>JAPCYP010000017.1:15000-4815000 GCA_035048595.1 Echinosophora koreensis | reverse complement strand
CAGGAAATAGGAGTATCAAACCAATATAATAAAAAATAAATTTAAAGAAGTTAAACGTGAATAATAAGCACCTAAAAAATAAGAATAATTGATATCAGGGAATGAATACACCACACTCTAAATAAGCACCTAAAACATAGTAATGACTGATACCAGACCAAAGAAAAGACAATTTGAAACAAAATATGTCCTACTCTAAAATAAGCATGGAGGAGCAAAGACACTTCAAATACTACTCTTAACATAAACCAAACATGCTCTGAACAGAGAAAATGGGAATTGGAGATAAGTTTTATGGGGAATAAGTTCTCTAAAGATTAAGCTTTTGATTATCCCAATTAATTACTTTTCCTCATGGTTCTTCATTTTTTTCCCTGAACACTAAGCTATATTATCCCTATTATTAAAACGTCATTTGGATACACATAAAAAGTGAAGATCTTAGTATCATATGGCAGTTTACGATGTAGATGCCTTCAGTTTAATTAACTTTGATTATATAAAATGTGTAATCTTATAGATAAGCTAGCTTAAAACTCAACCAAATACTAACTCATATCCCAAATCCAAGCCCTTGTTTCAGTCGACAAAATCCATCCTTTAGAAATTTTATGGACACAATGATGCATTTCATTCCTTCATAGAATCAAGACAGTCGATGAATTTCTATTAAAAAAAACAGGCAAAGCAACCCACATTAGTATGAGGTTGTGAGATCCGAGTAGGAGCCTCCACAATGTATGATTACTATCACCTATATCCTAAGTTCTTGGAAACTATTTTGCCATATATTAGAGTGGCAAGGTGAGAGCCTAATACTATGATAAGTGGCACCTAAGTTTAGCTCTAAAGGGCAAGGTGAGCGACAGTGATGATTGTGTAGAAAGCAAAATATGGCTGCTCTGAAAAAATAATTTCACGCTATGATTCAGGATAATTACTGGAAGTTAATTCAATGCAACCATCAAGGTTAAGAACATTACTATAATAGCTTAGCATACTTTAAACAGCTATTGAGGAAGAGCTAATTTCTCTACAATTTGTCCAACTGATTTATACTTAGTTACAGATCTTGCAATGGAGTCCTTCTTGGTCTTATGTGTTTCGAATCTATCCTGCATACATCTTTAGTAAGATAACAAAAGATGAAAATATATTAAAGGGAATCTAGAGCAGGCAATTAGAGTTCATAATGCCTTCACTAAAGATGGTTTATGTGTTGTAGCTATTACAACTTGAACATATTATTTGGGAGGACAGAGTTGCAGATTCTCAGGTTATTGTCGACACTTTTTTACCTCTCCTCTTGTTGGTTGTTTTATTTCAAGCCCCAGTATTGTTTTTCTGTTGCCCGGTGTCAATTTGGAGATTCAGGGCTGTGTGCTAAACCATTCATATTTGTAGAAGAGAAATAATGGATGGATTTGATGTCAGGATGGTGTTCTGAAATCATCTTTGTTGAAAAAAATGACTTTGTTTATATTGAAATCACTACTATCATGTCTTGTCATCTCAATGTTACAAATAACAGAGGGAATGCAGCTTACATATAAAGCTTGTGCAAAAGATGTTTAGAAATAGAATAGATAAATAAACTAAAAAAAGTACCATAAAACTATAGTCGCTGCAGTAGCTTAGTCATGACCCCGTGATTAACTTGAAGGAGCAGCAAAGGTAGCAGATGTTTTCTTGTTTAGTAAGTGAACATAAATTATCAATAAGGAAACATAAATATATCAATAAGAAAAACATAAGAGAAAACATTAGATCAGGAGTTATCCAATATCCTTGCAGACCAGATGCAGGTGTCAAAAATTTCACCAAACTGCAAGTTCAAGTTCATGCAAAGATACTAAGTGACCTTTCGTATAGCAAGATAAAGCCTAGACTTATAACTAAAAAACCATTCCACTCATGAACAATTCTAATGTGGAAGTATGGCACACGGACTAAATTATGAAATTGGGACCATTAACCCTGACAAATTCTCGCACCAATGCATTATTTGCCATAAGATTTCCAAAAGAAAAATGTTTCTAAGACTAAGAGTGCATTGTTATAACAGATTGACTTTTTTGAATCATACATACAATTGGAATTCTTTCTTCTTGCATGAAGCGCAATACCTAATGGGATATATGTATTCATAATGTACCAATTCTCCATATGGTTGATTTAAACCACCAATTAAATTGATGGTTGATCATATCATATATACATTCCAAGTCATACAATGTACAAAAAATAGCATGTTAAACTCTGAAAATAAGAGTTATTAAAATATTAAAATACATATCAAAATGAATGAATGGATTAAATATACTCATCCCATGGACTCTCTTTTAATTGGATTATGCATTCATCTTCACTAATATCTTTTTCCCAACCGATGGATCCAGAATGGATATGCTTTGAGAATTTAATAAAATTGAAGCTATCAAAAAAAAAAAAGAGATATAATTCACAGAGAAACAAAGATTAATATATAAATAAATAAAAAAGTAGGATAAAGGCATAAGCATTTTATGAAGAGCTGGGAAATAAGATGTAAATCCATAATCAAACTACCTAGAACCATATTGAGACAAAATTGAGATGGTGCACCTCTTTCTATATTTGACCTTGAACCATAAATTTTTTTTATCTAAAGACTTTCCTATCAATGTGGCCATTAAAGACTTTAGTGGCAGGTATAACATTAACACTATTAGACAGCTCTTAGTTGAGAAAAGTGCATATTCAAAATATTTTAATCGACTCTATATTCAATTGCACAAAGCATAGAGGATACTTTACATGTTTTAAATGTTTTTAACCACAAACCAAAAATTTAAACCACAAAGATGAATAGAGATTATGAATGAAGTAAGAAGATAAAGATCGCACACAAAACTCAATTACTTCTCATTTAAACAACTAACCGAAAAAAAACTTGCTAGATACAAAGTTTTTTAACAAAACTAAATTCACCACAACTCTCATCAGTAACATAGTAATTAACCATACACAATAGACATTTTCAAACCCTTTTCTTTCACTTTCACTTTTTGATGAAAAGTAACAAAATAGAAGTGTGACAGGTTGTACCCTATGCATGTGGGAAATGATTTGGACACTCAGACTTGAAGTTGAAACATATAGAAAATCCAAAATATCACACCCACCAAAAAAAATAATTTAGGTTTGTAATATACGAAACAATTAAATGAAATGGTATTACCACTGTGAAAGGCCTGAACCTCATCATTTCCTTTAGTTATTTTTCCATTGGTGACATTGATATCAATAACTGAGTCTCCTTAAATGCATTTCAATTATTTTTCCTTTAGTTATATTTCCAATTTGGTGGTCAATTGTTCCTATTCCTAGATTGGAAATATCTTTATCTAGCAAATGATATAAATCAAATATAAACAAAAGAATGTAGCATTTATAAAGAGCAAAGCATACAAATTAAATAGACTAAAAAAAAGGATGCATAGAATGTAGGAGGATTTATAGTGGAATTTACATATTACCTACCAATAGGGTTCGATTTAGGAATCGAACACTAAGGTGGCGTTTGGAAGAGCTTATTTAAGCTCCTTTTGACTTATCTGATGACATAAGCTCTGATACAGTGTGTTTGGCAGAGCTTATCAAAATGTAACTTATGTCATCCCATAAGGAGTTTTTGACTTATTTTCATAAGTCACTGGAACAAGCTTATGGAATTTTAATAAGTGCTTATGACCCCTCCGTGTTTTCTCCCTTCGAATCCTCTCATGCCTCTTTTTTCATAAGCTCTTATGGCATAAACTCTCATGCGATAAGGTCTTATGTGATAAGCTCTTAATTAAGTTGTTTACCCAAACGCGGAGTCACAACTAGTATCTCTAGGCAGTTTCTATCATACTATGAATTTTGATCATTAACCAGTTTTATTTAAGACAATGAAATAACATATCACTTATATATTTGTTTCTCTTGTGGATTTGATTTTCTCTCTGCGTTTTTTTGTTTTGTGTTTTGGCCAGGATTTGATTGTTGAGTATAACCTGTTTTCACTACGGTTATAGCTGTTTTGATCTCATTTGTCATGGATTTAATCTAATTGTTTACTTTTAATCAGTGCTTTAATGATTAGTGATAGCTAAAAATATAAATTACAAAGTTTATGTATAGCATGAGAATAAGTTCAGAGGCTGAGAGTTGCTGTTTGGAGATTTATTTTAATTTAAGAATAAATTGCTACTAGTGTTTTTCTAAAAGACTGGTGCGATACAAACAAAGCATTTTAGAAAGACTTTAATTTATTGCCTGGAATAGTGCATTCTAAAATATTTGCTGCAAATAGTATGCTCATAATTCAATATTGTTTGATGTGTACAAAAGAATTACAGCTACTCTAGTAACTTTTCTATTGTTGGACTTCTATACTATATTGCATTGTGTGTTGCAGATGGCGCCTTATAATTCTGCAGCCACTCCTACCAGTTCCTTAGAATTCAAGGAAAGGATATGGGAGTCACAAAGTCCTTCCTGAACTTACAAAGTTATCTCAATATTTTGATTGACCAATTCCAATGGACAAGTGCTCATACAAAATTTATTGTGAATGCAAGTGGAAGTAGTGTTGAGAAACATGGCAAAGCCCAATAAAGAGAGAAAGATAAATTGAGAAGAAGACTAAAATCTGAAATTGATAGAATAAGAAGCGATTTACAATGAGAAAAATACACTTTATATACTAATATCAAACTAACTAATCCTAACCAACTTACAACCACCTCTAACAACCTTCAACTATCTCTAACAAGCAGTTAAGAATGGTTTTATAGATAAGAAACTAAAGTGAACTTTGAACAACAAATGGCTCAGGCCATGTCATCTAATCCAAATAAGAAGTCCTGAAAATTGGTGTAGAGCAGAAGAGTACTGACACTAGGCCAGTTAAAGAAAGTAAAACTGAAAACTCTGAACATTATGAGGCCAGAGAAGACTATGGTTCTCAAAGGAAAGCTAACTCTAGTGAATTACACAACTCCAATAAAAATCAGATCATTAATAATCTCATTAGAAGTCAAGTTTTGGCATATTTCACGTTCTGGGTTTATTCTGTTAGCCACTATAGGTTTTGTCATGTACAGATCAAGCTTTGGGAACTAAAACAAAATATACAATTTTGGATAGTTGCTTCATTCATCTATGGTTTCAATCTGAAATCATTGATGTGATTTCAAAATTATAATAAATCACTTTGAGACCAACATGACACGAATTTATCTATCAAACCAACCATGAGTCAGGAATATGATAAATCCATCCTAACTACGTCTACATATTCCATGAGTCCACCTTAGTTTAGCTTACTTAGTAATATTCCTTATGGTACTATTAGCGATGCTGATATGAATAACTTGTAAAATACAAAGTAATAATATGAATGAGGATGTGAATTGAAGTACGAAGAGATTATATTTTATTAATTATTTGTTGTTACAGAAATTATTATTTATGTATTGATTAAATTTAATAGAGTACATTATAAAAAAAATTATTGAAAAATAGAATATGTTCCCACCAAAATTGGTCTTGGGCCAAATAGATCAAGGCCCACAAGTATGAAGGATGAGAGTGTAAGCCCGCAAAGTATTTCCCATCAAGACCCGAGATGGCTTCAAGAAGAACATCTCGGCCAACCTAATAAGGATGAAGGTCAATAAGGAAATCAGCTCGGTCAATCCGAGAGGTTAGCTCAGGTCAAGGAGACAACTCGAGAGTAGAAAACTACATAATACAAGAGGACTGTTTGGTCAATTGGGCTAAAGCCCAATTCCTTGAGGACTGAGCTAGATAAGGCCCACTAAGTAAGTAGGCCATATAAGAAGAGCTCTGCCTCTTCCCCAACACTTTCTCATTAACTTAGAACTATGTAACCCTTGATTCTCTACCATGGTAGAGTTAAAAAAAAAAAAAAAAACCAATAACTACCAATTTTATTCTCATGGCCCCAAACCCAAACAAAGCCTGGTAAGTGGAAGTCGCAAGTCAAAACGGGAACAACTTGAATCCATAGCATAGGCATTATTAGGCATTGTGTGTGTGAAACGCAGAGGCAGTGAGTGTGATGGCAGCGTCGTTCAGGTGGATATTACAAATGCACAAGGACGTTCCAAAAGCTGCTCGGTTCTATGCGGAAGGATTGGGCTTCAGCACCAATGTCTGCACTCTCCGTTGGGCTGAACTTCAATCCGGTCCTCTCAAGCTTGCCCTCATGCATTCTCCCAAGTAACTCAACTATTCTCCCTTCTTATTTTATCTCATGCCCTCCATCTGTTCGATAATTTGTCACTTCCTAACTACCCAACATAATCAATTACAATAATGTATGCTAATTCGTGATTGGTGAACACTCATGTTATAAGCATCGTTTAGCAATTATATTTACAGAAACTGAACTGAATTCTTCTTGTGTTCGAAATGCTTCATTTAAAATGCTGTAAACTAGTCAATCAATGTTGATCTTTCTGTATTTCTACATGAAATACAAAATTGGTATTGATTTAGGTGAAGAGAAGAAATCAAAAGGAACTGTAGGAAGGTTGCATTTCTTGGGGGAGAAGGAAAAAGCCTTATCTGGAAGTGTATTAGAAGACAGATACCAAATAAAACTTGGAAAATTATAACTAGAGACTAAGTTAAAACCCTTGATGGTTTTTAAAGGACCGGCCATTGACAACAAATGTGGTTAATCTTGTTCAACTGTGGCTAATCTCACTCAACTAATATCATGTTCAACCATATTTGTGGCTTTCTTCTTACTTTCTTTTGGTGTCAAAACCATCACAAGCTGGTTCTTTATATGATTTTTGCTAATATAACTAAAGTTGAATCTTTTTCCTGTGGATGAATGCATTTGCGCCAGATAGTTATTTCTATATCCCATGAGAACCGCTTTTGGATGCTTCAATAGAATTGGTGCTTGTTGCACACACTATTATGCACGTTTCCTCATATTCATGCTTAGATGGGAGAATCATGATATGAGTGCCTAGAAAATTAAGTAGTATACTATAATCAAATGAAAATGGATTTCCTGCATTAAAAATTTCACACATTCTATTCATCAAAAAAAAAAAAAAAATTCACACATTCAAACATTAATTGGATCAATCACTGAAAGTATTTGAGGGAGCCCGAGATTGATCCCATAATATATTAATATGTGAATGTGTCGGTTTTTGAATACAAGGCATCCGGATCCAGTTTCCTATGAGTTGTGGTATTTGTCCAACTTTTTTGAACATCAACGCTCTCCCTCATCTCATCACATCCCAAGACAGAAAAAATAGTCACAATGACTTGAATAAGGCGTACATATCAATTTTACCCTTTCCTATTGAGTTCATAAGGAAACCAGTATTTCACTTCTGCGAGCAACTTGAATAAGGTCTCAAAGTCAAAGTTCTGTGACTTTGTTTTTGTTTTTCGTTGTTCACAATTGACCTGCTGAGTTTCGAACAATTTTTTTTGATTTGTTATTGATATAGTGCTAGCCCAAAATATTTTTATTTTCAAAGAGAGGTTTGGTTTCAAATTGTGTAACTGATTTTAGTTTCGCAGTGACCAAGTCATGCAGAAGGGATACTCCTCGCTTCTATCCTTTACAGTGACTGACATCAACAGTACAGTGACTAAATTAATGGCATTAGGAGCTGAACTAGATGGTCCTATAAAATATGAGATCCACGGAAAGGTAATGAAATGATTCAATTAACAATTAAAACTTCATATTTTCAAATTCCAGAGTCTATACTGAATGAATAAGGTCTCTTGTGATTTGCTTTTGATCAGGTTGCAGCATTAAGGTGTCTTGATGGGCATGTCTTGGGCCTCTATGAACCGGTATAGCATAGGGACTCCAGTAACAAGTTCATCTGCTGCAATTTCTAATCAGTTAGGCTGCATTAGAGTGTCTATCGTGGCTACTTTTGAGCTCTTTTGCGGAGATTGAGAAAACATGTGAAATATCTCCTTTTTCCGGATTCCCTACAATAATTGATAGTGTTTGTTCGTCCAGATCGATAACAGCAGTACAGAGAGTGTGAAGTAATGGACCTGAGAATAGTTTGAAAATAAAAAAGACAATCAAGAGAAGCTTGAAAAGAATGGATTCAGATGTCTCCAAATTACCTGTCATGTAGATGGGGTATTTTTTGTCATCCATATCTCCTAGAAGTGACATGAAATCCTCTTTTGATATTTTTGTCAGGACAGATGCCCTTTTCTGCCTGCTGATTGAGTTCTCATCTTGTACCTAAAATTAAACCCCTAGGATATTTTAGTCAGTGAAACAAGACATGTTCAATTGATAGAATCTGTTATGATATCCTCACATGCAATTGCTTAATGAATCAGATTATTTTTGGTTTATCGTTGCAAACGTATAATACGTTTGTTCTAAAGGAATTCTATAAAAATTATATCCTAAACGTATGTTTGCAGTTTCTCAACTTTAAACCAAACATGCACTCAAATATTTGATTGTTGAAGTGGATGAATACATTTCCATGAGGCAAAACATGGTTAGGTGTTATGAAATTTCTACAATTAATTGGATGTGGACTTATTTACCTTAGGCATGTAATTCATTTTTTGTCATGTATAAAATTGATTTACATGCCTAAGGTAGGAAGTTGCCACTCAGATTTCTCTTGAATATACACTTGTCTCTGCGCTTGTGTGTGATTTTGGTAAGTGGAGATGCAGTGATCTTAAACAGCTTCAAAACAGGATTTTTTGTATCACTTGCCTGATTAATATCTAGGTGGAGATACATGTTTGCATGGAAGAAAGGTATTTCCCCCACCTCATAAACTGAAACTCGCTTCCTAGATGCAGTTTCAACATTAAAAATCCTGCGCGTACTTGCTTCAATCAGGTTATAACAATGCCCCACAGAAACATCTGATGAACGGATTCTCTGATGAAACAAGAGCATAATATGACAACATTGAACTCATCAAGAGGTTTGTAAAGATGAGAAGGGAAAGGCTGCAAAATCTAACATTCATAGCATCATCTATGCTTGTAGCTTCAAGAATATCTCGAGAAATGAAGTTGCGCCCAATGCCACCAGCGACTATCTCATCTTCCGCCGGGGGTACAGAATTCAGAGTGAATGCCTGAGGTTCATGCAGCAAGTTTTATACTCAGATTAACACTGCATGGCTGTTAGATAAGCCCTTTAGAAAGAATGTTTGAGAATCTTCATTTTAATGTGTTCTATTGTATGGTAATTTTATACTTGAATTGACATATATACACTGTTGCATATCATGTGTGCCCATCTCTCATATCTCAAAGTATGTGACAAAATTGAAGTATAACTGTATATAAGTGCAGAAGATAAATGTGTATAGATAAAATTACTGAGATAATGGACTCAAAATCCCAGTCAACTCATAGATTCTTGGTCAATGAGGAAAATTTACTAGTCCATGGCTGTTGAACCCAAACGCACAGCTCGGAAGCTCTCCGGCATATGTATAACCCACGAAGAAGAGTCCATCTTGCAAGATTCCTTTGATTAAATAGCTGCATATGTGATGTACCCAGCATATGTTAAGTCTACACGGAAAATACTCATAGAGCCATATTTAAATTCTGAAGCTAGGACAAGATATGAATTATTAAGCTTACGTGTGGCCAACAAGGGCAACATTTGCATCCTCGTTGTGTGCTGCAATGGCCATAGATTCGCCAACAACAAGAACATCGGAGCAGTCATCTATTGTATCCACATTGGAACCTTTTGATCCTTCTTTCGGAATAAATGCAAGAATCTCCTTCCTAAAGTTGATAAGTAAAATCTGAACACCAATAAGAAACTAGCTATTAATGTTACTGTTGTGTTTAAGCATTTGCCTTTGCCAAGAAGTGGGATTCAGATTCTATGCCTTTCACGCGGGAGAGGTAGAGTGACTTTTCCCTCACAAATATAGTGATTCGTCCTGCAAATTTGGAATCATCCCGCGGATTACCATATCTGTGAGAGGAAAGTCATTCTACGTTTCTCGCGTGAAGGATAGAGAATCCGTACACGTAAGAAGTGGCAATGAGCATATTATTATATATATGTGATGACTATGCAATTACATCAAGATGAGGCACGCCGCTTCCTGCTGCAGTCCCCAACAGTTCATCCCAATATCTTGGGAATTTCCTTTGATTATTATCAAAAAGTGCTTTGAGGAGTGATTCTGATTGAGGGGTATGAGCAAAGGGTCGGAGCTGATTTTGAAGAATGAGGTCTCTGGCCACCCTACTCCTTATCTGTTCAGAGAACCTTTGGCCTATTAAGAAACCCATTTCGTAAGCATCTTTGCATGGACCAACTTCGAATATCTCAAGCCTTTCCCTATCCATATTGGAGCTTCCCATTTCAGCTTCCTTTCCCGTGCCTGTGGTCGAGTTCTATTATGAACAAAAAGAGTATGGATTACGGATTACCTTATCTTCTTATTTACCCTCCTGATATTATTAATTTAAGTTGATATCCACATCGTTACATGTAATTGTGAATTTTGATTACTTTTAACTTCTTGTTGGAAAAATCATCTCATCACATGAATTATTATTATTATATTATATATTATAAAAAGAAAGATAATTGAAAAAAAAAACATTAACGCTTGTATATTATACAAACAAAGGCCAAGGAAGATGGAAAGACATGTGCTTGAAATGTGAATATTAAATATATATATATATATATATATATATTATATATATATATGTCAATTGAGTGTCTGAGTTAACAAATGCATTTTCCTTCAAGTCATTGCATCTAAGAACTTTTGTTTTATATTTGGAACAAAACTTAGATGCTGTCATTTTTAGATGCATATAAGATACTGTTTTTTTTTTAAAAAAAGTTGTAATTAATGATTGTAATTTTAGAAAATAAAACTAGCGAGCAAAGTGTGAAAAATTATATAATAGTATAAATTATTTTAAAATTAAAAATAGAAAAATATGCAAAAGAAATATATATATATAATCAACAAATTAAAAAAATGACCATATAATTAATTAATTATCACTTCATGTAACTTTATATGGGTCCCATTGCCACTTTCAAAAGTGTCTTCACAATTTTTTTATTATTATTATGGAAAAGTGTCTTCGCAGTTCACACTCTATACTAACTAATATTGATTTTGATTTTTTACTTTTAGAGTGTGTTTGGGAAAGCTGGAAAAAAAAAGATTATGCTGATAATCAATTTTTGTATAATCGATTATTGTGATAATCGATTATAATCAGAATCTGTTTTTGTTTGGGTCTGTTTGCTGAAAAGTGGTTTTAAGATAATCTATTTCGTTTGGGTGATGCAAAAAAAATCACTTTTATATAATAAATTACGAAAAAGGGTATGAAGTTATTTGTATAATTTAATAATATTTATTTATAAGTTAGTTTTGTAGGGGTAAACAGGGAAGAGAGTTTTGAGAATGAAAAATAATCAAATCACAACAATCTTAAGCTAGAAAAAACTAGATGGCATAAAACAGCTTTTTTTTTCCTAAAAAAAGCTTTTTTATAAATTTAAGCAAAATGCCAAACATGATAGATTATCTATGAAACAGCTTTTAAGCTAAAAAAACAGCTGAAATGTGGGATTATAATTTTTCCCAAACACACTCTTATTAGTCACTTAAGTGCCTTTAATGACTTGAATGTATGAATCTTGTGAATGTGAAAATGCTATGTCTGATACCTTCTTGAACATTATTTGATTGTGTTTTTGAACTAATCAAACACCTAAACTGAAGCAATAGAGAGATGGAACCCTAGCGCTCTCTTGCACCGCCTCTGTGAGGGTCCTCAGCGCCGCTGGTTTGTGCAGCTCCTCTCTGTGGACGTCATCATCGTGCCATTCTCAGTTCTGTGGCCGCGCTCACCAGCCTCTCGTCACCGCCCCCACCCCAACCGATCCGGATCCTCCCTCTCCACTTGCCTCCGCCGCCGTCGACCTCCATCATCTCCGGCCAGATCTCTGCTTTTCTGTTCTTTCTGGCCTGAACGCAGATCGTGATGGCCAGCCTCCTTCCATTTGCCCCGTGCACAGACCCTCTTTCAACCACTCCTCGACGACTTCCGCCTTCCGCCTTCAATCACCTATCCGTTTCTGCTCTCGGATCTTGTTTCTACGTCAATTTCTGTTTTCATCTTGGACAAGTTCTTGATTTATCATGACTTGTCCTTGGACATTTCTCAATCTAGAATCTCCTTCGAATGCCTCACCTCCACAGTGAAAATCTTTTGCTCAGGCTTTGAATGATTCGTTTGACATCCTAGTTAGTCAGCTTCCTCGGCCGTGTGTGAATGGAGACTGTCTCAATCAAAATATCCGAGGATGAATATCAAAGGGGGTTGGAAGGTTGCAAAAACAACCTTCATGGCCGCTTGTTGTTGTTGAAGGGTGATATCCCTGTAAAGATCTCTGACCTACGTGACAAACTTTCAAAACTATGGAAGCCTTTGGGTCAATGGAGGATGATTTCGTTAGGAAAGGGATTCTATGAATTCAGTTTTGCTTCTCAAAAGGATTTGCGTAGTGTCTTGGCTATTGGGGCTTGAAACCTTCAACCAGGACTATTGCGTCTTTTTCAGTGGTCTCCTGATTTTATTCCTACTAAGCAGAAACAATCGCATGCTTAATGCTGGGTTAGAATTCATGACTTGCTGCAGGAATATTGGAGCTCAAAATTGTTATTTGAAATTGCAGGCGGTTTAGGTACTCCAATAAGTTTGGATGAAGCTACCCGTACTCGGGCATATGGTCACTATGCTCGAGTCTTAGTGGATGTTAATTTAACAGGAAAATTGCTCAAAGAGATTATGGTAGAACGTGAAGGATTTGCATTTCCTGTCGGTATCGAATACGAGAAGCTTCCTTCTTTTTGTTCTCATTGTAAATCAATTGGGCACCTGGCTTCGACTTGTAAATTTGACAAGGAGAAGATGGTGCACAAGGATCCACCTTTGGTGCAGAAGACTAAGCAAGCTTATGTCCCTAAGTTTCCAGAGCAAAAATCAATTGACGTTAATGGGCAGAATGATACATTACCGGGCGAAAAATTGAGTGATAGTGAATCGGTTGAGACAGTTTATGAGGAACCTTTGTCTCAAATTCCATTCCACATAACTCATCTTCGGTTGCAACAAATGTTGTCAATGGCTCTACAGAGAAGATCTCACCTTCTGCTGCAACTAATGTTGGCTCTACAGTCAAGGATACTCCGGCGCCCGAGCATTCCATAGCTACCGGTTCGAAGGGTACTCTGACTCCAATGTCCGTGCATTCCAAGGCTACCTGTGATTTAACAGTTAGTGATAAGAATCTTGATACTCCTGAGATTAATGTTCAAGATCTTAGCGCTTTTCCATCTGTTGTTCAAAAGGATTTTAATGTTTTATCTGCTTGGCTGGAAAAGCAAAAAGATGCAAATACTTCTAAGGAAGGAGAGCAAAATAATGATATTGTTGCTGATGATGGTTTCACGGTGGTTACGTCCAAATCTCAGAAGAAGTATAACCTGAGATCGAATAAAAAACTAAATTCTAGGTATGCTTGATTCTCGTTTATTTTGCATGGGTTTTGGTTTTTGTCCCCCATGTTCTTGTTTTCTTTTTTATTTTATTAATAAATTTTTGGTGACTTGTCACTTTGCTTAAAAAAAAAAAAGTGCCTTTAATTTTTGCATTTCTTTTGGTTTTGTTTTGCTTATTTGTTATCTCATCCTTGCAACTTTGTAAGTTAGTCTTATCTTTTTAATTAAATATAAAATCCAATACAAGTTCTTTACATACCTCTAGTTGCATGTTCCTTGTTAAATTTTGACACTACACTAAAGCACTTGTTTTTTAAAAAGCAAACTTATGCACTTAGACAATGCGTAAAAACAAAGTATATAGAAAAGGAAAAAAAAAAAAAAAAAAGTTTATACAGAAAAATATAATTCTCTTCCCCAAATTGAGATTTTTGGAATCACAGTATCCAACAAAAAAACAAAGTATATGTCAATTTTTTAACTATCGATGAAATTGACTAAATCCAACAAAAAACATACGGATTGAATCATCGATGGACAAACATGATATTTGAAATTTAAATTTTATCTATGTCAATTAGGATCGACCAAAGAAAATGTAGTTATGAATTCCTTATTTCAACAAAGATAATCAAGCTCTTGTTAGATTGAGAAGTTCAAAGTGTGGGACAAGCTAACCCATATATATACTACCTGTTAGATAATTAAATCAAGCACAATACAAAACTAATTTGAAGATCACTAGAGTTGCAAAGTTTGACTTGAATTTTGACTCACAAAAGAAGTAGAGTTTAAATTGTATAAGTAAGCTTGTAGTGTTTGAATCGGATTCAAAGTGTTTTACTTAGGGATTAAGAAAAAAAATATTATTTTATTGTTAAAGTTTGCCTATAAATAGGTAATTGTAATGTCTTGTAAAATCAATCAAAGTATAAGAGAATACAAGAGTGATTCCCTCTTCTTCTTTGCGTGTCTTCAACCGCATATGTGTGCGTGAGTCATAGAGAAAATGATGTCCAACTGATATCACTACGGAACCTTAATATAACACTTGTATAAAAGTTGAATTCCCCCGATTAAGAGACTAAAAATGGGAATACTAATTAAGTGACGATACAATATATATAAAACTTACTTGTTGAGGATGAGATTGAGAACTCATGATGGCTCACCTGGAGTTATGCTGATTGAAGCACGGTGTCTAACAGCAGTGTGCAAGTTGTCTTGAATTCGGTCTTTTTTAGGTTGTGGATGAAGAAGGGTAGAATGGTGGAGAGTCTTGAGTGAGGTAGAGATGTGAACAAAATATAGCAAAATAAATTGTGTCTAGAATTACATAAATGCAAGTTATGCAACCACCACATCGAAGCTGAAAACGTTGAAAATGGGAATTTCGAGTATTCAAATTTTCTGAAAACGACGCCTCTATTTCCTCACATTGAAAATGGAAACAACCAATCAAACGTATTTTTTCTCCTCACTACTACTCCCTCCGTTCCATTTCTATGGTAATTTAAGGTTTCTACACACAGATTAAGAAAGCATTAATATATTAACATTTGTACCAAATTACCCTTATTTATAGTATCATTAATTATTTACAAATTCTAACCTTGGTCATTTATGTACCTTGAAAAGAAGCATTTGTGTACCTTGGTCAAATGTAAGATGCATTGATATGTGCCACTTTTGTTTTGGAACATGCAACATTTATGATTGAATTTAAGTAGGGAAGGTTTAGTATGTTTTCAATGTATTTCAATTTAATTATATGATAAGGGTATACATGGAAAAAAAATTGTCAAATATACATTGGGTTTATAAAAGATCCATTGTTTTGGAACAAAAACAAAAAGCTAAAATTACCATAGAAAAGGAACGGAGGGAGTAGTATTAGTATCTCTTGTGAAAATGAATACATGAGAGGGGAAACCAAAACTGCCTTTTAAGGTCCGTTTGTTACGAATAAAAAAATGATTTTGATATTTAATAATTTAAAAATTATTTTTTAGAGATTTTAAAGAAAAGTAAAAGTTATTTTTTGTGTTTGTTTACAATCATAAAAATAAAAATAAAAAATTTAAAGGCTAGTTAGTGTTTTTTTTCTTCAAAAACTAATGTAAGTAGATTTTCATTTTAATCTATTGAATATAGATTACTAATATTGAGAAATTCTAAATTATATTCATATAGACTAAATTTTCTATGGCGTAAATTTTTATGAACCCAAATATAAAATAAATATTCAAATGGTACAATCAACTTTTGCATGACTGGCAGATTCAAAGAGACAATTCATATCATGGATAGCCAGTTAATTTGCTATTAGTTTTACAGTTTCGTAATGGCTAATAAATTAATAATTATTGTTTTTAAATTTAGTATATAACTAGAAAATTAAAATTTGGAAGTACGTGATAGAATAAAATCTATAATAATCTATAATTATAAATCAGAAGTGGTGTTTTTATTATGGGTTTCCCATGGTATACTCTAAGTACAACTGTAGAGATTAATCCCTCGAGATACCGGACTGCATTGAAGGGCTAACCTCCCCAATCATGTTTTCTCCATACACAAGAACTAGGGATCGAACTCATGACCACTTACTTAAGGGGTCCGAGTACCACTCGAATCAACCACGTGTTGGTAATCAGGAGTGGTGTTTAGTATGAAGGAATAAGCAACGAAAATGACGAAACAGTGTTAAAAGAACAGAGTCAAACTTTTATAAGAGTAACCCTAAAAAAAGAAAAAACTAAAACTCAAATAAAAACAGGATCATACTAAACGAGTGTTGTTGGGGCACTCTTTAAGAAACCAAGAAAAGCAAATTTTCATTGAAAAACTAAACGTTTATCCTTTTCAAATATTAAATAAATCAATTTCCTATGTAAATTTTCTTTTCTTGGTTCCTTAACAGGTGGATTTAGTTAACTTTGTCTCGTCCCCAATGTTTTAAAAACCGGACCGGAGATCGAACCGACAAGACCTCCGGGTCATGGTTCAATTGGTTCAAACGGTTCAATCAATGGTTGAACCGGTTCGATTTTTAAAACATTGCTCGTACCAAACACCATTTCCCATAATAAATTGATTATATATTATAATCAGTGGCGGATCTAGGACCCTGGGGCAGTAGGAGCAACATATTTCCAAAATAATTAATAATAAATATAATAATATATATGAAAATAAAGTCATAAATATTTTGTTATAAAAAAAATTCATAAATATTAAAATCATTTATCACCACCTGATTGCTTTCCAAAATCAGGCTTAAAAAGATAACAACATAAGCCAAATGCAACATCTTTTTCTATACAATACTCTAACTAGCTACCAAATTCAATAAACTAAGAATGACAAAATCTTCTTAAAGAATTTCTAATTTTACTTTGAGGAAAATTATGTTGAGGAAAATTTTTCTATACTATACTCTAACCAGTCACCAATTCCTTTATTGTTGGAGACTTGATTCACAAGATTTCAATGAAGATTGTTGATCATCTAATGGTAGTATTCTCTTCAAAAAAAAAAATTCATTATTTCCTCCAATTAAAGAAACAAAGTTAATACATTTAGTTTCATATTTAATCAATCAATTTTATGAAATAATATAGTTATCACAAGATCCCCAATTTTAACCCTAATCTATCAACATTTGAAATTAGCTATCTTATTATGTTCACAATCACATGGAAGTTGTGACACCTGGGGCTGACAAGGACGGGGAGTGGTCGTCGGTGCAAGAAGGCACAGACAAGGAGCGACTCCTGGCAGGCTTCTAGGCGGAGAGACACATGAATGAACCGATAACACACTGGAATGAGAGGGATCTTGAGACTGAGTAGGTATGGGACTATACAATTGATGATGACTTATATGAATTGATTGGTACTACCTATACCAACAAGATGTGTCTTCTTTTCGGTAGCCCATCACTTAAGAACTCCACAGTTAAGCGTGCTTGACTTGGAGCAATTCTGTGATGGGTGACCTCCTAGGATGTTTTCCTAGGAAGCGTGTGAGTGATGACAAAGCATACTGAAAAGACCCGTGTTGATTTGTGGGGGACAGTCGTCAATCCATAAAGCAGTCAGGGATGTTACGTCACATAAACGGTCACGAGGGAATTAATTGAATATCTCTATCATGTTGAATTTAACTATCACTATGTTGGGGCTGAGCATTTTTCGAGAAGAATAAGATTAATTGATTATTGAAGAAGAGTAACAAGAGAGGGAGGGGGTACAGCCGTACAAACCTGTATAGTGGCCGAGGGAAGAAGGTCCAAGGTGTTGTGTGGGGCTTGCTGTTGTGTGACTTTGTGAGTAAAGATTCAATGCGGGTGCAATTATATATATTTTTTAAATTGAGGTGTGCATGTGCACACCCTCATGCTAATGTGGATCCGCCCCTGACTATAATAATGGTGATAACAGAAAAAGAATGAGGGTGAGAAGGTTGAGGATAAAGAGCTAAATGATTTGAAAACTGAAAATCTTCCATTGGTTAAACTCCAAATTCATTCTTTATTTATTTGCATTCTCAAATTCAATCATCTCCACCTTCACTACTCTCTTTTTTTTTCAAGTTTGTTTCTCTCCGATACAAACTCAAGTGAACATTTTATCCAAGCAAAACAAAGCCATTGAAGTTTTGCTCCTGCCCCTTCTTCCTCTCCATTACACATTAGTTTATCCACTATCTACTATCAAATATCTCATCTGCTATCTGCAATAAGCTCATCCACTATTAACTAGCTTATCTGTTATCCATTAGATTTTATTAAACAAAATCTATGCAGACTAAAATTTTTATATAACTATTTTGACGAAGCCAAATATCAAAAGCATTTAATTGATTTAGTCTGTTAGTGTAAATTTTTTTTACACTTTTAATCAATCATAAATTATCATTTTACTAAAAATGGTTGAATCTTATTACAACTAACTAACTATTTTAAAAGCTACACATGTGATGATTTATGATTAGTTGACCATGTAAAAAAACATTGCATTAATAGTATATAAAAATTAAACTCATATCAAAATAGAAATTCAAATAACAACATTTTTTATGCCACAAATTTAAACAAATGGTTTCTTTATATAAAATATTTTTTTTATAAGTTAAAAAAATATTGATAACGAGCACAAATGTAAAAGAAACATCAAAATAAAACCTAGGTAAAAATGATACCGCCCCCAAACAAGAACCAAAATCATGAATATAGAGGTCCGCCTATAATAACAACATAAAATCCCAAAACCTATATCAATTACAAGCTCATTAGGGCCATTCAACCCAAAATTAACCAAATTACCACATCTGACCAAACAACATAGCCTCTTGACAAGTGACATCAACGGATGTTTCCAAATATTGATTGATAATTGCTAGTTGATATGAAGAAAGACCCGAACAAGAACAAAAGAACCTTCGCTAACGGCATAATCCATATTGAACTCATTGCTATTTTTCCTTCAAAACAAGATCATTGCGTTAGTAGAAGCATCTGCCATCTAGTCTAGATTGATATACAAGATCCCCAATGCCATTAGTTAAAACTTAACCGAAAGTTGCCAATGCCTTGGTCCAAAGTATGAGTTTTGTAAATAAAAAATAATAGGTACTAAAGAATTTTGTCTTTTTATATAAATTCATTCGACTCAATTCAGATTAATGAAGATTTAATATAACTTTCAAATATCCAGAGTGTAAAAGAAAACTGAACCAAAAGGTATCCCTTAAATACCAAATTAATTAAGATATAACTTCCAAACTATACCTAGAGTATTGGAAAAAACCCAAGTCCCGCATTGACTAGAGATAGTATTTCTTAAGAGCTTATAAGTAGAGGACAATCCTCATCCTATAAGCTAGCTTTTGGGATTGAGTTAGGCCCAAAATCTAATATGGTATCAGAGCTATCCTAGATCCATTGTTGGGCCACCCACCATGTTATCCACGCATCAAGCCCAATAATGCTGGGCGTGAGGGGGTGTATTGGAAAAAACCCAAGTCCCGCATTGACTAGAGATAGTATCTCTTAAGAGTTTATAAGTAGAGGACAATCCTCATCCTATAAGCTAGCTTTTGGGATTGAGTTAGGCCCAAAATCTAATATAGAGTGTTTCACTTACATCTGTTTGCCACTACCAAAGAAAAAGAAAACAGCGATGATGTTGTTATTGTCACATCGGTCAGATAAGCTCTTAAGTAGCTTTACAGTACATCCACATGCAGTTTCCCTCTTCCACACTGTCTAGTTGCGGAAAAGTAACTGGACGCCAAAATTATTGAAACATGGACCTAAAAAATAAAAATTGACATAATTGCGAAAAATTATCTCCTCAAATTTGCCTTCTTTGGTATGGAGCTCGCAAACCTGTTTTTATGCTGCATGGGACCGTCACTTTTATATTCTGTTATGATATGAAGTCAAAACTTTAGAAATAAATTATTTCGGATTTAAAAAACTATTGAGAAGTTTCTTAATCTTAAGGTTTCTAAAAAAACGTGTAAAATGGAAATATTTCCGCTGAAAATTCCCCGTAAAACTTTTTTTTTTTCTTTCCTTTTTGTCGCATCTAGAGCCCTTGCAATTAGCTACTGTTCGCATAATTTAGAGGAGCAAACGTAGCAGCAGCCCACGAAGATTTATTAATGTCCATATTTTAGTCTGATAAACTGCCAAAGGCTTTAATGATTATAGCAAACAACCCACTTCACTGATTCTTAGCACACTTCATGTCCCCGCCTAGATTGGCAGGGTCCAATTCCATAAAGACTAGGCCAGACCAAATTTTAAACCCCACCTGACCCATCACCCTAGGCTCTTGTATAAGGACTCTAGCTACCTCAACCAAGAACTACATGTGTGCCTTGATTCTCATTTGAATACGTAAGGACAGAATATTATTTTTTGTCAGTCTATAATCACAAATTCCCCCTCATGTCTTCATCTGGACAGGGAATTTATTGTTCGACCTGGAACAATTGGCACCCTCTGTGGGAACCGAACCCACAACCCCAGAGAATAAGGATCATTGAACCTTATACTATCTATAAGTTTTACTTGATTATATAATAAACACAATGCAAGGCATTTCAGGGGTTTCAGTTATTCTTTGGATAATGAGTTCTAATTAGATTTTCAACCTTACATTTAAATGAACATTTACCTTCATTATCATGTACTCTGTATATGGACGTAAATATCCCTTATACTTACTTCCATTCTTTACATTTTCTACTTATGAAAAAATACAATGCATTTCAAATCTAGCAAATCGTTGTTAGTCAGAGTGAAGTTGAGTTTCCGTTATGCAAGGCGCGATTCGAGTTCTGTAGATAAAGAAAAAAAAAAACTAAAATACCCCTTTAATGGTTCTTGATTTAGATTAATTGGAGTATCTTGTAATTTTCGAATATCAATATAGAGCAGTATATTTGTGTTCGAGCAGGAACAATAACATGAGTAGAGTATCGAGTATCGGGGGCATGAACAATAAACCGAGTAGAGTATCGGGGAATGGTTTTTTTGTGGATATAGCTTGACAAAATACGTATATTCTTATTCTACGTATCTCAAGTAGGAATTAAAGCAAACATAGTTCTAAGACAATGTCGAGGTACTACTCATCTTCTACGAATTTGTATACAATGTGTGTAAGAACAAAGGATTCCCGAAGAACTTTCGGGAGTAGTACCTTGTATGTGAATTGTCCCCCTTCTTCCTAGCTTGAGCCTCCTTCATATAGGCCTCTTCCATAACTGATATCATTAAGGTTATTAATGCACTGGGCAAAAATCTTTCATTGCTCCTAAGTACTAGACAAAGTTATTAATATGGTAGCCGTATATATGTCTCCAATCTCATTATGATGAGAATATTTAATCATGAGATTGATCTTGGAGATCTACTCGACCTATGTAGAAACAACTTGAGTGAGTATTTGACAATAGTAATTTTTTATAAAATTGATTTAATAAAATTAATATTGATAAAAAATGAGTTCAAATTAAAAAAAAAAGTTTATATTCGAATATTTTTATTTGAATTTTTCTAACCTGAACAACTTTACACATGTTAAGGGATCTTAAAATAGAAATATTATATTGAAAATAGCAGCTTTTTAATTTTTAAGGAGTTGAATACACATTTTTCAACACAACATTTTTTTTTATTCCTTAACATGTGCAAAGTTACATAGGTTAGAAAAATCGTTTTTATTTTTATAAAATAAATAATTCAAAATGCTATCTAATAGTTGAAGCTATTAGATGTGGCTAATTCCCTCTCGATTTAATTCCGGATGCAAAAGTGCTTTCCATTTCCAAATCAGTTAAAGCCATGCATGTTCTGGGTTCAAACATGGAACCACACATAGGCTTAGAATAATTAATCAATTATTTGATAGTTATTAGATTTTTAATAACACAATGGTTACTAAATTGCAATTAGTGACAACACTTTGGCTCCTAATTAAATAGACGAATTCAATATCCCTACCGACGCACTCATGCTAGCCATGCGTGGATCGACAACCAAAACTGGTTCAGGACCAGGGATTGCATTTTGTAACCCACCGAATGCCCATAAAAATTACCCACAATGGATAACGTAATTATCTGCACTGATAACTATCCATCGAAAACTTTATATAAGTTCAGAAACCCAATTAAATTTTTTTTTTAATTCAGAAACCCAATTAAAATTTTTATAAAAGTTCGGAAACTCAATTACAAATTTCCTTAGTACAGAGACCTATTTGAAAATTCTCAAATAATTTAAAGACCTATTCAATAGTTAAACCTAGATATAATTTGATAAATAATTCATATGGCTATTTAGCCCTTGACATAAGAGGTTGAAAATTGAAATTTCAAGAGTTAGCTACATAAGCTTGAAATTCAATTCCACCCACAAATCATTTTGTTTACAGTTTATATCATATTTTTTTCATAGCAGGTTTTAGATCTCATTTGAAAATAAAAAGAACACTAGATAGAAAAACTTGAGTAGAATTTTTTATTGAACATATTATAATTAGTGGAACTGTGGAAGAGGAAACAACGAGGGATGGAGGATATGATGGTAATTGCACTGGCGCTGTGGGAGACGTCTAAGTCTAGGAACTTGTTGCGGAGAAAGGGTGAGACCCGAGACGTGGTAGAGTGTGGCTCGAGCTTGTCTTTCATGCCTTGCCTCTAATCTGTACTTGGAACTTGAAAGAACAATAAATATTAAATAACATTAATTAGAAAGGAACAATATTATCTTGTCCACAAACCCTCATGTGATGCATTTCTGAGGGAAAATGCTTCAACAAGCTGCAAACCTTAACGTAACTCTATTTGGAACCCCACAAACATAAAGTACTTTTAATGCAAATAGCGTTGAACGTCTTACATAAGATGCTAGTAATGTGGAAAACAACAAAGTTCACCGAAAGAAAAAATAAATAGAATCAATTAAGCAGATGTAAGTACAGGTATCTTTAATTAAAGGAATTAGTGTGGAGCATACTTTGGTTGAGCATGCCTTTTCCATTAATCAACTTCAGGGTTATAAAGTTTATTAGCTCACTAGCTATTACCTTAGAATCCTCATTTTTGGTCCGCATGCCATACACAAATCCAAATATGGGAATAAAAATTCATGTGAGAATTAGAGATTAAAGCAAAGGGAGAGATAAAAAGGGAGCTCCCTTCAGTCCAAGTACAGGAAGCTTAAGATTCAACTTGTCTCCCGCATCATTCACTCATTTACTGAGTATCTTTTGCTTTGATTATACTCAGCATTTGGATGAATGAGTCAGCAGCAAATTAAACCCTACTGCCACCCATGAGTGAACTGAAGAAAGCTCTCTTACCGCACCATGATCGTTAGTATCTTTCAAGTTTACTTTGGAGCAAATCAGTGTGCAGATCTGTGTGATATATATTCAGCAAACACTGGAGTGTGGACGTTGGTGCTCATTTGTTAAACACAGGCAGAAACACATCACGGATATATAGAAAGGATGGTTTGATAGTCATTAGTCACACTATAAGAAGGAAATTGAAACATACATCATACAAAAGAATTGTTTTGAAGATGAAGCACAGGACCATGACATATGAATATCGAATTGAATCTCAAGGGGCTGAGGAACCTTTTATAGGCTAAGAGAGAAGGTCCAGAGTAGAAATACTTGACGGTTAAAATATGAAACTGAGAACCAAAACAAAAAGAATATACTCCTTCAGGTCCATAATATAAAAAAAAAAATTTAAATTTTTTGGTCCAAAATATAAGCAAATTTTAATTACTTTTTTCTCATTCAATGAAGTTATTCTCAAAATACCCTTCATTTAATACAAATTTTGATTTTCAATGACTCCTTTTATTCTCAATAACACAAGCTTAATAAATAGGAGGAAGGGTAATTTAGATAACAAACTTAAATTTTTATTCTCAATGACTCTTTTAAATGAGATCAACTAACTATCTTAATATATGTGTCCAATTTAATTTTTGCTTACAATAGAGACCGAAGGGAGTATCTCAGTTAAAAAATAATACTAGTCCACGGTATAAAAAAAGAAAACTCTAAAACACATCCACAAATGAAATATTTTGAAATGAGCCGATGATAATTAAAATTCATATAAATTTTTAAAAATAAATCATCTAATTTTAATGAACTAACTCACTTACATGGAAAATTGATATATCTAGTAAATATAAATCCTATTATAAATAAGGGTAATATTGAAAATTAGCATTTAATATGTGTGAAAATTGATGCATGTTTCTTTTATTTTAAACAAAAAAAAGACTCATTTATTTATTATATTGTGGATCGGAGGTAATATATATCCATAGAGTTTTTTCATAGTATTCACGTTGAGGAATAATATTTGCACACAAAATTAGGAACACCATTGTTTTTAGATGTATTTTCAAGATGTGTGTATATAAATATGATTAAAAGAACTCCCTCTAGACTCAATTATTAGCAAAAAAGTATCTATATTTTGTAGACTCAAATATAAGCAAAATTCAATCAATTCAACTCTATTTAATGTCAGCGTTTCAAAAATCAAGAAAATTAATCAATCCAACCAATTCTCTTTTTACTTTTACAAGAGCATTGCACACTCTTGAGACAATTAAATAGTAGATTAGTAATTGTAACTCTTTTTTTTACATAAAAAGACAATTAAACTAAATTTTAATAAGTGTGAAGTTGGATAATTTTGCTTATAATTGAGTCTGAAGGGAGTAAGTGAGAAATAGAAAGAAACATATATGATATCATATATAATATCTAAAATTTGTGTTCAAATAACATTACTCATTCATATTAACCCTGGTAAAAATGAATGGGTGATCGCTAAAGTATATTGTTAAAAACTTAGTATATCATTTTTTTTCTCTATATTTTAATTTTAATTGAAAGAAAGTTATTCACATACGCATTACTAGAAGCTATTCTTGCCAATAAGTTCCTGCATCATGAATAGAGTAACACTTTGAATCCACGTAGTACATAAATAGACTAGCGATGATTTTGGTAAAAATGGACTTTCAAATTAAATTTACCTATCTACCATTTTTCATCCATGAAAAAGCAATGTCGCAGAGGTTTGGTAAAAATAAAAATTTGTAGGTTTTTATAGCAAGTTAGTTTTTATTTATGAAAACTCAAAAACATGCCGAATCAATTCACCTCTACCAGATAAAAAGTAATAAACAGAGTAGAACTTGTTCAATTTTTTTTTTTTTTAAGTAATAAATGATTTCAAATTTGTATTGGAAAATATTCCGTGAAATGCATTTTTAAGAGAAAAAAAGTTTATATTGTCTCAAAGAGAATTGAGAATTGAGGAGAAACAACATGTGGTTGGTCTAAGTGGTAATAAGCTTTGGCCCCTTAAGCAAATGATTAAGAGTTCGATCCCTGCCTCTTGTGTATGGAGAAAACCTGGTTGAAAGAGGTCGACCCTTAAATGTCGTACAGTACCTCGAGGGATTAGTCTCTGCGATTGCACACAAAACATACCCTGAGAAACTTAAAAAAAAAAAAAAGGAGAATTGAGGATCTCTTCCTTTCGTAGCAATTACAATACGCACTTTAGAAAAATTTATGCAAGGTTGTCAAAATCGAGATCTTACATAAGATCGAGAGGGGATGGGAGACACATAAAACAAGAGCCCACAATCTACCTTTTTCTTGTTCTTCACTTCCTCCGTACCGACTATCACTCCAGTCCACAATCTACCTTCAACAAAAGCTTCGACCTTGTTGCAAACTGTAAAGTCTTCTATAGGCGCACATACACAGTTCAAACTATGTTTCAGCAAGCATACACACTTTGGCAGGGGCATAGACACAGCATAGGATTTTGGTTTTTAGGGAAATATGAATTATGAGCAAGCAATTTGAAACATCTCAGTAAGGCTTCTTGGTCTCTTGGTCTCTCCGAATTTAAAAAGTTAGAAAATCAAATAAAGGGGATAAAATGGATCATATTTTCGGTGACTGGAAACAATTTGTATGAATAAACGAAAAACACATACGATTATACGATTTTACATTCCTTCATGTCGATCCCACTCTCAATCGATATTCACTAATTTTGAAAATAACGGACTGATGGGTAACAAGTAACATACAATATTTAGATAATAAGTGATAGATTCTTAGGAAGTGTTTCAAGATTGATTTTAATATTTTTTGAAATATGAGCATGAGAATAAAAAATTATCATATTTAGTACATGTTTTAAAAATTTATTCTCCAAGCATAACAGATGCTCAGGAATAAAATTAATGAATGCAAGTGAAAAACTATTTTCTCAAATGTGAAGGTAAGAAAAAAATATTCATGAGAATGAGATTTATGAAAATATAATTTATTAGGTAATAAAAATTCTATAAATCAAATGTTACCTTAATTTTTTTTTTTTTATCAAACTAAACGTCACCTTAATGTTTAATAAAACCTACTCGATTTAATATCGTAGGTTTGGGAATAACGTACGGATATGTAATTTATAGCTTCATAAAATAAGTTTTATTTTTTTTTGTTATAAGTGAGTTTTATTTATAAATTAACTCTTATACACAGATACTTTTTGTCCACACATCATCAAAGTCTGTTCTCAAGTAAAAAATAATAATTATAATTACCAAACTATCCTTTAATTATCTCGGGAATGTATACTGCTATTGAAAAAGTAAAGAGAAAACTGGTTTGGTTAATTAATTTTCTTATTTTTGGAATACTTATATTGAAATCCAAAAAATAAAGATATTTTTTTAATTTTTTGTTTATAATTAAGTCCACGGGTAGTATTTCATCAAGACTTGAATAGAAAGGCATATTTTAGTCTCGATAATTTTTGAAGTTCAACTTTTTGTTCTAAAGAGAAAAAAAATCATCGAATAGTCCGTGAGAATAACAAAAGTGGGACATATTAGTTATTTTGTCTGTCTTTATCTTAAACATATTGTTAGAGTACTAATATATATCGTCAGTTTGTCCAGATGTCTATTAAACTTGTCTATTTGGCCTTTATTGGTGTATCTAGTATGATATATATAATGCCTATGATGTGTTGCTTGTAATACATAAGAACGAAGTTTGTCCAACGATAAAAGTTGTCTCATATCTATTAAGTATGTAGGAATTGTTGTTTGAGCACATGGAGATACCAATAATATGTATCAGTACCTTAACATCATGAGCGCTGTTATTTGAACAACCGAAACGGGATAACTATACAAACAACTCGGTATTGTAGCGTTATTGTAGCGCTACAGTAATGTTCTTTTTTTTTTTTTTAAAACAAATGTTGCCTTTTTTTATATAAAAAATCTATTTCTAAAAAAACCCATTAACCAGATAATGAACTGAATTCACCAGATATTTGTACCTGATTAACCAGATATTTACACATACTTAACCAAAAAACCCATTAACCAGATAATGAACCAAATTCACCAGATATTTGTACCCGATTAACCAGATATTTGCACGTACTTAACCAAAAATTTTATTTCTCAACAAAACCCATTAACCAGATAATGAATCGAATTCACCAGATATTTGTACCCGATTAACCAGATATTTGCACATACTTAACCAAAAAATTTATTTCTCAAAAAAACCCGTTAACCAGATAATGAACCAAATTCACCAGATATTTATACCCGATTAACCAGATATTTGCACATACTTAACCACAAATTTTATTTCTCAAAAAAACCCTTTAACCAGATAATGAACCGAATTCACCAGATATTTGTACCTTATTACCCAGATATTTACACATACTTAACAAAAAATATTAGTACTTAAAAAAAATTGTTAAGAAAAAAAATGCAAATTATTAATTATTTTTTAATTCCAAAATTTGGAAGAAAAAAAAAAGATAAACAGTATAGCGCTACAGTAATACACAGTACAGTATAGTAACGCTACACTGTACAACTATACGGGTTGTCCATCCGGTTGTCACAGAAACATTTCTGTAACATCATGTTCCGGACAAATATAAGCACAGAGATTAACGTGTCTTTCTTTTATCATTTTCGAAAATATTTGGGGTTTTTTTTTATATTTTTTTTTACGAAACAAAAAATGGTACATGGAAAATAACAGTTCTTTAGTCCTTAAATTGAAATCTTACCATTAGATATAGCTATTATGTTTCGATATATAAAACTTACAATCACTGTCACATCAGATGGAGGTGGGTCAGTAGCTATAGCAATGGGTGTCTTATCAAATAGCAAACAAGCTGGCTACTAAACGAGGAAGAGAAATTGGTGGCCATATTTCGCCGTTTGCCGTTCTTATTAGCATTTCATTTCAATGTCCAATCACACTTTTTTCTGTTACTCAGCTCAGCTGTGACCTGTCCATCCATCCATCCGATCTCTCAGATCTCAAATAAAATTTCTTTTTTTCTTCATCAGAAATATCCCGTCGGCAGTGGGCACTAATCTCCTATGGAGGAAAGTATCTGAAGGTAGAAAATCCTCTCCTTATTGAAATTCGCTCCATAAGTAAAAACTGAAATTCGAATCCCAACCACTTGATTAAAGGATACAAGTCCATCCCTACTTGTGTCAACCTCAGATCTCAAATAATGCCTTTGTCTGTCCATCGTTTTTTTTTTTTTCAAGTGAAGACCCAAAGTGGTCCCTCAAATTTTTCAAGTAGGACAGTTTAGTCCCTGAAAAAAAAAATTTGATCCCCCAAATTTTAAAATGGGGGATAATTTGGTCCCCTAAATTTCATAACGAGAGATGATCTGATCCCTCCGTAAGGACCAAATTGTCCCCCATTTTAAAATTTGGGGGACCAAATTATCATTTTTTTTAAGGGATCAAACTATCCTATTTAAAAAATTTGATAGATTACTTTAAGTCTTTATTTTTTATTTTATTTTATTCTTTTCACCTACAAGATTTCAAGTTCAACAACTCTAGTCTTTCATTTGTTTTCTATTGTTTATTCTTCCGTGAATTACTCTTTCGTAGGTCACAAATCTTACAGGCGCAATGGTGGCCGTGAAGTATGTTTGGGGTGGGTAATAGCACAGAATCTCATTAAGAAGAGAATATTATAGATAAAATATAATTATAATTAATATATGGATTTAATTGGTATGCACTGTCAGTGTAAAGATTTTTTACACAGTCAACCAATCAGAAATTGCCACATAAGCTAAATTGTTTGACTCTTATCCTAACTACCTTAAAAGTCACACATACCATGATTTCTGATTGGTTGACAGTGTAAAAAACTTTACACTGACAGTGTATAACAATTAAACTCTTAATATATATATAAATATCAATACAAAACTTTATATAATGAGTTTTTTAACAATAAAAAATTAATGTTCCAAAAAATTAATGATTTACTTATAGAAAATAATATCACATGCATATTAGAATATTTCTATTTCTATAAATTGATACATTTTTAAAAATTAATTACACTGGTGTTTGATTTAGATTTTCTTTCTATTGTCTTTCTATTCTTATCTCTTGTTGACTCCTTTGTCTATCTTCATCAAATAATCTCACGTACACAGAATAATCTTTTGGTAAGCGAATTTTTTACATTGACAGTGACTATGTAACAAGGTAGATTATAGTAATGCTTTTTTTTTTTTTTTTTTTTTTAATCATGACATGGATGTGAAATATATGCCTATGTCATGATTTATAGTCTATTTCTGATTTATATCGAAAATAACCTTTTAAAAAATCTTAATTATTAACGATTTATTAGTGATTTTACGGAAAAAATGCAAGAAGAATAATGTTCATAAGATTATTAGAAGTTAGAACATCAATTTCTCAATTCGCACATGACACTTAAATGTGTAATTTGTAATAGCAAATGTCCATGGAATTAAAGAAAAATTATCCTGGATAGTTACGAGACCAATGATGTACATACAAAGTAGGTGGGCTCATTCCAAAAGAAAAAAGTAGGTGGGTTCATCTAAGCCCAAAAGAAACACTACATATCCGTATAAAGGAGCTCTGTTATGCTAGCGAGATATGACCAACATTGGCTCACTGAGTTTTAGCCTCTCATAGCAAACTCCATATGCACAAATGAGGGGAGGTAGAATTCCAAGAGAGGTACAAATGTCCAGGTGATCGCATTAATTTCAATAGCAATTTATCGAGGTAGAGACTAATTCCTCGAGGTACTGACCCTGACCACATGCCCAAGAGATCCGGTTATCTACCAATCGTGCCACATCATGTTGGTCCTCCTCATGTGTTTGAATATGCACGTTAGTGAGTAAACTTAGTAGAGACAAAATAACCAAAAATATATTTATGAACTCATGGTGTTACGGAATTACAAGTACTCAAAACCAATCCTTTTCTACTTATTCTTTCAACATAAACCAAGAATTTTCACCAATCATTATTTTCTCCATCCAAAACTGGACAAAAAAGATCATACACATTGAAAAACTTTTATTCCTTTTTCTTACATATATAGCTTCGAGCTCTGGACTGGGCCTCCTAGACTCAGATTTTACAGTATGCGACCCAGCCCGCTGTTTTACGGGCTTTGTCCTTGTTCACTAGGGTCCACTTTGCACATTTTGTTTTTATTTTCTGGTTCCTACAATTTTGTTTCTTTCAAACAAGGCCCACCTAGCTGGACGGGCTTTATCCATGTTCATTATGGCCCAAACTCAAGGCATTTCACTTTCCTAATTTTTCTAATTGCAGAGTGAAATTCATCATTTCATATGCTAAATTTGCCTCCCATTGAGGAGAGAAAATGAGCTATCAACGCATGCTAAAGTTACTTCTCACATTGTAGTGACAAAGATTCTCTCTCACACAGGCACAAGCACTGACTAAGCACATACCCTTAAGTCATCACATGGAATCAGAATGCCCCAAGTCAATTCAATTGCTGACTTTTTGAGCCTTTCTTCACTCTAGAGTCTATGGTTGGGACCCAAACCTGAGCATGCTTCTTCTTTGTGGAAAGTAACCATCATTGGCCTTCACTTGCTGCTTTATTCCCACATTGGTCCCTCCCTTTCCATAAAAAACTAGTCTACATTGTTCGTTGCTGTTAAGTAAATGGGATCCAAAGTTACCTTGAGTTTCATCTGGTTGTTAATTTTCACCTTGTGTTGCTGCTCCTTGGTGCATAGCTTAGACAACACTGGCAGTGAATCATTGAATTCCTTGGTTCAAGATTTTGCTTTCAGATCACTGATCAAACACAGGCCTCAAACTGGTGCTTTATATGATGCTCTTCTTCCGCGGAACCTGTCTGGCATGGATGTTTCGGTAGTACGTCTTCGAAGCCGAAGGCTATGGAACAAAGGTGCTAACTTTAGCAACTTCAGGATCCCCCCAAAAACCATATCCATGCCCCATGTGAGGAGGTTGGCTATTGTGTACCAAAACTTGGGCAACTGGTCTTCTCACTACTACACTTTGCCAGGTTACTCACTCATCTCTTCTGTTGTTGGCTTCATGGTTTTTGATGCCTCAAATGTAACAGATATAAGGGTCAGAAACCTCACCCTCAACACAATGGGACACCCTATATCTATTCAGTTCCCCAATGTTACATTTGTGGGTGGCATCAATTCAAGGGTGAGGTGTGTAGCCTTCAGTGCCAATGGAACTTTTCAGGTTACCTTGATGAGCTCCCCAGGCTTGTGTTACTCAAGAGAGCAGGGTCATTTTTCGGTTGTTCTACCGGTGGAGAAGAAACGGCGACCGTGGTTTCTGTGGGTGATTGGCTTTGTGATTGGATTTTTTGGGTTGATAGCAGTGATTTATGCTGGATTTTCATCTCTGAGACTTCTCAAGACCAAGAGGATTCAAGCCATGGAAAGACAAGCCAATGAAGATCTGGTTCTGGAAAGTAGATGGGTTCGCAATAGTAAAATGCCTTCAGCAGCAGTGACAAGAACTCAGCCAGTTCTTGAGAGTAGTGTTCTGTAGTTCAAGCAATTTTCCATAATCTCTTTTACACTTGTTACTTTGCTATTATTAGTCTTCTATCAGTGAATTATATTACAGGGTTTTTCCATGCTGTGCAATGAACAAAGCATTGGTATTTTCACCATAAAGAGTAAATGAACTAATGAATGCGCCTTATCAGTATAGTCTGTTAAACTCTCTTGTTATTCGCCTAGTCGCCCCGGAAGATGCCAGGGAGAAGAATTGCCATGATTTAACACATAATCTCCTTTCTCAATCGCTTGAAGCATTTTTCCGTTTGTTAATTAGTTTCTTACAACTGTAAAGTATAAATCATCAAATTTAATAGACTACATCAGAAAAGGAGCGTAAACTCCAATACAATCCAGAAAAGAAAAAAAAAAAAAACTACATCAGAAAAGCAGTCCTGTTAATTCCTGAATGTTGCCCAAAGAAAGAAAAAGCAGCCAAAATAACAATTTACATACACATCACTCTCCTGCTTACATCTCACGTGAATATTCACGTGACAGATATATGTGCATGAAATGAAGTATAGGACGATAAAAATTATGTATAATGTTATCTATAATAAAATACGTTAGTATTTACCAAAAAGGTAAAAATAAAAACTTGACCATTAAGGCATCAATATCAACCACAAAAGCTTGCATTATAGTGCTAAACACATACAGTCACCCGTTTTTTGCTCATTTGCACTTTAATTCTGCCATCTAGTTGATATGATTCTAGGAGACGTCAAACATATTCCAACTAAAAAGTGCAAAAGCATTCCAAACATAACTGGATACATGCTGAAGTTCCAAAGAAAGAACAAAGGGAAATCATTCTTGATACAATGCTACATACACACATATTGCCTTATATATACACAATTTATCATTTGGTTATAGTTAAGCACACCTAATTTTCTACTCACCTGCACTCTGATTCTGTCACATACCCTTGAAGTGAGAAACTGTTCTTCTAAAGTAATGCGTAAAAAGCATTAATGAAATATCTTAAAGCTTGAAAGGATATTTCCATCATATTGTTGATACATAAATCTTCAACACACTTCTCATATATCATGTATATATACGCTTGATACTACAACCAATTCCTTTTAATATGCAAAGGTCGCTTGAAAGATATTCATGTCATGTAATTATTATTATAATTCAAACTGGAAACATGTCTGCGAGACAAAAGCATCATCTCAACAATTGGGAGTCTCCTAATGGAAACAACCTTGAAACAAGCAAAAGCCTGTGGAACCCAAATGACAAGGCCTTTCTTTTATTAAAAGCAAAAACAGCTTATGTAAACAATAGTTGCTCTTGCTAATCAAGGATCCTCAAAGAAACATACAAATTCAATTTTCAATTCAAATGCTACAGCATGGCCAACAAACAGACAAGTAACCAACCACACTACATATATCATCAGTTGAGAGCACCAACTCCAGCAGCACCGGTCTGGCGAGCAAGTTTTGTCCACTCAGTATGGAAAGCGCCAGGGCGATCAATCCTTTCATAAGTGTGAGCCCCAAACAAGTCCCTCTGAGCCTGAACAAGGTTAGCTGGAAGCCTTGCTCTCCTATATGTATCAAAGTAAGCAAGACTAGCACACATCCCTGGTGTGCTGATCCCAGCTGATATAGCCAACCCCACAACCCTTCTCCATGCTGCCTGCCTCTGCACCATTTCCCTCGCGAATTCAGGGTCCACTATCAAACTAGCCAAGTTTGGGTTCCTCTGATAAGCCTTCTTGATCCTATCCAAGAACACAGCTCTTATGATACATCCACCTTTCCAAATCCTCGCCAATTCCCCCAAATTCAAGTTCCACCCTTTCTCCACACTCTTGGCCCTCAAAAGATTCATCCCTTGAGCATAGCTACAAATCTTGGAAGCATACAAAGCTTGCCTAACATCATCTATCAACCTCTTCTTATCAACCCCACTTCTAAACACCCCACCAACTTCCTCATTCAACCCTGCCTCCTTCAACACGGCGGCAGCATTCTCCCTCTCCTCCTTCAACCCACTCAAGTACCTGCAATCCAAGGAAGCAGCAATCGTCGGCGCAGCGACAGACAGCTCCGCAGCCTGTTGCACAGTCCATTTCCCGGTCCCCTTCATACCCGTCTTATCCAAAATCTTATCCACCAAATACCCATCACCCCCTTCATAATCCTTAACCTTAAAAATATCAGCAGTGATCTCAATCAGAAAACTCTCAAGCTCCCCTCTATTCCACTCAGCAAAAATATCAGCAAGTTCAGAATTTGACAAACCCCCAACATGTTTCAACACATCATAAGCCTCAGAAATGAGTTGCATATCACCATACTCAATCCCATTATGAACCATCTTAACAAAATTACCAGAACCACCCTCACCAATGTAAGTAACACAAGGACCATCATTAACCTGAGCAGCGATCTTATGCAAGATATCTTGAACGTTGCTATAAGCCTGGTGGGACCCACCAGGCATCAAAGAAGGTCCCTTTCGGGCACCCTCTTCGCCGCCAGAGACACCCATCCCTAAATAGAGGATACCCTTTTGAGAAACCTCGTGGATTCGGCGCTCGGTGTTCTCGTACCACTCGTTGCCGCCGTCGATGATGGCGTCGCCGGGTTCCATGTGGTCGGAGAGGGCGGCGATGGTTTGGTCGACGGGGGAGCCGGCCTTGACGAGGATGATGACGGAGCGGGGGCGTTGGAGGGAGAGGACGAAGTCGCGAGGGGTGTAGTGGCCGGTTAACGGTAGGTTGCCCTCGTGGAGGGCACGATCTAGGGTTTCGTCGGTTTTGGAAGAGGAGCGGTTGTAGACGGAGATGGGGAAGCCCTTGTCGGCGATGTTGAGGGCTAGGTTTTGGCCCATGACGGCGAGGCCCGCTAGGCCTATGCGGGATAAAGCTGCACAAGACTCCATTAGGGTTAGTGAATGGTTGTTGGTGTTTTCACTTTTCAGGGGTTCTATGAATCTATCTGAATGGGAAGCGTTATTATTATTAATATTTGTTTTGGGGTTGGGGTTGGTGGGGAGTGGCGGACTCGTCGAGGGAGTGAAGGGACAGTGACTTAACCACCAACGAGAGGGTGCCGTAGACGTCGATGCCTCCAAGATATGTTCAAGTTCAATAGTTGACTACCTCACTCCCAATCAAACGACTGCGTTTCAACTGCCAGCAAATCCTGATGTTTTTGCTTAACCGCAAATATTAATACTTCTAGTCAACTCCTTTTGCTCTTGTGGCTATTTAGATTTTACAATTTAGTAATTTACACATCATGATAATAATGGGTGTGAAAAATGTGGATAATAGTGAGTGAATTTTTTTAACTGGGTTTAATTTTGATATGCTATCTGTGTAAAGTCCTTTATAGTGTCAAACAAATTACAAATCTTCATATGTATAATTTTTGAGGTAATTGCTATGATAAGAATCAAACATTTTTTAATAATGTGATAATTTATTTATTTTTTTGACAAAAGAAAAGTTAAGCAATATTATTAATAAAGGAGAACTCAATACATCTAGTAACATCATCACAAATTTGGAGAATAGTAATATATGTAGCCACCCCTAACAACGAGTGGGCAACTACATGGACTTTCTTCGTATCAAACTCTACCAAAGAGTTGGTAACATAAGATATAAAGGCTCCTACAATTTGAAATATTAGCCCTATAATTAGATTGGTCCTCTTGAAGGAAACCTATGACTTCCTCTTTTTGCACCTGGAGTCTGGGAGAGTAACTATAAAATATAGCTTGGAAGAAATATTCTCCCTCATCACGTAAATTATGATTGAACTCGATGCTTCGAGCTACCTAAAATAAAGGCTCAATGCACTGTCAATTGTCCTTGACTTTATTTGCATAGACTAGAAATTCAAAAAGTAAAAAGAAAAAATTTTGATAAAACATGTCTGGCCAATAACACCAAACGAGGTATTTGTGGACAGGAACTGCACGCAGGTTACCGAGGCCTCGGCAGTTCCAACTTAGGATACTCAAAATCCCCGGCAACCCTGGCTGCCAGGGCCTATCAATAAATTTTTTTTTTTTGAAACACCACTGCCTTGACCAGCATCCATGCAAGTCGCATCCTGCCCCCATGCACATGCTCATTATCTTCCTCCATAATCGTTTTCTTTCTTTTTTATGTCCCCCTCTAATTCTCCCTCATCATAATTGCCCTCCTCCATCACATGATCACCTCCTCTCACCTCAGTAATTCTCTCTTTATTTTTAGGAAAGAGAATATTGTGATTTCTGAAAACAGTGGCAACCGAAACTTTCTCTTTCTGTTTTATATCAGTTATAACCCTTTACCCATTCCTTTTGAAATCACATCACTATTAAATGAAGATTTGAAATTTGAAACTCCATGCGGATTTGGTGCCTCCCATCTCGCCACCCCTTCCTCTCTCAGCCACCTCCCCCATCGTCTCCCTGGTTTCGACGCTGCTCGATGCGCAACTCTGGACCCCACACAGGCGCTTACCATCATCATCCTCTAACATGAACAACTTCTCATATTAATCTTCTACATGCCCCAAACCCACACGGATAGCAAAAAGATCCCAGTTTTTCACATTTAAACTGAACCTCCTTTGTCTCCCCTCCTTGCTTCTTCAATCTCTTCAAAGGCTTTCGCACATCTATCAACACCCTAATCCTCATGTATGACTTAAGAAAATTTGAATTATTTTTTGCATCATACTCTAAGAATTCTCCCATGAAATTTGCAAGGTGTTGGCCTACCACTTCTGTCATAATCCCTACGGGCACATTGTGCACTTGCACCCAGAAAGAGACATTGAATAGCTCCACTTCTTGAGGGGATTGACCATCCTGCATCGTTCCTAGTATCAAGAGATGGCCATCAAAAGACCACGGACCCCCCTTCAAAACCATTTAGACATTCACCTTATGATAAAACTGAAACAGAAACCTGCCTCCCTCTATTTCTTTCACAGTTACACCCCTCCCTGGTCGCCAAATCCCAGCCAACCTCGTCTTCATCATGTGGACTCTGATGGATCTAGTTGTCAGGAATCTCCCAACGAGGCATAGAGCTAGGTCTACATTTTGTCCACGCTGATCTTTTTCTCCCGGAACCTCCAGGTCTTCCTCTTCATCCTCTAACGTCAACTGACCAAGGCTAGGAGATGTCATAGAAAGAAAAACTCATGCTTTGCACTCACATTTTGAAAAAACTATGAAAAACTTCTCACAGAGGAGAGAAACTTCTCACATAGGAGAGAAAACATAATGTTATGTAGTAAGATGATAATATAAAAAAATATATTGACACCAATTAAATCGTTTATTTTGGTTTCTCAATATATTTTTTCACTCGATACGTGAGAGATTAATCTTCTACGCTATTGTGAGGTGCCTAAGGAGTAAGGAGAATCCCTCACAACCTTTTAATTAGCCCCTTCTTATTAGTGACTTACAAGAAATAATTAATGTTTTAGAATTAATGAGATATAACACTGATAATTGTATTTTTGGTAATCGTATATGATATTATTGTTTGAAAATTTTGACCGGAGATTGAACCAGACCTTCGAAACATAGTTCAATTGATCAAATGGCTAAATTTATAGTTAAAACTCCTTAAACCATGATTAAATCGAATATTGTTTGACCAAAAGCATATTTATATCATAATTCAGCCGATATCAATCGGGTGGATCCAATTTTCACAATACTTATTTGCACAGTTTCGTTTCCTCACATATTTTACATCCCCATCACAAATATTGGTTTATGGTTGCTTATCACTTTCCATTCGCAACTAATTGTAGTGAGGAAATGAGAATGTGCAAATAGCATTATTCTTTTTATTTATATGCACCATATGTAACTTGTTTAACCTAGCTTGCATGGATTTCTCGCTTTTATATACTGTATTTATTTACTACATTCTGTTACGGAAACAAATACCCTCTTCTGTTGAAACTTTTATATGGATAGTAGGAAATCTCTTTTTTTTTTTCATGTAATGTTTTAATCTTAGATGAGAATGTAGAATGTCCTCTGGCTCTGACTAGTAAAATAAGAAGTTAATCTTAATACTTTATCAGTAACATTGTAGGATCCTCCTACTCGGAATAAAACGTTTAATAATAAAACGTGCTTGGCTTTTTTTTTGGTGAGGATAAAACGTGCTTGGCTGAACTAGAAGTTGGTAGGAGGGAATAAATATGGGAAAAAAATTGTTTATTAATGATGTTTCTAAACTAAATTTAAATGTACCAACATGTGGTTAGTACAAGTGGTAACAAACTTGGGTCCCTTAAGTAAGTGATCAGGGGTTCGATCCTTGACTCTTGCGTATGGAGAAAACCTGGTTGGGAGGGGTCAGCCCTTAAATGTCGTCCAGTACCTCAAGGGATTAATCTCCGCAGTTGCACGCTGAGGATACCCTGGGAAACCAAAAAAACTAAATTTAAACGTTATTTTCGTGGGTCCACCCAATTAAAGTGTAGTATTAAGAAAACAAATTTCTTGCATTTAAAAAGTCATGCATTCACACATTAATGCATTATTAAATCAATCACTGAAAGTATATTTGAGAAAGCCTAGAATTGATCCAACAATGCATTAATATGACAATGCATGGGTTTTTCGAAGGTAGGAAATCCATCCCTGAATTTTATGGTAACACTGCTTTAAACCGATTAAAACTGAGTAAAATTGGATGGTTCAATGATTAGAAACTACAAAAAAGAACGATGTTTTATGTTCCTGATTGCATCCAGCCTAGGTTCACCATCATCCTGTTGGGGATTTCAAGTGTGAGTGAGATGTGAATGAAGAAGTCTCACATTGAAAAGAACATGAGTGATTGTCTGGTTGAAGGCTATATAAGTGGAGAAGATCCATAGACTCATTGCCTTAAAGTATTGGGTCAAGATGTGATGTCAAGCCCATGGAAGTTGTTGATGTTCCCCGAATCCCAACAAGTGGGCTGAGACAAGTATTGAAGAGAAGGTGGTAGTTAGTGGATCCATGTGTTGGGTCCCTTGTGTTGAAAGTCTTCCTAACAATGTGGAGGCTAGGCGGCGTGTTTTGTTGTAGATGATGGAAGGTAGCGGTACAAGTATGAAGAAGAGCATGTGAGATGCCCAATTTGAAGGCGGATTAGGCTCTTGGTGACGCCCCCAAATATTCAAAAGGCTTCCGCTTGAGAAGTGAACCCATGTGAAGGACTTATACTTTAGGGGGAGATTGTTGGGAATTCAAGTGAGTGAAATGTGAATGAAAAAGTATCACATTGAAAAGAAATGAGTGGTCGAGGCTATACAAGTGGAGAAGACCCATAGACTCATTGCCTAAGTTTTGGGTCAAGACGTGGTGTCAAGCCCACTTATGTGGTTATTCAGTTAGCTCATTGAAGGAGATCGACTGGTGTTGACGCTCCCCAGATCCAGGCATGCACCATCCTCAATTGCCGCCACTCGTCCTAGATCAGACGGTTCTCCCTTCACTGTCCAATTATGCATTTTAATTCCATGCCAATTTTCACTCATTCTACCTCCATTTTTTTTCTGCTGTTAAATGCATCAGACTCACCTTGCACGACTATTATATTTCTATCACAACGCTGATAGCAATGTTCAATATTATTATTTGCAACTTGATTAAAAAAATCAGCTCAATGCTGCAATGAGCTGACACTTTTCAGCACAAAAAAATAGAACGCCGCGTACCCCATCACATACGATGTGGGAACTGGACTGACAAAAAATGACGTTATTTAAACGACAATAATAAGAATAATAAAAAACTACAAAAGCAAAGAGACGATAATAATTCAAGTCAAAGACAAGCTTTTGTTTCGGGATATAAATATTCTAGGGGCAACGAAACAATACAACCAAAGCCTTCAAGCAGCAACTTGTCCAAAGAGCTGCTTCCGGATCTGCAACAAGAAGCAAGTTGGCCAATAGTGAATTAATGGTAATATGGTATAAGAAACTGCAACTAACAATAAGTGTAAAGGATATTTTGGACCATTCCATCCAGCAAATAAGAAGGCGCAAAAAGAAAGAAAAAAAAGAGGGGGGAAAATCTCATTGGTTTTCAGACCAAATCAAAAGTCATATGTAGTTGGTTACAAATTTAGTGAAATTATATACATTAATACATCATCCATCCATCTCATCCATCTCATTGGTTTGCAAGGGTGCTTATTAAAACACCTACTCCGGAATTCATCAACAAAGTTTTGAGGGTGAAGGTGCAAGAGGATGTATACTCGATCAGAATTTTGGAGGATCTGTCAGATGAAGTCTCTTCAAAGGTGAATGAGGATGTTGCTAACTATGACCCGGTTGGAAGTTCGTCTGACGAAGATGGCTCCGATTATCGCAGCGTCGACGAAGTTCCAGAAACAGACTTGTCGGAAGACCTCCGGGATGAGATTATCCAGCAGTTCCGGAGGGAATTTTCAAATTCGAAAATGGATTACACGGTGGGCTTCTAGGATGATGGGACGGGGAGGTTTGCGGAACTCGATACACTGCCTTGCAGGAATGTCAATGCCAACGGTCAAGTCAGTGTACAAACTGATATGTTAGACGGCGCTTGCAGTGGGGAAGTTGGGGTAGTCAACGAGGTTGGAGGAGTGGGGGCAGGTGCTTCGAGTGGAACCCAAATTGGGTTTGGGCCGGCCCAAAAAGAAGTGCTAGTGAATTCAACACTACAAGGTCAGGCTGGGTCTTCACTGAGTAAGTTAATTCCGTCTAAACCAGTCGAATTGGGGCAGCAGGTTGGAATGGAGTTAAGCCCAGGAGAGGTGGAACTCAGAACCGTTACTAGAAGTGTGATTGGGCCAGAGGACAACTTGGTCTCGTCAGATCTATCATCCCCAGCCACTGAAAAGGAGCTTTCTGGGGACGACGACCCAATATTGGCGACATTCAGAGTTAAGAAAAAAAGGCAAATCAGTGGGGAAGAGCGGCAGCTAAAGAGAAAGGGGAGGGCCAAGAAGAGGAGGGGAATATCGGTTATGTGGGACAAATTACTGGGCCTCAAAGCTAGCGTTAAACTGCGAAAGAGGAAGCTGACTGATAACAATGGCGTATGCATAGCAGAAAAGGAGAGGGACGCTGCTGAAAGTTCGGGAGAGTCAGAGACGCAACACAATTCAATAACAAAGGGATCTAAGGTGGAAGGGATTAGGGAGGAGGTTAACTCACAACAGGTTAGTAAACTGGCGACTGATAGTCAAATTTTGAATAGAAATGGTGCAATCATTAGATCTGATATGGAGGAAGAAGCGAGAAAAACTTGGGAAATGGGGAAGAAGTTGGGGCTGGAATCGAAGGGAGAGGTAACTACAATCGTGGCCAAACTTGTAGATATGGAGGAAAGAGATAGGGATAAGAGCAGGAAGGATGGGAAGCAACAATCAAAAGATGGGGGTAAAGATAAGTCTCCATGCGGATAGCATCCTACAACATCAGAGGGCTGGGTGGGAGAATTAAAAAGAAGGCTATTAGAGAACTGGTAGCAAAAGAGAAATTGGACTTCTTATGCATCCAAGAGACAAAAATGGAGGCTGTGGATCAAAAAATGTGTGAATTGTTGTGGGGTGGGGAGAATGTCGGATGGGTGTACAAGGGATCAGTGGGAAGCTCAGGAGGGCAACTAAGTTTGTGGAATAAAAATATATTTGAGATTCAGGATTCATTTACTGGGGGAGGATTTTTGGGGGTAAATGGAAAATGGGGGAGGGAGAAGGTGTCTTGTGTAATTGTAAACGTGTACAGCCCCTGTGAGCTGGGAAGAAAAAGGATCCTATGGGGGGATTTGCTCAGTTTAAAGCAGAGTTCAAGCTGTGTCAAGTGGTGTTTGGCTGGAGATTTTAATTCAGTAAAGTCGCCAAATGAGAGGAAAGGAAGATCGTCACAGCAAAACAGCAGAGAGATGAAGGAATTCAATGATTTCACCAGTGAGATGGAGGTTTTTGACAGCCCTTTAGTGGGGAGGAAGTACACTTGGTACAGATCAGACGGAGGCTCAATGAGCAGATTGGATCGGTTCTTTCTCACAGAGGAATGGGTTGATGAATGGCAGAACTTAGCTCAATGGGGATTGGTGAGATCAGTTTCGGACCATTGCGCGGTTCTTTTGAAAAATGAGGCGCAAGATTGGGGGCCTAAACCTTTCAGGGTGATGGATTCTTGGATGCTACACAAGGATTTCGAAAAATTTGTATCAGAAAAGTGGAATAGTCTAGATGTAAATGGGTGGGGTGCCTTCGTGGTCAAACAGAAGCTTGCTTTACTGAAGAAGGAATTAAAGGAATGGAACAAAGCTGTCTTCGGCAACATGGATGATAATATTTCAAAAGCTATAGAAGGTATAAATAGGTTAGATGTGAAGGGGGAGGAAAGGGATCTTACAGATGAGGAGATCCTTCAAAGAAAGGAGTGTATGGAATCCTTCTGGAGAATATCAAAAATGAAGGATGCTTTTTCTGTTCAGAGATCAAGGGCCAGGTGGATTAAGGAGGGAGACTCAAATTCTAAGTTCTTTCATGCATGCATAAATAGGAGAAAAAGGGTTAACCATATTTATGGTCTCCAACTAGGGGAGTTCTGGGTTGAGGACGTGAACCAAGTCAAGGAGGAGGTACACAATCATTTCAATATGCTCTTCTATGAGCAGCCTTGGGAGAGGCCAACAATGGCTGGGGTGGAGTTCAATAGCCTAACGGTTGAGGAAGGGAGGATGCTAATGGCAGAATTCACTGAAGAAGAGATAGACAATGCAGTACAAAACTGTGACAGCAGTAAAACTCCGGGCCCGGACGGGTATAACTTCGCATTTATCAAAAAGTTTTGGCACTTACTCAGGTATGATTTTTATAAATTGTATAAGGAATTCCACCAAAATGGTAAGCTTCCAAGAGGAAGCAATGCATCCTTTATTGCCCTTATCCCAAAAAAGGATAGTCCACTGAAGCTAGAGGATTATAGGCCTATTTCATTAATTGGGTGTAGCTATAAGATATTGGCAAAAATGATGGCTGGTCGACTGAGAAAGGTGATGAACACTTTGATTTCTGAGAATCAATCGGCTTTCATACAGGGCTGTAACATTTTGGACGGTGTTGTTGTGGTGAATGAGCTTATTGACTATGCTAAGAAACAAGGAGAAGCTTGTATGATGATGAAAGTTGACTTTGAAAGAGCTTATGATTCTGTCAGTTGGGAGTTTTTGGACTACTTGTTTAACAGGATGGGGTTCAGCCGGAAGTGGAGGGTGTGGATAAAATGCTGCTTGTCATCGGCCTCAGTTTCGGTCTTGGTTAACGGTAGTCCCACAAAGGAGTTCTCAGTTTCGAAGGGACTCCGACAAGGTGACCCGATGGCACCTTTCCTCTTCCTACTAGTTGTAGAGGGTTTGAGTCAGCTTATCAAAAAAGCTGTGAACTTGGGAATTTATGAGCAGTACATCATCAAAAACAATGGCCAGGAGGTGGGAATTTCACATGTGCAGTATGCGGATGATACGATTATGGTGGGAAAGTTGTCAGAGAGTAATGCCTCAGCTATGAAGGGGATTTTGAGATGTTTCGAATTAGTCTCCGGGCTGAAAATAAACTTCCACAAAAGCAGTGTTATGGGTATCAAAGATGGAAATAATTATGTACAAACAGCAGCTAATCACATGAATTGCAAGGTTGGAAAGCTCCCGTTCAAGTTTTTGGGTATAGTGGTGGGGGGCGACCCAAGAAAGGCAAGTAATTGGAAGGGGGTCATCCAATCTCTGAGGTCAAGGCTAGCGGGGTGGGCTAACAAATTCCTATCCTTCGGTGGAAGGTTGGTATTGTTAAATGCGGTACTATCATGTCTCCCAGTGTATTACTTATCGTTCTACAAGGCTCCAAAAAAGGTATTAAATTCTTTGACCCAACTACAAAGAAATTTTCTTTGGGGGGGGGAGTGAGGAGCGTAGGAAAATCCCATGGGTTAGTTGGGACTTAGTTTGTAGAACAAGGGAGGAGGGTGGTCATGGGGTTAGGGATATCCACAAATTTAATTTAGCTTTACTGGGGAAGTGGAAGTGGAGATATCTGTCGGAGAGAGGGGTTATGGTTAAGAGTGCTAAAAGTGAGATATGGGCTTAGGGAAGGGTACAGAGAGGTGTCAGGGAGGGCTTCTTCATGGTGGAGGGGTTTAGGGAATTTAGAAGGAAGGGGAACATTGGGTGATAGTTGGCTATCATCGGCTATGGTTAAGAAGTTAGGGAATGGTAGGGAAACTAACTTCTGGGATGACATTTGGGTGGGTGAGAGCAGCCTCAAAAGCAGATTCACTAGACTTTTCAATATTGCAAACTCAAAGGATGCATTGATATGTGATATGGGCTTCTGGAGTAATGGTTTATGGAGTTGGAACTTCCAATGGCGCAGAATATTGTACTCTTGGGAGGTTGAAATGCTGGAAAATATGATGAACCTAATTTCCTCTTGTGCCATTACCGAAAGCAGGGATGACTCCTGGACTTGGCTGGGTGACTTTTCTGGTTCTTACACAGTAAGCTCTGCATATAAGCTTTTAACTAAAAATTCTGATGTGGTGGACACAAGGTTCTACAAGTCTTTTTGGAATAAATACACACCACTGAGAATTGTAGCTTTCTGCTGGAGAGCACTTCTAGATAGGATCCCAACAGCTTTAAATTTGACAAGAAGAGGAGTTTTTATGACACCTGAGAACATGTTGTGCCATTTCTGCAACTCTTCGGTTGAAGTCACTGATCACATTTTCATCTCTTGCTCCTTTTCCTACAATCTTTGGAGTCATATTTATAACTGGTTTGGAGTGTCTACTGTCATGCCTTTGGATTTAAAATCACACTTTCTGCAGCATGTGGGGTTATTAGACAGAAGGCATTCTAATTCAGGCTGGAAACAGGTCTGGTTTGCGGTCATCTGGTCTATCTGGCTGCACAGGAATGAAATCGTCTTCAAGGGAAGCATTTTGGAACCGGAAAAAGTGGCTGATTGGGTGAGGATCAGAGCTTGGAACTGGTGTGTCAATTCGGCAAGAGTGTGTCATTTCTCTTTTTCAGATTGGTTATCCAATCCAATCAATTGTTTGGTGTATTGTCAAAAGGTGAAATAGGAGCTATGTTCAACAAAAGGTTCGGGAAGCATAGTGCTGGTATAACATTTCGTAATGCATTGTGGTTGTGAATCTGTACTGGAACTCAGGATAGTGTGCTTTCTTTGCTGTGGTAGTTTTGGCAGGTTGCCTAGTTGGTTGAGGTTCTCTTATATTGGTTCTGTTATTCTCAAAGAGGAATGTATAGGGGTGTAGTGCAGTTATACTTCAACCGGGTGTGTCTAAATTCGGTTGAATATATATCTGCCTCTTCTTTTGTTTCATCAACTCTCTAATGTATATGGGTTAAGCACCCCTTGTGCTTGCTTATTATACATTTCTTTGCTTATCAAAAAAAAAAAAAATTCTGTTGGATAATAGTATAATACTCTATCCCCTTCTTTTCACATAATTGCATAAATGCTAGTAATTGGGAAAAAGGCATCACAAATAATCACACACAATTTAATGTGGTTCAGCCCAAGATGCATAATACATCCACGGATAAGAGTCAGCTATTGAAATAAGATTATAATATCATGTTTGTGGGCACTCTCAATCTCTTCTGCTCCATCATCTCTACACCTCTAGCAAGCCTCTCAATCTTCTATAATTCCCCTTCACAACTATTTAACTCACAAAAACTTGCTTGTCAAGCAATTAGCCCTTTTTAGTTTCTACACCACTTTCCTAGTTTCTAATTAAAAATCTCTCTCTTTCTCATATATAGCATAACTCACACCATCATTTGAGTTAAATGTCCTAGTTGTCCATCAATGTGTATAATTCACCAAAAATATATAATCCTAGGTTCCCTCCCACTCCCACCCCCTTCATGGAACAACATATGTCATCCCAGGGTTCCACAACATTATGCCATGGATTCTGATTGGTTAATTGATGATTTGATGTAAATATCCAATAATTAATAACGAGAGATGATGTTTCATGACCAATCACTATGACATGGGTTTGTGGCACGCTTTGTGGGACATCAGATGTTATCCCCCCTTCATACACACTGCCATTTCAATTTTAGTTAATTGTCCTATTTGTCCATCAGTGTGTATAATTCACCAAAAACTATAATCCTATTGGCCCACTCCGACGCCCTTGGCCCCTTCATACATACCATCATTTGAGTTAATTATCCTATTTGTCCATCACAGTGTGTATAATTCACCTGATGTGTTTTAATTCAATATCAAAATTCCAATTTCTAAAGAATAACCAGCTTTCCAGTTGAAAATAATATGAAATCTCAATACAAACAATTAAGCAGCAAATATCTAACAAAGAGGACACTAGTCACAGAACAAGACAATTGATATGCACAAAAAAGTTTACCTCTGGAAGCTTTTTACGGAACATTACATCCAGCCGCGCATCAAGAGTATTTTCACACACAATCTTTCCATCTCGAGAAGCCAAGACCACCCCACCAGAGCTGAACATCCATAAATATAATTAAGTGTACTGAAACTGACATCTCAATATCAATGCAGCCACACAGCTAATAATCTAATACAGTTTTAGGAAGCATCCTCAATAAACTACAAACACTAAAACCAGGTTACTCTTAAGATTTGAAACTCGCTTTCTTTTTTACCTGAAGATAATATTACAATTAATCAACATAAAAAAGGTACAGTATGGGCAAGAAGCAAGGCCCTGATTTGCAGAGCCAGACAGTTAATTAGGATTTGACAATAACATGAACATTACCAGTAGGGTTCATGGGTATTGTGATGGCTGGGTGCAGGTGGAAGATAGACTTTGTTGTCAACAATGATCTCTGGTGGATGTACATTTGCTTTATCAGCATACTCCTGTGCAGCTGAATCCAGCACATGCTCTACCAAGTGCAGGTCATGTTTCCGACATCTCAATAAGACAGAAGGTTCTTTCAGCCTTAGCAAACTCTGTCACATACAATAGTTATATTATATTCCAAGCCTACTTAACATATAGAAAGGAGTCCATAAAAAAACATCAGAACACACATACAAATATATATGACCACAGTTGTTTCATGTGAGCAATTAGTAATGATAGGAAACACTCAATGACATTAGCTCATTGCTGTCAGCAGGTAATTGCAAAAACTTCTCATGAACATGTATTAGTTATAACTACATTGCCATCATCACAAATAATATAAAATTAGCACACAATAAAATTAATAGATAGATAGCAACAACAGTTGCTGCCAATGTGCAAGTGTCTACTCAAAATTGAAAAATGTAATTAAAAAAAATCTATAAAGATACTTAGCAAAAATGTCAAATCATAATTAGGTGTACACTATTCAAATTTTAACTAACCTGAACAATGAGATCTTTCAAGAGGTTTTTGTATGCATGATGATGAAGAAGATGGCTCACACTCAGAAGTTCCTTGGATGCATCTTCTTTCATGGAATTAACCACATCGTCTTGAGCTTGAAGAACTTTTATCCGAGAAGCATTAAGCTGCATTGAGTACTCACTGCAACAAACAATTGTGCCATGAAACTTAAAACTATCTCCACTAGCAACGTTTCAATACCATAATGCACAGTGTTTCACAGCATGAAACAAATTAAGCCTCAAAAACTAAACTCTAATCCCACTCATTATGAAATAGGAATTTTATATTCATCACAATTTGGCAATAACCTTAAATTCAACTAATTAGCCAATTCAGGTGTATAAACGGAGCTCATTCAAAACCTTTCGTAAAAAATGAATAAACAAAAGCTCTAGCTGTATCTCATGCAAGTTCAAAATGGAGCTAACAGTAATTAATAATTATCGATTTCAATTTTCACTGAACAGTACAACAAGGATCCGCTATACTTTGACAATAAATCAAGCTTCGGTAGTAATAACAATCCGCAATGTCTGAACACATAAAAATTGAGATTCAGAGTATGAATTCATCTCCCGAATTTAAATTCAACTATTTTCATATATAATTGACAACGGATGAAAAAGCAATGAGAATTTTCGAATTCACGGACGATAGAAATTAGAAAGAAAAAAAAAAAAATGAAGTTAAAGAGTAAGTTTACATTTTCTTCCGAATTTCAACTTGTTTTTGTTTGCGCTCGTATTCTTGCCGGATCTTCTTCTTCTCGGCTTCCACCAATTGAAGCTTCTCGATGTTGAATTCCTAAAGGAAATGGAAAAAGTAAAATACAATGGCGATGCAAATCCAGGTTCCAACGCAAACAAAGAGGACAATATAGAAAGAAGTGATGGAAAGTAAAAAGAGATTGAATGAAGAAAAAGAAGTTACTTCTTCGGCGGAGACAGAGATCTCGTTGGCTTTTTCCTCAGCTTCCTGGCGGATGAACCTCACCATCTGTTCGATTTGCTTGGAGACATCTGCGTCGTTCATTTTCTCACACTCTTCGGAATCGAATCGAATCCAATTGGAGGGGAAGCTACGTACTGCCACTACCACAGCACAGCACGCCCAACATATGCGTTTTCCTTTTTTATGCAAAATTCTCTTTTCAAGAAAACATTGCTCAACTTTTTTACTACTGGTGAATCTTCCACTTAATTACATATAAGATATTAATTAATCTTTTTTTTTTGTGTCAGATATTAATTAATCTTACTTGGCGTCAAAAAAAAAAAAAAAATCTTACTTGAAAAGTTACTCTAATTTCACTTTTATGAAGAGATTAGTATAATTTTAATTATCACCCCATCAAAAAAGTATAATAGTAATAGTAATATAAGATTAAAAAATAAAAGTTACTCTTTGAGCCCGTTTGTTTAAGTTTAAAAGTAATTGATTTTGTTACAAATAATGAGACTTTTAAAAAAAAAAAAAGTAGTAGATTGGTGTTTGTTTACAATCACAAAAATCAATTTTTTTTTTTAAAGTAGTTAGTTATAAATACTGATTTTTTTTCCTGAAGCAACTCAAAGAGCCCGTTTGTTATTGCTTGTTTTGTTAAAAAAAACATTTTTTTAACCATAAAATAATTTTTTTATATTTTTAGTGTGTTTGTTTTTGCTTCTGAAAATAATCAGAAGCAGAAAAAAAATCATTTTTGGGGTTAAAATGAAAAGCAGCTTTAAGTTGCTTTTGGAAAAAAATCAGTTTTTATAACTAACTACTTAAAAAAAAATTTGATTTTTATAATTATAAACAAACACAAATCTGCTTCTATTTTTTTTTAAAATCTCTAAAAATAATCACTAAATTATTGTATAACAAAATCAATTATTTTTTAATCTTAAACAAACGGGCTCAAAGTTGCTTTTCATTTTAACCCCAAAAATGTTTTTTTCTACTTCTGATTATTTTCAGAAGCAAAAACAAACACACTAAAAACATAAAAAAAAAATCATTTTATAATTAAAAAATGATTTTTTTAACAAAATAAGCAATAACAAACGGCTTAATAAAGCTAAATTTCACGAGTGTAATAACTTCTCCGTAAATCTTTTTTCATTTACTTGATTAAGTAAATTTGTTTTAAAGAAAAAGAAAACAAAAAACTTTAATGTTAATTCGAGGCAAAAATGGAATACTATGAAATAAGGAAGTTTGTATTAGGAATCGTGGGAAAAAATAGAAATAATCTAATTCAAATTAAATTGATTTCATTTAAAAATTGATTTTTATAGATTGAACTAATTATAAAAATATAATTTTATTTGATTTGTAAATTAATTTAAAAATAAATTGAATTGATTTCATAAAATTAAGGTTTAAATAAGTTTTTGGTCATTACAAAGTTCATAAATATTGGTTTTAGTCATTGTAAAATATTTTCTTAGGATTTCGTCCTTGTAATATCAAAATTTTTATAAATAGTCCCTACCATCATCTTTTTCATTATCTAGTAATCAGGGGTACCGAGGTAATTCCATTTTATTGTCCGACTAGCTATAAAATTTGCCCATAACATAAAAACAAAATTATACATTAGAGACCACATGGATAAAATTGTTAAATTCTTTCATTTTGTATGATATCTAGTACTCAGGGGCATCGATGTATTTTTCTATTCCTGTCCGATTTGCTCCAAAACTTGGCTAGAAAATAGAAAAAAATCATACATTAGGGCCACAAGGTTAAAATTGACAAATTTTTTCATATGATATGATTTCTAGTACTCATGAGTAATAGTAGGGACTATTTACAAAAATTTGGAAAATATAGGGACGAAATCCTAAGAATTTTTTTTACAAGAACTAAAACCAAAATCAGTGAACTTTGTAGGGACTAAAAACTTATTTAAACCTAAAATTAATTTATGTTATTACTCTTATAATATGATGATAATGACTTAACTGATAGAAAAATGTCAATAATAGTAATTTAAAGGCTTAATTGCAGTTTTGGTCCCCTTATTGTTGGTCATGTACGATTTTGGTCCCTGAAGTTTTTTTGTGCAAATTTGGTCCCCTATTTTTTCAATATTGCAAATTTAGTCCTTTTGTTCAATGTCTGTCAATTTTTTCAATAATCAACATAGAGGAACCACTTCTCTAAGCACACACAACCTCTGGTTGAGGTTCTCCCTTCTCTGCGTCTCAGATTGAACATGATTCAGTGGTTCCTCTCTGCTATTTACTGGTTTTGTTCATCCTTTTCGGGACCTTTTTGTTTCCACTACTTAATCCTTTATCACAAAAGCTCAGAAATAGGTTTTACGCGCTCAGAACAGTGATTATGTGTGCTTAGATGAGTGATTCCTCTATGTTGATCATTGAAAATTTGACAGACATTGACAGAAGGATCAAATTTGCAACATTGAAAAAACATAGGGACCAAATGTGCAAGAAAAAAACTTTAGGGACCAAATTTGTACATGCCCAATAGTAATGGGACCAAAATTGCAATTAAGGCTAATTTAAACTAATATCAAATCAATTGTACTCAACTAAATTTGAATGGACTGATAAAGGTTGGCTTGGTAATAAGCAAATCAATTTTCGTGAAAAAGACTAAAGTTTTTTTTTTGGTGTACTTCTTTTTCCGGTACTTAAAATTTAGGGTGAGGGGATGGTGCCCCAGTTTAAGGTAGGGAAAACATGTGGGCTCTATAAACACTTATAAAAAAATTTACATTTACCTCACCCCAAGGAGACTAGTGGGGGTCCGAACCTGTAACCTGTCATATGTGAGACTTTGTCATGCTCCACTAGACCAATCCCTTGGGGTTTTTGGTGTACTTTCTTTAAAGAGGTGCAATATGAGGACTTCTCGGGAGGTCGTGCATCCTAATAATACTCATTTAAGCATGCTTAACTTCAAAGTTCCGATAAGATTCAGTATATTAGTGCTGGTACGATCGCATCTAAAAGACTAAAGTTTTTAACTCCAGAGATTTAGAATTAGCATTCCTCTTTCTGTTTTTTTTTTTTTTTTTTTTTGCCAAGGTTCATGTTGTCATGTTTCTACTTGTGAAGAGATCATCTTTACACAGAGTATGTTTGGGAAAGATTATTTTCCCTGGTTTTAGCTGTTTTTTAGCTTAAAAGCTGTTTCATAGATAATCTATTATGTTTGGCATTTTGCTTAAATTTATAAAAAAAGTTTTTTGGGGAAAAAAAAGCTGTTTTATGCCATCTAGTTTTTTCTAGCTTAAGATTATTGTGATTTGATTATTTTTCATTCTCAAAACTCTGTTCCCTGTTTACCCCTATAAAACTACCTTCTAAACAAATATTATTAAATTATACAAATAACTCCATACCCTTTTTCGTAATTTATTATATAAAAGTGATTTTTTCTATACCATCCAAACGAAATAGATTATCTTAAAATCGCTTTTCAGCAAACAATCACAAACAAAAACAGATTCTGATTATAATCGATTATTACAATAATCGATTATACAAAAATTGATTATCAGCATAATCTTTTTTTTTCTAGCTTTTCCAAACACACTCATTGTTGACTGACCAAATAAGGTACCAATCCGCCTAAATTAAAGGAAAACCATTTTTGCTTGGGTTGATTCCTGTTCCCATTTTATCATAGTTTTACGATAAAATTTGCTTCTTCGATTATTTTCTTACATTACAGATCTATTGATTATTTTCAATTACTTAAAAGTAATTTTTGCCAATGGCCATATTGTCGAAGTGGTACCTCAGGTGTTCAAGATGAAAAGTTGAATTCTCCATATAGATTTCTCGGTTCCTCGTAAATCTTTTCTCTATGTCCATACCTTTTATGTCCAAGGTGAAAAGTCGAATCCCCCACTTAGTTATCCACTGAGCCTATTAGATGCAAAGCTCCCCCAATGTTTTAATACCTATCGCAAAAAGGGATATCAGAGTCGACGATTCAATTGAAATGAGTATTGGCGTCCACAATGATGGTTGGAAGATCCATATGTCTTCTGTTGTAGTCAATGGATAATAATGGTACAAGTATAGATTTTGTGTCATTTTCATACTAATGCAATTAAAAGTACAAGCAGAAGTTTTGCGTTGATGGTGCTCCAATTGAAAAGGCAATCACGTTGAAGCCAGGTGAAGAATGGACAGGCTGCTTGGAGCTCTTTGTTGTCCCTTCCACTTGATATGAAGTGACTTTAATGAGCGTATTGAAAGCAAATACTAACTAAAATAAACCACCCAGAATTCTTTTTGAGCAAGTCGTGAAGTTGGCTATGCAAATTTTGTAACGTAGAAGTGATCTATGAATGTATGTATGAGAGCACCTCATATATAGTTTGTTGACTGAGCCTTTAAATAAATGTTCCGGACAGAACAATAAATTTCGGCATGGACGGAGAGAGATCATTTTAAAATGTGTATCTAATTACAAGAGTCATAGGAGGCTTATTACATATAGTCTAGATATAAGAGTAACCCTAGACTAATGGTGTTTGTGAGGGAGAAAGTCCCTTTGTGAGCAGGTAGAACTTTTCTTATATAGCCTTCTTAGTGAGCCTAATGGTTTAGTCTTCAAGGAATTGGACATTGCCCTAATCGTCCGAACTGTCTTCCTTTTGTCCCGACCGATCTATTTTCTTCTTGTCCTGATTGGTATCCATCCTTATTGGGCTGTTCACTCATTGTAGTTGGGCCCGTCCTACATTGGGCCCTTGGTCCAATCTGAGCAGAATCAATAAACATGTTGCTTTTATACAGAAAACTATTGCAGTGAGTCAAATATTTAATTGTGTCGTGCTATCAAACGATCGGGTGTGTGATGGAATCATGGAATTGCTGGAGCATACTCCCTCCGGACTTCATTATAAGTAAAAAAGTGCCTATATTTGGTGGACTCAATTATAAGCAAAATTCAATCAATTCAACTCTATTTAATGTTAGTGTTCCAAAAACACCCTTGGTTAATTAATCTCCTTTTACTTTTTCAAGAGCAATGCATACTCTCAAGAATTAAATGTGATGATTGTCATAAGTAAGGGTAGTTTAGTAATTGTAACTTACTCTTTACATAAATCAAGACAATTAAACTAAATCAACTAACTTCCTTAATAAGTATGAAGTTAGTTAATTTTGCTTTTATAATTGAGTCCAGAGAGAGTATACTAATCAGAGCTTATAATACATTAATAGCAACTTCCTTTTAAATTTTGTGTGATTACACTTACAAGGAGAATTATATAAAGTGAGTCGCTAACATTTTATCAATTAGTTATTTTAAAATATTTATTATAAAACGAGAATTCAATAAATTCTCAGGGTTTGTACAAGAACTTTTTTTGGTCTTATAAAAGTGGATCTTACGGAAATTTTTTTACAGAAAAGAACAAAAATGACAAAGTGGATTGGGCTACTCAGGTGGACTTGTATGATCAAAAGAGGAATAGTTGGACTATCTTGTGCATTTTGGAGGAACGTGTTCTGTCTGATGCCCAACCCAAAAGATTAGAGTGGGCAGTTTTAAGGGCCCTGCTTGTGCGCAATCTGCACGGAATCGCAACTCTTCTGAGAAAAAACGCTGGCAAAGTTGAAAGAAGTTTAAAAACGTAATTATAACTTTTTGCAAAAAGATAAAATAATTATGGATCTCCCAAAGTTAAAAATTAAACGATAAAACTATATGCTATGTATTCAACGTATTTCCCAGAAGGAGGTTTGCCTTCAGGGTAAAAATTCTGGGGGATAATTTATTTTTTCAAGATCCAACAGTCTAAATCATTAGTTTTAAGAAAATTCATAAAACTATTACAAATCAATCCATTGGTGGTCTAGCTATCAATTTTATGAAAGATAAAGGCTCACAAATTATTTTATCAACTTCTGCAATTATGCATCATGGTAAAAGTAAAAGACATTAAAATTAAATGAACTAGGAAATGGTTTTTTTTTTTACTTAAGTTCTATTATATGTGAAATCTCTCAAATAATTGCGAGGAAGACACTTGTCTTTGATGGGGGAAAAAAAAATCAGAACATTGCTACATTGTACAGGAAAAAAGACATTCCTTCCTTTCTCAAAACCAATTAATGAAATAGAAATACCAAAATTATTGCATACGGTTAAAATAAAGAGAAAATAAGAAAATAACCAGTGAGACCATTTGAAAATATGAATCTCTACCTCTAATAAAGTTTTAAAAATATAATTGAACATATGTAGTTTTATACAAAAATAAAAAATAAAGGAAAAAGCCCTTAAAAGCTCCAGCGGAGTGCCCCGGCTAGCCTCTGGCATGAGGTCGCGGTAATGGTAGCCCAGCCTACTTCAGTATTCCCCACAAGATTGGCACATCAAAGTGATCAAACTATAAAAATGTTGAACCAGTATTGAAACACTTGCACATGAACATGTCTTCCCCACACGATAAAACTTCTGGCTATCCTCCAACCAAACAAGCTTACAAGCAGTTCAGTCTCAACACTGCAAACAGAATTCAAAACTAAAAAGCAGTCAAATTATTAAAGGCATTCCAGACAGGAAATTTTCTATTCTTTCTTTTCAAGTTATAACTTGCGAACAATTATTGGATGGTACCTAAAAACACTGACGGTTTTTATTTTTATGTTTATATTTGGTTAATAGATAGTTCATATGAAAAATGCTACATTTGTGGTGATGGGAAATAGAGGTGCATTTGTGGGTAGAGATGTTGTCCCTTAACTGATACTCTACGTTCTCGAAAAATTAATCCTACGACTACCGGCTGTGGGATACCTGGGTTTCATCCCGAACCTAAAAAAAATGCTACATATTTTAATTAATATGTGACTCTCACACACATGATGGTAGGAGTCTAGGAGAAGGTTGAACCAAAATTGATCCCAAATCCTAATACCTTCAAATAACATTTTTTTTTTATATGAAATAAAACTATTGTTATACATGCAATAAAGTTTCCAGAGTTTATCTATTAAATTGTAAGGTAGTAACTCCTTTAAGAACTGCTTGATCCAAAATTGAACTTCAGACTTCATGCTAGCTCTTTATAAGTTTTTACCATTCTCATATTCACATCTAATCTAATCATAAAATATAATTTGTCAAAGAACGAGGGGATGCATTGATCTGTGGGGGCCTAATGTCCCTGTACAGTCCAGGTAGCAAACCAACATCCTTAATTTTGTTTTTGCTTTTGCATAGCACAATCTTAAAGAGGAATTGATCCACACATTCCCTTCCCTTACCACCGGTTTTTTCTGGACAATGACCTGTGTGTTAAGGCTTTAGTTGTGATAGCCATCGATGTGGACAGAGGTAGTTTAGACTTTTAAGTTGGCTGTTGGAGGAAAAAGACATGCATTAAGCCTACTCCTTTTCTTCTTATCTTCTTTCTTTTTCCTTAAATCAGTAAATCACAACTCACAACCGATAGAACCAATTAGCCATATTTGATCATTGACAAGCAAAAGAATGAGATTAATTGGGGAACACTAGTATTGCACAGTACAAATAATAATCAACTACATATATATTATAACATCATATAAATAAAATATTGCCAGCACTAATAGGTTGGCTATATACTCATCTAGGAGTACTTAAGTTTGAAGTTTTTTTTTTTTGAAATATGTGTCAATGCAGTACGAAACAAAAGAATTCTTAGTTAAACCTGGGGAGAAAAACCATCATAAACCATTCATTCTTAACTTGGGGAACCTATAATTTTTGCAAAATTGACAGTGCACACAAGTAAGCATATCGGTTGGCTAAGAAACAAGGTTTTCCCCCACATATTTTAATAGGAATTGTATATGATTACTATTACTCTTTTTTATTTTTATAAAAATATGATTACTATTACTCTATTACAGATAGAAATTTTTGTAAAATATATCATTTAAATATTCCGATCTATCATCACAATTACACTTTTTTCTTTGACTAATAATTTAGATTACATTCAATCATAACCTATCATTATGTTATCAATAGTCTCTAGTCGACCAAATTATTCGCAAAATTGTAATGGGAACAACTATCATATGATTTCAACTAAATATACAAATTAATTACCAGTGCCAGTAACCTCATATTAAGACTAATAAGTGGCTTTCTAAAATTTTACAAAAGAACAACCATAAATTAAGAAATCTTACAACGTTTTACTTTAAATTTCATCAAAATTCAAGGACTTTATTTATTAAAAATTGACTAAAGGCCCAAATTAGTCCTATAAAAATTTCGGGGACCCACTATTGATCTTAGAAAAAAATAAATTACATATATAGTCCCTCAAATTTACAAACACAGGACACATTAGTCCCTTCTTCTCCTTCCAACGTCTATTTACTTGCCTATGTTTCTTGTTAACCATCCTGCCTGACTGGTTAGTGGTCCTGCGTGACATATGACAAATTTTCACCATGAAAATTGAACGAAAGTGGAAAAAATGTGCAAAATTTTAAAGCCCAGATATCTAAAAAATTGTGAATGTTTATTCACTTTTTATTCGTTTTTCATAGTGAAATTTTGTTATAGGCTATGCAGGATCACTAACAAGTTAGACAAGATGATTTACGGGACAAATAGACAAGGTGCCGATATTCAAACAACAAATTGTCGTCCAACACTATAATTTTATACGATACACCATTTGTTTTATTTTATTCTCTCTCTTCCTATGATTCATTAGTTCAAAACATCATTGAAAAACAGTGTCTCACATTCTCAAATTTGGATGTCAAAATATTGTTTCTCACTAAAATATGATAAAATGTAAGAGTGGAGTTAGATATGATCTTTATTAAGAACGTCAGAGAAATAATATTTTATTTAAAAGAGTGAAATTAAATAATTTATGTTTTTTAAAATTACATGTAAAAAATTAACTTTTTCTTTTGGAAATAATCATAAATGTTTTTTTTCCAAAAAAAGAAATAAAAATATTAAAACTCAAACGAAATTATATATTTAAATGCAATTGTACATGATCATGACCGGAGTCTGGGGCAGTTGTACAAAGTCCAAGGTCCCTTTTCATGTGTAATGTGTTGGACCACGGACAACATTGACTATTTGTCGTTATTGTAAAAGGGTTAATGATGATTTCAACACTCAGCAGCCACTTCAACCTGCTCACTCATTGCTCCCACCTTCTCCAAAACAAATGAACATACCTTACTCCATAGCCATAGCCTTTATACATTTAATTGTGTTGTTATAGAATTTAAGTATGTAATAGCACGGAAAAATACCATCTCTATTTTTTCATCTCTCTCTATCCCATATTCAAAAATTTTAAAAAATAAATATGTATTATATATATATATATATATATATATATTCCCTTAATGTATTTATTATTCCAAAACTTTAGAAATAATCCATAATACCACAACTCTTATATATGGTTAAGAGGAGATTCCTCAGAGGCTCACACACTTTATTAAATATTTTTTTATGGTCTTTGATGAAATATATCTATATGTATTATTTTTACTCAAAAAAAAAATCTATATGTATTATTATCAAATTAAGACCCCATTTGTTTAGTTTTTTTTAAATAATTTATTTTTCAAAACAATCACTCATAACATTTTTTAAGTTTGTTTGGTTAGACTTTTAAAAAAATCAATTATTGAAGAATGATGTTAGAAGAAGCTATTTTTTTTTTTAAAATTACAAGAGAAACGTATTTTCTAAAAAGAAGCGTGAGGATCACACTATATCTTTTTACCAAAATCACCCTTTTAAATTTATAAATGACTACTAATATCCACATACTTTTTGGTTTCACTTGTTTTCTTATTAAATAAAAAGGTGAATTAAATTTTTATTAATTAAGTTATTAATTTGAATTATTTAAATGTAAATATTATTAATATAGTGTTTTTAATTTATTTTATTACTTTTAACATGTTTTAAAAAACACTTTTTATCCAAATATATTTAATTATTAGAAAGTAATTTTTTTTTTCGTTTCATAAAAGAAAAATTAATTTTCAATATTACACCCAAACAACTTAAAATCACTTTTTAAACTAAAATTAATTTTCAGGTTTGTAGTCAAACATATAATAATTTCTTGAAAATTATATTCTCTTAAGATCACTATTGGTGGATACAAAACGAAATTCGTATACTCTAGTACTTTTAATTCTCAATTATAAATCTCTCTAATTACATATTTTATAATTTTCCTAAAATTGTCAAAAGCAGAGTTCCATTTTACTTGTGCACATGTACAAAAATCATTTTCATACAAATCAGCATTGATGTTCTCTTAAAATATAAATAATCGAGACCTAATTTTCAGACATCCTTGTGACTATAAAATATTATCACTAATTAAATTTTTAAACTCTGATTTTTTGTCCTTTCTCCGATAGTATTGATAATACATTAGAAAAATATTTATAATATTGAATATGTAGAATTATAGTTAGAGTGTGGTTAATGTCAGTCAAAAGCCAATTAAATTAATATGTTGAGTCAATAAATTATTTTCATAACTCTAAATAAATCTCATAATTGACTTGCTATACATATATTTTATCAAACAACAAAATTTTAATTTATAAATTTTCTCTCTCTCTTTTCTACCATACATGATTTCCAATAAGAAACCTAAAATCTAAAATCACCCTTGAGGCTTCACCATTCCCAGTTTCCCACTATTTTTCTCCTTCCTTCCTTTTTTTTTTTTTTGATGAATTTCTCCTTTTAATTCTATAATAAAAAGAAATCTAAAATAAAACCTAGAGTATATAGTTTTTGCAATGTTAACCAAATCAAATAAGAAAATGGAAAGGACCCACATGTGAATATGCAATAGGACCACGTCATTGATCCATCCATATTAAACTCACACTACCCTGAAATAATGAATAGCGGTTTTCCGTTCCACCCTTCCTTCCTTCACCGTTATTCACTCACATCCATTGCTATTTGCTACTGACACTGCCAATGCCAGTAACAGTAAGCTACGTGTGACGTTCCAAAATACAAAAAAGCCGTTGAGAATGGTCGTTGAAATCTTGTGTCCACCTCCAACAATCACATCCTCTTTGCATTTATTTACCACTATATCATCATTCTCTAATAAAAACTGTTTCATTTTTGCATAGGATACCATTACTCTATTACTCCTATCTTACAATTACAACGTGTTTTTTTCTCTCTTCTCTCTATCTATATTATCTTAGCTTATATCGCAGGTTAAAGGGTGTTTTGTTTTTTACTTACTGAGCAGTTTACATTCTTTGTTCAGATCTGGAAAAAAGAAGAAAAATGGCTTGGACCCAAGTGAGTACTATAGCTTAAGCCTTGAACTTTGTTTCTCTTCCAATTAAATTTTGAATTTTTATCGATTTTGCCATCACCCATGAAAAGTTACAACTGAATGAAAGAAGCTACCATGTCTGGTGGAACTTAGAACACATTGCTTTTTTTATTTACAGAGTAAAAAAATATGTTCCTTTTTTTTAAAATAAATTGAAAAAAAAAAAAAAAAAAAACACAACCTGCAAAAGCAAGCTCATTCTTTTATGTACAAGTTTCTCAGTGTCCGCTTCTACTTTCAACGACAACCTTCTAGGAATCAGATTTCCTTTTCCACCCTTTTTCTCTTTCTTCTGGTTTTTCCCTTTGTCTCAACCTCTTTCTCTTTTCTCTTTTTTTTCTCTTTCATTTTGGTTTGTAATAGGAGGGAAATTTTGTATCTTTTGTTTAAACTAAGATAGCTCTGCTTCATTTCATTGCAGTGTAAGTAAACAAGCTGAAACACCTCGTTTCCCTTGCTGCTGCTGCTATTGCTGGATTCTGGAAAGTGGAAAACTTGAGAGAGTGGAAATGAAATTCCTAAGCATTTCTCTTTCATTTACTTATTATGGGGTTTGATTTTCTGTCAAGGAAATGGTGAACCTGTTGAAGATAAGCAAGCTTTGCTTGAGTTTGTGAACAAGTTCCCACCTTCTAGGCCTTTGAATTGGAATGAGAGTTTCTCAATTTGTGATTATTGGACTGGAGTGACTTGCAATGAAGAAAAGTCAAGGGTCATAGCTATTAGATTACCAGGTGTTGGATTTCATGGCACAATTCCACCTGACACAATCACACGCCTCACAGCACTTCAAACTTTGAGTCTCAGATCCAATGTCATAAGTGGGGTTTTTCCTTCTGATTTTTCCAATCTAAAAAACTTATCTTTTCTTTATCTTCAGTTCAACAATTTGTCTGGTCCTTTGCCTGATTTCTCAGCTTGGAAGAATCTAACTGTTGTCAATTTGTCTAATAACAATTTCAATGGCACCATTCCTGTCTCTCTTTCCAATTTGACTGAGCTTGCTGGTTTGAACCTTGCAAACAACTCACTTTTTGGTCAAATTCCTGATCTTCAGTTGCCTAGGTTGCAATTGCTTAATTTGTCTAACAATAATTTGCAAGGCACTGTGCCTAAATCTCTTCAGAGGTTCCCTGAGTCAGCATTCTTTGGAAATAACATTTCCCTCGGAATTTCTTCTGCTGTTTCTCCTGTGCCTACACCGGCTTATGAGCCATCTCTGAAGTCTAAGAAACATGGAAGGCTGAGCGGAACGGCGCTGCTCGGAATTATTATTGCTGGTGGTGTTATTGGCCTTGTGGCATTTGTGTTTTTTATGTTTGTGTGCTGCTCAAGAAGGAGAGGTGAAGATGATGCCTTTATTGGGAAGTTGCACAAGGGAGAAATGTCTCCGGAAAAAGCAGTATCAAGGAACCAGGATGCAAATAATAAGCTGGTTTTCTTTGAGGGAAGTAATTATGCATTTGATTTGGAGGATCTGTTGAGGGCTTCTGCTGAGGTGCTGGGGAAGGGAACATTTGGTACTGCATACAAAGCAATACTAGAGGACGCGACCACGGTTGTTGTGAAGAGGTTAAAAGAGGTAGCTGTTGGGAAGAAGGATTTTGAGCAACACATGGAGATGGTAGGAAGTCTTAAACATGAGAATGTGGTTGAGCTGAAGGCATATTATTATTCCAAAGATGAGAAGCTGATGGTATATGAATACTATAATCAAGGGAGCATCTCTTCTTTGTTGCATGGTATGTTGCAAAAATTCAGCCTATTGTAATCTTATATATGTCTTCCAAGTCGTTTATGTTCTGAAACATAGTATACTTATCAGATACAATTATTGATAATTTGATATATGTGCTCATATTTACCATTTTGCATAGTAGCAATGTTCATCGTATAATGGGGTCTTGCTTCAAGTAGCTTGTTGTATGCGTTCCCCTCCCTAGCTTAGTTGTAGCTACTAACACTATGATAGCCTTCCTCTTATATATAAAACCTTGAACATATAGCTGCATGATTGTATAGAGTTGAATGAATAACTAATTAAGAAGTGTTTGGTAGGAGCAACTGTGAGGGGGTGTATTCCATATTTAGATAAATCAATCATATTATAACCTTCTCGATTTCTCTATTTAATTTGTCATGCCAATCACCTCCTTACTGTTATTAATACTTGGAAGAATGACTGTTAAGCTTCATATCATTTACGAATGGTATGCTTGTGTTATAATGGTATGCTTACCAACCCATAAAAAGCATTCATGATGGTTGAAAACGTTTGGAAAGCAAAGGAAAAAAAAAGATTTTGGATATAGAAGAATTTGGAATGTAATGATGGATCAGGATCCTCTCCTGTTGACTTGTGGGAGAATAGGAGAGTTATGTTTAACCAATCTCAACCTTATATTTAAATTAAAGCATTTTTACTTCACTTCAAAATAGGTAAGTTTGATACAGAAGTAAAGTTAAGATTCAATCTTATTTTTCAACAAGAGGAGACGATCCTGATCTAATGTATATCTGCTAGAAGAGTTTGTATAGGTTTTACCAAGTAGAAACACGCTGCATGCTATGTTAGTATTGCCTGTGAACAATTCTGGCAAGGGAAATTTAGGATGTTTTTGTAAAATTACTTTTAAATTTAATTTTATTGCTCAATTTTTTAAAATCATCTTCATACAGGTCTAAATGTTGCTCCTGATAGCATCTGCATCTAACTCAGGATTCAACTATGACAAATTGAATATAACTTTAAGTATGAATGTAGTTTTTGGCTTCCATGTTAGTGCTTTCAGAAACATCGAGATTGCTTACATTGTAGAAGATATTATCATTCAATCTAAGAGTATATTGTACTTTCCTCGAGTGCAGATTATCTGACTGATGTTGTTCTACATTTTGAGTGTTGTTATGTGTACAATTCTAATACCTCCATGATAAATATGTTGGATTTTCACACTTTTTCGTAGGGTATATTGTACACAACATAGTTTTGCTAGAGATGTTAAGACTTAAGAATCAATAAAGGGCGGCCGAGTGTACCTCTCACCTAGTGGGATCTTAGGAGGGTAGATATAAGCAGCCTTGCCCTTGAAGTGGAGAGGCTGTTTCCAGGATGTTAATAATCAATCCGAATTGAAAATGTTAATTTAGTATACAACATGTGTTGTTTTGCTAGAGATGTTAATAATCAATCTGTATTGAAAATGTTAATTTAGTACCTCCTACACATTACACAACTATATCTATATACTGTCTGTCATTATGTGTTAAAGTTGTTCTGCTTTCCGAGATTTTCCAGGTAAAAGAGGAGAGGATAGAGTGCCTTTAGATTGGGATAGTCGGCTGAAGATAGCTTTAGGTGCTGCAAGAGGCATTGCTCGTATCCATGTTGAGAATGGTGGTAAGCTTGTACATGGCAACATCAAATCATCAAATATCTTTCTCAACACAAAACAGTATGGTTGTGTATCTGACCTTGGCCTGGCAACAATAATGAGCTCGCTCGCCTTACCTATCTCTCGAGCTTCCGGTTATCGTGCACCTGAAGTTACAGACACAAGGAAAGCAGCACAACCCTCAGATGTTTACAGCTTTGGTGTGGTGTTACTAGAGCTTCTTACAGGTAAATCCCCTATCCACACAACTGGTGGTGATGAGATTATCCACTTGGTGAGGTGGGTTCATTCAGTTGTGAGAGAGGAGTGGACAGCTGAAGTGTTTGACTTAGAGTTGATGAGATATCCAAATATAGAGGAAGAGATGGTGGAGATGTTACAAATAGCCATGTCATGTGTTGTAAGGATGCCTGATCAGAGACCAAAGATGTCTGAAGTGGTGAAGATGATTGAAAATGTAAGGCAGATTGATGCATCAGAGACTCAGCAGCAGCCATCATCTGAGAACCAAGCACAACATAAATTGTCTCAACATGACAATGATAGCTCCTCTTCCACTCCCTCCCCCTTCCCAAAAGGAAGTGAATGAAAGAAATCATTTACCTTTATTTGATTTGAGTGTATCTGTCAATGTTTTTTCTCCAAGTTCTGAGCAAGAGCATGATATTTTTTTTTCCCTACCATTCTTTCCTTGTTTAAAACATGATTACCATGTGTTAGTGTACTACACTTCGGTGGTTTCTTGTCTTGCGAATGATGTAAACCATTTGTTTAGTTGGGATGCATGAGGAGAAAACATTGTGCAAGTGATCAGTTAAGTGATACTAGATTTCAGGTTTTTCTATTTTTACCATGAACAACATGCACCTTTTTCATTGGTGGAGGCCTAACAATGTGCTCTGAACCTCCCAATGCTGTAGGATTTTTTTTTTTTAAAAAAAAAAACTTAGAAAGGATAATTATCTTCCTACTCAATTCTCTTGACAATCTTTCTACTTACTAAACAAGGAAAATATTAAATGGTTTTTACATTTTTAAGAAATTGAATTCATTACTTTTTCAATTAATTTTTTTTTCCTTTAGGATTAGATGGATTAGTAACAATATTTTATAAGACAATATAGAAAAAAACAACAACAAGAAATTACAATTCAAAATAAAGTGTGCCATTTAGCTTTTACCTTGGACCACCTGAGTTGGGGTCCATGATGATGGACCACTAAAAATCCTACATGATGAGTGAGAAGAGAGGGGAAAAAAAAAACTAGAATAGAAAACGTTTTCAAAAATATAAAATTCATTTTTATATCAATTAAAACAAATAAAAAATGTCTACCAAAAAATACGCAAATTAGTCTTCAATTTTTCTATTTTCTCATCAAGAATAATTTAGATTGTACTCCATATTTATCTCATACACCAATAACTATTTTTTTACTTCACATTATATCGCACATTGTACTAAATCCGGAGTTTGAATAGAATTTCATCTTACTCCATCAATTTCCATTTTTTTTATAAAGTCATTCCTATTCTTTTTTCTTTTTCATGAAATTTCATCTTTCCACTAAAAATAATTACATCTTATTGACGAAAGTGCAGAGCCGGATCTGATGTCATTGTAGGGAATTTATTTTTTCCACCTCACCCTTTACTAACACAACCCCGACGACCAAGTAATGGGGTGCCTAGCTGAAGGTTACAATGGGGTGCCCTATGGTGGGAGGTATTTATATTTATATATTAATAAAATTGGGGGAGGGGAGGTGAAGAAAGTAAATTCTGGAGTAGGAAAAGCAATTGCCTCACTGTAGCTGCTTAGGCTTGCTAAGCCAACGATCCAATTTGCCCTCGGGCCTTTACAAATCAGCTGAATCATAACACAATATTCTATTATTAATCCTTCTAATGAAAATAAAAAAACAAAAAATTAATACAATCGATGTTTTTTAAAAAATTAACATTTTCTTTACTTAATAAATATAATAATTATTAAAATGATTGGATATGAAAATTTATAAGTATTCCAATCCAACCAATATTATGTTGCTGGGCAGTGTTTTTCTTTGAACTTAAAACTTAAAAAAAGTGTCCCAAAAAAAAAAACCTTAAAAAAAGAGAGAAAATTTAAATAGTAGTATGGATGGACTATGGAGTATGGTCGTGGACCACCCGCTGGCCCAGTGAACGTTAGCGCTCAGTCGATGCTGACAAAGAGAAAAGAGTGTCCCAAAATCCCAAAAAACATAAAAAGGACTTTCTCTCGGTATTCCCCCTTCCAGCTGTGAACACTGAATAGAAAACTTCACAAGGGGAGACCTCGGAATACAAAATTTGGACTGTAGCAAATGGCCCATTACTATACAGCGTCCCTGAAGATTTATATATAGCAGCCTAGCAGGTACTAATAAAGACTTTAGTTGAGAAAATTAAGTTTTTATTGAAAAATCAAGTATTTCATTTTTTCAAATGTTAAATACACCAATTTTTTATATAATATTTCTTTTATTAGTTCCTTAACGATTGCCCTAAAAACATTTTTTAGCATTTTTCATAAAGAAATAAGGGGTAAAATACAAGATAAGAAATTGATTTAGGGTGCGTTTGAAAAAGTTTATAAAAACCTTATGAAAATGGTTTATAATAATAAATTTAAACAAATAATTTATTTAAAATAGTTTATGATCTTTTTATAAACTCTTTTTGGTTTATTTTCATAAGTGCTTAATTAAGTTGTATACTCAAACATACCCTTAATAATAAGAGCAACTCGAATAAGAATTGTTCAGCAATGTTCTTAAAAATAAGAATTGGTTCCGGTTGGCTTTCATTATCGCAGTGAGGTAACGTGAAATTCACATATAAGGACACTTACTCATGTAAGTAACTGGTTTTATTTAAGAATCTAGTAAAAAAAAAAAAAAAATAGATAATAACTATAAATAAAAATGTAGAATAAACTGTGTGACTCATTTAATAAATTTTTTTGGGTTGTATAGTAGGGTTGAAAATTTTCTTAAAATAGTACTCCATCCAGACTCAAATATAAGCAAAATTAACTAATTTCACACTTATTAAGGAAGTTAGTTAATTTAGTTTAATTATCTTGATTTATGTTAAAAAAAAAAAAGTTATAATTACTAAACTACCCTTTAATTGTTTCGGGAGTGTGTAATGCTCTTGGAAAAGTAACAGAAAAATTGGTTGAATTGGTTAATTTTCTTGATTTTTAGAATACTGACATTAAATAGAGTTGAGTTGTTTGAGTTTTGCTTATATTTAAGTCCATAATTTTTTTTTTTTACTTATAATTGAGTTCAGATGGAGTATAAAGTAAAAAATTGTGAGATTAATTGATAGGATCCATAAAGGAAGGAAGCAAGTGTAAAACAAGTTGCATAAATGACGATGTTCTTGGCTGAATTTACAAATTAAGAAGGTTCCATGAAAGTTGAGAGTAGTGATACAGTAAAAGGGTAAATAATGAAAATGTAGGTAAGATCGTCTTTAAATTAAAGCCACTCTTGGGTAGGCATGATACGGTCAGTGGGATCATGCTTTCAGTTTCCCATTTATTACTCTGGTAAATAGGTTCCAACGTCCAGGGCCATGTTAAATTTCTTTTCCTAACTTATTGAAGAAGAGTCATTGCAAACTGCAAAGACTCTTTATTTTTAATGTTTCCACCTGTTACTCAGCTTTTACATAATGGTCCACCAAGAAATGTTGATGCCATCTCGCTGCCCATAAGGTTCTTGAAGGAGATACAGAAAATATCGTAATTAATATATTGAAGGTCAGGTATTGAATTTGAATGTTTGAGACCGACTTCAATAAATGAAATTATGTACGGGAAAGAAGATGATACTACTTCATAGCCCACAGCAAATGTGCTAAGCGTTTAAGCCTCTAAGGTGACTTTTTTTCCGTTACTAAGGAAGTGTATGAGTTAAGTGTTTGGAGGGCATGGCTCAAATTAAGCAGTCCCAAAAAGAGGATTTTATAATAAGCTGATAAATATGTGGATATGATAAGTTATCATATATTAAATGTTGATTTCATGATCAATATTTTTTAAAAAATCAATAACCAGTACAATGTGAAACAACTCATCTTAGATAATACCCTTAAAAAATGAGTACAGTATAATTCCCCCGAAACAACTTGTTATTAATTAAAGACATTAAATTAATTAGATGACCTGAAGAGTGCTTATAAATAAAGGACAATCTCCATCCTACAAACTAGTTTTTGGGGTTGAGTTAGACTCAAACCCAAATTCTAAGATTTTATTGAGTGCAGTGAAGTCATGTGAAGACTTGCAATATAATTGATACAGTAGCGATGCTATACTCCTCCAGTAAGACATAAAAGTTCAAACTAACACGAACATGCCGTATTGCCGTCCATCTTAAATAATCCAATTAAGTAACAGTAGAAGCTCAGGGTGTAGAATTCAATTATATTATATATAGAAAGAAAATATGTTACATGCTTCATTTTGTGCAGAGACGAAACCGCGTAGTAATTATCAAATGTTGCAATTTGATGTGCTTTGCAACTTGCAAGGCTGGTGTTGTCCCAGATGGCAGATGGCGCAGCTTACTCACATGGTCCCGCAGGTACCAATTAATGGAGAGCTTATTATGCTGTCGTAGTGAATCTTTCTAGTTTCTACTGCACAAGTCTGTACTCCGTTTTCTTACGGTCCCCTGAGAGTGTTCGAAGGACATTGATAAAACTCCAAAACTGTTTGGTTGGCTGAATCAGGACGCATCTAAAACTACTTTCCTTCGGGTCGAGTAATTAAATTAATTTGAACTATGACATTAACATATTTGAGACAAAAATAGAATATTGTTGTTCTCTAATAGCATTTTCGGTTCAATATGGGGACGGTGTCCAATATGGACATGGTAGAATATTGGGTTATAAGTACGAGCGTTTCTACAACGCATAAGTCACGTTTGATTCATGAAATATTTTATAGTCCGGTAAATTATATTATGAGGACTCTCATTTACAAGAATACTTGTTTTTCACTTTCACACATTGAAATAAAGCTTTTAATTTTCATTTACAAATTTTATTTTCGAATATCTTTTTTGTCTAAGAATTTTTTTTTAAAACTTGTATCAAATATGAAATTTTTTTATTCTCTTTTTTTTTTTTTAATGTAAATGGTTTTCATTCATTAATTAATGGAGGAGGAAATTCCTCTTACATCTTTCTTAAGTAGTAAAGATAGCATAGACCAAGGTCTTTCAACAATACATAAGGAAAATTGCCCCTACATGGCCTCTACGAGCTAGGTGGTCAGCACAAGAGTTGGCTGATCTTGCAATGTGATGGAATTCTAACTTCCAATCCTTCCATCTTGCAAAAGCTTTAATCCCTTATTGATCAAGTCAATTGATGTTTTGGAGTCGGCTTCTATAATGAGGTTTTGAATCTTCATTTCCTTTGCTAGTTGAAGGCCTGAGAGCATTCCCCATAGTTCAGCCCATACCACATTGCTTGATGTGATTTTGCTATGGAATCCCTTGATAAACTTTCCTTCTGAGTTTGTAATTAAACCTCTGCAAGCATAGCTTCCTTGCCCAATGCCATGTGATCCATCAACATTTAGTTTAAAGACACCTTAAGGTGGTTGCTTCCAGATCTCAGTAGCTGCAACTGGACTGCTATCCTTGGACTTGAGATGATTGTTTTCGAAAAAGTGAGAGTGGTTAAAGATTAGAGATCATAAATCATCTCCCATAGAGGATTGGTGGGAGAACACCAAGGAGTTTCTATCTTTCCATAGAGCCCAAACAGCTACACCAAACACTAATGGCCATTTCCAAGGAACTAGTCCTATGTTCTCTGCTGTTAGGTTCCAATCAATCCAAGCATCTTGTCCTAGGCTGAAGAATTTGCTCCACAAGTATTGTTTAATGTGCTTTTTCCAGAAATCTTGAACCTCTTCACAGTCTCTTAATACATGCATCAAATCTTATGTATAGGATTGACATCTAGGGTAGAGATTATCTACTGTCATTCCTCTTCTTCTTCTTCTTTCCTCATTGATGAGCAGCTTTCCATGAGCTAGCTTCCAAAGGTTAATTCTTATTTGGGCAGGACCTTGCCATTTCCATATTTTGCTAAATATGGGATTAGGCAATGTAGAACTACTTTCTGCCAACAGAAAATAAGCAGTTTTGAGTGAAAATTGACCATATGTTGCTGCCTTCCATGAGGGGGAATCAACAATTTCTGAATTTGGAGCTTGCACATTGAGGATTCTCTCACAGATATCCTGAGGGAGTAGCCTCTCAATAGCATTCCATTTCCAGCCTCTATCATCAGCATAGAATGTAACATAGAAGTTATCTTCTCATGCAGGACAAGCCGAAGGGAACATGTCTTCCAGGCTACCAATATTAGGGATCTAATGGTCTTTCCAGAATCTGGTTTTCTGACCATTCCTGATGCACCAAATAGTATTGTTTTTCACCACTTCCCAAGAGATGGCAATAGCCTTCCATGCATTTGAAGCATTTGATTTTTTATTCTTTTATCCTTCTTTTCGGGAAATATTAAAATATATATGATACTAAAGGCTACCGTAAGGCTTTAAACAAGGTTTGGTTGTAAATTGCAATGGTAACTAGGCTACACTCTAAGAAAGTGTTCGAAAGTTTAAATATTAAAATAACACAATGATATGAGGTCTAGCCCAGTACATGACCCAATAGAAGTAAAAGGGCTCACAACAAACGATATGCCCAATCAAAGCAAAACAAAGATCATAGCATTCAACGGTTTCGTCTTAATATGACAACTATGAATATTTTAGATCTAGGCCTTCATTGTCTTTTAATTGTTATTTACATTTCCTTTTTAATATTCTGGATATAAGAAATTAGTATAAATAGAGTAATGAATGCATGAATGAAAACAAGTAGAAAGTTAAGCAAGAAATCTCTCTCCCCCTAATTTCTAAGGAGGTAATCCTTGTCCTCCATAAAAAGGAATCCTCATCCCCTATCCATAGAGCTGTCTAAACGGGCTGGCCCGGCCCATTTGGGCCGGCCCATTCGGGCTAAGCACTTTTCGGGCTGGGTTGGGCTGGGCCAAAATTAAGTCGGGATGCTAATTTCCTAGCCCAGCCCAGCCCTATGCAGGCTGCGGGCCAAACGGGCCAGTCCATGGGCCGATAACTTTTTTTTAAAAATTATTTTTATTGTTTTTAAAAATCATTTTTTTAACTATAAAATTTCATTCATATAGTTATGAATTAACATTTAACATGTCATTCACCAAAAATCGACTTGGTTATAATAAATCTCTATATGTACCATGGTTATATTAAATCTCCATCGTCATAAAAAAACATACATTTAAGTTTAACCATAAGTCATAATACGAAAAGTATAGGAGATGTATCAAACAATTCTTATTTAATATTATGTGCTCTAGGAGCAAGAGAAATGCCTTGCTCTGTATAATTAAACGTGTGTCGGAGTATTGTGGGTTACTAAGTTCCATGGATATACGTATGAGTACTGCTACGGGGTATGTCAAAATTTCTAAAGGTATGGTAGGATATATTTTATAGAAATATACAAACATAAACAATAAAGTAACTACATCATAAGATAAATACAATTTTCATAATCTTCTAACCACAAGGTTCAACAAAACTCCATAAATTATTTCATATAAAGAAAGCACGTGATTTGCAGGTGTAAAGTAGTAATTTGTTTAATTTAATAGCAAATAAAAAAACTTAGCAACAAAATTTGGTCTATTGCACGGACTAATGACTTTTACTTGAGTGATATTGGGTACCCACAAACATTGGTACCTATGTGTACCCAATAACTAGTACCAGCAATGGATACGTACACAACACATCTTTAGCAACCATTTTGGAGTGCCCATGCATATTAGGTGGACCATTAGTGTCTCCCACAGTTCTATCTTTTTTTTTTTTGACTTTTTGTTAATCTTCGGCCCGTGGGCTGGCCCGCTCCGCGATGGACTAGCCCAAGTGAGCCAATGCATTTTCGGGCTGGGCTGGGCTGGACCAAATTTTGTCTGGACTACTATTTTATCAACCCAGCCCATCGTTTTTGTCAGGCCAAATGGGCCAGCCCATCGGGCCGGGTCCATTTTGACAGCTCTACCTATCCATACCCTATCACACAACTTGTCAAAAAGCCTTTCTAGCTAATTGCCATTGGAGTAAGTGATTAATCTGATAATAATGTTTGTAAGAAAAACTAGTCAAAGACCAACTAGCACATAAAAGTTTTGTTTCGGTTCTGTATTATGGAGTTACCACGTAGGTATGTACAACCTATTTTTTTTTCTTTCAATGGGAAACACATATTAGACCTTACAAAAAGGGAAATAGAGAGAGAAATATAAGAAAAGGGTGGAATACATTGTAGGAATTTGAACTTATACACTCACAATATTCATATCCTGCAATTTAATCAATTGAGTTAAGTTATGAGAACACCACCACGTACAACTTTAACATAAACTACTTTGTTCTTGAAAGAAGAACACTATAAAACAAATTTCATTTTACTATTAACTAGTTCAGGGTTCTAGGCAGGTTATATATTTATATACTCCGTAATTTAATTTATCTTTGTACTCTATTTCATTAAAATAAAAAAGGACATACGTCATTCTTTAAAAGTTTTCTTTATTTTTTCAAATTTTAAATTTATATTCTCTTTTAATTTAAATCTATATAATTTTTCTAATTTTAAATATCTATATTTTTAATAAATATTTTTAAATTTTATCTCAATTTAAAAACCCAAAACAAGGTATCGTATCTGACAGATTGTAGGTTCGACCACCTAGTCTCTTTGGAAGGATAAATGTAAATTCCTTTATAAATATTTATAGACTATAGAGCCTCAAGGATTTTTCTTACCTTGGACTTGTGTATCATACCCTTGCACTAAATTTTGTCAAACAAAAAAAAAATTCCATGCATAAACATTATGTTGTGTCTTTCCCACTTTTTTTTTTTTTCTTTCTTTCTTTTTGATGCTATATTTCCCACCTCCTTCTAAACAAAAATGTTGTACTATCTTTCTCACCGACTATTGGTACGTCCCCATAACCTCATTGCTGAGGAACCACGCAGAACAGCTTCCTGAAAATCAGGCCTCCCACTCTCTAACTAGACTAATTAATTTAATCACCAACTTAAATAAAAGCACCTGAATTATTGTCCCTTTATTAGTGAGACAAAGAGTGAGAATCACAGTCTGCGGACTGCCCTGCCATTGGTGATAATTAAATCAAATACTTATATGTGCATTTAGTCATTTGGGTGAGATGATGTTGACCAATCATTCGTTCATCATTTGCTTTTTTGCAAATTAAGTGGTCTGTGGTTGCCTTGTTCCGTAAAAGCGCATCTCATAACCGTTGTATGTTTTGTAATTTCATGGGATTATCTGTCTCAAAATGGTAATACTACATCCGGACTTAATTATAAGTAAAAAAAATTAAATTTACACATATTAAGAAAGTTAGTTAAGTTTAGTTTTAATTATCTTGATTTGTGTAAAAAAGAGAGTTAATTGTCTAAGGAATATGCAATGCTCCTGAAAAAGTAAATGGAGAATTGGTTTGATTGGTTAATTTTCTTGATTTTTGCAATACTAATATTTAATAGTGTTGACTTAATTGATTTTTGCTTATATTTAAGTCCAAATAATATAGCTATTTTTTTGCTTATATTTAGGTCCGGAGGGAGTATCAAATTTGAAGTATATATCAATAAGATGATGGAAATTAATGAACCCAGCCCAATACATCCATAGAAATTTTATTTTTCCTTCTATAAATCAAGTTTATTTATACAAGATGTGTGTGTAGCTGCACCGAACATTCCCACGGTGATTCTTGTTCCCCCGATACTTGGCTGGTTTTAAGGTCATTAAAGTCACTTTATGAAGGTAGGAAACGTTTTACGTTAATACTTCCTCCGGTCTATATTGTAAGCAAAAATTAAATGAGACACATATATTAAGATAGTTAGTTGATCTTATTTAAAAGAGTCATTGTGAATAAAAAATTAAGTTTGTTACCTAAATTACCCTTCCTTTTATTTATTAAGCTTGTGTTATTGAGAATAAAAGGAGTCATTGGAAAACAAAATTTATATTAAATGAAGGGTATTTTGAGAATAACTTCATTAAATGAGAAGAAAGTAATTGAAATTTGTTTATATTTTGGACCAAAAAATTTGGGAATTTTTGCTTACATTGTGGATCGGAGGGAGTATGCGTTAAGCTTTTCTTGCTTTAATGTGTTTTCTTTGTGCTATGTTATTTGTACAACTTTTGTAGACACCTAAGTGACACTCATACTTACAATTACATACTATACATCTATTATATATCAAAATACAATACATCTTCATCTCACTCACACTCACATCAATATACAGTGTCTATACGCGTGTCGAAATCCAGGTGTACAAAAACCATAAATGTTTTTCTTTAGAAGACGTACATATGAATAGTGGTAACTGTAAGAGAGTAAAGGTATGTAAAAAGCAAAAAACAAGAAAAATCTCTAAATTTGTTTTTAAGTTTTTTTTTTGATATATTTTATAATGTAATATTAACTTAAAAATCAAATATACAAACAAGGTCCGACATAATTGATAGATAATGGAGGTCCTCAACTGGTCATACAAAAATCTCATTTGAAGATAATAAAACCCTTTTTACTTTAGTGAAATCGCCGGTTTTAGGCTTTCACATTAGATATGATGCGTTGGAGCTTTGTACCCCCACTCGATTGCTTAGTTTTTCTTGTTGTTTTTCCTGATAATTTTTTTTTAAAAAAAAACCTTTTACCTTTATTCTAAGGAAAAAACTTAGTTACAGTACCTTAGGTACGATAGCTGCTGTTCTGCACTAAAAAAAATTATAACTGCCTTAAATTGATTTCCACGATGAAACAGTTTCAATTTTTTTTAGTGTTTTTCCTTAAGAACAGTAGGCACAGTACCTAGAGTACTGTACCTAAGTTTAATCCATATTTTAACCCATCCTTTTATTTGTATAGTACTTCTTTGGGGGGAAAATTCTAACAATTAAATCATCAATTTATTCCATTAGCATGATCAGATGAAGGATTTGTATCATCAAAGTATTATTTGATCATTACGTATCTAAAGTAACAGATACCGTGGAATCAATATATAGTGTTACTTCTCATAATCTCATTACCCAATAAAGAAAACACATGTTCCTTTTTTTTTCAAAAAAAAAAAAGGTATCTGAATATTTGTTTGGTTTCCTAGAATATCCTCCGTGTGTAATTGTGGAAACCAATTAACACTACAAGAAATTGATGATCTATAGATGTTTTTTTACCGACAGACATCTGTTCCGTCGGTAGTGAAGAGATTACTGATGGAAATAATCGTCGGTAACCTTGAATATGGAAAGTCATAGGAATTACCGACTGAAAGTTCGTCGGTAAATTTACCGACGATCATTCTGTAGGTAATTCCATTAGTAATGGTGGCACAGATGTGAAAGATTTGGCGAGAGAAGGTAACGACGGGTTTTCCGTCGGTATTGTTGTTTTCTATTACCTACGGGATTGTTCGTTGGAAAGCTGTTTTCTATTACCGACGGCCCTATCCATCGATAATTCAAAAATCTGAATTACCAAAGGATAAGGCTGCCAGTAAATTTCAATGTCCGATAGAAACTTATTAATAAACCGCCACTGAAAACCTTCCTCCCTCACTTTCCTTTTCTTCCTATCTTTTCCTCCCTCACTCTCCCTCTTTCTTCCTCTTTGGTCTGCGGCCTCCACCGCCACCTCCCCTCTCCTCTCCTTCTCCTTCTCCTTTGTCTTCTCCTTCGCGCGCGAGCCCCCTGAACCACCACCACCACCACCACCACCACCTCTGTCTTCTCCTCCGTGAGCCCCCCCACAGCCCCCACTGCGTCCCACCATTACTCTTCCCTCCTCGCACCAAAACCACCACCACCATCCTCCTCCTTGGACCAGAACCACCACCACCACACCGCCCAAAGGCCCTCGGTAAGGCTATGAGGGAATTACCGACGGCTTTTTCCATTGGTAATGGGGCAGCCCATTAAGGGAAATACCGACTGAAATTCCGTCGGTAGTTACCGACGGAGTGCCCCAATCCATTGGTAACAGTTTTCGACGAACTTATTACCGACGGATTCCGGTCAGTTGGAAAGTCGTCGGAAACACGCCATTACCGACGGCTTTTGTCCATCGGTAAACAATATTTTTTTGTAGTGTAATCTCTCGAGGTATTAGATGATACTGAAGAGCTAAACTCTTTCAATCAGGTTTTCTCTATACGTAAAAGTCAGTGATCGAGCCACTAACCATTTACTTAAGGAAATATATAAGAATATGAGGTCTCTTTTGAAATTTATGTGAGGAAAAAAAGTGTGAATGAATCGATACACTTACCTTGAACACCACAAGCCCTTGATCATTAGGAAAAGCCATTGCAAGTGTTAGCATTTCTAATGCTCAAAAGGGTTACGATGCCAAATTATAATACAAATACTTACATACGCGTTATATAACATGCAAAATAGTATATGTTAAACTAGAAGATGATGTTAAAATATAACGTGAGAAATGTCCATAAAATGGTTTCCTTGTTGTCATTGGTCGGTCATTAGACCAATTAATAAAACATCATAATAGTGACAAATTTAATTCTAAGTTCCCACTTTATGAACTATATATCAAGTGAATGACCTAGCGACAATAGTGATGATTTCTATTTTGGCACTACAACAGAAAAGACCTTCAATACTGTTTATTGTTTTTTGGATTTGATAGTACTTTTTCTATCATAAACTTCCAAGCAAACTCTATCATGGGTCAAACTAAGATAACGCTTCTAAGAAGAAGCACCGTCGTACGGGGACTAGATATATCGCTTCTTCTATCATAGGTATCCATAAAGATAGGAAAAAGAAACGTTATTAAAGGTCTATAAAAGGTTAATGTAAATTCGTCGCAATAAGGAACTATCTATTTGCTTGGTTATCTTTTTTTTTTGTTGAGAGATTTGCTTGGTTATCTTAACACCCCTATTCTCTTATATCTCAAATATTATGATAATGTAATGTTTACGAGAATCTAAGTCAGGAACTCAGTTAGACGGAGATCCAACCAAACTAAACATATGTAACATGAAAAGAAATCGTGTCTTTTAAATGAGTAAGTGAACCTGATAATGATAACATTAAATTTTTTATCAAAAAAAGATAATGATAACATTAAGGATCTTACTAAGTAATGAGTGATTAAGGAATATAATATATAAAAAGTTTTTATTGAAAATCACAAATTTTCAATTTTCTATATATATATATATATATTTTATTTTTGATAAAAAATTTCTATCTTTAATTCATTAATATATCCTTAAGGATACTGATACTGGTTAACATTTGTCTAATATTAATTATTAATTATTAACTATATGTGAGCGCATATATTGGGCCATTGGCCACAGAGCCCATTGACTTTAATAATAAACATATGTGTGATATGAGTGCGGTTAATTTCAAAAAATAACAAGCATCGAAGCTTCTCTCTCTTTTGTGGCTCAAGGCATATGCATGCATGCAAGTAAGCAACTAGGCCTAGGAGACCATGCATTTTTTAACTTGTTCTGTGTGTATCTCTAACAGCAACACTTCAGCAACCCATTCTATCCTCCCAAAACAATAGGGAAAAAAAATGCCAACTAATAAATAACTGTCGTCCAACACTCCATATTCTATGATCTGTCTCTAATAACTGGAAACTCCAAATAATATACATATAAGCAATTTGTTTTGAGTGATCAATTAACAAGTTTAAGACCTTAAAGATATGCGTCAATGTTACTCTTTTGTATTTAGAAGTGCTATAAACTGATGCAATCAGGTCTGTCAAAAAAAAAAAAAAGTACTTGATATCAGGAGTATTATTCACATCCAATTCAAACTAAAATCTAAACCAAAAACCGAATCAATAAACTAAATTTAAATAAAGCTGCTAGTACATATGAGTATAAGGTTTTTTTTTTTTTTTTTTAATTAGTTTGATAATAATATGCATAATGCATTCTCTCTTTTCGTAGTTAATTTCATTAATAAAAATTCTGATATATAGTGTAGCTCATATTCAATGTTTCTGCCCATCCACATGACCATTCTGTCAAACGCTATAGCCAACGGATACCGTACTTCAATTTCTCTTAACACTAATTAATTATAGACCGACCATGCAATGTATGATCTAAGGTTTGCAAATGGACGGATTGGATAATTTTTTGTTCGGATTATAATGGATGGATTGAAAACAATCCATTAGTCCATTATGATTCACTAAAAATTCAATAAAAAAATCCAATCCATCCATGATCCATCTAATAAAATTCATCCAATCCATCCATGAACAATTTTTTTAAGATATCCATCGATAAAAATTATTTTTAAAACTTATAAAAAAAATTATGACTATTCTAAAATAATTTCTCTCTCATTGATTTATAAAATATTTTTTAAAATTATTAATAATTAAATAATTTTATGATCACCCTCTCTCTCTCTCATCAAAGATACCTATAAATTTATATATAACTAACTGAAAACCCAATATTACACACACACACAAGAAGAAAAAGAAGATGAAGATTGGAAGTCATGCTAAGCTATAAGAATAAGAAACGGTGAAAGCAAATACAACCTTTTATGATTTATATGCAACCAACAACAGAAGATAGATGAAACCATAAGTTCATGCGTATTCTATTCAAATCTCGAATTATAACATAAAGTTTACAAAGCGAATATCAGTTTGAAGCACATAAAACTCAAGCCACAATCGCAAGAATCAAAATTCAGTTTTTTAAAAATATTTTATAGATGATATGATTTCAGTTTTTTTTTTTGTGAAAACTGAAAAAATGATTTTTAAAAAACAAACAAAATGATTTTGGAATGGATAAAAAATGATCTATTACTTTTTTATATGTTGGTCCAAAGTCCAATGGATTTTAAAAAAAGATGGATGGATGATTAACCATCCATTAAAAAAAACCGTTCAATCCAATCCAATCCATTTTTTTTCTTTTTTATAAAATGGATGGATTAGATGGATTTTTTCATGGATGGATGATGGATAACATCTTTTTTTACTACGATTTTTTTTAAGCAAGGTGACAAGTCACCATAAATTTATTAATAAAATAAAAAATAAAACAAGAACATAGGGGACCAAAACCAAAACCCATGAAAAATAAACGAGAAATCTATGATCAATGTCTCCTCTTTTTTTGTTTGATCATAAATAATATATCCTCCTATATATATTCTCCCTTCTCTCTTTTCTTATCTACTTGACCAATCAAAAGGGAGAAAAGAGAAAACATATATTTCTCTTTTATTTATTTCCTCTTTCTCTCATATCTAACAATATAAAAATCTATTCTGTTTCTCACCTCTTTCCTTCTCCCCACTTTCTTTCTCTCCTATTTCTTTCTTAGTACTTTCTTATGCAACCAAACAAAGAATAAGAGTTTTTTTTTTTTTTTTAAGCAACAAAGCATAAGAGTTATAATACTTACGTGTAATATTTTCTAGGTTTAATTACTCTGTAGGTCCCTGAACTTTTTGGAAATTTTCAAATAGGTCCCTATACTTTTAAAATTTGTAATCAGGTCCCTGAACTTTTATTTTATTTGTAATTAGGTCCCTATACTAAAACCGTTTTTAATTGAGTCCTCGAACTTTTATAAAGTTTTCAATTGGATCCTCGAACTTTTATAAAGTTTTCAATTGGGTCCCTGAACTTATATAGGGGCCCAATTAAAACTCTTTTAGTTCAGGGACCCAATTGAAAATTTTATAAAAGTTCGAGGACCCAATTAAAAATGATTTTAGTATAGAGACCTAATTACAAATAAAATAAAAGTTCAGGGACCTGATTACAAATTTTAAAAATATAGGGACCTATTTGAAAATTCCCAAAAAGATCAGAGACCTACAGAGTAATTAAACCTATTTTCTAATCACAAGTGAATTATATTTATAATTTGCGCGGACGTAAATATAAATTACGAGTATATATTACCAAAAAATATAGAGATCGAACAAATGCTTTCATATTCTGATAAAAAACAATGTACTTTTTTTCCCCTCAAAATAACAACATACTCATAAAAAGTATCAAAATATAAGAATTTAATGTTTAACAATTACTATATGTAATTTATCAAACACTTTAAAAAGGGGAGAAAAAGCCGTCCCTGAACAAAAAAGCATATAAAAGTAGAAGAGCATGCATCATGCATGTTTCCTAATGGAAAACAGTGATGGTCTATGCAAAAAATAAAAAAGAAAGAAATATTGAAGTATTAATTTTTTTAACCTGTGCAACTTTGCACAGGTTAAGGAATAAAAAAAAAATGTTATATTAAAAGTTATGTAATCAATTTCTTAAAAACCTAAAAACTACTCTTTCTAATACAATATTTCTATTTTATGATTCTTTAATATGTGCAAAGTTACAGAGGTTATAAAAATCCATATTTGTATATATAGATAAATGGCGCCTATTTCTAGGTTGCCTGGCGCGTATTATACTGCAAAACTAACCAAACTGGTTTCATTGGTGGTAATTTGCAAAAGAGTGTTGTTAATTTGTATTGAAAAACTAGATATAATTAACATTTTTTAACATATAAAATACCGTATTTTTCATGCAACCTATTCTATTTTGATAGTTTGATTAGCATTCTCCATTGGTAAATTACATATTAACGCCCATTAGAGGACCTTTTGGATGCGACCAAAACCGGAAAAAGCCCTTCAATGTAATCCACAGTTAACCGTTGTTTATTAAGAAGTAAATAAATGTGTATTCAATACACAATTTGCAGTTTAATAAGATGTAATAAGTTGAAAGTGCCACAGCCTACTCACTTCTTTTCAGTCAAAGCAGGACTGGTCTGATCCAAAGTGACTCACCTCACGTGATAGGTATGCCTTCTGTCTACCACACGTGTCATTTCTTTATTTGCTTTATTACTGCCATTTCGTATATGTCTCTTGTATCCGTTGCCCGTATCTATTATCATCTCACCTCACCAAAGGGTAAAACAAAAATTAATTATTTAAAAACTTACAAGAAGAAAATGTTAAACACAAAAATTAACTGGCATTTAAACCTGGTTTAGCGAATAGGTCTGTTGAATCCTATAAAATAGGTTTCAAGTTTCAAGTAACCGAAGAAAAAGTACTTGTGTTCTTCTATTCTACTTCACAGCTAGCTCAGACTCACTACAGTATCTTAACTTGGCAAATCTCTCGTACCCTTTTCTTCTTCTATGCTAATTTCCTTCCATTTCACCTCTTGATTTTCCTGAAATCTTCTGCTAGATATCACAGAGTTCTGTGAGTTCATCTTGCTGTGCAGTGGCTATTCCATTTCAGCAACATTTACTCATTTTCCTTTTTCCAGTAAAGACACTTTCAAAAATCCATTTTTCATTTTTCTTTATCTTTCAACTTTTCCGGGGGAAAAAATCCTCTTGTGCTGGGATCTCAGCTGCAGCTAGATTCGTTATCTCTCTTTTCTTTTGTTCCTTCCACGCTTCAACAACTCGTGCATGCTCTTATATATTCTTCTCTCCTTTTTGAATGCAACTTTCTTTGAAATTTCTCGTTCTTTAATACATTCATGCTAGATTGCTAAATATCTCTGCTTCCCTTTTACCATCTTTAATTTATTCTCTCTATTCTCTAAGGAATCTTTATCTTCCCACACACACACCTTTTTCTCTTTTTCCTTCTCTATTTCACCCTTCAATGCTATAACCCAACAAGCATATTTTGATTCTTTCTATTATGGCTGCACCTTCCAAACACACTCACCATTTCAACCACACCAAACTTCTCATGAAGCATCCTCATCCGTATCCGAGAGTGATACGAATACGTGTCGCCGACGGCGACGCCACCGACTCTTCCAGTGATGAAGAACAAGCCTCGGAGTGTTTCACGCGCCGCCGTGTGAAAAACTTCGTTAATGAGATTACCATTGTCGACACGTGTTCCGCTCAGAAAGAAGGCGGTGGTGACGTTGTTTCAAAGAAGAGAAGGATATCCAAGTCCGGTGGAGCTCCGGCGGGTCGCCGGCGGCAGGTGAAGGTTTGCTCCGAGAAGAGGAAGTTCCGGGGAGTGAGACAGAGGCCGTGGGGGAAGTGGGCGGCGGAGATAAGAGACCCTTCCCGGCGCGTGAGGTTGTGGTTGGGTACCTACGACACTGCTGAAGAAGCTGCCATGGTGTACGACAACGCTGCCATTCAGTTACGTGGCTCCGACGCGCTCACCAATTTCATAACGCCGCCGCCGACGCATTTGTCGCCGGAGAATAAGAGGTCCGGTTACAATTCCGGTGAAGAGTCTCGAAACAACGACGACGACAACAACAACAACTTTTCTCCCACTTCGGTTCTTCAGGACTGTTGTTCGTTATCCGAGGAAGTTGAGTCTGTAACCGCCAGAGACGACGTCGTTGCTGATCCCACGGGTGAATATGAATATTCGTGCGTGTCGGGGAGTGAAGAAGTTTCAGAAGAGGAGTTGAAATGGGAGTCAATATTTCCAAGCGATATGGTATTTGACTTTCAACCTGAAGAAATGTTTGACAGCAACGTTAATGTTAATGGAGCAGAAACAGAAAGCATGTTGTTCAGCGATGATTTCCGTGAAGTGTTTCCCACTTCTAGTGACAATTTTGATTTCGGTTTCACAAGTTGTTGGCACAGAGATTATGATAATTTCCAAGATATTGGAGATTTGTTTGTTTCGGATACCCTTGTTGCTCTTTGATTGTAACAGGATCATTCTCGTCCTTGTATTGCCAAAAACAAAGGGCAAGTTTTGTATCGGCGGGAAATAAGTGTTGCAAATCAGTTTTGTTTTGTTTTTAGGCTAAAATCAAATGTTTTGTATTATTTTCTCATCGTTTTCATTTGATGATATCTATAACAAGAGAAGTTCTATTCTAATATGGAAATGCTAAGGCACTCATTAAGTAACTAACTAAGAAAAGAAACTTTGTATCGAGAATTGATGTATTTAATGTTTGAAGAAATTAAATGATTAGTTGCTCAGTGAAAACTTGCTTCTGATGATTTCTTAAAGAGTGTCTTTAGGACACTCATTACTCATTAGAATGACCCTTTTAATATATATGTGTTTATTAATCATCAATTCATCATGATTCATTAGCATCAATTATGGCATAATTATGTAAAGAGAAAGATATACATAAAAACCCCCCATTAAGGGGACACCATATAAATTATAAAGTCATACGCTATGCTAAATGAATTCTCCATGTACGGCTCACACCTAACCTAAGCTGTTTACTTAATTTTACTGCACGTGCAATGCATGGGCATCGGAATTTCTATTACTGTATCTATTTGTGTGGTGTTTCTTTGGGTGAAATTAATGCCTTTTGCAATTCTGCTTAACACTTCACCAGATATTCAAACCCTGTCAACAACTATGTTACCAGAAAAATTTGCTAGGGGGTGGTTTGGTTCAGGGTACATTGAGAACCATCCTTGGTTAATTAGAGCTCGTGGCCTATGTATTTGAATTAATCAACTTTATATTCAAAACAACTTACAATCAAGAAAAATTTACAAGACTTTTTTGGAACATAAATAATTATTTCGTGAATTTTCCCCCCAAAACATGTATTAAACTTGTTGGAAACAAAAAATTTCATTAGGTAGAAAAGAAAAAGAAAAAGAAAAACAGACACGATCTTTATATGACAAGTGGTAGGTATAACTGGGCACAGGCACTGAGGTTGAACTTGAAGGGGAAAATGTCCCAGGTGCGTGGCAGTAAAAAAAATTGCTTTATTTATCACTCAGGAATTTTGGAATGAAGGGATCAAAATGCGTTTTGGCCTTTGGATTCAATCTGATTTCTGACACCAGCAAAGGGGACTGAGCAAGTGGCCTAATACTTAGATGCTTTTCATGGCACTGCCATTGCTGGGTGGAAAAGCATCAATGTGGATAATTTAAGCTTTCCTTTTCTCACGCTTATACCATTTTTCTATGAGTAATATGATACCATATACTCTCGAACTTTATATACAGTTGCAAACTTTATTTCAAACGGATGTGAGATGTTGATGTTAATTAGGCTTAAAATATATATAAACGTGTATGTACTATGTAATAGAATGACTTATTCCCCAAATCCATTTCAAGGTTCCTTGCTATTAATATTATTATCTTTTTCATTCATCTAATGTTTTGTAAGCTTGACTGCGTATATATATTTTGTTTACTTACTTTTGGTATAGAACGACAAAAATGGTATTACCATATATCCGCGTCATATATCATTTTATTTTTTCCAAAGTAAGATATTCCTGTTATTCCAAGCAAATCATGGTCTTATATATTAGTAAAATTAGCATAATAATCAAGGAAAATATAATCTTTTAATATATATTTTTGGTGTTTTCATGTGAAATTTGAAGTGATCTATTGCCACTGGGCCCACTTTTGTGATCATAAGTGAATGAATGGCAAAATAGTTTTGAGCACTGAAACTGAAACTGTTTAAAGTTCAAGTCTACATGTCTCTCGCTATGATAATGCTCTGCCCAAATTGAAGTATATAAAGTAATTGTTCTGCCCAAAAAGTTCCCCTTATTATATTCCCAGTGTATGTCATGTTAAGATGTGGTGTTACCGTGTTAGTTATAACAAGAATGATTTTTGTACACGAAATAGGGATTCCATAATGTGTCTCATTTATTTTTTGGTGTTATCATATGCCGTATCATGATTCACGAATGGTATCCAAAATTTGTGTTCAAATAACATAAGTCTAGTTATAATGCCATGGAGATGCTTTGTCATGATGAATAGCAAGAACTTCATATCCACGATTAATGATCCATACAAAACAAGGTGAAACAACATATATCAAATATAACTTTACGGTTTATGACTTAACAATCAGATCACACGAGCATATCTTACGACCTTGACATACGTACATCTCTTTAGCTGTTTGAAATGTGTCATATCCATGAGAGCTTTCAATGAATCCATCTGATATCTCCATCTTATTTTATAAATATTATTATTGTCATCATGTGGTGGGTTATGATACTTAAAGATCAATTTGAAAGAGGTGTATGTGATGCGGGGACGTTATGTGAGGAAAGGCCACAGATACGTCACTGTCTGGTAGATGAAGCCATATATTCAGAAAAAACAAAAAGGGCTTGGCCCGCAAGTATATATTGTCTTGTTGTCTTGCTTACAAACTGGGATTTTTGGAACACATGAGCCACCCAATATCATAGAAGGAAAAAAAGAAAAAGAAAAATGGCGCTTGAAGGTTTCAGGCAGTACTAGGCCCCTACCATACCATACCATCTTCAATTCTCAAGCATATCGATCTCTGGTCCCCTTGTATGTTTTTTCTTTAACATCAAGGGGTGTTTTTTTAATGTATATTTAAAATATGTTATACAAATAACATAAAAATTCAGCATTGGAATCAATATGTAATTTCCTATATTTTTAAATCTTCTTAGTTATTAAGTAAAAATATTAAATATTTTTATTTACTAGATTCTTAAATAAAACCAGTCACTAAGAAAGAAATATGATATAAATTACTAAACTTTTACTCTCACATCTCACAACTCACACTAGCCCAATTGGTGGCTTTTAAGAAGCATTTTATGGTTTTTATGACATTGAAAGAATCTTGTTTGATGCGAGTATTTTGTTTTTAACAATGTGAGTTTGGTAACATGAGCATCAATGAAGCATCTAGAAAAAAGGATTTATTTGTTGATATGTTGTAACATCTAATTTTGGATCAATTGGTGACTTTTAGATAGCATCTTTTGCTTATATATTGTCTTATAAAAAAAAATTAACATTTTCCGACTCATAGAAATTTTGTTTACAAAGAATCTGTTTTATCCGGGTCAACCCGGTCCCGTCCCATTTAGACCCGATCTTAAACCAACCCGCATATGACCGAGTTCCTTCGGGTCTAGGGGCAGGTTCGGGTTCAAAGATTTGGCCTTATCAATGTTTAGGGCCGGGTAAGGGACAAGCATAACCCATCTCAACCCGTCCCACGCTCACCCATTTACTAATTGACACCGTGCACGGGTAGTTGGGTACGTACTATATAAATATCATACTTCATACGTGGTTGTGTATGTAATATGTATTTTCTTTTTTTAGTCTTTTTATTTTTCTCTTCTTCATTGTTGACAACTATCATTGTTGGTCATTATCAGCCATCACAAAGACTGGCCCAATGGTAAGGCTAGGAAAGCCTTTTCTTTGGGCCCACGGCTCCTATCATATAGCCAAATAATAGATTTTTCAATATCTGCAAAAAAAATGCACACATGAAGCTCACTCGCATGATTTATCATTCTGAGGTTTCACCTAACTTTAGGCCTTACCCAACCCAGGCAATTACACCGACAATCGTCATTGCTCGGCCTCCACCCACCACCAAATCAAGAAGTGGAAAAGATAAGATAAAATAAGATAAAAAAGAGTTGTCCCAAAGTTGTCAAAAGAAGAACTGTGCAAAAAATATTTCTGAAAAAAAAAAACGAGTTACTTTTCTACTTTTTGACTATACAATTTGCCAACTCATAAGTGACAAGTAGGACATTTCAGAGTCCGCAGGCAAGAGCGATTCAGATATCAGAATATACAAATAGGGACAAATTCAAAATATACAGTGGAAGCAATTCAAACTATGTAGGACACAAAATACTCGTAATACATAATTTTTTACACACAAATTAAAACATTTATGCCCACAATCTACCTAATCCTATATAGTACATGGGTCGATCACTGTAGTGGGCTACAAAACTGGACAAATTAATAAGATGCATGGATTAAATTTGCTTCTTAATGAGAGGGTTTATTTCCATGAGGAATAGTGACCCAAAGCTTTTGGCCTGCCTCGCAATGCTTGCCCACAGTAGAAGAAAAAAATAGTCGCCAGGCTTGTCCAAAGTAACCCTAGAGTTCCCAAAGAAGTACGTGCGAATGACATTTATGGAACTGCAATTACCGTAGTCTTCCTTGCTTCCTATCTGTGCCACAGTATTGAGCCCTGGTTTGTACTGAAAAACTGCAATTTTGGAACTACTTAATTAACTTGCAAATAATTAAATTAAGTTAATATAGCTAGACAAATTAATAATGCCTTGTTCATGTAGGTGCCTAATAAAGTTATTCTTTTTCTATGACTCTAACAAATATCGTGTCCTAATCAATATCAATATCATTAGTATATCTAATAAGGATATGTGGATCCTAAGATCGTGTTATATTTTAAGATAACATTAAAATATGTATACCTTTTTATTACTCAAGTTTAGGGGTGTAACGGAGGTTTGGCCCTATCAATGTTTAGGGTCGGGAAAGGGACAAGCATAACCCGTCCCACGCTCACCCATTTACTGATTGACACCGTGCACGGGTAGTTGGGTACGTACCATATAAATATCATACTTCATATATGGTTGTGTATGTAATATGTTTTTTTTTTCTTTTTTTAGTCTTTATATTTTTCTCTTCTTCATTGTTGACAACTATCGTTGCTGGTCATTATCAGCCATCACCAAGACCGGCCCGATGGTAAGGCTAGACAAGCCTTTTCTTTAGGCCCACGACTCACCCCACTCCTATCATATAGCCAACTAATAGATTTTCTAATATCTGCAAAAAATGCACACATGAAACTCACTCGCATGATTTATCATTATGAGGTCTCACCTAACTTTAGGCCTTACCCGACCCAGTCAATCACACCGACAATCGTCACTGCCACCGGCCTCCACCCACCACCAAATCAAGAAGTGGAAAAGATACGATAAAATAAGATAAAAAAGAGTTGTCCCAAAGTTGTCAAAAAAAAAAAAAGAACTGTACAAATCGTCACTTTTGTTGAGTACTCATTATCATGATGGGTTAGAAATTTAGTGGCTTAAAGTTTCCATTGTATAGGGTTTACACCAAACTTAAATAAATTTATTTTACAATGGACTTTATTGGTATTAACTTATTATTGATTTGTAGCTAAACTATTGAAGGTTGTGTTTTCTGACACTGCTTGATCAGATTTAATTTATGGAGCTTGATGCATTATGTTATATGCAATATTGTTTGTTGATCAGAACATTGTTATTTATCATCCAGTTGGTATTGGTACAATGTGTGAAAAAACTTGAGATTTTGATAGTTGAGAATTTGTATAATTTAGGACCGTTTTGAAATAGCAACGAACACGATGAATAGAGGGGGAGGGGAGGGGGAGGGGGAGGGGGGGAGGGGGGGGAGGGGGGGGGGGAGGGAGAGGTCGTTTACGAGCATGCATAAAACTAACTCGCTTGTCCGTGCGAATGCACGGGCATCATACTAGTATCAATAAATTGAAGAAAAAGCAGGAAGCAGGAAGGAGAATTTAAGGAGCAAGACATACCAAGTACGTCACCAACAACGAAGGATTTGCTCTTGGCCCAGTCATTGTAGAACCCTGGGTATTTGGGCATATTCCAACCCATATGGTCTCCGACAATGTGAGTTGTCGTTGAACTCACAGATACCAATACAATGCAGCCAATCATGGCAAGGATGAAGAAATTGAGGTGCATTTTCTCGGTCATTTTTCTTCCCCAGCTTGTTTTTTTGTTGCCGTGTTTATCAACTTGTGATGATGAGGTTTAGGATTAGGCACGAGAAGTGGTTTTGAATTGAAGGTACCCTTTTAATAGTGCTCCCTAAATTTGGCATTTCTTTTGCCACTTAGTGCGTTTCTTAGGAAATTCATCTAATTATTGCATAGAAATGAGAATGGCTGAGTTTCTAGTTTTAAAATGAGGATGGTACCTATTTTTTATTCAAAATAAAGGGATGGGAGTGTTTTCAGTACTAACAAAAAACACAACAAAACGAGATATTAATATATTATATCAATTCCATCATATACGTGACTTGTTTAATTTAGTTCGTGTGAGTAATATTCTAATTTGTGTATGAGTAATATCGATTTTGTTTAAGAGGAATGATATTTGGACAATAAAATGTTGTCCAAAAATGTATAAACATACAATGTAGTCAGAGGATGTTATTGGGTTTGATAATATGTGAAAAACAAAAACAATACGATGTCCCATATTATTGTTAGAAACTATGTCAAAATATCATTTTTCTTGTTTTAATTTGGTTCCATACACAAACAACTCTTGTCATGTAATAGCCGTGTGACAACCACATAGAGGTCACATCAACTAAATAGTTCATGTGAATACTGAGTAGTGTTAACTTAATGCTTGAAATTTAATGACGAGGATCAAAATTAATAATGGAAATAAACTAGGGACTAAACTAGACAATAAATTTATTAGGGATTAAAATTTAAAACTCCTAGTTGTTTAAGGAATAAAACGTATTTTTTTTAATCATGTTATACGTACGAAATATTCACCATCGTTAGTAATAACTAATCTCCATCGGGAGACTGTTGGGTACACAAGGTGGGTTCTCCAATCTTAATTAAAAATGCATTTAATCCTTAAATTAAGAGCTTGTTTGGGAAAGATTAATGCTTTCCCATTAAGCTGTTTTTGGAGGATTAAGTTGTTTTGTGAAAAAATTATGATGTTTGGGTAGGGGACCCAACGGTTTACTGATTTTTTTTTTGATTGTTCACAAGTTTTCCCGTAATAGCCTCATTCTCCCCCACCGGACTCATCCCCCCCACATCGGTCCTTCTTCACCACACCAAACACTAGTCGCACCACTCTCACCTCCCCGTCTGGACGCGCCTCTCGCATGGCAGATCTAGAGTTTGCTAACAAGAAAAGTTACTCAATGGTTTGCAAAAAAGGAATGGGGGATATGGGATTTCCATCATGGCATTTGCTGGACGGAGAAAGGGAGATTGGAGAGGGAGATGAGTCTGTGAGGGAGTAGGGCGGAGTTTGAGATAGGAGTAAGGGAGATGAGAGTGTGAGAAGAGAAGAGATGAGATGGGAGACACTGCAATCGGAGAAGAGAAGGCAATAGAGGCGGAGATACCAAGGGATTTTTTGAGAGAAACGCAATAGAGAAGCTTCCATAGACAAATGTTATTTTGATTTGAAGGAAGCAGAAACAAAAAAATATCACATATATTTTATTTGATATTATTTAGTTTAATATAAAAAAAAGGAACGTTTACTTTTCCATTAATTTAATTTAATTAATTAACAATAAAAGTATGTTGCATTTCATACTTCAAGTAAAATGGCGAGGTTGAGATTTTGTCGATTTGTATTTGACAATTCATGACTAAAAATTAAAATAAAAAAAACAATAAAGTGTAATAAAAAAATAAAAAATTGGGTTGCTTAATAGTTGTTTATTGTATGTATCATTGGAGTGAAAAAATGGATGAATTGCTTAACTATGATGTGGCACAATAAGGTCCATCATGGGATCCATTTAAGCAACCAAAGTGGGTTGCTTAATCCTTTAGCATTAGAGATACTCTTAGAAATTGTATTCTTTTGTTTATAAATAGATAAAATTTTGATGACAAGATATAAAAAAAATCTAATATTAAAAGAAAAAAAATATTATAAACAAATATCTTTGTACCTTTTTTCGTAATTTATTATGTAAAAATAATTATTTTTTACACCACCCAAATGAATAGATTATCTTAAAATCGCTTTTTTTCAGCAAACATATCCAAACAAAAGCATATTCTGATTATAATCGATTATACAAAAAAACAGATTATCAACTTGATATTTTTTTTTAAACTTTCCCAAACACATGCTTAATCATAAAGAATTATAAAATGATTGAAAATAAATAAGACATGATAATAGAGAACACATTAATAACTTTGGCCTGGGTTGAGAAACAGCGGGAGCACACAGTAATAAACAAATAAATAACTAGCCGTGGTTTCAGGTTTGGCAAAAGTGGGTGTCGGTGAAGAGAATTAAGGTAAGCAAAGCAAAGAGGGGTTTTAATTACATTTGATTTCACCCTTTTAATAACTAAATCTAAAACCCTAAATCGATGGAGGAAGGTGGACCTAAACCGGTGTGTGCAGAAGAAGCCTTGGATCTCCTCAATTGCGTCACTCAAAATCCCTATGATGAAGACAAATGCCTTCGCCTTTTGCATTCACTTCGCGACTGCGTCCTCGCCAAGGTTACCCCATTTCTTTTCTCTCTCTCTCTCTATTCAATATTTCAATATCAGTATCAAACCCAACCCAATTCACTTATATTATTCATTCTTCTGTTTATCAATTTTCCAAGCATTGAATCATTTGTTTGTTTTATGCCCAACAATAAAGATTATACACTTATGGTAGCTCTTCATCACAACTTGGCTGCTGGGTTATGTTATGTTATGTTCCCCAACTAGTTCCTTGTCATTTTTTTTTATATATGCATGAACTCCATGACGTAATTACACCTTATATTATTAGAGAATCACGAGTTAAGCAATTAAGAAAAGAAAGCTCTCATTTTGAGTAGTGTTATCTTTAATTTTCCAATGAAAACTTTTTTTTTTTTATTGAATTCCTTAACCAACGTTCTTTAGCAAGACCCTATATTATTTTAAAAGTTATGTTTATCTTATCCCGGGGATATCAATGTAATTTCAATCATCATCTTTCTGGATTGAAGTAAGTATAGTGATTATATAAATATATTGTGGTAGGTTGGTTTAGTCTTTGAAAGTTGAAACAACAGAGGTATCGAGTGTAATTAAGCAACATTTTCTCTCTTTTTTAACCGTTATGTGTGAGGGTTGGGTATTTGGTTAGTTATTAGTTCTTGTGAGCTTTTGATAAAACTTGGTCTGTAGACAACACATACTCCTTTCAAGGAGCAGTTGAACTTGTGTAAAGAGCAGGGGATAATGAGTTTACTATCCATATATCTTCATCCTTTGTCATATGGCTTTTAATTATCTTTCATTTAGGGAACCTTGGAAGTTGATGGTCAATTTGAGATTTCTTTAGCATTGGAAGTTTAAATAACTACTGGACTGGCCTTGTTTGACCTCACCCTTCTAAGATAGATGGCCACAATAGCAACTGCATACTAAAGCAGCACAGATATGGCATGATGTGAGTTGCACTTGATCTGGCATTTCAAACATGATATGAAACACATAAATCAGAATGCATATACTTATTGGTGTTGACCTCTCTGGATGCAACATATTTATGCACTTCAAAGTTGATTGTTTATGGCTTTGCTTTTATATTCCAGCTTAATTGCTAGTTATATTTGAGTTTGTGCATGCAGACATAGTTGAGTCTTTTTTGTGCTTTGCTCTTTTTTCAAAAGTTTTTTTCCTGCCTCAACAGAAAGTGAAGAAGTTTTCCCTAGCCGGACAAGAACAGCAGGAAACAAAACCAAGTAGCAAAAAGGCTTAATTAATTATCGGTATCACTTATTCCCTAATCCATTCTAATCCATAGTTTCGTGTACCATCCTCTCTCATCACTCTCACCCATTTTACTACTTACTGTTTTGATGTGCAGAAGCTGTTCACTTTGAAATCCGAATTTCATATAGCCACAAATAATTCTGATATTTGACAAATTTTGTTTCGAGTGTAAAGTTGAATGGAAGGTGAAATCAATGGTGTGCGTCTTTCATCACTGGATGTTAAGCCCGATGCTTGCAGTTCTTACCATCTAAATGGTAATTGGTGGTCTTAGATTAATATTGCCAAAAAGATTTCCAATTTACTTTGTTCAGCTTAAACATTCAGAATCCGTTTGCAAGATGGAATGGAATTTATGATCTGTACTGTCAAGTGTTAACAATACAGGGGTTTATGGTTAACTATGAATAGGACTTTTAGCATTTTAATGGACGGATTTCTTGCTTTACATGATAACCTGGATCTTTATGGAAGAAGGAAAACATCCATCTTTCCTTGCTGATATGCCATTTTTCTCGTCTAATGGTTAATTGTTCATAGCTTTCGTTAACATTGACATACTTTTCACTTATTTGAAAAAGGAAAATCCTTATTTCTGCGTTGGAATCGTTTATTCCCGATTGTTAATCAATCTAGCCATAGACTTCAAATGCCAAAAACAGAACGAGAATATCTAAGGCTGTCACTTGAATGTGACAATGGTACCAACCATAACCATAAGCCAGTAAATGGCACAGATCATTTTCTTCAACAGGAAAACCAAAAATTATTACATCACTCTTCTACTAATCTTACATTTCCCACTTCTTGCTCCATAATGTATGAACATATTATCTTAATGTTAACAAACATAACACCCTAGGTGATGCATCCGTATGCGTTTTTGTTAAAACTCAGAAGGTGGAGGAAATGTCAGCCGAGTGGATGAGGTATGTGAGTACCAGAGCCAACAACATAAGGACATATGCTATCCCTTGATCAATTAGCGACCCTGAAAACCCCAAACACAAAAATAATAGTAAAGTAAATACAGAGTTATTAGATTAAATTTAATTGTTTATATGATAATTCATATAAATAAAAACAATTAAAGTACATAATCCTAGCTCAGGAAGCGCAGATATAAATAGGATACGATAAAAATGAGACAAAGATAAAACAACACCAGAGCATGGATATGATAAATTTTCTAAAATAAAATAGTATAGGTTAGGTATGACTCATATTCTTTTTTTATTTATTTTTTATTTACTGAAATCATGTTTTGGCAGAATGCAGACACAGGTACTTTCCACATAAAACAAAACACACAGCGAATAAAATTAAATATACCCTAAAAACATAAATCATATATTAAAACAAAAGGACATGAATATTTCAGAGACATAATAAACTATGAATTTGGTTGGTATGTATTTGTCAGTGTAATTGGTATGGATTATAAGAATATATTAAAAATATCTGATTTACTTAAAAAGTGATATGCTTAATCATTAAGACTATATCATTAAATTAAATATCAGATTTATTAAATTCATGTTATATAAAAGGTTATCAAGGCCTTTTATCAATGTGGGGTGCGTGTAAATAACTTATTTAATAGGTTTTTTTCTTTCAAATAAGCCTAAAACAGCTTATTTTCTTAAGCTACTTGTTGATATAAGCTAAAAAGAGTTTATAAATTCTTACAAACTATTCTCATATTTCAAACAAGTTTTGTACGAGTTGTTCCAAACGCATCCTTGCTCCGTATCGAGGCTTAGTCCTAGAATATAAAATTTTGCATTCCAGAACAATAAATTTGACTGCAATGATGTATTTTAATCTTGTAAAGTTGCCTCTCAAATCAGATTTAAGATTCATAATTGTCCGTACAAACCGTTTCATCAGATCCACCACCAAATTGAATCAATCAGGCAACAGCAAGAAAAAAAGGAGTTAGAGATCTGGAAAGAAAAGAGAGTACCGTCGCTGGTAGGGGAAGGTGCAGGGGCTGCTGCTGGAGTTTGAGCATTAACAGCAAAGATGAGAGTCGCAAGCATCGCCACAACTCCAAATCCGAATGAAAGTTTCTGACACCCCATAATAATAATATATCTATTCAATTCAAAGATTGATTCTATTTCTCTCTCTCTCTAAAGCGAAGCCGAAGAGATGCGCACAAACACAGAGAGAGAGAGAGAGGAAAGCAAAGGTTTCAAAGAGAGAGAAGAGAGGGACGGCGGAGAGAGATTTAAACTTTTAAATGCGTCGGAGAGACAAATGAGGAGTTTCTGTACGGTCCACTCCACTCTACACCCGCATCTTTCGCAAACCCCTCTTATGCCGCCACATGCTCTCCCACCCTTCTTTTCTTAACAATTTTTTTTTCCTTCCTAAATATCACACATATATGGTACTTTAATTTCTGGATTTTGCGAATAACTCTGCTATACTTGTTAACGATTCAAAATATGTAGTTAGTCCAGATAGTAACGAACTCGAACCTCTTAAACAAGTGATTAAGAATTCGACTCATATTTCTTATGTACGAAAAAAACCTAGTTTGTAGGGGATAATTCTTAAATATCATCTAGGTCCCCAGACAAAGATTAGTCACTATTTACAATAATGGATACTTCGTACCAATGACATAATTAACCCAAAAAGGTAATATATATATATATATATAATTAAAAAAAATCCTACTTTGAATTTCTTAAACTCATTTATTTATTATTTAAAACATTATAAAATTTATATGCTGCTGATGGAATGAGCCAGCTACCATGATCAATTTTCGAATCATCGGACTCAGACTTTATGCGAAACCTCACGTAAAAGCAACGCAATTTGATGCCATTTATATAGCAATTAAAAATATAACATCATCAAACTATAATGCTAATGATAATCTAATATTACAATAGAAACTTTCAGCATGCTTTCCATCAAAGTGGTACAGAGCTTTTAGTGAAAAAAACAGGGAGGGGGTTGTCAAGCTGCTTTATGTTTTGAGTAACAAACATCTCTCTACTTACAAGCCGACAATTGCTGGCCCTTTATAAAGAAAAAATAAAATTTGAAAGGACTGCAATACGATTTATGTAATTATGTTGGCTCAGACATGCACTTGAGTCTCTGCCAAAAAAAGACATGCACTTGAGTCAGGAGGAGTGGGCTAACAGTGAGGGGTTTGGGTAATTTGACTGAGGGCTTAAGTCAAAACCTGGTTACCACCATTGTATTTAAAACAGGACAAACTTTACAAATATAGTAGGTATATTGTTGAAATTAGAAGCTAACTGCTGCCATACCCATTCTGAAGTCTTAATCCTTTTCATTATTGAATCGGCTTCTCTGATTTCAGATTGATCCCTAAGATTTTATGTATAGCTGGCCTTTTCTACAAATGACAACGTGAAGTTCTGGTTTAAACATGTTGACTCCAACCTTCAAATTGGAAGATCTGGTTTAGATTGTGAATCCATTTTTCCATCCAATTATGGATGAAATCCAATCCCACTCCACATCAAATTATAAGCCAGAACTCAAGATGTCAAAAGAATTTCAGATACCCTCGGAGCAAATTGATGAGATTCGCCTGAGAGGCAAGGGTAAAACTGCAGGACTGCATAAACTGTAAGAGAGGCATCATCAAGGGCAAGCTTTATCTCAAACCATCTGTAACACTTTTATACATCCACTTGAATTTGCAGCAATAACCATGTTTGATTTCCCTCTCCAGCACACGCTTGAAACAAACTGACCATTGTCATCATCAGTCTCTTTACCAGAAATGGGATCAACAGACCCAAACTTGTGCGAAGTGACTGGCATGGGAAGCGATTTATAGTATGCATAAACCTGCAAGATAATATGGGTATCATGCCAAAATTAAATATATAGATGTTACATAAGGATATGGCTGAAACTCTGGACTGCTCTCTTTCTCATCTAGGCCATATAATTCTCCTTGAAAGCTTTTCAATATTACAAATTATTATATTGCACGTGACAAATATCATAAAAAATAGTGCATAAACAAGTCACATAATAAGATGTGCCTACTCTCATTTGAGAGGGGTTTGTGAGTAGTTAGAATATTAAAACACGTGAAATTAAAATAACCTAAATATCTAAACCACTAATTTTTTTTTTTTTTTTTTGAGGCAATCTAAATCACTAATTGAATAAATGTTTTTGTTTTTGGTAAGCGAATCTAACCAATGTTACAATGGAAAGTAATATATACCTCATTTGTTTCTGAACCACATGCAATATATCCGTCAGCAACTGATAAACCCACAAAATTCTGTCAAAGCAAGCGGCGGAAGATTTCAGCCAACCAATTTACTTAAACATAAACAATATTGGGTCAAGTTAACGACAAAAATAAGGCAAATTTCTGACATGCAGCCTTAGAGTTGCTCATCGTAGCAGTAAAAAAATGATTTTGGGCATAGGTAATCTGGATTTTGTAAAATTGTTTTCATCAAGATCATCAATCACATTCTGATTCTGGTGCTCAAGTAACACCCAAAAACAGCGAATTTATTTTTTTATTTAAAGAAATTTAAAGACTGACAAATAGACTCTCAAAATTTTCACAAGCATAAATTCCAAAAAATGCTATAAAACAAAACCAGACCTTCTCATTAGTATGTCCCGACAGAGTTAAGCTGCTGGCACTAGTGGATTGACCCACAGGAGAGGTTTTATTGAGATCCCAGATCTTCAATGTATTATCGGTTGATGCAGAAACAATTGTTTGAGAGTCTAGGAATTTGACATAGCTTACAGCTTTACGATGGCCAGCCAACACACACCAGGGGCTTCTAAGATTGCGAAGATCATAGCAATAAGTTGAGTAATCCGCAGATCCAAAGGCAAGCAAATGAGAGGAATGATCAGAGAATTGAACACAGCAGACATTAGCAGCATTCCTAATTGTGCCTAAACTATTTCTCTGCAGAACAGTTTCGCACTAAATTAGCTCTTGAACAAATATAGGGGTGAAACTATCACGTATTTATTTTGATGTAGCTTGAGTTAAAGTGCAGTGACAATGTGATACAAAATCTGTCCATGCAATCTAGAAAGTCATGACCATTCAAATCAGTATAGCTTCTCATAGACAACATGGTTTCCAGTGACACATTACACATTTGCAAGCTCAAATAATTTAACCAGGTGCCTTTCATCATGTTATTGGAAAATAAAAAGCTGAACCTTTTTACATTCGGTATCAGCCTGATATAAAAACAGAAAGCTCATACTGGGATAAAAGAACTCCTAATTCTAAAGAGGGGAGGGGTAATTGAAGATCATGATTTTAATGCTTATGAACTATGAAGCACGGGAACTTCATAATGTCAGCCATACCTATATCAAACACATACTCGATACTGTATCAGATACTCGAATACTTTATAAATGTTAGTTTGCATAGTATTTTCAACGAATAAGTTCAAAATAAAACCTTTTATCTCCACTTCTTTCCCTCAATCATTGAGTGGTCCAACCATTGTGTTTAATTGATAAGATTTGATGATGCTTTCATCTATTTTTTTTTCATGTTTTATATATTTAGGTTAAACCAATTATTTGGCCCCTATATGTGATGTTGATTATGAATTTAGTCTGTATACATAAAAAAACTTTAAAATTAGTTCCTATATGTACAATTATTTTTAATTTGGTCCTCGCAGTTTGTTGGAGTTAAGGTATAGGGACCAAATTGAAAATGATTATCACGTATAGGGATCTAATTTAAAAAAATAATAATTGAATTTGGTCCCTACATGTGACACTCATTTTGAATTCGGTCCCTATCATGTAATGGCGTTATAACACCAATAAACGGCGATGACCAAATTAAGAATTCAAAAATTTCACGTATAAAGACCAAATTCAAAATCAGTGTCACATATATGACCAAAGTATTGGTTTAACCTTTCATTTATTTTAATGTATATTACATCATATCCTACTATACCCTGTTAGCCCAGGACCTCCAGTTTATAAGACTTATATCAGAAGGAATAAACAGGCCAAGACAAACAGCATGATCCGGAGCAACTAGGATAGCTAGTGCAATGTAACTACTTGAGAGAGTAAACTATACTTGTATAAATAAAGGAAAGAGAGGGAAAGTTAGGTATTCAGTTAGTTTGTTAATGAGTTGGTTAGGAGAGACTAGGCTCTCGAATCCCTGGTGTAGTCTGTGCTATCTCTCTCTCTCTCTTTCTCTCTATCCCTGTAATCTTGATTCTTTCTCTGTTGAGGACATTTCTGACAAAGGTTCTTCAATATACAAATAATGAAATACAGTAATTGCATAACGAGTTCTATCAAATTAGCTTCTTTTCTGGGAGTGGTGCATGGTTCATACACGAAGAATGGACGCAAGAATTGAATCGCTAGAGCGTGGAGTCGAGGAGTTGAGGAGGAATCGCGATGAAGATCGGCAAGAGCACCAAGAACTGAGGAGAATCCTCAAAGAAGAGAAGGCTTAGAATCGAAGGCAATTTGGGGCGATTTTGGCTATTCTCCAAAGGAATTCGAACAATAACAGCAATCGCGATAGTGATAGCCACCACATCAACGAAGAAGAAACAGTCGCAGGAGAAGATACCAATCGTAAGGGCAATAAGTGGAGGAAGCTCGAGATTCCCATATTCTCGGGTGAGGACGCTTATGGATGGGTGAATAAGATCGAGCGATACTTCGATCTGAAGGGGGTGACGGATCGTGAGAAGCTCCAAGCATCGATGGTGGCGATGGAAGGGAAAGCCCTAAATTGGTACCAGTGGTGGGAGTTTTGTGTTCCCACGTGGGAGGAATTTCGCACGGCACTGCTTGAGAGATTCCAACCATCGATCACTCAAAATCCTTTTGCGTTGTTGATGAGTCTCAAGTAAACAGGGATGGTGGAGGAATACAGAGAGTGATTCGAGCTTGACTCGGGGCCATTGAAGGGGCACTGATCCAGAATATGTGAAAGGGACCTTCTTGAATGGGCTTAATGATCTAGTTAAAGCCGAATTGAAGTTACATAGGCTGAAAACCCTACCCAAAATGATGAAGTTTGCTCAGAGGGTTGATGAGAGGAATGAATCGCTGAGTAAAGGAGTTACGGATGGAAGTAGAAGTGGGGGAAACAATCGAATGTACTCCAATACCAGAACAATGACTTGGGAATCTGGGAATGGGAGTAGCCACTCAAACACGAGTAGCAATAAGGGTGGTGGTTCGGGTTCTGATTCCAACAGTATGCTAAGTACAGGGGCCTTCAGAGGAAGAGAATTTAAGGTACTGACAAATGCTGAAAAACTAGAAAGGAGGGAGAAAGGACTGTTTTAGGTGTGATGGCAAGTTTGGTCCAGGCCATGTTTGTGCAAACAAACAGCTACAACTCTTGACACTTGAAGGGGAGGAGAAGGAAGGGAATGAGGAGGAAGAGAGCCCTGAAACAGCGGAGGCAGAACTGAAAAACCTGCAACTGTCACTTTACAACATTACAGGACTGACCTCGAAGAAGTCTATTAAGATGTGGGGAGAATTATCAGGAAGAGTTGTGGTACTAATTGATTGTGGAGCATCTCACAATTTCATCTCCTCGGTGCTAGTAGGAGAAGAAGGGTTGCAGGTATCTGAAACTGCTCCTTATACAGTAGAGGTAGGAGATGGTAGAAAGATACGTTGTGAGGGAGTGTGCTCTAAATTGAGTCTGGAGATTCAAGGGATAGAAATACAACAAGACTTCTATATATTTGAATTGGGAGGCATAGACGTGGTGTTGGGAATGGAGTGGCTAGTTGGCTTGGGCGAAGTCCATGCGAACTTTCAGGAATTGACACTAAAGGTACCCACACCCCAAGGTACCAACGTGTTAAAGGGGGAACCAACATTAGCTAGAGCAGTAGCTTCCTTCAAGTTTGTAATGAAGGCCATCCACGCAGAAGGACAGGGATTTATTCTGGACTATCAAAGCATGCAGGCTAGCTTGGATGACAACTCAGCAGAAGTTCAGTGGTTGGCTGAGATACTAGATAGTTATGAAGAGGTTTTCAAGGAACCTCAAGGGCTACCACCTTCCAAAAGGCATGATCATGCCATTGTCCTCAAAGAAGGAGCTGATATTCCAAACTTATGCCCATACAGGTATCTTCATTACCAAAAGAATGAGATAGAAAAGCTTGTAAATGATATGTTGAAGTCCGATGTCATCCGGCCTAGTGTTAGTCCATATTCTAGTCCTATTATTCTAGTAAAGAAGATGGGAGCTGGCAATTTTGTGTAGACTATAGGGCTCTAAATAAAGTGACTGTGCCGGATAAGTTCCCTATCCCGATTATCGATGAGTTATTAGATGAACTTGGGGGAGCAAGGGTTTTCTCTAAACTGGACTTACGTTCAGGGTAATCACCAAATCAGGATGAAAGAGGGAGATGTATCTAAAACTGCATTTAGGACACACGAAGGCCATTATGAATTTGTGGTAATGTCCTTCGGTCTCACAAATGCACCCTCAACCTTTCAATCCCTCATGAATGCAGTGTTGAAACCATATCTTCGGAAATTTGCTCTTGTATTCTTTGATGATATTTTGATATACAGTAAGAGCAGGGAAGATCATAAGGAGCATTTGCAGGCTGTTTTACTACTGCTGCAGAAAAATCAGCTGTATGGCAACAAGAAAAGTGCACTTTCGGGCAGGTGCAGATTGAATACTTGGGCCATATCATCTCTGGAAAGGGTGTAGCAGCAGATCCCAAAAGTGATGAAGCAATGGCCCGTTCCAAAAGATATCAAGGCTTTGAGAGGGTTCTTAGGCTTCACGGGGTATTACAGGAGGTTTGTGCAGAATTATGGCAAGATTGCCCGCCCATTGACACTATTGTTGAGGAAAGATGGGTTCTTATGGAATGAGGAAGCTCAGAAAGCCTTTGAATTGTTGAAATCGGCCATGGCAGCATTACCAATCCTGAATGTCCCAGAATTTTCTAAACCATTTGTCATAGAAACAGATGCCTCTAACAAAGGACTTCGGGCTGTCCTATTACAAGAGTCAAGAGGGCAGGCCAGTAGCGTTCTTGAGCCAAACCTTGTCAGATAGCGCACAAAAGAAGTCAGTGTATGGGCGAGAATTGATGGCAATTGTCGGTGCAGAAGTGGAGACACTACTTGATGGACAGGCATTTTATCATACATACATACCAGAAAAGTCTGAAATTTTTTACAGAACAGCGAGTGCTGGGTGAGGAACAGTTTAAACGGACCTCTAAACTAATGGGGTTTGATTTTGAGATAAAATAAAAGCCAGGAAGTGATAATAGAGCAGCGGATGCACTATCTCGCAGGATGACCTCTGCTGCAATCTCAGTAGTTCAATTTTCCGAAATTGAAGAGTGGGAAGAAGAGATCCATAATGATAGCAAACTGCAGGGTATCATACAGGATTTAATTAGAGATCCTCTGTCTCACCCGGGGTATTCTTTTGTAAACAAGAAGCTATTGTACAAAGGGAAACTGGTACTGCCTCGAAATTCCCCTAAAATCCCCATCCTTCTTAAAGAATTCCATAGTTCAGCCATTGGGGGTCATTCCGGGTTCTTCAGATCCTATAAAAGGATAGCTGCCTTGGTGTAATGGGAAGGAATGAGGAAAGACATCCAGCAATATGTGGCAACTTGTGAGGTTTGTCAACTCAACAAGTACCAAACATTGTCTCCTGCAGGTCTTTTGCAACCTCTCCCAATTCCGACTCAAGTTTGGGCAGATGTTTCAATGGACTTTGTAGAGGGACTACCCAAGGTTCAAGAGAAAGATGTCATCTTGGTGGTAGTAGACAGACTTACCAAGTATGCACACTTTATCCCGCTTGGTCACCCATTCACTGCAAAGGATGTTGCAGAGGTCTTTATCAGAGAAGAGCAGCATGGTTTCCCATCCACCATAGTTTCAGACAGAGATAAGGTATTCCTTAGTAACTTCTGGACTCAACTTTTTAGATTGGCTGGGACAAAACTGAAGTTCAGCTCTGCCTATCACCCACAATCGGATGGGTAGACTGAAGTGGTTAACAGGTGTTTAGAGATGTACTTGAGGTGCTTGACTGGTTCCAAGCCAAAACAGTGGCCAAAATGGCTCAGTTGGGCAGAGTTTTGGTTCAACTCCAACTACAATAGTTAAACCAAACTCACTCCATTTAAAGCACTCTATGGCAGGGACCTCCCCACCTGCTTAAAGGAACCACTATACCATCAGCCATAGAGGAAGTTAACATCATGACTCAGGAAAGGGATATGCTTTTGCATGACCTCAAAAGCAACCTCCTCAAGGCTCAAGGGCAAATGAAAGCTACAGCATATAAATCAAGGAGAGATGTGACCTATGCAGTAGGGGATTGGGTATACTTAAAGCTGCAGCCATACAGGCTGAGATCATTGGCTAAAAAGATGAATGAAAAGCTAAGGCCTCGGTTCTATGGACCCTACCAGATTTGCAAAAGAGTGGGGCAAGTTGCTTACCAATTAGAGCTTCCTACTGAGAGCAAAACCCACCCTGTATTTCACATTTCACTGCTGAAGAAAGCTCTAGGCCCATCAGTGGTGCCCCAACCTTCACCATGAATACTCAGTGAAAACCTGGAACTGTTAGTTGAGCCTGAGCAGGTGCTGGAAATCAGAAATGGAGAGGCTGGCAGAGTTGAAGTACCAATTCAGTGGAGGGATTTACCTGAGTTTGAAGCTACATAGGAACCTTATGAAGTGATTCAGGAGCAATTCCCCCTGTTACACCTTGAGGACAAGGTGAAACTTTTGGGGGGGGGGGGGGGGGGGGGGGGGTATTGTTAGCCAAGGACCTCCAGTTCCAGTTTATAAGACTTATATCAGAAGGAATAAACAGGCCAAGACAAACAAGCCTGATCCGGAGTAACCAGGATAGCTAGTGCAATGTAACTAGTTGAGAGAGTAACTGTACTTGTATAAATAAAGGAAAGAGAGGGAAAGTTAGGTATTCAGTTAGTTTGTTAATGAGTTGGTTAGGAGAGACTAGGCTCTCGCATCCCTGGTGTAGTCTGTGCTATCTCTCTCCCCTCTCTCTCTCTCTATCCCTGTAATCTTGATTCTTTCTCTGTTGAGGACATTTCTCACAGAGGTTTTTCAATACACAAATAGTGAAATACAGTAATTGCATAACCAGTTCTATCATACCCATATCTTAATTTTTTAACAAAAGCAATATCCTTGTACCCATGTCCGTTAATCACAGCTTACGTTATGAATAGTTACTATCTAATAGAAAACATGCATAGAGTAAAAGAGAAGAAAAAGAGAGAATAGAAGTTGAGAAATGATAATCTGAATTTTTTTTTTGCAGAGAAGAGAAGGTTACAGGGTTTATATAGTGGATCTGTTGAGCAACTGCTCCTAACAGAATGCCAGCTAACTCCCAGCTGTCAGTGCTGACTCAGCACTGCAGATCTAACAGAATGCCAACTAACACACAGCTGTCAGTGCTGACTCAGCACTGCAGCTCTGTTACAAAGATTGCTACCCATTCTATTATATACTCTATTATTCCCCCTTCAATCTCAAGGTGGTTGAGGAGAAGCCACCACATTGAGATTGGAACGCAAGGTACAGAATCTGGAGGAAGAGAGAGGCTTGGTGAAAGAATCTGCAAGTTGATCAGTGGCTGGAACATGATGAATGGTAATAGCCTTGGACAAAGCCTTCTCCCGGACAAAGTGAAGGTCTAACTCAATATGTTTGGTCCGAGAGTGCAGAACAGGGTTGTGAGCTAGGGAGACAGCACTCAAGTTGTCACACAGAAGCTGGGGAGTGTGAAAAGGAACCTTAAGTTCGGTGAGTAATGACATGATCCATAGAACTTCAGCTGTGGTGTTAGCCAAGCTGCGGTATTCGGCTTCGGTGCTGGATCGAGCTACTAATTGCTGCTTTTTGGAGCACCAAGACACTAGATTAGGTCCAAGAAAAATACAAGATCCGGAAGTAGATCTTCTATCATCCGGATCACTAGCCCAGTCAGCATCACAATAGGCTTTGATTGTGAGGGGCTGTGAGGAGGAGGATGGCTGCAGAAGAAGACCATAATGCATGGAACCCTTGAGGTATCTAAGGATACGCTTCACAGCCTGCCAGTGGGTCTCCAAGGGATGTGCCATAAACTGACAGACTTTGTTAACACTGTAGGCTATTTCTGGTCTGGTCAAAGTTGCATATTGCAAAGCTCCCACGATGGATCTGTAGAGACTAGGATCAGCCATTGAATCTGTACCAAACTTGCTCAACTTGCAGTTGCTTACCATGGGAGAGGAGATGCCCTTAGCATCCAGCATGTTAGCTTTGTTTAGAAGGTCACGGATATACTTAGACTGAGTTAGCAGAATGGAACCAGTTGCTAGATGTTTAACTTCAACTCCTAGAAAGTAGTCTAGGGAGCCTAGTTCCTTGAGAGCAAAGGTAGCATTCAGCTTCTTGATGAGGTCTGAGATGAGAGATGGAGAGGTACCTGTGAGGATGATATCATCCACATAGACCAAAACATAAAGGCATACAGCCCCTTTGGAGTAGATAAAGAGGGAGGGGTCACAGCGGCTTATCACAAAGCCAAAGCTGAGCAGTGTGCTTGTAAGTCTCTCATACCAAGCCCTTGGGGCTTGCTTAAGGCCATAGAGAGCCTTGTGCAGTTGGCAAACGAGAGACTTGTCATGAGTTTCAAAGCCGGGTGGTTGAGTCATGTAGACTTCTTCACTTAACAAGCCATTGAGGAAGGCATTGTTGACATCAATTTGTTGAATGACCCATTTGGAGGAGAGAGCCATGGTAAGGATGATTCGGATTGTAACTGGTTTGATAACAGGGGAAAAGGTCTCATGAAAGTCAAAGCCATGAGTTTGATGGAAGCCTTTGGCAACCAGCCTGGCCTTGTACTTGTTGACACTCCCATCAGGATTTTCCTTTACACGGAAAACCCATTTGCATCCAATGGCTTTCCTGTTGGAAGGAAGAGGGACTAAGGACCAAGTTTTATTTTTCAGAAGAGCAGTATGTTCAGCTTGCATAGCTTCAAGCCAAGGAGGACTTGATAAGGCTTGTTTAACTGAGGTGGGCTCAATGTGAGCAAGATACAGCCGAGGGTATAAAGGAGGAGGTAGGCAGCCAGTTTTGGCCCGAGTTAACATAGGGTGAGCTGGTTCAGCTGGGTTGGGTGAAGGAACAGGTTCAGACAAACTAGGAGAAGTGGGCAAAGAACTAGAGTGATCAGGAGCTATGACAGATGGTGGGGGGACAGCAGAACCAGAAGGTGAAGAACTAGTAGAAGTGGAATGAGAAACAGAGGAAGAAGTGGTGACAGCAGGGATAGGAATATGTATAGGAACAGGGGAAGGTGGTGTGGGAGGAGGGTGCTGGTTTAGGGGAATGGGGTTAAGGGGAGGATAAATAGGAGTTGGAATGACAGAGGAAAAGGTAGACTCAGTGAGTGAGGGTGAAGATGGTGAAGTGGAAGGGAAGAGGAAGGGGTAAGGAAACCGAAGTTCATTAAATAGGACATCCTTAGAGACAAAAACTCTACCAGAGGGTGCTAGGCATTTGTGGCCCTTATGTTGGGGGGAGAGACCAAGATAGACACACTCTTGAGACCTGAACTGCAGCTTATGTTGGTTGTAGGGTCTTAACAAAGGAAAGCAAGCACATCCAAAGGTCCTAAGAAGGGAGTAATCAGGAGTGGAACCTTGGAGTGCATGAAAGGGTGAGGAAAAGGAGGTAAGAGCAGCTGTAGGTAACCTATTAATAAGGTGAACAGCCATAGTAAAACTGTGATCCCAATAGAGTAAGGGCATAGAAGCATGGGCAAGTAAAGTTAATCCCATTTCAACAATATGTCTGTGTTTTCGTTCCACTGTCCCATTTTGATGGGAAGTGTGAGGACATGTTAGCCTATGAGCAATGCCCAACTCTGTTAGATAGGTGGTAAAGGGTCTAAACTCACCTCCCCAATCAGTTTGAATGGCTTTAATGGAGGCTGAGTGTTGAGTTTTGACAAGAGCATGAAACTGTTTGAAGGCTGTTAAAGCCTCTGACTTCCTTTTGAGAAAGTAGATCCATGTGTAACGGGAAAAGGCATCAACAAAGGCTATATAATAGGTATATCCATTGGATGAGGAAAGGGGTGCTGGACCCCACAGATCTGAGTGTATTAGTTCAAAGGCTGTTGTGTGAATTGTAGTGGAGGGTGGGGCATACAATCTGTGGGATTTTCCCAAACAGCATGCATTGCAAAATTCAGTTGTCATTTTATTGATAGAAGGTATATTACAAAGCTGCAGAACAGTCTTAACAGTATTAGGACTAGGATGACCTAACCTATTATGCCAAGTTACAAAAGAATTTGAGACTACATTTGTGTTGGCAGAAACAGAACTTCTGCAATCAGATTTATTGGGAGTAGAAGGAGAAAGACTTATTGAAGAAGAAGGCTCCTTGAGTATATTGATGTGCTTGAAGGAGTATAGCCCATCATTTCCTAGAGAGCCTTCAAGAAGGACTTTATTAGACCCCTGTGATTTGACAAAACAAGAGTGAGGATGAAACTCAAAGTAAACATCATTATCACGGGCAAATTTTGACACAGACACTAGATTTTTGGTAATATTGGGAACAAGAAGTAAATTGTTAAGAGAAAGGACAGTGTGTGGGTGATGAGGGGTGGTGATGTGAGAGTAACCAATGGAAGTTATGGGAAGACCTTGTCCGTTTCCCATTAATACTTGGTCCTGTCCTCCAAAAGGTGTGTAATGAGTGAAGTTTTGTGAGTCAGCAGTGAGGTGATGAGAAGCACCCGAATCAGGGTACCACATGTGTGAGGCAGTGAATTCCTGAGTAGGTGAGCAAGACTGTGGAGCCCCATACTGAGTTGATGGTGAGGCCAGAAAAGCTGATGCAGAGGGCTGATTCATAAAAAGAGATGCAGAGGGCTGATTCTGACTTTGCTGAGTATATGAGAAACCAGAGGGTGGACCAGAGACCTGAGCAACGTGTACTGATGGTGGTCGTGGTGGAAGAGCCATAGGAAACTGGGTCTGAGCACGAAATGAGCCCTGAGGAGGGTAGTGATTAGCCACTGGAGCCAGAGGTGTAGGTAGATTTGGAACAAAGTCATGCTCAAAGCGATGCCAGCAGTTGTAGGCGTCGTGACCATACTTATGACATAGCTGACAAGTTGGCCTGTTGCCACTGCTGCCACCACGATTGTCACCACCACGGCCTCCACGGCCTCGACCCCCACGGCCACGATATCCACGGCCTCGGCCTCTATTGGCTTCCTGATAACCGCCACGATTCGACTCAAAATCAGCGCGACTCGGTTGAGAGGACGAGTTTTCAGTTGAAGTAGCTAGGTTCAGTGAAACTGAGTTGGAGGAAAGTTCTTGTCTGAACTTCTCCAATTGCGCATCTTGAATCATAAGAAGAGACTCGATATCGTCGACCGAGATAGGCTCAATCTTAGCAAATATCATCATGACAAAAGAATTGTACTCTTCAGGCAATCCTTCAAGGATTGTGTCTATGTGATCTTGATCGCTCAGCGAATCTCCAATCGCATGGAGAGAATCAACAAGCGCACGGATTCGCATCAAGAATTCTGACATCGTGCGAGATCCTTTTCTGGTATTTTTCAGTTCCGATCGGAACTGACGAACTTTCGATCGAAGATGGGAATGGAAGAATTTGTGGACTTTGTCCCAAATCTCCCACGATTGCTTGCAACCAAGGAAACGAGGAAGTACCGATGGTGAAAATGAGCTTAATAGCCATGTGAATAGCATCTGGTCCTGCACTAACCAGAGCTGATATGCATCGGAGACACGATCGAGAAGACGATCTTCCTCGGAAGTGTAGATCGGAGGAATCGTAGGGTTCACAACCCAACGATGAAGCTTGTGAGCAATTATAACAGCTTCTACTTGCTGTTTCCATAACAGAAAATTTTGATCATCAAGTTTCACAGAAAGAGGAGGGTTGAAGGAAGAAGAAGAAGAGTTCATTGGAGGAGGATTAGGACGATTTTCGTCGTTCTCTGCCATGGAAGAGATTGGTCCCAGAAAAGAAGCTCTATGATACCATAATAGAAAACATGCATAGAGTAAAAGAGAAGAAAAAGAGAGAATAGAAGTTGAGAAATGATAATCTGAATTTTTTTTTTGCAGAGAAGAGAAGGTTACAGGGTTTATATAGTGGATCTGTTGAGCAACTGCTCCTAACAGAATGCCAGCTAACTCCCAGCTGTCAGTGCTGACTCAGCACTGCAGATCTAACAGAATGCCAACTAGATCTAACAGAATGCCAACTAACACACAGCTGTCAGTGCTGACTCAGCACTGCAGCTCTGTTACAAAGATTGCTACCCATTCTATTATATACTCTATTACTATCAAACTTTTCATTTCATTATTTTTCATTCATAATGCTAATAACTTGAGAGAAAGCAGCAATCAATTCATTGTAAGTTTGTAACCCCAATTTCTTTACTTAATAATTACTGATTTTCGGTTGAGCAAGTCCTGCACATCCACAGTGTAAGCATTGTGTGCCTGTGACATGTATATGCATGTGCTAAAAAGCTTACCTCACTGATGCTCCACAGCTTCACAGAACAATCATCACTCCCACTGGCAAATTTTGTAGGGCATACCAAAGAGAAATCAACAGACCAGGCCCTCTTTTCATGTTCACCGAATTGAGAAAACCCTTGACCTGTATTAGCATCCCATAGCTGAAAATATTATTCAATGCCATGAGTAATGCTGGGAATCGGAGCATACCAGTCATTAAGAAATGGTAATATTCTTTCAGACTGAAAAACGAAAAGCCATTTTACAAGGGATTTTTTTTCCATTGGTGGTGGAGTGGGCTATTGATGTCATTGCTCACCAGTCACTACTTCTATAGTAAATAATCATACACACTGTTTTGCAGACATAATGCATTTTCACCATGTGAACTAGGCAGATGAGAGTATATAGTTGATTGATTTGACAAACTCTACAACACCCAAAGTATCATACCTTACTCATGTTTAAAGAAGTTAAAAAACAATCCACCAGTGTAAACCCCCCCCCCCCCCCCAAAAAAAAAAAACTCACCTAAAAAAACAAGAAAAAAAAAATTCTAAATGGCCATCCTAAAATACTTGATGTTGAAAATATAACCTTACGTGTGCAACTTTGATAATCATGGAAACCAATAATTAAAGCCAAGGGACTAACAATTTACTAATCAGCTCATGCAATGCTGCAACCTTGGATGTTAGGTTCCAAACAGGAACCAAAAATCCTTGATAAAATTAGAAGTGTTTTCTCCACTTAGGGTTAGTTTGATATATCTTTACAAATAAGACTGACAAATTAAGGTATGATGTTTCAATACTATTTTCATATAAGTTTCATCCCTGAATGTTTCACCCCCATTATTAAAGGTATACCAAACTCACCCTTAGGGCAGTTTTAGCCCAAATAAACAAGTGAAAATTTCAATAGACCAGACCCTCCAAGGTAACTGATGTAATTTAGTTGTGGACCTTCCAAGGTGAAATTTTGGTAAACCATACACCATTATATTTTGAGTAAGAAGATATTCAACAAAAGTAACTGATGGATACTGCAAAGAATTTGCCAATGACACAAGCAATAATTCTCATGGTGTCTCATGTACAAGAGATACAAACCTTAACTACCCCATCATAGTCTGTGGAGGCAAGATAGTTCTTGATGTAGTTATTCCAGCAAACACAACTGAGCTTTGATCTGTTTGACATCTCAACTACAGGATAATGAATATCAACAGAGTCACTGAAAAGTGCATTAAACTCAAAAATTTTTATTTTCTTTGATATCCCAGCAGCAGCAAAGTAGTCTTCATCCCTATCAAAGCTCAGAGAGCAGATTACATTCGGAGGATTGTTAAAATCTGCATTTCTTAGTATGCCCCGCACTTCAAACTTAGTATAACATGCATACTTGCACAAACCATCAAAGAAGGTTCCTAAAGTATCTGTTGTTTGATGTTGTTCTTTGTCGTTTTGGGCCACAGACCAGTTCTCACGATTTCTCAATATATCTTTATCTGGGTGGGTTGCAGCATCCGCTTCAGGAAGCTCAATTTTGGATCTCATGGAAAAGTAAGCACTTTCAAGCTGGCCTATATTTCTCATCAATCTCAGTTCATATGCATTGCAGATTGGGGATACTGGAGGTAATGTTGCTAAATCTGAAGGTTCTTTGTTGAGAGATGCACTCTCTATTTGACAAGAGGAGTCATTCAGCAAGCTAGAGGAAACTAAGGATTTTCTTGAGTCATGTCTCCTCTTCACCTCTTCTATATCTGATTCCAACCATTTGATTTCTTCTTCCAATTTGAAGGTATCCATGTGCTTCTGCTCTTCTAATGACATGAGGAAATGCAATAATAATTCTGATTCTGCATCATCTTGGTCAATACTAGATGATAATTCCTCATCATACAACTGCATTCCATTAATCACTTCTGATTGTAGGATCTCTCTGTAATGAAACAGAAGAAATAACTTCAGGAAATCATAATAGTATATAATAGAAATAGAACTTGAACTGAAAACAAAATGGAGGAAAAACTCCTTACAGTGACAGACGATAGATGAAACTCTATACAGAAACAGAAAATAGTGGAGGAAACCTCCTTACAAGAATCGAAAATTTGATCCGGAACCAGAACGGAAAAATGCCCTACCAGAGAAAACTCTCAGCCCAAGGCGACCCTCCTCATAATACTCAATTTTCATGCCTCCTCCCTTCTCTCTTCTCCCCTTATTATCCCATCTTATCCCCTACTCCTTCCATCTGTCAGAATCTTCCGTATCTTCCTCTCCTCTCCCGGGCTGCCAACTGTCCAATTTGTTGCTCTCCCTCCCCCCCTTACTAACTATCTGTTCTTTTCATGACCACTCTGAACATTTTTCTTTGCTGCCCCTACCATCTTTTATATTATACACTGGTGTTATTGGGGTCTATCAGTGTATAACTCAAATTTGAGGTCCATAAATTAAGACTAGTAGAATATTCAAATATTACTTTCTTAAATCTGTATTCAAAGACTGAAAGAGAAGAATATAAAATTACAAAATTCACTAAATCATCCAATCAATCTGCTATATTTTTGTGCAGATCCAATTGAAAAAAACACCAGTTATAATCAGTAGTAACTAGTAAGTAAAATCAAATGAAGTTTGACATCTCTGAGAACAAAGATTTCAGCTCTATTTGTAATAGCTTGCCAGAAGTACAATTTTTAAAAAAACAATAGTACCTCCATTTCAAAATATATGACGTTTCAGGTTTTTCTACAAGAATGAACAAGCTACTAAATAGCCTTAATTTTAAGGAAATGTAATTATATTTCATTGCCCTCTATAATAAAAACCTCAAAATTATGATAGAAACCGGTATTTGATTACAAGGTATTACTAAGAAAATAGGGATAATCCCTTGATTACAGTACAATACAGCAGAACTTTGAGGGTCTGCACCTCCCAAATGCCCTAAGGCCCCAATTCCTATTCAATTCCCAAGATATCCTCTCTCCCATTCTCTCCTCTTATTTATAGACAAACTAAGTAACTAACTCAAATTAACTGCCACTAACTGCTCTATTTAACTGCTACTAACTGCTCTATTACTAACAAAGGCCCATTAAGGCCCACATCTAACAAATTATCACTCCATTGATCCTATCTCATTCCATTTAGTGGAGATAACAATAGATAAGGATAAAGTTTGCGGAATAAAAATAGCACCTTGGATTTAACCCAAAAAAAAAAAAAAAATCTTGTTTTTAAAAAGGTTTAATTAATTTGTAGGTCCCTGAACTATTTGGGAATTTTCAAATAGGTCCCTATACTTTAAAAGTTTGTAATCGAGTCCCTAAAAACATAGAAAATTTGTAATTGGGTCCGTCATACACTTTTCAGTTAGAGTTTCATTGTAGTTCCAAAAATGTAAATGGACCTATTTGAGTTTTCCTTAAAAATTTAGGGACCTATTTGAATTTTTCCGGAAAAATTCAAGGACCCACAAATGACGAGTGGATGAATCACTTAACATAACCCCAATGGAAAAGTGTATAAGGGACCCTGTTTACAAATTTTTTATGTGTTCAAAGATCAATTACAAACTTTTAAAGTATAGGGACTTCTTTGAAAATTCTCAAATAATTCAAAGACCTACATATTAATTTAACCTTTTTAAAAAGACAAATAGAATGAAATAAATTCATTATCTAAAACAACAGATATTTTGGAATAGATGGAATAATAATGAAAAGGAAAAAGAAAATCCACGTTTATATAAATAAACATTTTCACAATCTAGTTAAATGGAACTGTTTTTATTATTTTTGAATTCTGAAGTAAACATTTCTTCCCATCTTTCATTTTGTGGGTCGACGCAAGCATTTAGTGGTTACTTAATCTTTAATATATGCCTGGAGCACAAAGACAAGGTTAGAAGAGTATTTTTTGCAACATGGTTAGGAAATAAGGGAGGACACAATTTCATTAAACATTCTTTCATATCTATAATATTTATCAAAGAAACAAACGAGATCTCTATATCAGATGTTGTGCAATCATTTTTACATATGATAGGTACCAGAAATTTTAATCAAGACAAATAGAGTCTAGCTCCTTACAATAAGGATAACCTCTCTTGACTGAACTGAAAAACCATAAAAATGAAATAAAACCTGCAGACTTAGGGTCTGCATCCTCCCCGACCAAATGGCCCCAAACCTTTAATGAGGAATTGCCTACCCTTCTCTCCTACCTAAACGTATACATAACCCTCTTCTTTTATTCTCATTCTAACTAACCTGCCACGTTGGCAGGTTTGTTACAAATTCCACCCCATGCTCTCACCTTTCCCATTTGTGGTCCAGCATATTGGCAGGTTTGTTACAAATTCCACCCTATTAGATTTTGGGCCTAACTCAATCCCAAAAGCTAGCTCATAGGATGAGGATTGCCCTCTACTTATATGCTCTCACTAGAGATTATCTCTAGTCAATGTGGGACTTGGGTTTTTCCCAATACACCCCCTCACGCCCAGCACTATTGGGCTTGGTGCGTGGATAACATGGTGGGTGGCCCAATTATGGATCTAGGATAGCTCTGATACCATATTAGATTTTGGGCCTAACTCAATCCCAAAAGCTAGCTCATAGGATGAGGATTGCCCTCTACTTATAAGCTTTCATTAGAGACTATCTCTAGTCAATGTGGGACTTGGGTTTTTCCCAATACACCCTTATCCTCTCACCTTTCCTACGTGGTCCAGCATAGAGGGTTATCAATATATAACATTAATTGAAGTGGATCTGATAACTATGACAAACAAGATTTCAGCATTACCTTGTTGTTGGACGTGATGATGGTTCAGGATGCAGCAGCCAAAGACAAAATCCGGCTTCTTTAGGATTTTCTGATAGGAAGACTGGAGGAAGAATCCTATGATGAAGATCAGACATTGCTGCAATATGCGCTCTTTCAGAGTCAAAATGGCCAAGTAACTGAAAGAAATTACCTGAATATAATCAGTCATTGAGTCACTGACCTTACTTAGCCTACTGAATGTAATCAGACAGTGAGAATTGATTGAGAACTAGTATTTAATAAAATATAAGATCATTCAAAGGTCTGTCAAAACAAAATTATGAATTAAGTTTCTTTCGATTATACCCAGCATTTAATTTTATTGATTGGAATTGGAAAGATTTGACGTAAACACCAAAACTATCTTTTTTATCAATCTGGGATGAGGCAACAATGTCGATGTTACTGAGCTGGCAATGAAAAGATAAAATTGGGTTAAGGCATGCCTAATGCGATGAAATGTCAAAAAACATTGTTAGTTGCTTCATCATGCCAGCATTGTTTCTTGTGACATAGTGGAATTAGGGAGACCATTTTTATCATTGTCACATCAACAACATGGATTAGGTACTGGCATTTCTGAAATTTGCCGCTTGACACATTTGATGGTGGATCTCATGGCTGATTATTGGGGGAGCTATACTCAAACAGGTAAAAGCAATTATGACGAGAACTAGGTATACAGGAGTGACAAAGGGGGGATTCCTAGGGAATGAATGCCTTGTTTTATATTTATTCTTCTTTCAACCATGAGACCTCATTTTAAAAAAGAAAAAGGGATTATGAAAAACAATGTATACTTCACATACTAATAGTTGCTTCTTGTAAGGAAGCGGGGGCATCCTATTTCATTATCTTGCTAACTCAAGATTCAGTATCCAGTTCAAACCATGAAAAACATTATAAGAATATTAAGTTTTACTAGAAGTATGCTTATAGACAAAAAATATAGCTGGTTGTCTTGTTGTCTCGTACTGCAAGATATAGAACCAGTCTTCAGCTACTGCTCCTTTGTTGCTTGAATATGCCGGAAATGGGGGGTTAGGTACCTACTTGTTAGGACTCTGAAGCTCAAGTCAGTAAGAGTATAAGATGGTTGCATGTAACTTAAGGGATTAAAAGTCCTTACTCATTTATCTCCCTCTGCCTTTTATAGGGGAGCTATGCATGATGGCTTGGGTCAGAGAGCTTGCCAGTGACATCAATTTAGGGGCTACGAGGCAGTAGGCTTAGCCTTGTCACAGACGTAATGTACCCTTTATTTCAACAACAGGACATTCTCTTTTTTCAGGCAAGTCCCTAGGTAGACCAAGTGGCCCCCTTTGGCCTGGGCCAAATCCCATTATGGACCATCGCCCTTAAGTCAATGCTTTGATGGCAATCACAGTGCCGAGCTCCGTCTCGAATGTGGTTTGGATTAGTGTAGTAAGTTTTGTTAGGATGATTTAGTGTTTTGGAAGACTAGGGTGGGGGCTATTTTGTGGCATGTCGATCATAGTCGTGACCATAGGCCTCTAGTCATACTCCCTATTGGATCGAACCGGGGTCATTATCCGACCTTACCGACCATGTTTCGAGCTAGAGTGGTTCAAGGCCCTTTGGCCTCTATCCTTAGATGACTGAAGATGCCTGAGTTTCTATATAAGTGCCTTTCCACTTTGGTACCTGCTGGTTTAGCAATATGTGGCAGGTGGGAATTAGCCTGTGTCGGGTATCATTCCAACGTCTAACTGTGGGCAGCTGATGTTTGGTTTCCACGCCTGACAATTATTTTGATTTTTTTTAATTCAACCTTGGAGAAAATTTTGTCCCCCACCCTTTAGCAAGGTGTGACATTTGCTTTAACCTTTTCCCTATAAGTAGGAGATGAAGGCAACCATTACCCACTTTGATTTCTTTCACATTTCCATCCTTCATGTCTTCCAACTCTTATTTTCCTCAAGCGATTCCCAATAGTGTGCTTCAATAGGTGGTTCACTTCCTTTTCTTCTCTTTGACCCCAAAACAAGTATTTCCCTTATCCCCTGCTTCTTTTCCATTTTATATTAGTATGACTAAGATTTGGGAAACGAGGGCAGATGGAGAAAAAGAATCCTCTCTAGAGCTACTGGAACAACTTCCTTTGCCGCGACACCGTGTGCGACGAGGGGGTGCATGATGAGGGCTCTACCCCCAAAGGACAGGGGTCACCCAAGGTTGTTGATGACACATTAACACTGCTACATGGGTTTCTGGGTCCAAAGACTACCTTCGCAGACTCCAATTATATTCTGGGATCCAAAGATTTGCAGGGAAATTTCTTGGCCCTTTAAGTAGTGATCCATACTAGGATTTGCACTCGGCCAGAGGAGACCAAGTGTCTACCCAGGGACTCGCTTGGAAAATTATCTCATTGTTGAAAAAAGGGGTACATTACATCAATGGCAAGGCTAAGGTCAGTGCCTCAAAGCCCCCAAATTGATTTCACTAACACACTCTCTGACCCATGTCATCATGTCATGCTCCCCCATAAAAGGCGAAGCGGGCTAATTGAGTAAAGACTTTTAATCCCTTACATGCAACCATCTTATACTCTTACTTACTTGAGCGTCAGGGTCTTTACAGGTACCAAACCCCTCATTTCTGGCATATTCAAGCAAGAAAGGAGCGGTAGCTGAAGACTAGTTCAGTATCAGTACGAGAACAGTATTATAGATGCTTTACTTAAATGCAAACAAAAGGTGACCAGTTTTAACTAAGCAAACCTCTAATCTTGACCCACATATTAAATATTTCAAAAGTCCATTAGATACACATCAAATGTTCAAAAGACATAGTTTGGAGTCAGCCAAAGAAACAGTAAATTACAGATAGATGGGCTCATTATTTAATATTGAAGATGCCAGATAAGCATATTTGTTACTAAATATTCTGAAGAAGCATAAGCAATCTCTTCCATAAGTTATTTCAAGTAGGAATCAGATTAAAATACCCAATGAATTTCAGATCCAGAAACACATCTTTGTTCTTTTTAGAGAAAGGGTAGAGACTAGAGAGTGAGATCCTGGTTTTAAATCCATTGCAAGGATGTGGGTAAGATAATGTGAACTGGGCCCCAACAAATGCACAGAAGCAGGTTTCGAATATATGCACTTCATATTCAGAAACACGTCTCAATTTTGAGTAATCATTAATCAACAACTTAATAGAACACAAAAAAAAAATGCATTTAAATAATAAAGAGGAGATTCATCAACCAGGCTACACACCTCAAAAAGGAGGACACCCAGACAGTAGATGTTTGATGATGTCGTGCAACCTCCCTCCGGACTTGTATACCACTTACCTTCCAATCTTTCATATAACGAAGTCGATTGCAACCTCCCTACATTAGATATGTGAGGGATGCTAGACACTCCCCAAATATGCTGTTTAGAAAATTGGATATCTTCCTTATATTCATTGCAATAATCTTGTGATCCAACTGCATTGACTTTACTATCACCAGCGACTCTCACATTCTCATCAACTTTTTTTTTCTTCGACCACATATCAAGAGAGGGAGACATTACCTGCTCTGACAGCCTTTTCCGAATAAAAGAACTGTCCAACTGAAGAACTTCCAAATTTGCAACACTATCTGACGTCTGGTTTTGAAGAGGTAACCCAAGGTACATAACCTGATTTGACGGTAACAGCTTAATATAAGATGGGCAAAGGTGATGCAGTGCAACTCCCCGAGAGTGAGAACCATCAACCAAATCCACAATCTTCCTAAATATACGTAAACGCTCCGCTTTGCTTCCTTTGCAGTGCCCAGCTTTCAACCATTCTCTCAAAGTCACACCATCACAGTCAGACCCACCAGATCTAGGCACTGTAGCATTATAAGTAGACTTTGTAGTCTTTAGACCAGAGCTCAGTGATACATTAGAGATCATTCGAGTGCCAAGGCCAGACTTTATCAGATTCTGATCTTTAGATTCAACACATGAGCCATTAGAAGATGGACCTTTACACACAATACCCTTTCCCTTCAATGTATTTTTAATAAAATACTCAGCAAATCCTGATTTGGATATAATTTTCGTTCGTATTCCTGCATGAGTATCACCTGCATCCTCTTTATGTTCAGTCTTATGATCAACAGTTTTCGAGTGTTCCATGACATTGCTTTGATCATCACTGGGTGATTTTCTAGCTAATATCTCCGGGAAAGTTGTGGACCGGAAATCCTCCCTAACACTAGTAGATGTAGCTTGAACACTACTTTTATACCCAGTATCATTTGGTATATTTCCCATTCCTGAATCACTGGCTAGCTGATAAAGATGCCGCCATTGATTCTGCTCATTATACATGAGCTCTCGATTGTTGTTCGATGTACCAATATCTAAGGTTGAACCATTGTAACTTTTCACAGTCAACTCTTCAACTATGCCTCCACCATCATTCAACAAAGGACTTGGACGAAGATGCGGAGACGTAGCTACATGGCTAATGGCTTCAACTACAGTCTTACCTTGTCGAATGTCACCATGGATTTCTTGGGGTTTCAATACTTTGGGGCAATTAGGGTTTAGTGAATAGTCATCATGTTGCACACCCTCAGCAACCTCCAATCTCGTTGGTTCATCATTCAATTCTTCATCCATATTGTTTAACTAACTGATATCATTCCATATCCACAAGCACACAGTCAACAAGAACCACATAAACTAGTAATTTGACTAATTTCCATTCAGAGCAGTTGAAGTTCTTTCAACCCTACAATAAGATTTAACAATAAATAAATAAATAAATAAAATAGCAATTGCAGAAACAGCAGAATATGGACACGTTTTTTGAATGTTGCAAAAACGAAATCGAAGTAATATGTGGGAACAAAACGTGAATAATGGATAACATATGCAGGATGATGTATTTATTGATATTAATTAATTAAGCACGAGTTAAAATTAGAAAAGCAGAAAGTGAAATGGGTGTTATAGAGAAACAGCGTTGAGGTGAATAACTGAATATGAAACAGAAATACAATACTTACTCGGAAGAAAAGAAAGCGATTCTTCTGAGCGTCAGGGTTCAGCTGTTTTTCATTTTTGGTTATGAAACTGAAGGCTTTGAGAGTTGAGATTATAGAGATAAATTAAAAAGTTAACAAACGCTCAGCAATAGCAACAGCATCACGAAGATAACAGCGGGAGGGCCTGGGAACGGGCTTCATAATTGGGTTCGACCCCCCACCGGATAAAACCTTTTACTTTTTGAGCTAAAAAAATTTAGCCAAATTGGCCGTCAAAGGTAGGCCTCACGATTCAGAGTGCAAATATATTTATTGATTGTTCATCAACGAGATCCTTAGAGCATCTCCATTGCATTTTTTTTAAGGAACCTACTTTGGGTTCCTTAGTGATTATTAAATAATAAAAAGTGGTCCCCACAGCTCCACCTCATATTTAAGCAACTTACTCATTTTTTGCTCCAATGGTAAAGTTTTTAAGGAACCCTTAAGGAACCCATGTTTTAATAATTTTTTATTTGCACTCAAATTTGTTTCAAATTAAAATATTTATTCATTTATTTAAATTAAAACGTAAAAGAATAATAAATATTTAAAAAGTTAATTTTTTAGAAATTGCATTCAACAGCTCTTTTTTCCGACCCCAACGGCTCTAGAATCTTCACCCCTTTCAATCTCCCCCTCCTTTCTTGTGTCCATGGTCCCTTACCTCACTTCCAGCTACGTTCCTTTTTTCTCCCCACAAAACCCAACTTCATTTTTTGTTATTGTGATTTCTGTTTCACTCCCTTGTTTCTGCAAAAAAAAAAATCCTGAGAATATGTGTTTTTTTTTAGTGGATTTCTGAGAATATTTTTGTTCAATACTGTGTTCTTCTTCCCTCCATGAATCTGTTATTTTCCCTCTGAAATTGCTGTGTTGGTTGGCAATATTTTGGCATTTTTTATGGCTTTGGAACCGTTCCTTAGATAAGGAACGTCCCTTATTTTTAAGGAACCCTGGATGCCACATGGGACTGCTCCAATGCTATAAAATTTTAAGGAACGGTTCCTTAGCCTAAGGAACTGGCTAAGGAACTGGCGATAAAGATGCTCTTATATCAATAATGAAATATGAGTCGTATCCTTACTAATGAAATCAACCTTTGTTACAACATTTGAATTTTTAATGTCAATAATAATAATAATAATAATAATAATATTTTTTTTGATTTTTGTTCCAGATGACTACGCTCCTCGCTTCCTTGAATAAGAGGAAATCTCAAAGAAAGATAGTCTCTCTCCATCCACCGTCATGGCACAGATATTCCGAGCATTTTCATTTTTTGTCCTAGTGACATTGGAAGAGCCACGTGACCTGGGACTTGGCTAAAGTTCACTTTCAATCCTCAGGCTTCATAAACATCATTTAAGAAAGTGGTTATATATATATATATATATATATATATATATAAAGAGTTGTGTTATTTGAACACAAAATTTAGACATCATATGTGATATCGTACGTGTTTGTTTCTATCTCTCACTTACATTTTATTATTTTTGTATACATGTATCCCAAGAATACCACAAAAAAGTAAAGGGGACGTCATATGATGTCCCCAAAATATGTTCAAAAAACATATTCCATACATGAAACACACACTTCTGTCAATAGCAATTAGCAAAGTAAGAAAGATAGGTCTTGTAAAAAATAAAAAATAAAAAGTGTTGTATAGAGTGTGGTAGTAATGACAATAAGTAGATTTTAGATAGGGTAAATAATATTCATTCTCCTATCCCCATTTTAAAAAAAAATATTCATACCTAAACTCGCAATAATTTATATGATTATACAATATCGCATGTTAAGCTTTTAGTCCACTGTAATCTATATTTGGACGTTGTCGTTTTTAATTGCAGATTATTTGACCAATTTTATTATTTGAATATCTATGATATGATTGTATCGATTAGTATACGGTACACTACTTTTATTTTGAAATATATATATTATTATATCATGATATCTAATTGCACACTTACATTGATATGTGACTCCTATTAAATATCATGTATGACTCCTATCAATGATATTTACACTCTACATTTACACACTACATTTACCATATATCAAATTATAAATTATAAATTATATTGATATATTTAACTACTCTCTTGTAACAAGGTGTCGTCTATGGTGCACCTTATCAAGTAAGGTGCATAACCCACTATTATAGGTGGATAAAAGTTAGGTTTAATTATAGTTTTGGTCCCCCTATTGTTGGTTGTGTGTGATTTTGGTCCCTGAAGTTTTTTTTTCATGTACATTTGGTCTCTCTGTTTTTAAAATGTTGCAAATTTTGTCCTTTTGTCCAATGTCTGTCAATTTTTTCAATGATCAACATAGAGGAACCACTTCTCTAAGCACACACAACCTCTAGTTCTCTCTCCTCTGCATTTTCGATTCAACATGATTAAGTGGTTCCTCTCTGCTATTTAATGGTTGTGTCCCTCCTTTTCAGGACTTTTTTTGGTTTCACAACATGATCATTTACCACAAAAGCTCAAAAAGAGGTTCTATGAGCTTAGAGCAATAATTATGTGTGTAACACCCTGTTTTTTCAGAATATTTTAATTAAGCTGGTTGTATTAAGTTGGATTTATTGTTCAAGGGCTTAGTGGGATTTTTGGCTAAAAGTTCCTTTCTGGTACATGAGCACACCCGTGCTCATTAGCCAACAAGCCCGTGCTTAAAGTCAGAAGCGTGTTTCTGATTTTAAGTTGAGCAAGACCGTGCTCAACAGGTAGCACGCCCGTGCTCAACAGGTAGCACGCCCGTGCTCAACGTGTTGACCGCGTCTCGTAACGTTAAGTTGAGCACGACCGTGCTCGAGGATGAGCACGACCGTGCTCAAGTCCGGACCTATATACGTTGAGCAGACCCAGGGTTGCGCCGTACACTTCCTCTTTGCTACTAAAAACCCTAGTACGGCTGCAACCTCCCTTCCTCCCTTTTTCCTTCATACTCAGTGTGGTTTTGAGTATTGGAGACGCTAGGGAAACGTGGTTTCGTCTGCACTTCGTGTATAGGTAATGTTCCGTTCCTTTTCTTTAGTTTCCTTTCGTTTTTGGTTGGGAAACTAACATCGTTTTAATCTGTTTGTTTAAGGCTCGTTCGTGCGTGAGCCGCCTAAAGGAGAGGAACCGGTTGCTGTTAGGAAGTCTTAGAGAGCTACCTTCAATCCAGGTATGGGGAGAAGGGTAGTATTTACGTAGGTCTGGGTTTAGTGTAAAGTAAAGGGGTTCCCTAACCCCGATGTGTTTATATTTGTATGTATGAATGACATGCTGAATTAGTTGTTTAATGATGGTATGCTATTGGCTGTTTCGGTATGTTATTAGTATGTTATTGGTTTACTGTTCATGTTCATAATATGTTGTTAATGTTAGTGTTGGTTGTTTTTCTATGAACATGATGTTGTTGGGTTGATGCCGTGGTTGAATGGATTGCTGTTATGATGATGAGTTTAAACCCGAAAACATGCTGATAATTGATGTTAGGAATAATTGAGTAAAAACCCTGGTAATTTAACTAAGTTTCAGTCTCTGTTCCTGCCCAGAACAGCACTGTCGCGCGATGAGCACGACCGTGCTGAACAGGGAGCACAACCGTGCTCCCAGTTGAATTCTGGGGAGATGGCCGCGCTGTTGAGCACGGCCGTACAGGACAAAGAGCACGATCGTGCTACTAAGCACGACCGTGCTCATTAAGAAGCACGACCGTGCTCATTAAGAAGCACGACCGTGCTTCACTTACAGGGGAGCACGCCCCTCACGTGCTTAAGCACGACCGTGCTGGGTTACGAGCACGACCGTGCTCAACCCACTGTGACAGAACCAGATTAAAGGACTTACGGGGTTTTAAACCCCACTTCCCTATGATGATAACTGATTAGACAACTTGGTAAATGTTAATAAAGATAAATTAAGATGATGATGAGATGGTGAGATGTTAAGTCGATACCCTTTGGGGTGCCGCAAGCTGATGAGTTGTGCCTTGGTGCTTTTTGGCCAAGGAGGCCTTGGCCCCACGGTTTGGGTCTAAGGTGTTGTTGTTACGTACCTTGGTGGCCGAGAGTTTGCCCCAGGTACTGCGGTTGATTCCGCTTAAGTCCTCAGGTAGATTCCGCGAGGCAAGTTGGTGCAGTTGATTCCGCTGTTATCTTCGGTCGATTCCGTTGGAGTTATGGAGGTGGTGTTGCCGTTGTTGTTGTGTTGCATACGCATTGCATCGGAGATGTTGTTTAGGGATGTTCGACATAGGGGAGATCGTCCTAGAGTACGGCGATCCGGCCATCCACGGTTGGAGTAGATTCTCCTAGCGCCCCCGTGATGAGGCATTCGTTGGTTTGATGCGTTGGCTGTCCAAGGAGTAGATTCTCCGGCGTTGAGTAGATTCTCAATGTGGATATGTAACTCTGAAGTCGTTCATCCCGAGTTTAGTGGATCCACATGCATTGATGGTTTAGCGGAGTAGGACTGCATTGCACTGCATAGCATAATGATAATATTGATGTTGATGTGATGCTGCTATGCTTGCTGTTTACTTTACTGCCTATTCCCATACTAATATGTTTATATGATTCTTACTCCCTATATATGTTTGTTGTTTGTGTTTGGCCTGATTGGCACATTGCAGAGGATGACGAGCAGCCCGGAGAGGAGTGACTCTGAGGAGCCGCCACTCATCGTAGGGCTAGTTTATGTTTCGTAGTAGTTAGTTTCAGTTGTAATTCCGTGGACTTTATTCCGGAACGGTTATACCAGCTCTGTATGTGACATCGGGGTTGGGTTATATTACTTTGGTTGGTTATGTTTTTATTGTTTAAAACTTATTTTATTTCCGCGTTGTAAACGGTTCATGTGGGACTTTTCTACCCATGGACAATTGTTTATTTTATCCAGTAATTGCATGTTTTCCTTTAAATGTTTTTAATTTAAATGGCTTTTAACATACGGGGTAGAAGGGTGTCACAATGTGTGCTTAGAGGAGTGGTTCATCTATGTTGATCATTGAAAAATTGACACACATTGACAGAAGGACCAAATTTGCAACATTGAAAAAACAAAGGGACCAAATGTGCACGAAAAAAACTTTAGGGACCAAAATCGCACATGATCAATAGTAGAGGGACCAAAACTGCAAATAAGCCTAAAATTTATTTAGTTTTGTAAATAACATCTAAGTTATTTGTGTTTGTAACCCACCCTTAACCCTTCATTGCCACCATCTCACACCCTCCATTCCATCCCTATCTGCTCCGTCGACTAACGTGCCATTGTAGAATGGTTGTTTACCACCACCATCATCCCGACCCCACTCCCCACGACTATAACCACCACCGTTTTTCCCTTTGCATATTCGCCCCCACCTCACCCCACCTCGAAACGAGACCTAGAACCACAGTCTCCGACATATCTGCCATAAAAAATTGAGTGGATTCTAGCAACCTGGATGTTGTTGCTATTGGGTATTTTAATGCTTTGTTAGTTTGCAATTACTAAGAAGAGGGCATGTGATGGTGGTGACGTAACGAGCGATAGAGCTAGTAGAGGAAGGACAAATCTAGTCTTAAACAAGGATATGACAATGTGGGGCAGTGGTGCTACATGGTAAAATGATGGGTCCACAACAGTTACATATGATGGTAGTGGTTTGGTTGTGGATGAAGGTTAGAGTTCTGATCGTGAGGTTCTGTTATAGTTTGTTTGGGTTGGTTCCGATGATAGTTGTTACCATGGGTGACAACGATCGCCGGTGACTATCGCCTCCACCAAAATCGGATGGATGAGTTTGAATTATTTTACTGCATATATCTTGATTTGGAGATTGGTAAGTTGAAGGATCCAGGATGTAACACCCTGTTTTTTGGAATTAATTTTAATTAAGCTGAGTTTAGTAAGTTGGATTTATCTTTCAAGGGCTTAGTGGGATTTTTGGTTAAAGTCCCTTTTTGGTACATGAGCACGCCCGTGCTCATTAGCTAGCGCACCCGTGCTTAAAGTCAGAAGCGTGTTTCTGATTTTAAGTTGAGCACGACCGTGCTCAACAGGGAGCACGCCCGTGCTCAATGCGTGGACCGCATCTCGGTGACGTTAAGTGGAGCACGACCGTGCTCAAGGGAGAGCACGATCGTGCTCAGGTCCGAACGTTATATACGTGAGCAGAGTCGAGGGTTTAACGTTATAACCCTATTTTTGGTGAGTTGCAGCAACCATAGTGCTGCTAGAGCGAGCTTTCTTCCGTTTCTTTTCCTCTTGAACAGTTTGTGAACATTAGAGGCTTTGAGAGACTGTTAGCTCATCTGTGTTAGTTTTATAGGTAATGTTTTTTCCCTTTCTTAGTTTCCTATTCATTATCTTGAATGGGGAACTAATTGTTATCGTATTTGTTGATCCAAGATTTTATCTGAAGTCGAGCCGTCTTAGGGGGACGCCGGTTGCTGTCAGGACTTTTTAGAGAGCTACCTTCAATCCAGGTATGGGGAGAAGGATAGTGTATTCATAGTTTTGGGGTTAGAGTAAAGTAAAGGGGTTCCCTAACCCCGATGTGTTTATATATGTATGTATGAATAACATGCTGAACTGGTTGTTATTAATGGTATGCTCTTGACTGTTTTGTATGTTATTAGTATATTGTTCATATTCAGGTTATGTTGTTAATGTGTATGTTGGTTGCCTTGCTATGAACATGATGATGTTGTTGGTTGATGCCGCTGTTAAATTGATGTTGATCACGTTGCTGAGTTTAACCTGTAAAATTCGTGTTAATGGATTTAGGATTAAAGGGATTAAAACCCTAAAAAGATTGTTAAGTTTCAGCCTCTGTTCCTGCACAGAACAGCACTGTCGCGCGATGAGCACGACCGTGCTGAACAGGGAGCACGGGTCGTGCTCCCAGTTGAATTCTGGGTAAATGGCCGTGCTGTTCAGCACGGCCGTGCAGGACAAAGAGCACGACCGTGCTGCTGAGCACGACCATGCTTCACTTAAAGGGGAACACACCCCTCACGTGCTTAAGCACGACCGTGCTGGGTTACGAGCATGACCGTGCAACCCACTTGGACAGAACCGAATTAAAGTACTTAAGGGGTTTTAAACCCCATTCCCAATGATGATTAATTGATTAGACAATCTGGTTGATAATGCTAAAGATAATTAAAGATAATGAGATGGTGAGGTGTTAAGTCGATACCTTTTGGGTGCCACAAGCTGATGAGCTGTGCCTTGGTGCTTTTGGGCCAAGGAAGTCTTGACCCCGCAGTTTGGGTTTAAGGTGTTGATGTTGCTGTATACCTTGGTGGCCGAGAGTCTGCCCCAGGTACCGCGGTTGATTCCGCTTAAGTCCTCAGATAGATTCCGCGAGGCAAGTTGTTGCGGTCGATTCCGCTGTTATCTTCGGTTGATTCCATTGGAGTTATGGAGGTGGTGATGCCGTTGTTGTTGTATTGCATACGCATTGCATCGGAGATGTTGTTTAGGGATGTTCGACATAGGGGAGGTCGTCCTAGAGTATGGCGATCTGGCCAACCAGGGTTGGAGTAGATTCTCCTAGCGCCCCCGTGATGAGGCATTCGTTGGTTTGATGCGTTGGCTATCCAAGAAGTAGATTCTCCGGCGTTGAGTAGATTCTCAATGTGGATATTTAACTCCGAAGTCGTTCATCCCGAGTTTAGTGGATCCACATGCATTGTTGGTTTAGCGGAGTAGGACTGCATTGCACTGCATAGCATAATGATGATGTTGATGTTTGGTGTAATGTTGCTGTGTTTATTGTTTACTTTACTTCCTACTTCTTGCTGTATATGATTACATGAACTTACTCCCCATGTTTGTTTGTATTTGGCCTGATTGGCATATTGCAGAGGATGACGAGCAGCCCAGAGAGGAGCGACTCTGAGGAGCCGCCACTCATTGTAGGGCTAGTTTATGTTATCGTAGTTGTTAGTTTCAGTTGTAATTCCGTGGATTTTATTCCGGAACGGTTATACCAGCTCTGTTTGTGACATCGGGGTTGGGTTATACTTATTGGTTTGTTATGTTTTTACTGTTGAAAACTTATTCCATTTTCTGCGTTATAAACGGTTCATGTGGGACTTTTCTACCCATGGACAATTGTTTATTTTATTCAATAATTGCATGTTTTTCCTTTAATTGTTTTTAAATTAAATGGCTTTGAACATGCGGGGTATAAGAGTGTCACATTTAGTGGTATCAGAGCAGTTCGACCTTGTTCGGACGTGGTATGAGTATGTTGTGTGACTCTTGTTTGGATTATCTATACTTGGTATATATAATGATGCTTTAAGTTAGTCGCCTGTAGCTTTTAGTCGCTAAGTTTCTGTATTAAAGGTTGCTTTGGGTATGTATAGGAACTAATGGCCGGTAGAGGACGCAACGATCAGGCGATTGCTGACGCATTGGCACTTCTGGCCAATGCTATCGGGCAGGTCAACCCTAACAACGGTGGGCCAGCTGAGTTCCAGGGACTGGATAAGTTCCAGAGGAACAACCCTCCGTCGTTCAAGGGAGCGTATGACCCAGAGGGAGAATTGTTGTGGCTAAGGGAGACGGAGAAGATCTTCCGTGCGATGGACTGCAATAATCAGTAGAAGCTCATCTTCGCCACCTTCATGTTGACTGAAGAGGCAGAGCACTGGTGGGATAACTACAGGCAGAGGATGCAGGCGGAGGGCACAGCGGTTACTTGGGCTGTGTTCAGGCAGAGATTCCTGGAGAAGTATTTTCCAGCGGATATCAGGGACAATAAGGAGATGGAATTCTTGTCTTTGAGGCAGGGGTCGCTGTCAGTCGGTGACTACGCGGCTAAGTTTGAGGAGCTGGCTAGGTATTACACTCCTTACCAGCATGAGACAGACGACCGTTCCAAGTGTGTGAAATTTGAAGCGGGACTCCGGCCTGAGATCAAACAGGCCATCAGTTATCAGGAGATCTGAGTTTTTCCGATTCTAGTCAACAAGTGTCGGATTTACGAGGATGCTAGTCAGTTCAGAGCTGCCAGTTCCAGAGGATCGGACAACCAGAGTGGCAAGAGGATTGATCAGAGGGATAATGGCAAGCAGCGGTATGGCCCTACGGGCAAGGACTTCAAGCAGAGCGGCAGGAAGCCCCAGTTTCAGTAGAGTAGCTTCAGGGGTGGGTTTTCTGATTCCCCTAGAGCTATGATGTGTGGGAAGTGTGGAGCATAGGACCACTATTCGTCTCAGTGCAAGGAAACACAAGTCATCTGCTTCAAGTGTGGCAAGCCAGGTCACATCAGCCGCGAGTGTGACGGAGCTAAGGCCGAGCCTCCCAGCACCAGTAAGAATCAGAAGTCTCAGGCCAATCGACTGAAGACCACTGGAAGAGTCTTTACTCTTAGTGGAGCTGAAGCCTCCGCGTCTGATGACTTGATTCAAGGTACATGTTTCATTGATGGAACTCAATTGACTGTGCTGTATGATTCGGGTGCTACTCACTCGTTTATATCGCATGATAGGGTCAAGAGTCTAAAATTGTCTGTTACCTTCCTTGAGTTTGATTTGTTGGTTTCTACACCTACAAATAAACCTGTTTCTACTTCTTATGCATGCAAGAACTGTCATATTGTTATAAATGATAAAACTTTCATTGCTGATCTTGTATGCTTACCTTTGAAAGACCTGGACATTATTCTGGGTATGGACTGGTTATCTTCCAACCATGTCCTCCTGAATTGTTTCGATAAGACCCTGATTTTAGGAACTCCAAAGGAGTCTAAGAATCCGGACCTTCTCTCTGCCAGCCAAGTACGAGCTTCGATGAGAGACGAAGCCCAAGTGTACATGATGTTAGCTTCCCTGGATGTAGAGAGCAGCCCTCTTGATGTCGCCAGCTTGCCTGTTGTGCGAGAATTTCCTGAAGTGTTTCCAGGGGATGTTTATAACTTACCCCCAGAGAGAGATGTTGAGTTTACCATAGACTTAGTGCCTGGCACCGGGTCAATCTCCATAGCACCGTATAGAATGTCTCCTCTTGAGTTAGCTAAGTTGAAAGAACAGTTGGAGGATCTGATGAAGAAGAAGTTCATTAGACCGAGTGTGTCTCCGTGGGGAGCACCTGTGTTGTTGGTGAAGAAGAAGGATGGTAGTATGAGGTTGTATGTCGACTTTCGACAACTCAATAAGGTGACCATAAAGAATCGGTATCCCCTCCCTAGGATTGATGACCTTATGGACCAGTTGATGGGCGCTTGGGTCTTTTCAAAGATATATTTGAGGTCAGGGTACCACCAGATTCGGGTTAAGTCTGAGGACATCCCGAAGACAGCGTTTAGAATGCGATATGGTCACTATGAGTACTTGGTTATGCCCTTCAGTGTGACCAATGCTCCTGCGGTCTTCATGGACTACATGAACAAGACCTTTCACCCTTGGATAAGTTCGTGGTGGTGTTTATAGATGACATCTTAGTGTACTCCAAGAGTAAGGAGGAACACCTGAGGGTTGTCTTGCAGACCCTTAAGGAGAAGCAGTTGTACGCTAAGTTGTCTAAGTGTGAGTTCTGGTTAGAGGAAGTGAGCTTCTTAGGACATGTCATCTCTAACGGTGGCATAGCAGTGGACCCAGCTAAAGCAGAGACGGTGCTCCAGTGGGAAGCGCCAAAGTCTGTAACCGAGATTAGGAGTTTCTTGGGGTTAGCCGGGTATTATAGGCGGTTTATAGAAGGTTTCTCTAAGATAGCTTTACCCTTAACCCGTCTCACCAAGAAGGGACAGTTGTTTGTGTGGGACTCTAAGTGTGAAGAGAGTTTCCAAACCCTTAAGAATAGGTTGACATCAGCACCAGTTTTAGTTTTACCAGATCCTAGTGAACCCTTCGTAGTTTACTGTGATGCTTCTAAGCAAGGGTTAGGTGGTGTGTTGATGCAGAATGGTAAGGTAGTTGCTTATGCTTCTAGGCAGTTGAAAACCCACGAGAAGAACTACCCTACCCATGACCTAGAGCTAGGAGCTGTGGTATTTGCCTTAAAGATCTGGAGGCATTACCTGTATGGAGCGAGGTTTGAGGTGTTTAGCGATCATAAGAGTTTGAAGTACCTCTTTGATCAGAAGGAATTGAATATGAGGCAGCGTAGGTGGATAGAGTTTTTAAAGGACTATGACTTCGAGCTGACCTATCACCCAGGAAAGGCCAATGTGGTGGCCGATGCCTTAAGTAGGAAAACCCTGCATATCTCCGCTTTGATGGTTAGGGAGATGGATCTGATTGAGGAATTTAGAGATCTTAGTCTAGCTTGTGAGTTTACCCCTAAGAGTATTAGGCTTGGGATGTTGAAGGTTACCAACAATCTGATGGGTCAGATTAGAGAGGGTCAGAAGTTAGATAAGTTTATCTTAGACCAGCGAGAGTTGCTCGCTCAGGGTAGAGACCTAAGTTTTAAGGATGGAGGTGATGGCATCTTAAGGTTCAAGGATAGAGTTTGTGTACCTGATGTTTCTGAGCTTAGAAAGTTAATCCTCGAAGAAGGACATAGGAGTGGATTGAGTGTGCACCCAGGTGCCACTAAGATGTATCAGGACCTTAAGAGGATGTTTTGGTGGCCTAGGATGAAAAAGGATGTAGCTGAGTTTGTGTATGCGTGCCTAGTTTGTCAGAAGGCTAAGATAGAGCATCAAAGGCCTTCGAGTAAGTTGCAACCTTTGAGTGTCCCGGAATGGAAATGGGATAGTATCTCCATGGATTTTGTGTCTGGACTCCCTAGGACTCCAGCTGGTTTTAAGGCAATTTGGGTTGTTGTGGATAGACTGACTAAGTCTGCCCATTTCATTCCAATGAACATGGAGTATCCTTTAGAGAAGTTGGCTAAGCTGTACATCAAGGAGATAGTTAGGCTTCATGGTGTACCCTCTAGTATAGTATCAGATAGAGACCCGAGGTTTACCTCTAGGTTTTGGAATAGTTTGCAAGAGGCTTTAGGGACAAAGCTTAGGCTTAGTTCAGCTTACCACCCACAAACTGCTGGGCAGTCTGAGCGGACCATCCAGTCCTTAGAGGACTTGTTGAGGGCTTGTGTGTTAGAACAGTCAGGAAGTTGGGACAAATTTTTGCCCCTGATAGAGTTCACCTACAACAACAGTTTCCATTCCAGCATCGAGATGGCGCCTTAAGAGGCCCTTTATGGGAGGAGATGTAGGACACCCTTGTGTTGGAGTGAACCTAGTGATAGTATAGTGCTAGGGTCAGAGATAGTCCAAGAAACAACAGAAAAGATTAAGTTGGTTCAGGAAAAGATGAGAGTTGCACAGAGCAGGCAAAAGAGCTACCATGATAAAAGGAGGAAGGCGCTCGAATTCCAGGAAGGCGATCATGTATTCTTGAGAGTTACCCCGACGACTGGGGTTGGTAGAGTGATGTTGGCGAGGAAACTTAGTCCGAGATTCATTAGTCCTTACCAAATCCTCAAAAGATTCGGCGAAGTCGCCTACCAAATAGCCTTACCCCCGTTCTTGTCAAATCTCCACAATGTTTTTCATGTGTCTCAACTCAGGAAGTGTATTCATGACCCTAGTCACGTGATAGTACCTGATGCTATACAGTTGAAAGAGAACCTGACGTTTGAGGTGTTATCTCTTCGAGTCGAGGATATGAGGGTGAAGCAGCTAAGAGGCAAGGAAATTTCTTTGGTTAAAGTGGTTTGGAGTGGGGCAACTGAGGAAAGTGCTACCTGGGAGCTGGATAGCAAGATGATGGAGGCATACCCGCACCTTTTTCCTTGAGGTACGTGTAAATTTCGAGGACGAAATTTTTATAAGGGGGGTGGAATTGTAACACCCTGTTTTTCGGAATTAATTTTAATTAAGCTGAGTTTAGTAAGTTGGATTTATTTTTCAAGGGCTTAGTGGGATTTTTGGTTAAAGTCCCTTTCTGGTACATGAGCACACCCGTGCTCATTAGCTAGCGCACCCGTGCTTAAAGTCAGAAGCGTGTTTCTGATTTTAAGTTGAGCACGACCGTGCTCAACAAGGAGCACGCCCGTGCTCAATGCGTGGACCGCGTCTCGGTGACGTTAAGTGGAGCACGACCGTGCTCAAGGGACGACCGTGCTCAAGGGAGAGCACGACCGTGCTCAGGTCCGAACGTTATATACGTGAGCAGAGTCGAGGGTTTAACGTTATAACCCTATTTTTGCTGAGTTGCAGCAGCCATAGTGCGGCCAGAGCGAGCTTTCTTCCGTTTCTTTTCCTCTTGAACAGTTTTGTGAACATTGGAGGCTTTGAGAGACTGTTAGCTCATCTGTGTTAGTTTTATAGGTAATGTTCTTCCCCTTTCTTAGTTTCCTTTTCATTATCTTGAATGGGGAACTAATTGTTGTCGTATTTGTTGATCCAAGATTTTATCTGAAGTCGAGCCGTCTTAGGGGGACGTCGGTTGCTGTCAGGACTTTTTAGAGAGCTACCTTCAATCCAGGTATGGGGAGAAGGGTAGTGTATTCATAGGTTTGGGGTTAGAGTAAAGTAAAGGGGTTCCCTAACCCCGATGTGTTTATATATGTATGTATGAATAACATGCTGAACTGGTTGTTATTAATGGTATGTTCTTGACTGTTTTGTATGTTATTAGTATATTGTTCATGTTCAGGTTATTTTGTTAATGTGTATGTTGGTTGCCTTGCTATGAACATGATGATGTTGTTGGTTGATGCCGCTGTTAAATTGATGTTGATCGCGTTGCTGAGTTTAACCTGTAAAATTCGTGTTAATGGATTTAGGATTAAAGGGATTAAAACCCTAAAAAGATTGGTAGGTTTCAGCCTCTGTTCCTGCCCAGAACAGCACTGTCGCGCGATGAGCACGACCATGCTGAAAAGGGAGCACGGTTGAATTCTGGGTAAATGGCCGCGCTGTTCAGCACGGCCGTGCAGGACAAAGAGCACGACTGTGCTTCACTTAAAGGGGAACACGTTACGAGCACGACCGTGCTCAACCCACTTGGACAGAACCGAATTAAAGGGCTTAAGGGGTTTTAAACGCTATTCCCCAATGATGATTAATTGATTAGACAATCTGGTTGATAATACTAAAGATAATTAAAGATAATGAGATGGTGAGGTGTTAAGTCGATACCTTTTGGGTGCCGCAAGCTGATGAGCTGTGCCTTGGTGCTTTTGGGCCAAGGAAGTCTTGACCCCGCGGTTTGGGTTTAAGGTACCTTGGTGGCCGAGAGTCTGCCCCAGGTACCGCGGTTGATTCCGCTTAAGTCCTCAGGTAGATTCCGCGAGGTAAGTTATTGCGGTCGATTCCGCTGTTATCTTCGGTTGATTCCGTTGGAGTTATGGAGGTGGTGATGCTGTTGTTGTTGTGTTGCATACGCATTGCATCGGAGATGTTGTTTACGGATGTTCGACATAGGGGAGGTCGTCTTAGAGTACGGCGATCTGGCCATCCACGGTTGGAGTAGATTCTCCTAGCGCCCCCGTGATGAGGCATTCGTTGGTTTGATGCATTGGCTATCCAGGGAGTAGATTCTCCGGCGTTGAGTAGATTCTCAATGTGGATATTTAACTCCGAAGTCGTTCATCCCGAGTTTAGTGGATCCACATGCATTGTTGCTTTAGCGGAGTAGGACTGCATTGCACTGCATAGCATAATGATGATGTTGATGTTTGGTGTAATGTTGCTGTGTTTACTGTTTACTTTACTTCCTACTTCTTGCTGTATATGATTACATGAACTTACTCCCCATGTTTGTTTGTGTTTGGCCTGATTGGCACATTGCAGAGGATGACGAGCAACCCAGAGAGGAGTGACTCTGAGGAGCCGCCACTCATTGTAGGGCTAGTTTATGTTATCGTAGTTGTTAGTTTCAGTTGTGATTCCGTGGATTTTATTCCGGAACGGTTATACCAACTCTGTATGTGACATCGGGGTTGGGTTATACTTATTGGTTTGTTATGTTTTTACTGTTGAAAACTTATTTCATTTTTCGCGTTGTAAACGGTTCATGTGGGACTTTTCTACCCATGGACAATTGTTTATTTTATTCAATAATTGCATGTTTTTCCTTTAATTGTTTTTAAATTAAACTTTTAACATGCGGGGTAGAAGGGTGTCACACGGGAAGCTTCACCATTCCTTGTGAGATAGGTAATGTGGAGGTTGGCAGGGCTCCATGTGATTTGGGAGCTAGCATCAATTTGATGCCTTTGTCAATCTTTAAAAGGCAAGGAATTGGTACAGCGAAGCCTACTATGATGTCTCTTCAGTTGGCGGATCATTCGGTAAAATATCCTTATGGTATTGTGGAAGATTTACTTGTTAAGATTGATAAATTCAAATTCTCTGCAGATTTTGTAGTGTTGGACATGAAAGAGGATGCTAGAGTTCCTATTATTCTTGGTAGGCCATTTTTGGCTATAAGTCGTGCTTTAATTGATGTGCAGAAAGGTGAACTGATTTTGAGATTAGAAGATGAAAAAATGGTCTTCTCAATGCAGTGAAGCATGCTCAAGATTCTGATTATTGTCTCCGGGTTGAAGTTTTAGATTCCTTGGTTTTAGAGGAATTTGAAAAAAGTGCTGCAGAAAGTCCCTTGGAAGCAACTTTGATGAAGGGCAAAAAGATTAAGGAGGTGCATCAGGAAGTCAATTCTGAAGTAGTGGAGTGTATTTATCAATTGGAGGCATTGGAATCTACCTCTTCTTCAAATAAAAAATTACAAGAGTTGAAAAAAGAGGAAGAGGTAGTGAAAGAGGAGTCACCCATGGCGCTGAAACCATTGCCTTCAAATCTGAAATATGCTTTTCTAGATGAGAAGAAGAAGAATCCAGTTATTGTGAATGTGGAGTTATAAGAAAGTGAGGAAGAAAATTACTCAGAGTATTAAGGGATCACAAGTCAGTCATTGGGTGGAACATCAGTGATTTGAAGGGGATAAGTCCTACATTCTGCATGCATAAAATATTTATGGAGGAGGACTTTAAACCAGTGGTTCAACATCAAAGGAGGCTCAATCCCACTATAAAGGAAGTGGTGAGGAAAGAGGTGATAAAGTTGCTTGATGCAGGTATAATTTATCCCATTTCTGACAGTGAGTGGGTGAGCCCGGTTCAGGTGGTTCCCAAGAAAGGTGGTATGACTGTGGTGATGAATGAAAATAATAAGTTGATTCCTACAAGGCAAGTCACTGGTTGGAGGATGTGTATTGACTACCGGAAGCTTAATCAGCTACAAGGAAAGATCATTTTCCGCTTCCGTTCATTGACCAGATGATAGAGAGGTTGGTGGGGCATGAATATTACTGTTTTCTGGATGGGTATTCAGGTTACAATCAAATTGAAATAGCCCCCGAAGATCAAGAAAAAACAGCATTTACTTGTCCATTTGGGGTCTTTGCCCATAGGCGTATGCCTTTCAGGTTGTCCGCCACATTTCAAAGGTGCATGTTCTCAATCTTTTCTGATTTAATTGAAAAATGCATAGAAATTTTTATGGATGATTTTTCTGTGTTTGGATCTTCATTTGATATTTGCCTATCCAACCTTGTTTTGGTGTTAAAAAGATGCTAAGAAACTAACATTGTTCTTAACTGGGAAAAATGTCATTTTATGGTAAGAGAAGGTATAGTTCTTGGTCATCAAAGTTCTATAAGAGGAATTGAGGTGGATAGAGCAAAGGTGGAGGTAATTGAAAAATTATCACCACCAGCCAATGTGAAAGGTATAAGAAGTTTTCTTGGGTATGCTGGTTTTTATAGGCGGTTTATAGAAGATTTTTCTAAAATTGCTAATCCCTTGACAAATCTTTTGGAAAAAGATGTTACTTTTGTGTTTGATGATGCATGTTTGGATGCTTTTAATAAAAGAAAAGAAAAACTAATTTCTGCACCTGTGATGGTTGCTCCTGATTGGAGTGTACTTTTTGAGATTATGTGTGATGCTAGTGACTATGTTGTAGGTGCAGTGTTAGGACAAAGGAAAAATAAAATTATGCATGTGATTTATTATGCAAGTCGTGTGTTGAATGATGCTCAGAAAAATTATGCCCGACTGAAAAAGAATTACTTGCTATTGTGTTTGCTTTTGACAAATTTAGATCCTATCTTTTGGTTCTAAAGTCATTGTTTATGCTGATCACTCTGCCTTGAGGTATTTATTTGCTATGCAGGATGCTAAACCACGATTGATTAGGTGGATATTGCTTCTCCAAGAATTTGATTTGGAGATAAGAGACAAGCAAGGAAAGCAAAATGCTGTGGCTGATCATCTCTCTAGGCTTGTCCAAATTGAGGGGGACAAGGACATTCCTTCCATTTCGGAGGATTTTCCTAATGAAAAACTGATGATGGTAAAATCTTTCCCTTGGTTTGCGGATTTTGCAAATTATAAGGCTACAGGTATTGTCCCTATTGATCTTAGTTGGGAGCAAAAGAAGAAGTTTTTTCATGATGCTAAATTTTATGAGTGGGATGAACCTTTGTTGTTTAAAAGATGTGCTGATGGGATCATTAGAAGATGTGTCCCTGATGATGAATTTGAAAAAAATTTGTGGCACTGTCATGGGTCTGAATATGGTGGGCATTATAGTGGCAAAAGAACTGCAGCTAAGTTCTTGCAATATAGCTTTTACTGGCCTACTTTGTTTAAAGATGCCCACAATTTTGTTGAAAAATGTGATAGAAGTCAAAGAGTAGGGAACATTTCTAAGAGGAATGAAATGCCTCTAAAATCCATCTTGAAGGTTGAAATTTTTTATGTTTGGGGGATTGACTTTATGGGGTCATTCCCATCGTCTTTCTCTAATAAATATATTTTGGTTGCTGTAGACTATGTCTCCAAGTGCGTAGAGGCTGTGGCATTACCAACCAATGATGCCAAGGTTGTGGTTTCTTTCCTTAAGAAACACATTTTTACAAGGTTTGGGGTGCCTAGAGCTGTGATAAGTGATGAGGGATCACACTTTTGTAATAAACAGTTTGAATCATTACCGAATAAATATGGTGTGAAACATAGGATAGCTACCCCCTACCATCCACAAACTAGTGGACACGATGAAATTTCAAATAGAGAGTTGAAGAGGATCCTAGAAAAATTGGTAAGTTCCTCAAGAAAAGATTGGGCTAGAAAATTGGATGATGTGCTTTGGGCATACAGGAAAGCTTTTAAAAATCCAATTGTAATGTCCCCATATCAGTTAGTGTATGGCAAATCATGTTATCTTTCAGTTGAGTTGGAACATAAAACTTATTGGGCAGTGAAGCTGCTCAATTTTGACTTGAAAGTTGCGGGTGAGAAAAGGTTACTGCAGTTAGATGAACTGGAAGAATTTAGGTTGCAAGCCTATGAGAGTTCTAAAATCTATAAAGAAAGAACCAAAAGATGGCATGATAAGAAAATAATTGTGAAAGAATTATAACCAGGACAACAAGTGTTATTGTATATAATTCTAGACTATTCCCTGGAAAGTTAAAGTCTATATGGTCAGGTCCTTTTGTTGTTAAGGAAGTGAGTCCCTATGGTGCTATTGAGATTGCAAAGCCAAATTCTGGAAAAAGTTTTAAGGTAAATGGCCAAATGTTGAAATTGTACTTTGGGGGAGATTTGAACAGGAACATGGTTAACATTACCCTTCACTCACCTTCTGATGAGGGTGAGAGTTCTCACTTAGCCTTGTAACTTGAAGTGGTAGTTTAATTTAGTTTAGCTTTTCTTTTGTATTTGTTTCTTTTTATTAGTTTTATCCTTTTCCTTAATAAAAATACAAAAAGATTTTTGTTTGTTAGTTTTGTTAAGTATTAAAATTTTTTTTGAAAAGTTGGCGTTGAAGCGTGAATTAGGGGGCATTCAAGCGTGCTCAGGAAAAAAAAAGAGGTGCTTTCTGTTTAAGCACGCTAAAGCGTTAATATGCAAGCGCTTGAGCGTGAGTGCCAACGCTTGAGCGTGTCTTACTCACCGCTCGAGCGTGCGATGGCAAAAAAATATTGGTTTCCGTCTGAAGACGCCTGAGCGTGGCTCAATAAGGCGCTTGAGTGCGCATCCTTGGCGATGGAGCGTGGTGTTTTTCACGCCAGAGCGTGTGCAGGATCAGAAAAATTGGTTTCTATCTTATCACGCTTGGGCGTGAGTGAGTCCACGCCAAAGCGTTGAAAAAAAAAATAATTAAAGAAGTTGTATTCTATTTTAATTTTAATTTATTTTTGAAAAAATAAAATAAAAATTTCAAAAAATCCCCACGCTTAAGCGTGGGTTTGAAACTCAGAAAAAAAAAGAAGAAGAAAAAAGGACGACGCAAAACGCGTCGTTTTAATAAAAGGGTTTTAAAACCCTATTCTTCTTCTTCCTTAGGCAGTTCGACTACCATTGTTTCAAAATAGATAAAAACTCTTTTCTTCTTCACCTTTATCCCTCTCATCTCTCACTCATTCTTTACTCATCTTCACTCTCACACATCACTCACGGCCACTGCACCCTTTCATTCTTCCCACACACGCGCACTGTTCTTCATCTTGCACGCAAGCACTGTGTTGTTACTGTGCGCCCAAGGTAAGAATTCCCTCTCCATTCTTTTCTTGATCTTTGATGCTATATTCTGAGATTTTTGGAATGTGAGAAGAAAGTTCTTGATTATGCATATAAAAATCTGTTACTTTGGGGGTTAGGGATTTGATTGTGAAAGTTGGATTCATTGGTGTTGTGTTATTATTATTCGATGCATGTGGGTGTGGGGTTTTGAAATTGAAATTTGATTAAGTGTGGGGGTGATGAGATGTATTGTTTTAAGTTATGGGGATGAATCAATGTGATTGATTATGATGTGAACTTTGTTGAGCTTGTGTATAGTAAAAACTTGTTTTGCTTGGTTCTATGCAATTTGATAATCTTTGGGAACCAACTTTTTGAAATTTTGCTGGTTACAAGCACTAGTCTGATTACCTCTTAAATGGGATGAATTTTTGCATTTGATGAATTATTCACTGAAACTTATTCTGGGTTTGCATGAACTTGAATTTTGGATAATGATGTTGATCTAATTGTATATTGTGGCAGAATTTTTCTGGATTTATTTTCAGATGCCTCCTAAGAAAAAACAAAAGGCCACTAACATAGTGCCTAGGAGAGCAAGTACAAGAGGAGGAACATCAACCTCTATTGCTCCACCTCCTCCCAGAAATAACCAATTCCTTTCTCCCGTGCATGAACTGAGGTTTAAACATAATTTGATGGGAAGAGATTTTGTAAGGGAGAAGGGAATTTGGTTGAAGAGGAATGAATATCGGGAGATTCAGGATGAAAATGACAAGAGAGGATAGCGAGATTTGGTATGTACCCCAGATGATTGTTGTAAGATGTTGGTGCGAGAATTTTACCCGAATACTTATTGTGAGGATAGGTCAGGTGTTATCCGGTTCAAGAGTTGGGTAAGAGGAAAAGAGGTCGACTACTCTCCTGCAGTAATTAATTCTATGTATGGTTTACAAGGACCCCATGAGGGCAGTGTGGGCACTTATGAGGAATTGGAAAATTCTGAGTGGGATTCCCAAGATGTTTTAAGAGAGCTGTGTATTCCAGTGGGTAGGTGGGAAACCAACAAAGGGTCTCAGCAGCCTAGGCTTTTGTGGAGGACAACTTTGAAACTGATTTCTAGGATCTGGGCTACTTTTGTGACTACAAAACTTCTTCCTGTATCCAACAAATCTGAAATTACTATGACTCGCGCTTTGTTGATTTATTCAATTTTGACTAACAGATTTGTGGATGTAGGAAGAGTCATTTCTTTTAACATTTATCAGCTTGCCCATGATCCGAAGAAAAAGTTAGGTTACCCTCAGCTCATTACTCACTTAATTAGGCTTGCGGGGTGGAAGACCCAATCATTGAGCCTGTAAAAGCGGAAAAACCCATTGATGTGAGGTATATTGATGACAATTGGGAAGAGATTCCACCATTACACCGACCTCCACAGAGAGTGGGATCAGGACCTCCGATGACTCAGGCTCGTAGGTAGCAATTGATGACTCATGCCACTCAAAGAATGTCTCGCAATATAGATCAGTTGCATGCTTTTATAGTTGTTGTGGCTGAACAGGTGGGTGTGCCTCAGGAAAGGTTTGTTCCTCTAGTACCAGAGGATGAGTTGCATAGGCAGTTTATGCAATTGAATCTAAAAGACCAGGAAAGCAAGATTCAGGAGGATCAAGAGATGGAAGAAGAAGTGGAGGAAGAAGTAGAGGATGAAGAGTGAATAATTTTTATGAGTACTCTCTTTTTAGTTTTTTTTGTTATTTATTTGTTTTATGACTCACCTATTTTGTGCTAATGTTTTCTTTGTCTTGAGATATATATTTAGTCATGCACTTCGGGCTATCTCATAACAAAATGGAAGGATATGAGGCACTACTGATGGTGACCTCATGTTTGGACTCAATTTTGGAAGCACAAGATAGGGGAGTTTTCTTTTGTTTTGTTTTATTTTATTTTTAGGTTTTCTGGTTGTGTGCTGTGTTATTTTTGTGTGTTTTTAGTGTTTGCAAGTTAAGATCATTGTCCCTTTTTGAAAAAATAATAAGCATGCTTGTGTGAAACCCTATTCTTGGCAATTTCATTGTACTGTGCACCCATCATGTTTGTTTTCCTATGATTTGAAGATGACACTTGTGGTTTAGTTTGTCATTTGAGTTTGTTCTTGACTGGATTTCATAACTTTGGTGCATTATGTTGAACCTTGTTGATTAAAGTTCATGGCTATCAAAATTTTGGTGAGAATTAATTGGATTGCTTAATTTTACCATTCATTTGGGCCTATAATTGTTAAATTTTTTTTTTTGTGAGTGCACCATCGAAATTCATGCTCTTGAGTTTGCTTTGGTTCTTGTTTGAAGTTCATAATTCACATGCATGAATGATTTGGGCCGTTTTTATCACCACTTTGACCAAATAGTCAACCTTAATTTTTTCCCTTTGCTTAGCCATTTGAGCTTTAAATTTATATCTTTGTTTGTTTTACCCATGAGCCTTAACTTGAAAAACAACGTTTCTACCCAACCTTAGTGGATAGGAGAGCATTGCAATATTGTGTGTAGGTTTGACATAAGTGTGGGAGAATATTTTGTGCATATGTGTTGGTGAAAGGAAGGAATGGTTATCAAAAGAAGGAAAAAAAAAAAAAGATAAAACAGACATGAAAAACAGAAAAAAAAAATTGAAAATGAAAATGGTATGAAATACTTGAGAAAAAAGTGCGTGATTTAAAAAAGGAGGTGAAGGAAGTCATAAGAAAGAAGTGGGAAACGGGTTGCATGCAAAGCATGTTTATTTAAAAATTATTGTTGCTCTCATATTTTCATTGGTGCTAGCTTGCTTATACTTCCTTATCCTTCTTATTTTCCTGGGCCATATTACATCCTAAATAAAGTCCTTTTGATTTATGCATGCTGAGAATTGTGGATAAATGATTGAGATCATGAAAATCAAACTTGAAGTTGCATGGTTTTGATGTGTGAGTTTGAGTGATATACTTACCTACATAAATTTGAGTAATTGGGTGACTTTGCAATTCCTATGAGAAGTAGGGTGTCCAATGATTTTTCCTTAATTGAATTAGCCATGTTCTTTAATTTTTCAAGTGTGAAAATATGGGTGCATCATTGTTATGATTTCTTCTTTTGACCTTTCTTGGATGTGGGCTTGTCATAAGGTGATTCTTTTGTTTTAGGACTTCTTACATGGTTGGGTGGTGCATTGCTTTGTTATAGTTAAGTTGTGGGTATCCCTTGAGCCACTGTTTGTTTGGTCTTTATTCCTTTGCTTGGGGACAAGCAAATGCTTAAGTGTGGGGGTGTGATGAATCTTAATTTATAGTTAATAGGTTGTTAATTTTTATTAGTTTTTGATTAGTTTTTATTAGTTGTAGGTTATTTTCCTATTTTAATTTTATTAATTTCGTAGTTAGTTTTATTTTTGCTTTTATTAGGTTTTATGCTGGTTTTATGGTGTCTTAATGAGCAGTTGAGCAGTTTGGAGCGTTTCTGGAACAGGGCAGCCACGCTCAAGCTGGGCTGAGGCATGCTTAAGCGCCTGGCACGCTCAAGCGCCAGGAATGCCACGTTTGAGCGTGGCAGTTACAAATTGATAAAAAAAAATAATAAAATCGTGCAGAAGCAGAATGGAGAACGCAGACAGTTTGAGAGAGATATTCACACAGAGAGAAATATACAGTTTTGAGGGGGAGAAAAGGGAGCGATCAAAAGAGTTGAAGCTGACGAGTAGAAACTCATGATGACTACCTTGCCTTCATCTTCTTCATCTGTTCTATTTCTATTATGTCTAGCTAATTCTCTTTTGTTAGAGGTAGATGGAACTGCCTAGATAACTTGTTTTGATTCTGGATAATTACTTGTTCTGGTTTGTTTAATTTGAAGAGTTTATTCACTGTTTTCATGTTTATCTACTGTGTGGATTTGCAATTGGGAAATTCGAATTCATAGTTGCTGTTTGTGAATGAACGATTTGCGCGAGTTACTTAGGAATAAGAACACAATCAAATTAACATTTTTGAGTTGTAATCATTCTTAATGCTTTTGCTAATTTGCTAATACTCAAGGAATTGAATTAGTAATTTAGGCAAAAAGGTTTGTCAACCTAAGGGATTAGGGGATAAATTACAAAACTCAGTTTCTTGAAATTGGATAAACTGTTCAAGTTAATTTCCAGGATTAAATAAGTAGGAAAGACAGGGAAATCGATCCTCTAACAATTTCTTCTTGATTGTTAAAACCCAATTCTTCTTTTACTTAATTTTCATATTTGAAAAATACCAAAAATATTTTCTTTTCTTTGTTAAGTTGTTATGCTTACTTATTGGTGAAAGCCAATTTCAAACCATTCAATCGCTCAAACGTAATTGGCTTGGTACGTTAGTATACTACAAAGCGATTTGGTGCACTTGCCAATTTTGCTCAACATTGCGGTTACAATAGTGGAGGGAGGGGGTTGATATCAGTGGGCGGAAGACACACAAAGTAGAAGGGGAAATATCACTCTTTCATTCATTCATCTCATTTCAATTGATTGCAAAATGGTATATGGGGTTTGTCTTTTATAGGCTAAACTTAACATTTAAGTAACATATACTTTTCTTAATCCCTAAGCAAAACACTTTAAATCCAATTCAAACACTACAAGCTTACTTATACAATTCAAACTCTACTTGCTTGGTGAGTCAAAGTTCAAGTCAAACTTTGTAACTCAAGTTGCTATAAGAGTTCAATTTGGAAACAACTTCTAATGCCCACAATTTTTGACTTAACTTGATGTATCCTTATCTAACAGAGGTGGGGGCAGCGGGATAGGGGTGATGGCGGTGGTCGTTGGAGAAGGGTGGGTTGTGAGCTGCTAGGTCTTATGATGGTGCCAATATGGGATGAGATAGAGGATCATTTTGCAAATACTATTTTCTATTAAAATTAATTATGTTGATAACCTATAATCAATTTTAGTCTTTAATCTTTATAATAATAAATCAATTACTATAATTAAAAGGGGTATAACTTAAAAGGATGACTTGGTGATTAAGGATGAGGGACATAGGGGTTAATAGGTATAATGAGGGCAAGGTTTGATCCCCACCCACTAACATTTAACACGCTAACCTAAACTTACTTTGGTCTGAAAAAATTACCATAATTAAAAGATGCATGGATGCACCTAAAAGTTGCCAACGTGCAGGGTGCACCATAGACGGTGTACTGGCCGAGGTGGTAAACTCGACCACCGAGCTTGGAGACTTGATCTCCCAAAGATATAGGAAAGATAAGCTTAGAAGATAACACTCACCTAAGCTTATCTAAACAACTTACCTTCAAATATAAGAGATAAATCTCACCTATCAGATATCAAGAGGTTACCTTAAAAGATAAGAGATAGGAAGAGATAAACCTAATACCAAAGAGATAAGTGATGAGAAAAGATAAACCAAATCCTAGAAAATAGGATCAGATTATTCTTCTACTCCTCTATAAAAGGAGGAAGAGCCTAAGAGAAGAGGCACTTTAACTTTTATTAGAGCTTGGTATTCTCTCTTAAGCGTATTAGAGGTCCTGGTTGTGATCAAGAGACTGTTCATAGGTCCTTGCCCACCAGAGTACATCAGATACAAGATTAAGAGATTGATGCACCACGCGATCAAGGGTTGAACACAGAACTACGTTTGACTTTGATTCCCATTGGGATACGTAGGACCGGAACATAAGTATTATGTCAAGCCACGGTCTAAAACAACCCCAACGTTCACCCTTGGTCTGACGTTTACGACGAGATTCCGGCAACTCGGATCTCGGCAGGAACATTTGGCGCCCACCGTGGGGCCGAGGTAAATTTTCCACGGCCGCACATTCAACATCATATGACGAAGCCGCTAATAGGTCAATCAAAAAATATGGTGACGATGGCCTCTATGAATTTGCATATATGGCAATGATTACCATCTTCAAGAGGATTCTCATCAATTCTCAGAAAATCCGAGGAGAAGGATGACAAGCCTAAGCTGCTGGGCGTGCTGTAAGCTCGGCCTCGGAAATTAGAAGAAGGTATCTTAGAGAGCTCGGCCAGCTCGGCCACCACAGCTCGGCCTTGAAGAGCTTGGCCACCACAGCTTGGCCTCGAAAGGCAGAAGAAGGTATCTTAGAGAGCTCGGCCAGCTCGACCACCGCAGCTCGGCCTCGGTATGCAGAAGAAGGTGTCTTAGAGAGCTCAACCACCACAGCTTGGCCTTGAAGAGCTCGGCCACCTCAGCTTGGCCTCGGAGAATAGAAGAAGGTATCTCGGCCAGCTCGGCCACCACAGCTCGGCCTCGAAAGGCAGAAGAAGGCATCTTAGAGAGCTCGGCCACCACAGCTTGGCAAAAAAGAATAGAAGAAGGTATCTCGGCCAGCTCGGCCACCACAGCTCGGCCTCGGAAAGCAGAAAAAGGTATCTTAGAGAGCTCGGGCCACCACAGCTGGCCTCGGAGAATAGAAGAAGGTATCTTAAAGAGCTCGGCCAGCGCGGCCACCACAGCTCGGCCTCGGAAGGCAGAAGAAGGTATCTTAGAGAGCTCGGCCAGCTCGGCCACCACAGCTTGGCCTCGGAGAATAGAAGAAGGTATCTCGGCCAGCTTGACCACCACAGCTCGGCCTCGGAAAGCAGAAGAAGGTATCTTAGAGAGCTAGGCCACCAAAGCTCGGCCTTGAAGAGCAGAAGAAGATATCTTAGAGAGCTCGGCTACTACAGCTCGGCCTCGGAATGCAGAAGAAGGTATCTTAGAGAGCTCGGCCACCACAGCTTGGCCTCGAAAGGCAGAAGAAGGTATCTTAAAGAGCTCGGCCACCACAGCTCGGCCTTGAAGAGCTCGGCCACCACAGCTTGGACTCGGAGAATAGAAGAAGGTATCTCGGCCAGCTCGGCCACCCCAGCTCGGCCTCGAAAGACAGAAGAAAGTATCTTAGAGAGCTCGGCCACCACAGCTTGGACTCGGAGAATAGAAGAAGGTATCTTAGAGAGCTCGGCCAGCTCGGCCACCACAGCTCGGCCTCGAAAGGCAGAAGAAGGTATCTTAGAGAGCTCGGCCAACTCGGCCACCACAGCTCGGCCTCGAAAGGGAGAAGAAGGTATCTTAGAGAGCTCGGCCATAACAGCTTGGCCTCAGAGAATAGAAGAAGGTATTTTAGAGAGCTCGGCCATCACGGCTTGGCCTCGAAGATCAGAAGAATGTAACATAGAGAGCTCGGCAACAGCAGTTCGACCTCGGTGAACTCAACGAACTAGACCTTTGCTTCTCGACCATCGAAGTTCCGGCTCCCTCAAAACTTACAGGTCGAGCCCCGGCTCCCTTGGAGACACAGGTCGAGCCCTGGCTTCCTTGAAAGCACAAAGTCAAGCTCTGGCTCCCTCAAAAGTCAAAGGTCGAGCTCTAGTCCCTCTCAAGCTAACTAAAAGGAAGTCGAGTTCGGACTCCCTCTATAATTAAAACAAAGAGGTTGAGCTCGGACTCAGTTGCCCAACCAATCGAGCTTGCTCTTCGCACTTGTTAGAGTCTTCTCAAGCTCATCCCCGGTGCGCAAAGCTCGGGCAGCTTCAGCCTTCATGCTTTTCATCTTCTTCGCATTTTTAGAAAGCTTGTGGCTCGAAAAACGGGTAATGGAAGAGACTAGGAGAGCATAAGGAGCCGCGACTTCCATGCTCGCGTCAGGGTCCTATTCCAGTAAAAGCCGAGCATATGCTGGCTTAAGAACATGAGAATCCACTAAAGGGCCCGGGTTAAAATCGTCTCGCCAAGAGCAAAGGGCAGAAGCCTAAAAAACCGAAGTTGAGCTATGCTCCCTCGTGCTAAAAAGTTGAGGTCGAACATTGCTCCCTCGCACACTAAAAAGCCGAGGTCGAGCTATGCTCCCTCGTGCTAAAAAGCCGAGGTCGAGCATTGGTCCCTCACACTGAAAAGCCGAGGTCATCGAGCATCCCTCCCTCGCACTAAAAATCCGTGGTTGAGCTATGCTCCCTCGCGCTAAAAAGCCGAGGTCGAGCATTGCTCCGTCGCACTGGAAAGCCGAGGTCGTCGAGCATCCCTCCCTCGCACTAAAAAGCCGAGGTTCAGCTATGCTCCCTCGTGCTAAAAAGCCGAGGTCATCGAGCATCCCTCCTTCGCACTAAAAAGCCGAGGTCGAGCTATGCTCCCTCCCGCTAAAAAGTCGAGGTCGAGCATTGCTCCCTCGCACCACAAAGCCGAGGTCGAGCATTGCTCCCTCGCACTAAAAAGCCGAGGTCGAGCTATGCTCCCTCGTGCTAAAAAGTCGAGGTCGAGCATTGCTCCCTCGCACCACAAAGTCGAGGTCGAGCATTGCTCCCTCGCACCACAAAGCCGAGGTCGAGCATTGCTCCCTCCCTTGCACTAAAAATTCGAGGTCGAGCATTGCTCCCTCACACTAAAAAGCCGAGGTCGAGCTATGCTCCCTCGCGCTAAAAAGTCGAGGTCGAGCATTGCTCCCTCACACCACAAAGCCGAGGTCGAGCATTGCTCCCTCGCACTGAAAAGCCGAGGTCGTCGAGCATCCCTCCCTCGCACTAAAAAGCCGAGGTTGAGCTATGCTCCCTCGTGCTAAAAAGCCGAGGTCGACCATTGCTCCCTCGCACTGGAAAGCCGAGGTCTTCGAGCATCCCTCCTTCGCACTAAAAAGCCGAGGTCGAGCTATGCTCCCTCGCGCTAAAAAGTCGAGGTCGAGCATTTGCTCCCTTGCACCACAAATCCGAGGTCGAGTATTGCTCCCTCTCACTAGAAAGCCGAGGTCGAGCATTGCTCCCTCCCTCGTACTGAAAAGTCGAGGCCGAGCAGAACACCTCCTCACAAAAATCCAAGCAATGCTTTGTGAAACAAGGCGGAAACCCAAATAAGACATGGTTCCGCAGAAACCAAAAATTTGAGCAGTGCTCAACCAAGTAAGCCGAAAACCCAAGAAAAACTTGGTTTTAGAAGCCCAGATGGACAAGGTAAAAAGTCCAATGCCAAAGTATGACTACGCTCGGCAATATAGAAACTCCAATAAACTCTTTCGCTTTTTCAAAGCTCAGAGCTTGGGGAGCTTGTATACTGGTTGAGTCGGTAAGCTCGACCACCGAGCCTACCGAACTAAAGTGTTGGCCAAGAAATAAAGCTCGGCCACCAAACCCAAATAATCAAAGGGAAAGGATTACTAGGCTCACCCACCGAGCCCACTAAACTCAAGTATTGGCCGAGGTGTAGAGATCGGTCACCAAACTCAAGAAAACAAGGGTAGAAGATCTACACAGTAAATCCTAGACTCTCCAATGATAATATTAAAGCCAAGCTCGGTTTCTATCATGAAAGCTTTTACGCTCTACCAAGCTCAAAGCTTGGGGGGCTTGTGTACTGGCCGAGGTGGTAAACTCGGCCACCGAGCTTGGAGACTTGATCTCCCAAAGATATAAGAAAGATAAGCTTAGAAGATAACACTCACCTAAGCTTATCTAAACAACTTACCTTCAAATATAAGAGATAAATCTCACCTATCAGATATCAAGAGATTACCTTAAAAGATAAGAGATAGGAAGAGATAAACCTAATATCAAAGAGATAAGTGATGAGAAAAGATAAACCAGATCCTAGAAAATAGGATCAGATTATTCTTCTACTCCTCTATAAAAGGAGGAAGAGCTTAAGAGAAGAGGCACTTTAACTTTTACTAGAGCTTGGTGCTCTCTCTTAAACGTATTAGAGGTCCCGGTTGTGATCAAGAAACTGTTCATAGGTCCTTGCCCACCGGAGTATATCAGATACAAGATTAAGAGATTGATGCACCATGCGCTCAAGGGTTGAACACAGAACTACGTTTGGCTTTGATTCCCATTGGGATACGTAGGACCGGATCATAAGTATTCTGTCAAGCCACGGTCTAAAACAACCCCAACGTTCACCCTTGATCTGACGTTTACTGCGAGATTCCGGCAACTCGGATCTCGGCAGGAACAGACGGCAAGAGAAGTGACTTCAGGATCGTTGTTGTATCATCACGCCATTTTAGATCCATTACACTCGTTCGCGATATATTCGAGTGATTCTCAACTGTAATAATTTCAAACTTCAAGGGGCATTTTATTGCGAGGAAATGCCAAGACTAACACCTCTCCCTCAAGAGAGAAAGTCGGTCACGACAATAATAAATTAATAATTAATAACATACTAATTATTCTTTGCCTTTCTTTTCATTGAATTATTACTTATTTTCTTTCGTCAATTACACCATATTTCATCTTCTCTTTTCTGTTCATTTTTCCTCGGTATTTCTTAATCAAATCGGTTTGGTGGATATCGAGTTGCATTCTCAGGTAGTTCAATTGTTTTCTAACTTTTCTTGTCATATATCTCTTACCAGGGAAACACAGAAATGGTGTTGGATCTATTATTAAAGGATTCGAGCTTCATTTACATTTGTTGAAGAAAATGCTGCTTCTTATTTGCAATGCATTATCTTTTTCAGAGTATGAAACTGTATTTGAATTTGGAATTATCAACGTAACAAAATTCTGATAGAACATAAAATGATGGATGGAGATACCTAATGCAAAATTATATGATTAATTAATGAAGACCACGAGAGTAAATACTCTGGAATTTAATATTCGTGCATGACTTTTCTGCATTATGTTTGTGTATTTTATCACCATGCACATAGAACCTATTGTCCTCTAGATTTGCTTGTGCTGTTATCAAAATTGAAAACGTCTTAGATTCATGTCTGTAGTATGAAGTGGTTGAAACTTTCTGTGTGTGTGTGTGTTTTTTTTTCCTTTCTAATTCTAATTCTCAAAATTCTTGGTGTAAATATTCCAGAAATTAAGACCTCAAATTGAATTGAATCTCGTTGTAGAAAAACTTGAAAGTGATGCCAGGACCAAGAGGAACAAACATACATGACAATCACAAAATATCTGGTCTTAGCGGTGTTATTACTAATTACTAATTATTCTACATTAAGAAAATTTTGTTTAAGTGATTATGAAATGAAAGCTCTTAGCTGGTCCAGTTTGTGGACTTTTCATTCCTTTTCTTATATATAATAATAAATGGGTGTTGTCAGCTTGGCTTGCTTGGTATATAATATTTGCTTTTGGCACTTTTTGTCTACTCAATTGTGAATTTTGAAGGAACTAGCAAGTTGACCCGTGCATTCGCACGTGTTACATTGGTCTTTACGCATGTATCAAAATGATATGTAAAGGTCCTTTTCAGTTTGAAAACAACCAAAGTTTGTTTGAATGTGGGAATTGACAATTTGACATATACCTTAACCTAGCCTACTCCAGCCACATCTATAATCTAAATTCATTTTCGTTGGTAATAAACAACTGGACTGCTATTTGCTGTGGTGAGGCTAAGATGCTATTGTTTGTCAACATCTTAGTATCCATGGAGCATTAATTGAATAATAATAATTTGAACCAGAGTGGAATTATATTAGTTTTATCATATTAAATTCTTTTTTTTTCCTGGTAGAAAAACCTTAATGCATTATCAATACTGGGCTCTGTGCACTTGAATCACAATATAGTTGAGCTATTTTTTTCCTATAAAACAAATATTCCAAAGTCTTTCAATCACTAAAAAATAAGTCTTTTATGCATCAACACTCATGACATCATTATTTTAAAATCATTCAACTTTCTTGTGGTTGAGATACTGTTTCTTCTTTTTGGCAGGCATAATGAGAAACAAGCATGAAGGGTTGACTGCTATGGCTAAGATATATTGGATAATTATAAATTAAGTTCCTATTTCAAAAAAGTCCAATCAGTGATTAGTGACTAATGTAGCTAATTTTCTGTTGACTATGACTTACTTCATAGTGTTCCTACTATTGGATTGCTACTACATATGCTCTTGTTGTAAATGACTAAATGCTATCCTATGTTTCCAAATTACTAACTTATTTTAGGTGATATAACTGCAGTCTTGTTTGCCCTTTTCTTTTAGCACTGGATCTAAGTGAACGTTAGACAAGTTGTTACCACATGATAATTAATTACTCATTTGAGTGCAGATTTACAATGCAATGTGCATGCATCAACATAAACATTTCAAACTGGCCTTCATTTTGTCATATCTGTCTTCATTTCTAATTTTCAGGATTCCATATGTGGACACAACTGATAGTTCCTTGATCAGGATTTCCTTCTAAATGTAAGCTTTGCTGATAGTCCTAAGTAAAAAGATGATAAATCCCCGCTCAAGGGAATCATTCAAGTCCTTTGGGAGTTTAGTTGATCCTGAAAAGGCTGAAGAACTCAAAAGGACAAAAACAGGTGCAGATTCTTTCTTATTATATACATACTTGTGCCACACATGAATCTTGGAATGTAAGTAGGAAGGAGAAATTCTTCAATGTTCCTCAAGCAAGAAAAAGTTATGACTTTAATTTATACCATTCAACTTTACCAAACCACCCTCTTATTTTAAGTAAATTGTTAATGCAATAGCTAAGCAGCCTAAGCTGTTGGACATTGAATGTTACAGAACAAAAATCTTCTTCTTAAACCCGGAACATCTCAGAATTTCTCAGAAGGAAGAGACCAATTTCTTTACCAAAGAAAAGAAATAAAGGACGGTTTGGTTTAATATTACCCAGTTAGTCCAGCTGTTAAAGGGTAGTTGGTTTTATATTACCAATTAATCTAGTTGTCAATGATATTGTTGCAAGAAAGCTTAACACTTTAGTCCTTGCACTTTGCAGTGTCATCTTCTTATTTAATTTTGAAATATTTGGATTCATTAATTTAAATTTATCATGATCTCCCATTCTCTGCAGATATTGAAACCAACATGACAAAAATCCTGAACCTTATTAAGAATGAAGGCCAAATCAAAAAAGATAGGAACCCCAAACATTCTAGAGAAGAGACAGAACTTGTAGGACTAATTGATGACTTATACAATCAGTACCAGTCACTTTATGCACTGTATGATCGTGTCACTGGAGAGTTCGGGAAAGTCGTTTCTCTCAGAAGAATTAGGAGGGCTTCATTGTCCTCCTCTGACTCAGACTCAGAGTACTTTTCCTCAGAAGAAGTAGATGGTAATAACCGAAGGTCAGAAAAGGAACATCACAATCTATCTGACACCACTAAGCAGAAACCTGATATAGGTAATAATACAGAAGAATTGGAAGCTCTGATGGAAATAAAGAGGGAAGAAATGTCCCAATACTCGATTAAGATAGAAAAGTTGAAAGAGAATTTAGCTGAAATGAGTTCAGCTGAACATATTATGCTAGAAGAGAAAGAGAGTTTTCTTGCAAGGATAAAGGAGTTGGAACTGGAATTGGAAACTCGAAGCGATGAGAAAAATGGACTGGAAGAGAAGTTGAGAGATAGAAGTTATGAGATTAAACAACTGGAAGATGAAAACAAGGCCTTGCAGGACAGAAACCTTGGACTTAAAGGAGCAATGACACAGAGAGGGGATGATATATCGGCATTTTTGAAGGAGCGTGAGAACGATAAAAATGGAGCTTCTATGCAGATTATGGCTTTAAAAGCAGAAGTTAATGTTCTGAGACTAGAATTAGACACATTGCATGAACGGAAAAACAAGTTGGAGCAACAAAATGAGCGAAGCATGAAGGAAAATGCAGAAAGCCTAGCAAAGATGGAAAACTTGAACCTCAAGTTATCAAGCCAGATAGCTGATCAGGCAGCAACCATTGATAGAATAAGCGCGGAGCATAAACAGGCAAAAATCTTGTCCAATAAGTTTAAGTTGAATCGGCAATCAACAGAAAGGAAAATGGAAGAGTTGGCACAAGAGTTTCGGAAGAAAACAGAAGACAATATCCGCTTGTTGCACCAGAGGATCCATGTAGCAGAACAGCTGAATAATGAGAACAAAAATAGTTGCAAAATGACAAAGCAAAGGTATGAGCAAGAGAACAAAATGTTAGAGAGAAAGTTGCTAGTTATGAAGAGGAACTAAGGATGCTTAAAGTGAGTGGCACACCCTCACTAGTTGGTCCTCAAAATGGGTTATTATTAGATTTGGAAGCTCTACATGGGTTAGATTTCACAGCTGAGAAGGTTGAGGAGCACAAAGAGTATGTGATGAGCCATGTCTCTAAAATGATGAGTGAGGTTCAGTTTATGAAGGATTGGATAAATCAAAGGAATGATGAGATGAAAAAGTTGAAGGACAATGTGAATGGCCTTAATGATTTATTGAATAGTAAAGAGGAACAAGAGTTCTTGTTAAGAGAGAAGGTGTGGGAATTAGAAGCTAAGGTGAGCAAGGAAGGAGGGGAGAAGCTGAACCTGACAACAGCAGTGAGCCAGCTTGAGAAAAAAGTGGGGAAATTGGAAAATAATCTCAAAGAGAAGGATGAGGATTTGGTTAGCCTTGGGGATAAGAAGAGGGAAGCAATAAGACAGCTTTGTTTATTGGTTGATTTTCATCGTGACCGTTGTAACTATCTAAAGGATTTTGTCACCAAGATGAGGAGGGTCAAATAACAGGACATGAGCTTACAAAACACACAGGAAAATACAGAAACAAAAAAACACTGTTTTCTTTTTCTTTTTCCCTTAACCATTTGTCTTGACCCCAAGTATTCTCTCTGTTTTATTTTTTGTAGCCCTTTAACTTATAGATACAGGGTAGTCATACTCATGACCAAGTAAATATTCTAAACTTAATTGTTCTATACACATCACCTTACATCCGGATAGCTATTATCATCTGAATCCTACTTTATTTTCTATATACACTTTAATTTTGTCACCTTCATCATAATGTAAGGTTATGTTCACCTAAGACCAACTCTAACAGAAGTTGCTTATAGAAGAGGGAGTATGTTGGAATGAACCCACTATCCAAAAGGAATCCACCGTCCAAAAAGTGAGTGTTCTTGGAATTAATAACTTAGGAATAACATTTGTAATTAACTACATTCATGTTCATGAACTTAGAAAATAACTATCTAACCCCATTCAGAAATGATACTTAGACCTACATATTCTCAACGAAAGATAACTTCAGGGAAAGGCGACTTAAGCGAATTTGATGAAGACATTGAGCTGTTTAATCGTAATGATGTTGCAGCTCACTTGACTACAAAACTCCAGAAGGCTGGGATTATACCTAGAAAAGAACTCACTGACATTTTGATCAGTGAATTGAATAATCGTGGATGTCTTTTTACCAATCAAATTGAGGTTCATTCTATCGTGCACCACCCAAAATTTACACTACCTATATGACAAATGCTGAACCAATCATTATGATACTTGGACATTTGACTTTTCAACTAGTTAAAGTTTGAAAATTTGACCCATCCATATGGCTATTTGATTGGCCCATAATTTGCCATATGAGTGGTGCAATGGATAGTGTAAATTTTGGATGGTGCATCTTAGTCCAAGCCTCAAATTGATACTTTTATCTTAGGAATGCAAGCTGAGGAAAACTATTCCATGGTAACCTCTCTTAAAGAGATTACTGACCTTTTGTCTTCTGAAGTGACCAAGCTGATAGCTACACGGAAGGAAATTTCTGACTTCAACGTTAGGGTTAAAATAAAAAGTAATTTTCATTAGTTTTAAGAAAAAATTATTTTATAAGTAACTTCTTTTAAAAAAAAATGATTTTTATGATTATAAACAAACGTAAATATTTTTTTTTTAAAATCTCTAAAAGTAATTACTAAATTATTTTATAAATCATTTATTTTTTAAGTTTAGCAACATGAAGAGTTTCTTGGGTGGCTATTTTTATGGACAATCAGGAACCTCATCAAAAACCAGGGGGAGAGGTTGATGTCGAGCTGAAGGAATTGGCTGTTTATTGGATGGAGAAGGCTCAGTTTTCAAAGGGTGATGTGGGGAATGAGAGAGCAATTGAGTTTGTCAATAAAGTTGTTGGTGAACAGTTTCTCAGGGAAGTGAAAGCTGGGAAAGTTGGAAAGACTGGAATCTTTGCAATGAAGAGGAATGTTATGGAGTTATGGATGAAATTAAAAAGCTGAAAGGAAAGGACAAGGAGACAAAGGGAAATGGAATCTCAATGGTCATTTTTTTTTATCATATGAGATCTTGGTCGTAGATTAATTTTGTGTAGGCAAATATATTAATACAAAAATGATTGTATGATATCTGACCGTAAACTAAGCTGAATGAGTGAATGTAGAGAATTGTTGAATGTATGAAATCAGGGTCCAAGACAATGGACACCTCATCTGAGAATATAAAAATGAAGAGATTTGACATTTTCAAGTTTGTTTGGTTTGTTCTGTGTAAAAAAAAGTTTGTTTGGTTTGTTTTAAATTATCAATTCTTGAAATACATACAAACTTAACCCATCTACACTGTAATTATTAAACAACGGCAGATTAAAATTGACTCTCATCACCACGAACTTAATTTTCCATCGTGACAAGTGGGTGCAGTTTGCCAGTCTCAGCTGCACCATAAACACGACAACTTAGACACAGTTTGTGAACGAGTTTGAGGAAATGGTAAGTCAAAGAAAGCTGGTTCACCGCTATTGGGCCTTATTGCGGCACTGCTTAATGTGTTGTCATTTTATGATTGAAAATTTGAATGAATTTAAGTTAATTTTAATTTTAATATATTAGGTATATAATATAGTTTATGTTACTTTTTACAATAATAAAATGTTCTTTCGAATGAAAATGATTTTAAATTCAACAAGAAGAGATTTAATAACATTAACAACAAGATAGTACATAATTCTACGCTCGTCAAACTCAATATATTCATTTTGATACCTGACGCGGTGCAGTATTTTGCTTTCGAAAAGCTAGTCTGTAAATAAAATAATTTTGTGAAATTTATTTTTCTTGTTATTATATATATATATATATATATATATATATATATATATATATATATATATATATATATATATATATATATATATATATATATATATATTGTTTGGTTACCCTTAATCAATTGCATACAGATGGATCCAAAGTAAGGAATTGTCGAAAATGCGCCTTCTTATCTAAAGTGCATTTGATGTATCTTGCATCTCAATGGTTAATTTTGCTCATTCCCACATTAGCAACGGCCAACGGTTCAATTCCTTCAGATTTCAATCTTCAAGTTTTAATATATTTTTTTTTAAAAAAAATTTCTCATGTTAAAATAGATAAAATGAGAAAAGCAAAATTGAAAGAACCTCACATACAAAGACAAATTTAATTTTGACTTTCTTTCTCTCCAAATATGAGAGGAAATACAAACAAATAGAATGAGAGGATTCAAATCTAATTCTTGACCTCTTGCATAAGATGTTTTAGGAATTTTATAAATTACCCAAAATTAATGTCAAAAAATCCCAACCCATCATCTCCCACCACCAAAATTACCCACATTTGTTTTAAGAAGAATGCTAAGAAATGGCTACAAACACTGTTATTGGTTGATAAAAATAAAAAAACTATTTATAATTGGTGCATTTGATGTTTTGAAAAGTAATAAATTTATTTTTTTTATTAAGAAATTGCTTTTGTTGTATTGATTAGAGAGAGAATTTTTTTTTTATTAACAGGAGGGCCAAGCCCAAAAAAAGAAGAAAACTACCTAACTATCATACGGGAAAAGACACCCCCACAAGATCATGCATCAAAAAACTCCCACTACCCATAACCGGTGTCCTCCAAATGTGTAAACCCAAAGGCTAAGAATGACTCAAGTTAGCTAGATAGTCAGCCACCTGATTCCTCTCACGAAACACGAGTAAACCAACAGATCCAAGAGCGAGACCGGAGCTCAGTAATGACCATAATCAGAGAAGCATATGGATGAGCATTAGAGAGAGAATTCGTTGTTTACAATAAATTCTAGGTAGCAAAAAATCGAAAAAGTTCTTTTTGACCTATGAATTTAGACACCATAGCAAACATCATGTAGCTCTAAAAGCTTGTTGTTTATTGGATTGAGAGAAAGTATAAAAATAAATGTGAAGATTACATTTGTATGGTGGCAAAAAAGTAGAGTAACTAAGGATCTGTTTGCTTTGTTTCCAGATTTCTGTTTTCATTTCATGTTTTCAGAAATAATTACAAAACGGTATCTTGTTTTCATTATGTTTCATGTTTTCAAAGATTTGTACAAGAAAAGGTGAAAACGGAAAAAAATTTGTTTTCAATTTTTCTTGTACAAATTTCTGAAAACAAAAAATAAAATAAAAACAAGATAATAATTTTATAATTATTTCTGAAAACAAGAAATGAAAACAGTAAACGACATTAAAGCAAACGGACCCTCGACCAATCTCATTTGAGGCAAGAAAGTACAAGTATACAGTGCTTAAAACACTCTGTCAAAGACATATAAAAATAACAAAAGAACATAACAAATCTGTGAAAGACCACAATAATTTGGTATGTGACTTTTAACTGCATGCGGGAGGGATTAAGCAACCTTGCAGAATATGAAAAGTCCTGCGGCTACAATTACGTGCCGCAACTGGGACTGGAGCCAGTCAGCCAGATCAACCTCAACGTGCTAAAGACGGGATTTTCGTGGCATCATATGATGCTCCTTTCTGACAATTGTGTGCCTAATGTTATTTTTTATTCTATTTTGTCTGCATTTTTAATAAAGGTCACGTTGTCAGACCTCAAACCAAATGAAATTCTATTTTATGAGAGACAACGAAGAACATTCCCAATTTACAATTGTTTTTAGTTAGAAAGTGACCGTAAAAAGAAAAAATAAAGAAAAGGATGTTCATAAACTTTTTATGCGCCAATAATGAAAGAAGGGAAGTACCAACAATAAAATGTATGATATATTTTTTGTAACATAGATTCGAAGTATACATCACCGTTAGTAATGACTAATATCCGTTAGGGAATCTATCGGCAGGGTCGGCTCAAGGGTGAAGCTGGTAAAGTTAAGGCTTTAGGCCTCCCAAAAAAAATTTATTATCTATTCTATTAATATTTTTTTAAAAAAATGTTAAGAGTCAATTGTACAAAAGGATGAGTGAGCAGTTGCACAAAAGACTCTTCATTTTCCTCAATCATGACTCATCTCATGTATTTCTATCTCACCCACATAATGGCTCATTAAGAAAATAACGTTAATATTTTTTAGTATTTTACTATAAAAAAATGAAAAATGATGCTCTTCCCTCATGATTCATCTCTATCCTTACGTACTCTCACTCATCTCTCTCCTACTTTGGCCTTTCAATCACGCTGCTCTCTCATATTCTTAGACTCACTCATCAATTTGACAATTTCACAAAATCTTTTCTCTCAATACATAATACTATTTGTTATTTTGATTCACGAAAATAAAAATAAAAATAAAAAAAACTTCACATTTCAAACTCTCTCGCTCTCTCACGCCCCTACTCAATGTCTCATGCATCTCTCAATTCTCTCAGTCAATTTTACACTGGAATGGAAGTATCGAGGTAGAGCATCAATTCAAAATTTTAGTCATTTTTTGTGTTACGAGAATTATTTATTTATTTTCTCAAATTATTGCAGAAATCTTGTAGTTATTCCTATTGAATTTGACCCAACAAGAAAGCACCCAGAAGTCAGACGAATTTTATTGACAATCAGGTTTCATTGTTCTAACTTTTTTCTTTAGGCTTTATTTATAGTCGTTTAATTAAATTTTGTGAAACATATTGCTTTTTTTATTTTAACATATAGCAATGTCAACTCTGATATTGATGGATTAGATTTATTTATGGAACAAAAAATTTTAAGAGAAATTATACAAGTGGAAAATGATACACCAATTTACATACTTAATTATATAATAAGGCTTGATTCTTTTCCAAATGCATATATTGCTTATAAAATAATGTTAACGATTCTAGTAACCGTTGCTTCGGCATAAATAAGTTTTTTAAAATTAAAATTAATAAAATCTTATCTTAGATTGATAATGTCTCAATAAAGATTAAGTGGATTAGCTTTATTATCGAATGAAAAAGAATCGTTAAATGAAATCGATTACAATAATTTAATACATGATTTTGCATCTCAAAAACTACGAAAAATAAACCTTAAATAAAAATATAATAATTTTAATAAACTTTAAATAAAAATGGCTTCACTTTAGAGTTCGTTTTAGGCCTCCAAAAGTGTTGGGCCGGCCCTGTCTATCGGACACACAAGGTGGGTTCTCCCCTCCCAACCAGGTTTTTTCTATATACAAGAGTTAGGATTGAACCCTTAACCACTTACTTAAGGTGTCAAAGTCCCTTACCACTTGTACCAATCACATATCGGTAAAATGTATGATATTTTATCATAGTGATTAGTTTTCTACCACAAAATCACAGTGTTTAGTTTAGTCTCTATACTAAGTTTTCTTTTTCTTTTTCTTTTTTTTTTTCCTAAAAAAAATATATATTTTTCTATGCATCTGGTTATTGCAATTTTTTTAAAAAGTGTAAATTTTATTATATATAAAAATGTTTTTAATATAGGTTAATGAATAAATATATACAATTAAAATGTCTAGTTAATATATTAGAATAAATTATAAAATGGATCCGTTATTAGTATGAAATAATAATTTATAAACCTCACAACTCACTTTGAAAAGGTAGTCTAGAAGTACTTTAATTTTAATATATAATTGATTAAAGACTTCAACTTTAAAATCTATTAATTAAAAATCTTAATTTTATTTTGATGACCAATTAAGTACTCAACTTTATATCTAGTTGCTGCTATAGAATCATTGAACGATAATTGTGTTATGCAATTAGCAATACACTCTTTTTTGTTGTTGTTGACATATATGGCAAATTTCATATGGAATTCACAAAATCGCATGGATTAATTTTATATTTATGGGTCTATATAATCTCTATTCAATAATAATGAGCAGGGTAAAAAAGTTATTAGTGGGTGTTAAAAAAGGTTTCTTGGGGTTGCTAAATCAAGTCCATCCAGCCTATTCGGGTCCATCCATTGCATGTCAATACAATTTTTTGTTAGGCTGAGCTCACTTAATTTAGGCTACTAATTTTTCCACCTCCCATGTTAATCCCACACCTCTCCTTTTTCTTTTAATTTTTTTTTCTTTTTCTCCTAAATGCCTCTCATCTCCCCTCCCCTCCCCTCCCCTTATTCTTCTCCACCCAGTCGAACGAATTATTGATTCAAATAACGAATGATAGTGTTAATTAACGAATTATTCACATGTACTTGTTTAGACCAACAAGTGGGGGTTCCATGAATCGTCTGGTGCGCATGTTGGGTCCAACCATTGGAGCAGGAAATTACAAGCATATCTTGTTATATTTGGTTGCACTCAACGCTTAATTCTCTTGCTGGTGCAGGTGTTTATACACTCATCAGAGACTGCTCTTTCCTTTTTAATTATAACTCACAGAAACTCCGTGAGTGTTAAAAATAGTTAACACCCACGGAAATTATAGTTTCCGTGTGACACAAAAAATCAGAAAAAGGGTACAAAACCAAGCTCATTACCGTGCTTTGCCACTGCTTACGCTTGATCGGAGGTGGGAGAAGAAGAATAGAAAGAAGAAAATATTTAGATAGTGATGGGGAAGAAGAAAATAGAAGAAAAGGAAAGGAAGGGATGGGGTGGGAGAGAAGAATTGGAGGGGGAGGGGAGGGGAGGGGTATTTGGGGGGTGGGGGGAAGAATTTGAGGTGGGGAGATTAACATGGGAGGTGGAAAATAAATAGCCTTAATTTAGTTATGGGGTAATAATTTGTTAATCCAACCCAACTCTTCGTAATTTGCAAGCCTATCGACTTTATTTTATTTATTCTAAAAATTTACTTTAAAATTATGAGAATCCGAAATAAATAAAATAAGTAACATAAAAAAAATAAAACAAAAGAAAGTGACCTACCATATCTTTTAAAATATATCCAATGTATTTTGTATTTTATTTATGACTTTATAATAAAAACTTATATTACACTATTTAAATCTTTTAAACTCCTCTATTATAAAATAAATTATTTTGGTCAAAAAAATAAAATAAATTATTAACCTAACCTGTTACAGGCTCGCCCACGTTGAATCATCTAATATTTGAATCATCGGCGGCAACGCATCGACCAACGACCATTGTATCCATTCTTCTTTGTGACCACCATCTTTATCACCCAATATCTCGAGTTGGGATCGTCTCCATTTCTTAAAAGGAATGGATGGTTCCATTCAGGAGAGAGATAGACACAAAAGAGGGATTTGTATCTCAAACTTTTTTTATCATTTAAAAAATCAAATCATTAAAAACTCTTTTTTCTATCTTTCTCCTAAATAGAACCCTCCATTTCTTTTGAGAAATGGAGAGGACCCTAACATTCATATCTCTGTTGTTGTGCCATTACTTTGGGGGTTCTGCCAGCTTCTGAGACGCTTCACTCTATATCCCCTAACTATTCTTTATGAACTTTGTACATAAAGTTGCATCTTTGGTACATGCAAAACCGTTCTCTTTGATTTTCTATGTATGATTCTCTCTGCATTTGGTGTTCTCTCTTTCGTTTTTTCTTTGATTTTGAACTAGCGCAAACCCTAGCAGCTGAAGCTAAGAGCACTTCGGATTGGGTCAGGTTGCTCGGGTAGGAGAAAATGCAACCATGCACTTGAATCGAAGGTTTTGGGCCCAGCATCCTGGAAATCGAACTGACGACCCCATGGTGGTCAAGTCGAGTTGGTCAGGATGTCGGGTCAATTCAGACCCCATGCTCGCCCCTATTTTATATACCGACTCTATAACAAAAACTTATACTACACTATTTAAATCTTTTAAACTCTTCTATCATAAAATAAATTTATTAGCTAGGAAGAACAAGTTGGCCTAACCTATTACAGACCAGCCCACGGTGAACCACCTAATATTGGAATCATATTAAATTGGACCAAAATAATATCGACTTTGAAATTTTAAAGAGTAAATATTCAATTAGGTCCTTGAAATGGTGAAGTAGTATCAATCTGGTCCTTGAAATTATCGAAATTTCAAAAAGTCCCTGAATAATAAACTACTATCAATTTGATCCCTCATTTAATTTTACTCACTTAATATCAATTAAGTCCCTGACACTGCTAACTTAAAACCAACTTAGTCCATACGATTTTCAACGGAGGAACTAAGTTGATTACTGTTTTACAACTTCAGGGACTAATTTGTAATTTTGATAATTTTAGGAGCCAGATTGATACTACTTCACAATTTCAAGGATCGAATGGGGCGTTTACTCAATTTTTAAATTTCAACCTAAATCTTATGTCAAATTAATCGAACGAATGTATAATGGAGAATCCATTTTGAGGCATGTCTTGAGTGTGTGTTTGGATGATCATTTGATAAAAATGATTTTGAATGTAATTGATTTGGTTAGAATTGAGTTTGAAGTGAAATGATTTATGTTTGAATGTTTTTATTTTGAGAGCAGGTATGATCTAAAACTTAGTGTAAATTCTTCAATTCAATTCAAAAGCTATTTCTTTTAGCTTATAGTTAGAATCACTTCTGGAGGCAAAATCAATTTTACCTGACAGTAACTAAATATTTCATTTTTTCTAAAATCACGTTTGACAGATGATATAATCAATTATGGATATCAACCAAACACACACTGGTTTTCTTACCACAATTTGCCAGCCGACACTAGCGTGTTTGGAAATTGGAACGATGGTGAGTCATTCATGACTCATAAGTGTCCTATAAACGCATTTTTTTCAGAAGCTCAAACGTGCGTTTTCATTTGCGTTTCCAAACGTATACACGGTGAAAAGAGTGTCTTGGCGGCTTGGCGCACGAGAAATGAGCTGTGTTACCATGACACAGTTTTTTGACACACATACGGTTTACACCGTATGTGTGCAGGGGACGCGCACGAGGATATTACAGTGCCGCACTGTGCGGCACTGTAGCTGCACTGTGCGGCACTGTAGCGGGTCTTTTTTTTTTTTTTTTTAATTTTAAATTTAAGTTTTTTTATAAAAAATAAAATTTTATTTATAAAAAAACTCATTCACTAGATAATGAACTGAGGTCACCAGATATTTGTACATGATTCACCACTTAACGAAAAATTTTATTTCTAAAAAAAAACCATTCACCAGATAATGAATTGAATTCACCAGATATTTGTACATGATTCACCAGATATTTGCACGTATTTAACTAAAAAATTTATTTCTCAAAAAAATTCATTCACCAGATAATGAACTGAATTCACCAGATATTTGTACATGATTCACCACTTAACGAAAAATTTTATTTCTCAAAAAAAAACCCATTCACCAGATAATGAATTGAATTCACCAGATATTTGTACATGATTCACCAGATATTTGTACATGCTTAACCAAAAAATTTATTTCTCAAAAAAACCCATTCACCAGATAATGAACCGAATTCACCAGATATTTGTACATGATTCACCACTTAACGAAAAATTTTATTTCTCAAAAAAACCCATTCACCAGATAATGAATTGAATTCACCAGATATTTGTACATGATTCACCAGATAATTACACATACTTAACCAAAAAATTTATTTATCAAAAAATAACATTCAAAAAAAAACCAAAACTAAAAAAAAAAAAAAAAAAATGCTACAGTGCCGCACAGTGCAGCTACAGTGCCGCACTGTGCGGCACTATACGGTGTATGGTGTAAAGAAATGTGTCACCGAAACATTTCTCCACGAGAAATAATGCGCCAGAAGTCCTTGGTGGCATTACGGTAATAAATACAGAAAGGAGAGGGCAAACATCTGAAAAGCAATCCAAAGATTCCATTCCTGAAATTTGAAGGTGCAAAATGCTGGCGTCTCTTTTGAGCGCTGTAATCCAGACAAAGCACTTTTCAATATTTCATATCATTATTTTCTTTTTATTTTCTAATAATATTTTTTATTAATTCGGTCCAGAAACTCAAACTTGTTTAGGCTCTCTGTCGCTCTCGCCTTAATTGAAGAGCTCTTCCTCACTCCTATCTGTCTCTCTTTCCTTCTTCCTTCGATTTTCTCTAAGCTTCGATCCTCTGCTTCCGATTCTACCGTCTTTCGTTTCAACTTTCACAGGTAACTGACTAACCGTCAATTTCGGTCTTACTTCAGTTCTCGAGCTTCTTAGCTGAACCTCTTGCGTTTCTTTTTTCTTTTGAAATCGTTCCAGCTTTTAGATTCGATCGGATCAACTTCGTTTACTATGAAACTGAAATCAATCAATCATGCATGCTTCTATTTACTTCTCTCGTTTTCTTCACTTTTTGATTGTGTATTTTGTATTCTATGCAGTTTATGCACATGGTTATGGTTTTGATTTGAAGGTCACCATCTTATATCAGATTCTTAATTTGAACAATTAATTTTGCTGTTAATCTTGTTTATGGATTACGATCTTTGTTGATTCTTGTCTTTAATATGATTTGGATAGTAAGAGATAAAAATAAAGTAAATTAGCTTTGATTTTACTGAGCTAGAATGAAAGAAAACTAGTTTCGATATCGAAATTCAATGTATTTGGTCATTTTATTATCACCTACTGCAACATAGGTTGAACTTTGAAGCTCACTCTTGGATTTACTGCGTCTTTATAATTTCTATCTTTTTGTTTATAGGCAGCTGCAATCTTGCTTTTCAAGATTAACAAAAAGATTCTGAAGCGTAGAAGGAAAAGTTACAGCATCTATCAGGTATACCTAATCGAATTTGCCAAAATCGTGACTAATTTAAATTTACGAATATTTTTTTTTGATGGATTTGTTTTGACGGAAACGAATATTAAATTTCAAGATTGGCAGTTATTATTAATTTATTATCTGTTTTCTCCATTTTTCTTTCATAATTTCAAGCGTGAGAAAGACATGATTGAAAAATCTTTCATAAAAATGGACAACTCTAAAGTAATAGAGATAATGCTGACGTAAAGTGGTTCTTCACCCATTAGATACATATCTCCCCGTGTTATATCATCTTCTAGGAATATTCCCAGAGTTATTGACATAGCGCCAGATTATAGTTGTTTCGCGCCTACATCTAGAGGCTCTGTTTCCTTCTTTCTTTTTTAAACCTTTTTTTATGTTAATTATTCATTCTCATTTTAATTTTTCCGTTCTCAAAAATCGAATTTGTATTAAATTTTAATAGTGTAAAATAGTGAACTAGTTTGAATAAAATGAAATAGTGGACTAATATTACGTTAATTGCAAGCAGTTTAGGACCATAGTCTGAGAAGGTGAGTGAATCAAATTCTGGTTCAGTAATGATGACAATTGCATCCATTTTATATACACATTCAGCTTTTCTTTTCTCTCTTTTACTGGATTATGTCCCCAGATTCTTCAGAAAGTGGAATAAAGCCACTAAAGCATGAAGTCATGGTATATGAACTTGTGGAACGAGATATTCTTTTTTATGGTGGATTGATCTGAGTTCTACGAAACATTAGTAGTTGCATGTTTGAATGAACCCCATATAATTGGTAGAATCTTTACTTATATTTGAGGAATTTTGTTTTCTCTGTATAAAGTGTTTATGAGTAAGATTTCCTGAAACATTCTTTGACAGCGTTATCATATCAAAATATTTAGCTTAAAATATTTTTGTTGGAAACTATCGTATCCGACCATATTGTTGTGACATATAGAAACTATATGAACTAAAAATTCTTTGTGGTCAAGCGTTTGTGCTGAAAGACTGGCCATGGATTTCACTGTTATGTTATAGAAAATTGATGTACTCTGTTAATGAAAACAATAACAAACCAATTTTTTCTTCAATAAGTTATTTCTACATTTTCTAGTTGTTCTATTATATATATTTTTTCTGAAGTTTGATAAATATTAATAAAATTTATATTACACAAAAACTGGCTAGATTTGTGTTGTTTCGTTAATGGCATATTTAGAAATACCTTACAAACAGAAATTATCTTCAAAAGTTAACATGCAGAAAATTGTGTGCACCATGGTACTCAAATATCACAGAATTTTGTTAAAATTTTCAGCTCTTGATTTCCTGGGATCAACATGGGGAACAGATTATCTTGAACCCAAACTGTTAAGAAGTTGAAGATCTGTAGAGAAGATGGTGAAACATCGCTTGAGAGAGTCTATGCAATCTTTGTTTGGAAGTCACATTGACCCTGATAAAGAAGAGCAGCTCCAGGGAGCTAAAACAGGTATAATCTCTTTCCATGATTTTACTTAGGTGCCACCATGACAGCAGGAAAATGACATCACGGAATATAATGAAGAATAATTTGCCATTACCTATCTGTATCACCTTATGATGTTCAAACAAATGACTTGATGTTTCTCTACTTTTTCAGAAGTTGAAGACAAAGTGAAAAGGATATTAAAACTTATTAAAGATGACAACCTTGAAGAGGATGGTGCCCCAACAGAACTTTCTAAGAAGGAACCACTTGTTGAACTGATTGAGGATTTCCACAATCAATACCAATCACTCTATGCACGGTATGATCATCTAACAGGTGAGTTAAGGAAAAAGATTAGTGGCAAGCAAGAAAAGGACAGTTCTTCATCTAGCTCAGATTCAGATTCAGATTCAGATTATTCTTCAAGGGACAAAGGCAACAAAAATGGACTGCTGGAAAATGAACTTCACAAGATAATCGATGGCTTAAAGCAAGACCTTGAAATGGCCCGTATGGAAGTTGCTGAAATAAATCTGAAGTTGGCCACTACACATGAAGAGAAGGAGGATCTAAATTCAAAATATCTTGCAGCATTGAGCAAGATAGAAGAAGCAGACAAAATAAACATGGATTTGAAAACTGATGCTGAAGCATTAGGTATTCAAAGATCAAAACTTTTGGTCGAGAATGATGAACTAAAGAAGCAAATTGACATTACTGGTAAGATAGAAGCTGAACTGAGTCAAAAATTGGAAGACTTGAAGACAGAGAAAGACAGTTTGACCTTGGAGAAAGAGACAGCTCTCCGACAGATTGATGAGGAAAAGAAAATTACAGTTGACCTGAAAACCATGGTTGATCAACTGAAAGATGAAAAATTAGCCCTTGGTGAAGAATTACAAGCTGTTACAGGGGAACTTTCCATTGTGAAGCAGCAGCTGGAACATTCAGAACAGCAAGTGACAAATATTAGCCACAATCTGAAAGTCGCTGAGGAAGAAAATGAATCTTTAAAATTGAAACTTTCACAGGCTTCGGACGAGGTTCAACTGGCTCATAACAGAATACAAGAACTTGTAGCTGAATCGAGTCAGTTAAAGGAGAAACTTGAGGATAGAGACAGGGAAGTTTCAACCCTCACTCAGGTGCATGAAGGGCATGAGAATGAATCCTCAAGTAAAATCAAGGAACTAGAGGCACAAGTCACAAACCTGGAGCTGGAATTAGAATCACTGCAAAACCAGAAAAGAGATATGGAAGAGCAAATTAAGAGTAGGGGAACTGAAGCAAGGGAACTGGGAGAGCACAATTTAGGGCTACAAAACCAAATTTCAGAACTTGAAATGAAGTCAAAAGAAAGAGAAGGGGAACTATCTGCTCTCATGAAGAAACTCGATGATAATGAGAATCAGTCATTGTCTAAAGTAGCAGATTTGACATCTCAGATAAACAAGCTGCTCAGTGATATAGGCACATTACATGCTCAGAAAAATGAGCTAGAAGAGCAGATAATTTTTCAAAGTAATGAAGCATCAGCTCAAGTCAAAACCATCACAGACGAGTTGAATGGGTTGCGGCAGGAAGTGGAGTCTCTACAACACCAGAAATCTGACTTGGAAGTTCAGCTCAGGGAAAAAGTCCAAGAAAATTCAGAATATGCAATTCAAATGCAAACTCTGAAAGAGGAGGTTGGCAGACAAACCCTGGAACAAAAGAAACTTATTGGATACACAGAAACTATGACCATTCTGATAAAGAATCTGGAATTAGAGATTAACACTATAAAGTGCAAGAAGAGTGAAGCTGAAGAGAAAATAAAGGCTAACAGCCATGAGATCAGTCATCTGAGACAGGAGAAGTTGGAGTTACATGACAAAATAGCAGAACTGGAGAAAAGATTAGCAGAGAGAGAATCTGAGGTCTCTGTTCTCCAGGATAAACTTATTAAAGTAGAGGAAGAGGGTTCAGCTCAAATAACGACCTTCACTGAACAAATAAACAATCTTCAACATGATTTGGTTTCCCTCCAGAATGAGAAACAGGAATTAGCACAGCAGTGTGAAAAGCTGAAGTTGGAGGTGGATTCCATACACAGCCAGAAGAGGGAAGTTGAAGAGCAAATAAGAGCTAAAGACCATGAGAACAGTGAGCTGAGAGAGGAAAATTTGGGATTGCAGGGAACAATTACTGCACTGGAGAAAACATTAGCAGAGAAAGAGGTTGAGTTCTCCAATTTACAGGAAAAACTTCATGAAAAAGAGAATGAGGCTTCAGAGCAAATAAAGGCTAACAGCCATGAGATCAGTCATCTGAGGCAGGAGAAGTTGGAGTTACATGACAAAATAGCAGAACTGGAGAAAAGATTAGCAGAGAGAGAATCTGAGGTCTCTGCTCTCCAGGATAAACTTATTAAAGTAGAGGAAGAGGGTTCAGCTCAAATAACGACCTTCACTGAACAAATAAACAATCTTCAACATGATTTGGTTTCCCTCCAGAATGAGAAACAGGAATTAGCACAGCAGTGTGAAAAGCTGAAGTTGGAGGTGGATTCCATACACAGCCAGAAGAGGGAAGTTGAAGAGCAAATAAGAGCTAAAGACTATGAGAACAGTGAGCTGAGAGAGGAAAATTTGGGATTGCAGGGAACAATTACTGCACTGGAGAAAACATTAGCAGAGAAAGAGGTTGAGTTCTCCAATTTACAGGAAAAACTTCATGAAAAAGAGAATGAGGCTTCAGAGCAAATAAAGGCAAACAGCCATGAGATCAGTCATCTGAGACAGGAGAAGTTGGAATTACATGACAAAATGGCAGAACTGGAGAAAATATTAGCAGAGAGAGAATCTGAGTTCTCTGCTCTCCAGGATAAACTTAATAAAGTAGAGGAAGAGGGGTCAGCTCAAATAACGACCTTCACTGAACAAATAAACAATCTTCAACATGATTTGGTTTCCCTCCAGAATGAGAAACAGGAATTAGCACAGCAGTGTGAAAAGCTGAAGTTGGAGGTGGATTCCATACACAGCCAGAAGAGGGAAGTTGAAGAGCAAGTAAGAGCTAAAGACCATGAGAACAGTGAGCTGAGAGAGGAAAATTTGGGATTGCAGGGAACAATTACTGCACTGGAGAAAACATTAGCAGAGAGAGAGGTTGAGTTCTCCAATTTACAGGAAAAACTTCATGAAAAAGAGAATGAGGCTTCAGAGCAAATAATTGCCTTCACAGCCCAAGTAAATAATCTGCAAAATGACTTGATTTCCTTGCAGAAAACAAAAGAAGAATTGGAGCGCCACTGTGAAAAAATTAAAGAAGAACATGCAGAAAACCTTATAATGGTAGAGCATGAAAAGAATGAGTTAGCAAGCAGATCTGTCGATCATCAGAGAACAATTGAAGAACGAGAAGACGCATATCAGAAATTAAATGAAGAATATAAACAACTTCATAGTTGGTTTAAGGAATGCAAGGTGAAACTTGAAGTTGCAGAGAAGAAGATTGAAGAAATGGAAGAAGAGTTTCGTAAAGACAGTGAATCCAAAGATCAGATCGCAGCTGATTTGGAACATACAGTAGAAGACCTGAAAAGAGACCTAGAAGAGAAAGGAGATGAAATCAGTACTTTGCTTGAGAAAGTCCGCATGCTTGAGGTTAAGCTTCGTCTGTCAAACCAGAAGCTCCGGGTCACAGAACAATTGCTAAGTGAGAAGGAGGAGAGCTTTACAAAGGCGGAAGAGAAATTCCAGCAAGATCAGAGAGCACTTGAAGACAGGATTGCTACATTGTCAGCAATAATTGCTGCTAACAATGTAGCTTTTCAGGAAATCAGCACTAATATTAAAGAGTGTGTTAACAGTGTGATGACTGGCATAGAAACTGTCAGCCTGAAGTTTTCTGATGACTATAAAAACTATGAGAACTGTATCTCAAACATCTCGCATGAGCTTCAGGTTGCAAAGACCTGTGTCAGGGAGATGAATAAGGGAAAAGAGCAGTTAAACAAAGACAGACACCATTTATTGGAGCAGCTGCAGGATAAAAATGAACAGGAATTGTCTTTGAGGGAGATGGTTGAGAAGCTAGAGGCAAAGGCAAGCAAGGCCGAATCAGAGAAGACGAATCTGACAACAACTGTAGTTCAACTTAAGAAGACAGTTGGAGAACTAGAGAAAATGATGAAAGAAAAAGATGATGGGATGTTGGATTTGGGAGAGGAGAAGAGGGAGGCCATTAGGCAGCTGTGTTTGTGGATCGAGTATCATCGCGGTCGTTATGACTATCTCAAGGACATTCTATCAAAGACTCGCAGAGGCCAGAGAGCAGCTTGAATCCTGCTATTTTTTTTAGGCAGCTTGTCCAATGAGGTATGGTGTTGTGATTTAGCTCATTTTTCTCGTGTGAAATAATTTTTTGTTCTCCCTTCCAAAATTGTGTGTGTTTATAATTCAATTCGTCCCGAATCATGATTAAGGAGCATCGTATAGAATTACTGAATTGGTTTTGTTCTTATCTTGAATTTGAATTGAATAATCATATTCAGTAGTTTTTTTTTTTTTTTTTAGAAGAAATTGTTCACCATAAATGCATGTTTTGGTAAACAAGTCCCCTGCTATCAAATTTCTCTTCTTTAATGTTTTTCATTATATATTTCTTGATTTGGGTCCACGTAGTTACTAAGCAAAGGCTGGTTATCATGCTTTGCTATGCTAACTCCATACTTTCATCTGAATATCAAATGAGCACCGCTATTTCCTAGGAAAATGTTTTTCATGAAATTTCCACGAATAATGACAATATACTTGCTAAATGCCACGAGAAAAATCTCTTCATAAAAGCATCTAAGAATGTTATCAGATTTGATTGCTTTGAAAGTTTATCCGCAAGTGATGCAGTAACCCATCTCGCAATAATTCCATCCCATCTGCAAGTCGAGTGTGTTGTCATTATTCATAGAATCTCGTAAAAATCATTTTCGTAAGAAATAGCGAGTACTCGCACGAGTAATTCAAAACTGGAGACCTGGATTTCAACATCGTTGGAAATGCACCACTAAGGAGCCTGAAAAGATTTTACAAACAAAATTTCGTTTGAAGGTGATTAGCCTACAGAAATGTTTTTTTGGACAATCCACTTTGACAACTATACGGGACACCCGTATAATTACACAGTATAGCATTACTGTGTTGCACTGTATGGACTGTAGTGTTACACTGTTCACTTTTTTTTTTTAAATAAATTTCGAAATTTAAAAAAAATGCATTTTTTTTTGTTCTAACATTTTTTAAGTACGTGCAAATATCTGGTTAATCAGGTACAAATATCTGGTGAATTCAGTTCATTATCTGGTTAATGGGTTTTTTTTTTGAGAAATAAAATTTTGGTTAAGTATGTGTAAATATCTGGTGAATCAGGTACAAATATCTGGTGAATTCGGTTCATTATCTTGTTAATGGGCTTTTTTGAGAAATAAAATTTTTTGTTAAGTAAGTGTAAATATCTGGTTAATCAGGTACAAATATCCGGTGAATCACGTTCATTATCTGGTTAATGGGTTTTTTTTGAGAAATAAAATTTTGGTTAAGTATGTGCAAATATCTGATAATCAGGTACAAATATCTGGTGAATCATGTTCATTATCTGGTTAATGGGTTTTTTTGAGAAATAAATTTTTTGGTTAAGTATGTACAAATATCTGGTTAATCTGGTACAAATATCTGGTGAATTCAGTTCATTACCTGGTTAATGGGTTTTTTTGATAAATAAAATTTTGGTTAAGTATGTGCAAATATCTGGTTAATCGGGTACAAATATCTGGTGAATTTGGTTCATTATCTGGTTAGTGGGTTTTGTTGAGAAATAAAATTTTTGGTTAAGTATGTGCAAATATCTGGTTAATGGGTTTTGTTGAGAAATTTTTTTGATTAAATATGTGCAAATATCTGGTTAATCAGGTACAAATATCTGGTTAATTCCATTCATTATCTGGTTAATGGGTCTTTTTGAGAAAATAAAATGTTTATTTTTTTTAAAACAAAGTCAAAATTTGAAAAGAAAAAAAAAAGCTACAATAGCGCTACAGTAGCAAGTTGTCCAGGTTATCCCGTATTTGGGTTGTCCAAATAATAGCTCTGATTAGCCTATGCATATATGAATTTTAGATGGCATGTCAGTTCGACTAGTTTGGTATATGTCAGGCAGATATGTTTTTTAGACAACCGGGTTTGACAACTATACGGGATAACCCGTATAGTTGCACAATGTAGCGCTACCGTGCTGCACTATGCAGCACTGTAGCGCTACTGTTCACATTTTTTTTTTCTCCAAATTTTTAAATTAAAAAATTTAATAATTTGCAATTTTTTTTTGCACTGACATTTTTTTAAGTACTAACATTTTTGGTTAAGTATGTGCAAATATGTGCAAATAATGGGTTTTGTTGAAAAATAAAATTTTGGTTAAGTATGTGCAAATATTTGGTTAATCAGGTACAAATATCTGGTGAATTCGGTTCATTATCTGGTTAGTGGGTTTTTTTTGAGAAATAAAATTTGTGGTTAAGTATGTGCAAATATCTGGTTAATCAGGTACAAATATCTGGTGAATTCGGTTCATTATCTGGTTAATGGGTTTTGTTGAGAAATAAAATTTTTGTTGAGTATGTGCAAATATCTGGTTAATCGGGTACAAATATCTGGTGAATTCGGTTCATTATCTGGTTAGTGGGTTTTTTTGAGAAATAAAATTTGTGGTTAAGTATGTGCAAATATCTGGTTAATCAGGTACAAATATCTGGTGAATTCGGTTCATTATCTGGTTAATGGGTTTTGTTGAGAAATAAAATTTGTGGTTAAGTATGTGCAAATATCTGGTTAATCAGGTACAAATATCTGGTGAATTCGGTTCATTATCTGGTTAATGGGTTTTGTTGAGAAATAAAATTTGTGGTTAAGTATGTGCAAATATCTGGTTAATCGGGTACAAATATCTGGTGAATTTGGTTCATTATCTGGTTAATGGGTTTTGTTGAGAAATTTTTTTGATTAAGTATGTGCAAATATCTGGTTAGTCAGGTACAAATATCTGGTTAATTCCGTTTATTATCTGGTTAATGGGTCTTTTTTGAGAAAATAAAATGTTTATTTTAAAAAAAAAAATTCAAAATTTGAAAGAAAAAAAAAAATAGTAACACTACAGTGTATTACAATGACGCTACAGTAGCAAGTTGTCCAAATTGTCTGTATTTGGGTTGTCCAACGACTCTTGTGTTCCACATGTTGTCGATTGCGAATTACCAATCTCTCCTCAATCTAGACTACACTTCTACCAAAAAAAAAAAAAAAAAGACTACACTAGAATTCTACCAAAAGAAAAAAAAAAGAAAAAAGAAAAGAAAAGACTACACTAGAACTCTCCATCAGACGGTATGCAAACCTATTTTCACCCTGTCGTTCCTGGCTGCACCAGACAAAAACTTGGTGCAACAATGTACACCCAATTTTTTGGTGCTCCATTGCCATTGGATTTTGTATTCAAGTTCATGCCATGCAAATAAGCTGTGAAAATGACGAGGAAGCTGTGCTAAAACATGTGTTGGCTGTTGTAAAATCCAAATCTAATAATACTTGTTGCGAGTATTTCTAATGGTATAATACATTAGAGTTGCTTGACTTTTTATTTTATTTTATGAATTTCATTATATCATATCACCATTTTTTGTTTTATAATATTTTAAGCAACTTTTTAGTTCAATATAGTGTAACTTAATAAACTCACCAAATGGGTCCTATAAGATTTCTTTAGCTTTTTCTTTTTTCATGTTTTTTTATTTAGGTTGTATAAGAACCAATATAAACAATTATTTTTACAGTAAAAAAAAAAAAGAATTATTCTGTTGGCAAAAAAATATAAACTATTATTCTTATAGGTGAATGTGGTATCATTATGCTTCAATGATGCAGCTTAACAAACATTTTCTTATTTTTCAGAACTACTTAACCAACCAATACTAAAAAATATTTTTTGAATGAAAATTAGTCATGCAAATTTGGATTTCATTAATATAAAATTCCTACCGACACATACTTCGGAATGATATATGATTAGTCTTTTTTTTTTTGAATCAATATATGATTAGTCTTATGATTCGCATAATCACATGTTAAGATATGCGGTGGATTATTAATCAATAATTAGCCGTTAATATAACAAGCGCTGGTGGAGCTGCGTGCCTACCATCAAAGAGACATTCTTATTTATTTCCTCCATTTTCCACTAAAAAATAGGAGAAATTTTATCTTAGAGATTTTATTTAATTTAGAAATCAACAATTAAATAACCAACACAAATTTTATTTTATTTTATTTTAAAATTTTTTTTTTTTTGGGGGTGGGGGTTATTTTACTAGGCAATGTATTGTCAATTGTGATAGATATACCGTGAAGATTCTTAATCTTAACTTTTTTGGTTTGATATTCATCCTAATTAGTCATTGGAGCCGAGTGAGCCCTCGAAGTATCCCTACGGTTTAGATCATTTGGACCCGCTATGAGCTAATCTCCAAGTCGGCCACGCGGTTAGTAAAGCCTGCCCAAGGGTTGTTGCATAACTAAGGGTCCAACTCGGGCAGAGCAATTCTTAAGTAGTAGTGCGTTAACCACTTGCACTCAACCACTTGGTGTCTTAATCTTAACTTTAAACACACAGAGTTTATTTCAGATTCTATTATATTTAATTAAGAGCATCTCCAATGTCCAAAAAAAAAAAAAGGGAATTTCCAATGATACAACCTATTGAATTGCTTAACTTCATTTTCATGGGTACTATTATGTCAACTCACAATTATTTACTTTATATTGTTTTAAGCAACTCAACATTTCAATAGTGTGACTCTTAAAAGACCACATCTTTATTTGCATTTATTTTTGTTTCAATTTAAAATATTAATTTATTGGTGATTAGACCGCTAAATATTGTGGTCTCTCTCTTTTTTTCTCTTAGTAGTTCTTACATATGAACAAATTGCTTATATAAGCAATGTTCTTACATGTGGCATCCATATCATATTGCTCCAATTATCATTAATCGACAATCTGGTAAAAAGTTGTTGATTAAAAAGTTACTAACAGATTATGGATAACCTTGAAGTGATGAGTATTACATACATCATTAAATATTTGAATGATTTTGACTTTTTAAATAAGATTTGACCTAAAGGCAAGTTTTATATCAGCGATGGATAAGCTATATTTATAATTCTGTTTCTAATATATTAAATTAAGATTTCGTAACTAATTAAGTTTTTGTTGTTTTGGTCTCTTAGAGATGAAATTAGATGCTAAAATAATTTTGTCTATAAATAAAATGTAAAATTGTGTACATGAGGGCAAAGTGTTTTTGTGAACCAATGGAGATAAAATGTCAAATTTATAGTATATGAGGGGCAAAGTGTCACGGCAAAATGTTTTTAAGCCAAATTAGGACTAAGTATAATCTATCCTTTTTATTTTATGGGCTCACAATCAAAGTTTTACCCTAAACAAAATTATGCTGCATTTTCCATCAAACATTTTATTTATAAGCAAAATATATAGCTCTAACTCATATATTAGATTATTACATTTCGGGAAAGTAAAAAATGTAAATAAAATATTGAGGGATTGATTGGCATTTCAAAGAAGATAAATTTCATACATAAAAATTATGAGAATATGGTAAGATTAAAGAAAAAGGAATTTTGTTTCTTTTGCAACAATAATTATTTATCATTGAAGAATTAGAGATTTAGAATAAATAAAAACACAATATATAGCAACTGTTTGTGATTTGTTTGGAGACACAAAGAAGGTAAATAGTTAATCATTAAAAAATTATTTAATTAAAGATTAAAGACAATTTTTCGGGTTGAAGTGACTGTTAGTAATTAATTGGAGAATCTTGTATTTTCGTACAAAATTATTATTGAACCAAGTAATGTTGAGTCGGCAACATACATAGACATGGGTCCAAGAAGCATTACTTCACTTTACTATCAGCAATTTAGAGCATGTTTGGGAATGGCCATTTCAGCTTTTTTTTTATGATTTCAGCTGTTTTGTAAAAATCTGTGATGTTTGGCTTATAAGATTATTTTTATTAAAAAGCTTTTTTCTTGAAAAAAAAGCTATTTTGCAGCTGTTTGTAAAACAGCTGGTGAGGGGACTGTTTTTTTAGATTATAATCTGAATGTCCCTGTACGCATACGGTGCAAACATGAAACGACATTATTAATAACCATTTTATACCACCCAAACAAAATAGATTATCTTAAAATCACTTTTCAGCAAACATACCCAAACAAAAAAAACAGATTCTGATTATAATCGATTATCACAATAATCGATTATTTGAAAACAGATTATCAGTATAATCTTTTTTTTCCAGCTTTCCCAAACACACTCTTAGTCTTATATTTCTTTGCTGAAAAAAGACCAAATATCCATATTCCATGCTTTCTGAGCACCAAAGAAATTTAAGATTTTGATTCTAAGTTTTTAACTGCATTTGGTGCCGTGTTTGGGGAAGCACCAAGGTACAGCACCACTGAGAGACACAAAGAGACAGAACCAAAGAGATAGATGATGAGGACATTGAGGATTGATTATTTGAAGCATAAGTTTCTTTACAATCACAAGCATTTTCTTCTAAAATTGGTGCTTACCATATTCTTCTTTGGACTCGCTTTCAGAATCCTCTTCTTTCATTCCCTGTCCCCGCAAATTTCGCCACTTTTGGAACCCCCTTTTCCTGAGAAAACAACCACCGTACCAGAACCTCAAAACCCACATGTTTTTACACAACAAGTGACTGAAAATCCAACAACTGTTTCAGAACAAGTTCCCCAACAGCAACCTGATTCAGAACATGTTCCTGAAAATGAAGATCAAGTGTCTCAAACAGACACAGGTAAGTGAGCCAGGTTCTGCTCTCTGTTGGGTCTTTTTATTTTTAATGAAAGTTCTTATTTTTAACCTTTTTTTTATACTAACACAACATGTTTAGATCTGCACTCCAAAAATGGTGTTCTGGGTTTTTCTTTATTTTCGGATTATAGTTTGTACCATATGAAGCTGAACATTTATGTTACATAGATTGGATTCTGGATAGTGGATACTAATAATTTATTAGCTTAGGAATGTGATGTGAGTGCATGCTTTCAATTTACAATTTATTGATTTAGTTTTTTGAAATGTAGATAAATGTGATTACTTTAGTGGGGATTGGGTCCCTAATCCATTGGGTCCAGTTTATACCAATGAAAGCTGCAACCTCATTGAATCTCATCAAGATTGCTTGAAGAATGGGAGGCCTGATAGAGAGTTTCTGTATTGGAGGTGGGCTCCTAGAGACTGTGATTTGCCTCGGTTTGATTCACATAAATTTCTCAATATGATGCACAATAAAGCGTGGGCACTGATTGGCGATTCCATATCCCGCAACCATGTGCAGTCCTTGCTGTGCATGCTTTCAACGGTATGTGTGTCTGTGTGAAGTGTCAAATAGATTGTAGCTGTTTGTTCACATATCTATATCTCATAATAACCAAAAGGAAAGAGGAATAAAACATGGGCCAAAAGATGATGTTCTTAACTAAGGCGTCTTCTAATAACTGTCAACCCCAACTATATTCTATGCATGTTCATGGATTTGTATTTTTCCGCGTCAAATGGTTATTATTGTATCCGTGATTTCCTTGATTGCTTTTCAATAGTTAAGGCTTTTACTTTTCATCAGCACTTAAATAAAAGCATTTATTAGATCTTACTTTTAACATCAGTTAATTGAATGATACTTGACAGCTTGAGGCATTGCTTCCTCTTACTGCTTTGAGGTGGCAAAAGAACAGTTTGTTGTTTTTCATGCTCAGAATCCTCCATGCATCTTTACAATTTAGTGTGTATAAAACTTGGGTGAGGCTATTGCCACTCCCAATTGCCTATTGATAATTTTGTACAATAAATGACTAAGATTTTGATTGGTCAGTAGGGTGTGTGGATAGACAGTTTATAATATCAACCTAAAAACTTTTGTCTAGTTTTGAACTTTGACTGTGCAATCATCCCTGTATGGTTCTCATATCTGGGATTTTGGAACATCGCATTTGGAATACAAGTTGCTTTATGCAAGCATTGCGCAAAAGATATTCTGACTTCTGAGGATGTTAAATGTGACCACTTTTAAGTAATGTCCACTTACGTTGAGTGGCTCAGCGATGCAGTGGCAGGGTCACAATGAGGCTAGTGTGGACGCATTGGCACACTCAGTCTCAAAACCTGTAACTTCTAGTAAAGTGTAGTCAAATGCCCAGTGTCGATTTCATTATTGACCCCACTAAATTAATAGAGTGCTTGACTTTATCACTTCTGTTAATTAATTTTGATGATTACCATACAATCAAAGCTGAGGTTTTCAGGTTGAAGTGAAAAAATATCAAACTTTGAGCTTTTCACATAGGAAATAGCCTGATACAAAGTTTCCATATATACATTTTTATAAAGTGTACATTTTTACTTCCGCTGACCTCAAGGTCTTAGTTCTTCCACTGCCGCAATGATAACTTACATTGGGCCAAATAATAGAATGGACAAATCTAATGATTAGACCCAAATGGTGTTTTCCCTTTTGTCTTATCTTTTGTGAGTATTTCTATGAGGATCAAACAGCTGCCTGTTGCACATATCTTTTTATGATTATTGGACCATATCTTGTTTTTGGTTCCAATGCCAAATTTGGAACTTTATTGACTTGAAACAATAAAACCAAGAATCTGTTGCAAGGTGTCTGAGAAAGTTTTTCTTTTTTTTGGTTAGCTGCACTTGTTTAAATAACCCATGAAAGAGTAGGTCTCGATAATTAGAAGTTATATATTTATCAAGTAAGTACTCTAGGCATTGTTCTTCAGCCCTAAAGCCATTGAGAATAGCAACGGTTTAATTTACAAGATTTGATGGAATGATGGTCAATTGATAGATGATTGATTTGAACATGTATCGGAATGATCGTTCGAGGGTTTGCGGTGAAAAAGTTTGTTTCAGAAAGATACTTATAGAATATGCCAAAAACAAAAGAGTGGGCTAGCAAAAGTTGAAAAGTTCCGAACAAAAAGTAGCAGAGTTAAAAGGATAGACTGATAGAGTATGATGATAATGACTAATGGCATGAACAAGCTGGAGCTACTTAATAGATACTTTAAAAGAATTCCATGCATATATAGTTGCTACTAGCCTACTTCAGGCTCAAGGCCATAATACATCTGCAGTCTTCTGACTTCTGTTTCAACTTTGTTAACACAGAGTTATTCATTAATTCTAAATTCATGACATGTAAGATTTAGTTCCCAGGGTGATTTCTCCCACTGTCCGTTATTCTTGTTCTTTTATAAACTCATTTCCTCATCGTTCTGCATCCACTTCAGGTGTATATGTACATCACTTACATAGTAATTTCAGATTCTATAATTGATTGAATGCATATTGATAGTTTATGAAAGATGGACTTTGTAACCACCTGTTTGGACTTTGGAGTGCTAGTTCAATGATGTTCAATTATGAATATTCATAAAACAAATTTATAATTAGGCACAAGAGAAGCACACTTTTTCTTATGATTTGCCAAATTCTGCTTGCTTCATGGAGTAGTAAGAAGTAAAATTCAAGGTTGTATTGAAAAATCTGGGGTTATTTCAGATTTTGGAAAGTGGAGATTGTGTTTGCCCCTTGATTTGTTTTGTTATAAAGTTTAACCATCACCGTTACAGAATCTTATCACAACATTATGGAGCATAATGTATTTTAGAAATTATGATGGCCTATATATGGTTGTTAGTTGTTACTATCAGAAACCATCAAAATGGATGTGAATGACAGACTCACTTAAACTATTCTGTCCTTCAGGTGGAACAAGCTGTCTTGGTCTACCACGATGAGGAGTATAAGTCCAAAAGCTGGCACTTCCCCAGTACAACTTCAATGTGTCAGTTATTTGGTCACCATTCCTTGTAGAAGCTGCTATTTTTGAAGACATAAATGGTGTTTCGAGTTCTGAAGTTGAGCTGCATCTTGACAAACTAGATAGTAAATGGAAGGACCAGTACATGAACTTCGATTACATTATTATTTCAAGTGGAAAATGGTTTCTCAAATCTGCAATCTACTATGAGAACAACACTATATTGGGGTGTCATTCCTGTCCGAAAAGGAACCTGACAGAGCTGGGGTTTAACTTTGCTTACCGAAAAACCCTCAACTTTGTGTTGAACTTCATAGTGTCTTCCAATCACAAAGGCTTGATTTTTTTCAGGACATTCACACCTGATCATTTTGAAAATGGGGAGTGGTTTAGTGGGGGAACTTGCAATAGAACAGCACCAGTTAAGGAAGGTGAGATGGAAATGAAGGACTTGAACAGGATGCTTCGCGAGATTGAGTTAGAGGAGTTCGAAAAGGCAGCTCGCGAGCTTCAAGAAATGGGGTGAATCTTAAACTTGTTGATTTTGCACCTCTCTCACTTTTGAGACCAGATGGACATCCTGGTCCATATAGGGAGTTTCATCCATTTGCCAACAAAGGGCAAAATGCTATAGTTCAAAATGATTGTTTGCATTGGTGCTTACCTGGGCCAATAGACTCTTGGAATGACATACTAATGGAAATGGTTATCAATGAGTGAGAAAATCAGTTAGTTGAAAATTGAAATGCACCTTACAGTTCCCTCATTGAAGTTGTGAATACAGGTGAATTGCCACACTCTGTATGCTATGATTCTTATTATTCATTCAGCCGTACAAGGATATTGGAGGCATACAAATTGAATGTAAAAGAAAGGATTCTAAATTTTAGTTTACAGGTAATTTTGATGATTTACATATACATCGAGATTGTATTGTGCCATGAAGGTAAATTGAGAGTTGAAGTACATGCCCATGAGAATCTCTCATGAGGCAACTTTTCTTCAATCGTTTTCCATTTTCTGTATCTTTCGATATTAATGATTAATGACTGGGACAAAACTTAAAGGAATGTTTTTTTAGGAGTTTATTTTCAAATACAATTATATTATTTGTAGATAAGGAGGCAAAAAAATAATAAATTTTATTAAAAAATATCGCTACATGTAAAGAATTTTATTAGTTTCTTTTTCTAAATAATAAGGCTTAGGAGTAAGGACTCACCTCATAGGCATGGAAGAAAGATTCTTAGATCACCCTCTAATGGACTTGGGGTACTAGGAGAGATGGACTCCTACTCTCTTTGTATGTTGTGAGCTCTTACTAACTAAGCTACTTTAGCATATAATATTTTTACCTAAATTTCTTCGTGATAGATGATATATATTTTTTTGAAACACTTCGAAATAGATGATTTTTTGTTTTTGACTTGAGAATTACTGCATTTCATTAATAATTAAAGATTCAATACATGTACGGATATCATAAAATAAATGAGGACTAGCATGAGAAATGGCCACCCTAGCTAAGTTATGAGCAATCATATTGGCTTGCCTCCTAGTAAACTCAACATAAGAGTTTTGACAAAAAGAAAAAAGCCCTCTTTACAAGATGAAATTATTGCACCAAAATATGACAAATCAACACTAGAGGAGTGCATCCCATCTACCACCAATTTGGAGTCTAGCTTTAAAATGACCTTTTTATACCCCAGTTCCTTCATCCACAAAATAGCATAATAAAGGCCAGTGGCTTCTCCCAAATGAACATCAATAATAGGGCTAAACCAATGAGTTTTGGCCCCAAGAAAAGCACCCAGCTCATCTCTAAGACACAAACCAATACCCACTTTGTTACTACCAGAAGCAAAGGATGCATCAATATTACACTTAACAAAACCATTAGGAGGCTTGGACCAAGTTGGGCGAATAGACTCGGGAATTCGGACATGAGACGGCTGAGACCAAGCATGCTTGATGCCACTCACTGAGCACCGAATGGCCACGCTGGATAATAGTGGTCGCATTATCATAAATGTTGTCCCACACTATAACATGCTCCAATCACAAGCATCATTAGCTGGAAAGTTGCTACTCAAAATCACGTCCTGATAATGCACTCTAGTCCACACATTCATGGCTTTTGCACAAGTTGAAAAAATATGCCAACTTCGTAATAGATGATGAGTAGCGTTCTCTTCAAAAAAAAAAAAAAAAAAGATGATGAGTAGCGTTACATAGCTTAAAATAATTGACTATACTATTCATTCATGTATTAAAGGCTCGGTGAAAATGTTTATAGTGTGTTTCTGTGGTATAAAAAGTATTAGATGTGATTTTAGTTACCAAAGAAGCTAGAATTAATGCCTGTTTGGAATCACAGTAAAACAAGGAATAAACATGTTCCCATCATGAAAACTAATAATAGTAGCTTCAGTGAAAAGTATGATGAACTTGATTCTAACATACAACCAAACATGCACTTATTAGCTTCTGGAACAGATGCGCAACCAAACGAGCACTACGAATGATCTCAAGATTTGAGTCCAAGTTATATTATTATTGTGAGCTAAAAATCAATCAAAATGAGTCGACCCTTATTCGTGCTTTTATCATATCTTTTTGAACGGCTGTTATTTAAATTCTATATTAAAAAAATTCAATTTCCATTTATATATATTTTTCCCATAGAAAATTTTCAATGGAACAAGTGTACATCTAACATTAGTACATACATAATCGAGCCATCAAAGGTTCATTCGTTTGCACAAATTCAGATTTATCGTATTTTGTTCTTTGATCGATATGTATATAGTCATTATTAGGGACGGAGCTATTTGATGGGTGAGGAGGGCTAGGGCCCGCCCTGACTTTTTTTAATTTTTAATATATATATATATATATATATATATATATATATATAAAATGAAAGAAAGTGTAAAGTAAGCGTAACTCTAATTGGTGCTATTAACATATATTTTTTATCTTTCTGAATTCTATATTGCACATTACTTTTTTCTTTCTTTTCATCTTTTTTTATTCTCTCTTTATTTTCTTAATTCTCTTTCTTAACATATAGACTTAATTTTACTTTTTTATATATATACTTTTTCCTTCATGTACGTTTTTTTTTATTGTTATATATAAGTGTTATACACATACACACATTTGCTTCGTTGGGTGGGTTGGGGATTTGTCTTATGATTTTTTCAAATTATTGTAAATATTATTTATTATATGGATTTTAAACTAGTTTTTTATTTTATTAATTTAATTCAATTAAAACTATTTTTTATTAATTTAATTTTTGTCTCATCTACATTTATAATTTTTTTAGATGAAGAAACCATATATACTTGTGTATCGAGTTATAACTCTTATTCTCACACTTACTGTTTTTACATATACTACAAAATGATCTTTTTCAGCTATAAATATAGTTAAGACTATACTTAACAACAAAATGGAAGATGAATTTTTAAGTGACTATCTGCTAGTATATATTGAAATGAAGATTGCTGAAAAGTTTAGTATAGATCAATTATAAATGATTTTTGTGACATACAGGAGAGACATTCTGTGTTTTGATAGATTACTCATGTAATTAATATTTTGAAACATATAATTATGAATATTTTATATGGATTTTAATACATATATATTTTTTAGATGAACTTTGATATTTATAGTTGGCCCTCCCAAACTTCGAAGTCTGGCTCCATCCCTGGTCATTATGTGAGACAAACTAACCCTCAGGTTGAGGTGTTGGTTTGGTGAAATGCTTTTTAAAATATTGATCCTGAGATTTGAACTTTGAACTTGCAAGTAGGTACAATTCACTTTCACTGCAACTAGTCTTGGATAAGATTCGAATCTACCATTTATTGTTTATTCGTCTTAAAAATTCAAAATTGCCCCATATATGATAACTTGTTTTAGATAGGACTGTGCTCAAAACTTATGGTAAATTATACAAGAATAATATTCTCATATCTTTGAGAAATAATAAATAGAATTTAAATTTCTAAATTCAAGTTTATTTTCAAACTTCTATTATTTATTTATTTTTTTGACAAATTTGTAACTTTCTATTATTATTTATATTTTTCTTTCTGATTAATGGTTACAAATTTTTTAAACAGCAGTGATATTCGGACAACCCGGCTGGACAACCATACGGGACAACTTTTTGTCCTATAGCGCACTGTAGTGCTACAGTAGTGCTTTTTTTTTTTTTTTTTTTTTTTTTACAAATGTTGACTTTTTTAGAAAAATCCATTTTTAAAAAAATTCATTAACCAGATAATGAACTGAATTCACCAGATATTTGCACCTGATTAACCAGATATTTGCACATACTTAACCAAAAAACCCATTAACCAGATAATGAACCGAATTCACCAGATATTTGTACCCGATTAACCAGATATTTACACATTCTTAACCAAAAAATTTATTTCTCAAAAAACCCATTAACCAGATAATGAACCGAATTCACCAGATATTTGTACCCGATTAACCAGATATTTGCACATTCTTAACCAAAAAATTTATTTCTCAAAAAAACCCATTAACCAGATAATGAACCGAATTCACCAGATATTTGTACCCGATTAACCAGATATTTGCACATTCTTAACCAAAAAAATTATTTCACAAAAAAACCCATTAAGCAGATAATGAACTGAATTCACCGGATATTTATACCTGATTAACCAGATATTTGCACATACTTAACCAAAAAAACTCATTAACCAGATAATGAACTCAATTCACCAGATATTTGTATATGATTAATCAGATATTTGCACATACTTAACCAAAAATTTTATTTCTCAAGAAAACTAAATATTTAAAAAAAGAACAAATTATTTTTTATAAAAAAAAGTATTTTTCAAAAAAAGTCAAAATTTTAAATAAAAAAAAAATAACATTACTGTAGCGCTACAATAGCGCTACAGTGGACAAACATACTGTTGTCACTGTACGTTGTCCACTTTGCTTGTCTAAAAAACATTATTGTTTTTTAAATTAGTGCTTTAAGGACTCTGACAAACTATATACAATTATGTTATAAGAGCTGTCTATACTTTATTTAAAATGAAAATAAACAACATTTTGTGTTCTTAATTTTTTTTTAATGTCTATTAAAAATATATGAAATACTTCTGTAATTTTTTTTTTTTATGTGATAGTACTATTTTTTTTTCAATTGCCGCGTACAAATACATTGCACCCATACAGTACAGTATTCAGTATTCACTAGTTGCCCCATCTTTGGTAACTTGTTTTGGGTAAGACCGTAACTATGGTAAGTAATTGACTGTGTTTCTCTCCCTGCCTTTGCCCCAACGGTCAAAAATAATTAAGAGCATTCCCATAATCACCTTTTCAATCCTAATCTTCAAATTTCAAAAATCCGACCGTTGCAGCAACCCTCCTATAAAAGACTCTTCTGTTCTCTTACACACTACACTACACACCAATCATTTCTTGATTTTCTTGAACCCAATTCCCTCTCTCTCTCTTTCTCTCTCTCTCTTCTACCATCCATGGCTGACACAGTTGCTGAAGTCCCCACAAGGAGGCCAAGGGGAAGCAGAAAGGCACTGAAGGAGAAAACCCCATCAACAAACGAGGCCAACATCTTGGCTGGTAAGGTTTCTGAGTCCTCTGCCACACCGGCTTCGCCGCCATCTGAGGCGAAGGAGAAGAAGGGAAGAGCTGCCTCAAAGAAACAGTCGAAGCAGCAGCAGCAATCTTTTGAGAAAGACTTGCTCGAAATGCAGGAGAAGTTGCAGCAGCTGCAGCTAGAGAAGGAGAAGACTGAAGAGCTATTGAAGGAGAAAGATGAGGCTTTGAAGCAGAAGGAGGAAGAGCTTGAAAGCCGTGACCGTGAACAGGAGAAGCTTCAGATAGAGCTCAAAAAAATGCACAAGTTGAAGGAGTTCAAACCCACCATGGTTTGTTTCATCTTGCTTCTAATTAGATCTTGTTGAGTTTAATTTTGATATACTTTGGCACAATTCTTTTTTACATCATCAATCAATCACAAATGATTAACTGATTGATGGTGTAAAAAATCTTTACATAAGACTTTGTACATTTAAATACAAGCATTTTCCTTTTCTTCTTTATGAACTTTATTTTTCACTTTCTTATGTCTTTTTATTTATGGGGTCTTCTCTTTTGTGTATGTTTGTGCAGACTTTGCCTGTGCTGATCAACAAGGAACAAGAAAAGAAGGACAAGAAGAAGAATGGGTGCCCTGAGAAGAAAAGGCCTTCTACACCGTACATTTTGTGGTGCAAAGATCAATGGAACGAGGTATATAACAAGAAAACCTTTGGGATAACTAATGGAATTTTATGTTTTTTTTTTTTTAATGTAATTTTTATGCATTGTGATGGCTTGATGCAGATTAAGAAAGAGAACCCAGAGGCAGAATTTAAGGACATTTCAAACATGTTGGGGGCTAAATGGAAGACAGTGAGTGCAGAAGAGAAGAGGCCTTATGAGGAGAAGTACCATACTGAAAGGGAAGCTTATTTGCAAGTAATGGCAAAGGAAAAACGTGAAACTGAGGCAATGAAGCTGTTGGAAGATGAGCAAAAGCAGAAGACTGCCATGGAATTGCTTGAACAGTATATCCAATTCAAACAAGAGACAGAAAAAGAGAGCAAGACTAAGTAATTTTATATCATATCCTTTCTACTATGATGTGTGTGTGCGCGCGCGCTAGTGTTACCATTACATAACATTGTTATTGATGTTTGTCTTTTACTTATATTTTCATAGGAAAGAGAAGGATCCATTGAAACCAAAGCAGCCCATGTCAGCTTATTTCTTGTTCACAAATGATAGGAGGGCAGCCCTTCGTGCAGAGAACAAGAATGTCCCGGAGGTAATATTTGAGAAACATTATCCTTGTTTATGAGATTTTTTGAGTCATTAATGATGAATGATTGAAAACAAAACTTACTTAATGTGCTGCATGTCTTTCAGATTTCCAAGGTCACAGCTGAAGAGTGGAAAAACATGACAGAAGAACAAAGGAGGCCTTATGAAGAGGTTTGCACCTTTTGTCTCATCTTGACATTTGATTATGCCCTTTTCTTTTATAGTCTTTTATTGAGGCTTGATTTCTTAGTAGTTACTTGTTTATTTTGTAATGAACAGATGGCAAAGAAGAACAAGGAGAAATATATGCATGAGATGGAGGCTTATAAACAGAAGAAAGATGAGGAGGCTGCCAGTGTCAAGAAGGAAGAGGAGGAGCACATGAAACTTCAGAAACAAGAAGCCTTACTACTGCTGAAGAAGAAGGAGAAAACTGAAAATCTGATCAAGGTTTTTCTTTTTTTGCACTTATCATTTGTTACTGTTTTCCACCTTGCACTTTCATTGTGGCTAATCCACCTAAAACATATGCAGAAAACAAAAATGAACAACCAGAAGAAGAAGCAAAGCAAGGAAGATAAGAATTCTTCTGACCTTAACAAGCCTAAGAGACCTGCATCTTCATTCCTCCTATTCAGGTGAAATCAATTAATAGAGATTAAGTTAAACTAAATTTAAGAGGGCATAGTGTTCCTAAATGTAACAAGTAAAAACTTATTTGGGTGCAGCAAAGAAGCAAGGAAAATTTACAGGAGGAACGACAAGGAATCAGTACCTCAACCCTTAACGCACTTATTTCATTGAAGTGGAAGGTATTGCTTCCTTTTTCTCTCTAATTTTGATTTTGCTTTATACATCATTGTCAATACTTATATCTGAGGTTGTGACCAATTTGGCTATAGGAACTGAGTGAGGAAGAGCGACAATTCTGGAATGGCAAAGCATCTGAAGCAATGGAAGCATACAAGAAGGAATTGGAAGAATACAACAAATTCCTTGTTGCAACTGCAAGCCAGGAGCAGCAAGAATGATGAATTGAAAGAGCCCTGACTTTGACATGTTCAAATTTGTATTGAACATATGCTTATCTAGTCATGTTTATGTTTATGTTACTTTAAACTGTAATTTCTTCATGTAGGGTGAATTTGTTGGGTATGTAGGCACCTAAGGCCTGAAGTTAAATTCAGAATCATTCTCAACGATGACAATTTAATTTTTAATTCAGAATCTTTCTCAGATATCATTGTTTCAGTTGTTATCATTTTCAAAAGAGGGGATTACTCAAAATTCACCTGATATATTGAGTGTAATTTTGAATAGAGTGGGCCCAACTCAGCAACAATTTTTTTTTTGGTTAAGTGTTTTATAAAGACGGTAACGAAGTTAAATGTAATAACTAAATTTAATTTAAGCACGATTTATTTATTTATTCTATAGATTCTATAGATAAAATTCATGAAGCAATTTACTTTTCTTAGTGTGAGCCGTGGCGGATTCAAGATCCCAAAGCCAGTAACATGAATGTTAAAATCAAAATTTTTTAATGATAAACTATATTTTTTTACTTTTATCTTTATTTTAAATTTCAATTCAGTCTATCTCTTCATCTTTAATTTATGTTTCAATGTGGTCTTTCCACGTTGGTATAAATTTTGCAAAACAATGGATCATTTTGGAGCAAAAGAATAAAAGAGAGACAATTTCATAGCAAAAAAAGAGACCACACAAGTTAGCTTACAAAATAAGGGACCATTTCAGAACAAAAAATAAAAGAGAGGCCACATTAGTATAACTTTGCAAAATAAGAGACCATTTTGGGGGGAAAAAAAAATAAAAGATCGACCAAATTGAAACCTAAAATAAAGGTAAAATATCAAAAGTTTAGTCAATTTTAATATATGTAATCAAATAAATTACATATTTCATAATTGTCCTCTACGTGATTTCATGTTTTAAAATTGTTGAATGACCAACTAATTGCCAATGCTATTGAACACATCTCTTTCAATATAAGTGAGATGAAGAAATAGTGAAGTGAAGAATGAGTAGCATGGGTGCAAATAAATCAACAATGGGGGCAAAAATAAAATATATAAGATAATCATAAACTTTTTTTATAAAATGAGTGGGTGGATGCTCACACTCACTAGTATGTGCGTCCGACTCTGAGTGTGAGATCTCCTCAATCATCTTAAGGCTCTGTTTGATAAAAACTAGCAGATAGTGGATAAGCTAGCAGATAGCGGATAAGCTAGCAGATAGCGGATAAGCTAGCTGATAGCATGTATCAAATAAGCTAGCTGATAGCGAATAACAGATTAGGATTGTCCAACAAATTCCACCCCTGCTTGCCTAGCATAGCCAGATTGAAGGCATACAAATTACGAAACCCCATTCCACCATCCTTCTTAGGGAGAGACAATTTATCCCAAGAAAGCCAATTTATTCCTTTGGATCCCCCAGTCTTTGCACCCCACCAAAAAGAGTTAAGCATTCTCTGAATCTCATCACTAAGGGAGGGAGGGATTAGATACATGCTAATGCAATAAGCCGGAATGGCTTGGGCAACCGACTTGATTAAAATCTCCCCACCTGCCATCGAGAGAGTCTTGCCTTGTCAGTTATTGATTCTCTTCCAAATTCTGTCCTTGATGAAGCCGAATGTGGATTTTTTTATTTCTGCCAATCATAGATGGGAGGCCCAAGTATTTCCAAGAACCCAAACTTTCTCGAACACCAAGAATATTGATTATAAGATCACGGTTTACCTGGGAGGCATTCTTGCTAAATTGAATTTCGGACTTCTGATATTTAATAGCCTGACCTGAGGCAGCTTCATAGACTTGGAGAATATTCTTTATAACATTTGCTTCCCTCTCGCTTGCTTGAAAGAATAGAAAGCTATCATCTGCAAACAGGAGATGGGAGACCACTGGAGCATTCTTGCAAATCTTTACCCCATGAATGAGCCCTCTCCCTTCAGCACTTTTAATCAAGGAGGAAAGACCCTCGACACACAGGATATATAAATAGGGGATAGGAGATCCCCTTGCCTCAACCCTCTACCAGGATGGATAGGACCCACCTCTTCTTGATTCAAAATAACATTATACTCCACTGAGCTGACACACATAGACATCCATCTCACCCATTTAGGGTCAAAACCCAACTTCAGCATGATGGCTTCCAGAAAGGACCAACTAACCCTCTCATAAGCCTTGCTAATGTCCAGAGCAACTTCTCCTTTTAGACCTTTTCTGTGACAATTCATATAATTGAGAACTTCATTAGCAATGAGGGCATTATCAACAATAGATCTACCACTGATAAAGGCAGACTGCTCTTCTAAAACACACTTGTTCACTACCTTAGCTAGCCTGTCAGCTAAAGTTTTTGAAAGAATTTTATACACCACATTACAGAGAGAGATTGGCCGCAGGTCTCTCATACTAGCCGAAGTGTCACATTTGGGGATCAAAGCTATATTGGTACTATTAATAGTTGCTGGAATAGTACCTTCCTCCAACCATTTCATGCAAGCATCAAAGATATGGTGGCCACAAGTGTCCCAAAAATTGTTGTAGAAAGCCGCGTTCAAACCGTCGGGACCCGGGGACTTGTCAGGGTGCATAGAAAGGGTGGCACATCTAAACTCCTCGATTGAGAAAGGAGCTAGAAGACTATCATTATCATGCACTGAAATTTTCACTGGAACTTCCTCTAGAACTTGATCAAAATTATTTGATTGGGATGAAAAAAGACCCATGAAATATTCATGAGCCACGCGGCTAAGACCTGCTTGATTATCAACAAGCACACCACTATCATCTTGGAGTTGGGAGATGGAGTTGCGCTTTTTTCGGACTGTTGTTGAAGCATGGAAGAATTTTGTGTTTGAGTCTCCACCTCTCAACCAGCGGGTCTTAGCTCTCTGCTTCCAGTAATCCTCTTCTTGAATCAAAACATTTATAAGCTGGTCCTTCAACAATTGAATTCTGGCTAGATCCTGAGTACTCGAGATGAGCCTGCAAGCTTCTAGTTCCTTCTGAATGCGTTGAACATCTTGCCTAAAGGATGGCCAAATGCTCCTACCCCAGGCTTCCAAAATTCGACCACAATCTGCAATACGATCCTCAATCTTCATAAAGTCACTCAGACCCCAACCATTAGAGACCATATCCCTGACTTCATCATGGAAAAGCCAAAGGTTTTCAAACTTAAATTCTCTGATAAATTTTCTGGACTGGGGCGGTTCTGTAGTTAGCAAAATGGGACTATGATCTGATATGGGAGCAGCAAGATTTACTAGACGAGCTTGAGGAAACAAACCCCAACCAAGAAAGATTAACAAGAGCCCTCTCAAGTCTCTCTTCCATTAACTAATCCATACTGTGATTGTTTGTCCATGTGAATTGGTAGCCTTCAAGAGGGATATCAACCAAGTTACTTTCCATAACAACATCACGAAAACCTCTAAGAAGCCATTGTGGATGGTCAATCATACCTTTTTTTATCATCTGGAGATAGGATATCATTAAAGTCGCCCAAGATACATCACGGAAGAGATGACATTCCAGCTGGGGTTCTTAACAGATTCCAAGACTCACTTCTTCGGTTTCTATCAGGAATACCATAAAAGCCAGTGAGGCGCCAACTGTCTCTACCATCCTCATCTATTTGGGCATCAATAAAATTGTTTGCAAAGCTTGTGATAGTGAGATGCACATTATTCTTCCAAAGCATAGCTAAACCACCTCCTCTACCTTCATGGTTAGAAACAAAAAAATTATCGAAACCAAGCCGGACCTTTATTTCCTCAACTTTCCCGGCGTCCGCAACAGTCTCACATAGAAAAATTACGTCAGGGAGATGAGAATAGGCTAGGTCCTTCATAGTGGGAACTGCTCTTGGGTTGCCGAATCCTCGGCAGTTCCAGCTTAAGATGATCATTGTTTCTGGCAGGCCTGGTGACCAGGCCCTGCAGTTAAAAAGACATTCCAAAAGTGGTTCTTGTTGCTGTGCCATCTAGCTCGTTTTCACGGTGCTGGGGTGCAATTCCAGAAATTGCATGGGTTACATGAATAACACCCCCTCATGCACGTTAGTTATTAGGCCCACACGCTTTCTTTTTTTCTCAACCGCATCTTCCTCGTCCGTATCATTAGGAGTATCATTCAAACTTGATTGCGGTCCCATTATAGCTGGATGATTGGAGACCGCAATCCTAGCAGTAATAATAGGTGATTGATCGTGATCTTTAGGATTAATAGTTATCGTTTTTATCATAGTGCCTCCATAAACATAGGGATTTGCTTGATGGACTGGACCAGAATCTTCCCCCTGATTGCCTCTACCAGAATTTCCTTGATTCTCGCCATCTAATCCGTGGTCCTTCCAATCTTGTTTTTCGAATCGCAAGTATCTTCTACCTCCGGCGCCGCCGTTCCTCCTAGACTCCACTCTGAGTTCCGGTCCCCATCCCCTCAATCCGTCGTCGTTCACAAGATCAAAGATTTTTCCACAGAACCTCTCGCTGTGCCCGATGCATCCGCATAGAAAACAAAAGACTCCGAGCCGTTCATATTTGAAACACACCGTCTTGCCCTCTCCTGCTTGCTTACTTATCTTCTTGAATCTCTTCAGGGGTTTCCTCACGTCGATCAAAACTTTAATCCTCATATATGTCCTCCAGAAAGTATAGGTATTATATGCATCATATTCAACAAATTGACCTATGAAGTTCCCCAGCAACTGACCTACTCTCTGTATCATAAAGCCAGTAGGGACGTCGTGAACCTGGACCCAAAATGTTGCATGGAAAAGTGGGATCTGGTTCAGGACTTCTCCTTCTTGGATAGCAGATAAGATAGGAAGATAGTTATCAAAGGACCAAGGGCCATTATTCATGATTATTTGCATATCCAAGTGGTGGAAAAATTGGAACAAGTAGAGGCCTTTTTCTATCTCCTTCACCGCTACTCCCTTCCCTGGACTCCACACATCTGCCATACGATCTCTCATAGCAGTAAATCTAATCGGTTTCTCAGTCCAAAAGCGCCCTACCAAGCATAGACTTAGGTCAACCCCTGCCTCCATTTCCTCCGATGGATTCTCTTCCCCAATAAGCACCTCTTCCTCCTCATCCTCTCCCAACGACAGGTTATCCAGATTCATCTCCATGCTACTTAGAGAAGAAAGACTATGTGCTTTAGAGAGAAGCAAAAGAGAAAACAAAGAAAAAAACTGAACACGAAAACTACTACTCATAAAGGAGAGAAAAACCTAGACTCTCACAGAGGAGAGAAAAACGGTTTAGAACTTAAGATTAACTTCGAATACCTTGTATATAAATATTCGATTTACTTCCTTCAAAAAAGTATTCGATTTACTTCAGTTAATAAATACTCATTACGTTTCGTTTGATTAGGGGAGTGGAAGTTGGTGTGGCTGCAACATCATTGCTTAATGCAGTGGATAATTGGGCGTGGTCACTAACACTCCTCCTGGTCCCTCTCTCTTTCAAGTTTCAACTACACTTTGATTAGATTGGGTAGAGAAAAGAATAATTTTACATATTTCTAACATTTGTTCCTTATAGTTTTTCTAATTACTTAAAGACTTTTTCACTTTTCTAGATATTAGATATTTATTATTTGGACTAATTAGGAGGATGTAGCTTTTTTTTTTTGTTACACCCAGGATGTAGTAATATTTATTAGTAGTATTTTTTTGGTAGATATTTATTAGTGGTATTTGGTATTACTCTAATATTATTTAACTGTTTTCAATAATTCTATTTTCTATTATCTAATTCTTCTAATAATATTTTTATTAAAATCAATAATTATATGTTCACAAGATATTAAATATATTATTTTTATCTACTATTTTTCAGTATTAGACGATTTTTTTTTTACACAATTTTTCTAATAATATAACATTATTCATATATTGCTGTATCAAGAAGATTTCATGCTTTATTATCTAACTGTTATATTTCTGGAAGTAATAATTATTTATTTATTAACAACTTTTTTTTTTGACGGATTAACTACTTATTTATAGATTTAAAAATAACTATAAACTAATAAAATCGTAAGCTACAAGTCTACAAATGTACATTTCTTAAAAAAAAAAAAAAAAGTCTACAAATGTACATTTTCTTTTTGGGTTAGTTATCAATTATTATTTTAAATTTTAAAAATAATATAAAGAGAATAAAATAAGAATAGAATATTTATAATAAATTAATCATCGACATAAGAAGACATGATGTTCCCTTAATTGGTCAATTGCAGAGGGAAAAAGTCACGGCGTGATTTGGCAATAGATTATGAAGATAGATACAGGGTCTACTTTATATCCAGCTTGATTTATATTTCCTTATTTTCATAATTGCAATGACAACGAAAGAGTATTAATCTGGATAGAAGAAAATCTCCAGTGCAGCCCCTTTCCTCTAAAGAAAAAGGAAAACACTCCTTCGATTTGGACAAACAGATCATGAATCATGATGGATGCATGACGCCAGATCTATTTATTTTGGAAAGGATAATCCTAAAAAAATAATGTAAACTATAATATATAACAGAATTTGAAGAAGTGGAAGTGTGGACATATAAAAAAGCAATAGTGTCCAGATCCTAATACTATAAAACAAGTTTTACACGGCTTATTACTCAATGAAAAATAGATTCCCCCAACCGCATGCTTCGGTCTCTCCTACCCTCCCCTCCTAGTTTTAGGTGAATGAATAGTTTGTGTTTGTTACACAACAACTTTTAAGTATAAGATTTCACATCATAGTTAATTAACACTTGTTCTTCCTTAGTCATCACCTCCATGGCAGACCCACCTAAGGGGGACCCCTTCCCGGAGAACCGCCGTGATGATGACGACGCCGGAGCTGCTTTCGTCCTCCAGTCCAAAGGTATAATAATAATATCAATCACTCACTCATATATAGTTTGAACAATTTTATTTATATTTATGTTCTCTTGAATTAATCAAAATATGGCATCATGCCTTATACATTATAATTAACTAGTGTATATATGATATGATGAAATAGGTGAATGGTGGCACGCGGGATTTCATTTAACGACGGCGATAGTGGGGCCAACCATACTTACGCTGCCGTACGCATTCAGAGGATTGGGGTGGGGGCTTGGGTTCTTCTGCCTCACCGTGATGGGTGTTGTGACCTTCTACTCTTATTACCTTATGTCCAAAGTGCTTGAACACTGTGAGGCCTCCGGTCGCCGCCACATCCGTTTCCGGGAACTCGCCGCTGACGTCTTAGGTGATCATCATCTTCACAATTCAAACATGCTTACTACTCATTTAATTTTTATTATTTTTTCATTTAATTATTAATTTTTATTTTTTTTTTGTTTAAAAAACAAACGCAGTAGTTCAACGTAATTCCTAGAATGGCAGGTGTCAAAATCTGGAGACTTTCTGTTCCTAATTGACTTTGATAACTTCAGCTCAAAATTTATGTGGACAAAATTTAAGCACTTTCTTTTTTTGATGCTATCCAAAATTTTAGCATTATTGTTTCATTGATGCTTTGTAAAAAATATATTTATATATTTATTCTTAGAAAGAGATTGAAACATTTGAGAAAGCCTTTCGTCCATATTTGGTGTAACTTTAGATTCGATTTTCGGTTTTTTTTTTCTATTAATAAAATACATGTAAACTTTATTATCAACTTTCGTTGAAATTTGGAAGTGTGTGTTTCCCTATTTTTAACCTTTAATATAACAAAAAATATCTACTTCTCAAACAGTACGCTTAAAGGACATTTAAAGAATATTTTTAAAGGAAAACAACAATACACAGCCTGGCTTCCTTGTTGATGGGTTCTAGTATGAAGTAGGTGTTTTAGTGATATACCCATATACCACTACTTTTTTTATCATGGATAATTTTGAACCATTAGATATATCAATAAAATATTCAATGGTCTAGATTTAGTGACCCAAAAAAAAAATTTTTCAACTTAGACTTGATAATATAGGTAGATCCAAAAATTGAAAATGTCAATTTTACCCTTTATCCCTCCCACCCACCAACCACCGTCTTCTCACTCCTAAGGCTAGCATTGTTCAACGAGTGTATGTTTTTGGATGAGGTTAGATGAACAAGAAGTCTGAAGTCAAGGAAGAATCATACCGCACTTGAGGAGATTGAGAATTAATTGAGGTTTGATGCATAATTACAAGAAAAAACAAAACAATATCAGGCTTTTGGGGTTTGAATTTTAAAAATATATATATATATATATATATATATATATATATATATATATATATATAAGAATTCATGTAATCCAACATCGACCTCTACACCTCCCAGATATTCCTATTTCCATTGTCATGTTCATTCGACACCTTCAGAACACAGTCCCGTGAATGAACAGACGAACAACCACACACAATAACAATGGCATTAGAAACAGAACAAGTGAACAAATGAACAAAATAATGAATAAATGAACAAATGATTCAACTCTTTCATCACCAAATCTGAACGAATCAACATCATAAAAAATGAACATGCACGGTACAAATCAACACCAGAACAAAAATAAAAAAAATGTGTGAGATTTGCTTCATATCTACTTTAGATCTGCTTCAAAACCTTCAGTTCTGCTTCATATCTGCTTCAAACGCGGTGGATCTGTTTCAGACGGCGGAGAGGTCGAGGATCTCGCACCACAGGCGAGGAGGGGCGGTGACGGTGGCGGCGTCCTTGCCGTGAGAGATGAGGGCGGCGGCGGTGTCCCTAAATCGTTTGCTGCTATAATGGCCGAAACCCATTTTGAATCAACCCAGAACCCGGATTCTGGTGTGGGTTGTTCTGTTCAGATGGAAAACCCAAAATTGTTCTCCTTGCCATGCCCAAAATGGTCGCTTGGTCGAAGAGGATGATGGCGTGGGAGTTAGCGTTCGTTGTGGGTTTTGTGGTTGGCGACAGAGAGTTTGGAGACGACGACGTTATAGAGCAGACATGGTGGCGGATCTAGTTTTGGGGGGGGGGGGGGGGCGACGGAGGTTTCGATCTGAAACTTCTCTTTCGGGCCGGGTTCAATGGCGATGCGGCAGAGGGTGAAGGGTGGGGGTCCGACTGTTGGTGGGGGAAGAAGGTAGAATATAGCGGACTGAGGGTGGGGTTTGGTGGTGGAAGAAGGCAGAAGGCAGGGATGGAGATGGGGTGAATAAGGGGTAAAATGGGTTTTTTCAAAATAAAATAAAATTAAAAATAAAATTAAAAACCTGAAAAACCTATTTTAGCCGGTTAACTTAGTGCCTCACCCGTATACCAATAAAACTGGTGCTTCACACTAGAATCCACCTTCCTTGTTGCCTGGATGAGCCCTGATTTCTCTAAGTATTATTTTAATTGCAATAAGTTCTTTATTCTAATTTTTATTTTTATTTTGACGGGGTTATTCTAATTTTTATTGTTCTTATAAAATAAAAACTTATTATAATACATACGTGTAGCATTGTGTAACACCACTTTACTGATTGTGACCTTGCTTTGTTGCTTTCGTTTATGACAGGGTCGGGTTGGATGTTCTATTTTGTAATCTTTATCCAGACGGCAATTAACACTGGGATTGGCGTTGGAGCAATCTTGCTTGCTGGGGAATGCCTCCAGGTTTGATTCGCATTTATATATATTTTTTTATTGCTTATAATTCCTTTCTCCTATTCCACGGATGAATTTCCTGTCATTTTCTAATCAATACATAAAAAAGAGCATTTAGAGACTTCACATCATAGCAACATCATTGAAAACAACTGGATATATTTATAGTAACTAGTATTTTTGCAACATTATTATTAATAACTTGAATTGTGCCTCTATATGTATCAAACTTTTTTTTTTCTTTTATCTCAAATTAAGTCCACTATGTCAAACATTTTCTTTACTTATTTCACACTTTGCTTTCAATATTTCCTTCCCACCAATAATGGTGGTACTCATTCATCTCCAAGGCTTTTTATTTATAGATAGAAGTGATCAGCAAAAACCTTGAAACAATTTTATCTATAATTTGAGTGCAAAGAATTGAATATTATTTTTATTTTAAAATGATATTACAATACGTAATGTATACTATGTGTTAAGTGTTCCTCTTTGATTATTACTAACGATCAAGTAATCCTCTTAAATCATGTGGTGCTGACACGTGTACCTTTATTAGAAAATCAGTAATCCCCCTTATTAATTAGTATAGATATAGATTTATTATTTAAAATAGAAAAAACAAAGGCAAGGATGTAAAAAAAAATAGATTAGAAAATATGAATAGCTCTGCCTCTATTTATGTCAATTCAGATATTGTCGTGTTTATTTCCAAAACATTGTACCTTTACCGGTTTATAAATATTTTAAAACAAAAAAATATATAAATTTTAGAAGAAAAAAAATTAAAAAAAAAATTCATCACTTGACAGTGGCTTGCATCATTGTGCTACACTAAAATCAGTATTTCCCTTTATTAATTAGTATAGATATTGATTTATTATTTAAAATAGAAAAAACAAAGGCAAGGATGTAGCAAAAAAAAAAAATACAAAATATAAATAGCTCTGCCTCTCTTTATGTCAATACAGAGATTGTCGTGTTTAACTTCCAAAACAATGTACCTTTACCGGTTTGTAAATATTTTAAAACAAAAATTATATAAATTTTAGAAAATTAATAATATAATAATACAAATATTCCATAACTTAACTTTTGGCTTGCACTATTGTGCTACACAAACATCAGAATTTCCCCTTAACAATTAGTATAGATATTGATTTATTATTTAAAATAGAAAAAACAAAGGCAATGATGTAGCTTTAAAAAAAAGTATTAACAGAAAAAATTAGAAAAAAAAAGTAGAAAAAAATATATTTAAAAAAAATTAGGAAAAAAAATTAGGAAAAAATTAGGAAAAATAGTAATTATAAAAAAGTATTTAAAATAATTAGAAAAAAAATAAAAAAAAATAAGAAAAATGAGGAAAAAATAATTTGAAAATAAATATATTTAAAAAAAAGGTTTAAGTAATTTTTTGGTCCTTATACGTGATACTGATTTTCAATTTAGTTCAAGTCTTACGACTCTAAACTTTTTCGAAGAACACGGTAGCTTTGCTACCTTTCCAGTCTAAAAATATTTAAAAACAAAAAAATTATAAATTTTAAAAAGTCAATAACAATATTCGAACCAAATAAAATTGGTTTGGTTTGATTCAGTCCGAACCATAAATAAAAAATTATAAAATTTTAAATTTTAAACTATTAAATTATATATACATTAAAATATAAGTATATAAAAATTTTTAAATTCATCGAATTATTGGTTCGAGTCTTACGACCCTAAACTTTTTCGAAAAACACGGTAACTTTGCTATCTTTCTTAGCTAAAAATATTAAAAAACATTTTTTTTTTTATAAAAAGTGAATAACAATATCCCAACTAATTAAAATTGGTTTGGTTTGGTTTGGTTCGAACCGGAAAATATTAAAATATATATATAAATAAAAAATATAAATTTTAAATTTTAAACTATTAAATTATATATTCATTAAAATATAAGTATATAAAAAGAGTTTAATTTTTATACACTGTCAGTGTAAAGATTTTTACACTGACAACCAATCAGAAATCACGAAATTGATGACTTTTAAGGTGGTTAGGATAAAAATCAAAGATTTGCAATGGTGTGTCAATTTCTGATAAGTTGACAGTGTAAAAAAACTTTACACTATAAGTATATATCAATTAAATCCATATAAAAATTAAAACATCAAGAATATGACAACTCTATTTTACTGTTTGTCAATTTATGATTGGTTAGCAGTGTAAAAAAATTTACACTGTCAGTGTCAGCGTATACAAATAAATTCAAAAAAAAAGTATTAGCAAAAAAAAAAATTCAGAAATATTTTTAAAAAAATAAAAATAAAAAATAAAAAAACCTAAAAAAATTTAAAAAAGTAAAAAAAAGATTAATTTTTTTAATAAAAAATGTAAAAAAAATTAACAAAAAAAACAAAAAATCTTGACGCAGACACGTGTATGTATAGTAAAATTGGCTCTCCACCTTTTATATTAGTATAGATAAACTAATATATACTCATGCTCATTCCATTCTACATGCATATGAGTATGAATATATGAAAAATGATAGTATCACACTATTTATCACACTTATATTCAACACATTCTTAATTGTTAGATGAATTTCATGTGAGACCCACCATAATACACGGTCTCTCATGAAATCCACCCAATAATAGATGATGTGTTTGCTTATCAAAAAAAAAAATAGATGATGTGTTAAGATGAGTATGATGAACGAAGAGTGTAATGCTAGCATTACTCATGAGTCATGAGTATATATTAGTATTAAATACCGAAAGTTATGATACTAATGTAACTTCCCGTATCCAACCGTATGAGTTATGCTGAAAAGCCCTATCTTTTTATCAAATGGTTATCTATTATCTGCTTTGAAATGAATTGGCACACAAGGTATGTAAGGCATCCTACCAAGATATAGTTGAAAAAGGTAGATGAGAAGTATCAGTTAGCTAGATGCTGTTTTGGTGTGGTGGACAAATCAAAGATCAAAGTAACCTATCTTTTCAATTTTAATTTGCCATGGTTATTTAGAGGAAGGTTGTTGCCTTGTAATTTGATGGGCCACGCGTTCTACTAGTAGAAATTTTGGTTCGTGAAGGCAAAGTTGCGTGCATGTTTTTATTTTCTGATTTTAAAAACAATTACTATAAAATTAATTAGGTATAATGAATTTTTTAGTCCCTAAAAGGTAGGTATGTTTTGATTTTAGTCCCTGCACTTTTTATCTTTTGGTTTTGGTTCCTGTAAATTTATAACTTTTGGTTTTAGTCCCTGCCGTCAATCACCTCCATTAAGTGCTAACGTGGCTAACGGAATGCCACGTCAGCACAACATCATCATCAAAAATATTAATATTTTATGTTATGTTGGCTGCCACGTATGAAAATAAAATTTGGTTTTAGTCCCTGAAAAGTGATAAAATTGTGGTTTTAGTCCTTGTACTTTTTTTCGTTGGTTTTGGTCCCTGTAAATTTAAAACTGTTGATAGTCCTCTTGCCAGTTATTAAGTGCTGATATGGATAACAGAGCATCACATTAGCATTGTCACATCATAGTATTAATTTTATTAAGGCTGCCATGTCATAGTATTAATTTTTTAAATATATTAACATTAATTATTATTATATTTAATCATTATATTATTTTAATTTTTATTATTATAATATTATAACTAATTTTTCTTATAAAACATGACTGACATTTCTTCTTCCTCTTTCTCCATCGTTCCTCCTTCATTCTGCAGTAATCTTGCTTCCTCCTTTTGAAACGTTTCTCCATACCATCTAATACATTTTTTTACGTCCATTCAGACCTGCGCTTTACTTCTTCCTTTACTAATGTTTTCCACTTTCGCTCTCTGCAATGAATTTTCAAAGTTGCGACCATGATGCCCTCAACACAAAAGAGTATAAAAATTGTTGCGGAAGGAGGAAGCAAGATTGTTGTAGAATGAAGGAGGAAGCAAGACTGTTGCATAAAGATTGTTGTCGTGGCAATGCTGACATGGCGATCTCTTAGCCATATCAGCACTTAGCAGAGTGTCACTAACGACATGACTAAAAAAAAACGTTTTAAATTTACAGGGATCAAAACCTATGGAAAAAAAAAATACAGGGACTAAAACCAAAATTTACTCACTTTTCAAGGACCAAAACCAAAGTTTATTTTCATACATGGCAGCTGACGTGGCATATTTGCTGATGTGCCGGTACTGACGTGGTACTCCGTTAGCCACGTCAGCACTTAACAATGGATAACTGACGGCAGGGACTAAAATCAAAAGTTTAAATTTATAGGGACCAAAACCAAAAGAAAAAAAGTACAGGGACTAAAATCAAAACACACATACTTTTCAGGGACCAAAAGATTAATTAAACCAATTAATTATAAAAGTGTTACTTTGTTTTCATTCCGTTTCCTGTTTCCAAAGATTTGTATAGAAAACACTGAAAATAATTTTTTGTTTGTTTTCATTGTTTTCTATACAAATATTTGAAAACAAGAAACATAATGAAAACAAAATTATTCTTAAAATCAAGAAATCAAAACAGAAAATAGGAAATAAACCAAACAGACCCTATATTTCTTGCACTAGATTGCCCTTCAAGGGATTAATGAATATTAAACCTCACTGATTTCAAAATCTTTCAGTGCGTTTTTAATTACAAGGTGTTTTGAATATAAAATAAGATAACTCAAACACAAACATTACACAACATCTGTTGGAAAATATCTGTCATTTATATTCTGCAGAAGAAGTGTTTAACATTATAATGCTTGAAATTAATAGATATATACTTGTGTCAAGTAAGTGGTCTTGGTGATAATATTTTAATTCTTAATTTGGCCAATAAATTTTTTTCCCTTCGTGTTGTTGAAGATCATATACTCCAGTATTTCACCTCATGGACCCCTGAAACTGTACGAGTTTATAGCAATGGTGACAGCGGTGATGATAGTTTTATCTCAGCTTCCCTCTTTCCATTCCCTGCGACACATCAACTTCTGTTCGCTGCTTCTCAGCCTGGGCTACACTATCCTGGTGGTTGGTGCCTGTATTCATGCAGGTATTACTAACTCATTACCCCTTAATTACCTAGTAAGCAATAATACGGTTAACCTTCAATTCCTTGATCTTGTTTTTGTGCTACATTATGGACACACTGTAAATGATAACTTAAATAACGCAATCCGAAATTACTGTGTTTGATTACATGATTACTGATTTGTCTCCAGGATTATCCTCTTAGTTTCTACCTAACTGATTGTGAACGGTAAAGCCATTTTTGGCTTTGGTAAGAAAGGTCAAAAATATGGTTGATGATTGAAGTAGTTGAGAGTTAGAAGATAAAAAAATTAATGCAAGGCATGCAAAAGTTCTCTATAAATAGAGACCTCATTTGTTCATTTTCATTATCCCATGGCAAGTATAAGCCTAAGAGAGCAAGAGAGAAAAAATTCAGAGAGAGAAATAGTTTTTCCTGTGAGGTTTCTTCTTGTGTGTATTCTCCTATATTCAAGAGATAGTGTTATTGTTCTCTCCTTATATTTAGAGAGAGGTGTTGTAATTTCTTCCACTTAGTGAAAATCCTTTACTATTGCCCCGTGGTTTTTCCCTTATTTGTTGAGGGTTTTCCACGTAAATATTGTGTGTTCAGTTCCTCTTTTCTCATCTCTTATTTTAGCTGCGTGATATCATTCCGTCACTCTGATACCCAATAGTGGTATCAGAGCGATTGGTTCGTGGTCACTATTCCGCTGCAACAAAGTGATAAGGTACCGGGTTCATAAGAAAATTCTTAGTATGCTCTGTGGTTGCAGTATTGTCTGATCTTCCACATCAAAAAAGAATTATTCTTGTTGCTGGAAATAAAATGTGGTAGTGTGATAGTGCATGTCTAGGAAAGTTCTGGCTAGGAAAGACTTGGTATTTAAGTGTGTCTATTAGTGACCCACCTCTCTTTCCTGGGAACTTACCTGGTGTACTATTTACGGGCTACGGTCACTATTCCAGTATTCGGTACTGTTCACGGGAGTAATTTGGTGTAAAACCATGGCAGCAAAATTTGAGATTGAGAAGTTCAACGGGAGTAATTTCTCCCTGTGGAAATTGAAAGATAAGGGCAGTTCTGAGGAAGGATAATTGCCTAGACGCAATTGACGGTAGACCCTCAGATATCACTGATTAAAAGTGGAAAGAAATGGATGATAATGCTGTTGCCAATTTGCACCTAGCAATGGCAGACTCGGTATTGTCAAGTATTGCAGAAAAGAAGACTGCAAAGGAGATCTGGGATACTCTTAATAAATTGTACGAGGTCAAATCTTTTCACACAAGAATATTCTTAAAGAGAAGGCTCTACACTCTTCGAATGGGTGAATCGACGTCGGTGACGAATCACATCAACACTCTGAATACGCTATTTGCTCAGCTCACAGCGTCAGATTTCAAAATAGCAGAAAATGAACGTGCAAAACTTCTACTTCAGAGTTTACCAGATTCGTATGATCAACTCATCATCAACATCACAAATAATAATGTGATGGATTCTCTGCGCTTTGATGATGTTGCCGGTGCTATTCTTGAAGAAGAGTCCAGACGCAAGAATAAGGAAGAAAGGACAGAAAGTTCAAAGCAAGCAGAGGCGTTAACGGTGACGAGAGGTAGATCAACGGAACGTGGCTCCAGTGGGAGTCAAAATCATGGTAGATCAAAATCTCGAAGAAGGAAGAATCTTAAATGCGACAATTGTGGCATGAAAGGGCACTTGAAGAAGGAGTGTTGGCATAACAAGAAGAATGGAGAGAAAGCTTCTGAAGCAGCAACATCTCAAGGATGTGTTGCAAGTACCTCGGATGATGGAGAAATCCTATATAGCGAAGCAGCAACCGGTTCTAAAGGCGGAAAACAACTTAATGATGCCTGGATAATGGATTCAGGCGCGACATGGCACATGACTCCACATCGAGATTGGTTTTGCACTTACGAGCCTGTCTCGGAAGGATCTGTGTTCATGGTAAATGATCATGCCTTAGAAATTGCTGGAGTTGGTACTGTCAGATTAAAGATGCATGATGGTACTGTTCACAAAATACAAGGGGTACGACATGTGAAGGGATTGAAGAAGAACTTATTGTCCATTGGGCAATTGGATGACCTCGGGTGTAAGATCCATACTGAAGGTGGGATCTTAAAAGTAGTTAAAGGCAATCTTGTGGTGATGAAAGCTGAGAAGATCACAAGTAATCTATACATGCTTTTGGGAGATACGTTGCAAGAGGCAGATGCATCAGTTGCAACAGCGAGCCAAGAAGAAACAAAAATGATGTGGCATCACAGATTAGGCCATATGTCGGAACGTGGCTTGAAAGTCCTTGCGGAACGCAATCTCCTGTCCGGGCTCAAGACGGTGAATTTACCGTTCTGTGAGCACTGTGTGATGAGTAAGCAGCATAGATTAAAGTTTGCTAGAGTAACTACTAAAAGCAAACACATACTGGACTTGATTCATTATGATGTATGGGAATCGCCGGAAATATCTATGGGAGGAGCAAAATATTTCGTGTCATTCATTGATGACTATTCCAGAAGATTATGGGTGTACCCAATCAAGAAGAAGTCAGATGTGTTTCCAGTATTCAAGGAGTTCAAAGCACAAGTAGAGCTTGAAACTGGGAAAAGAATTAAGTGCTTGAGGACAGACAATGGAGGAGAATATGTAGATGGCGATTTTCTGGCATTTTGCAAACAAGAGGGTATTGTAAGACAATTTACAGTTGCACATACACCTCAGCAGAATGGTGTAGCAGAACGGATGAACAGAACTCTCCTAGATAGAACAAGAGTCATGCTGAGAACAGCGGGAGTGGCCAAATCTTTCTGGGCAGAAGCAGTTAAAATTGCCTGTTACATGATAAATCTATCACCATCAACAGCGATTGGCTTGAAGACACCAATGGAGATGTGGAAAGGAAAGCCAGCTGATTATTCTTCTCTACATGTGTTCGGATGTCCTGTGTACGTGATGTACAACTCCTAAGAAAGAACAAAGCTGGATCCAAAATCCAGGAAATGTATATTCTTGGGGTATGCTGACAACGTGAAGGGGTATCGCCTGTGGGATCCCACTGCCGCAAGGTTGTTGTTAGCAGGGATGTAGTCTTTGCAGAAAATGAACTGTAAAATGAGCAGAAAAATGATAGCACTACCAAAGAAACTACTGCAGTTGAGATAGAAGGAAAATCCGGAGAAGATGATTCTTCTGAGGCAGAACCAAGGCATGAGGAACAAGTACCAGATGAGGCCAATGATACAGAAGTTCGGCGATCGTCACGCCAAACAAGAACACCATCATGGCACTCAGATTATGTTATGGCAAGCCACAATGCATATTGTCTTCTAACAGAATAAGGGGAGCCATCAATCTTTCAGGAGGCTGTAAGCAGTTCAGATGCTTCTCTGTGGATGGCAGCAATGCATGAAGAAATAGAAGCCTTGCATAGGAACAACACATGGGAACTTGTTGAACTTCCAAAAGGTCGAAAAGCCATCGGGAACAAATGGGTCTATAAGATCAAACGAGATGGCAACAATCAAGTGGAGCGATATCGTGCAAGATTGGTGGTAAAAGGGTATGCTCAGAAAGAAGGAATTGACTTCAACGAGATATTTTCTCCAGTTGTCAGACTTACTACTATCAGAGTAGTGTTGGCTATGTGTGCTGCATTTGATTTACATCTTGAACAATTGGATGTAAAGACTGCTTTTCTTCACGGAGAGGATGGAAATGTCTCGAGTACCGTATGCATCGGCGGTGGGAAGCCTTATGTATACCATGATATGTACAAGACCAGACCTTGCACAAGCAGTGGGAGCGGTTAGTCGGTTTATGGCAGATCCTGGTAGAGAGCATTGGAATACTGTTAAGAGGATCCTGAGATACATCAAAGGAACCTCGGATGTTGCATTATGTTTTGGAGGATCAGAGGTCATTGTCAGGGGTTATGTTGATTCAGATTTTGCAGGTGATCTTGATAAGAGAAAATCTACTACTGGCTATGTGTTCACACTTGTAGGAGGAGCGGTAAGCTGGTTATCCAAGTTACAGACTGTTGTAGCTTTGTCTACTACAGAAGCTGAGTACATGGCAGCTACGCAAGTTTGCAAGGAAGCTATATGGATTCAAAGGTTAATGGAAGAACTCGGGCACAAGCAGCAGCAAATTATTGTGTATTGTGACAGTCAGAGTGCCTTGCACATTGCAAGGAATCCAGCCTTTCATTCCAGGACAAAGCACATAGGTGTTCAATATCACTTTGTCCGAGAAGTAGTGGAGGAAGGGAGTGTGGATATGCAAAAGATTCACACCTAAGACAACCTAGCAGATGTTATGACAAAGCCAATCAATGCTGACAAGTTTTACATGGTGTCGTTCCTCCTATGGCCTATCAGAAGCGTAAGCAACAGGAAGTTGGCAAGGTAGAGAGATTTTGAAAGCTCACCAAAAGTGGCTTTAAGTGGGAGATTGTGAACGGTAAAGCCATTTTTGGCTTTGGTAAGAAAGGTCAAAAATATGGTTGGATGATAGAAGTAGTTGAGAGTTAGAAGATAAAAAAATTAATGCAAGGCATGCAAAAGTTCTCTATAAATAGAGACCTCATTTGTTCATTTTCATTATCCCATGGCAAGAATAAGCCTAAGAGAGCAAGAGAGAAAAAATTCAGAGAGAGAAATAGTTTTTCCTGTGAGGTTTCTCCTTGTGTGTATTCTCCTATATTCAAGAGAGAGTGTTATTGTTTTCTCCTTGTATTTAGAGAGAGGTGTTGTAATTTCTTCCACTTAGTGAAAATCCTTTACTATTGCCCCGTGGTTTTTCCCTTATTTGTTGAGGGTTTTCCACGTAAATATTGTGTGTTCAGTTCCTCTTTTCTCATCTCTTATTTTAGTTGCGTGATATTATTCCGTCACTCTGGTACCCAACACTGATCAACCTAAATGTCATTTGGTATACACAATTGCATAGCACCCCTGCATTGGAGTCTAGTCTTTTAGCAAGGATTCTTTTTCTTCCATGACATGAATTATCCAAAAGTTGCAGCTAACTAGACAATAAAGAAGTTAAAACATTGTAGTCTTTCACTAATGTAGAAAGTTAAGACACATTTGGGTACCTTATACAATTGGTTTCTCATAGTTCTATTTCTATGTATTATATGGTGGGAAATGTTTTAATAATCTAAGCAAACTCCAATAATTTTGCAGGTACTTCAAAAAATGCCCCTCCAAGGGACTATGCCTTGGAACCTAAGAAATCTTCAAGGGTCTTCAGCGCCTTCACTGCCATCTCAATAATTGCAGCAATATATGGGAATGGCATATTACCCGAAATACAAGTACTCACAGTTCCTCTTTCTAGGTTGAAATAATTTATTTCAATGTCCTTCAAAAGACAGAATTTATTATAGTGTTAGATTAACCATATCATATAATGAATACAGGCAACTCTAGCACCCCCTGCCACTGGGAAGATGGTAAAAGGCCTTGCTATGTGTTATGCTGTAATTTTCGTGACTTTCTATGCTGCTGCAGTTTCTGGATATTGGGTGTTTGGAAATAAATCCAATTCAAACATTTTAAAGAGTCTGCTACCTGATGAGGGACCTGCTTTGGCTCCAACATGGGTCCTTGGCCTTGCAGTCATCTTTGTTCTTCTTCAGCTTTTTGCCATTGGCCTGGTAAGCTCACAAGGTTCTCTCTTAATGGAAATGAAAATTCAAGAGGATTAAGTTTTGTCAGGGAGAAGTATTTAGAAAAGAGATATTTGCACACCACTTTTTGTACATCACTGTTAAACCAGTCATCCTTGAGTACAAATAAGGACAAATCTTAGGTGCTGTTATTTAGGTACATAAAGTATTATTCTCTAATGAGAAGATCACATCTGTAACAACTGTTACATGTATTCTCATTTAGGTACATAAAGTATTATTCTCTGATGAGAAGATCACATGTGTAACAACTGTTACATGTGTAACACCACGCTCGAAATGCACAAAAACAGGAAGCATAAATTCTCCACCATTCTCTCGACAGAGATACACAAAGTCATCCTTAGAGGCAATGAAGAGAGAACCAAAGTAACATCCTGTAGACATAATAGGCTGAAAGCAGAATAACTTGATCAAAGAGCAATTTACAGCACATAAGAGGCGGCATAACAGTTTACAGTAACCCGGAACCAGAGAAAAGGCCACCATGGTTGACAATATAGCCATACCACCAAGATTAGTACCCAGATGACAGATTGGATAGTGTCATGGCAACAAGATAGCACTAACATACTGCACATTTAGAAAATATTCCAGAAGGAGACTTGGCCAAGACCACCAACATACACAGCATAGGAACATTATGAAAACCACAGCATACACTGCCAAAGCAACCTAAACCACAGCATATTATGCAGTAGATATTAATCGATTACCAATTGATGACCGATTAACTGATGACCAATAAATGACATAATATATGTTGTTCACCATTTATTTGCACATTGATCACTAGTGTAAAATTGATGAATAAAAGTGGTGTGTGAATAGCATAACTTGTTCTATTTTATTTTGTTCCTTACTGTGAGGGAGTTGTATCACAGGTTTATTCACAAGTTGCTTATGAGATGTTGGAGAAGAAATCAGCAGATGTGAAGCAAGGGATGTTTTCCAAAAGAAATCTTATTCCTCGCCTGCTTCTTCGAACAACTTACATGGTATTCTGTGGGTTTATGGCTGCCATGCTGCCATTTTTTGGAGACATCAATGCTGTGGTTGGTGCTATTGGTTTCATCCCTCTGGATTTTGTTCTGCCTATGCTTCTATACAACATGACATACAAGCCTCCAAAAACATCCTTAACTTATTGGATCAACATATCAATTATGGTGGTCTTCACAGGTGCAGGAATCATGGGTGCATTCTCTTCCCTAAGGAATTTGGTCCTTGATGCTAACAAATTTAAGCTCTTTAGCAATGATATTGTCGATTAAGTAAATGAGTGCACAAATCATGATCAAAGCATACAAGTTATATCTGTATATATGGAATGTGGATTATTTAAAATTTGTAAAATGGGAGAAAGAGGAAAGACAAAAGCACTGTCCCCAGCATTTGTGCTAACACTAGTACACTGCTAACACTAAGCTCAGCTCATGAGTGCCGGTAATCTGTAAGTTCCTAAGAAAGTAAGACAGGAGTTCAAGGTAGCTTAAATCTTCTTGTATCTGCTACAATTTGGTTTATCCTTTTAAGAAATTTTCTAGAAAACATAAATCAATATAAAAATAATGTGGTACTTTCTACTTTCTAGTGAGTATTTGTCAATCTACTTGAGTTTTTCGTGCAATGCATGGATGTTTTTAAAAATATAATAATACAAATATAAAAAAAAACTTGAAAGTATAAATGATATATACATAATTAATTTTAGTAAATTATAAATTAAAAGATAAATATTTGAATTTAAAAGAAAGATATACATGATTAATTTGAAAATTTAAATGTAAATATTTAAAAAATGAAAATTAAGCATGACACATGTTCCGACAATAGGCCCTTCCAACACTTATCTTCTAAAGAATTTAAACTTGTTCACGGCTTAACACTCTATCCAACCCTCAGGTTAGTTCTGACCCCTGTTTACTTGCCTTTGTGTCTTATTAACCATCTTGTTTGGCTCGTTGATGGTCTTACGTGACCTGTGATGAATTATCACCGTCGAAAACAAATGAAAAGTTAAAAAATATGCTCAATTTATTGGTATTTGAGTTTTAAAATCATGCATACTTGTTCACTTTTCTTCGTTTTTTACGTTAAGAATTCATCATAGGCTACACAAGACCATCGACAGACCAGATAGAATGATTAACGGGACACATAGATAACTAAACAAATTTTGGAACTGGTTTGAGGGACTAACATGTCCCGTACTTTTAAATCTGAGTGATCAAGTGGTTGAAATTTTTTTTTTTTTCATGAACTAAAAGTGTATCCGTAATTTTCTCAGGGACCACATTCAACCTTTAGTCATGATTGAGTCTGTTCGTTGCACGTAACTTGATGCTTTGACGCGGATCCTCTGTACCAACAAGCCTGTACCACTTTCTGTCACTCCAATAAAAATTTGCCATATCAATAAAGAGCATCACTTTCAATTTATACATTTAACACCCTAACATTCTTTCCTTCAAAAAAAAAAAAAAACCCGTCTTATTTCTTTTCATTTTATTTTTTCTATTCTTCTCCTTCATCTTCTTTCTCCTTCTCTGTACCCTATTCTCTTTCCCTCTCCTTTCCTTTTCTTCATTTTTTCCCATTCCAAACTCAGACACCTGGGTAAAGACTTATTACCAAGCATCATGTGTCAGGTCCAAAAAATCTTGTACTCAAGAAAGAAACACACGGAGGTAGACGCTAACTATTGAAAAAGGAAAAGAAAATTAAAGTCTGACAAATCCAGTGCAATTCCAGAAAAGAGAGTATGGGTAGTATGGCGTAAATAAAAATGAACCTCATTTGAAAAAATATGGCGTCAAAAGGGTAATGGGTAGTGTGGCGTCAAAAGAAGAACCTCATTTGAAAAAATAAAAAATGATGATGATGATGATCATGGCTTTAAGCAGGAATGAACAAGAAAAGAGAGATGAGATCGATGAGATTTTTTATATGCTGCAGTTTTTAAATTTTTACAGAGGGCACCAAAAATTAATAAAATGTAGGTGAGAGTTTTTTTCTTCAGTCGGGAACAAAAGGAGAGGGAAAGAAAATAGAGTAGAGAGAAGGAGAAAGAAGATGAAGGAGAAGAATGGAAAAAAAAAAGTTTAAAAAGAAATAAGATGGTGTTAAAGAAAAGAGTGTTACGTGTTTTTTTGTTTTTCTTATGTGAAGGAAAGAATGTTACGGTGTTACTGTTACATTTATAAATTAAAAGGCATGCTCTTCATTGACGTGGCAAATGCTCATTGGAGTGACAGGGAGTGGTACAGACTTGTTGGGACAGAGGATCCGCGTTCTTATAACAGACCTAAGATAGGCTATAAGAAGAAGAAAGAGTGAGTAAGCAGGATAGATCATAGAAACTGGAAGAATGCTAACGAGTGCCCTTAAGGTATTGTTTAAGGAACCAAAAAAGAAAAATTTGTATGAGAAATTGTGTATTTAGTATTTTGAAAAGTGTTATCATTAGTTTTTCAGTACAAATTTTCCTTTTATGATTCCTTAACCAATACCCATAAGGCACTCATTAGCAAGACCCAAGAAAGTAAACTGAGTTCTCGTGAGTTTGGGTAGAACAAGCTGATTGTTTAGAAATGAGTGGTAACCTTAAGTAAACTTTACTTGTGGTAGAATCAAATTCTTAAGTCATCGTATGCATTTTTTACATTATTTATTATTAAAATATTTATTAAGATTTAGTCAGATAAGGAGAGCTAACTCAAAATACTAACTTATTAAAAGGGGAATATATATTTTTTTAATAAGAAAAAGGGGAATATATTGACTTAAATACTACATCAAACATTTTTATTAACTTAGTCTATGATATAATATTGCCACCCAAAAAAAAAAATTATTTCTTTTTAAATAACAACTATAATTTTTTTTAAAAAAGAACTTTAGTGTGCTTTTAATTAAAAATATATATTATACTTATGCCTTGATACATGTTTAAATGGAATAGATTGAAGAAGATTTTTCAGGAATGCTAATCCTTGCGGGATGTTGACATGTTCACGGTGAGTTTACTTTACCGACAGTGATCCGATTGGTAGGCGGTAGCTATTGCATCTTAATTCACAGGTGGCTCTTATCTCAACTCATCTTTTAATGAAAACACCTATTACAGTGCCTCAGTTCTGAAATTAATTCATGAAGAGATCCTGACCTAAAAGGAATATATAGGACACTAAGCCATTCAATGAAAGAGTCTCAAGGTTTAAGTACATTAGCACTCTCTCCTTGTTTACTCATAACATGTGTATATAATATATGATGCCTTCTACGGTGCTCCATCACAAAAGTTGGAGTAAGCTTGCTCCTTGTTGACCAACAGTTACAAACCAACCATTATGCCACACTGGAATCCACATGTACAATTTGTTTTTTAGTGGTCAAAGCTATACGTATGGGTATGTATTTTGAACACATACTGTATATTACTCAAATCAGTGAAATTAGTTTCATCCCCAAATCCATCCCTAACATTTTTCTTTTTCGATGCCACCCCACCATGTCCCTGTGAAACCCTACGACTTCAAATCCGACAACTACCTCTTCTTGTCACTCCTCCCCTCCGCCAGACGCCACCGATCGCCCCATTGCAACGACATCGCAGTGGACTTCAAAGGCCTCCGGGAACTACATATGGAAGGTCAACTTCAAATCAAAGTGAACAATATTAAAGTGCAAATAGGCAAATACAAACAAAAAGAATATAAGATAAATACAGAATAATATGTATTAGTATGACAGTATTTTTGACGCATACTTTGATCTGAACAAAGAATACATGCCAAGTGTACGGTTGAGATGACTCCAAAGTGAAGGAGCAAGGTTACACTATTTTTATTGCTGGTGTAACTTAGAAGGTACCTGTTTTATATACTCACTTTACTTTCATCCATCGGTATATATAGGTTTTTGCGGTGTTGTTTTTCAACTAGTGAAACAATTACATTACATATATGTCTTCTTCTCATAAAAAAGAAGCAAGAGAATCATCCATTTAGATGAGGATTTGCTGTCTCATTTTGATATACCATATTATATCTTCACCAATAATTATCATGTCACATATTCTATATCCTTTTAATATTATATAAAATTTTAACTTATATAATAAGATATTATTGGTAAAAATATGATGTGGTATATCGAAATAAGACAGCAAATCTTCGTCTTACCAATCTAAGTTTTGTCCTACGTAGAGCACACAATTCAAGGGGCCACTTCTATTCCACGTTCCAGTGTCCCACTCAATATCCCACTCCCTTAATTAATTATGGGATGAAGATTGCTTTTCAAAGTTAAGCTGATCTGTACTGAAATAAGATATATGTATTTGCCCAATATTGAGGAAGCAGCTAGCAACAATAAAAGCGCTGTCACAGTTTCCTCACGGATTTAATGCTCATGGTCAATATCTGCAGGACGTGAAAACTCTTATAAGTTATAAGCGTTGTACCCTTTTTAAGTCACAAGTCACAACTAACGCGTTTGATCCTTCACCAACCATTACAAAAGCCATCAAATTATAAACGTCACCCTTATGGCCTTATCTCTAGCCCTCTTCTCTGACTAATCACCTATCTCCTATGATCTCTCAAATCTTCTACTAAATAGTATACTACATACAAAAAGAAGACAACCCTCAAAAGCTTGCATAGGACTGATCAAACAAGCAACAGCTTATGGAGAAATCCGGAATATTTTCAAAGGCAAAGTGTTCCTCATCTTGCAGTAATAGTAATGTTTGGGATTGTGAGAGCACACTATATGATTCGTACGAGCTCAACTCCATCAAAATCCAACTGGGCTCAGCCATAGCCAATTCCCCAAGAACCCTTTCCATGCCTCATTTATCTGAACGTCGACATCATCACCATCACTCACTCCAAAAACAACCTCAGCAACCACAACCACCCTCTTGTCATGGCATGTCCAACAAGTCTTTCAAGATCTCTCGCTCCTTCCAGAAACTCATTGGCTTTGTTTTCAAGTCCTCCAGCAATAATAAACCAAGGATTTCTAGCAGTACTAGTAGTAGTGGTAGTAACACTTTCCATCAAGTTGGAGATAAATATTCCAATAAAGAACGTTTCTACGTGGTTTATGATAAGTCTGAGGCAGTTCTCTCCACAATCCCGGAACTTCCAGAGTTTGAGATCGGTGGACTTTCACCGGAGATCAGTTCCTTAGTCAGAAAGTCTGCTTCGGAGAGATTTACGTCCATTTCTACCGGTATTTCATGTGCTTAACATGAAATACTTAGTCTTAATTAGATAATAATAATAATACTATTATTGCTTGTAGTCATACTCATAACATAGCAATTTAATGTACGTATAGCGTGTTAGATTTCTGTTTTTATTATATTATTATTGTTATACGTTTGATGATTCACGATGCGAGTTTTTTTAAAAATTTTATTTGATGAGTTGACATTGAATCACTTGATCGTGAAGGAATATGCACCTTTTGACGATTATGTGACATTATTATTAATTAATAGAAATACTGGAAGGTTCTACCGGCCAGTAAAATTAAAACGAAAATGATTTCTAAGCACACATGATTAGGGTTCAGGGTCAAGAGTAGGTCACACTTATGCATGTTTATAAAACAAAAATTGCTCTGAGCTTAACAGATATAAAGTCAACTCCGCTTATGAAATTTCATTTAATTAAAAAAAATACTTAAATTAGGTGCAGCAATTGGTTTGAAACTTTGAATACTAAAATCCGACCACTAATCTCAGCCCGATGATTAATATATCACAACTTTATATGTAAGGGTACTCGATTAAAGACCTTCCATCCAATCTTTCACATGTGAAGTCACATTTATCCATTGGCACATCTCATAACCAAGGGAAAAAACTATAAGTCATTTTTAAGTACCGTATACATGTAATTGTGATGACCTTTGGCTTGCGACATGTCTTACTTTGGAAATGGCCATTGGCCAACCTTCTTTCTTCTTAAGCTTAATTTATATATAAAGGAGTTATATACCTGTTCGTACAAGAACTTGATTTCCGATAATATCTTGGAATATGGATATATTATATGATTGTAACCTGCCTTCTATCTAGTGTGTGTCTCTATTTTCTCTATAACTGATGTATGTGACTCTTCTTTGTACATGATCTTGGAGGAGGCCATAACTATCAATCGACGCTTTTATGTCTTGAGCGTTTATATGATCTCCTTCTTGATTTTCATTATGATTTATTATACTATTATATTATGGCTAGGTATTTCTTAACTGCCCTTAAATGATATGGGCTGACGAGCTAGATATAACCCGATTATATGGTTTGGACTGAGATATGCTCGGCCCATGTAGGAACAATACCAATTTAAGTTTTTAAGTTTTATCTCAACAAATTATATTTTTATTTAAGCTTGGAACGTACTTGCATACATATAAAAAACAAACGCAGGAGATAGATAAGCAATAATTTCAAATTCATAAGTTAAGCATTAATTTCTATGACAACTTAAGATGAGTTGACAAATAAGCCTTCTTGAAAAGATTTAGAATAGCAATTCCCTTGAGAGCTACCAAATAAATGAACGGAATTGGGCTTTAAGCATAAAGATTTTTTATTATTATTAAGGGAGGCTCATATAAGCCCTTAAATGGGAGAGGTAAAGAGGAAAGAAGAGAATGAGAAAGGGATGAAGAGTTTTTGCGAGGATTTGAACTCGTGCACTCACACTTCACATCTCATAACTGAATTGTAAGGAGATTGAGCATAAAGATTTTACTGATATGTAAATTAAAGCAAACCTAAGATATAGAATCTTGTTATTTGAATATCTAGTTTAGAAAGTAACATTTAATATTTATAGTTTCATTCTATTTATCACTTATTTTTTCTTATCTTTTTTTTTTTATACATGCATTTTTTAAATACATAAAAATTATTTTGATATTTAAGAAACAATCTCCGATATATATAGCCACACCCTCAACACACTAAAAAGGATTAGGGTGACGTCAAATATTGGTGAGCAAGATAGTTAGTGGGAGAACTTAACCAAAAGTTTTAAAGGCACAAAATATTTATTGTCATAATTAATATTTATTAAATATTTGACCACTTATAAAATATACTCCTAAAAACGAAAATATCAACACTGTTGTTGGTGTTGGGCATAGTAAGTTATTCTTGTTGAATGAAAGTTTAAAGAGATACAAGGTAAATCGGTTGGTGCTAGTAGAGTTACTAGTGCTTTGCGGGTGGAGTTACTCTTGCTAAGTCGGTACTTCAAGCTCTTCCTTCCTACGTCATGCAAACGACTCTCTTGCCAAAATCCATTTGTGATGAAGCGGATAAAAAGTGTAGAAGTTTCATTTGGGGGGACAAGGACTAGCAGAGGCATGTTCACACGGTGTCTTGGAATTCTATTTGTAAGCCAAAGGCCATGGGATGTTTGGGTCTAAGATCGATGAGAACTTTGAACTCAGCGTGTTTTATGAAGGCGGGATGGAGGCTGTGTTATGATAAAGATGAATTGTGGGCCTCTATCAATCGAACAAAGTACAGATGTGTATCAGATATTATCCCTAAGATTCAATCCACTAGAGCCGGATCAAATTTCTAGCGTGGTGTTTGTAACTCTTGGGATCAGGTGCATCAAAACCTTACGTGGAGACTGGGAGATGGCAAGAGAACTCTTTTCTGGAATGATCATTGGGTCCCAGGGTGCAATTTGATGTGTAATATGGCCTTGGTCCCCACGACTTTTAGTGAATCCTTCAAACCTGTGTCCAAATACTTTAACCTCAGGGGTGGTTGGATGCTTGAGCAACTTAGCCCTATCCTTCCTAGCATTCTCATTGATCGAATCCGGGGTATGGATGGGCCTATGGTCTGCAATGAAGATGATTCCCTTGCTTGGAAGTTGACTCTGGATGACACCTTCTCCCTGGCTTCGGCATCTTTTTTCTGCAAGATAGTGTGGAGGTTAGGGAGTCTAGTATCTTTAATACCATTTGGAACTGGAAGGGTCCAGAAAGAATTAGAATGCACTTATGGAAGCTTGCCTCGGAGGCTCTCCTCACTAATTCTATTAGAGCTCGTCGAGGTATGACCAATTCTGCGGACTGTCCGTGTTGCCCAGGTGTAGGTGAAACTATTTTTCATGTCAGTCATGATTGCTCTTTTGCTAGAGACTTTTGGAAAATGATTATAGGGTCCGATATTCCTCAGGACTTCTTGGGGTCGAACTTGCATGATTGGTTGCTGGATAACCTTGGCAAGCAAAAACCTATGTGGCCTCCTCTGTGGAATGCAACCTTTGCTGTGGCTCTGGACCGACTTTGGCAATTAAGGAATGATAGGTTTTTAACAATAAAAGAACTACAGTTGATACTGTAGTGTGTTATGTGAGGAAACTAGTGGCTCAGTATACTCATGTAGGGAAGCTACTCAAGTTATGTCTCCATCCTAAAGCGTTCTCCTTGAGCAGAGTTTATATTTCTTGGTTTCCCCCTCCGCCTGGGTTTGTCAAGTTAAACTGCGATGGTTCATTGTTCCGTGGCTAAAGTAGAAGTGTGGGGTATCTATCATGGTTTGAAGGTTGCTTGGGATAGGGGTTTCAGGAACATTTTGGTGGAATTTGACTCCCTGACTGCTGTTCGTTGGATTTCTGAAGGATGTGAGCATACCCATCCTTGTAGCCCATTAATTCGTAAAACTATTTCCTTATTAAGTCAAGATGGGAGTGTGCAGTTCAATCATATTCTTCGTGAAGCTAACAGGTTGCTGACAAGCTTGCAAATCATAGGTTAAATTTTTCTAGGAACATGGATGTTTTTTATGTTCCCCCCCTCCCTTTATTTCTCTTTGTTTATCTGCGAATGTTTCTGTCATTGCTTTTCTGCTTGGCTCGTAGTTCTTTTTCTTTTGCTTTTAATTTCCTGGGGCCTAGCCCCTTGTAATTCACCAAAATATATATATATATGCGCGCGCGCGCTACAAGTCTCAATATAGAGTATAACATTATTAAAATATGGTGTTACAATACAATATCATTGAGTTCATCCTCACCATTTTTTTTTCTGAAGGCAAAAAAGAGTATTATGCCTCTAAGAAAGAATTGACTTATGTGTTAAATATTTACTTGAGCCATAATAATAGTGATTTAATTATAATACACAATCAATATAAAGATTTTTATACTATCAATCAATCATATATTGTCGTGTATTGTTAAAAATGTCTAACTCACATGAAATAATATATGAATGATTGATAATATAAAAACTTTATACTGTCAATATATCAAAGTTAAGCTCTAATAATGCTAAAATAAGGCCGCGTTTGGGTAAACAACTTAATTAAGAGCTTATCACATAAGACCTTATCGCATGAGAGCTTATGCGATAAGAGCTTATGAAGAAAGGAGCAGGAGAGGATTCGAAGGGGGAAAATACGGAAGAGTCATAAGCACTTGTTAAATTTCATAAGCTTGTTCCAGTGACTTATGAAAATAAGTCAAAAACTCCTTATGGGATGGCATAAGTTACTTTTATAAGCTCTGCTAAACACACTGCATAAGAGCTTATGTCATCAGATAAGTCAAAAGAAGCTTAAATAAGCTCTTCCAAACGTCACCTAAATCTTATATATGATATATCTTTGTGAATAAATTGCGTGAATGGAATATACAGGTAAACAACTATTTTTGCAGAAAAGACCGAATGTGGACATCATTATGCAAGCATGGGCCTTTATTGATGGGACCCATATCAATTAATAAAATTGGACCCAGTAAGCAATATTTTACATTGCTAAATTTAATAAAGAAAGAGTTGGTCTCGAGAGTACTATGTTTATGAAATCCAAATAACCAAGTTTATAACCAAGAGTTTATGAAACCGTGTACGCCGAGGCATGAAGAAAAAAGATACTACCTCCGGACCTAATTATAAGCAAAAAAAACTAAATTCACACATATTAAGAAAGTTAGTTAAGTTAGTTTAATTATCTTGATTTGTGTAAAAAAGAGAGTTAATTGTCTAGGGAATATGCAATATTCCTGGAAAAGTAAATGGAGAATTGGTTTGATTGGTTAATTTTCTTGATTTTTGCAATACTAACATTTAATAGTGTTGACTTAATTGATTTTTGCTTATATTTAAGTCCAAATAATGTAGCTATTTTTTTTGCTTATATTTAGGTCCGGAGGGAGTACGTGGAAGGAGAACTTCCGTGGGTCATAGTCAACTTAAGGTTGGTTCGTTTATTAATTGCCATTTTGTCAGGGGGTAACGGCATGGCAAATGGTTTTTGAACACAAAAAATGGGACATTATATGGTGTCTTTTTGTATTTTTTATGTATTCTTGGAATGTGTGTATATAAGAAGATAAAAAGTAAGTGAGAGATAGAGATAAATATATACGATATCACATACGATGTCTGAATTTTGTGTTCAAATAACATAGCTGTAACAGCATGGGCTGCCTTTCTATAGGAACGAGAAATGATTTTTTCACATCAACTGTACGAGACACCGTATTGTTTCACAAGTGTTATCGTGCCCGACAACACTCCTTACATGCACTGAATAAACGTATGGTGTCAGACACCAAAAATATGTCCAAATATCACAATCAATAGGAACCATCTGGAGCGGATATGGATCCCTCTAGGAAAAAATTTCAATGTAGAAATATAGATTAAGTCCAGAAAGACACAATCAACAATCCTCACAAGGGAGATAAAGGAGCACAATAGAAAAACCTTGGTTGTTGCTTTGACATGGTCAAACACTTAGGTTCTATTTAACAAAAATAACTTATAAGTTAGTTTATAACTGATAAGGTAGCTTATAGCCAATAAGTTAATTCTTAATCGGAAACTTATAGCTGATAGACTGATAGTTGATAGCTGAAAAGCTAGTTGATTGAATTTGAAGGGTTTAGTAAAATTAGCGGTTGAACTAACTTATAAATGTAAAATGACACAAAATGACATATTTATGAAAGACATAGTAAAATGGGAATTTCATTAAATTAATAAGAATAAAAATGAGAGAAAAGTTAATAAGCTATAAGCTAATAAGACATAAATTAAATAAAATAGCTTATAAAAAAAGTTATAAGCTAATGAGATAAGTTTGTCTATCAAATACATCTATTTTAGGCAAACAAATTTATAAGTTAGTCAAATAAAATATAAATTAACTTATTGGACCTATCAAACAAAGGCTTAAACTTCTACAATACAATAACTGTCTGGAGTTGTACCTACAAATAGAATGGTAGCCCAACGAGGCCCGCTTAAAGCTATCAGGTAGCTGAGGTGGGCTGGCCCATTAGAGCCCATTTAACAAACACGTTCACAAATTGAATGGTCCCAATTTTGCATCAAAGGACAAGGGATGAGACGATGAAGTGGAGTGAAAGTGATGAACATTTTCAAAATGGCCTCTGCTATTGTTAACTTTCCCCTTCCATCCCTTTCCAAATCTCCCAAGTTTCTTAACCCATCAAATTCAGCTTCAACTCTTGTGGGTTCTTCTCCTTTCCTGCAATCCAAAACAAACAGTGAATTGGTGAGTTTCAGGGTTTATAGAAAAAGAGGAAGTATTGTGTGTGGGTTGCCATTGCTAGTTGATCCATGGGCACCAACCATTGATTCCCAGAGCATTGCTACCCAGCTATTTGCATTTTCCTTGTTCCCATATATTGGTTTCTTGTACTTCATTACAAAGTCCAAGACTGCTCCTAACCTCACCCTCTTTGGCTTCTACTTTTTGCTTGCCTTTGTGGGCGCCACAAGTCAGTTTCTCTCTTTTTATTTTGCATTTTTGTTTTACCGCATGCTTATTCTTTCTTGCTTATAAAAATATAAACTTTGCTGATTTGCTTACTTTTGACCCTTTTCAATCACACAATTTTGCAGTCCCAGCTGGTATTTATGGTAAGTTAAGTTCCCTTGCTGAAACATATATTGTCAATTAAGAGAAAATTAGCAACTTGGTCACTCTATATATTATTCTCTGCTTGGGGTTCTGTTCCAGAATTTAGTTATGTGTAAGAGTTAATCCCTGAATTTACAAAGCTCACACCATGTCAGTCCTTTTTTGTTTCTCACTTTAGTCCCTAATAAGGATTGAGTTGACGAAGTTTTCGATTTCCAGTTTTCATTAATAGTTGCAAAAATGTCACCTTGCCGTTGTTTCTAAAGATTTGTGCATGAAACAACAAAAACAAAATAAGGTGACATTTTTGTAATTATTAATGAAATCAGGAAATTGAAAATAAAGCAAACGGGTCATAAGAGTTTTGTAAATTCATGAACTAACTCATACACATAATTAAATTCAGGACTAAATTGCAGGTAGAGAATGACTCTTGGGGACTAAGTAACTAATTTTCTCTATCATTTAAGTTTAATTAGATGGGCGCAAATAAGTATATCTGATATCTGTTTACACCATGGCATGACACAGCAAAGGTGCATTATGGGACTTCTTTGTCCAATGTGGATTGGTTACATGGTGGGGCCGAGTCCCTTCTCACTCTCACTAACTTGTTCATTGTGTTGGGACTGAGAGAGGGCCTCAGGAAAGATGCAAATTCTGAACAAAACACTTCCACTCCTAACTCAGAGTTGAAAGAGGACAAGGAAAATAGGCCGCAAGTATGATATTTGAAGTTATTCTTAGCATTCTTGGCAGTGTTATAGGGTCTGGTGTGGCTCCAAATTTTGGCTGGGATTTGTAATCTTCCCCTTAAATCTGTGACTGTCCATGCAGCCTCTGGGCAATAACCTATGCTATTTTGTACCATTCTGTAAATAAAATGGATGTAAATGTTACATTTTGTGTAATTTGTATCACTATTTGGAATGTAATCTTTCAATACTTTGATCTGCGCATTCAATTTTGGTTGTTTCTTGCTTAACATGTTTGACTAAGTTGCCTATCCACACTCCTTACTAACCAATCATAATTTTTATGTTTTTTCCCCCATAAAATTATGAGTGATTAATTAGGATTGTGGATATGCAACTAGGAGTGCCAACAGTCTCACCCTCAATTTTCAGGTGCAAAGTTTTATCAGTTCCCTTTCTTGCTGCAAGAATAATTAATGGCTTGCCCTTCAATAATTTTCTGAAAGCTCTCTTTAATTTTCATCCTTTTTTTAAGATGATATAATCATGTAACATAACTTGTCTTTGTTACACTCCATATTATGGCTGCTATGTTCTTCTACTAAACAAGTGGATTATACATTGTACAATGCAAATCTGGAACATCTATCTATTGCTTAACAGTGCCAAGATTGTAATTCTAATACGAGGACATTTATAAGGGCTATTATTTCTGATTCGTTGTTCTACACCTCTACTATTGTCGGAAGTTGTCTTTAAGTACAATTAGGAGAAAAATCCTGGGGTATTGAAAGGGAAATTTGGATCAGTTTCCACTGGTTCAAGTGAGAAATTGAAATCGGGGATTGGAGAATTGGTAGCTGATGTGTTGGTGGAAATGATCTCAGTAATATCAGATTCTGAAAATGGCTTGTTATAAAGCCCATCAAACTCATTCATCCGGAAAGACGGAGATCGGAAATAGTTTGATTCTGGCGTGGTTGGAGATAATAAGTGTGTTTGGAAATGGTTGCCCAAGAAGGGATCATTCTCCAGGACCGAAGGAAGCAAGCTGTGGTTTTCTCGTGTCATGCATCCAAATGAAGTTGAAGGGAAGGTGAAAGGATATCCCATTTCTCCATTTCCTAGATTATCCGTGTTGACATATAAGGTGTTTCTTAACTTTGTAAGGCTTTCTTGTGGTGGCTGTGCATGATGAATAGCATTACTATGACTATGTGGTTTCTCTTGTCCTTCTGGTGACTTTGGTTGCAGAACAGCATTGCTTCCCTGAGAACAGGTATGCCTTCCTCTGTAAGTTATGTCAAATATAGTGGGATCTTCATCTGATCTCTGTACTTGCTTTGTGGCCCAGCAGTCCTGAGTGTTGCGGAAGGTGCACCGATAATAACTTCTGCAAATGTCATGAAGGGTTGTTAATTAGAGGCCCTCTCAGGCCAAGACAATGTTTACACTTGAAAATTATTGTGATTCTTTTCTCAATCAGGATAGGGGGAAGTCCTCTCACCTTGGATATTTGGCACCCAGGATGTCTTTCTGTCCATATTTTCTCCAGTTGTAGCCATCTTCATGTGATCCTTCAAGGCCATTCTCTGAGCTCATTCTTATTTGATCAATCCATTTTGGCATTGCTTTTCTGAAACCAATTTTCAAAAACAAATTGCTATGAGCATTAGTATAACCATACATAGCTTATGTTTGTGTGGCAGAAAACTGCTACCAAGTCTGTCTAGTAAAATTCACCTTTTCTTTGAGTTATGTTTAGCCTCCTGGTTATCCTTGATGGCCCCATCAGTGTCGTCGCTCAGAGGACTTCCGTTGACAGATATTGGCGACTCTGGCGACAAAGTTGTTGCTGCTGCTTGTCCCATGGTCTGCAACTTCGGAGCTGATGCATTCCATTGTAGAATTAGTAGAGCCTTTTCATAAGAAGATAATATCCTCTGCACCAGAAAATCCCTTTTGTCCACTGAATATGGTGTCTTTAAGTCTTCTTTCAACTTTCTTGCTACCTCCATCCCCTGAATTAGCTCATTGATGAGGGTGTTCTGCTCCCAGCTCCAGTTATTCTCCATTTTTGTATTGACTATCCCCTTAATAATAATTGAGTAAGATGGTGCTTGTTCTTGCCTCTGGAAATGCACTTGTACCTAGAACCAGTAGTTTCTGACTCTGCAGCTGAGTTAGAAACTGAAGAAATTTAGAAGACCCTTGGAATAGTGAAGTGTAGTGTGGTATGAGCATCGAAGTAGGCCGAACGAGCTTTGAAATTTCAAATGGAAGCTGAAGGAGCAAAGCTTAGTGAGCTAAGGTGTTTTATTTGCTGAATGAAGGAATTGGATGCCTTGTATTTAAAGGGTACTTACCCTTTGGGGTTTTGAGTTGGAAATAAGGGAGTGAAGGAAAGGAGTATTGGATTTGGAGGGTTGAAAGTCCAAGTTTGACTGAGAAACCGAGTTTTTCAGCTATGACTAAGTCAGTGAACAGTGGTATCTAGAAATGCTGACCAAGTCCACCTCAACTCGATATCTTATTATTGGTAAATGATAGGTCCATGTTCTTTGCAAGGCATGATTAAATTGAAGATTAGAATGTCAGAATTCTAGTGAAGAGTATATGGAAATTTCAAGCCTCATTCCGCGATGTCACTTTGGTCTCTTGATATTATTATTATTATTATTATTTTTTCTTACAAAGAAGAGAAAAGAGCAATATGAACTACTGCTGACGTGTACCTATGTTTGTTGTCATCTACCCCATTTCTTAGTTGATTTCGCTCACTGGTCTACACAATATATATAAGATACTCTGCTTTGCTGGCTGCTCTACTAACTATTCAAGTGGTTGAGGAAAGTTGTTGGCAACAACAATACAGTTGATGGAGGTTAATTTCAGTGGTGATTTATTTTGATCTTTTTAAATTTATTTTTTTAAAAGAAAAGGACTATGTTAGTAGTGTGTATATATTAGTATAGAATCTATACTAAAGATAAAATGAACTATGAGATTATATCAATGTACAAGAAATAATTTATATAAGCTCTAACTTCAGCCTTTTGGCATATCCTATTCTGGAGGACTTGAGCGCTATCTTTTTTTTTTATTTTTTTGTTACAAAAAGTTTAGATTAGGGGAAGACAATCCCTCTTGCAAGGCCAGGGAATACCACCAATCTCAGCGATAATTTAAAGTGGAATTTACATATTGTCTATCAAGAGAGGAATCTAGGAATCGAACCCAAGTCACAGTTAGTGTGAGCGGAAGGCTTAACCAGATGTGTTAACTCCGGTTGATTAAGTGTTATCCTTTTCTCCTTTTAAATATATTTCTTCTAAAAATATTTAATATTTATTTTGTATATATAAAATTGGAACTAGTTATGACTTTTTTTAACACTCCATCTTTTTACAAATTTTTTTTGCCAATTTTATAAAATTTATTTAAATATTAAAACAAAATTAGCTTCAGTGAATTATAACAGCTGAATCACCTGCTTCTTTAACATCATGGTTGCTGATTTGCTGCTACAGTGCTACTACTCCTTGATTGGAGTTCCAGGAAGTGGATACACAATTCAGTCAATTGGGGTAATTAATATAATGTTTGTCGATGGTCGTGGATGTTGAAATTCCATAATGAACTATGAGAAACTCTGATTCTAGTCGAGTGAACTGTTCTGAGTTTGACTCCTTCCTCTTCTATTGTATACCAGAGCAGCTGCAGGGAAGAGACGAATCTTAAAGAAAAAAATGGGTCTAATTAAAATTCAAAAGCCATAACTCAAATTATAGAGGTGTGCTCTTATTAGTATGGGACAAAAAAAGATTGACTTGTTAACCTTTTTTTAACAAAATGTTGTGTAGACAAACAACAAGCCTCATAAAAGGACTATATTGATGGCTACAAATGATCTCTATTAAACATTAAGGTCTTGTTTGGTGGTCAGGATAGGATAGGGACGGATAGGATAAGAGAGCAGGATATGAGTAGGATATGATATGAGCAAGATAAGCTGTTATCCTATCCGACGTTTGGTGTCCACTAAAAACCAACCAGATAGCATTGTAATTTTAGTATGATTTTAAAATTGTCAAAATTGTCCTTGTGATAAAATTATATATAATATTTTAAAATTTTAAAATATTGTTTAACTTAAATTAATTTTTTATAATTTTAAATATTCATTTTTAATTTTTACTTTACATATAGTTAAATAATTAGAATATTTTTATTTATTTTTAAGTTTTTTAAAATAATATAAAGTAACAAAATTAACCTTGTGACAAAATATAAAATAATTTTTAAAATTAATTATTAATATTTTTATTATTTTATGTTTTATTATACCTTTTTAAAATATTTTTATACTTTAAATCACTTTATCATATCATGTTGAGTTTTAACTCAGCTCCCCCCTCATGATAGAATTTTAACTAAATGAACATGATAGGATATGTGACAGGATTGGTTTATCCTATCCATTTGACTCACCAAACAATAGTTTCAGACAGGATATGATATCTTATCCTATCTTGTCTCTCTTATCCTGACCACCAAACGAGCCCTAGTGGAAGATTTGTTACGATGTAGGAGCTCAAAACATCCGCAGATATGCATTTAATGGACTAAGGACAGAATGTTTGATACCATTTGAGTATATTCTAATTTAGTACTCCCTCCGGTTAATATTATAAGCAAAAAACCCTAAATTTTTTGGTTTAAAATATAAGCAAATTTTTCGTACTTTCATCCAATTTAATGTTATTATTCCCATGATACTCCCCACTTAATATAAATTATGTTTTCCAATACTCCTTGACATTATTTCCAATTTAATACTGAATATAAATGGTCATCTTCCAATTTAATGCTGACATTATTTTTCAATACTCCTTGACATATAAAGGTAATCTTCCCTCTCATCCTTATTGAAAGTGGGATCTATTTAATGAAGATGTATTTTAACGATGAAAATTGAAATTTTAGATGAAGGGTAATTTAGGTAATAAGCCTAATTTTTTAACAAAATTAAATTAGATTTATTAACTTCCTTAATATGTGTGTTTTATTTAATTTTTGCTTATAATAGTGACCAGGGGGAGTATATGAGTGCGAGTATTTTTCTTAGAAATATTTATCCTAAAAATAAAAAGAATTTAATGGAAATAAGTTAATGATCAATAGATTTGGTAGTGGTGACAGTTAATTAGTAGATTTGACAATACATCATAAAAAAACAATTAAATAAAAATAAATAAACTATAAATCAGGCTCATGTTATATAAAAGGGATCCTCATGGGTTGGGTTGAGTGGGGTTCAGTGAGTTTTAGCACACAATTTAGTCAGATGTGAGTGGGTTGGGTTGGTTAAAAAAATGGTATTGCTACCTACACTCCCCATATTTGGCATTCACCCCCACTCTTAATCCGGCATTTAAACGCCGGATTTAGAAAATGCATCCACCCTCACACACCTTCCGGCATTTAAATGCCGGATTCAGAAATTATGTTTCCGGCATCTAATTGTCGGACACCTTCCGGCATTTAAATGCCGGATTCAGAAACTCTAAATCCGGCATCTAATTGCCGAAAACACTTTTTTTAAAATTTTAAGAATTTCCCGGCAATTAAATGTCAGAAACATAGTTTCTGAATCCGGCATTTAAATGCCGGGAGTCGTGTGGGGGTGTATGCCAAATTGTAGGGGTGTAGGTAGCAAGGCCCTAAAAAAATTATGAAACCCGAACCAACCCAACCCGATCATTAATGGGTTGGGTTGGTGGGTTGTCGGGTCTTGTAAGAAACACACGGATGCTCATTTTTTGGTCGGGTTTGGTCGGGTCGGCGGGTCTATCAGGGCAGAAAAAATACCAAAAATCACAAATAAATATATTTAAAACTTTAAATTACATCAACAACCATGAACTAAAGTCGAAAATCATCACCAACCATCAACTAAAAGTTTAAATTATACAATGAAAGAGTAAAAGTCATCAACATTCAACAACTATAAACACAAAACTAAGTAATATGGGTTGAGTTGGGTTCAGTGGGTTTGGAATTCTGAAATAGGTTCTATGTGTTTTTGCCCAACACAACCTAATTACCTGAACCAACCCACAAAATATGGGTTGGTTTGAGTTGGGTTGGTCGAGTTCGTGGGTCTACCCATGCCTATGGCCAAAGTACTGGTATTAATTGATTTAATTCCATAAAAAATGTATGTTTTTTTTTTTTACAAGACCAAACAAAAACAACAAGAAAAAAAAGGTGGCCCAAAGAAACGCGGGCCCAACAACTAATCTAGAACCTCTAAATTGTCATCCCTACATCGAAAATGTAATCAGGCGAACAATATATGTGTGGGAATATATATATTTTTTAAACGAAATATTCACTACCGTTAGTAGTAATTAATTTCCATCGAAGAACTCTTAGGATTTTAATTGTGACGGAGTTGAGATGTGTGGAATATCCACATATCCATATATATGTTTACCTATCCCGGATGCATCCTGCAGGCTGCAGATTGGATCCTCCTCTTGCTGGTTCATGTCTATGAATTCCCACTCAGTATTGCTCACTTTCACGTCCATTATCATTTATCAAACAGCTGTGAAATTAATTATATATATAAAAAAGTTCCTATTATTAGCTACTGAATAAGAATGCTATACCAACAATAATAATAATAATAATAATATTATTATTATTATTATTATTATTATTATTATTTATTAAAGACTATTTAGTATTTATAATACGATTGATGAAAATTGCAGCACGAAAAAGTTAATAAGCTAAAAATTATAAAACATAAGTTAAATAAAATAACTTAAGAAGAAAAGTTACAAACAATGAAATAAGCTTTTTAGCAAACATTTCTATTTTAATAAAATAAGCTTATAAGCTTGTCAAGTAAGCTATAAGTCACATAATGATAGCTGCCACTAAAGGTTTCGTTAAATTAATAAATTATTACATGGTTCTACCAAAAAAATAAAAACAAATTACACGGTTGATTGATAACTTACAAGTTACAATTATTTGGAATTTCAATTACCAAGTCTATTTGGACATTAATTACTTCTCCCTTCACATATGCATCGTGCATCACAGATTCACAGTAGTAGTCTGGTATAAGTTGAAGAAACCTTTATCAGGCGTTTGTCATCCAGCTAGCATCGTAGCTGCCATTGACATAGCTCGGCCGCTTTTTTTCTTTTTTTTTTTTTGACTCAAGCTCGGCCGCTAGAGTATGCGTTGCTGTCATATTCATTTTCTTTCTGCAACTCAATTTCGATCTTGCTTATCAATTGCATGTTCCTCCCAAAGGGAATCTTCATATAACTAATGATTACTTTTTCTCAAATGGAAGTCTGTAGAATTGCATTACAAAGATTGAAGAACAGCTATATATTGGATTCTCATCTCTATTATTATTATTTTCTGAACGAAATTAATTTGGTATATATTCGGTTGCCAAAAACGATAAAAATGTAAGACATGATAGAATATAATAATATAGATACTTGTTTTTATTATTCGATCTATCAAGAAAAAGGAGATTCTATGTTTCTTCATTGATGTAAACGTTGACAGATTCTTGATTCTCTCCAAATAAGAAAAAAAAACTTAAATAGTAAGTATTTCGTGGATGAATATTTGTAAATTTAGATAAAAATTAAATAAAATATAAATTAAAAAAATTAAAAAAGGTATACATAATTTAAATTACAAAGAAGATATCAAGATATACATATTTAATTTATAAATATTCAATCTGAAAAAATATAAATTAAAAGAATTGAATTTAATGTTTTGTGCTATATTGATGAATTTTAGAAATGGGATAAAATCATAAAATTATGAGTTTTATTTTAGGAATAAAACTTAAATTTTTTAAATGCTCAATATATCAATAAAATTAAAAGGTTTCGTTTTTATTTCACTTTATTTATTTTTTTAATACGGCAATCATTTGTAAAATCTTAAAGTTAAATAGGTTTTATATTAGGATTAAAAATAAAAAACTGCAAATAAAAATTAAAATACCCAATTATTAAAATTTGAAAAAGTTTTTTTTTTTTTTTTGGTGGTAAAAAGAGAAAATGATGATACGAAATATATGATGATGTACATATATATAATTCTAAAATATGATAAATGAATAATTTAATTAATTAGTGAATGTGAATTTGAAATATGTTAAATAAAATAAAATAAATAAATAATACCATTGATATTGTTGAGCAAAATTGGCAAGTGTACCACTGCAAGTAATAAAATCGGTAAGAACCGGATATCGTCCACAGGGATTAGTTACCAATTACCAATTCACAAATTAAACAACTATTTAGACGAATATTTTTTTGGTATGAAGAGCGTTCAAAATAAAATAAAATAAAACAAAAGAGCATTAAAATATTTTTGGAAATTTTGTTGTGATAAAATAGAAATAAAAGCGCTAGAGATTTGATTTTATCTTATTATGAATCCGGATTCCTCATAGACAAGGAATCCTGTGAATTACCGACACTCTAATTATCCTAATCCCAATTGGCATGTTGAAGGACAAATTCCCTTAATTAATTGAAGCCTAATTCCTTAGTGAATCAATTCTATCAAACCTCACTAATTACCCTAATTCCTTAGGCCTAATTAACAAAGCATGATGATCATAGCTCTATGGAATTTGTTAAAGACCCACACTAATTAAGTTACCTATTCCTAGGTTAACCCAAATAATGGTAATGTTTACAAGAGGCATATCCATATATCACCATTCCTAGCATATACATGAACCCTCAAAAACAAAAGAATGATGGCCAAACATTCAAATGTAAGTAAGAATAGTAAACATCACATCAACAATATCAAATATTCATAAGATAATCAGAGAGTCAAATAAAACTTCATCATAAAAAGATTACATCAAAACTCTAGCAGAAAAGAAATTTAGCTAGACATACTAAACCCTAAAACAAAATAAAACAGAGATAAAGAGTAAAAGAAAAACTTCATGGTATTAGAAAATAAGAGAACACAGTGCTGCGTCCCTGGTTCACGCCCACGCTGCTGCCAGTGCCTCCTCCCTCGTCCACCGTCTGTGTGTCTCTCCTACTCTTCTTTATTCACCTGCTGCCTCTTTAATTTTGTGGGAGTCCCCTCGTGCGTTACTGTTCACGCTGCTGTTACACTTTTTTTATTCATGATCTGCTTTCTTTTCCTTTATTTCACTCAAGGCCCCTGGTTTTATTCATCCGTTACTTTTGTATTCATCAACACCACATTTCCACAAGCCTCCTGTAGCTTCACGTTCCACTTCCGCTACGTTACTCAAACTGCTGCCTCTTAATTTCTTTTATTTTTACATTACTTATCTTTTAATGCCAAAATTTGTAGCCTTTCAAGACCAAAAGCATCCCCATGTCAGGCCTTGTCTCCAATTTTCTTTTCCAATTCACAATCCTTTTCCAAATTCTCAGCTTGCTTTGACGTGGGCCTTTCATTTCTATTAGCCAAGCTTCTTCATTTTCAATTGTTAACACCAGGGCTTGCAGCCTCATTTCCTTTCCAATCCCAATCCGATTGCCCAATGGAACATTACGTGGGCTCCATAAAAGAAATGGAAAGGCCATGTCTTTTTCTTCCTTCAATTCTTTACGGTTTAACATCATTATTTCCTAAAAATGTAAACAAGTAGAAAATACTATTAAATAAACTCTAAAAAACATGAAATTAAAATAAAATATGTAAAACACTATTAAGAACTCAACTAATTAAACTTAGGGACAAAACTCAATCAATTAGCGTAATTAGGAGCAAAAATCCACTCAAAATGTATATATAAATCACATAATCTAGCAGATTATCAGATATAAAGAAAATACAATTAATGATGCAGCACTCTTTCAATAATATAGAATAAAACATAGGTTTAATTGTACTTTTGATCCTCATATTATTGGTCATATGTGATTTTGATCCTTATGTTTTTTTTAGGACTTTTGATCCCTTATTTTTTCATTATTATAAATTCGTTCATTTCATCCAACGTCCGTCAATTTTTTCAATGATAAAAAATGAGGAACCACTGCTCTAAGCGTATGGAACCTCTTGTTGAGCTTATGCAGTAAAGAATCTTGCAGTCAAATAAAAAAAAGGATATTGAAAAGGAGGCACAACATTGATAAATGACAAAAAGGAACCATTGAATCATGGTGAAGTGGAGAGACATTTGGACAAAATGACCAAATTTACAATAATGAAAAAATAGGGATCAAATGGGGATCAAAAGTCCTAAAAAAATCATAGAAACAAAAATCACTCATGATTAATAGTAGGATCAAAAGTGTCCTAAAACACATCTCTTATTTTAGTACTAAAAGATTTCTCCCTAGTCATATATTATATGTGCCTATATATATACATGCATATATAGGAGCTCACTCTCCAACTTACAATCATAAGAACAAAACAAACGATCACTACAAAACTAAGCAACACAAAGCAAACTCTGCTATTTGATTACCATGGCCTCCGTTCAGTGCCACAAAACCTGCGAAGAAAGTTGCCAACAGAAAAGCCAACACGGCTCATTCGGGCAGAAGGTAGCTGAATTGTTCAAAGGGCATCATAATGATCACTCCAATGCAGGGATCCAAACCCAGACAGGGCATGCAACTGCCAAAACTCAAACAACTCATTGCTCCACTACTCACCCCACCAACAAAACCAGAAGGGAGCACAAGACAAACCTGATCCACAAGATTAAGGATGGGTTATCCGGTCACAGCAGTGACAGTGGCAGCAGCAGCGAGAGTGACAGCGACAACGAAGGTTGCCAAAAGAGGAAGGCAAGTAACTTTCATACAACATCGCTGGTAACACATACACGTACCCAAGGTTTTATATTGCGAACGCGATGCGGTTTTGGAGACTACTAAAATCACAATATCATGGCATCAGTTATGATTTTGAACCTAGATTGCAAATACCTTATCTCCTATTTATATAATTTTCATCGTCTAATTACTATCAAGCTAACATTATTTCTTTGTAGCTGGCTATATATTCTTATTCTGTTACTTCACTAATATAAGGTGATATATATGCAGCTTAGTTAGCTTATACATGTGCATCAAGCATTATTATAATCTTATATTGCAATATTGATTGATTTTTCATGCGTTGAACTCAATTTGACTCATGCAATTTTGGTGTATGTATGTATGCAGAACTGAAATTCAGGAGCAGCTCTGTGCGAATAATAATTGGAGTTCGAGAGTTTACAATTCAGAGGCCAAAATATGCAATGTGTCGTGATAGCCCAGTATAAATAAACAAAATAAAATAAAACTAAATAATAGTACGTTAAAAAAAAAAATTGTACTTTGATGGAGGAAAGAAACAATGTACTTGGCTATGGTCATGTAAGTCTGATATTGAGACTTACCAAAAATAAATGCATGTACTATGATATAAAATCGATAATCCTATTATGAATAAAATCTGTTTGGTGTTGAAATAAGTTTTTGATTCTTCTCTGTAAAATTGATATATCACGTCCAATTTATCAGCGATGTCGCTCGCTCGCTCTCATGACTCGTACATATTCTTTTCTTCTTTTTTTTATGAGCAAAAAGGGCTAAGCCCCACCCCCACGTACATATTCTAAACCTTAGGTAATGTGGGAGTAAATTAATATATATCAATTGTTGTGGTATGCATTTATACTATGTGGTAACTCGGCATTTAGGCTTTTTTTTTAAAGATTGTTCCTAACACAAACACGCGTTTCAAAGCACGTTGAAAGAAAGCTAGTAAGCTCCAATTTGGAGTGTCAAGAAGAAGAAAAATTGCCTCGAGACATGATTTTTTAGCGTTTGTGGTGGATAAAATCTTAATCAAACGGAGTTAACCTTTTCCTTGAGTGGCTGGTTAACAAGTAATACCACTGCTTGTCCACAAATGAATCTTAGTAGACAATGTTTAGAGGGCAAAATTAAAAACAATATGCTATGTTTCTGTCAGAAAACATGGTAGTGAGAGAATTACAGAGAAAAGTATATTTGATAGAATAGAATGCAAGCCTTAACGAACTCAACCAATCATCAACAAACCACATGAGTGTTAATAATTCCTTCCTTTTAACTAACCATTTTCTATATTTTACGTAGAATATAGATTCAGCAACACTGTTAGAGCTTATGTGATTGCGCAGATAAGGAATTAGGCAATTAGCCTTCAAAGTGATCATTACGTGTCATTGTTGACTAAAAGATAACCAAGTTTTGATGATAATTTTCTCACGTACATGCCAGCAAAATATATTTTCAAAAAACGCACCAGCCTCCATTTTAAAACCAATAAGTATTAAGTGGAGTTGTCCAACATGACACGGTGACACGGGTATATAAACCACACACTGGGAATAAATGACTATTGTTATGACCCATTTGAGAATACTTAAACCTATTAATTTAGTGATCCATTTGTAGTGGGCCTGGGATACTTAATTAGTTTAGTTTAATAAAATGAGCATAGGTTTTATCAAAAATAAAAAAATAAATAAAATGAGCATAGGTTATAATCTACGAGGCTTTTTGATGGTTTGCTCTTTAGGTTATGTTTATTATTAGTTTATAGTTATATATATTGCTAGGTGTTATAAAGCGATGGAGCATTCAAAGGAAAGTGGAACGAGCTTGGTCTATCAGGGTTTGAGGCAGAAAGCGAGCCAGGGCCGAGGTCCAGTCCGTGTAATAACAGATATCCTACAAACTCCGAGTTGTTCGGTAGCAATGGAACTTTCAAAAGAAAGCGAGTCTGCTTCAAATTATTAATTGAGAATATGATGCTAATTATAAACTATAAAATTTGTAAAGTAATTTTTAACTGTGAACATAGCTCAAGATCTAATTATAAAGTCAATTTTGTAACCCAAAAAAAAAATATATATATATATATATATTGACGTCAGATAAAGATGCCTTATAATTAACTGACAAGAAATAAAAGAAGAAATTTTAATAGCAGCTATGCCACGAAATGTTTACCAAAATAAAAAATGCTATATGAGCTTTTCTTATATTCTTGGTCGGCAAATTGAGTGGGGACTTATTCAACATGTCTGTCATTCTGTGTGATGCTACTGCCATGGAATTAGGTTCTTTCACTCACAAGTCAGAACAAATTCCATTTTAATTTTGGTGGATAAATATGATAAGACTACTTTTATTCAGGCCATATTTCGAAAAGCAGAATCAAATGGTTATTTTATTTCCTTACTATAGAGGGAGAGGAGTAGCACCCCTCTCTTGTGCCAATAAAAGGCCCTTAATGCGCTACCATGCAACTGCAAGAAAACAAATTAGAAGTTAGCAACATAAGCTATTGCAATGGCTTCTGCTCAGTGTCAGAAACCCACCACCACCATTGAAGTCTGCCAACCAAAAACCCAACATGGCTCGTTTGGCCAAAAAATTTCTGAGATGACTAGCAAAGCTTTCAAAGGTCACCAAGCTCGCCATGGCAACAGCCAAAACCAACTTCAATGCCTCAACCAAACCCAGGTTGAGTCTCAGGACCAAAACAGCTCCAAAACTGAGACTCGCTATGGCCAATCTCAGACCAAACATGACAACAAGCATGGCATCACCAAAACCCACATCACAGTTACTGTGGTGGAAGCTCAAATCACTCAAACCTACGAGGACCCTTCTCCTTATGGTACAACAACAACATGCTTTGGGTCTCATGCCATGAAAAATGGAGAGCTCAATAACAAGGATAGGAATTTGTTCCGGAGGATTAAGAATCGGATATCCCGACATAATAGTGAAGGAAGCAGCAGCAGCAGCAGCAGCGAGAGCGACAGTGATGATGAGAAGTGTCCAAAGAGCAAGGCAAGTGAAAAGAAGTGCCCAAAGAGCAAGGCAAGTGATGAGAAGAGCCCAAAGAGCAAGGCAAGTGCATTTAGATTCACAAGAGCTCTCAAGTCTATCAAAAAGAAAAATCACATGGAAAAGAAAATCTTTAACATTATATTCATGCATGTTAGGTTAGGACAGGATTTATCTTGTTGGATTGATGAGTATTTTGACTTCTCTATTTCTTATTGTGTCTGGCTGTCTGCAGAATTGATGAATGGAACAGCTTCAAGCTTGTGTGACGAAATGAAAGACAAGACACCTTTTGCAAATAGTGTGTTTATGATATGATAATGCTATTCTTGTACCCAAAATAATTGGGAGAAATAAATGCCAAAGTTCCACTTGGCTGTGTGTGCCTTATGACGAATAATAGACGTTTTAGTCTGCCTATTATTACAGGACTGTTCTACGATAGGATCTTAGAACACTTTTGTTACCTAGAATAATACAAATATATAAAACTGCATGTAGTTAAACTAACACTGTCCTCACCAAATAAGTTTCTCAATTCTGTTGGCAAGGAATTAATATATATCTACTCTGCTAACAAAGGAAAAAACAACCAAAGAAACAAAATATAATTACAGCTCACCTCACAAAAACAAGGACTAATTACCACCAAGCAAGATAATTGTATATGCAAACCTTGATACAGTACAGAAGTGACAAATATAGGAGCATTGATCATCATTCAAGAAGCTTAGAAATGAAAGCTGCAATGGCCCGCAAAGCAAAATCTTCAGCTTCATCCTGGGTGGAACCATTTGCTTGCAGATGCTTCTTACCAATCTTGAATGAGTGATCACCCCCATCGATGACATACAGCTCGTTGGGGGCTTTCATCTTCTGCTGAGTGGCTTCTAACTTCTCAAGCGGACAGAGACCATCCTTGCTGCCCTGCAGAAGACAGACACACACATATAAGACTAATAGGAGAGACACTACCGTAATATCAAACAAAGGATGACCATGTGTGCCATATGAGAATAGCATACGATAGAAATTTAAACATTTGACGGTTCATTCAATAGACTAATAGAATGCAAAAGTGAAGAATTAGACATTAGGACGATAGCATACTCCGATGGTTAATGACAGATTAGAAAACGATGGACTACCTGTACAAACATTGTAGGAACTGTTAGCTGTAACAGCGTTTCATCTCTAACTGCACCATTGATGCCCTGAAACATTGGCAACTAAATTAATGTAATTCTTAGTTATATAAACTTTGTTACTTAGTAGTGATTTTATCTCTGTTTTGCCAAAATAACCCCCAGAAAACCAATGCGCCTAGCCTTCTACCATAATAGTTGAAGTGTGGCATGCCAAATAATTGCTGAAACAGATAGCTGAAACTGTTACAAAGCACACATGACAAAGCAAGCCAGCAAGAAATGTAAAGGAAAAACCCAGAGAAGGAGTAGCATAGTAAAAATTATTGATTGCAGAGCTCCACACAACATGCTACAATGAGGATTACTTCATCAATCGAGTGAGCTAGTTAAGATAGCTAGCGTAAGGCCAAACTGACACATAAATTGAAATGCTAAAAGAAGGCACACATTCAAAAGAACAGAGATTCATGAGTAAACTATAAATACCAGCAAAGGGATAAGTGGATGTTGAATTATCAAGAAATTCACAAATGAGGCAAGAAGCCAAGAAGTATACTAGTAAAGTATACTGAGATGAACTAAGTTCAAAACCTTCTTCAGTACCCCCAACCCCAGGCAAAAGGGACAAAATAATATGCAATCGGTTAGTCCTGTAGGGGAAAGATTGGTCGAAATTATGAAAAAGAACATCAAAATCAAACCTTTAATGGGTAGCCCAAGCATACTACGGCAGAAACATTAATGTCTTCCAAGGTAGCCACCATGCAGCCAACTCTACAATAAATATAAGATTGGTCATGTCATGTCATATATTATATATCTTGCTAACTAATCATCCTAATTGGGGCTCTGCCCAATATATATGTCCAAATAACAAGCACAAGATACCTTGAACCCATTGATTTGCCTGCCAGTATGAGGGGATGGCCAGGATACTTAGTTGCAGTTTCCTTGACAATATTTGAGTGAAACTCCACCAGTTTTTCAGCCTTAGGAGGAGCCCTCCTTTTCGCACCAGACATGTCTAGCAAATAGAAAACCCATTAGTTTCACTTAAGACATACATATATCCAATCCATTTCATCAAATACATCATCAGACAATATAATTATCTCTAATCCATTATAACTAATTAACTACTTGGGGTTTGTTTGCTTTGTTTACAGTTTTCATTTTTGCTTTCGTTAATAATTATAAAAGTGTCACATTATTTTCATTATTCTTAGAAGATACATCATACAGTGAAAATAATAACAATTTGTTTTCCGTGTTTCCAGAACAACTTTTTCAGAAAAGGAAATAGAATGAAAATAATGCGACATTTTTTTAAGTATCTCTCGAAAAAGGAAAGTGGAAAATGTGAATAATGTAAGCAATGATAATATCTAAATCTTGGAATGCCAAGAAAATGGAACAGTACACTAGGAATGTAGTTGGAAACGAACTCACTCACATGGATAATCGAAAGTGACAACATCAGCAGCTTGCAGTGCCTCCTTCAACATGGTCTTCCACCTTATACATAAAAAATACAGAAACAGATTTAACATTCAAAGCTTATCAATTCGCTACAAGTCGTTAAAAGGCTTAACAAAAGGGGAATGTAACCTTTGCATCCAATCAGAAGAGGAAGGAGCACCGGCACCGTGAGCGAAGATGACAACCGGTGGCTGTGAGGGGTTTGGAAGCTTTGACGCTTCAATCTCGCCGTCTTTGCTCTGACGACGTCGCTTTGCAGCAGGTAAAGAATCCATGATGCCGAGAAAGGAATGCAAATAGAAAAATTCCCAAATTAAAACCCCATTACTTGTAACCCCACTCCACACTCAGCAGCACAGCTATGCCTACTACTAATTTTCGCGCCAAACCTAAGGAGAGAGAAAGTAGCATGGGCCACGTTTTCTTTTTCTTTTTTATTTGTTTGGGAAAACAAAGAGCGCAATGTAAAAAAAATGATAAAATTGTAAGATAAGAAAAGAAGAAGTAGAGATGTAAATGGGGCGGGATGGATACGAGTACTAACCCATGTTGTCTGTTTCATTGGATGAATTTTCTACTCGCTCTCATCTTATATCCATACGAGTAACTGTCTTACAGTTTTAAATACACTTATCAATATTTAAGAGTAATTCACTAATATCTATGAATATGCAAACATCAAACAAAATTATTGAATATTATGTTTTTTTTTTTTATTCAAACACCCCACAACATTCACACATAATTCAAACACTTCTGTTTTGGCATCAATCAAAGACCTCTTTCTTGGCGCAATCATTGAATTTCAAGCTAATATTTTTTTTTTGATTATGAATTTCAAGCTGATATATATTCACTAACAGGTACATTTTATTTATATATGTAGATGGGCATTTTAGTGATTTTATCTTAGCGGATAATCGGGTACCAGCGGGTGTGAATACTATAATACTCGCCCACGCCCCATGAATAAGCGGGTAAAGAAAATACCCATTTATTTTACTCATGGGTACCAATTAAGGTACCCATGCATTTTCCACAAATTGCAAATATTATTCAGCGGTATCCGCAGATACAAGTAAACTTTACATTCTTATTAAGAACGTATACACTTTTAATTATTTAAAATGGGTTGGGATTTCAATGCAATAGAACTAATCAACAGTACATAAATTATTATTGTTTCACTTTATATTTTTGCTCACAGTGACTTTTTTTTTTACTCGTATGGTGTGATTTGACGTTAAAATTACCATCACTTTGATTTTATTTCACAGATGTATCCATGGCTTTCTTAATTTATTAAGAGTCTGTTTGAATTGCGCAACTTATTACTTATCAAAGCTTTTCCACTATCATATAAGTGCTTTTAGGTATATACTGTTTGAGTAAGGTAACCATCTAAATACTATTTTTTAGCTTATTTTAGGAAGTCAGTTTTTTGAACTTCATAAAAAGTGGCTCATGTCCGTAACTGCTTTACAAAATTTAACAAAGGTGACAAGTTAGGCTTTATTTGTGAGTCTTGTTTAGGAGGGGAAGTAAGGGAAAGATAATGTTTATGAGAACATCTTCCTTGTTTGTGAGTGTAAAAAATTGGAAGGGAAGTTTTTGAGGATTTTAGAAAACCCCCCAAACCCCTCCTCACCTTAATTTTTTGTTTACCCCAATTTGAGGTTTTTTGAGGGGTTTACCCCAATTTTTAGAGGAAAAGGAATAATTTTTTTTTTTGCATTAGTATTTTTTTTTTCGAAAGGTACATTAATATTATTTAAAAAATATTACTTATGATAATTTTCTAAAATAAAGGTAAAATTGTAAAAGTATGTTATAAACCCCCTAACTACTTCCCATCATACAATATGCACTCACAAATAAGGCGAGGGATAATACTCTCCTTCCCCTCCCCTCCCTCTCCTTTCATTCCCCTTTGATCTCCTCCATTTCCTTTTCCTACAAACTCACAAACAAAGCCTTAGTGCATCTCTCTTGTTTGATTGACTATTGACTTCCCTATATGCAGGTTGGGTTGGACCACTCGACCAACTATACTGGGCCTTTAGGGCTGGCCCAAAACACATAACACAAACAATATATATATATATATATATATATATATATATATATATATATATATATATATATATATATATATAGGATTTAAGAGTGTAACCGATGAAAGTTGGTCCAGTTGGTAAGAATAAGGCTTATAACCCGCAAGGTCGTGAGTTCGAATCCTACTACCGATGTGAGGACCTCATTGGTGGGTAAGAGGTAAGTATTTCTGTAAGTGCTGTTTGAGCCGTGAGACCTGTCCTGACCTTGGTGAGCCCCTGGACCTAACTCATCTAAACTTTTCATTATATAAAAAAAGGATTTAAGAGTGTAAAGTTTTCTTTTCCCCTTTTTGCTCAAGATCCAGTGTAATTTTTAGATTCGTGGATATTTCATACTTTATAAGAGAGCTGCAACTTTGAAAAGCATCATACACTCTTCTTATAACACCCTTCTTATAATACAGGCTCATGCGACTTTCGAAAACAAAAGCACACTAAACAAAATTTATCAAAACCCAAATTTATGATTAGAAATCACCAAATTAAACCACTATATAGCATCCTAAATTGAGACCTTGAAGTTAATGGCTAAAATTATGCGGGCAAGTTTTATTTTATCTTTTTGTGTCTATAATATTGTTAATTAGCAAATTAATTAAGGAAACTCTATTTTAGTTTTTTTTTTTTTTTTGTTTCCTAGGGTATCCTCCATGCACAACTGCGGAGACTAATCCCTCGAGGTACTGGACGACATTTAAGGATTGATCTCTCCCAACCAGGTTTTCTCTATACGCAAGAATCAGGGATCGAACCTCTAACCACTTGCTTAAGGGGCTCAAACTCGTTACTACTTGGATCAACCACATGTTGATTCTCAATTTTAGAATAAATTCAAAAAAAAAAAAAAACACACACACACACTAGAAGTTGCTTCATTGCTTAGAAGCACACGTAATTGTTACGCGTGAAGTAGAAGGACTGTGGAGACACTCAGACACCTGTGAAACTATCATATAATAATATAAAGAAGAGACGATCTATATTGGATATAAAGCGAAAGAGAAAATAATGGGGACAAGTCGCAAAAGGAATGTCAAACAGCAATTGGTATTTGGATTAGCTAGCGCTCATGGGACTGAAGATAACGATGAGATGCCCTTAAGGCCTCAATTAAAAGCTGCTTTATACTTTGTAGATAATTGTCCTTCAAGTATGCCAAAGGCCATCCTACTTGTTAATCATTCTAACCAAAGGATATGCTGGACCCCACGTGAAATCAATGTTCTCAATGACATGCATGGCTTAATCAATGTCATCTTCGTCTCATGAAATTGTTACCCGATGCAATAAGATCATTTCAACTTGAGCAATCTTATTAGCACAATGTTGAACGTGTCTAATTATGCCACTGCCGCCCACTACGATTTGGATATATCCTCGTAGGAATTAGCAAGGGGATCTAATCTTGCCACAAAACTTCAAGTGTCAATATATGGAGACCCCACATACATTAAGGTCAACGGCTTCCACATTTTTTAAACAGTTTCTAATTTTTTGCAGTATAAAAAGGAACTTCTATGAACCCTTCAAGGAATAAGTAAGGCCAATAAGATGAAAGGTGAATCAATCAAGGGATTGCTTATTCACTCTCCCTCAAGGGCTTCCATCCAGGACCATCTAATAATCGTCTTCAATTTGTTGCAACTATTGGGTTGGGTTGGTCCAAGTACGAGGAATGAGGCCCTAGAGGAAGAGTAAATAAGCTGCTTTCCCTTATGCAAAGTTCAATCAGCTATATTAATTCATATCAAAGCTACCTTCAATTCCATATATGCACTTTCTCGGCCAACCTTGGATTTTTATGTGAGCAACTGGTAGCATTCATTGCTCACTCTCCCTCAAGGGCTTCCGAAATTGCTTCATGATCGATAAGGCAAGTCCGAAGTTCTTAGGGAGAGTGGATAATGTTTGTTGCGCCTTAATTTCTTGAAAAGGTTGGTTCTAATATATGTCCCTCTTCCTCAAATTTATTTAGCTCCTTTGATTTGTTTGCTCAAGTATTTCCCTTTTTGTATCTAATTTGTGTACTCTAGCAACATCCAAACTAACCGGAACAAGAGATTTACCAAAAAGGAGGCAATTAAGTTCATTTTGAGTATATAACTCCAAAAACCAATCCCTTTTTTCTTTCTGAAGTCCCTTCAAAGTTCAAAGTTCAAAGTTCAAACTGGCAACAATGACTTTAAGTTTGTCCAGCTTAATTATATGCTTATGTATGTGTCCGATCATCAGTGTTGCCAGGCTTAAAAGCAGTGACCCAGCTTAGCTAGGCACATAGGATAGAGACTAAATTAGATTTAAACAACATGTGGCTGGCTTTTATAAACATTCTCCGCATTCTCCGCTCCATTCACTTGCCTTTGAACAGTGGAACTTTGGCAGGCAGCTCAGGGACAAGAACCATTCCTTTTATCGCATTTTTATTTTTTGGAGGAGACCAATGATTTTTAGCCCTAATGTTGGGCACTTGTATATACACATCACTTTATAATTATATTTACACATTTTTATTATCTAATTATAATTGATCAAAGTTATCTGTCTAATCTGTAGTTTGTCAATTTCTTGATACTTAATTAATTGTGTTGTTTTCCTTAAATTACACTATGCCTCAAGGCTCAAGGACCACAATCATCCTCTGTAGTGAAAAACTAAAAAAGAAGTGTTATTTTTTTTTTTTTTAACCCCTACTCACCACACCGGTAACCCATTTATAGGGCCTTTGTGAGTTTCACGGACAACAATTATGCTATGGATCTAAAAGTTAGAAGGATTCTATTAAGTTCAAGATTTCAGTCATTTACAAATATATTCTCATAAAAAAATAAAACACTAGCTAAACTATTTGTTCATCATTCTTTCTTTAACAATTTTTAATTGAATATTTTTAGTTTTCAAAGTGCGCTTTATAAATATTTTACGTTGCAACCATTTGACATGTCATTTCAACACTACCCGTCCAAGGTTATAAGGCATTATTTTTCCTTTACATGTGATTTTAACACTTTCCACTGTGTGAATGTCTCATTTTAGTCTTTGAATCCCACTTTTTATCATAAACATTCACATGTGATTTTAACACTTTCCACTGTGTGAATGTCTCATTATTTTTTGTCACTTTTGAAAACTTCTTAGTACATTTTTGTTTTCTATTAGGGCACCCCTACACATTTTTTCATCAGCAACAACATATTTGTTGAGACTAGAGAACTAGGTATGTTCTAACCCTTAATACAACTAAATGTCATACCAGTGCATAAAAACCAGACAAAACCAGCATAATCAACCAGAACTTATACTGCATATTTACAATATATTTACAATCATCCAACATATTTATGTGTCCTAAAATGGGATGCAATATTCTTTATATGTCTTTTTTCATGACTATACAGTGCTGTAAAACTTAGGAGGTCTAAGATGATTAAAGTTATAATGCCACTTTTGAAAAATTGCAGGCTTGGATTTGAACCATATATAACCCAAAAGATATTCATTGAGCTTTGGTCCACAGTCCATTGAAGCTTATAAGGCATCATTCTATCTAATTCTTCCTATCTACGACTTTCCTATTTCATATCACTCACTCTCACGTGTGTCCAAACACATTTCTTCTTAAAGTAATTAAGACAGGCAGGGCCTCTGCCTACACGCTCGTGGCCCCTTATGGTTTGAATTTTTGCAGGATACAAACATTAACTCTACACACGCAAAGTGCTGCTGCATGGAAGAAAGTAGTTCACTAGTTCTTCCTCTTTTCGAAGGGGTTACAAGAGAAGCTTTGTTTTGAGTAAGAAAGCAGTGATAATGTTGGAGGATAAAGTCCCTAGGACAAAATAAAGACAATTGTAATGTTTTATATATATATATATATATAATATATATATATATATATATATATATATATATATATATATATATATAGGTTGAGAAGTTTGAGTCCAAAGTATCTAGACCTTTCGGACAATAATATTACTTTCAAATTCAAACTTATTATACAAATCAACTCGTTCCTTCAAATGACTCCTAATAGAATTTATGTATTGTATTTGTCCATAGAAAAGAAAAAGGAAAATCGATCGTAAGAGCTTATGCATACTGCTCGAGGTCTAAACCTAAACTCTTGGTGTAGTGGGGGCATTGTCACCTGTCAATGACTCAATGAGAGTGAAGGGTGAGAAAGAAAGAGTTGTATTATTTGAGCACAATTTTTAGATATCGTATGTGACATGACATTATATGTATTTCTTTATATCTCTCACTTACTTCTTATCATCTTTTATATATATACATATCAAAAATACATCCAAAAACAAAAAGAACAACGTATGGTGTTCCCAATTTTGTGTTCAAAGAACATTTCAGCTGAAGAAAATAAGTTGCTTTCTTTTGCCCTGCATGTGAAAGATCTGACCCATAGACCATAGTCCAGGCTTTGTTCTGAAACTTTGTTGAAAACTGGAAGCAAGTGACTCTAGGTCGTACCCCTTTATTACCTTAACTAGCAAATACCAATCCTGCTTTGAGAGTTTGCATATGCAGTGTTTCACTTCGTTCATAGGACACGTTTCGCAATATAACCGCACAAATATAATCAGATGATATTATGATATTAATGGAAAGCTGTACAAATATAAAGTTGTTAAGTGACATATATAATTTAAAATATGTAAAAATCAGAGTAATTATTATTTTATTATCTTAATTATTAAAATAAAAAAACACATATTAAAGTATTAGTGGATGTAAGTAACACCGCTAGATCCTCTCATAGTTTTTGAAGAATAATTACATCCACTAATATTTTAATATGTATTTTTTAATTTTAATAATTAAGATAATAAAATAACAATTATTTTGATTTGTTGATTTATTATTGGATATCGGTGTAGAAATGTATTATACTAACAAGTAACAATGCACGAACACTAAACTTTTTTTCTTGGTCTGGTTTATTGTTTTAATTTGCATTTCTATGTGGACCTAAGGCCATTCATTGGCCCCTCCAACTTAGCGGACCAAAAGGCACAAGCTTACTAATAATTGTGTAATTATTATTGCCTTAATAATGAGGTTAAACAAAATTAAGATAACCAAAAAAGAGGGTTAAACAATATTTTTAAAGAAATTCACAGCCTGGCCTTGGTATAATAGTGAATTAATATTTCCGGATCTGGAAAAGCAAGTCTTCTCCAGTTGTTATCCCTGCCTGGCTGTATTAAGTACCATTTTCATGCTCTTAATTTATCTTATTATTAATTTGAGGGGGTCATTCCTAACTCTCTTTGCCTGCCAAGTTATTATTATTCCAGAACTAGCAATTGACAGCCAATTTTTATTTTTTTTAAACAGCCAAATACTTTTCTTAAGCGTCTGTCTACTCACAATTTTTCATTTATTTCGTTCCAAAAAATGTTTAAAAACTGATTAACACGTTAAATTGGTTCCCCAGGGTATTCTCCGTGCATAACTACGGAGACTAACCCCTTGAGCCGGGTAGGACCATAAGGGCGGCAACACTCTCTCTCAAGAGTTTTAATGCTGCTGCATTACCAAGGACATGATTCGAACTCAAGACCCCTGATTAAGCTGGAAGAGACCTGTGCCATCTCATACAAGTGCTCTTGGGTGATTAACTCGTTAAATGCTAATCCTATAGCAATAAGTTATTTTTTCTTTGTACTGAAATTACCAAATAAATCATCCTATCCTGTGGCCAGCCAAAAGTAAATAAATGAAAATAAGACTTAATTAACGTAGTGATCATTGATATGTAAAATGTGAAAGCAAGGAGATACCCCTTACTAATTAAAGTGTTCTAACCACACTAGTTAAATACAAATAATTTTTTTTTTTTAGAAAACTAAGTTTATCATTTTTTTAATGAATCAATTGTTAATGAAATTTTTCTCTTTTTAATTCCTTAATTATCCTTAAATTATTCAATGCTGATATAAAAGATAGATATATTTTTTTTTGGTGAACTATACTCTTATTTATTTTAGGCTTAATTGCAGTTTTGTTCCTTTTACTATTGGCCACTAGCGATTTTGGTCTCTAAAGTTTTTTTCGTGTACATTTGGTCAATTGTTTTTTCAGTGTTGCAAATTTAGTCTTTCTGTCCAATGTCTGTCAATTTTTTCAATGATCAACATAGAGGGATCACTCCTTTAAGCACACACAACCACTGGTTCATGAGGTTCTCCCTCATCTGTATCTCTTATTCAACATGATTCAGTGGTTTCTCTTTACTATTTAACGGTTTTATCATTCCTTTACGAGACCTTTTTTGGTTCCACTACATGATCATTTACCATAAAAGCTCAAAAAGAGGTTCGGTGCCTTTGGAGCAGAGGTTCTTTGTGCTTAGAGGAGTGGTTCCTCCATGCTGATATTATTGAAAAATGATAGACATTGACAGAAGAACCAAATTTGCAACAATGAATAAACAATGGGACCAAATATGTACGAAAAAAAATTAAGGGACCAAAATTACACATGACTAATAGTAGGGGACCAAAACTACAATGAAGCCTTTGTCTTGCAAACTGGTTCTCGCCTGAAGCTAAATATATATTTTAAATTTTTTTTTTCATTTGAGTATCTTAGATTACATGTAAACACTGGTGAGCGTAATAATATTATACCCAAAAAACATACTTTGGTTTCGCTAACATAAACCTCTCGCCAAGGGAGTTCAATCTTAGCAAATTAAACATACATCGGAAACTTCAAAAGCAGAGAAGTTAACTAAACAACAGGTATTATTTCAAATTTTTTCCTCAAAACACTGCTCATGATCTCCTGTGCTACACTAAGCTATTTCTTCATTTTTCTCCACAACCCTCACTCCTTTTGCAGATCTGAGCACATTGGCCTGTTTGAAAATGATGGAAAATGTAGCAACAGATGATAAACAAAGGAAAATATCAGATGCCATCCCACGTGCAAATAAATATCTTGAGAAAAAATAAAAGAAGAATCACTATATATATGTAAACACATTACTTGATCCTCAGTGATTTCCACTGCAAACCCGTCAACAATGACCAAAGAAGATATCTTCTTGTAGCTTCCTTGGTCTAGGGTACTTGCTAAGACCTCATCATGCTTTCTACTAAGGTACAAATCAAGCTCATGCGCCCCTCTTTTGGTTCTAGCAAGAAAAAATGAAAAATATCATAAAATGAGTATATTTAAGAAAATGGTGTAAAATTATATATTCTTAATTACTATATAATAATAAAAACAAAGAAGTGAGAAAGAAACCGATCGGCTCGAAGTCGCTCGTATTCTGGATCATAGCTCATGAAGACAAAGTATGAGTCGCCTTTTGCGCACCCCATTAAGACACTTTCTTTCTCTCTCTTAAATTTGATTAGCAGGATATAGTTGCAATGACTTTCTTCCGCTCCACTTGTTAGATATTTATACTCGACAAAAAGCTGAATGATAGATAAAATTGAGTAGACCATGTAGGTTTCAATTTAACATAAACACTTTTTCTCATCAAAATATTTATATCATTTTAATATAAATCATTTTTTAGATAATAAAACAAGTAAAATATATATATACGTATTTCTAACATATTCTCTCTTTATTTAATTTTATCTAAACAAATTAATAAAATGTAAAAATTATGTAAAAAATATATATATATGCAAATATTGTTAATACTCTTTGTGGGGGCTCCCCATGAACAAATTTATAATTGAACAAACTATATAATTGAAATTGATATAGATGTAGTTGACTAATAGGAACTCTATAGTCTATAATCTGATTTTGGTGGTTGCCCCATAAAGAGAATAACAATTTACTTCTAATTAATATGTGCTGCATTTTGAATGAAGAAGCACCGTCGTTCACACTTGGGTTAATAAAATTATACATGACTAGTTAGAGTCAAATAAAAGAAAATCTCTTGTGCATGAAGTCAAAGCTTACACACCTTTGATTTATTTTTATTTTTATTTAAACTGGCTACTGATGGTGCCGACCTAATCAAGAAAACCGGCTTTACTGAACTAATTTATAGTTATTTATAGTTATATTAGTGGTGAGTGTCTCAAAAGTCAAAACTGTTGCAATGTGAATCCATAAGATATTTTAGTAGAACAGTACTTTGGCTCCAGTCACATGGTCAGTTTCCCAGTTTCCTGCTATTGGTCAATTCTCAATTCACACCTTTATTTATTCATATTTTTACCATGTCTCATTCTGTTCCATTTGATATTCCATTGTCCCGATTTCAGTGTCTCAAGTTGAGGATCTTTCCCTCACTCAGCGTGTGGTGTTCTTCTTTTCAAGTGCCATGGCTATCGTCTTGTGTAGCCCTTTTGGAGCCTAAAAATATATGATTTTGCTATGCCAATATAGTGCCCGTTTGTTTTATAGTTAGTCCGCTACAGAACTCCGTTTAGAACTACATTGAATAAAAGCTAATATTGCGAGCTTTCACAAACAGTACATCGGGATGCCGTAAATTTCCGTTAGTGTTGTAAACTATCTTAAACAAATAGGCTGATAGTATTTATTAGTTAATTATAGTTGAATTCATAGTAATATTTTTGCTTACTTATATTTCTCTACTATTACTTATTTTTCCAACTTGCCCAAGTTCTCAACCCAAAAGTATAACGTTCTAGTTAGAGCGATATTATTGTTTGTCTGAGAGGATCAAGACAAAGACACAACGAACAAAGACATTTATGATTTTGTATAGGCATTTATGGATAACGAGAGATTCCTGCCAGCAGATTAATAACCTTAAAGACATCGACTATGGAGGAGGCATATATATATATATATATGTTGGTTCGATGTGTATGAAAGAACCCAAAGAAGATCCCTGAAACAATACACAAAAGACTACACAGTACCAAGAAATAGAGTTTCCACAATCTATACCCAATACAACTAATGTAGAAGAAATACTATAGCAAACAACCACCAAGAACTAGCACAAAAATATGCAAATCAAGCACAGCAATATGTGGTAATTGAATTACCACAGCAGGTAATTCAATTACAGCAGCAAGAAAAGAGAAAGGGAAGAAGAGATAGAGAGCACACACACAGTTTAGCGTGGTTCAGCCAATGTGGCCTACATCCACGGGAGAGAGCCTCCTCCACTATGAACTTTGATCAAGATTACAATAGAGATTCCCTTGGATCTTCACTCCACCATGTTCAAGATGAACAAACAAGAGAACTCAAGCCTTTCGTCTCTCTATTTTCACATAACCCTTGATCTCTCTCTAATCCTCTCTTGATTCTTCTCTCTAATCACAATAGAATCAAAGCATTACAAGATGATAGTATTCTCTAGGTTTTTCTCTCTGTTTCGCACTGAAAAACGCTCCAAGAAAATCCCCAAATCTTTTTCCAATCGCTGCTGTCACGCACTTAAAAAACATAAACTGACGCGTCGTAATCGATTACCACATCCTGGTAATCGATTACCGTAATCGATTACCACATCCTGGTAATTGATTACCAGCTCTCTGTCCACAGTCCTGATCTCAGACAGAAGGTCCGTAATCGATTACGGCCTTCCTGTAATCGATTACCAGCTGACTGATCATCAAATTCTGCACTTTTAAACTTGATTTTGAGTCACTTTCAACAATACTCCACCTTGACTCCAAATCAGAGGATTGAGTTTAACCTTGTAGTGGTGGCTCTCCCACTTATGGAATTATGCTTCAATGAAGTTTATCAAGTCCAAGCAAAGCTTGAACTTTGCTCTTGGTAGTGACTTTGTAAATGCATCCGCTGGATTGTCTTCTGAAGCTATCTTCTCAATCTGAATTTCCTTTGATTCAACCACATCTCTAATGAAATGAAGCCTTATGTCAATATGCTTCGTCCTCTCATGATAAACTTGATGATTAGCTAAGTGAATAGCACTTTGGCTATCACAGTGGACAGTCACACACTTTTGCAAAATTCCAAATTCACCAATCATCCCTTTTAACCATAGAGCTTCCTTTACTCCATCCGCAAGAGCTATATACTCCGCTTGTGTAGTTGACAACGCAACGACGGGTTGTAAAGTAGACTTCCAACTAATTGCAGTCCCAAACAAAGTGAACACATACCCCGAAAGAGACTTCCTTGTATCAACATTTCCGGCATAATCCGCATCAACATAACCCACAATAGCATTTTCCCCTTGAGCTGCCTTCTTGTACATAAGTCCAGAACTTAGAGAACCATTCAAATACCTTAGAACCCACTTCAAAGCCTCCCAATGAGCTTCCCCCGGATCCGCCATAAATCTGCTAACAATGCTAACGGCGTGTGCCAAATCCGGCCTGCTACATACCATCCCGTACATGATGCTACCCACTCCACTTGCATAAGGAATAGAGTCCATTCTTCTTCTTTCCGTGTCATTGCTAGGAACTTGAGTAATGGAGAGCTTTGTGTGATTACCCAAAGGTGTAGAAACCGGTTTGGATTGATGCATCCTATACCTTTCTACAACTTTCCTCAAGTAACCTTGCTGAGATAGTAATAGTTCTCCTTTCTTTCTGTTTCTGACTATGTCCATGCCAAGTATCCTCTTTGCATTACCAAGATCCTTCATCTCAAATTCAGAATTCAATTGATCCTTAAGCTTGCTTATCTCTTCCTTGCTAGAGCTGGCTATAAGAATGTCATCCACATATAGGAGTAGGAAAAGAACACACTCCTCCTCTCTCCTTAGTATGTATACACAGCTATTATAACTACTCCTCAGAAATCCCACTCTCAAGAGAAAATCATCAAATTTTTTGTACCATTGTCTAGGGCTTTGTTTTAGCCCATAAAGTGATTTTCTCAAGAGACATACCTTGGTCTTATCTTCTGCATATCCTTCCGGTTGTTGCATGTAGATAGTTTCCTCTAGATCTCCATGTAGAAATGCTGTCTTGACATCCATCTGTTCTAGTTCCAAGTCATACTAATTCACAATAGACATCAATATCCTTATAGAACAATGTTTTACCACAGGTGAAAAGATCTCATTGTAGTCAATCCCTTCAACCTGTGTAAAACCCTTTGCTACCAGTCTTGCCTTGAACCTTGCCTCCTCAATGCCTGGAATGCCATCCTTTTTCTTGAAGATCCACTTGCATCCAACTACCCTTTGATTCTTGGGTAAGTCCACAAGTGTCCAGGTTTGATTTTTATCCAAGGATTCCATTTCTGCATGTACCGCTTGTAACCAATTCTGACTATCCTTGCTTTCCATAGCCTCTCTGAAACTTCTCGGTTCTGGATCTTGTATCTCTTCAGCCGCATTAAGAGCATAGCAAACGAGGTCAGCATACCCAAATCTATTAGGAGGTACAATATTCCTCCTAACTCGATCTCTGGTCAACTGATAGTCTGATATTGCTGGTGGTTGTTGATCTATCTGTTCTGCTGGTGGTGGACTTTCCTCTCTGGTGTTAGAGGTGGGAGACTCCACCTCAAACTGAACTTTCTGGTCTGTTTCATATGAACTGCTTTGTTCCAAGCCACTGCACATCATACCCATCCTGGTCTCATCAAATGTTACATCCTTGCTTACAAAGCACCTTGATCCACCTGATTCCAACTTCCATAACTTGTAGCCCTTCACACCATCCGGATACCCAATGAAGATGCATTTTACCGCCCGTGCATCAAGCTTGTCTTCCCTGATGTGAGCAAATGCCAAAGAACCAAATACTCTGAGATTAGAATAATCCATCGGTTTACCACTCCATACTTCCATAGGTGTCTTGAAGTCTAAAGCTGAAGACGGACATCTGTTTATCAAGTACACTGCAGTATTTGCAGCTTCACCCCAGAAACTCTTAGGTAGTCCAGCACCCAAAAGGATACACCTAACACGCTCCAAAATAGTCCTATTCATCCTTTCGGCTAGGCCATTTTGTTGAGGAGTCCGTGCCACAGTCCTATGCCTTTTAATTCCTTGTTTCCTGCAAAACTCATTAAATTGCTCTGGAACAAACTCCAGGCCATTGTCAGTCCTTAAAACTTTCAATTTCGAGCCTAGTTGATTTTCTATAAGAGTGTGCCATTCCTTGAATTTTTTAAAGGTTTCAGATTTATTTTTCAAAATGTAAATCCACACTCTTCTAGAAAAGTCATCAATCATGGTAAGAAAATAGGATCCCCCTCCATGAGTCATCACCCTTGATGGACCCCAAAGGTCCGAGTGCACATAGTCAAAAGGTCTACTAGAAACATGCATACCGGTTCCAAAAGAAACTCTATGTTGTTTACCTTATATGCAATGATCACAAAATTATAGTTTCTCCAATTTATCACCATTTAACAAGTTTTGTTTAGACAATTCTATCAATCTTTTTTCACTTACATGACCTAGCCTTAAGTGCCATAACTTGGTTTTATCATGTGGTGTTTGGCTAGCTACCGATGCTTGTGCAATAACAGTGGAACCATTAAGAATATACAATCCATTTCTATTTGTTCCCTTGGCTATTATTAAAGCACCACTAGAAATCTTTATCATGCTATGTTCAATTTTAGTTGAATAACCTAAATCATCAAACATGTTAATGGATAGAAGATTTCTCTTAAGTTCAGGAACATACCTCACATCCTTTAAAAGGATTTCACGATTTTCAGAAGTTTTGAGCCGAATAGTTCCCATACCTTGTACCTTGCATGCTTTATTGTTTCCTAGAAGCACCACTCCACCTTCTTTGAGTTCTAGTGTCTCGAAGTAGTCCTTCCTTAGGCACATATGGTACGAATATCCGGAATCCATAACCCAACTCCTTTGCGTTTCTAAACTTGATACCACCAACACCCCGGCACTCTCATAGCCATCCGAAGCAATTACAACCTCAGCGGAGTTCCTTGATTCCTTGCCCCTCTTTTCAGGACAATCTTTCTTGAAGTGACCCGTTTTATTGCAATTGAAACACCTGAGCTTTGACTTTGAATGACTCTTTGATTTTGATCTAGACCTCTTGCTCTTGAACCCTTTCTTCTCGTTCCTCCCCCTTGAGACATTCAAGCTCTCACCATTATTCTCCGCTTTCAACTCTTGTTGCCTTTGGAGCTCCTTTAATTTGTCCGGATTGAAGTTTGAACATCATCCAAGGAAATGGTTTGATCATTGCCATACAAAATAGCATCCTTGAAGTGCTCAAAGGATTTAGGTAAAGAATTAAGTAGGAGCAATGCCTTGTCCTCATCATCAAGCTTCACCTCAATGTTCTCAAGGTCATCAAGAATTTTATTGAATTCCGCAAGTTGCTCCACAATGGACTTCGATTCTGTCATCTTGAAGGAATATAGAAGTTGCTTCAAGCATAGCCTATTCGCTAGTGACTTTGTCATGTACAATGTTTCTAACCTTGCCCACATAGATGCCGCTGTCTTTTCCCTTGCAACCTCTCTCAATGCCTTACCACCAAGACATAGAATTATTGCACTTCTTGCCTTCTCTACCATATCGGTCTTCTCCCTTTGTGATAGAGTGTTCGCCATCCTTGCCTCTCCCTTGAGAGCTTCTGCACATCCAAGTTGTATCAAGATTGCCTCCATCTTAACCCTCCATAACCCGAAGTCATTATTTCCGGAGAATTTATCTATGTCATACTTTGTGTTTCCCATTGTTCAGCCTTTTGATCTTTCTTCTTCTTTCACTCCCCACAGACGGTGCCACTTGTTGGTTCGATGTGTATGAAAGAACCCAAAGAAGATCCCTGAAACAATACAAAAAAGACTACACAGTACCAAGAAATAGAGTTTCCATAATCTATACCCAATACAACTAATGTAGAAGAAATACTATAGCAAACAACCACCAAGAACTAGCACAAAAATATGCAAATCAAGCACAGCAATATGTGGTAATTGAATTACCACAGCAGGTAATTCAATTACAGCAGCAAGAAAAGAGAAAGGGAAGAAGAGATAGAGAGCACACACACAGTTTAGCGTGGTTCAGCCAATGTGCCTACATCCACGGGAGAGAGCCTCCTCCACTATGAACTTTGATCAAGATTACAATAGAGATCTCTTGGATCTTCACTCCACCATGTTCAAGATGAACAAACAAGAGAACCCAAGCCTTTCGTCTCTCTATTTTCACACAACCCTTGATCTCTCTCTAATCCTCTCTTGATTCTTCTCTCTAATCACAATAGAATCAAAGCATTACAAGATGATAGTATTCTCTAGGTTTTTCTCACTGTTTCGCACGGAAAAACGCTCCAAGAAAATCCCCAAATCTTTTTTCAATCGCTGCTGTCACGTACTTAAAAAACAGAAACTGACGCGTCGTAATCGATTACCACATCCTGGTAATCGATTACCGTAATCGATTACCACATTCTGGTAATTGATTACCAGCTCTCTGTCCACAGTCCTGATCTCAGACAGAAGGTCCGTAATCGATTACGGCCTTCCTGTAATCGATTACCAGCTGACTGATCCTCAAATTCTGCACTTTTAAACTTGATTTTGAGTCACTTTCAACAAGATATATATATATATATATATATCCACACACACGCACGCACGCACACACGAGACTCAAGTTAGGACAATCTTAAGCTAGCATTAATCACATAATCATATCCTCGAATACACAGGTCTTAAGATCTACTCAGGCATCTCAGAACTCTAGATCCTGTTAGAACATATATTTTTTGGTTCCTCGGAGTATCATCCACACGCAATTGTATAAACTAATCTCTTGATCAATCCGGATATGACCACAAAGGCGGCAAAGCTCTTCCTCGAGAGTTTTAACGTTGTAGCATCCCCATGGCTAGGATTCGAACTCAAGCCCACGGGTTCAAACAGAAGAAACTTGTGTCATATCATCCATCGAGCCTCTTGTGGGACAAATTGGGACTAATAACTCCACCGAGCCTCTCTCCTTGTGTGCTAGCATATGGTGCTAAGATTTCTCTCGTGTTTATATAAATTATAAAATATATATGCTCGTTATTGAAAAAAATTCAAGTCCCACATTGACTAGAGATAGTGTCTAATAAGAACTTATAAGTAGCAGGCAATCCTCATCTCATGAGCTAGCTTTTGGAATTAAGTTAGACTCAAAATCTAATATGGTATCAGAGTTATCCTAGATCCATTGTTGGACCACCCATCATATTATCCACGCACCAAGCCCAATAGTACTGGGCGTGAGGAGTGTATTGGAAAAAATACAAGTCTTACATTGACTAGAGATAGTGTCTAATAAAAGCCCTCATCTCATGAGCTATCTTTTGAGATTGACTTAGGTCTATAATCTAATACTCGTGACATATCTTACACTCTTTTTCAAGAAAACAAATTATCTTTCTATTTTTTTTTGGCAAAACAGAATTGACCGAACATATCCACAAATTATCTTACTTCTTACTCGCACACTCCTAACTTTTCACTAAGTAACAAATGGTCACTGTCTAAGATTTTTCCAAATATCTTAAATTAATCACTAACGAACACAAATATTATTTTCCCAACAATGTGGTACAACAACAAGCCCAAAACCCCAAACATTACGAAAGTTATGGGGTCTACTATTGTTGGACACCCTAGGACCATAATTGGTCCAGGCCGCTTTGCTCTCGACGCCAAATCGCATCCCATATCTGCTTAACACTCCCCAATTTCCCGCACACAAATGTTGTTGACCTTGTAACCACATATCAGATTTATTAATCTTCAACCTGATGAGTTCATGTGAAATTTTCTAGAAAAATATTTCATAGTCAAAAAATTTGCCAGTATGAATTGCCATTGTTATTAATTCTTGAATGTAGGAGAGGTCTCCGCCATTTTAACTTATTTAACTATCCACATCTGCCTAACCTACCTCTTAATAATGGACAATTTATATAATGTAACCGTTCTCATCAGGATATTCATCACTCATAATGGTTTAGCAATAACTAATTCAACCAAAGAAACATATTAGAGAGGATGAGAAGAGGGCAAAGATCAGAAAAGATAATATGTGATACGGTAATCAAGTTATGCATCTATTCTATGATCAGATTAGTGTAAGTCAAAATCCCATAAGTGAGGAAGGATTGCTAAATTTATTATGATTTATTGCCACAAACAAAAAAGGTACCAAGAATGTTACGGTATTTTTGTTTTTGGGTTTCATCTTATGCTCCTTGCGACCCCAAATTGTCCGTACCAATGGCAATGACTAATGCACTGCTTGGCTGACAACTTTTGCAATTTATTGGAGTGATATGATATAGAAAGAGGAGGGTGAAGGCCTGAGGTGGTAGAAGCTCTTCTGGTTCACTCCTTTTGAAACACGATGAATGAGTCCCAAAACATTAGTGTGATGGTGATTGATCAGATACTGTTTCATATTACATTATAATTCATAGTAATTCTCATATCAGGGTTCCAAATTTGACCTTAGGAAGTTTAGCTGTAACGATTTTCATCCTAAAATTTATTAATATAGATTTTTCTAACCTATGTAATTTTGTACCTGTTAAGGAATCTTTAAACTAGAAATGTTATATTGGAAAAAGTAGTTTTTAAGTTTTCAAGAAGTTGAATACACAACTTTCAACATAATATTTCTTTTTTCGGATTCCTTAACATGTGCAAAGTTGTTGCAAAGGTTAGAAAAATCGTATTCATATTTAGATCTAAACTCAGTTGGATTGTATTAAATCATGCATGCAGAACTAACTTCAGGCAACAGAATTTACTGAGATGCACTCGAATCCTAAGTCCCCATGGACACAACATGCCATCAACATGCAAAATTTATAAGAAAAATGCTTCATGCAAATAATTATCAATCACATGACCTTCTATCTATCAGTACATATATATGCAAGAACCAGAATGTAAATTTGTGAAAAACAAAGTATGAGATGTTTCAAACTATGAAAATATCAAGAGATACGTTAGTTAGTTTGTATGACTAGATAGTAGATACTAAATATACTCAATTTATAAACATTATAGCATAAAGAGGGTGTGAAGAGAGAAAGAAAGAACTCAATCAACGATTCAATATCAAGACAAATCGTCAAAAGAAAACTACAAAAGCTTTGAGCAAAAATTCAAGGCTGACATAACAGCCATAACATCCTATTTAATCGCACATGCAGCTAAAGGACCCTATCATTATTCAGAAAACAACTCGTACCCAGTATAACCATAATCAAAACAATAACTTTCATTCACACTTGAACACTTATGAGCCGTGTGGTAAAACTGCAAATAACTAGCTAATCTAAGATTTTCCTACTTTCACATGAGGGAACATGGAAAAGATGTTGTATACAACCAATCAGATTCTGATAGTCACTAAAATAACAATTCAAAAGGACAACAAAATCCTTACTAAAATCATCTTACAGTTATCTTTAGAATTTGATTGGTTGTGTCTAATAGATACTCTTAATACAAAACATACCTAATTGCCTAGAACTTCCCAAATCATCTCCGGATCGAAGGATGGCATCCTTGCCAAGGAACAACAGTTTTCGAAACCCAATTCATCAGTCACCATTGTTGCACACTCAGATGAACCAGAGGGTGGCGAGTGCTCCCCCTTCCAAATCCCACCCTCTGAAACACTAGGTGAAAGAAACTCATCATTTTTCCAACTATCACAAAAACTTGATGAACAAGACAATGACTCCATCTTATGTGGTTTCTCACTTTGACCACTACTGTTCATATCAGTACCAGAAGAAGTAGAACTAAGCTTCTTTGCAGCACTCTTCTTCTTGGCTTTCTCCCTCTTCACCTTTTGACACATAGCTTGAACTTTAGCATCCACTGAGCTCTTCAAAGCATCCAATCTCATTGAATCTTCAAATCCTAACATGTTACTTATCAAGTTTGAGTCCTCAAGGTTTGGGAAATTCAAACGTGCATATTCACCTCTGAGCTTATAAGAAGCACGATCATAAGCATAAGCAGCAGATTCAGGAGTGTCATAAGTGCCAAGCCAGATCCTCTTTCTATTCTGAGGGAGTCTAATCTCTGCCACCCATTTTCCCCAGTGCCTCTGTCTCACTCCCCTGTACGCATTTTTATTGCATTTTTTCATCAAAGAGATAGTGCTGCTAGTACTACACATAGAGTTTTTGAATGAAGCGGGAACAAATGACCCTTTTACCATGCTTTCTTTATAGAATTTTTGCAGCATGTCTCTTTGGTGGAGGTACACTGAAGAGCCTAATGGCTCCAACATGGCTTTTGGTGGTGGGTAGTGAGAGAAAATTGAGTCTATGGTGTTTGTCCCGCTAGATAATATGAGGTTTGATAAACACGACCCAATGTTAAGGTCTGTGTTTCTTTCTTGCATGATTTTGGCAAAAATAAGAAAAGTGCTCTTTTGCTGAGAATTGGAAATGAAAAAGCAAGAGTTTTGGCAAATGTGTAAGAAGAGATACGCTACCAAAAAAAATGAAATTGTCACTCAACTTCAGAAATGAGTTTCTCCTAGACCAGAGCAAAGGAGGAATGGAATACTATAAATTATGAAGGAAGACAAGTAATTTGTTCTTGCCTCAGTTCAGAACGAAGTAATCCCGAGAAAACATTATTGGGGTCAATGGAACAATGTGTATATTGTGTGAAAATATATGGGGAGACCATAAGAAAAGATGGGAAAGATGTGTCTTCATTGGGAGGTTGAAAGTTGTCAAACGGATTGTGCTTCTAACCTTGTCACCGTGGAATATAATGCTTCATTCCACGTTTTCTAGCTAGGTATGCTCCAAAAATATAATGCATCATGATTAAAATATTCAATGTTCATAAAAATTTATTAAACAAAATTAGTATGTCAAAACTTATAGTCTTAAACTAAGTTAATCTGTTTTCATGAATATAAAATATCATGTATATAATTGTAGATTTGGACCATCTCATTTTATTTTCTCATATTTTCTATCATGTTATGAATGAGGAAATACAAAATTAAATTTGTTTTTGTTTATGAATCTAAATCCTATAAATATAATTGTTATAGATAAGATGATTTATTAATCACCGACAGTATATAAATATTACAGTGACAATATATCAAATAAAACATTTTCTTTTAAAAAATCGGATTAATGGAAGTGAAGAACCCATAAGGGAGGAAGGATTTTAATTGGGTGTTTGGTTTTTAATGCACCTTTTCTACTGAAAATTAAATGCACAGTAAATTTATCATAATTTATTGTTGGATAATACTAACGAGTGTCCTTAAAATATTGATTAAAAAATTAAAAAATAAAAATTTATCTGAGAAAATAATATATTTATTATAAATTTTCTTTATATTAATTCTTTAATCAATATTCTTAGGATATTCGTAACATCCTTTATTATTATCCGACATAATGCAAGCAAGAATGTTACTGTAAATTTTTTGTTTTGGTTTCGTTTTTCACTACGTGTGGGCCTAAATGGTATACCAATGGCATTTGGGGTGCATCAGAGTCAACTTTTGCAATTTATTGCAGTGTTATGTATGAAAGGGAGAGGAGAGAGCAGAAGTTCTTCTATCCTTTTGTGCATCAGACATCAGATGCATTGATTACTCGGTGAAACACGCGTCGAACGTAATTGAAGGTTCGCCTCGTGCATCATACCAGTATTATTAATTCAATTCGTTATTGCTTCATCAAGTGATCAAACTGTTTAATTAACATAAAGTTTTCAGCTTATGAATTAATAATTAAGACTTTTGGAAATCATTGTCGTGTGGCTTTTTAGGTGCAAACAACCACTTAGAAAAGAAAGGACATTATAGCTCAAAGCCAATACGTATTTAATTTCCTTAAAATACATTAAGAATCAACTCATCCGTGATTGCCTAAAGGACCATTGATCTTTATTCCTGGATAAGCATATACGGGATGAATGTAGCTATTTAATTTGTGTTTACTTTGTTGGATGTCAACAAAGACAATAACGTGTCTATGCCAACTCACTGAAATACAAAACAAAGCATTCAATATGGTAGATGATGCTTTCAGACTATTTATCACTTGAAGACATTTAAGCTGTGAGAACCATTCAACTAGTATTTGCAAAAGATTATTTCACATATTTATAAACTTGATTTAAGTATGAAAATGTTATTTTTATAGGGGAGAAATTATATTTAAATAAATTTGGAGTTTATATAAAAAAGTCCAGTAAACCCCAGGGGTTTGATCTAGTACAATGTTATTAAATTCGGATCTAACTAGCCCAGTCATCGCATCAGACCGCTTGAGACATCAAACTGCTGGTACTGATGTCACTGAACCGCGGTCGAACTGTTCGAATTAAGATCTTGCAAGCCAAGTCCATATGACTATACTGCTGTGCCACGTTGATGCTTGTTATATTCTTAGCAAATATATTATATATATACACGTAACTTAACAATAAAAATAATATATTTGATATATACTGGGCCATCCGGTTCAACCAGTGACTCACTGGTTCGACCAGTGAGCCATTAACACGGTACCCTGATCGAGTCGATAACCAGTCCAATTTTAATAATACTGATCTAGTGGAGCAAGACGATGTCTCGTATCTCTGATAGAGATTGAATTCAAGAGGGAGATAAATATAAATTCATTTGTCAGTGTTTTTAGAGATTGAAATTTTTACCTACCTTGAAGTATGGCACCAATGCACCATCCATCACCCTAAATTTTTTGTAATAAAAAAAAAAAAATCGGTCGATTATTTTGAAACTAATTTTTTATAAAATGAAATATAATTGGAGTTGCGTATTGCGTTTGTACACTTAAGTATGGGTATAGGAAATAGAAAACAATTAAAATTAATGCCGATTCTGATGACTTGCTCCTTGTTGGCTTGTTTATAGAATTAAGTTGACCATGAGCATGCCCTTGGATTCATGAAGCAGCTTCGTCCAATCGATCATCTCAACTAAATATATATATATATATATATACTCCCTCCGGTCCACAATGTAAGCAAAAATTTCCAAATTTTTTGGTCCAAAATATAAGCAAATTTCAACTACTTTCTTATCATTTAATGAAGTTATTCTCAAAATACCCTTCATTTAATACAAATTTTGTTTTCCAATGACTCCTTTTATTCTCAATAACACAAGCTTAATAAATAAGACGAAGGGTAATTTTGGTAACAAACTTAATTTTTTATTCCCAATGACTCTTTTAAATGAGATCAACTAACTATCTTAATATGTGTGTTCTATTTAATTTTTGCTTATAATAGAGACCGGAGGGAGTATATCGTCAAGCTGCAATCAATGACGAGTAACCTATCACCTAGGCAGTTTGACATTTGTTCAGTCATTATCATCGGTTTTTGCTCCAATGAGCTGTGTTTTACTTGCTTACTTGGCTCCCCTCCATATATCTCAGATACTAGCTAGTATCAATCTTTGATGCTATGTTTCTTCACTCTGACAAGGTCCGTTTGACAAATTGTATATATACATTTGTTAGAAATATCAAACCAATTCTGCAATCTTAAGCCCCAAGTTATTATAAGAGTTGGTTTATAACGTACGTAGAGAGGCAAAGTTACATGTGTTTTGACTTTTGAGGAAAAAGCTACGTGGTTATCCGGATTTTTATGCTCTCCAACAATGTAGCCAAAAATTATGGACAGGTATGCAGTAGCATATGAACATTCGGAGTGTAAATGTATCTAAGTGTCTTTAATTATATATTATTATTAAGTTAAAATTTGTGAAAAACAGAAACAGGAATCCAGAACAACTCATCAGATGAGATGAGTCATGGAGAGAGGAGTCAAGTGAGTGTCACAATTTTAATTTTAGGAATTGGCTATATATGGTCACTGATTCTGATTGATTTTGAGAGATAACAACCACCCTCTTTGGATGGGGTTTTGATAGTGAAATGGAATTCTATTTTTGCTTTCAGCGTTTTAATGTTATTTTATTTTATTCAATAATACTTGTTGAGATCTAATTAAATCCTCGAGTTAGGGTAAGCTGACTTTGAAGAGTCATACGGACTGCATGCATGCAACTCCGACATCAAGTGGTTTGTGCAGATGGATGATGAGCTGCAAAAAAGTCTTAACGCCAAATTTGGCCAAACTGATTTAATTTCAATGATAATGATATTGCCGCTTTGTGAGAATGTTTTTCCTGTCAATAATCAACTTTAGCATTATTATACGTTAGTTTGGTGCATTTAGGGGAATTGACAGAGTAAAGATTGAAAAGGAGATAACCAACGCATGTTATCACGTTGCTCCAAGTATCTAGAGCTTGATTCACTTTAAACAAAGTTTTGTATTCGAGTCTTTTGCAAATTGAAAAAAAAAAATGTATTAGGAGAGTTTTGTCCCTTTATATAAGTTACTCGACTCGGATTAGTTGGGTTTAATGTGTCCTGCAAAAATCGAAGATCTAAAAAAAAAAAATTGAAATCAACTTAGCATAAGTATACCAGCCAATCACTTAAATTATATTTTTAGTTTCATTAGTGTTTAAGTTTACAGACTCCTTATGTCAAAAAAAAAAAAAAGTTTACAGACTCCTATTGACTTTTTTTTTCCCAACCAATAAGACTTTATAATTACTTTTGGAGTATAAATGGATTAAAAAACAATGTCATAAGCGTAATATATAACAGTAACAAAAAGTCATTGCGAAAAAATATATGTTCATCATCCATCATATTATATATATATTTATATATATTAACTTTTGATGGAATGAATATATAAGTAATATATTGTGAGTTAACTATTTAACATATCTCAACTTAGTTATATTTATGTTAATAATAAATAAAATTAAATCAAATTTAGATTAAAATTATTTAATTCATAAAAATAATTTTAATTATAATAATTTAATTACTTATTTAACAAGTCCGTGCATGGCAAAGGTTGTTGATCTAGTTTTTCTGTTAGGCCATGATCATCAAGAAACATGAACATATGGATATATCCTTCATCCATCCCGTCTTTGCAATATAATGGGCTGGACCTTGTTCCTCTGAAATCCGTCCGTGGGCCCGTATGACATGCCAGTCCTCTCTCTATGGGCCTAAGATGGTTATTTAAAAATACATTTTTTAAAAACCAGGAGATTAGACAAACTTTATTATTTATAAATTGTGTAATTATTGAACAAGTTTAGTTTTGACATGTCGTAAAGTTTTTTTATGCTATCAACCATATATAATTTCACATGTAGCTTTAAAGTAGTTATTATAAAAATCATAAACCCTCAAGTCAAATACCTAGGAGTTCCTGGAGATTTGAATTTTTTTCCCCCCCTTTTTATCAAGACTACGAAGACTCCTGTCCATAGATGCATTGGGATATAGTTTTGTCTTGAAAAGGTCATTTTAAGGATACCTTTTATCTCAATTGGCTCGTTTTAGGTTGTAACGCTTTTTTGAGAGGTACATGTGAAAAGATGGTTTCACTATGCTGTGAAGTGTGGTATTTACAGCATGTGACCCTTGCAGTGTCCCGTCCAAGTTAGGTGACTGCATGTTTATCAAGTTGGAACTTGGAAGAGTGATTCGCTTAGCGGTTACAAAAAGGCGATATGAATCTTAGCTACTTGGCTACTTTCTTATGAGCCAAATTGAATTATGTTGCGCCATGGACACAACACAGACCCTTAGGTCCTGTTTAAGAGTTTGGAGGGGAGGGAAAGGAAAGGGAGGGGATCAAAGGAGAAGGAAATGGGAGGGAGGGGAGGAGAATGATAGTATATCCCTTTCCTTATTTGGGAGTGAAATGAAAAAACTGAGTTGAGGAGGAGAATGGAGGATTAATTAAATATCCCAAAACATTTCCCTCCAATTAATAGAACTCACAAACAAGAGGGGGATAAAATTAATCTCTCATTTCTTTCCCTTCTCCTCTAAAAAACAACTCACAAACATAGCCTTAGCCAAGGCAATTTATCAAGATTTAAGGCACCTTGTTTACTAATTAGGCTTGTGTGTTAGGTCCTGATGCCATATTATAGATTAGTATGGTTGTAACTAGGTGTGGAAATAAGACAGACCGTTCATCAGGGACCTATGGCCTAGCCTATTTAAAACCTAGCTCTGTCGAACCTATTTAATAAAAAGACCAGATCAAGGTTTTTTAAAAAGCCTATATAGCTAAAGAGGCCAGACCTAATGCTTTATAAAAAGCCTACTAAGGTCGGCCTATTTAACACATACACACATAAATATATAAGTATAGTATAATCTACTACAATATATTATTTACATTATTTATAATATTTGAAAGTAGATGCCTATTGGACATGTAGTGACCTACTTGCTTACTTATTTGTAAATAGGTAGTGACCTATTTATTAGTATAGATCTAGCAACTTCTTTATCGTTAGAGACCAGCAAACCTATTTACAAGTGAATGCAAAAGACCTATTTATAGGTGGATGTATATTTAAAGATCTTGTTGATAAGTAGGCTTTCAGACTATGCCAGACTTTAAAGTAGGCCAGACTCAGGCCTTAAAAATTGGTCTATATTAGGCTCAGGCCTCGAGATTAAAAGGCAGACCAGGCCCAGACTTATTAGGGCCTAGCTCATCCTAGTCTATTCCCATCCTTTGTTGTAACATAGGTTATGTGGATGGGTCATGGGTGCATTTGTCATCATATATCTTTTGTCCAATAAGTGGGTTGTACGATCATTGCCGCAATAACTATACATCAATATGGTTTTTTTTTTTTTTTTGGTCAAAGTCAATATGGCTTTTTGGTTGAAAGGAATAGTACTCATAAAGGGCTTTTTCTTTTCTTTATTTATTCAATTTTATTTTTTGTTCTAATTCATCAACGCTTTTGGGTGCAATTTTTGTTGGTAAGCAGAGGGGCCGAAGCCCAACGCTTTTCGGTGCACCATATTATACTTCTCGTGCCATAAGTCAGTTGTACTTGTGAGATCATTGGCCCAATATTTATGCTGCCATGGTTGCATTCTATGTTTTAGAAAGTGGGCTCTTGTAGATCCAAAAATGTGGGCTCTTAATATTTTATGCCAAGATTTCATTTCTTTTTTAAATATTCTGAATAAATCAGCATATTATAATTTAGAAAATCATAGGGTAGCAAAGCATCATATCACACAAAGCATAGAGAACAAACTAAATTCACCTCAAGTTTAAATGATGATATTTGAATTTGAATTATTAGTAAATAATGGACATCACATCAGAATTTTATTTCTCCTGGTGTTTTTACTCATCGAAACAGAAAAATGGGGGATTGGTCTATTGTTTATCATCTATTTACCTAAATAAATAAACAATAATTACTCTTTTCAAATTTTCTCGCTCCATCCTCACAAAGCGTTAAAGTGGTATTTGAGACATGAATACCAAACTAAATTCACAATAAAGTGGGATTGGCACAAGAATCTAATTATCTAAGATAGGCTATCTCTTTTTCAGGTCTGGGGTGGAACCTATCCTCGTAGTCAATAGCCATATGACTAAATCCTTCGGGGATGTACAATATCAGTTAAGGGACAACTTCTCTAGTCACAGATGTAGCTCTATTTCCATCATCAAGATTCGAACTATGGACATATAGTTAAAGGACTTGAACTACTAGTCATTCGGACCACACCTTGTGGGTTAAGACAGAGTATCGCTATTCTTAGACAATATCATACAAGATTAAACGCATTCATATGTTTAGATCACATCCATGCTCAACATTTTCTTATTTGTATTCACAATTGAATTGAACAAGACTTAGACACTATTATATAGGTATTTGTGATGTTCTATTCCCATTAATAACCTTTTACATATATCTTCTTCTCATTAAAAAATAAAATACCACTAGTGTTCCCTCACATTTTTATCCAAGCACACATACAAGCGTCTCCTTTGCAGCCGTTTTGAGATTTTGAACAAGATTTGATGCAATCAAATTGTTATTCAATTCAATTTTGGGCCATACCAGTAGGTAGAGTGTAGAAGAGGTAGCTTCATTGTGTGGCCACGTATCACATCTACACAAACATGGAAATAGAGGGTGAGCTATGGAGCACGTGCATGGGAAGAAGCATGCAAGCTAAGGATCACGTGGAGGGGCCCACGGGACAATTGCAGGAGCGCACGAGCACTCACATGGCGATGGGGTAAATGGCCGAGTTTGATAGGGCCACGCGTATCATGTTCCCTTAAATCACGGCCATGAAATCACCGTTGATCGCGATACACAGACGCACGCATTCTGCCTTCTGCTGCTGCATATTTTGTCGTATTCTAGTGACAAGCAAGGTTCATCTGTTCAGACTGTTCATCACATTTTCACAGTATCAAGTTTCAACTCTGCCGCCGACATCCAAGTTACGGTTTTTCTTCTTATTTCTGTTCTCGGAAGAATCAATGCAACAGTAACTCACAACTCAAATTGATTGGTAATAATATAAAGGAAAATACTAACTAGTGTCAACCAATGAAGGAAAGTTTATATAGGGAATCGTTGTATTTAATATTTAAAAAAGTAAAATATTTGATTTCTCAATAAAAACTTATTTTTCTTAATTCCTTAAAGAGTGTTCTAAAGGTACTCGTTAGCATAACCCTAATAGAAATAAGGCATAATAAAGTTTTTTGTACAAGGAAATATGGTCGTTTTGTTTTTAATCTCTATCTTTTGTTTGCTTTGTTTTTGGTTTTTGTAACTTTTTTATTTTGAAATAGGACCCGACGACAATTGTTACCATTAACTACTGACGTGACAGACGGAAATCCCTTCAACAGTGACACGTGGACAAAATATTATTTTTTATTGCCATGTAGCTTATTAAAAGTAATTTTTGGTCCATGAAAATATAAGTGGTTTTGGTTTTAATCCCCATCTTTTCGTTTGCTTTTCTCTTGGTCCTTATAACTTTTTTCTTGAAATAGGTCCCTGCTGTCAACTGCTGATGTGACAATCGAAACTCCACGTCATCAGTGACACATGACATAATATGTCATATTTTTTATTTAAAAAAAAAAATCCATATGACATAACACCTCCGTATTTACATAATGTTATTTCTTTTATTTGATCACAAGACATTGTCAAATGTGATGGGTGTGAGCCATAGGTCATTTGGTTCAAGTTCCAATGGCCAAAACATGGTACATGGGCGTTAATTTTTTATTTTTCGTAATTTTTCTTTCTGAAATGATTTGCTCTTAATCCTAATAGCACCTTATTATAATTAATCTTACCTAATATGATTAATTATTTTACGATTTCCCCTTATTTGTTGTTAACTCTAAGTATCTCTAATTTAATAAATATGATTCTTGTAATTTATGAATTAATTTGGTTTCCTGACAAATGTAGGACAATTGTAATTTTTTGAGTGAGTTGATTTTGAAGCAAGTAATCATCCAATTGGATTTTAAAAATATATAAAATATATATATGACATGTAATGCCACGTCGCATTGCTGACGTGGACTTTCGTTTGTCACGTCAACAGTTGATGACAGATACCTATTTCAAAAATAACTACAAGGATCAAGAGTAAAAGCAAACAAAAAATAGGAACTAAATCCAAAACGACATATATTTCTGATGACCAAATACTTCATTAATAAAAAAAATACTTTTAATAAGTCATGTGGTAATAAAAAATATATATTTTGTCCACGTGTCACTGCTAACATGGACTTCTGTCTCAAAATAAAAAAAAACATACAAGGACCAAAAGCAAATCAAACAAAAGATAAAGATTAAAACCAAAACGACCTATATTTTCAGGGACCGAAAACTTCATTAGCCCTAGAAATAAATTGCAATTACTAATATGTTTGGATTCACGATGATTTGGTCCTGAAAGTTTGGATGTCTCAGAATTATTTTTGAGAATCAGAAGTGTAACTTAAGGAAAAAGCACTTTTGGAACCAACTTGCTCTCCAAGCAAACATACCAATAAGAGTTTCAAATTTTAAAATTGTTCATTTGAAAAATATTACAAGAATGATTTGTTATTATAAAAAAAAAAAAAAAAGGTTACCGGATCACAGCTCTTGTCGAAATATTACCACTCCTCCAGATGTGCTTCATTTTCACCGGATACATATATTTTGGAGGGAGAATTACATTACACTTGCATGCTAAAATAGAAGGGTGTTGCTCATCAGTATTTCGAAACCATTGGTTAAGGATTAAAAAAATTAAACTTTGAATTGAAAATTGTAACTTTTAAATTTTGAAAAAAATTGAATAAATAATTTTCAATACATAGTTTTTATCTATGTTTCATTAATTAATGTCCTTATGATGCTAATTAGCATTTGTCATGATTGAAATGAAGGTCAATATTTAATCTGTTGCTTCTTTTGGTACAATGAAAGTTTATGCGAGTGGAGGATAGTTTGTTTCCACTAATTAATATTGTCTGTTTTTGTTTTATATAAGAAAGGATGTAATTTATTGTCAAAAAAAAGAAAGAATGTAATTATCGGATGTTAGTTACTAGTTAGAAACATGCATATGTGATGGATGACTATTTTTACTCGATATATCTAGAGGATCATAAGGGTAATAACTTTTGATGTGATTATTTAATTTGTAACTTTTTATACATAATGGTCATTATACTGTCTAATCGTTACATGATTGTTACGTTTCAAATAGTGATAAGTATGTTATTCAAAATATATATATATAATTTAGGACACTTGTTAATAAAATAATTTATTCTTGTAACAATATAATCATTAATTATTTGAGTTTTTTTTTATAAATCAAACCGAAGTAAATGAAATATAAGGGGTAGCTCCAATACATTTATTATTTCAGTTTAATTAGATATATTATCATATTATTGAAAATATTATTTAACTTTTATAAAAATTACCTTAATTAAGACAAAGGGAGCAATTGGCCTATTAGCTCAGTTGGTTAGAGCGTCATGCTAATAACGCGAAGGTCGCAAGTTCGAGACCTGCATGGGCCAATATTTTTTTGTTAAAAAAAAATGCCTTAAAAGTTACATATATGTTTGGTAATGGATGATTGATGGATCATATAAAAAGTATTTATATAGACAATATAAACTTAAATCCGTAATATTTTTTATTTAAAAATAATCATTGCAATTCTTTTACAAAACTAGTGTTATGTGAGGCTGTGAGCTGCTCTCGAAGGAGAAAAAAATATTCATTTTCAATAAAAAAATATAATTTTTGGTATATTTTTTTAATATTGTAAAACATGTGGTTGACATTGAATATGAAGACAATAAAATAAAGGAAAAGACTTAGTACAGTCCAATAGGTAGATTAGATATTATTTTTTTAATGATAATAGGATGGGTGTAATAATCCATTAATGAAAACATAAAATATGTAATAGCTGTTACATATATTTTATTATTATTATTAAAAAATAACACTTAATATATATATATATATATATATATGTGTGTGTGTAATTATACCTAAGTTTTGTCCCAAAAAAAAATATAATAGCCTTTAACCGCCTCTATACGTAGTCATTGGGTATTAACAAATGAATTGTTGACAAACAGGATCTACTACCACTGTTAGAGTGGGATGACAATAGTAACGGTCTGGATAGGGTAATATAGTATATGTCTTCATATTCGTGTTTGAGAAAATTTCTTGTACCCGGACCCGTACTGTTATGGGTAACAACTTTAGTACCATTACCCGTTACCCGCACTTTAACTCTGAAAAATGAATAAATAACAAAAGAAATGTTATAACAATTAAAAAAAAATTCAAATGTCTTCTGAATATACTTATTAGGTTATGGGCCTAACTCAATCCCAAAAGCTAGTTCATGGGAAGAGGATTTTGCCTGCAACTTATAAACATTTATTAGACACTATCTCTAGTCAATGTGGGACTTGGGTTTTCCTTAACACACCCCTTCACGCATAGCACTATTGGGCTTGGTGCGTGGATAATACGGTAGGTGGCCCAACAATGGATCTAGGATAGCTCTGATACCATATTAGTTTTTGGGCCTAACTAAATTCCAAAAGCTAGCTCATGGGATGAGGATTGCCCGCTACTTATAAGCACTATTAGACACCATCTCTAGTCAATGTCGGACTTGGGTTTTACTTAATAATACTCATAAAACATTACAAATCAAAATATTAAAAAATTGTATTAAAAATATTTGTATTATAGTTAAAATTATATATATTAGTAATATAAATAAATAAATAATTATATATACATAAACATATGTACCGGTGCGGGGGATGGGTATTATAGTACCCCACCCGTACCCATTCAAATCTGCGGGTAATTACCTGTATCTGGACCCTTACTCATTATGTGAGTAATTCCCTACCTATCGTGGATAATTTTTGCGGGTACCCAATAGGTATGGTACAAATTGTCATCCATGATGTTAGGCGAATAGGCGTTAGCACACAGCTGAAAAATGGTATACTACATACATGCAGGAAATCTAGGGCTCATCTGGTAGTCATGATAAGAGAGACGGGATAGGATAAGCTTATTATATCCTATCTGAAACTATTGTTTGGTGAGCCAGCAAGATAGGATAAAGCAATCCTATCACCTATCATATCATGTCCATCTAGTTATAATTCTATCCTGAGGGGAGGACTGGGTTAGAACCCAACATGATATGATAGTATAATTTAAAGTATAATAAAACATAAAAATATTTTATATAAAAAGAATTAAAGTATAATAAAATATAATATGGTTACCCAAAACAAGGTATAATAAAATACAAGATATTTTAAAAAATAAAAATAATAAAAAATTAGTTTTATTTTGTCACAAGGCTGATTTTGTTATTTTATATTATTTTAAAAAACTGAAAAATATAAAAAAATGTATTCTAATAATTTAACTATATGTAAAGTAAAAACTAAAAATGGATATTTAAAATTATAAAGAATTAATTTAAGTTAAACAATATTTTAAAAATTTAAATATTATATGTAATTTTATCATAAGGGGTAATTTTGTCTTTGTACATATTTTTAAAAATGAAAATTATAAAAAAACTAAAATCTAATAAAATATGAAAACATTTATAATAAAATCGAAAATTTTTATAATTCATACTAAAATTATAATGCTTTCCAGTTGTTTTCAGGTGACTACCAAACGTCGGATAGAATAACAACTTATCATATTCATATCCTATCTTACTTCTATTCTATTTTCTTATCCTATCCATCTCTATCATATATTGATTACCAAATGAGCCCCAGGTGAAACTGCAGCTTGATTGCAGAGCCTAAAATGTGAAATCCATTACGGTTAGTGGGGACCTTGGGGCGTTAGGATTTTTGTGTCGGCTTTTGGAGATTCAGTTCCAATCTTGCTAGTTGCCCACTTCATCCTCTATAATCAATTATTCCATACTTCCAACTTACAACATCCCAAAAGGATCGTAATCCTATCATATCTTATCTTTCTGTTTCCTTTTCTGTTTTTCTTTTACCTACTTTACTTATTCCATAATTCAACTTCTTAAAGCTAGAACGCTCAATTTTAATATTTTATACCCCCACCAGAAAAAAAAAAAAAAAAAACCCCCCGAAAAATATAGGGTCCATTCTTATTAATTTGTGGTGTGACATGTGATTCTTCTTGCCTTACCCGAGCGAAAAAGCAATAGAATTGGATTATGGAATTGAAGACTCCATTCCTCATACTTTCCAACGGAAGCAATTGGTAGACGTTGATTACACGGATTAATCAGTCAATACATGAAAGACGCTTCAGTAAATCATAAGAAATCATTTTCATAGGAAAGCTTTAGGTGCAAAGTATAAAGAAACACTGACAAATTTCCTCTATGAGGATGTGTGGTTTTTTGCCCCATGTAAGAAACATTATCGATAACGAAAAGGACGTTTCCGATCGTAGTTTAATTTGAGGATCTTAGATTGCCGGGGAAAGATAGACGTCGAATCAACCCTCCAAAATAAAATATAACAAACGTGTTTCTTGATGTAGGCTAGCAAGTAGCATATATAGTCATGTTACGCTATTCTTTCTCTTTCTTTCTTTGTTAGGCATATTTGTTCTTTCATCCAAAACAATACTTGTGGATTGCCAGACTTTTTACCAGTAAATTCAAAAAAAAAATTACTAAAATTATTACCTACAAACAAAATAGATCATAACACTATTTTTTTTGGGTAGAAGGATCATAACACTATTAAAACACACTCAATCAACGATGAAATACATATGATCACTAATGATATATGTACATTAAATTTTTTCCATATTGTTATTTTGCTTTCAGATAATTAAACAAGCGCTGTAAAAAAAAAAAGATAACTAAACAAGCAAAACATATATTTCAATGTACTCTCTTCTTTATTTTTATTTTTTAACCCAAACAAGTAAAATGTATAGGTGATATACGGATTTTATAGTAAATCACCATTTTGGTCCTCGAAAGTATGAGATGCTGTCAGATCAATTCTTGAAATAAGAGAAATTAAAAAAAAAGAAGTTCCTCGAATTGTAAATTGTTAGTCATATCTTGATCAGACATTATCATCTTTTCAAATTAGTCCCTAAAGCTAAATACTTACAATCAAATTGGTCCTTATAAATTTGTTCTAGAAGTTTGTGCAACCCTGATAGGGCATTTAGAATATGTTTGGGACAACTTATTTTACTTGAAAAAGCTTTTTGTATTTTTTTTTTTTTAAATTAATCTGATATATGTTTGACAAATTAGCTTAAAGTACAAAGAAATTGTTTATAGGAAAAAGTGATTTCCATAAAAGTTTGAAACATATTTAATAAAACTTATGATTATTTTAAAATTAGTCACATTTTATCGAGTTAAAGACTCAAATTGGCACATAAAAAATTGTGAGGATGTATATTTAGTCTTTGACCAAAAAATTTGACCACTCAAAAAATGCTTTATATTTCATTTGCATTGAAAATATTGTGTTTCAGTTTCACCAGCATTGTGTGCTGCATATATGTGGCTTGTTTATATTTCTGGTGCATTGAGGTCGGGCAACTTGATGGTGCATTTGATTTGTGTTTGCATGTTACTGGTGCATTAGGTCAGATGTGCCTCTAGGGACTAATTTGTTCCGCAATTAAAATTGTTGATGTTTTGGGTTTCGAGACATTAATGGTATACACATTAACAATTTAATGACAACAAAAGGTGCTAGACGAAAAGTAATAGAGGAACTAACGTATCCCACATTTGTCATTTTCGGGGATTAATTGATTAATTTTTTTTGCCATAAACCAAACGTAGTCTTGCCTTTTTTTTGTGTGTGGTCAATCTGGGCCTTTAGCCTTGATTATATGCCCAATGCATTTCTGTTGTTGAGTAGATAGTGGACTAATTAATTAGAACCTGACGAGCCATTTGCGGTGCAATTTGTTTCCATGATCTTTCGGTGGGTTTTGGTTTGGTGTTTTGTTTCATTCACTTATTTTAAGAGAGCAGTATGGCAGGATTTTATAATTCGAATCAAAGTGACAAGAGACAAATACTTCAACTTTCTTCCAAACCATATTGGCTGCCGGACCAAAAGACACAAAGAGGTAGCTTTTTCAGTTTTCTTCCCCGGAACACTTTCATATCTTAATGTAATATGACATCATTATATATTAAATACGAAGAAATCCAAATATTGAAATGGACAAGCACTACTTTTTAATTTTATAAAAAATATAAAATAAATCCATATTATGTGAACTTACCCCAAAGCTTTAAAATTATTTTATCGTTTAATGAGATATAATAAAAATAACAACAAAAACATATAATCAGCTTCAGAAACCCAATATATATTGCAAAACATGTAGTATCCAAGAAATATAAACTGATAATATGCATATTTGAGGTTAGAACTATCAATAAATGTAGACTTATAAGTTCGCTACTAAAATTGAAAGTTTACCAATTTTGTTAGAACTTATTATTTTATTTTATTTTGACGAAGTTAGAACTTATTTGATATCGTACGAGCTTAACAAAAAAAAAGAGTTTACATGTAAATTGAATCAATTTTCTCTCCTAAGATTATAAATCTTTAAGAACTTAGTTTAACTATCATGATACTAGACTTGGATTCAGAATAGTGGTCCATAAGAACTACTATTTTAGAAGGGCTAATGTCCACATAAAGTTCATTTTAAATCATTCTGTCTTTTAATTTACCCACTTTTTTGAAACATGGTATTGCTAAAAAGTTTTTTTTTTTTGACCAATTGCTAAAAAGATTATTAGTCAGGGTTGTAAATGAAATGGAGATTTTTTTTTTAAAAATAATTTCCATTATACCCCATTTTCCCAATTATATATCAAAATACCCCACTTTTTGGTATAAGTGAGAAATTATTTTTTCATTTTACGACTTCTCACTTGTTTTTTTTTTTTCTTTCTTTTTAATACTAGTGAGAAGTCACTTTTTCAAATAACCACTTCTTAGTTCTCACCAATTTTTTTTTTTTTTTACATTAGTGAGAAGTCGTTAATTGAAAAAACGACTTCTTACCTCACCATTTTTTTCCGTTTATTATGTTTTTAATTATGAAATTAAAAAAAAAATACATTGAGAAGTTGTTGAATGAAAAAACAACTTCTCACTTAGTACCAAAAAATGGGATATTTTGGTACATAATGGAGAAAATGGGGTATTATGGAAATTATTTTTTTAATAAAATGTTATTTGAAAAAAAAAATCATGAAATGGATTGTGGAGGGATGACATAAAGTAAAAAAGTAAAACATATTTGAGAGTATGTTATAGCATATATTGCCTAAGTTTTGCCTTAATTTCCAAATAATTAAGAGTGAGGGATATTAGAACGAAGGTTAATTTATTCAATTATTTCAAAAGTGTTCCCTCAAAAAAATTATTTCAAAAGTGCGGGGGGATAATAGTATTAAAAAAAAAAGGAGAGAGGAGATAAATGGGCCCCTTGTCTACATAAAAGCTCCCAACTATTTTATCACTAATTCACTATAGTCTAGATATCGTTTTAAGATCTCCTCGGTGCCCTGTATCTTTATGGACATTAATATCTTAGCGGGTCCAAAGAAATTCCATATTTTATATGCTTATTTATCATTTAGTTCTGGGGTTAAATTTCATTAATTATGAGTTAAAAACTTTTCTCGACTGTAATTTAATTTTGTGTTGAATCATAAACAAGTTTAATTATATTAAAAATTATATAAGATATTAAACTTATTAAATAATTAATGTATCATTGGATTCAAGTATAAACTTTTAAATGTGAAAAAAAAAAACAGAAATTGTTTCTTCATACTTTTATGATATAGTTGATAAGTTTCTCTTCCCACTTCCCAATTCCCAATTCTCAATTCTCAATTCTCAATTCTCAATTCTCAATTCTCATCGCCGTTTGGCCATCAAAAAGCTGATCGTTCCCATGCTGACAAGTGATATTCGCATGAGGAGAAAGCCCCACACTTTGGAGTTTTAAGTTTTAACCTTTTAATCCTTTTAAGTTGAAGGCTTAAAGCACCTACAGCACGCGTCAAAGCCAAAGATTCTGTTTCCATAGCTTGCGAATTACATATTATATATAACTAGGGCCTAATTATCTATTGCAAACAATCACATAAAGCAATAGCATAAAAAGGTATTTGTTGGACAGAGATGGCAAAATGAGTTAGGTTTGATGGGCCAACCCGTCTAATCGGTTATTTTTTAAGGATTGGGTTGCTGACCCATCAATCTATTTTGACATGTTCCATCTAACCCACCAAGAAAATTAATTGGGGATTGAGCGGTTTAGTTCATCAACCCATATTTAAAAAAATAACTAATACTTATTTATATTAGAATTAGAATGGTACCCGTGCTATCGCACGGTACTGTCGTATTAAGATAAATTATACAATTAAATCAAAGTGACTATTGTTTATTCATCTCGTTCAGTAATTATTTGTATGTGTATATATACTAGTATTATAACTCGTGCAACGCACGAGAAATATATGATATTTGAAAATAGGAGACCTATAAATAATGATTGAGGAAAATAAAAATGTGCATAGTGTTTTGATAAGATTCGTTTTACTTGGTTAATTTTTGTTATGATCAAGAAAATTCAACAACATTGTAGAATAAATACAGGTAATAATGTAATAAATTTTGGTTGATAAACAGGGTTGCACGGGCAATATCACGATATTAAAAATCTCATCACAGTCATATTACAAACAGATGATGCATATTTGACAAAAACACTGAAAGCATAAAACATTATACTAGTATAGTATATATCATAAACGGTAAAGTTATTGTTGTATATTGGTGCAAATACGGTAATATTTTAATTAATAAAAAAACATTTGGTACATATATTCATTATATTGATTAAAAAAGAAAAGAATGTTCAAAGCATAAATAAAAACTGCATCATATCTGTTAGGATTACTTATATTTGTATGTAGTCCATCTCATTCAGTAATATATTTATATATTAGTTAGTCCATGGATGCCTTAAGAGGATTGTATTATTATTTTTCAAAAAGGAGGGTAGGAGAATAAAAGTTTCCCATATTTGATTTAAATCTTTTAAAAAAAATTCTCAAGCATAAAAGAGGATCAGAAATAAAATTAGTTAATGAAAGTTAAAATTTTTATTTCATGTGTGAAGTTGGGAAAAAAATATTTATATCAATGAGATTTCCGAAAATATAATTTATCTGACAATGAAACATTTCATGACTTAGACGTAGAGGTGGGTATATGGACTCGGGTCCGCGGACAGTCCGTTTAACCCGCAGTCCGCACGGACTTGGATACCCAAAAATATGAGTCCATTTAAATGCGAGCTTTTTGGGTCCGGTTCATTTAACCCACGAGTTAAATGGACTTGGTCCACAGACAGTTGCAGGTTTTTTTTTTTATTAAAAAAAAGCTATTGTTGGCCAAAAAAGGGATCACCCAAACAGCCCAAATCCCCTCTTGTGAGTTTTCATATGTATCCCTAACCCTAAACGTTATCAGCGTCACCCTCCTCACTTCTGGTTGCTTGCTCTTGCTACTTTCCATATCTCCCACTCAAAACTTTGGCGGACTTTGGAAGAAGTTCAGTAAGATCTTGATGTTTTTCATCAAATGTTACCTATTGTGTCTTTTCTATATAATCAACTAAAATTTTAAATAATGTCATATGATTTAATTTATAAATTAAATTTCAGGAAAAATAATATATTCCGTCTTTTCAATTATTATTATTTTTTAGATTAGTTCATTGAATAATAAACGTTTTGTTTCTAAATTTTCAATGCTAACCAATCTTAATCATCTACGTTAAATATGTTATAAAAATATTAAATATGTTAGCAACAATGTTATATATGTATCTTTTTATGCTCGAAATATTGACAAAGAAACATTATTATGCCACATCAATCCTCTCCTCCTTTCTGCAATACCTTTGTCCTCTTTTGCAATCACTCAACCTCATTCTCAATTTCTCATGATCATATATGCGTCTTCATTCTCCTCTGTAATGAAAAAATTCAACTTAACTTATTTGTTTATGATGCTTGATATGTTAAAAAAAAAAAAAATTGCAGAGTCCGCGGACTATGCGGACCGGACGTGGACTCTGTTTTCCAGAGTCCATTTATCATGCGGACTATTAAGTCCGGTCTGTTTAAGTGTGGACTTATACAGACCGGACTTAAACGGACCGGACCGGTCCACATACCCAGCTCTACTTAGATGCCACCTTAAAGTCTTTAATTAATTTTGCTTCCCTCTTGTTCTTCATTTTTACTTTTATATCCTTACTATTTAAGATACAATAATGATATTTAGATACAAATTTTGACACCATATATGAATACCGTATAGCTGATGGGGTATTTTGGGAGTGAAGAAATACTTGACGAGAGAGAAGAAAACAATAAATAAGTATTGGATGGTATTTTTATACGGTATTGAACATCATTTTTGTGTCCAAATATCATTACTCTTTAAGATATGAGGAGTCAGAATGTTTTCATGCATTGAGGTGGGGAAAAAAAAGAACAATACTTTATTAAGGAGGGTCGAGTTAAATAATTTAGATATTTTCAAAAAACTTACATGTAAAAACTTGATTTTTAAGAATTTTGGATAGCCACAAAACCACCCCAACCTCATAAGAACACCACGAGTTTCCCCTGGTAAGTACTATGTATTTATTTTTCTTCTAAACTTTTGTCACTTTCTTTTATCCAAGGAAAATCTTGAAAACAATTATTAAATAAGTATCTTAGTCACAACAATATCCTACTCATAATAATGTAACAAAATATTCTAGTGGACGAAAAATAATATTAATTATCTCCTAAAAAAATTAGGTGGTGTCTATTTTTTATGCTAGCTCCTTTTAAGGCTTGATTTAATTATACCTCGCGTCATTCTCTTGTTTCAAAATGTACAGTCAATTTCAGTAGGTTAATATAATTTCAAAGCAGGTGAATATAATTAAAGGTATCAGAGGCAGTAAGATTAGAAAGGCTAAAAAATGAGAAAACTGAATTGATGAGAATGTATTCTTGTGCATTGAATTGTTGAACATTACAGATACATGGAGTGTCTTTATATAGACTTGAGCTACACCTAACTGTGCATAACTGAATCAACAAACTCTAAATGATACAACTGAATTGTGCACAAGTGAGCTAACTGACATAACTCTCAGTTAACTAGCCATACCCTTTACAATAATGATAGTATAAACCTAAAAAAATGGGTATATTTTCTATAAAGTATGTTCCTGCCGAGATCCGAGTTACCGGAATCTCGTCGTAAACGTCAGACCAAGGTTGAACGTTGGGGTTGTTTTAGACCGTGGCTTGACAGAATGCTTATATTCCGGTCCTACGTATCCCAATGGGAATCAAAGCCAAACGTAGTTCTATGTTCAACCCTTGATCACGTGGTGCATCAATCTCTTAATCTTGTATCTGATGTACTCCGGTGGGCAAGGACTTATTGGTAGTCTCTTGATCACAACCGGAACCTCTAATACGCTTAAGAGAGAACACCAAACTCAAGTAAAAGTTAAAGTGTCTTTCCTCCTAGACTCTTCCTCTTTTTATAGAGGAGTAGAGGGATAAACTGATCCTATTTTCTAGGATCTAGTTCAGCTCTTATCTCTTATCACTTATCTATCTTAGCTCAACTCCCATCTCTTTACTGATAAGAGTTATCTCTTATCTAAAGGTTGTTAGCCGAGTTCTAGATAAGTGTATCGTTTAAAGCAGTTAAGCTTCCGAGCTCGGCGGCCGAGCTTACCACCTCGGCCAGTACACAAGCCCCCCAAGCTTCGAGCTCAAAAGAGCGAAGAAGTTTTCATGACAAGAGCCGAGCTTGCCATCTGAAAATTTTCTGAATTCATGGCTTAGGTTTTTATTTTCCTTTTTGCCATGCTTTTCGTGGTGACCAATGTTGTACTTCGGCCAACTTATGAGCTCGGTGGGCTTAGTTGGCCGAGCTTGACATATTGCTACCAGTTCGGAACTATCTTGGTTTGACGAGTTTCTGGCCGAGTTTTACTCCTCGGCCCATGCACCACCTCGACTATAATATAAGCCCCCCAAGCTTTAAGCTTCATAAAGCGTGAAATTTTTATTGAAGAAGCCGAGCTGAACCGGGATAGGAACGGTTATGTCAATCTTTTCTTGTGACGTCAGTTTCTCACCAACCGAGATGAAAAGAGACGTTATGCTACTCTTAAGACCAGCTTTGCTTGTGACACGTGGCTTTTGGTCCAACTTCCGAGATTCATTCTGCCATTGCGCATTTAAAACCTTCTTCAGTGGGATCGTGCATTCCCGATGTCCTTGCCACGTGTTACTCCATGATAGGTGTGCCGAACTTACGCCGGTTTGAAGAGACGTTTCCCTTCTCCCATACGGTGTCAATATTAGTCCCAACAGTAACGTTTTAAATTTTAAAACGTTGTCTATAAAATGTGGAGTTTTTCGGAGGCAAATGTTTGTTTTCCCTCATACTCTCACATTTTACCTCTGAAGTTTCTAGTCACTCTGAATCTTTCTGCAATTCCTCTTCTTCAGGTACGCCCCTGCTTCCAACACTGCCCCTTTCTTTCAATTTATACATTCTGTGCACCATGGAGCCTTCGTTTGAGGTTTCTCAGAGTGTTTCATCTGATGTTCAAATCGTGGGATCTGGGATTAACCCTATTGGGGGTTCTCCTTCTATTTCTCCCCCTCCTTCGCACGGTGATGAGGGTAACCCAGATGAAGCATCATCTTCCTCATCTGGGGAAAGTAGCTCTACTGCCCCTCAGGCCACCGTGGTGCCACCACGCCGCCGGCGTGCTTCAAGGGTTCCGAAGGAACCCATCCCTGACATCACCATTCCTGGGTATTCTTGGGTTAGGCCTGAGGTTGGAGCCTTCTTTTCTAACTTCAGGAGTTACGGTTCTCTGCGCTCTGTGAAGAGCAAAGTGTCCCCTAGTCCCCACCTAGTTCGTTGTCTCCCATGCTTAGATAATGAACATGTTTTTTTGAAACCTTTTCCTATTGAAACGCACTTCACCTATGTGTACAAAACCCTCTTCGAACAAATTGGTGTCTCTTTTCCCTTCACCCAATTTGAATGTGATGTGCTACGGGTCATGAACGTTGCCCCTACTCAACTTCATCCCAACAGTTGGGCCTTCATGAGCACTTTCCAGATTTTATGTAGGCAAGTCGGAATGGAAGCCACCGCACCGAAGTTCTTATACTTTTATAAGGTTCGGTTTGGGGATCAAATAGGATGGATCTCCCTCAGCGGGCTTGAGAGAAAAGGCATTATTGGCCTTTACAAAAGTTCTTACAAGTTTTTCAAGTCGGATTTCTTCAAAATCCGACCTACTGAAGGGAACGAATCCGCCTTTTTTGACACTGATGGGAAACCCATATTTCCCTTTTATTGGCAACCACATCCCTCGAAATTTCGTGGATTTGATATCAGTTGTATGACTGATCAAGAACTAGCCGACGTTGAAGCCCTTAAGCTTTATCCTTGGCCACTGCCTTGTGGGAAACTTTTAAAACTGCCGACGTCTTCCACTCAGCGGGCCGATTTTGATTGTAAGTAGTCTTTCTGTATTTGCCAAGCTTTTATCACATACTTCTTACAATCTGACTGATTTCTTTCGTGCAGTGATCATGGGAAAGTTTAACTACAAGGCACTGATGAAGAAGTCTGCTCACCTAGCTGGTGGATCGGCCTCTGCTGCCGATGTGAAGGGGAAGAAGAAGAAAGCTGCCGAGGTTTCAGATCCCAGCCCACGCCTTCTAAAACGGGGTCGGCCAGATGCCCCGACCGAGGTTCGAAGAAGTACTTCTCCCATCCCGGTTGCCGAAGAGGAACCTGTTGTGGAGAGGAGAATCGGCAAAGGTCCAATGGTAGCCGATTCTACCTTGAACACCAAGTGGTTCAATGGCAACTGTAACCCGGGTTACGGCTCTCTATGGAGTGATGATTGTAACTTCGGTCCCCTTATTGATGGCCAAGTACTGAAACCTGCCGATGCTCGGCTTCTGCTGGAGCAAGGGCCTGATGAGAGTATGGAGGCCGCTGCTGCTTACGCATTGCGTATTGCCTCCATTACCCGCTTCTGGAGTCGGCAACTCTCCGAGAATACCAAGAAAATGGAAACTATGAGGGCCGATGCTGCCCGTGCTCTGCAAGTTCGTGACGAACTATCTCAGGCTATTTCCAAGTGTGAAGAACAAGGCCGAGTTATCGGGCAGCTGAAGGCCCGACAAGCCGAGCTTGAAAGAGTTCAAGGTGTTCTTCAGTCTGAGTTGGACAAGGAGAAGTCTGAAAGAGCCAACCTTCAAAAAACCGCGGAAGACTCCCGGGTTGCCTTGACGCAGGCTCAAGAGTCTTTGGAGGCTGAAAAGGAGGCTAACTGCAAGCTCCAAGCCGACCTAGACGAAGCTCTAGACAGCATTATGCGGGAGCATGTGAAGGGGTTTTCTCGTGCTGTGAAGCAGCTTGAGCGCTTCAACCCCGATGCTGACTTCTCTCAAGCTGATGTGGACAAAGACTTTAACAAAGACGGAGTCTTAGTTCCCTTGTCCGAGCTTGAGGATGAAGAAGAAGAAGAGCAAGAAGGAGCCGAGGAGCCAGTTGCCGAGGAGGGAGGCTTAAACGGAGGTGGTAGCAGGGTTACACCTGATCCCACCTTGGGTGCTGCTTCACCAAATGACAACGCCTCCACATCGGCTGCTACTGAAATAGTTGCTCCTGGGGATGCCCACAAGTAACTTAGAACAAATTTGATGTATTTTGCTTTTTTGGGCCGTCCCCCCCTTTTTGTACTGGGCTTATGTCCTCTGATTATTAATGAAATATTGCCTTTATGTCTTGCTTCTTTTGCTTACTTTTAAAAATTTCCAAGTTTTTCCGTTTGATAACTTGGAATATTTTTTCTAAGTTTTTCTTAGCTCGGATTGTCTTAGCTTTTGCTTTTTTAGGCTCGGCATTTCGACTTTAACTCAGTCAATTTTAGCTCGTTTAACCTTTTTAAGCTTATGCCTGTATGTCTTAGGGTCCGGCATTTCGACCTAACTCGGCCGATTTTAGCTCGGTCAACCCGTTTAGGTTTTTACCTTTGGGTCCGGCATTTCGACCTCAACTCGATCGATTTTAGCTCGGTCAACCCTTTAGGTTTTTGATTTTATCTTTGGGTCCGGCATTTCGACCTCAACTCGATCGATTTTAGCTCGGTCAACCCTTTTAGGTTCTTGATTTTAAAATGTAAAACAAGTGAATTTTTAGCCCTGTAATTGAAACGGACTTGATTCATTTATTTTCTCAGGCATGCCTCATTAAAACCTTCCTGGCCAAAACCACATGGGAAAAAGACCAAGATAGGAAAAAGAGTGCCTTACCTAACTTTACATTAACTAAAATAAAACTTGAGATGAGAAGTGTTCCAAGTTCTTGGAACAGTTTTCCCTGATAACTCTTCTAGCCTATAAGCACCATTCCCAAGATTTTCAACGATTCTGAATGGGCCAGACCAGTTTGCTGCGAGCTTGCCCTCTCGGGAGTCCTTCCTTGCATCATTCTGCAATCTTAGTACTAGGTCTCCTTGAACAAACTCTCTTGGTCGCAATTTTGAGTTGTACTTCCGAGTTGCTCTCTGCTTGCATAGTTCTTCCCTGATCTTTGCTTCATCTCGGACTTCTTCAACCATATCAAGCTCAACTCGGATTTCTTCTGCATTCTTGCTTTGGTCGTGATGCTGCCTTCTGAAAGAAAGTTCGCCGAGCTCAACTGGAATCATTGCATCAGTTCCATAAGTTAGTCTGAACGGCGTTTCTCCTGTTGATGACTGTGGTGAGCAATGATAAGACCAGAGGATGCTTGGTAATTCTTCAGCCCATGCTCCTTTTGATTGGCCCAACCTTTTCTTGAGCTCGTTCAGAATGACTTTGTTAGCTGCCTCTGCCTGACCATTTGTTTGTGGGTGCTCAACCGAGGTCACCTTATGTTTGATTCCGAGATTGGAGTAGAATTCTTTAAGGTTTTTGTCCGTGAATTGCTTTCCTTTATCAGTGACAATCGCATAAGGTAGACCATGTCGGCATATAATGTTTCTCTATACAAAACTCTGGACCTTTTTAGCTGTTATAATAGCTAATGGCTCGGCTTCAATCCATTTAGTGAAATAATCCACTCCTACCAGCAAGAATTTTACTTGGCCTTTGGCAACAGGGAAAGGGCCCATAATGTCCATCCCCCACATAGTGAAGGGCCAGGGTGACATCATTGAATGGAGCTCTTCTCCTGGAACTCGTGCCACAGTAGCAAACTTCTGACAAGAATCACATTTGTTAGTCCAGGAAGCACAATCTGATCTCATAGTCGGCCAATAGAAGCCTGCTCGCAGAACCCGAGCTGCTAGGGATCGGCCACCAGAATGCATTCCACAGATTCCTCTATGTATCTCGTCCATTACATACTCGGATTGTTCCTTGTTTATGCATTTCAATAAAGGCATTGAAAATCCTCTTCTGTACAGTTCTCCATCTCGGATAGTGTAATGACAAGACTTCAGACGAATTTTCTTTGCTTCTTTGGGATCAGCAGGTAACTTGTCCGAGGTCAGGAATTCCCAGAATGGCATCATCCATCCTCGATCATAGTGCTCGGTTATCATTACCTCGGCACTTTTTATACTCGGTTCAGGGAGATTTTCTTGAATTAAAGTTTTTAACTGGCCAGTTTTCTTGGTGCTAGACAACTTAGACAACAGGTCGGCTCTAGTATTTTCCTCCCGAGGTATATGCTCAATAGTGAAATTGTCAAATTCTGAAATTGAACTATTGACCTTGCACAAATACCTGGTTAATTGAGGATCTTTTGTTTGATAATCCCCCGAGACTTGCCCTGTTACCAGCTGTGAGTCACTTCGGCACTTCAATCCTTTGACTCCAACCTCTTTAGCTAATACCAGCCCGGCAATAAGAGCTTCATACTCTGCCTGGTTGTTTGATGCATTGAACCCAAACTTCAAGGACTGCTCTAGGATAAGGTTGTCTGGGCCCTCGAGAATTATCCCAGCCCTGCTTCCTTTTAAATTTGATGAGCCATCCACATACAGAAGCCAGTTAATGGGTTCGGGGCTGGGTTTTGAAGAGAGTTCGGCAATGAAGTCGGAGAGGCATTGGCCTTTCATTGGCCCCCTTGGTTCGTACTGTAAACCGAATTCTGATAGTTCAACTGACCAAGCTATCATTCGTCCTGCCAGATCGGGCTTTCGAAGCACTTGCTTAATCGGATGATCTGTTTTGACTATCACTTGGTGCGACTGGAAATAAGGTCTTAGCCTCCGAGCTGCCATTACCAAAGCGAGGGCAAGCTTTTCAATGACTTGGTACCGTGTCTCTGCATCTTTCAAGATTCTACTGATGTAATACACTGGCATCTGTTGCTTCTCTTCCTCTTGGATGATTACTGCACTGATTGCTTAATCATTAACAGATAAGTATAAATATAGCTCCTTACCGAGCTCTGGCCGAGTTAGAATCGGAGGCGAGGTTAGAAACAATTTCAATTCTTCAAAAGCCTTTTCGCACTCCTCGGTCCAAACAAACTCCTTGGGTTTCTTCAAGAGTTGAAAAAAGGGCCTAGCTTTCTCGGCCGATTTGGGAAGGAACCGAGATAAGGAAGCTAAACGGCCTGACAGCCTCTGTATTTCTTTCACAGTTTGCGGACTCCGCATTTCAATGACAGCTTTACACTTATCTGGGTTAGCCTCAATCCCTCTGTGTGTTAGCATGTACCCCAAGAACTTTCCTCCCTGCACACCGAAAGAACATTTTTCAGGGTTCAATCTCATGTTGTATTTCCTGAGTTGGGCAAAGATTTCCTCCAAGTCGGTAGGGTGTCGTTCTGGGTCATCAGACTTTACCACCATATCATCGACATAAACCTCTAGATTTTTTCCAATCTGATTGAGAAACACTTTGTCCATGAGCCTCTGATATATTGCACCAGCATTTTTTAAACCGAAGGGCATTACCCGGTAGCAGTAGTTTGCCCCCTCGGTCATAAACGCCGTTTTCTCCTCATCTGGTGGATGCATTCTTATCTGATTGTAACCCGAGTATGCATCCAAGAAAGTTAAGACTCTGTAACCTGAAGCTCCATCTACCAATTTGTCTATGTTTGGAAGAGGATAAGAATCCTTTGGGCACGCCTTGTTGAGATCGGTGTAATCAGTACACATTCTCCACTTGCCGTTGGCTTTTTTAACCAACACGACATTGGCTAGCCAAGTAGGATATTTTACTTCTCTGATAAAGTTGGCCTTTTTCAGTTTTGCAGTTTCTTCGGCTACAGCTTTCCTTCTCTCTTCACCGAGCTTCCTTTTCCTTTGAGCTATGGGCTTGGCTTCCGGACATATAGATAGCCTGTGGCACAGGAAATTGGGATCTATGCCAGGCATATCGGATGTCTTCCAAGCAAACAGGTCGGCATTCTTTCTCAAGACTGCTTGTATCTGTTGTTTCAGCGAGGGATCGAGCTGGCTGCCGATGCTTGTGCACTGACCGACCTGGGCTCCCAATTGAAATTTTTCCAATGACTCCGTAGGTTCTGCTCTGGATTCATACATTTCTATTCTTGGATCCAATTCAAACATGTCATCTGACCTTGCCGAGCTTACTGAACTGACCGAGCTCACCACTTCTGCCTGATGATCTTCAGAATTTTCGGTGATATCTGGCTCCCGAGTTACCTTCAAACTATCTGCGTAGCATTGTCTGGCCATTCTCTGATCAGCTATGACTGAAACTATCTCACCTGAATCAGCTGGAAATTTCATGGTGAGGTGAGGTGTGGAGACAATTGCTCCGAGCTCATTCAAAGTCGGTCTTCCGATGAGGATGTTGTATGAAGTGTTAGCATCCACAATGACATATCTGACTGATATGGTTCGAGCAAGCTTGCCTTCACCAAATGTTGTCAAGAGGTCTATATATCCTCGAGTTTTAACCTGCTCTCCGGCGAACCCCACTAGCTTGTCTTCCTGTTCTTTTATCAACTTTTCTGGAATTCCAAGCTTTTTAAAGGTTGCCAAGTACAGAATGTCGGTCGAGCTACCCTGATCAACTAGTGTACGTTTGACCGAGTAATTGGCCACTTCTACTGTTATTACCATTGGGTCATCTTGATTGGGATCTATTTCTTGGAAGTCATTTTCTGAGAAAGTAATTGGTGGTCTCGACTTTGCGGTTTTTCTGGAAACCGAGTTGACAGCTCGGATAGCCTTTATGTGGCGTCGCCGAGCTGAACTCGTTGTGCCTCCTCCTGCGAAACCTCCCGAGATGGTATTAATGACTCCTCTCACACCAACCTCTGCCTCAACATTTGGGGGTCGCTGACTGCTATCTCGATCCCCGTTCTGATTATTACCTCGATGATCTTCATCTCGGTTACGATTGTCATAACCTCGTCTTCTTCGCCTTCTGCCAGCTCGGCCACCGCCATCACCATCTCGGCGGACAAACCGATCAAGTCGGCCTGCCTGTACCAATTCTTCAATTTTATCCTGGACTGTTTTGCAGTCTTCAGTAGAGTGGCCATAGTTCTGATGCCACTTGCACTCTTTACTTTTATCGGCCTGAGCTGGGGTTTTGGATGGCCTTGGCAAAGTGATCAACTCGGTATTGCACACCTCCTGAAGAATAGCGGCTCGGGATCGGTTCAGTGGAGTGTAAGACTGGTGTCGGGGTTGGGACTGCCTTTCTGAAAACCCTCTGTCACTACTCCTGAAAGCCTTCTATGAATTGGCCCCTTTATCTCTTTCTTTGTTTGAGATTATGCTTTTTTCCTCAAAACTTCTTTTCTTTGATTCCACCATCTCTTCCGAGTTCATGAACCCTGTGGCTTTTTCTTGGAGTTCTTCAAAATCCCTAGGTGGCTTCCGAGATAGATATTCAAAGAACAGTCCTGGCCTCAAACCATTCATAACGGTATGAAGACAAAGTTCTGAGCTCGTATTGGGGATTAAAACCTGTTGAGCACTGAAGCGAGCCATGTAATCCCTGAGTGATTCATTCTTCTCCTGCCTGAAATTCACAAGCGAGACCGAGTGCTTTCTATGCCTTCGGCTTGCTGCGAATTGTGCAGTGAACTTTGTAACCAACATGTCAAAAGAATCCACTGACCGAGGTGGAAGATTCGTGAGCCAAGTCAAGGCAGGTCCCTGCAAAGTGGTTGGAAAGATCTTGCACATGATGGCTTCCGAATCGGTCACCAGGTAAACGAATGAAATGAAAGATTCCACATGTTCGGTTGGATCAGTAGTGCCATTGTACTTATCCATATTAAGAGACTTGAAATGCCGAGGTATGATTACCTCGTCAATGGCATCAGTGAAAGGTAATCTCGGTCGTCTGTCCCGTGCTTTCTCTCTCTGAGCGGTCTCCTCAGTACGAGATCGGACCCTTGAGGCTTCGGGCCCAGTTCTGGAAGGTCGGCTTCTATCATCACGAGAAGGTACATAAGTTGGGTCTCTCTGGCTGTCCTCGGGTGAGGAATGCTCTTCCTCGGCACGAGTTGCCGATCTTCCCCTTTTCCGAGTTCCCAACAGCCTTTGGTACTCCGTATGAATTTCCTCGTTCTCCTGACGCAACTGTCTCAATTGTGCCATGATCTCTCCCAGTTGCGGATTACCTTCATCGAAGGGAGGGGGGTTGTTATGATTGGAGTTTGATTCTTCGACATGATTTGCACTGTGGGCCCCCTCCCTTCGGTCCGTTCCGTGTAGTCACCATTAGATCTTATGGAACCGGGGAAAGTTTTTCCTCGGCCCCACGGTGGGCGCCAAATGTTCCTGCCGAGATCCGAGTTACCGGAATCTCGTCGTAAACGTCAGACCAAGGTTGAACGTTAGGGTTGTTTTAGACCGTGGCTTGACAGAATGCTTATATTCCGGTCCTACGTATCCCAATGGGAATCAAAGCCAAATGTAGTTCTATGTTCAACCCTTGATCACGTGGTGCATCAATCTCTTAATCTTGTATCTGATGTACTCCGGTGGGCAAGGACTTATTGGTAGTCTCTTGATCACAACCGGGACCTCTAATACGCTTAAGAGAGAACACCAAACTCAAGTAAAAGTTAAAGTGTCTTTCCTCCTAGACTCTTCCTCTTTTTATAGAGGAGTAGAGGGATAAACTGATCCTATTTTCTAGGATCTAGTTCAGCTCTTATCTCTTATCACTTATCTATCTTAGCTCAACTCCCATCTTTTTACTGATAAGAGCTATCTCTTATCTAAAGGTTGTTAGCCGAGTTCTAGATAAGTGTATCGTTTAAAGCAGTTAAGCTTCCGAGCTCGGCGGCCGAGCTTACCACCTCGGCCAGTACAAAGTATAATTAAACTAAATTTTAGCAAATGTGATCATATCAGTATTAGTGCACCGAATCTCATCATATAACTCTACAGTTAAGCGTGTTTGGGTGAGAGTAGTATTATGATAAGTGACCTCCTATGCCCTCTCGTGTTGTACCTTGAATCCTAGTCATGGAAATGCAAGTGTTAAAATTCTTGAGGGAGAGTTTTACCGCTTTTATTATTCTATCCGACTCAAGTATTTAGTTTCCACATTTACATACAAGATATCCCTTCGCCGTGAAACCAGAAACTAAATTTTAACGGAAATTAATATAATTTTCTCTTATCTAAACTTCGTGGAACTTGGGAAGTAGATCAGTGTTGAAGTTTATAACAAGAACAAATGTGAAAGTGCTACCGACATGTATGAAACGAAAGTTAAAACAATTCTGGCTCAAGTGATACCGACATGTATGAAATGAAGGTTAAAACAATAAATGTGTGTAACGAAAGTAACTAAAAGTCTAAAAGATAGTTTCTTGCCCGATCTGAACACAATTAATCTGCACCCATGCATCTTGCCATTATGAAGAGAAGGTGCTTTGGCTCCATGGCGTACGGAGCTAATAATGCTTCACCCAAACAGCCAAGCATATAAGGTACCATTGGCAACAACCAAACTTAACATGCCATTGGCATTTTTCTTTTCGCTTTCTCTGTTCAGTTAAGGTAACAAAATTATTTATCTCTATAACATGGTGGCCCATACTAATGTCACTCTTTCCCATATTCCTTTAACATAACACACCGGAGTCCGAACTAGGCCAAAAAGAAAGCCATAAATGGATTTCAGAGTTAATATTTAGATCCATTTCTATAGTTACTAAATTTATCTTGTACTGTCAAAGAAATTTCCACTGTGTAACATGCAGGAGCAGAGTGCCGTGGGTTATTTATTATGTGAACATGTTATGTATCTATTTACTCCATCACTCCTAGCTACTTACTGCCAGGGATAAAAGGAAATTACTAAATTTCAATCTAGTTGTGTATTTACACACTCAAGGCCTACCCGCTTTACTTGGAGTAAATTTTTTTTTTTTTTTTTACTGGAACTTGAACTTAAGTTACAAGATTTTTTTTTATCAGCCACATAAACTTTTTTTTTATATTAGAGTACAAGAGGTATTTTAATCCTTACAAAAAAATATATATTTATATCATGTTTTCATTTCACAATACATCCATCAAACATAACATCCAAATCAGACATAAAGAAAAATAGCTAGCAGATAGAAGGAAAACAGCCAAAAAAATATTCTGCAGTAAATAGACAAAAAGCCTGCGTAAAAAGGACAAATTCCATATGTAGGAATTCGAGACATTCTTACCTAAATGCACCCAAATCAAATTTATTACGTTGGATACTTAATTAATTTTAATAAAATTTAATCATTAATTATTAATTAAATTATATAATAAACAGTTATTAATTAATGATATGATGACTTGGTCTATCCAATTCAAAGATTAAGTAAGATTTATTCCGTAAGTAAAAGTAAGATTTATTCTAAAGACGCACTTGAAATATTAATTATTGTATATTGAGAGCCTGAGAGGGGAAAAGACAAAGTTAAAAAAGAAAGAGAAACTAAAAGCATAAGGCGTTTATTGTTTATTGTTTATTGTTTTTCAGTTATTTGTGATTCTTTTCCATCATTAATATTCTTGCGCAGGTTTAGAATCATACTTTGGATAAGTAAAAAAAAAAAAAATCATACTTTGGATGATCCTATTGCTATAGTTAAAGTAATATTTTCTTTAAAAATACATTTGATTTAAATACAGTTGTGCTAATTGAACACATGGCTCCGACATCAATATGCGACATCACGCTATAGTAGTAGCGCACTGGAGCACCACTTTCTCCGTCTTCTTCTTTTTTTTTTAGTTTTGACTTTTTTAAAAAAATAAAAAATTTATTTCTCAAAAAAATCTATTCACTAGATAATGAACTGAATTCACCATATATTTGTACCTGATTCACCATATATTTGCACATACTTAACGAAAAATTTTATCTCTAAAAAAAACTCATTCACCAGATAATGAACTGAACTCACCAGATATTTGTACTTGATTCACCAGATATTTGCACATACTTAACCAAAAAATTTATTTCTCAAAAAAACCCATTCACCAGATAATGAACTGAACTCACGAGATATTTGTACCCGATTCACCAGATATTTGCACATACTTAACCAAAAAATTTATTTCTCAAAAAAACTCATTCACCAGATAATGAACTGAATTCACCAGATATTTATACCTGATTCACCAGATATTTACATATACTTAACCAAAAAATCTATTTATAAAAAAATAATTTAAAAAAAAACTAAAAAATTTATTAAAAAAATAAATAGACCTGCTACAATGCCGCACAATACGGCGCATATGATGTCGCCGTATTGATGTCCAGGAAGTATGTTCAATTAGCATTATTGATTTAAATATTAGTTATTGTATCTTGGGAGGGGACAAAAGACAAAAGTAAAAAAGAGAAAGAGAGGCTAGAAGCATAAGGCGTTTATTGTTTTTTTAGTTTTTTGTTGATTCTTTTCCATCAGTCTTAATCTTCTTGTGCATGTATAGACCCATACTCTGCAAATTGCATATGTAACAAAAAATCATACTTTGGACGATCCTATTGCTATAATTTACCTACGACCAAAAGTGATCCCAATTGATTAAGAATTTAAGGCATGCACGATACGAATTGTTAGTTACTTTTAAAAAAAAAATAAAAATTGGTAGATAATTTTCATTGTTAGTTTGTTACAAATGCAACTTTCACTTTTCACCTATATATGTATACCTACTCTTTCCTTCAACCGGGAAAGAGGAAAAGAAGAAGAAGAAACTATGCTCTGTTTTGGCCCACGTTTTATTATGTCCTTGCCAACTAATTCCATGTCATATTTCACTTAAGATTCTTCATTCTTCCCTTATGCCATCTATTATTGTTTTCCAGTTGTAAACTACAACTATTATGATTAAGGGCTTCATTTAGTTGCACGTTCCGTATGATACAATAATTTTCAGTTAAGGTTGCACAAAATGATAGCACACAATCACATATGATCAATCAGGCAAGTAAATAGAAATAATTTGGCTAGGTTCCATTCATAAGTTCATATACATCACGAAAAGTCGAAAACCAATGTTTTCTGTAGGCAAATTAACAATTTGCCACTCTTGTTGAGGTGCCATTTATGATCACATTTTTACTCTAGCAAGTGCAATATTAACTCAGTTGATTAGCCAACTAGCCAAGTTTGGCTTTTAACTTTAATTAGTTAGTTGCTAAGCAATTTGAATTGTTGATTGACCGGGGGTGGGATAGCTCAAATGATTAGAGATAAGGGTTTAAGATGTTGAAGGTCCAAGATTCAATCCTTGACAAAGGAGAAAAAAAGTAACAACTAACATACTAATATTTGTCTATAAAAAAAAAAATTTGTTGATTGACTTCTATAAGCTCCCCAGATAAAAGTCAGTGTGAAGCAAATTTGGCTATGTGGAAGGCACCAAAGACTTAAAAAAAATAAAAAAAAAAAAAAATAAAAAGATGTGGCGTCTATCGTCTAGTGCGAAGTCACGGAGCGGTGCCAAAATTTCTAAAACTGACCAAACGCACTCAACAAAAGGCAAAGAAAAGAGTAGAGACTTATTTTGGGGGACACATTGTTAGGGTCTCAACCAACAACGAATTTTCCACTAAGATCTCTTCGTCCCGTTTATAGAGTATGAAGTATGGATCCCTCTAATTTCGTTCAAACTTCTAGTCTCACTCAACTCGATAATGTAAGCAGTGCCCTGTATTATTGAACATTATAAAGATAATTGTACGGACCCCGCGATCTTTTGAAGCATAACTAATGGTGTATCTGTGCTGTGTCGGTTTGGTTTGGTTTGGTTTGATTTATTTGTCTCGATCAATTGGAAAAATTGAATCAAATCAATTAGTTCATACGACTAATTGAGTAGTAAAACCCAATTAAATTTAATCTCATTGTTTCAAGTTTCGATTTTAGTTTTTCTAAACCCGAATTGTTATATAATTTTTACATGAGATAAAGTGGTGTATTTTGGTCTTTTGCAATCCTTGAACATTTTCCCCATTTTTTTCTTCTCTGATCTCCTCCTTCCCTCATACATTATAATACCATCGTCATCATAGTCTATTGCGCTCCTTTTTGTGATACTGATAATTTCGACATTTACTTTATGTTGCTTGATTAAATTTGATAACTTGTTAATTGTTATAATGATTATTTACTTTCCTCCTCTCAATCTATCTAACCCAATCAGATTACATCCGTAATTGTGACATTTAAGCTAGAAGAAGCGGCCACAAGAAATGACTTTTCGAAAATAATTTTTAGTTTCAATCATTTTATTGTGCTGCAAAAATAAAAATAAAAAATAGAGATGGTAAGAAATTGGGTAACCTTAGGAACTTTTATTACTATGTATCAAATTAAGATTATAATAAGAGTTAGTGTTAGAGGATAAAATTTTTATAAAATGAAAAACTAATGAGTTAACTATTTAAGGTGAGTGTATCTTATTTTCTTACTTTATCCTCAAGTTCACTTAAAAAAAAAACTTAATCCATCATTTAAATTTAAATTTTAAACAAGGCGTAACGTTGGACAACAGGTCCAGAACGGTGGGAAATGTAGCGCGGTGCCATTCAGTCATTCCGGAAACTTGCCTCTTTGACTTAGGTTACCACTTGTCAAAGTCTTTTTTGTTTATCCATTTTTATTTTAAGTTGAATTAAACTTTTTAAAAAGTAAAAAAGGTAAAGAAAATAAAAAGAAAAAAGAGAAAAAGGTCGATGGAGAGAGAGTGTGGGTGTGAAATAGAGATTTTATGATGTTATCTCTTTTTCGGCGGAGGCCGTTGATTGCGGTTGGGAATAAAGCGCTCTGACATGGGGACACCCTTTTTAGTTTTTGACCACATCTTCCTTTGTCATTTTCTCTCCCCATAACTATTCTTTTATTATTATTATTATTATTATTATTATTATTATTATTATCTTTCTTCTTTTAATAAATAAAAATTAATTATTTAAAAAAATAATAGTAGTGATAAATAAAATTAACACTTGACTGAACAACTTCTTTTGCTACCTTTTTTCAAAGATATAACCATTAATCAGTAAACCTATTGTGATAAAATAAGATTTTCCCCCCCCTCAGGGGATCTTTATGTGTAACTATGGAGACTAGTCCCTTGAGGTATTGGACGATATTTAATGGTTAATCTCTTCCAACCAGAAAGTTTTTCTCCGTATACAAGAGCCAGAGATTGAACTTCTTGAGCACTTGCTTAAGAGATACAAACCAGTTACCACTTGGACCAACCACATGTTTAAACGTTGATATCCTTTTGTTTTTACTAAGACCCGAGACTCATGGGTTCAGTTTAGGGTATGCAAAACCCGGCCCGGCCCTATAACCCATCCCAACTCGTGGTGTTCGGGTCGGGTCGGACCCTAACCCGCGGAAGAGAAGGGACGAATCCGGGTCCCAATTTTTGACCCGGTGCTGGGTTGGGGGCGGGCCGGGTTGACTTTTGGGTTACCCAACCGGTCCCATACAATAAAAATCTACTTTTATCCCTCCCAAGAATATGTTTCACGCACGGTTACCAAGAAAGGAGCATGAAGTAAATCACTAAACTTCTACTCTCATATCTCACGTCTCACACTAACTCAATTGGTAGCTTTTAAGAAGCATTTGGTGGCTTTTATGACATTGAAAGAATCTTGTTTGATGAGAGTATTTTATTTTTAACAATGTGGCTTTGGTAACATGAGCATCAAGAAAGCATCTAGCAAAATGGTTTGTTTGTTGATATTTTGTAACATCTAATTTTGGATCAATTAGTGGCTTTTAGGTAGCATTTTTTACTGATATTTTACCTTATAAAAAAATTTAACATTTCCCCACCCATAGTTTTTTTTTTTTTTACAAAGAATATATTTAAATTCGGGTCAACTCAGTCCCGTCCTATTTAGACCCGGTCTTAAACCAATCAGCATATAACCGGGTTCTTTCGTGTCAGGGACGGGTTCGGGTTCAAAGAGTTGACCCTATCAATGTTTAGAGTCGGGTAAGGGATAAGCATAACCAGTCCCAACCCATCCCACGCTCACCCCTGGTTCAGTAATGAGACTCGAATTAGAGTCTGATTCTTTTGGAACTCGGCCTCCTAAGATACAATATGCCCATTCAAGCCTGAGGATACAAGAATACTTATGAAAATTAAAATTGATATTGAAGGGAGAAATTTGAAAGTTTTTAGCATATTTTTACCTGGGATGCTGTCGGTGGCAATAGAGAATTAGTTTCAGATAATCAGAAACTAAATAGTTATGACCCATGAGTGTTTGTTGTCGGGTTGTCGGGTATCCGAATCCTGGATACAGGTCCATCCTCTGCGATTATGTCCAGGAAGCAAGATACGAACCCAGGTGAAGACACATCGCTGCTGGCAATATTAATCATTTCGAGCTTAGTTTGTTGTACAACTATTTACATATTCTTGTTACCTATTATTACTTGTGAGTCAGACGTATTATATCTCTTGTTCTATTTTGTTTCTTTTGGTATATCAAAATTTTGGGTCAAGTGATTCTCTAATTTTTCTAAATTCTAAAAGATTTTTTAAAACAAATTCTATAGGAGATATTTTTAATTATAAGGAGTTTTCACATGCACATTCCTATTTGGCTACTCCTAGTTCTTCATATACGGTATTGTTTTGACTCCTACTGCAATCACATTTTCTAATGATAAAATTTACAAAAAGAAAAGTTAGGGGATTATGGAAATTAATTACCGTAAACATGTGTCCTCAAAAATCCCAGGTTGCTTCTGTTCCGACGAATAGTTGATTTGTTTCTGATGCTTCCTTTTCACAAGCAGTGATGCAGCTTAAACACGCCTTCATTCAAAATTGAGATTCTCAAGTCTCTGTACTGTATCTTTGGACGAGGGTTAGATAAACGTGATTTTAAATAAAATTGATTTTGTAGAATTGATTTTAATATAATTGAGTTTGACGTAAAGTAATTTATGTTTGGATGATTTTATTTTAAAAACAAGTTTGATATAAAACTTAATGTAATTTTCCAATCCAAAAACAGAAACTACTTCAAGCTACTTCTGGTAGAATTGATTCTAGAATCCAAAATTGCTTCTACATCCAAGAGCCATACATCTTAAAAAATTGTCAAAACCATGTTTGACCATTACAAAAGTGAGTTTGGTTGTTCCTATCATGGAACCAAATATGCACATACTCAACTTTTTTTATATAAGCAACATACTCATTTTTTTTATATTATATTATATATTATTAAACAATAACATAAAACGACAAAATTATTTTGGAGAGGAAATGGAAGCATGGCTTTTTATTCCCCCTTAGACCTTAGTTTACTAATAAATAAATCATTCAACAAAAATTACACAAGGGGACTAATCAGTAATCAAAGAGCATGGGGTCTGGACAACAGAACGTAAATTATGGAAGCACTTCTCTTTTTCTACGCATAGAGCAAGGAACAATCAAATCATAAGAACATGGGGGTTCCACTAAAATCAACCTCGGTAGGAAGAAGTTAATAACGCCGGGAATCGTTTAAATTTAATTACGGTCAAACAATATTGACACTTTTTGCAGTAAACAAACCAATGGCCTAACCCCACGTAACTTGCAAGTCATGTGCCTCTCGCCGTGGAGTGTGGACCTTGTCAAAGTGAACTTGTGCTAAAATGGTTAATTGAATTCATGGCGTGCACATAGCAAATAGAGCAGGTAAGTAGATGACACACTTTCTTTCTTCCTATGGCCATTCCTGATTGTTCCGTTCATCGTATATATATTTGTTTATTTTTTTTTTTCTCTCATTACATGTATTTAGCACTTAAAAATAATATACCATCATATGATATCTATACTTGATGTCCCAAAAATATGCTCATTTATCATTTCTCATCCCAGATTCACAGCTCACCATCCACCCTAAAGTTATAGACTTTTGGTTAAATTGTGATTTTTGGTTATTCTACCGTTGATTATGTACAATTTAGATCTTTAAAGTTTTTTTTTTTGTTTATATTAGGTAACATATTTTTTTTAATGTTGTAATTTCGATTCTTTCATTCAATGTCTATCAATTTTTTGATGCTTAACAGAGAGGAACCACTACTCTATGGTTGGACTTTTGTAGTAAAGAATCCTACGACGAAACCAAAAAAAGGTCCCCAAAATGAGGGACAAAATCAGTAAATAACAAAGATAAACCATTAAATCATGTTGATAGACGTTGGATGGAAAGACTAAATTTAAAACATTTAAAAAAAATCAGGGGACTAAATGTGCATAAAAAAAACAATAAAGACAAAAAAGTACAAAATCAATAATAAGAAAACCAAAATTACAATTAAGTCAAAACTTTAACTTGGTTTAGTTTAAAAGTGCTTGTATTTTGTAGATTTAAAAAAGTTGGTGTTTAATTGGTAAGTCTGTAGTAACTATTACAGTATCTACTGAGACTTGTAATATAACCTAATCTTAAAAGACAGCAAAATCTCACTTTGTTATATTGATTATAAATAAAAAGTCAATTTTTTAAGAGAAGTGTTTGGTTATTGGTTTTATATATTTTAATTTAACATCAATTTCTAAAAGGGTCAGTAAATAAAATTTTAAGAATTTTATCAAAATCAATAGAGTATATTAATTTAAATTAGAGAAAAGCCTAAAAAAATTATCGTATTTTGAATTAAAATAAAGGAAGGCATACATATATGTTTAATCGAGTCGAATATGATAGCTTTATATAGCAACAATTGAGACATGCTTGTAAGTTATGACACGTGATCTCATAATTATTTTGGTTGTCTTGTACTTAGTTGTGACAGATTGATAGGATACATGCAAAGATACTCGGACACCTAAATAAAATAAAATAAAATAAATAAATAGTGCAACATTGGTTGAGTGTTTGGGTTAGACCAAAAAAAAAAAAAAACTGAAAAAGGGGGAGAAGAAGTGAAGAGTTGAGAATGGAGGATGAAAGTCACACCACGATGGAGGACGGTGTGGCCTCGACGGAGCTGCATGGACGGAGGACAGAAGCGAGAACGAAGCACGATGGAAGAGCCTGGTCACGATGCACGAAGCACGATGGCTTGGTCACGCTCACATGACACGTGCAGATGGAGGAGCGAGGAGTCGAGGATGCCAATCTCTGACGATTTGGTCACGATTGTGTGGAGCGACAATGACGGAAACCCTAGTTCACGAGAGAAATCTGAGAGGAGGATGCAAGGGAGAAGATGTGCCTGTAAGGCTGAGGGCTTGGGAAACTTACTACATTAGGTCAATATGCCGGGGAGGGAGGGGGGGGGGTTATGAATAGCTTATTGGTCAGGTCGGGATGTTGGGTTGTTGGGTTTGAAAAATAAAATCCACTATCGGAATCAAAAGCTCATCGATTCCATTCGATTCAGGTTTTTACCCGAACCAACTAACTTTAAATTTTTTTTGTTGGTTTGGTTTGGTTCCAGTTAGTCTGTTTGGTCAGATTTACACAAATCATTTATACTCTTGATTACTGAGCGTGTGAGCCAGGTTTTCAGGATGGTGGACTGGTGGTGCAGATTCAGGTGGTGACTAAAATTGGAACATGGACACAAAATCACCCTTAAAACTGGAGTGGAAAAAAGAAAGAAAGAAGAAAAGCTCCTCAGAGACATCCTTTTTGTTTTGAGGGTAAAAAATTACCAGAGTCTCAATCACACACACCATAGTCGCTCAGTTTCCCATTCTAATGTCCTACCAGTCAAACAATATATTTCATTCTTAATTTATCCTTGAGCAGTAATTTAATTTCTACAAAATACCCTAAAATCCACACCGACCTGTCCATCCAGTAAGCCCACATGACATTGTTCCTTTCTCATCACAAACATTATCAGCCACTTCATAAAAACAAAAACAAAAACAAAATAATAATGTAAATAACAAATTATTAATTTATATTATTAAATCACTGTCAATTTCTGTGTTCTTGATACCTTCCTTTTTCCTCCTGTCCTTAATATATAGACCCTCTAGCTCCTCAGTTTCCATCCCCTGTACTCTCTCTCTCTCTCTCGCCCCCCTCATTTTCAGCTGCCATAACTATCGGCATTGCTACTTCCAGTAGTTCCTCTCTGTTTTCACTTAGCACACTGAAACTGAACATATCACAGTGTGTTGTTCCATCCATTGTTTGTTTTCATGGAGAAACTTGTGAAGTTCTTTCCCCTGTTTCCTCTGCTTCTTCTACTTGTGTGCTCACCTTTTGCTTTAGCTGGCCATGACTACGGTCAAGCTCTGAGTAAGAGCATTCTCTTCTTCGAAGCTCAGAGATCTGGTTTTCTTCCCTCTCACCAGAGGGTAAAATGGAGATCTCATTCTGGTCTTCAAGACGGCAAGGCCAGCGGGGTAACTTCACATAACATAACATAACATAACATGATTTTTTATTCACCTAAAATGAACATATTAGACTTAATTAATTAACGTTGCTCATTGATTTTCCCAATTGCAGGTAGATCTAGTTGGAGGGTACTATGATGCAGGGGACAATGTGAAGTTTGGTCTACCCATGGCGTTTACGGTTACAATGATGTCGTGGAGCATCATAGAATATGGCAAGCAAATGGGTGCTTCCGGTGAGCTTGGTAATGCCATGGAAGCTATCAAGTGGGGCACTGACTACTTCATCAAAGCTCACCCTTACCCCAATGTTCTCTATGGAGAGGTACCCTTTTGTTTTCCTTCTCTTTCTATTATTATTATGAAAAGTGTTATAGTTAGTACTGTATAATTTCTTTTATTATTCCTTAAGGACACTTTCTTAAAATTATTATATTATAATATGTAGGGGTTACTTCCCCTTCTTAATATTATTTTATTTAAGCACGGAGTTTACTTTATTTTTTAATAAAAATATTATTCATAGGGGAACTTGTCAATTTCACAAAGTGTGAGAAGTGGAATGTTACCAGTGATTAGGTGTTGAATAGTTTGTGAATAAAGAATGTTGTTGATGTTGTTTGTGGTTGTGGATGTTTTTTGAGAATTAGGTAGGAGATGGGAACAGTGACCATTACTGTTGGCAAAGGCCAGAGGACATGACCACAGACCGTCATGCTTACAAGGTTGATCCCAGCAATCCAGGGTCGGATCTCGCCGGAGAAACGGCCGCCGCTATGGCAGCTGCCTCCATTGTTTTCCGTCACTCAAATCCTTCCTATGCCGCCGAGCTCCTCCGTCATGCCTACCAGGTTCCCTCACTGTTCTTACCCTTCATTTTATGATTTATTTATTAATTTTTTTTAATATTCGTATTTATTTATTTATTTTAAATAAATAGCCAGACAAATAGCACTTCGGTTCGGTTATGTGATAATGATGGCATAATGCAATGTGAAAAGGGTAAAAAAACCATGAGGGGTGGTCAAATTTTTAATTCTGAGCGGCGTATAAATCAGTGAAACCGTTGGATATGAAAAATCAAAAATGACACCTGAATGACACTACTTCTCATAAAGAATAATTTTATTAAAAAGTGATATATTTAATATACTAATTTTTTTTAATCAATCAGTATAAGTACTCCTATAAGATACTAGTAATGTTCTTTATTTTCTTATTAATAATCATAATTTAATTTTTTTTTTTTACGTATTACGTACAGTATATCATTTTTTTTATGCAAAGTAAATCAGTATTCTGGAGTTAATAGGCAGTTACACTTTTATCAGTTTTATGGCTCTTTGTCAGAGTGGTTATGGCGAGCAACTTCGCCGTATAGGTTAGAGCGGCATTTATGGCCAAAACTTTATGACACCAAAGTACTAATAGTTTTACTAATAAGTTAGTATATTAAATTAAGGATAATTTTTTATTAAAAAATAGTGTATGTTTATTAAAATTAAATTTTTTTTAATTTTTGATACAAATAAGTAAAATTCCTTTATGAACAAATTGTTAATTTAGCTGCAGCTCAGAAAAAGAAGTGATAGTTTTGCTGGGCTCAACAAAACAGACCAAAACAGGAGTGGAGATAATATCTCAATATTTTGATTGCACTGAGATGTATAGCTAATTGTTGCTCAACAAAACAAACAAAAACAAGAGTCCAGATAATATCTCAATTTTTTTGGGACCCATAAATACATTTTTTGCACTTCTTAAATTAACTTTTTCTTCTTTTCTTTAGCGTCTCTACTTAGTCCGTCTTTCTCTGTTAAGCAATATTTAACTCTGATTTTGTTTTCCATTTTCTTATAATAGCTAAACAAGTCTGAATACTGAATAATTTCCCCCTTATTTTCTCACTAGTAGTCGTAATGAGATTCTGAGAATGATTGTGGTCCAAAGTTAAATTTGTGTTTTTCTTTTTCTTTCTTCTAATGAGAAGACTGTCCAAAATGTCTATCGTGGATTGCGAAGGGTCACTTTTACCCTTTGATCACGGGTAGACGCTTTTGACCGTACAGATAGATATTTGTGCGGTACCAGATCCTAACCGTCCCCTTGAAGGGATTCGCATTCCCCTCACCTCAAAAGCAAATTTCGTTATTTGCCATTTTCCATGTCACGTGGGTACACTGTCGGTGCTACCGCACCTTGCTTTTTCCTTTTTGGGGTGAAATTACACTCTCTGATGGGGGAAGTTGCCTTGTTGGGTCATGTATTAATGCAAATATTTTTATTAAATTATATATTTTTGTATGACTAAAAATATATATTAATTTTATAATAATTATTTTAATTAATACTATAAAATTATACTAATAATATAATTATAATTAAATTCTGTGCATAAATAGTGCTAATTGCGATAGTCATATTGTTAATATAGCTTATGTCTTACACTATTTTACTATATTAAAAACTATTTAACATGCCTAACATAACAAATTCCTAGTTACTCCAATATATATATTTTTTGGTCATGCTAACGAGTTCTTTGAGAAATAAAAGAAACAAGTTTTTATTGAAAAACTAAGTATTTCACTTTTTCAAATATTAAATATACCAATTTCATATGTAATATTTCTTTTCTTGGTTCTTTAACAAGTATCCTAAGGGCACTCGTTAGCATTTCCCTCCTCCTTGACTTTTTAAATGATCTGTCGATTCTGTTCCTGATTCTATTGGAAAAACCCAAGTCTCATGTTGACTAGAGATAATATCTAATGAGAACTTATAAGTAGTGGGCAATCCTCATCCTATGAGCTAGTTTTTGGCATTGAGTTAGGCACAAAATCTAAGAGTTTCGGTCACTGTTACTGATTGGTGAAGAACATGTTGCATTTAATTAATCATTTATTAGAGTTGGAGGGATGAAGAAATTAAGTTACTCCCTCCGGTCTCTATTGTAAGCAAAAATTAAATGGGACACACATATTAAGATAGTTAGTTGATCTCATTTAAAAGGGTCATTGGGAATAAGAAATTAAGTTTGTTACCTAAATTACCCTTCCTCTTATTTATTAAGCTTGTGTTATTGAGAATAAAATGTGTCATTGGAAAACAAAATTTGTATTAAATGAAGGGTATTTTGAGAATAACTTCATTAAATGAGAAGAGAGTAGTTGAAATTTGCTTATATTTTGGACCAAAAAATTTGGACATTTTTGCTTACATTGTGGACCGGAGGGATTAAGTACCTCCGAAATTCTTATTTAATGCCCATACCTAAATACTGTCGTAAAAGTCATTCCTGATCTGACTCTGATTCCTCTACTGTGTGGGGTAGTTTAGTTGCATCTAATAAATGCGGGTATCAGGAGGATCTCAACCTTTCAAATTAGTTTTTTCTCATATTAGTAAATAAATGAGGACACCAAATGGGGTTGATTTAATAAATGCTTTCCAATTTACTTTGACATTAAGTAAATTAATTTACCTAGTGAAATTAATGATTATTCACTCCATTTCCACCCGTACCTGCTCAACTGATTGTGTATGGGTTTGATCAATTACAGTTATTTGATTTTGCGGATAAGTACAGAGGCAAATATGACAGCAGCATTACTGTTGCCCAGAAGTATTACAGATCCATCAGTGGCTACAATGTAAGTTTTTCTCCTTTGCCCCAATCACGATTAATTTTGAAGCAATTAAAAATCTTCTCATTTGAAATTTTGACAACAATTAATGTGCATGTGCAAGTATTGCTTGAATTAACAATCAATTCAAGAGGAAAAGAAAAGTAGAGGCAAAAATTAATTGAGTTCTGGTAATTTGTACTCACAGGATGAATTGCTGTGGGCTGCTGCATGGTTGTATCAAGCATCTAACAATCAGTATTACTTGGATTACCTTGGGAGAAATGGTGACTCTATGGGTGGAACTGGTTGGGGCATGACTGAATTTGGTTGGGATGTCAAGTATGCTGGGGTCCAGACATTAGTCGCCAAGGTAACACAATTATTTTTAATCTGATTAGTAAGATATAATCAAAGTAAAAAATAAACATAGGTTAGCTTTAGCAAGAATCTAGAGTCTCATTTTGCTGTTTTATACTATGTCTCTATCAATACTATCTTAGCACATTAGTTAAAATTTGATATAAATTTTAGAAAAGTAGAATATGTGGCAAGATAGTATTGATCCATATAGGGTGTGTGGTACAACAAAATGAGACAAATCTTAATCCAGTTAGCTTCTATCATAGTAGGCATGTGTTATAAAAAATTAGAGTTTAGTGGCTAACCAGCTTTCATCTGTTTCTTCCTTACAGTTCCTTATGCAAGGCAAAGCTGGTCATCATGCACCAGTGTTTGAGAGGTATCAGCAGAAGGCTGAGTATTTCATGTGTTCATGCCTTGGAAAGGGTAGTCGCAATGTTCAGAAGACACCAGGTGGCCTCATCTTCCGCCAGAGATGGAACAACATGCAGTTTGTCACAAGTGCCTCCTTTTTAGCCACTGTCTACTCTGACTACCTTGCTTCTTCTGGTAGAAACCTGAGATGCAGTTCAGGCAATGTCCCTCCTGCTGAACTTCTCTCCCTTGCAAAGTCTCAGGTAAATAAATTCCATTTCTTGCATTCACTTTGTTACATTCAATTGAACACTTTGTAGTATCGATCAATTATTAAAAGGAAAATGATAACAAATGCCCTAGGGTATTGTTTAAGGAATCAGAAAAGGAAAATTTGTATGAGAAATTATGTATTTAGCATTTCAAAAAGTGTAATACTTAGTTTTTCAATACAAATTTTCCTTTTATGGGTTCCTTAACCAATGCCCTTAGGGCACTCGTTAGCAAGACCCTTATTAAAAAATGTTAACATTCTCCATGTTGAATCTTCAGGTGGATTACATTCTTGGGGACAACCCAAGAGCCACAAGTTACATGGTGGGCTATGGAAGCAACTTCCCTCAAAGAGTTCACCACCGAGGTTCATCCATTGTGTCTATCAAGGCTAACCCTTCATTTGTCAGCTGCCGTGGAGGTTATGCTACTTGGTTTAGCAGCAAAAGTAGCGACCCCAATCTGCTTACTGGTGCTATTGTTGGTGGACCTGATGCATATGACAACTTTGCTGATGAAAGAGATAATTATGAGCAAACAGAGCCAGCAACCTACAACAATGCTCCTCTTATTGGTATTCTAGCAAGACTAAGTGGAGGTCATGGTGGCTATAATCAGCTCCTTCCAGGTATTGTCATCATTTTCCTCATTCAATGCCCTTTTCTGATATATGGTAGCAGTGCCAAATATCTTCTAGGAATATCTAGTAATCAAGTAGAATTTCTTCCTTGCAGTTGTTGTTCCAGCTCCTAAGCCTGTGGTCACCAAGCCTCAACCATCCCCCAAACCCAAGATTACTCCATCTCCAGGTACCTGAGAAATTCTTCAACTTGAAACTAAAATGAGATGTTGAGATTGAGATTAAAATCTAACCGAGGAATTTGTCTTTCAGCTTCATGGTCAGGTCCAATTTCCATTGAACAGAAAATGACCACCTCATGGGTTACCAATGGAAGAACTTATTACAGATACTCAACAGTTGTGACTAACAAATCTACAAAGACTCTCAAGTCTCTTAATATTTCAATATCCAAGCTTTATGGTCCAATCTGGGGTGTCACAAAGTCAGGTGATTCATACACTTTCCCATCATGGCTCAGCTCATTATCAGCAGGTAAAAGCCTTGAATTTGTCTACATCCATTCTGCTTCTCCAGCAGATGTCTCAGTTGCAAACTACTTATTGGCCTGAGAATGATCAATTTGGTTTGAAGTGAGATGCAAATGGTTTCTGCTGTGTTGTGTAAGAACTGTGCAGCCAGTGAGGAGAGGTTCTTTTTCATTATCCTTTTCCCTTTTGGTGTCAAATCTTCATCTTCTTCTACTTCTCTTGTGTATTTTGCATTTCATTAGGTTAGATCAAAATAGGTAGATTATATATAAGATGGAAGGAACGGGGCGGAAAGGAGTGAAGAGACAAAAAGGCAGTGCTCATCCTCTTTCTTCTCCGCTTCACAACTTATATACAGTGAGTGATACAAGACAGACAGCAAAAAAGGGATTGTTGAGAAGTTCTAAAAATAAGAAAAATGAACTTCTCAATGGTTCAAAGAAGAGTCATTACTTGTATTTTTCAACAGCTTTGGATGTCTTTTTCTGTGTTTTGATGTTGTAAGCTTTGCAGCATTTTGTACTCCTGAAGATAACAGTTTGTGCAATACTATTATGTCTTTGTGATGTGCATTGCGAATTTGATTATTTAGTTTATGTTTGCTAAATCAATGGATGAAAATCTATAGAAGCTTGGAGACACCGTTTTAGTGTTGTGACCCATGTGGGATATGATGCTTGTATGACACGATGACAGATGACTAATTTAAAAATTATGGTTTAAATATTATTTTGGTTCTTATAGTTTTACTGAATTTTTAATTAAGCCTTAACAATTTAAATGTTTTAGTTAGGTCTTTGTACTTCAGATTTTTTTTTTAAAAATATGTCTATATTAGTATAAATTTTAGACACTTCATTATAAAGATTTAATTAGCGAGGATTTAATTGAAAATTTATCTAAACATAAATATATGGCAATTTTTTTTTTTTAAAAAAAAAATCATAGAACTTAATTAACGTTTTTTAAATTATAGGAATTGTTTAAAAATATAATGAAACTGTAAGAGTAAAAGATTATTTCAACCAAAAATTCGAACATGATTAGGATATTATAAATTATGCATTTTTTCTTAAATTTCCAATATTATCTACACAGATGCCATGTGGATGTCCTACAATTTTTAAATTTTGACACGTCTATATCCGTGTCAATATTCGTGCTTAATAAATGACAACTAGTTGGCCTCTGATATATTATGTAAAGACTATATAAAAAAGATATGTGCATATAAAAGGCAATCTGCAATGTACATACCACAATCTCATATAGTCCTCACATATATGATATATCACAATAAGTGGTGTAGAATTCTTCGGCTACAAATGAAGTGGATTGAAATTGTCTGGTCACTCTTTGTCTTTGGTGATATTATTTTCAGTGACATTTGTTCCATGTCAGGTAGTATTATGTTTTGGGTTTTTTTTTTTTTTTTTGAAGAGATGTTTTGGGGTTTAGAATTTGTTAGGTAGTCATATGTAACATAGCAGGGAAATAAATAGATAATTTTTTCGAAACACTTGCTTAGTTAGTGTTATTATGTTGTCTATGTTTTCACGATCCATGAGGTATTTTCCACGACAAAGGATGGGAACGAGGATTTAGTCATACATTTAAGAAGTGAATGGGGGAACCCTTCTAAGGAAATGATAAAATTACGAATTTAAAACACAAAAACATATGAAAATCAACAAGCAACATATCGCATACAAATTAACCCAAGGAAGAAAAACAACCATCCCCCACAAAACAAATAGTCAAATATCACTTCTTCTTCTTTCAACTTGGCATGCTTCTTTCACTATTTAAGGGTCCATTTGTCTTAAATTTGGATACAATTGATTTTGAAAGAATTAATTTTTAAAAAAAATTGAGGCTCAAAAAGTTGATTTATATTTGATAATGATATTTTAAAAGTAAATTTAGAAAAATTAGTTTTATTTAAATGATAAAGTAAAATTAATTTTGAGTTATAAATATAAAGAAATTTATGGCCCTACGCCTAGAATCGATTATATTTAATGAAAAAGCTAAAAAATCTTAATTCTCTTAAAATCAATTTTACTCAACCCAAAATAAAATTTATTAAACGTAAAATTTAAAGCAAACACCTTCAAAATTCAAAAATTATTTTCAGTAGAAGCAAACATAATTTTGAGTATTAAAAAATCTAAAACACACAAGCACTTAGCATGCACTCTAATCTAGGGAAGTTTGGTTCAGACTTGGCCTTACCCATCACGGACTTTTCTTCGCTTTTAATAATGCAACTGAGTGGATTACAAGCATGCTGAAGAGTGAGACGGCTACTTTGTTCGCTGCTGGTGTGTGGTGGATATGGCGGTGGCGTGATAACATGTTGTTTGGAGAGGAGGTGTGGGATATTCAAATGGTGGTGCACATGATTCATAGTTATCATGATGAATTCCTCTCCTACCTTTCTTCTAGATTGCACCCTTATAATGGTACAAGACTGGTTGCAAAATGGACTCCTCCTCCCAATGGGTGTTCCAAGTTGAATGTGGATGGGAGTTACTTTGAGTCTACCAATAGAATGGGTTCTGGTGGTGTTATTAGAATGGACAACGGATGCTGGGTAGCTGGTTTTTCGCCCTTTGATGGTCGTGGGGAACCCCTTCTAGCCGAGCTTCTTGCCTTCAAGCATGGCTTGCATCTTGCTTGGAGCTTGGGTATAAAAAAACCTGATTTGTGAGAGTGACTCTATGGATTCTGTTAAAGTGCTGGTAGATACCAAGTATACTACTTGCCACTCCTTTGCGGGTGTTGTTGAGCAAGTGCTGGAGCTGCTGTGTTAGGATTGGAGTGTGAAAATCCTCCATGTCTTTCGAGAAGCCAATATGTGTGCTGACCATCTTGCTAAGTTGGGAGCCAATGCTGATGATCATGTGAAAGTCTGGAGGACTCCCCCTGGTGACATGAGGTCGTTGCTGCATAAGGGGGTGCCCCTAGGGTGACATCCTCTTTGTAATCTTCTTTTGCTTTCTTACTTCTTTCCACCAAAAAAAATAAAAAAAAATCCCAAGCAACTGTGCTTTACAGATCTACTTCAAAGCTAAACTTTTGTGTAGCCTTTAAAAAATTGGCAAAACCACAAATTCTATAGCAGCTCAAAATTTTGTAGTCATTCATGTATCTTTAACCATTGAATTATTCATTTTTAATTTTATAATTTTATAATTAATTAATCAACAATCTAGATTGTCAAATGACCAATCCTTAATCTATTGGGATTTGGGAAGAAGACCTTAATCTTACCCAGCAAAATTAGGTATGAAACCTGCAATTCTTTGCTTAGGCATGATTACAATACACCTATAACAACAAGTATTAAAAAAACTCCTGGTTCGCTGCCACTTACAAGTTAAATACACTAAGCATGTATTTGGATGAACATTTGATAAAAGTGATTTTGAATGTAATTGATTTTGTAAAATTGATTTGGTTAGAATTGACTTTGAATTGAAGTGATTTGTGTTTGGATGTTTTTCTTTTGAAAGCAAGTTTGATGCAAAACTTAGTATAAAATTTTTAACTTAACTTAAAAGCTACTTTTTGTAGCTTCTAGTCAGAATCGCTTCTGGAGTCAAAATCAATTTTAGCTGACAGTAACCAAACATCTCATTTTTACTAAAATCACTTTTGATAGGGGCAAAATCAATTCTGGAGGATTCCAACGTGAAACCAAACAAACACCCTATGAAAGATTAATTTGAAAATAAAAAACTCAATGAAATATATAAAAATGGTTTCCCGAAGTAGACCTTACCTTGGGCCCAAATCGCACAGCAAGGCCCATGTTGACATTTCTTGCAGAAAAGAAGAAGGAAGAGGAGGAAGAAGCTTCTTCCTGAATCCTCAACTGTTTGGTCAGAGATATAGAGAACTTAATTCCAATTTGTGTTTTGTGTCTGCATCAGATTTGATAAGAAGAAGAAGAAGAAGATGGAAAGGGAAAGCGAATTGGTGAGGTTATGCATGGAAGCAGCGTGCGAGAGCAGAGAAAGCGTCGAGAAATGGCGAAAGCAGCGTCGCACTCTGGACCGTTTACCTTCTCCTCTGGCGAACGCTCTCCTCCGCCGCCTACTAAGCCGGCGGCTCCTCTATCCTTCTCTCCTGGAAGTTTTCAAGCACAGCGTGGAAGAGGTTGATGTGAGAGGCAGCAGCCGCAACACTTGTTGTGTTGACGCAGAGTGGATCGCGTATTTAGGAGCGTATCGCCACCTGCGCTACTTGAACCTCTCCGATTCTCATCGAATCAACTCTTCTGCTCTTTGGCCTCTCACAGGTTAACTAACACTTCATTTCATCATCATATAACCTTCCTTTTCAAACTGAGATTTTATATGTTTGGATTAGAGTAAATTGATCTTGTACGGTTGATTTAGCTATAATTAAGTTTGATTTGAAATGACTTTTGTTTGGATGTATTTATTTTGAAAGCGACTTTGATAGTAAATTTTTTAACTAATTCAAAAGCTATTTTCTGCTACTTCTGGACAAACTTGAGCTTTGAAGGCAAGATCAATTTTGCCATGCCGTAACCAAACATCTTTACCATGTAATCAAACACACACATTGTAGATAAATTGATGTATTTTTCTATTACATGATCAATGATATTTTTATTATCTTCTGCGTGATGCTTAATTGGTTTTATATATAGGAATGAGTAGCCTTAAGGAGTTGGATCTATCAAGATGCTTCAAGGTTAATGATGCTGGAATTCATCATATTCTTTCCATTGCAAATTTGGAAAAGTTGCACATTTCAGAAACAAGCGTGACTGCCGAAGGAGTCAAACTTCTCGCTTCTCTCAAGAACTTGGTCCCTTCTTGACTTGGGTGGTTTACCCGTAGATGACATTTCTTTAACTTCATTACAGGTATTTTTTTTTTTCCCCTGGTGAGGATTCATTGCCTATAATGGAAATGATAATAAATATTGCACCATTGAATGAATTCATAAACTGTTTTTGGATCGAAATTATGCATCATGCATGTCATGCTTATTAAGTTTCAGACCAGCCCATGGTGTTTTATACTCCAGCAATTTACATTAAAATTGAGGTATAATCTTTTGTTACTTGATCACATTCTTGACTAGTAATTTTTATGAAGTTTGTTATGCAGGATGAACATGATAAATTGGTATTGGTATTGTTCAATAGTTGGATTGGTCAAATTCATTCTCTACAAAAAGTTATTAGATGGTATAATTGTGTCAATTCTCCCTCAGATGTCAATTGATTCTAACCTTTTTTTATTGGATCGATACCTAAAGTGAGACATTGTTCAGTACACCATTTGATTTTTATTTCTAAGATATGGATTTATATGCATATCATTGGCCATGTTCTGCATCTGAACTCAAAATAACGTCTTAGCAAAATCATTATTTGTTGCTTTTTTATCTTTCCACGTTAGTTATGGTTTCATATATAGTTGGGTTCAGTTTAGCACTGTGTTCCAAAATGTTGGAATGTAATTGAGTGCTTAGGTACTTCAAAGTTTCATTCTCATGTTTATACTGTAATCCAATTCACAACAGATGCAAGAAACACATTTCTTCAAGGACTGGCTTAAATTCACTACTGGGCATTATTGTTTGGTTCAGTTAGAGGCCCAATCTGTTGTTTTTTCTGATTATTTTTTACTTCATGAACCTGTGTTCTCAAGCTATAAATATATAATTTAATGCACTTTACTTTCTCATTTTAAACCTCTCCCTTTCAGGTGCTGAAAAAGCTACAATATCTTGATCTCTGGGGTAGTGAAATATCAAATCAAGGTGCTGCTGTTCTCAATATATTCCCCAAGTTAACCTATTTAAATCTTGCTTGGACCAGTGTCACAAAGTTGCCTAATTTATCATCTCTCGAATGTCTCAACATGAGTAATTGTATTATTGATTCTATTCTTGAAGATGATAAAGCTCCTTTGGCTAAGCTTATTCTCTCTGGGGCTACATTCCTGAATGAAGCTGAAGCCTTATTACATGCAAATACAAATTTTCTGTCCTTTCTGGATGTAGCCCATTCTAGCCTTTGCAGATTCTTCTTCTTAAGTAAAATGAAAGTAATAGAACATCTCAATCTCAGCTCATGCATGATGGGCGATGATTCAGTTGAGATGATTGCATGTGTTGGTGGAAACTTAAAAAGCCTGGATCTGAGTGGTACCAAGGTTAGCTCTGTTGGATTGGGGATTTTAGCTGGACACGTTCCCAATCTAGAAATTCTGTCATTATCTCAGACACAAGTGGATGACACTGCTATCTCATTTATCAGCATGATGCCTTCACTGAAGGTTGTTGACCTGAGCAATACAAACATTAAAGGTATTTGATTAATATTGTGATGTATAAATTCATGTACAGAACCTACAGTGCATGATATAGGTGCTAGTCTGGTTAAATCCCACTAGTTTGTATTTAATATTCGTGCTCTTTTTCTTATTTTTGAGGATAGGATGTGCGCTTCCAGACATTCTCATACACGAGGCCAAAGATCCCTTTTTTTCTTTTAATTTTTTTTTATTTAAAATTAACATTTATTGATAAGCAGATCGAGAAGTTGATTGAAAACGCTACTTAACTTTCCTAAAATATTAGTTAAAACCTCCTAAAGGGAGTCTTGGCAGTTGGCGCAACGGTTGGAGTTGTTGCCATGTGACAAGAAAGTCACAGTTTCAAGTCGTGGAATCAGCCTCTTGCAAATGCAAGATAAGGCTGTCTAATATAGAACCATATAGTGGGTCCGACCCTTTCATGAACCTTGCGCATAGCGGGGGTTTTATATTACCAGATTGCCCTTTTATTGGTTAAAACCTCCCTCATAATTATTCCACAGTGAATTCCTAATTTCCCATCTTGGTTAATGAGTTTAATAATTGGCCACAATATTTCTAATCCTTGATGCAGATTTTTCTGATTAAACATTTATATTAAATGTTAATGTGGAGTATTTCAATTTAACTAATTATGATTTTCTTACTTATTTCTGGTTCAGAATGTCTAAATACTAAATTCATTGAAATATTATATAATTGCATCACTCTCTTGTTATGTCTGTATCTCTCCATTTGCTACTTGGTAGTTTTAATGTTGTCTTTTTTGCTTCATATTTGTACTTTGGACTCAGGTGTTTTGCACCAGGGTAGGACTGACCTGGACATGCTTTTCTCTCTAACGGCTCTACAAAATCTTAAACAATTAGAAAGGTTGAATTTGGAGCACACGCTAGTTGAGGATACAGCTTTATCCCCTTTATCAAGCTTCCAAGAGCTGAGATATTTATCTCTTAAAAGTGCTTCTCTTGCAGACATCTCACTTGACTATTTATCATCAATTCCTAAATTGACAAATCTTAGTATTTGTGATGCGGTATTGACAAGTTATGGGCTTGATTTGTTTAAACCTCCTGAAACTCTGAAACTGATGGACCTCAGTGGTTGCTGGCTCTTAACTGAAGACGCCATCCTGTCATTCTGTAGAATTCATCCACAAATTTCAGTACGGCATGAACTTGTGACCACATTTCCTTTTGAACAAAATGGATTTGATCATTCCTCTCCTTCTCGATTGACTTCAAGGTCTATGCAGGCGACTAATAAGAAAGAACACATGTCTCTACCTCCATATTTTATAGGTAATTGCTAATTACCTTTCTAATTTTTAAGTTGCCAGTTTTTATGATTCATCTAATTTCAATTTTCAATTATTTTGACAGATCAAAGATTGAAGTATAGCAGAGATGAGTTACTTGCATTGCAGTTTATGTCGTTGCCTCTCGCATCTAATAGTGAGAGAGGCTCTTCAATATCAGAGAAAAAATTGGATTGAATCTTTTTCCATTATTATCTGCACTCATGGCGTTGGTAATCTTTATTTTCATCTTCGTTGTCTTTCATTATCATCTACTGGTACTATACAATGATATCCTTCCCATTTATGCTGGATAGGTGCATTTGGTTGCTTTGCAGGGAAGGGAACACATGTTATGGACATATATCTGATATATGCCCTCAGGATTAATAGCTCGAGTCCCATGTAATTCAATGTTTGATACCTAAAACGGTGCAGCTAGTCTGCATGAGGGGGAAGCTGAATCATTTTTCTGATAGAGAAATAGAATGTGATAATGAGCCTTGACTCTAACTTCGAATTGCCTACTTGTATATATGCAATGCGAGTTGAGAAGGGATTTTAACTATGATCATCGCTCGATTTGGCTGATACATAGGGTATGAAAGATTGCTTCTACCTTGGCTTCTGCAAGCTTCTAAATTTACAAGATTATTGCTCGGAGCAAGAATTGCACGTCGAGTACTTGTCTGACAATTAGTCTCCTACTGGATTTGCCACCTGAAACTTTTGTGAGGGTTGCATCATTTAAGATACAATCATTTTTCCGGTCGTTGGGCACGTCAAAATTTGTTGTTACTGTCGTTAGGGAGGGAGGGAGGCAGAGAATTGCATTTTCATGGTCAACCTGTGTGCGCGACTAATTATTGCTAGTTATCTGAAAAAAAAATTCTCTTTAGAGCACAGGAAATTTTATTGTGTAGCAATGTTTCTGAAGAAATGCAGTTGTGGAGGGTAGTACAGCACCTCGGGCGATTCTTCCCTAATCGGGAAATCGTGTTTCCCCTTGTTGTGATACTCTACAGTAGGGGTGTCCATGGGTCGGTTTGGGTTGGGTTCAGTGGGTTTTAGGACTCAACTCAGTCAAAGGTAAGTGGGTTGGGGTTGTAAAAAAAAAAAAAAAATCTTGAAACCCAACTCGACCACTCATGGGTTGGGTGGGTCATTGGATTTGGCAAGAAATATATTTTCACCTTTGGATCGTGTTGTTTGGGTCCGCATATTTGTCAAGACAAAAAAGTATCGAAAATTACAAATAAATCTGTTTAAAACTTTAAATTACATTAACAAATTATGATAATATGATCTAAAAGTCCAAATCATCAATTATCTACACCTAAAAAGATCATGTTAGGTGGGTTGGGTTGGGTAGTGGGTTTCAAACCTATATTTTATGGGTTCTCTTTGTTTTTACCCCACCCAACCCAATCATACAAATCAACCACAAAATAAGGGTTGGGTTGGGTCGAGTTCGGTTTTGCTAGTACCCAGACCCATGGACACCACTACACTGTAGTAGAGTTGTCAAAATGAGCTCAACCTGCTGGGCTAGCCCGAATAGTCCGACATGAAGCATGAGCTGGGTTGATAAAATACAAGCTCGAAATTATTTTGGCCCAACCCAGCCCGGCCTGAAAATTCATTGGCCTAACGTGGGCTGGCCCATGATGGGCTGGACTGGTCCGATGGCCCGAACTTTGAAAATAAAAAGATATAAATTGATTGAAGCATTACATTTTTATATTGCACATTCTCACTATTTTGAAAAATAATACATTATTGTCTTACTTTCTTAAAGAATAAAAGATGTTGTATTGTCCAACATATATTTTTCGGGGAGTTTTATCTTAATACTGAACAAATAATAATACCTTCCTCCAATTCCTCTTCGATGAAAATGCGTAATTTAACACCCATCATACATTTTTCTATCTGTGTCGCTTGCTTCATTGCTCGTCGTTAATTACATTTTTCTATTTGTAGTAATATATAATATGTGTTTTAAGTCTATCGCTCATTATTAAAGAATAGAAAATAATTTTATAAATTAGTAATTTTAAAAATATGTAATGTTTTATCTTTATTGAAATGTATTATCCCATGGGCCAGCCCGTTTGTCCCGCAGTCCATGGGCTGGACTAGTAAATTAATAGCCCATACTTAAATTAGCCCAATCCGATCCGGCTCGAAAAATATAGTGGCCCGCTATGAGCTGGCTCAAATGGGCTGGACCGGCCAAAATTGACAGCTTTATCTGCAGTATTTCTGACGGACAAACAAATATGGATGTTGAGTCATACAAGGGCACCAATATCAGTCTCAGATTCAGCTTGCTGCAGTATCACTGGGGAATGTTCAGTTATTGTTTGTCTTTTTATTTTCAACTTTGTTCTTCCGTCACGGCAGTACTTGTCCATTTACCAGTCCAGTTAGGACTCATATATTAACTAACAGGAATAGCAAGCACTAATGTATTAACTGGAAATCAACTTCATCTAAAGCGATTTCAGTTGTACCAGGAGAATTGCAGTACCGAATATGAGAAAAAACGATTACAAACGTAAGCTACACCACTGTCGATTTCAAATAGCCGTATTAAGTATTAACCATTTGGGTGGAAAGTATAGTAGTGCTTCTATAGCTCTTGAGATTAAGTTTTGTTAATTACTATTAGCTTGATCATATAATACACATCAATTCAGTGGTCCCAATCCAACGCTCAAGAATCACGGCCTAGTCGTACATAATTACTTATAGTAACAGCTCCCTTTTATGTAAACTCTGTATTTAACAATAGAATCTCACTCTCAATATTGATATAACAACAAACACGTTAAAAACACTTCCTAATACTGATATATGGTAAGAAAAAAAAGCTAATAAACTGCTACTTCAAATCATAGTAACTTATCTTTTTTTTCTTTTCTTTTAGTTATCATGAAGTATATAAATGAAGTATCCATCGGCTTTGTCAATGACTAATCTACGCAGGGAACCTAACTGACTACCTTTAGTGGAGTCTCCTCTCCCCCACCATGTTTTTTCATTCACAAGATTCGAACCCAAGATCTTACTTATAGAATCCAAGTCCAGTTCCACTCATAACAACGTAATGTTGGTAATGACAGTAACTAATCTAAAATAATTGATATTCCAAAGAAAAAGTTTATACTAGTAAATCAAATTATATTAGCTATTCAACAAATAATTTAATATTTTAAAAATAAATCAAACTTAAACTTAATGGAACACGCTCCAAGAATAAATTTATAAAATCTCCTCGCGGGGTATGCTAGGACACTCTCTGAGACAAATCCGCCGCAATGGTTGACATTTTCACGCCTTCTCCGAAATTGTAGAACTCTTTCCAAAGAGACTGTATACCGCTGGCAAACTTGAGATGTATCAAAAGCGCCCAACATGAAAATTTTCTATATTGAATATCTGCTCCATATAAAAGTAAATATTACCATGATGAGGCAATAATTTAATATTGATTAAAAAAATAAGTTCACATACGGTCTATCTTAGCATATGGAAAATGATTTTTGAATACAAAAAATGGACATAAATATGGTGTCTCTTTGTTTTTATTGTGTATTTTTGAAATGTGTATATAAGAAGATAAAAAGTAAGTGATAGATAGAAAGAAATATATACGGTATCGCATATGGTGTCAAAATTTTATGTTCAAATAAAATAGCTGTTAACATATTTTCTTACGGTTAACATATTTTCTTACCTTCTACGGTTGACCAGCTATCCATGGCATACCATATGATACGCCTTCTTGAATAATCATCAACACAGTCACCGAAAGGAAACAACTGAAGAAAGGCAGGCGTATTCATATGCATAAAATAAATTGTCTCCATTACGTATATCTCAGGCACTGGGTTTTTTTAGTGTGTCGTACATGTTGTCAATGGTATTCTGTGCACAAAAGATTGCAGTCAGTAAAGAAATGTAAGTAAAACTAATGTGTTACTAACATTTTTCTAGTTCAATTGCCATATCAAATGTCCAATTTCTCCTTTGCAATGGCACATCACACGTGTAATATGGTTATATTCTTACCCATTCACATTTTTTAACAAAAAGATACTCAATAATTGGTAGAATGCTATATAATATTGAAGTATAATGCCAGCACCAGCTACATATAGCAGGATTTGTGTTAGTGTTTTCCCTACCAAGTAAGTGCACAATATACAACCATAGTACCATACTGGCCTAATCACAGTAATTAGTCAACTCAATAGTAATCCAGAGAATTTGACAAATCTGTACCTGGTAGTATTTAAGCAACTGGGGCCTCTTCTTCTTATATGTTGGAGTGATAAGGTCACGTTCCATGTCAAATGGAACTGGGTCAAGATGAACGGCTTTTATAAACTCAAAACCTTTCAACTGCCAAAAAGCAAAATTCAGGATCACATAAAGCTTCAGGTAATGTACACCTATACATGCTTACAGACACAAGAGGTAAGGATCAATTGACATTGCTATAATACTCCATCACTCTTTATAGAAAGTGATTTTTGGTTCATCCAACTATTCATTTATAAGTAATTACATCAATATTTCATGTCAAATTTAATTTTTTTTATACAAATATAAATATGTGCTCAAATTGTTGATAATTTCTTTTGTTTGAAAAGCATACCTCATGTTAATTATATAAATAGTAAATAATTTTGCTGCCGTAATAAAATTGTAGATTGATGTGAAATTTTATCAACATGATATATGGATGATAGAAACCCTCAATCCTCCCTTGGATTTTAGGATAAATTCTCAAATTCATCAAGTTAAAAATATACTGTATAATATAACAAATCAGGCAATATTAAGAAACTTCAATTAAATAGGACCTTCTTTTCCCTCCCAATCTTTGCGAGCTCTCCAATTATGTAACTTTTTGCCTTAGAATCTTCACAGAGAGAATTGAAGTCCACAGTTATACCATTTTCTTGTGCCCAAAGTTCTAGTGCTTGCTGTCTGGGGTTAACAATAGCGACAAGGGAGGGCTCGAAACTGTTTCCATATATCCATATCTGAAATAGAGGAGGTCAAAAGGTAACATCAACATGCTTTGGATATATTATGTATGTCAATTGTCAAATAAGTAACAAAAATGCAGATTGGTTGGATATCTTTAGGCATGCAAAAAAAAGTCCAAGTTTGAAAGAAGGAGCATGTGCATAAATTAATAAATTGAGATGCAATTGAGCCGATTTGCCTCAAAAGCCAGGGGCACAGTTTGAGTAATTCTATCATGAATCACCTAGCTAAAGTAGTTTGAGTAACACTTTTTCCTATAACCTTTTCCCCCCTTTTATGTTCACAACAGATCATCTTCCACGTATGTTTCCAAGCATTTAAGGGCAAATAAATTCATTACAAGATAGGGCTTCAAAACCATTAAAAGGTTTAGCAAGACATACAGATTCAATAGCAGGAACTTGACCATAAATATTCTCAAGGTTTTCAACAGCAACATATTCTCCTTGTGAAAGCTTGAATATATTCTTCTTCCGATCAATAATTTTCATGCTTCCATTAGGTTGCCACTCTCCAATATCCCCTGTTTAATAGATCATTCATGAATAAAATGTAACCATGCTAGCATGAAACTAATATAAATAGGAATAAATTAGTAACTTAGTTCTTGAAATTTAGTCCTTGACTTTAGTTATTGGATTTAGTAATTAAAGTTTACTCCTATACTTGCATTGAGAACTAGTACAATAATTAAATTCAAAGACTAAAATATAAGTAATATTTGCAGGTACTAAGTTGATATATAGTTTACGCAAAGTTTAACTGAACTTGAGTTTTGGAAAACAAAAATGAGCAAACCTGTATGGAACCATCCATCGATCATAACCTCTTTTGTGAGGTCTTCACGTTTGTAGTACCCTGAAAATACTGGTTTCCCCCTTACACATATTTCACCTCTTGGGGTGCTTGCAAGGGCATCATATCCCATTTCAGGAACAGATTCCAGGCACACATCAACATATGGAACAGGAGGGCCCACCGTACCAAGCATTTCATAGTGGTTTGGTAATGAGACAAAGGTTCCGGCACAGGTTTCAGTTAGTCCTATTATCATTTTAACAAAAGCACATTAATGAACTCCATATTCTAATAGCAACATATGTGAGCAAAAAATAAAAAATAAAAGCAGGCATTAGAAAAAGAAGGATCCATTAATAAGATATATGATTAAGAAAGAGAAATTTCAAATTTGAACCATGTACACCAAATTCTTAATGTAAAAAATTTTAGTGGAGTCAACTGTTATAAAATAGAATTCTACCAAATTCAGTGTCCATTACATGTCAAATTTAAACGGATAATTCCTTTTCTGTACAATATCAAATTATTGTTTGAAAACCAAAATAGCACTAACGAAAATGGGATTCGAGTGTGTGTGCACGGGTGGAAATTAATTAATGGTGGAACCTACCACTAGCCATCAAAGCTTTGTAAGGCCTCTTTCTTGTACCTTGTGTATATTCTCAAGGAAAACTTTTCGTGGACAATGATAAATTTATGTGCGAGTTGGCCTCGAAATATTGCATATTTAAAGGTGAAAGAGAGATATATGCTAAAATGTGAATGTGTTGTTCAAATACTTATCCAATTTATATTGTCGATATTGTAATATATCTCTACATTGCTTGTGCAACACTTTTCTATATTGGCCTGCATAGAACAAATAAACTCTAATTTGAGAATTGTTCTGTATCTTTATGCAACTATTTTAAAGCACAAATATTGTAAACTCAGTTACGAGTAGGCATCATATATGACTCTAGTTGGTAGCAAGGAGAGGAAAATTTTGAAGCAGCATTGAGTATCACATGATACAAAATTTTGAAGCAAGGTCTAGCAAAATGCAGGACCAATTTAACCTCTTAAATAAGTGTGTGTTAGGATTAGTTTATTGTGTTCAAAACAGTTTATGAGAGAGATTTGCAAAAAAAAATCGATTATTTCCAAAATAAAAAAGCCTTTCCAAACATACTGTCAATGTTTGTCCAAGGAAACTATCAAAGCCACCGACTTTTTGTTTGATCAATTGCTGTAAACAAGAAAGAATTAAGGAGTTTATTCTGAAGGCTAATCCTTATCTAGTTTTGCTCCAGTAGACAAAGTATGAAGCAGTTGATGGTTTCTCCTTGTAGAGATATCTTGGAGTCCAGATTTAAGGATTAAGCAACTTTGCTCCGTTTATATATATAGTTTTAGTCTTCCTTTTCTCAGTATGGAGGATCCCTTATCTTCCAAATTCCTTGTAAAATTTCTTCTTTCATGTTAATGAATTTCCTCTTATGAAAAAATAATATTTAGAAGCCAATAAAGAAAACAGTGGCATGGTGTGTATCAGTATATGGGATTGCTCAAATTCTAAAAAGAACATACCATATCCTTGTAGGATATGAGAACAGGTCACCACCCGCAGGAAACCTTCCACATGTCTAGATAGAGGTGCTGCTCCAGACAAAATAATGCGTACATTACCCCCTAAAGCTTGCTTTACCTGATCAAGTTGCAAAAAGATTATTAGCACAGCAATTTTGTTACAGTTGCTGTTCTTACCAAGGGAGGGGAATAAGAATTTATAAAATTACACCACCTTACTAAATACAAGTCTGTCACATATGGGAGATGCCTCTCCATGTTTTTGCCCTTTCTTCATGTTTTGCAACTTGCTGCAGCCAATTTTCATTATTAATATTAGTAGAATATTGCAATGCCTACTTAGGGACAACAAATCATTTTGAATTTTGTATATACAGTCTGCATCAAACTTCCATATTATCCTCAAAGAGCACCCCTGACAGAGTTTGTCATGATTTGGCCAAGACTTAAGAAATGACATAATAAAAACATAGTACTTACAGTGAGTAGGCAAAATTGAACATCGTCTGTTTTACGAAGCCCCCGGAAGAAATTTTCTGGTTCAAACCTGCATATCAGGTTGAGAATGAGATTTTCAATCCATGATAAATGTTTTTTTTTTTTGGTGAGGAGAGGAAAAGCTGTTCAGAATTTTATTTATTTATTATTTTTTTGGGTGGGGGGGGGGGGGGGGGGGGGTGCGCAAAGGTCACTCCAAATGACAGATTTGGATTCCCTGCAGTCACTTACATTATGGTTTAAACATGTAGCGACTGCAGGGAATCCGAGTCCCTCCAAGGACCAAAATAAGTTACAAAGTAGTTTTGTCCTTTCTGAAATCATAATTTGACCATCAACATCATATGAAGTTAGGAAGATCAGTAAACTGTCAACAAGGACAAAAGCTTACCTGTGTACACTCTATCAAGCACACGGGGAACAGCACAGAAAATAGTTGGTTTTAGCTCCGCAATGTCTTCAAGTAACAATTTGACATCCTTCAACCATAGCATAAATGGTGGTCATATTATCAGCAGGGAAAAGCTTGTTGCATATCACCTATGTGCACACCTCTCACAATAAAATTAAAGTACATCTATACAAAAATGAGATGAGGCTAGTTGTAATTAGATGGTGAAAAATGTGCATAGATGAGGTGATGTGTCTAAGTGTGTGCAAGTACCATTATTGTTATTAACAAATCCAAATTTTGAGTTTATTTTGGGATAAAATCAAATCTAAAGTTCAATAAATACATCATGCATTCATTCAGTAATTAAAGATTACTCACCCCACGCCAGAAACCTATTGAGGCACCATGCCATATCATTGCCTCCTCAATAATCCTATCAAAGATATGTGCAAGAGGAAGATATGATAGGTATACATCTTTGTCATGCAGCTGCAAAGCAGGAAAAAAGAGGAAGATTAGGAAAGTCAAAGATAGGAGAGCTAAACATTCATTATACTAAAACTGAATATTTCTAGAGCACTCAAATTAGAAAACCATTATGTGTAACTTAAATGAAAAGAAATTGCATTTTAGGAGTCCTCTGTAGTGTACTTGCATGTAAGATCAAGGAGTTGTAAAAGAAAATTACTTACCTTTTCATTGCAACCCTCTAGCACATCCTTAATCGCAGCCAAGAGTGTAATAATGCTCTCATTGGATATCATCACTCCCTTGGGGTCACCAGTAGTTCCACTTGTATACATTATTGTACAGATATCACTTCTCTTTTTCACAGGAAGATCAAAACTTTGATTATGGCCCTGCCAGTGACATCAAAAACTTGAATTAGGAATGCAACCACAAAATTGTACATATACAACAATAGAAGAACATATTGCTTTCCTATGGTCATTTCCGAGCTGAGTATTAGAATAATGTACAACAATAGAAGAACATATTGCTTTCCTATGGTCATTTCCGAGCTGAGTATTAGAAAAATAAACTCCAATTTAAGTGTATCTACATATTTTGAACTGAAGTTTCCATTTTTGTCGAGCTCTAAATTTTTCAAACTATTTTTTTACACCAGTTACTAAATTGTATTTTGATCATATATACTGGTTGGTTGATACAATAGTAAGCCTAATAGATCAGTAATTTGTTCCTATTTCATTAATTGACTTATACACATGATTAACTATGAATTGATAACCTGTTAACTACTGTAGAGTGATGTATCTCACCACTTTTGTATCACATCACTTTTTATACTTAAATCCTAACTATGAATTGATAATCCATTCAGTGTTGTTTTCAAGGTAAAAGTGATTTGATCAATAATTATTGAGTAAATATAAAAAAGATGTAAAAAAATTGATGTGAGAATCATTGTTGATTTCACAGCTAGTACTTGGAAGAGTAGTAATATATCTTTCTTTTTGCTTTTTCTTTTCTTTTTGATAAGCAGTAGTAATATATCAAATGAATAACCCACCAGTTGTAAAAATTCATCCCATGAATACATTGCCACCCCGAACTTTTCAACTTCTTGCTTTTGTTCAGGAGTAACCTTTCCAAAGCTCACAAGTGCTGCACAAAAGAAATAAAGGTAATTGCTTCTTTCCAATACATACACATTTTAGGAAACGAATGGAAAGAATCAATCAAACTTACTCTTTAGATACTTTGTTGCATTTGGAAGTGTCTTCAATAACTGAAAAGTTTCAAAAACAAATATATGGATAAGAGTGACTGTTTACATAAAATTGTACTGCACACTTTTTAATCCTTCCAAACAATACACTACTATAACAGATAATTTCAATAGACGAACCTCAGGTATTTTCTTCTCTTCTGCAAATACAATTGAGACCTCTGAATGGCATATAATAAATTCCACAGCCCCAGCACCTAAGTCATATATATGGGTGTCAAAATCAATGATAGTTAGAATTTGAAAAATAAATATCAAAATATTAGGATGACACATATTCTTTGTTAAGTGCTAAGGTAACCCCTAAGAACCAATTTCAGTGTACCAATTGGTTTAAGTTTTTGAGATGACTGGTCCTTGACAGCAGCGAATATCGTGTACTAATTGGAAAACAAATTTCACTTGTGGTTGAGTCAAACCATCACCATGGTGTAGAAACATGCTAAAGAGGGTGAGAACATACCTAAGGTATCATATAAAGGAACACAATAAAGTCCATGAGCATTGCAGGCCTGCAATTATGTTGCAATATGTCAGAAAATATTCAGAGCATATAACCTAGTTTAGCAACATAAAAAAAATGGCCATCACAAGGTGACCAAGGATGTCCACCACATAATCTTAGAACACCAAATAATAGAAATCTAACTTTCTGTAAAAAGCAGATATTCAATAAATAAAACAAGGTTTCAATCTAAAAAATAAAAATGCCTTGTTATCCTTCATGTTTAAGAAGGATCATAAACAGATTAGAACAACCATATTAACATATAAACACAACAGACAAGATTAACATAAAAATACAGCAGAAACCCCCAAGTAACAGAGTAGAAAGAAAGATCAAATGGAAAGAAGACAACGAAGAAAGAAAGAAATTCAAAATAAATTGTACCTCCATGGTTATAATCCACTCTGGGCAGTTGGCACCATAAATACCACATTTTACTCCCTGAAAATCAACAGTATATAAATTAAGCTTAAATTAAATACAAAAACTGCAAGAAATGAAAATTATCTGAAATAAATAAAATATAAAAGTGTTTCATTATGTATTTTAAGACTCCAAGAATTGGAGCAAAATATTAACAACTGAAAGCAAACATAGTTTCATGTTCCGGTTATATAGGCATAGGGTGACTTACTTCCCCGTAACCACAACTGCGGATGGAATTTCCAGCTTCGAGGACCAAGTCATATACTTCTTTGTAAGTTTGCCACTTGTACTTTGCCAGGCTACAAAGAGTTAAAAGTGGCGGTGAGACAAAAGCAGGAAAATACTTGCAGAATGACAAAAGGAGTGAAAGAGAGAGTTTACATTCCCATTGTCATTTTCCCTGATACCAAGCATTGTATTTGTTGGATAGTTCTCAACTGCAATTCTGTATTAGCACAAGATCAGTCAGAAGCAAGGGAGCATGCACACTTTTTTACTTTTATTCATGAATTTTTATGTCAATATATATACCAATACCACAATGTTTAAATAATGATAACATTTTATTATGATTACAAATCACACTCGTACTATCTTGTATATAATATGATTAATATCTCCCTCCCTAGTGCCATTGAATATAATAAAAAAGAAAAAATCATTCTCAAGTGACCAATCCATTTCACATAATAAGGGCCTGTTTGTTTTGTTTCCGGTTTTCTATTTTCATTTCCTGTTTTCAAAAATAATTACAAAACTGCCACCTTGTTTTCAATCTGTTTACTGATTTTAGTGTTTCCTGTACAAATCTCTGAAAGCAGGAAACAGATTAAAAATAAGGTGGCAGTTTTGTAATTAATTCTGAAAATATAAAACAAGAAACTGGAAACAAAACAAACAGGCCAACAATCCCATTTCACGGCAAATGTATGTGTACATCATAAATGATTTTTTCATTCTATACTTTTTAAAAAAATTATGAATTATAACATAGCATGCATATATAATTATATAGGAATCTAATGGACATTCCGTTGTGATTATAATTAAAACGCATTCCATGCAGGGAAACATGTTGTGATCCAGTACCTAGTGCAATTTGCATTGCATGCAGGTATGAAATTGAAAAGATAGAAAATAAGAAAAAAGAAAAGACCTGAAAATATCCCAGCAGGAATCAAGACCTTGGACAGGAGGAGCTAATCCATCCTCAGCAAAAATGCTGCGATAGGCGGGACCCATTGATGGCCTCCCTTCTGTGGCCTCCTTGCCTTTCTCAATCTCAACGATCAGTCTCTCTTGAGCCATAGATGATGATGATGATGACGACATCTCTTCTCTCTCTCAAACCCTGAAATCAGACACAGAGATGAGATATTCAAGTGTTTGGAATGAATTGAACAGGTTGTCTTGTCTTACGTTGTGTTCTGAGTTGTACGTGGTAACGTAACTTTGTTACGTGGGAACCGGTTTTGGTCAACGATTTCAGATCATTACACAACTTTTTCTCCGGGAATCATTTGTTTTTGGTAGCTAGTAACTACTTTCGATTTTCCTCTCACGTATTTTTTAAATTAAGTTTTTTCATTTCCATATTCAATTTTAATCTCTATTTTAATTTCAATATTTATTAACTACAGCATTAGCCATTGTTATTTTTAGGTGCAAACTTTGGACAATTATACAAGTTTAGCCCATCCTCAATATGATAATGATATGAAATTTCTTTAGTATTAACAAATAAAAACACTTTTTGAACTTTAACTTCAAATAATTTAAACATTTATCGTACATTGTATAGAATGTGGGTTGATGGTGATTCGATTGGTTGTGGGTTAGAGATCTAGTGATCCATGTCCAGAAAGAATGGTGTTGACAAGTTAATATGTAATGAATATTTATAGTGATTGGGTCGTCGCGATATTTTTAATTTATGGGGTAATTTTTTACAGAAATATTATTTACATACCGAAAAGGGACACCCACTTTAGATACTTTGGTTAATCATGTATAAATATTTGATTAATTCAGTTGATTATATGATTAATCACGAGCAAATATTTGGTTAACTCATGATAACCCATTAATCATATAAAGAACTGAATTAACCGGATATTTATATGTGATTAACTAAATATTTACATGGTTATAAAAAATAAGCCCATTAACCATATAATGAACTGAATTAACCATGAATATTTATACGAGATTAACCAAGGTATCAAATAACATAACTGATTTTTTATATATACTATATAACTTTTACAAAAGAACCTGTTTAGCAAGTTATTACATTGATGAATACCAACCATTCACTTAAAAGTCATTTAGATCAATGGTTGGTGTTAGGAAGACCACCGGTGCATCCCATTTTAAGGGTGCACCATAAAAGCAGCCAGGGCTCTATTACAGCTGGGAAATGAAAATCTCCTTATCAACAAGGCATTCTGGGAATCATAATTTCATACAACAGACGAAATACATCAAGTAAATATATCACCACATGCAAAGAGCTCATCATATATACCTTATGTTTTGATATTAAGAAGGCCATGGATAACCCTGAAGTCCCAAGGCGTTCAAGTAATGTTAACCACTGTCAATTTCATGTAGCCGCATTTGCTAGACCGCAAAAAGATGAATCGCAGTCGAACATATGCCATGGAAGAAAACCAATACAATAAAAAAAGCAAAATGAACAAAAAGTAAGCTACGTTCAAAAGGACAAAGATATTCAAGATAAAAAAATATATCTAGCACTTAGAAATTTCAATTTGCATCAATGGAGGAGTTGGGAAGGATGCAGCACACCATGCATACTACAACTCTGAGAGTGACACCATGAAATATTGCTATTACAGCCAGCTTAGCTTGTCAGTTGCCAAATCGACCTCTTCCCCATGGTAGCCTCCGGCTCCCCCCTCCATTGTGCTGCACAGCATTATTCTGCCTTGACAAAACTCTCATTCTTTGCTCCTTCATGTTTGCAAACAGTGAATCCAGTGTTTGGGGCCTTTGCTTAGGCATTGTATTCGCATCCTGCTGCTGCTGACGGGAAGGCAATGACTGCTGCATACAAAATACAAATTCACGGAAAATTTTCAGCTTTGCATGTCAATAAAGCTCGCTTCCTCTGGAATGAGCTTAGTAAACCATTAAATGTGAAGACATCCTAATCTTAAGAATATGAATGTTAAATGACAATGTGAACAGATAAAAAGCAGGAACTTCAGCCCTCACGTTTTCAAACTTCTGTAACCTTCATCCCCACCCCAACAAAAGAGTATCATGGTTACACATGTGAAAAACCCAATTCCATTCAGAATGGCTAAGCATAGCTAGCTAAAAGCAACCTACTGTCGTAAGTTATATTCACTGGAGGCTTTATTTCCTTTAGAATGTCGATATTGTTAATAATGACTGCAACATAAACACATAGGGCTACAAACAGACAATCAACCCGAAAAGCAAATTGGCACACCTTAACAGAAAAACCTCCCCTGGCAGCCCTTCTCTGACTCACAGGGACATGAAACCTGCACCCAGGAAGAAAAGAAGATTATTGAAGAGAAGAAACACAATACATTCAAGAGATTCCTCAAGAGCAGCAAGTAGCACCCAACATTCTCAGCACTAAGTATTATTTGTAATAGAAACACTACTTATTAACCCTTCAAGTACAAAAAAAAGTTTATCTTCTTACCATCAGATTCAATCTATATCCAACTAAAAGAAAGAAGGAACAATCTAAGGACACAGGTTACATATTTGAAGATCACAACTTGATAAACAACTTCCAAAATTTCACAGAAACCACCCAGTTGCAACATGCTCTGGAGTTTATGCTAGCATTTCCCAACAACTTGCATGCGGCTTAGTACAGACCAGATCTGTGTACTACCATGGAGGCTGTCAAGTAATTAGACCAATTAAGAAGACCTTAAGGCTTCAAAGCTGACTCCTTTACCACAACAATCATACATTGCTGTAATGTAGCAACAAAACTATCTGGTAATAAACCATATGCACCTCTGTTTAGTTATGAAGGGAGCTTGGATTGAAACAAACGTTTAAGGAGCAACCATCATCCCACTTCACCAGACCAAGAAATACTCCACACGATTTACTTGTTTGCCAATCACAAAAAATTTTCCTTCGCAGAGAGAAATCCACAACGAAGTGACTACAGATTCTTGGGCATAGAAAATATTTTCTTTTTCCACATAATGAACAGATATCACTTCAATTATCATTGACAAGAAAGAATCGGTCAGCATGAAGTATTTAAGTGGCAAGTTGCAAGTGCATGATCCAATACTGCATGGCAACCACATTCGCCATGCAGCATTTACTCAATTAGGAGAAGCCATAAGGTTGTCAAGCCAATATCATGTCAAAGAGGGGAAGGTTGATGGAAATAGATAAACGAGCAAGTCCCTGCAACTTGTAATGAGGAAACAAGTCTAAAAGAAAGTGACCATATATCATACGTGGAATGATAAGATGAGCTTATCCCTCCAAATTGACCCAAACCTTGCAAGAAAAAAATACTCAGTTACTGTCACAATCAGTAAACTTGCTTCTACACAAACTGATCTAATGAGAGCTGTTTCTCCACAGAAATCAAGCATTAAATTAGTATAACAATGTTGTCCTGACTTCTGTGCATATGTAATGATACCCCCCTTCACAACTAAATTTGAGATACTTCAGAAAGAACAATCTTAAGTTATCATTTCTAGCAACATGTTTACGGGAAACCAGGTTCCATCTAACTTGTAATCCATTCACATTACCAGCCACCTCAAACAACACGACTCCAATTATCTAGCATGAACACCCACGGTGACATTAGACATCAACCCATTCAAACCATTAAGGAGTTTGCACAATATAGTTATTATGAGATTATAATGCAAGAATTCAATTCAGAATTCCATAAACATGTTGCTCGCTCTCATTCATAATGTCAAACTGGCTCCTTTTGCAGAGAAGGAAATCTTATATACAGAAGGCACATTTATGAAGTCATCAATACTACAGGTGGGTCACTGTGTTACCTGCAATAACGCACAAATCAATTTACATAAATATTGTTAGAAGCCACTCATCGCCCCATTATTCAAAGTTAAAAATGTCCAGTTCGCAACTTCTCTACTCCCTCCCAAATTCTAATGCTTAACATGGGTGCTTATAGCAATTAAAGAAAACATAATACCTTGCTTTATTCCAGCCAGCCCCTTTATTATGATTAGGAACTCTATAGCGCAGAGGAGCAACACCAGCCCTTTGTGCAACCTGAGTTGCAATGGGAAATTGGTTTCCCTGGAAATTTGACCTTCTTTTTGCCAGAACTCCCTGATAACAATTTAAACATGATAATATTATAAATAAGGACACAAAAACAACAAGAGTTGGAAATTTAGAATGATTATGCTTCATAAAGTCACATACTTGTCTAATAGAAGATCTTGAATCCATATAGCGCCGCACCTTTGAAGATTTATCTTGCCTAAGAGCGTTTGGAAACTTTTGGCTTTTGTTCTGTATAGACACAAGAATCAAGTGGAATGATAAGTACCAATGTACCATAAATACTATATAATGCATCAACAAGTGACAAGAAGAAGCAAATAATTTTAGAAAACAAATTCTCACCGGAACCCTTCTTTGCTTCGTTGCGTTCGTATTTTTAGACATTTTGATTATATCATCTGTGAATATCGATATTAAAAGGAAATTAAATTAAATTAAATTAAAAATGAGACAATATAAGGAAGAAAAAGGGATTATAGAAAATGTTGTATTGTATTAAGCAGACCTAATTTCATGTCCATCTTCTTCTCTGTAAGAGCAATGGTCTCGGTTGTAAGTGGTTTCGCTACCATCTGATAATACATATACAAGTTAAGATAGCTAGTATTAATCTTACACATAATAATACCCAGAAACTGAAAATTAACAACTAGCAAGAAACAAATAATTTGGATCCGATGAAAGGTAAACCAAAAATCAATATAGAAAAAAGGAAATTACAGAGTTATATCCGGTTTTAGGGTTAGAAATTGAAACATGAAAAGAGGTTAGGTTTAGTTTGAAACTTGAAGAATCACAGGGTAGCAAACCCCTAGGGTTTAAAAACAAAACAGAACATAGACATGAACTAAGCAAAAGCATACAGAGAGAAAGAGAGAGAAGAGTTACCGTTAGTATTGAAATTTGGAGAAGGTAGAAATTTGTGTATGATGAGAACGTGCTATGTCTCTGTCTATGGCTATGGAGGGTAGGGTTTTGAAACACACTATGTTGCGAAGAATGAAAGGGGACGAAAAGGGGTAAAAGGAGAAATAAGGAAATCGATAAGGGTTAGGTTAAATAAAGTTGCAATATTAATTAGGGTATAAACTTTAAATAACATGTCTTAAGAAATTTTAAATGAGCCTTCAAAAAAAAAATGAGAACAAAAAATTTAATATATTATATATTGAAAAATTTAAAAGCTATTTTTATTTTATTTAATTATTATCGTACAAGGAGTATTTGGTAACAAAACTTTAAAATTTTAAACCTTTGGTATGGAGAAGGCTAACAATATTCAGTTTATTCACTACAGCATCTGAAGGTTCGTTTGCTTTTGTTTTTACTTTTTAGTTACTATTTCATTATCTTTATTTTATATATCTATTTTCAAAAAATTATATAAAATAAGTAAAAATAACAAAATGATCTTTTCACTATTTCCTGTATAATTTGAAAACAAGAAACATAATAAAAATAAGATGATATTTTTTATAATCATTAATGAAAACAAAAAATGAAAAATAAGAAGCTAAAAACAAAAGAAATGGATGATCAATTTTTGAAGAAATTTTTTAGTTTTCGAATTAAATTTAACAACGTTGTTGCATGTGAATTTGAAAAAAATAATAGTGAAAAAGCTAATGATGAATGGAAATGACCGTAGCTTTGTTTGGTTTGAGAAAGAAATTAAAAAGAGAGAATTACAAATAAAAAATGTGATAAAAAGAAAATGGTGAGAGAAAAAAATTATGCTTGAAAAAGAATAGAGAAGATAGCTCAACTATATTGATTTGGATTGGATCGGATATAACTGTAATTTCTGGATATAACTCCAAAATCGATTCAATTCAAACCGCACGTTGTTTTCTTCATTGGATCGGATGGTTTTTTAACTCAAAACTGATCCAATCCAATCTGCGAACACCCTAGTTGGAATGTGCACATAACATTTTTTCTAAAATGATGGTCGGACCGGCCATGAGCTCGGTTTCCGATCCGACCAACTGGTTCGGATTTAGTAACACATGTATTCACTGTTTTTTTATTTTTATCTATTGTTACTCTTTTGTATATATTATTACCATATTTTATTAAAAAAAATTATTAACTGGGCTATTTTAGATCATTGATATAAAAAAAAATTAGAAGGTGATTTAATGAAAAATTAATAAAATAAGACTTAAGAATGACAAGACTATACATCTTCGAGGAATATTGTTTGAACATCATGGTGTCAAATATGATATATTTTATACGAGAGATAGAAATAAACACATATGATGTTAGATGTGGTGTATAAATTTTGATGTTCAAATAACACAACTCATCTCCCCGTAACCATTTGATGCTTGTTTCTATTTGGAAAGATAGCTGACCTGTTTTAACTTGTTTGTAACATATAACAAAAAAATTAATTGTCACAGACTGTCTTCACCCTACCAATGAAATAATGCAATTCTTAATTGAGTGAAATATATTGGTGCTATCATTGTACTATTCTCAATCCCGCTTATTTGCGGCTTCTAGAGTTCAATATTAGCATTTACTTCTCAGCTCATACAAATAATTTATTCCAAAAAATCACTCTCTATTATGCCAGATAGAAAACCGAAGGTGAGGTAAAGAATTCAGTTGACACCATAAATCCACTTCTCTGCATTGCTAGTGAAGCTAACCAACTCCTCTGGCTTAAACCACAACTTGATCTCATCCTTGGCAGTCTCTGGACCATCGCTGCCATGGATGATATTTCTGCAGGCATGGGCAATAATCAGATTGTGATGACCAAATAATGGGCAGTGCATTTAGAATGAGAAAAATAATGCTTCATGTACATTACATGTTCTCTTGGGATTATATCCTCTCATGTGTATTTTTCAAATGAATAAAGAGATAAACACAAAAACCATAAAGGGTATAATAAATTTTGATAGATTATTAGATCCCACCATTTTATATTCTGTGTCTATTTATCTGTTCACATTATTAAGTCATGTGAATAGTAAACTTCATTCCCTATTTTCTGTGTGTATGTATGTGGAAAATGAGGTGAGATCAATTAATACAAGCTTTGCAAAATAGTACCTTCCAACAACAACAGCCAGATCACCCCTAATAGTTCCAGGTTCTGATTTCTGTGGATCTGTTGCTCCAATTAGTTTGCGGCCATAGGTAATAACTCCTTGTCCTTCCCACACCTATGACATCAATTTTTGGCAACAAAAAAAAAAAATATTAGGAAAACCAGCTTGTTTGATTCCTAAGGCCAGAGGTTGAGTTATTTCTAACCATTGCAACAACAGGGCCAGAGCTTAGGAAATCACACAACCCATTGAAAAAGGGTCTCTCTTTCAGGTCATGATAATGCTTTTGGGCAAATTCCTTTGAAGGAATCAACACTTTAATTCCCACAAGCTTGTACCCTTTCCGCTCAAAGCGGGATATAATCTCTGAAATCTGCAAAACAAACATCTCAGCCTAAAACATCAGAAGATAGATGTGCAAAGTTGTTTCTATACACTTTGTCTCACAAACAAATCATAAAGAAGGGGTTGCTATTAGCACTCTCAATTATCTATGTACATTCCTCAGTTAGTTGCTCATATTTTTTTAAAAATAAAAGCTAAAATTGATTGATAAGTAGGGAGTGTGAGTAGGCATGTAGAGTGTGGTAATATATAGCCTCACCCCATAAAGAAGTGCAAGATAAGAAATGTAGTTTCACTTTACCAGCCCTCTCTGCACACCATCAGGCTTAATAGCAATGAAAGTGCGCTCCAACTGAGTAGGAAAAGGTAAACACATGAGAACGGTATCAAGAAAGAAAGCAATGTTGGGAGTATAAAAAGACATGCAGATACGGTGAGAGAAATTTATGCTTACCTCAGCAGCATGCACCTCTTGATCTTGAAGCATGTAAGCTACAAGACATAGCAGAAGAAAAACATTAGCAGTTGAATATCTAATTAAAGGATGCTCACTGTAGGATTGTGCAACATTCAGGACCCAACAACACTCTCATAGCATAAAGCAAACCGTTGAGACTTGAGACTTTGCTCAAACTTCAAAGTTAACTAGTGTAAACTACTCTATAAACTAATGTGTTAATTATTATTAATGCAACCTTGTAGGAAGATTGATATACATGGTAAACAGAATTAGAAGATGGTAAATGTTAATTCATGGTTTTTCCAGGCGATTTATCTGTTAGACCGTTACACAATTCATGGGGAAGATAAGAATATGTCAAAAAAAAACAAACAAACACTAACACACAAATAGGTTAAAAGAATCAGCATGAATTGATTACTTTAGAAGCTTGAATGAAGTTTTGAAATTTGTTTACGATGTTGGGGATATTAAGGGAAGTAATAAAGTCTATATCACACACAAAACTTGATTTTATCCCCAGACATTGCTCCAGGATAGTGCAACTAAATTGATGTACAAGAGGTCCCGGAAGCAACAATGCTAAAGTTAAGCAAGGTACAAGGCTCCTCTTCCTTTTCCAACAAACAAACATTACCTTTTATTATCTTTGCACCCAAACCAGGGGAGTGTCTACTGTCATTCCTTTGTATTGTCACTCTTATTCCTTTAACTTTTTAATTAAAATGAGTTAATTTAAACCATTAGATCAAAATAAAACAAAGGCTATTCAATAAAAAGCTAATAAAATAAGAGTGGCAAATCAAACTGATATGTATATCAAAGCAAATACAATATGTGTTTGTCTGTATTCATGAACTCAAACAGAAGCAAAAATGTGATAACATAAAGTGGAATTGTTTTAAGAGTTATTCTTGTCCAAACCTGCAGCAGGAAGAGCCAGAGCCCCAGAAATCCATGTGCTGGATCCACTTCCAGAACCGGCCCTACCATAATTTGAAGCAACTAAAGGCACTTTGCTGGTGATTGAAACTGCTGCAGCAGCTGCAATGGCGCGTCCTTCTGTAAAGATGATGAATTATGAACTCAGTCATCCCTGGGGAACAAACACTAATTTTTATTTGCACATTTACAACAGTTACTCCTCATCCTTAAGAAGAAATACACATACAAATCCCACCAATAAAAAAGTACGAAACATGGTAAATTTTCTAGCTTGAAGCCAAAACAAATCAAGGTTCTGTTAGATAATTAGATGGATACCAAAATTAAAATAAAATCCCTGCTACAAAATTATTATTTTAACAGAGACGCCCTAGATTGGGGTGGGGATTTGCTGTCCCATTTTGGTATACTACATCTTATCCCCATCAAACAATATCTTGTTGTCACATGTTTTACCTTTTTTAAATTACAAGAAATTTTAGCTTATGTGTCAATATATTACTTTTTTTTTGGTGAATTATGCCAATATATTATTGGTGGGGATAAGGTGTGATACATCAAAATGCGAAAGTAAATTTTCATCTTTTAGCATGACCAGACAAAAAGTAACTCCACCGTGATCACGTTTAAATAATATTATAAAATTATCGCAGATAAAAAATATAAAAAAAAAAAAAGTTTCACAAAAAATAATAATAAGAATTGTAGCAATAATAACATGAAAAAAAATTAAGGAATAAAAAAATATAAAAAAGAAACTCAGATTTCCTGCTATCAAAATTCCTTGAATTAACTGCATTTAGTAGATTGAAACAGTTGGATGAAAATCGAACAGTTATAATTTAAGCTTGATAAATCAGATTTAAAAAGTAAACTCGAAAGGTGAGTCATCCGATCTTCATCCATCCTTGCAATGTAGTAATGCAGGAAAATTCAGTAAATCCATTTCCAAAATAGAGATCAACCTCAAACAAACCAACAAGGGGAAGGCAAACTAAAGCACCACAAGACACGCTTTAACCGATTAGTAACATGTTAAAGCTCAGAATCATCAAGATTCAACTTTACAACCAATATATTAGTCATATTACTATTAAATATATTAAAATAGCCCATCATTGGATATAAATAAAAAGGTGAAAAAAAACAAAACAAAACAGAGAAGGTTAGAGGGCATATTTGAGAAACCTCAGATGATGAAAGGATTCATAATGACAGCATCAGAGGAATGAATGAATGGAAAGAGAGTGAGATTGAGATAGTAATATATAATAAGTTACGTTGTTGGGAGTAAAAACGAGAGCCCTTGGAAGCAGAGAGAAGGGACCTGGCGGCTCTGCAAACCTTTGAGGCCATCTTCTTCTTTCTGCTTTGAGTGAGAGTGCGTTGCCTCTGTGTTTGTGTCTCTTGTTAATGTATGATGATGATATGATATGATATCATCATATTTATATTTCATTGGTCCCTTGCGTCTCTTGTCTCGCGTTGCCTATTCTTTTTGGATTTTGCACTTTCCTCCTTTCTTTTACAATTTTATTATTAATAATGGACTGTATTTAATATACCCCATCCACGTGACTTTCTTGATTGTGCCGGCTGAGCTTGTGAGAAGGATCTGAGTTCGAATCTCACATAACACATCTCTAGGAAAGGGTGAAGAAGAATCTTACCTGCAGCTAAACACTTGAGCGGAAATTAGTTTTATAGCAAGTCCAAAGAATCTAAACTTGTGGGATACTTCGTGAACCCACTGGAGAGCCAAAGACTCTAACGTGGGTTCTCATAAAAAAAGACTATATTTAATTTATATTTCTATATAACATGTTTTTTAATTTATATATGGTATGCAATAATATCTTATTATTTTTTTTCCTACTTTAACTATTGACTTTTCTACAATTATTTTATTATTTTAAATAGTGAATTTATTATCCATTATAATGGTTTTTTAAGTTTCATGTTTATATTTTTATTATTATTTAAATGATACTTTTTTTGCTAAATATTATCTTTTACTATTTTATTATTATTTTAAATAGTATCTTTTCATGCTCAACATCATCATCATAATAGTTTTATTATTATTTCACAAAGTAGATTTTTCACTTCGTTAAGTCTCTTATTATCTCTCAAAAAAGTCTCTTATTATTTTAGGCAATGAATTTTTTTAGAATTTTATTGGTATGCACTGTGAATCAATTAGAAATTAATATATTATTAAAAATGTTTGATTCTTATCCTAACTACCTTAAAAGTTATTCATGTCAGTATTTCTGATTGATTGATAGTATAATTTTTTTTACACTATCATTATTTTGAATGAAAAAATTCCCTCTTACGAGTAACTGAACATTAAAAATGAACATGATCAGAAAGTAGAACATTATTTACTAATTCTAGGTATAGATGCAAAAAAAAAAAAAATTCCTTAATATTCATTTTCATTTTGGGTATTGGACGAGTTGGGTTTGCGACTGGATTCCTTAGTCAACCGCTTCATCACCATTGTATTTGCTTATCTCCCCCTCCCAACCCTTGATTTGTTTTGTCAAAAGAATAACAAAAAAATACAAGTAGAGAGAGATAACTTCAGGTTAATGCAGGGAATCTGCATCCAAATAAGTGTGAGTTTTCTGTGTGTGTATGGTTAACTGGAATGAATGAATACCACTGGTTAGGGGGTAATATAATTAACTGATTTTACTAGTTTGGTCAAAACCTATGCCCACGTGATAGAAAATGGATTTGAAGATTGCACCGTTGAGCCAACTCAACTATTATCCAACCAAGTTGTAGTAATAAGCATCTTTATAATCTTAAACGCTTCCAATTATTAAAAAAGAAAAAAGCAACAGCAGTTTGAGACTTCATAAAAAAATATCCAATATTGAGGTGGAAACAAATGAATGCTTTGGTTATAGGGTGAGAGAAAGAGATAGAGGCAGTGAGGGAGGGACCAATTCTCTTTTATAGATTCTGTTTATGAAACTTCTCCGCTTGTCAATACGTTACGTGCATTGCTTGATTTGGACAAAAAGAAACCAACCGCATTTCTTCTCCTGATGGAAATAACTTTTTCCAATTGGTGAGTAGTAGTAGTTAGGGAAATGCCCAAAAAACAACAAAGTTCTTAGGGGGGCCTTTTGCTAATCATTCATTTCCTACAAGATGCCAGTGTGGTTCACATGTAACATGTTGGACAGTTGTGTACATAAAAAAATTTATTGGTAGGTAATAATGACCCCACAAGAACTGAAGAAAGGGAAGGAAGGGATCAAGTTCAAGGTAAGCGATTGTGGACTTCACATGATTAGATGCATAATTAGTAATTACCGTACGCAAGTAAAGGTGCTTACGAAATAATTGCTTTTAAATATGTCTATTGTCTTCTCTCTAAGAGAGGAACACGGATTCTCTCATACCTCTACTGCGAGATTTTGTTCCTCACACACAACCTACAGTATGTGGTAGGTGTATTTTTACCACCGTTGGACCGTTCAGCCGCGGGAGAGAATCCACATCCCTAAAAGAGAGAAGAACAAATTCGGATGTGAAACACAAGCTAGAAATACTGAAATATCTCTCAGAAAAAAAAAAATTGTTAACACTCCCATGAGATTTTGATTTTCACTTTTTGCACCCATGTTCTGTAATATATTTTAACCATTTTTTCAATTGGAAGAATTTGGGATAACGACCAACTCAAAATAGTATAAGGATGATAGCCTGGCTGCTGATATGCTGTTATATTTATTAATGATGTCTGAAGTATGTTTTTAGGACGTGAAACATTGTATTTATAGGTGCAGCTTGGGTTGTGTTGATTTAGGAGGGTGGTTTGTTTCACTGTTAAGCAAATTCGCTATTGTATATTCCTTTGTTGTATGGGATGAGTACCCCTTATACTCCCATCAATGAATTCTTTGCTTACAAAAAAAAAAAAAAAACCATTTCATACGATTATTCAGGTGAACTTCTGAGTCAAATGACTTGGTCCTTGTGTATAAATGTCTTGAGAAACTATTGGTTCCCATCCCAAATCTTCCTTAACTCTTCCCCTTGATTACTGGTTACATGCTGATTTGTAAATTTTACCTGTGGCTATGGCAATGGCAGCGACAGCGACAAAGGTGTAAAGAGTAAAGACATTGCAGATTACAACAGTAAGGTTTAAAAAATATCCAAATATTGGCATAATATAGATCTCCTATATGCCCTGCCTTTTGTGGCAGCACAAGAGCTCATCAAATTGCAATAAATTCTTTTGCATGTCAGCATCTCTACAGGAAGATAATGAAAGTGGGGCTTTAACTACTCATAATGCTGGTCATGGACAAGAGATATCAAAGCATTATAAGCAACAACCCTCTAGCAGAGTTTTTGTTATTCAATTTATTTATTTTTCAAAGTGCTACGTTATGCAAACAAGCGCATTCCACCAACATATAGCATGTTCATAATTCAATTTAATCAAGGCTAACAATACTCATTGTTCAGGTATAAGCACCCGGTTTTTACGCTTCAGACTTGGATCCCAACTCTAATTTACAAACATGCGGATAGGTTACCAAAATTGCAAGGTTCAAGAAACCTAATGGATCGATCAAGTTCTGGAATGAGCCAAAAGTAACAAGAAATCACTAATCTTTATTTAATTACTGAAAACATTTCATGACATTAGTGCCATATTTACAATGCGGGTTAGACTTCAAGCTACCTAAGCTCACCAAACAAGGTGCAACATTATGTTACATCTCAATCGAACCATTGGGAATAGATGTATCGGATTCCAATTTGCAGTCAGTTTGCAAAGCTGACAACCAAGCATCTACCTGAAAGAGGAAGAATGGAGGAAAAGTATGTCATTCAACATGATGAAATATGTGATGGAATACATACTATACTTAGAAGTTGATCATTACTAAAATGAGAATGTAAACTATTCAGAATCGGTTCAGACTGCGAAACTGAAATATAAAAATTAATAATGCTAAGAGACAAATTATCTTGAACACACCTGTATCTTAGAATTGCTTGAGCACTCATACCGTAATCCATGACGAGTCAAAATATAAAAGGCATATTGAATCTCATCTTCACGCTTAAAACTTGGTAATCTCTCTACTTCAACAATATCAGATAGAAGGGTGGAGTCCTGAGGGCTGAGTTCTGCAGTTTTTCACTTTTATCAGCAAACAAGCATCAATGCCTTGTAAATGAAGCACATCATCTGAAAGCTTGAGAATAAAATATATTTGATCGAGCCAAGCATGTGCAAATTTAGTTTATTTTTTCAAAGATATTAATATGGAACAAACTTAGGCCTTTCCCAAATAGCTTAAGCATTTGGGAGTATTAGTTCTTAGCATGATATGACAGCCTCCTCAACCAAGCAGCCAAGAGTGCGATCCTTGCTGCTTGCATGTAGTTTGTTGGGGATTTGACATAAAAAGGCATATTCCTAATAGTTTATACTTTTAGCAGTGTTGATTCTTAACAGTACGGAGTTTGGACAAACAATATATTAGACATCTTTAACAAAATAGTAAATGAAGTTTCAGTTGAGCTGTTAATTTGCAAGACACAACGCAAATCACAGTAAAATTAATATTATTTTGTTTGTGTGGTCCATTGTCTACTAAACAATATATTAAACAAAGAGTTGTTTTCTAACTCAAGGGTTTGTACTGTGTTTTCCTGCTTGTGCTGTGCTTCAATGCGTATCAAACGCAATTAATAAAAATAAATAAATAAATTTAATCTATCATTTTTCTTTGTCATGGTGATTTTTTAGGTAGGCTAGGCTAGGCCTAATTTGGGCCTAAAATAACACAAAGCAGGCTAATATTATTTTGGAGTTGAAGAAGAGGGGCCAGATGGGTTGGGTTGTTATTTTGCACCTATATTTTGGTGAAATGGAATGGGCATTCCATTACTTTTGTGATGGAATACCTATTGCTAAAATTGTAGGAAAGCTAACCCCTTGGAAACCATTCCATCCAGCCAAACATGCACTAAGTTACTTGTTGGCATATATGTGTGAAAATGTTCAGCAAAACCTCTGGTGACTCATATCAAGTACAACAAGTAGAATGTAGAACCGAAAATTGCTTATTCTACATCATGTCATTTAATTTTTCTTACACGCATTCAAGCATTAGCATTAAAAGTTTGTAACAAATACAATTACATATACAAAGAGAATACAACTTCAGCAGTGTATTAACATATCAGCATAAATTCAGTGAATACAGAGGTGCGAAAGAAGAATAGAAAACAAAGAAAATAGAATTACTGCTCTAAAGTTGAATACATGAATATTACCGTGGGGGGGATGAAATCTAAGATTGGTAGGAAAAGAAGAAGAAATGGAGGGAGAGAGAAGGAACACAATTAACATTACCTGTACATGACAAATATAAGAATATACATGCTCCATGGAGAGCAACAAAGCGAGGAAGCCAATCATCCACATCAGTATCATCTATGGGTGGAGGTTCTCCTGGTAGTGCGGCCCATCTCTAAGTTAAGAAGCAAATTAGTGCTAAAATTGTCAGGTAAATAAAATAATGAAGCACAACCAATGCAACATAAACTAATGTAGGGCTGGACTGTCAGTACAGTTCGAATGTATAAATAGCCAGATTGACGAGCAGACCGCAAAACTTCATCAATATGTTCCAACCTGTGTGAAACAAAAGTATTTTAATAAAGTAGTTATTTATGGAAAACACATCGGTGTCTCTCAAGGCAAATATGATTTCCCCACACAAATGGGAGGGTTGAGTAAATGTAAAACAGTGAACTTCCCCGGTTTCTCAATTATCAATTTCAACTCCAAAGAAGACTAAAGAGTAGCTGCCTCCGACACACAAGGAAGAATGACTAGGAAATTGAACCTCACTTTATTCTTATTACTCAAACAGCCACACATGTCAATGCTCCAAATCTAACGCTAGCATCTCTACTCCTAACTTTATTTCTTTTATCAGTGACTTCAGTACTCTAAGAGAGACAAACACACGAAGCATGGTAACTTAAAGCAAACTGCTAAATTAATTAACAATTATAATACATTAAGACAGAAAAGCCCATAATAGTCCAAAGTTGTGGATCACTCACTGAGCTTTCAAGTGAGCTTCCCTCTCCTCTATATCAGCAAGCTCTGATCGAAGTGACTCTAATTCTGCAGCTGTTAACTCAACCTAGAGAATATAAATTTGTATTGGTAGGATATAACAGAACCTTCAACAATGACAAAAGATGCACATAACAAAAGATGCTCATATCAAACCTTTTCCTGACCTCCAGTACTGGACTCCCACGGCAGACCCCGCCTAAACAAATTCAACATGAAAGCTCTCCTTAATTTTCTTCGAGTCCAGAGATGGCGGGAGGACCTAACTAAGCTAGACTGAGTCACTTATTTCAAATAAACTCAAAGTCTCTAAACAACTCTGATTATTATTTCATTCTATTCTTTTCTTAACCAGGAAACAATACCTCGAACTTGAAGATTGATCAGTTCCAGGTTCTGTCATAGACAATGTTCTGTTCTCAGGAGAATCTATACTTGACACAGGAACTTGAAAGTGATCAGGAATGATCTTTAATTTTGCAGGACTATCATCCATGAAATTGACCTCCTTCAAGAAGCAAGGGGAAACCTATTTTGAGGAACACAGTAATAATATGTGTGAAGGATGATTTATCCTGGAACAGTGACAATGGAAAGAAGTCAGAACAGCATCATTGGCATAATCACTTCCTTTAAATAAGTCATAAGTAGCTAACCAGTTTTGTTCATTGTGCAGCCCAATGTCATTTAAGCAAACCATAGGAATATGACATGACTTCCAGTCCTTGAAATGTACAAGAAAGATGGCTCACCAACATATATATAGAGGAGTGTAGAAAGAGTGTAGAACTACATTCTTTTCAAATTAAATGAAAAGAAATCTGTTATAACATCCCCTCTTTCCCCTCCAAGGATTCTGCACCAAAAAGCTAACAAGAAAAGTGAATTGTTAGACCAGCCAAAACCAGTGGTCCAAGATAACTTTCTGTGGAACAATTAAAACTGACAACAAAAGCCTGTTCCATTGAGTTAGCAGCAGCCTGATGTGGAATATAAATCCAGGCATTCAAAAAGAGCACAAAGAATGTGCTCACTGCTGGTCACTTGGGACCAAAAACTGAAATACAATTGCCTAGTTCTAGAGATGATATCAGATTGATTGATTTCGCGGTATTGGTTTGTCAGCATACTTAAGGTTTTAGATTGCGGTGGCAGTTGCATAAACCTTCAAAAGTGCACGAAACCATCAGCAGTCACAACAAACCTACATACCTTTCCCTCTTTCCTTTCTTCTTTCTGCCTCTCGAGACAAAAGAAGCAGCTCTTTTATGAAGATAAAATCATAAAGCAAATTGAGCCAATAACCTCAGCTTATTATCTGATTAGTACTAGGTTAACTCTAAAGAAACCAGCACATTGAAGACTTGATTATTATTTTTCCTTTGTAAAAAGCTGATTACCCCAGGAGCTCAGATGCAGACTCCTCACCTAAATAATGTGAAGAAAGGACTATAGCGCCTCTTTATGATCCTCGTGATCAACCAAAGTACTCAACCTCATTCATCAACTCAAACAGTGGAACTTAATCGGAAATAGTTTGCTACAAGATAGGGAAACAGAAACATCTATGTTTCACCTGAAAAAAAAGAGAGCAATAAAGAGTGAAAATCGAGCAACAAAGGGAACAACTATAAAATTAGATAAACCCATATTTGGTGATTTACCAACCCAAGTTTTCAAACAAAGCAAGGATCAAAGACAAACTCGTGTAATTGTAATAACGTATGAATCATTTGGGTGGGGGAAGGAAAAAAACATGGAAAGCTATAAACTCTTAAATGAAAAAAAAATAAAAAAATTGATCAAGCAATTAAATTGAACATGTTGAAAGATAAAGTGCTAACCAATAATTATTGGAAGAAAACATAATATAATTATAATTATAATAGAATGAAATTTAAGAATAGAGAAAGAAAAAAAAAAAAACAAGAGGAGAGAGAGAGAGAGAGAGTTGCATACCGGTGTGAGGAGAGGGACATGATGGACACTAAACTTTACTTTCCCCATTTTGTCGCGCTTCTTTCTGTTTGTTAGCTGTAGCGGTTAGCGCGGAAATACACTTTTACCCTTCCAATTCCTGTTCCCACTCCCACCCCCGCCGCAATTCGTATTCGTCCATGTGGTTATGGTATATTGGTATTGGTGACTGGGGACTTAACACACTACATTATTAAACTACTTATGCAATTCAGCTGTGTTATTTGGTTAATCACATGTAAATATCTATTTAATTTAGTTTTTTATATAATTAATGAGCCACCATGAATTAACCAAATATTTACACATGATTAACCATATAATAAACTAAATTAACCAAATATTTGTACCGATTAACCAAATATCAAAAATGGATGTCAAGTTTAGATGTTCGGATATCTTTTCTCTATGCAATTCGTTGACTTTTGGACTCGAATACTTTGTTTTGTTCTTTTGGGAAGACAGTAAAAAAACACATTTTGATGCTTATAAACAGTTTATGTGCAAGTTGGTCCGGTTCATATTTATCACAAACTTTTCCATGGATCCAGTCAAACTCAAATGACATGGTTTTTGCAAGTTACTTGGGGCCCGATGGCCTACTTAAGATAAGTTAATTTTAGAAACCATGTCCATCAGTCACATACGCATGAACATCGGGTCTCATAATTCCCTACCAGATTGATCACATGGTCGCTCATACATGTAGGATCGCAGATTTTAATATTTTGAAATATTTAAGGATATGTTCGATTTATTTTTAGTTTCCTGTTTTCATGTCATGATTTCAAATATAATTACGACAAAAATAATTATAAAAGGATTATTTTGTTTTCATTCTGTTTCTTGTTTCCAAAAATTTGTACAGAAAATAATGAAAACAAATAAAACGTTATTTTCAGTGTTTCCCGTATAAATCCTTGAAAACAGGAAATAAAATGAAAAAACACGTTACAATTTTTTAATTATTATTTTTTAATTATTTTTAAAAATAGGAAAACATGAAACGTGAAACAAACCAAACAGACCCTACAAACCAAACAGACCATAGGGCCTGTTTGCTTTTGTTTCCAGTTTCTTGTTTTCATTTTCTGTTTTTCAGATATGATTACAAAACCGTCACTTTGTTTGTACAGGAAATACTGAAAAAACTTTTTTCTATTTTCACTGTTTCCTGTATAAATCTTTGGAAATAAGAAAACATAATGAAAACAATGTGACACTTTTATAATTATTTCAGAAAACAAGAAATGAAAACAGAAAACTGGAAACAAAACAAACAAGCCCCAAGCCGTGCGATTCACTAACCAACTAGGTCGATCTAGGTCATATCATTCAACCATAGCTCATAAGCTGATTCCTTGAAACTCTGTCAACTATTTAGTATTTATATTCACAAATATATAAATATTATTGGTATTAGAAATTATTAGAAATTATTCCAATTGTTACAAAAATTTATCTCAACATAGAAACCACATCCCAATTTGTTTTGTTTTTTGGTACTAATAAACTGGGTTATACTATTAGTAGTGTGATATTACAAGATGGTGATGTCCCTTCTGTTCAGGTATGTTGATTAGCTATAGAAGTAATAGAATAAAGATTTAAATATGATTTTGGTACCTAAAAATATAACACGTTTTGATTAAAATTTTGTTTTGCGCCTAATCTTTTTGAAAAACATTTGATTTTAGTCCTTACTATTAATGAGTTTTGATCAAGAGTCTAGGTGAGTAGGTGACAAATAATAAAAGACTCACTTATTGATGCCATATGTGATATTTCAATGGCTCAGTTTGCCGCGTTAACACTTGATAAAAGACTCTCTAATAGCAAGGGTTGAAGCCAAAATTGCTATAAAAAAAAAAACATGTATCAAAATTTTAGAAAAATCAGACCTAATAAAAAAATGCTATATTTTCAAGTACCAAAAACATATTTAAGCCGAAAGAAAATAACATGATTTTCATTTCAATCCTGTCCGTATTCCATTATTGAAACTTAGAATCAGTAACATACATTCAAGCAGCAAAGAAAAAAGGAACCATCAATGGTTAACTTGATGAATAAGATACACACAAGAAGAAGTTCAAAAAGGAGTCTCAGAGCCACATTCGTGAAGCGAGTTTTTGTGTTATAGCAATGCTGTTTTCGGACACACTCACGATTAGAAGACGCCACCCAACTGTCAAAGTCCAAAATTTTAAATTAATAATAATAGAAATAAAATAAAACACAAGAAAAATCAACTTTTATGATGTAATAATATGAATTGATACCCCAGCTGTAATAAAAGGCATCAATGATCAATGGATTAAGTAAATACGAGCTAAAGTATTAAACCCACAGAAGATTTCTCTTTACAAAAAATAAGGAATTAAACAAGAGAAAAGAAACAAGAAACTAGGCTATGCAACCTCCAAAACTGTTCAGAATTATTCAAGATAAACTTCATATGAATTCAGCTGTTTTATAACTAGTTTTTGGGTTAAATATGTTTTTAATCCCTTATTTTTGACAAAAATTCTATTTTAGTCTCCCGTTTGGAAAAAGTACTTTCTTAGTTCCTGTTTTTTAAAATGTGTCAGAAGTAATTCCCTACACCACACATTTTTAGTCCCTCATTCTTGACAACCACACATTTTTAATACCTCATTGTTTTTACAAAAATTCGGTATAATTATTTACAAAAATTCGGTTTTTCAAACAGAAATGTGTTATAGGGACCATTTATGACACATTTTAAAAAACAGGGGACTAAAAAAATACATTTTCCAAACGATGGACCAAAACCGAATTTTTGTCAAAAATGAGGAACTAAAAACATTTAACCCCTAGTTTTTTATTCTTAGTTTAGACAACTTTTCTTAAACCAGTTTAGAATTATTATTTTGGTATGTAACTAAATTTAATATTTAAATGTTGATATAGAAACAAATTATGAGAAAGAGAGTATACATAAAATTTGAACGAGGAAAAACCCAACTTTGAGATGGTTTTCTTAAGAACCAGTTTTATTCCAAATCAAGTTCAGATATGAACCAGTTTTTTAACCAAACAACAATGATCTAAAAGCCAGCCCTATTATACCTAAATATCTAGATTTTGAATATTGAAAATGCCCCTTAAGAAGCCTAACTAGTAGCACACTTCAATAGTAGCTCAAGCAATTGGCAGGGCAAGTAGGATCTTATCCGTTTGTTAGACCATAAAAGTATCTTGCTATTAGCAAAAGTAACAAGTGTAATCAACAAATGTGAATGATACAGCAAGGAAACTTTACATACCAAAATTGCCTCAATCTCCTCTTTGGACACGGGAGTTCTTTTAGGCTGAAGAGAGGCCTTCCCTCCCAGTGTTGCTGAAGTTTTTGAACTTGAAAAGAATGATGAATTAGCATCACTTGCCGAAGACGAAGCTTGAGTCTCAGATGCAGAACCTGCAATAAAATTGTTAATAGAATTGGAAAATTTACTTACAGTCAACTGGAAACAATCAAGACAACACTCAGTCACTCACCACGAAAATACAACCAGTATCATCAATCACAACAACAACAATCAATCCTTATCTATTAGGTGGAGTCAACTGCATGGATCGATTGACACTATTGGGCTCTATCACAAACCAAGTTTTCAATAATCCATTTAGTACTATTTTCAATCACAACATAATCAAAATGAAAACTTAGATTGAATAGAGATCCAAAACGATTAACTGAAAAAATGTAAATTCCTTAATACTCTTGAGTCTTAACATACTACTTCTTCCTAATATTGAACCTTACAGGGGTAATTAGACTTCTTCAATCTTAACCTTCTAAAATTTGGGACTATTAGCATGAGTCTTCTTCAATGGTATGTGAGATGCTTTCGTACCATTCCTGTGGGTAGAGATTCAAGGAAGCATGTGTTGTTGTAATTCAGTTTAGAAAGTTATTTGAGTTTGTTAATAGAGGATTTGGTAGTTATGATTAGTTTGTTAACTTTCTGTTTGTTAGTTTTGTATTTGATAGCCTAAGCTCCCATCCAATGTGGGACTTACAGTTTGTGTATAAATACAGCAATTGAATAAAATTTCAGTATGATGCATATTCACACATTAAGTCTTGCATTTTGTTTTAGCCTTTCCCCTCGAGTGTGAGCAAGTATTCAAGAGTGATATACAAAGAGTGTGTGTGAGATAGTTTTGCATCAACAGCATGGACATTTTTCCCAGCTGCATTCCACAATTGTTTACTTCTGGTGTTTGAATTTTAATACAAATAAACATGAGAATACCACAATACCAATGACCCATGGTAAGTTGGTAACTTTCAAAACAATGATTCTCACTTTTGATTTAAGATTTGTATGTTTATATTAATTTATAATTTTATATATTCTACCATAGGTTTTCAAAATTTGGCATCCCTATGTCGTATTGGTGCTACATAGGCAGAGAACGCCTCTTGTTTATCGTGAAATGATTAACTGGAATGGATACGTGTGTTACAGAAAAATATTTAGCACCACAAACGCATCATATAAAAGCTAGTCTCACAATAAATCCTCACAAAAACAAGAAATTAAATCGTATGATGCATCAATTAATCAATTTTGATGCTGAATTAGGTTCCAAATAAATATTAACAGATATAGAAAAAGGTACCAGAAGACTTGGGATGTCTCTGGGGAAACTTGATGCGAGGGATTCTTCTCATAGCCTGACCTCCACCCATTACCTCTTCTTCTTTCACGCTATTCACAAACAAAGTTGTTGTCTCGTGCCGTCTACGATTTTGATTTGGTTTCAGAATCGAAAAGCCTCTCTCCGTCGGAATTGTTGGACTCTCTACGCCACACACTCGTCTGGGCCTAACAGAGACCGTGTACGCATTCGTTGGACAGGTCCAATGCTCTTTTTAAATTTCTCAAATGGGGATTTAATTTTACCGCCCCATAAATTACTATTCCTATCTTTCTTATCCCTCTAATTTTTTTTCATTCCCTAAATACCCTTGTTAACTATAATCCTTTATTTACCGCACTCATCTAACCCACCTCATTCTCTCTTTTTTTTCCTTCATTCTTTTGTTCTTCTTCATTCTCATCTCACCTCTCACTACGCAACATTCCACTCTTTAAGATTCTTTGGTATATCTTTGGCATACTTGATCCGATGAAGACGACACAGATAGTAATGTTCTTCTGTTTAATTTCTTGGTTTGACCTACGATTTTATTTTGAATTTTTGGTATCACTTCCAAAATGTAGTTTCTGTAAGTGTCAAGAGATTACATACTTACGGAAATTAGCTTCCCTCCATATTCACCTTCCATTTACGGAAATTTGACACTTACGAACGTAAGTATTAATTTTATTTAACATTTTAAATTTAATTTTTTGTAACAATTATTTAACGTTTTATACTAATTCATCGCCTCGTTGTCATCGCATCCCTTGCCTAGCTGCTCTTCATCTCCTCCTTTAACTTTAAGCTTGCAGTCTTTTTGTTATGCTCTTCTGCATCCTGAACTTTATTTGGGCCTTATGGACATTTATGGACATTTGAGACTAATCATTAAATTTGTCTGATAATTTGGGCTGCATGTTCACGTTTCGGGTAGAAACTAGAAAGGATGAACACAAAATAGTTTAAATAAGCTTTTAGTCCCTGAAAAGTTCTCCAATTTTGGTTTTAGTCCTTGTAAAAAAAAATTCTTAGGATTTCGTCCCTGTATTTTCGAAACTTTTGTAAATAGTCCCTATTGTTACCCCTGAGTACTAGAAATCATACTAGATGATTAATTTTGTCAATTTTAACCCTATGGCCCTAATGTATGATTTTATTTCTACTTTCTAGCCAACTTTTGGAGCAATTCGGACAAGAACGAGAAATTACCTCGGTACCCCCCGAGTACTAGATATCATACAAAATGAAGAAATTTAGCAATTTTAACCTTATATCCCTAATATATGATTTTGTTTCTATTTTATGGTCAAATTTTACAGCAAGTCGGACAGTAAAATAAAATTACCTCGATTCCCATGAGTACTAGATAACAGGAAAAGATAACGGTTTGGACTATTTGCAAAATTTGTGAGATTATAGGGACGACAACCGAAGAAAAAATTTCACAGGGACCAAAACCAAATTTGATGAACTTTGTAGGGACCAAAAACTTATTTAAACCACATAAAATTTAGTAAACTTCTTTAAGTATTTATATTATTTTTTGGGTCATGCTTGTGTATTTTATTTTTTAATAGTCTTTTTAACTATATTGGCTACCTTATGTTTGATTTAATAAAAAGTTAACAAGGATGAAAGAATAATTTATTTGAACGAAGAAAAAAGTTTTTTTCTATTCATTTATCTCTTTTTCTCTATTTTGAGTTCATTTTCTCTTTTCTCTGGCACTCTTTTCTTACGTGAGATCCAAACTAGGGATGGCAATTTAGACCCTACCCTATGGATACCCGTAAAAAAATACTCATAACGGGTAGGGTAAATACCCGTTTTATGGGTATGGGTTCGGGTATGGGTAATTACCTGAAAAAATAGAGGGTATGGGTACTCTAGTACCAACCCCGCCCCACACCCATATATAATTATAATTATATATTAATTTTTAAGAATAAAATTAATATAAAAGTTCTAAACCTAGGGTTCATTAGTGTCTTTCCCTTTCACTTATGCTTTTTGTACACCTGGATTTGGACACCCGTATAAACACCGTAGATTGATGTGAGTATGAGTGAGATGGAGATGTATTATATTTTGAGATAGAATAGATGTATAGTATGCAATTGTGAGTGTGAGTGTCACTTGGTTATTTACAAAAGTTGTACAAATAACATAGCTCTTCCCTTTCCGGACTTGCAAGCTCGTGAGTTTATTGTTTTGGATGTTTATTGAGATATTTACTCGTCTTGGATGTTTTAGATGTTTTTTATTTAGTTTAATACTTGGGTTTTGTAATGTTTCATGAGTATATTAGAAAGATCTTTGAAAGGTTTTTTAATTGAGTTATAATGTTCTTTATGTTAGTTTTTGTTTTTTAGTTAAAGTGCGGATAACGGGTACGGGTGTGGGTACTTAGGTACCCAGAGGGTACGAGTATGAGTATTTTTTTCAAACACAAGTATGGGGACGGATACTATAGTATCATACCCAAACCCTATCCATTGTCATCCCTAATCCAAACTAAGCGTCAATCTTTAGTAACCATTTAGGAGACTTCAAAGTTCAAATACCTATATTCAAATTAGAACTATGTAGCAGCCTAAAGATGAAAATCATGAAATACTATTCAAAGAGGCGTTTAAGATAAACTTTAAAGTAGCAATGTGTTCATAACTTAAATTTTGAAATATGTATAAATTTATAATTACAAGGTATTTAAAATATAGGATGATTAGCAACACACTCGTTCGTTTCTTTAATACTCCCTCCGGTCTCTATTGTAAGCAAAAATTAAATGGGACACACATATTAAGATAGTTAGCTGATCTCATTTAAAAGAGTCATTGAGAATAAAAAATTAAGTTTGTTACCTAAATTACTCTTCCTCTTATTTATTAAGCTTGTGTTATTGAGAATAAAAAGAGTCATTGGAAAACAAAATTTGTATTAAATGAATGGTATTTTGAGAATAACTTCATTAAATAAGAATAAAGTAGTTGAAAATTGCTTATATTTTGGACCAAAAAATTTGAGAATTTTTGCTTATATTGTGGACCGGAGGGAGTATACTCTTTGATGATATTTTACTCTTTAAATAAGTGAACATCTTTTCGTGTATCATGCAGCTAAATTAAGAAACTTAATTAATCATATTGACTTAGTATCCTTACCCCAATTTCAATCCACACCGCGTTGCATAATTTCTCCACGACTCATTCTTCGTATCATTTTCTAAGGCGCCATGATTTGATATTCTACAGAGACCGAAGAAGAAAGCGATGAAAAAATAGTCAATATGGTGACTCATTTTTCACAGAGCAAAAAAAAACTTAAGTGAAAAACACAACTTAACGCACAGATAGATGAATTCATAATACGTAATTAATTTTTAACACGCGCTTAATATTGAATTGTTTGACCAACTTCAAGTCTTGAATTGGACTTCTCTTGGGTTTTCTCCAGTTATTCCTATTCAGGTGCAGTAACTCCAAATACAATTAGTCATTACTCCCTCCGGTCCACAGTGTAAGAAAAAATTTCCAAATTTTTTGGTCCAAAATATAAGCAAATTTCAACTACTTCCATCCTATTTAATGAAGTTATTCTCAAAATACCCTTCATTTAATACAAATTTTGTTTTCCAATGACTCCTTTTATTCTCAACAACACAAGCTTAATAAATAAGAGAAAGGGTAATTTAGGTAACAAACTTAATTTTTTATTCCCAATGACTTTTTTAAATGAGATCAACTAAATTCCTTAATATGTGTGTTTTATTCAATTTTTGTTTACAATAGAGACCGGAGGGAGTACTTTCTTACCTCTCCAAAAATGGGTGGGGAAAAGCTTATTTAATTTATTGCATAGCCATATCTCAAATTTAACAGTTCCATACAAATACATCCAGTTATTTTTGTTTTTTATTTTGTGATCACTTGTTCATGATAAGATGGTGCAAATTCCAGTTATTTCCTTAGAAGCACTTCCAATTTACTACTACTGCCTTAAGAACTAATGGTTTACAGTAGGGAAACTCAATTGCAAGCATATGTTTGGGACAAAGTATTTATAGGGTTCCTTTTTTAAACATATGTTTGATTTTGAACCCAAAAACATGTATGCAACGATGAATCAAACATATACTGTCTATGTTTTCTAGCAGTTAATTCTATTTAGTTGTCCCCGTCACCGATGCAATCACACATGACTTGTAAGATAAACTAATTAACCTGAGGGAGCCTTGCACGATAACTAATTAAGCAAGTGGGAGAGGTGAAATTGAAGATACTGCTTAAAACATCACACTATGGCACTATATGCATGCATTATAGGATTAAGTAAAGCCCCTAATGTTTGTCTCTTTATGGATACAAGTCATTTTCTTGAACTGGCCAAACTTTAGAGGTGGCCCAGCCGCCCAGGTGTTCTATTCACCTGACATTTCAGATGAGATGACCAAGAAAGCCTTCAACCCAAAAGGGTATTGACCCTTTCAACAATGACCATGTAGTCTTTGCACTCTTTTGAACATCAATACGTAAATGTATACAAACATTTTCCTAGTTTTCATGAAAAAAATAATAGCTGAGGGACCATGTGATTTGACAGTCAATACTGAAGCTTGACTAAAAAGATTCATAGACATTATTTTTGCCCCCAGTTTGATTCCAAAGTCACCCATTGGCTAACAAAATTTCTAGGTAACTTCATTTATAATTATTTTTTCATGTTCCCCATTTGACACTTCAATTCAAGTTTATGACTTTATGTACACCCAAATTACTCTATAAATTCACTCTTCTCTGTCCATTTTGCATCACCGCTAACCACTCCTCCTTCCAAATTTCCAATTCTATCTTCCCTTCTTCCTTTGATAAAAACTCGGTACCCTTTCTTTCTAGTTAAAAATGATTTGCACCTTGTTTTCATGCCTTAAAAGAAAAATATCACATAAAAAGGTAAAAGTACAGCCACTCAAAGTCACAGAAGTTATATGCAGAGAAAATTTAACAACTAAAAAGCAGTCACCAAAGAAGGCAGTGAAGAAATGTGTCCGGTTTTCGGATTCGGAACCAACCATTTTGGGAGAAGACAATGAAAAGGAGTTTGAGAAAAGAAGCTGTGGTGGTAATGAATTAGGAGAAAGAGAAGGGATTAGAGTGAAGGTAAAGCTGACAAAGGAAGAAGCAGTTCGGTTGCTTTCAAAATGCAATGGAGGAGTTCTTGAATTCAAGGTTGTTGCTAATGAGCTTGTGTCCATCCCAGTGAACCGAGTTAGCGTTGTGTCCACTTGCACCATCACAAACAATTTATAGTAGCGAGAAGCTATTGCTAGCTTCTTGGTATTATTAGGATTTAAGTTATTTTCTTTCTCTGTAAAAAAGCATTATATATTAGGAGATATTTTTTCATGTTCTGTACAAGAACTTGTTTCCCGATTAGATCTCGGAATATTAGTACAATGTATATCAGCAACCTAGTGTTCTCACGAGTACAGTGTCTATGAATTGCATGTTTTTTCCTTTGTCACGAGTCAAACCATTTATGTTGAGGATCATGATTTCCTCTTCCCTCGTAATGATGAGCTTAAATGTCTTGTCCATTATGTCACTAGATGAGTTGTCTTCTGCTTTAGGTAGAATGGACTTAAAAATGAGCTGATTTCTAATGGTCGAAGAATTTCTCGGCCATGTAAGAACATTTCATAATATTAATGTCTAGGGGACAAAACACACCATCTAAATCAGACAAGAGGGGATTTGAAATGGAAGATGGAAAGTCCAATTCATCAAGTATCGGGAGTTTGGTGAATTTTACTTGCAATAGTATAACAGATTAATATATACTATAGTGATGAGTAAAGAGTTGAGGCTCATTCTTTGCAAAGCAACTTGATTTACAGTAACCAAAGAAATAGTATCAGCAATCCGAGATTCCGAGCTAAGACGAAACATGAGAAAGTAGCCTACAATTCTACATGGTCAATATAGTAGGAACGCATACGTTAGGAACAAACCATTTGTGGTTGATATTTGGTTGATTCTATATTTCTAGTCTGGAGAAGATATGTGTACATATTTTATTTTTCTGCTGAGTGTGTAAACGCATTTCATGTTTTGCATTGATCAAGTCTTATCTCTCTATATGGTTTTGCCATTTGTCATTTTTCGGTTTAGTTTTGTTCTATTTAAGGCTTATAATAATAAAGTGGCGAGGGCAATAGTCTAATATAATACGTTATACGAAAATAAAATATCGTAGGTTTGAATGTGTCATGTGAATATTGATTTTGCTAGGTAGATTTCTATTTTGACATTCAACTCTGTTAAAACGTGTTATGAGGTATGCATGACTAGTTTTTCGAAAATTCTTTCTTAATCATTGGTATTATCAATAATAACACTTCTTTTATTCTCAATATTTGTTTTTAAGTTTTTTCTACTTTGTCGACATTTTCTTCAATTTTCTTCTATTCTAATTATTTGAAAATTCAAAATTATGATTATATTTTAAATTATTATTAGTATTTTTTTAAATTTGACCCAAAATTAGTATTCATTATATAAAAAACTTTATACATACATACATACATACATACATACATACATACATATATATATATATAATTTGTACTAGGAACACTAAAAACAACTTTTTATTGTTTCACTGTTTGCGAAGAAATATTTTAAAGGGTAAAGGCCCATTTTTGTCCCTGACAAAAAATACGGTGCTCATTTCAGTCCCTGACAAAAAAAAAAACACCTCGTTAGTCACTGACAAATACTAACGTGGGACAAGTTAGTCTCTGACAATTACTATGAGACATTATAGTCCCTAACAATATTTAAAATGAGACTAATTGGTCCCTGACAATTAGTATGTGGGATATTTTAGGAACGGACGCTGACTAACGGAAGTCACATAGGGACTAACTTATCTCACGTTAGTAATTGTCAGGGGCTAAGTGGTAGTTTTGTTTTGTCAGGGACTGAAATGGGCATCGTGTTTTTTGTCTGTGACCAAAATGGGCCTCTGCCCTATTTTAAAATAGGAAACAAAATAAAAATAATGTAACATTTCTATAATCATTTCTTAAAATAGGCTACTTCTTGGGTTATTCTCATAGAAGTGGCTAACCATAGAATATATAATATATAAAAATCAGGCCTTTATAGTCAAGAAACTCAAAGCCCAATATGTAATGATAAAGAAATTTCCGAATCCCTGCCCAAATTGAAAAATTAAAACCCAAGATAGCAAAGGGGGTCATGCTATAGTATTTTGTTTTTGCTGCTGGACCATAATTAGGGATAGCAATGAAATGACACATTTCATGATTAATTTGAAACTCAGAGTATCTATGAGCACGATGAACTTACTTAAGTATTAAGGTACATTTATTAAGTAGATGGGCAAAATATCACTTGTAATAACCTTTATGGCGGAGTTAATTTTTTACAAATTTTTTATAACCTTTAGTGAAACGGGGTAGGTTGAGTTATGCAACCCATTTATCAAGGCGGGAGGCGGGTCAACCCGTCCTGCCCAGCCTCGTTTTCATCAGGTCAATGGCGGGTCGGTCAGGTCGGGACAGGTTAGCCTGTTTTGCCACCTCTAATTAAACTTGATCATTCCAATACTAAATAATTTGAATTTGAGATCAAGATTGAGTTACCCGACTCTTTTAGTTCATGTACTTTATTTAATTAATACTACACTTTTTTTAATCAATTTAATTAATGCTTTTAAGCAAGTCAAACTCAAGTTTTAAATTCAACTAGCAAGATACCCGTGCATTCGCACGGGTCACTTTCGTTTTTATATATGTTCGAAACTGACCTATATTAAAGTAAGCTTGCTTTCCCATGAGCACTATAACAAAATAACAATAGTAATCCAGTATATATGAAAGCTAGACAATGGTCCAATGTGATGCATTGGTGAAACAGTTTGTGAAAATAATTTTATATTTTATATTTGGAATTTTTTTTTATCTTAAAAATAGTAAGATTATAAAATATTATCGACAAAGAAATATTAAGGTAATACCAAAACAATCCTCCTAATTAAGGTAACTCAAATACAATACACTCGTGTATTACATCGGTTTTATGCATGCTCGAAACGGCATGTACGTAAACAATTTATTATATAGTAATAAGTTTATTTATATTGCATCCATGTATAGTAACATCTATTATGAAGAAAACAAAGACTGTACAATAAGATAACAACTTTTCAGTTCGTAAGAAATTAAATATGTTTCGTATATTCATCACAACATAATTATTTGCTAACATGGTTTCAAATAAAATAATTACTCTCCCCTTTGTCATACATATAGTAATAAGTTTATTTATATTGCATTCATGTATAGTAACATCTATTATGAAGAAAACAAAGACTGTACAATAAGATAACCTTTCAGTTCGATCTTAGTGGCACTTGAACATCAATCCAAAAAGTGAAAGACTTATAAAACACTAATACTCTAATTAATCACATATTTGAAGCACGGTTGTGCTTCAATCCAAGCAGTAGAAGATTGACCTTGATCATTTGCTCCAGACACATTTCTGATCCTTGATATATTCGAGTCGCACCTACCGATTAACCCACCAACCATTGTTTCCAAATCAGCATTTCAAATGTAACATAATCAACTGAAATATTGACTGTATCCAAGATTGGAGGTGCATATGTACATGCTGCACCAAAACACCAACAAAGGTGCATAATCATGTATATCATGAGTCCAAAGGTTACAAAAAATAGATGAACCCCCCCCCCCCCCCCAGCAGTTAGCATATTGTCGTAACTCCCCAAGGAGTAAGCGCCCAAACCCCCTGCTAAAATGTTTGTTGCAGTAACATGCCCATCACAACATTATCACCAAAATTTCAAAGCCACAACTAATAAAGCAGAGAAACACTATATAACACCTAGTCACCTACAGCCTAAGCTGTCACCTATATTAATTCTGGAGGAGTGCTAACAACACACTCTCATCTACTTGTTCACATTCATGTGGGTCCCATTAATTCATGTTGGTCCCACATTAAGAGAGGAAAACTTCATTTAAATTCCATGTCATATATTAAACAAAAAATCGTTACTCAAATGCAAGTTCATTATACAGATTTATAAAAATAACACCAAGAAAGTGGAAGAGTACATTCAACATGAGCAAACTCATTCCTTCACCAATATTTGAAAAGACACGGTAAATGAACTAACCCATTCCTCACTAACCCTTTCACAAACCAATCCATTCCTCATTTTCTTAGTCAAAACCTTCTAAACATGAGCAACAACAAATATCAGTATCATTAGAAGCTAATCTTTAGAACAAAGGACACAAAATTTGACTTATGGCAAGAGATGTTACATCTGTTAGGTCTGCAAGCTCATAAGAAAGGAAAACAAAAGAATGATCATTTACTTGAGATCGTCCAATTGTTACACCAAACTTGCTATTCTTTTTCAACATAACAATCTCAAAGACATGTATCCTAGGCAAATTTCCCGCAGATGTTACGAAAGAAACTTATCCTGCAACTTAAAAAATTATTTCAAAAAAAAAAACTTGGTTTTCAGCACACAAAAATCCTATTTACAGGAAAACTGTTCATATCTAATTATCCAATATAGTGTCAGAATAACAAAAAAAAATATAAACTATAAGGAAATTTGAAAAATCAAAAGGGATTAATGGGAAGCAAACTATGAATGCTGCATGAATGCTTCAGTCTATCACTTTGCTTGTATGATGTGCATCAATGCTTCGGTCTAACATTTTGTCCTGATGTCAATGACTTGTTAAATAAATAAAGATTAACATCCTTTATAATGGCAGTGATACCCTTTAAAAATTCAGTTTATAAAAAATTATCCTTTGTTAAGACTAAAAAACAACACAAACAACTATGAATATGAAAATAATCTAAAATAAAGAAACTACCAGATATTAGTTTACTGCCATAAGAGTTTATTAGTCAATTACAACAGAGAATAAGGCCTCCAATACTGAGATCCTCGATTTAAATCATTATCTTCAGGAAATCACACTTTATATTAATCGCAGCAAAAAAAAAAAAAAATCATAACCACTCCACTTAAACCTTGTCAGTGGTTTCCCCCGTTTTTCCTAGTTCATGTGATGCTTTTGAAGAAATGAACCTTGCAATGAAGGTTGATCATTGGTTTTCTCTCATTCCTGCCAATCATTATCATGTGAGTGTAAGGAAGATAGAATCAATTGGAGGCATGTTCAAATTCGAACCTGCTAAGGTAACACCATCACCCCCAGATCTGATCTTGCCGTCGAACCAGCATTGTCCAGCTTGAACTCGTCGGAGCACCGCCGTCCATCTAAAAAAGAATAAAATTAGAAATTTAGTTACCACGCTTTAGAATGTGAACATGTTATCTAGCTTTTAACTTACAGTTGCCAATTTTAATCGTGTATAATCAGCACATGCATTAATGTAATACAAAACAAAAAGCAAGGACAGTTTCTTGATTGAATCATGAGGGTTATTAAACAAAATAAGACAGCACTGTTGAGATCAGGGCTTGCAATATTTTAATATAAGCTATTAGCATTGTAGAATTCTGGTGAATCTCCAATTAGTTAAGTTAGTTAGGATATGCCATGTATAATAAAGCTGTGTGATAACTGTATATAGGCCATAGTGTTTCTGTTTTTCAGTTTCTGGTTTGTTTGTAACTGAATTGTAACTAACTTTGGCTATGTACTAGTTATATAAAGTCATAGCTTGAGTTTAGCATAGGTGATGCACATTTGAGCAATATGCTACAGAAAAGAGTTGAGTGATTCATAGATAGCCAAGTGAGTTCAAGTGAGGGAGTGTGTGAGTTCATACCCAAGATTCTTGTAATCTGTAAAGTCTTGATAGTGATGAATGGAAGTCTCAACTGCAGTGTGGATGTAGGAGCTTGACCAATAAGCTCTGAACCACGATAATTTCTTTGTGTCCTCTTCTCAATCCCTTTCTCTTTCTGTTTCTTGCACTGCAAGCACCATAGTGCTGAACCTAAATTCTGAGTTTACATAACAACTGGTATCAAGAGCCTCTGCTGGGAGGCGTGTTCCGCTATGGGTTCAGCAAAGTTTGATGTAGATAAGTTCAATGGTGAAAACGATTTCAGTTTATGGAGAATCAAGATGAAAGCACTCTTGGTTCATCAAGGACTCGAGGATGCATTACAAGGAGCAGCTAAGCTTCCGGAGGATCTTTCTGACAAAGACAAGAAAGACATGCTTAGCAAGGCTCATAGCATCATCATTCTCTCCTTAGGTGATGAGGTTCTCAGGGAAGTAGCTCAAGAATCCACTGCAGCCGGTGTTTGGTTAAAACTGGAAAGTCTCTATATGACTAAGTCTTTAACCAATAAGCTATATTTGAAGAAGCAACTTCATCAGCTCAAGATGGAAGAAGGTATGTCAATCAAAGATCATGTCTCATCCTTCACAAGAATCATTCTTGATCTGAAAAGTATTGATGTTGAGATAAGTGAAGAAGATCAGGCAGTGATGCTTCTTTGTTCTCTGCCCTCATCATTTGAGAACCTTGTTGATACAATGCTGTATGGAAGGGATACCCTCACATTGGAAGAGGTTAAAGCAACCCTGAATTCCAGAGAAATGAAGAGGAAGATCACTGAGAATAGAGGAGAAACTAGTGATGCTGAAGGTCTGTATGCTCGAGGAAGACCAGAAAAAAGGGAAGGAAAGGGCAAGAACAAATCAAGATCAAGATCCAGAGCCAAGAAGAGGTGCTACTATTGTCAAAAGGAAGGTCACTTCAGGAAAAACTGCCCTGAAAGGAAAAGAAAGAATGGAGGCAGCAGTAACAATAATAACAGCAATTACAATTCCAATGACATGGCTGTTGTGGCAGATGGATATGAAAGCTCTGATGTACTAGCAGTCACTGAAGAAATGGGAAGTGATGAGTGGATTCTTGATTCTGGATGCTCATTTCATATGACTCCAAATCGGGAATGGTTTGATTCCTACAAGGAAGCTGATGCAGGAAAGGTCCTAATGGGCAATAACATTGCTTGCAAAGTTATGGGAGTTGGCACTGTCAAGATCAAATTAAGTGATGGAACAGTCAAAGTCCTCACTAATGTGAGACATGTACCTGAGCTCAAGAGGAACCTGATATCTCTAGGCATGCTAGACCAAGCAGGATGCTGTTTTACTGGTGAAAATGGAACCTTGAAGATCAGCAAAGGATCATTGTTGATCATGAAAGGAACCAGGAAGCATGGCTTGTATAGACTGCAAGGTAAAACCATTTTAAGCCCTTCTAGTTTAGTCTCTGTGTCAAAAGTCAATTCCACTGCACTTTGGCATTATAGACTTGCTCATGTAAGTGGTAAGGGTCTAGAAGAACTATACAAACAAGGCTTAATTGGGAATGGAGATTTTGAAAAACTTGAATTCTGTGAACACTGTCTTTATGGCAAACAGAAAAGAGTCAAGTTCCTAACTGCATCACACACCACTAAGGCCATAGTGGAATATGTTCACTCAGATATATGGGGACCTGCCAAGGTTCCCTCATTGGGAGGAGCTAGATATTTCATATCCTTCATTGATGATTGTTCAAGAAAGGTTTGGATTTACTTGCTAAAACATAAAAACCAAGCATTTAAATGTTTCAAGCAATGGAAAGTACTTGTAGAAAATCAAACAGGCAAGAAGGTGAAAGTCCTAAGGACAGACAATGGTCTGGAATATCTAAATGAAGAATTCACTGAATTTTGCAAGGATCATGGCATAGTAAGGCACAAGACAGTAAGGCACACACCTCAACAGAATGGTTTGGCAGAAAGGATGAATAGAACCATCTTGGAAAGGGTTAGGTGCATGCTCTCTTTTGCAAACCTGAACAAAAGCTTCTGGGGAGAAGCTGTCCATACAGCTAGCTACTTGATCAATAGGTCACCCTCTTCTGCCATAGGTTTTAAAACACCTGAGGAACTGTGGTCTGGAAGGGCACCTAGCTATGATAACATTAGAATATTTGGCTGCCCAGCTTATATTCATGTCAATCAAGGAAAGCTAGAGCCAAGATCAAAGAAAGGAGTCTTTCTAGGGTATCCTGATGGGGTGAAAGGCTACAAGGTATGGTTAACTGGTCCAGGAGGAGGCAAGTGCATGATCAGCAGGGATATTGTGTTCCTTGAAGAAGCAATGCTTGAAAAAGATGAAGTCAAATCCAATCAATTACAGGACAATGGCAAGACAGAGAAGAGTGTTCAGCTGGAGGTGGAGCATACTGAAACAGACAGACAAGTGGTCACACCTGAACCAGAAACTGAACCTGAAACTGAACCAGAAGTTGAAACTCCTCAGTCCACAGCAGTATCAACTTCATATAATCTGATTAGAGACAGAGAAAGAAGGCAAGTTAAAGCACCTCAAAGGTTTGGCTATGCTGACTTGATTGCATATGCTTTAAGTGTTGAAACAGCAAAGCAGGATTCTGATCCTGGCAGCTTCAAAGAAGCAATTTCTGGTCCTGATCATGAGATGTGGAAGACTGCCATGATTGAAGAAATTGACTCTTTAATGAAGAACAACACTTGGGAATTAGTTGAAAAACCTCCAAAGCAAAGAACTGTTGGCTGCAAGTGGATATATAAGAAGAAACCTGAAGTTCCAGGAGTAGAGAGAAGCAGATACAAAGCCAGGCTTGTAGCTAAAGGCTACACACAGAGAGAAGGGATAGATTTCAATGAAATCTTCTCTCCAGTAGTTAAGCACACAAGCATAAGGGTCATTCTATCTCTTGTTGCTGTCTATGATCTAGAATTAGAGCAAATGGATGTAAAAACAGCATTCTTACATGGCCAGCTGGAAGAAAAGATCTACATGAACCAACCTGAAGGATTTGAAGAAAAAGGAAAAGAGCATATGGTTTGTGTACTGAAAAGGTCCCTATATGGCCTGAAGCAATCACCTAGACAATGGTATAAGAGATTTGACTCTTTCATGCTCTTAAACAACTATGTCAGAAGCTCATTTGATAGTTGTGTTTACTTCAAAAGACTTGAATCTGGTTGCTTCATATACCTTCTACTTTATGTAGATGATATGCTTATTGCTAGCTCAAATATGAATGCAATAAGCAAGCTTAAAGATCTTTTAAATACTGAGTTTGAAATGAAGAACTTGGGAGCTGCAAGAAGGATTCTAGGCATGGAAATCATGAGGAAGAGATCAGAAAAACTTCTCTACTTGAATCAGTCCAGCTACATTGATAAGGTTCTGCACAAGTTCCACATGCATGATGCAAAGACAGTTGTGACTCCTATAGCTGGACATTTCAGATTATCAGTAGAACAGTCACCTAAGAATGATGAAGAACTGAGATACATGAGCAACATACCATACTCTAATGCTACAGGTAGCCTAATGTATGCTATGGTTTGCTCAAGACCTGACTTAGCATATGCTGCTAGCTTAGTCAGTAGGTTCATGGGAAATCCAGGCAAGGAGCACTGGCTTGCTGTTAAATGGATTTTCAGATACCTTAAGGGTACTAAATCCCTTGGATTGATCTTTGGAAAAACAGAATCAACAAACCAGAATCTTGCAGGGTTTGTAGATGCCGATTTTGCAGGGGACATTGATAAAAGAAGGTCACTAACAGGCTACATCTTCACCCTGTATGGGAATGTAGTGAGCTGGAAGGCAAATCTTCAATCCATTGTTGCTCTATCAACAACTGAATCTGAATATATTGCTCTCACTGAAGCAATCAAAGAAGCAATATGGTTGAAAGGGTTTATAACTGAGCTAGAAGGGAAGGATATCTCTACAACTGTTTGGTGTGATAGCCAAAGTGCAATTTGTCTCTCAAAGAATCAAGTATTCCATGAGAGGACAAAACACATAGATATAAGGTTGCATTTTATCCGAGACATCATAGCACAAGGAATGGTTGAAGTGAAGAAAGTGTCCACTGATCACAACCCGGCTGATATGTTGACTAAAGTGGTTCCAAGCACCAAGTTTGCACACTGCTTGAATTTGGTGAATATTGGGACCTGCTGCTGCAAGTGAAGTCCTCAAGGGACTGATGGCATCTCTAACTACTTGTATTGAAGATTCAAGGTGGAGAATTGTAGAATTCTGGTGAATCTCCAATTAGTTAAGTTAGTTAGGATATGCCATGTATAATAAAGCTGTGTGATAACTGTATATAGGCCATAGTGTTTCTGTTTTTCAGTTTCTGGTTTGTTTGTAACTGAATTGTAACTAACTTTGGCTATGTACTAGTTATATAAAGTCATAGCTTGAGTTTAGCATAGGTGATGCACATTTGAGCAATATGCTACAGAAAAGAGTTGAGTGATTCATAGATAGCCAAGTGAGTTCAAGTGAGGGAGTGTGTGAGTTCATACCCAAGATTCTTGTAATCTGTAAAGTCTTGATAGTGATGAATGGAAGTCTCAACTGCAGTGTGGATGTAGGAGCTTGACCAATAAGCTCTGAACCACGATAATTTCTTTGTGTCCTCTTCTCAATCCCTTTCTCTTTCTGTTTCTTGCACTGCAAGCACCATAGTGCTGAACCTAAATTCTGAGTTTACATAACAAGCATAAATTAGTTCATAGTGTACCTTAAAGGGATGGAACCTGGACAGGAAGAAATTCAAGTGCAAAAGCACTCCATTTGTTCACCTAGTGCTCAAATGGCATGGCCTCATTGAGCATAATCATTTCCTCACAAAGTTGGCTGTCAAAGGTGCTTAACAAAAGGCAAAATGATGAGTCCTTCTATAACCACACAAGATTAGGGTTTGAACATGTTAAAAGATACATAACCCACCACTCTCTCCATCAACTGCATAAGTACCCTTGTCGATAAGATCAATCATGTCAAAACTCCAAATGTCCTTTCCCCTAAAAAATCTGATAACTGACTTAAGTCATAATGTAATAAGTAATAATAAAAAACATTTCCCTCAGAACCAATGCTTTATCATTAAAAGGAAAAAGTATGTTCAGCATCTTACCTTTAGGACCTACTTTACCAGAAATCTTAATTGCATATGAGGTAGCAAGATCTTGATTGGCAAGAGATATATGTAATATAAAGAATAAAGAATTGTTAAGTTCCATACTAATTGCTAAACTTTAGAGGTAAACTTTATGTGCAACAAAAATAGTTGTTAGTCAAATACTAACCTGCTCAGTCGCAAGACCACCTCCACAATCAAAGACCTCCTCTAAAGCATTCAAAACAAAGATTGTCTTCTTTGGGTACAACTTCAGAAAATCATCCTCTACGTACGCCTTTGCAGCATTTCCAATAATTCCAGTAGTGTATCAGGAGCCATGTAGAGCCAACCTTCATATTGAAAAACTAATCATATTTTATGTAACATACAGCATTCTAAGTAAACTATATTTAAAAATAAACTCAAATAATTTCAACAACATATCAACAAAGAACTTACCTATTTTAAAACTCCATCCCTTTAGCAATATCATGATTCAATAACAGCCTAGAAGCATGGATTGTATTTTGAACAACAATACTTTCTAGTTATATAAAAGGAAAAAATAAGTACAAATATAGAAATTCACTCAAATCTAACACATGTTTGTGTCAGTGTCACAGTGTTAAAGACAAGAGACAAAGTGAAGAAAGTTGTAGAAAAAGTAATGTTAGTGAATTTTATAAGAAGAAAAAAAAAACAGGGGAGGTTGATAATGAATTAGGCATGATGAATTAGGCATGAAATATACATTGTAGCATTGAAAAAAAAAACAATACAAATTGAGAGAAAAAAAATGAGAAAGCAAAATATTTAAATATAAAAAAAAATAGCCATACCTGCGCACTGACAAAGAAAAAAATAGCAATACCTGCAAAGTTATCTAAACAAATTGAACTCATAAGATCTATAATATAAAAAAACAATTTATAAATAGTTTGAAGAGTTAGAAGCTTGGGTTTAGATATGAAAAGTCAGAATCTTGAGAATGAAGAGGAAAGGAGTTTTGGAAGAAACCCATGGACAAAAAAGGGTTTGCAAAATCATGTTTGCTTTTTGACACAGAATCAAAAACCAGGGAAGGCAGCAACGAATACACCCAAAGAGTGGCAGGACCTCGAAAATCCATAGAGATGGAAGAAAGAAAGATGCAAGAAAGAATGAAAGATGCAAAACAGAGATGAAAAGGGAAAAGGGGAAAGGTGGTACGGGAGGAAAATAAGAGAGATTATGATGAACATATGCTTGTGTAGTGGTCAGCAATGGAGAGGGCTCAGCAAGTGGGTGTAGTGGTAACTGAGAAGAGGATAATACATGATAGAGAAGAGATAAGGTATGAAAGAGGAGAAGTTGACCAACAGTTACAAAAGAGGATTTGGATTTTTCTTCATCCAGAAGAGAGAATGAGTGAGCAAAAAGACAGAGATTTGAAATTTAAAATTGGAGATTGAGCGGGAAAATGGGTGAATGAGAGTGTATAAGAGTTAGATAGTCTTTTTTATTGCAAATAACGACTCATTTAGGATCCTAACTAGGGGTGGCAATTTTCCCCAATAAATGGGGATCCCCGCTAGGACTACCCTGTTTGGGGCTCCGTGGGTGGGGATTTATTCCCCGCTGGGACGGGGATGGGGGAGAAAATCCCCTCGAAGGCAATATGGGGACGGGGACGGGGACGGGGAGCATACCTCCGCCCCGTGGGGACCCCGTCCCCGATAACCTTACAAAAATTCCCTTGATTATATATATATATATATATATATATATATATATATAAACCTATTTTTGTAATTTTATATATATTTAGATATATAATTTTATTAAATTCATAAAAGAAACTTAAAGTATATCTCATTTAAATATCAGAAGCTGCAGCCTCAAACACAACGACCAAACCTGTAACTTTATTAAATGAAATCCCTTTACAGATTTTCTGTAAATTCTTAAAAACAAAAGCATGTTGAATGTTCCGGAATCTGAAAAGTGAGTGTAGAAAAATGAATCAAACGTCTTCGACGATGCTGACAATAATAAGGTAGGTTTGAGTGAATTTAATGCAATCTAAAAGGGGAATCCAGTGAAGGAAAGATAATTATTGACAACAAGAAATTTATGATTTGAATCCGGACTAGTTTTCCCATTCGAGATCCTCCTGGGGAGGCGGGGAACGGGGATGAGGATGGGGAGAGAAATAGGAGACGGGGAGCGGGAGGGTACTCCCCACGCCCGCTCCGACCCATTGACATCCCTAATCCTAACTAGAGCCATATGTTTTATGAGTGCTGGTATTGTCATCCCAAGAGGGACAACATACTGGACAACCAGTATGCATGCAGTGGGGGAGTGGCAATTTTGTAATTTTGACAATGTGTAGTGGCATTTTTGGAACGAACAGTGCATGAACAGTACGTGAACAGCGAATGAACAGTGTATTTTCAGATTTTTTTAAATATTTAAATTTTAAAAACTTAGTTATTTAGTCAATTACGTGCAGATATTTGGTTAATCACGTGTAAATATTCGGTAAATTCAGTTCATTATATGGTTAATCGGTCATCTAGCTTCAGGATAACCCATTAATCATATAATGAATTGAATTAACCAAATATTTGAATGTGATTAACTAAATATTTACATGGTTGTGGAAAATGATTGCAAGTTTCAGGATGACCCGTTAACCATATAATGAACTGAATTAACCAAATATTTGCACGTGATTAACCAAATATTTACATGGTTGTGGAAAATGATTGTAAGTTTCAGGATGGCTCATTAACCATATAATGAACTGAATTAACCAAATATTTACACGTGATTAACCAAATATTTTTACCTAATTAATAAAAAATATTAGTACTAAAAAAAACTTTTAAAAAAAAAGGTAAATTACTGTTCAACTATACATATTGTCTTGTATAGATATCAAACCCAGGCTAATTCTAGGGTGCACAAGCTTCATGGATACCCCCACCATGCACAAGGAGTTTTAACCATTGGATTCCGCAGGACTACAGATCTTAATCTAAACCATCCACACCCAATCATTTGCATTCACTTCTCTCCCTTCTCCTTTCCTCATCCTCCTCCACCCCAGCCCCCTCCGACAGCAAGTCCAGCCCGGAGGTAGGCTCGTCCAGGATCAGCGGGCTCGGGTCCACCGGCATTTCATGTGCGATGCTCTATGAGAAATCCCAAGCGGCAGTTCCAGATCGTGACCCATGTGGCGATTCCAGGCGGTTCAGATCGTGACCCATGTGGCCATAACCAACAAAGGATTGTGACCCATGTCGGCGTTGGAGTTTGCTTCGGAGCCGTAGAGGTAACGGAGGGCATCGAGGGAAGCGTAGAAAGGGAGGTAGACGGTGTTTGCAGAGGACGGATCTTGGGTGAGGCATGGGTACTCCACCATTCGACGGTGGCGGTTCGTGCGTGGCAGCACTGCAGCGAACCGAGGAGGAAGGCCGGCGGTCCGAGGCGGAGCTTGCGGCAGTGAAGGATACGATACGGTGGTGTGGTCGTGGCGGAGCTAGGAGGCGCGATTTGGTAGGAGAAAAGCAACAGCGATGGCGGAGGAGTGGCGATAGAGCTGTTACTAATGACGGGATGGCGGAGCACATTAATAAAACTTCGACTGTTAAGGGGGAAGGGAAGGTGTTTGCCAGGAAGGTGGCTGCCAAGGAGGTGGTGGAGGAAGGGAAGAGGGAGAAGGGGAGAAAAGGGGGGGAAATCATGTGTGGCAAGTCCACTATAAGATATATTATAAACTTTGTGATCTAATGGTCTAAATTAGAAACTAAACTTGTGCATGGTGGTACCACCTATTATGGTGGTCCACCATAGAACTTGCCATCAAACCCAGTGTCAGAAAAACATTTCTGAAGTTTTATTTCCTAGTCCTCTTGTCTTTTGCTATTGATCAAGCAGTGGACTAAATTGTCAGCCACTTATGACTTTTCTTGACAAAGAAATTAAACAATTCCCAGGGGTTCCAATTCAATTCTACTTCTATCGTTCCTTGTTACCAAACGCTCCTCATCCCAATTCACTTCAATTCCTCTCTCCCTCTATCAAATTAATTAATGGCTTTCCTATCCCACTTCTGTATATTACTCATCTTCAATCTTTTCCATCTCCAAGTCACAACAAGCAAACATATTACTTGCAATACAATATCATGCGGTGACATAGATATTAAGTTCCCTTTCGGTTTAAAAGGAAGCGATCAAGATCATAGATGTTATTATCCCACTCCCACTTTCCAACTTTCTTGCAACAACCTTAGCCAAACAATCCTCACCCTCCCAAACTCTTCCGGTGACTTGATCATCAAACGTATTGATTACGGGGATCAAACCATCCAAGTCAACGACCCAGAAGGTTGTCTCCCAAAACGGTTCTTACATAACTTAAACCTTTCAGGTTCACCATTCAACTTTGATCCCACGATTTATGGCAATTATAACCTCACTTTCCTTCGTTGTCCCTCCAACTTGACCAAGTCATCACCACTGGCACCAATCTCTTGCCTTAGCGATCAAAGAGGAATTAACACCAACGTTAACTCTTCTTCTTCCTCGGTTATAGTGTCATGGTCGCGTCCTATTGTGTCATCACCTTTGTCTCAAAGGTGTGAGGTGATTTCTTCAGCTGTTGTTCCTCTCCCGAAATTGGACATGCCCATGTGGCCCTTCTGGCCTGATCTTAACACTGATGTTGGGTTGGTTTGGACCGAACCGAGATGTGGGAACTGTGCAATTAGTGGCCAGGTTTGCGGGTTCAGCAAGGATAACAGTTTACAAGTTGGATGCTTCTCCAGTCCCCAGACCAAAAGCCAAGGTATATATGCTCTTTGTTTTTCCAATGAAATTCTTATTGCAGGCTGAAATTTATTATTTGATATATCCAAGATTGTAAAGATATGGTCGTAGAATTAAATTAATATTTAAAAGTGCTTTTTACATGTATTAAAAAAACAATAAATACTTTTTTATAAACTACCATAATTAGGATTTTTGCCTCTTCAGTGGCATCTCGGCGAAGGCGGAGGAGAGGGGAGCCTTTAGATGTCATGGCCCCCTCAACTCCAACTGGGTGATTTTTTTCCTCCTATACATACATATAGATATTAATGAATACATTAGTAACTCTCTAAAGTTACATATTATTAAATAATATGATTGATGTATTGCTATTGTAGTATCTAGATACTCTCAATGAGGTGATGCTTTTTACGTTTTTAAATCATTGGTGTCATTTGATTTTATTTTCATTTGGTATCATGGAAATCACTGACAAGCTTTGTCAAGCTTTACAATAAAAATCTTAAGATATTTTTGAATGTCATGACATCTAACACAAAATCATTGATTCAGAAGTTAAGAGATTGTAGTCGAAAAAATCTAATTTGAGAAAGTTCTTTTTAAACATCATAAGTTTTTCAAATTCTTGATGAGTGTTTCTTCATCAAATAACTTATTATAAATAATTTTTTATTTTTAGTAACTTAATAATGTTAAGTCAATATATAGCTGGTAATAACAAAAAAAATTAGGGTGAGTGTAATTTATAGCATAATTTGGGATTTGATGTTATTTTAATGAATTTAGAGATAGTTAAGTATAATTTACTATTTATATTATATTAAGTGGATAATCATATTTCAAATTTGTTTTATATAGTTTACCTTTGTATGTTAGTCATTTTCTCTATTAGTATTTCATGTTATATAAATGTCTTGGGTCCCCCCCATGTCAAATTCTTGGCATCGCCCCTGATCTTGAGGCATCCCTATAGGCTTCAGCTTTTTGAATCGGCTAGGCAGCTATGAGACTAATCCTTAGTCAATTGTTCAGAGTATGGAATTAACCCTTAGTTTTCGCAACCTCCCAACCAGAGTGTCATTTATAATAAGTAAAATGAGTTACAAACCAAATGAATTTTATATCTGTTGCCAAACTTAAAACATTTTTTTTTTTTTTTTTTTTGTAGAACTTAAACAACTAATCTCAACTGTTTTTGACGGGATTTAAATTTTTATCATTGAGTAGTAGCAGGACTAAGAAGATAAGTTTCATCAGGGTGGGGGATATACGTGGTTTGAACTTTACAAGTGATGCTCTAGGATACGTGGTTTGGACTTTACAAGTGATGCTCTAATCAATCACGATATTCATACATCATTATTTTTTATACTATTTTATAAACATCAATCAAAACACTTTTGCTTTGATTTAATTTCAGTCATTGATTTAATTAAATGACATATTCCATACAGGTCTTCCAAGAAGTGCTAAATATGGGTTAGCTATAGTACCTGGACTCTTGTGTATGATTGGGCTTTCTTGCTTTGTCTGCTGTAAGGTGAGGGTGAACACATATCGCCGAAGAAGCACAGAGCTTGCTACCACAATTTCCCTAGAACCCATCATCCCTTTTGTAATGGGACTCGATGGTGCCACAATCGAAAATTATCCCAAGACTCTTCTTGGTGAGAGTGCGCGCTTATTGAAGCCCAGTGACAATACCTGCTCAATATGCCTCTCTGAATATGAACCCAAAGACACGTTGAGGACCATACCTGATTGCAACCATTATTTTCATGCCCACTGTATAGATGAGTGGCTCAAAATGAATGGCACTTGCCCATTATGCAGGAATTCACCACAGCCATCGTCTACAGTTTCATTCTCTTCCTTCTCTCCCACTTCGTCATTGTCTTCTTCAACATAGATAATATAAGTACGAACCACGTCTTTGATTTAATATACACATATAGAGAATAGTGTTTGTATCTGTGCAATACATACTTTGTTTTTTTTTTTTTTTTTTTGTGCTAAAAAAAAAACAAACTATAGAAACAATAGAAAAAAACTATATCAAATTACAATATTTCAATGACACTATTGGTATATGGTATGTCAATTTCATCTCCCAAATTACAGTACATCTTGATATTTATTCACGCTCGTATCAACACATACAGTCTATTAGACAAGGGATAGAGATGATCAATGGTTATGGAGATTGGATGCATCGGGTTCTTATACAACCAAGACAGCATACAGGACTATGGAAGAGCAAACCTCTGGTGTGCAGAATCTGAATGTATCAGATCAAGAGGTGTCGAGATTGTTATGGAAAGGAAAAGCACCAACAAAGGTATTAGTTTTTTCATGGCAGTTGCTACAGGGAAGAATTCCAACTAAATTGAACTTACTAAAGAGAAGTGTGCAACTTACAGGTGGAAGATCAAAGATGTGTAATATGCAAAAGGACTGTAGAAACTGAAAAACATTTGTTTCTAGAATGTGATTTCATTTATGCATTATGGAACAAGGTGTATGGTTGGTTGGATGTTTCTTTGGCACAGCCAATGACAATTTCACAGCATTATTTACAACATAGGGGTCTGTTCAGAGGAAAGGAAAGGAAGAAAAGAGGAATGATAATCTGTCATGCTGTTACATGGACAATTTGGCTTGAAAGAAATGAATTTGTTTTTCATGACAGCAAACCAGATTTACTTAGAATGCTAGACTAGGTGAAATGCAGAGCTTGGAGCTGGTTGAACAACAGTTTGGATGGGATTATTTTGTTCTCTGACTGGTGTTTATGTCCATTGGAATGTACAAAATTTGCTGCAGGGAGTCAATAGGTGGTTTATAGTCTGTTGCAAGTGAAGCAATTAAGCAAGGGATATGTGGTGGAGATTTTCTGGCGCTGAACACACAAAGGCAATACACTACTAACAAAGATGCTGCAGTTAAGCATGCAGAAGTTTATGTACATGTGGGTCTGTTGCGGGTTGGATTTTATGCAGATATGGGAATAGCTGGATGGGAATTCTGTTTAGCTAGAAATAGTTTAGTGGCTGTTCTGTTTTGATGAGAAGGTGTTTTGGTGTGTATCAGGTATGCTATTAGTGAAATATAGCTAATAGGTTGGGTGGGACAAAATTAACGACATTGCCTGGTCCAATTTTATTGTAACTGGAATTGAAATGGGGTGGGACTTGTATCTAGTGAAACATTGGGTTGTAAATGTTTAAGTACATCTTGTACTAATTTATATATATACAAATATACTTTGTTGATAAAAAAAAAAAGCTAGTAAACTAGTTTATTTGAACAGGAAAAAGTTATTAGAGTTATTTGATAAGCGAGTTTTTCGAAGACAAAAGCTTTTCTTTCAGAAGCTAATAAAGATAGCTTACAAGCTAGAGGCTACATGATTTTTTTTTTTACCTAGTTTTATCTTCAGTTAGTTTTCAAAAATAACAATATTTTATCCTTCTCTAACCTTTGTTCTCAGCATTAACAAACCACCTCCCTTAGCCCATATTTAAAAAATCTCTCTCCACATCTTATAAAAAAAAAAAAAATTCTCTCCTCACCCTTTCTCTTCAATTTCCCCCATCTAAACACTATGTAAAACTTTTACTTTCATTAAAAAAAAAAATTCAAAGAAAAGAAAATTAGCTGACACATTATTAATTGAAGTCGTTCAAATTTAGTGCAATCAAAATCGAATAAATTTAGTTTTTTTTTGTTGTTTCATCCTTTGAAGACGGATTAGATTGGATTAATTTTCCGTTTTGATTTTCAAAATTGATCCAATACAAATCAAAACAATTAATATTATATAATAATATATTTATTTGTTATTAACATTATTTATTTATAGCAACTCTAATTTCTTACATACTTATCTCATTTTATATTATCAAATATTACTTTAGATTTGTTAAATAAGCTATTTCCATTTGTTATAAGCTTTTGTCGTTAACATGAAACAGCAAAGGGGGTGTAGCTCATATGGTAGAGCGCTCGCTTCGCATGCGAGAGGCACGGGGTTCGATTCCCCGCACCTCCATTATCTTCTTTTATGCTTCCAAAACATTCATTTATTTATTCCCAACCTAATCGACGGCCGAAAATTGCACGTTATCCAAGTTTTGCGGTGGCGCACAACTTTTACATTCATCCCCTTCTCTTCTTCTAACCACCTCTCATTCCTCATCTCATCCTAACTAACAATTCAGAATGCAATAGAACTTCATCAGCAGCATTAGAGAGCTCAATCCAGAACCTTCTCTTTTTTGAGATTTCTGCTATGACTCTAAACCTATGCACTCCTTGCTTCTCTTTCTCTCCCTTACTTCACCACGCTAACCCTCCCTCTTCTACTACACTCTTCTTCCCTACTTCCTCCCTTCCCAACCTATCCAAATCCCTCAATATCAACAACATTTCTAAAGCTTCTCTCAGCGAGAGCCAAAATGATGTCTCTAACGACACCGTTTCCGACTCCGAATTACTGGATCAACAACTCGTCCTCCGAGTTGCCGCCGCCGCTAAAGACGCCGACGAGGCGTTGCACTTAATCGCTGAAAACTCTACGACGAAACGAGGCGGCGTCGTTTCGACCTCCGATTGTTGTTCCATTATATCCGCTGCGCTTAAACGCAACAATCATGAACTCGCTTTGTCCGTTTTCTACGCTATGCGCGCCAGTTTCGATCAAGGTTTCTTTCTCACTGCATGCTTCATTCCTTATGTTACTCTATGCTTAGCAACTCTGGTTTTTTTTTTTTTTTTTTTAATGCCTGAATTAATGCATAAATCAAAAATGAGAAAATAATGAAGATCCTGAGAATCGGAAATCTGAGATTGATATTTACTGCAGGTATAAAAGGTGTATATACATGTATAGAACAAGAGAAAGTAACTAAACTAATGTAATGTAACTAACATCTAACTAAGCTAACCAATCTTTAACTATACAGTATGGTAATAGCAGCTGCTGAAAGGTTGTTTTATTTTAGAGTAAACCTGGAGTTTGATCCCTAATTCCAACTTGGTTTTCGAAAATCTCAAATGCTGATCAAAATAGTTTTGTTATAGGGACTAAATTGTCCTTAAAATTTATCCTAAGATGGACTAATTTGACTCTCATTTGAGATTTTTGATGAAGAATCAAACGTGTCTCTGTGTTGTTTTTGCTCATGAACTAATTTATGCCTTTAATCTTTATTTTATTTTATTTTTCTGGAGAAATATGTCGATGTAACATTTATATCAGCTTTGTTGTGTTACTTAACTTCTACAATGTGATAACACTTTATGTACAATGACCAGTTGGCGAGAACGGTCCTTTGGTTGAGAGATGGAAGTGGTCGAGGCCAAATGCAGATATTTATACGTTGTTGGTACAGGGTTTGGCAGCATCGTTGAGGGTTTCTGATGCTCTTAGAGTGATTAAATACATTTGTGAGGTGGGCGTGTCTCCTAGTGAAGAGGTATGGTTAAAGATTTTTCTCTCTCTTTCTCTGTGTCATTTGTTGCACTGCATTGAATCGCTATACATCTAAGTTGTAATATATTCAGCATTGGAATATTGTGGATAATGATGCTCCAAAAATTGAATGGAAATTTCGTATGTATTGTTGAAGGTCCCTTTTGGAAAGATAGTGAGATGTCCTAGCTGTCGGATAGCTGTTGCTGTTGCACAGCCACAACAAGGTATTCAGGTATTTCAGTTTGTTCTGTGAATGTCAGATGCCTATACCAATTATATGGTGCAACTGCATTAGTATAGAGAATGAGGGTGAGCCTTGGTGCAACGGTAAGGTTGCTTCCTTGTGACTTGGAGGTCACAGATTCAAATCCTGGAAACAACCTCCTGTTTGCGGGGGTAAGGCTGTGTAGTGTGTACATCTACCCTCTCCAGACCCCACCAAGTGAGAGCCTTGTGGATTGGGCATTAGCATAGAGAGGCAAGCAAATTAAGTATTTCATTATTTATCCATGAATCATGACAGACATTAATTTGATTATTACTTTGATCAACACACAGGCACACATAATTTACTATACCTATTTCTGTAGAGATTTTGATATTCTGTAATTTAATGAATCCAAATCATTGGGATAAATGAAGGATGGGGTAAGTTTGTATCCATTTAGTGGTCAAGTAAATCGGGTATCCCTCCTCTCCTCTTGGGTCTTGATAAAAGGATAGCTTAACTACTATATAGTAGAGATCGTGCCCATTTCCATTCTTGATATGCAGTCATTCAGTCCAAATTTATGATGAAAGCAGCTTATAAAGAATTATTGCTCCATTCTGTTGATTGGACAGTGATGACAAAAAAGCAGTCTCAAAAGTTGTTTCGTGTAAGCTTGTACGGCTTTATTCCATAAATTACTCTCTTCTCTCTACAGTTACCTAGGTGAAATTTTTTATATACACTGATAGCATAATATTAACCATTCTTGTCTTATTAAGAAATTTCCTGAATGAGATGTTGTCAACGAGGATGTAATCCTCGTTGTGTACAGGACTAGGAATAAACTGTCATCATTAAGTGTGAAGTAATATTCTGCTATGGCCTTGGTTGAACTTGAGATACATGAGGCAGTACTGTCCTTTTATTGGTTCTCTGCGAGGTTTATTTTTGAATGAGACTCTGGATAGATCTGTTGTGATTTTCTCTTAGGAATTTACTACTTACGATTATATGAATATATTCTAGTTTTAAGGCGGACATGAACATTTCTGCTGCAGATAGTATCTTGTGCAAAGTGTCGGTACCAATATGAACTTGTTTCGGGTGATATAGTCAGTATCCAATCAGAAGAAATCAGGTTGGTTAGACATATTATTCTTTTTTTTTCATCTTGTCAATTGACAAAAAGTATACCAATTTTTCTCGAGTTTGATAGACATGACTGGTACTTTATTTTATTTTATTTTATTTTATTTAGGTTTCTACTTTATAACTTGTTGGTAGATTTTGAGTTTCTACTAATATTTGGATCCTATATTTGCCGTGGGAAGCACCATGCTTGAATCGTTCCAGTATTTGTCTTTTTTTCCCACTTTTATTTCGGTGTAACCGGTGTTTTGCTTTCTGTTAATATAATAATATATGTGTTTGGTGTTGATCATGGAATATTCACTTTTTCTAAGGATCTCCTCCTGCCGAACGCAGCATGGACATTACAGCATGGGAAAGGGGCTTAAGATTCCTGCAACTGATGAAGCAGAGCATTCCTGCTGCTGTTCACTCTATTGTGGTATATACTCTCCACTCACCTTTGACATCTTCCGCTGATTATATAATTCTGCAAGACTTGTAATTGAGGACCTTTATATGACTTGTGTAAAAGTTGGTTAGTCAGCTGCAAGAAGCTAGTGAAACAATGAATACCTTTTGATGCATTAGCTTTTTCAGCAGATATATGCTGGTTATTATGTTCTCTTATCAATTTGGAAAGTGAGCTCTGAGTTTTGACAAATTAGTGCTTCATTTCTTAGTTTTTTTTATCTATGAATTTGTTACTGAACTAGTCCCATTCATGTAAATTACTGATATGCTTGTTTAACACTCTTTTTATGAAGTCTCACTTCTATTACCTCTTTCCATCTATCCTTTCTTCTCCTGTCATTTAGGTGCAGACCCCTTCTGGCATGGCTCGCACTCACAGATTTGCAACTGAAACGGTTGACCTGCCAGCACAGGAAGGTGAAAGGGTAACTATTGCCGTGGCAGCTCCATCAAATGTATATAGGAGGGTGGGCCCCTTAAAATTCAGTCCAAGGGCCCCTGATTTCTATCCTGGTGAGGCTATGTGCATCACCAACCACAAAGATGGGCGGGAATCACTTCTGTTAAGAGCCCCAAGAGAAGAAGGAAATTCATCATTACTTAAACCCTCCCTTCTCTTTCCACTTATTGCTGTGTTTGCCACTGGTGATGCTGCCTCTGGACTCATTGACCCCAGCCTGCCCCGATTCCTGTCAGTAGTTGCAGTTTCATCTCTTGCTGTTGGAGCTACATTGAACTCCTTTGTTGTTCCCAAGTTTAATCAGGTACTCTTGTTAGTTCATCAGTTTTGTTCCCATTTGCTGCCTCATCTTCATCCAACTAATTTTACTTCTCCAAAGAAAGAAAAGCAATCATCTTGTTGATGATACCGTATAATTTTGTTTCTCCTATAAAAAATTAAATTGAAGGAGATAGTTGCTTCTTCAGTTGTCACTTTCAGTGATTTATACTTCCTATTCACAACTAAGGAGGGTTTGTCCTTTGTTTTATTACACTACACATCCTTGAATTTTATAATTCCTCTCCGATTATGACTTGGGGTCCCCTTTATTGGAAATTATAACTTATCTGTACCATTGTAATATGGAGCATCAGTTATGGCTTCATTTCCCCTTGGCTTCACTCCTCTATCCTAATACATTCTTCAATTATGAATGTTCTCAAGAAAGCATTAATAAGTTCATCTACATTTATTTATGTGACAGCTTCCACAAGGGTCGGTAGAAGCAATTGCTATCAAACAACGACTTTTATCACAATATGATGTGCTTCTGTCTCGCATCAAAGACCTAAGAGAAGCTGCTGAAAAAGAGGTGTGCTACATGCATGATTTGTAATTAGTGTAATGATATTGACCTTTATGTACTTGGGGAGGGGAGAGGTTATATGTCCTTCGTAAGATTTTAGCAGTTTTGCTATCATAATTTTCACCACTACCTATAATCACAACGATAGTGCATTCTTTTGGAGAAACTCACAAGTTCATCAAGGTAAGATGTAAGTGCTTCGCCTCAGACTTGGACATTCATTGATACACATTGTTGAAGACAGAAATTGAAAAGTTTTTAACTAATATGGTCATGTTAATGTACATCGATAATATTTATACATAATCCACTCTGAACTATCCTGCATTTTCACATGAATGTTGCTCTATATACTTTCTGTATTTAGAAGAAAAGAATGAAAATTAGAAGGAAAGACATTGTATCATATCTGGCTCTAATTAGCATGGATATCTCATGCAAAATGATGGTTTGTAGAAAAATTAGCGTGGTTGAAAATGAATTCAGAGTAACTCATTGAACTGAAGCATTTAAATTATTTGTTGCTGATAGAAAATACTTAAAAATATCATTAGTATTCTCTGGAAATTTTCTGAGCAAAGCACATTGGTACATCTCATTTCCCAGGATGAGAGAGTAAGATTCTATGTGTTTTTGTTTTTTGTTTTTTGTTTTTGAAGATAATAGTTTCTCTCCTCTCCTGTGGAAATATCTGTAGCTTGAGTTATATAAATTTTATTTGCTTCCTTTGTAGATTTGGATGTTAGCTCGAATGTATCAACTTGAGAACAAAATTTCAGCTGTTGGAGAACCTTCTTATCGGTGAACTGCTATAACATCATGCATCTCTATTTCTAGTGTATTGATGAAATAATCATATTTTTCCTAGTTTTCCAGTTATGTTGATGCCCTCAAGTTTTGTTTTCGTCTTTCCTCCTCTTACTTTGGTCTAGTCTGAAGAGACCATTGTTTATTCATTTTATTTATATCTAGGAATCGAAGAAGTAAAATCAAAAGGGTGCAAGAGAGCCTGCAGAACTCCCTCAGGGGACGGATTGAATTGATTGACAGCTATGCCAGGGTATGTTTTCTGCAAAGGCATGAATAGAAAAATTTCTCTCCTGAGCAATGCAAAAAATAGTTCTCCTGATTGCTTTCACAATATTTAAATCAATAAATGCGTGTTGATAATTCTCTTTGGTCAGATTTCTTCAATGATTGAAATTGAAGTGGAGATGGAAACGGATGTTCTTGCCGCTGAAACTGCTAGTAATACGGTAAACCACTAAATAATCTATTTATTTTGGGCTGTGATATCTTGCTAGAACAAGTTCAATTGGTTAGCTGAGAGTCCTTATTTTGCAGGATAGTATCACAGAACAGATTGAGCAAATCATGGAGCTTGAAAATCTGGAGGAGGTATATTCTCCTAATATGCAAGCCTCTTATCTAGGCATGAATATGGCCTCAGTAATATTTTCCTTCACAAAATGCTCACTCAAATATTTCTCCCAGAATTATAATAAACTTCTTAGACTATTTCATCAAAAACAAAAACAAAAACAAAAATCTTAAGTAAGAAGTAGAAAGCCAATAATTGAACCATCTCTATTATAGAATTTTCTTTTGACCTGAATGTCTGGCTAAGCCATTAAGATATACCTCGTCCTAGGTACCTGATTAAGTGATATCAGTAGTTCAGTACCTCGTCAGACATGTTGACTTGCCATGATAGATGAAGCATTAGCTGTTTAATGTGATTTTAACGATATCATATATTCTGTAGCGACAATCTAATCCAGCTTAACACAGGGTTTTTCTTTGCCAGAATGTTAACTGTGTTAGTAACAATTTATTCCTTTTAGCGTAGGAGTCCGTTGCATAGTTTTGTCACATATTGATGCAGTGTATTCATTTACCTTTTCTGTGCAGAGATGGAAAATACAAGTAGAAGCCAATGATGAGGCTGAAAGACTTCTTAGTTCCCAGACCATGCCTTTAGAGGAAGGTTAAAGATGTATAGATGCATCTAATTCGTTCCTCTGCACCATTAGTTGAGTCTCACTTCCCAGCTCAATGATTTATTCTTGACTGAGATAAAGAGCAACATCCAGTCACCTCTGCCTTTAGAAGGCGATTCTTGAAATTTTGGTATCTTAGAACTTTCACTATCATGTCTCGGGAAGGAGTGCATTGTATATATATGGGAGTGTGGCATCTGATGCAAATATTTGTTGACACTGAGAACAGTCTTCGTGCCTCTCGAGCTAGATAACAGCACATCACTGTGTAAATTCGTGGTTAATCATGTTGGTACTATGCTAATTTTATAATCAGTCTCAGGTCTAGATGAAGAGACTTGCATCAATAGACGAGTACAACACCTTCCCCTACTCAATCGTCAACCAGAATTCAAATTTCCACCATAGTAACCCAAAACATCAAACCCAGAAATCCATTGCATTAATCTCTTAATTTGCTCTTCACTTGCCATCCCTAGCCAGAGTATGTATCACATTATTCAACCCCTGCGAATAGAACCAAAATGGAAATGATCGAACAAAGAAGCAAATAATGGAATGTCACTATTCACTAGGTAGGGATTGAACTATAATATGAGAAGTCCAACGAGGCATCCAGAATGTCTTTGTAAATTGGGAGGGAATTCATATCCTTACAAAATAGACACGCAGATTACCTAACTGGTGATTTAGCGTTAGTAAGTAATTGTTAAACAAAATAATCAGTTAATTACTTACACTTAACCACAAATTGAATTAGCTATTTATTAAGCTGGTGTAATTAATCATTAATTATTTATACAATTGAATCAAGTATTTCACATGTCATATCAATTAGGATATTCCTATCATTTTGGAGCATGAGCTTAGTTTGACCTGATGACTCAACGAATCCAACCTGGTACAATGAGGAAAAAAATTATTTGGTCGGGGTCTTCAAGACTGGTTTTGTCTGATTTTGTATTTATTTATTTTAACATGACTTACAAAAACAAACAAACAATTTGATGACCCAATCCAAACTAATCTGATTTAAAACTCACCTAACCTAATCCAATCAAGGTTGATTAATTCTTTACTTATTTATTTATTTTATTTTATTTTGTTTTTTGTTTTTTGTTTTTTTTTTTGGGGTGGGGGGGTTCAAACTTGGTGCAACCTCACTTGTAATTATCCCTAGTTGGAGGTAGGGTAGAATTTCCTGAGTTGGAATAAAATGAATTACCTTAATTTCGAGACTTGGTCAAATTTTCATGCAATGATTGTTTAGATGATTTCATGTTTTATCAGTCTTGGTTGATTTTCTTTTAGGTCTTATTCACCAGTATCTTAAGGGTATTGGTTAATGATTCCATAACAAACAAATTTTTCTTGGAACGCGGAGTATTTACCTTCTCAAGATGTTAAATATATCACTTTTCAATAAAAAAAAATTTTTTGGTTCCTTAACTAATGTTCTAAGGATATTGGTTAGTATTATCCTCGTTCCTTTTTTGGCTGTCCTTGTTTGTGATTGTGTTCTATTCCCAAGGATAGATTGATCGAGAACTCACTTTGCACTTGTTATTCCAATTTCATGTTCTTTTATGATCCGGAGGCACTAATTCAAGGGACAATTAAGGTCCTACAGCAATAAAGTTTAAACGTTCAACCTTGTGTATTAGTACTAGATTGCTATCATAAATGACAATGGCAGTTGGTGAACTGAAAACTGAAAAGAGACAGTTGGCTAATGGTGATTGTATAGTGTGACTCCGAGTAGCTAAAGGCAGTGTCCTATCTTTGTGTCCAATCAGGAAATGACAAATATAAACACATGACCCACGATAGTATATTTAAGTGAGCTAAAAAGAGTCCAGTCAAACAAAACAAAAAAAGCTAGCTAATAAAAGTAATAAATTAAAGGATGTTACTAAAGAGTGCCATGACTAAAGATATTGATTAAGAAACTCATCACAGAATGAAAGTTTGTATTTAAATTATAAGTATATAACACTTTTTAAAATGTTAAATATATAATTTTTCATATAAAGTTTCATTTTTAAAAATTAATATCCTAAAAATACTCGTTAGCAGTCTCCTAAATTAAATAATACGTGTGTTTATGAAAAAATTAATGTGCTGTTTTATAAAAGGGTCATGTCAATGAGTATTATTTAATTTAGTAAATAAAAACTGGAAAATGGAAATAAAATAAACAAGCTCTAAGAAATCACTATTTTTGAATATTAAATAGATTAACGAAAAAATGTGCTAGATATTTTCAATAAAGATACGAGAATGTTAATAAATGTCCTTAGAACATTATTTAAGAAATCAAGAAAGAAAAATTTGTATGAAAAATAATATATTTAACATATTAAAAAGTGATATATTTAAGTTTTTAATATAAATTTTTTTTTTGAGGATTCCTTAACTGATATATTCTTAGGATACTCATTAGTGAGCCATAGAGATATGAACATGTTATTTTCTAATTACGAGGAAAATGAAAAAGTGGAAGACTTATCATCTGCCACCCCAAGCGGCTTGGGCGGTGAGGGTGAGAGTGAGAGGATTTTCTTATTTATTACTTCTTCTTTTTTTTGACGTGTTATTTATTACTTTTTGGTAATAGAGTACTTTTTTTTTTTTTTTTTGGAAAATAAAAGCATGTTGACTTTGATGGGTCACCTCCGCAAATCTTTGGGTCAAAGCTGGGACGTTGAAGAGCGGTAGTACCGGATGCACAAAATCAAATTTGTAACAAATTTATATAGGAAAATAAACTTTATTTTTTTGAAGGAGAAAATAAACTTTCTTGAGTAACATGAACATCTCACTCTTAAACCTGTTGATTTGGACCATTAGCTAACCCAAATCAAACCCATTTGTGGATTTGCCTTTATTATCTAATGAAACTATGGGAGGCTTGTAATTATAAGAGTTCTTGATGGACGAAGAGAAAAAGGGAAGAAAGGAATTTGAACGCCACACTCACAATTTATATTCCACGATTTAATCATCATAACTAATTTAACAGGACATTCAAACCCAATTTAACCCAATTCGAAGAAAGTTGTCTTTAGCTTCTACTCCAACCCGATCATGAGGACGATCTCAGAGTGTAAAGTATAATAATCAGGCTTGACCCGGTTTCTGGTTCAGAATACTTGTGTTTATTTAAATTCAGAAAATATATATTTTGTGCTATTGGAATTATCTTAGTTTGCAGTCCAAGCAAAAATAATAACACCACATATATAAAGTTTAGTAGAAATTCTTGAACATTCACGAAACCATCGTGTATACACTTCCTCAAGAACACATGCTTTTTTTATTATAGAATTATTACAAGTATAATAATAAATAAACTTTATAAAGAACTAAGGAAGTGATTGTCAATTTGGCTCGCGCAAATGTGGGTTACGTATGCATCCCTTTAGGCTTTTTCTAACACAATACAATGAACTTTGAAACTCCAACTAGATAGAGTCAAAGAGATAGTGGAGCAATGCAAAAATATATCCTATAAAAATCACTAATAATCTACATCCTACCGTGCGATCCTGGGAACTTCTGGACTTTGACTCTTTTCTTTAGGATTCTTATCCTTATCAATTCGTGACTTTCGTCAATTTTTTTTTTTTGTTGACAATTCGTCATTAATTATTAGAAATCATATATAACATGAAAAAACGAAATTTTATAAAGGTTAAACTAATTATTTAATTCCAATACATGACACTAATTATTGAATTCAGCCTCTATACGTAAACAAAATGAAATCGGTTCCTATATGTATAATTATTTTTAATTTGGTTATCATCATTTATTAGTGTTATAACAACGTTTGTTAGAGTTAAAATATATGGACCAAATTGAAAATGATCAACATGTATAGGAAGTGAACTAAAAAAAAAAATTGAATTTGGTCCCTACATGTGACAATCAATTTCAATTCGGTCCATACATTTGACAATTATTTTGAATTTGGTCCCCATCATGTGAGTGTGTTATAATACCATAAACGACGAGGTCCAGTTAAAAATAATTGTACATATATGGACTGATTTAATTTTTTTCGTATAAAGACTAATTCAAAATCAGTGTCACATGTAGGGACCAAATAATTGCTTTAACCTTTTAGAAATATTATTTATATAATTTTTTTTCTGGGTGAAAGCTTATTACAAATAAGGAGAATGTTAATCAGTACTGACACCGATTAAATAATCAAGAAAAAAATATTTTACATAAGAATATGGTATATTTAATATATTGAAATAATATAACACACCTAGCTTTTCAATACAATTTAGAACAATTTCTTTTGTTAATTACCAATTTTCACTTGTCGCACAATTAATACTAGTGTATGCATCCTTTTGATTTGGAACCCACTATAATTAGAGCATTTGACTCTCCGATAGGAGCACAGAGTATCCCCACAAACTTAGAACTGTTGGACCCGTTATGAGACTAATCTCTACTCGGGTGCTTAGTCACGGTTAAGGTTCTTCGGTGCCTCCCAAAAATGTGCTTTGTGGATTCGAACTTAATTAGGTCTTCCCCAAAGTTCAGCCTGTGCAACCAATTGACCCACCCCGTGGAAATTAGCTCATTAGCTCATGGGAAGATTTTAACTAATAAGAAAAGAAGAGAGGTATGACAGCTGATAATTTATGTCCAAGATGTAACTTATATCCTGAAATTGTGATGCATGTTTTAAGAGACTGTGAAGAAGTACACAATCTCTAGTCATCACACATAAACCCTTCTCTATGGACGAAATTCTTCAGCCTTGGTCAGCATGCTTGGTTGGATTGGAACTTGACAGCTTCTGATATTGGTCAAACACATTGGAATTGGTCCATTCTCTTTGGTGTGGCAGTTTGGGCAATTTGGAGAGATCGCAACTCTCTGGTGTTTGCTAATCAATCTTCAATGGGGGAGGATTTATGGTATTTTATTTGCAACAATGTTCATTTTATATCCTCAGTTATTGACAATCCCCTGTCTTCAAGGAATGGGAAGAGTAATGTGGCCCTGAATTCGTGGACTAGACCTCTACAAGGCTGCTTTAAACTCAATGTAAATGGTTCTCATAACTCAAGGTTAGGCAGTTCGCCTTGTGGTGGACTTATAAGGGATCGCACGTGAGTTTTCATCAAAGGTTTTTGTTGCAAAATTACCTCTAGTAACATAATTTGGGCTGAGCTTTGGGAGTTCTCTCGGGTCTTAAAATTGATTTGGAGCTCTCCTTGCCAAAAGTGATTGTTGAATGTGATTCAAAAGTGGCTGTGGATCTGATTGCAAAAGGGCAATCTCCGAATTCTGTAATTTCTTTTCTGCTAGACGTAGTTCTAGCTTTCATTAGGAAGAAAGATTGACATGTTGCCATTCATCATATCTCTAGATAAACAAATATTTGTGCTGATAGTTTAGCTCAAAAAGGCCATGCTGGGTATTTTGATTTGAACATATTAGATAGCCCTTCTCGGTTACTTCAGGTTTTGCTTCTGGATGATATTAGAGGAGCTTGTTCCTCAAATAGTATTCTGGTTTAATAATATCCTTTTCATATAAAAAAACAAAAACAAAAAAAACCTAGAGCAAACTATAGCAAGGATTGAAGATTGCTTATCAACATTCAACAAGAAGTTTATAATTCCAATCCAAGACGTACTGATGAATAGAAGATTGATTAGGTGAACTAATCCAGTAACCTTTTTAATAAATTCTATTCCTTTTTGTTAACAATAATAAATTATTCCTACTTTATATTTTAAATATGAAATAATTAACTACTAGTAAATATCCTATGCATTGCATTTTTTTTTCATTTTAATATTTATTTTAATATTATTTATTAACTAATATATATATATATATATATATATATATATGCAACATGTTATGAATTTTAACTGTTGATGTAAAAAAAAAGAATTTTAACTGTTTGATTTGTTAATATTTAAATTCTAAAAAAGGTTATATGAATAATATTAAAATTCATAATATTAATTTTCTCCTGGTACAATCATAACATTATTTTTTTTTTTGAGAGAATCATAACATTAAATTTTAAAAGTTAACAATTTGAAGTAAATAATTAATCATTTTACTATGATAGTCAAGATTTGTCAATGACATATGATATAAATAATTAATACTCGAAGTAATTATTGTCCTTTTTTTCAAAAAAAAATATTTGAAGTAATTATAGAAAGGTAATAGTTTGAATAAGATATGATAAAATTTAATATAGATAATTCAAAAATTAGTATTAGTAATTATAAAAAAAATTAGTATTAGTAATTATAAATATTTATCTTGAAAAGTAAACGAATTGAATGAAAAAAGTAGGAATTTTTTTTTGGAAAAAAGTAGGAATTTAGGTAACTATAACTATCAATCAGCAGATTTGTAATTTTATCTAAAAATTAAATGAAAAATTACCAAAAAAAAAACGTTTAATGTATCAAGGAGAGGAGAAATTATCTTGATAAAAAAAAAAAGGAGAGGAGAAATTATAGAGAATATCCTATATTCAGAATCAGAGTAATGATTATAATTTAATATATAAGAATTGATTTTGTCAAGATTCCAGTGATATCTTCTTCTTGCGCAGTGTCTTAATTAGTTTATTCGAGGCTTTTGCTGCACCTTTTTAAAAAAATGTATGAAGTAATTAATAATAAATGTAATTTAACATAGAATAATTTTTATGGCACTAAAAGATTCTTTATAAAATGGCATTAGTTAATGGATCCGGATCCTCTCCCTTGACTAAAGAGCCCAGTGGGTTCTGTAGCTTACAAAAATAAAGGAGGGAGGGGTTTTGAAATATGAAAAAGAAAGGGGGACAAGTCATTTAAGGGTGAGATTGTTTCAACAAGGAAAAATGAGATAAAAAACGAAAGAGAAACCGTTTCCCTTTTAGAGTGACGACATCTTAGCAAAATAATAATACCTCTAATATCGATTATAAGTAAAAAATACCTATATTTTTTAAACTCAAATATAAGTAAAAGCCAATCAATTCAACTTCATTTAATGTTAGTATTCCAAAAGTGAAGACAATCAATCAATTCAACCAATTTTCCTATTACTTTTTCAAGAGCATTACATACTCCCGAGACAATTAAAGGATAGTTTAACAATCATAACCCATTTTTTAACACAAATCAAAACAATTATACTAAATTAACTAACTTTCTCAATAAGTATCATATGAAATTAATTAATTTTGCTTATATTTGAGTTCGGAGGTAATAGTTAGTAAGAATTAATCAATGAAAATGGTATCGGATGATTCCTAAATTAAATTTTAATAATACCACTCAGCCAACTACCAAAAGCTCCACCTAGAGTAGAGAGTGTAACTGTCATTTACGTTTTTTTAATTACTCAATCATTAAACAAAAATATTGGCCTAAATTTTCTTTTATATATAGAAATCATTAGAAAAATGATTGTGAGTGTGGTATCTGAAGAATAAGAAAAGCCAAAAAGGAAATCAGAAGCAGACACACCGGAAACCAACGTGGATGATCTGTAGTTTCCATATATAATAAAAATTTATATAATCAAGTAAAGAAAAAGAGAGAGAGTAGAAAACATGGAATTCAATCGAGTTAAATATGTTTGTTTCCAAAAAAAAAAAAAAAAAAAGCTAAATATGTTTTTACTCCCTCAAATTTAGATGTTGTTCGATTTTAGTCTCTCATTTAAAAAATACACTTTTAGTCCTTAAATTCTAAAATGTGTCAACAATGGTTATCAAACCAGACTAAAATGTACATTTGGGTAATTCTAAAACATATGTTTGGAGACCACAAGTGACACGTTTTAAAATTTGGATTATTAAAAAAAAAAGCTCAGTTGCATTTTTTATCCCTTATTTTAGTGTTTGGGCGATTTTGATCCCCCGATTATTTTTTGCTCGATTTTAGTCCACACACTTTTAAAATATGTAATTTTGGTCCATTAATTAATTAACATCCAATAAATAGCATTTCAAATCTGTATTCACTTATGACATCATTTGTTAGAAAGCATAAATTATGTTAGAATATATCATAAACCATGTTAGATATACTATTAAATATTAGATGTTAACATACATATGGACCAAGATTGCATATTTTTAAAATGTGTGGATTCAAAATGAGCAAAAAAAAATGGGGGACCAAAATTGCCGAATCATTAAAACAGAGGACAAAAAATGTAATTAAGACTAAAAAAAAATACGACAAAAACATATTTAACGTATTTAATTTAATACAATTAAATAGAGGAAGAAAGGTTAAATATTAAATATTATTATTATGACTTTATTATGAACGTGTCACAACATTCTCGCCTTCTCCCAAAACGTCCTCTTCACGCGTAACAAATTCTGCCACGGCCACCTCTCCCCCCCCCCCGACACTCTCTATATATATAACAACGTCGTTACCCCCTTTATTTTCTGCGTTCTGTTTCTACTTCAAAAACTATCGTTAGCGTTTAACGCATTCACTTTACTCACTCTCATCGTTTTCCTCAATCCAATTATGGCATCCAAAACTGTTTTGGTTACTGGCGGAGCCGGTTACATCGGAAGCCATACCGTCCTTCAGCTTCTCCTCGGCGGTTATAGCGTCGTCGCCGTCGATAACCTCGACAATTCTTCAGATATCGCCATCGAAAGAGTCAGCCAGCTCGCCGGAGAATTCAAAGGAAACCTTACCTTTTACAAGGTATGGGGCCTATTCTCTCCTTCCTCATGCCTTTTATTTGTTAAGAAAAATATATATAAAAAGAAAAATCAATTTGGGTTCGTTGCATGCTCATCAAAATTTGTTTTTGTTTTTTTAAATTGTTGATTGTGGGTTAACAGTTATTAATTTACATACTAATCTGTGGTGCTTTGGATTGGATTTGAGTAATTTGCTTTATTTTTTTGACGCGGTGGGTCCAACAGGACAAAGTAAAAGTTTTGTGTGTTTTTTTTTTTTTTTGGGTTACAATTTTGTGCTTTATTCCATAGTAAATAAATAAACGGTGACTCACAGACAGATTCAAATTGTGTGTGTTTTAGGATGAATAACTTGGTGCTCTGTCATTTCAAAATTAACCCCACAAGTACATGTGATGTACTTTCTGATTTGTTGTGATGTAAATGTGAGTTTGACTGTTTGAAAATGGCTCTTATATTTCAGTTATGATATTTGAACACAAATTAGTTGTTAGACACCATATAATGATACCATTTTTACCGGGCCCCATAAGTTTAACACTGAAAAAATACGGTGTCGATGGAAAAAGTGTTGGAAACGTGTGTTCATAAAACATTTCTGCTTATATTTTTCTCAGGCAAATCCGATTTAAAGAATCAAATATAAAAAATTTGTATTGTAATTAAAAAATCAAGATTATATTTTTTTAATAATTTTTTTCTATATTTGGATTCCTTAAATGGTGCTAGACCCTTTTCTTATACACATATTATTTCACATTAATTTTACATTTATGCAATCATTGTCATACTGGTTCCACCTTTGTACACTCTGATGTTATCACCTCAACCTCACGTATGTGCCATTTTCCATTCTGTTATGGGATCCACCCTGCTCTATTGCTTTGTATGATGGCTAATTTGATGTACAATTAAATTTGTATTTTGCAAGAGCTGTTTCGTATCTAGTATGCATATCTTAGTTAGAAAGATTCCAGCAGTGGTAAACATTGATAGAAGTACTGCAATTGCTTAATTTTACATTTTGTTAATTACATGTTGAGAAAATTTACTGTTGGCTTATTATGTTGATGACAAACTGTTTTCACTGTATTTTTATCACTGCAGTTAGACATCCGGAACAGAGATGCACTTGAGCAAGTTTTTGCTTCTACACAGTAAGGACTATGCCTAGCTTCATGTTCCCTCACAGTGGTACTTGGTCACTGATCTTACAAGTTATTATAATTGTAACATTGTTTCTCTTATATTTACCTTTTCCTCTAGGTTTGATGCTGTCATACATTTTGCTGGGCTGAAAGCAGTAGGTGAAAGTGTGCAGAAACCACTACTCTACTATAACAACAACTTGATTGGGACAATCGTTCTTTTAGAAGTCATGGCAGCCCATGGATGCAAGAAGGTAAATTTCATTGTAGTTTTTTAATTTCTACATGATTGGCTTCAACTGCATGGGAGGAATATCATTATTACTGTCACACCTCTATATGGCACTACTGTTGTGAGACAGGAATTGGACCCATCTCGTTCAGTCTCAATAGGAGTCTTTCAGTACTGTTAGTTTCAAGCCATAAGTTACAGTTATTTGTTGAAAATGTTCAATAGAAGCTACATTATTGAGCTATTTTAAGTTGAAGTCTAGATCTCTCTTCTTTTAATCCCCTGACAGTATTGCTACCTTGAAGTGTCTTGTGGGTTGGTTGCATATTATGTTGTTTTGATGCTGCAATCTGGTTATTTAACTTTTTTTTATATTTCTTGAATGATTTCAGCTTGTGTTCTCTTCTTCAGCAACTGTATACGGTTGGCCAAAGGAGGTCCCATGTACAGAAGAATTCCCTTTGTCAGCAGCAAACCCATATGGACGAACCAAGGTATGACTACGAAACTGTTAAGGGTATTTGTTGGATACTGAAACTCAAGATGATGGAAGCTTGGAAAAAGAATTGATTTTGATTTCAATTTTATGGCTTTGGCAATGAGGATGTACTTGGGTCTTGTACAAAATAATTTGTTTAATATCATTGACAGTAATATTTGTCATGGAATCAAAGAATGATATCTGATAAGAGGTTTGTCTTTTAGCTTATCATTGAAGAAATCTGCCGCGACGTCTACGGTGCAGAACCAGAATGGAAAATAATATTGTTGAGATATTTCAACCCAGTTGGTGCACATCCTAGCGGTTCTATTGGTGAGGATCCTCGTGGAATTCCGAACAACCTCATGCCGTTTGTTCAGCAAGTAGCAGTTGGTAGACGTCCTGCGCTGACAGTTTTTGGAACTGATTATAATACAAGTGATGGCACTGGAGTATGTTCCCGCTGTTTCTGACTTGTTTCACTGAACTTTTTCTTTGAAAATTATGCATGCAAAGCAGAATTTCCCTTGGATTTTCTAATTAAGTAAATGACTTTCCCTCCTTGAATGGATTCTGTTGGGCATGCATGCATTTGTTTTCCATTTCTGAAGATTACCTTTGATTTCTTCAGAGGATCTTGCGGGATGAATCTGACTCTTATCTTTTTCTCAGGTTCGCGATTACATTCATGTTGTTGATTTAGCAGATGGGCACATTGCTGCATTGCAGAAACTCAATGATCCTAAAATAGGTATTATTCAAATGTATCATTTTCCTCTAATAATTTACCAAGTGTGTTGTGAACTGATGCTTGTTTCCTGTGAGTCAATGATTTTGTTTTTTTTTTGTGGGAGATTTTCTTGTTAAGTAATGTTATTGTGGTAAAATTGTGTTGCGGGTATATACAGGTTGTGAGGTTTATAACTTGGGAACTGGAAAGGGAACATCAGTTTTGGAGATGGTTAAAGCATTTGAACAGGCCTCTGGAAAGGTAAACAGACTGTTGGTTCTATTTCTGGTCTTGTATCTGTTACAATAACCCTTGCTGTCAATTTTAGTGCCATTTTTAAATGCTATTTGTTGCTCACTTTCATTCTGTTTTGCCACCCATTCTTACGGGGGTTTTGAATTTTGATATGTGTAGTTGAGCAGTGCATGCTCATATTCAATCATTTTGTACTGTGTTTGGGCATGCAATAGAGACAACATGAAAGTAGGCAACAAAATGTTTTAGAAAACAGACAGGTTCCCTTTCTATGCAGCTGATCTTTAGGCTTCAATAAGTTTAGGTTGTTTAAATCCCTAAAGCCTAAACATCTTGAAACAACTCATTTATAATATAGATTTGGATTAATATATTCTTGACTATATGATTAATTGATTTTTACAATTGTTTACTATTCAGAAAATTCCACTTGTGATGGCTGGTCGGAGACCTGGAGATGCTGAAATTGTTTATGCATCAACAGAGAAAGCAGAAAGAGAACTTAATTGGAAGTAAGCATGAAGTTCTACTCAATAATTTCATGACTTTTAACTCATCTTAAGGCTGAGAAGAATTTACTGAATTAATTTTTTTAATCTTAATTATCTCACAAATTTATTTCCCGTGCAGGGCAAAATATGGCATTGATGAGATGTGCCGCGATCAGTGGAATTGGGCTAGCAAAAACCCTTATGGCTATGGATCTGCAGAAGACTCTGCCAATTAGCGTTGATAATTGTTAAATAAAAACTATATGTTCTCTTTCGGGGTCTTTTATGAACAACCCGGTCACACCATAGGCCACTACGATTCTAAGATTAGAAGTGCTTTTCGTAGCTATGATTTCTAGTCATGTGGTAAATATGTCGTGGTTTACTTCACTGAAATTTAAAGGTTCTTTAGTTTCCGGTTTACAGGTTTACAGGGTTATTGAATGAGGATTCTGTCATGTTGTTGGTGGACATGACTGAATTCTAATTTGTAAATCTAATAATAAAACACACATTTTAGAGTATGATCAACAGCTACAACCTTACCTCATTAATTCATGGTAAAATTTTAGTTAGCATTATTATATGTTTTATATTTCCTTCTATTTTCTCTTTGATTTTGAATTTTGATTAACCTTTCGTTGAATGAGGAATCCATAATCTCAGTATCTCAATCTCAACGATATGCTTACAAATAAAGATGCTTATAAATAAATCACAAAATGCAACAACATAAGGGGAAAATTCAATGCAAGTCTGCAACTTACTCATTCTATAAGAAAAAAAGAAATTATGATAACATAATCTATAATAGTATAAACAGGTCAATGGATTCTTGGCTTAACAATTCGGGTCACTGTCCAGCTCCTATGGCGTAGAAAGAGGCTTGGAGTGTTGTGACCTGCCACTCCCAAAAGTTTAAGCTGATACGTAAAGACTCGTCAACAATGCAGAATTCATATATTTTGTGCTGAAATTCAACTTATTCATTGGAAGAATGTGAGTAGAAAGAATTGAACTTTATACCCCTTGGTCATAGATACTCTATGCCATGGACTAACTAAGTCATATACGAGGGGCGGCTAAGTATTTGTCCGTGTTATTTCACGAGCTTATTCTACCAATAATTTATGAGGACATTGATAAATCACTTAACTAATGCCTAATGGCAATTCATTTTCTTGTGACCTTTATGTTTGCAAAAAAAAAAGGCATTCCACATCTTTCAGATACAACACTTTAGCCTCTCTTGCATTCTGAGTCTGACCAGTAAACTAATCACCATTATGCTTTTTGGTGTCTTGAGTGTTTTTAGAAGCAAAAGAACTAGCTTTATAAGGTATAATAACAATGAAGTCCATGATTTTTCTTACATTATTATATTTCATGCAATAACCCATTGAAAGTTGCATCTTAAAAAGATTGCAGTTTATGCATGACTTGTGTAATACTAATATCAAGATTGCAGTATTTAATCCAACAGATTATTTATTATTTGAAACCGAATTTTGAGTCCGAATAGGACTTAGGGAGCTATGGCATTGTAAGTCAAATTCAACCTTAATTAGGTTTTCGCATACTTTCACCAGAATTTTTGTTTTGTTTGGGGCTATTTCTTCTTTCTGCAATATTCTTACAAGCATAAGGAGAAATCTTCTTTTCTTTATATATAATAAAAATATAAATTGCATTATTTGATAAGAGGAGAATCAAAGGCTAAGTAACAAAGGAGAAGAACAGAACAATGATATTTTGTTTGTAGGAAAAAAGGGGGGATAAGCGTGAGTGGTTTATGTTTGTGTAACATGATGAAAGTACAAATCACAAGCTAATGTAGATTTGTAGTATTTGCTCCACCAATACAATGTGCTTCCTTGTGACAAACATTACAATACATGACTTTATTATCATTATTACTCAACTTTAGCATCAAAAGTGCCTTTATTCAGGAGTAACCATACTAGGAGGATTCCAACGAGGACTCCACCGTCAATCACTGGAAGACCATATATGGTGTTACCCATATATAACTAAATTCTCGACTCATAACCAACATGATATGACACAGTTGGTAAATAACTGTATCATATCATTATTGGGAAATAATACAGTTGGTATCTTCTCGACTCATAACCAACATGTGGTCAGGGGTTCGATTCCTGGCTCATGCGTATGAAAGAGCATCTGTCGGAGGATACCCGGGTTCACAAAAAAAAATAATATATATCGACTCATATCACTTTAATTTTAATTTATTCAATTTTGAATAAAATAACAATGCCACTAATTATTATTTTTTGGTTGGAGCATCTTGATATCCGAAAATCGCATTCGACTTCGACTAATTTAAGTGAAGTAGGAAAAACTCATTTAAGGAAAAAAAATGAAAATCTATCATGCCTATTTTTTTTTGACTCGAATACAAAATTTTATTTAAGAAGAATCAAGTTTCTTGTCACTTAAATCATTATGCATTGAAACAGTGCTACTTGTTTTAAATCATTACATCAAATATCAATTAGAAAATTCAAGACTATTTGATAATTTTCCCAATAAAATTTATTATTATTAACATTAATATGGACAAAACGGTATAAATCCTTAGGTATATTAAGGTATGTTTGGTTGAGATTGTTTTTAACGGAAACTGGGAAATTTGGCTTCCCAATGCACATTTTCTGAAAGCTCAATATTGTGCCTTTTGTCTAATGCAGGTCTAAACGAAACTTTGGGTGTGAGGGAATCTAAAACAAAAATACACTTAAGTGTTATTTTTCAATAATAATAATATATTAATGAGTCTTTATATATGTCCTATTGTTATTGAAAAACAATATTTAATATACCAATAAAATTGTACCTATCTCTTGTCCAATATTGGTAACAAAAGATATGTACGTAATTTACAGGATTTTAATACGTCTATACATTTTTTCTCAGGGAGTTTCGTATATTACGTCGCCTATTTTTGGTAAAAGAAATAAGAAAGGACAACGGAACGGAAATCTAGCTGTTGTGGAGCTAATCAGCTAAGTAATCCACTTTCTTGCATCCCTTTTCAAAACAAATTCCACACGCTCTTACAAAAAACAATACGCGCTCTTCTCTTTCTTTCCACCTTCAAACTCCCACACACTACCAAACACAAGCACCTTTCCCCTCTCTCTTTCTTCTCGTTTGTTTCTGTAACCGTCGCTGGCCGGCAGATCTATGATCTGCCAGTGAGATCGGGAGCTATATCTGAACCTGATCTATCGATCCAACTCAACAATCTCTGAAAACGAAATGGAGAACTTAATCTCTTTGGTGAACAAAATCCAGAGAGCTTGCACCGCCTTAGGTGACCACGGCGAAGCCAGTGCTCTCCCCACGCTATGGGACTCCCTTCCTGCTATCGCCGTCGTCGGTGGCCAGGTAACTCTCCGATCTATCCGTTTTCTGTTCTGATCTGACGTACCTCATTCTAACTTCATAACGTTACTTGTGATTTTTTTCTCTTTTCAGAGCTCTGGAAAGTCCTCAGTATTGGAAAGCGTTGTCGGCAAAGATTTCTTACCTCGTGGATCAGGTCATTATTAATTTATTACGCTACTATTTTCTCTTGTTAGTTTATTTTAGTTGAAATTAGGATACGGATCTTATGAGTGTAGAGTTTATGCAAATAGTTTATGATCTCATTTTATCTCATTGTAATAACTAATAAGTTTGTCAGAGAAGCTAATGAAGATAAGCTGTATTTAGCTTATTTGAAAATAATTGTTTAATTAAGCTGTTTATCCAAAAGCACCTTAGTGATTTGTGATTGCGATTGTTTGTAAGTATATTGATGTGTGGCGTTTGAAATGTATTGCAGGGATTGTGACTCGGCGACCTCTTGTGTTACAGCTTCACAAGATTGAGGAGGGAAGCAGAGAGTATGCCGAGTTCCTTCACCTCCCGAGGAAAAGGTTCACTGATTTCGGTATGTTTCTCTCCTCAATCCTAATTTCATATTTCTTTACTTAAGTAACATTAATTAGTAAGAAAAATCGTATGATTGGACTAAATTGTCCTAATCAGGAACTATTATTTCATATATGCTGTATATATTGGAAGTGTTTAATTAAGGATATAGTTGGAAAAAATGTAATTTTTGTTCCTTGATATTTTAAAACGTTGGTCAAAATTGAACAAGATTAAATTCTTATAGAGTCAATCATTTTGGAACGGAAGGAGTGGGAATGAATCCTCTCGTGCTTTTTTGTGTCATGCAGATGAGAAAGATAGACACAAAAGTTATAAAAGAAATCTCATAAATCTCGATTGGACTCGCTAATAAAATCTTTGTGTCTATCTCTCTCCTCCATGTGATCACATGACAAGAAAGAGCACATGAGAGGATTCTTTCTTCGTCTGAACGAGTATATTATTTCATACAAATAAATGCTAATGCATCTAAGGTTTTGCTGATTGGAATGTTATTGACCATTTTCAATTTATTTCCGTGTCACGCCAACCTTCACTGATTTTGATGATTGTTTCATGATATGGAACTTTCTGTCCTGTTTATTGAATATTTCCATTTTTTTCAATTTATTTGCATTTTTTGTTTGTACATCTGTATAATGATGATCTTATTTTTGTGTAGTTGCTGTAAGGAAGGAGATTCAAGATGAAACTGATAGGGAGACTGGACGAAGCAAACAAATCTCAAGTGTCCCAATTCATCTTAGTATATATTCTCCTAATGGTGCGTTTAAATTTCAGTTTTCTTTGTTATTTTCAGTTTCATCCTGCATTTTTGTCTGTCATGTAATACTTAGATCTTCAGCAACAATACTTAGTCATGTTGTGTCATGATCTAATTTTTATTTTTATTTAAAAAAAAAAATTTCAAAATTTGAACTTTGGTTGACCTCTTGGACCTTTGCAGTTGTTAACTTGACGCTCATTGATCTTCCCGGGCTTACAAAGGTAGCTGTTGGTAAGCAACAAATTGACCTGTCTTTTTTTGTCCATGATTTTAAGACAACCATGTTGGAATTCTTAAAAAATTTTTTATGAACAATGAGAATCTAACAGATGGTTTTGCAAAATACAGAGGGTCAACCAGATAGTATTGTGCACGACATTGAGAATATGGTTCGGTCCTACATTGAGAAGGTAGTGTACATTCAAGGGCTAAAGATTCTAATAGGAAATAACATGCTTAAGGAACTAACTTTGAAAGCAAGGATTTAACTTTTTACATCCCTTTCACAAATGGTATGATATAATTTTCACAATCTCAATTTACATTGCTAGAAAAGTTAGGGTCTGTTTGCTTCTTTTTTTTTTTTCTTTTTTTTTTTCCGGTTTTCTGTTTTCATTTCCTGTTTTTATTTATAATTGCAAAAATTTCATCTTGTTTTCATTTTGTTCATGTTTTAAAAGATTTGTATAGGAAACAATGAAAATAACAAAATGTTGTTTTCACTTTTTCCTGTACAAATCTTAGAAAATAGGATGACATTTTTGCATTTTTTAATAAAAGAATGAAAACGGGAGACTGGAAACAAAGAAAACGAGCCCTTATCTTGCAGAGTTAGTTGATTGAGCAAAAATCTAGCAGTGTTTATTTTTTTGAACTTCATAGCTTTTTCAACAACTGAGAGAAATACTTAATAAAACTTTTTGGAAAAAGTACTTTCATGATGACAAAGATTTTCCATTTTGAAAAATGTAATGTGCTAAATTTGATGTTTGTTTGCAGCCAAACTGTATAATTTTGGCTATTTCACCGGCCAATCAAGATCTTGCAACATCTGATGCAATTAAAATCTCCCGTGAAGTGGACCCTACTGGTAATGAAGATTTTCATTGTTTCTCGATAATCAGTTATACAATGTAAATTTTGCCATGACTCTAACAGTTAGTTTGTTTAGTTGATTTGTTGAGAACAAGCTGATTGAATTGAACAGCTTAAAGAAAATAGTCTGTTGGTGTTCTAATTCTTGGTTTATTGAACTTTTTAGGGGAAAGGACCATTGGTGTTTTGACAAAGATCGATCTAATGGACAAGGGTACTGATGCTGTTGATGTAAGTTGAACAATTTGTAGTTCTAATAGAACAACATGCAATAACACTGATAATTCATTATAACATCAAAGATGAAAATATTGAAATTCGTTCATGTTTGCACTGTTACTATCCATGAAATTTGAAAATTAGATACTTCCCTCCTGAAGGCTGCTCTACTAGTTTCCCAGGATTGGCCTTCATTTAAAAGATACTGAAATGATAAGCAGGAACACCAATTATTGATCACCAGAATTGACTGTGACCTTTCCTTATGGACGGGCATACTCTACCGTAGCATCTTGTATTTATCTATTAAAAGAATATGATGATTCACATGTTTTAGATGATTATTGCTTTATAAACACCCCACCCCTCCATCCCTTCTCACAAAAAAGATATGCTAAGGAAGCAAGGATCGTATATACAGGACTTTTTGCTATTTAAATTTTTTTGTCGAAAGGACAGAGCTTATTGAGCAACAAGAACAGATTCTAGGAATGTGATTTTGAATATATTTGAGAAAATGATCTTGATTCCAATTGACACTAATTTTTTTTTTTATTCTTTGAGAAATTTGGCTGATGTTAATGGACTGTACTGCTGTAGTCATAGTACCTTATTGATAAGGAGGTGGATGAAGTATCTACAAAGCTCAAAATTTCTTGTGTTATAGTATTCTTTCTGCTGCAGAATTGAGTGTAGTCTCATTAATCCTCACTCACCTCCCTTCCAGTTTATGACATAACCTGAAGAATAGGCAGATGTTTCACTTTAAGAAGCAAAAAATTTAGATACTTGATTCAGTACTGATCTGTATGATATAATATCTTTTTGCTTGCTCAGATATTGGAAGGGAGAGCATATAAGTTAAAGTTTCCTTGGATTGGTGTTGTGAATAGATCACAAGCAGACATAAACAAGAATGTTGACATGATTGCTGCCAGACGTAGAGAACGGGAGTACTTTGCTAATACCCCTGAATATAGACACCTTGCTCACAGAATGGGTTCTGAACATCTAGCAAAGATGCTCTCAAAGGTATAAAAGTAACAATTTGTAGCATCATTTGACTTAAATGTTCCGTTTTCCAATTTTATGTAATTCTTGTTGTAGTGGCTTCCAATGACTAAAATCATAATGCTTTGTGTCAGCATTTGGAGACAGTTATCAAGTCCAAAATTCCGGGCATTCAGTCTCTTATTAGCAAAACAATTGCTGAACTTGAAGGTGAACTCACTCGATTAGGAAAGCCTGTTGCAGCCGATGCTGGGGTAAGTTTGCTCGCCAATTGCTCAACCAGTTTGAATTATCAACCCAAATTCTTTGGTTTTTATAAGCCAATGCTTAAAAGACTTTGTTTTTTTCCCTTCCATCCTTATGTCATTGTGTGCATGTATCTGTGAGAATATCCATTCCCACAATCTTTCCATAGATTTAGGTGAGCTCATTTATGGTAGCTGTGGTGATGAGAAGATAGTATGGCGCTACATTTTCAGGGATCCTTCTTAGTGTTCTATATTAGAAAATTCTAATGATTGATTTTCAATCATATGCAGGGCAAGTTGTATGCAATCATGGAAATATGCCGCACATTTGATCAAATATTTAAAGAACATCTTGATGGCGTGTATGTGTATTATTGTGAATTTGTGATCTATCGTAATAATTTGGTGCCCCATTCCTTTTGTTTCACACTTATCTTTGTCCTCTATTAATTGTTTTCAAACTAACTTTAATAATTTGCCAACCTCCTACAGACGGCCTGGAGGTGATAAAATCTATAATGTCTTCGACAATCAGCTACCTGCTGCTTTAAAAAGGTTGCAGTTTGATAAGCAGCTTTCAATGGAAAATATAAGGAAACTTATTACAGAAGCTGATGGGTATCAACCTCATTTAATAGCTCCAGAACAAGGATACCGTCGTCTCATTGAATCTTCTCTAACTACTATCAGGGGCCCTGCTGATGCAGCTGTTGATGCGGTATGTATGACGGTTTTCCATAAAAGAATCATCAACAGCAATTAGATTATCTACTCTGATTGTCACTCTGTTCAATGAAAATTTATTTGTGCCCAAAATTTTTACTTTTTATTTTGTGAGATTTTATTTGTGTGTCGGATTACATGTGAAATAAAGCACTTGATTTAAGAGTACTGCTTTATCTTACAGTTCTAAGTTGATGACTGGCCTCTTTATTGATAAGCAAAAACTCAACATCAACTTTAACCTTGTCAAAAGCCTGTAAAACGATTTACATTTTTTTTGGGTTATGTGTTATGTATTTTTGTCATAGTTGATTTATTTAACCATTCAACTTTAATCTTTGCTGATCTCACTGTTCATGCTCATTAATGTGTCTTTTTGAATTGAATGTTTCCAGGTTCATTCCCTATTAAAGGACCTGGTTCACAAAGCTGTTAGTGAGACTCTGGTATGTTCCTGACAGTGCTTATTTAATGTTTCTGTTGTATTTCTTGCCTGTGCTTAATAAATTTCTTACTTCTTGGTGCTCTGATTTTGTGATGTTTATTCCAGTGACGAAGTTTATTTTGCAATATCATTTAAATGACTTCAATTTTAGAAGTTAAAAAAATGCAGCTTCTGGGTTTTCTTGGGATCAGGCGATTAAGATATTATGCTTGCTTAGATGATATAATACATTAATCTCTATTCCTTTGTATTTGTGGACATAGAAAGCCGCTGAAACTATAGAGATGATAAAGGCTATTGAGTTCACTTTTTGAATTTTAGAATGGTTTGTGAAAGACTAATACTGAGCTCAAGCTGTTATTATCCAAGCAGAAAACCACTTCAATGTACATTGCTTGCCATAATTTATTTATTTTTTTCTATAAAAAAAACTGATTTGATGCATGGTCCTAGTTTTATGACAAGGAACCTGCTTCCTTATTGGAAGGATTTTGTATGAGTGTTGTGAGTGCTAATGTATCTATTTTGGAATTTCCACTGTAATGGATATAAAGCCTTCAATGTGGGGCCAATGACTGCTGGCCTCTCCCTGCTCACATTGCTTGCTTGCTGCTTCTGTGGAGTTGGTTGACTGGCCCACATTTGTAATTTGCTTTTTAGTTTTCATAGCCATAATCTTTTCTTCTTTCCATTCACAATTTTCCCAGCTTACTTACGGTGTTCGTTTGTCTCACAGGAGCTGAAGCAATATCCTGGTCTCCGGGTTGAGGTTGGGACTGCAGCTATTGATTCACTAGAAAAAATGAGGGAGGAAAGCAGAAAAGCAACGCTACTGCTAGTTGATATGGAGTGTGGCTATCTCACAGTTGATTTCTTTCGGAAGCTTCCTCAGGAGGTTGATAAGGGTGGCAATCCTACACATTCAATTTTTGATAGATATAATGATTCTTATCTACGGCGAATTGGTAAGTCTTACGATTTGCAGTTTCAAACTTGGACTGAAATCACAGCTTTGTTCTTATAGTTTAATTTGGCACGTCCTTGGTCATTATGTTGGAAATGCATTGAACTGACCGTTGACTCACTTTGTATAAACAGGAACTACAATTTTGTCTTATGTCAACATGGTCTGTGCAACTCTGCGGCATGCCATTCCCAAGTCCATCGTCTATTGTCAAGTGCGGGAGGCAAAACGAAGCCTACTTGATCACTTTTTTACTGACCTAGGCAAAATGGATGTGAGAATAAATCTATCTTTTCCATTATTTATGATTTATTCTTTTCATTTATTTATTGAACATATTTTTTTTTTTTAAAACATTGAGCTAGTTTTCATTCGGTTTTGATATTTGCCAAAGAAATTAAGCATTGACTGCCAGCATAAATTCTCGTTGCAGGCCAAACGTTTGTCCTCATTGCTGAATGAGGATCCTGCAGTCATGGAACGACGAACTGCCCTCGCAAAGAGGCTTGAGTTATACCGCAGTGCACAAGATGAAATAGATGCAGTTGCTTGGTCTAAGTAAAACTAGTAAGTGTGTATGTCCATCACGTTTATACGAGAGGCAGCAGTATTATTACTATTTTCACGTTCATTCTTTATGCTCCTCTTTTGTATTGTCATTTTAAGTATCCAACATTTGTATCACTAGATGTCTGATTCTGAAAGAAAAAGAAAATGATTTTTTGGGTGAGATTGTGTCTTCACGCCCCATATATACAGATCTTTCATTTTTCAGTCCTCTCAGGCCAACTCTTCAAATTACTCGAGGACATAGCACTGATAGCAGTGTAACGTAAAAATGCTATCATTAATTAATGTAAGTTTATTATGCCCGTGAGAGCTTCACCAGGAAAGATGAGAGGTGGAAAGATGAGTCAATTTGAGATTCTGATGCCTTCCCAGTTTAACGGGATGACTAAACGGATGTGTATAAACGAAAGTTTTATCTCCCGTGGATGATTAGATGCAGGCCGCAGGCGAATCATGTTTGTGGTTATCTTTTTGCCTCTATAGTCTCTACAAAGGACAAACACACTGATGATTGATGACGTTTCACAAACTGAAAAATTGAATTGAAACTTAAGATTCTTATCAGTTCAATGGGACAAACTTTAATGTGTTCATTGCAATGATTATTCCTTATTTTGACAGGTAAAGAAAAGTAATCAACTCAAATCAACTGTGAAATTTTAACCAAAAATAGGATAATTAACGCAAATTGATATTTAAAAAATATTATTTATGAGAAAAGTATGGAAATTTACATTAAATTTTGATGATATAGTTATAATTTATATTTTTCTGGTAGGCGTGAAGTGTGGGACGGGTATACTTAACATTTCAAGTCTAGAGTAAATCATATTATACTCCGTATGGTTATTAAGGTTATCATATATTTTTTAAGGTTAAAGTAATCTTTTGGTCCCTATATGTGATACTGATTTTTAATTTAGTCCCTATACGTGAAAAGTTATTAATTTGATCCTTATACGTGACACTGTTTTCAATTTGGTCCTCACCGCTAATTGGTCCCTATATAAGAGGGACCAAATTGTAAATTATTATCATATGTAGGGACCAAATTGAAAATAATTTTCACATGTAGGGACCGATTTCAATTTTTTTTGTTGAATTAGTCCCTACATGTGACAATAATTTGCAATTTGGTCCTCTTATATAGGAACCAATTAACGGTGAGGACCAAATTGAAAACCAGTGTCACGTATAAGGGCCAAATTAATAATTTTTTACGTATAGGGACCAAATTGAAAATCAGTATGACATATAGGGACCAAAAGATTACTTTAACCTTTTTTTAACTTGGTGTAATTATATGAACTATTTTTTTTATCCGGTGCAGTGACAAGTCCTATACAATTTAAGTAACTCTTGATTTCAATTATGCAATTCTACAAAAGTTCATCAAACAGCACCACAAATTATCCCACATTTTTTATATTTCATTAACATTTATTTTTATTTTAACTTAAAATAATAAATTATATAATTAAGTTTATGTGGCGCATATAAACTATGTGCAACAAATCCTTGGCTATAAAACTGTTGCATATACCTTAGCATAACTTTTGCTTCTCCAACCATACAACTTTTGTACAATAGTTGCAACTTCAAGTATGTTTGTACAAGACTCTTATTAAAGCCTCTGTCGTAACCAAAAAAAAAAATCTCCTCTTTATTTCTTCTCTCACTTCCAACTAATTTCACTCTTAAATTGGGTATGTTTACTAGGAGGGTGAGAGGGTGCAAAGGGTTGAAGGTGAAGAAGAGAGGGAGGGAGAGAATGAGAGATAGACATATAAACATATACATAATTTAAGGGATAAGAAATTAATAAACAGTGAAAGAAGAAATGTAAAAAGTAGAGAGAGAGAGAGCTTGATTGGAGTCTTAATTATTAGATCTAGATTATCTCCAGTTTACTGCAAACAGGATACAATCTTGTTAGAGAGATAAAAGAACAAAAAATTGAAAATGTGGCTAATGAGTCCTATAATCAATCATGGTTGGGTTATGTATGGTAAATCTGTGTCTATATCTCTCTAACATGGTCATCATGTTACAGGAAATGATCCATTTTCTTAATTATATATAAAGAATTTACTTAGATAGCCAATTTTTTTAAAGGATTTATTTAGTTGAAGGGTTGAAAAGTCGACGTAGAGTATAATTATAGTCTCACATATTAGTAAAACATGTTATTTCAGGAAGGCAAAATCTCTCGGAAATCATATCTAAATATCTTCTTGAATGCTTTGATGTTTTCAATTGATTTAACCCTTAATGATCATTAAGGAAATGACTTTTATTCCAATTTTATATATTTGTCTTGTATACAATTGTTTGTACAAGAATTACAAAACTCCGAGTACGACTACTGTGCTCTTAGTAGAGCGGCTATGAAAGTGAATTTGCCTAGGGTTAACCCCTAGGTCTAGCTTTTATAGTGGGTGATGCAACGACAAGGTCTTCGTGTGCTTGTAATAGCTGATAGCAGAGGCGGACCTTAGTGGTGGCGGGGGGGAGCAACGGCTCCCCCCCAAAAAAAAAAAAAAACTTTTTTTTAGGCACCCCTCAAAACGACGTCGTTTTGGGGGTGTAGCTTCTGAAAATTTTGGAAATCCCTAATATGTAGAAGCTCATATCCCAAATCCACACCTTTCACCACCGAGGGACCACAGAGGCACCGACCACAACTCCACAAACAAATAGAACAGATATAGTCGACTACCGCGCGTCTTGAGCCGCCTTCGTTGACCACCAACGTGTTGTGCCTGTTACTGCATCGCATCTTATAGCAACCTCAGCAAAGCGTCGTTACTCTCCGCCTCTTCTTGCCGTGGCCACTGCTCAACCATTGCACCGCTACCTCTGGCTTCTACTCCAACATAGTAAGGTGAATGTTTTCTTCTCTATGAACATTTGGATATTGTTTGGAAATTGGAATTGGAAGCAAATCTTTACATACGAAATTGCCTGTTTTCTTTGTGTTGTGCCTTGATGTGCCTTACTGAGATGAATTTTTGTGCCTTGCGGAACATTTGTTGTGCCTTGCTTGCTGAACATTTGGTGTGCCTTCACTGCCTTGCTTTACGCCTTGCTGTGTGGGTGAGATACGGTGAATTTGGAGTGTGGGTGAGTGTGCTTGTGTTGTGCAGTGAGATGTGGGTGTGGAGTGTGGGTGAAATGAGCTAAATGTGTGTGTGGAGTAAGGGTGAGATGAAGTTGTGTTGTGCGGTGATAATTTTGTGTGGGTGTGGGTCAATGGGTGAGATGAGTGTGGGTGTGGGGTTGAATTAATTTGTGTGGGTCAGTGAGTAAGGTATTAATTTTGTGTGGGCAGTGGGTGAGATATTAATTTTAATTTTGCCATGCTTTATTGCTTGCCTTTTGTAATGTTCAATTTTGGCATTCTATGCCACAAGGGTGGTAATGTAGAGGTTTTGGTGTTAGTGTAGGTAGGGATTTAACATTTGACTTTAGGTTGATGTAATATTTTTAGTTGCTGTGATTAGTACTGACAACTTTGATACTTTGTATATGAGCTCGGGTACCCCTTGTACTCATTTATATATAAATTTTTTACTTATAAAAAAAAATTATATTATTTTAATTGGTAGCTTATGGCTCCTCCCAAAATTTTGGTCAAGGTCCGCCATTGGCTGATAGCTCTTCGAATGATCCGCGATTTGTTTCCCTCTCTGATTTATGCCACACACTTAATTGTCCCCTCGAATGTCATTGGCCCAGCATTGAGGACATTACCCGAGGACCCCTGATCTGGTGTTAAGAATATGACCCCTCGATCTTTTTTTTTTTGGGTGAACCCGGAGAGACTAATCACTCGAAGTGTTGAGATCCATTTAAGGGGTTGACCTCTCCCCGTAAATGTTCTTCCGCACACACGAGTCAGGAATCGAACCCCTAACTACATGCTTAAGCGACCCGATTATCTATCAACCGTGTCACACCATGTTGGTCTTCCGTGGTTGATTTATGAGCTAAATTTAGTGTCTTTTTTTTTTTTTTTTTGAAAGCCAAATTTAGTGTCAGAGTAATATATCAATTCAATAAATATATAATACATGACATATAAATCATATATGTATTGTTCGATTTAAAAAATTAAAATCGGACGGTTACAAAATACTGAAAAAGTATTAAAGAAAAATCTTCAAAATTCAAATGATGAAAGGCTGTGGGGATGTCGGAAGGAGACCCCTGCATAAGGAAAAAAGCAATAGACAATACGACGTCGTGCTCACAAAAACAAAAGTAACGAAACCTCCGTCTCTACGTAAGAAAATTGCATTGGTTTGTTTCTGAACCCGAACGAGGACGTTGAGATCTGAAAGCATCAGCTTCACCTTTCCATTCCGATTCTAATCTAAGGTAAACCATTCTCATTTTCATGGACTTCTTTCCTCTTATCTCTTCCTTCGTTCTATTGTTTCTCTCTCTCTCTCTCTCTCTCTCTCCTAGTTATACAAATGCAATTTAAAAAATTCTCAAATTGCAAATATAATCTGTCCATTAATTCAATTGTAGAATCCCTAATTTTAAAAATCCTTTCAATGTGAGAACATGTACATTAATCACTTGTCTGTTCTTTTGGGGTTTGTGTTGTTGCTTTTCATCTATTTTATTAATTTCACGGACCCCATATTTCAGTTATTATTGATATATAGCTATGTATATGCAAACTGAAATTCTGATTGGCTGAGTACTGATCATTTTCTTTCCTTTTTTGACAATCTCTGAAGATACTCAGAAAGAAAGGCAGCGGGGGGTGCATTGCATAGGGTGTAATGGATTCTGAGAGTGAAAGTTTTAACCTCTCAGGACCCCTGCATCTAACTTATGTCCTATGGTAAGATCTATCAAACAAATTTTCCACTTTCAAATTTTTATTTTATTATTTTGTACTTAGATAATATCGTTTTTTCACTGTGTCTTTGGTACTCGGATTCATTATATTGTTTCTTCTTCACCAAGTCTGGTGTCTGAATATGTGTGTGTATCAGTTGTATGATGAAAACTAATGTCATGTACATTAACCATGTATCCGCATCAAGATAACATAATTGAAAAAAGAAAATCTAATACGAGCTTGTTTCTAAAGTAAGTGGAGGTATCTACCTTTGATTTGATAAACTGCATCGTGATTTTAACCCACTAAATTATTTATGTATTGATACACCCTTGTTTGCTCCTTAGAGGTGAGCTTACTTTAGCGAAGCTTTTTCAAGAAAGAAAATATATGTAGTATGTCTTTGAAGACCTATTTTTCTTTTCTAGGAAACTCTTTTTGCATAGGATATTTCCTTTTACATATTCAATTTAAGTTGGATAAGATATTCCGTTTCAAGATTTCACTAAAAAGGAATATTCCATTCATGAAAGAACCTAACACATATAGGGCATTCTTTTTGCATAGAGTTGACTTGATTATGATCATTTTGGATCCTAAATAAATTTTTTTTTTTTGGTAAGCAAGAATCCTAAATAAATATATCTGAGCATTTGTTTTTCATTCCCCTATTAGGAGTATTTGCTAATATAAGATAACATACCATCTTATTCAGGGACAATGCATATCATCGAATGTCAGTTGCTGCTTGTTTGGTACAAGGTGTTTACATTCTAGAAAGGGACCGGCAAGAAAAACGTGAAGGTCCGAATGCTCTTGCACCACCGTGGTGGACATTCTTCCACTTTCAGTTGCTTCGTCCACTTGTAGATGATGTTGATTCTTCCATCTTTGGTGCAGTCTATGAGTTCAAGCCTCCGTCATCTCAGTACAATGACACTTTATATCGGAGTCCACGTTACGTGATTGCATTTCGAGGGACTCTAACCAAATCGGACTCAGTTTCACGTGATATTGAGTTGGATGTCCACTTTATCCGACAAGGGCTTCATCAAACTTCTCGCGCTGACATAGCTAGTCAAGCTGTTCGGAACATGGTAGCAACTGTAGGTGATTCAAATGTCTGGTTAGCAGGTCACTCCCTAGGATCAGCAATGGCAATGCTTACCGGGAAAACCATGGCCAAGTCTGGCATGTTCATTGAATCTTTCCTTTTCAACCCACCATTTGTATCTGCTCCAATTGAGAGAATTAAGGATGAGAAATTGAAACATGGGATTCGCTTTGCAGGCAGTGTGATAACAGCTGGACTCACCATTGCTATGCAAGCTAAGCAGCCGAAGGATTTATCTTTTGATCCATTTGCTGCTTTGGCTGCTTGGGTTCCATGTTTATTTGTGAATCCATCTGACCATATCTGCTCAGAGTATATTGGATACTTTGAACACAGAAGAAAAATGGAGGATATTGGAGCAGGAGTCATTGAAAGATTAGCAACTCAAAACTCACTAGGTGGCCTGCTAATGAGTGCATTTGGGAAGGAATCTGAACCTGAACCCCTTCACCTCATTCCTTCAGCTTCTCTAACAGTTAATGTTAGCCCTTCACATGATTTTAAAGAAGCCCATGGGATTCATCAGTGGTGGAAACCTGACTTGCGCCTGGAACACAAGCTATACAACTACAAATAGTTCTTGCTGTAATTGTAATATGTTGGGGGATGTGTATATTGGGCGATGTTGATTCTGGTTTTCCTAGTGAAAGTGATAAAATTGATTTGGAATGAGCAATGTACATTTTGCATGATTGATTTGTATTTATGTTCCATAAATTGATGGATAGGTCGCTGTTTTTACTTGTACTTTTGTCCTGACTATGGAATTGGGTAGCCTTCACTACTAAAACTTTTGTTTACCCAAAATAATGATAAACTGTGTTGCCAATTGACATTTTAGTAAAGAAGAAGAAGAAGCAGCAGCATATTAGTTGTTTGAATTAGCTTATTCTGTATTCATTGACCCCTATAATGTTGTATAAAGAGTTTTTAGCTGGAAGTCTGTTTTGGGATAAAACTTAAGAACAAACAATTATACTTGCCCAGAAATATTTACCCGAGGGACTTAGATAGGCATTCTCAATCAATTGGCATCGGTTTAAGCCTTTCTTTAGGAGGAAATTGCTAATATCCGTTAGGTGGCGTATGGTTCCTGAAATGTTTTATTGCTAGGAAAATTATATTTCCGAGAATCTCATTCACAGAAATGTTTCTTTCCTACCTCTACACTTGGGAACTTTCATGTACTAATTTTATTCCAGGACATCTTTTATGTCTGAAAATAGTTTTTTAAAATTTATACTAAAGACACCACCTTGTCTTGCTTATGGCCCAATGGACTGAAAACGTAGCAATCACGAATGGACCTGTCCCCACAACTCACATGATGGAGTGCAAAAGGGATAACCTTGCTAGAGGGAAAGCCATTATGGGAGTGTCGTAGAATGCTTGCTGGTAGCACATATAAGGATCACTTCCCCAATCAAACTATGCATGGCAACGGGGCGGGGCGGGGGCGGTTTTTGCATTCCCCAGCCCCGCCCCCGAAACCCGCGGGTGTGGGAAATTCGCCCCCAGCCCCGCCCCCGCTAGGGGTCGGGTTTCCCCGCCCCGCACCCACCCCCGCTACAGTTATGAAGCCATTTTTTGTAGTATTTTTTTTTCATCCTTTTGAAGATGTGATAAAAATTTTAATTACAATACTTTTTTAAAGAAAATGTTAAAAAAAATATAAATTGAAACAATAAGAATTATAAGTGTTCTCTAACTACCTCTGAAAATAACTAAATCAACAATAATGATGTATTAACAATATATATTTATTTTTAGTGATACTTCATTAATAAAGCTAAAACTGCATAATGCATTTATCAAACAATGCACTATGTATTTATAAGCTAAAACGTCATTATAAAACTAAAAATCTGTATAATGTATGTATAAGCTAAAACAATGTTGCATCACTTAAACACATATAACCAGAAAAAACAAGAACAGTGTTACATCACTTAAACAAAAATAACTAGAAAAAACAAGTAGAATCACTTCAACAAAATAACCAGAAAAACAAGGACAGTGTTGTTATCAAACATAACAATAAGTAATAAAATTGTAAAATACATGATGTTAACCAGATTTCACAAGCATCTAACCAACACTACATACTCTTTGAATCAACAACTTCTTATGGAAGATGAAGAGTACTCTACCAATTGAAAGGAGGCGGCCGGAACAGGAGGGTACAGACGGCGGCCGGAAGCAGAGGATGAGGACGGCGGCCGGATGCTGATGATGAAGACACGCAGAAGTTAGGGTTCACAAATGAGAGAGGGAATCAGGTAACCAACCTAAAATAGATAGATTAGAGAGGGAAACAACTAAAATAGACAGATTATAACCAGAAATAAACGAAATTTCATGAGAGGGGTTGTAAGGATTTTGTTTTTTACCTTTGAGAAAGAGAAGCTAAAGAGATGAGAGGGAGTTGCGCTGGTGGAGGCGAGGGAGCTCGCACCGGAGCTCGTGCCGGAGATGGCGCCGTCGCGCGGCGGCAGAGAGTGTCGGACGGACTTGCTGTGTGGCCGTGTGGGGGAACGAGACTCAGTCAGGCAGAGCAGAGCAGAATGAAGCTGCTGCGTGCGTGAAGGTGTTTTGAGGCAGGGCCAAAAAAAACCTAGGTAAGCAACTATAGTATAAAAGTAAGGGCATTTTAGTCATTTTAGGCCACCGGGGCGGGTTCGGGGTGGGTATTAAGATCCCCATCCCCGCCCCCCGCTTATGACAACCGGGTTTTCCCTGAACCCGAGCCCGAACCCAGTAAAATCAGGGTTTCCCCATCAAAATCGGGACGGGTTCGGGTGGGTACCCACGGGTTCGGATTTAGTTGCCATGCCTAAATCAAACTGCTTCACTCCATCCCTGTACCAGTGACCTGCTGTACTAGCCACGTACCCGTAACCAGAACCCATGATCATGAATAGGAAGGTTCCTGTACCCATACCCATAAACATAGACGAGTGCAGGATTCAGAGGCTGTGTCGTTGGGTGACAGTGGGGTTTGTTCTACCATGTCATAAAGTCAGAAACACATTTAATCATAACCACATATGATACTCCCTCCGATCCTTAATATAAGAAACAAATCCATAAAACACACAGACCAAACAAATGCATTGAGATGAGCTAATTATAATTAATACTCATATAAATTTTCAAAAATACCCATTCTAATTAATGAACAAACTCACTTGTATGGAAAGTTGATATATCTCGTAAATATAAATCATATTATAAATGAGAGTAATATTGGGAATTAACATTTAATATGTATGAAAATTGATGCATGTTTTTTATATTTTAGACAAAAAATATCAACTAGAAGGAAATGCATCCTTACTTACACAATTCACCATTGATTATGCTAAGCTAGTTGCATTTTATTGCATTTTAACTAGAAGTAAATACATCCTTACTTACTCAATTGACATTCAAATTTACTTTAGAGAAACATTTTCCATGGGAAACTAGAGAATATTCTTTCATATTTTGTGCTTCTCATCATGATGGTTTTGGCCCATTGCTGTGTTTAATATCTTGAAATATTTTGACAAATGATTTGATTTCTAAATAAAAATATTCATTTGAAACAGTCAAATTTCGCTCAGAGTTTATTATATTTGCCCCTGTGCAATTGATTGTTTATTTTATTTTATTTATTCGCTAAAATACTTGGTAGAAGTACTCTTTCTTTTCCTGTTTTAATCTGGTAGGTGCACTGTTTCTATTTTAGCCTCTTATTTATTTATTAATTTTTTTTTTCCCAGCTATATTAGCCTCTTAAGTCTTAGGTAGTTAGGTGGTTGTTTCCAGGATGCCAATGTGCCATTGCCATAGATTAAAAAAAGAAATTTAATAACTACTCCCTCCGGTCCTTATTATAAGAGGCAAATGACTACTTTTTTGTGGTCCAAAATATAAGAGACATGCATGTATTTTGACAAATATTAAATGCTCATTTCCAATTTTACCCTTATTTATAGTAGGGTTTATATTTACGAGATAGTACAACTTTCAATACAAGTAGATTTGTTCATTAATTATTGAAGGGTTAAATTTGTAAATTTACATGAATATTAATTACAAATAGCTTATTTTAATGCATTTCCTTGGTCTGTGTGTTTTAGGGTTTTGCGTCTTATATATAGGACCAGAGGGAGTACTACTTACCTTAAGACATCACAAATCAATTTCCCCAAAAGGAGCCGCATTTCACGATCATTTTAGGAACGGTTGGCCCATACGCCATCATGCCCTTGCCCAAATTAAGGGCCCTTTTTCTCCCTCGGAATATACACTCGTATTATTTTATGGTTAGGGTTGCTGAATCAATATTTAAGAATTGCTCCCGTCCAATCAAATTTTTTCTATACACAAAAGTCAGAAGTTAAACCCCTAACCACCTACTTAAGAGGTATGACCTCATTACTACTCAGACCAACCACATGCTGATGTTTCATATTATTTTTCATACTACATATCTTTTTCCAATAATTGAGAGGTTGATTATTCAAAAACTAAGTTTCCTTCTATTTTTTAAAAATAACTTAATAAAATTTAAATTTTAAAAAATAAATAAATAAAGGAAATTAACAATTGGGATGTTTGCCTCCCAAATAAAAGGACCTTGAAAATTGAAATGCCGACTTTCTGACAAGAAAAAAAATGGTAGAAAAGAAGTCAATTTCATAATAAAAAAATGTGTATTTTAGAAATTAACTAAGAAATATGTGTAATTTGAGAATCATTACTTTTTTGGGTTTATCTTAATATTCTTACTATAACCAATTATTGTAAGTTTGTGATTGAGTTTGTTACCTTGAGAGTAAAGTTACATGGACATCACCGATGAAGGTTAGTCGAGTTAGTAAGGATATGTCTCATGACCTACAAGGCCGTGAGTTCGAATCTCATTGCAGATGTGAGGACCTCGTCGGTACTTAATCTATAAGTACCTCTATAAACACTCTTTGAGCCGTGAGACTTATCCTAACTCTGGTAAGTTCATCGAGACCCAACTCACCTAAACTTTTTTGTACCCAAAAAAAATTTATATGGACATCAAAATCAAACAATATCACCGCATTTTATTCCTATCACACATTTATTATTTTATCTCTTCTCACATATTCTAAAGTTTAAAAAACAAAAGGTCGATTCGGTGTCCCTTATATGTGTTCAAATAACAATTATGTTACTTTAATTCCTTCCCACCTCGAATCCCAAGGTGAAAACTTAGTTAATTAAGTATCCCTATCAAGTATGGCATCCAACTTTGCTTAACCTAGAATCAAGCTCACAAAGAGGAAAAAAAGCTTCCCTCCCTCCATCTTTCCTTTCAAACTCATAATTCCTATCCACTTTTGCCTTCCCTCATATGGCCCCTCTACTTACCATTTTCCCCTTTAACTTGCATCAAGAAAGAAACATAATCAACCACTCCTTCCATAGTCCCCACTCCTCACCCACCCTTACAATATCACTCTAGACTATAGTATTAGCATTACTATAGGTAACCACGAATACCCAATTCAATTGGTTGAAGAACAAACAATGACAAACAAAACCTTGCATTCAAGAAACAAAAATGAAGAATCATCTTTACAATTCAAGTTTAATTTTGATGCCTCCATTAGAGGTCACTATTACTAACAATCAAAGTAATATATATTTAGTCATAGACATAACTACTACTAAAGTCTAAGGCACACTATTTGGAGGGTTCATGCTTAGAGGCTCACCTACCAGAGTAATAAGATACTTCAAAAAACCAAAAAAAAAAAAACTATGTCACAATTTTTTCCAAAATAGAAAAAGAAAAGAAAAGATGATAAGAGAAAAAGAGAATTAGCAGTGAAAACCTAAAACAGAACCATCGGTGACAGCAATGGCGACTCTGCAACCAGCATTGGTCTGCACGCGATGACTGAAGAAATGCAAAACCTTCACGCGCCCCGCCATCTCCAACTTCGACTCAATCTCCATCGTGGGTTGCACCCTCAACCCGTTCTCGAACCCGACACCGTCACCGTTACCCACCGTGGGGCCCACAACGGCCATCGGAGGAGACAGGGGAAAGGACTGGACGGAGAACGTGGCGGCCATGTACTGCGTCCGGCCGGCGTCGATCTCGCCGGCGGGGATGAACATGAAACCGACCTGGGTGCCGGAGTAGAGGAGCTGAAGGGAGCTGTCGAAGTGGGAGAAAACGGCGCGGTTAGGATTCCTGACCGATGCGTATTGGGAGAAGGTGAAGTTGACGGTGCCGTTGACGACGGAAAACGAGGGGAGCTGGACGGCGCTGACGGCGATTTTGGGGTCTTGTGGTTTGAAAACGGTGAAGTAGACGATGAGGATGACGATGACGATGAAGATTAAGAAGATGGTGGCGACTACGCACGAGGCTAGGTTGGTGCGGCCTGACGGTGGCCGTGGTGGCCTCTTTGGCTTGGTGGGCACCGCGGGTCTGGCCGCCATAGGCGGTGGCGGTAGTGGATTGGGTGGGAGAGTGGGTGTTGGAGTGGGAGTGGGTGTGGAAGTGGATCTCATTGTGTGATGTGTTTTTTTGAGACCAAATCCAGAATGTTGAATGTGGATGATGATGCAAATGATTATTTAAGGGAGAGGATAAAAACAAAGGGCACATGGTGATGGTGTTGAGAAAAGAGAGAAAATTGCAAACAGCTAGTGGTCTGAAAGAGAAAGATGGTTTGTAGGACCATGGGACCTTGTTTCTTTGTTTGGATTTATTATATGAGAAATGTTAAGTAGTGTTTTATGATTTTGATTAAGGAATTAAAATAAGAAATTTATATGAAGAAATTATGTATTCAATATATTAAAAAGTGAAAATTTTAGTTTTTAAAGAAACATTAGTATTTTTTATTTCTTAATCAGTTTCTTAAACAGACCGTTATTATTACTTTTAATTTTTTTATATAAGAAAACTAGATTTTTTTGTCTTGGAGTGGACCCTTTTATTGACTCCCACTATTGGAAGAGATGTGGACTGTGTAACTACAAGGATTGATTGCGGTGGTCCCTTTACCAAGGCCTACAGTCTTTGAGGGTGTCAGAGAGTAGTTTGACAATTTGAGAACTAGCAAAATGATTCAAGGGCACTCGATCTAAGACGTGGTTAATCCTTTGAAAATGGTTGGTTAATTCAGTGTATTCTGTGGTTAATCGGTAACTCTGATGCTTCAACCATTTTATATGGTTAATCACGTGCAAATATTTGGTTAATTTAGTTCATTATATGTTAATGGGTTAACAAAAAATGTTAGTATTTAAAAAAATAATTTTTTTTTTATAACAAAAGTCAAAATTTGTATTAAAAAAAAAAACTCCACTATATCGCTACAGTACCCACACGACTCAAACGAAATTTATTATATGGTTAATGGGTTTTTTTGGGACAAATTTCGACTTTTTTTTAATCACGTACAAATATTTGATTAATTTAGTTCATTATATGTTAATGGGTTAACAAAATGTTAGTATTTAAAAAAAACAAATTTTTTTTTATAAAAAAGTCCAAATTTGTAAAAAAAATAAAAAAAAAATTCTACTGTAGCGCTACAGTACATACTGTAGCGCTACAGTACCCAAACGAAATTGGGGGAGGGGGAGGCGCCACTGCAAGTGGCGCCTTTGACTTTTTTTTTTTTTTTTTTAAGTGGAAGGCGCCAGTCCAAGTGGCGCCTTCCGTGTGTCAGAAAAAAAAAAAAATTTTGCCATGTGGCAAAAACGACCCCCCCTTGGTAAATAGTTTCAAAAGGACCCTAAACTGGTAAATAGTTTCTAAAATGATACCAGTTTGGTCAATTTGCCCGATCTAAGTAATGGAAAGTTGTTGCACATTCCTTTCCTCCCATGTCATTTTTTATATCCTCAATTTTATAAATTATTTTATCTACACTCAATTATAAATAAAAAAAGTATTTATATTTGATGGACTAAAATATAAATAAAATTTAATCAATAACTCTATTTAATATTAGTATTCCAAAAATATCCTTGATTATTTAATCTCTTTTTACTTTTCAAAGAACAATGCACACTCCCAAGAATTAAATGTGATGATTGTTATAAGTAAGGATAGTTTAATAATTGTAACTCATTTTTTTTTTACATAAATTAATATAATTAAACTAACTCAACTAACCTTCATAACAAGTATGAAGTTAGTTAATTTCACTTATAATTGAGTCCTGAAGAAGTATTTGATATAAGTTTTCGTGCAAAACTGAGGTGTCTTAAGACTTAAATTTTAAGTAGACAGTGCAATTTATTTTAATTTAATTCAACATTAAATGTGTAATATTTTTTTTATATAAAAAATTTAGGGTGAGGGGATGATGTCCCAGTCCAAGGTAGGGAAAACCTCTAGGCTCTATGAGCACTTACAAAGGGATTTACATTTACCTCATCCCAAAGAGACTAGTGAGAGTTAAATGTGTAATATTATGTGAATAATGTTAAAAATGTATTCATTTTAAAAAATATATATTGTTACACGGGTAAAAAGTATTTAGTTAAAAACTTAGCGTGCTTAAATAATATGGGTCTTGCTAACCAGTGCCCTAAAGACATTGGTTAAGAATCAAGAAATAGAAATATTTTATTATAAATCACAATTTTAAAACTTTTAGTGAATTTAATTCAACACTTTCCAATACAATGTTTTTATATTTAGTTTCTTAATCAATACCCTAAGAATACTATCCTAAGGGTACTGGTTAACATTCCTAGTAATATTACCCAACAAGAAAAAAAAATAAGAATAGCAATGCTGGTAGTGATAATGGAAGCCAATATGTTTTTCTGCTGCAGGGCTATCAGACATGAATATTTTTCAACATAACCATGACTCGTTAGATATGTACAGTGGGTGGGTTTTCCAGTGTGAGCAGTGTACACAGTGAGCTGTTAGCTGCACAACCTGGTTGGGTTTTCAACGAATTTGGGTTCTTACTAGCCCAAGCAGCTTATTCTTCAGTGCAAAGAAGGGTCCACACAAATTTCTCCCTTAAGCCCGTATGCTTGTTATCCATTTAATTCTTAAATTGGCCCGTTCAAATTTTCAAATTTTGTTCATTCTGTATTTGAAATAATATACAGTTAAAAGGTCTGTGAAATAAATTTTAAAAAATAAATGATCATTTATCCCAAAATAACTTTTTCTCAAATATGCACTTAAGAATTGTAAAGTTTTTGGTGGGTTTTAGAGATACTAGGGTTGAAATTTTGAGCTAAGATTGTTAGGACTTAAGGTGGTAGTGAATTGGCACTTAATTTGTTTCTGGGTGGCTTCTATGCATCATGCTCCACCACTTTTATCATGTTAATGGATTTTTTTCGTAATTTATGAAATGATCCCTTAAATTTTTAAGGACTATCAAGGATTGTAACAATTAAGGAACACCTAAACATAGCATATAATTCTATTATTGTTACAATTCATTTGAATACTTACACCACATTTTCATAGTCCCCAACATATTTGTTTATGTATTTTTCTCTCTTCCCCTATTACTTCATGGGATAAAAATGAGACCATGCAGTGTCCCTCATACTGTGACCACCGGGAGTTGTTAAAAAAAAACTTTCACCTACATTTATAATGTACACACATGACAAAGTCAACCCTCATACAATCCTATAATACATGAAACCTCAGTATAATACCTCTTATTCAGACCTTTAACTTCTGTCAATATGGCAATACAATCCTGAAAAACAGTTTCAGAGAAGTAGGAGATAAAAAAAGAGCTTCAGGCCTATGTCCAGAACACATCAAGCCATCAAATTTTATGCAACCATCAGTCCATCAAAACATGGACTATTCATTCACTGAATACATACAAAATATACCTATAAATCAGAAAAAATTCTATTTTTTTTGCAACCTTGTAAAGGTGGGAGAAAAAAGTCTATTTTTTTGCAAGCTTGTCAAGGTGGGAATCCATGATCTTGGAGACAGTTTCAAGAAATGTTAATTCCTCCATGCCAGGAAGCAAGGATTCCTCAGCTTCACATATAATCTCCTCAATTACAGATTCCTTGTTCAAATTTTCGCGACACATAATGCTTCCAATTGCATAGGGAGTAAGACCTCTTTCAACACCTTTCTTCAGCAGCATTGTGGAAATGTGAAGTGTTCTTGCACACTGAAGTGGCACATCCCAGCCATAATATTTCAGAAGTTCTATATCTTTTTCAGCATCCAGAGAATTGATATAATCAACTGTATCAGGAGAGTAATGCTGACGTGCTTGCGGCCAGTAAAGCCAATCAAATGTGCAATCTTCAAACTGCAGTGAAAATAATGATGTGAGTCTATATTCAATAAACAAGAAGAATCATAATTTTAGTTGCACATGAGTTGCTATGTATCAACCAAAGCAACACCCAAATTCCTAGAACCTATGAAGTCTATCTACCAAACAGTATGCATCAATTATTCCACATACAAGGCCTGCATAGAAAAATTAAGTTGCAACTTGCATTACATGTTTCATCCGCCTCCACCATTTTATATGAACAAATCAGCTCAGAAAATGCAAACAACTTCCTAGTAAAATGATATATTAGAAACGTGAAATTTTATAAAAACAAATACTTGAACACAGATTCTATGCCAAACAAAGAGAAAATAGAAAAGGAATGCATGATAGAAAGGTAGAAGCACCAGAAATGCTTACTTTGTCTGGTAGACAATAGCCATGATCAATAGGAATGAGCTTAATCTGGCCACCAGCCTCTTTTCTGATCAATATATTCCCAGCATGCCTGTCTGCATTAGCCATTCTTATATCAAGCACAGTAATCTTATGCACCTCCTCCACTGGAAAGACCCCTGGTCCAATGTCCTCAGAGCTACCATCATTATTCATGAATTTCTGCAATGAACCGATCTTGACATGTTTTAATGAGCAAGCATACCCATTTGGGTGGTTAAATTCTTCATGTAAGCATTGGACCATAATAGTAGGAGGAACACCAGCAAAGCCTATTGCTTCACCTGTTACCAACCGCGGCCCGCTCCTTGGATGATCTAATATGTAAGCTGCAACTTCCCTCAAAGCTCCTTCTCCAACCTTTGTCCCTCTTTTCAAACCTTCACCATTAGAAGAAGTTGGTAAGCCCCTTGGATTGTTCACAGCCATCGGTTCCTCATCCATAGGCTTGAAAACTGAAACATGCTCCTGACCTGTTGAATCTTGCATGAAGTAAGCCCCTCCTGTGCCCTCGGAGGATCTAATAGGGTGATTCCCTTTCTTCAAACCGTCCAATGTGGAGTTAATCATGTCCCAGAGGAAAGGAAAAAAATTGATCTTAGGATTCACAGTTAGTGGTTCCAACCAGAAACCTACATCAGGTGGTACCTTTGCTACTTTTTGTTCAATGCTCTCACCTGGTATAAAAGCTTCAACCAAAAGCTTCAAATCTTGGTGAATTGGTGTGACCCTTACCTTAGCTGATTTTTTAATTATCAAATGAATCACATCACCATCACTCTTGCATATGTCATGAAAAACTCTATGGTCATCAAGCTTTTCATCATTGCAAAAAAGCTCTTGATCCTCATCTAGATCAATGAAACCTTCCCCTTTTTTTCTAATCCGTTGCTTTAGATACCCCACATTTCTATGCCTATCAATGTGAAATTCAAATTCCTTCCCTGAAGTAGTCCTCACAACTATGAAAAGAAGATCAGAAAGTTTAAGAACCAAGTGAAGAACATTACCATCAGTGACACCATAATCCTTAATGAGTGTATCATTGCGAGCCAGCTCTCTGCCACCATAAACCAGCTTCTGCTTCTTCACCACAAAGCCTTTGCACTTCTGAATCCTCAGTTTCACTGAAGCAATGGAATCAGACTCCAACACACGCATTGGAGTCACAGCACTATCCACAGTGAGGTAAATCATGATTGGTTCACCAAAGCAATGATGTCCCAGTTGGCCTTCCAAAAACACAGGCTCTTTGTGACTCGAACTCAAAGCAAAATCAGCAACTGACATCTTTCAAAGTTCGATCACAAATCCTTTTTTTTTTCCTTCTTCTTTTTGAATAATAAAATTATCACCTATTTTTGCTTCCTAGCTTGAATTACTGTCAACTGAAAGAAATACATAAAAACAAGTTCAATCAAACTGGTAAAAAAGACCCAAATAAAAATTAATTTTTTTTTAAAAAAACCAATCTAATGGGGCATTAAAAAAAATGATTTTTGAGGTGAAGCTGACATACCCAGAAAGAAATGGTTTAGTTTTTGTTTTGTAGGTTTTGATGAAATGAAGAATGTGAGCAAATTGTAGGGTTTGTTGTTGTAGTTGTTATTGGGAATGTGGGAGGTGCAAATCTCTCTCTGAAAGAAAAATGGAAAGAATGGAATCTAGGGAGAGAGGATTCTTCACCAGAGGGAAAGAACCAAAGGGGAATGAAAGAGTGTGAAGGGGTTAAAAGGAAATGGTGGTTGTGGTTGCAGAGATGGCGATGAATTGCCGATGAATTGAAACGATTCGAATTGTAGCATTGTCCGAGATTGATGTCCTCTGTTACTACCACACCACTGAGGGGCGATGCTTTCGCCGATTTTTTTGCAGTAGAGAAGAGAAAGGAGAGTGTGAGAAATAGCACAATAGAGATAGGAACGGGATTGTAGCCGTTGGCTTCTTATAAAGTTTTGACCCCAAACTCCTATAACGGGAACATTTTTTGCTCTTATTTTCAAAGGATGCCCTTACTGTGTTTTCAGAGCTTATTTATAAGCCTTAAACAAAACACTTGCCGGTGAACCTTAACGACTGTCTGTCTGTTAGGCTCCAGTATCCCATGTCCAAGATACTGCTTATACCATACATTGCATGTATCTCATATTTGTCTAATGGGAATTAGGATATGAGTATACAAATGAAGTAAATACAAGTCTCTCCGATCTCGATTATAAATAAGATTAATTAATTTCACACCTATTAAAAAAGTTATTAATTTAGTTTAATTATCTTGATTTATGTATAAAAAAATAGTTATAATTACTAAATTATCCTTTAATTATCTCGAGAGTGTGCAATGCTCTTAGAAAAGTAAAAGGAGAATTGATTGAATTGATTTATTGTCTTGATTTTTGAACATTGACATTAAATGAAGTTGAATTGATTAAATTTTACTTATATTTGTATCCATAAAATATATGTATTTTTTGTTTATAATTGAGTACAGAGGGAGTATAATCTAATAGTAAAAACTGTAGAAGTGTGGATTAATATAAGTGAAAATGTAATGAATAATGTTACTCATCCATGTCTCATAGTAAGGACCTCAGGGTTCCACTCTAGGATTAAGCCATCATTACACCATAGTAAAGTGGAAAACCCAAAAATGAAATATTTATTTTTTTTTATAAAATTTAAAATCATATAAATTTTAACATATATAAAATATATTTTAAAGTCAAGACTCGAGAGCGAATGTAAATAAAAATCTTGGACTTATAGTTCTTTTCCTCTTTTCATGGTATCTTGATTTCAGGTCCAAAACCTCCCCGGGACCGACCCAGAAATTTGATTAGTGGGGACAAAATTATATATTATAAAAAAAATTTAAAAAATTTAAATATATAAGAAATATTGTCATTATCAATAAGTCAAAATTGGAGATTATAAAAATTATATCATTATATAGCCATAAAATTGAAGACACCTCAAATTCTATAAATTATAATTGCTTTCTACGATTTTCACACTTTGAGATTGTCGTATATTTTTCATTTCTAACACTGTTAAAATGATTTCTCCATGTATGTGACCAAGTCATACTGAAAGAATAAAGTGTTATGTAAAGTAGTGTTGTAGAGTAATGAGGACAACATTTTTTAGTGTTATTTAGAATAAGATTGTAAATCAATGGGGTCAATATATTTTTTTTAGTGGGGGCAACAAAAAAAATTTATCTAAGATTTAACTAAAAAAATCACTTAGTGGTGGTAGCTGCCCCCCAATGTGATGTAGATGCCCCCCTCTCGCCCCTCACATAAGTGGCACAGTGGCAGTTGCTGTAAACATCTGTTTTTGGTGGCAGCTCATTATTTTATTTTATTTTGTGTATTTTTTTCGGGGAGTGCTGACTTCATTATTTGGATCCACTTCTCTTAATGTCAAGTATCATGTGTTTTTTTTTTTTTTAAGTATTTTGATTGTCCTTTTTTAGAATGTTTCCTATTAATCTCTTATTATGATTGTTCTTAACTTGATAGCTCTACAAGTATCATAAAGTTTCATATCTGTTTTCTGTGGCTTCTAGGATAGACCATTAAACATGCAATTCATAGATGAACCATAAGTGTAAGTCCCTAGATATATATTATTAAAATAATTAAATGATTTAGATTTATTAACTCAAAATAAGCTTAGTGTGGATGGGAGTTATTTTGAAGCTTCTCATGCCATTGGTTCTGGTGGGTTAATTCGTTCAGAAACTGGGGAGTGGATTGCAGGTTTCTCCTCCTTTGATGGTGTTGGTGATACTTGTCTTGCTGAGTTAATGGCTATTAAGCATGGTTTAACCCTTGCTTGGAGTCTCGATATGCATAATGTTATCTGTGAATCAGATTCACAAGATGTGGTTAGCATTCTTTTGGATAACTCTTCCCATGTTCTTCACTCCTTTGCTACTGAGATTCTGCAAGTGTTTAAGCTGCTGAGACGACCCTGGTCTGTGACACTTCATCATGTGTTTAGAAAAGTTAATGGTTGTGCTGACTTCATGGCCAAGCATGGTGTTCCTTCCGGCAAGACTTTGCAGCATTGGGATAATCCGCCTCCTGGAATGGGGTCTCCGTTACTTAGGGACGTGATCATGGATTTGTCCAGCTCCTAGTTTTTATTTCGTTTTGTGCTCTTTTGTTTTCTTTCCGTACTTTACCAAAAAAAACCTGGTAATACATGTTTTTGATATAATTGCAATTAAATTGTAGGGAGAGTTTCTTCTTCCATTCATTTGAAGAAAAGGGTTTCTTCCCCACTTTCACTCAGCTTGAATTGAACAATGCCAAATATATTTTCAGCCCACTAACTAAAATTCCCAAAAACCCAAAGACAATTTTTTAAAAGATTTTTTTTTTTTTTTTTGGAATTATTTAAGAATGTTATTTCATTCAGGTATATTGCCGTTGCACAAACATCGCAACGTGAGTGGAGCGTACGTGTGACTGAATGATTGCTGTTGGTTGACACGTGTTCAGCTAAAAAGAGTTCAAAGTAAGTAATATTAGAGTTACAATATGAAATATATGCAAAAAAGAATACCAAAAATATATATATATGCAAAGCAGTGTTCTTTTCCATTGGATCATAGTACTAAAGTCCTGCATCCCAAGCACTAGCATATACCTTCAATTCACTGAAGCACCCGGCATAGATAAATACTTGCTTTATCTTGTCCCCACGAGCTGAATTTTTAATGTACTCATTTTGGTTTGCTAGCTTTTTGTTCCTTCAGGAGCAGGTTCACTGAATAATACTTCAACCTATAAAGTAAAATATGGGTTTTTGAGATTAGCAAAATAATGTTTAGAGGGTTCAGTTATGTCCATGTGGGATATGGGATTGGGGTGTCCCATGACTTTGAGATCTGCATTATGATAAATAACAATGCAGTCTAGTCATGGAAAAAGGGTGGTGGATTTTATTTCCTCAAAAATTGTTTCACTTATTTAGTTTTTATATTAGTATATATCATGACTCTTCATGTGCTTCTAGGCCCATATGTATTCTTCATTCTTCATTTTTAAATGAGCCTCCTGCAAGTCTGCAAAGTCCCTATGTATGCCATGTATCACAATATATTTTTAAGTTTTTTATTGCATGTTGAATATAAACAATGTTTTTTTTATGAGCATATAAACAATGTTTTGATAACAAAAAAAATACCAGAGAAGGAGCAAAATTCACAGTATTTGTTATGAAGATTGGTTAAAACTTAAAAGGATTAAGGAATTTAAGTCTCCAGGGATGAACAATGAACAAAGGAAATTAAAAGATTATGAATTTTTATTTTAAAAAAGTGTACCACCCAACAGATATTGTGAGTTTTGCTAAAATCACAATATTGGGCCAGATTTAGCAAATATACTAATTTTTTGACACAATGCCTGGCGCTGATCCAATTTGGGAATTTTGAAAAACAAAAATCATATAAAAGATTAAAAGCATATATGATCATGAGTGTTAAAAAATAAAGAAGTCTGACATTAGAAATAAAAGAAGTAAAATGAATATAAAATTTGGAGTGTACGATTCCAAATTGTCATAAATATTTTGGACAAAGTTGCAATTCTCAATCATAATCACACACAAGCCATACTCCATCATCCACATTGCAAAACTTGAATGGCATTCACTCGTATAAATTTCAACATGGTATCAAAGCATGTACTATGTCCTTACGGCCCATGATCCAAGTACTAGGCCAAATAAAAAAAAACAATTGTTACATATATGTGGCCTCACAACCGGACCAAGCCTGTCATACTTGACGGGAAGTGTCGAAAAATAAGAGAAGTAAAGTGAATATAAAACTTGGAATACTCAATTTTAAATTGCCTCACACAATTTGGACTAAATTGCGACCCTCAAACACAATGGTACACAAACCCAAGTCATTCACCTTCCACCCAGGTTGCAAAACTTGGATGGCCCCCACATATAAATTTCAACAATGAGTTTGCCTCATTTTTTTTTCCCCTACAAACAAGATAAATGCCACTCCTATTCAACTGCACATTGGTCCTCATGAAGAGGGCAAATTTGAAAGACAATAAGGCTGAAATGGCAATGATCACTATGATAGTAGAATATTTTCAAAAATTGTTGACTTGGGGGCATGTAATCCCCACTGTTCTACATGTTGGTCAGTACCATTACCATGCTTAATTCATCATCAATTAATGCGCATCCATTGCTGATAGGAATTGTGTATATAAAAATAATGTTCTTGAAAGGTTTATAAATATCTTTTATTTTTGCTAAATATTAATGCTGACCGGCAGAACTTCTTCTTCTAAGTGAGCTAGTGTTGTCATTCTCAGAGGATGCTGTTTGTATCATCTTCATTGTCTGATTTTAGTTCAAAGCTAGGAAATTGAGTACTAAGATCCCTGCAAATTATAGTGACTGTTAGTTACTAATTAGTTATAATTCAAAAATCTGTCACAAATAAGAGGGAACCTCAATAGGGCTGAGAAAAGAACATAGGCTATTGTGAAGGAAAAGATCATATTACTTCAAATATGGAATTGTCATATTCCTCAATAAGGATGGATTTCGAGCCACAAATTCTTGCCACTCCTCTGGATCAATCCTTCCATCTCCTTTTAAATCTGCTTCTTTAAAGGCCTATGCAGCAATAGAGGGAGTAGGAAATTAATCAGGAAAATCATAGTAGACAGATTATGACATATCATGTTCTAAAATATACAAGTTTAATTTAATCCCTGGAGAGGGGGAACAAGATGAAGGCAGAGGGAAAAAAGAAGGGAAGGAAGGATACCTTATCAATTATGAGCTCAATTGTGTCATGAGAAAGAACCAAATTAGACTCGCTTAGTAGTGCCTGTATCATCTCTCTTACCTTCCACCACATAATTTGAAAAATACAATCACTCCACAGGTTTGTAAACAGAATAATCATCAAAGATACATCAAAGTTCTGCATGGTTTACAACTCATTTTATACTGAACAGTAGAATAGGAAGAAGCTCTGACATAGCATATGATTGCGCAAATTTGTTCTTTAAGTGTTTGCGGTATTATTCTTCAATCAAAATACAACATTTGTTCTACATTTTAGCTACCTCATCATTTTTTAAAAGTTTTTTTAATAAACTATAAAATATAAGAAAATAATACACATTATATTTTGATTGAAAAGCAACACCACAAACATCCACCTAACTTTATCTAAGTTTTGTTCTTAATGAAACTGCATTTTTTCCCCTTATGGCACGAACAACTTTCATAGTTATTTGAGCAATGCTACACAACGAGGAAAAAATAGACAAAACTTAAGGATAGTTGTTAGATGTAATAAAGTAACCGGCCCCCTCATCCATGTACTTGTCAACAAGAATGCCAAATCATTCTGTGGACAGGTTATAGAAGGAAAAAAAAAAAAGAGAGAGAATCTGGCTACCTAGTATTTTTCATGTTATAATTTGCCAAATATATCTTGAAGAACTGATGCTTGACCATAAGGAGAAATAAACTCAAAATCCCATTGTTTACCTCGTCACGTTCAATAAAGCCTCTTTGCCATATATCGTAGAGTCGAAATGCAACTGCCACATCAGATATATCAATAGCTTTTAATACAAATCAAATCATTTCAGAATGACATACACATGCACACACTCAGAGGAATTCATACAAGCTGCTTTTTGTACTTGGGGCGCTGCTGGATGGAAGATGCTCAGAGCTCGAACAAACTCTCCAAATTCTATCACCCCATCATTTTTTGAGTCAAATAAATGAAAGACCTATGGACAAATTTAGAAAAAAAACATTTGATGGTGACAATCTAAAAACAATCATGTTACATGCACAACATTTTTCGTACACCATTTTTTACACAAATTAACAACATACAAATATTTGATTTAAAGTATGAGAGCAATGTGTTATTGTGAGAGATGAGAGAAATAATTCAGGATCATTAAAATGTGACTTTTTTTAGTGATTACACGATCACCAACTAAATTCTAATCGCACATTTTCTAAATGTCAAAGTTAAATATGAGAAAACTGACCCTGTCGGCAAAGAGGCTACGTTTCTTGCTGCTTCCAAGTAGGCCGAGCTGAAACTCTTCCTGCATATTCAAGATTATCCTGATATAAGAATCCATGGCACGATGTTCTTAACGTGAGCTCTTAATTAAGCTTACTTTGCTGATAAGACCGTCATCAACAATGGAGCTGCTCAAATTTTTGAACAGCTCATACAATGCTTCAATATCAGAAATATTAACTGAAAGAATAGAGAAAGAACTTAGTTAATTAGAAGCTAAACAGCAACACTGGTCCCCATCAATGGAATCCCATAATACAACCTCCAAGATGTTATCATTAATTAATTAAAAAAGAAAAAAAGAAAAAAAGGCTTACAATAGGTTTGGGCAGCAAGAATTGCAGGATCTTCATGCTCAAGCCGTTTTTTGGAGCAACAACACCCCATAAAAAATATCACTTGTTTATATTTCTGATGATGACTAATCTATGGGAGAACTTTATTATATTGGTATAGTGTACATCACTAATATATATTGCATGCACTCGCTGTTGGTTCCAGATGTGTGAGATCGATGTGGCCTATTTTAATGGTTCAGAATAAGTATATGACGACGCAGTTGTTATCTGGAAAATGCTTGATACACACCACTTCGCGTTACATTACGTCACATGTGTATGAGCTGGTAGAACCAGAGTGTGAAGAAAAGAAATTGTGTATTTAGCATTATTCTTGTTATCTAGACAGGAAAAGAGTGACAAAGAATAGTGTAATTTAACAGTGAAACTGATTTAACGCAATAAGGAATCCCACCAAGTTGATTTTCTCTCAAACTTAGTCTATCTTCTCGCTTTTCCCATCTTCACGTTTTAGATATATTTATTGGTTAGAGGATTATGTTTTTTTACATCACAAAATAGATAGTTTTATTTTTTAAGTATTTTTGAAATATATATATATATATATATATATATAGGATATTAAATATAATGTTCAAATTGTGAACAGAAAAAAAATCACGAAGTATAACATGATTCATCATTTTAGTAATATCATGTATTGGCCCAATGACCCTTGTCCTAGAATCAGAAATGACTATTTATTTTTTATTTTTTATAATAAGATGTGTATTATTTGATCAATTGATTTTTTGCGGCACTTATTTTATACACAAAGGACATATAAGTTTTTTTGTCTCGTCCGTCGGTATTTGGAAGTTATATTAAATACCGATTGATCAGATTCGAGTCAAGAGAACCCATATAAAAGGACATATATAGCATTCTTAACATCTATTTTTTTTTATTGACAAGACTCAAATCTGAAACTTTATATTAAGCACCAGACACTTGGAGCAATGGAACGTCGGTAAAAGGATTTATACTTTATTCATAAACTGTTTAGTGTCCCTAGAAGTTGTATGAAATCACATTTTATTTTAATTTTAATTACTAACAATTTGCATCACGACTTTATATATGGTTTTCCTATATGCTCAGCTCCTATCCGCTAGCTTGCTCTGGAATTTGTTCTAAATGGGAGTGGCACATGCAGAGAAGTTCTAGGACCGGTGATGTGACCCACAAATTCCGTTAGAATGGTCAATTTTCCGTTCCCGGTCCACTCAGGAATCTAATTCCAATTCATACTTGCAATAATCACGTAATTTGCCCTCACCGCTATTCCTCGTCCTTTCAAAATATCCCGCGGACCAACATGGATGAATGGTATTGACACTTGGGGAAATGCCTTCTTATTTTTGGAGGCACCTATTCTTTCTTTCTTTCTTTCTTTGGCAATTTTCTTTTTAGTATCTGTTCTTACTTCTAACTCAAGTAATAAGAAAACTCGAGCCTATGTGAAACAAACTTGGATTTGTATTTTGTGCAATCGCGTATATACTATGGTTTAAACAGAAATCGTGCGTAAGTGCAATGATTGCCGTGACTGCGAGATAAAGTTAATGTTAGGAGTTAAAATCTTGCTAGAAAACACTGTGTAGGGGGGGCAATCTTAGTGCTTGTAGACTTATAGTGAGGATTAAACTCACATTCCAAAGGTGTTAAGATAGCTTGCAAGTTAGTTTTTTTTTTTTTTTTTTTAAAACAAGAAAAGAATATGTCTCAGTCACACATTGCAAACGTCCATTTTATTCAGAGTATTACTGTACAAGTCTATACAAACGCTCACAGACATGAAAGTAGGTATCATTTCGTTTTCTTCATACCAACATTATGATTCTGTCATCTTATTTCTAATGCAAGAGATGTAAGACATGGTGATGTGAATATGTCATTTTCTTTGTATTCATTGTGTCACTGGTCAGGTCTACAACCTATAATTATTGTCAGGTAATTCTGTTCCATAGCTGCAATCCACGTGCTGCATTGATAGGCAATTATTTGTAGTCTTCCACCTCAGAGTGCAAGACAAAGCTGGGAAATGCCAGAGTTATCTCCCTGTCAAACAGAATCATTTAAGTTTGATTATATAAATAGGCATGAACAATACTAAAAAGTGTTGAGTCTACATGATGACTAAATACAAATAAAGTTTCATTGATTAGAAGAGTGACCCACTTTAGATATGGTAGAGTCATCATCTTCAGAAGAGAAGGATTTTTTGCAACATATTCTTTCCACTCTTCTCCATCAATCTTCCCATCTCCATTGGAGTCAGCTTCCTTGATTGTCTGAAAAAGAATTAAGCCAAGAAAATGTGTAGAATTAGATTTAGGAAAATAGAGGAATTGAAGAAGGACAAATGTATGGTTGCAAGGTTAAGAAATAAGAACCTTTTCCACAATTGATTCAACAACATCATCTGGAACTGTTACATCTGATTCAGTCAGAGTAGCCAAGACCATTTCCTTCAACTTCAAGTGTGTACCATTATGCACGGCAAGGATGGAGGAATCAGATTTATGACATTTGATTATTCAAGTATTGTGGAGACAGAGAAAAAGTTAGTCACGAAAATGGTCCAAATGTTAATGCATAAGTGAGAACTGACTCCATCAAAATATGTTCAGATAGTTGTACAAATAGATCATTTAAATTTAGGTGTGTATTATATCTTGGTGTGTTTAATATTTTTGAATTCTCTAGAGTTTGAAAAGGAACTTCATGTGATGCAGTTCTTAATCTAAGGGTCTATATTTATTGAGCTGTGACCATTTTGGCATTTTTCAGGGTTGAGATTTGTTGCAATTCTTTTCCAAACTGCACTGGATCCATTTTTTATGGGAATTGAGGCTGATTTGGAGATATTTTCAGAAGTGATAGATATAAGGGGTATGTATATAAGTTTAGGTGTAAAGATAACATTATTGTTATTTTATACATTGTACAGTTAAGAATGATACTTCACATACTTGGAAACAAGTATGATCTATGTATGTCAACTAAAAGGCCGTAACCTAAATGAGCAGACAAGATGTCATTACTATAAATATTAAGCAGTAATACTAATAAACTGACCAATGAGAGAAAATAGTATACAAAGTTATAGGATCGCCAATTAAAATATGATCTGTGTTACTTGCACAGTGTATTGAGTTATAAATTGTCATACTGTCAATTGTTGTAACAACTAAAGAAGTTAGCAGGAATTTTTTTTATTTTTTTTTATCTAGATGCTCATTGATGAGATGCTGAAATTGCTACTCCCTTGGTTAAGATAATTTTGACATAATTAATTGAAGTAATTTGGGGTATGAGTGAATGATAAAATCAGAAAGAATTTTACATCTGGTTTTCTAGTTTAGGTGGCTATAACTATTAAAGATGTATAAGAAGGAAGGACTCACACAAACACAATTTTCAATGTCAAACTGTGTTTCCTACAATCCTAAAGAGAAAATGAAGGACAAGGGTAATCACCTCGTTATGCTCTATGTATCCACTCTGCCGAAGGTCAAACAATCTAAATGCAACTGTAATGAAGATTTTGGCACAGTCAAGTCCTCATCAATGTAATTGGTAAAGGAGGTCCACTCTACTTATAATGACAAATGATAATATATAACCAAAAACTCACACAAGTGAAAGAACGTTTGATTTCTCTGGTAAACACACAGATAGTATCATACATTCGATTTTCTTTTCTGCAGATGCATTTGGATGAAAGATGCTCAGTGAGCGAACAAACTCCCCAAATTCAATTACTCCATTACGCTTAATATCAAACATTTCAAATACCTGCATTCAGTTTTCACAGGATGCAACATCATCATATATATTAAAAGCAGATATCACAGAGTATTTAATAGGAAAATAATCACAAAAACTCACATTAAAAATAGTAACGTGTTGTTTAACAAATTAACTTTTCAGATATTTGGTGATCATTTCAAAATATTGTAGATCTTTATTTTATCCATTACTACATTTTTATAACTATTCATTCACTTAATACATGAGAAAAAAATTAACTATAGTGCTTGACTACGCACCCTGTCTGCAAATAGATTCTGCTTGCTACTATTTCTAAGAAGTGCAAGCCGGAACTCCTCCTGCAGATAAAAATCTTGAAGAATTTATCACATATTGCAAAAGAAAAAGAAAATGTAAGTTTTATCAGAATGCTACTAATTTGTGATGATATTCAGTAATATAAATGGCTCATAGTAATGTGAAAGAAAGGTAATTAATATAAGCTCATTTAATGGATAAAAAAAATATAAATGAAATACCTTGTGAATAAGGCCATCATCAACAATTGAACTGCTTAGTTTCTTAAACAAGTCAAGCAAAGCTTCAACTTCATTCTCAGTAACTGACAAATGGTAAAGGACAAAATTAGTCCTACCAAAAACTACAACAACATGAAGGCAATAGCTTGATTGATAATGATAACAAACTCATGGTACATTTCATGAAAATTCTATGTAGGACTTAATACGAGTTCAAAATAATGAATTCGGTAAATAATATAGATTGTTCTACTTACAGGATGTCTCTGAAGCAAGAACGATGGATTGTTCTTGCTTAATCTTTGATCTAGCTTTCCTCAAGCAAAAACAGTTCATAGCAATGGACGTAATGTCAGTTCAAAGAATACATGATGTAACTCTATCTCACGCAACACTGTTAAAATAGAGGCCCTGCCACACCAAAGAGAAATATGCATTAGTTCAAGAGTAATGCTTGCTAAAAATACATCAAACTTTAGTAAACAAAGTTGTGTTGACTATTGAACTCTTCCAAAGCAAGAATCTGAAATATTATTATGTGGATTCAAGGTTTTAAATCAAGGTCCACCGCGGCAATTTGGGCCGCAGTGTTTTGGTTCCAAAACCGAAATGCGACCGCGATGGTGACCGTATCGACCACATTTTCCCCACAATTGTCCGCAATTGTGATAAACGCGACGCAACCATGACCGCAACCGCAATTTAAAACCCTGTATGGATTATATCTGGTCTGTTGCAATTATGCTACAGTACCTTCCCACCATCCATACTAAGAGGTAGATAATCACCCTTGTATTCTCTCTAGCTTAACACTTGATCCATTACAAAATGGTACATGAGGTTTGCCTTTTTTATAGGCTACACTCAACAATAAAATATGAAAAGCTTATTCATGAAGAAAACCAAGCAGCAACTATATTTGACTTTTCTATGCATGATGACATTATCTAATTGTGAGCAACTATTATCACACTTCAATATGCTATCAGGCGGTGCATCAAAGGCTCTGCAGATGTGCAGTTCGGCTAGCAGAGTAATTAAAATTGCAGCTGTAATATTGTTTGACGGCTTCAATTATCCTTATCTAACATTAACCATTAATTCTTCAGAACCCAATTCAGAAACAGAAAGCAGGTAAAGAAAAATCTAGAATTTGCAACTTTTGATCATTTGTCTATAGACTCTCTACACCAAGTGATACCATAATACCAACATAGGTTACAAACCTAAATCCCGTAGAATATAAGAAGAAGACTGCTTGAATTCAATTGTTCTTCTCTTGCTATTTACGGATGGGAAAAAAAAAAAAGGAAAGAAAAAAGGGTCAACTCATAGTATTGAAGCTTTGATTATATGATGTGATATAATGAACAATAATTTGTGCAAACATATGAGTTTAGCGACAAGAATACTAAGACTGAGACATGGACTGTTACATCGATGTAAAAGCGACTTACAGTTATAGAAGCCAGAAGACGATGGCACTTTACTTTACAGTGTTTCCATCAAAGGTGCATGAATATTCAAAGGTATGTGTAGGACAGCTTCATTAATTGATGACATTGAACATAGCTCTATCTTGCTATACAAAAGAGTAATATTTATATGATAAGTTAACGAGTGCCCTTTTAAGACACTGGTTAAAGAATATAGAAGAAGCAAGTTTTTGTTGGAAATCTAAGTTTCTCACTCTTATAAGTATCAAAAACACCAATTTTCAATAAATTTATACTATTTTTGTCTCATTAACCAATGTCGACATTGTTTAGCATTCTCCATATTTATATACTTTATTTTTTATGGAAGGTTGACTTTGCCAAAATAACGTTAGCAGCAGGGGGTTGAATGGGTGGAAAGGATCGGGTTACGTGAAAATATAAAAAAGTTTGATCGGATACAAGATTTTTATATTGGTCAAGAAATTTATATATTTTTTAATATTTAAATAAAATTATTGATTCTGTGTAAAATAAATATATATTATATTTAGTGTATTATGCGAATTCCTACTCCAAGAGTTAGTTGGAAGCTACCAAGCTAATCAAGGAGAACCGGCCATAACGTATGGCAAGAACTTTCGGTCACTGGCTTTGTTTAGGGAAAATAAATCTTTGTTTGTCCTACGCAAAACGATCGAACTATTTCGGATTGTTGGTAAAGCATTTGACTTCTTTTTTTTTTTTTTTTTACAAGAAGCAACTACTACAATTCATTAATAATCAAGGTAGCAATACATGCTGAGAGCTAGCATTAACAATGACCACTCTAGCTAGATCATGAGCAACCATATTAGCTCGCCTCCTAATGAACTCTACATGAGAGTTTTGAAAAAAGACAATAATAAATCCTTAGAATAAGAGATAGCAGCACCAAACTCTGAGATATCAACACAGGCAGAATTAAATCTATCTACAACCAGCTTGGAGTCCAGTTCAAAAATCACCCTATTCATTTTAATCTCGTGCATTCAGTTAATAGCATGATAAAGGCCAACTGCTTCTCCCAAATGAACATCAACCAAAGGGGAGAAAAGCCAAGTTTTAGCCCTCAAAAACTGACCATTCTCATCTTTAAGGCACATGCCAATACCTACCCTGTTAGCTTCTTTGAAGAAAGAAGCATCAACATCACACTTTACAAAACCATAAGGAGGCTTGCATCATTTTTCCAACTCAGCGGCTAGACCTCTAGGAGATTCAACCTGGACACCAAAGGAACGAGCTTGGTTCCATTCCTCATAAACAAAGTGACCACGCTGGAAGATCACATCAGGACTTTCCTCAATACCATCCCATATCTTCATATTGCGGCTTTTCCATAGACTCCATAGAGTCATAGCCCAGGAAATACATTCAGGTGGAGTGAGCTGTGCCAACATGGAGAAAAACAGCTCCCTGAAGGGAGGCAATTCCAAACATGAAGGTTTGCTCTCCTCCAAACAGACTCACTCTTAGAACAGGAAAAACAAGAATATGCCATGAATTTTCAGTGTTGGTTTCGCATCATCGGCAAAAGGAGGGACAGTTTACACCACGATCAATGATCCTACTCCTAGTAGGGAGGCAATTCCTCACCACTCTCCAAAGGAAATTCTTTATCTTGGGAGGGACATGAAGGTTCCACAAATCTTTCCAAGCGCCTGCCACTTTGAGGTGATTCATGTCCAGCATATTATTCATGCAAAATCTATATGCGGACCTTACTGTGTAGAGGCCATTACGCTCAAGACCCCAATATCTTCGATTGTCTCTCACAGGTTGGAGAAGAGGCGTGTGAAGCACTGTTACCCTCCTGCATGAGGTCATTGACGTAATAAACTTGATTCAGGGCCAAGGGGTTAGCTGGTTTGACTGCAACTGAATCCCTTGTCCATTTATCATTCCAGACACTTATGGTTCTACCATCACCAATTCTCCATTTGACTCATTCTTTGAGAACAGCCCTTGCCTCACACAAACTACGCCATACATAACTCAAGTTGTTACCCATGTTGGCTTCCATAAAATCACAATGTGTGAAATATTTAGCTTTGAATAGCTTCGTCACAAGGGTGTTAGGTTGAGATAAAAATCTCCACCCCTGTTTACCAAGAAGCGCCACATTAAAAGCATATAAATTCCTAAAGCTCATACCACCATCACCTTTATGCATAGCCAATTTATCTCAAAAGAGCCATTTAATTCCTTTGCTATTAGTGCTACCACTACCCCACCAAAAGGAATTCATTAGTTACTGGATCTCATCTCCAAGAGAGGGAGGGATAAGAAAAATGCTCATAAAATATGTAGGGATAGACTGCAACACTGATTTGATCATTACCTCTTTCCCAGCCTTTGATAAGGATCGACCGCCCCAAGAATTTATTTTGCACCAAACCCGATCCTTAATAAAACTGAAAAGAGTTTTCTTACTTCGGCCTATCATGGAGAGGAGACCCAAATACTTCCCAGTGCCTAAACAAATTTGGACACCTAGAAGATTGGCAATGAAATCTGGCATTCCCTCCCTCGTGCTTCTACTATAAAAAAACCTCAGATTTCTGATAGTTAATTACTTGACCAGAGGCAGCTTCATAAGTGGTAAGGGTCTCTTTCAAAACGGTGGCCTCACTCTCCTTAGCTTTGCGGAAAAGAAAACAGTCATCCACAAAGAGAAGATGAGAAATGATAGGAGCTCCTCTACAAATCTTCACCCCATGCAAGGTGCCTCTGCTCTCTGCCTGATTAAGTAAAGCTGTCAGACCCTCAGAGCAAAGAATAAACATATAGGGATAAAGTGGATCCCCTTGGCGGAGACCTTTACCAGGATGAATAGGACCACAGGCTCCTGATTAACTAAGACTGAGTAGCTAACTGTCTCCACACGCAACATAATCCAATTAATCCATTTATCAACGAAGTCCATACGCCTCATAACTGCACACAGGTAACACCAATCAATTCTGTCATACGCCTTGCTCATATATATTTTTAAAGCCACCTCCCCAACTCTTCCTGAAGTCTTACTCTTCATAAAATGAATAATCTCCACCGCCATCATAGCATTATCGAGTATAGACCGCCCTGGAACAAAAGCCAACTGAACATTAGAAACACATTTATGAAGAATCGGTTTGAGCCTGTTTGCAAGAACCTTAGACAAAATGAAAAATGAAAACTGCTTTAGAAAATTCAATTAACATTAAAATTCGCTAGACTATTTTAGATGTGATTTTAAAGAACTGATCAACTCATCCGGTTTTCAATTTTATTTTCTTGAATCAAACCGAATCAAATCGAATGGGATTCAGTCCAATAAAGGAAAAATGAAAACTGCTTTAGAAAAATCAATTAAGATATCCAATCCAATAAAGGAAAAATGAAAACTGCTTTAGAAAAATCAATTAACATTAAAATTCACTGGACTATTTTAGATGTGATTTTAAAGAACTGGTCGACTCATCCGGTTTTCAGTTTTATTTTCTTGAATCAAACCAAATCAAATCGAATGGGATTCACTTTCTCTAGGATAAGACTTGACATACTTATTCCATTTATAACTTCTTAGAATATTGAATTTTAATAATTCGATTGTTAAATCGAAAGTTCTGATTAATTATAACAAGTCTACACAATTTCATAAATTTAAGAATTATTTAATTATTCCGTAAGCTAAGGAACGATTCCTTAGATTTTTCCCCCATTGGAGCACATCTATATGACATGTTGGGTTCCTTAAATTAAAATTGGGTTCCTTATTTAAGCAATCGTTCCATATGAATAAAGAATGTTTTTGTTGCATCAAAAGTACCATCATGGGTTGAGTTAGTATTGGGTACAAATAAATGAATCAATATTTTAATTTGAAACAAATTTGAGTGCAAACAAAAAAATTATAAAATCATGGGCTACTTTAGGGTTTCTTAAAAATTTCACCATTGGAGCAAACTATGTATGAGTTCCTTAAGTATGATTTGGCATAGTGGGCATCACTTGGGGATCATTTACTAGTGCCCAAGAATTAAGGAACCCAATATGGAATCGTTGTTGGAGATGGTCTGACCGAATGATCCGTGGTCCTCCTTCCTAGGGTCCTTTTTATTAGCATGTGCCCTTTGTCCAAATTCATAATGTGGACCTAAGGGTGAAGGATTTACCAAAACTAAAATTTTCAATGCATAGGGCAATCCCTTGGGCTCAAAGTCAACTCTCATTCCAACTCGTTAAATAGCCCAATACTAAGAAACATACTCTATACGTTTGCGGGCCCAGTTATTCAAACCGTTTTTTTTTTGCTATCCATACCTTGTATTTTTTTTTTGTTCACTTTCTTTCTAAAACTACCCTTGCTATTCCTCCCTCACACCAGACCTTGCGGAAACCCTTTCCCTCCCACCTTTCACCTTGCGCACACAGCAGCACCGTCTCTGCGCACCATTTGCCGGCAAACTCTCTGTGGCCCAGCACCATCTTGGTCTCCCAGAACACCCTAAGTTCCTCTTTTCATTCATGAACCAAAAGGTTATCCTTTTTTCAAATTCGATTGATGTCCGGATTTGTTTTCAGGTGAGTCCGTGAAGAGTTTTCCGGACGTTGAAATATCGGGGGAAGGGGATTACGGTTTTCCGGAAGGCGTCGGAAATTTAACACATCCGGAATTTACTTTCCGGATGTACAATTTATACATCCATAAAGTAAAATCCGGATGTGTTAAATTTAACAAATTTGACAATTTGTACCTCCGGAAACAGTTTTTCGGAAGTGTTAAATTTAACACATCTTACAATTTGAACATCCGGAAACAGTTTTCTGGAAGTGTTAAATTTAACACATCCGGATTTTACTTTCCGGATGTATAAATTGTACATCCGGGAAGTAAAATCCGGATGTGTTAAATTTAACACTTTCGGAAAACTGTTTCCGGAGGTACAAATTGTAACAAATACACATGCGGGATTCATTTTCTGGAAGCTTCCGGAAAGTAAATTTCGGAAGTTACATTACGATAAAAACTTGCAGAAACTCACCGAGACAAGCGACATGCATGAACGATGATGAACAACGATGTTTCCTTTTTCCAAAACACGAACGAAAACAACTTGCAACCAACTTATCTTCTTCCCTTTTGCAAAACAATGAAATCCAATACCAAGAAGAAATTAAGTGTGTGATATAGTGAGGTGAGTGAAAAGGGCATTTTTGGGGAAAAAAAATCAAACTGAAGCTGTAAGGTGCAAATAGCAATTTGTAAGGTATCAATAGCAGTTGCCTACGTTTGCGACCAAATCCAAACATTTACACAGGAGGTTCTTCTTTACTTCTTCAAGCTCTATACGTTTGCGACCAAAATAGATATATTGTTTTTTCCAATAGTTTGCAACACAACACAAGACAGCGAAACATGTACATCTTTTTTCTTTTTATGAGATCATCAATATTTAAAACTTTCCAGTCCAAAAAACAAAACACTTCTGATACTTTTTTTTTTTTGACAAATAACACTTCTGATACTTGTTCTTTTTTATTTATAAGACTCTTAAAATCTCCTCAATCAAGCTTGTAAGTGAACGTTGGTATCTTTCAATTTATGGGTATGTTTGATTTTTCGTTTGAGTAATCCAAACATATCGATTTAGTCAAAAGCTACACAAACATACATTTGAGTCATTTCCAACTAAAAATAAAGCACACACTATTTTATTTTATTTTATTTTTTGTAACAAAGAAGGGGAAGAAGCCAAAAAAGAACCACACAAACCAACACGGCACTGGGTTTAGACACCCTAGCAGAATCAAAATTAACTAAATTAGCCAACTCCAAAGGCGGAGAATCAATACTATGGAAACTCGGATCTTGATGGATGCTCCAATTAGCAATCCAGTCTGCACATCTGTTCCCCTCTCGATAGAATAGAGGAATACCACTTCCCAGTCTTTCTGATTCCAATCCTTAATGCGACGTACCAGCCGATTGGAGAGAGCAGCCTCTGAATTTATACAAGAAATAGCCGCCACAGAGTCCGATTTAACTTCTAAAAATCTGATTCCCAACTCCCAGGCTACTTGGAGACCTTGAAAGATGGCCCACAACTCAGCCATAAAGGACGAGCAGATACCAATATTAACTCCATACCCTTTAATCCACAACCCTGAATCGTTTCGAATGACACCACCACACCCAGCACACCCAGGATTACCTTCCGAAGACCCATCGGTGTTTAGCTTGAACCAGCCAGGCGCGGGGGGAATTTCCAGTTGATATAGATTGTCTCCTTCCTCTTGTCATGACCCACCACAAACTTGCGATCGCACCAAACCGAAGAAATTTGCTAGGCCATGCGGGTCTCGAAAAATCCTCTTCGAATTTTACTTTTTTTTAGCCAAATTAGAATTTTATTTAAAGAATCTGTAAAAAAAATTTTTTTTTATAAAATTAAGTATTACACTTCTTAAAATCTTAAATACATTGAGTCGAAAAAATATATCTTAAATACATGGTTTTTTAATATAAAGTTTTCTTTCTTCAAGTATCCTACATTCTCCTTTTTATTATAATATTTTTTTTTTTTGGCTTTTTCCCCCCTCTCACAGGTCACAATAATCACAATAATAATAAGGAACGGAAGTTCATAAGGAATATGTTCATTTTCAAATTTTCACAGGTTGGTAATTAATTAATTAAATAAAATTAATTAATCAGTTAATAAAGCACTCATGTCTGATTGATTTTGTAGTCCTCAACGCATTCCTTTTCTTCTTTTGCCCTTGGAATTTGCGTGTCCCCGTTACCTTTCTCTCCTTTCAACAAAATCCTCTGCGAGAAAAGAAACCTACCTGCCAGTTTCACAAATTGAATTGAGCTGAATTGAATTATGATAATGCTTGGTTCCGAAATCTTCGTTGCCGTTTCTCGAATCAAAAGTGCTTCATAGCATACCATAGCTTGCAGTGATATACTATTAGATTAGGATTTTGGTTTCTACTTTGGAATTAGCTACTCCATGGAAGCAGAAGCGGATTTCGTGATGAATGACATGCTCATACTCACTCACGAACAGGATCCCTTTGATGATGCCATTGCCAACGACAATGTGAGCTCAACGCTTTCTTTTCCTTCTTATTACACAGATATGCAACTTTCAATTTGGTTTTGGAAATTCGAATGCTACTTATTAAACAAACCCTCACTTATTATGAAATTTTTAGTTGAAGTTGACAACACTCTCAATTGTCAATTCTCTTACCTTCATTCATCTATGTTTAGCTGTTTACCCGAGATTATGAGAAAAAAATAAAAAAGAAAAGAAAGTGCTGTTTATGACTTGCTCAAATGATATATTAATATTACATTGCTTTTGATATGTTTGCTTTCTCAATTCCTGTTGGTCTCCCAAATAATGACAGCATTGAAATTTTTATAATTTCATGACAGTATATAATTTTCATTTTTATTCATGATATCTGAAAAATATACAAGGATACATCAGGGGACAAGTATCCGTAACTGATTGGTTACTTATGCTATTTGTTTCTTTCACCTGAACACTTTAGTATCTGGTAATTAACAGGATAATTTAGATACTGAAGGGGAAAGATGTGGAATATGCATGGATATCGTCATTGACAGGGGAGTTCTGGATTGCTGCCAGCACTGGTATTTTCTTCCTTTCTTCTTCAATGCTTGACATATATATGTATTGTCATTGTCATCTGTTTTCATTTTGTCACATCGCTGTTTGGGAAGTGTCATTTCACTTTATGCATTTACTTCTTCTCTGCAAAAAATTACACAGATGACTTTCCCTATTCATTTGTTTCACAGGTTCTGCTTTGTATGCATTGACAATTGGGCTACCATCACTAATCTCTGCCCACTTTGCCAGAATGAGTTCCAGTTGATCACTTGTGTTCCAGTGAGTGACATAAAATTGCGGAATGCTGCTTTATCTTCATTGCTTTAGTATAACTCTTCAGGTTACAGTTGAATTTGATCACCTTATTTATTATTCTCTGGACCATACACCGGTGTTTCGATTAATATTTTTATGAAATTTTTGGGTAGTAAATTAGTTATACAACTAATATCTTGAAAATACTATTAAAACTTGTGCATGGCTGAACATGTGAAACTCATGATTGTGAAGGTATATGATACCATTGGAAGCAATAAAGTTGAAGATGATTCATCCTTCAGGTAAGTTTCCCTCCATTATGTTTGTATGATAGACAGCCTTATTTTCATTGATTGTTTATATCTACTTACATTAAGCTTGGGATTTTCAAAATTGGTGTTTACGGTGGAATTCATGAATTTTGCTTAGTTTTAGCCATGCATCACCACAGCTCAATTTTAAGTAAATAATTTACAGTTTTATCATTTAATCTTGAGTAAATACTTTACTGTTTTATTGCTCAACTTTGAGTTAATGCTTTACTGTTTTATCATGTTAATACTGGAAAAAAATATAATCTTCTATCTGTTTTCCTTCATGATTACAGGGATGATGACTGGTCCATTGAAGGGAAGAATAACACTCTGTCATTTCCCTCCTACTACATTGATGAAAATGTAATTATTTTCCATATGATGCAATTTTAGAATTCCAGGCAAAGGAATCTTGACCATCAGAGTGATGGCAAACTTGCTTTTGGCGTTTCTTGTGTTATAGCATGAGCATATATCCTGTTTGCAAAAATCTTTTGATTTTTATCATTAGTTGATTTCTAGTGTTCTCTAAATGTCAATAGCTTTTCTGGAGTCATTGCGCAAGCAAATTTTGGCATTTAGATATGGGAATCTCATGCACAGGGCCACCCTAGATCATTTTGGTTTACATAATAGTATAGAAATGAACCATAAAGCAAATATCATTATTTGTACTAATACTATGACTACATACTACATAGTGACACATACCCTTTACTTTGGGTGCACTAAGAGCAACTATTTTCGTAATTCCCTAACATAGGTACTAAATACTTTTCAAATTCATCTTTTATCAAAAAAAGTCTTAATTTTTTTTAAATAACGAAATCCTTGTAGGACTTGACTTTGTTCAGGGATTAATATAATATTCAACGTTTTTATTTTACATTATTATTTATCTTTTTGAAAATTAATGTATAACTCCTTTACGTGTTTCATCGCTTTGTAGGCAGTTATTTGCTTGGATGGCAATGGCTGCAAAGTTCGAAGTGGATCAGCATCTATTGAGGAAGATTCTGGTCTTGATACATCAATTGCTTGTGATTCATGTGATATATGGTAAGCTCAAATAAATGGATTGGGTTAATAAGTTTCAGATATTTGACTGAAATTATTATTTTTTCAATGTCATTGAGTGAGCAAAATTTCAGTAGGTTATTTTATTCTATGACTATGATGCTGCTATTGGATTGGTCATTGCATGTTGCCTAGGTTTAGGGTCAGCTGCAAGAGCCATTTGGCAGAATTTTTTTGCTTATCGCAGCTTCTCACAAAATTTGCATCTGCATTGCTCATAAGTTCATAACAAATACTTATAGATGGATAGTTAAGTCTAAAAGGTGGATATTAGAACTTTGATGGGAGTCAAGTCAAGGGTACAGTCAGGCATGTACTTGCTTTCAAAACACATTATGTATTGCGTGTCTTGTAATCTTGTATATTTTACATGGTGTTCAACCCATTCTAAATACATGGTAGATCATGATTGTAAGAGAGATGGTGGTAATATACTAATAATACACGTATAAAATCTAAGAACATGAGCTACTGTGTTTGTCACCCACTTTTACGGGTGGGTAGGGAAATCAGTTCATGAATAGATCTTTATTAGGGTTTTTTGGAGAAGCGTCCTCTGATTATTGCTTGAACTGCATTGTGGCAGGTATCATGCCTTCTGTGTGGGATTTGATACTGAAGGCACATCTGACAGTACATGGTTATGCCCAAGGTAAAAATTGAATTGGCTGGTAATTCTTCTGGGAATTTGTGTGCTTGTAATTACTTTTTTATTATTATCTTTAATCTCGGGCTCCTTTTGTATCCTATTTGCAACATTCATAGAACATACTGGATACTAGCCTATAAATACAAAACTACAGAGTTTGATCAGTTCAAGCTGCTAATTTGAAGTCTTTGTTTTCCAGTATGGCTCCATGTGATAGAAAATTAATCTAAACAAGAAATTAGAAATTATGGTTAACTGCATACCAAAAAAAAAAAAAGAGAGAGAGAGAGAAACTATGGTTAACTATCAAAAGAATGTATTTTATAAAAACAAACAAAATAACTATCAAAAGGATGTCTAGAATCCTACTTATCCATTTTTTTTTAATATGAAGTGCCCTGCTAAACATATTGCTGAACTTGTATCTAGAATCTAGTTATTGCCGCTAACAAAATCCTTGGTAAGCTTACTTTTGCTTGAAACACTGGCATATGAATTATAACATTTTCTGCTGACAGTATATAATCTCTTCTTTCTACCCTTTAGTATTTTAATTCGGGATTTTGCTTTAGATGTGTGGTTGATGAAGTTTCTAAAGGAATGGATACTAATTCAGTAGAGAGGGCAACTGTGGAATGTAACCAAGATAACAGTAACAAAAAATGTCAGGCTGAGGATTCCTTTTCGAGGAAAGTGTCAGTGTCTGTTGCTGATACTGGAGAAACAGCTGTTGTTGTCTCGATGGTTGATGGAAACAAATGGGTTCCTGCAACAAGAGAGAAAGGCATGTTGCCTCTTAAAGTTGATGGGGATCCACCAAATGAATCACGTATTTTAATGTCTGATACAAATAATGAGCAGAGGGGGACAGACAATACTATTATGCCACTGATCATGGAGGAACAGAAACTGGAACTGTCCTTATCCAACAATTTATCCTGTAGCCTAACTTCTAAGTCCTTGGCTAATGATTTAAAGAAAAGTGGTCATGGAGCAAGTGATGAACAAAGTAGCTTTGATGGAAAGAAGTTATTCGATGAATCCCATGTCAAAACTAGTCCATTCAGCAATGAATTTGATATGGGTCTTCATCTTGGTTTGTCGGTGGGCTCTTTTTTATCTGGTAAACTATATTATAATGTATTACCAACATCATAAAAATGATTTTTTGTGCTCTCTAATTGTAAGCTAGCCTGATTGTCATAATCTTTACGTGCTTCTAGCTGATAAAGCGGATGAGAATGAAACCAAAGAGCAAGCAACTGATGTACTGCATTTGAGTCCAGAAAAAACTTCTTTGAAAGGTACACCACCATTCCTAGAAATATGTTCCTTTTACTTTCTTTGTATTCCTTTTAATTGTAAGCTAGCCTGATTGTCGTAATCTTTACGAACTTCTACTTGATAAAGTGGATGAGAATGAAACACAAGATCAAGCAACTGATGTCCTGCACTTGAGTCCAGAAAAAAGTTTTTTGAAAGGTACGCCACCATTCCTAGGAATATGTTCCTTTTACTTTCTTTATTTTAGGCCAGTCTTGGAATGTGGGAAACCATTCATGGATCATATTGGTGGCTTTGAAGCATTTGAACAAGTTTTTAACCATATAATGTCATTAATAAAATGTTTTCAGGAGATGAAATTGAAGCCAATGCTCATAAGGACAATGTTAGAGTGACTGGTGGAAAGAGAAAGCATGTTAATTGCAGGTAATAATTCATTTTAATCTATATCATTTAAGATGAGTAGTGCTCCTTGGTCATTGTGACTATTGAAATACATAGGAGAGGGAAAAATAAATGATGGAAGAGAGAGAGAGAGAGAGAGAGAGAGAGAGAGAGGAGGGGGGTGTATAATGGATCACATTTTGCTTCAGTCCTTACCTGTATTTATGCTAAAGGGAAGGTCACCCGTATTTGTGCTAGAGGGTAGGATTAGCAGGAATCAGTTACCCAGACTCAAGCTCCTAGTAAATGACCCTTGATTTTACGAGTCCATGCTTTCTTAACCCATAACACTTTCCTTAATGCTTTCCTATGTTCTTAACAGCCAATATCAATTAATTTCAGTTTCTCATCATTATCTGTTTCTGTTTACTTTCTTTTGGTTTGGGGAGGGGGCTTACAAATGACGTGCTTTGACATATATCATAAAAGTGATGGTGTTGGCTGCACAGACAAAGTAATGAATCAGAGCACTTTCAATCTTGTCTTGGTGTTTTTTAGACTGAAGATAGAAAGAAATGAGGAGTAGGTGCAATGATATTCTTGATAATAGCATGTGTGGTTAAAACTGAAGTGATTCTGTCACTTGTCGCATACTTTGATTATTTGTTTAGTGTCCTTAAATACCTATTTTGTTGAAATAAACTTTTATTTGTTTAATGTTCATCACATGATGACTTCAAATTCTAACTTTCTTTTAATTGTCCCCTCCCCCCAATTTATTCCTTGATGTTACAGTTATGATCAAGTTCATATAGAAGCTGATGATGGAGATGCCAATCCTGAACTTCTGGTTGAAGTTTCACAAAAGAAAATGAGAGCTGCTGGTAGTCAAATGATTAGTGCTAATAATTCAGCCAATGGTCATCTTTCAGACAATGCTAAAAAAAACCCTGTTTTAAAACATTCTCCAACAAGGGAGATTGTCGCATCAGATATAATGAATATAGTTAAAGGGACAAACAGGAGGGTTTCCAAGGGAATTGCTGGCACTAATGCTTGTGACGAGTTATCTGAAAAGAAAGAAAATATAGCCAAGTTGAGGGTAAAAAAGATCATGAAGAGGGGTTCTGATGATGGAGAATCATCCATGGTCGTTCAAAATCTAAGGAAGGAAATTAGAGAAGCTGTCCGTAACAAATCCTCTATAAACTTTGAGGAAAACAATTTTGATACAAAGCTTCTTGCAGCATTTAGGGCTGCTATAGCAAGGCCTAAAACCGAACCTGTAAATAAGTTGACCCCTTCAGCTCTTAAGGCAAAGAAGTCAATGTTGCAGAAAGGAAAAGTACGTGAACATTTAACAAAGAAAATTTTTGGGACCTCCAATGGAAGAAGAAAGCGTGCATGGGATAGGGACTGTGAAATTGAATTTTGGAAATATCGTTGCATGAGAGCTACAAAACCTGAAAAGATTGAAACTTTAAAATCAGTTCTTGATCTACTAAGAAAAAGTTCAGAGAGCCCAGAATCACAGCAAGCTCCTGAAGGTCAGGCCAAGAATCCTATTCTTTCCAGGTTGTATTTAGCAGATACATCTGTTTTCCCGCGGAAAGATGATGTCAAGCCTCTCTCTCTACTTAAAACCGTTGCTAGCTCAGAGCAGAATAAACAAAACAACCCATCAGGAAAGGAATCAAACCTATCTCTTGATAACAATACTACTAAAGCAACAGAGGCAAATAATCTTTTATCAAAAACCAGATTTTGTTCATCTGAAAAAAAAGCAGATAAGATTATTCATGGCTCAGCTTGTGGTAATTCAGCTTCTGGTAAAGTACATTTTAGCAGTCATTCAGAAGGGACATCGGTTTCTTCTTCAGTTGGTGCCAAAGTTAAGACAAAGGAGTTTGGCCTTAAATCAGAATCTATTAAGATTGATAAAAAGAAATGGGCTTTAGAGGTTCTTGCGAGGAAAACGGCTGCTGCAAGCAGGAACACAGCAAACGAAACTCAGGAAGACAATGCAAATTTTAAAGGAAATTATCCTTTGCTTGTATGTAAATAATCTCATTTTTTTTATGCGATTCTTTTATTTCCTTTGACAATGGTGCCAGAAATTGTTTATGAATGTTCACTGTTATTTCATTCTGTTATTGTGGGTAGGCCCAATTACCAATTGATATGAGACCAGTATTGGCACCTTGTCGACACAACAAAATTCCTATATCAGTGAGGCAGGTACGCTGTGCCTTTCTTTTCCACTTGTTTAAGTTACATGTGTGCGTATATTGGAGGAGAAAACTTGAGATGAAAAATGCAGTGCGACTTTTTTTGCAATGGTTGAATCTAAGAAGGACATCAATAGATGGCAATTCACACTGACATTGGGTTTGAGAAAATATGTCCCAGTTCCTCACAGTAGATCCTCAGGGCAGATATCCTTTTCTGCTGACTTTGGAACTAAATTTAGCAATTGATTCTCTGCTTTTGTCAAATGTTTTAACACACATTTTATTGCCACTGGATTTCCCATCCCCATCTCAGTTCCAGTTCCATTGTCTCAGTATAACTTGATGAGTGATACCACCCTAACTTTTGAAGAAGAATCTAAACCTACCATAGATAGAAGTCAAGGATTGACTGATTGCCAGATTTTGGGGATTCGAATTTATACTGGTGGACACCATACAAATTTAGAATAGTTTAAATGTTAGTTTGTTCGTCTTCTGGTAATGGGAGTGGAGTTGAATCATATTTAAGTAATGGAGAATAACTATTTCCGAAAGATCAAGTTAGTTATCACTCAGACAGAGCACAAAATCTTTTGAAACTGTTATCTTTTCTCTTTAATGATTGTATTGGCTAGATTTGTGCTCTCTGAGACTTCGTTACTTTTAATATATTGTACAGACACAGCTTTACCGCCTGACTGAGCGCTTGTTGAGGAACACAAATCTGTCAGTCATTCACAGAACGGCAGATACAGAATTGGCTGTTGCGGATGCAATTAATATTGAAAAGGAGGTTGCTGACAGATCAAACAGCAAGCTTGTGTATCTGAACCTCTGTTCCCAGGAGCTCTCGCATTGCTCAAATAACACAAAATCCACTGCAGCCACAGATACAAATCCACAAACCTCATCAGCAGGGCTTACTGATCAGTCAGAACAAAATAATGATGATCTTTCTAGTGACCCTGATGTTGAAATAGCCCTGAAAAATGCTGGTCTATTGTCTGATTCACCACCTAGCAGTCCGCATGAGAACAGAGAAATATGTAAAGATGATGTGTCAGGGCCTGATAATATATTTGAACTAGATTCTCATCCCGAACTGGATATTTATGGTGATTTTGAGTATGATTTGGAAGATGAAGATTACATTGGTGCTAGTGCTACAAAGGCTTCAAACCCAGGACAAAAGGAAAGTGAGTCAAAAGTGAAACTGGTTTTCTCCACCATGAACTTGAAAAAGTCGGATAATGCTTTGGATTGTGCGGACTGCGAGGGGTCTGAAAACAATGAAGTGCCACAAGATTGCTCACCAAACTGTCACGATGATGTAGTCCATAGGGACTCTACAACTGGTGCGGAGATTGGCCAGCCTTCTGTTTCTTCTGAGCTCCCACTCTGTAAGGGTGCTGTTGAACCATTTGATTCAGAAGTTGAAGAATTATATGGCCCTGACAAAGAACCACTTATAAAAAAAATTCCAGATGGTGAATCAAGAACATTGTGTGGAGAGGGCAAGACAGAAGCTCTCAGTGAGGCCAATGACTGCCATAACAAAGAAAAACAAGTCTTAGACAAAGCAGCAAATGCTTCGGAACTAGGGAATGAGAATCTCAAAGAGAATGTGTCTGTCAATGCTATCACTGACATATCTAATATATCTGAGACTGGTGAAGAGAAATCTGAGATCGGTGCCAAACAGTCTGACTCTGTAAATCATGTAACTAGGAAGGTATTAGAAAATTGAATTTCCCTTATCACTCTGTAAATCACTCATATTTTCTTTATGCAATCACTATCAATATTTACCATTTCTATATTTGCCTGTAAAATTCCCGTTTCGTTAATAGCCCTGGACATTGTGCAGGTAGAAGCCTACATCAAGGAGCATATCAGGCCACTGTGCAAGAGTGGTGTGATCACGGCTGAACAATACAGGTGGGCTGTTTCAAAAACAACCGATAAGGTTATGAAGTATCATTGCAAAGCAAAGAATGCTAATTTCCTCATAAAGGAAGGTGAGAAAGTAAAGAAACTTGCAGAGCAGTATGCTGATGCTGCCCAACAGAATAGAAAAAATTGATTCCCATAGCACCTTTTCATCCTCAACGAGTTATTGCCTGTTACTCACTTCCCCTTTTGGTGCCAAGTTATTCACCTATTTAGAAACTTGCTTCATTGTGCAGCTGCGGATGTATGTTGGATTTAGCCCCAGGTCATCATGAATATGTGAATTGAGCATACAATGGGGATTGATTTAGAACTAGGTTAGTAAGAGAACATGAGGTGCCGGATAAAATTTGAAACTGTCATGCGATTAGTCAGATGAATGTTGAAGTGTAAAACAAACATTACTTTATCCCAAACGAGGGATAAATAAAGGTTAAAAAGGACTCATTTAAATTAGTATTTAATTTGTATCCACAGTTAGTATTAAGATTTTTTTACATTACCAACCAATCATAAATTGTGACATCGTTAAAAACATTTAACTCTTATCATAATTACCTTAAAAGTTATATATAAGATGATTTGTGATTTGTTGATAGTGTAAAAAAAAAAAATTATATCGACAATCTATCAAAATTAACCTCTTCAAATTAAAGGAAAAACTATTGAGTTGGTTCCTAAGCTATTTTAGAATTTTCAAATAGGTCCCTAAACCAAAAAAATTTGTAATTAGGTTCTTGAACTTTTATAAAGTTTTCAATCGGGTCCCTAAAATAAAAAAGTTTCCAATTGGGTAACTTATAAATTTTTGAATGGGCCTGGCAGGGAAGAAGGATGGCGTTTATACAGCCTCGACAGGTTACGAGTGGCTCCTTAGTATGGTTTGAAACTAGGACACCTAGCAGGATTGGCATTGGATTTGGAAGCTCAAAATCCTAATTGAACTGCAATTTTTGGTCTGACTCATCATGCACAAATCCCTGCCAACTAATGCATTACGCCACAGTCGTGGTCTTGCAGCCAACCATTCCTGCAATCGCTGTTCTGGAGTGGAGGAGGATCTCTTTCACTGTTTACGAGATTGCCCCTTCTCTCGTGAAGCTTGGACTCGCCTGGGCATTTCTCAACCCCCTAACTTATTTTCGAGCCAAGACGCCTCTGAGTGGGTGAAGCAGATAGCTTTGGGTTATAGTGGTATCTTGTTCTTGGCCGACGCAATAACATGGTTCTGGGAGAGGACTCCTGGAATGTTAGATCATTGATTCAGCGTATACATATATTGCATGATGAGTTTGTTTCAATTTTCGCCACGATGAAGTACTCTTGCCAAAACTCTCTCATCATTTGTTGACAAGCTCCTAAACTCGATATTATGAAGTTGAATATCGATCGTAGCTGCCTTGATCATTCTTTAATCGTGGATTTCAGAGGCCTCATCAGAAAAGAGTTAGGTGATTGGCTTTCTGGGTTCTCGTGTGGTGATGGGGGGCCAGGCAACTCGCTGTTGGCAGAACTTCTAGTAGTATTTCATGGGTTATCTTTAGCCTGGGAGTTTGGAGTTTGTTGGTTGGTGTGTGAGTCCGATTGTCTGGGCGTAGTGCACCTTCTTGAGAACACTACCTCTCACACATACCACCACTATGCAACAGCCTTGGATCAGATTCACCAGCTCCTACAAAGAGCTTGGAAAGTACAGTTTTCTCATGTCCTCAAAGAAACAAATAGTTGTGCAGACTTTTTGGCTAAATATGGAGCTCGCCATTGATCTGGTTGGCTGCGTTGGGATCACCTTCCCCATGAGTTGGAGTCTTTGCTTTTGAAAGACAAGTTGGAATGCATGCCTTCGGGCTAGTTTTGTTTCCGCTTGTTTGTGTTTCGTTTCACTATGAAACCAAAAAAATAATTTATATTTGTCTAATATAATATTATATCAATTTTATATGTTAGATTTTTTGTCTTTCATCTCAATATCCCATAAATAAAGTTGAAAGATTAATAATAAAAAGGTTTAATTACTCTGCAGGTCCCAAACTATTTGGAAACACCCCCCCTCCCCCCCAACTGCTAAATACTTTGTAATTTTTTTTTGACGCATAAATACTTTGTAATTGGATCTTACACTTTAAACATTTGTAATCGGGTCCCTAAACTTTTAAATAATTTGTAACTAGGTCCCTAGGGTAGCAGAACAACCTTCTAACTAGAGCACCTAATAAATCTCCTTCCATGATTTTTGTCAATGTTACACTCACAATGACAAAGGTTGTTAAGATGTTTCCTACCTTGTTCCCAAAAAAAAAAAAAAAAAAGTCTCCTACCCTAATGACCTAATTACAAATTATTAAAGTTTAGGGACCTGATTACAAATGTTTAAAGTGTAAGGACTCAATTACAAAGTATTTAAAAGTTCAGAGACCCAATTACAATTTTTTTTTTTTAATTCGGATGTTCTGAGAATGGCCCAGAACTCAGACAATACTTCTAACTCTTGGGCCTGAGATGAATGGCCCAACACTAGTTAGATGGTGGTTGCTGTGCTAAGAACCCTTCTTCTTCTTCTACGTCCAACATCTGGACCAATTAAGGGTTGTATCTGTGAAGACACTCCAATGCTTCAGTCAATAAGGGTCTAGTAGATAGAGTATATATATGTTCCGTATATCATAAAATCATACCTTGGCATCCTTTCAGGAGGTTTATATAGTGGTGTTCTGATATATATATATATATATATATATATATATATATATATGGGCATGATTGCTATGTAAGGTGACCCTTACCGGGTTGCATGTTGACCCTCTCGAGTTGGTATTCCCTCACTCTTTGTGACGTTTTGTCAGTGGTTAGATAGTTGTAATGATCGTTTTAAGGGGTTGACGTGTCAGGGAGGAGGGACGACCTATCTCTGACGCGTCTTGGGCCACAATAAGAACCTATTTAAAATTCTCAAATAATTAAAGTATTAATTGAACTTGGTAAAAACCAAAGCTCCCACAACCAAAACGGATAATACTTTCTGTTCAAATTGTAGTGCCCGACCCGGTTAAAAAAACGATGTGAGGTTTATCGGATTGGGCAGAAAAGGTATCCGTTTCAGAGCAGCATTTTCAGTTTCATCATCTCACTGCATTTGTGTTCATCATATCCATCTTGTTGCTTAGAACCCTAATTTCTGTTTGAGAATTGCCATCTTCATTCATTTATGAATTTGCCAGAACGATGAACATTCTCTCTCCACCCCACGTTCACATCAACAGACCCTACTTCACCCACCGCTATGGAACACGGAAGCAATTGCATTCCAATGGGAACAGCAGCGTTCTTCTCCGTAGGTCATTCACAGTGCTGTGCGAATCAACTTCCAATTCATCCAACTCAGACGATTTTGTGAGCAGGGTTTTGAAGGAGAACCCTAGCCAAGTGCAACCCAAGTTTCTAGTTGGTGACAAGTTCTATAATTTGAAAGAAAAACAGAATTTTGATAAAAAATTCAATGTGGGTATTCTTGATGTGTTAGCAAAGAGGTTGTTGAGCTTGAAGCCCCAGATAAAAAAGAGTGAGAGTAGTGAGAATGAGGACCAAATCCAAAACCAGGTCTCGGGAGAGAAGAGAGATTCTGTGTACTTGAAAGACTTGCTTAAGGAGTACAAAGGGAAACTTTACGTGCCGGAACAGATTTTCGGTACAGAGTTGTCGGAAGAGGAAGAGTTCGATAAAAATTTACAGTCATTGCCGAAAATGAGCATTGAGGAGTTCCAAAAAGCTATGGGTAAAGACAAAATTAAGTTAATAACTTCAAAGGAAGATAATGGTCTGTTTGGTGGCAATACGGACTTTATTGTGGAGTTGAAGGAAATCCCTGGTGATAAAAGCTTGCACACAACCAAATGGTAAAAACTAATGAAATTGTTGATTTGTTATATGGTTTTCGTCCTCTGCACTGCAGTGTACTGATGGATTATGTATGCAAATTTGTAGGGTTCTCAGGCTGGATAACAGTGAAGCTCAAGCAATTTTGGAGGACTACACTGGACCACGATACGAGATAGAGAGGCATACTACGGTCGTTAATCTTTATCTCTGTCCTAATTTAAATTGTATTTGGAAGTATCAGTACTAAGGGGAAAATCAATTAGCTGTTTTAATATTACATTTTGGTTTCTTTTTCTTTTTCTAAGTTAATATATACTCAGTTATGTAGTCTATCATAAGAGTTTGTCATTCAGCATAATTCCTGGATGAGATCGTCTTGTGGGTGATCATATTGTTATTGTTCTTTTGACTCTGAAATTATTCTGTTGCAGTCTTGGGTGGGAAAAATGCCAGAGTACCCTCATCCGGTTGCATCTTCCATATCTAGCAGAATGATGGTTGAGCTAGCAACGGTGACAATTTTGATGGGTTTAGCAGCAATTCTAGTTGGTGGCTTCCTTGCAGCAGCAGCATTTGCTGTTACCAGTTTTATATTTGTGGCATCTGTCTATGTCGCATGGCCTATAGCCAAACCATTTCTCAAGCTTTTTCTTGGAATTGCTTTAGCAATTTTGGAGAGGGTTTGGGATAATATTGTTGATTTTTTCAGCGATGGTGGCATTTTCTCTAAGTTGTATGAGGTTTACACTTTTGGTGGTATATCTGCCAGCCTTGAGGCGTTGAAACCGATTATGATTGTTGTTTTGACTATGGTCCTTCTTATTCGTTTTACACTTTCAAGAAGGCCTAAGAACTTTAGGAAGTGGGTAAGTGACTAAGTGATTCACTAATAGAGCTATGCATCAATTACTAAGTCAATTTTTTTACATGGATTTGCCTGTTAAGTGTGTTCTAAGAGGTGTTTCTTTAATATACAGGATCTTTGGCAGGGAATAGACTTCTCGCGATCAAAAGCTGAAGCTCGTGTTGATGTGTGTTAACACCTATCTTTACATAGTCTCTTCTTAAAATATCCTTTAATGTTATTCTTAATTTTCTTGTTTTGGAATAACATCCTTCTAGGGTTCAACTGGAGTCAAGTTTTGTGATGTGGCTGGAATTGATGAGGCAGTAGAGGAACTTCAAGAGGTAATTCTTTTATACATTGCTGATTCTAACTTCGAGTGTGCCAACATGTTTCATTTCTGCTGATGCCACGCCCCCCCTTTAAAAAGGGGGTCGAAGGTGAGGCCATTTGCTGTGACTGTGACTTTACAATAAAAGAAAAGGAAAAAAAAAATAGTAAACTTTGGCAGTATTTTCCTTCTTGATCTCTTTATGACACATAACCAATTATCACAGGAAGCATTTGAAAAAAGTCCAAGCGCTTAGCTAGCATTAGAAATGATTCTTACCTGCCAAGCCGTTGTTGCTACCAATGTCAGTCATGACTTGCACAACATTTTTTTTCTCCAATCTCTTCCACAAAAGTGTCGAAGAGCTCAAGTAGCTTCTCACTGGTTTTCTTATGCCCAGAAGCATCAACACTCTTTATAATCATAGTCCTTCGTGGACAACTAACCATGAGATCGATCAATCTCCTATTCTTCCTATCCGTCCACTGTCTCTACTTTGCCTCCCTCAGTACTTAGTTCCTGAAAATTTCCCTGCCTGCCACTAATATGCATCTCTTGTCTAACTTCTGTCTATATTTTAGTTTTTCTTCTGCATTCTATTTTTATGTCTCATTTTAGTAGTTTCTGCTTTATGTTTATTGTAATGGATGAAAAGTTGAAAACTTATGAAGGTTATTTATGGTTTTGTTTAGTTGGTGAAATACCTTAAAAATCCTGAGCTATTTGATAAAATGGGGATCAAACCTCCGCATGGTGTTCTTCTGGAGGGCCCTCCTGGCTGTGGCAAGGTCAGATAGCTGTTCTCCAGTTATGTTGGATGTAAGAGTCTGTGTTGTCTGGTGTATGTTAAAGTTTTGTCATGCTTTTGCAGACCTTAGTAGCCAAGGCTATAGCTGGTGAAGCTGGTGTTCCATTTTACCAAATGGCTGGATCAGAATTTGTGGAAGTTTTAGTTGGTGTTGGTTCTGCACGTATTAGGGATTTATTTAAAAGAGCCAAGGTGATTCTACTTCTATTTATAAAGGGTTCCACTTTTACATAATGTACTGTTGCTAATGTGTCCAGGTTCTTGAATCCTGCTTTCATGTTCCTCCCCTTGATGTTAACTTAAAAAGCATTGCATGCTACCGATTGTTCTGATCACAGAATCCTCAATTTATGTGAATGATGACATGACTTGTTAAGGGTATTGATCACTCTAAGAAACAGTATATATCCATGCTTTTTGCTTTGTTTAATCAAATCTATTCAAATCTATTCAACATTTTCTTGGACCTTGGATTCATATGACAATTTTCAACTGCATTTTCTTTTATATATTGTCCATTTGTTTGTTCAGGATCATAATAGCTTAATGAATAATTGTCAGCTTTTATATTTTTCAATTCCTTGCTCTCTAGAAGTAGAAATAATGTTAAGAAGGGTATTTATTATTTTGGTTTTTTGGGTGAATTCATTACCTCTGCTTTGCTTGTTGCAAAAATGGATAGGTGGCTTGTTTCATGAGGAAGTAAGATATTGTTTAACATTATATATGACTGAGTGAAGAGCTTCTTTTTCGCATTGAAATTTTTTGAAATGGTGTAGCTTGTAGAGTTTGTGTTTGTATGCTTTGGAGAGCTAATGGTTGGTGGGTACTTAAATGTTTGTTCCACTTTGCAGGTGAACAAACCATCAGTTATATTCATAGATGAAATTGATGCATTGGCAACTAGGTATGGCTGTATTGGTTTATACTATGACAAATTTTAGAAAGTTGTGAATTGTGTGTGTCCATGGCATGTTCAAATGTAGTAGAGAAAGACTTTATGATGTTCACTTTATTCAACCATAAGCCAAATAGAGTGAGTAATTGCCTAGAATCATGGCAGACGCCAAACAATATGTTAAACCCTCTGGTAATTATGAGCTTCCTGATATGTCTGTCTATGAAGTAATTGTAATTGCCACTATGTTGCACGCATTGTTAATCATTTGGTTGGTCTAATCTAGGTATTGATTTACTGTCTATATTACTTACATATGCATTTGTTACAAATGAGACTGGGTAGGGGGGATGAGACATTAGGTTTGTTTTGTGGAAATATAAGTCCAAGCTAACAGACATGACCACATTTAATATTGATGGGCATGGGGTACTTCTTTTAACTTTAGTTGCAGTAAACTATTGAAGATGACATAGTTTGTAGGTAATTGTTTCTTTCCAGTTTTTGAATAATGGAATTTCATTATGTGGAACTAAAACTATTGAAATTGTTGCCAAGCTAGTGATGTTGCATGATTTACATCTGCTGTCTACTGACTTGCCGAGTCCACTAAGCATCCTCCCTACCTGATTGTGAACTTTGTGATCAGGCGTCAAGGTATTTTCAAGGACTCCGCAGATGACCTTTATAATGCAGCCACCCAGGAAAGAGAAACTACATTGAACCAATTGTTGATAGAGCTTGATGGTTTTGATACTGGAAAGGGTGTCATATTTCTAGCTGCCACAAATCGTAGGGATTTGTTGGATCCCGCACTTCTTCGTCCGGGTCGCTTTGATCGCAAGGTTTCTTTCTGTGGCTGAGTTAATTGATTTCTTTCTCACTTTTGGTTGGGTTCAGGGTAAAGTATTTTGTTTCTATAAGATAATTGCAAATGGAGAGAGAATGAGTTGAATCTATTAATTCAGTTATTTGGTTTTCCTATTGAATGCTTTGTTTAAAACACAATCTTCTGGTGGAAACACTGACTTAACTGTGCACCACTGTTATGTTCACTTAATTATATTTAATGTGTGTTATGTGGTTCTCTCAATGGTAATACGCTGTTAATGGTCATTGAATTATTTCCTGTCCTGTAGATCAGGATTCGTCCTCCAAGTGCAAAAGGAAGACATGATATTTTGAAAATTCATGCTAGCAAAGTAAAAATGTCAGATTCTGTTGATTTATCCAGCTATGCACAGAATCTACCTGGTATGGATTCATTTTTTCTGCTTATTTAATTTTTCATTTTAATTTCTGAACACGTCTTAATTTTCAGGATGGACTGGAGCAAGATTGGCACAATTGGTCCAAGAGGCTGCTCTTGTGGCTGTCAGGAAACGGCATAACTCAATTCTTCAGTCAGATATGGATGATGCAGTTGACAGACTTACAATTGGACCTAAACGTGTTGGGATAGAGTTAGGTTTTCAAGGACAGTGTCGTAGAGCTGCTACTGAAGTTGGAGTTGCATTAACGTCTCATCTTCTCCGGCAATATGAAAATGCAAAAGTTGAAATCTGTGATCGCATCTCAATAGTACCTCGCGGTCAGGTCCTTGTTCAGCTTCCTTCACTAGATTACCCTCTACTTTCTGCTGCAAATATATTGTCATTCTTTCTTTTTCTCATGTTCAAGATATTGCCAATATGTGTATAGGAAATGAATAAAGGATATTTGATACACCGACAACACAGTTACATTACTGTAAACATGAGAGAATTTGGTACAGAAAAGTATGAAAATTCAAGAAAGTGAATTAGAAAGGAGATAAATACCAGGAATAGTTTGTAGATTTAGACTTGATACTGAAAAGATGGGAAAATTTAAGTGTCAGTAAAAGATGTAGCTTTAGATAGGGAGAAAGAAAAATCCATTTGTCGTAGTAGAGCCTATCCAAAATATTTGCTACTTCAGGCTATTTGTTTGTTTCTATATTTTTTACTCATAAAAAAGGAAAATTAATTAATGATGTACACGTGCTTAATGAACTTGCAGACATTATCTCAATTGGTATTTCATCGACTTGATGATGAATCGTATATGTTTGAACGTCAACCACAATTGTTGCATCGCCTTCAGGTATGTACTCTGAGTGTATATAGCTGTTTCCTTTTCTTTTTCATGTTTAAATTATTTGTTTCAGCTTGAGTCTGTCTTGGTATACAGGTTCTGCTTGGAGGTAGAGCTGCTGAGGAGGTTATCTATGGACGTGACACATCAAGAGCCTCAGTCGACTACCTTGCAGATGCATCCTGGCTTGCTCGCAAAATATTAACCATGTTAGCATAATTACTTGTATTTTTACACATTTAAGCTATGTATTTTAGTTGTTTTTTGGAGGGAAGGGAAGGAAAGGAGAGGTTAATTTTCTCCCCCTCTTGTTTGTGGGTTCTATTAATTGGAGGGAAATGTTTTGGGGTATTTTAATTAATCCCTCATTCTCCTCCTCAACCCACTTTTTTCATTTCACTCCCAAATAAGGAGAGTGATATACTCTCCTTCTCCTCCCCCCTCCCCCTTCCTTCCCCTCGAAACTTGCAAGGGGCCTTAACTTTCTACTTATTTTCTCTTTTCATATCGGTTCATTTTTTCCCCCTCTCCTGCAGATGGAATTTGGAGAATCCAATGGTCATACATGGAGAACCACCACCTTGGAGGAAGAAAGTTAGATTTATTGGACCAAGGCTGGATTTTGAAGGATCTCTTTATGATGACTACAACTTGATTGAACCCCCACTAAATTTTAAGATGGATGATCAAGTTGCACAAAGGACTGAAGAGCTCATACGTGACATGTACGGAAAGACAGTGTCTCTCCTGAGGAGGCACCATGCAGCTTTGCTCAAAGCCATAAAGGTAATCTGAGCATGGAATTTAAATTAAATCGTTTGTGAATCATAACTTTATAACTGAAATCTCTAACCAAGAAGTTAAAACAAGACTTTATAAGTGGCCGAAACTGCACTATAAAGGCCTGTTTGCTTTGTTTCCAGTTTCCTGTTTTCATTTTCTGTTTTTCAGAAATAATTACAAAGCTACCACTTTATTTTCATTTTGTTTCCCTTTTTCAGAAATTTGTATAGGAAACACTGAAAACAACTTTTTTCTGTTTTCAGTGTTTCCTGTACAAATTTCTGAAAATAGGAAAAAGAATGAAAACAAGATGGCAGTTTTGTAATTATTTATGAAAACAGGAATAAGGAAACAAAGCAAACAGACCATAATATGTGCTAGCATTTCCATGATAGCAGATATTAAACTTAACACTACTGTTGTGAAAATAATCCAATTAGCATTATGTACTCCTTGTTTGCTTCTTTTATAAGTTGTTTGGCTACTAAGCACTTCGGCTGGTTATGAATTGGCACCACAGGTTCTTCTCAATCAGAAGGAGATCAGTGGTGAGGAAATAGACTTAATTTTGAACAAATACCCTCCACAAACACCTTTACACCTTTTGGAGGAGGAAGATGATTCTGGCAACCTTCCTTTCATCACAGAACAAGTGCAAGATTTGGAGTATGCCTTACAAACTCAATCAAATGAAAAAACCTCATGAGTTCTTTCTCAATCCTCTTTTGAAACCAAGAATATGTTTCTGGCCAATCAGTGGTTCAGATTTGGCTGTTGCACTAAGGCAAGATTCCTCCAAGGACATGTATGCATGAAGGGCTACATTCAAAGCTCACATTTAGTAAGATCAGAAGTATAGGTATTTTGTTGAGCTATAAATTTTGTTCATGCAATTCAAGTTAAGTGTATTTCTTTGATACCATCTTTTATAGGGCATATTTCTTTCCTTTAAAAAAAAATGAAAATTTGAAAACTTGTTTTAAGCAAATTGGTATAATTAACCATATGCTTATCATGGTTCTAAGGTATCTTTGGATAAAGGAGTTCGGAGAGGAAGCAAGGGAAGGTTTTTTTTTTTAAAAAAAAAAAAATCAGAAAAGGTAAAATGGTTTTAAATAAATGAATAAAGGATAATTAGGTTATTTGATAATCTTTATTTAACAACCTCTTGTTTTGTTTATCACATTTTAAAAAGAAAATCTTAAGTAAGGATGTTCACTTAAAATGGAAAACTTTCCCTCAATTACAAATTTTTTTTCCTTTCGTGTGTAAGTTGTAAACTTCATAATACCTTTCCCAGCGCATGCAGTGACCAAATTGGCCTTGAACAAAATGTTCAGCTTCGGCAATTCACCACATAGCTGCAAATTATTAGGTGAGGCCGGCATTATGGAGTCACTTCTTTTTGGAAAATGACTCGTATCTGCAGCTTAAAAAAATGGTTTTCTATCAAATTTTTTTTTTTTGCTAAGCAAAGATGTATGTAATAAGACTACAAGAGATATTCTAATCCATATACAAGGGAAGCAAAGTAGCAGGAGACATATTGTAAATAAATTACTAACTGTTACAAGCAGTATTAATTTTACAGAGGTCATAAACCTGCAAAGCAAAACCAAAGTCCAATACAATTTTACCCAGCCCCTGACCATAAAGAGAATAACCAGCAAACATATAAGTTTCTATCAATATATACAATGTGGCAGCTTTAACAAGCTATATATGACAGCAACCTAAGTTTCTCCAAGAGTGAACCATACCCCCATCAAATGCTGAATCTAGCAGTCCGTAGTAGCAAATCATGCTTTGAAAGAGGTCCAGTTTATCCAAAAATGAGGTAAAAGCCATGACCTTCACTAGCAGAGGTAAGGTATCTACATTAAGCTGGCCCTGGATCAATAACTTGGTGCCAGATGTTTCTAGATATGGTTTTGCTTTTTAGCTACCTAGAGATAAATTTATGAAGATTGAAAACATGTTGAAAAATGATTAAGAAAGTGCTTAGTAGGGAGATGACAAATATAAACTAAATTTGTAAAGGACGGACAAAAGAAATGGTAGGCTACACCCACCAAACACCTACCTATTTATAGACAGTGATTGTGTAAGAGGTGACTCAAGTGAATTTTTATTTTTGTCTTTTAAATGGACAAACGTTATCACTTTCATCTGTGAGAGATTTTGTCATCAATTTAATTCTCCAATGAAGCAAAATATTATCACTTAATTTATACCAAAATAAAATATTATCACCTAATCTCTCAATAATATAAAGCAGAAAATCACACCCACCAAAAATTTGTAGAATAGCAAAATCTATTTAACAATGAAACTATTTTACCAAAATTTGATAGTCAATACATTCTTACATATTTCACTTAAAAAACAAACTCACTTTATATGAGTGTTATCTAATATCAACTTTACAAAATAATTAACTAAATTGATGATTGTTCCGTCCAAAAATCATAGGGATCCTCTCATTTGAGCTCGACGAATCCATTATTATATCCTCTAGCTGTACAATGAATTTTTTTTTTTCAAAAATTAAAGTATCAAAGCTTATATTTTTAGAAAATAAAAAATTAGTTTAGTTTTGATACATTGTTATTTCAATCAATCACAAATCATCCTTATGACTTTTAAGGTAATTATTATAGAAGTCTCATATTTTTAATGATGTATCAATTCATCACTTGTTGACAAAGCAAAAAATATTTACATTGAGTGAATGTAAATTAAATCCAATAAAAATGAGTTTGGGTTCACTCCTTGTACTCTCATATTATGATAGGAAAAGATACAAATTCTCTTTCATAACATAAAAGGAAAAATCAAAGAAGAAAAAGAGAAGATTCAAATTCAATAAAAAAAAATATACAATAGAAGTGCGGATTGCCTAGCAAATTTGGGTCATTCTGGAGGTTTCAGTTGTACCCACTTAACAGCAGCTCCTTCTCAGTTGAAATTGGTGCTTGAGGAAGACGCTAGGGGCTCTCTAGCATGCCTAGAAATGTTTCTTAATTAGTTTTATTTTCCTTTCCCTTGTAGCAAAAAAAATAAATAAATAAATTTTCTTTTGATCTGAAAAAAAAAATGCTATAATAAAATAAAAAAGGTATTCTTTTTAATATTTTCTTGATCATTAACCAATGTTCTAAAGTCACTTGTTAGCATTATCCTTAATATTAATATTAATATATTTGACCCACCCACACACACGAGCCATTAGGCAGAGACAACAGAGACACAGACAATCCGTTTCCCTCAGCCGCAGTCCAGATTAGCAGTGTGAGCAGCAGCATCACTATCCTCACGGGCTCGCTCGCTCGCTGGCTTTCAATTTCAACTTTCACTATTCATTCAGACCATAAACCAACTTCAATTTCTCTTCCAATTTCCAATAACCCCTCAATAGTTATTAATTAGGGTTTGTAACCGAAAACTGAAGAAAGGTTACACTCACTCAACAACAAGAAGAAGAAAAAAGGGAAATAATCATCGAATTAGGGTTTTGATGTTCTGCTGCGAATGCCAAGTTTTCATTCATGTCTTATGAATGGAGAACATTTCCTGCGTCTTCAGCACCGCCACCCTGTTTTCCGAACCCTTCCTCATCGCCATAACCGTAACCGCTTTCTGTTTCTTCTTCCTCCTCTTCTCTCTCCTCCGACACTCTTCCCTCCCTTATTCTCTCAACAAGAACAACACCAAGAACAAGCACTGCGATTGTGCCTGTTCCTGCAACGGCGCCGTTTTGAATCCCGATTCTTCTTGCAACGGCGGGGCGGAAATGCTGGAGCCAAGTCTGCTTCCCGCTCCTGCTTCCGTTCCGCTTCCGGCGGCTTCTCCGGTGGCGTTGTCGGAGCGGCGGACGGGGTCGTCGATGATGGAGGAATTGGTTCCGGAGATTACGACGCATGCGCTGAGTTACTTGGATTATCCGAGTCTCTGTCGCCTTTCGATGACCAATTCTTTGATGCGAAAGGCTGCCAATGATGATAATGCATGGAAAGCCCTATATCATAAGGTGAATTCCATTCTCATTTGCTAATTTTAATTTTATGGTTTTTTATTTATTTAATGAATTGAAAGGTTTCTCATGCTAGAAAGTAGAACCCTTATTAGGATTTGCCAATTTATTATATGTCATTTTCATACCCTTGTTGTAGACTAGCTATGTGCATATTTGGTTTACAATTGAGAAGGCAAAGTATCTATAGAATTCCTTTGAGGCAAACAACATAATGTTGTTGGATTTCCACAGGGTTTATAAGTGCTTTATATTTGTAGACTAGCTCTATGGGTATTGATTACGTATTTGGCTTTAACTGCATGATATCTATTTGTTTCCTGTAGCACATTGAAAAGGTTGAATAATGAATCATTTCACGTCTTCTCTTTAATTGTAATAAAACCTCAGTGGCATTTATATTAAAAAAGAAAGAAAATAACCTGCATGGAACGGTTTCTTTCGCTGTCCTAGAGTTGGCTGTTTTCGCAATGCCACCACAGGGCTTAGAAAAAACAAGAAAAGTCGGTAACGCTCGCATAGTCACTTTTGTTTGGACCAAGTTGATGTAAACACATTTCAAGTTATTTTCCTAAGAATGTCTATTTCAGGTGCTTTCCCATTAATGTATAATAGAAACTGCTATTAAAGTAAGTTTGAAGGTATGAAGCGACAGGGAGGCATTACCTATCTTGGCAGAACCTTTGATGAGGAGGCAAAGTGGACTTGGTCCATTGGGGCTTCAACTTGCCTCCTCCTATCTCCTCCTATGTCCAAATAATTCTGGCCCTCAAAATTGTGGGGTTTAGCAGGAGAAAGAAGTGGGTTTGTCTGTTGTATTGCTCCTTTCTCTGAGTAAGACCCCTTCAAACATCCAACTAAAGTCCTGATTCTTCTTTTCCTTGATCTGCAAGTTTTAAACTGTATAATGATGAAATAATGATGAAATAATACAAGGGAAGTGATTATGTAGGAGGATAAAGCAACTTGACATGAAATATAACTGCCCTCTCATTTGTTCCATCAAATTGAGAATTTTGTAGTTGCTTTCATTTAATTCTTTGGATATGTTTCGGCATTCCCATTTTGCCCTTCAGTTATAACCTTTTTGAAATGTTGTTTTTAGGACTACACATTGGAACAAGATAGTGTTACACCGACTAATGGGTGGAAGGCTTACTATGCTGCAACAAGAGCAATTGTTAATATTAATACAGAATTCTTCAACATTGTAAGAGATAAGTCTATTCCAGCAATGAGTCGTTTTTGGCTAAATGCAGATTACGTGAAGTGCATTCATGCCACTGGAGAATTCTTTTCGGGGTATGACTTTTTGTTTCTTAAATAGATACTATGCTGTCTTCTTATTTTCGGATATGTTCATGTCGATTTCTTGTGACTTGCATGATATACTGTGATAATTGAAGAGATTGTTTGAGGTCCCATGTATATTAAGTTCTTGGATTCATATAGATGGCTTAGTTCATTATTTTGCACTTTTTGTTTATTAAGTGGACTGGAATCATATTTAATTAAGAAACAAGAGGATATTCTTATGTTATACCTATGTAAAGCTTTACTCTTAATTACTAATATACTTTTGGGGATAGGAAAAGCATCTTTTGGTTTGGTTTCCAGCCTCCTTTTTTACTCACAGCATTCTTGTTTTTCCAGGCAAAACAAATAGCTTGAATTTTACACTGATAGTCAGATCAGTTTGTGTCGCATACATAACATGAATGTGAGATCAAGTTCTGTTTGTGGGTTTTTGTTGTTTGAAGCAGTAGGGATTCTGGATTCCGACCCACCCTCCTCCACCCTTCTCCCTTTTTATTCTCTTAAAGCTGGGTGTGTTTCTTGTGCTGGAGACATGTCATCAACCATGCTAGCAATATGGGTGGTCGAAAATTCCTATCAGTGTTCTTTTGAGCTTGGGAATTTTGACCGAACCCTCTAGTATACTAGTTTGTGGCTAAAAAAATTGGTTTTGAATACTTTGGAGCTTGATAATCAATAAGTATGAGCTGTTTGAACTTATATTAGAATGTATGTTTTCATTTTGTGAAGTGATGCTATTTATTCCATAAAAACTCTTTAAAGTTTGTCTAAGCCTACTAAATTATATATAATTTATTTTAATACAATTTCTGCCACACTTTTATTCCATAAAAACTCTTTTTGAAGTTTGTGTATGCATATTAAATTATAGACACATTCTTTTTATTTTAATACAACTTCTGCCACACTGGCGAGCAAATATATGTTCGGTAACACAATCGTCTGTGCTACAGGTATAATGCAGTAATGCAGAGTTGGCAAATTGTGTTCAACTGGGAGCAGGGATTGAACTTTCAGGTTCGGGATGTACGTGCTCGGGTGTTGACCGACATGGCTTGGGTTACCATGAAAACATTTGTTGACATGGATACAGGGCCATTCAACATGACCAATGTCTTTGAGTTCCACAACGGACGGTGGTATATGGTTCATCATCACAGTTCTGTGATGAATGGGGAGTTGGAGCAACTGAATGTGCATGGATAAATAGTGAGAGGAGATGATACATTGTTATGTCTGATACTGGTTACAAACAAAAGGTGGTTTTATTTGCAGAAGCAAGATGCTTGAAATTTTCGTGGTTTTTTTGGAAGATCTTTTTTTTAGTTTCCAATCCCAGTTTCATTTTTATACTGTATATAAGACAGGGAAGTCGCAATGACGCCAGAAAAGAGTTATAAGTACAGTAGTTGGATTAAAGTAAACTCAAAAGATGGGTGGAAAGGATTATCTTGGATCAGGACGTTAGGTGGCATCTATTCTAAGGAGGCGAGACTTGTGAAAACCAAGGCTGAGCAGTCGCGGGAGCAAATGCACAAGCATTCTCCGTTTTTGTCATTAGTGTGCAATTTTTACTGAGTTGAATTTTGAATCTTTTGCTAACAAGATGATGATTTCATTGTAAATCAAGCATTATTATTAGATATTTAGAACTGGCGGTCCAAGGAGTATTTATTTTGCTTAAACGTCCAACAAGGCGATTACAGATTTTGAATGTCAGGACAAAAAGAAAAACCAATTTGTTATTTGAGAAAGAAAGTGCTTCAAAAATCCCGGAACAGTCTTACCGGATTGCTGACATTAGTCTGAAGCAATATAATCGAAGAAAACCACCATTTATGAAATATAGATGGAGAGTTAAATAGTTAGATGTAGCGTACATAGAAACTGCGAATGCCCAAGGTCATTTTTATGTGTACAAAAGAAATTTTATTAGTGGAGTGGAGTGAGCAAAAATTTGTGGTTAAATGAATGGGTACCTCAGTACCAGCCTCACATTTGATAGGACGCAATACGTTATCCATAGCTGAGAGCAGCACGAGGAGGAGAGAGAGAGAGAGAGAATGACAATAGCTCTTTTCTCAGTTCCCACGCCTCATCAGGCTCGATTCTCATTTCCAACTCTTTCTTCTTCGTCTACGTTAATTGTTCCTCAGTGTTCCCTTTCTTCTACTTCCAACTCCTGCTATAGAAGAGAGTCCTTCTCCTTCACCAGATGAACTTGCTGTTCCTTATCAGAGGTACGTAGTTGTTGGTGTTTAACAAGTAGTTTGACATAGCATAGCATATCATAGGATGTTTGTAAAACAGCGTTAATGAGTTGTGTGTAACTGTAAACAGTGGCGGTTGTAAGGGATGTGGAAGAGAAGAAATGGAGAAAGGATGCAATGGTGAAGGAAGGATTCAGGGTGGGATTGCGACAGTACCAGGCTTTGGGTGGTGGCCTATAAAGGCTTACAGGCCATGCCCTGGATTCGTGGCCTCTGGCGGTAGGTATAGGCGTCAAGGACAAAGCATGGACGAGGTTGCCTTCGGACGAGGAACACCCTCTCCCTCTTTAGCCACTCCTACTGACTCCAACCCAAGGTATATATTTTTGTATGTATTACACCTGCATGCTGCTCTAGAGTTTATAAAGATAATTGAAGAGCTTGGAGCTTTCCAAATTCCTGTCTCAGTTCATCATTTTCATTCTGTTTTCTGATTTCAAAAAATTGTAAATGAAACAGTTAAAACAACAAAATTGTGCAAATTTTTAGAAACAGGAAACATGATTAAAATAGGAAAATGGGAACAAAACAAGTTGGTGATGGGGATCAACTATTTCTGCTATATATGATGTGTCCATGCTTTGTTTCCATTTTGTGAACAGAGGAAAATTAGTATACTGCAGGTGAAATTAGAGTATCTTAATTGGCCAAATTACTGCTCAAATTCCTCGTGTTAATCCTTGTAAAGTTAGTTGATGTGACATTTTGTTAGTCTGAGACTTCGGGTTCTATTTATCTTGCTTTCTAATCTTTCATGCAGCAGCCTCTTTAAGATTCTAGTTAGTAGTTGATATCATGATGTCAAATTTTGCAGTAACAAAAAGGAAGGTCAGAAGAAAATTAAGATTTAAGTATCTTTACAAGAAACATACCATTGATTACTTTGTTGAGGCGGCATAAAACCAAGGGCATTCTGCTCACGCTGACAAAAGAGTGGAGGAGGGGATAGACAAAAGAGACATGAATGAATGTGGTTGGGGTTAGGATGCTCTGGTCTGCTACAAGATTAAGTTCAATATTCTGTAAGGATTCTTGAAATATGTACTTTCTATAGATGCATTTGGGAGATACAGGGCGATGTTATATAATCATGTAAACTGAAGTCTTTGAATTTCTATAGCTATTTTTCATCTATCACCACTTCACTGCCTTCAGTATTACTTTTGTGATGCAGAATTGGCATCAGAGAAGGGACTACAAAATCACTGTCTACCAGTAGGGAGAAATTAGAAATAAAAAACAAATTTTTGGACCATGCATCCTAGCAAAAGGGCCTAATTAATGAGATCTCTAATATATTCGGCATGGATAATAATGTTAAAATTTGAGAATAGGTTGATAATAGGGAATTCTATTCTATTGTTACTCTTAGAAAATATCCTAAGTACTGATAATGTATTGAGGCAAAATTATTATTGTAATATGGTTTGATTTGTATATTTGTAAACAACTAAATTTACCTTGAGTTAGCTCAGTTGTTTAAGATGCGAGACATGATTTGTGAGCGTGTGGTGCAAATCATCACAATACTCTATGTCCCTTTTTCATTCTCTTCTTCCCCTCCCCTCCTTTCATATAAGGCTTACTATAAGTCTCTCATTGAAAAAAAAAAAATTGAAATAAACAATACAATGCACAGAATACTTTATAGTTTAAAACTAAGCCTTTAACCAAGTTAACCTTGATTCAAAAAAAGAAAAAGAAAAACCAAGTTATCCTAGCCTATGAACATTGAACATTTGTAAATAATACAATGCTTAAAGTTAATTAATTTATTATCTTGGACCGTAAAAAGATATCTCCTAATTATTAATTTAACAAAAGAAAATATTTTTACTTGATCATTAATCTTTTACTTTTTTTTTTTATAAACAAAATTTAGGGTGAGGGGAGTTTTGAGGCGTTCATCAAAAAAAAAATACCGTGAGAGGATAGTGCCTCAGTCCAAGGTAGCGAAAACCTTTGGGCTCTATAAACACGGCTTAATCTTTTATTTCCGCTATATTATAATGATGAGGAATAAAGTCCTTTTAATGTGTGTTGCACACGTGAATTGATTAGTGAAGAATTAGAAAATAAACCAAATTATAGTAGTGTATCTCTCATGTAATGAATTTGAATGAAATACTTTACTTTACAAATGAAGTTACTTTACTTTTGAATATAAGAGTTAATGTCAAAGACTAACCTCGTCTAAATTTTTTTTTTTTTAAAAAATAAACTGAAACATTTTTTTAACTAAGAGATCAAATTAAATAAAGATTATCAATGGAGGTTGGCACAAGTGATGGTGGACTTTACTTGTACCCCTTAACAAAGTGGTTGGGGTTCGAATCTCAGGTCTTGCGTATGGAGCGAATTTCCGCTAGGGAGCTTTCTCGCCTTCAACTACCATTCATTACCCCGCAGGAAAATTAGTTTCCGCTTCCGATAGGGTATTCTCCTGATCAAGGACAAAAAAAACATTAAATAAAGATTAAGATGGCCCAAATACCTCCGTAGAAATGTGAGATAAAACGTAAGAACGTGTAGAGTGACTAAGGATACCCTCACTCTGTTGTATATTTGTTAATTCTATTTTATTAATTTTATACTTAAATAAATAATTATAATCACTGAATTAATATTACTAACAAAAATGTTACTAATAAAAATTTATAAAATAAATAATAACTAAATAGCTTAATTGTATTTTTGATCCTCTTATTTTAGTGTTTGGGCAATTTTTGTCCCCTAGTTTTTTTTTGCTCGATTTTAGTCCACACATTTTAAAAATATGCAATTTTGGTCCTACCGTTAAGTTGTCATCCAAATGCTAATGGCGTTACTGAACGGATATGATCAAAATTATACATTTTTAAAATGTGTGGACTAAAATTGAGAGAGAAAAAAATTAGGAGACCAAAATCACCCAAACACTAAAATATGAAACCAAAAGTGCAATTATTCCTAACTAAATATTGGTTAGATCACATACGTAATAACTTAGAGCATTTCCAAATGGGATTTTAAGCAACCCATTTTGGATTGCTTATCTCTTATTAAGTGAGCCTCATTATACCACATCATATTTAAAAAATCCATCATACTTTTATTCCAAACTATACTTATTTAAACAACCCATATTTTTTATATTTTTTTTATTTATACTTGATTTTGTTTTAATTTAAAATAACAATTCATCCTTAAAATTTGAGTAAAATTTAATTTTTTATTCATCGCCAATCCACCATTTCGTTCATTTTAGAAGCATATTTTGGGATAGTGTCTGGGTCTGGTCGGTTTCCAGTGTCGGCATCTGGATATTGTTCCACGCTTTCCCCTTCTGAAACCCGAATTTAGCTAAACAGACACTATCCCTCCCAAACTCTCAAAAATGGTGGATGATGCTGAAACCAAAGAAAAAATCGAAGAAACGGTTCGCAAGATTTTAGAAGAATCAAACATGGACGAGGTTACCGAGTCCAAGATTCGGAAACTGGCTTCAACACAACTGGGTCTCGACCTGTCCCAACCCCACTTCAAGGCCTTCGTCAAACAAGTTGTAGAAGCTTTTCTCCATGAGAAACAACAAGAAGAAGAGGAACAAGAAGAAGGGAGTTCTAAGGACAAGGAGTACGATGATAATGGCGATCTCATCATCTGCAAGGTCTCTACTTTTGCCTTTCCCTACAACCCTTTTCATTATTTGGCTATTTACTCTTAGATTAGATGGATTATGCTACTGATTAAGCATCCGGAAATGGGTTGTTCTGGAGAATGATTATTTGTTTGTTTTGTTGTTTGGTATTTTCAGCTTTCAGAGAAGAGAAGAGTGACAATTCAGGAATTCAGAGGTAAAACTTTGGTTTCTATTCGGGAGTATTATAAAAAAGATGGCAAGGAACTTCCTTCTTCCAAAGGTGACTACTCTACTTGTAATCTAATATGGTTTTCCTTTAACCTTATTATTTAAAATCAATTCTTCCCATAAAGGAGGAAAATCAGTTTTTGATAGTGGGTATCTGAAAGTTTTGATCTTTTCTATTTATTGTTCTGGAAGTTTTTTTTAACGAAATGCTAATATTTTTCATTACATTTAACCTGATTAGCAGAAAAGGGGACCAAAAAAAAGTGGTCCTTTCTGATTTTCAGTCGTTTCTGAAACCCTTATTCTGTAATGTCAAGGTGTTGGAATCCAATACGCTGTAGTCTACTTTTTGATTTCAAAGGAAATTTCATTGGACTGTTTATGTTAAGTATGTTGATTTCCTGCTGTATAATGATTTATGCATTGCGCACCTTCAATACACAATGCATTCAATATCAAAGGCATTAGTCATGGGCTCATGGCTCTAGTAAGTGGCTGCTTTTCTGTTTTATATGGATTTAGTTTCAGTTCTACTTTAATATTTCTCATGGATGTCTAGTTGGGAAATCAAAATTAAAAGGTTTGAAGATTTAGATAGGGATTAAGCTTAACTTTTTTAGTATAATAACAGCTCTTGTCATGCCCCATTTGTTTAACTGTAGGACCAAAGATTGGTTGGGATTCCCATCTTTACTTCATTATGTTAATATGAATGGTTTATATGTATTACTTACACATATATCTCACTGCGGTCCTTCTTTGTGAAATCCTTTTTGTTTTCACGGTTAAAATCAAGTCATGGTAGAATATCTATTGGACGGCTGTGTTTTTCCTTCCATCCTAATTTGGTGTGTATATAGATCAACTACTATGGTTAATTTCTATTTGTTCTTGTGGCCGGGCTGCTGTCTTATTGTGTGTTGGAGGAAGCTTTTTGCCATCTTTTGTATCTCTGATATCGGTGGACCTTCAAAGCCTTGCTCTTGATTGGCAGAGGGGCAGTAGCATAATTGCTATTTCTGGTTTTTTCTGGTCTGTTCAGCTATGATTAGAGTAGGAATTATCTCTGTTATTTTTCTTAGGGGCTTGGCTAGTGTAAAATTAAAACTAGTCTTTGTCAGTTTAGTCCTAGTTTTCCATTTATATTTGGCCTCCCTTTCTATGCTCTTGTATATGGGTTTGAGTATCTCTGGTACTCTATATCAATACAATTTTTTACTTATAAAAAATATGTATTTCTTAAACAGATCATTAAAGTGTCATGAATTGAAACTACTTGACTTCAATTTAAGACTGGTGTCAATTGGCATTAGACTGCACCTCTCGTGCCATATTGCCGACACAGATCATCAGCGTTGCAAGCAGCACAGAAAATTCACCTCGTTAAGAACTCTGTTTGTAGCTTAGAATGAAAATGTTTATGCATACTTGAGCATATCTCCTGTTGCATTCCTGCGTATGAAGCCATAGTGCTGATCTATATTTGATTTTTGATTTGTCAACTTGATACTCGCTGGCTGTCATGCACATTTGAAAATCAATAGAATGGTCTTTTTAATAAGAAGCAAAGAGAAGCTTCTATTGTTTTAACTGCATGCCTTCATGGGCTTATGCTCTTTGTTCCTTATTCAAAGAATTGAAGGTTGTTTCTAACTTTTGTTTTGTTTCAGGAATAAGTTTGACAGAGGAACAGTGGTCAACCTTTAAGAAAAACGTACCTGCCATAGAAGAAGCCATTAAGAAGTTGGAGTCACGCAACGTATAAGGATGTGTGGATGTCCATCTGCAGATTAAAGTACTCATACCATCCCCTAATGATCAGTTGAACCTCACTTCCCATAAGATACCATGTTGGCTCTCAAGTGATGTGGCTTTTGCCTTTTTTTTTTTTTTGGTGAATATCCTGCATCAAGTGGTATCTGGAATGCGTAGAGCTATTTTAGGAAGACTTTGGAGCAAACTGAATCGAATACTTGTAACTTAAAACTTAATACATTAATCTGGGTTTCCTTTTATCTTTCTTTTCCTTTTCCTACTTTTATTCACACATACAATAGACCCATCTTCCATTTTTCACCTGTGAAGTTAAACATGTCCAACTAACGTTTGAATTTTATAACCTCCACCATTGCCTATGATATGTTTACTATGGATTTGGATCCTCTAACTTTGTGGTGACTTTAGTGTATTTTGGGAGAGAAAGAAGTGAGAGAAAAATGGGAAATAAGATGAGAGAAGGTAATATAGGAGAGAGATAGATAGAAAGTCAGGTGACTTTTGGCGCAAAAAAGTTAGAGGATTGGGATCCGTTTACTATGGAGGACTTCATAGTATTTCTCCTAGTCGAATAAGGATCCTCTGCAGTTTAAACTGCAGAGGGATGCAATTCCTAATCTAGAGTCAAGAAGAGGGATGCATGTTATTTTCACTAGTATTTTGCTATATACCCCAATTATTTTTTATGGCCAGAATCTCATACAATCTTCATAGTAACTGCAGAGGATCGATCTCCCAGAGTCATAGTTCATGGTGCAAATAAACTTGAGCATAATCACAGGTACCACTATCAGTACAACCAATAAGACTGAACAGATCATGATTCAGTCCGACCATTTCTGGATTCTGGTTGACTCAAATCTCGCTGATTCAGATCATCATGCATATTGTTTGTACACACATTGTTTCTAATTTTGTGTAACTCAAGGCAACTGATTTCTTAAAACTTTACCACTCAGCTTAACCATCAGATTTAAAACCCCTCACATTCATGATAGAACTCTCTCAGAGGCCAAATTCATTTCTATTGTTGCCTTTGGCTGCGATGATTAGTCTTATGATCCATTCGTGTGGTATCATTTATGTAAGAAGCAGAAGGAGAAATCTAGAACTACCATCACACTAAAAATTGCTTAATAATCCTTACCTCCATAACATATCATCACCGATATTTGGACTGGTTGTCCAAATAATTCACACATAAGATAAGACCCTAGATAACATTTGAAGGAGTCATGTTTATAGACCCTGTTGTTAGGGAAAACCTAACATACTCATGAAGTGCTTTCTTCATGCATTATCATATTTGTCATCTAGAAAGCATTTCATTTACAATAACAACTCAAATTTGACTCCAAAGCAGTGCTTCTAGTCATTTTTCCACTGTTAATGGGTGGCCAGAAAGTATTGAAGAGTGTTGGCTTCCACCCCACTTTCCAAATGCTCATGGTTTTGCTCCTTGTAGGGCTAGCAGTTGCAGCCATCCTCATCTTCTCAATCAATGCTTCAATATTCACCTGCTCTGATAGAATCTCCTCTAGTTGCCTTGTCTCAATCACCAACTTCACCTTCCACACTCCATTCTTTGCTGATGGCAGCACTTCAAAGGATGACTCATTTGACAAATTCTTGACATAATCAGATGCTGCTGGAAGGCTCATTAACTTCTTTGTTTTCTCATCATCATTCTCAGTACTCTTCCACTCTACTTCTTCTGACCTTTGAAGCACCCCTTTAACTTGCTGCACTTGTTCTGAAACTCCACTACTACTGCTGCAGCTAGCTTTTTCATCATCCGGTTGCATGATACCCTTTAAGGGAAGAAGGTAATAGAAAAGGCCGTAGCTTAAGCTCTCATGCTCCGGCAACGGTGATGAGGCATGACCGCGGAGGAAAACACCATAACCGGGGTAATGGTGGAGTACTTGGCCTACTGTTTTGGGACTTTTGAACTGTAAAATAGCACCACTGTCACTTAGAACCCTGATAGAGTGGTGGCATTCTCCAGTGGTGGAACCCTTCAAAGAGCAATTACCCATTTGCTTGATTGATTTCAGTGATGAATGATGATTCAACGGTTTCTTCCCCTTGAGCTTATATTATAAGAAGTTTGAAATTTGTTATGCTTAGAAGAAACTAGGCCTCATTGTTTTTCAAGGCAATGTTACAGTCCCTTTTGGACTTTGTTTATTTTTATTCATGTAGTTTAGCTTAGCGGCGCCCATGTGAAATTGGACCGTTGGGGTGATTGTTTTTTGACAAATACAAAGGGAAAACAACAGAATAAGAGGTAGATTCTTAAATTTAATATTAAGAAACAAACAAAACAATTTTCAGAAGCAGGCCTTATTTCAAATATCCGCGCCAGAGGCTCTGCATCTACCAGTTGCTATGTGGCTCTGCTGCCCATACTACAGATTTGGAATATTCCTTTCTACCCTAAGTTTTTTTTTTTTTGAATGCATTCTATTTTTGAACTTTGAATACATTTTATCTATTTGGAAAGACTTGCATGTTTGAGAAAGGAGAAATTCGTTCATGCACTGGGAGCAAGGTTTTTCCATTAGGGGTATAAGAATACTAATTGAATTACAAGTTCGTGCTCCTAGTTTTCACTTTAAACTAAAAATTTTTGTCTTATTCCTGTATAGACTTTGTGCACCTTTTGGATGAAGGAGGCAGAATCAACGTAGCACATAGGTGCATCAAGGAACAATGGCACTAAGAAATAATAGAAGATACTTTCACGGATCTTAATTTGTCTGTTCGGCCCGTGAGATGTCTAATACGCTGAATTTTATTTCAAGCATGTCATTGACATCGGGATCAGAAGATTCAGAACAATAAGATCAAAAGGTGAGAGGATTCTACCAAAAAAAAAAAGTGAAAGGATTAACTCATCAACTAAGGATTGCGAGGTTTACATTGCGAATGTATAATTTTTGTGATTAAGATTGAGATTAGGCTCCTAAAATATTGAACGGGGCCTGATAAGGCACTGTTAACAGATATTCTCTAATAATACTCTTAATATTAATTAAGGAAAGTACTAAATAAAAATATATGCATTTAATATATTAAAAATATTGAAAACATTAAATTGAGGATTATTAAAAAGTGAATAGAAATACTTTAGAATTATACAGTCATGTACGTACTTGTTAAAAAAAGAATTATACAGTCATGTTTGTTTCAGAACTCAATATTTTTTTTTTAATTTGAGCAAATATACCTTTTTATTTCGTTTCATTTAAATCAGCTGCATACAAAAATATATATAACCAAAAATAAATTGATGACAGGCATGTGCTTCCAAGCACGTCTATGTCATTTGTATCTATGGGCTTTGGGCTGGGCTGCAAGCCTGCAACTTTGATGCCTCTAGGCAGATTAAGAAGAATAGTATTATGAATTTAGAGTGCAAAACAAAAACAAGAGCAGAGACCAAACGAGCAAGGATTTGGTGCCTTTGGAGTTTGGTGTCTTTGGTGACTTTAGGCAAAATTGAGATGAGAGAGATAGTAAAACACGGAGGGAAGAGATGATAGAGAAAATAAGAGATGAGAGAGATAGAGAGAAATGCACCAAAGACACCAAATCCATTTTCAGACCAAACCCTTTGCATGATATGTTTGTTTGTCTTTATTATAATTAAATAAGCATTTGGAGCAAGAGAACAACCATCCAATGAATCCCCACAACCACAAGGGTCACTAGCAAAGGCAGAGTGCCATTTCCAAGAATAGACACACAGTAGGACCAAACTAAAATTCTTTCATTAGAGGTGGCAATGTCTTGCAGGTCCACGTAAATAACACAAATGCCATACATTATCGTAAGGCCAGCATACCTCCTATACTCACTCTCCATGATATTTGCGACATCTAAACTTAAACCAGATTGATAATCCATCTACCAATGCCACAAATATTATATCACACATGCACCACGCGTGTATCAATCTGTACGTATACGCATGCCATAATAATTATCGCATTAGGATCTAATTGTAATACATTGGTGAATTTTTTTTTATATTTACAACTAACCATATATTATCACATCTATATCACTTTTAAAATAATTACATTAAAAATCATACAAAAAGTGATATATGACTGATTAACGATATATGACTAATACAGCTCTCCTTTGTAATCTTCAGCACTACTTATGCTTTTGACTTTGGCCTATTTTGGTCTTTAATAAATTTGACTTATTAAAAAAAATGTCAAATTATATTGAACATGTATTGAAATTAAACCTAATAATTATCATTATCATTAGATTAGTTTGCTTCTATCCATCCTTTGCTATAGCTACTACAATATAGTTATATATAACTATTATCTAGTATGGTAAAAACAATGTAAAATTATTGTTGCATTTTCTTTAAACTACTTTCATGTACGTGACTAATTTATCTATAGTTTCTATATAAAGTTTACATCCATGATAATTATATTTTTTTTAAATTATACTAACCTTTTTTCCTCAAAAAAAATTATATTAACCTTTCATGTAACATTAAATATGATGAGAATTCACCAACCAAGGGTTAATCAAATGGTAAGCATCTATACCCCATAAGGAGTTGGACACAAGTTTGAATTCTAGTGGCGGCACTCTAATTTGGGAGGTTGTGAACCAAGGGTTAATTACATATTCTAAGCAAATAGCCGATCCAAAGGGCTGAAGTTTGTGTATATACCCTGGGATGCTACTAGAGAGCCAAATGCCCTAATTACGATGGTTCATAAAAAATATGATAAGAATTCGCAAAAAAATAATAATATGAAAATATAAGTTCACCAATAAACTCTAACAAATATATTTCCCTAAAACCATCAAGTATGGAAGTTTATGATTTGATTCTCAATTTTAATTCTGGCCAAGCTATGTCCCCCAACTTTCAATTATATACACACAATGAAAATATAAGTTAATTTTTGTGTGGCAGAAAATATCAGTCAGATGACAAATATACACTCAGCTTTGAGCTTCCCTATATGTATTCTAGATTGTAACCCTATCCTCCGAGTCACTCAGTATTCGAATATTGCCAACAAAACAAAATGGGGTGTGCCTCTTCCAAGCGTATCGAGGCCACCACAGCCACTCCTTACCTTCCAGCACCCACAAGCTTCGCGGTGTTTGACATCAACGCCATCGAGGAGCCATGGCTCAAGCACCTCAACAACAACACTCCCCAACATAACAAACCCACTCTCACCCACGTTCCTGCCCCTATTCTCCAAAAACTCAACATGCTCGACTCCACCGATGCTCCTCAATCCTGGGACGAAGTTAGCAAGACCCTCGAGGAACTCAAATCCGTAGTTATTAAACCACCCCCCACTTTACCACCTACACCGCAGCCACAACCGCAACCGCAAGCACATCCACAACAACAACTAGTTCTACGCAAGAATGTGTCCTTCCACACAGTGGAAGAGTTAGATGCCAAATTAGCCTCCAAGCCCGAGCCCGAGCCCCAGCCCAAGCCCGAGTTTAAAAAACCTGCTGAAAAGAACATAGCCTACAAGCCCAAGCCCGAGGTAAAAGAAGGTGGTGAAAAGAACGTAAACATGAGGGAGGGTGCAGTAGAAGAAGAAGGAGGGTGCAGAATCAAATCCGTGAAAGAGAACATTTTCGTATTAAGGGACAGGTTGGAGAGGGAAAAAGAAGAAAAAGCTTCGAGTTACGATAAAATGAAGCGTAACCCTTTGAGCCAGTTCCCTGAGAAGTGTCCACCCGGTGGAAGCGACTCCGTTGTGATATACACGACGTCGTTGGGGGGAGTGAGGAAGACGTTTGAGGATTGTAACAGAGCGAGGGACATGTTGGAAGGACACAGGGTTGTTTTGGACGAGAGAGACGTGTCTCTACACGGCGAGTTCAAAAAGGAGTTGAAGGAGTTATTGGTGGGTACTGAAGGAGAAGAAGGGTTAGGAGTGGTGCTGCCGAGGGTGTTTGTGAAGGGAAGGTATGTTGGTGGGCTGAACGAGTTGGTGGAGCTCAATGAAACGGGTCGACTCGGGAGGATATTGAGTGCGACTCGTGTGGAGAGAGGGGTTGGAAGGCAAGCTTGTGGAGGGTGTGGTGGGGCTAGGTTTGTGCCTTGTTTGGATTGTGGTGGGAGTTGCAAAATCAAAATTGGTGCTGATAAAGAGAGGTGTCCTGAGTGCAATGAGAATGGTTTAGTGCATTGCCCTGCTTGTATCTGACTTGTTTTTTTACCATTAATATTTGTGTTTGATATAAATTTCTACTGTATGATGGAATTATGGATATTTTTACTATCTGTTGAGGTTGTGAATCTGTAATTGTGCATTTGGATGATGGATTATCCATTCCTCTGCCTATAAATGTATATATATTATGTCACACGCGGAATGGTCGTGCTTAGAATGCCAAGACACTATTTGATGCACACTTCTTATGTCTTAATTTGGAATGAAATATTCCCTGTACTCCAAAATAAATAATCCTTTATTTCGTTAGTAAGAAGAAAAAAAAATCGATGATATTCAAAAACATATCTTAACTTAAATATTAATAACGTGGGTTTAGAATAATTTAATAACGTGGGTTTAGAATAATTTATAAAATACATATATTCAAAGCGCTTTGCATATTGCTGCTAATCCAGTTTATCACGAAAGAACTAAGCATTTGGAAATAGATTGTCATTTTGTTAGGAGCAAAGTGCAGGAAGGAGTTCTTAGATTGCTGCCCATTTCCTCCAAGGAACAACTTGCAGACTTCTTTACAAAAGCACTGCCTCCTCCATCATTTGCACCTTTTATCTCCAAGCTGGGCATGATTGACTTATACCATGCTCCATCTTGCGGGGGGATGTTAAATTATGATGCAAATAGGACAAAAGAATATACTAAAGATGCTGGCCAAGGTCATGAAAATGTAGTGAGCAAAATCAGTGAGTCATCAGGTATGCTGAGTCACCAAGTGCAAACAGAAATTCCTTCCAGAACCATCCATTCCCTCCACACCTTTAACAACCCGTAACAGAAATGCAGGCTGTGTAATTCAGTGGAATAGTGACTAGCTATTTTACTATGCTCCTTTCCTTTTAGCTATATATAGAATAACCCTGTTCATTGTATTGCAACCTCTGAGTAATACAATTTCGTGCACTTCCATTTCCTCTTCATTCTTATTATGTCATTTTTGTGCTTTTCTAAATATTAAGATGGTATCAGAGAGCGTTTAGCTCTCTGCTTGTGCAACTCTGATGGCCAGAGGTGGTGGCTCCTCTTCAGGAGGGCCTGGTCAAATCGTTGGAGGACCTACTGATCCTTCACAAGATCCTACTAGTCCTTACTTTGTTCACGCAGGAGATGGACCTTCATCTGTTACTGTCACTCCTGTGTTGAGCGGATCCAATTACCATGCTTGGGCTCGCTCCATGAGGCGAGCACTAGGAGGAAAGAACAAGTTTGATTTTGTTGATGGAAGCATACCTGTCCCAGATGGATTTGATCCAAGTTATAAGGCTTGGAGTCGCTGTAATATGCTGATACATTCATGGATTATGAACTCAGTAGCTGAATCCATTGGCCAAAGCATCGTGTTCTTGGAAAATGCAGTGGATGTGTGGAATGATCTGAAAGAAAGGTTCTCTCAAGGAGATCTCATCAGAATTTCTGAACTCCAACAAGAAATCTATGGTCTCAGGCAAGGTTCTTTATCTGTCACTGAATTTTACTCTGAGTTAAAAATCCTTTGGGAAGAATTGGAAACTTACATGCCTGTACCTTGTTGTGCTTGCCCAGTAAGGTGTACTTGTGCTGCAATGAGAAATGCAAGACATTACCATTCACTTAATTATGCTATAAGGTTCCTAACTGGTTTGAATGAGAATTTTTCAGTTGTCAAATCTCAGATTTTATTAATGGATATCCTTTGCCTACCATGAATCGGATCTTCTCCATAGTGATCCAGCATGAAAGGCAAAGTAATTTTTCTGGCTTTGATGAATCCAAGGCTCTTATAAATGCTTGTTGATTATAAGAGGCCTCAAGGAAGAGGAAAGGGTTTTTCACAGAACTCAGGATCAAGAAGGGTGTGCACACATTGTGGAAGGACAGGACACACAATAGATACTTGTTATAGGAAGCATGGCTTCCCACCTCACTTTCAGAAAAACAATGCTTCTATGGCCAACAATATCTCTAATGATGCTGAAATGAAGGACAATGCCTCAACTTTTGGAGATGCACACACTGCTGCTCCTCCTAACTTCACTCATGAGCAATATGAGAAGCTAATCAGTCTCATTCAAGGTTCCAGCATGAACCAGTAATCCACTGTGGTAGCTAACCAGGTTAACACATCATCACACTTTGGTAACTCACCTATTGAAAGGGCAAGGTCAGGTAGAATCTTCATTTCTTCTTCTTTCAGTAATTTCTCTCTAGGTTCCTGGATCATAGATTCTGGAGCTAGTGACCATATTTGTGCATCTCTAAAATCTTTTGAAACCTTTTCTGAGATAAAACCTGTCAATATAAGACTTCCTAATGGTCAATTTTATGTTGCAAAGCATGTTGGTACAGTTAATTTCTCCCCTGGCCTTGCAATCACTGATGTGCTATATGTTCCTAATTTTTCACTGAATCTCATATCTGTGTCAAAATTATGCAACACTCTAAACTGTACTGTCACATTCACTGACTCAAAGTGTCTTATTCAGGACTTGAAGTCACAGAGGACGATTGGTTTTGCTGAAAAGTTTGAAGGGCTATATCACTTGGTGGTTGGTGCCAAACATGCCTACAATGCAAGTACTCAGGTTGCTGATATACACATTCTGCCAGAAAGTGCTCTATGGCACTTTAGATTAGGACACCTGTCCATTTCTAGGATGAATGCTTTGAATTCTGTTTTTCCTTTTGTTGTTGTTGATCCAAAGGCTATTTGTGATGTATGCCACTTTGCTAAACACAAAAGGTTGCCTTACAATTTAAGTTTGAATAAAGCTGCTGCACCTTATGAGTTGATTCACTTTGATATTTGGGGCCCTCTTTCCATACAATCCATACATGGCCACACTTATTTCTTGACTGCAGTAGATGACTTTAGTAGGTTTACTTGGATAACCTTGTTAAAGTCTAAAGGAGAAGACAGCATGTGCAAGACTTTATAAAATTGATTGAAAAACAGCATAATGCAGTGGTTAAAACTGTTAGGACTGATAATGGTCCAGAATTTGCCATGTCCCAACTTTACACTTCTAAAGGAATAATACACCAAACAAGTTGTGTAGAGACTCCTCAACAGAATGGGAGAGTTGAAAGGAAACACCAACATGTCCTTAATGTAGGAAGGGCCCTCTTGTTTCAGTCCAAGTTACCTAAGCAATTCTGGTCTTATGCTGTCCTCCATGCCACATATATCATTAACAGGGTCCCTAGTCCTCTCCTTAACAACAAATCACCATATCTCCTTTTACATGGTCAAACACCTGACTTACATAAGTTGAAGGTCTTTGGCTCCTTATGCTATGCATCCACACTTCAAGCACATAGGACTAAGCTTGCCTCTAGAGCTAGGAAGTGTGTTTTTCTTGGCTACAAATATGGTATGAAAGGCACTGTCTTGCTAGATCTTAGTAATAAACAGATTTTTGTATCCAGGAATGTTACTCATCATGAGCACATTCTGCCCTATAAGGCCTCATCACCAATTTCCACTTGGCACTACCATACCACATCCTCACCTCACCAAGCCCCTCACCAAAACACTGTTCCATTGACATTGTCTCAGCCTGCCATACCTTCTGCCACACAAACAGAACCTGCACCCTGTGACAGCATTCCTGTTGACAGTCCTGAAGCTCCAATTTTGACAGAAACAGCAATTGAACCAATGAGAAGGTCAAACAGGGAAAGGCATCGACCACACCACCTTGATGATTATGTGTGTAGCCTTTCAAACTCCACAGCAAAAGCAATTGCCTCAGGTACTCCCTATCCTATTTCCTCTTATCATTCTTTTTCAAACCTTTCACCATCACATCATGTGTTCTCTTTATCTATCACACACATTTCTGAACCACACACATACCAGGAGGCTAGTAAGTATGATTGCTGGAATCATGCCATGAAACTTGAACTGGAGGCTCTTGAGAGGAATGGCACATGGATAATTGTTGATTTGCCTGAGAATGTGAAGCCAATTGGAAATAGATGGGTTTACAAGGTCAAGCATAGAGCTGATGGGACCATAGAGAGGCACAAGGCAAGGTTGGTGGCCAAGGGCTACAATCAAGTGGAAGGTCTGGACTTTTTTGACACATTCTCACCAGTGGCCAAACTCACCACAGTGAGAACTTTATTGGCCCTTGCTTCCATTCATAATTGGCATTTGCACCAACTAGATGTGAATAATGCCTTTTTGCATGGTGATTTGAAGGAAGATGTCTATATGGTAATTCCTCAAGGTGTTCAATGTTCTAAACCCAACCAGGTGTGCAAGTTGCTCAAGTCCTTGTATGGACTCAAGCAGGCCAGCCGCAAATGGTATGAAAAACTGACTTCTCTGTTGCTTAACCAAGGATATCATCAATCCAATGCAGATCATTCACTTTTTACATTCAGCAGAGGCAACAACTTTACTGCTCTTCTAGTATATGTAGATGATGTCATCTTAGCAGGGAATTCCATGGCAGAGTTCACTCGGATTAAAGAAATACTGGACTTGAACTTTAAGATTAAAGATCTAGGAACATTAAAATACTTCCTTAGATTGGAAGTGGCTCACTCAAAAATGGGAATTTCAATCTGTCAAAGAAAATATTGCCTAGATCTTTTACAAGAGTCTGGTCTACTCGGGTCTAAACCAGCCAAAACACCACTCGATCACTCTATAAAGCTGCATCAAGACAATGGGAAGTTATATGAAGATGTGGCATCCTATAGGCGACTGATTGGTAAGCTATTGTACTTGAACACCACAAGGCCAGACATCACCTTTGCAACTCAGCAGTTGAGCCAATTCTTGAGTAAACCAACCATGACACACCATAATGCTGCATGTAGAGTGGTTCGATACCTAAAGAACAATCCTGGCAGAGGTCTCTTTTTTCCCAGAAATTCAGAAATTCAACTTCTAGGATTCTCAGATGCGGATTGGGCTGGATGTCTTGATTCTAGAAGATCAATTTCTGGATATTGTTTCTTTTTAGGATCTTCACTAATCTCTTGGAGAGCCAAGAAACAGCAAACTGTGTCAAGATCCTCTTCTGAGGCTGAGTATAGAGCACTCTCTACTGCCACATGTGAGTTACAATGGCTTTTGTACCTCTTACATGACTTACATATCACTTGTTCCAAGGCTCCAGTACTTTATTGTGACAACCAAAGCGCTTTGCATATTGCTGCTAATCCAGTTTATCACGAAAGAACTAAGCATTTGGAAATAGATTGTCATTTTGTTAGGAGCAAAGTGCAGGAAGGAGTTCTTAGATTGCTGCCCATTTCCTCCAAGGAACAACTTGCAGACTTCTTTACAAAAGCACTGCCTCCTCCATCATTTGTACCTTTTATCTCCAAGCTGGGCATGATTGACTTATACCATGCTCCAGCTTGTGGGGGGATGTTAAATTATGATGCAAATAGGACAAAAGAATATACTAAAGATGCTGGCCAAGGTCATGAAAATGTAGTGAGCAAAATCAGTGAGTCATCAGGTGTGCTGAGTCACCAAGTGCAAACAGAAATTCCTTCCAGAACCATCCATTCCCTCCACACCTTTAACAACCCGTAACAGAAATGCAGGCTGTGTAATTCAGTGGAATAGTGACTAGCTATTTTACTATGCTCCTTTCCTTTTAGCTATATATAGAATAACCCTGTTCATTGTATTGCAACCTCTGAGTAATACAATTTCGTGCACTTCCATTTCCTCTTCATTCTTATTATGTCATTTTTGTGCTTTTCTAAATATTAAGAGAGCATACATATCGTGAAGGGAATAAGTGTGCGGATTGGATGACTAATCATATATAGTTTGAGGTATGATTCCTTTGGCACTCGTGAGATCATCCTCCCTCCTGAGGAGTTGTGAGTTACTGATTAATTAATGATGTTGTTGAGGCCTCCTTACCCTATTTAGTTGTTACTTTTGAGTAGTTGTTTTTGCTTTTACCAAAAAAAAAAAAAAAATTTACATCAATTTAATTTTTGAATGATTAATTTTTTGACATTAAAATAGTTTAAATTTTATGTGTCGTGACTAATTTAATTTGTTACTCAACAATAAATCTCAATTATTACTTTAGAACCAAATCAATATCACTAATCTTGGATATTTACTCTATTATTACTTATTGTCCACTTATTCTTCTTCAGTTAAAAAAAATCAGTTCGGAGACTGTTAGCTTGTCCTTACTACGAAGCTGGGAAATGATCCTGTTGGGTAAATAAAAGAGATGAAATAATAGTAGCCCAAAAAAAAAAAAGAGAGAGAAGATAGTCACTAATCTTGGATATTTACTCTATTATTACTTATTGTCCACTTATTCTTCTTCAGTTAAAAAAAATCAGTTCGGAGACTGTTAGCTTGTCCTTACTACGAAGCTGGGAAATGATCCTGTTGGGTAAATAAAAGAGATGAAATAATAGTAGCCCAAAAAAAAAAAAGAGAGAGAAGAAATTAGTTAGCAAAAAAGAAAATTTAAAAAGGGCCCAACCGGGTTCGAACCGGTGACCTCTTGATCTGCAGTCAAATGCTCTACCACTGAGCTATGGACCCGATGACTGTTGTGGTTACTTCAATTTCAAGTTTTATATTAGATTTATTGCAGTCCAAATCATATTCAGAATTATATTCCTTCCTTTTCCAATGCCCTACCCATATCAGATTATTTTATATATTTTCTTGATGGGGACTATTTTATATATTACCATTGATGCCTGGTTACAAAAACCATCATGTAATGTATAATTGTATGCAGTTTTTACTTTCTCCAATCACAATTCAACACATGGATTAACCAACCAATAAAAAATAGGAACATTTTAAATTTCAATTTAAATGAAAAATTTAATCTATGTTACATTTTATAATTGGTGAACAGCACAAACAGTATCTATAGAACAGCACGTAAGTTTTCTTCTTGATGCAATAGGCATAATTTTTCCAAAATTCTTAAAAGTTAAATGTTCCATATATAATTTTTAAAAATATAAATTCCTTAAGTTGATTATTATTACATAAAATATTATTCCTAATCTCATCGATCAATAAATTTTTTTAGTTTTGTTACTAATAGGCTGGATACTTCCTTCGAGTTTAATAAACTAATACAATTGCTTCAAAGTTCAAAATCAATCTAAGGGTTAAAAGAAAAAGAAAATTTTCATTTAAAAGTAAAATAAAATCTACTTGGGTGATCCAAGATATAGGCATTTCAAGAAGGTTTGGGAGGTAAGATGGTTACGTACGACGTAAGTAAATGGAACTATTTTTTACTTTCTAAATATGTATTTTATTTAAATATAATAACATGGCACAATGTCAATTTACTGATAATTGATAGTATTTTAATAAATTACTTGAAAGATAAGTAACAAAAAAAAATTTAACTTGAAAGAAAGATATTAATATGTATAATGTATACCAAAAAAAAATACTTGAAACATATGAAAAGGCAGATAAGATTCTTTGCTGAGTGCTGACTAATCATTCTTCCTTTTTCCTTAAAAATTAGTTCAAGAGTATCACTTTAATTCATAGTTAAAAGGTATTTTAAATGAATGATGTTATACAATTTATGAAATATTTATATAATTAATAATTCTTCCTTAAAAATAATCTTTTATACTATAACGCCCATTGGTCAAAGGGCAAATAGTTTGATTTTCCTTAAACAAATCTTGTGTTGGAGTCTAAAAAATAAGGTATCAAAAGAGTTTTATCCTCTTAAATAGATCTTATCAGCTCAACTCAATTAGTCGAATTCGAATAGAACGAATTTTCAGACGAAAAGAAAATAGTCTTTTACTATTTCTTTTATATTTTTATCTCGTTTGTTTATATTTAAAAATAAAAGAACTAAAAGTAATCAGCTGCCGACATTTTATCCATCCACTTCTAAGGTGCATCCCTCGGTGGTACATAATTCCTTCAAACTCCAAAGTAACAGATGTGGCTTAGCTAGTCTTACACATACCACCTACAAAATTGACAAATCAATTAAATAAAGCAGATATAAAAGAAACGAAATTTGTAGTTGACTACACTATAGTCCAATAGTGGAAAGAATGCTTCTTTGTTTAGACTCTGTCCATTAATATGGTCATTGACAAATTCTAGCCTACCCTCTAGAACTTCATTACTTAGTAAATATCAGAAGTCCAAGACAAAAAAAAAAGTCATTAATTCATTTAATTAATAGGACTATTCATTGAACGAAAGATTCAGCCATGTTCATCGTTTTATTATATTTGGACAGACGTAACTTTTAAGTTGATCTATAGCCATAATCCATTACCTAACAAACAACCAATTAAACAATTTTGCCTAATTCTATTGACCTTTAATTTGGTTGGGAATTCGATTACCAAACCGCGATGAACCTGAGTCCGTGACCGTGCGTCTAGAAGTGAAGCACCGAAGCATGTTCGATAATTTCTATTTTCCTTTTTCTTGAAAGAGGTCACCTAATTATCTTCAAATAATCTTTTGTTCAAACGACTCCCTTGTACTATTTTAATGACTTGATGAAATGATTATTTTTTAACGTTCTAAAATATCATCTTTTTTAAACTAGTGCTACGATATCTTCGGTGGGGGATAGTTAATTGTCTTATTTCATGGTCAATTTTGCAGCACGACGCTTCCATCATAGATTATGCAATTGTTGGTTTTAAGATAACGAAAACATATCAAGTGGCGGTGCCAAATGTAATGCTTATACCTAACTGATTATCCCACAATTAAAATTAAATCCTCCTGCTAGCTAATAGCCAACTAAAGAGCCAACACGAACTATTAAGATTTGAGTTGAGGTCTACAAAAGTTGAAAGCATGTTAAAGTTTAAAGCACAAATGTATGAATAACCTTATAATGAATCATCAAACCAATTTTCCTCTTTGAAAGCATAACATCGAAATTAAAACATTCCTTTTATAAGAAATTACGAATTGTAATAATTTAATAATAAAGTATTCTTATATGGGCCGATGAATACTCAAATCATATATCTAATATAAGGCCAAGTAGTATTTGGGTCATATATCTGACACAAGGTTGAGAATACTCGAAGATACAATTAAGCACATGGCATAATTAAGCATTCAAGGAAAGAAACAGGTAGAAGATCGCAGATCCCTCGACTAACAATCAACCCTGATGAGCACTCGGTGCCCTCGTCACTATTAGCCTATATCACTTTTGCAACATCCGTTGAGAATCACAACATAGGAATAATTAAGACCTTACGAGGCCACTTGTATATATCATCTACCATAAAAGTCAAACCTATAGCTCACCTTAGGCAAGTTCACTCTCTAGTCACTCCGCCAAGGGCACAATAGTCGTGCTCGAAACATTGTAGTTCTTGTACAAACATAAAGGTTGGTTAGAGATTATTATATGTTAACTAACTTATATATGTATAAATTGAAGGATAATAGCAATGTAATACCATAGTTGAAAAGTTTTCTTTAAATCAAACAAAGAAGTGTAGCCTTGCTTCCTCGATGGAATATGGAGGTTATATTAGTTTTCACATTCTTCCACTAGCAAGTTTCTTTCCAACGTCACACTATCTATGCGAAGCTGCTACAGGCAGACCTTTCATTCATTCATCACCAATTTGTAGCTTTGTACAAGAACATATAAGGAAAAAAAGTTCATTCTTATTGTATTGTCTTGATTTGATGATAGTATATACTAAAAAAGAAAAGAAAAAAACGGACAACCAAGCATAGCAGCCTCTATACAAAAACATTACAACACATATATAGGCTGAATATCCAAGCGTCCTCCACCATATTCATTTTGTTTCTTCTTTGGACCCTCTTTATATAAGTCCATATATATATATATATATATATATAACTTTCAAGCAAACCCAAATCTCTAATTATCTATTGCCTTTGTGAGTGCTGTTCTTGTATTCGCTCTCATTTCTATCCTTTCAAGCTGGTATAACCTTGAAAGTGTCGTTGAAAGTATCTTGGTCTGCAAAAATATCCAGGAGAGACAGTGCCTACAAACCAAAAACAGGGCAATGTTTAGCAGACTGGGAAAAAAACTAAGCTAAATCTTCTTTCAAAGGGGGAAATTCTTGGATGATTCTTTCACAACAAAAAATTCTTATTCTATACCATTTAATGTTCATTACTTCAGGCTAAATAGGCCAGATCAGGCTAGACTTCGAGTCAAATAAATCTATCTATTTAAAAAAATGTATGGCCTATATAGGCCATTTTTTAAGGTTTGACATGACCTTTTTAGAAGTCTAGTCTGACCTAGACTATTTAAAGATCTATTTCGTATTAAGACCTTTAAACAAGACAGGCTATAGGCCCCCGATGAACAACCTGACCTATTTCCATCCCTAATCCAAGAGTATATATAAGAATCTCTCTCTCAAAGCAATCAATCAATATTCAGCAAGTTAAAGATTAAGTACCTCGGGCACATTCAGCTCAAGGCGGAACTTAGGGCCATCATAGTGGTGAAGGATTGGCCTGAAAGAATCCTCCTCTAATGGCTCACAGATTTTTCTAGTAATCACTCGTACCTGTAATCATCATTTATGAAGTGTCTTAAGTAAACTTCCACAAACTAGCAATTCCAAAGCCACATAGATAGATGTTTCGAAGATGATACCTGAGCAGGGAAACGAGATTCGCCGGGGCACTTCTTGTCCTCCCAAGCCGTTGGATCAATATTTGATCCTCCAAAACTTGCAGCCTGAATAAACAAACATCACCACATATTGTTACTCTTAAATATGAAATTCCAAAACGGACTCAAGATATGAAGCTGCAAAAGGTTAATGTGATGGCCTAATTCATAATTCAATGCGAACTCGACTCCAATAACATCTTAACAAATAGTCTCATCAAATCAATATAAACAAAGTGAGAAGGAAGATATAAACACACCTCAAAGATCCCATGGAGTTGGTGGGTGGAATAGTTGTAAAGAAAAAGAGGCAACCCTGGAGTAATTGCCCGAACTGAATCTCTGTATCGTGGAGGAAGACCTAAAAACATAAACATTTGCCAATAAATCGAATTAGCAAGCTACTCAAAGTCTCAAACAGAGAATTACATATGAAGTTATGAAAAAGTAATAGAATTAAGGTTAAAGTAATGTTTTGGTCCCTATACGTGACACTGATTTTCAATTTAGTCCCTATACGTAAAAAGTTATCAATTTGGTCCCTATATGTGACACTAGTTTTCAATTTGGTCCCTATACGTAAAAAAGTTATCAATTTGGTCCCTATACGTGACACTGGTTTTCAATTTGGTCCTCACAGCTAATTGGTCCCGATATAAGAGGACCAAATTACAAATTATTCTCACATGTAGGGACCAATTCAACAAAAAAAAAAATTGAAATCGGTCCCTACATGTGACAATTATTTTCAATTTGATCCCTACATGTGATAATAATTTGCAATTTGGTCACTCTTATATAGGGACCAATTAGCGGTGAGGACCAAATTGAAAACCAGTGTCACGTATAGGGACCAAATTGATAATCAGTGTCACGTATAGGGACCAAATTGAAAATCAGTGTCACGTATAGGGACTAAATTGATAACTTTTTACGTATAGGGACCAAATTGAAAATCAGTATCACGTATAGGGACTAAATTGATAACTTTTTACGTATAGGGACCAAATTGAAAATCATTGTCACGTATAGGGACCAAAACATTACTTTAACCTAGAATTAAACATCTATTTAGGAACAAAAGAAAGGAGGGACTCAAAGAAAATTAATACATAATGTTATGTTATGCATAATTCAACATCTTAAAGGATTCAATTTACAGTGAAGAACAGCTTATTCCTTATATGACCATGGTTTAACCCCCTAACCTATTGCAAAATTGTTATATCTTAAGCTCCATAAATATGTAACTAAAAACGAGTACTGTAATAAGCTATAGATATAAATGAATCAGAGAACATACAAAATCAGGTAACTTATATTTTATTTAAAAAAAAAAGAAAAGGAATAAGAGTATATCATAGATAATAATAACAAATTGTATAAGTAAGAAACAAGGAAAGAAAAAAGGAAGAGAACATACCAAAGAGCTGCCTTTTGAGATTCTCTGCCATGGTATCATTGTTACACACAAAGATATACCCTCCAATGGTTTCATTCCTTGGAAGAGACTCCGATGGTGGCAGTGTCTTAAATCTCTTGTCGGCAGCAGCCTTGTTATCCTTGTTGTTATCATTGTTGTTGTTGTTGTTGTTGTCTCCATGCTTCTTGTTGGTGTTGCTGTTCTTCTTGGAACTTTTTGGTTGATGAAAAAAATCATCTTCACCTTTACCCTTTTGACCCTTGAGATTGATATTCATGTTAAGGTTATTATTATTGTTAAGGTTGGCATAGGAAGGCTTGGAATAAATTCCCTTGTTGAAGCCTCCATTGAGACCTGCTCCACCATCCATGCCCAAAACATTGTGAGGCATAGTGAAAAGAGATCCATTGGTATTGGTCATAGTACTCATCTGCTTCCACCCATCATTGTTGAAATCAGAAGCAGGTGCTTTTGACTTGCCAAGTGAATTGATTTCACCACCAACTTTGATATCAAAATTCCTCCTTTCATCAGGCCTTTTGAATGAGTAATTGTTGCTCCAAATTGAATCATTCAGAGAAAGATTAGCCAGATTAGGTGTCTGAACCCGGAGCTGGTCACTGAATTGCCAAAAAGATTGCTGATTGTTCTCCATCTAGATGATACTGATATGATATGGAAAAATAACTAGATACACTTTAAGGATATGATATGAAATCTAGGACTATGTTTATGTAAGAGGTAGTGGGTGAAGAGAAATACAGTGTTGTACTAGATTGGATTTGGAATGAGAGAAATGGGAAAGAAGGATGAGAAGTGTTAATTATATAAAGATGGGAAAAGGGTGGATATTGTTTTAATTTTTACTAACATAGACAAAAGACAAATATATAAATGAAATGAAATGAAACTTCGTGGAAAGTTATTAGTGGGGTTAAGGATGGGGTTGCGTGTTTAATTCTCAAATGTTGAAATGAACTTTTTTTTTGGTTTTGTCTTTATTTTTATTTTAATATATACTTTATTTTTCTCAATTACTTTTTATTTTTTTTGGTTACTCAATTACTTTAATTGGGTGGGAAGCTGATTAGTGAGTGATGAATGATGATGATACCAAAACGCGTATAAGTGATGAGGTGGAAGGGGGCAGTTGGGTTTGATTTTGTGTATTGCTTTCTAGAAGGTGTTAGGGGGTGTGATGACCCAGTTGTCATCGCTTCAGTTTGAGTTCACATAAAGAGTTGTTTTATTATTTTATTTTTTATTTGTAAAATAGGTAGATTGATTTCATATTTTTATTTTATTTTTTACACCAGTTTTATCATTTTTTTTTTAAATTAGTCCTACTTATTACATTCCGTTTTCACATTAGTTATTTCTATCGATTCAGAATTAACGCCATCAATTTTGATCTAACATGATTATCACTTTAGTGTGACATGCGGCTTTTAATATGAGGGCGTTAGACCGAAATTGATGGTGAAAATGAAATGTGAGAAAGTAACTTAACTTGTATGACCAATGTGAAAATAAAAAAAACTTATAAGATCAATGTGAAAAAAAAATATAGGACCAATCTATCTAAATTTTTTTTTTTTTATGGTGCTGGCTTTACTATTAATGTATATGAAAAAAATCAAAGCAAGAATAATTTTAAAAATATTCTTTTACATTGTGTTTAAAAGTTTAATGTTGATCATTTTCTAGTGTAAATTTTTTTTACTAACAAACAATTATTATCACTGCATATATAACTTTTAGGACAGTTATTTCAAAAGGTTAAATATTATTATTAATATTATAATATATGATTTGATAAGATAAAAAGTTCTTATACAATACTTTTTTTTAATTGCCGTGACTTTACAATAATAAAAATCTTGAGTGAAAAAAAAAATACAATAATAAAAATCTTATAGAATACCCAGTGACAACTACATCCTCTCCGCCTGCACATCCTTCCTGTCCTTATTACTCTTCTTCTTTTGTATATTTAATTTCTTTTTCTATGTCCTCTTTTATTTTATTTATTATTATTATTTTTTGACAAGAATATTTATTTTTTCTTAGTTGCTAAGATATTGAAGTTTGGACGCGTAGACGTAGGCAACACTGTGGAGCCCGTGAGTGTATTTCATTTGATTTGATTTGTGGATGGAAGCCGTGACCGACGGGCATGTCGGTTAATGGCATGTTCTAATTTCCTTTTATCAATGCCAGTGTTTGGTGGCCTTCTCCAATTACCATTTTAGCCCCCTCTCTAATCTTTTAATCCTTTCCTTTTTTAAATTCAAACCATTTAATGAAATCACGGGTATATAACAAATATAAGTATATTTTGATATATTTTCTTAAAATTTAATCATTTCTTCCCTTCCCCAGTTATATACCATACTTTCAAACCAAGTCAATTTCATTCTTCTTTCGGCATTATCTACAAACTTTTCATTTTGCTTTAAAGTAATCTTTTGGTCCTTATACGTAATACTGATTTTCAATTCGATCCCTATACGTAAAAAGTTATCAATTTGGTTCCTATACATAACACTGGTTTTCAATTTGGTCCTCACCGCTAATTGGTCCCTATATAAGAGAGACCAAATTGTAAATTATTATCAAATGTAGGGACCAAATTGAAAATAATTGTCACATGTAGGGACCGATTTCAATTTTTTTTTGTTGAATTGGTCCCTACATGTGATAATAATTTGCAATTTGGTCCTCTTATATACGGACCAATTAGCGGTGAGGACCAAATTGAAAACTAGTATCAGGTATAGGGACCAAATTAATAATTTTTTTACATATAGGGACCAAATTGAAAATCAGTGTCACGTATAGGGACCAAAAGATTACTTTAACCTTCATTTAATGTAATTTCTTTTGCTAAATACTCCCTCCGGTTGATGTTTTAAGCAACAAATGGGACAATTTTTTTCTTTCAAAATATTAGAAACATATATCAATTTTCACATATATTAAATACTAATTTTTAATATTATCCTTAGTTATAATAGGATTTATATTTACGAAATATATCAATTTTCCATCCAAGTGATTATTAATTAAAATTAGAAGGAGTATTTTTGAAAATTTATATGAGTATTAACTATAATTAGTTTATTTTAAAACTTTTCTTTGGTTCGTATGATTTAGGATTTTATCTTTTATAATATGGATAAGAGGAAGTAAAATCTAAAATCCAAACTAGTTGTGGTGGCATAATCTGAGGTGGTAATGGAGGTTGGTTCACGGGCTTCATTTATCACACAGGTTGCTGCACAACCTATTGTGCTGAGATGTGGGGAATGCTCATTGGAGAATGATGGTAGAGAGTGATTCTGCAACCCTTATTAGCGCTTTGACGAGCAAGAATGAGCTGGGTGGTCGACATTAACTTCTTCGAGTGTGTTTGGGAAAAATTATAATCCCACATTTCAGCTGTTTTTTAGCTTAAAAGCTGTTTCATAGATAATCTATCATGTTTGGCATTTTGCTTAAATTTATAAAAAAGCTTTTTTTAGGAAAAAAAGCTGTTTTATGCCATCTAGTTTTTTCTAGCTTAAGATTGTTGTGATTTGATTATTTTTCATTCCCAAAACTCTCTTCCCTGTTTACCCCTACAAAACTAACTTATAAATAAATATTATTAAATTATACAAATAACTTCATACCCTTTTTCGTAATTTATTATATAAAAGTGATTTTTTTTGCATCACCCAAACGAAATAGATTATCTTAAAACCACTTTTCAGCAAACAGACCCAAACAAAAACAGATTCTGATTATAATCGATTATCACAATAATCGATTATACAAAAATTGATTATCAGCATAATCTTTTTTTTCCAGCTTTCCCAAACACACTCTTCGTAGGATTAAGCGTTTGGTGCTTTGGCAATGGGAGTTAGTTTTTTGTCATACGTACACGGAAGGTTATGGCTTCAAGATTGTCGCTCATCCTCCGGTTGAGTTAGCACTCCTGGTTCTTGGTGATTGTGATTCTTCAGGGGCTTCCATACTCCAACTTGTTTCTGAGTAGTTTTTTCTTTTGTTGGGCCTACGCCCCTTCCATGTACCAAAAAAAAAAAACTCTAAAACCTAAATGGGTTAGTTCGATTCATTAAGCACATAAGTCATAGTGTATGAATTATGAGTGTGCGTGCACTTGTCTCTTTCACTTTCCCTTCTCTCATATCCTCGTCCTCCATCCTCGTCCTCCATATAAGGTCTTTTATGACTCTTTCTCTAAGTGAAAAAAAAAAAAAACAGAGAGAGACTAATTGTAATACATTGCTAGTGTAAATTTTTTTACAATATCAATAAATTAAAATTTATTTTATATGTGATTTTTAAGGTAATTATAACAAAAGTCAAGCAATTTTAATGACTTAACAAATTTTAATTTATTTAAAATATGAAAAATCTTTTCACTGGCTATACATACTAATTAAATTGAATAAAACAATCTATTTAGAAAAGAGGTTGGTCCATTATAATCTATGTGCCAAAGGCTTTGTCAGGAGTTTACGGTAATAATTATTTTTTTAATTAGCACATTCATCACGTAATGTTTGGTCGAGAATAATTATTAAGTAAAGTTGTTATTAAGGATTTATTTGGTATGCATCATTAGTATAAAAAAAAAAATTTATATTGTCGCTCAATAAGAAATTGACATGTTATTTTAAAAACATTTGATTTTTATCCTCACTATCTTAACAATCAATCATATCATGATTTCTGATTGATTGATAATATTTTTGTTTTGCACTGACAGTATATATTAATTAAACTCATTTTTTAAAGTGGTGATTCCATAATTTAAATACTAGTTACTATTTAAATTTTTTTTGTCACCATGTCAATAGTACGAAGTATCCTCCACCATATATAGTAAACTGTATTTAATCTCTGTCGAGGGAGTTGAACAACATTTAAGAATTGATCCCTCGAAATCAGGTTTTCTCTATACACAGGAGTCCGGAGTCGAACCCCCAACTACTTGTTCAAGAGGGCATAGCCCGTTACCACTCAAACCAATTAGTACTATTTAATTATTATATTAGTGTAAATTTTAGTAAAACTTCATATTCACTTTACGCTTTTCATCTTTGACATTGATCCAACTTATTAGGGTGACACACATCTAAAAAACTTATTAGGGCGACAAAATAATTCATGAGTTCGTTATATATTCAACTTATTTATGTACAAATCTAAAAAAATTCACTCATTTATTATAATGGTTCTAATAGATTTGGATAAATTGAATTAGGTAAATGTAAGGGCACTAATTAACTTCAAAGATGCTTATTAACAAAATCGATTAAATTATTATAATTTCTAAATGATTAATAAATTGTGTTGGATATGCAATAAATTAAACATCCTAAATAACTCACTCTCTTCATTATAGATTTTTGCACCTCTTGTGACGTTGCCTTCCTATTTCATTACTCATATCATATTGTATTTGATTCAAACACAATTACTAAAGAGAAATATATAATATATGAAGAAAAAAATAGATATAAAAATTGTAAATATGTTTTTTTTTTTAAATAACTTTCTACTCAATCTCAATAAGTTTCTGAAAAAATTCCACTTTGTTATAAAATGCCTTAGTTTTTTTTCTCTGAAAAAAGTTCTTCCTTCCCATAAAATTGAACATGCCATAGCTGACAGCACTCAATAGCACTTCAATATTAATTCAGTCCCTTAAATAATAATAGATGAGTTAGATGTTCATCCATTGTAAAATATTAATGAATGTGTTGGATACTATTTATTAAACATGGATGGATTAGTTTATTTTTTTATACTTTTAGTCGATCATAAATGAATTAATGAGTTATTTCTTACCTACCTAAATACATTCATTCATCTATTTGCCCCTCGTACAGCTAACTATAACATTTTTTATTTATAATTTTCAAATCATAATTTGAATGAATAAAAAAGTAATTTACTTATTCTTTTACTTCCACTCAAACCATGAATTAAGTAGGCACACCGATTCCTCTGCCAATTGAGTTGGGGCACAAGCAATAACTCAAATTGTCATGTAGCTCACGAGTCAAGACTAGATAGAGTATCAAGAGCCCAAAACAATCACAATTTTCTACTCACTTTATGGGCCTCTTTCTGTTTATAAGGCGATTAAACCAGCTCAGTTTTGCTTAGGCCACATGACCCAAAAAAATTAAAAACAAAAAATTTTGCTTTAGCTATGGCAACACTTTCACAAGGGTTGGAGTTGGCCCTGTTTTTTACTAATATAAGAAATAAGAAAAGAAGTGCAAGGCTGCTAAATGTTACTCCCTCCGTTCCTTTTCTATGATAATTTTAGCCTTTTGTTTTTGTTTCAAAACAATGGATCTTTTATAAACCCAAGGTATATTTGACAATTTTTTTTTTCCATATATACCCTTATTATATAATTAAATTGAAATACATTGAAAACATATTAAACATTCTCTACTTAAATTCAGTCATAAATGCTGTATGTTCCAAAACAAAAGTGACACATATCAATGCATCTTGCATTTGACCAAGGTACACAAATGCTTCTTTTCAAGGTAAATAAATGACCAAGGTTAGAATTTGTAAATAATTAATGATACTATAAATAAGGGTAATTTGGTACAAATGTAAATAAATTAATGCTTTCTTAATTTATATATAGAAACCTTAAATTACCATAGAAAAGGAACGGAGGGAGTATATGGAAAGGTCCATGGCCTGTGATATTACCCAAATGTCCGTGTCTTTTTCTCGTGAAGATAAATCAAAAGTTGTAACAAATTTCTAGTGATTGTAAACGCAATGTTGTTGACCAAGATAAATGACCGTAGTCAAAAAATTAATGGCAAATATTGAGTTCTGGGTTATTTCTGTGATGAACAGATTGGGTCTATTACATGGAATCAATATGTCCATTGGAATACAAATGATTGCTTATGAAATAAATAATGGGTCTTGCTGACGAGTGCCCTTAAGATATTGGTTAAGGGACCCACAAAAGAAAAATTTGTATTGAAAAACTAAGTATTACATTCTTCGAAATGCTAAATACACTATTTCTATACAAATTTTTCTTTTTTAGTTCCTTAAACAATACCCTAAAGGCATTTGTTAGCATTCTTCATAAATAATTTGTCATCTGGAATGTCATTAGGAGATCGACTATAAACAAGAATGCTAACCAATACCCTTAGGATATTGGTTAAGGAGAAATGTTTGTATGAGAAACTGGTGTATTTATTATTTTGAAAAGTGTTAAACTTAGATTTTCAATACAATCTTTTCTTTTATGATTTCCTTAAACAATGTCCTTAGGACACTTGTTAGCAAGACCTATAAACAATTCGTGTAGATTTTTCTAATAGCTACTTGAATCATTGTTATGGAAGTCTTTCCTTGCTCTTGGATGCAGTGGCGCACCAGACCCTGAGTTAGTGGGAGAATTTATGTCGTCGAAGAAAAAAATTAATATGAAGATAATGACATAAATATTATAATCAAAATTTTAATATATCTAATCAAATAATTTTATACATTATAATTATCTTCTACATAATTTCATGTTTCCAATATATTTTATTTCAAATCTAACCAATTAATTTGGTAAATAACACAGTTATCACAAAACTCTACTCAATCAACAGAGATGACTAAATGTTAACTCTATTCTGTTGGAAAATAAAAGAAATGAGAGACGACAGAGTTGTTGAAATAAGGTCTAGTTAATCATAACGATTGATGGGACAGAACAAATTATTATGTATGATTAGTTAATGAAAAAAATGTTAATTCTTCTTCCAATGTATATGTATTTATTTTTTTCTGAATAGTTTCAATAAACCAGTACAAAACTAACGATTAAGGTTACCTAAATTGACCACATCAAAGGAAATAAATTCTGATTGTACTTGAATCCGGGCTTTGTATTCTTTTGGAAGCCAAGTACAGAGGACAAGGTCAGGAGGTAGCAGCTCTTGAATTAGTTTCACCAATAACGATTTTTCTAACACGTACAATATTATATATATTAAGAAATCAAAAAATAAAAATATTTTATTGAAAAGAGTAGTTTTAGATTTTTAAAAATTGATTATTACAATTTTCAATACAATATTTTTATATTTAATTCCTTAACATATACTTCCTCCGGTCCATAATGTAAGCAAAAATTTTCAAATTTTTTTGGTCCAAAATATAAGCAAATTTCAACTGCTTTCTTCTCATTTTAATGAAGTTATTCTCAAAATTACCCTTCATTTAATACAAATTTTGTTTTCCAATGACTCTTTTTATTCTCAATAACACAAGCTTAATAAATAAGAGGAAGGGTAATTTAGGTAACAAACTAATTTTTCATTCTCAATGACTCTTTTAAATGAGATCAACTAACTATCTTAATATGTGTGTCCCATTAATTTTGCTTACAAGAGAGACAGGAGGGAGTATAATAATAGAATCCTCGATTTCTGAGAATTCTACCAACGGGATCATTATTAATGGCATGAATTGGCTGATACGTATTTGCCTATGCGTTGAAAAATAAATGAAATGAAACCCGCAGATGTAGCCGCACTGGTGGTTAGGACAATAATCATCAGCGGCATTTTAGTTGAGAGGGACTGAAAGCCCATGCTGAAAACTAGAGCATAGAAACTTACACTGTGTTTGGTTAATAAAAAAGAAAAACGAGAGGAAAGAAAATAAGAGGAAAGAAAGGGAGAGAAGGGAAAAAGGAGTAGAAAATGAGATGATTATGTAATTGTTTAGTATAAGAGAAAATGAAAGGAAAGAAAACTGAAATTTTCTTTCCTCTTGTTTGATAGGATAGAAAGTGAGAGGAAAGGAAAAAATATATTTGTAAAATGACACAAATACCCTCGGGTAAATAATTTTAAAAAAATAAAAAAATAAAATTGTTTGGTCATTTCACTCTAAACCAGGCAGTTCACGTGTGGGTTTTAGGATCTCACCTTGGAATGTGTGTTTTCTTCTCAAATTGAGATGAAAAATTTTGCATGTGGGCCCCACAATTCTTTTTCTCTCTCCCCTCTTCTTTTCTTTGCAACTAAACTATGGAAAAAGTTTCGTAATCCGTGTTTTCAATCCTTATCTTTTCTTTCTTTCTACCATTTTTATGTGTTCCAAACACAGTGTTACTTCCACCGTTCATTTTCTATGCTAATTTTAGTTTTTTATTTTTATTCCAAAATAATGGATCTTTTATAAACCCAAGATATATTTGATAATTTTTTTTTTCATATATACCCTTATCATAGAATTAAATTAAAATGCCTTGAAAATACACTAAACATTTCCTACTTAAATTCAGTCATAAATGTTGCATATTCCAAAACAAAAGTAACACACATCAATGTACTTTGCATCTGACCAAGGTATATAAATGCTTCTTTTCAAGGTACATAAATGGCTAGTGGAGTGTGAAGTAAATGTGGTTAGAATTTATAAATAATTAATGACACTATAAATAAGAGTATTTTGGTACAAATGTAAACAAATTAATGATTTCTTAATCTGTATATAGAAACCTTAAATTACCATAGAAAATGAACGGATGGAGTAACAGTATACAGCAAAAATAAAAATAGTGTTTCACCCGCAATTTGTTTGGAAATTGCAAAATTGGACTGAGTCAGACCCAAATCAAACTTCCGAATCATACTAATCCTGCTATCCAGTCTCCAATGAATCATCAAATCATACTCCTCCGGTCACTATTATAAGCAAAAATTAAATAAAACACACATATTAAGGAAGTTAATAAATCTCATTTAATTTTGTTAAAAAAATTAGGCTTATTACCTAAATTATCCTTCATCTAAAAATTTCAATTTTCATCGTTAAAATACATCCACATTAAATAGATCCAACTTTCAATAAGAATGAGAGGGAAGATGACCTTTTATATGTCAAGGAGTATTGGAAAAATAATGTCAACATTAAATTGGAAGATAACCCTTTATATTCAGCATTAAATTGGGAATAATGTCAAGGAGTATTGGAAAACATAATTATATTAAGTGGGTGGTATTTTGGGAATAATATCATTAAATTGGATGGAAGTACGAAAAATTTGCTTATATTTTAAACCAAAAAAATTAGGGTTTTTTTGCTTATAATATTGACCGGAGGAGTAAATGTTAGTAAATTGGGTCATCTTTTGCAAAAACGTAATGTTATTTTGACATATAAATTAGATATTATAGGGGACACCCTAGTGTTTTAGTAGGCTATGGACCAATGAAATTAAGAGAGAGAGAGTAAAGTGATTCATAACCTACTAAAACACTATACTAGGGTGTTCCCATGGTGTCTAATTTGGGTGTCAAGATAACATTACTCTTTTCGGACAAAATATACCCACTTGGGGGCAAATTTTGGTTTTACACTTTGGCTGCCACGTCACTCATGTTTTCCTCATTTGATTGATCCAAGTCCAACACAACACCATTGGAGGGTACCCCTACCAAAGAATTCACAGTTCGCATAAAACTAGAGCCGCACGAGTAGTTAGGACTTGAGAACAACAACCATGACCCACCAACAAAAGCGCAATGGATACAACACAACATTTCTTTATTGAAGGGTTCAATTGGGTTTGTTTAGGTAGTTAACCGGTTAAAAGAAAATGAAACCAAAATTCAAAGCTGTTCTTTTTGTTTGCCATTATCGCCATACCCATTGTTTACATACAAATACATTCTCATGACAATAAAACAGTGGCGGACTTCCCAAACCAAACTCTAAACAAAGCTTAAATTTTTCAATCAGCTCTTTGTTTTCCACTGACAAACCAAAGTTCCCTCCTTTGCTTTAAATCAATATCAGATCCTTCATTTTTTAGAGACACACACAGAGAAAGAGCAAAAGACATAGAAATAGATAGAAATAGATAGATGGCTAGCATTGCTATCACATGTCATTCAGGAGCTTTTCTTAGAAGCAGGGTCTCAGAAAATAATGGGGTGTCTTTGGTTCACTATGATGGTCTTAGATTGGCTCAGAGAATGCAAATACCTTCAGCTACAAGTATGCAAAGCAGGTACATTTCAGCTTCAGGTAAGAGCCCTTCACCTTTGCTTTTGATCCTAGTATTTAAGTCTACAAATTGAAACCCTTGATGATGATTAGTTGCTTGTATCATTGCCATGAGCTTATATATAAGAAAATAAATTAAACATCCCTTTTGATATTTCCTAGGTTGTCTGATTTCAAGTATTGCTTTTTGAATTATGTTTTAGTTCACATGATGCTGTTGACATATGGATGCTTTGTTTCTGTGTGTTGGGGGCTGCCAATAAATTTGATTCTCAAATGCAGATTTTGAATCAGAGAAAAGATTCAGTAGGCTTAACAAAATATATGTATTTTTTTTTCTCTCGATTGAGATTAATGATTGACACATATCTATGGATGCTAACATTAGGATGTAAGCAAACTAATATGCATTTTATCTCAACTTTTTTTGTTTTGTTATATTTCAGCCCCAAAATTCAGAACAATCAAGGCCAAGGCTTCTTCAACTGTTGCAGCTCCTAAGAGGGAAAAGGATCCGAAAAAGCGAGTAGTGATAACAGGCATGGGCCTTGTGTCAGTCTTTGGAAGTGATATTGATACATTTTACAAGAAGCTTCTTGAGGGAGAAAGTGGGATAAGCCTAATAGATAGGTTTGATGCCTCAAACTTCTCTGTTCGTTTTGGTGGTCAGATACGTGATTTCTCTTCAGAAGGCTATATTGATGGCAAGAATGATCGCCGCCTTGATGATTGCTGGAGGTATTGCATAGTTGCAGGAAAGAGGGCCCTTGATGATGCCAACCTTGGACATGAAGTCCCTTAAAACTGTAAGTCACAGTATTTTATGAAGTTTCAACATCTAGTTGCCTAACTTAGGATTGACACATAAAGTAACACAGTCACAAACCATCTCTTCCAATTTCCAAAGTTTGAGTTGTTGGATGAAGGTACATGAATGACTTTTTATTATATCTTTAAGTGGAAAATGTAAATGTCTATCTTTACTATGCATTGAAATTCAACTTTTACTTAGAAGAAAGAGAGGGACAAGGATTGAATTGTTGATCATTCGGTCATGTACCATAATTCAAACCATCTTTCTAAAAAACTTAGGTGAAAAAAGTACATTAATGACTTTTTATTGTTTCTCTAACAAATGGGTGCATTGTTTGTCTAGCAGATGGACAAAACAAGAATAGGGGTTCTGGTGGGATCAGGAATGGGAGGTTTAACTGCATTCAGCACTGGTGTAGAAGCTCTTTTACAGAAGGGCTATAAGAAAATTACTCCATTTTTCATTCCCTACTCCATCACCAACATGGGTTCTGCATTGCTGGCAATAGACACTGGCCTAATGGGTCCTAATTATTCCATTTCAACAGCTTGTGCAACAGCAAATTACTGCTTTTATTCAGCTGCTAATCACATTAGAAGAGGTGAAGCAGATATTATGGTGGTTGGTGGGACTGAGGCTGCAATCATGCCTACTGGTGTTGGAGGCTTCATTGCTTGCAGGGCTTTGTCTCAGAGGAATGAAGATCCAAAGAAGGCTTCAAGACCATGGGACACAGACCGCGATGGTTTTGTCATGGGGGAAGGTTCTGGTGTGCTGGTAAGACATACAACTGAAAATTCTCTTTTAAACTATATATAAATATCTTTTACTAGCAATGCTATTCAATCTAGATAAATATCTTTTACTAGCAATGCTATTCAATCTAGCTTAAAAGTTTTTTTTTTTTTAATTCACCTTTAGTTAATGAAACTCCAATGCCTTGCTAACTTGATTTTCAATCACTGAGAAAAGGTAATGGAGAGCTTGGAGAGTGCAACAAAAAGGGGAGCCACAATAATAGCAGAATATTTGGGGGGTGCCATAACTTGTGATGCTCATCACATGACAGATCCAAGGTCTGATGGACTTGGAGTTTCTTCTTGCATAAGCAAGAGTTTAGAAGATGCTGGGGTTTCCCCTGAAGAGGTGAGAAAAGATAGTAGTACCAAGTAACCAGTATCAAAATTTGCCATATATTCCTCTAAAATAAGTTCAGATTCTCATGTTCATGTCAAATTGATGAGTCCTAATTGGCTAATTTCTAAACTGCACAGGTGAACTATGTGAATGCTCATGCCACTTCAACACTAGCCGGTGACTTGGCTGAGGTTAATGCAATCAAAAAGGTTTTCAAGGACACATCAGAACTGAAAATGAATGCCACTAAGGTAAGAAACTTATTCGCTTAAAGTAACAACTTAATCTCTAGATTATTGTTCAATTGCAATTTACTTCTTGAATTTAATTAAGTATACAAGTTAGTCCTTGAATTTACAGTACTTCTTGAAGCTTATGACTACATTTTGTTCTTTGTTTCAGTCAATGATTGGTCATGGTCTTGGGGCTGCTGGTGGTTTGGAAGCTATAGCAACTATAAAAGCAATGACAACTGGCTGGTTGCATCCAACCATTAACCAAGATGTACTTTCCTGAACCACAAATTCATCCTATTAATCAATCACTTATGTTCCATTTTGTTGATTCCCACAAGTTCTTAATAAATATATCTATGGCTAATATTCTTTTTCCACAGAACTTGGAGGCTGATGTTACAATTGACACTGTTCCTAACGTTAAGAAGCAGCATGAAGTTAATGTTGGTAAGTACTAGTACTATCTCTTGGTGTGAATAAACAATATAGTGGTAATAGTGTAAACTTCAACAGTTCTGATCTTTACTGTACTTATGTGCAGGTATCTCCAATTCATTTGGGTTCGGTGGACACAATTCAGTAGTTGTCTTCGCCCCATTCATGCCCTAAACTAGAATTCAAGCTCAGGCTTAGTATTTATTTTCCCCCCATCTTTTCACATTATGAGAATCAATGATTTTGAGACACTAATTGAAATTATATGTACCAAAACTATTTGTTTGAAATGTATTGAAGCATGACAAGGGTACATAATTTGATACCCAAATCGTGTGCTGTAATGTAGTGAGTCCTGAAGTCAATAAAACACACATCTGGTCTACTTCTATTGCTTCGAATTGTCTTTCGGTTCTGGAGTATCACTGAAATTCAAAACGTTATTTTTGGTGATACTACCACCTGGTCCAAAATAATTACTATCCTTTAAGGTTTTTATATGTGTGTGTGTGTAAACAAATGTAATAAATGTTTATGTTTATTGATATTTTAAAATGACAGTCAAAATAAAGTAAAACTAAATAATTAAAGAGACAATTATTTTAGAACAAGAGGAAGTAGTGCTGACTGCTGAAGACTCTCCTTTTCTAATTTTTATTAAGAATTTAGTTTAGTATAAGTTTCAGTGGGCTTAAAAGCAGGAAAAGTAACCAGTGTGGTGTTAATCCCAATGATAAGGTCGCTTCGGTCCCTTAGGTATATGGTCCAGGATTCGATTCCTAGATTCATGCATATCAAAAAAATATTTTTGAAAGGAGTCACTCGCTTAGGTGCATCACAATATATTGAGAGATTAGTCTCTCACTTATTGCATGAGAGGATACTATGAGAAATAATAAATAAATAAATAAATAAAAGTGGCAAGAGTTTTGTGTGCGTGATCCCAAGTACAACAACCTACCATTTGCTTTTGCAAAAGTTAGATCTCACCCGAAAAGGAAAGTAGACCAAATTAAAGACACTGTTCCAAAATACCATTGGTTGATTAATGTCCTTTTACTTTTCCAAGAGCGCATACTACCAAGAATTAAATGTGAAAGTTGTTATAAGTAAGGGTAGTTTAGTAATTATAACTCACCTGTTTACATAAATCAAGACAGTTAAACTGAATCAACCAACTTCCTTAATAAATGTAAAATTAGTTAATTTTGCTTATAATTGAGTCAGGAGGGAGTAATAACGAGATAAGCTGATTGTGGGTTGTTTGTCCAAATAAGCTTATAACTATTTGGGCTTAATAAGGTCAACTTTAATGTTCTACGTGAGTTGACATGCCTCATTAGCAGAAAGAATGTTCCATCCCAGAAAATGTGTGTAAAATCAACATAAAATGATGGAAAGCTTTTGTTTTTAGAGTACGCATCTGCCTGATAGGTGAGAGACTACTGTTAGATGCCTTAGTGGAGACCCTTTTCAATAGTGTTTTTTTATATGCATGAATTTATCAATCAAATCCAGATCACATGTTCAAGGGGTCCAAACCTCTTTCACTTAGATCAATATCCTTAGAGAGTTAGCAAGACCAAAAAATAAATAAAAATTCTCATTTATTTCACTCACCTTCCCACCTTTACTTAGTTGAGTGTCGGCGTCCTTACAGAATCCTCCTACTTCAACTCAACTCATTAAAGCTCTAAAGAAAGTGTGATAACGAATTCATTCATTATATTCTTAACGGCCAACAACTCATCATTGAAAGAACTATCCGTAGTTATTGACGACCCCATAATTGGCAATGTCATTCAATAGAATTATTATCTTTTTTTAGAGTGAGTTTGAATGTAAAATAAGCAAGTATGGATGAATGCGCCATTAATTAACTAAAGTGTATTATATTTTAACTCACTTTAGTTAATTGAAAATGGATACATTCTTACCATTTTTTTTTTACTTTACATTTAAACTTATTGAGAATACTAACTAATGTCCTTAAGACATATTGTTAAGGAATAAAAAAAAGGAAGTTTTCATTAAAAAATGATGGATTCAAAATTTTGAAAAGTAATATCTTTAGTTTTTCAATGAAAACTTGTTTTTATTGAAATTTTTAACCAATGTCCTTCCTTAGGTCAATGGTTAGCAAGACACTTGTTCCTATATGGGTCGAGGATACTCAGGACATATATCTAATACAGGGCCGATGAATACCCGAGCCGTATATCTAATACAAGGCCAAAGGTACTATCGAAGATACAATTAAGCACATGGCATAAAGATTAAGCATTCAAGGAAAGAGATAGATCGCAGATCACTTGGCCGGCGATTAGCACTCGACCCCCTCGTCACTTCATCATATCCGCAACATCTGTTCGAAAATCGCGCTATAGAAATAACGGAGACTTTATAAGGTCACTCTTATCATCTGCTATATAAGCTAGTCGTATAACTAACCGTAAATGGATTCACTAATTAGCCACTTAGCAATAATGCTCGAAGTTTGTAGTTCAGTGTACGAACAACCCTAAACTTATTTTAAAAGAGTTCTATTCCATTCCATGGAGGACCCGCTGCAACTTGCAAGTATGCATTTGATGGTCGTACTACTACTAGTAGTCTGACTGAAGGACAAAGTCGTGGGCTATAAATGAGCATGCAAATGCAGATGGAACCTACTTCGGTTATCTCATTATTGTACATGTGGGAAGACTAACATAGTGGTAGTATTAATTGATTGAAAAATCTTTGAAGAAAGACTGTATTGTATGATTCGGGTGCTACTCACTAGTTTATATCGCATGATAGGGTCAAGAGTCTTAATTTGCCTGTTACTTTCCTTGAGTTTGATTTGTTGGTTAATATTATGCTTTTTCAAATGGATGTAAAAAGTGCTTTTTTAAAATGGTTTTATCAATGAAGAAGTTTATGTTATGCAACCTCTGGGTTTTGAGAGTGAAACCCAACCTGAACATGTATACAAGCTTAAGAAAGCTTTATACGGCCTAAAACAAGCCCCAAAAGCTTGGTATGATAGGCTAAGTTCTTTTCTAATGGATAATGGCTTTGTTCCTATAGAACCTAGACTATATAATGTCCCTTTTTTGCCTTTAGGAACTACTTCTTTCCAAATAGTCAAGTCATATATGTTGGCTTTCACAAGACAACCTGCCACCATCCTCATCTTGAGACAATGATTGTTCAAAAAGCTCTGTAATTCATCTCAACATTTCGAACGGATTTCAGACGAATTCATGTCATAAAATAAATTCACCAATCTGTACGAAATCTGTGGGAAATTTTATATATATATATATATATATATTATAAAGAATTTATAAAAAAAATAAAATAAAGGAACAACTTATGTCTCTATTCTAGAGGGTATTTGCGAATCTGACATATTTGACAAATTATGTCATAGTACAAAAAAAGCTTTTTCAATAAAAAAGTGATTTTCAAAAAAGCTAAAAGTTTGAAACTTATTTGAAAAAACTTGATTATTTCGAACCATGTCTCATTTTCCCACTTTTTCCTTATATAACTAACTATTAAACACATATTATTATTCTATACAAATAATTTCTTACCATTTTTTGTAATTAACTACATAAAAATTATTTTTTTTACACCATCAGAACAAAATAAATTATCTTAAAAATCATTTTTCAACAAACATACTCAAACAAAAATAGATTCTGATATTTTTTTAGTATCTATTCTGATTATAATCGATTATTGATTATACATATAATCAATTATTGTTATAATCCAATTTTTTTTTTTTTTGGAAATTTCAAACACACTTTTGATGTTCACCAAAAGTTTTCCTTTCTATCAACGACATGAATAAATTAATCCTATTGCGTTTGATGGGCTAAAAGGGCCAAAATTTCTCTTTGGAGTACGGGCTACAGGCTAGTGTTAGGGTCCACAAGTTTTCATTCAAGTGCAATGATCTTTCCTTAGTTTCCCAACAAACACTCAAGCCCATTCTGCCACTTGGCCCATTAGTTTTGCATTGTTGTGAATACCAGAGGCAATAGTAGGGTATAAAAAGTATGCAACAAAATTTTTTATTCCCTCTCAAATATGTTACCTCAAAAAAATCGGTAAACTACATTCTATGCAAAAAAAAAAAAAAATTTATTTTGTTAAAAAAAAAAAATCAAATTGCAAACAAGCGTAATGAACTTCGTGGCCCTGATAGTGCCGGTTCCAACTTCCATGAGTTAGTCTATGGCTCTTGATCTTTTGAACCTGAATTCTCTGTAATCATTTTATCTTACGGTCACTGCATTTATCATATATTTTATTAGAAATTGTGAATGATTTTTGAAAATCGGACACAATTTCTATTTAAATCATAGTACAAATGATTGCAAGGAATCCAAATCCTAATTATTCAAAAGTTGGATTCAGGCTTTTGTGGTTTATGGTTAAGTAATCTCAATCCACCATATATGCTTTCAGTTTCCTTCCTTATCATGCTATCCTCCATCCTTTTTATGGTTTTATGGACTTGCTATCTTTCCCAAGGCATAAGAACTTGGGGCACAGATTGTCTGTCTCATCTTTGTCCAAGGGAAGGACTGTCCAAAAGTGATGGAATATGTAATAAGCAAAGAATGTGGATGGTAATGGTAAATGGGGTTGTCACATATTTCAAGTTTGGAATCATGAAGTACTTTTGTGGAGTCAGGAGTGCTTAGGCATCCCTACAAACCACAAGAAATATAGGTTCAGTTTGAGCAGTAAGGTGATTATGAGAGTGAGGTACTTAAGAGCATCTCCATCCCAGCAACCCATTTTAGAGTTCTTAAATGGGTCTTACCATTACATATCACTCATTTTTACATTTTACAACTTAAGCACTTCATTTTTCCAACCCAACATCTTAACAAAAGTTCCTAAATGGGTCCTATTAGTGGTCCCACATACTTTACATTTTATTTCCCCAAGCATTTTGTTTCATTAAAAAATTAAAAAGACCCGGCCCACTAAAAATTTTAAGACTCGGTACTTATTTAAGCAGCTTAGCTTCATAAGCATCACCTGTCCAATCAACTCCAACAGGTCTCCCATTTTAAGCTGCAGTGCTTGTCCAATTTGGTGCTTAATAAGCATCCCGATGGAGATGCTCTAAGAGATATGCTATGATATGACCACATAATTTTTTTTATTTATTTTGGAGTCCCATTCCAATCAGAACGGATTCGCTCCTGCGAATCCGTTGTCCAGCGATTCTGCTGCAGGGATCCAACGACGCTGGAGCATTTTCGGAGGGTGGGACCAGCTGCGGATCCATGTGGGGCCACGATCGGACGGTTGGAAGCGCGGCAGGATGCTCCTGCCGCAGGAGCGGATCCGAGTCCCATTCCAATACACCAGCTGTGTCTATTGCAGTAAGCAGTAGCAACGGCAGCTAATTGACCCAAACTTGGTTGCTTTATTCGAATGACTTTTTTTGAGCTTTTCAGGGGATCCATCTTGTTTGCGCTGAAGCTTATCGTTGGTTTTGTGGTGATAAATTCGTGGTCAATCCTTGAAGATATGCTCTAGAGTCAAGGAAGGAAGGATGCCTTCCTAAGAATTACGGAGCTCTTCAGCTTTTGGGGTTGTAAACTTCCTCTCTTTTTCCTTTTTTAATCAACTGCTAAGGTAATCATTTATCAATCATCTCCATTTTCTTATAGTTACACCATATCAACGAATTCATCATGCACAACTATTATTATTATTATTATTATTATTATTATTATTATTTTTTTTTTTTATTTTTTTTTTTTTTTTTTTTTTTTAAAAAAGGACTGAAGTAACATTATCCTTTTATTAGTTATCGCTTCCTAGGTTTCAATAAAGTCATAAAAGGAGCAGAGGTTTGCCGTTCTTTTAAGCAATCATTCGATACCTCTATATCATTTATTTATTAATTATTATCCTTCTACTCTCTTCTCAAACTCCAAAAGTTAATTCATCATGAAACTTTTTTCTTTTATTTTAATTTAAAAACTACTTAACCTTTTGGTTAAAGTGTTAGAAATTAAACTTGTCTTGTCTACAAAGATCCATAATGTGTTAGAAGTTAGGAGTGCAATTTAAAAAGTCAAAGACTTAATTATTAAGAATGAACAACTCATGCCAAAGTTTTAGTTCAATTAGAACTTCTCTTTTAACGGCTGCACTAATATAAATAGGATATCTATTAGTTTGCTAAGTACTTGTACTTTTTGTGTGTGAGAATTTTAGAGAGTTACAATAGAGAAGCTCCAGCGAGTTCCCTTTCTAGAATTTGTATATTGGTCAATAACAAAAGACAAAGCTTTGTGAGTGAATAAAATTATGGTTGTGTATTTTTCATAAAGTGTCCTGTTTCATTCTCTCCATATTCTTTTAGCAAGACAAATTTTAATTGCCAATGTAAAGTAGTTACAGTATGAATAGATAATTAGACTTTCAGCTTAAACATTATTCAGTTCAATTAATTTTCAATCATAATTTAACCACAAATTTAACCGGATAAAGCAATAGAACGATGATCCAAATGTCTCACTAGTTCAACTTTCAGTCCAGTACTTCAAAACATTCTTTTTACCAATTTCTTCCTTCTTGATGCAAATTACTATGATTGACTAATATACGAACATCCAGGCTCCAATGGGCAATGCTCCATCCAAAGGCGAGGGACAAAATTTCTTGTCCATAGACAAATTTTTTTTTGATAAACAAAGATTTTCTCTTTTTATTATATAAAGGAGTACTAGGAATACCCCAACCCATAGGCAATTAATAATTGCATGACTACCGAAACTATGTTTTACATTCCACAAACTAGCCGAATATTCCAATGTAGAAAAAGCAGTGATAAACCTAAATTATTTCATTAGTTATTGCTTTTGAATATTGAGAACTACACACTTGAGGATAGAAATCAGCTGTTTCAAAAGGACATCTTATTTCTTGTCTCACTCACTTAGATTACGTCACTTGCAAAATTAATTACATTATTCATCATAAATATATTTTTTAAATGACATGGCATAATCTAAGTAGGCGAGACAAGAAATAAAATACCATTTTGAGACAGATGATTTATATCGACTTATGATGATGAGTTTATCCATCCCTTACATTCAGAAGGCATTATTATCTAATTTAATACATCATGCCCTTGACTCACAAGGGGTTAAGCTGCAAAGAGAATTGCAACAAAAGTGAGTCCTTACTGACATCACTTTATGTGAAAAGCCTAACAGTATTAATCTATATGGTAAGAGAGATTAGTCTCACGTTCAAAACATGTAATGTAACATGCATCATTCCCTTGAAAAATGGGTATCATTATTTGAGGAAGCACCACCTTCATCTTCTAGTTGAGGAGACAATGATATTGATACGATGTGTGATGGAGAGCCTGAAATGATGACACCTTGTTGGGGTGGGTCTGATACAATAGATGGTGCTGGATTAAGGAACTTGGTGCTGGTGGGAATGATGGAACATCTACAAAGTGGACACGTGGTGTTTGATTGCAGCCAGTTATGTATGCATTCTAAGTGAAACACGTGCTTGCAATATGGAATCTGTAGCAGCTCTTCTTTCAGCTCAAATTCTCCTAGACAAACACAACATCTGTTTGCAAAATTTTCAACAACCTTTTAACTTCGTTTCAACAATGCTTGAATAGGTATTAGGCTGTTATAGCCCAATGATCATCGAAATGTTGATGTTCAATACTCCACTAGGTAAATCAAATCAATAGAAGAGAGATCATGGATATGGGGTAAAAGGGAAAACAGGGGACCAGCATAAAAATTCCAAGAGCTTCCATAGTGCAATCCAGCACTTGGTCCACTATAAATTGGATGAGTTTGTTTTAGATTTTGTTAAAATTGATTTTGAAAGAACTGATTCTAAAAGAATTGAAGTTAAGTAAATTGATTTGTGTTTGATAAAGATATTATAAAAGTGAGTTTAGAAGAATCAATTTTATTTGGATGATAAAAGTAAAATCACTTTTGAGGTATAAATATATTGTGTGTTTGGTTTCACGTTGGAAACCTCCACGATTGATTATATCCTCTGTCAAACGTGATTTTAGTAAAAATGAGATATTTGGTTATTGTTACGTAAAATCAATTTTATCTTCAGAAGTGATTCTGACTAAAAGCTATAAAAAGTAGCTTTTGAGTTGAGTTGAAAAATTTACACAGAGTGTCTTTGAAGCTGAAAAAAAAAAGATTATGCTGATAATGAATTTTTGCATAATCGATTATTGTGATAATCGATTATAATCAGAATCTATTTTTGTTTTAGTCTATTTGCTGAAAAGTGATTTTAAGATAATCTATTTCGTTTGGGTGATACAAAAAAAATTATTTTTATATAGTAAATTACGAAAAAATATATGAAACTATTTGTTTATATGAATACTATTTGATGTGTTTTTTTTTAATATTAATACCTTTTAAAATGTTTATTTCTTTTATATTTTGTCATAAATTTTTTTCTATTATAAATTTTATTAAATACTTTTATTTTAATCTAAATTTTATTTAAATTTTAAAATATTAAGCCAGCATGTTTTTTAACGCCAACATCTTACACTGCCATATGCTCTATCCCATATTTCAACGTTAAAAGGTGGGGGTAAGATGGGAAAGGAAGTTGTGACAAACAAAAATAATCAGAATGGAATAATCAAGTAGTCCTTGACATTAGATGGTTCAAAACTGTGTTTTTTAACTAATAAAAGTTTTTTTAAAAGTTAAGCTTCTAAGCCAAACACAACGGGTTGTTATAAAAAAGCTTTTTTTAAAAAAGTAAAGCAGCTGAAAACCGAAAGATATATCATTCTCAAATAAGTTGAAGTTTTATATCCAACTTACTTTTAAAATAAAAGCATCTAAATATAAATCACTTTACTTTAAACTCTTTTACAAAATCAATTATATTTAAAATCACTTTATTCAAACACACATCCAAACACACACATAAAGGATTTTGTAGTTCCAGACCTACTTACCTAGCATCAGTTTATTCAACAAAAAAGTTAAAAATTCTTGTTTCTCTTAAAATCAATTATACCTAACCTAAAATCAATTTTTTTCAACGGAATTTTGTAAACAAACACCCTTAATTCCTAAAATCATTTTTGTTTCACCTGAATAAGTTTGGATACCTGAAAATCTTGAACAAAGAAGCTCGTAACATGTGTCTATCTCTAAAATTTGGGTTCTTACTTCTTGCTATCCACTTTTGGTTGACACGTGGATAACTTTAAAAGATACTCCATCTTAGAGTCAACAGCTACTTAGGGGAGAATATATAAATAAATCACTGAGATTTTTTATTTATTTATTTTGACAATAAATCACTGCGATTATACCTTTACCACTCGTGCCAACTTAAATAACACAATTTATTTTCAAATGTCAGTTATGCAGCAGAAAGCCATTGTTCATATATTCTTCACATCCTTTACTTCCTTTTCCTATATATATCACTTTTTATGAAAATAATGGATGTCATAAAAGATTCAAAACTTTGTGGGAATAGAATATTCTGCTAACAATTTTTTAGCTTTCGAAGAACGACTCTGGTTGAGAATAATTTCAATGGTCACAAAGGCAACCTAGGGTGAAATTACAATATAACAATATACATAATACTTTGTGTAATATAGATCAAAGCATATTAAGCCAAGTCCAAAAAGAGAAATGAAAAAGATCAAGCCACAACACAACTTTAAAAATAATATACAAACAAAAAGATCAAGTGTAGACAAAAAAGAAAAAAGAAAAAAAAAGAACAACTTACAATGAATCCCTTGCTCTCAAATCCTCATCAAATAAAATTCTTGGAAGTTTGTCCAGAAATTGCAACTTCAGATGATCTAAACGATAAGGCTATGCAGTATTAACAACAAAGAAGCAAACATTAGTTTATTCAATGTAGAAATAAGCTAAACTAACATCTAAATCCCTATGGTATTGTGTGTTTTGCAATAATGAATTCAATTTCATGCAAGAACAATAGAAGGTGGAAGGGAATCTTACTTACTGAGGAAGGATAGGTGTATGTAGTTTGAGGATTGGTAGTCCTTGGAAGTATGTGAAGAGGAGGGGATGAGAGAGAGGAAGCCCTCCTCTTGAGGTAGAACAAGTAAAACAAGAGAACTAGAATAATGGTGAAGAGTATGGGAATTGAGAATATGAAGGCTTGGTAAAGTTTAAGCTGAAGTTCTTGTGGATATAGATGTGGAGGAGATGGGGTTGGAGTTTGTGGAACACCCATGAGAGCCCCCTCCTTAATATTCATAAACCTCTTGCCACTGCAATACTATTATAGAATACAAATACAAATGTATGGAACAAATATAATTTAGATAGATAGAGATGTTTGTGTTGAATAAGAATAGACAGAGAGATAGTTGAAATTGTTAGACAGGGACCATATGATAGGCAATAATAGCTTAGTGAGCATACACTACTTAATGATGATTTATTGGTGTGATGGTGGTTTGCTATTCAAAGAGAATCGGATTTCTTTGGTTATTTTCTATGTTTGGGTGGAAGAGGAGACAGCAAAAAAATTCTGTTAGAATTGGTGAAAAGTGGAAGAAAGATATGTATCAAAATATTTAAAGAGGTTAATTTTGATATTGTGGGTGTAAAGTTTTTTTATACTGTCGCTTAATAATAAATTATTTTATATATGACTTTCAAGAAAACGAAAATGATATGTTGTACGAAGGCTATTGGTATGAAAAGTATTACGAATAGCTGAAACCATTTATCATAACTTTTATTCTTTTCATTTTATGTTTTCTTTCCTTAAACAAAGTTAAAAAATAGGTCCACATCATTCGTACTTAGGTTTCTGGCGGAGCCGATAAGTTCTGTCTATATTACCGATGGAATGACCCTTGGTAAGCTTTCATGCCTAGAATTCCAGTTCTCGCCAACAATACCAACGAGGTTACCGACAGAGACTGTGGTCGTCGGTAAAGATACCGAAGGATTTTCCATCGGTAACTCTTGTGGCTTTCAGTATTCTCAGTTACCAACGGACATTTCTGTCGGTAACCTCTTTATTACCTATGGAGACCGCGGACATCGGTAAAAAGGCGTGGGTAATAGAGCATTTTTTGGTAGTGAATGATCAAATACTTTGTAGGTTCCTGAATTATTTAGGAATTTCTAAAAAGGCCCTTATACTATTAAAAAATGTAATTGAGTCTCTAAACTTGCAAATAATTTGTGATAGGTCCTACATTAGTAATCAGGTCTCTCAACTTGTAAATAATTTGTGATTAGGTCTCTGAAGTAAGATTTATGAACCGTGAAGTTTGCTAATGAAACCATGCTCCAAGGATCTAATTATAAATTATTACAAGTTTACGGACCCAATTACAAATGTAAGATCCAATTACAAATATTTACAAGTTTAGGGATCTAATAACAAATTTTGAAGTATAAAAAATAGGAATCTATTTAAAAAATTCCAAATAATTTAGCGATCTACAGAGTAATTAAACCTATAAAAATATGATTTATTTTTTGAGTAGGTCTCTGAACTATTTGAGAATTTTCAAATAGATCCTTATACTAAAAAAATTTGTAACTGGGTCCTCGAACTTTATAAAGTTTTCAATTGCATCCATGAACTAAAAAAGTTTTTAATTGGGTCCCTGAACTTATATAAAGTTTTCAATGTGGTCCATAAATTATAAAATTCGTTAGTGATATGTTGAATTGGACGGAATATAATTGATTTCATCCAAACTTGATAAACATATCAGCCATTTATGAGTAGTTTGGGTGGAAGATGAACATTGAGACATTGTCACAACAAAATGCAGCAAGATGTAACAAGGTGTAGTAAGTTGCAAGTGGGGAACTATTTTGGATGAAGTTATTTCAAGGAAGAGATATACAACTGTAAAACATAAATCGGGGAAGGAAGGAACGATTTGTTCAGATGGAGGAGAAGCAGTAGTCGCAGGTCACGTTTTGGTTTTCTTGCTCAACATTTTGGTCTCTTGCAACCCTAAATACAAATTTGGGGGAATTCCAGGTTACGTTTCACATCAGCAAACTTAAAGACCTCTTCATGAAACCCTACCTGAGGGACTCCATTAAAAATTTTATACAAATTAAGAGACCCAATTAGAAACTTTTTTAGTATAGAGACCCAATTGAAAACTTTATAAAAATTTGAGGACCCAATTACAAATTTATTTAGTATAGGGACCTATTTAAAAATTCAGGGACATACTCAATAGTTAAACCTAAAAATATTTACACTGAATGTTTAACAATTCCGAATTTGTAACAGTTTTGCATTATTATATGTGGAAAAATTATTATATGTTCATGGAGGAAGAGTTTTTCTTCCTCCAAAAGTATAACCACCCTTAGATAATTGCATGGACCCATATAAAAAGTACAAAATACAGAGATAAACGGTGATTACAACGTGTGGAGGAGAAAAGATTTTCCTCGTGGAATATTTCAGAACTTCTCTTATTTCAAATGATGATGATGATAATGGCACGGTAACCATATTCTATCTTTTCTAAATGATGGAACAAGCCAATGACCCTCCACAAAGATTAGGACCGCCACGCCACAAAGATAAGCACCCAAAAGTAAATTTTTTTATTGTTGTAAAACAGTAAAAGGAACGAAAGCCCAATTTTCATATTCTATATTTGTTTTTTTTTTTTTTAAAAATCAAGGCTTAATTCAATCCTTTTAGGATAAATTTCATGGACACTTTAATTTTTATTAATAATTATTTTGAACAATATTTTTAAGGTTTTTAAAAATTAAGTTGAGATTTTTCATTTGTGAAAACCAAACGTGGCTTTGTTTTTTATTTAGGCTCAATTTGGGTTTTATTCTTCTAATCGGGGATTATGTTTGGAAATTGGCCGCTCTTATCATACTCCAACTTCTTGTAAAGTTGTTTTAGATTCTCATTCTTGCCCACTTAAAATATAAATAATATAATTTAAAATTTTAAAATAATTATATAATAACCACTTATCTCAAAGAGAAGAAGAAAAACTATGATAGCTATTTCCTAAACTATGATTTCATACTTTTTAAGACACTTTATGATGGATTTGAATCCTTGCTCCTCATAAACACCAATTTTGCTATTGTACTGATACAAGTGGGTCTCACATGGGTTTTTTTTTTTTTTTTTTTTTTTTTATGTCAAGCCCACTCACATAAAAAAAAATATATGTTATTATCCAAAGTTTATTTTGGCACCATATATTAATATAAGTATAGTATTTGTCATTCCTTTCCTAAGTGATGATTTTTTTCAACGATCATTGAAACGATAGTGGTGCCTTTTAGGATTTTATTCTTCTGACGAAAATGACACTTGCAACTTCACATCATTTTTTCAAGACTAATATGATGAAAGAGAAAAAAAATTCTTTCTTTTATATGATGAGAAAAATGACAGGGTTCATCTTTCTTCTATATTTCATGTTACAGATGCAAAATTGACAAGGAAAAAAAAGATTCAGGAGCTGGGTCATTTCTTTAGACTTAAAAAAAGTAATTTTAAATTATATATCTATATATACTAGTGTATAGACTCGTACCATGCACGGGAAATATGCTAAATTTTAGGATTTTATTTTAAAAAAATATATATAATTGATGTTTCATGTTTTTGATTTAATTTTTTTTTTTAAATTATATACCAAGGATTGTTTAAAATTTATTTTGACTTAACAATTGATCACAAAGTGTAACATATATTACCTTAATAACTATTACTGATATTAAAATGAGAAAAATAACGGTTAAGTGTAAATAGTGAGTATGTGTTGTCTTGTAAATATGTACTATAAATTATTATCGACACACATGGAATATCACAATATATATGCAAAAAAAAAAAATTATAAAAAATATTTGCATGTCGAGAAAAATATTTGATTTATTTCTCCTTTTTTCCCTGGAAACTAATCATTTTTAAAAAATATATCTAAGTATCATATTATTATTTTTATTCTATCTTGAAAATCTATTTAATTTATTTATCATGTTCCCCATGTAGGTCAAACATCTTTAGAACATATATATTTATCTATCATTTTATTTTTCTTCTCTCTTTAAAATCTATTTACATTATTTCTCTTCTTTCCCTGGTGTGAGTTAACCATCTTTAGAAAATATATTTATCTATCATGTTACTTTTTTTTATCTCACTTGAAAATCTATTTAACTATTTCTTCTCTTTTCCCGTGCAAGTTAACTAATTTTATAAAATATATTTATCCATCATATTATTTTTCATTCTCATTTGAAAATATATTTAATTTGTTTCTCCTCTTTTTCCCGTGCAAGTTAAATATTTTTAGAAAATAAAACCTATCATATTACTTGTCATCATAATATATTTGGAATTGTTTCATATTATAGTACATACCTTGGTTCAATTACCATCTGTTATATTACTATTTTCTTCTCTCCTGAGAATATATTTGATTTATTTCTCCTGTTTTTTCTGTGCAAGTTAACCATTTTTTGGAAATATGTTTATGTAATATATTATTATCCTTCTCTCTTGAAAATCTAATTGATTTACTACTCCTCTTTTACTCATGCAAATTAATATTTTTAGAAAATATAATTATCTATCATATGAAAAAAAAAATCTTATTTCATGAAAATATATTGATTTATTTTTCTCCTTTCCAGTGAAATTTAACTATTTTTAGAAAATATATTTATTTTTCATATTAGTTTTTCTTTTCTCATGAAAAGCTTTTTGATTTGATTTTTCTTTTTTCCCGTGCAAGTTAACAATTTTTAGAAAATATATCTATCTGTCACATGAAAAAAAAACTGAAAATATTTTCATTTATTTCTCATCTTTTCCGTGCATGATAACAATTTTTAGAAAATATATTTATCTATAATATTGTTTATAGTATAAATTTATAATGGTTTTGATTAAAAAAATATATTTGCATTAATACTCTACGTTTATTTTCAAACCAGTAATATTTCCATTTGATTTGATACTCATATGCTATTATAACATTGATTGTTCATACCCTTTTTTAAATGAAAAATTAAAACGTAGTATCAAATTCATACCAGCAAATTAAAACATTCCATAAATAAAATAATAATTCAAAACTTTCCCCCTTATAAAATGGTAGGCTAATAATTGTAGACGTCAAATACATGAGGTTGCGACACGTCAAACTTTTTTTGGAGGGAAAGCTTTAGAGGATGACACATAGGAGAGGAATTTAAGAAGAGCTTGACACATGTATTTTTTCTTCTTTGAGATTATTCTCAATTGTATATAGTATAGATATATATTGAGAAGGTGAAAAGTATGGCTTTTTATAAAATTTGAATTTCAGTTTTTATTTCCAACTTATGTTTTTTAATAAAAGCTTAATAAACAAGCATGTAAATGTCATAAGTAATTTTCAATAAAAAAAACTACTTTTATGTGAAAAAGGCTTAAACTAATGGTTCCTTAATTGAAATTAATTAAGTCTATTATTAATGTCTATTAATCCTAGTGGTAAGGAACTCAACTTCCTAAGTAATATATCAATTTCAGTCTTGTAAGTGCAAAAATGAATGCAGGAAGAATCTAATAAAGTAATCTAGAGGGTAAAATATTTTAAGAGAATAATTAAAATACTTTAATGCAAAATATTTTGTTTGGGTATTGAAAATGAGGAATTTTTAAAATGAAGGGATTTTAGGGGTTTTTTATTTAAGGTAAATTGGAGGAATTTGAAATATCTCCTACTAAACAGTATATCTTTTGAAATTCTCTCTCATCTCATGTGCCACCCACCACCGCCCGACTGCCGTCGACCACCGTTGCTGGCCAGCCTCAGCTGACCGACAAATGATTTTAATGAAAAAAATTAATTATTCTATCCAAACAATGAATTTTCAAAATGACTGTAATTGAAATGAAGCAATACAATTTTCTAGAATTTTAAATACCCTAAATTTTTCAAATCGACATCCAAACACATACTAAGAGTTTAGTTTTGTCCTTTTAAATGAGTTTGGCTTAGATATGGATGATCTCATATAAAAATAAAATAAAAAACCTAAGAACGAGGGATGAGGATAACTGAATATATGAATAACAATTTTGGTCCATTCAAGACCAGCTCAAAGCTTTTTCACTTTCCGCTCTAGAACGCAATTTCAAGGTTCTTTTTGCCACCCTTTCTACGTACGTACCAAGCTAGCTTGACGCAACTTTTGTATTTCTTTTTTCTTTCAACTTGTGTGAAAACATATGATGACTATGTGCAGCACTGTTTTTGGTGGAACGTGAAGCAATTAAGTTCTTTCTCTCAAAGTGGGTTTGGGATCAGATCTCAAACTGCAGCATCACATCAGATTCTCACTGCCTCAGTGGGTATAAAATTTTAATCATCAAAACAAAGTGCTTCCACTTATGTTGCTCTTGTAATATAATACCCTTAATTAACAGCTTCGAGATATATATATGCAGAGAATTTCTTTAGACAGGCACTCAGATCAACAGTCCGAAAAAGAATATATACTTGATTGTGTCACTGGCAAATATAGTGATCTTGATCTATAGTGTCTTATTAATCTGTCTCATCCCAAAACCAAGTGTACGTTAGGAACGGCGGTGGGAGCATTGAGAATCACGTTTGGACGTGATTTTTTAGAAGCTACAATATGTAGCTTCTGCTACACAAACGTGATTCTATCCAAAATGAACACAGATCCAAACATGCTATAAGTGTGATTGTCCAAATTCTAGATATTAGATTTGACGTGTTTTCGAGTTGAAATCGAGCTATACTTTAAAATGTCTTAACTCGATTCGTTGACAAATATTCTTTTAAAACTTGTACATTTTTACAAATAGGTATAGGTAATGAGACATTTTAACCTAAATTAACATTATAAATAACATGATAAAATATCTATAATACCAATACAAAGAACCCAGAGAAAGGAAGAGTTTTTTCCCACTTATAAAATAGCTACAAAGTTTTTGATTCCAGAAACCAAAATCCTCCAAGAGACCAGAACTATCTTTTTATGCCAATAGTACCGCAAACATAAGAACTTCCCCCTTTTCACCAAGATTTGAAATGGAAAATGAGCAAAACTCCTGATCCATTTGACAGAACTTGTTTCTTGATATTTATTTATTTTCCCAGTTTACAAGCAGAACTGCTGCATATAATTAACGTTTTCTAGCTTCAACCTCTAACTATGAGTTTTAGAACCGGGAAAGAAGAAATAACAAAAAGTAAAAAGATTTTATTCAACATTCTGCAAAGTTAGTGGAGGAAGGAAGAAGATTAGGTAATAATGAAACAGAAAGGGGACAAACCAAACAAGAGTTTGGTCCATAATGGAAATTAACAGGGTTGTCCTCCATGTACATGATAAGGACTAGTACCTTAAAAAACTTGGTGTGTTGCAGCAAACTATACCGTCTCTGTACATATTTCTTCCGATTCTTGTTGCAAACACAATGGATATACACTCATTTCTATTTTATTATTAAATTTCTCTTATGAGTTTTGATTCTGAGTCAAAAAACTCAGAAGAGACTTTTGACCTATACAAAATCAAATCAAAGCCTTTTTTTTATGTAACTAGTTAACACACACAATATAACAACTAAAGTACTAAACACGCGCACAAAGATATAAAAACCATGTAAACACTATGATTTCTTCAGATTTTAACACCATTCACATCTGCATAATTTGTACTAACCCAGCAGACATACAAATTTGTCTCCTTACACCCTTCTAAATGATAAATACATGGATCGTTCACTCACAAACCACCCCACCCCCAAAAGCACGAACACAATCATAAAGTCCCTTATGTCCTGATATTGGTGGTTAAGTAATAGAATTAACAAGTAAAAAGAAACTATAAGTACAGAGCAACAACAGACACGTACCAAGAGCCCCGGGTGGGGGTGGGGGGACAATACATGCGACTCCTAGCCTTACAGATATTGCACTTTTTGGTCAAGATACTGCACCAAAGATAGAGAAAAAACTAGGGTATATGGGTATTGCACTTTTTGTACAACAAACTGCACTGAAGGTAAAGAAAATCTAACCTAAACTTCGCCATACTAAACGGCCACAAATAAACATCATTGTTTTGACAAAAATATTTACATATCCATTTCAAGTACTACATATTTAGATAGTAAATAACATAAACAGCCTTTTATTTGATTCAAACAAATGAACTTTTACATATGAATATGAAAGGTTAAGAAATTTAACGGTTCCATATAAATCTGTGCAAAAGTGGGATGAAAAATGCACCTGCATATCTCTTTCGATTAAATTTAAACGCAAAGTACCACATTAACAAATGATAAATATAACATAAGTTTCTCGAGACCTCAAAACAGAAACTAATATTTCCTTTTCCTAATTTTGAAACTCGTTGATCGGATAACATTATCATCAGCTTTCAGTGTCTCCTCAAGAGTGTCTATGGATTCAGGCTTCGTGAAGTAGGTGAACAAGAGGTAGATGCCATCCAAGTAAGTGTTGGTCTCGCCTGCCTTGTTTTTCTTCTTGATGCTATATGCTAATGGAATAACTCCTCTGTTAAAAACCTCCACATACATGCCACCTCCAGCAACAAGCAGCTGCAACAAGGAAATTCATATTTATTAAAAGTTTCCAACGGAATACTGTAAGAAATTTAGGACACATCATTTTGATGTTATGTACACAACTTCATACCTGTTCAATTAACAATAATGGAGAACAAAATGAAGTTAATTCTTAAATACTCACTTGAGTTAGATTTTTAGTTGTATATGACTAGTTCCATTAGGACAAGTTCATGTAGAATTTTTTTTAGAAAATATCAATGAATATAGGGATTTGGATTCAATCCGCGCGCGAACACTCGCTCTCTCATAAGTTTTAGAATTCGATGTGTCTGTGCCTTACGGGAATGGATTTCCTGCAATCAAAACTTCCTGCATCTAATAAGTCAGAACCGTTGGATGACTCACATTTCGAGTTTACTTTTCAAATCCAATTTACCAAGCTTAAAATATGAAACATCTGATCTTCATTCAACGATTCCGACCTGATGAATGTAGTGAATCTATACAGGCAACCCGGATACATATCACTTAATTCAACCGCACACTGTCAAATTCATCAATCATCAGCATATAGGCTATAGCATTTGGAGTCAAGTTCAAACTTAATTATCATCATTACTTAAAATGTAATGAGACTGCCACCTCTAATACCACACGCAAATAAATACCAAGCTTCGACTTCATCAGAGGACGACCAAGTTTATTATTCAAAAATCAAACCATACTGCACTAGTTCACTTATCCCCAATTCCCACTAATATAAAGCATTAAAAATAGCATCGCATCACAAATATATTCATAGCATTTACAACAAAAACAAATTTTAGAGCTAGCTAGAGAAGCTACAGAATACAAGTTCTAATTGATTATCATAATTCATAATTCATGTTATGTTAAAGAAACAAGTTAAAGCCATAAACTTTTACCTCCTCATACTTCTGGGTGAGTGCAAGTCGTTCATCTTCGGACATGTCGGGCCTCAAAACCGTCATTGTCTCGTACTGCCTGAGTCCGGGTGGGCATTGCGGTTCCTCCTTCTCCTCCACAGCTGTGAACCCGGGTCCGGGAGAAATCGGGTCGTCTTCCGACCCGAACCCACCGCCGAAGAATGAAGAGGAGAAGTCTAGGGTTTGGGCTTTGACGGAAACCGAGGAATGGTTTCTTCTGTTACGGTCAAAGTTTGATATTGGTTCAGAAAATGGGGGTTTGAGGGTGCAAGGGAATGCGGAAATTGGAGAAGATAGGAAATTGGAGCAACAATGTGGAGTGAAGAGGGAACAAGTTGAAGAGGATGCCATTGATGGCACAGAGGGTTCTCTCTTTCACTCGCTCACCGCAGCCTATAGATGAGATACAAGATAAGGCGAATTATGCGCGCAAAGGCGCAATTTAGAATTGGGTGCCTTTGTAATTGAAATGGTGTTTTTTGTGTGACAAGTTCAAGGCCAGTTTACTTGGTTTCCATATTTGTGTTTTCATTCGTGTTTTAAAAAATAATTACAAAAAAATATCATCTTATTTTTGTTTTATTTTATATTTTCAAAAATTTGTACAGGAAACAATAAAAACAGCTTGTCAACAAAATGAAAATAAGCTATTTTTACTGTTTCCTGTACAAATCTTTGAAAACAGGAAACAGAATGAAAATAAGGTGACAATTTTGTAATTATTTTTAAAAATAAAAAATGAAAATAACAAATTAAAAACAAAACAAACAAGCTCTTAGGGTTGGTGTAATGTAATCGAGTCATTAGTCAGGAAGATTTAAGAAAATATAAATTGATCAATGAAAATGATTTATTTTGGGTTCAACATTTTTTATTTAATCAATTCCTAACCAAATTCGGATGGTTGAGTTATATTTGATTATAAATAAAAGAACTACTCTGAAGATTAAATAATGCATAAAAGAACCTAAGAAAAAATAATAAATCTTAGAAAAAAATTTCATTTAAATTATGTGGAGTTTGACTTAATTATACTGGACATCTCTCATGTTTCAAAAGAGTTACATTGACCTCTCTTATAAGAGAGATTGGTGTAATTTCAATATCACAATTCAGGGGATGCGAAACTAATGGTAACATAAATCTTAAAGGAGGTTGATACAATTTATGAAACAAAGGAAATACTCAAATTAATTAAATCAATTCTTAAAAAAAGTCACTGTAATTTTCCCTAAATCTTAAACAAAGAACTCATTAACATAAACATAATTTAACTAAAAGCAAACTCATCACATTATTATTATTATTATTATTATTTAAATTCCAGACATAAACATGAAATAAAATAATTAAAATAAACTTATATTGGAAAAGTTGGGTAAGGTTGGTGGAGTCTCTATTCCAAATCATAAAACTCAAACCAAATCAACATGTTTGGTTTAGTTCAAGGTTTTGTATTAAATCTAATAAACCAAACCAAACAAAGCTAAACTAATTTAATTAATTCGTTTTGAATTTTTAAATTGATTGAAATAGCATATATAATATATAATATAATAATATTAATGACAAAGTAATAATAATTTCAAATATATATATATTTAATTAATAAATTAATATTGTAAATACATTATATATGTATTTTAATAAAAATGTTATTTTATTAATAAGAAAATTATTGATTAGTATCTTTTCAGTATTATACTAAATAAATTAAATATACATATACATATAATGAAGTTGTTAGTAACACTAGTAGGGGTGACTTGGTTTGGTGGTGGCGCCGGTCCTCATTTGAATTGGAGTCTAATCTCAAGTTCCAAGTTCTACATCATTTTTTTTTTGGTTTTGTTTTTTATAAGCTCAACATCATTTTATATAATTATTAAAACCGAATTTGTTTAGTTCCCCCGCTTAACTACTTCCTTATACTTCATTGGATGAGTAATGCTAGCATCACATTTTTCATCACTCTCTCTTCTCAACACATCCTCTATTATTAGATGAATCTCATGTGGAATCATATATTTTGATGAGTCTCACATAAAATCCATCTAATAATAATAATGTTTTGAAGAGAAGTATGACAAAGAGCTTGCTCTTATCAATTTTCCCTAGTAGATTATATGACATTTGAGGTCAAATAGGTGATATATTACTTTTAGTTTAACCAGAAGCCCATCCTGACCTAAGCACCAAACAGAAGATTTTGAGGTTGGTACTGCCATGCCATTGCCAGCTGGGTGTTGGAGCCACTTCTCAATTATTGGGTTGATTTTCAGAACACCAGTTATATAGACTTGGTCGAACCAACCTATTGTTGCAATTATCTAAATTCACATCCAAATCACTAAAAAACCGACAAAAATTTCATGATATCAAGCATGTTCTTCCTGGAGGGGAAGAGTGAGAAGAGGGAAAGGGAGCGAGTCTAAGCAAACGAATCATCCATGCAATTAGGACTGGAGATAAAGTCCTAACTCCTAAGAGATGCAGTTGAAGAATAAGGAGTGTTCGCTTGAAGGCAGTGCACTCAGTTAGTAAGACGGCAACGCGCATGGTTGGGATAAGTAGAATCACAACTTAGCTAGGCACTTCAAAGGCGAGTGCTCATTTTGTCGCCTTTTTTTCCTCACCAGAGGAGCCACCAAAAGTTCCAAATTACGCGCATAGCAGATACTAGCCCCCACGAAACAACATAGAACAAATGCACGCATCAGTTCAAGTATTTGAAATAGGAAGGAAATATTTTTTTTCTTATGTCATTTCAATTTTTAAATGATTATGTAAGTTATATATGTCCATGTACAGAAAATGGCAGTGGGAGGATAAAAAAATGTCTATCATAGCGACTTCCCAAAAGTAACGAGGAAATAACATTACATGCGTTTGAAGATGCATTACCTGTTAAAATCCAAGGTCAAAACTTGGAAACATTTCCGTTTTACTCGAGAAAACCTCACCATTCTTGTCTTCACTGGTAATGAGGCAAGAAGAATGACCACCCGAACCTAATATGGATAAATCGGTATCTGTCTCACTCGTATTTGTCTGAGGTTCCTTGTCTGAGTGGGGCTATAAATACAGCATGAAAACCAAAGTTATAAATTTGAGATAGCTGAAGATTTCACCAATATATAAAATTGAACAAAATTCTACCAACAAAGACCCTTTTCTCTAGCCAAACAATGCCCGAGAAAATCTCAACTACATGATACTGATGCCTCAGACATCACACGATCATTCTACATTCTAGCTATCAGTACTATCTATATGAAATCTAATGTACTTAGACCCAGCTATGAAAAATAATGGCATTTGAAAAATGTGAAGCAAAGAGAGAGACTGGACCTGGTGGGACATTTTGAGATTCTCAGTAAATTGGAAATTACCGCCACCACATGCTTCTGCAGAACCCACTTTAAGCAGAGTCAACTAAGAGTTACTAACATCTCATAAGTCAAAATAAAGAATAACTACTCAGAAATTTTATTCAAAATCACAAACAAATTTGTGAGAAATTCCATAATTCCATCTTGACTTGCCTTTGGAAGACGTAATATCAAGGGATTTCATAGTCTCAGTTGATTCCCTGTCCATAATATTTTGACATGACTTATTGGGCGATCGACCACCTGTACAAATCCAATATAATCAGATTATCAGGCCCTAAGGAAGCTCGTTATCTAGTTAGGTCATCTGTCTAACCTGTGTTATCACTCTCCTGAGGCGTAGGATCTTGTAAAATAGATAATATTTGATTGACTGCACAAATGCCAGAATCAGTCACGTATAGAAATAATGAAGCAATGTTTTAAGATCAGCAAAGCTGGTCGTTGAGTTGATAAACAGAAACCATGTCACATCAAAAGCATGTGATCACTGAGACTCTTGTTGCAGATGATCAGCAAGCTCTCTCCAATTCTATTTGTGTGACCGTGTTATAGGACCCTGTAGATTTTCTATTTAACAGATTACATAATAGTACCATCTACGTATCTTTTCCCACTTTTTTCCTCATTAAAAGGAATATTCAGAGTTATAGATACCAATGCTAGTGTACGACTATGCAACATCAACCAATTATGTCTGTTTGAAAGCGTTAGTTAGAATTATGTTAGGACATCAGAGTCACCAGCTGAAGAGGCCCGAATCATGAGAGTTTAATACAGGAAGAGGCTAAAGGGAACTAAGGGTGGCAAGGCTTAGCTGCCCTTAGCTGTCACAGCAGTTGGCAGTTAGAATAATTATGCTGAGTCAGCAAGATGCACACACTACTATAAATAAGCATCCTATAGTTCGAAAGATTCACTCTTGATCATTTGTAAGATTTCTTCGACTGAGCTATCTCAGTGTAAAGGGGAGTGCCCCTTGCGTAGTGATTCTTGGTCCTACACTCATATACAGAGAAGTATACCAGATTCTATTCATTCCTTTCTATATCCTTTAGTTCAAGAGTAGTTTCATCTCTGTGATTGTGTGGATTCCTAACAAATTACAAATCATGACTAATCTTAACCCTAAGCTAAGATATTCATATTTAAGAAGAAAATTTTTAATCCACAAAAGGCATGCAAATAAATAAAAGGCCGATATAACAACTTCCTATTGGCAGAGGGGATAAGTAAAATGCAAACGATAAGAGGAAGAAGAGAGTCCAAGCCCCAAGCAATTAATAAGAACGAACCATCACGTAAAGGCTTGATTGGTGGGACTATCCTGCTTGATTTTTTTTCTTCCATGGTAAAGAGAGAGCTCAAGCCTGCATCTTGCCCAAAACAAGGCTTACTCGGAGGTTGTTCTGCAAGGTATAGCAATAATCATTTGAGAAAGAAAAATCAAAACCGATAAAAGGCAAAAAATAAAAAATAAAGGACAAGATCTAAGCATAAAACAGCTAAGAAGATACAAATACAATCCTTATTAGCTGTCTTTGCTGAAAAAGAAAGGAGACAACTACCCCAAATCATTGATATTTAAAATTTATTTTTTGCAATCAATTCCTGAGATAGATGGATGTCATTAATATGTAAAAATGAATACTGGACAGAAGCTTAATTACCACATAAACTAAATGAGCAAAAGATACATATACGGCGGACAAGAAATGCTAACTTGGTGAGACCATGGGTGTTGAAAGCGAGGGGTGATAATAAGTTCAAAAACGTTCAAAAGACATGCACACTTGCACAGAATTATATAGCAATACAACTACACAAAGAAAGAAAGAAACTTTACAATAAGTCAAGGACTCACCTTTAGCAACAGAGGGATTGACCTTGAGACGGCCATTTTCTCCCTGCCTTAACTCTTTTCTCTCAACAACACTATTACCAGCCCCTCGTTCATTCAACTTCACCGGAGATTGATGGCTTCCTTCAGGTTCTCCTACATCAACTAAATGTCCATCAAAATATACTGACTCACCAGCTCTTATAACTTCATCTTTCTTTAGGAACCTGCGTCCTAAAGGTCTTTTGCTTAAATCATACAGAACAACCTGGAAAGAGAACATTAAAGGGAGCATAACTAATTAATTTAACACTGTACCAAGCTAAAAGAAAGGGAGAATATATAATCAAATCTATCAAGTGCAATAACTGACAAAGATGTATAACTAACTTCTAAAGTTTCCGATACAAAATATGAAAATACACAGAAATTCAAACAAATTGATGACAGATGAAAGACACTTATGGAGATATAAACAGGATGACCTGAACAGATAAAAAATAAAATATAGCAAGTGCAAAAAATAACCTGCCTCCCACGTGATCCACAAAATTCTAGATGTAAAAAACCATCATGATACTTCTTGGCTTTTTGAGTCAACTGTGTTGTGTATAAGACGTGCCATTCTAAATTGAAAAGGAAAGACATATATAAGTGAAAATTAAATGAAGATAATGAAACCAGAAAAACAAAATGCAACCTCTTTGCACAATTGACTTCAATAGAAATTTATCATATTCAAACATAAAGAATTCCATTAAAATTAATAATAATAATAATAATAATAATAATAATAACAATAACAAATAACAATAGCAACAACAACAATAATAATAAGGTCCACTGGTTCACAATAAAAGTCAACAAACCACTTTTTCCAACAGTTGGATGGGTGTCAGTGTTGAGAGAAGTTTGCTGTCTGTCCATATTCTCAATTGTGTCAACCTCATTACAATTGTCTCCTTGAACACTGGAAACTGGTTTATGGCTTGCTTGATGCTCACCAATGTCAACCAAATATGCATCAAATGCAATTGATTCACCAGGTCTTATTATGTCATCTTTCTTAACGAACCTGCTATCTAAGAGTTTCCTGCTTGCATCAAATAGCATAACCTGTAATATAGACACAAAAAGGGAGAATGAGCATTCATTGTGCCCTTCATCCATCGATCAATCCTGGCTGTAACTAAATATGTGACTGCTGATCAGAACATTTAATCACATAACCAAAGTTGGCAAAGGAGTGAATAACAAAGAAAAAGGGTTAAATAGTGTATTTAATAAAATGACCTTACCAATCATGTCCTGAAATCAGAAGAATAAAAAATGACTTTTTGATAAAAGAAATATATGTTTAAAAGTCAACCTGTTCCCCACGGGATCCACAAATAACTTGTCGTAAAAAACCATCATGGTACTTCTTTGCCTTCTGAGTCAATTGTTTGGTGTATAAAACCAGGTACTCTAATTGGAAATAGGAAAATTTTGGAAAGTTAGAAGATAAAAAATGACAGAAAAAATAGAAGCTGCTTACTCGTAGTCATAATTCATAACATAATGTTCTGGAATTAACTGACAATCAGTTTCACTATGCATCTTGACTTTAAATATTAAAGAGTAACAAGGCAAAACTTAAGCTGCATTGCCGATTGTGAACACCCCCCAATGTTTGGCGTTAAGATGAGAAATTGAAAAGGAAAGCAAAGCAGGGTAACATCAGCATGTAACTGAAAATTTATCTGCATGACAGACAAACCTGTTGTACTAGGTTTTGTTGTTTCCGAACTGACCTTTGGTGACGCATACTTAAGCAGTTCTCTCTTTTTAAAATCTGCAATGTTAACAACTATTATATATATAGAACTATACTGCACTGCAAGTAACTACTGCTAATAAATAATCATGGTTACTTGTAGCACTCTGTAGTATGGGCACAATATTGTATACTCCCTCCGGTCCACAATGTAAACAAAAATTTCCAAAATTTTTGGTCTAAAATATAAGCAAATTTCAACTACTTTCTTCTCATTTAATGAAGTTATTCTCAAAATACCCTTCATTTAATACAAATTTTGTTTTCCAATGACTCCTTTTCTTCTCAATAACACAAGCTTAATAAATAAGAGGAAGGGTAATTTAGATAACAAACTTAATTTTTTATTCCCAATGACTCTTTTAAATGAGATCAACAAACTATCTTAATATGTGTGTCCCATTTAATTTTTGCTTACAATAAAGACCGGAGGGAGTAAGGAATAAGGAATGAATTAAAAGAAACATCAATGTACAACCAATAGCAGCAAAGAATAGACACACATTTCCAAGGAAACTAGGTACCTAATGATAATTTTCGTTTTTTGTACTTGACAACGATAAGGATAATTAACCTATGCCCCTCTAATCCCTTATAATATTTTGACAGTTTTTACATCTAAACACTTGGCACGGGAAAACTAAAAGCATATACACACAGATAGGAGCCAAATTCAACCTTTGATAACTCTTTGTGATGGACTGAGAGGCTGCCGTGGCCGTGAGATATTCTCCTTTGCATTTATTTTGGTATCTCCTGCATCATCACATAAAACAGAAAGACATAAACAATAAATTACCATTGAGAACTTGAAATGTCAACATTACTATAAAAATAGGTTAATATAAGCTTTTGGAGCCACAGTTTCACTTGATTTTTAAATATATACTTTTAGAAAGATTAAAATAGGTCTCTACATTTAAATAATATTTCAATTAAATCCCTACTATTTAATATTTATAGGAGTTTTGTAATTAACTCTTTAAAACTTGTACTAGTAAGATCTTATTCAAAACATTTTTTGAAGTATAAGGACATGATTAAAAAAAATTAAACTATAGGGATCTATTTGAAAATTTAGTAAAAATGTAAGGATCAAAAGTGTAATTTAACCTACAAGCTATATATGAAATTTATGAGGGAGTTCATACTGGAAGGAGTCCTGAATCTGGAACCATTATTGTGTTTCCTATCAACGTTCAAATCAGATTGAAGGTTGTTGTGACCCTCAGGACCACCAATGTCAACAAGGTAACCGTTGAACTCCAAAGTCTCACCGGATGCAACAGTTTCTTCTTTCTTCAAGATCCTACACTCCAACAGTTTCTCGCACTCGTCGTAAAGCTTGACCTGCACATCAGCGATTGAGCATAGAAACATACTACCGAACTGTGTATAAAATCAACTTGCACATCCATCAATCCACACATGTGAGAAAATACTTGATTGAGACTTGATTGAGAAACATCAATTTCGGATCTGATGCAACGATTGAATTCGGTAATTTATGGTGAAAGAGTTGAGGAAATCAATACCTTGTTGGTGGAAATGTAGAGGTCTAGGAATCCGTCTTGGTACACCTTGCGTTTCTGTTTGAGGTGTTTTGTGTAGGTTACCGTCCATCGTTTTGAATCCCCCATTGTGTGCTCATACAGAGGAAAATGGCGAATGTTCCTTCACTCTCTTGAGTCTTTCATCGCTAACCTAAAATTTGAAAGCTGGGAGCGCGGGAAGGGGGGTGGATCTCGCCGTTCTCGTGCGAAAATGAAACGATGTCGTTTCGAACAGCTCTACTACCCTGCGTTCTTATTATTCAAATAACATTTTAATTACCAAAAACAAACTGCTATAATATTTTTACAAAAAAATCATTTTCATAAACAATTTAATTAAAAATTTATTTAGTAATTTTTTAAAATAAATTAAAATTAACTTATTTTTATAAGTTTATTTGACGGGCTTGTTGAAATAAAATTAAAAAACTTATATAATTATAACCTTCCATGACTTGTTTCAAATGCTTATTTTGCTTCCTAAAAACACTGGTGTATCGCGTATTTCTCCGGCTTGGATCTCCTCTTGCCAAAAAATAGTGTAGCCACCCTTCAGCTTAAATCATAATTGTTGGATTAATGTAAAGAAAGAGAGAGTGTATGTTTTTTCTTGATCAAAAGGTTGCAATTGTGCTGGAGGGAGGCTGCACCAACTTTTGGTAGGAGCGAATCCAGGTCCGTATATCTCACACTACGGGGTTAAGACGGTGACGATAAGAACAGAGTAACAAAGGTCACGACAATAAGGCTCCAAAAATCATCCAAGTGGACTGGCACCCTTCTCTTGCCAACTGGATCAAGTGTAATATTGATGGTGCATCTAAAGGAAATCCAGGTTTGACACCCTGTGGTGGTATCTATAAGTATAGCATGGCTAGTGTTCTTGGATGCTTTGATATGAATATTGGTGTTGCTAACTCTCTGCATGCATAGCTTATGGCTGCAATGATAGCCATCGAAATAGCACATGAGAAAGGATGGAATAGACTTTGGCTAGAATATGACTCTCTTCCGGTAATTAATACTTTCAACTAAGCCAATTTAGTTCCCCGGAAACTTAGAACTCGTTGGGTAAATTGTCTGCTTCTAACTCAAGGAATGCACTTTAGAGTTTCTCATGTATTCCGTGAAGGAAAGTGTTGGTTTGACAGACTAGCTTCCTGTGGAGCTAGCTCTCAAGGCTTCACTTGGTGGAATTTCATTCCTACTTTCATTATTGTTGATTTCATTTGTAACAGGTTGAATTTACTTATTTATAGGTTTAGATAATTCTTTATTTTTCTCATGGATTTTGGTTTATGTCCCCATGTTTTTTATATTCTTTTAATTCAATTATGATGTGCTACAAATGATCAATAGAATCTAGGGTGCCAGTCTAGTTAGAATGTTAGTTTCTTTTGTGATGCTTTTGCATACTATATTTCTTAAAAAAGAAAAAACATTGCCTAGCAAAACCGGATTAATAATTATTACTATGAAATTAATAAGAAGAAAATTAGAAGCAAAAATTTGGGTGGTTGATGTGTTCTGGTTACATTTCATCCCAGGGATGCAATAATGAACATACAACTAAAAAAATCAAAACGAAAGGGGATAGTGGGAGTTTAATAATAATAGCAATCATGAGATGAGAAGATAGACAAGTCCCTTCAACCATCCATAATTAGTCTTGGTTTCTCATGATTCATCATAATCAATAATTTGTCTTGGTTTCTCCTTGGTTAGTGGTTACCATTCCCAATCACCACCTGCGGCAGATCCACCTCGCTGATGCCTTTCCTTTCCGCTATCTGCCGCTTCGTCGACTTGTAATAGGTGGCATAGAGAATCAGTTGTGCCACCGCAAACAATGTACCAAGCCCATTTGGCACCTGACAATTAAGCACAATATATGGCATTAAGTACCAGTTAGTCATTCATTCACTTTAAGTGGTTTTTGTCATTTTGAGAATATATATGATTAAATTAAACCATAAAGAGAAGAGAAAATCATTAAATTAAATTTTTATTTACAGTGATGAATGGATCAAAACGGATGAGAGCATAAGTGGTCCAAGCCACACCATTCCCAAAGGAGGCGAGAGAGATGAAAAGCGGCATGTACTCAACGCTTTTGGTCGTGATCACCAATTTCTGCACCGTAACAATGAAATAATTAAATTAATCATGCTAATAAAAGCTCGAGATTTCAATTAAGCTTTTAATTTTAATTTCTAAATTTAATTTTAAACTTCACCATCTCAAACAAGAAAGTCATAATTCCAAAGGCATTAAAAATCCTTAATGTACTAATGTTACTAATAAAAGTCAAAGGGACATTAAAGATAAGAAATACTAGAGCAGAAACTTTTAATTTAGGGTATGTTTGGTTTGCATTTTCATTTCCTGTTTTCATTTATAGCTTTTATTTTCTGAAAATTGTTTTCATTTTCAAATTTTTTAACATGTTTGTTTTGGCCTCTGTTTTCTATTTTTATTTCCTACTTTCAAAAGCAACTTTTTTCCTGTTTCAAAATTTGGGCCAAATTCAAGAATTGTTCTCAGCAAAAACATTTTCATTAAACTCAATCAATCACATTTTCAAGTTCATTTTCTATTTTCACAAAATAAAAACATGAAATGACCAAAGCAAATAGTCCCCTAATATTGTATGAACAGATACATTCTAGTCCCTCTAATCGTTGATCAATTATATTACTATCATGGGAACCAACCTTTTTCCAAGCGGATTCTGCTACTCTAAAATTAGTATATATAAGTTTAAATGAGAAAGTAAGGGTAATGAGTATAAGTCTAAAAGAGAGTAAGAGTATCTAACATTGATAAATTAAAGTGTATTGATATCTCAATTCACTTTAACTAATCAAAAGTAGATATATCATTACTTTCTAACTTTATACTCAAGTTCATTTTAGTGAAATTTGTCCTTTCCATGCACCATGCATTGTGCATTATCATGGGATCTAGATGGGAAAATGAATTGATGCATAAAAAACCTGAGACTTAAACCGTCTATGGCAATGCAATCACAAAGAGAGGATTAATATATTTAATTATAGGCTTAATTATGTAAGTATACTGGTTTAGTGGGAGAGTGTGATGATTACTAACCATGACGGCCAAGGGTGAAGCATACATCATAATGTTGAAGACGATGCATATGGTTCCAACAATTTCAGAGCGTTTCTTGACGGTGTGGACAAGTGTCAATGTGACAGCGGTGAGAGTTGTGATGAAAATGAGTTCCAACATGAGCCACAGGAAGACCTTGAGCCTCTTGTTACGGTCAGAGTAGATCAAGAAGAGGGTCACATAGATGATCTCAATGACACACCCTGAGCCGTTGATGGTCACCACCAGCAGGCTGTGTGGGTGCACCATGGGTAGACCGTACAGGGTCCAAACCATGCAGTTCACAAGCGTTGCTAGGTATGGTGCTGGCGAGTATTGCTCCACTGATCCTCTCTTGCATATTGCCACAAAAGTTGGCCTGTATAGTTGAATTCAGATAAGGCACATGTATACTATTCAGGACATGAGCAAAAAATTCTTGTCTTTGTATAATGCTTTATTTCTTTTCTTTTTTTGGTGTAATTTATAATGATTTGATTAGGGCAAAATTGTAGTTGATTTAGATCGACATTAATATATAGGCTAAATTAGTATTTTGGTCCCTTATCTTTATTTTAATTTTTCATTTTGATCCCTTATCATTTTTTTCTTCCGTTTTGATCCCTTATCTTTCAACCGTTAGCCTATTTTGGTCCCTTCCATCAGTCCACAGCCATAGATCGCTGGAAACCGCTGCAGTCAGTCGCCGGAAACCTCCAGCGACTCACGGCAGAAACCTAACGCCGTCAGTACAAAACTGATGAAATGGACCAAAATGAAAACTAAAAAAAAATGAGACCAAAACGAAAAATAAAAAAGATAAGGGACCAAAATGAAAACTAAAATAAAGATAAGGGACCAAAATAGCGGTTTAGCCTAATATATACTACTTGATTGGGATCTAAATTGGTAACTGAAAAATAAAACATTAATGCATGTGAAATATAATAAAATAGTCTATATATCAAATTTGTAACTCTACTTACACCTATCCAGCTATCCTCACCTCTTTTGTATTAAAATAAATAAATAATATAAGTAGACTGATTTTGATCAAAATTAGTGCAAAGTTTCTCATGTATCCCACAGTAATTTTCTAACAATTAAAAAGGGACAATGCTAATCAGGGAACTGGTTAAGGAATCAAATATAAAAATATTTTATTAAAAAATATTGTATTCAATACATTAAAAATTTTAAAGTTGTGAATTCCAAAAAAATATTTTTATTTCTTAATTCCTTAACAAGTATCTTAAAACAAGCCTATGGGCTGATCATAAAGGCTCTTTGCTTTACTGTTTATCAAAGTTTCATTAAGAAAACATAAAAGAATGGGTAAATAAAAAATGAAAAAGATACATAAAGATAACTATCGAAATTATTACTGTACTTTTTTTATTTAGTATCATTCAATAAAATTGTTTTTTATTTTATTTTTATTTGATTTTATCAAATGAAAAACAAAATATAAAAATACATGTAACAACTTGTTTGATTGACATTTGTTTCACTCGAAAGGGAAAGGTAGCTCTTCCCAATACACGTTCATAGGAAGGAAACAACGAAATGAGTTCATTCAATTGATTGACCCGTTACTAAATGTGACCCGTTAGCTTTATTGGAAGCTATTTTTTGGTTCTTTGTTTTGTTAGGTTCTTGTTAGTTCTGGTACCTGTTAGTTCTAATTGGTATATTGTTGCTTTTGAGTCCCTAGGGACTGTAGTATGGATTAGAATATCTTTTATACTTTCTTTAATATATTCTCTCTTTTTTTTAAATAGAATGAAAGTAGATGCACATATATTATGGAAATTTCAAAAAGAAAAAGGTTTTTCCTTTTTTTTTTCCTTCCTTTTTTCCATGTAAGAAAGAAATCACGGAAAATGGTAGGACTTACAAAACTTTATACCTTCAAAAAAATCCTTTACTTTCAAGTTTCAATTACAAATGCATACGAAACAGGAATAAGCTCCTTCTCTATACTCTTTCTTTTCGTTCCCTTCTCTAATTAAACTCATGTAAAACAAGATTAAAGTAATTAAAGTGAATAAAAAGCTAATTGATCAGTAATAATAATGATATTTTCATCCTATTTTGCTGACACTACTTTGTTAGATAATAAAATAAAATAAAAAAGTGTATTTTTTTTTGTTACCATATCATTGGTGCGAAGTATCCACTATCGTAAACAGTGACTAACCTTCGTCGGGAGGCCAAGACAACATTTAAGGGTTGTCCCATCCCAATCAGGTTTTTTTCATACACAAGAGTCAGGGATCAAACATCTTACTACTTGCTTAAGGGACCCGAACCTGTTATCACTCGGACCAACCACATGTTGGTTAAAACAAAAAGGTGCATTTAAACAATCTTTATTTTAATTATTTTTTCAAACGAACAAAGTATAAATATATGGTGTAATTAATTTTTGCAGTGTGCAAATACTATTTTCCTCCTTTAAATGACACCTTAAAATCTCAATATTAATATTCAACTACAACACACTAAAGGTGATAAATTATTAGATAATTTGAAAGAGATTTTAAATCATGAAGGCTTTTAATTATTTTAACTTTTTATGCGTGGAAGGTCAAGATATAAATAAATTGACAAAAAACAAAGGTCAGGCGAGAAAGGAAGATCAAGCTTACACCGGAGACAAGAACAGGAAGCCCGAAATGACGTTTCCTGAAGAAATTAAATTGTGAAAAATGAGATTGATAAGAGTGAAAAATATAGATAAAATAATTTTGACACACACAAACACACGTATATATAAATTTAGAAAGTAGTTAATTCGACCAACCTATGATGCCGACTATTGTTCGAGCAATATCTGTTGCTGCAGTCATGGTTCTAGAGCAATATCAAAAGATGAGAGAGAGAGAGAGAGAGAGAGAGAGAGAGAGAGAGAATGATATGTGTTGTGAGTGACTCGGTGAAGAAGTATTGGATTTATAGAAAAATATAAATTAAGGTAAATGCATTTTTGGTCGTATCCGAATCTGGTTGATCATCTGCATGACATGTATTGGGATGTGTAACTTGTAGCTACACCAGGAAATTAAATATCATGCTTCTTAAATAGAGCAAAAGAGATAATACCGAGAAAGAGCAATGTTAGATCAAACTCTTAAATACTCTTCTCTTAACACATTCTCTATTATTGTGGATTTTATGTGGGGTCATGTGTTTTGGTGGGTCTCACATAAAGTTCATTCGATAATAAATAGTGTGTTGAGAAGGAGAATAACAAATAATGTGTTATTATTATTAGCATTTTTCATATCGAGAACATGTGTTAGTCTTCTACTTCGTTAAGAAATTTTGGTCACTGTCTATAGTGATGACTGATGAGATGCTGCGAACCCTACGTGACTAGTGTAACAGTGATCAGAAAGCGACTAAATTCCTCAGTGCCACTTTTTACAAAGATACCATATATATAATATTTGCGTGAGAGATGGGTGTTTGATGTTTATTCGACATATGCGGATGAGTTTAGATTGACGTAATGATACTTGGGTTGGATTATTTGTTTGAACTCGAATTTCATTCCATCATGATTCGATAATTACAATTTAGAATCAATTAACCTAATGTATATTTGTTTTAGATTTTTCTCATTATAAAATGGCATTCGAAATTAAGTTGAATAAAAGCTACAAAATGTAGGTTTTCAAAATCTTGTTTCGAAATTCCATTTTTATCCATTTACGATGGACAAAATCCAAAGCAAACAAGCTACTCATCGTGATACTTTTGATTGGGGTGGTGTGATTGTTTGAAATCGGTTTTTTTTATTGCGTCACAGTTGGTGTGGTTGTTGTGTTTATAGGTTCGGGTACTCCTTGTACCTTTATAAACACATTCTTTTTTGCCTTGCAAAAATAAAATAAAATTAAACATTGTATATAATTAAATAATAAAAGCAAGTAACAATAAATAATATATTTTATAATATACGTTCAAAATAATAATACTATTACTATTGTAGATTCTCCTTTTCCTCTATTGGACTTGCTCACTGAGAAAGAGTTGGGAGGGGTCTATCGTGGATCCTACACTAGTTAATTAATTCAATCTCTGTCATAAAAAAAATATTGTTCATATATAGGTCGAGAAGTACTCGGGCAATGTCCTCAACACTAGGCCAAGGGCATTCAAATCGTGGATCCTCCGGAAAACTATCAATTGTTATAAAAACACGAAGACCTTGCCATTGCATCACCCCCCGTGACATCAGCCTGGAATCACGCCCTCGACTTAATTAGGACATTATATTAGGTCACATGTATTACTCACTATAAAAGCTAGCATAGGACCAATCCTAGGCCGGTTCAATTTCATAGTCGTTCCCTAAGAGCATAATAGTCATGTTCGGAGCTTTGTAGTTCTTGTGCGAACAAATATCACATTAAATATATTATCATATAAAATAAAATTTACTAATTCAGGGAAAGTTAGAAAAAAAAAAATAGATCATGCTAATAATTGATTATATATATAATCGATTACTGTGAAAATCAATTATAAACAAAGTCTATTTTTGTTTGGGTATGCTTGCTGAAAAATCGAGTTTAAGATAATCTAATTCGTTTGAATGATGTAAAAAACAACATTTTCTTCACAAGATTGTACAAAAATAGTTTCTTTCTTAAAAACATCTAGATTATTTACAAAAGCGGTCCTCCCCACAAGATTGTAAAAAACAGTTTTTTCATAATTTTTTTTTTTTAAAAATTAATCTAGTTACCAAATATATAAATTATTTACAAAACAGTTTTTTAAGGGGGAAAATACTTTCCCAAACATGCAGTTAATTCAAGAAATATAAAAGAACGTAAGTTTTTAAAAGATTGTGACATCAACCTATATTGAGATAACTTAAAATACAATTTAAACTCAAATTAAATACATTGAATCTGAGCAACATAAAAAATAGTATATGAATTTATTTTATAAAATTTAAATTCATCGCAAATAGCTTCCCGAAAGTGACATATAATGCTTCATGTTAAGTGTACTGTGTACATATTGATATATAGATTCAGATTCCTTGTATTTAAACAATCACATATATCACTACAGTATTGGATTAATTACTGAAAATATTTGAGAAAGTTTAAGATTAATTAATAATATATTAATGTGTGAATGTGTAAATGCATGATTTTTTTGAACACATGAAATTCATTTTTTATAGGATTAATTAACTCCTCTAAAGTGAGAAGGACTCTAAAATAAGAAAGTGAGTTCATTTCAGATTCGGCTCCTCTAAAATGATCAGAAAGTAAGAATGCATCCATCATTAATTTGATAAATATATATAGAGATCTTAACCCACTAAAAAATGATCAAAAAATAGATACTCCTTACTTTTTCACTTTAAATATTTTTTCGCTTTAAAGAGTCGAGTTCTTTTTTATGATATATGGATGTCAAGGCACAGCAGCTAGCAGGACCGCCACCTCCCCTGTGAGTTTCATTCACACATGCTTGACGGTGTTGGGAATTACTTTGTTTTCGTTTTAAAAGTATAAATATGTGTTTGTACATTAAAGTTTTTACACTATTTTATATCTCATTTGTTTAAAAAATAAAGGAAAGAAAATATATATTTAAAAATATATTCTATTTTATTATATAAAAAATTAAATATAATTTTTTAAGATTTTAATATTCTTTGACCGTATTAAATATTGAATTACTTATTCAGTTATTTGTTGAATATTTCAATTTGGTATTCTAAGACGATATTAGTTAAGGAGTAAAAAAAAATATTTATATTGTAAGACTAAGTATATCAATTTTTTAACATATCAAATAATAAATACATAAATTTTCATAAAACTTGTGTTTTTTTATTTCTTAATTGGTGCTTTTAGGCTAGCAACCCCTTCTTTTTTTTCATGAGATTAATTGATTGCACACATAATTTCAGGATTCCAAATTTAAAAGAATATATTTATAATAAATAATATGATTAATTTTTTAAATGGCACAATCTAATTGGGTGAGACAGGAAATGACATGTCATTTGAAGATAGGTGATCTCTATCACAAAACATTAAGGTACAATAGCCTTAATAAAACTAATTCATTATTGCTCTATTTGGTAATAATAACTTACTATATTTTTCACCCGTGCGATACACGGAAGAATTATGTGTTAATGAAAATATTTTAGTTTATTATAAAAAATTATTGATACTTAAATATTAAAAATAATAAATTAAAATATCAATAAATAAGTATTTGTGTAATAGATAAAAGACAAGTAGATAGATGAAAAAATAAATAAGTTTATTGTTGTTTCATTATAAGTAAGTATTCTATAAAATTTGATTCTATTTACTGATACACAAAAATGATGTGTTTAGTACAAAAATCAAATTTTCAATTGTTGTTGCATAAATATTTTTGTCATTTTGCTTGTAGAAGACCCAGTCATTAATAACTATTTCATAAGCTATTCTTTTTCCTACAAAAGAAATAAATTTTTAAAATAATAACAATATTCGGCTACAAAGTAAAAAGTATATAAATTTTAAAAATTATTTGCAATATAAAAAAGAACAATTGTCTAATTTTATATATAAACATCATTCCTATAAAATTCATATAAATAAAATAAAATTTAAATACATTTAAATTAATTATAATTATCGTTCATATAACATGAAAATTGATATAACAGTTAAATCAAATATGAATTCTGAAAAGCAAATAACACATAGATCCTATAAATGACATTTGTTAAAAGTTTAAACATATTCATGTATGATTTTCCATCATGTGTTATAAACATAGATATAAATACACAGTACTCAAATATCACATAATGTATATAGCTGAAAAAATATTTTAACTATATGATCAATTAATTTTATTACGATAAATTATGTAGGTAGACATATATATGAAATAAATCAATATCTTATTGCTGATAATCTAATTTTTAGCTGAAAGCTTGTAATTGATAGTTGAAAAACTAGTTAATTGAATTTGAAGTGTTTGGTAAAATTAATTGTCGCATTAGTTGATAAATATAAAATAACACAAAAGGACATATTTATAGGATTTTTATGTAATTTTTTAAAATTCTAATTAAAGTTCATAATAAGAATATTAATTTTTTTTATTTTAATTTTTTTAAACCCTTTTATTAAATAAATATGTTTATATGATTTTTTTTTCTATATAAGTTTTATTTTATGAGGTAGGGATCGGTTAAAGTAGGAATTTTGTTAAACTAACAATGATAAAAATGAGAGAAAAGTTAATAAATTATAGGTTAAAGTAATATTTTGGTCCCTATACGTGACACTGATTTTCAATTTGGTCCCTATATGTAAAAAGTTATAAATTTGGTCCCTATACGTGACACTGGTTTTCAATTTGATCCTCACCGCTAATTGGTCCCTATATAAGAGGGACTAAATTACAAATTATTGTCATATGTAGGGACCAAATTGAAAATAATTGTCACATGTAGGGACCGATTTCAAATTTGTTTTGTTGAATTGGTCCCTACATGTGACAATAATTTGCAATTTGGTCCTCTTATATAGGGACCAATTAGCGGTGAGGACCAAATTGAAAATCAGTGTCACGTATAGGGACCAAATTAATAATGTTTTATGTATAGAGACCAAATTAAAAATCAATATCACTTATAGAGACCAAAATATTACTTTAACCTAAATTATAAACCAAATAAAATTGCTCAAGAGCAAAAGCTATAACCTAATCAGATGAATTTGTTTCGCGCAACACATCTTTTTTTTTATTATTATTTTTTTATTTTTTATCTAAGGAAAAGAAAAGACAACAACCAGAAACAAAACTAAAGCTGGGTCAACCTAGGCGTGTCTTTTAGAATAAGGACAAGGAAGGCAGGAGCCTCATCCCAAAGCTTCCACCCACTGTAGTTCTTGATATTGAAGTTTTGCCGACCGGTGCGCACAGCCGTTAACTTCTCTATAACATGGCTCATCTGGACATTCCAATCACGATCAAGTAACGAAAAAATCTCGATAGTCGTAGAAGCATGAGTATGATACTGACCGGATCGATAACAATGATGCAAATATATCTACTTCGATTAAACAAATTTATAAATTAGTCAAATAAAATATAAATTAATAAATTATATTTGCCGAAGAGTGTTTATATCTATTCCAATAAATATATGATTAAATTAAATGAAGTGGATTGGATGAACTAAAAAATATTGATTTTTATTATCCTACCTGAAAAGGAAACAACATAACTCATAAAACTGATGAAATTGATATGTTACCCGTTTAATTATATATGGCAAGAGATTTGATTTCTCTTTGTCTTCAAACATTTAGGGTCTGTTTACGAGTCTTGTTTAGGAGGGGAAGTAAGGGAAAGAGAAAGTTTACGAGAACCTCTCCCTTGTTTGTGAGTGCAAAAATTTGGAGGGAAAGTTTTTTAGGATTTTAAAAGACCTCCCAAGCCCCTCCTCACCTCAATTTTTTGGTTTACCCCAATTTGGGGTTTTTTGGGGGGTTTACCCCAATTTTTAGAGGAAAATGAATAATTTTTTTGCATTAGTATTGATTTTTTTTTTTGAAAGGTGCATTAATATTATTTAACAAATATTACTTATGTTAATTTTCTAAAATAAAGGTAAAATTGTAAAAGTATGTTATAAACCCTCCATTTATTTTCCCTCATATAATATGCACTCACAAACAAGGGGATGGATAATACTCTCCTTCCCCTCCCTCCCCTTTCCTTCCCCTCCCTCCCCTTTCCTTCCCCTTTGATCCTCTCACTTTTCTTTTCCTTCAAACTCCCAAACAGACCCTTAAGAATTTCACAAAGTTAAACTCCTTTTGTCTTGCTAAATAAAATTAGTTAAACAACTAGTGAGTTTTTTATTTGGGAAACCGTCGGGTGCCAGACCACTAGTGCTTTTCAGGCATTTGATATATTCCATTCACCGAATACAAATCATCAGTAAAGCAAAGGCTTTGAGAAATATCATACTTTATGTGACGTGTATCGATTTCTTATATTAGACTATGACATCTTATTCCACCTAGAAATAGAAATTTCTTTTGGACAGTTCTACCTAGAAACAGAAACAGTCCTACTAATTGAACACACGGCTCAACATCAAATACCCAATATCACGCTCCAGTAGCATACTGTAGCAGCTACTTTCTCCCCTTTTTTTTTTCTTTTCTTTTTTTTTAAAATTTGCCTTTTTAAAAAAAATAAAAAAATTATTTCTTAAAAAATTTAACCAAAAAATTTATTTATAGAAAAAAAAATTAAAAAAACTAAATTTTTTTTTTAAAAAAAAGGCCCACTACAGTGCGACACATACGATGTCGCAGTATAGTGTCGAATTTCTGTGTTCAATTAGCATTTCTGAAACAGAAATTCCTCTTGGGCCCGCAATCGAAAGGATCGAATCTGTTTAATGTTTATTCCTAGTTTCTGTTTCAAAAACTATATCAACTTTTGTATTTTGTATTTTTTATTATTTGCCTCCTCTAAAATGAGCTCACTCACTATGGTAAACTCATCTCCACCATTAAACTTGCTAATGTAATGGTTCATATTAGTTGATATTTTAATTTTTTTAATTAAAAATAATACAAAATAAATAAATCTAAAAGACAAACCAGATACCCAAAAAACCAGACAAACCACTTTGCGGAGAACGACGTGGAGAAGGCAATAACGGCTAACAGCGGATAATGGCGACGAACGAATTAAGCGGAGATAACAGTGACGAACGACATGAAGACAACGACGGAGAAAGGCAGCTGGCGAACGGATGGTGGGTGGGTGGAGCTCGCGATTCTGGAGGTAATTGTTGGCGGCAACTCGTGGCCAATTGCACTGGTGGCAGAAGGCAGTGGCTCGAGGTGGCTCACATGGAAATCACAGTAGCTTGCGGTGGCTCATCCACTAATTTTTTATTTTTTTTCCAGATCTAAACAAGGAAAGATTGAGGAAGAACCCCACGCTCACCCACCCCCCATGTCACTATTGAAGTGTATAGAACAAGTCATCTATGCAAGGAAGGTTTTCTGAAATTGTGCTATGTCATCTGAGGTTGTTTTTGAAATAAATCAAATGTACTGTGCGCCACCACTGTCCATTCTCTGTCATTCGCCTGAGGGTTGCTCTCCACTGTCTGCCACCGTCCGGAGTGCAATGGTGGGATGGTTAATGTGCCTGAACCGAATGGGATACCTGTGAAGACACTCCGATGCTTAAGTCGGCAAGGGTGTAGCAGATAACGTGTATATCTTTTGCTTATCATAAAAGCATACCTCCGCCTCCCTAGTGGAGGCTAAAATATATAGGTGTTTTTGAATAGATCATGATGGTTTTGAGTATGGTTCTCCATATGGCGTGTCTGGCTCCTTCGCTACCTGACGTTTTTGCCAATGAGGGTGTCCATGATGATGGTTTTTAGGTGGTTGTGTGTGTCTGGGAAGGAGGGGCGGCCTTCTTCCCTGACATTTTTGGGAGTAGGTAGAAGGGTTCTTTCCCGAGGCGGGAAAGTCAACTTCGCATGGGGGATTGCGACCGATCATTTTGGTCTATTGGGAGCAGTTTAATCGGTTTCTCGTTTATTGGGCCTCGCCTTCTTTGCGTCAAAGATTCGAGGGCTCTGGGCCTTCATATCTTGGACCGTAACAGTTAGTACAGTAATTTTTATACTATCAACCAATCATAAATAATGATATAGATAACTTAAAAATTATTAAAACACAAGTCAAATGATGATATGGCAATTTCTCGCTGAGGATTAGGGGTGTAAGCGGCCGATCCAAATAATTTAATTATGTTGTACTTGAATTAATCATGTTACATCATTTATAATTTTAAATACTTTATTCAATAATTTATTTTATTTTATTTATTTACATATTTTTTTTATAAATTTAAAAATATCCTGCACGGAATACTGCTTAGTTAATAATGGTTATCATATACTAATATACACCACCCATTTCTTACTTGTTTTATTAACAATTGAGAACTAATGATGGAACCGGAGCATGTTGTCTTCTCTGCGCAAAGTGTGGTACCCCATCAGGGCAGGCCACCTGATGATGTTGGAGAAGGACATGATGCTAAGAAAGGTGGTTCTTTTAGAGATAAACTTATGGGTAATAGATCAGCTCCACCCCCTAGAGTAAAGGCTGATCTTCTTGCCTTGGGTTTGGCAAAGTTGGAGTTTGAAGGGGGTAACAGGCTTCTCCCTAAGGTGCATATTGATGATGCTGTTATGAAGGAAGTATGTGAACCTTGGAAGGAGGCACTAGTTATTAATCTTCTTGGGAAGAAACTGGGCTATAAGGTGATGAAACAGAAGTTAGAGTTTCTGTGGAAACTAACAGGTGATTTTGATCAGATGGATGTGGACAATGGGTATTTTATGGTGAAGTTTGATCAGGAGACTGATAGAGAGAAAGTTATCAGTGAAGGGCCATGGATGATTTTTGATCATTACTTGTCTGTTGCTACATGGCGTCCGACGTTTGTCTCTACGACGGCGAGGGTGGAGAAGACGCTCGTTTGGGTGAGGTTTCCGGGCATGAACCTTGCTTTTTACGATGAAAGTATTCTTCTGGTCATGGCTGCTGTTGTAGGGAGACCAGTGAAGGTTGATGAACGCACCTTGCGTGTTGATAGAGGAAGGTTTGCCAGAGTGTGTGTTGAAATTGATCCAAATGTCCCGGTGGTTGGTAAAGTTTGGGTCAGTGGTAACTGGTATAAAGTGGAGTATGAGGGACTTCATGTGCTCTGTAGTGGATGTGGTTGTTATGGTCACGTTTCACGTAATTGTCCTACTGTGAAGGTCCTAGCTATGGAGGTTCAGGGTGGTAATTTCGGTAGCCCAGCCGCTGCCAGTGGCCCGGACCGTGGCGTTCTCCCTATGGGTACGGCTACTGTAAATGCGACATTGAATACGGACACGGAAAATATTATGGGGGAGAAGGAACGGGCGATAACTCAGGAACCTATGCATGGGGATTGGCTAATTGTTTCGAAAAATAAGAGGAACAATAACTACAGAGTTAATGCCCCGAGAAAATCGCAACGGTCAAATGATTGGGTAAATCATAACAGATTTTTTGCCTTCAATGAGGAGGGACCGAGTAAAAGTGGGGCCCAAAAGTTGAATTTAAGAGAGGATCATGGGAAACAGCCAATGCATAACAGCAATGACTTGAAGGGTGTGGGGTCCAGTAAGCATACTGTGACACCCTAACTTGGTATCACATGGTTACCCGTTGCGGAATTTAAAATTTGTTTAAATGCTGGTCGCTTTCGGAAAATAAACCTTCTTTATAAATTGTATTACTGAAAATAGTACTTAAAAAAAAATCTCCTTTTTTTTTTGAAACGAAAGAAGAAGTGATGAACACTCAGAACATGAACTGAAACAACACACATACATATATAACTGTCCCAGTGGGACTCAAGTTTAGTACAAAATAGGGCCTTAATCAATTGGCCAACTTTACTGAAACAGGAACAAAGAAAACAGATAAAGCATCAAACTGGGAATGGGGAAATCTGGGTACTAGACTCAAAAGAAGGCTCTAAAAGCCAAGGACAAACAGACTACCCAAAAATCGACGACAAACTACCAGTGCCTCCTGCAATCCGAGTGGCCGCAAACACTCCCGCCAGATGAGATGTCAGATTCCGGGTCGATGACCTCACCATCGTCGTCGATCGGAACATCCTCCTCACCGGGGTCCTGGGGATGGTACTCTGCCTCTAGCTCGTCCTCCCCCCAATCCTCTACCACCTCGAGAGGCTCCTCCTCCGGATCCTCCTCGGGATCCTCCTCGGGCTCTTCCTCCATGGGCTCTGCCAGCTCGACGTGTGGATGGAGAAGGCCAGCTAGCTGCAGTGTATGAAGATACAACCAGGGAGGTGGAAGTGTCACTGTCCGAGTCTCAACCGAGTGAATCCTCCGGATCGGCTCTCCGTTGGCGTTAGACTCTGTCGTCGTAATCGGTCCCCTATACGTAGCTGTAGTCGCGTCGTCGCTCACTGTCCAATTCCCCACTCGTCCAGCCTCGTCGAACTGCTCAGACCTCGTGATCGTGGGTACTAGGGGAACAAGGGGTTCCATCTAAGGCATACGCATACACCAATACAAGAAGAAGAAAAGAACATATAGATATGCAAGAGTGAGATACCGTTATAAGATATATCCCACAACAACCATATACATGATACATACAACATGTAATCAGTTTAACAGTTAAGTCATGCATAATCATGATATCACAGTGTTATATCAAGGGGTCTCAAGCCCGCACAATCAGTTTTTTTGAAAATATGCATGACACTTCAATATCAGGCTCTAACTTAATCTCATGAGATAACAACACCGTTTCATTGTAGAAGTAATAAAGAGTTGGTCAAGCTCTGATGCCCACTGGCAAGTTGCCACCATAACCTCGTGCACCAAGGTCTCCGGATGCACAACGTCTCGAATGCCTCCAACTGGGCCAATCGGACTGACCCTCAGATACCACCTTGTATCTGGTTTACTTAAGCACGTCTGCTGAGGGGAAATGCATATGAATAAAAACTTTCCGTTATCAAGGTTTTGCTTTGTGTATACTCTTTTTCGCTGTCGAAGCTCAAGGCTAACGACTATTCACAGTTCCCCATCACTTGAACTTGAAGAAACACAGGACACGCAGTCCGAGTGCTCAATCACAACGCCTTAGACCGCGGCCGCAGTCAAGGTTTGTGGTCGTAGAAATCACTTATGATTTTATCCATGTCTTATTTAACATGATAAGGACACCTAGTCCGCAGCAACGAAATCAGAACGCACCGTTCTCGATTCCGAGTTTTGGACTCTCAGCCCATAACATCATGAATAGGACCCTTGGTCCATAGTACTTGACACGGATCCTAGATCACGTGCGTATAACTGAATACTAGAGGCGACGTCTCGCAACTAGATTCTCTTTCGCATGTACTTACTTTTTCGCTCGGTGAAAATCAAATCCAAAACAAAAACCTCGGTCACTTATCCAAGTAACCGGAATGTTTCTAAATCATTTAGGAGAAAAATCATTTTCCTTTGCAAACTCTTTTATAAAACTTTTAAGAAATTCGTTTACTCTTTGAAATCCTTGATGGAATAAAGTCAAATATTTTGAAAGGGTTTTTCCTTCATAAAACACACAGTTCGAAAATGTTTTCTCTCGTACCAGACGTTTGCTCATAAAAAGATAGTTTCTATTGACTTGAAATCACTTTTCTAAAAACAAGATCTTATTCTTCTGAAGTAAGCACTTTAAGCAAGGAACTGTTATAAATGAACCCAAAACTTTCAAAGTTCTATTCAAGGCTTATTAAGGCTTTTAATCCTTATAGTCATTGGGCACAGACTCAAGTCCGGCTTCTCAAACTTCAATCAACAATAATATATTCTCAACAATAATATCACAGTCCATGACAGTTCATCACATATATGCACAATACTTTAAAGCAAGTAAGATTCAACTTCAAGTAATAATCACAATAGTTCAAGTAAACAAGTCATTCAAGTATCGGTTCAATATCATAACAATATTCAAATCATTCAAGTAAACACATACACACATGCATATAGTCATTGAATATCTCTAGGCAATCCCCTCTTACCTTCCGTGAAGTTAAGAGGTTGGATGCTTGGAAAGGGTAATTCACGAACGTCCTCGCTTACTTGACGATAGAGGTCTAGGGTTACAAACATAAGATTATAAGTTAAAAATCAACAAAGAACACTAAACCACAAGGTATTAGGTTCGGCCAAGACAATAAGTAAGGTTAAGGATTCCCGAAAATTATGCAACTTATGGATTTATGATCCTCAAGTGCTTAGGAGTTCATAAACAATGATCATTTAACAAAGTTAAATCAAAATCCCACTAAGTCATAGACTTAGGGTATTCGGCCAAAGCTAGAAAAATAGGCTAGTATTCACTAAACTTTCCAATCTCGTAGGTCTAGCATCCATATGTATTAAGGAGCTCAAAACCACGATCATTTTGGAAGAATGAAAACCAAATATCTTAGGCTCACAACCCTTAAGGTTCGGCCTTGATGGGATTTCTAGGCTAGGAATCTTTAAATCATCCAATCTTTTGGGCATAGCATCCTTCTACATTAAGGAGCTTTAGTCCATAATCATTTTGGAATAATAACACATCCTAGGTCCAAAAACACTAGTTTCGGCCATCATAGGAAATCAAGTTAGAAAGATTTAAACTTTCCAATCTCTTAGACTTAGCATCCAAATATCTTATGGAGCTTATGTCCATGATCATCTTGGAAAATGAAAGGAGTTACATTCTAGGTTTTACAACATAAACTAAACAAGTTAGAAGTCTTTAAACTTTCCAATCACTTAGACTTAGCATCCTTCTATATTAAGGAGCCTTAGTCCATGATCATTTTGGAGCAATGAAAACAACATATCCTAGGTTCACAACCATCATAGGATGAATAGACTATAAATTCTTTAAACTTTCCAATCACTTAGACTTAGCATCCTTCTACATTAAGGAGCCTTAGTCCATGATCATTTTGGAGAAATGAAAACCAAACCTTCCTAGGCCACTAAGGTATAGTTTCGGCCATCATAGAAAGAATAGGTTAGAAATCTTTGTTTGATAACAACTCTTAGGTTTAGAATCACAAGGTATTAAGAGTTCTAAATCCATGATCATACTTGAATAGATGAAACATAGTACCCTAGGCCTACTTATTCATATTTTCGGCCATCATAGGAACAAGCTATCAAAACCTTCCAAGATTTATAGGTTTAAGATCAAGGGATAGTTAGAAACTCAAATACATGATCATTTTCTCAAAAGTTGAAACAAAACCCACCTAAACCATATTACATGGTTTCGGCCTCCTTAGAAGGAAAGGGCTAGGTAGCTTTGTTTTACACAACCTTCTAGTATGTTAAAATACAAGTAAATACAAGACTATAGAAAGTGGTTTCAACTCAAAAGGAGTTTTCTACCATTTTTAAGAGATTTTTGAAGTTTAAAGCTTAATAAGAACACATAAAGCAAATAATGAAATAAAGTGATAAACTTGTAAAGAAATTTATATGAGAGCATTACCCTTAAGAAGAGGAAGAACTTTAATGAAGAACACAAGTGCAAAAGACAAATAAAAATGCAAGCTTTAAGTAGTTGAAAATAAGGAAGAAGAAGTGTAAGAGTGAAGAAGTGATGAAGAAGAAGGAAAAGTGAGGAAGTGTAAATGAAAGGGGTATATATAGGGAGAGAGGGGAGAGGCCACGAAATTGAGGGAGAAGAGAGGGGTTTGGAGTGGCTTGTGGAGTAAGTTTGAGAGTTATGGCTTGATGGGATGGAAAGAGGAGAGAGAAATAACTTTTAGATTAGAGTAGTATTATAATTTGAAAAGTATAATGATTATACTTTTGGAGTGTGTAAGAGTCTCTCCCATCATGTCACTTCAAGTCACTTCATCCCTCTCTGTGCTCCATTTTATACCCGGTTGCATTTCCGATCGTAAATTCCCGACGTTTTCGCCCGAATAAAATATTTTATTTTATTTTTGAACGAAAATTTTCAAAATAACCAAAGTTGAAGGAAACATGATAAAAATACTAACCGTCTCGTTCACGGGTCAAAATTAGGTTTTCTGCTCGGTAAACGGATACCGGCAGTGAAAACGCAGATCGGCTTCCGTCTGAATTTTCAACCGAAAATCTTACCGTGACTTCATATGATATAACAACACAAGAAAATGATTTTAGTTTAATTAAAATCATCCTCTGAGTTTAATCTAAAATAAACACATTTAAATATGTTTATACTGCTGCAGAAAGCATAGGAAAAACAGGGTGTTACACATACAAGAAATGGACGTCCATCTGAGAAGAAAAGACAACGTCGAGATTTTCAGGCCAATAGAAATTCTCAGCCGCATGCACGTAAGGAAAATGATGCCTCCATTCTGAGTAAGACCCCTTCGTCTACGGCCAAGGAACTAAGGTTCCGAATCTGTCTCAGTTCCCTGGTTTGCATGGTCAGATACATAAGGAGGTGGAGAAGACTATTTTGAGTGCCAAGTTGGGGAGTGGAGTTGGCAAGTTGAAGAAGGGGTTGAAGGGCAATCCTAGAGATGCATCTTCGGATGCTCTAAAACCTCATGACCCGGGTGAGTCTGCTAGTACTGTCGTTCAAATGGAGGATATTGATGAGATTATTAGAATTGGCCTTGCTTCTCTGGAAAAAGAGAAGGCGGCTAAGGAAAGGGTTCATGACGTTACACCCATGCAGGAAGGGGAGGCGTGATTGGCTTGGGTCTGGTTCTTTCCTCAAAATATTTTTTAATGATTGATTTTAAAGATCTTTCTATTTTGTGTTGGAACATTAAGGGTGCAGTTAATCCTGCAGGCAGAAGACATGTTAGGGAGTTGGTGCGCAAACATAGGCCCTCCTTAATGATTCTGGTGGAAACTCATAGTCCTTTTGTGAGGACTGAAGGGTTTTTGGAGAGGCCTTGGTTATAAAGCAGTAGGTATCTCGGAAGCTCAAGGTCATGCAGGGGGTATTTGGGTCATGGTTGAGGCTGGTTGTGACATTTCTATCTCTATTGTTAATATTTTTCACCAGGCAGTTTCCTTTTCTTTAAAAAAAGGGAGAAAGGAGTGGACTTGTACTGCTATTTACGCTAGTCCTATGCCGGCTGTTAGGGAGTTGTTGTGGGATCATCTTGTTACTATGAGATCAAACATTAGGTGCCCTTGGCTTCTTGTTGGTGACTTCAATGAAGTTCTTCTTCCTTCTGAGGTTAGAGGTGGGCAATTTTCTTTGAATAGAGCTCTTAAATTCTCTACTGTGTTGAAGCAGTGTGAGCTCCTTGATTTGGGAGCCACTGGGAGCTTGTTTACTTAGTATAGGTGTGCAGTGGGGTCTCGGCCAGTTTCGAAAAGACTGGATAGAGCCATCTCCGATTGTACTTGGCGCAGCAGTTTTCCTAATGCTTATGTTGAGAATCTCTGTTGCATGCACTCGGATCATAGTCCTATCCTTATCCGTTGTAATTCGGTGGTGTCGGATAAGCGTGCTAGACCCTTTCGTTTTCAAGCAGCTTGGACCCTTCATAATGAGTTCTGTTCAGTGGTGCAATCTGCTTGGGCTAATGGTAATCATGCAGTTCTTGACAGTTTGGATAGAGTTAAAGAGGACGCTCTGGAGTTTAATACTAATGTGTTCGGTAATATTTTTCGTAGAAAGTGTACTATTGAGGCTAGACTTCGAGGTATTCAGAGAACTCTTGAGCATAGTGATATTAGTAGCCTAATGGTGTTGGCTGCGGATCTTCGTAAGGAGTATAATGATGTCCTGCGTCAAGAGGAATTACTTTGGTTTCAAAAGTTTAGGGAGAAGTGGGTCAAGCTTGGTGATCGTAATACCAAGTTTTTTCATACCCAAACTATTGTGCACAGAAGGAGAAATAGTGTCCATGGCCTTTTCTTAGAGGATGGTTCTTGGTGTACTGATGTGGACCGCCTTAAGTTGGAGACTTCAAATTTTTACAAAAAATTGTTTTCTCGTAGGCTTGAGGCTAACGAGTTTCGGCTTCACGAGACAAGTCATCCTTTCCTGAGTTCTACTGGGATTTCTGTTCTTACGGGTGATGTCTTGAAGGAGGAAGTGAAGAGAGCGGTCTTTAGCATGAAGTCTTACAAAGCTCCTGGCCCGGATGGTTTCCAACCTCTCTTTTTTAAACAGTATTGGGATGTGGTTGGTGAGGATGTGTAATGCTTTCCAGAGAGGTTACTTCGATGAGAGGTTAGCTGAGACTCTTGTTGTTTTGATCCCCAAAGTGAATAACCCGGTGCATCTAAAAAATTTTAGACCTATTAGTTTATGTAATGTGGTCTATAAGGTTATCACTAAAGTTCTGGTCCAATGCCTTCGGCCCTTCCTTGATGAGATTATTGGGCCTCTCCAGAGTAGCTTCATTCCGGGTAGAGGCACGAGGGATAATGATGTGGTGGCTCAAGAGGTAGTTCATTTCATGCATCACTCTAAGTCTGTGTCTGGAACTATAGCTTTTAAAGTCGATCTTGAGAAAGTGTATGATAGAGTGCGATGGGATTTCCTTGAATTAACTCTTCGTGAGTTTGGCTTCCCTGAGATAACCTTGAGACTTATCATATGGTGTGTCAGGTCAGCTCATTTATCTATTCTCTGGAATGGTGCTCAATTGGAGAGTTTGAAGCCAACTAGGGGGCTTAGAAAGGGTGATCCGCTTTCCCCGTACCTGTTTGTTATTTATATGGAGAAGTTGACCCTCATGATCCAGGATAAAGTCAATATGGGGCTTTGGAAACCGATCCAGGTTACTAGAGGTGGCCCTGGAATTTCTCATTTGTTCTTCGCTGATGACGTGCTCCTTTTCTGTCAGGCTAGTTGTACTCAAATAAAGCTTGTTGCTAATACTCCCAGAAATTTTTGTGAGGCTTCTGGTCTTAAAGTCAATTTAAAAAAGTCGCGAGCCATGTGTTCCTCTAAGGTGCCAAGCCAAAGGAGGGGGAGATACTCTAGTTTATCTGGCATCCGGTGTGTTGGTGATTTAGGGACGTACTTGGGCTTCCCTCTGGTTAAAGGGAGAATTAACAATTCCTTGTATAATGGTATTATTGAGAGGGTTCAGAGTCGTGTTGCTTCTTGGAAGGGCAGACTGTTAAATAAAGCTAGGAGACTTTGCCTAGCTAAATCAGTGATATCATCCATTTCTACTTATACCATGCAAGTTCACAGGTTGCCAAAGAATGTTTGCTCTAAGATCGACAGTCTAACTCGTAATTTTATTTGGGGCACAAATCACTCTGATCATAGTTGGAGTCTTGTTGACTGGAAAACTGTAACGTGCCCTATGAAGTTTGGGGGCCTAGGGTTACGGGATGCTCATTTAGCAGATCTTGCTTTGCTTGGCAAGATGGTATGGAGTTTGCTCTATGAAGATCATAAATTGTGGGTTCAGGTTTTGAAGCACAAGTACATGCGTTCTAGCTCCATCTGGGCCTCTGGACGCAAAGCCAATGACTCGATCATTTGGTGTAGCATTTGTGGTGCTGTTGAACCTTACGGCAGGGATTTGGTCTTCGTATGGGTTCGGGCAGAACATCCTTGTGGTACACTGATTGGACTGGGCTTGGACCTTTATGCAAGTTGGTTCCTTTTGTTGATATTTCGGATAGTGACATGCAGGTGAAGGACTTGTGGGGTAATGGGTCTTGGTGTTTAGAGAGACTTGCAACTCAGTTACCCAATTCAGTGAAGGAAGTGATCAACGCTACTCCTGTTCCTTTGAGTGTGCATGAGGATCTCTCTGATTGTTGGATTTGGCAGGGGTGTAAGGATGGAGTTTACACTGTTTCTTCAGCTTATTCCTGGCTTTTGAAGAATGCTCGTAGTTGGGATGAGGCGCATGACTGGCGTTGGGTTTGGAAAACAAATGCTCCTGGGAAAGTGCAATATTTGTTATGGTTAATTCTTCATAACGCTTTACCCACTAACAACTTACGTCATTTGAGGGGCATGTCTGTTATGGGAACTTGTCAACGTTGCTCTGGTAATGAGGAACACATCATGCATTGTTTGAGGGACTGCCCCCATTCCAGAGAGTTGTGGATGAGGTTGGGTTTTTGGGTACATCCTTCTTTTTTCTTGATGCAGGAGGTTAATCTTTGGATCCGAACCTTTACTTCTGGTGAGAGTGCAACTTTGTTCATGGCTGGGCTGTGGTGGTCTTGGTGTTGGAGGAATAATGTGGTTTTGGGTGATGGGAGTTGGTCCATTAAAGATGTCATGCATAGAACGCTTCTGAGTCATGATGAGTTCCTTGCTTTTCTTGTGGCTGACATGAAGCGGGGGGAGATCAGTCCGAGGCTGGTTCACTGGTGTGCTCCTTCGGTGGGTTTGGTGAAGTTGAATGTAGATGGTAGTTACTATGAAACAACCTCTACTATTGGCTCTGGTGGTATTCTCCAATCTCATGTGGGGGACTGGCTGGCTGGGTTTTCTTGCAAGGATGGATGGAGTTGGAGAGGTTTTGTTGGCTGAGCTTTTTGCTATTAAGCATGGGCTAGAGCTTGCTTGGGATCTTGGGTACAGGAATATGGTTTGTGAGACTGATTCCTTAGAGGCAGTTCATGCTATTCAGGACAGGAATGCAGTTCAGTTTCATGCTTATGGTGCTATCATCTTGAGCATTCTAGACTTGATGGACAGAGCGTGGGTGGTGTAGCTAACTCATGTGTTTAGAGAAGCCAATGCTTGTGCTGATTTTTTGGCCAAGGTTGGGGTCAAGCAGGAGGGCATGTATAAGCTTTGGAGGGATCCTCCCAAGGATATGGGCTCTCTGTTGTTGGCTGATGTTTTGGGGCTGAGGTTCCAAAATTAGTTGTTGTTGTTTTTCTTTTTCTTTTTGCTTTTTTATCTTACTTACCAAAAAAAAAAAATATACACCACCCATGTATGTTAAAGGAATTTGTAACATGTGTCCATTGGATAAATCTATACAACCATAAAAAGATTTTCTAATTTAGTCATAATTTTGTTTAAACATATCATTATTATTTAATAACCAAAATATAAATAAATATTATAAACAATTTTTATTTTATTTGAAGCTTTATTTAAATAATTTTCAAGTCAGCTTTATAGTTAACGAACTATTCATTATAATTATGATTCATTTCATCATTAAACTAAATAAAAGTACAGATTGAAGGGGAAGTGATTTTCTTCAAAACGGCATTTAAAAAAAAAAAATTGATAGTTGTCTGTAGAATATATATATTGGTTTTTACAATAACTTTTCAAATGCTTATAAAAAAAAACAATTTTCCAAATAAAATAATATACAAAATATTTTAGTAAACTAATAATAATATTTAATATATAGTAGAATAGATTCGTAATATGGTTACAGACAAATAAAAGATTTGATAATGTTGGGTGAGATTGTTGGCCAAACTAATACGACCCACATTGATTTTGAAGTCAGTGATTGTGATTTACTACAACGGACGAAAAGGAATAAAAAAGAAAAGAAAAGTGTCATGCATGCACTTTTCTTAATAAAGAAAAGCCATTTACGAGAGAGTATGTTAAGTTACTTGTCTAATTATTGTCGATAAAGCTAATGCAATATATGCTAAATGAAATTGACTTTTGTTGAAGCATCTGCTCTTTGAAGCTTCCACAATATGGGAACCCACAACTGACCTCAGCCTTCTACAAATAATATGGAGTTAACAACGCACACATAAGAATCTAAATCTAACCCAACTCCTTATTTCGTCACAACAAATGGAAAATAGAACATGAAAAATTAGAAGGTAGGGAATAAGATTGATTACCTAGAGGTTTGATTAGAACTTTTTTCCTGGTAACGGATTGATTATAATGATTATCACTATAATAGGGGATTAGGTTCTACTACCTCTATAAAGTATGCTTTATTTTCGTGCGTAGCAACAACTTTTTTTTTTTTTTTAAATGTAAGTTGATCTCATGTCATGATAAATTTATTGATAAAAAAGAAAAAAAAATCATGGGACACATAAATCAATACGTGGGCAAAGAACAAACATTAAGCCTTCTATTATTTCTCATTTTATATTTTTGAGATTTATATATAACTATTGTCTGGTAGAGAGTCATTCTTTTTGTCTTCCTACCCATGAATTTTATTTTATTTTCTTTCAACTTTGTATAAAATATGACTCCCATGATTTGTTCGTACGGATACATGTGTTTTCCAAGTTTTTTTTTTTGTCGTTATATGGTTGTCCAAGGTTTTGTTTTTTCCAAACAGATTTTATCTTATAAAAAATCTACAACTTGGAAGTTTGGAATTGGAACCATAGACAAAGGCATGGGCAGAGATTTTACGATCAGATCAAATGAGTTTTAAAATCACGGCGTGGTTAACACAGACATAGCTTTTATGTTAAAACATCATTGTTTCATAGATTGAATTTTTAAGATTATAATATTGTTTGAACCTAAAATAATCTAATAATAACTATTCGTTGAAAACATCATTAACATTTCCACCAAAACGAAAATCACCTTAACCACAATAGTTATCATTTGATTTTGCGTGTTTAGAAACACGGTGATTTCAGCTTGGGCGGATGCTACGGTGAGAGACCATCTAATATCTCTCACCATGAGCAAGCCCCTGACAGCAAATCTAAAAAAAATGCAGCCAAGCCCTCATGATCATTTCCTTCTCTCTCACTCCCCTCTCTCTATCTCCCCCCTCAATCCCCATCGCCTAGTCACTTCCCACTCCAGCCTCACCCTCCAGCCAGTGTTTCAATGATGAATGCCAGTGCCGGAAAGCTGAAGAAGTGTACTGGAGGAAGGAGAGGTGGCGGGCCCAAGAAGAAGCCCGTTTCAAGGTCTATGAAAGCTGGACTCCAATTCCCTGTTGGAAGAATGATCTTTTGCTCCTCTGATTCAAATGCTTTATTAAAAGAGTGTTGGATGTTAAATTGGGAGCTCTGATTTAAATTGGAGCTTGGAGTATATAAGTTATAAACACTTCCCTTCATTTGATCATTTGACTGTAAGAGGGGCCAATTTTCCTTCTCCTTTTTTAAGTATGATTCATAAATTAACCCACCCACACTAACCTCCTCACCATCCACCTTCTTGGATCTGACCTCTCCAACCACCATTGTCAATTCTACCTTCAATTTTGTGAAATAAAAATTTCAAGCATATTCATGAGGAGAAGCAGACACACAATAGTTAGAGGAATTTCAAAAATCCAAAATTTAAATTCCTCTCTCTCGCACTTGCCCATGTCTGTACAATGAGCAAGCCATCATTCACCTAAGGCAAAGAAGGCCTATTCTTGGGTTTCAAAATTTAATGGGTCCTTTTTTCATATTTTTTTCAGCTTTACTTCAAGCCATGTAATCGTTCACCTCCACCCTTTTCTTTTGATAAACTTATGGAGCTCTCTGTCTTGCCCTGCTCTCTCTCTCTCTCTGACCAATCTCTCCCCACGGGTTCTACTCCTTACGTCTCCCCTTCCGCGACCTCATTGACCTCGCCCAAATGTGAGAGAGGGAGGGGAGAGAGAGCCGGCAGAGGTAGGGAAGGGTACCGAGGGTGTGGGAGACTGAGTGAAAGCAGTTGACTGTTTGATGGAGAGATGGACTGGAGAGTTATTTTATTTTTGCAAATAAATCCTTACAAGGACTAAAAATAATTTTCTTTTTGTAAAAGCATCCTTGCGCACGGTGAGCGACTTCCTACATCGCTCACCCTAGAATTTCCCTTCAGGTTGACATGTGTTTCAGTTGCGACAGTTATTGTGAATAGCTTTATACAAAACGTGATTCCAACCTTCAATCATGTGGTTCCAAACAAACTATAGAATTCATTTATAATGAGATGAGATAAAATAACAATTTATTTATAAATCAAATATAAACATACTCTTATCTTATTTACCTACTTTACAAATAAAATCACTTTAAATAAACCTTTTCCGTTCATTTTTGTGTTCCTTAACAAGTAAAGCACGCAAATTTCATAATGGCTATCACCCTCTTTAGATCATGTACCAAAAATTTGCATAATCTGAAGGATAACACAGTTTGGCGAGCTCGCTTACACACACCGATAAATTAAACAACCTTCCTAGCAAAAGAGGGAGGAAAAAAAAGAAGAAGAAATAAAACACAACCTCATCAAAATTTATTCACTCGAATAAAAATTTGCTTTCAACATTTTCCGGAAAGGAGAACAGGGATGGAATTTCGTGGTACAGCTAAAAGTTCACAACACAATTGATAAAAACAATTAACCAATAAAAACAAATGCGTGAACAAAGATCAAGAAACAGAGAAGCTCCCAAATTAGATATTCAACCCTATACAAGATATATGTTACAGAATGTGCATTCAATATAATAGATGAGTAAAAATATGGTTAAATTCTAAAACCCAAACCAGGCCACCTCTTTGTCCCCTCCTTCTTTGTCCTCTTTGAGTTGGGATCAATAAGGTTTTCAAGAGATTTCGCTTTTCTGTCTCGTGTCTTGCCTGCTTCTTTCAGAAGTTCAGCCAACCGACGCTTTTCATCTTCAAAATCCGGATTTGCTATACCAAGCTTTTCCTCTCTCAATTTAAGGACATATTCTAATATCTCAATTGCATCTCCCACCCTGAAGAATAGCATCATATTAGGGTAAGAACTAAACACACCAGGTTCAACAAACATACAAGTGTTATGGAATTACAAAACTTAAATCAGATTTTAGATGTATTGTATAAAAAAAATGACATTATCAGAAAAATAACTTGAAATCCAGACGCATGAAGAGAGTAGAAGCTAGGTATAAAGTATGAGAAGAAGGATGAGTCCTATGAAAGATGAGCATTCAAACTATTAGTGGTTCCAGATGGAAACAGAAAAGTTATTCACTTGTGGTGCAAGGAAGCACATAATATAACATCAAATGTTGGGGTGGGGGATTTATAAAAAATGTTGAATCCAGCATGGAATCATGCATGCTTATAAGTCTGTAATCATGCAGCCCAACATATAACTATGGCAACAACTACACCACTTGGTAGCTCCTTGATCCGGACATGCAAAGTTTTTTGGGTTTTCTTAGGCTATTGTAATCAGAATACTTTGTGGTATTCCTTTTAGGATTCATGTTACATTTGTCCTTTGAAACTCTTTGTAATGATTTGAGTACCCATTGTACTCTTATTTATTATACTTATTTGTTTATCAAAAAAAAAACTTAGCTTCCAGTCAGAAGCTTATAAGTCTTACAATGATAACCAATAACTATAACTTCTATGCCTGCTTTAAGAGCACTTCCAATAACATGGATGAAACCAACCAGAGAAAAAATTAATTTAATCTGCTAAATCTGAAGAATTATGGAGAGAACCCCCAGTGAGTACGGGCTAAAAGAAAACAAGGATGTTGAAAAAAAACAAAATTTTTTTTTACCTTCCCATAGCATCATAAGTTGCTGCAAGATTGCTGTATACTCCAAGAGTATCTTGATGGCATGGGCCACACTCCTGTTCAAGAATTCCTCTAGCTTCTTCAAATAATTCAGAGGCCTCATCTATCTTGAACAGCTGTACACATGCCAATCCCATCTGGTTCAAAACAACTCCAAAGAAGGCAGACTTCCTTTCCCCACTGGTTCTGAGTTTTGTTACAGCACTCTCAAAAGAGTTTCTTGCTTCTTCATACCTCCCAATCATGTAATACATCACTCCCATTCGTGCTTCTATTCCGGCAATTGTGCTCTGCTGTCCTGGTTTATCCTCCAACAATTTCATAGCCTTTTGTAAGAGTTTCAGTGCCTCCTCAGGCTCATCTACAGATTCAAAAATGGCCGAAACCTCTGTCAAACCACCAGCAATCTCTTCTGCGGTGGTTCCAGGCACTGGTTTGGAGTATATTCTTAGAGCATTTTCACAATAGGACTTGGATTCTCGAAGCTTTCCAGTTCTGTGGTACAAATCAGCAAGACGTACAAAGACAGATGCAACTGAAGGGTGGTTTTCACCTTTGGATGATTTGAAGACAGTAAGTGCCTTCTGGTATGAGAATATAGCCTCATCAAAGCGACAGAGAGACATGTAAATGTTTCCAATGCTGACATCAATAGAAGCAACTTCATTGTCTTGTCCATTAGCAATCATAGCCATGCTGGCCAGGACAAGGTGCTCAAGAGCCGATTCATAATCTCCCTTGGCCTCGCATATAAGGGCCATAAGCCTTCTATCAGCTGCCTCTTCAAGAGATGCTGGTTCACTGTGTGCACGATGAATCTCAAGAGTTTTCTTGCACAGCTCCTCCGCTTTATCAAACTGCATCGCTTGAACATTGGCCTCGGCCAAGTATCTGCCATATACAATACCAATTTCATTTTCATCGATCATAATGGCCCTTAAATTTTTTCCTTAAATCATACAATGCCAATTTCATCTTCATCGATATATCATCAAATAAACCCACTCTCCATATTACAAAATTTAATAGATATAGTCCAATTCAAGTACGATTACCAATGCAGGTAACCACACACAAACAAATACAAAAATTATCACTGTAATGCAATGCAAGAGACCGTTGATCAACTGTCTACACTTGTTTCAAATCCTATCAAAGGGAGAAAGATTCATTGCCAAGTATACCAAAAAGATAATAGATAGTATAGAATCAGAGTTGATATTATTAAACACTAAAAGGGAGGCCTGTTGCATGAGCCTCCCATCTGGTGGGGTCTGGAATGGTAGATGTACGCAGCCTTACCCCCGCAAGCGGAGAGACTGTTTCAGAATTTGAACCCGTGACCTCCAGGTCATAAGGTATCATCAACCTTACCGTTACGCCGAGGCTCACCCTCTTGTTCAGTTTTAAACACTATTGAAGTAAATTTAGCTTTATACCATGTTTGTATTTGCTTAAATTTCAAGGAATAATCAATCTCCCCTCTCCCAACAAAAAAAAAAAACTTTCTAACAGATTTTTCCTGGTGAGCAAAAAATTATGGTGAGGGACGGCTGCTGCATCACAGAGTCAATGTAAACCGAGATACATACAGATAATCCACTAACACCACACCAATTTACATGGTTATCTCAGGTAAAATTTTGATTATAAGCTATTTCGAACTCAAAAATATAAGTCATTTAAACACTCCCTACCAGCATATATCAAAACACAAAGATAACAAAATTTCATGCATTTTTCCACATCAAATTATTAAAACTAGAACACATACCGACAAGTCTCTCCAACTCTGGGATCGGTCTCACCCAAAGCTTGGATCTGAATCTGAAGTCCCTGATCATAGCAAGAGATGGACCTGTCCACGTGTCCAAGCATGGAGAACGTATCCCCCAACTGCATATACCCAGAGAACGCAGCAAGCGCGTGATCCGCACCGCGAGCCACGTCAGGGACCTGGATCGCGCGCTCCAGCACCGGCACCGCCTCCTCGAACCTCCCCAAGCTGCAGTAGATGGCGGCGAGGACGTGGAGGCTCATGGCGAGGTCGAGGCTGGGCTCGCCGTCGGCGGCGCAGAGCTCGAAGGACTTGGAGGCCCTGACAGCGTAGTCTAGGGCCTTGGCGGGGCCGTCGCCGGAGGCGATGGTGTCTCGGGCGAGCTTGAGGAGGAACGGGCCGAGATCCGGGTTGTCGAGCGATTCGGAGAGAAGCGGGTTCGGTTGTGTTGGGGTTTCGGGGGTTTTTTTCTTGGACCGGGATGGGGATGGTGAGGGTGGCTTCTTTGGGAGGGGTGATGGGGTTTTCATGACTGTGGATTCGGATCTTTGGGTTGGGGTTTCGGGTATGGAGATTCGGGGCGGTGGGGCGTCGGGTGGAGTTTTTACGAGACCCGGCATGGTGGTGAGGGAAGTTTGTGAGTGTTGTTATTGTTTAGTGTGAGGGTTGTGTGAGATTTGTAAAAGGGAATTGAGTTATGAGTGGAAGGAAGGAGGGAGGGATAAGAACTGGACACCAGTCTCAACCGAAAATGGTGTGAGTTATGTTGTGTGCGTTGTGTGTTGTTAATCAGATGTCTTTGCTATCAAAGTGTGAGCTGTGATGGAGGTTTCAAGCTTTTCATTTTCACTTCTTTCTTCTGTTCTCTCCAATCACTGTTCAGGATACTATGGTAATTCAACAACCTTCTTCTCCTTCACCTACAAGGTTCTGAATTATTTATTAACTAACTTCGTGTTTATTATGGAAGTTAGTTAATTTAGTTTAATTATCTTGATTTAAGTAAAAAAAATTAGTTACAATTATTAAACTATCATTTAATTATCTCAAAAGTATGTAATACTCTTGAAAAAATAAAAAAAGAATTGGTTGGATTGGTTGATTGTCTTGACTTTTGGAACACTAAAGTTAGTTAGAGTTGAATTAATTGGCTTTTGCTTATATTTGAGTCCACAAAATATGTGTACTTTTTTGCTTATATTTGAGTCTGGAGGGAGTACTTGATAGCCTTACTTGAGAATATCTTTTTGGCAAATGCTAACTAATGCCCTAAGGACATTGATTAAGGAAACAAAGATAGAAATTATGTATTGGGAAGTGGTGAATTCATTTTTTTTCAATTCTCAATATAAATTTTTTATTTTTTGATTCCTTAAACAATATCCTTAGAGCACTGATTAGCAATAACCTATTTTTTTTTTAATAAAAATGATTAAACTTTTTATTCTTTTTGAAAAAATATAACAATTCTAGCCACATGCAGTGGAACAAACATTATTACATATTTATATAATTTTACCATTTGATGATATATAATTGTACTTTTTTTTTATGCACCTACTAGTTTAAAATAGACTAAATCATACTTTTATCCCATATCTTTATTTTAGGTTTTAATTTGGTTCTTCTTTTATTTTTTATTCCGAAATAGTCCCTTATTTTACAAAAAAATATATTAATATGGTCTATTTTCTTGTTCTGAAATGATCCTTCTTTTATTTTTTGGTTCCGAAATGATCCCTTATTTTATAAAAGTTATAACAATATGGTCCTATTTGTATCACAATTTAAACAGAAACGACAGCATTGGAACCTAAAATAAAAATAAGAGGCCAAAATGGAACAAAAAATAAAAAAAGTACAAAATTAAAATCTAAAATAAAGATAAGGGAGCAAAATTATAATTTAGCCTTCAAAATAGAGTGTATTTAGTTTTTTCTTTAAAATTTTTGGTAGGAAAAAAAATTTTAAATAAAAAATACTCTCTTTCCTGAAAAAATTTCAAACTGTCACAGCGTAATGCATTTGGGTATTTGGTAAATTTACACTTTAATCTTCAGGCAACTGTTAAGTACCATATACATATCTTAAGTGGAAATGCCTTTTGTACATCACATGCTGCCTTACATGTGTTGAAGCAGAAGGGTGAGATTGCTTAGTTACGGTATAAAAAATAATGCCAGGTAAAGTATAAATAGCAAAATTTGGTTAATGGAAAACTAATTTTCTTGAACATGTTGTTAAAAGGAATCAGTATTCAGCTATCAACTGTCGGATAGGTTTAGTAAAAAAAAGAAATGATAGATGTTTAGCTGTGTATCTAGGCAGGTTTCAATCCATCATAGGGCATGAGTGAGAGTAATTGTTTCTACTCTTTTTAACAATAAAGTCAGTTTCATTAGGAGTGGATTGAAGTTTGCCTTGTATCCGAAACAAATGAAACACTAATCCAATTTAACTATTTTATAGACCATAAGATTAAGGAGGAGAAACCGGAAAATAAGTGCTGCAAAAGATGTTGGAAACTGTCATTATTTATTTCAATATATGATATAGTAAAATTGCTACTTTCACTCACCAATTTGTAAATGGTAATTACTAAATTAATGGTACTGCAACAATAGAATATACAAACTTAGATGCACTTCGAATAGTGATTAGTCCTTCGTTGACAGCGTAGGGATACACTGGGTTTAGACAAAAAAAAAACTTAGATGCACTTCAATATGAACTTATGTTGTTGTTTTATAATGAGAAGAACAGTTCATCAATAATATGTGATTATGTTTAACCAACCTAAACAATAACACCCTTTTTTTAACCAACCTAAACAATAACACTTAAGTTTTATGATCATAGAATCTGCAATGGCCCTGGCAGTATGGTCTGACATAACTGATATGAAAGGGGTGCCAGTGCCACACTGCAACTATTAATTGTCCCATTTATTACTTGCAAGTTGCCACCTCTGCCTTGTGTTGGTGGATCATGGCCATGGCTCATGCGTCCTCCAATCTTAAAAAACTTCCTCATAACATTCGTTATGGAATATTTCACCTGCAAAAATGTAGAGGATGATAAATAGTGATATTCAGGTGAAGAGCATTGCTATAATGCTCTCGTCAAAAAGAAAAACATCGGTATATTGCTAGTGCTTCTCTTGTTCATATTTGTGTGGCTTTAGACTTCGGATGGAGATCCGTTGTCTCATTTTTTTTGTCACATTCTCTGTCTCCTGTTAATTATAATTTGTTACTTAGTAAAATAAAATCATAATTTATTAATACTTATGTATATTCTTAGCTTTTGATTGACAGGGGATATCGAGACACCATTTTTTGGGACAACGGAACTGTACCTAGAGCTGTCAAAATGGGTTATAACCCGTGAGCCAGCCCGGCTCAACCCGGCTCACTGGTGGGTTGGGTTGTAAAAAAGTAGGCTCGTTTTGATCCTGGGTCAATTTGGCCCGGCTCACTTAACCCGCTGGTTAAGTGGGTTCAACCCGGGGTGAGCCGGGCTAACCCGTGAGCTGGCTTTTATTTTACACAGGCAGTAGGCCACCATCCAAAATGTAACAGACAGCCCATTTTTATTTTGGCCCAATCCATTTTCTCAAACCCTTGCTTTCCCAGCCCTTTCTTTCTCACTAGTCACTCACTTCACTACTCAGCTCACTCAACTCTCAATAGAACAAACCCTAACTGCGAACGGCGCCCCTCACCCAACAGCCAACACGAACGCCGCCGCTACGAATGGCCGCCGCTGCGAACGCCTGAGAACGAATGCATGAGAACGAACGTCGAACGCCTGAGAACTGCGAACGCCTGAGAACGAGCTGTCGAACCCCTGAGAACTTCGAACGCCTGAGAACTGCGAACGCCTGAGAACGAGCTGTCGAACCCCTGAGAACTTCGAACGCCTGAGAACTGCGAACGCCTGAGAACGAGCTGTCGAACCCCTGAGAACTTCGAACGCCTAAGAACTGCGAACGTCGCCGCTGCGAACTACCGAGCTATTCTCCCTCCGCCGCTGCCTCCTAAGCCATTCTCCCTTCGCCACTGCTCCTTTTGAATTCTGCTTTTTTTTTTCTTCTAATTTTAATTTTTTTAATTCTAAGTGAGCCAACCCGTTCAACCCACCAACCCGTGGTGGGTCGAGCCGGGTTGGCTCACTTTGACAGCTCTAACTGTACCTTAGACTTCAGTGGAACGGTAGGTCAACGGTTTGACATGACTAGTTACTCCTGAAAAGCCGTTTGGAAAATTGATTAACAATGTTGACAATTCTCTTCCTCTGCATATTTTTTATCAGTCAGAAAGAGGAAACAAAAAAACCTAATTACACCGAAAGCATCAGCTAAAATAGCAGAATGAAGTTGAGAAGGACAAAGGTCCCAAACATCAAAGGCTTGATCCGTAGAAGCTCCAAACTTTGCCAGCCAACTAGCACATTCATTACCTTAAAGTCCAGGGAAAGGACATATATGCGGCAGTTAGTGATTGGATTTTGTTTACCATCTCAGATATTTTCTTTATTTTTGTTTTGGCTCCTTGTAATGCAGAGGGGCAATGGCAGACATGTTAGGCATCTACTGATCTACCCTTGACTTAATGGCCGGTTAACATTCTGCTTTAATTAGTGCGATTGATACTTATACACAGTAATCAACAGTAAGTAGATTAAAAGGCAAAGAAACTGCGATTATTGTCATTCAACTAATGATATCATTGCAGATGATCAACTCTTTAGGTTGGATTGCCAACTAATATATTATATAAATAATTATATAACGATACCAACAACAAAAACGCTTTTTCATTATATGGGCTGGCTACTTGGCTATACAGATATAGAAAATTGTATTTTATAAACAAAATCTTGAAAAAGTCGTTTAGAAAATTGAAGAGAGGCAGGAATTATTATTTCAGGTTCAGGGTGTGGCATCTTCTGCAATACTGTAATATCTGCAATAGATATACATAAGAAGCGAAAACCATAGCACGCAACTTCTATTTATATATTACTGATGAGCAACTGGCAGTTCAGTCGTATGATCACTATGAAATCAAAGTCAATTAGTTCATAGCCACCATTTTGGTTTTGTATATAAGATCATTACAGTACAATTTATACTTAGATTCTCAGAAAATTCCAACTAGTTAAACCAAGCCCGTAATCCAAGTGCATTTATATATAGTAAGAATCATCAACAATTCTAATTAACTGATCAATGCATGATTAATATGTTCAAATAGTTAGAATTTGTTAGAATTAGTTAAAATTAGTTTTAGTTGTTAGTTGATTACTTGGTTATATAAGCCTAGTTTGCTTTATAATTTTCGCTTTTACCATTCTAATCAATATACACTTTTCAATTTCTCTTATTCTTCTTCTCTGAACCATGAAATCAACATGGTATCGGAGTAAAGGGAGAAGAGAAAGTTGAGGAGAATGAAAAATTATATATATTGATCAAGTGGTAAAAAGTAAAAAAATATAATGAGTAATCTTGGCTTACATACCAATATGATATCATAACGCATCGGCATCACAAATACAAACAAAAAGATACTTGGATATACATATGGTTGCTGTCTCTTCATTACGTTAAACCAGTCTACCACTTCTATTCTAGTTCAAAGTCAAATTTACTTTGTCTTTTATATCTTATAATATCTATTTGTGGTGAAGTCTTGAAATATATACTATGTTGTTAATTGAATATATGATGATTAAAACACGCAATTGGGATGTTGAGGGTCACATCATCGAAACCATGGCACTTCCCATGAAGTTGACTTCCTATCTTTGCCAATTTTATACCCATCATCATTTCGTTTATCAAGAGAAAATTTTAACTATGTATTGTGTTGTCAATCACTCTATCAAATATTAATCATGTTAAAATTGCGAGTTAAGTTAAAATTATACATATCTTTAGAAAAAAAAAATATATATTTGCCATTACGTAGCACGTTATTTTTTTTCAAGAAAACAGCGGCCAATTATTATATACTAGTAGTGATACAGTATATATAAAGCTTTTATGCCAACAAGGTGGTATTGATCAACGATGAATACTATGGTGCACCACCCACGTGATTGTATGTGAATCAATTGTTTTGCCACATGGGTTAAGTTGAAATTTCATCTCAATTTTTGGTCAAACTTGTTAATTTGTATATTAGGAACGTATTTTCTTATTTGTATTTTACAGAATACAAGCAATAATTAGATTATAAAATTGGGCCAAAAACAATGGAGCTTCATCGCCGTCCTTACCACGACGGCGATGTCGTCCCTTCCCACCGCCAGAAGAGGCCATCCTCCACCACCAACCCTAAAGCTTCTGATGCCCACCCCCTCCCTCTCTACCTGACCAATGCCATCTTCTTCACCCTCTTCTTCTCTGTCGCCTGCTACCTCCTCCACTACTGGTGCGACAAGATCCGCTCTTCCACCCCACTCCACCTCGTCAACTTCCCCAAACTCACCGCCATTCTCTCCCTCGTTGCCTTCTTCATTCACCTCATTCATCTACATCCTACTACCTCCTCGGTGATGTAGCAATAATGGTGGCGCCGTTGTGTTTCGTAATGTACAAAATTGGGCCTTGATTGCCTTCTTGCCTAAAGTCGTTGTCCGACGACAAATGCAGCACGACCAACACGCCCAGCATCAGCGGCAACCAATCTTTGCGTTGCCGTCGCCAGATCTAATCCTGGTTAACGAGATCTGGTCTTGACTGAGGAGGATAAAGAGGGGAGAAAAGGGAGAGAATGCATGATGGTTGTGAAAGCAATGTTGATGGTGGTGTGGGGTGTAAAGCCTGGTGCTGATGAAGGTGGGGAATGGTCTCCGGTGCAGGAACGCACGAACAAGGAGCGGCTCCTAGCAGACTTCTAGGCGGAGAGGTACATGAATGAACCGATTGCACACCAAAATGAGAGGAATCCTGAGACTGTGTAGGTATGATACTATATAGTTGAGGGTGACTTATATGAATTGATTGGTACTCCCTCCGGACTCAATTATAAGCAAAAAAAAATACCTATATTTTGTGGACTCAAATATAGGCAAAAGACAACCAATTCAACTCTATTTAATGTCGGTGTTCCAAAAGTCAAGACAATCAACCAATCCAACCAATTCATCTTTTACTTTTCCAAGATCATTACACACTCCCTAGACAATTAAAGGGTAGTTTCGTAATTGTAGCTCATTTTTTTTTTACATAAATCAAGACAATTAAACTAAATTAACTAACTTCCTTAATAAGTGTGAAGCTAGGTTTTTTTTGCTTATAATTAGGTCCGGAGGGAGTACTACCTATATCAACAAGATGCATCTTCTTTTCGGAAGCCCGCCACTTAAGAACTCCACAGTTAATCGTACTTGACTTGGAGCAATTCTGGGATTGGTGACCTCCTGGGAAGTTTTCTCGTGAAGCGTGTGAGTGAGGACAAAGCACGCTGAAAAGATCTGTGTTGGTCTATGGGGAGTGGGGACAGTCGTCAATCCACAGAGCAGCCAGGGATATTACAAATGGTATCAGAGCGGCACCTTTCCCAGTACGGTGTGGTTCGGGGAAGAACCAAGCGGAAGCTGGTGGGACGCCCGGTGCTGATGAGGGCGTGGGGTGGTCGTCGGTACAAGAAGCCACGGACAAGGAGCGGCTCCTGGCAGACTTCTAGGTGGAGGGGGTACATGAATGAACTGATTGCATAGCAGAATGAGAGGGATCCTGAGACTGTATAGGTATGTGACTATATAGTTGAGGATGACTTATATGAATTGATTAGTACTACCTATACCAACAAGATGCATCTTCTTTTCGGAAGCCTACCACTTAAGAACTCCTGTTAAGCATGCTTGACTTGGAACAATTCTGGGATGGGTGACCTCCTGGGAAGTTTTCTCGGGAAGCGTGAGAGTGAGGACAAAGCAGACTAAAGAGATCTGTGTTGGTCTGTGGGGACAGTTGTCAAACCGTAGAGCAGTCATGGATGTTACATGGGGGTGGTAAGGTGAGGTGGAGGTTTTGTCGCCACCATAGAACCACCACAATGAACAAGGAGCGGTGGTAGGATTAATTTGACTACAAATCTTCAGAAATAGTATAATGTATTTTTAGAAATATTTTGTATTTGTAATAATGTAATTTTTTTTTCTTGCTAATCAAAAGTTTGCTTGAGTTGGGTACCGGGGGCTCACTAGGGTCAGGGAAGGCCTCACGCCTTAAAGAATGCTTACAGAAGTACTTACAGATTACTCACCAACGAGGTTCTCACATTGGTAGTGGGATTCGAACTCACGACCGTGTGGGCTATTAGTTGTGTCCTTACCAATTGGACCAACCTTCGTTGGCTAATATTGTATTTTCAATGTCAATATACTTCACAAATACAATTTGACTACAAATTAATCAAGTTGAAAAGTCAAACAAACTATCACTTATCCCTTCCCTTGCCAAATTAATTGGTTCACAATGAGTCATGTGGGTGGTGCACCACTGCACCACTTTGGTGGACGGTGCATCTTAGATACCACCTTCGTCAACAACGAAAGATTGAACGGGAAATAGGGGAAGAGAAGAAGAAACAGCAATCTATAATTAATTTCATAAAATTCTCCTCATACAAAAACTTGTTTAACCTCAGCAAGATTGTTGGTGTTTACAGAGATATCCAGCGCTTGATTTTAACATATATATAAATATAAAACTCATAGCAGATCAGAAAATCTTCGGCTGTCAGCTTTTCTTTATATTTCTGCTTTTGATTTTCGGTTGCAAGCAGTGAGCTGGCTTGAATTATTCCATTGATACATTATATTTTATGAAAAGCAACACAGCACAACAGGTTAAGTTCCACCATGAGGCTTCCCTTTCCCTTGATCGTTCTTGTGATTAGAGTCGTATTCTTTGTAGTCGTCCGTATCAACTTTCATAAGCTGCCTTCCCTTCATCTGAAAAGGGACCTAGGGTGTTAGAGTTTAAGCCATATTAATTATATATAGACATTGGAGAAGTAGTTATATAAAAGGAATAAATGAATTATCATGTGTATTTTTGGTTAAGATTATTCTCGATGTAATATGAAGATATAACACTTTTCGACATAATTTGTAGAAGTGTTTTTGCCTTTGCAAAATCTTGATTTGTAGAAGTGTTTCTACCAACGTAATTTGTAGAAGTGTTTTTGCCTTTGCAAAATCTTGATCAAACAGGCTCTTTAAGCTTGATATTTTGATTTTTAACCTAAGACGTGCACTTCGAGTTTGAGAGAATTAATTAATTAACCTCGTCATTTAGCTAGAAACTAGAAATAGAATACAGGATAATTATTGAAATGCTTATGTATGATGTGTTTATATGGATTTCTAAGCTTGTGCATGTATTTATGCAATTACTTAATTTACCTTAGTTGGTAGTTTTACTACATCCACTACAATCCTCGAGCTGTTGACTCTAGCTACAAGAGATACGCAGAAACCAATTTACCTTAATTAGTTGTCTTTCAAATTAAATAGTATAAGTTAATTAAAATATATCTCGACAACATGCTTACCTGGATACAGTTCAACAAAGAGCAAAAGAAAGATGATTAAAGAAATTCTGAGCTTCGGATCCATATAGAGTTGGATATAGCCAGTTAGTTTGAACGATGGTATCGAAATTGAGAGGCAGGGGGAATGCTTTTATAGTACGTAATGCATTGCAGTGAAGCCTTTAAGTTTTTCTTTCCCTTTCTTCTTTTCTTTCGTCTTTATAAGGCCGGGGAAAGCAATTGAGGAACGGGGGTTATAATAGGAAAATTGGCCCATCTTATATATTAAAAATGCTTAAGAGTTTATTTGTAAAAGAACAAGAGTGCATTTTTAAATTATAATATATATATATATTAAATTAAAAAAAGTAGATATTTATGTAATCACTTTGAAAACAAACTCAATTTTAAGAGAGTAAAAAAAAAATTAATAAAATTATCTACTGTCTATCCTAAAACGAGTAATTGCGTGTTTGGAACCGCGTCTACATTATCCAGAAGTGCGTCCATTCATAAGCTATAATATATAGCTTCCAAGTCCAGGACGTGATTCTCCACATTTTGAACGCACCACCAAACATACTATAAAAGGATAATGCGATACGCATTGGCATGTGGACAAAGTCAACTCTACTAATTACCTATAGTTGGATCAATACCTATAAAAAGATAAAACCACTCTTAGCAAAAGCAACTCATAAAGTGGTACTTGACGTATATATGTTGCTCTAGCTAGCTACATTATTCTATTGGTTCTTATTATAGAAACATCACGATAAATTAAACTGTGTTGTCTGATCTAAAATTTTGTTACCGATAAACACTCTCATTCTAAGATAGTCAACGATTGGATTGGTGCTTATGAACTACGATATGTGTAATTTTCATGCTAGCTTTTCTATGAGTAGGGCATCATAATTTATAAGTTCGCTCTAGCCACATGATGTTTTAATATAAATTTTTGAAGTGCAATGAATATTGTATGGCTACGGACAAATTATGACTTCTCAGACACGAGAAATTGGTTCAGAAGCACTTAAAACAGAGAATCACTACAGGATAAGTTAATATCTAGTATGAGTGGAAGCTTTGATATGATGTAGGATCAATATCAATTTTTCCAAAGTGACAGAGGTCAAGACCTAATTTCAATCATGGCTACACACTAGTGTAGAAAATACTTTTAACTTCAGTTAAATTTGCCTTTTAAAATCAATTTTTGAACCGATGTCTATACAAGCGATGTTGAATGTAGGCATTTTAGACATTGATTCTTGGCAAAAACCGATGTCTAAAGTGTTCTTTCAATGTTTTTATAAATCTGTTGAACATCACTTTAGACATCGGTTCCTCCTAATAACCGAATTATTAGGAGGAACCGATGTCTAAAGTGATGTTCAACAGATTTATAAAAAAACATATTATATTAGACATTGATTCTAAGCTATAAAGGATATCTAAAATATACTTTAGACCAACTTTAATTATGGTTCTTAAGGTAGTTCTTAAATATAAGAACTGGTTCTTGTAAGAACCTTTATTGGAGGAGAATGATGTGGTTGTCAGGGTGTAAAACTGTTCTTGCCAAAAAAAAAAAATTTCCCATCACAATTTCCAATTAAAAAAATGCAAGTCAAATCAAAAAGAAAATGCAACAAAAAAGAATTTATTTTGTGATAAATAATATAAAAAATTGCAATATTTTTACTTTTTTTCATTATTTTTAATATAGTTTTTTTTAAAATTAAAAAAATATATAAATTAATATTTTAAATTGAAATAAAAAAGCTATATAAAAATATAAATAATAAGTGGGATCACATGTGGGACCCATTTAAGAACCCAAAACTAGTTCTTTCATTGAAGTGAAAAAGAGGTTGGGTTCTTATATCCCAAGTGGCATCTTTGGACCCATCATATGTGTGTTAAGAACCAAATTTTGGTTCTACCATTGTGGATGCTCTTAGTCATCGATTCTTGAAAATAACCGATGTCAAAAGCCTTTTTTAAAAAAAAAAATTGGATTTTTTATATCAGTTTGGTCACATTCAACAAAATAAATATTAAAATTGAACCGACATCCTGATGTAAAAAGTATATTTTGCACTAGTGACAGCAATGTGCCACCTAGTAAGTTTAACATGTTAACCATGCAGAAATACTTTTGCAACATTTCCCGTAATCGGGACAGCATTTTGTCTATTACAAACATTACAGAGGTATCTGATTTGAATTCTCTCGCTCAACTCTTAATGGGCACAAGCAATTGCGACCATCAATTTTACCTAATAATCATGCTACCATAGAAAAAAACGAATGATCAATAAGCTTGTGGGGGGAGAAGTCTGTTTAGTATGTCACCTTGAACTTGTCTTGTAGCGACTGGATCTCCTATAGTCAATATGATTAATCATTTCATGCTCCAAATGCGGTGTCACGCTCACCAATTAATACCCACAGGCCACTGTACCACAACGATCTATATTGGATATGTATCTAAACCCATTCAGTTGATAAGTCTATGTAGAAGAGAGGTGACTATGCATGTGACAATTCCCTCTGTGGCTGAAACTTGCTAGAAATAATAATGCTTTTTCATGCAGAGGCATGTATATCATGACATAAGGATGCTTTTTATTTTCAAAGAGAGCATAATTAATATGTTGAAATAGGTTAGCTGAAGTTCCATATCAATACAATACTAATGGATAAACAAAACGATGGGTTTTGAGAACGCATGCACCCTAGTCTACCACGGATAGGTGAAATTTTATTTTGTTTTTTGGTATTTTTCTGGCTAAGTGGCTACTAAAATTCGTATTGCTAGACGTCATTATTCATTAAGCAAAAGAATTTCACAAGCAAAAGGTTGAATGCATGGCGAAAACACAGGCTTGCAGCTTAAACTCCCGGATCAATTTGTTTTGTTTATGGTTTTCTGATTTTATTTTATATTTTCAGAAATAATTACAAAAACGTTACATTGTTTTCATTCTGTTTTAAAAGATTTATATAAAAAAGTGAAAATATTTTTTTGTTTAAGGAAATCACGAAATCACGTTACAAAAATATCACTTTCTTTTCATTTTGTTTTCTATTTTCAAGTGTGTTTGGATGAGCATATGATAAACATAATTTTAAATTAAATTGATTTTGTAATATTAATTTGATTACAATTGAGTTTGAAATAATATATTTATGTTTGAATGTTATTATTTTGAAAGCAAGTTTGATGTAAAACTTAAGGTAAAATTTTCAAGTCAATGCAAAAGCTAATTTCTACAACTTCTACTAGAATCACATTTGAAGGCAATCAATTTTGTCAGATAATAACCAAACACATTTTTATTAAAATCACATTTGATCCGCGACAAATAAAATTCAGATATTATCAACCATGGAACCAAACACACACACCAAAGATATCTGTACCTACAGAGACTGGGGCGAAAGAAAGATGTTGAACAAATAGGAGCGGGGCAAGGATCCTAATACCCAAATCCTCCACGAAAATTATAAACGGGCAAATCCAACGTAGACTGAGTGAGAAAAATACTACTCGCAGCAACCCACCCCATTGTCATTACTAATACTGAGGTCAATTTGTTTTTTCAAACACCAAAATGGAATGTCAATAGATACATGGTAGATGTACACTAGTTTGAATTCAAATCGCACATATCGGATGCTCTAAGATAGATATATAACAAAAAGATATACAAAACCAGTATGTCAAGAGTCGATCTCAACAGAACAAAGGATTAATAACTGGAGGCCTCGAAGAACTAAGATCCCCCAACAGTAACTGGTCTCGAGATTGTATCTGTCCATTTTAAACACAGGTACAAGTTGATAACATGCCATCCATATAAAAATCTGGAAGGCAATGCAATGAGGTACTTTGTATAAGCATCTAATAGCGGAAAAGTAATAAAAGAATCATGCCAAGAATCAGCAGTTACTACACATTTCACAACACTAGACCAGAGGTCATCAATCCTCTTGCAATGATGGTGGTAGTACTAGATAATATGCATTCTAGAACAGAGGCCGAAACTAGTTTCAAGAGTGCTGGTACAGCAGTCCCACTACGGCAGCCCCTGATATGGTCTTCAACCGTACCTCACCTACACAGTTTAATCTGGCTCGAAAAATGCTTCCCTCAGACATTTGCCGCACAAAACGAGTAAAACGATCCCAATTTCGGGGTTCAAACATTTTTTTGTCCATTCTTACAAAGTTAAATGAGAAGGGGCGCCTTTCAATCCCATCCGAGTAGAACTTTGACATCTTCAGCACTTGGCTGAATGAGTCATCATCCAAATTAGTTGAATAATTTTGACCTTCAAGTGATATGTCACAGAGCCTAGCAGCCAGCAAAAGCTGTCTAAGAAAACCTTCAGGGCTACCATCAGGATTTATCTTCTTCATCACTGCATCTTGCATTTCAAAACAAGAGCAGCACATTGAGAATCCATACTTACTAAACATGCGAGCAATGGGTAAGTATCCGTCCCTATTAAAAGTATTATAATAGCCTGCTGTTAACTCCGATGGATGAGATTGTGTGACATAGTGCCAGTGAATGGCAGCCAATTTTGCTGATAAATGGACTTCTGTACCCCTAAATATAGTTTCAGCTTCCCTACAAATTCTCTCTCCGTGCAGTAGCAGCATATCTGAGTACCATTTAAGGAAAAATTCACCATATGGTGTGTTCCAAGAGCCACCCTCGTTTCTAAAAAATTCAGCATGCTCGGGAATTTGCATCAAACTTCCAGTACCAAATGGACCACCATTTCCCCATTCACGCTTTCCAATATCTCTTGCACATGCATTTAGAGAAGCAAGCATATACTGGCACGTGGCAAACAAGAGAAGAGAAAAGTTAAACTTGATGCTGATCATACAACACCATAAAGTTAGCAAATCGGTTATTGCCAGTCTCCCAGAGCCAAACCAACAACAACTCTACAACCTAATAGCTAAAGCTTAATTTTCAACCTACCTTATCATAACACTGAAACTCTCCAAGTTCATGAGAATTTGGCTTGTGCGAAGAGAATGAAGGATATCTTAGTTCACCATCAGGACCCATGCCAATATGTACACCCTGAAAAATGAAGGTTTGATTATTCGGTCTGAACATTCTGGAAAAAAATTCAAATAGGTCTTTGAACTTACAAAAGTTGTAATTGAGTCCTTAATAAAAATTTGTAACTAAGTCCATCATACACATCTCCGCTAGGTATTAAGTTTTCATTAGGATTCCGTTATGTGATCCATCAACTCATGCATTTATATATAGGTCCCTATACTTTTTTTGGAAAATTCAAGATAGGTCCCTGTACTTTTTGGGAATCCTAACGAAGATTTGTTGCGAGGGAGTCAAATTTTTGTTAAGTTTAGGGACCCAATTACAAACTTTTAAAGTTCGCTAGCCTATTTAAATTTTTCCAAAAGGTGTAGGGACCTACGGAGTGACTAAACCAAAAATAAACACAGTTAAACAAACTACAATGAACATTTGATCACAATAACTGGGAATTTGAATCTTCATTGGAGTGTAACATCCCAAAATCATCATAGAACCTTACTGTAATGATAACACCAAGCGACGGCCTGAAACTATCCCTGAAGTCCCTCATAAAATCCGCATATGCTTGAATAGGAGAACGTCCACGCAGCACAGGAAAAATATCACATCCAAGGGAAATGTATTCAATATTTCTTAGTCCAAACCTGTCAGAATATGCTAACTCTGGATCCTTTTGTATCTCATCAAGCACCCATAGAGGAAGTGGCATCCTACACAAGGGGGACAAACTTCCAAAGTATGAGGCCTATGACTAGTTAACAATAGCTACCTACAAAAATAGTAATAATTAAAGAAAAAACAAATCAACTCTGCTTAGATAAACATTAACAGGTAACATGTCCACACAATATTGAATAAAATAATTACATGCTACAAATCAATTTCCAAAGCACTATTAAAATATGTTAATAAAAACAATCTATGATTTATGTTTCAAGAGATTCTGCCTATATGAAAGATAAACAACCATCAAATATCTAAGGCTTTGTTTGGATGGATGGAGTGGAGTGGTAAAAACCCTTTACCACATTGTTTGGGAGTTTCTTCATTAATGGAATGGAATGTTTAAGAATGACAACCCAAACCGCTCCATAGTCCATCCCACTCAAACCCTCCATTTTTTACACCCTTCAATTTGGGGGCTTTGAAATTTCCCTTCATTCCCTCTTTAAATTCCAAATAATGGAGTGGTAAACTTTTACCTTTCCACTCCACTCCATTACTAATCAGTTCATTACTAACCACTCCACTCCATCTCCTTCAAAACTCCCAAACATAGCCTAAAATCCCAATTATAACAACAACAACCAAGCCTTATTTCACCAGGCAAGATAAGTTCGATGTATCCAGTGGTGGAACTTGACACAAAATCTTGAAAGGGCAGGAAACCAATACCAGCACATGAGGAGCTGATATTAAGAGCTAGAAAAACTATGTCAACGCCTTGAAAATTGTAGTCAGTCTTTGTAATTTACACCACAAAATCATATCCAACGGATTCTTAAATGAAATCATGTTTTTTTTAACCTTTTTTTTTAATGAAAAAAAAACTGACCTCTTTTCTTTTGGTGTCTTCCTTACACAATTAGATTAAGAAGTCCTAAAATAATATGGACACGAAGCTATACATATCCAGTGAGCAGAGCAAATGACATAAAAAAAAAAAAATAGCGCACCAAAAATACAGTAGTAATTAAGGAAGTGAGGCTTTAAGTTTCATCAGCTGCAATACTTCCATTAACCATGCTACTTCAACTGTAGCTAAACCTAGTTCGGTATTGCCCTTCGGCCTTCACAAGCCCAAGTCAACCTCAACATTTCTAGTCACTTCTAAGAATCCCTACGGGAGCTAAAGCTGTCCCCCTCAATGTCTGTATCAATCTATGGCATTAGACTCTAAAAGATATGAAAAGATTGTACGTTCGTCGCAAACCGCCTAACACAACCCTATGAACCTTAGATACCATAAGACAATTCTTTTAACAATCAAAACAGATGAATTTATTATTGCATTCCTCATATAGACAACAAATAAGATGCAAGAGGATTTCACAAACTCAGCTAATAAATCAACCATCTAGGCAAATTCTAGTAAACAAAAGCATAACAAACAACAACAACAACAATAAAAGCATTTTTATACTAAGTTAAGTCAGCTACATGAATCAATCAACATATCTGCATTATATAAACAAAAAGTATAATCCAAATAGAATATTGGATTTCACCTCAATTTAGCAATGGAAAACGCCAACTTAGCAACACACCTTATTTTACAGATTGAATTCAATTCAATTACGACATACCAATTAGGATCACCAGGACCTCTTCCATACTGATGAAACGCAAGAACAGCTCGAACCTTAAGGCCACACATTGCAGCCATAACGACGAGTTCGCGATAGCCTCGCCAATCATAAACCCTAGGCTCATTCCTCTCAACCAATCCCCACCAAATCTCTACAACGACGCCTTCAACTCCCGCCGCAGCGAGCGCCCTGAGCGATAACATCATCGCTTTCGGCCTCCAAACTTGACCTTCCAAACCGACGGAGTTCACCGGAAGCGTGACGAAGACCGGCGATCTCTTCCTCTGACGATACGCTGGGGAGAAATCGTGGTGGAGCTCGTAAGGGAAATCGCCGTTGTCGACGGAGCCACTGGCATCTGAGGATTTGGATGAATTGAGACGAGAAGAGAGGAAGAGGCGGCGAGTTGAGGAGGAGGAGCGAGTTTGGGAACGGCGGAAGTGAGTGAAGGGGAAACGAGTGAGGTGAGTGGAATCGTTGTGGCGAGTGGAGATGAAGGAAGGTGAGAAGGTTGCGGTTGATTGAGATGCCATCGCCATTGATTTGAAACGAAGAGAGGAGAGAGTGTGAGAGAAAGTCAGTTACGGAGTGAGAAATACAGTTACAAATTCTGCAATCTGCAAACACAGCAATAAACAGAGATGTGGAGGACAGATAACATACCATTTTTCAATTTTTTTTTTTTTTCGCCTTTTTGTTCCTTTGGAAAAGAGAAAGTATGATCCATTGATACTTTTTAAAGTGAAGACCCAAAGTGATCCCCAAATTTTTTAAGTAAAACAGCTTGGCCCCCTGAAAATAATAAAAGATAATTTGGTCACCCAAATTTTAAAACAGGGGACAATTTGATCCCCCAAATTTCATAACGGGGGACGTTCTGGTCCCTCCGTAAGGACCAAGAATGTCCCCCGTTATGAAATATGGGGGACCAAATTGTCCTTTATTTTTTTCAGGGACCAAACTGTCATACTTGAAAAATTTGAGAGAACACTTTGGGTCTTTACTTTACTTTTTATTTTCCAGGATTTAATTGGTTGCTATTATGTACCATTTTTTTATACGACGGTAAATTTATTATAAATTATTATATTATTAAAGATGTTTTTATCATAATTATTTTACAAGTTACACATATAATGATTTACAATTGATTATAATATTAAAAAGTTTACATTAAAAATAAATTAAAATTTTTTTCCTTTTAAATAGTTTTTGAAATGATTTTAAGTTTGGGAATTTTTTTTTGTCTTTTAAACTTTTTTTTCAAATTATTTGTGTAACTTTTAAAAAAAAAAAAATTATACTTACTTTTCTTAATGTTTAACTTAATTATAAGTAATATCCCTCTTATTTCAAAAGTCACACGGGAGTGTAATCATACTCCCATTTCCTATAAGGGAGGTCGATGTAATGATAATTAAATCTTAAGGGATGTAAATGTAATTATATTCTTCCTCTCCTTTTATTCTCTCATGTTTTCTTTCCTTCTAAACAAATTTTTATTGTTCAATTAACTTTTTAATGAAGGTTATATTTGTTATAAAATTTAATAATTTAAACTCCTAAAACCTTAATATAAAGTGGCCTACAAACAGGAGCAAAGGTTGTGACACCCTTCTACCCAGCATGTTATAAGGCAATTAATATAAATAATTTAATAATAAAAGCATGCGCTCATTTAATAAGTTTAAAACAATTGTCCATGGGTAGAAAAGTCCCACATGAACCAGTTACAACGCGGAAATAAACCAAGTTTAAAATCAATAAAACATGAAGAAATAACTACCCAACCCCGATGTCACACTCAGAGCTGGTATAACCGTTCCGGAAAAATAACATCCTCAGAATACAAAAGAAAAACAACTAAACATAAATAAGCCCTAACTATGAGTGGCGGCTCCTCAGAGTCACTCCTCTCCGGGCTGCTCATCGTCCTCTGCAAATGCCAATCAGGCCAAACACAAACAATACAGGGAGTAAGATTCATGTAATCATATAAACAGCAGGGGAATAGTACGCAAGGTAAACATATACATAAGCATACATCAACATCCAACAACATCATAACAACCAAGTATGCTATGCTATGCAATGCATCAACTACTCCGCTACTCCAACTATGCATGTGGATCCAAACTAACTCAGGATTAACGACTTTGGAGTTACATATCCGTATTGGCCATAAAAGCACCAACACCGGCAGTTCACCAAACCTTGGGTGAACCCCATGGATAAACGCATCAAACCGTGGATGCCTCATCACGGGGGGCCTCGGTCACCAAACCTTGGGTGACCTACCGTGGATGGCCAGATCACCGTACTCTCGGGCGATCTCCCCTCTGTCGAACCTCCCCCACCAACTACTCCAATGATCTATGCAAATGGCACAACAACAAACAATCTCAACCACCTCCTTGCTTGGACCATGAAGCTCCCAAGACTTTCAACATCAAACTCAACGTAACCTTAGACCCAAACCGTGGGGTCAAGGCTCCCTTGGCCAATAAGCACCAAGGTTCAACTCAACATGCTTGGGTTTATAAGCACCCAAGACTTCAACTTATCAACGTGCGGTAACCCAACGGATACCGACTTAACATTTGATTATCTAATTATCTTTTATAATTAATAACCAGGTTGTCTAATCTTTATCTTTGATTAATTATCTCAACTTATCATCATAGGGGAATGGGGTTAAAAACCCCTTAAGTCCTTTAATTGTACCACTGTCCAGGAGGTCAGCTCGGTCGTGCTCAGACCTTAGCACGGTCGTGCTTGGACACGTGAGGGCGTGTTGCCCTTTTAAGTGAAGCACGGTCGTGCTTCACACTCAGCACGGTCGTGCTCAGCAGCACGATCGTGCTATTTAACCTGCTTGGCCGTGCTGAGCAGCGCGGCCATTTTCCAGAATTTAAATGGGAGCACGGTCGTGCTCCCTGTTCAGTACGGTCGTGCTCAATGCACGACTGCACTGTTCTGGGCAGGAACAGAAGCCAAGTTCCAACTAGATTTTTAATGGATGAAACATCTAACCTTACACATTTATTAAACTTAATTATTCCATTAACAACTTTATCAACATACACTCATCAAAACAGTAACAACAACAACGATCAACCATTCAACATCATTATGTTAATAACAATAACATAGCATCGTATAAACAATCATCATGTTCATAGGCATATAACACTACAATAACCAGAAACATGCTATTACAGATTAAATGCCATATTACAACAATCAGACATACAAAAACACCGGGGTCATAGGGAACCCCGTTACCTTACACTACCCACTGCCTAATGAGTACAATCCCACTTCTCCCCATACCTGGATTGAAGGTTGATCTACTGACGGTCCCCAACGACGAACTGGTCCCGAATCCTCAAGTGGCTCACTCCGGTACTAAGCCTTGATTGATCAGAAATACAAACAGTCAGTATCTCTCATTAAAATGAAAGGAAACTGACAAAGGAAGAGGGACCATTACCTTAACACCAACCCAAACGCACTAAGCTTCCCAACTAGCTTCCACAAGTCCACTATGGCAATGAACGAAGAGGAAACAGGGAAAAAGGTCTCTCTGGCCGAACTAGTGACGGCTGTCAAAACAGAAATAGGGTTTTTACGTCACCCTCGGGTTCTGCTCACGATTATAAACCTCGGACTTGAGCACGGTCGTGCTTCTCCTTAAGCACGGTAGTGCTCCACTTAGCGTCAGCGAGACGTGGTCCACGCATTGAGCATGGACGTGCTTACTATTGAGCACGGTCGTGCTCAACTTAAAATCAGAAACACGCTTCTGACTTTAAGCACGGGCTTACTGGCTGATGAGCACGAGCGTGCTCATGTACCAGAAGGGACTTTTAGGCTAAAATCCCACTTAGCCCTTAACCATCACATTTAAATAAATAAAATTAACTTAATAAAACATTTTAAGAAAAACAAAGTGTTACAATTCCACCCCCCTTATAAAAATTTCGTCCTCGAAATTTCTACGTACCTCAATGAAAAGATGCGGATACGCCTCCATCATCTGACTCTCGAGCTTCCAGGTAGCGCTTTCCTCAGTTGCCCCGCTCCAAACTACTTTAACCAAGGGAATCTCTTTGCCTCTTAGCTGCTTCACCCTCCTATCTTCGACTCGAAGGGGTAACACCTCAAATGTCAAGTTCTCTTTTAACTGTATTGTATCAGGAACTATCACGTGACTAGGGTCATGAATGTACTTCCTGAGTTGAGATACATGAAAAACATTGTGGAGATTTGACAAGAACGGTGGCAAGGCTATTTGATAGGCGACTTCGCCGACTCTTTTAAGGATTTGGTAAGGACCAATGAACCTCGGAGTAAGTTTCCTCGCCTTCATCACTCTACCAACCCCAGTCGTCGGGGTAACTCTCAAGAATACATGATCACCTTCCTGGAATTCGAGCGCCTTCCTCCTTTTATCATGGTAGCTCTTCTGCCTACTCTGTGCAACTCTCATCTTTTCCTGAACTAACCTGATCTTTTCTGTTGTTTCCTGGACTATCTCTGGCCCTAGCACCACACTATCACTAGGTTCACTCCAACACAAGGGTGTCCTACATCTCCTCCCATACAGAGCTTCATAAGGTGCCATCCCAATGCTGGAATGGAAACTGTTGTTGTAGGTGAACTCTATTAGGGGCAAAAACTTGTCCCAACTTCCTGACTGTTCTAACACACAAGCCCTCAACAAGTCCTCTAAGGACTGGATGGTCCGCTCAGACTGCCCATCAGTCTGTGGGTGGTAAGCTGAACTAAGCCTAAGCTTTGTCCCTAACGCCTCTTGCAAACTATTCCAAAACCTAGAGGTAAACCTCGGGTCTCTATCTGAAACTATGCTAGAGGGTACACCATGAAGCCTAACTATCTCCTTGATGTACAACTTAGCTAACTTCTCCAATGGATACTCCATATTCATCGGAATGAAATGGGCAGACTTAGTCAGTCTATCCACAACAACCCATATAGCCTCAAAACCAGCTGGAGTCCTAGGGAGTCCAGACACAAAATCCATGGAGATACTATCCCATTTCCATTCTGGGACACTCAAAGGTTGCAACTTACCCGAAGGCCTTTGATGCTCTATCTTAGCCTTCTGACATACTAGGCACGCATACACAAACTCAGCTACATCCTTTTTCATCCTAGGCCACCAAAACATCCTCTTAAGGTCCTGATACATCTTAGTGGCACCTGGGTGCACACTCAATCCACTCCTATGACCTTCTTCTAAGATCAATTTCCTAAGCTCAGGAACATCAGGCACACAAACTCTATCCTTAAACCTCAAGATGCCATCACTGCCATCCTTAAAACTTAGGTCTCTACCCTGAGCGAGCAAATCTCGCTGGTCTAAGAAAAACTTGTCTAACTTCTGACCCTCTCTAATCTCATCCATCAAACTGTTGGTAACCTTCAAGGTATCAAGCCTAATACTCTTAGGGGTAAACTCACAAGCTAGACTAAGGTCTCTAAATTCCTCAATCAAATCCATCTCCCTAACCATCAAAGCGGAGACATGCAGGGTTTTCCTACTCAAGGCACCGGCCACCACATTGGCCTTTCCTGGGTGATAGGTCAGCTCGAAGTCATAGTCCTTTAAAAACTCCATCCACCTACGCTGCCTCATGTTCAACTCCTTTTGATCAAAGAGATACTTCAAACTCTTATGATCGCTAAAGACCTCAAACCTCGCTCCATACAGGTAATGCCTCCAGATCTTTAAGGCAAATACCACAGCTCCTAACTCTAGGTCATGGGTAGGGTAGTTCTTCTCATGGGTTTTCAACTGCCTAGAAGCATAAGCTACTACCTTACCATTCTGCATCAGCACACCACCTAACCCTTGTTTAGAAGCATCGCAGTAAACTACGAAGGGTTCACTAGGATTTGGCAAAACTAACACTGGTGCTGACGTCAACCTATTCTTAAGGGTTTGGAAACTCTCTTCACACCTAGAGTCCCACACAAACAACTGTCCCTTCTTGGTGAGACGGGTTAAGGGTAAAGCTATCTTAGAGAAACCTTCTATGAACCGCCTATAGTACCCGGCTAACCCCAAGAAACTCCTAATCTCGGTTACATACTTTGGCGCTTCCCACTGGAGCACCGTCTCTACCTTAGCTGGGTCCACTGCTATGCCACCCTTAGAGATGACATGTCCTAAGAAGCTCACTTCCTCTAACCAGAACTCACACTTAGACAACTTAGCATACAACTGCTTTTCCTTAAGGGTCTGCAAGACAACCCTCAGGTGTTCCTCATGTTCCTCCTTACTCTTGGAGTACACTAAGATGTCATCTATGAACACTACTACAAACTTATCCAAGTAAGGGTGAAAGGTCTTGTTCATGTAGTCCATGAAGACCGCAGGAGCATTGGTCACACCGAAGGGCATAACCAAATACTCATAGTGACCATATCGCGTCCTAAACGCTGTCTTCGGGATGTCCTCAGACTTAACCCGAATCTGATGGTACCCTAATCTCAAAGCTATCTTTGAAAAGACGCAAGCGCCCATCAACTGGTCCATAAGATCATCAATCCTAGGGAGGGGATACCGATTCTTTATGGTCACCTTGTTGAGCTGCCGAAAGTCGACACACAACCTCATACTACCATCCTTCTTCTTCACCAACAACACAGGTGCTCCCCACGGAGACACACTCGGCCTAATGAACTACTTCTTCATCAGGTCCTCCAACTGTTCCTTCAACTTAGCTAGCTCTAGAGGAGACATTCTATAGGGTGCTATGGAGATTGGCCCGGTGCCAGGCACTAAGTCTATGGTAAACTCAACATCTCTCTCTAGGGGTAAGTTATAAACATCCCTCGGAAACACTTCAGGAAATTCTCGCACAACAGGCAAGCTGGCGACATCAGGAGGGCTGCTCTCTACTTCCAGGGAAGCTAACATCATGTATATTTGGGCTTCGTCTTTCATCGAAGCTTGAACTTGGCTGGCAGAGAGAAGGTCCGGATTCTTAGACTCCTTTGGAGTTCCAAAATTCAGGGTTTTATCGAAACAGTTCAGGAGGACATGGTTGGAAGATAACCAGTCCATACCCAGAATAATATCTAGGTCTTTCAAAGGCAAGCATACAAGATCAGCAATGAATGTCCTATCATTTATAACTATATGACAGTTCTTGCATGCATAAGAAGTAGAAACAGGTTTATTTGTAGGTGTAGAAACCAACAAATCATACTCAAGGAAAGCAACAGGCAATTCAAGACTCTTGACCCTATCATGCGATATAAATGAGTGAGTAGCACCCTAATCATACAACACGGTTAATCGAGTTCCATCTATAAAACATGTACCTTGAATCAAGTCATCAGACTCGGAGGCTTCAGCTCCACTAAGAGTAAAGACTCTTCCAGTGGTCTTCAGTCGGTTGGCCTGGGACTTCTGATTCTTGCTGGCGCTGGGAGGCTCGGCCTTGGCTCCTTCACACTCTCGGTTGATGTGTCCTGGCTTGCCACACCAGAAGCAGATAACCTGCGTCTCCTTGCACTGAGACGAGTAGTGATCTGTAGCACCACACTTGCCACACCTCATGGGCCTAGAGACGTTAGAGAACCCGCCTCTAAACCCATCCTGCTGAAACTGTGGCTTCTTACCACTCTGCTTGAAATCTCTGCCGGTCGGAGCATACCTCTGCTTACCCTTGTCCCTCTGATCAGTCCTCTTGCCACTCTGGCTATCTGACCCTCTGGAACTGGCAACTCTGAACTGGCTGGCATCTTCATAGATCCTGCACTTGTTGACCAGAATAGGGAAGACTCTGATCTCCTGGTAGCTGATGACCTGCTTGATCTCAGGTCGGAGTCCAACCTCAAACTTCACACACTTCGAACGATCATCCGTCTCATGCTGGTAGGGAGTGTAGTACCTGGCCAGCTCCTCAAACTTGGCCGCATAGTCACCGACTGACAGCGACCCCTGCCTCAAAGACAAGAATTCCATCTCCTTCTTGTCCCTGATATCCGCTGGAAAGTACTTCTCCAGGAACCTCTGCCTGAACACAGCCCATGTAACCGCTGTGCCCTCAGCCTGCATCCTCTGCCTACAGTTATCCCACCAAGGCTCAGCCTCCTCGGTCAGCATGAAGGTAGCAAAGATGAGCTTCTGCTGATCGTTGCAATCCATGGCTCGGAAGATCTTCTCTGTCTCCCTCAGCCACAACAAAGCTCCTTCCGGATCGTATGCGCCCTTGAACGACGGAGGGTTGTTCCTCTGGAACTTATCCAGTCCCTGGAACTCAGCTGGCCCACCGTTGTTAGGGTTAACCTGCCCGATAGCATTGGCCAGAAGTGCCAATGCGCCAGCAATCGCCTGATCGTTGCGTCCTCTACCGGCCATTAGTTCCTGTACAAGTCCAACACAACTCTTAATACAGAAACTTAAGCGAGTAAAAGCTACAGGCAACCAACTTAAAACATCATTATCTATACAAGTATAGACAATTCACACAAGAGTCACACAACAGACTCACAACAGACTCATACCACGTCCGAACAAGGTCGAACTGCTCTGATACCACTAAATGTGACACCCTTCTACCCAGCATGTTATAAGGCAATTAATATAAATAATTTAATAATAAAAACATGCGCTCATTTAATAAGTTTAAAACAATTGTCCATGGGTAGAAAAGTCCCACATGAACCAGTTACAACGCGAAATAAACCAAGTTTAAAATCAATAAAACATGAAGAAATAACTACCCAACCCCGATGTCACACTCAGAGCTGGTATAACTGTTCCGGAAAAATAACATCCTCGGAATACAAAAGAAAAACAACTAAACATAAATAAGCCCTAATTATGAGTGGCGGCTCCTCAGAGTCACTCCTCTCCGGGCTACTCATCGTCCTCTGAAAATGCCAATCAGGCCAAACACAAACAATACAGGGAGTAAGATTCATGTAATCATATAAATAGCAGGGGAATAGTACGCAAGGTAAACATATACATAAGCATACATCAACATCCAACAACATCATAACAACCAAGTATGCTATGCTATGCTATGCAATGCATCAACTACTCCGCTACTCCAACTATGCATGTGGATCCAAACTAACTCAGGATGAACGACTTTGGAGTTACATATCCGTATTGGCCATAAAAGCACCAACACCGGCAGTTCACCAAACCTTGGGTGAACCCCATGGATAGCCAACGCATCAAACCGTGGATGCCTCATCACGGGGGGCCTCGGTCACCAAACCTTGGGTGACCTACCGTGGATGGCCAGATCACCGTACTCTCGGGCGATCTCCCCTCTGTCGAACCTCCCCCACCAACTACTCCAATGATCTATGCAAATGGCACAACAACAAACAATCTCAACCACCTCCTTGCTTGGACCATGAAGCTCCCAAGACTTTCAACATCAAACTCAACGTAACCTTAGACCCAAACCGTGGGGTCAAGGCTCCCTTGGCCAATAAGCACCAAGGTTCAACTCAACATGCTTGGGTTTATAAGCACCCAAGACTTCAACTTATCAACGTGCGGTAACCCAACGGATACCGACTTAACATTTGATTATCTAATTATCTTTTATAATTAATAACCAGGTTGTCTAATCTTTATCTTTGATTAATTATCTCAACTTATCATCATAGGGGAATGGGGTTTAAAAACCCCTTAAGTCCTTTAATCGTACCACTGTCCAGGAGGTCAGCTCGGTCGTGCTCAGACCTTAGCACGGTCGTGCTTGGACACGTGAGGGCGTGTTGCCCTTTTAAGTGAAGCACGGTCGTGCTTCACACTCAGCACGGTCGTGCTCAGCAGCACGATCGTGCTATTTAACCTGCTTGGCCGTGCTGAGCAGCGCGGCCATTTTCCAGAATTTAAATGGGAGCACGGTCGTGCTCCCTGTTCAGCACGGTCGTGCTCAATGCACGATTGCACTGTTCTGGGCAGGAACAGAAGCCAAGTTCCAACTAGATTTTTAATGGATGAAACATCTAACCTTACACGTTTATTAAACTTAATTATTCCATTAACAACTTTATCAACATACACTCATCAAAACAGTAACAACAACAACGATCAACCATTCAACATCATTATGTTAATAACAATAACATAGCATCGTATAAACAATCATCATGTTCATTTCTTACTTTTATTTGTTGATTGCTACTTTGATTGCTCTTTGTTTATGAATCTAAACAGGTTAGATTTGCAATGATGTATAATGACCCAAATCTGATATCTAAGTTGGAACCCACCTCCACTTACCGATGTTTCTGAGTGTAAAAGAACAATTTTTTTTTTGTATAACTTGTTGCATATTTATCACGGTATCACCGTTGCAGCGTTGCCTTCAGTTTTTTAACCTCAAAAGAAAATGATCGGAAAAATAATATATATATATATATATATATATATATATATATATATATATATATATATATATATATTAAGGGCAAATATGTCATTACAATAAAATTCAATTTTTCTTTCTCTCCTACCTTCTCTCCTACTTCTTCCAATCCAAACAACCTAAAAATCTATCCATTTTCTATCATACTTCTCTCTTCTCCTACTTCTTTCTACTCTACTTCTCTCCTCCCTACTTCTTTCATAATTCAAACAAAGCAGCAGGGAAAAGGGTTTAAGGAAGAAGGGAAGGAGAAAATGATTGGGAAGGAAAGATAATCCTTCAAAATCCTTCAAAACTCTCCTCAAGTTCTTTTTGTAGTTTCTCCAAATTGGGGGATTTTGATTCCTTTGTTAAAAAAATGAATTGGGGAGGATTTTTTAGAGTTATCCTCTTTTCTCCCTACCTTTATCCCCAAACCCTCTCCCATCCAAACTCCCAAACAAACCCTAACGCTGCGTTAGGAAGGAGTGAAACCTAGTGGAAAGAAAGAGAATGAATAGAAAACACACTAACCAAGAAGGTTTCCATTGTTTGGTTTCTTGAGAAAGGGAAGAGGGGAGAGAAAACATAATGTGGGACCACCCAATTTTTTTCCTCCCCAAAATGGAGAGAAAACATACATTTCGAGGTAATGCACATGGACCAAGGCCTCTACATTTGAAAGGATGGCTACTTTGTGTAAAAAGACTAGATGCAAAATTTTTTTTTTTTTTTTAAATTATTATATTAGGGTATTTTGATCATTTTATGAATAAATTTTTTTTTTCCTTTCACTTTCTACTTAACCTAACAAAGAGAGAGAAAAGTTTTGGTTTTCGTTCATCTCATTTTCTCTTCAACCAAGCAACTAAACAATCCCCTCATTTTCTACTATCTTTCTTTCCTTTCACTTTCTTTCCTCTCACTTTCTCCCCTAAAACCAAATAGAGTGTAAAGGTCAACAGATTTTTTAGATGTTTATTTAAAGATATACATTATTTAATGGTTGTCCTCTTGAAAACAATAAAATTAGTTTTTAGCCATCCCAACTTGAAATTTCTAGTTCTGCCATGCCTATTTTTAATTGCTTAAAGGTATGAGCACTCATTAATAGTTTAAACTATAAATACTTGTTTAAAAGTTTAATAAAATTATAAAACTTGTAAAATAATTTCACGATATTTTAGATAGATTCAATACATGCATCACGTCCCAGTAAAATCATTTGGAAGATATTTAATCTCACATAAAATATATATATGCACTAGTAGTACACAGGTATAAATGCCTACCCTGTTGATCAAAAAAAAAAGTCATGATTGATCAAAAAAAAATGCCTACCCTGTGTTGTCTTCTTTGCTTTTTCTCTCCCTGTGAGAAGTGGTGTTATCTCTCCTTGTGAGATGCTGTGAGATTTTTCTTTCCCTGTGAGAAGTGGTGTCATCTTTCTTTTTTCGTTCTTTCCTTTAACAACTCGTTACGATGGTGGACATAAGGATGATGGGATTTTTCTTTTCTTTCTTTTTCTTTTGCTTTGCTTGTAGATGTCTAGTCCATGCAAAGCATAAGTCTGATGTTCTTTTTGCATTGGAGGTTGAGGATGGTGTTCGGGGTTGGAATGTGGAATTACGTGATGAGCCGCTGCGAATGGGAAGTGGTGGCGGATGGTGACTGAGGGAGGAGAAAGAGATAAACCAAAACACTGACGATCAACCAGAGTCCACGAGCACAAATCAAGAAGGCCATTTTGAAGATAGCATCAATAGCTATAACAAAGGATTTCATGATTCTGGAACTGCATCCGTTACTAATGATAAGGCAACATGCATGCAAGAGAATAGGGATTTGATTGCTATCAATATTGTGGGTCCAGCAATGATTTGTGAAAATAATAGCTATATCAATAAGGAGCGGCATTATATAGGGACCGTTTCACTGGTTAAAAAGAAACATAGAAGATTTGAAGTTGTTGACTCTGCGCAAGGAATAGCTAGCACACGTGTTGCACGTGTCCAATCTATTCCCAGTGGCAAGTAAAAGGAACATTTTTTATTGGCAGGCACTAGTTCCCAGGCCTGCCAGAAGCCTTGATTATTATCAGCTGGAACTGCCGAGACCTGGGTAACCTGCATGCATTTCTATCTACAAATACCTCGTTCGGCGTTATGGGCCAAATGCGTTTTATCGTTTTTTCTTTTTTTTCTTTTGGAATTTTTAGTTTATGCAAATAAAGTTGAGGAACAATTGGCTGTGCATTGAGCCTTTCTTGCAGGTAGTTCGAAACATCGATTTCGATCACACTTTACGTGATGAGAGAGGATATTCCTTCAAAGCTAAATTTTATAGTTACTCTCCCAGACTCCAGGTGCAAAAAGAGGAAGTCCAAGGTCTCCTTCAAGAGGACCAAACTAATTATAGGACTGTTATTTCAAATTGTAGGAGTCTTCTATCATCATATGTTAACAACTCTTCGGTAGAGTTTGATAGGAGGAAAACTCATGTAGTTGATTACTCTTTATTAAGGATGACTAAATATATTACAATTCTCCGAATTTGTGATGATGTTACTGGATGTATTGCGTATTTGCGTTCTCCATTATTAATGAAATTGTTTAACTTTTCTTCTGTCAAAAAAAAAGTACACAGGTATAAATAATACTGAATCTTGTGTCAAAAAAAAATATTATATCAAAATGCAGGATACAAATCCGTTGTCCCAAAAAATAGTGTCTTGGTGCTCCTACCAATTAAAAGTTGAGAATCTGCATATGTGTTAATAAGTTATGATTTTATTTTATTGAGTGGCAAATTGTAATTGGGGGGGATAAAGAATGTGACAGGAAAGTGAGGCTGAGGATCTGCATCCTAAAATGCAAACATTAATTTATTAAAAAAATTATGCAGTAAAACATTATTACACCACTAACTCTTTCCTTAAGATAAGGCCGCGCTCCTCGGGCTTTTTGACCAAACTGGTGTCCTTTTAGAAACTATTTACCAGTTTGGGGCCCTTTTGAAATAAATTACCAGTGGGGGGTCCTTTTTGACACAGTGACATTTTTTTTACCTGACGGGGGGAGACGCCACTTTGACTGGCGCCTCCCATTTAAAAAAAAAAGTCAAAGGCGCCACTGGCAGTAGCGCCTCCATTTTTTTTTAAAAAAAATGTCAAAGGCGCCACTCTCTCATTTTTTTAAAAAAAAAATGTTGAAAGGAATAAGAACGTGTGTGGTGCAATGTAAAATGTGTCAGTGTCTAATGAATTTTTAATTTTAATAATTGATCATGAAATATTATTTTTAATTATTTTCTATTACTAATTATTAAATATTTAAATAACTTTTTTTTTGAAAGGCAAAAAAGAATTATAAAAAGAATTATCTCACTATTAGTGTAAAGTTTTTTTACACCATCAACCAATCAGAAATCAAGGTGTAAATGACTTTTAATGTCTTTAGGATAAGAGTCAATGATTTTTAATGAGATTTTCACTAAGAATATTTTCACTAGAATTCACTAATGAAAGACGTGGTGCCTGAGTGTTAGGAGCTAATGTCACATAAGATTCAGTTTTGCACTGCGATTGACTCCCATGCAGATATGAGGATTACAATTCTCAACTAGTTGTCAATGTACGTGATTAGATTGTTTTGTTACAGACGTTTTAATGTATATAGTATGTAAATCCCGCTCCTCGCGTCATAGAAAGGGACATCCTAAAGCTTAATATAAATATAGGGTCAAAATCATATTAATCAATACGTTCAATCGTGCATATGGGACGTGATCTAATAACTTTACGTATAGAGGTTTGCTATGTTTATTTAATTTTTATGAATACTATTATTTACAAATGAATTTTTATCAAATTAAAGAATTATGTTTATCATATTTGCACTACAATAATGGAGAACTATCATTACAATTGCAAAAGGACAATTGCACCGTGCGAATACGGAAACATTTTTTTTTGAACACGTGTCCCCTTTGATGTATTTTCACTAAACATGTATATAAAGATGATAAAAAATAAATGAGATAAAAATAAATATCATAGAAATAAAAATAAATACATACGATATATAAATTTTGTTTTCAAATAATACAACTGTGAATATAACATCCTTCTTAACACATCCAAAAACTTCCATTCAGCAATGTCAAAAAAATATTAAAGGTAAAATATTGAAGTAAAAAAAATTCCTAGCAATAGACGAACTTTATTTACAGTAATATTTGACATTAGACAAAGAAGTTCACAGCGTTTGCCTTACGCAACTTCGTTGATCATCAGTCTAGAGATACACTAACTGATACATGAAGCCGAACCGGGTCTCCTATATAGCTGCTTAGATTAGGCACCAAAACAAAGGAAAACTTGAATCAAATGCCATTTCAACACACCAATGACACCATAACAGTTTGCTTGGCTACGAAATTTCATAATGTAATGAACATTAAAATGACCTCGTAGTAAACAGTACCACAAAAAAGATGCATGGCATACATATTTCACGACATACGAAAATTATCAGGAAATTTCGAGATAAGAAATTACCATATCATAATGCGCCCAACGACACACGCTATTCATAGACGCAACGTTTAAGATATAAGTACTTGTGAATTAGAAAAATAACTTAATTAAAAAAAATGAAAATGGAGACACAAAAAAATGATTTGAGTAATTTCAAGGCTAATATGTCGCATTACCTACTCCAAACACATGGATGGACGACTAATGATTGTTTCACTCTACAGCCAATAGTAAAAGAAGAAAAAAAGGACATAATGTATTCCCTTTAACTGCCCCGACCCACCATAAACTCCAAACAATTAAAATACCCATGCAAGCCCAATAGAGACGGCATTGGCAGATATCATGGGATATCTCCTTCCTTGTTCTTTCCCCCATCATTTACCCTGTCTGTCCTCCTGTAAAAAACGCATCTTTTCTGCCAAGTTAGCCGAAAGATATTGGTCATCACCCACCGACTTCCTCCATAGCAATGCAGAAAAATAAATTTAGAAAAAAATAAAATGAAAAGGCAGACTCCATATTGCTGACATGAAATGCAGACAGCCAAATGACTGAAACACCTTTGCCCAAAAATGGTGATGACCTGACTCATGGTATGCAGTTGTGACCCTGACGCGACAAATGCAGATGTATGCAAAGGACTGGAACCGATGAAATGGCAATGGCCTCAAAATGAAATTGCTCGACTGATTGCTAACTTGGCCCATTCGGCAGATTCCTTGATCAAATGATCATCAGATGACAAACACTCTTTCAAGAAGTCTTTGCTGGAAACAGATTGCTGAATCAAGGGACCAGCATTACTACCCAAAGTATCAGCTAAATCTCCAAGCACACCAATTGCTGTCTTGGTCACGACATCATCCCTAAAAGAACAAGAGACGCCAATGAATAAATTAAAATAACACAAATTACAAAATCTATAGAAGCAAAATTCAGAGCCAGAATTATAAGACACAAAATTTACTTACATGTCCTTCTCCATGTACAAACTATCCAAGAATTGCAGTACATGAGGAGCATAAGGCATCAGAAGCTGGGTCTTTGGGGAGCCCTTGAACCCTTGGAAGATCCCTGAGTATGCTTCTAGGATTCCATTTCTCAAAGAATTTGTGTACTCTGTCATGTCGTCATCAGCACCAGATGTATGAGCAGAGAGCTCAGCAGCACTCTGAAGCATAGGCAGAGCATATACCAAGTACTTTTCAAAGTTCTCTCCAATTGCCAAAGCAATGTCGCCAAAACATGAAAAAATAGGGGGCTTCACAGACCTATGCAACTGATTGCTGGACAAATCCTTGAGAAGCTGGGTCATCATCCCATCACAATAAGGAAGTACTTTCTCCTCCAAGGCCCTGCATACATCACCAACCACACCCACTGTGATAGCACAAACCTGGTAGTCCTCAAAATTTTGGAGACCCATCTCCAAATACTTGTAGAATTCCGGCATATATTTAGCAAAATCAGAGCCAGTTGCATAGGCCAAAGCTCCAATGGCAAGCATAGCCTCCTCATGAGCTGTTGCACTTCGAGAAGCAAACACTCTTAAAAATAAACTCATAATTTGGTCAGCATACTGCATGAAATGAAATTTCGTTGGCTCAGATGACCCTAATTTCTGTATGATGACCTGCAAGCAACCACAGAGAAGGCCTTGTAACTCGTTCTGCCTCTCATCAGCCGAGACCTTCTGACTCTCAAGAGTCTGGTGGAGCTCCATCATGATGACAGGAACAAGTTGTACCACCATCGGAGCTGTTTCATCATTAGAACACCTCACTACTTCATTTAAGGCTTCATAGGCTGCTGTTCGAAGGCGTGATTCTAAAGCATCCTCTCTGTGAGTTGCAGTGAGAAGAGCTTGAACAATGTCTTGAAAAAAGGGGGTCAACGGAGAGGATGCAGACCCAGCATCCTCATAACCTTGGGCAAGAAAATAAAGAGCACCACATGCCTTCTCAGCAACATTGGGAACATCTTTCATGCTCTGAAGCAGCACAGTAATAATCTGTTGGCAGTTTGCCTGAGTGATAATGGGTGTATCCAAAGCTGACCCATGCAAAAATTCAAACATTCTTCCAAGAGTCCATGCAGTTGTGTCCTTCACGTGGTTGTTTGGGTCTTTAATTAGTGCAGTGAGCATGAAATTTAAAGCCATGTTCACAAGTGGCACAAGTTTGTCGGGCGAGGGACCTTCCAGAATGGAGCCAAAGGCATAAGTTGCAGCTTCCCTTTGCCTCCAATCTGGTTTAGTTATATTCTCTTCAATAAATGGCATGACCAAAGGCACAATATCATCACCGACTGTTCGTGCAACCAATCCCAAGCATGTACCTCCAGCCATAGCAATGTTCCAAGCCCCTTCATCCTGATCTTGATCCTCTTCTTGCTTTAGTAGAGTCTCCAATAACATTGGAACAAGGAATGAAAGTGCTTGCTTAATAAAGTAAAAGCAAGGAATGTCTGAATCCCCACTAAAATCACCTCCATATTCTTCCAATATATCAATTTCTTCATCACATATTGAACTCCAGAACTCAATAGCCTGAAGTGCGACTGGCTCCTCATCTTCCTTCACAGCCTTTGCAGTGATGTTGAAGATATCTTGGATATAAGGAGCCAACTTTTCATAGTATGTTGAAGAAATGGCTACTAAACACTCAAAAGCTGCTCGTCGAATCGTCAAATCAGGAGAAAGAGTAGTCTCGCAAACAATTCTCATGATGTAATCACGCTCCATATCATTTGAAAAATTTGCCTGAGCAAAACCCAATGCATTGTATAATGCTCGTATAGCAGCAAGCCTGACATCGTTTTCTTCTGTAGAATTCATTCCCTGGACAACCGCAGTGAGTATCTTATTTACATGATCCTGGTCTACCACATCTGGGGAGACTTCTTCACAAATGTACCCAAGGGTCTCAAGAGTTGCCTGCCTTGTGGCAGCAGGAAGCTGATGAATATTAGACAAGAGGGATCCTATCAATTCAGGCCATTGCTTGTGCGGCAACTCAATACCAGCAACCTTTGCAATAACTTGTGATACAGTTGATCGAGCATCAGGAGAAGGAGAAGAAAGGGTCCTCAGCAAGAATGCTTTAACCTGGGCTCTCAGAGTTGGGTCCAATGACAGCCATCTTTGAACAAATTCTATCTTTCTGTGCTGTTCTTTTGCATCCAAAGCATTCTTGAGAATTAGACCTGCTAGCTTCCGACTGTCTGCTGGTTTTTCTTCATTAGCCAATTCCCCAGCAAGAGAAAACAAGAAACTTGGAAGATTCTGCTCCTGAAACTGTTTCAAGTTTTCTTCTGCTTGTTTCCTTACAGCACCATCCACTGCTTGTGCATTTAAGAGAATTTGAGTAACCTCCATGGCCATCAGAACCTGGAAAGCACAAGTCTAGCCACATAAATAAAGAGCATGAAAAAGGAATAATTTATTTATCAGATAAACAATATAATTTATTATTTATTATTATCAGGTATATAGTAAAGTTGCTACACACTTAAAGGATGAAATAGAACTTAACCATGTGACAAATTTAAAAAAAAAAAAAATTGGAAATTCAAGTACCAAATTCATAGGCTCAACAACATATCGAGGCTAAAGATTTAGAGCATCGAATGCGGGAAAAAAAACAGAAATGAAGAATTTAAAAAGCGCAGCAATAACAACAAAACACCAGTACCAAACGGGGTTCAGCAACAACGATACATAAGTTGTAAATAGCATATTAGTATCATGTATCGATTCTGCCTATGACCAATGAAACAGATAAAACTGAACAGTATAGTTAAAAACAGCATTCCACTGATATCAAAAATTGACAAAACCCTCTAAATAAACTTCACTTCACTGCATAAAGAGAACAAAGCAATAAGCATATAATAACAAACAACACGCAAAGCACTTCTCAGAAAATACATTTTAGCACACTTAAAGCACTGTTTGCAAGATGCCCCGACAGATAGAAAATGCAAAGAGTTAGGTTTGAAACCATTTCCAAACCATCCAAACAAACAGTGCATTACTAATCACTATTTTCAAACATTCTCGAATTAAATTAAATCGATTCAAATAAATCACAAACAAAACTCAAAAAACAAAAACACAAACTGATTTTGATCAGAAATAAAAGAACAAATTAGTCGATTAACTAAGAACACGAACCCTAGATCACTACCCCAGAGTAAGTGATTAGAGATTAGTAGCGAGAATCAATGAAGAGAGTACTCACGGCGAGTTAACGAGTTGAATCGGGTATGGTGAGAAGAGCGAAGTGAGTGAGGAACCGAGTTGAAGCGAGCGCGGCGACTCTGAAACCCTAGCAGTGTGAGAAAAAGCGGAGACGCCACCTATTGTATGTTTAAAACATTTTGTTTCTTCAATATTGAACCTTTTTTTATATTCGCTGTACGATAGTCCCGGGGTAATGTGAACCCTTATCCACCGTTGATTCAAACACGATTAATCCCCGCCCTCCGTTTACCTTATCAACGGCTCTATTTTGAAATGTTTGCTCGATCTGCCAGAAACCATCAGATTTTGATTTTCTTTTGTGTCAGGTGGGGGCCACGCTACATCTACTGCGCGTGTGTGATGTGTGGGGTTCAATGAATACCATATGATGATATGAGAATTGATATGGAAGATCTCTCATTTGTTTATTGTTATTTTCTACGCGCCATGTGAAGGTGTGTATTTGTTTTAGATCGAATACGATTTTTATACGTTAGCTATACATACATGAAATTAATTTCGAGAATGTTAATCACAGTCTTTGAATATGTTTGAAAAAACTGAAAGAAAAAATTATGTTGATGATCAATTTTTGTATAACAATTATTATGATAATCGATCGATTATTGTGATAATCGATTGCTTGATGATGATTGTTTTGTTTTTGAAAAATTGTGATAATCGATTATAATCAGAATATGATTTTGTTTGGGTCTATTTGTTGAAAAATGATTTTAAGATAATATATTTCGTTTTTGTGGTGCAAAAAGAATCACTTTTATATAGTAAATTAAAAAAAAATGAAGTTATTTGTATAATTTAATATATTTTTTAGAAGTTAGTTTTGTAAGGGTAAACAAATAAGAGAGTTTATAGAGAATGAAAAATAATCAAATCACAATAATTTTAAGCTAAAACAAACTAGATGGTATACAACAGTTTTTTTTTGGGAAAAAAACTCTTTATAAATTTAAGCAAAGTGTCAAACATGTTAGATTATTTTGAAAACAACTTTTTGGGGATAAAACAACTGGAATGAAAAAAATTCCAGCTTTCTCAAATATGCTCTTACTCTTGAGGAATAAAAGTTTTTTCTAAAAAAAATGATGTATATTTAATATTTTAAGAAATTGAATACTTAAATTTTTAACAAATTTTTTATGGATTCCTTAATTAGAGTTTTTAGGATATTAGCTAGCAAAATCCTTTAATTAATTAATATTAAAAACAGGAGGATTAAAGTTTAAAAGTTAAATATTAATTTTCTTAATATTTGAAATCACTTTTTTTTTTTTTTACCAGTGTGGGATTTAACTATCATCTATAGTGACTGGAATACAGTGGTATAGTAACAGTTGTATCATTGCCACTTAATTTATGTATTAAGTTAATAATTAATAAATAAATTTTAGTTAATATATACAACCATGCCACCGGTCACAGCTTTTCCTTTTCATTTTATTTATTAAGTAATATTAATTCATTTTATGAATCCGTCAAGTGTTTATTTAGTTGGGTTGTCTTCTGTTTTGTCTTGTCAAAAAAAAAAGTTGTCTTATTTCGCAATCAAAATAATTCATCATCAAAATTTTGAGTGTTGTGAAAAGTTGAAAAAAATAGATTATATTAATAGTTGATTATATGTATAATCAATTATTGTGATAATCGATTATAATAATAATCTCTTTTTATTTGAGTATGTCTGTTGAAAAATGATTTTAAGTTAATCTATTTTATTTAGATGATGCAAAAAAATCATTATTACATAGTAAATTACGAAAAAGGGTATGAAGTTATTTCTATAATTTAGTAATATTTGTTTGGAACTTAGTTTTGTATGGGTAAATAAGGAAGAGAGCTTTTGAGAATGAAAAATAATCAAATCACAACAATGTTAAGCTAATTTAGATGACATAAAACAAATTTTTCCCCCGAAAGAGTTTTTTTTTATAAAAAAATTTAAGTAAAGTATCAAACAAGTTAGATTATTTTAAAAACAATTTTTTGAGGATGAAACATGTGAAATCTAAAAATTTAAGTTGCCTCGAGTGGCCAGAAGATTACTTTTCTAAAAATTACTGAAATTACGAAGCTAAGAGAGAGAGAGTAAACGCAAGTGGCCAGAAGATTTTTGAATGAAAAAACTTCATCAAAGCGTTCATTATGAAGTGGCACTGAAGAATGATATGTGTCCCATTTGGATAGCACAACTCACATCTCTTAGAGTTTTTCTACTCATATAAGTGCTTTTATATTTAAAAAAAATTAATGATTTGATATGCTTAAATGAATAACTTATTGATCTCCAAAAATTGTTTTTAGCTTATTTAATGAATCAATTTTGTTTCAACATTTTGAAATATTTTGTGCTAAAGTTTATACGGGAAGCTTTTTTTACATATTATATATTTTAAAAGTAATTATTCAAGTATATATTGAAACACTAAATAACTTAATTTAGTAGGACTTTATGGCATAAAGTTTTTTATATAAGCACTTATATAAGCCGTTTATTCAAAAAGTATAGTGGAAGCCTCACTCTCTTTGGGTAAGGATCCGGAAAGCAAAGTGTCACTCCAATTCCTCTTCTTTGTGGAGGGGTATTTGTGCCAAAAAAAGATTTTCCTAACTTTTCATTAAAAATGGAGATGTCCATTACTATTCTTTTTGAGAAATAAATAAAATGAAGATAATACATACGCAGTGAAGAGTATCATTTAGTTCTTCAAAAGCACGGTAATAAATATCTTCATTTTTCATGAAAAATGAAGAGGATCTTTTCTCATTTATGATATATGTGTAATGGATAGACAACTCATTTTTTGGATCGATGTTTGGTTGGTCAATGGGTTATTTTAAACGGGATTGCATTGGATAATATTTCGATGCTCCTTTAAAATCTTTATATAAGTTCCTTTATATAGCTAAGTGGTGATTGGAAATGGAGTGTTTTCCAACATTTACGGAGTCTGAATAAATAATTTAATCAAACGCTTATTGAATAAATGTTTATCCTACGAGCACGTACAATTGTACAATCTTCTTACAAGTCCTTTTTAACTTTAAGTTATTCTGACAAATTTATTGAATTAAGATATAAAAAAAAACCTTAAAGAAAGATTATATATTATTTTATAAGTTCTTTTAAAAGCCATTTTAAGTACATATACGATAAGAAAGTTTAAATAAATTATCTATAAACTCATCCAAATACCTAGTTTAATTGTGAGCTACATTCCATATCCTAAAGCAAGTCTTTGTTACGGCAGAAGACAATTGTAAAAAACATTTTCACGTTCATAAACTCTCGTATTAGGAGGTTCAAAGTCATTGCAAGTAGGGGACCATTACATAAGTTATTCTCGTATTAGTCTTAGCGAGTATACCCGATGCTAAAGAATAAGGATTAAAGTAGTATATGCTTTTAGTGTAAATTTTTTTACACAAACATCCATTACTATTTTGACATGTGCCTTTTCATTTTAACAATTAAGAGAGAAAAACAACACTAATGCGAATTTGTAAATATATTTTTGGATGTTAATGTAAAAATTATTTATATTAATATTACATAGAAATTAAACTCAGGTAACGTGATGATGTCAATAAATTATTTTTCTATGTTTTCTTTTATTCTCATAATTAATGTTATAATTGCTTTTGATAAAACTGTGGGCAAGTTTATGTGCATAATATCAATGTACATATAACTTTCTCTTTTTCAATCATATAACTTATTTTTAATCCGGTATATTCATCAAATCAAATATTTAAAGTAAATGAACGAAATTTGCTATTGATTTTAAATTTAAATGTGTTACTATTTAAATATTTGATTCCACGATCTCTATCTACTGTGCTACAGTACTAGCCAGTGGCTCCTACTCTACTACATACGGTCTACATGGGCTTTTGCATCTCACCTATATTGGGCTTCCTCTATGTACTTGCCGAGAGACCTTTGGCCCCTAGCTTTTAACACCTGATTTTTTGCTCAACACACCTAGTGTGATTTTTTCTTTTTCTTTTTCTTTTCCAAAAATGCACTTCATCCCACGATGGAATCACACCTGATTTTTTTACATTTTTTACTTTTCGGAATTTATTTTTCGGAACACTTCCGAAAATTAAATTTTGAACATGTAAAATGACATTTCGGAAATTAAAATCCGAATGTGTAAAATGACAATCCATATGTTTTTAGAGTTACCGAAAAATGACACTTCATGTGTTTTTAGAGTTATCGGAATTTAATATTTGGATGTATAAAATGACTATTTTAACATGTCTAAAATTTAATTTTCGGATGTGTAATGGCAAACGATGGATGTAAAATTTGTAACATCCTAAAATTTTTATTAAAAAAAAAATGTTTGGCGCTAGCGCTGAGCGCTAGCTACCTGGCACGCACCAGCTACGCGGACAGAAAACACCGTTACACATTTTTGATGGATTCTGGGCTTTTGGGTCTCTGCAAATAGGTTCCTAATACCCTAGAACGCCATTTTGGAACCCTAAATCAGTTTAGAAACATAAAGGCAGCTTCAGAGACTAGAATTGAAAGGTTTTGGAAGGAGAAACATCCAAAGAGAAAAAGGAATAGGAGAAGAAGAAGAAGAGAAGAAGAAGAAGAAGAAACCTTGGGATAGATGAAGGGATCGTTAAGCTTGAGGTGGGGATGTCAAAGGAGTAATCCTAGAAGTTCTTGAAGCGCATATTTGGAGGTCTTCAATAGGTAAGTAAAACACTATTTTTCTCACACCTCCATGGTATTTTGAAAAGGGGTTTTGGGTTCTTAAAACTAACAATGTTACTCTGGGAGATTGAATTAGGAAAAACTGGGGTTTTCTATTTTAGGATCAAAGAATGCTAAATTGAATTGGTAGTTTTATAATAAATGATAATTGATGAGTTATTGGTTGTCAGGTATGTATGATCACATGTTTTAAGACTTGTGTGCTGGTTTGAAATTAATATGTGTATGCTATATGTGATTTAGAATGACTTTGCATTGTTTTGGCATGAGATATATCATTGTCTTTATTGCATGGAGCTCGATGTCATGCTTGAGTTCATTATAAATGACCATATCATGATGTCTGGATAATATATTGGATTATTGTGATGCATGTTTGTAATTAATGCTTATATTGATGTATGAGTACCTTATGTAATGGGTACATTTGGTTGAGATACCTCCATCGAGGAGATGACAAAAGGCCTAACTCGTAGCGATGACAGATTGGCCTAATGCGAGGCAATGGTAAAAGGCCTCCCTTATGGGGAAGGCAATGTAAAGACATTGCATGGTTAGATACCTCATTCGTAGAGATGACAAAGTGACTAACTCGTAGCAATGACAGATTGGCCTAATGCGAGGCAATGGCAAATGGCCTCCTACAAAGAGAAGGCAGTGAGATGTCGTTGCACTTATATGTTTGTTTGTTGATTTTATAGTATGTGTTGTGATTTATTTATGTTATTATTTGAAATACTTTGAGATTATATTATTTTGAAAATGACGGATTACCATGATTGTTTTTTCCAGTTACTGCGTCGGCTGAAAGCATCATCTTTTCGAAAACATTTTAGAACTATGTTTGCTTACTGGGATTATAAATCTCATTAGTGGTGTTGTCTTTCAGAGTTCACAGGTGGTGTTAGAGATGACGTAACGACTTTAGACAATTTTGGAGTCTTGAAGATCTTGGTATTGGTGTTGTTTTATTTTATTTTTAGATGTCTTTAGTTGCCCATGTTTTCGAGGCTAAAACTGTTATTAAATAATTGTTTATTCTTGTTAATTAATTGTAAGAATTTTTATGTAATAAATAGGAAGTTTTAATTTATTATAGTCTTTAATACTATGGATGGATAATTATAATTGTTTAAAATTATCTATTTCAATGTAATGTCTCAAGACGTTATAAAATGGATGACGACTTGGAATGGTGAAGCGTTCTGGATCACTGTGCTTCTTGGAACAACACCATCGTGTATCGGATTTCACCTCTATAGGACTGGGTTGCAGACGTGCGGAGCATCAAAGAAATGGAGGTGGCACAATTTGAGGGTGAGGGTTCAGTGGTGGGCAGAGACCTTTTAAGATCTGCCCAAATGAATTGTTCGCATTTAATCATGCTAATTGTAGAATGGAAGTCTTGTTTGAACAATTGCTGAGAGATAAATTAGCATACAAAATTTTATTTCCAAGAGTCTCGATATCCTAAAAGCATTTGTTAAGAAATCCAATAAAAACTTTTTTTTATTAAAGTTACAAGATAATACTTTTCAAAATTCCGAATGCATTACTTTCAAAAAAATCTTTTTTTATTCATTAACCAATATTCTTAAAGCACTAGATATCATTTTTCCTTTTTCTAAAAGGGGTTTTTTTTAACAAGGGCCCTTTTAAATTATTTCCCCCCATTTTTTATTTAAATTCTTTAAATCAACAAAAACATCAGTGGCTTGGCTTGATAAAAATATGAGCTATTATAAATAGAGATATTGTCGTTGTTTTGTATTTTGTTGCTCTTTTTAGAATTTTCCCCATTTAGAGTGATTTTTTTTTTAATTTCATTTAACATCTTTACTTTCAAAATTTGAAGAAGGCTTAACAGAGACCAATAAAATTTTCTTCCATAGCCCTTTTTTTTCACCACGACCTTGTCCATGTCCTTAAGAAAAATGTCATATTCACTTCAAAGAAATGGTGTTGAGCCTCTTGGATGAGATTGATAGCTTTTCATCAAAAGTTCGTTATTTTGTTCAGCCACAAGTAAACAAGAAATTAGCATTAGAATATTTGGGGAATCTATGCTCTCGATATTGTTGCTGCAAAAGCACATATTAGACATGAAAAGTTGAGTACGTTTGCTCCAATATATCTTAATCAATAATTTTTTCACGACGTAATTTAAGTTTTGCTAATTTTAAACAACACTAAGTTATATTCACTCACTATTTTGCAATCTTGCAATCGCAAGTGTGTCCAACCGTGTCCAGCTTTTGGAAGAATCGTCGTTTTTTGTGTTCATACCTCTCCTTTAAATTATTCCAAAAGGCCAAAGGGTCCTTGATAGTAAGGTATTCGGTTTTGAATTCTTCACCCAAACGATGTCGAAGGAAAATCATCGTCATGCACGATCCTGCAAGGATGATTGGTTTCCTTTTTAATAGTATGTTCAAGATTTATAGCTTTAAGGTATATCTCAGCATCAAGTACCCATGACAGATAATTTATTTTTCAAAAAAATATCAAGTGCAACAAATTCAAACTCTGTGATGTTTGACATTGCAAAACTAAAATTACTCGAAAAGAAAAATTTTAAATTAGGTGGAAGATACTTAGACGACTGAACAGTAGAAATATGCATAACACATAACACATGTATGCATATTATATTAATTAAGTTCTTATCTTAAAAAGAAATACAAATAACTTCGATACTATTAGAGATTTGATCGTGCTAGATACTTGATCTTGTTAGAGACTTGACAATGCTAGAGACTTGCTAGAGTCTTCAACATGCTAGAGACTTAATTGTGTTGATAACATGTTATAAATGGAAAAGAAGATAGAGAGATGAAGACAATAAGAATATGAAGTAAAATACTAGTTTTTTCGAAATTAGGATTCAAAGGCTAAATATCCAGAAACTAATTTTAATCTTTGAATTGGTAATCTGATCAAATATAACTAACTGACTAGTCCAATTTATAACAAATAGAGCCTCCTAACCTAATCTTAAATTAGTTTTCTACGTTGATGAGATAATCATCCACCGTGTGATAAATAGATAATTATCCACCAAGCAGTTTCCTATAAGATAAAATATTCATCCACAATATAAATTCGTTATTCACACGAGCAAACAATTTAATTTTCACATGCAGTTGGTAAAAAAACTTTAATTCTTATGATTCAAAGGTTAAATCTTTAGGAACTAACTATAAACTTTATATTGATAAACTGATCAAGTATAACAAATTGACTAGTTCAATTTATAATAACAAATAGGGACTCATTTTATAATCTTAAAGCAATTTTTATATTGATAAAATAATCATCCACTGTATGATAAATAGATAATTATTTAGCATTTGTTAGTAAAAAAAATCATACACTAAATAAATCTATTAATTACACGAGCAAACAATTTAATTTTCACATGTTGTTAGTAAAAAAACTATCTTTTTAAAATCTCATTTTGGATTTCACCCATAAATGTGGAGTTTAAATTTAATCATAAGGTTGACATGATGATCTTTAATATAGATGGCAGAAATCTTCCCAACGCAAGGATGAATATCATTGGCCAGAACAACCAATCTCCAATTTCAATTGGTCCACGTCATCACGAATGACATGTTCCAGCATATTGCTTTAGATTGAAGGACCGGGTTTCATTAGAGCCGGACCTGGCCCGTTAAGCCCCCACACTATAAAAGCGGCTCGGCACTCACGCGCCATATAATAAAGCCGAAAACCAATTGCACCCTGAAACTTCACCATTATTCGACAGTGATCGTGAACACTAACTAGAAAAAAGAAGAAGAAAATAAGAGAGAGAAAGAGGGAAGAGAAAGAGTGAGATAGTAATGGCTCGCTCGTGGGCACGCGGGTCTCTGATTGTTCTAGCCATCGTCTCATTCGGTAATTATATTAGATCTGATCATGTTTTTTCTCTGTCTTGCTTTTTTTCTTGTTTGTTTCTCATGCGGAAAATGTGTACAGATCTCGAACATTATTTTGTGCTTGTTTGGATCTGATTTTGGTGATTTTTTTTTTTCCATTATTTTTTTGTGATTTGTTGTATTGCATAGCGGTAGATCTGGTGAGATCTTAGATTAATTTGTTTAGGATTTTAAAATCATGCTTCGTTAGTTCATCACTTCAGTGGCATTTTTTTCCCGCAAAGTTGTTAGTCCCAGGATCTATGAAATTCATCAACAGTGTTTAGTTCCAGGATCTAAGAAATTCATTAACAGTGTTTAGTTCTCATTCTTCTCTGAGGAGCGTTATATTGGTTTGTTAAGTTTGTTAGTAATATTATTTTTTTCCCGTTAAGCTGCGTTAGGTTCTGTATTGTTGCTTAAGATTTTTGCTGTCATTGCATGCGTTGCAAGGTATTGGGGTTTTTCATATTTGTGATTGAATATATTAGATATGAGATCATTATTTTTTATCATTGTTGTATGTATATGTGATTTGCCTAATTTGGGAGTGATACTGATACATGCTAAATAAATATCTTTCTTTATCAGGCTTGACATTTGTCAACCAAAACTATCTGCAAATGCTTAAATTAAATGTTCCCTGGGACCTAAAATTTATTTCATATAACTTCTCCTTGACCTCCATTTTATCATACATGTGTCGTTGTCACACTTAAAAATCATTGATTTCAAATAACTTTTTTTAAAAAAAATTCTTTTAGAATGATGCTTTGGTGTAAAGCAAGTATACAATTCAATTTGAAACCAATTTCATTAAGTTGAGTTGTAATGTTGTAATTAACACTGAGAGAATTTGTCACAGGATGTCTATTTGCAATATCCATTGCAAAAGAGGAGGCCACCAAGTTGGGAACAGTAATTGGGATAGACCTTGGAACAACCTATTCCTGTGTTGGTGTTTACAAGAATGGCCATGTTGAAATCATAGCCAATGACCAAGGTAACCGTATCACCCCATCATGGGTTGCGTTCACCGACAGCGAGAGACTGATCGGAGAGGCTGCAAAGAATCAGGCAGCTGTCAACCCTGAAAGGACCATCTTTGATGTCAAGAGGCTTATTGGAAGAAAGTAAGGAATCCTCAAGTTGTTGATTTATGACAATTTGGTTTGATGAGAATAATGGTAACTGAGGTGTTTCATTTTGCAGGTTTGAGGATAAGGAAGTTCAAAGAGACATGAAACTTGTTCCTTATAAGATTGTGAACAAGGATGGGAAACCTTACATACAGGTAAAAATTCAGGATGGCGAAAACAAGGTGTTCAGCCCTGAGGAAATCAGTGCCATGATTCTGACTAAGATGAAGGAAACTGCTGAACAATTCCTCGGGAAGAAAATTAACGATGCTGTGGTCACTGTCCCTGGTAAGTGGAACAAATTACAACTAGTTTCTACTGCCATGTTTAATGTTTTCTTCCTGCTTTCGTCTTTATTCTAACTTCTCTCAATTTTCTTAAAATGTACAGCTTACTTCAATGATGCTCAGAGGCAAGCCACCAAGGATGCTGGTGTCATTGCCGGTCTGAATGTTGCTAGAATTATTAATGAACCCACTGCTGCTGCCATTGCATATGGATTGGACAAGAAAGGTGGCGAGAAGAACATTCTTGTCTTTGATCTAGGGGGTGGGACATTTGATGTCAGTATCTTGACAATTGATAACGGTGTTTTTGAGGTTCTTGCTACAAATGGAGATACTCATCTAGGAGGTGATTATTTTTTAATATAAGACAGCATAACGTGAAATTATATATAAGAAAATTCATTCTTTCCATAAAACTATCAATCTGCTAATAATGCCTGCTATTTCTCTCCCTTTACCAGGTGAGGACTTTGATCACAGAATAATGGATTACTTCATTAAATTGATCAAGAAGAAGCATGGAAAGGATATTAGCAAGGACAACAGAGCTCTTGGAAAGCTGAGGAGAGAGAGTGAGCGTGCAAAGAGAGCTCTCAGCAGCCAGCACCAGGTCCGCGTGGAAATTGAATCACTTTTTGATGGTGTTGACTTTTCTGAGCCACTTACCCGAGCTCGGTTTGAGGAGTTGAACAATGACTTGTTCCGGAAGACAATGGGGCCAGTGAAGAAGGCAATGGAAGATGCTGGACTACAAAAGAACCAGATCGATGAGATTGTTCTTGTTGGTGGAAGCACTAGGATTCCAAAGGTTCAACAGCTTTTGAAGGACTACTTTGAAGGAAAGGAGCCCAACAAGGGTGTCAACCCTGATGAGGCAGTTGCCTATGGTGCTGCAGTGCAAGGAAGCATTTTGAGTGGAGAGGGTGGTGAAGAAACCAAAGGTAATATAGTCTACACTCTATAATCTAGCTTTTTAATTACTTGACCATATGTCATAATTTTTATTGATGCAAGTTAGATTGCCAAGCTTTTTCTCACTGTTATGTCGCGCTCTGTACAGATATCCTTCTCCTGGATGTGGCTCCATTAACCCTTGGAATTGAAACTGTTGGTGGGGTGATGACAAAATTGATTCCCAGAAATACTGTCATCCCTACCAAGAAATCTCAGGTTTTTACCACCTACCAGGACCAGCAGACTACTGTCTCCATTCAGGTACTGTACTGTCATTTGACTGCAATATAGTGCATGATGTTTGGACATTTTTCTTCTAAATTTGGGTCTTGCTAACCAGCACATCTTAAGGAATCAAAAAATGGCAGGGTTTTATTAAAAAACTAAAAATTTCATTTTTCAATACATTAATTATACAACTTTCTATGAAATCTTGACTTTTTATTCCTTAACCAGGCAATGGTTAGCATTTCTAAATTCAAAATGCTTGGCTGTGTAATGGTCTTAATTTGGATACTGTTTTAATAATTAGGTGTTCGAAGGCGAGAGGAGTCTCACAAAGGATTGCCGGCTTCTTGGGAAATTTGATCTCTCTGGAATTCCACCAGCTCCAAGGTTTATTTCCTGGTTTCATGGAGTCCTGTCTAAATTTTGCTCAATTGATATTTTGAATTCATTGGTATTTTGTGTGATAATTGAACAGAGGTACCCCTCAAATTGAGGTGACCTTTGAAGTTGATGCAAATGGCATCCTAAACGTCAAGGCAGAAGACAAAGGCACCGGTAAATCAGAAAAGATCACCATTACAAATGAAAAGGGACGCCTGAGCCAAGAGGAAATTGAGCGGATGGTTCGCGAAGCAGAAGAGTTTGCTGAGGAAGACAAAAAAGTCAAGGAGAGGATTGATGCTCGCAACGCTCTTGAAACCTACATCTACAACATGAAAAACCAGATCAGTGATAAAGACAAGCTCGCTGACAAGTTGGAGTCAGATGAAAAGGAGAAAATTGAGACCGCGGTGAAAGAAGCGTTGGAATGGCTGGATGACAACCAGACTGTGGAGAAAGAAGAATATGAAGAGAAGCTCAAAGAGGTGGAAGCCGTTTGTAATCCAATTATTACCGCGGTGTATCAGAGGTCAGGTGGAGCCCCCGGTGGTGCATCAGGGGAGGGGGAGGATGAGGATGATTCTCACGACGAGCTCTAGAGATGTTTGCTCTTTTATTTAACTGGTGATGCAAAACTCAGGAGCTGGATATGTTGAGCAGTAATAGGTTAGGCGGAGTCTGTTAATTTTTCTGAATAGCGGAGAATTTGGAAGAATTTCCCCTGCGCTTACTTTTTGGTGGCGAAGATACTTTAAAAATCATTTGTACTTTTTTTTTCCTAGTTTTACGACAAAACTTCTTCAGCTGTATGAGCCTGGTTTTACTTTTCTTCTCTTATGTTTGTGTTCGTGCGTGCCTCCCCGTGCCGTGCTTATATGTGCGTTATGTTGCGTCCAAGAACTGGAGAGTACGGTTTTTACAGGTGGGACTTGGGTGTAGTTGATCAGCCTCTCCAGAAAATCCAATGGATTTTTGTTAGCCACTTGCTTCTTTTAAGGTGGGTTACTTGGGTTTGATTTTCGCTCTTAGCCATTCTCATTTGGAGCGGTGGATCGATGTTAGATATATATTTCGCTGAAAACCAAACAGTATTCAAAAAGAAAAAGAGAGGAAAATGTAACACATAATATCCGTTTTACCCCAAAAAACAAAACAAACATTACCTCCCTTATCATGCTATTACATCAACAGGGATTATTAAGGGTTTTAAGGTTCTGTTGATTCTAATTTCTAACACTCTATTTAACATGGTATTGAACAATTGAACGCAAAACCCGAACTACTTGAAGAAGCATACTTGTTGAACTAGAAGTCTAGAACGTAAAAGGTAAAACCTTGCTAACTCAAACAATGTCACCTGTTTGCGGAGTCAAACATATCTCGAACTAGAAGATGAATATCAGCAACATATTCATTTTTATCAAATATAACGGTGATAGTAATATTTGAAGCAATGCAAACTACACAAACATCTTATAACTAATCCGATCATAATAGCTTATCAGATCAAAATTCTGAAATAGCTCAATGTACCTATTGAATTGAAGTAAAAGCCTGTAATTTTGTCAAAAAAATTGTCTGTAGTAAAGGCACCTCCAGAATTTGCTTCCCAACAGTGTGTGGATGGTTCCATGTTCCTTTTCGGAATTGGAATGCCCGCAAAACACTTTTTTTTTTTCCAAAAAATTATTCTCGGGGACTGTATGTTCTTTAATAAATCATCATATTCAATATATATGAATATAATATGATTTTTTTTCTTTAATGATTATAACCGTTTTTGGTTTTGTCTTGCTTTCGATTAAAGGTTTTTCTCTCATAATTCATCATCTTATCCCTCTTTCAAATACAGCGAAACATAACATAAGCAGTAAAAGCTGAGATGAAAGGTTGAATCAATTTCATTACTCACGTAAGTGGTATAAAAAGATTAAATCTATAACTGTCTGTACCAGATATGCAGTGTTGCAAATGCAAATCTATAATTTATTTCTTGTTTTATTTAGGGAGGGGTTAGTTTCAATTAGAATCCAACATTGGGATTGCCTGAACCTGCTGCAGCAACTCCCAACCCACCAACATCTGATGCAGCTGCCACTGTCTCATGGTCTCCTGGTTCTTGAACAACATCTTTAACATCCAACTCACCAACAAGTTCATCAATTTTCCGAAATTGATATGGCCATCGTGCATTGTAGAGAAACTGGCGAAGATCAAACCTATTATCCTCTGGCGAATAACTCTGCAAGTTGAGTGAAAGATTGTAAACTTTCATTAGCCAACAAAAATATAAGAATAAGCCAGAGTCCTTGGGGCATCGTGAATTCGAGATAAATGAAAATATCATTAAGAGCTATCCAGCAGAATAAAACTCTGACTTCACATCATAATAACTGCATACCTCAGCATGATAGGAGGGTGTCAAGACAGTCATTTTGTGTCGATTGATAGAATAATACTTGAAGAAGTGTTTTACTTTGTCAGCTACCTGTGATGGAGTCAATCTTGCACCCCATCTGTAGCATAGATTCTGCAACAGTAAATTACAAAATGAATATGTCATGGAAGAATTACAAAATTCTATTCAGACTACTAAGTACTGATGGCAAAAGATTATTTCCTTGAGTTCATCATGCCAAGCAGAGCAATTATTCTTTCTATTAAGCTTTCCATATCACTTGTGAATATGGTAGTTTAGAATCAATCTAATGGGACTTGAGATACACGGAATGGATTTCTTCTTGAGATGCTTGACTTCCATATTGAATTGAATTGTCCTTTCATTAGCTGTCCCCCTAAAGTAACCCATGATATTTTTTTGTTGTAGATAGACAGCTTTTATTAGAAGTATATAACAAGTTAAAATTTGTTAAAAGAGGCTGCTCAAGCCATCAAAAGCTGATATCAGCTGAACTTCCCTTGGGAGAAACAAATTGTCTGCTTGGAAAAGTCCATTTGATTAGGTTGACTACTTCAGTTTTATTCTTTCATGAAAGCTTTTGCAGACAAAAGCTCACTTTAAGAACTCCTTTAAGATCTTCATAAAGTAAATAAGGCTTTGCATCTGTATGTCTGATATGTCAAGTATTTAAATAAAAACAAGATCAGGTATTGTGCTTTGATGTAAGTACTGACAGTTTTAGGTAGGATGCTGAAAGTTGGTTTCTCCCTTTCTAAAGTAAAATATCCGAGTCAAGAAGTTTCTGACCACAACATAACCACTTTTTTTTTGTTCTTACAGAATAACAAAACCACTTTCAGAGACCTGTCAAATGACTTGCAGGTAAATTAACTATAGCCTAATGGGTTTTAATTTTGCTCGGCTTTCAGGATTCCCCATTATCTCTGACCCAACTGATATTTACATCATGGGATGGTCATGGGTAATACCACCACCTGTTTAACCTATCCCTTTCACATATTACCAGATGAAAAATAAAAAAAGGAAAAATGATTCAAAGGCTAAAGAAGACATAAATAAGACAGGATGGAGAAGCACAAGATATACCTGGAACATGGAAACTGGACCACAACGGAAAATTTTCCGTAGTCTTCCATAGACTGATAGTTCCTCATAAGTCATTCCCATATCAACTTCATCAAGCTGTTGAACAAAGAATGAGGTATTTAATTACATATTTTTAAAAATTGACTATAAACAATTACTAATGCACAGATAAAACCTAACACAGATAAAGCACAGAGAAGTCAAATACCCAACAAACAAAAACTAATAGAGCACTGCTGAAGGGAGAATAAAATCAATAAATGAATAATGCTAGTTCCTGGATTTTACCTAGACCATCTGATTACACAAATAAACATAAGATAAAGTTTAAGCATGCGCACACACATATTACAAAATGCCTGCAAGTGTACACTTTGGGTCAGGTAAATATAGTTGTTATACAGCTGATGGGCAGTTAAGGCTTACAAAGAATCCATCCTACTCACCTATCTCTATATATATTTCAAAACAATTCTATGAAGTTCATAATAAACCTATTTTAACCCTGCCAGTAAAAACCATTGCCTACTAGCTCTCACATTTTCATAGGATTGAGTTCATTGTATGACTCTAGACATTAGTTGCTTTAGTTTTCCTAAACATATATGCTTCACTGTTTTTCGTAAACAAAAATATTGCCAGGACCTATTGATCAGATCCAAGGGCACTGGGAGTAGAACTCCCACTACCCTTGTAACAGGCTTTGGAAGAAGTTCCCTAAATCCTTTTCTTATAAAAAATACAGAGAGAGAAACAGGAAAAGAGAAATCCAGAAAAATCATGTGCCCAACCAGTGAAACAAACTTCTCCATTGGATGTTACCTCTTTTTTTTCCCAAGTACTATGCCCTGCAGCGCCTTTTCTCTCACGAACTGATTATGGGTGTTTCTTAATTTTGGTTGGACATGATCACATTTCCAAAAGAACAGTTCCTCTTTGATTTTCATCTTCTATTATGATCCCTCAGTTACCACGATATTTATTTACGATCAGATTCAGAGTTAGTTACTGGAATTTTCTGTAGTTTCTACTGTATTATGACTTTATGAGATTCAAGAGATGATCAACCTACTTTTTTGTGTGCAATCCAATTATTTAGCAACCAATTTCTCCAGACAAGGCAAAGAAAATTTCTTAAGGTCATTATGTGCTGCCATTTAGCTCATGGTCCTGTAGTCTCCTGTCCTTCATCGAGGGTAGTGTTGATAATGATCTTTCATTTTGGTAAAATAAAAATAAATAATGATTTAAATTCTGTATTGTTATTGCCATGACATATTGCCCATTGATCCACCTCTATATTCCACTTAGGCAAAAATTCCATATATGGCAACACATATACCAAATTTGGTATTATATGCATTTGCAATCAAAAAATGCAACTGAAGGATTCATCAAGAGATTCAAGACCAGTAGTGACAGAACAGAATATTACCTGACTGTAGTTAGAACGTATAGGCTCCAGTTCAGCTGTGGGCGGAGCTGCTTCAACATCTGCCAAAGATGAGTAACCAAGATGGATGGCTGCCCATCGCAGGAATGCCCGAAGGTCTTGCTTACTTATACTACCAATAGGATTAATATCTGCTGAGCTGCAATCATACTGTAAGAAGAGATAAATTATAATAACTAAAGGTGTAATGCACCACAAACATGAGAAACTAGAGGAAATAATTAAGAAACTAAGAAAGACATAATCTAAAGCAGTGTAGAGATACCTTCGTCAAGTAACCACGTAACCCCTCATCCACATTGGAGCTCCCCAGGACAAGATAAAACCCAGGTTTGTTGTGAACCCAAGGCAAGAGTGATGCTAACATGAAAGCTAGCACCATTCTGATTCTAGCTTGGATGTTCTGTAAGCCTAGATTCTCAACATTAGATCCACCATCTACCTGTAGAAACAAATTCATAAAAAGAAATTATTTGAGGCACTGTAATAGAAACATAAAATATATACATGCTTACAATCTTCATCAAGGAAAAAAAGTGACCTTTCCCCATAAATAAACTACATGGTTATTTTGTTAGCCTGACCTACTAGGTCCCAGTATGGAGATCTATGTATGATTTGTTTAAGAACCAAGACACTATTCTTTATTACAGTATCAACATACTCCTGTGGAAAACCCCAAGTGCATGACAGTATAGATTACAAAGTTCCAGTGATTGTCATTTATGATTGAAATAGTTCACAAGTTCATGCTTTGTTTACCTTATAACGCGGTCTCTTTCCTGTAAGTGTTTGGAACAATGACAAAAGAGCAGATACAACTCCATCGATGGAAACATCAAGGTGCCATGAACCAATTTCATCAGCCAGCACCTTGGCCCGCGACCTTGTCACATCCGAACTGCAACGAGAATATTTATAAGTGCACCATAACAACTATAGGAGTACTTTTAGTTGAATTCAAGCAGTACATTTGAAGGTGTCATTCTGCTTGAACGTAAACTGTTTGACAGTTTGACAAAATGAAAGGACTTCTCAACATAGAAATTAAGAAACAAATCCTAGCATTCAAATATGGAGGTCCTTCAATGCCTCGGGTCTTCCAGTATCTATGCTTTACACTGCACCATAGTATAAGTATAACTATTCTTATTGCTAGAAGTTCCTAAAAAATACCCTATCAGTATCAACCTTATTAGTCACATAGGATTTAATAATTATTGGGATTAGGGTCAGGTATCCAGGATCACCAAAACAGCAAACATTTTGAGATACTAGTTTAGGAAACAGAAATCTATAAGCTTACTGGTCTAACTTCTGCAATACCATTAAAGTGTTTCAACGAGAAAAAAAATCAGCTTTGTTCAATGTAACCATCAGGTAACTTTAATTGGGGATGTTTAAAACAAAATGGAATAGAAGAAAATAAAATCAAAACCATAATAATGTCAATTGTCAAATAAAAATAAAGCTCATAAACATGGTAGATAGCTCTTTATACAAATGTTGAATGAGTATCTATTGAAAATAGCAGATAAACTTAGAGAGAGACACCTAAAGATTGTAAAGCTCTGAAACATGAAATTTATCGTTTACCTGTTTTTCAGATCCCATAAATACAGTATAGAATATTCGCTTAGCAAATTCTCTGCTGTCTGTAGGATATTGTCCATCTTTATAGTTTCCTATTCGTATTGCATCAGCTTTAACTTGTTCATCCCCATTTGCGATTTCTGAAACCAAATATGAATCACTAACCAATGATATCTGAAGTTCTGAACTCCAAGATTTGGATTTGTAAGGTAAAGTATAGCTGCCTATTCCACCTCTGCCACATCTTTAAAAAAAATTAAAAAGAAAAAAAGGGCAAATAGCCCATTTCAATTTTACTATTAACCATGATTTGACAGTTTAGTTAATTTGCAAGAAGTTTACTCTGAACTAATAAAAAGACACTACGTTCAATAATCAAACATTTGCAGGACTTGTAATAAAGGAAATATGAAGACTCAGGTCCACTTCTCCAACTAACTCAGTTGTCAGTCAATTATATATGACCTCTTACCTACCTTCCCACAGCTGATACTTAACAGAAGCTAGACTACTGGTCTCTTGAACCATTTGTTTATTCCTAAATAAGCAGTCGTATGATGGTATACACGATAACGTAGCTTCTATATACTGTCATCACCAGTTGAGTGGAAATAGAAACTTTAAAGGTATTCCACAATCCAACAGCACTTTTCATCGCATTAGAACTCACCTTTCACAACCAGCTGGCACATGCACCCAACAATCGCAGCGACAGAGGAACTGTCTGCTCCACCAGAAAGAGGTAGCAGAAAACCAGATGCTCCACTTCTTCTTAAGTAGTCCCATAACCAGCAACCAGGTCCAAATGCTATTTCCTCCTCAGGAGAGTGATACTTGATCTGTAATGCATAAATCAAGTTCAATTTAGCAACTTGGCTACCTGAGTGATCACGGCAGTAAAGTTGTTACATTATCATTGAAGGATCTAAAATTAGGCATGAAAAAGGTGCCACTCTTTAAGTGAAGCAGAATTCAAGATGTCATCAGTATATGAGCACCTGTGAAGCTAATCATTTTTAGCAATCAGAAAGTTGCAACTCAAAATAACAACACACTAACCTTAAGTGGAACGGAAAGGCGTGTTTGAAGGCTAAAAGGCAGACAGAGACTATATGGTACTTCCACCGAAGGAACCTTGGTTTTACAACTTGCTTGCTCTTGAAAGCTACTTACAGATCCTCTAAGGCTGGCAACCTATCAATAGACAAGTGAGTAAAGGAACCAAATCCAATGTCTATAATTGATAGTTACAATGCCCTTGCATACATTGATATATGGGAAACTCATGCAACACATACCACATCAAGATCTATCTGAGCAACCACAACCTCAACATCCTTTAAAGAAAATTGTGAACCCTGAGCAACAACATCTCCGTTTACCACAACACTAGCACAGCCATCTGTTAAAAATAAAAGAGAGAGAGAGAGAGTTTAGTTTTAGACAAATGAAAAAATACCTGCATAAATGAAATCTCCATAAGGGATAAACATGCTAAATGGAAGTTAAAATGTATATACCAACTTCTAGAACATTGAAGATATTTCACTCTCCAGAATATGCAATGGAATGGACATAAATGTGAAAAGCACAAATGTTTTTCTATGAAGAAGAATATTTTCTACCATAGTAAAGGCGACCACCATCGCATCCTTGGTGATTGCTATACATGTATACCCCTCCACGAGTATGAGTAGCACCTATAAAAGCACGAAGACGAACATCAAGCTTTCTAAGTTGGTGGTGACTTCCACTTGCATTCATAAACACTTCAACCCCATTCAGTGCAAGCTCGGAATGAGGGGGAATTGGAGTAAAAAGCTCTTCACAAACTTCAACTGCAATAGCTCTAAGAAGGAAAAAAATGCTTTATATTTAGCACTTGATAAACATCTGACTAGAAGTTGGAAGGACCCAACAAATAAATTAAACACGTGCACACACAATTTTGGAACATGGAAAATGCATGACAGCCATAATTCTTTTGCCAGAATGGGTTGACATTATCTACTCTTGAACTCATACAGCTCATCTTACTCCCATGATTTTGAGATAGAAAAGAGAGAGAAAATGGAGGGAAATAAGGTTGATTTGAAATTTTTTTTTTTTCTTCAAAAGTGATTGGTATAAGGGATATAGAAACATGAATTTAGGTGTAGATATAATGTTTTTAACTCTTGGATACATGAGTAGTCTCCACTCTTGAATCTTGGCAAGTTCCGGATCCGGCCAAATTCTATCAAACTTTTTCTGGCTATGTAGCACAAACTAGTTCTTAACATGCATTTAAAAGTTATTAACATGCATCTAAAAGCTAGAGGAGGATGACAGAATTGGCAGGTGCAACAACCACATGATTGCTTCATGGATGCAATGCTGATGGATATGTCAACTTTAGAAGGCAAGAGGATAAACCGTATCTAGTGATTGTAAGGCAACTAGGCAAATACACACACACTAAAGAAAAGATGAAACAACCTATAATCTATTAATCTCATAATTCAACATTAGCCAATGATTCACCTTAACTTCAAAATCACACTTGATTTTATCGGATGTGAACATAACATAACTTATGAAAATATAATAGCTAAGGGCATGTTTGCTTTGTTTCCAATTTCCTATTGTCATTTGATCTCTTACTTTCAAAAGTAATTACAAAAATGTCACTTTGTCTTTATTCTATTTTTTGTTTTCATAAATTTATATAGGAAACATTGAAAACAATTTTTTGTTGTTCGTGTAGAAATCTTTGGAAACAATAAACAAAATGAAAAAAAGTTGCCACTTTTGCAATTATTAATAAAAACAGAAAACCGTAAACAAAGCAAAAAGTCAACAGGAAACATAGCAGGTGATTTCCTAACTTACGTGTCTTGAAACTTAACGAAACCATAACCAAACGGAACTGAATTTTGGCCTAATGCTTGAGATATTTCAGCAGGAAGCTGAAAATCCACAAGCTCATCCCTTTGCTTCCATGCAGTAAACCATCTTAATTCTCTATAATTGCCATCATTTGCAAGCCACATCTTCGGTCGTATCATAATAATCTTTCGATTAAAACACAGAACCTGACAATTGTAACGCTCTGAGCCTTTGATAATAGGCATTCCAATGCTACACACTATGCCATCAGTCCAATCACCAACCAATATATCCTTCAAACATTCCCATCTGCATTCTTAAAATCATTCAGAAACAGTTCAAAAATCTTCGTATGTGAAGAATTAACATAAAATTAAACAAATAAGAAAAACTTACGCGTGGTTGACTGTGTCGAGTTCTAAGAAATGGTCTTCGCAGCCATAACCAGTGATCTCGAGTTCGGGTCCGAGCCGGATGATAGCGCCGGCTTGTTTAGCTTTGGCTATGGAGTCTTTGATTTGGTTTGTGTTGAAATCGAAGTCCATAGCCCATTGGTTGAGATTGCAAGTAGCTACCTTCAACAGCCTCATTCTCGGAAAGGGGGAATGGAAACAATCAGAGGATTTTTGAATTTGGGTTTGTTTTACTCTGAGACGTGGAATGTGGCAAGTTAAAATTACAAAAGGGTGGAAATTGCGAGGATTGGAGGGCCTATTTGTATTGTATTGTGTTGTGTTGTGTTCTTGGCAGGAACAGTTAGCTTTGATTCTACGAAGTTACGATGAAAGGAGGGTGATTCGCTCACTCCTGGACCCTTGGACGGGTTTTTGATTATTTGTCCTGTGGGCACGTATTGGAATTGAATCTGCACGATAATTGATTGACGCGTGCCAAACTGGATGCTTTGATTTTTGAATGAAAAAAGAAGAAGAGGAATATGCTTGTGTGGGAGATACATCCTTGACCTCAGGAGAAAATTATTATGCTTCTTTATCTATTTTTAATTTTATTTCCGTCCCTTAATTTTAAAAAGTTTTAGTTTGATCCCTTAATATGCCTCATTGATAGCAATTTAGTCATTTCTGACATAATTCTATTGGATTCTAATTTTTTTTGAAAACTAGAAAATATCTTCGAAAATTGGAAAAATTGGTTGGAAAACTCTACCTCTCTTCTCTTCTTCCTGCTGAAACATTAAAGGAAAAACAAGTAAAATCTCTTCCTCGTCTCTTTTCCTCTTCCTCTCTCTTGATACAAACTATACAAATTAAAATTTGGTCAATAAAATGTATAGTCTCTAGTGATGACAATTTGATTTATGTAATAAACATTCTCTCTCCTTTTTATTTTCTAGTTCCACCAGGATTTGAGGTCTCGGATCAGTAAACGAGATGAAGGGGGGAAGGGGGGAAGGGGGGGGGGGGGGGAAGAGTTTTCCGATTTTCGGCCACTTTTTTTAATCAAGATTTTCCAATTTCCGACTAGATTTTCCAGTATCCAGCTTAAGGCTGCGTTTGGGTAAACAACTTAATTAAGAGCTTATCTTATCGCATGAGAGCTTATGCTATAAGAGCTTATGAAGAAAGGGGCAGAAGAGGATTCGAAGGGGGAAAACACAGAGGGGTCATAAGCACTTGTTAAAATTTCATAAGCTTATTCCAGTGACTTATGAAAATAAGTCAAAAACTCCTTATGGGATGGCATAAGTTACTTTTATAAGCTCTGCCAAACACACTGCATAAGAACTTATGTCATCAGATAAGTCAAAAGGAGCTTAAATAAACTCTTTCAAACGTCACCTAAGTCTAATAAAAAAGAATAACTTGCTATTACTTAGACAAAATGAGGTCTCGGATCAGTAAACGAGATGAAAAGAGGGGGGAGGGGAGGGGAGGGGGGGAGGGGGGGGGGGGAGGGGAGGGGTTTTCCGATTTTCGGCCACTTTTTTCAATCAAGATTTTCCAATTTCCGACTAGATTTTCCAGTATCCAGCTTAAGGCTGCGTTTGGGTAAACAACTTAATTAAGAGCTTATCTTATCGCATGAGAGCTTATGCTATAAGAGCTTATGAAGAAAGGGGCAGAAGAGGATTCGAAGGGGGAAAACACAGAGGGGTCATAAGCACTTGTTAAAATTTCATAAGCTTATTCCAGTGACTTATGAAAATAAGTCAAAAACTCCTTATGGGATGACATAAGTTACTTTTATAAGCTCTGCCAAACACACTGCATAAGAACTTATGTCATCAGATAAGTCAAAAGGAGCTTAAATAAACTCTTTCAAACGTCACCTAAGTCTAATAAAAAAGAATAACTTGCTATTACTTAGACAAAATAAAGGACCAAACTATAACTTTTAAGCTTAAGGGACCAGAGTGAAATTAAAAATAAGATAGAGGATCAAAAGAATATTTCAGCCAATAATATATTTAGTCTTTTAATCAAAGTTTCTATTTTGGATCAAGTTCTTCTAAAGCGAGTAAATTGAGTAAATATGGATGTATCCATCCTAAGGAAAGGTGTGTTCATCCTTGATGATACAGCTCCGACACGTTTGGGTAAGATTCAAACATCTGTTTTTAATGATAAAAATCGTTTCTGAGCATATAGACTAATATATTCGGGTAAATTTTAACCAAGGAAGAGCCCGTATTCAAAGACAAAAGAGAAAAGGGGATTTTTTTTTTTTTCTTCCTACCCGGGTAGTCAACATAGGGGAAAATTTAGATTTTGCAACCCATTATAATGTACTAATCTTGCTGGGCTCAGCAACTCCAATCAAGTCACTGAAATACATAAAGTATGAAAGTAAAACCATGCACATAAAGCTGAAGAAGTTTTCTTGTAAAACTAGGCAAAAAAAGAAATAAAAGTAATTCTTCTATGTAAAGTTTCTTAGCCACCAAAAATACAAGAGCGGGGGGATTCTTTTCAGTTCCCAGTCCCACTTCCCACCCATCAGCAAAACTAACAGACTCCGCCTAGCTCCCACTACTTCATAATTTCTAACTCCTGCCTTTGCAAAAACAGCTCTAGAGCTCGTCATGAGAATCATCCTCATCCTCCCCTGCCTCCCCTGATGCACCACCTGGGGCACCACCTGATCTCTGATATACAGCTGTGATAATTGGGTTACAAACGGCTTCCACCTCTTTGAGCTTCTCCTCATATTCTTCTTTCTCCACAGTTTGGTTGTCATCCAGCCATTCCAATGCTTCTTTTACCGCGGTCTCAATTTTCTCCTTTTCATCAGACTCCAACTTGTCAGCAAGCTTGTCTTTATCATTGATCTGGTTTTTCATGTTGTAGACGTAGGTTTCAAGAGCGTTGCGAGCATCGATCCTCTCCTTGACTTTTTTGTCTTCCTCGGCAAACTCTTCTGCTTCACGAACCATCCGCTCAATTTCCTCTTGGCTCAGGCGTCCCTTTTCATTTGTAATGGTGATCTTTTCTGATTTACCAGAGGCCTTGTCTTCTGCCTTAACGTTTAGGATGCCATTTGCATCAACTTCAAAGGTCACTTCAATTTGAGGGGTACCTCTGTTCAATTATCACACAAATACCAATGAATTACATATATCCAAATGAGCAAAATTTAGACTGGACTACATGAAACCAGGAAACGAACCTGGGAGCTGGTGGGATTCCAGACAGATCAAATTTCCCAAGCAGCCGACAATCCTTTGTGAGACTCCTCTCACCTTCGAACACCTAATTATTAAAAGAGCACCCAAATTCAGGTCAAACCCTTAAAGTCCATAACACAACCAAGCATTTTGAATTTAAAAGAAAAATCCCCAAACATCATGCACTATAGTGCAGTCAAATGACAGAACAGTACCTGAATGGAGACAGTAGTTTGCTGGTCCTGGTAGGTGGTAAAGACCTGAGATTTCTTGGTAGGGATGACAGTGTTTCTGGGAATCAACTTTGTCATCACCCCACCAACTGTTTCAATTCCAAGGGTGAGTGGAGCCACGTCCAGGAGAAGGATATCTGATACAGAATGCCACAAAACAATAAGAAAATGCTTGGCAATCTAATTGCATCAATAAAAATTATGACTTCTAGTAAAGTAATTAAAAAGCTAGTATTATAGACTATATTACCTTTGGTTTCTTCACCACCCTCTCCACTCAAAATGCTTCCTTGCACTGCAGCACCATAGGCAACTGCCTCATCAGGGTTGACACCCTTGTTTGGCTCCTTTCCTTCAAAGTAGTCCTTCAAAAGCTGTTGCACCTTTGGAATCCTAGTGCTTCCACCAACAAGAACAATCTCATCTATCTGATTCTTCTGTAATCCAGCATCTTCCATAGCCTTCTTCACTGGCCCCATTGTCTTCCGGAACAAGTCATTGTTCAACTCCTCAAACCGAGCTCGGGTAAGTGGCTCAGAAAAGTCAACACCATCAAAAAGTGATTCAATTTCTACGCGGACCTGGTGCTGGCTGCTGAGAGCTCTCTTTGCGCGCTCACTCTCTCTCCTCAGCTTTCCAAGAGCTCTGTTGTCCTTGCTAATATCCTTTCCATGCTTCTTCTTGATCAATTTAATGAAGTAATCCATTATTCTGTGATCAAAGTCCTCACCTGGTAAAGGGAGAAAAAATAGCAGGCATTAGTAGCATGAGGAAAATTTTAACAAATTTTCTTGTGCATAATTTCATGTTGATTTGTCTAATATAAGAAAGTACTCACCTCCAAGATGAGTATCTCCATTTGTAGAAAGAACCTCAAAAACACCATTATCAATTGTCAAGATACTGACATCAAATGTCCCACCCCCAAGATCAAAGACAAGAATGTTCTTCTCGCCACCTTTCTTGTCCAATCCATATGCAATGGCAGCAGCAGTGGGTTCATTAATGATTCTAGCAACATTCAGACCGGCAATGACACCCGCATCCTTGGTGGCCTGCCTCTGAGCATCATTGAAGTAAGCTGCACATTTGAAGAAAATTGAGAGAAGTTGGAATAAAGACAAAAGCAGGAAGAAAACATTTTTAATGGTAATAAAAACTAGTTGTAATTTGCTCCGCTTACCAGGGACAGTGACCACGGCATCGTTAATTTTCTTCCCGAGGAATTGTTCAGCAGTTTCCTTCATCTTAATCAGAATCATGGCACTGATTTCCTCAGGGCTGAACACCTTGGTCTCACCATCCTTAATCTTTACCTGTATGTAAGGTTTCCCATCCTTGTTCACAATCTTATAAGGAACAAGTTTCATGTCTCTTTGAACTTCCTTATCTTCAAACCTGCAAAATAATACACCTCAGTTACCTTTATTCTCATCAAGCCAAATTGTCATAAATCATCAATTGAGGATTCCTTACTTTCTTCCAATAAGTCTCTTGACATCAAAGATGGTCCTTTCAGGGTTGACAGCTGCCTGATTCTTTGCAGCCTCTCCGATCAGTCTCTCACCGTCGGTGAACGCAACCCATGATGGGGTGATACGGTTACCTTGGTCATTGGCTATGATTTCAACATGACCATTCTTGTAAACACCAACACAGGAATAGGTGGTTCCAAGGTCTATCCCAATAACTGTTCCTAACTTGGTGGCCTCCTCTTTTGCAATGGAAATTGCAAATAGACATCCTGTGACAAACTCTCTCAGTGTTAATTACAGCATTATAACTCATCCCAATGAAATTGATTTCGAATTGAATTGAATTGGAATGTTACGCAAAGGGCATTATTCTAAAAGAATAGAAATCCATGTCTTATAAAATTCAAAAATACCACCGTGTCAGAAGTGAAAACACTGAAAACATCAAGAAGTGCATTTCCAAAAATTAAATTTGAAAATGATGAACCAAACATGTTTATTACACATTTTATATTTTTTTTGTGAAAATGAAAGTAGAAGACAGTGAAATCAAATTAATAAGCATGGAATTAATTATAGCTGTGTTTGCCAAATGGAAAACATTGGTTAAGAAAGGATACAACAATGATTCGAAATCCATTAACAACAACAATTCTATTAGAGTGGAAATCCATATTGGTGCTTTGTTTGATACTGTTTTTAAATTTTAGTGCCTTCAATTAGCAACATGGGAAAAACTTCATCATAACATAGTCATATCATAAGTATGAAAATGCAATACGTGCAATGAAAATGTCATCCAAATACGAATATCTAACCAGATCTAATCGGGGATCCAAACAAAACACGAAAAAGGTTGAACAAAAGAGAGATCTAAAGCTACATTTACAAAAGATGGTGAGATCTGAAATTACCGAATGAAATGATGGCGAGAACGATGAGAGAGCCGCGAGCCCACGAGCCAGCCATGGCTATACGAGATTACGATTCAAATGGAGAGGTTGGGAAAAGTGAGTTCAACTCAACGAGAAAGCGCGCTTTATAGTTCCCACTCCGACTCTACCGAAACTTCGAACATGTCATTCGTGATGACATGGACCAATCGTATGCCTTGGGTGGATTGTTTCGGCCAATAACATTGGCCCCTTGCGTTTCTCAACATCACTTGACACCTCAACCTCTTCATTTCATCATTTCATTTATTTATTTATGTAAAAATCGTGTTGGAAAATACAAGAACATGGACGATGCACTTTATGTATGATTTGGAAGATAATAAACTTTTGTAAATAAAACATAATAACATGATAAAAATGAAGAGTAGCTACTGTAGAGATGATTAAGAAAATTAACCATTATTGATTGAAATTCATGTGGATCTAACAGGATCAAAGTGGGATCCATATAAATTAGAGGAACCAATTTCTAGGGTTATAATCATGATGGTTTGGATCGGATTTGGGGTATTCTTGCATCAGATCGTTCAAATTTTGCCCAAAAAATTTGGGATTCAAGCTGACCTAATCCGATCAAAATCGGATTGGTTTGGACCAGATCATCTAATTACCCGTGCTTTTCTAGATATTTCGAAATTAGTAATAAAAAAAAATCAGAAATAAACCAAGAATTGTTGGGAAAAGATAAATAGTCAAAGACCCTTCTCTCTGCACGTAGGGAAAGGGTTTCCAAACCCACATCATGCAAACGTGTTTTCACAAAATCAATCTCAGACTGACCCCTAAGAACCCATTCGGCATAAAAAAAAAATAACAAAGATTGAACAACGTCATCACACATGCACAAAAAAATGAACAAACAACCACAACCATAGTCGAACATAAACAATCAAACATGTGTTTCATTCCCAATATACAAACAAATAAGAAGTCATAATTCTCTTACCCCCGATTGGGTAAATGCACCAAAAAGGAACAAATTTAATCAATAGCAACATTTAAATTCCATTAATTTAGTTTAAAAAAAAAATTAAAGTAAGAGCATACTTGTCCTAGATAATCTTGATCTAAACGATAGGGGATCGAGGAACATAGAAGACACATTAATGGTCGCGTCTCACTGTCTCAGACATCCGATCTCAATTGTGGTCACATCTCGTCTTTATGAAGGAAGAGCGGCGTCAACCATTGTGTGTCGCTGTTCTCACGAGAAATGAGCCATCATTGTGACGTGGGGAAGGGTGTCGTGACTCGACGGAAATGAAAACTGTGAAGAAGTAAAGTGGTGGGTGCGTGGTGACCTAGGCATGATGGAGAGACAGTGGACGTGTGGTGGGCCGACAATGGGATCCAGACGGTGTTGTCGATGCATCGTTTGTGAAATGGGAGCAGTCGCACAAAGGTTTTGGTCAATAGTGAAAGGAGTCAAGGAGATGTCTAAACAGATTGGGTTTAGGTATAAGGAGAGGAAATGTGAAAATAAATGAATAAAACAAAAGTTAAAATAAAAATATTAATAATAAATATTTTAATAAAAAAAAGCTATCGGTTCTGATCGATTTGGATCTAGGAGATTCACAAGTCAGATTGGATACGCTTTTACCCTTACTCATTTCCAAAAGGGTCTTGCTAACCAGAGCCCTAAGGACATTGGTTAAGGAATCAAAAAAATGAAATTTTTACATTGGGAATCGTAACTTTTAAACTTTGAAAAATTGGAATACATCACTTCCCAATACATAATTTCTATATTTGTATCCTGTTAGCATTTCCCCTTTCCATAATAGTAGGATTCATTTGAATTTTAACCAATGAATGAGAATATGTTAGAAATAGAGTGTTAGAGTGTGTTAGTAGGCTGGTAGCACTCCTCTTTTATAATTCAGCTTACTACATCAACAAGCTTGAATACAAAAAAGCTCACGGTCTTCTTTTAAAAAATAAAGGGTATAAGAAAAAAGATATGAAATATACGAAATAAATGTAATAAATGTTTTGTAACTTGACAATGTGAAAACAATATCGATTACATTCAAACTCAAATTAAAAGAATACTAACACATAAAAAAGCCTTGATACGATCAAGGATTTTAACACCGTATCAACCTCGTCCTTGTATTTGGTATATGAAATTGTAACACCGTATCAACCTCATCCCCAACATTAACGAAATTCCAAAATGATTATCGAAGTTGTCAAAAATTAATCAATCTCGTCCCTCCATCAATAATGTCAAAGACTATATTGATCATTGATTGGGGTTGAGGACTAGATTAATTAACTTTTGACAACTTTGGGGATATTTTTGGAATTTTGTTAATGTCAGGACGAAGTTGATATGGTGTTACAATTTTAGGGACCAAATTTCAGGATTTACTCTTTTTTTTCACCATGATGAATTTTTTTCTTCTCATTAGCATGAATTTTATTATCTGAAAAAATTTCAACCCATGGAATGGAATGATGTAAACTACGGGCCGTTGGGCCAATGGTTTATGGAAAGGGACAAGGAACGTGGTTGTGGGCTTGTGGCCCTCGTGTGGGTAATTACCAAATCGTAAGTAAATGGAGAAAAAGAGGAAAACGGAGGGGTAAAATGGTACTAATCCTCAAGGTCTTTTTCTTCTCGTCTTCGTCGTGGGTTAACCCTCTCTCTCCTCAACGCGTTAAAGTTGAAAACGAAGTCCGTTCCCGTTTGAGGAAATAACAAACATTGGATCTGATTGCATTGAGCGGCGACGACGATGGAGAACAACAACAATAACACCGTCAACGGCGGCATTTTATCGAAGGAGAAGATCGATCAGGTTGCTACCTGGGTTGGCTCCACCGTCTCCTCCGCTTTCTTCTCTTCATTGGAACGCTTTTCCTGCGTCAACGTCACCACCTCTGACCCCGATAACGACGACGACGACGACAGTTATTCCTCCGTGACCACTCCCGCCACCACCACCACTGTGACCACTCCCCCCGCCGTTCAGGTCAATGCTCGTAACAGCAACGATGTCTCCAACCTCCCCGTTTGAAACCAAACGACGTTGTTTCCGCGCTGTATATGCCTTTCCCTTTTCCTCCTTTTTCCTTCTGCAGAACTGCTCTGTGAACATGTGATTCCAATTTCTGCCTGTTTTACATATACATGTTTGTATTATAAATGTATTTAATTATATTATATCTATCTAGCTGTTTCCGTTCATTCCTAATTCCTTCATGTTATCGTTACTATTTGAAATTGTTTGATTCGTGAATTAAATTTTCATTTGGTTTTGAGTTAGCGCTAGATGCATTGAGGTTTTGATTGATTGATTGATTTTGATTTGAGTTTTTGAAACTTATACCTAGGCAAGTATTTGAATCGTTGGAAACTTTTGAATTAATCAAGAATCTAATTCTATTGCAGCAATTGGATGCAATCTCAGAACTCTGGTTGCAAGTTTACTAGCTAGGACCTGATTTATTTACTAGGACTCCATTATAGTCCATTATTTGAGAATGAGATTAGGGTTACATTGCTAAGAACAACTCATAGGAAAGTTAGTACTCTGGAGATAATGTTTTTGAGCAAACGAAATGCAATTGTGATGAAATATGATGTGTGGATGTGGACGTTCTATTCAGTCATATATTTAGATTTATTAGATGGTTGTAGAAAGATGTCCAAATGATGAAGAAAGCCACACATTGGCAACTGCTTCCATATATTAATCTGTCAAACCTAAATAATAGCAATCAAGGTTAAATTACAATTTCAATTTAATTTTGAATCTTTGATGCATTGTCGATGTAAAATTTACACTTGCATCTAATGATGTATTGCTAGATCATTTAATGAGTTTGACATCTCGTTGTTGTTAATACATTCAAACACAAGATTGGGTGACATTGTACAAATGTTTAGTTCATCAAAATTAAGCTCTTAAAGTTTAGTGTAGTTATTTTACTTGAGGTAATGGAATACATATATGCCCTTGATGCTTATCTAATAAGCCGATCACAAGTCCTTGTTTCAATTCTTTGGGAGTGTCTACTGATTACTTTAGTTTTGAGTTTTGACTTGGAGCCGATGGGCAGTCTCTAATGGAATTTGCAATTTGCATACTCACAATCTGGTTCTTGTGGGGGCAACACTTAGCCAAGAGTTCTATTATTATTTTTTCCTTTCAAAATTCCCAAAATCTTGATTTATTCTCTGTCTTGGTTCTTGTAAAATTTATAATAGCTACAATAGAATGTTGAGATGGAAGATAACAAAATGGAAGAGAGTGGAACCACTGTCGTGGAGAATTATTTTACAGCGGGGGAAGGAACGAGGGATTTTCTGTTAAGCCCTCCAAACTCTGACATACAATTTCTGAAACAAACTTCTGAGTAATTCTACTATTTCTAGCGCAGCAAATTCATTCTAGTCCAAGTTTTGATTTTAAAATTAGACTCAATTTGGACATTAAATATCATTTGCCAGAAAGTGTAGTTTTTCTTATCTTTTTCTATGGAAGTATAATTCAAGTGACAGTTCTAGAAGTAGATTTAGTTTAAGAATGTGCTCGGGGATTAAGGTTTTGTGCATGTTTAATTCTTGTGAAAGTTGCATATCACATTTAGTTAGGGATGATGCTGGATATGGACAGTGAATATTTTTGATGGGGAGGCATATCACAATATGTTCAAAGTATGGAGCATGCAAATATGCAATATGAGACTAATATGAGCTAAGCCAAGGTCTCTGTCTTTGCTTTCTTGGTTCATTTTTCACCTCCTCCTTGCTCTTTACATGTGCTTGTGTGTGGGTGAATCACTATGTATAGCTCCCATGATAGTGTGTATTGCTTTTATAGTTGAAAATAATAACTTACAGAAAGAAAAAAGAATCATAGTAAAGATCAACAATGTCACATTCACTTGGTTGGTGAAAAAGCTCCCAGGTGATAAAGCTCCCTTCATGTTTTGCTTTTGACATTTATCAGCTGGTCATCATGCAGTGCTTCTCTGGCTGATGATGTAATCCCGACCTGCTGATTCTTTACCTCTGCAGAATCATAACCATTTTATTTATCTTAGAATAATACAGCATGAACACTACAGTCAGTATATTCTTGTAAATGAGTGTTTTACCAGTGATACTAGTCTCCATTCTCCTTCCAACAGAGAAGCATGACTATGCATCGTCGAATTATGTAAAGCTTTGCTCTCTTCTCCTTCAAAGTTCTACCCTTTGGGGCCTGAAATTTGGCTTGCTTTACTGAGGACTTGGAAACTTCCTTGGTCTTGTTTTCTCCCATCTCTTTATTCTCCATTTGAATTCTTCTCTCGCGGCAGGTATAAGGAGTTTCTCACGGTAGGGGTCTGTCTGTTTGTAGGAGTTGCACTCAAGTTATGTTTCAGTTTGGTATGAACTTGAAGTCAATTAAATTGGTGAAAATAAATGCAAATAGTATTTCAGGTTAGCTTTCTGCGGTCAAACAGGGAGCTGATTTTTTGCTTTCAGTCTCGGTCTTGGGCTTCCCTGGTCTAACTTCCGGAATCTCAGGACTGCTGTCTTCTTTTCTGTTTCTCTATTTACTGCCTAAAGACAAATATACCGCATAGCTTCCAAGCCATATATTAATTTTTATCTCAGAAACATTAATGCTTAAGATGGGTCTCTCTTCAACATGATAGTGTCAGACTTGGAGGAGAAATATGCGAATACTTGGTGGACCTTGCACACGGTTAGTTGCTCATCTCTCAAAAATGTGTAATGTGAGGTTTTTAAGCCCAATTATTTGTCTCAACAGAGTCCGTTACATCTAATATTCAGTTCTTATTAAAAAAAAAAAAAAAAAAACGAGATGTTTGATACGGATGTATGTAAATATATAAATGGGTTATGTTATTTGAACACCTGAATTTGGACATTCATATAGATACCGTAGATTGATGTGAGTGTGAGTGAGATGGAGATGTATAGTATTTTAAGATAGAATATATGTATAGTATGTAATTGTGAATGGGGTGTCACTTGGATGTCAAATTCAGGTGTTCAAATAACATAACTCTTGATAATAACCTATATATACCTAGATAAAAGGTACCTCGGTGAAGAATCGAGAAATAGATTCCAGTATTGGAACTTCTAGTAATTAAACTTCAAGAGATTTAGACCCAGAGATGGGCTAGCCCCTTTGAGGAGCCAAAAATTATTAAAGAATTTAACGTATTTCAAACTTTCAATTAATATTGTATCCTTGAGGGTTGATGTTATTTTATTTTTAACACTTTTATTTAAACTCCAGAAAATAATCAATAAGAAATAGGGCTTGATGACTTGTGTTGCTCTCGCTACATAATCAATCAAACTTCTCATTGTTTTTTAGCTAAGGAAACAATGAAAACAAACAAAAGGTTGTTTTCAGTGCAAACCTTTGAAAACAGGAAATGGAATGAAAATGAAAACAAAGTAACAAATTATAATTAATTTTATTGTAATTGTTCTTAAAATTAGGAAATGAAAACAGGAAATAGTAAGTAAACTAAACAGGCTCGATTGCGATGGAAATAGGATGTGAACTGTGCTTATGGATCTATCGTGTCAGATCTTACATAAAATGATAGTGCGGAAAGACTGCTAGCTAGAGGTCCAATTTTAGTTGATCATCCATGTTTGGTTGATAAAATTTGGTGCTCGCATTTTGTTAGGTTGTCCTTGATTATATGACCATGATATAATGGACAAAGGTAAAAAATTACATGTTCCTTTATATTTAGTGTGTCCAATAATATCGATTTTAGGTTGGATAAAATTGATTTTAAGAGAAGAGTTTGTATTTTTTCGGTCGAGTATAATTGATTCTATGTGTAGGATCCACAAAATTCTTTATATTTACGTTTCAAAAGTGATTTTACTTTATCATCCAAACAAAATTAATTCTTCTAGTTCTATACCCACTTTTAAAATATCATTATCAAACATAAATCAATGTTTTTAACCTCAATTTTTTTGAAATTAATTCTTTTAACGTTAATTATTTCAAAATCTAAAACAAAAAAATCCCTAAAGATACAAATATCGTTTTGCAACCTATCAATTAAATTTAGGGATTCTAATGACGTAACCATCGTGCAAAATCCTAACGTTAAGAAACTAGTAATCCCCAAGTTTAAGATTGACCTCCCCAATTCCTCGTTTTAAAATCTTGCCCTGAAACCCCAATGGGTTGGCCTAGTGGAGCATGATAGGGCCTTATATCTGACATGTTGCAGGTTCAAGTCCCCCACTAGTCTCCTTGGGGTGGGGTAAATGTAAATCCCTTTGTAAGTGCTCATAGAGCCCAAAGGTTTTCCTTGCCTTGGACTGAGGCACCATCCCCTCACCCTAAATTTTTCATATAAAAAAAAAAGTTTAAATAAGTTTTTGGTCCCTGTAAAATACACCAATTTTGGTTTTAGTCCCTGCAAAATTTTTCATTAGGATTTCAAATCCCTATACTTTCAAAATTTTTGGAAATAGTCCCTACCGTCATCTCTCCGTTAACTGCTGACGTGGCAAACAGAATGTCACGTCAGCAGGGACCATTTCCAAATTTTTTGAAAATATAGGGACGAAATCCTAAGACAAAATTTACAGGGATTAAAACCAAAATTTGTGAACTTTGCAGGAAACTTCCAGATAAAGGAATTTGTCAATTTGTCAATCCAAAAAGTGGTTTGGATTGGTTTTCACTAGGTGATCCAAAATTCGATCCAATCCAATGTAAAAAAAAGCTGTTTTTTTTTTTTAAGCCCAAGTCGCCGGATTTTAAACATCCTGTTTCAGCTGGGCCAACATTAGACTCAAGTTTGCGTAGTGTTAGAAGTTATGAGTTTGTTGTTAATGTGCATTATAGGGATCAATATTTTGATGTATTTTTTTTTTTTTTTGACCGAATCATTATTTTTATTTTTTTATTTTTTATGAACACAAGAGGGGCTATACCCCACACCAAAACAAACTAAAAACCTTTAGGAAACCAACCAAGTGTTGGCAGCATCTGCCCTTAAAGCAATAGAGACATATTTTGATGCTGATGATTTGTTTTTTGTCAAAATATACTTATGATCATTCTGTGTTCTCTCTACCTATTCAAACGGATTGCTCGAATACTTTCCACTACAAATAACCAACTTGTTTTTTTTTTTTTTGGATGTACACCAACTTGTTTTTGTTACTACTTTGATTCTTGATGATAATTCATATCATATCATATCGATATCGGTCTATCGGATGAATACAAGAGATTTTAACTTTCCAGAGGTGAGCCCTTTTAGGGAAATGCTTGTTTGCACAAATTGAAATTCGTGAAACAACCTATACCTATGAAATGGTTTTACTCATATTATTTATAGAGCTGGGTATACGGACCGGTCCGGTCCGTTTAAGTCCGATCCGCATAAGTCCGCACTTAAACGGATCGGACTTAATAGTCCGCATGATAAATGGACTCTGAAAAACAGAGTCCGCGTCCGGTCCGCATAGTCCGCGGGCTAAACGGACTGTCCGCGGACTCTACATTTTTTTTTTTAACATATCAAGCATAAAAAACAAATAATGTCTTATGTAGAAAAACAAACCAAACAAACATTAAATCCAAAGTACATACCAAACCAAATTCATGTTAATCAAAGATATTATACCAAACCAAACACTTTGGTATAACCTTAGAAGAAGTGACATCAACAACGGGGACCATTAAAATGTAACTAATAAGGATCACAAACCACAAGTTTGATACAAAATACCAACGAATTTGAAATGCAAAATAAGGAACAAAAACAACAATATTACAAGTTTGAAATTAAAGCTACATGTTGACATCAGTCATCAATAACAACTTTAGTCTTTCTCTTTGATTTAGCAAGTTCTATATTTACCACCCAACATCTTATAAGCAACCACGTCAACCTCCATTTTTGCAATATTAGTCCAGAGTTGACAAAAAAGTAGGGAGCACCTAACATACTTATATATCACCAATTATCTGTAGGGGAAGTCGTATCCTGGTTCACTACAAGCGTTTATAATAGCACAACTCAGGAGTAATAGATTCGGTTTAACCGTTATACACATCCTTTTCAATTTCCCAAAAAGCCAAAACCCACAAACAAATTATTTCTAACACTGAAAATCCCTCACAGAAACAAAGTTTTTTTTTTAAAAAAAAAAACTGCAACTGTCCGCGGACGGGTCCGCGAGTCCGCGGACTAAGTCCGCATAGTCCGTGGGTTAAACGGACCGGACCCAAAAAGCCCGCATTTAAATGGACTCGTATTTTAGGGTGTCCAAGTCCGCGCGGACTGCGAGTTAAACGGACTGTCCGCGGACTCGAGTCCATATACCCACCTCTAATTATTTACAATTGTATTGTCTCATTGTTTGATCAAACTATTTTTTCTCTTTAATTTTGATTGGACAACATAAATTCGCACCTTAGTCGTCATTAAATTTTCGCATTGAATAACAGTGGTGGTTCTTTTATATGGGGAGAATGATGTAAAGTAGTTTTTACAACTAATTTTTAGAAGGAAAGAAGGAAATAAGTTTGCTTAATAATATTGTTTTGAAAATAATAAGTCTCTGGTTCCTAAAATTTGTAGCCTGGTGGTGGGAAGGAGAAAAAAGAAAAAAGAAAACATTTAATTTATTTACAAAATTATCATTAACAAAGTTGTATTATTATAATTCTATCATCATGAAAATAAAATACATCAAAAAATTCAAAACACCTTTTGAAAACCTCTGAAAGATATATATTTTTTATAACTAATAATTTTGAAAATAATTTTTAAGAATAACTACTTTGGAATATTTTCTTTCATTTTTAAATTTTGGAAACAAAAAGTTCTTGAATAAAGTCAAACACGTAACTTTTTCCCCACCGAATAAAGTTCGGTAATTTGTTTATGGAAAAATGAGCTGTTTCAGTGTTTGTTTATTTATTTGTTCTCACATACAGCGCCAAACTAATCATGTAAGATCAGAACTTTGAAAGCTACCTTGCGTCCATCGCCGGCTTCGTCCATCGCCGTCCTTCTTTGGTTTGTTTTCATTTTCTTCTTCTACTTTCTACATTAACTTTCTGACTCAGCAGCATCATCATTCTTACTTTTTTCCAACAATGGCACAAGAATTTTCATTCCACACTCACACACTTGCTTTATTCTTACTCTCACTCTTACTCACAGGTTCATCACCCATGGCTTCTTCCTCAACCCCTCTTGTCTCCTTTCTCGAACACGTCCAACAAACCGCGTTCCAAACCTTCGGGAACTCAAACAACTTCGACCCCAAAACCTACGTTGACTTGCCTCTCAAGTTCAACCTTTCGGAGACACAGCGCGCGTTCCAGAACCTTCCCAGGAGTCCCAACGGTTCCGTGTCGGTCGAGGACTTGAAGGGCTACATAGAAGCGTACTTCGAGGGTGCAGGGGATGATCTGGTGTACTTCGAACCAGAGGATTTCGTTCCCCAGCCAGAGGGTTTCTTGGAGAAGGTGAAGAACAATGAGGTGAGGGCGTGGGCGTTAGAAGTTCATTCCCTTTGGAAAAACTTGAGCAGGAAGATATCCAGCGGGGTGAAGAGGGACCCACACTTGCATACTCTGCTTCCTCTGCCATCTAATGTTGTTATTCCTGGTTCACGCTTTCGTGAGGTTTATTACTGGGATTCCTATTGGGTCATTAGGTTTGTTCATGCTCCCTCTCTCTACTTCACCACTGATTTAATAGGATACATACTGTAAATATTATGCGTCGCGAGGCTAAAAAACTTTTTTACAATTACTACCAATCATTAAAAAAACTTTTCCTATGCTATAACCAATTGGAGTTGCTTAACTTGGTTTTACCATGCTACCTTACCATTTTTTACTTTATACTATTACTTTGAGCAACTTTTCACTCAAATGATGTAACTAGAAAGTTAGAGTGCTACTATATAAGAACATGTTGCTTCATGCATACAGCTAGATGTCATGTCACTAGTGCTGCAACGGTGCTACTATGTAAGAAGCAGTTCTTATTTCTTAGCGTTGAAAACACACACAGAGACACATACACATACATATAAGAGATAAACTTTTTTAAAATAAGCTAAAAAACCTAAAATTAACATTTTGCATAGCTTACACTCATAGCACCTCGTACTTACATAGTTTTTCTGTAATTGGTGCTTGATGTTGTTTTATTTTTGCTTTGCAGGGGCTTGCTGGTGAGTAAAATGTATAAGACTGCTACAGCAATTGTCACTAATCTAGTTTCCTTCATAGAAGAATATGGATTTGTACTTAATGGTGCTAGAGCATACTACACTAACCGGAGGTACCCGCTTTTATATTCACTTTTGTGGATGTTATGCTATTTAGTGGTGTCTTCTTTTGTCTTTACATTTTTTAGATTGAACTATTTGCGTGAATTTGATATTTGGAATATTAGTTTATCATTAGTAAATAAAAGTTGTTCATCTAACTTCTAATAATTTTAACTCTTGTTATTGGCTCTCCCCTTTCTGTAGTGATTTGCAAACTTCAGTTATCTCTTAGCAATTATGTAACTTTTGCTAAACGTACTACGAATCTGGAATTAATGTGCACTGGTATGAAATAGATTCAAAACAGAACCACCCACATGATTGGACTTTGTCAATCATCATATTTTTTATGAGTGGTCTAAGTTTGAACTTGGACTTTTGTTTATGTATTGTATGCTTATCATGTATTTGCATACCCTCTTTTACAATGTTTATTGTTTATCCTTTCGTTGAAGTATATGCTGATACTATTCTGCAGTTAACAAAACAATTTCATTTTTCTGGTTTTATAATTTAATCTCTTGATCTTGGAATAAACTAGAAGAGTAAGTGTCAAAAGGATACTGTATCATGATTTTTACTCTGGCTGTTTTACTTCATATCATCACATCATTGTGATATTTGCACTATACCTTTTGAAATAAAATGAATTATATTATTATTATTATTGTTGTTGTTGTTGTTGTTGTTAATAATAATATCGTCATGTCGTCATAATTCATGCTCTTACAAACAGTTTGGCTATGATTTTACAGCCAGCCTCCCCTTTTAAGCGCCATGATTTATGAGATATACCGTAGCACTGGTGATATAGAACTAGTTAAAAAATGTCTACCTGCACTACTTAAAGAGCATGAGTTTTGGAATTCAGGTATTACACCACAACCTTTTGCCTCAATTGCTTTATAGTTTGTTATCTATGGTTGGATGATTTATACCTTTTAGTTTGTCCAAATCTGATGGTTGTTTACCTTTTATTTTATCTTTCTAGAAATACATAAAGTAACCATTTTGGATGCTCAAGGTTGCACTCACACCTTAAATCGTTATTATGCAATGTGGAACAAACCTAGGCCAGAATCGTCCATACAGGTGTGTGAGGTTTGTTAACAACTGTGGTATTAATAAAATGACATTTAAGCTATAACTTTGGGTAATTCCCTGCTACAGGACAAGGCATCTGCCTCCAAGTTCTTGAATGTTTCAGAAAAACAACAGTTTTACCGTGAACTGGCATCAGCTGCTGAGTCAGGATGGGATTTCAGCACAAGATGGATGAGGTACTATTTTATATACAACTAATATTTTGACCAAAATAAATAAATTAAAATCATGAAAGTCATCTGAATATGTGGCTAGGCTCTGAGCTGGAGTTGAGGGAACTAGCAGTGTTTATTAGTCTCCCAGGCCTAAGCAAGGCACCTTCAGTCAAATTCTCACCTTTCTTAGCAGAACAAACATCAGTTTAGTTCTAACATGTTGCCTTCTTTAAGTAGTCAAAAATACTAATGATTCGATAAAATGATATCTTGTTTTGATGCAGAGATCCACCTGATTTCACAACATTGGCTACAACATCTGTAATACCTGTTGATTTAAATGCATTTCTACTTGGGGTATGTCTTAGACCAATGACTAAAAGAAACCTGAAATCAGAGTCTGTAAACTGATTAATTATGTGATGCCAATTGATTCAGATGGAACTTAATATCGCCTTCTTTGCAAAAGTTACTGGAGATAATAGCACTGCTGAGCACTTCCTAGAAATTTCTGATGTTAGAAAAAAGGCAATGAACTCTGTTTTCTGGAATGCAAACATGAAACAATGGCTTGATTGCTGGCTCAGCAGTAGCACATCTGAGGTATTTCCTATCGCTACTTATAGAAATCTACTGTAAGGGCAGCTGTGGTAGCCTTCTGGAATTCTTCTGACTGTCTCTTTTGTACTTCTAGGATGCTCCGGTTTGCGAAGCACTACACCAGAATCAAAATGTATTTGCCTCCAATTTTGTTCCTTTGTGGATGGAGCCATTTTACTCAGGTATAGTTAATTAGTTGATATGATATCCGCATCAACTTAAGTAGCAACTAGCTAGTAGTAGTACATTTAATTGCATGACTGGTTGTTGCCATCATTGTGGAATCAGCTTAGTGTAGGTTCTAGCTTTTGTTATTTTTCTAATTAGCAAGCCTGAACTTTGTTGACATGAGGTTGCCTTGAATACAGAAATGCATAGAGTTAGGAACTTAGGATCACAAGTGTAAGACTTGCAATTGCACTATCCATAACTTCTTAGTTCTTATAGACTGTGATTTTCATCAATTTGACTGTTCAGTTATAAGTTAACTATTTATCATATTGATCTTGCATGCCATAACTTAAATTAACTGTAGATTAACAAGTACTTAAATTGAATAGTTAGTCTTTAAACATATGGATAGAGTGCTAAGTAGTTTTAGGTTAACATGTAATTTATGAGAATGTTCTAAAAAGCTATTCAACCGTGTAAGAGTTGGTGTCACTTTATGAAGTTAAATAAGGAAGGATTATCTGTTGAATGCACATAGAGGATGTTTTTTTCACTTGAACTTATTTTGGTCTCAGGCGATACTGGGGTCAAAGACTAAACAACAAACACCACTACCCCATAACTGATTTTATTAGTATTATTTTACTTTGGGAAATATATCACAAATAATGTATATAGCCTTTTCTTAATGAGTTTAATTTTCTTTATGAAATATTGGAAAAGGAAATTCCTGTGTTTTAAGTTGATGATTAATATGTGTTTTATATTTCTTAAGATCCTTCGCTTGTGGGTAGTGTTGTTGAAAGTCTCAAAACTTCTGACTTGCTTCGTGCTGCTGGAGTTGCAACTTCTTTAAGTGATTCAGGACAACAGTGGTAAGTAATAAGCAATTTGGATTTAGTGGATGTTATAATAGAAAAACTTTTCTACATGTATAGGAAGTGGGAAACGAGAGGCAGGTTGAGGGAGGGGAAGACAGGTAAAATATTTCACTTAATCAATCTTTATGAAACTTGTATAGGGACTTTCCAAATGGTTGGGCCCCACTTCAACACATGCTAGTTGAAGGCCTGGTAAAATCAGGATTGAAAGAAGCAAGGTCATTGGCTGAGGAAATTGCCATTAGATGGATCACAACCAATTATATTGTTTACAAGAAAACGGGTGTAATGCATGAAAAGTTTGACGTGGAGCATTGTGGAGAATTTGGAGGTGGGGGTGAATATGTACCCCAGGTATGACTGTACTCCACATTCTTGGTTTATATAGACAACAAATTGCTTTTGGTATAGGATAAATTTTGAGAAAAATATTGTGATTGCAATGCAGACTGGTTTTGGCTGGTCGAATGGAGTTGTGTTGGCATTCTTGGAGGAGTTTGGATGGCCTCAAGATCGGACTTTAAATTGCTGATGTGCTTAGAAATCAAAAGGTAGAAAATATTTGGTATTATTTGCATGTTTTAAACTGTAGGGGTGGCAAAAAAATCGATTTGTCCACTATCCATCCAGTCCATCCAAGCATAAATCCATCCAATCCATCCATTACAAAAATAAATAAATTAATGGATTGGATCAATTTGACCATTTTATCTTGAGGATGGTTAGTGATCCATCCACCATTCTTCTAAATCCAATGGATCACACCATGAAACAAAAAAAATCCAATGGATCGAATTTAGACGCCTACGTGGTTGGTGTGTGTGTCTTCAGACTGAAACAATGTTGAACCTCAGAGAGAGTGAGTTGCAGGGCACACTGAAACAATGTTGAACCAATTGGGACATTTACGTTAATATATGAGTGGAGTCAGCGAATGTGTGTGTGTGTTAGTGAGTGAGAGAGGGAGGGGGAGGGAGATTATTTAATTTTTTAAAATGACTTTTATGGATGGATTAGATATCCATCCGTAAAAAAAATGTTAATGGATGGATTAGATGGATTTTATTAGGTGGATCACGGATGGATAAGATTTTTTTTTATAAATTTTTAATGGATCATGATGGATTAATGGGTTATTTTTAATCCATCCATCATAATCCGAATAAAAATTTATCCAATCCATTCATTTGCCACCCTTATTTTAAAGGATGATGCAAGAATTTACTTATCGAAGCTATTTGTGTAATAACAATAATATTCTCAAACCATTCTCATTACACCCATTATTTTATTAATAAAACAAGGAAAACACACTTCTCAATACACTTTCTTTCTTTCCACAAAAACAAGTCTAACTAAATGTTTTAAAAAAAAAACAGACAAAGGTGTGCTGACATTCATTTTCCTTTGTGCAAAGTGCTTGACAAAACCAGTTTGTGAATACGTTTAAAGCGACTTGTTAATGCAATTGGTAATTGTAATGAGTTGATTTTACAAATGAATAATGGATTATTGAAAGACATTTACCATGTTCTAGCGGTTATGGGACAGGAAAAGGTGCTGCTAATTGCATCTTGGTTGGGTTAATAAGAAATGTTATAAGTGATTTTTTGGCAGGTTATAATTCATTTGTATGTAGATCTGTCCTCCCCGGCCTGTTTGTGGTTCATGGTTAGTTGCACATATACCATACTTGTTTGTTGTGTGCTGTGCTGTCTATACAAACATGTTACTAATTTAGTTTTCCTAATTCTATCATGCTTGGTATGTTTAGATGTTGGGAGGGGAATGGTACCTTTCTCTTTTTGTGGGAGTTCTGTAAAGGTACCTGTCTATAAGAAATTTGTTATAAATGGCATTTCAACATTTAGTGATTGTATATATGTGATCATACTACTGTGGCTTAACTTTAAAGTGATCTGATATGGGTTATAATCTTTATAGAAGATGTAAAATATGATGGAATTAGGTTTGTGAGGTAAGATTTGGTTTGAAAAGCTTCTTGGTATTACAAAGTTGGTGATCATAATGTTACTGTATGGAGATTAGAGGAATACAAAAGCAAACTAAGAACAATAGGAAGCTAAGTAGAAAAAAAATATTTGGTAAATGATCTTTAACTATACTAATTACTGGGTTATAAATTGGACTGGATGGGTAGATACTCATTTTAAACCTGCTGATCAGTTACAGGAGGACAAGCTCATAATATTTTCCCTTCTATCTTATCAAAGATGAAGTAGAAATTAAAAGGCTTCATCAGCTGAAAGCCACCGAGAGGAAGTTAGAACAAGGTTGAGAAATGAATGCCAGCATGTGAAGAAGAGATTTGACTTTAAGGCTATAATTAGGTACTTAAAATGTAACATCTTCATTTTATTTTTGGCTACGATTTCATTAATTCCGTTGTTCAATTTTCCTTCAGAAGTTATTATTCATTCCAAATCGTGGACTTGCTGCTCTTATTTTGTTTAGGGTTGTTTTTGTACAACAACAATCTTAATATAGTGTAACTAAAAGAAAAGGCACGACCTTAGAGTGAAATAACATTTACAATATCTGCTCCCTATTCATGATTGTGAAGGAGTGACCTCATTCTATTGCCAGAATCAACAATTAACATCATCTTTACAAGAAAACATAATCTGAAAATGGATAGACCTGTTTCAATTGATATACTTATTAGGGCAGTGACTTCTTCCGGTTCATCAAAACTAATTGTGGTGTCTTCGTTTTGCATATATAATATATACCATATTGACATAAATCCTAATGCAAGTTCAAAAAAAATTCTCAAAGTGCCAAATGGTGTTGTCCTAGGCTTTGGGTGTTTCATGGGACTGCTAGCAGTCATACCGAACTAGGCTGGAGTTTCTATAGGTTGGATGTACCTTGCAATGGGAGTTCTGATTGGCTCAGCAGTTCTTCCTATATTGCTTTTATGCTTTTATGGAAAAGACCAAATACAATTGGAGCCTTTCTTGGAACAATATTTGGTTGTTTTATATGGGAATTATCACATGGTTGTTTGTTACAAAAATAGAGTATGGCCAAATAAACCTAAGTACAACTTGTAGGAATGCACCAATGCTTGCTGGAAAACTTGTGTCTATATTATTTAGCATATATATTTTTTAGCATAGTATCATTGGCTGAGTTTCAACGATTTCATGTTATAGGAAAGATGCCTAAATACTACAGGGTTGAAGAGTCTTGCTTGGGACAATAGTTCAAATGCATAATGAGACAAGAAAGAAGAGATATAGTGAGGCCTACATCACAGATGAGTTTGGTCATTTCTGGCGTAAAAAAAATTTTTTTGTTCAAGAATCCAATTTTTGCAATTGAAGACTATATGTTTTTTTGTATCTCCTTTTCTTTTTTTTGTTATGAAAATATATGTCTTTGGTTTTTGAATTTATATTTCTGCTTTTTCATGGGGCAGGAATTGCTCTCATTTTTTTATGAAGAACTATAAGAATATTTTGAATATAACACTGACATTCTTTTTCAAAATTCATATTTTGTTTATCAGAAATATAGATTGTAATTTATAAAAAGATTGATTATAATAATGAATTAAAATGTATACAAATTGTATTTAATTTTATGTGGATGATATTTGTTTATAAAATTAGCTATTTAGCCTTTATTTTTTATTTTCAAGCTACAAACAATTTTTAAAAATTATGTAGTTTTAGGCCATCTCCAATGGCAAGACAAAGAGGGGATCTTTTTTTTTTTTTAAGCAAGGTTACAAGTCACCATAAATTTATTAAAAAAATTAAAAAAAGAAAACAAGAATATGAGGGGACATAAACCAAAACTCATGCAAATAAACGAGAATCAACCATACCTAGAATTAGGTTTTTTATACTTCTTCTGAGATTTGGACGTAACTACCATGAAACCATCGTCAGCAACATTATCATTATTATGCTATCCTTCCTTAGCAGGACTTGCATCTTTTTGCTTTTCCAACCAAGCAGATAAAACCTTAAAATCATTTTGAACAACAGTTGGAAAAGCGCTAAGATCTTGAACATAAATTGGACTTGAGGAAATCTCAGGAGTCTCAAGATTCTTGCCACTAACTGTTAAATCACATGTAGCCTTGGAATGTACGGACACTGGAGTCGGAGTACCCTTCGAAATGGAATGCTCAGACACCGAAGTATCCTTGACTGTAGAGTCCACAAACTTTTCTATAGAGCCACTGGTAGCATTTTTTGCAACCGAAGATGAGTTCTGTGGAATGGAATTTGAGACATGATCAGGGGATGAAGGTTCCTCATAGACTGTCTCAACCGATTCACTATCATTCAAATTTTCGCCCGGTGATGTATCATTCTGCCCATCATTTGGTTTTTGCTCTGGAACCTTAGGGACATAAGCTAGCTTAATCTTCTACACCAAAGGCGGATTATTTTGCACCACGTTCTCCTTGGCAATTTGTTTACAAGTCGTAACCAAATGCCCAATTGAATTACAATGAGAACAAAACGAAGGAAGCTTCTCATATTCGATACGGACAGAAAATGCAAAACCTTCACGTTCTACCATAATCTCCTTGAGCAACTTCCCTCTTAAATCAACATCCACTATGATCCTTATTTCATTGAGTGGGCTAGCTGAAATTTTTTTTTAAAGGACATGATTGGAGTATTGTTGATTAAATGTAATGATGTGGGGTAACTTGTGGGACTCATTTAGTAAAATTTTTAAAGATTATGAATTGGAGATATGGGGTGCTTAAGTTGTAAAAAAATAAAAATGAATGATGTGTAAAGGTGGGGCCCATTAAAGGTGGGGCCCAATTATTGTTGTACTCCATGCATCGCATGGGTAACTTACTATTAAAAAAAAAAAATGAAAGAGTAAACACACGGAAGCTTCTGGTTCCCAAGGTTACCAACGTGCAAGAAGGAGAGAAGACTGGCTGAATACCTAAACGCATGGAGAAGCATGCGACACAACAGACATTATTGGCCAATTTTGTTATTGGCCTACTGAGAGGAGAGGACAATTCTGCACTGAGATAGGACGATGATTTTTTTGTAAGTGGGGGCAAAAATATAGTCTAAAAATGTTTTAATAAAAAATATATTATAAATATGCATAAGCGCTAAAACCTGATAAAAAACAAACAAGATATAATGTTATTTGATTTCAATGTGTAGCCTAGCTTAGAAATGAGAAACAATTCACCAATTAAAAAAGCATAAAATACCTAAAATTTTACAAATTACAATTGTCCTCTATACATTTTCATATTTTGAAAATGTTGTATATTTTTATTTTATTTTCAATACTATCAAAAATATTTCTCCATGTATATAACCAAACAATACCATTGGTCTTTCGCACAATTGCTAATTTCATTCTTCAAAAAAAGACTGAGGAAGATTTGTGATGTGGGGGCAACGCCTATTTTTATATGTGGACAAAAACAAATTATTAAATATAATATTTTAACAAAAAACTTGCTCAGTGGGGGCAAATTTGCCCCCGATTTTTAGGGATGACAATTTGGACCCTACCTAGTGGCAGATCCAGGAACTTTCTTCAGTGGGGGCAAAATAAGTATATAAATATTTTTATAAAAGAAAATATTACAAGTTGTTATAAAGTACATAATTTGGCGGAGAAAAAAAAGTCTAAGATACCTAAGCTTTTAAAAATTACACATATTTTGAAAATGGTGCATATTTTTTTTTTCAACACCATAAAGTTACCTCTCTATATATGTAACTAAACAACTATTCATCACTTATACGATTGTGTATTCCAATATTCTTCAAAAAAATCATTGTAGAGAAACATATTTCAACTATTGCAGTTGTCACGAGTCAAATCAAAGCTAACTTCAGAATTAAATATTTATACCATTAGATACAGAATGTGTTTTCTATTTTTTACCAACAATATTTCATAAAGATTCGTAATCTCATTTAGCTTTAAAAATTGATCATCAAATCGAACTTCTATGAAATAGGTTTAAAGTTGACTATAAAACCCCATAAGCTCAATAGAAGAAAATTTTAATGATAATACCCTGTTAAACAAATCAATTTCTCTTTATCAAATGCAAAAAATGAATCTCTTGAATCTAAGTTTGTCACACATAGATAGAGGTGGTAAACTACCGCACGTTGAGATTTCTTAATATTTGAAAACCCTCCCTAAACAATGTGTATCAATTTATTTTCTCTTTTATTTCTAGTAATTTTTTTATGTAGATTTTTTTTTTGGTTTCCCAGGGTATCATCCGCGCGCAACTGCGGAGACTAATCCCTCGAGCCGGGCAGGACCACGAGAGCGGCAAAGCTCTCCCTCAAAAGTTTTAACGCTGCTGCATTCCCAGTGTCAGGATTCGAACTCGAGACCTTTGGTTAAGCTGGAAGAGATCCGTGCAATCTCATCCAAGCGCTCTTGGATTTATGTTGATTTAATTGATATGCATTGTCAGTGTAATTATTTTTTACATTGTCAACCAATCATAAATTGACACGTCATCATTAAAAATATTTAACTCTTATTCTAACTACTTTAAAGCCACTCCTATCATAATTTATGATTTGTTCACCGTATAAAAAACTTTACACTGATAATGCATACCAATTAAACTCTTTATATTCATTCATAGAAATTTATCTTATGGGGGCAACATCTATTTTTTTATGAGGGCAAAAAATTTATTATTAAGCATGTTCATATTAAAAAAAATTGCCTTGTGGGGGCAATTGCCCCTACCCTAATACACATGCATCCGCCCCTGACCCTATCCAATGGGTACCCGCAAAAAAATACCCATAACGGATAGGGTAAATACCCACTTTATGGGTATGGGTCCGGGTCTAGATAATTACCCGTAAATAAGAGAGGGTATGGGTATGAGTGCGGGTACGTGTACTCTAGTACCCACCCGCCCAGCACCCGCATATATATATATATATATATATATAAGAATAAACTTATGTAAGATTTTTAAACCTAGGGTTCATTAATGTTTTTTATTTTCCGAACTTACAAGTTCATGAATTTATTGTTTTTTGATGTTTTTGATGTTTTTTATTTAGTTCAATACTTTAGTTTGTAATGTTTCATGAGTAGATTTGAAAGATTTTTGGATATTTTTTAATTGAGTTATAATGTTCTTATATCATTTATTGTTTTTTCTTAGTTAAAGTACGGGTGCAGGGGTGCGTACTTAGGTACCCAGAGGGTACGAGTAATGGTACTAAAATTGTTTCCCACACGTGTATGGGCCCAGCTATGGGTATTATTTTCAAACGCGGGTATGAGAACGAGTACTACAGTACCCTACCCATTGCCATCCCTACCCATTCCACTATTCATAGATTCGTATGTTTGGGTAAGATTAATTTTTCTTATTTCAGCTGTTTTTCAGCTAAAAAACTATTTCATAGATAATCTATCATGTTTGGGTCTCTAGCTTAACTTTCTAAAATAGCTTTTATTTTTTTTATAAAAAAAAATTGCTTAAAGTCATCTGCAATATTTTAGCTTAAGATTGTTGTGATTTGATTATTTTTCATTCTCAAAACTTTTTCCCCTGATTACCCCAATAAAACTAACTTGCAAAAAAATATTATAAAATTATTTAAATAACTTAATACCTTTTGTTTCCTAATTTATTATGTAAAAGTGATTTTTTTTTACTATCCATCAAAATTGATTATACATATAATCAATTGTCAACAATGTGTAATTTTTTCAGTTTTTCCAAACACTACATATAATCAAATTGAAATGTGCTACCTGGTTGATCCTTTGGTTGTTGGTTTGTCATGTTGCATGCTAAATTCTTAATCTACTGGGAATTTTTTTACTGAAACGACTTATTCAACAATTATAATGGCTTTATATAATTGAAGTTGCTTGAGTAAAGGCAGCTTGAGTGATAAGTGACAACTAGGTTAACACTAAATGATTTTCTAGTCAAGTTATGAGGTTAAGAAGTATGAGGTACTGATATAAGGTTGCAACCATTTTTTACATGCTCCTGCTATCATTTCCTTTACCTGAAACTTTGGAGGAATTGGATTTGCCTGATCATGCAGTCTCCTATGAGGATCTCCTTAATCGCGAAACCTTGCAAATAAATTGTCATTGCAATCAGCTTGAGACACGATACTCAAACATGCTGGTAAGTATGACAGGGTAAGGGTTAGTTAACCTAATTCTAATTCATTAACCTTTAAAATGATAACTTGCACATATCTTCAGTCAAACCTGATCTTTATTCCTTTTCTTGCTTTAATTAGACAGGATTGTTAAGGTGTAGAAAGCGTTGGGGTTAAGAATGCTTTGAGGCAAGCTTCACGATCCAGATTCCGATTCTAACATATTGTCTCTGAATAATACATGTTTCTTTTAGAAGGAAATAGCCATAGGTTCAAGCATCCTTCATTTTTCTATTATATAGATGCTTGATAGTAGAATAGGTAGGAAAATTCTGTCTTTCTATTTTGAGAAAATGGAGATTGAAATTTTCTATTATATGGAAGCATTTTGACTGATCCATCTATTTACAAAAGTTGCATATTCTATTTCCTAATATTATTTTATAATTTTACATGATATATAATGGATTTGAAATACTATTACTAGAAGTTAATATGTCAGAGTAAATAGTGTTTTCTCAATTTGTGGCATTTTGGAATATGGAGTAATGCGATTATTTGCATTCTGAGAACATATTGTCTTTTGATAGTTGTCTTTCTAGGGTCTAGGTTGATTTTGTGTTGTGGTTATGATATTTGGTTGTGTTTTGTTGGGTCTAGAATGACTTAAAATATTGTTTCGGTTTTGTACTTCTTTGCCATGTTAATAAATGGACTTCTGACCTATGATAAGCGATATTGCTTATACTAACAATTATCTTAATATCGGGTACTATATTTAGATGAGCTAAATTGTGACAAATATATATATATATATATAGTTGTATTTATGTAATACATTGGAAAAGCCTACTGGTCACACACCGTATATGATCGCTCAATGCTACATCATGTCTGAGTTTTTTTTTTTTTTTTACAAAGTCGTGTCTGGGTTAAAGCCCATAAAGTATGTTTATTGTTTTCATTGAAATTTTCATCTATGGCAAATGGATTGATATTTATAGGAAATTCAAGTCTATCTAGCTATTCATTGTTGCTGTAAATTACATGTCCAAATAGGTGGCATGCAATGTTAGTATATATATAAGTGAAGAGGCATTCTATTCATCCACGTATTAAGCTAATTACCACTGAAACATAATGAGTTACAAGTGTTATCTGAGTTCATTTCATTGTATTAAAGTAGTTTCTAATCCATTGAAGTAACAATCGATTGTTGGAAATATTTTGTAAAAGTTGAACACACACAATTGTGTGCCTGTGTTGATTCCAACAAAAACGCCCATTATGGTGACAGAATGATTATAGATAATGATTAAAGAAATCTTAAAATAAAAAAATCACAGCAAAGATTCATATTAAATTAAGAAAAATAAATATTAAAACAAACACCAACATGATGTGGTACGTTTGGCAGATGATCGAGTCCCTTAAGCATGTGGTCAGGGGTTCGATTCCTGGCTTATGTGTACGGAAGAACATTTGTCGGGAGATGTCAGCTCCTTAATTGGATCTCAATATCTCAAGAGATTAGTCTCTGACTACCGGCCAGAGAATACCCAAGCTCAAATAAAAAAACAAATTTAATCTTGCAACGAGCAATAATATTAATTAAATAATAAAAATAATAATAAAGTGAGACTACGCTTCTAAAAAATCAATGTCTTAGGAGACTAAATATGATTACCAAACATTCTAGAAATAAATCCATTTTATTTATTATTTAACACGTGTAACAAATAACAATAGAGATCTCAATATTTAGTGATGAGGGGATGAAAACAAATGTTTAAATAAGACAAGAAAAACTTATCTATTAATAATATAACACAAGCCTCCTAGGTACTAACTTTTTTTTAGAAAGTTAAAAAAAACTCTTTTTTGAGAAAAACTTCTTTTAATGGATTATTTGTGTGCATATGCGACTTATAAGACATTAATGCATTGTTATATGGATTTATCTAACCTGTACAATCTTGCATATGTTAAGGAATCAAAATATAGAAATATTGTATTGGAAAGAGTAGCTTTTAGACTTTCAAGGAATTGAATACACAACTCTCCACACAACATTTATATTTTTGATTCCTTAACTGTACTCCCTCCGTTCTTTTTCTTTTGTATTTTAAGGTTTCTACACATAAATTAAGAAATCAATAATTTGTGTATATTTGTACCAAAATACCCTTGTTTCTACCATTAATTGTTTACAAGTTCCAATGACATTTACCAATCTAAATAAATACTCCATACTCATACTCCACTAGGCCATTTATGGAAGGTTTTGTGTATTTTCAAGGCAAATCAACTTAGTTCTATATAAGGCTATACATGAAAAAAAATTGATCAATTATACCTTGGGTTTATTAAACACCCATTGTTTTGGAACAAAAACAAGTAGCTAAAAATACCAAGGAAAAGAACGGAGGGAGTACAATATTGCACACGTTAGATAAATCGTAGTTATATATAGTTATATTTATTTATACCAAAAATTTATATCTAATTGCAATAAAAAAAAATTAAAAAAAATTAAAATTTTCAATAAGCAACAATATTAAATAAGACAATAACAGTCCGCACGGGTTGACTTACTAGTTGTGCACAGATGTTTTGCAGGGAGCAAATGCCCGGTATGAGGGAGCAAACTTTTCCTCCACTCAGCAGTTGCAGGCGCCAAGTGTATTGTTTGGGAAAATTGAGTAAAAAAGCAAAAAGAAGGCATCTTTGCTTTGTTGCTTATACTTAAAAATGGAAAAAACGGTCAGAGAAAAACGCTTCTTTCTTTTTCAAAACCGCAGGTTTGTAAGTTCATGCTCGTGGCTGAACACGTTTTGCTGGTGCAATTAGTGTAAAAAATACCCTTTGGTACCATATTGGTTATTGCTAGATAATGGTTATTTGTTTTTTTTTTTTTTTTTGCAAACATAATTAAGATTTTATTTGCTGGTTGCTTTCGGAAAATATTAATTTCTCAACGTGAATCTCTTCAAAATATGGTGATAAATTTTTTTCCTTTTAACTCCCTAACAACGACATAATCATAACCATACTTAGATATATAAGCATACACAGAAGTCATACAACTATACTACCTCGTAAGTTTCACACTTAGATCTTTATCAACTTCGTTTATTTAACACATGACATCACATAAAAAGAACCTAAGCTGGTCTTAACTAACAGACAGTTATTGAGAATACCCTCATGGTCATTCCCACTAACAGATACTTCTCCAAGCATCTAGGAGTTAAGTCCTCGAGCGACTTAGTGAATCCCTCCACTTCGTCCATACTAGTATACCAAAGGAATACGGTAGACTAGAGTAACCTGTTATATTGTAAGGGTGAGACGCCAATATATGGATTTAACACAATAACTAAAAGCGCGACTCACAAAACAGTATATACACACATACAATTATAGCAGCATACATTCTCATAACTAAACAAGTACTTTATCAATGGGTTTCATACCCCAAACATCAACATTTGAAAACTATGCATGAACACTTCAATATATAGTCTCTACATTTCGCTAAATCTCCGGAGATCCCCAACAACGTGTAAATGAGCTGATCAGGCTCGATTGCCAGGTATATTAGGCACAACGTAGCCAGGTATATTAGGCACAACGTATTTACCATAGCACACTGTCCACACAAGGCACAGTGATCAACGTATATGGTATTGCCAGGTATATTAGGCACAACGTGTTTACCATAGCACACTGTCCAACACAAGGCACAGTGATCAACGTATATGGTTTTTCATTGTCCATCAAGGCACAATGAATCAACGTAGCATGAAATACCTCACACCCAAGGCATTCACACAAAACAACGTGGCATGGAATACCTTACTCATTAAGGTACCACACTTCACAACGTGGGCACGTCTGCCAATGAATGCATGTAAAACGTTTGTTCTCATCATTTTTCTTTGTGTTCAGTCTTTATTTCCCGAAGCTCAAAATGGCTTACGACTACTCGTGATTTTCAACGTATTAACTTAACGTGTTTAGATCTTTCAACGTCAACACAGGACACGAAGTCCGAGTGCTTAATCACAAAACCTTAGACCTTGCAATCAGCCTTGGGGTTTGTGGTCGTAGAAAACAACATTTACTTTTTACAACGTAACCCACCATGTGGATATACAACGTGAAAAGGACACAAAGTCCATAACAACGTAACTCATAACATGGGTACTCAACGTAACACGGATCAAAGATCTTCGTGCTTAAATTAAAGAACACTAGTATCGCGACGTCTCTGATACTAGGCTCACGTTTCAACGTAAACACCATTTTTCGTTCTGTGAAAAACAAATCCAAAACAAAGTCTCCGCAACTTATCCACGTTGACGGAAAATAACACGATTAGAAAAACTCCTTTACAAAAACTCCTTTATAAAATCATCGATTACTTGAAATTCTTTTTTATAACGTTTATGTTCCAAAAGAGAATCACGTGAGGCTCAAGTTTATCTAAAATACGTACTGCCGCTTTAAAAATACTTGTCGTCGACACTTTTCCAATTTGCCGTCAACTTACATCTTTTAAGCCAATTAAGCCAAAACTTAGCTTATACTTAAGTTATTTTTGAAGATTAATTTCATAAAATAACTTTTTATAATATTACGGAATTTCTCACGTAAAAATTAGCAGTACTAAAATATTCTCACGGTTACGTCCTCACTGTGACTCATAGTTGACATTTTATCAATAAATCATTAAAATAATAATATTTCTCAATACTCATTATTTTTCCCAAATAATATTTTCCACTACTATTATATTCCAACATTTCCCATAAAACATTGAATATAATTTGTACAGCTTATTAAAGCTTTTATCTGATTAATTCGGTTGTGCACTGACCACTGTCAGGCTTCACAAACAACACTCAACACATCATCAGAATTATATCACCAGGCAGATCATGCATCATAGCAATATAATAAACAACTGCAGATAATTAAATAAATTAAAAGCAGATAAATCATCTAACACAGATAAACAACACAACGTAAACAGCATAATCAAAGCACCACAGCCACATATCAAGTATACAGACCACACTAAAGCTAATAGTTATTGGGAAAAATCCCCCAGGTAAGCTCCCCTTACCTCTTGAAGAACTTAGCCTCCGATTAAGAAAGTTGACACGGCTCCGAATAACTTTGACACGGCTCCGAATAATCGGTGACACACGTACGTGTCACGAAACACTAACCTTCAACAACACATCCAAACAACCAATCAAAACAAGCAAAACAAACACCTAATCCTCTTTAATAGGTCACGGCCTCCTTAGGGTTTTGTGGCTCAAAATCACTAAACTTGCTTAAGTCATGGATTAATGATTCTAATATACTTAAGGAAATGGATTAGGGCTAAACAACAAAGTTAAGAATCAAAACCATTCTAACCCTCTAAATGGTAGATTCGGCCAAGACATGTTCATGAGGCTAGGGTTTTTAGTTTAATGATGAAGAGACTTGGAGATTGAAGAAATGAATAAAATGATCAACCAACACTTATATAAAATCTGGACAGTTTGAGGGTGTGTTGGTTTTTTGAGTATATCTCATGATCTACTCATGCAAAAATTACAAACTTTGGCTTATTGGAAAGATAAGAATAAAAGGAACAACTTTGATGTTCAAGGTTTCATTTGTTTCGGATCATAACAGGGGTGAAAAGGGCCTTATTTCTGATGTCTCGCATGGATCTGAGGATTCTGGGCAGTTTCTGTATTTCGGTCATAACTCTCAATATACTCATCCGTTTTTTGTGATCTTTGCCTCGTTGGAAATAAGAGAGAAAGAGGAACAACTTTCATGTTTAGAGTTTTTCGAGTTTCAGAAAGGAAGATGGTCATAATTTCGATGCAAGTTCGGTCAGTTTAGGACATCCATAATCATTTTCATGAAAAATGAACAAAAGTTCATCCCCCCACATGAACATAGGTTCGGCCTAGGCATGAAACAATCTCTTGGATTATGGTAGAAAGAATGATTATAAGCATATAGAAATTGGTTTCACTATTTTAGGAGTTTTCTATGATTTATGGTGATTTTTTCAAAATTCTAGATCTAAGACTTTGTTCATGCATAAAAGTAATGATCTAGGCATGGAAATGGAAAAATCAATGAAGAACATGGCATTAAATGAAGATGAAGAGTAAGAATCACCTCTATAAAAACAAGAAATGAGCAAGAATCAAACACTTGCTTCACAAACTCAAGCTTTTGGAGTTAAGAACAATGGAGAAAAAGTGAAGGTGGAGAAGATGAAGAAGAGTGTGGAAGAATGGAGAAGCTCCTAGCTTCTTCAAGAGCTTATGGCAGCCACAAGGAAAGGCTTGGGCCTTGTGCAAATGGGCTTGATGAAAATGGGCTTGAATTCAATTGTTTTGGCCCACCAAAATGCTTAAGGCATAAACATAATCTAGGAAACTTATATGATTTCAATTGGTTTCATGAAATTTAATCCATGGACAAAGAATTTGGGCCTCAAGGCCGCAGCCCTCTAATGGGTTTGAAGCAAATATTCTGGCCCAATTCACTTAGAAAAGCATAGAAACTAACTTAGGGTCCAAAGTGCAATTAAGAGAAAGTTCAAGGACTTAAGTGCAAAATCCTTCAAATTCTAATCCTAACCTTGTAGAATCTTCTAGACTCAAAAGTGTGACTCATCCATATGAATCATCTCAAAATTCTAGGATAAACTCTTTATCTGCTCTTGGAAACTCCATCGTTCGCTCCGTCGTTTACCCGATTGAAGATTCTGCCCGAATAAAATATTATTATTTCAGAGCTCATGCAATTTTTTCGAAACATGGAAAAAGGACCGGGGCAAAATATAAAACCTAATGGTTTCGTTCTTAGATAAAAATTAGGTCTTCTGAGCAGTATAATTATACTGTTAGTGAAATTAGCAGACCGGGCTCCGTCTGACTTTTCGACACAAAATTTAATCATAAGTTCCTTCACTCAATTGAAGCTGAGTGGTGAAATCCGTTTAATTAAAATAATTTTCTAACGTTCCGATAAATATATTAACATAAATTCACTCATTATCGAAAAAGGAAAACAGCGGAAAATCGGGGTGTTACATTACTACCCCTCTAAAAAAAAATTTCGTCCTCGAAATTTCGTGACTCGAAAACAACTGGATTTCCTATTCCTAACATTTTACTCTCAAGAAAAGACACAGAATAAGTTTATCCCACTTTAAAGAACACAAGAATATCTCATGGACAAAGGTCCTTTGATAGGTTCAGGGAAGTAAAAATGTATGATCGGTACACGTTTACAAACATGAATCTAAGAAAGTTTCTTCTCTCACAAGAATTTCCTTGCCAACAATTGAAAAGAACTATGGTCCGATAAGAATTCAGACTGAATCACTTTCTACCAAAAGTAAAAGTGACTAGAGCAAGTCTCATTGAGAAACTAGTTTTGTTAAGAAAGTGTCTATCCCGAACAATAATAGGATAGTCTAAACATATAGAATTCCACCTTGAAGTTGAAAACAATGACATCATGAAAATCAAAGAAACAGATAATTTCAATATATCCACACACAATCCATCGAAACAAGTATGAATTGTACACAAGTTTGAAAATTATAGCTAAGAGTCTCAGCTCTGACCATAGTAGAAACTCTCCCTACAGTCTTCGGTTTAACAGCATTGGTGTTCTTGGTGTATCAACACACATTACTTCTAAGAAGTAATTCAAACAAAACTTAACTCAGAGAAAACACAACGTCAACACAACAGACCTACTTCCCAAAGATCCCGAAAGACTCGACCAGCTCTGATACCACTAATGTGACACCCTACTCCCGGGTCATCACATGGTTACCCGTTTGCGGAAAAATAAGATTTTATTTGCTGGTTGCTTTCGGAAAATATTAATTTCTCAACGTGAATCTCTTCAAAATATGGTGATAAATTTTTTTCCTTTTAACTCCCTAACAACGACATAATCATAACCATACTTAGATATATAAGCATACACAGAAGTCATACAACTATACTACCTCGTAAGTTTCACACTTAGATCTTTATCAACTTCGTTTATTTAACACATGACATCACATAAAAAGAACCTAAGCTGGTCTTAACTAACAGACAGTTATTGAGAATACCCTCATGGTCATTCCCACTAACAGATACTTCTCCAAGCATCTAGGAGTTAAGTCCTCGAGCGACTTAGTGAATCCCTCCACTTCGTCCATACTAGTATACCAAAGGAATACGGTAGACTAGAGTAACCTGTTATATTGTAAGGGTGAGACGCCAATATATGGATTTAACACAATAACTAAAAGCGCGACTCACAAAACAGTATATACACACATACAATTATAGCAGCATACATTCTCATAACTAAACAAGTACTTTATCAATGGGTTTCATACCCCAAACATCAACATTTGAAAACTATGCATGAACACTTCAATATATAGTCTCTACATTTCGCTAAATCTCCGGAGATCCCCAACAACGTGTAAATGAGCTGATCAGGCTCGATTGCCAGGTATATTAGGCACAACGTAGCCAGGTATATTAGGCACAACGTATTTACCATAGCACACTGTCCACACAAGGCACAGTGATCAACGTATATGGTATTGCCAGGTATATTAGGCACAACGTGTTTACCATAGCACACTGTCCAACACAAGGCACAGTGATCAACGTATATGGTTTTTCATTGTCCATCAAGGCACAATGAATCAACGTAGCATGAAATACCTCACACCCAAGGCATTCACACAAAACAACGTGGCATGGAATACCTTACTCATTAAGGTACCACACTTCACAACGTGGGCACGTCTGCCAATGAATGCATGTAAAACGTTTGTTCTCATCATTTTTCTTTGTGTTCAGTCTTTATTTCCCGAAGCTCAAAATGGCTTACGACTACTCGTGATTTTCAACGTATTAACTTAACGTGTTTAGATCTTTCAACGTCAACACAGGACACGAAGTCCGAGTGCTTAATCACAAAACCTTAGACCTTGCAATCAGCCTTGGGGTTTGTGGTCGTAGAAAACAACATTTACTTTTTACAACGTAACCCACCATGTGGATATACAACGTGAAAAGGACACAAAGTCCATAACAACGTAACTCATAACATGGGTACTCAACGTAACACGGATCAAAGATCTTCATGCTTAAATTAAAGAACACTAGTATCGCGACGTCTCTGATACTAGGCTCACGTTTCAACGTAAACACCATTTTTCGTTCTGTGAAAAACAAATCCAAAACAAAGTCTCCGCAACTTATCCACGTTGACGGAAAATAACACGATTAGAAAAACTCCTTTACAAAAACTCCTTTATAAAATCATCGATTACTTGAAATTCTTTTTTATAACGTTTATGTTCCAAAAGAGAATCACGTGAGGCTCAAGTTTATCTAAAATACGTACTGCCGCTTTAAAAATACTTGTCGTCGACACTTTTCCAATTTGCCGTCAACTTACATCTTTTAAGCCAATTAAGCCAAAACTTAGCTTATACTTAAGTTATTTTTGAAGATTAATTTCATAAAATAACTTTTTATAATATTACGGAATTTCTCACGTAAAAATTAGCAGTACTAAAATATTCTCACGGTTACGTCCTCACTGTGACTCATAGTTGACATTTTATCAATAAATCATTAAAATAATAATATTTCTCAATACTCATTATTTTTCCCAAATAATATTTTCCACTACTATTATATTCCAACATTTCCCATAAAACATTGAATATAATTTGTACAGCTTATTAAAGCTTTTATCTGATTAATTCGGTTGTGCACTGACCACTGTCAGGCTTCACAAACAACACTCAACACATCATCAGAATTATATCACCAGGCAGATCATGCATCATAGCAATATAATAAACAACTGCAGATAATTAAATAAATTAAAAGCAGATAAATCATCTAACACAGATAAACAACACAACGTAAACAGCATAATCAAAGCACCACAGCCACATATCAAGTATACAGACCACACTAAAGCTAATAGTTATTGGGAAAAATCCCCCAGGTAAGCTCCCCTTACCTCTTGAAGAACTTAGCCTCCGATTAAGAAAGTTGACACGGCTCCGAATAACTTTGACACGGCTCCGAATAATCGGTGACACACGTACGTGTCACGAAACACTAACCTTCAACAACACATCCAAACAACCAATCAAAACAAGCAAAACAAACACCTAATCCTCTTTAATAGGTCACGGCCTCCTTAGGGTTTTGTGGCTCAAAATCACTAAACTTGCTTAAGTCATGGATTAATGATTCTAATATACTTAAGGAAATGGATTAGGGCTAAACAACAAAGTTAAGAATCAAAACCATTCTAACCCTCTAAATGGTAGATTCGGCCAAGACATGTTCATGAGGCTAGGGTTTTTAGTTTAATGATGAAGAGACTTGGAGATTGAAGAAATGAATAAAATGATCAACCAACACTTATATAAAATCTGGACAGTTTGAGGGTGTGTTGGTTTTTTGAGTATATCTCATGATCTACTCATGCAAAAATTACAAACTTTGGCTTATTGGAAAGATAAGAATAAAAGGAACAACTTTGATGTTCAAGGTTTCATTTGTTTCGGATCATAACAGGGGTGAAAAGGGCCTTATTTCTGATGTCTCGCATGGATCTGAGGATTCTGGGCAGTTTCTGTATTTCGGTCATAACTCTCAATATACTCATCCGTTTTTTGTGATCTTTGCCTCGTTGGAAATAAGAGAGAAAGAGGAACAACTTTCATGTTTAGAGTTTTTCGAGTTTCAGAAAGGAAGATGGTCATAATTTCGATGCAAGTTCGGTCAGTTTAGGACATCCATAATCATTTTCATGAAAAATGAACAAAAGTTCATCCCCCCACATGAACATAGGTTCGGCCTAGGCATGAAACAATCTCTTGGATTATGGTAGCAAGAATGATTATAAGCATATAGAAATTGGTTTCACTATTTTAGGAGTTTTCTATGATTTATGGTGATTTTTTCAAAATTCTAGATCTAAGACTTTGTTCATGCATAAAAGTAATGATCTAGGCATGGAAATGGAAAAATCAATGAAGAACATGGCATTAAATGAAGATGAAGAGTAAGAATCACCTCTATAAAAACAAGAAATGAGCAAGAATCCAACACTTGCTTCACAAACTCAAGCTTTTGGAGTTAAGAACAATGGAGAAAAAGTGAAGGTGGAGAAGATGAAGAAGAGTGTGGAAGAATGGAGAAGCTCCTAGCTTCTTCAAGAGCTTATGGCAGCCACAAGGAAAGGCTTGGGCCTTGTGCAAATGGGCTTGATGAAAATGGGCTTGAATTCAATTGTTTTGGCCCACCAAAATGCTTAAGGCATAAACATAATCTAGGAAACTTATATGATTTCAATTGGTTTCATGAAATTTAATCCATGGACAAAGAATTTGGGCCTCAAGGCCGCAGCCCTCTAATGGGTTTGGAGCAAATATTCTGGCCCAATTCACTTAGAAAAGCATAGAAACTAACTTAGGGTCCAAAGTGCAATTAAGAGAAAGTTCAAGGACTTAAGTGCAAAATCCTTCAAATTCTAATCCTAACCTTGTAGAATCTTCTAGACTCAAAAGTGTGACTCATCCATATGAATCATCTCAAAATTCTAGGATAAACTCTTTATCCGCTCTTGGAAACTCCATCGTTCGCTCCGTCGTTTACCCGATTGAAGATTCTGCCCGAATAAAATATTATTATTTCAGAGCTCATGCAATTTTTTCGAAACATGGAAAAAGGACCGGGGCAAAATATAAAACCTAATGGTTTCGTTCGTAGATAAAAATTAGGTCTTCTGAGCAGTATAATTATACTGTTAGTGAAATTAGCAGACCGGGCTCCGTCTGACTTTTCGACCCAAAATTTAATCATAAGTTCCTTCACTCAATTGAAGCTGAGTGGTGAAATCCGTTTAATTAAAATAATTTTCTAACGTTCCAATAAATATATTAACATAAATTCACTCATTATCGAAAAAGGAAAACAGCGGAAAATCGGGGTGTTACAAAAGGTAAGTTCAATATTTTTTAAAAACCTATATAGCTAAAGAGGTCAGGCCTAAGACTTTAAAAAAAGTCTACTAGGCCTATTAGGTCAGCTTATGTAACACATACACACACATAAATATATATGTACATTATAATATATTATTATATTATTAATAATATTCGAAAGTAAAAGCCTATTGGCCAATTTAAATGTAGTGACCTACTAGCCTATTTATTTTTGAATGCCTAGTGACCTATTTATAAGTGAAGGCATATTTAAAGATCTTGTTGATAAGTAGGCTTTTAAATAGGTTTTCAGGTCAGATCAGACTTTGAAGGAGGCCAGGCTCATGCAGTAACGATTGGCTATATCAGGCCAATAGGCCAGGCTTAGGCCTTGAGATTGAAACGCATGCCAGACTCAAGCTTGTCAGGGCCTAACTCGGCCTAGCTTATTCTCACCCCTATTCAATAGTGTTCTTGCCTTCAAGATTATTATTTTTTTTTACTATATTTTATCTATTTACTTTATGAATAAAAGTCCAAATAGGTCCCTAAAAAAATCACGGGACCACTTTTGGTCCATGAAAAGAAATAAATTAATCATTTGGTCATCAAATTTACTAACGTGCTACATGTCTCCTTAACCATCCTGCCTAACCCGTCAATGGTTGTGCATTGTTATTTTATGGTTTCTAGCAAGGGTCAGTCACATTGTTATTCTATGTAGCCTCTATTTGGCAAAAATACACTATAAGCAAGCTCAAAATTGATAACGGATAGTCGATAACTTATAGCTTAAAAACTAGTTGATTAAAAATAAAGTGTTTCATAAAATGAGTTGTTGAACTAATTGATAAATATAAAATTATTTGTTGATATAAATTATTTAATTTAAAATATTTTACATTTTTAATATCTTAATTTATTTCAAACTATTTATCATCTTAAAAGTTTTAATAATAATTTTTTTATTAATTGAAACAAAATAATATAAATAAAATGGAACATTCATAAATTGTGACATAAATTTTAATTTGTTTCATAAATATAAAAAATATATGATACTTTTATATTAAGTATACACTTTATTTATTTTTATTTTAAGAGAGGATCACAAAAGATGAATGAAATCAAAATAGTAAGGGTGAAAGGGAGAAGAAAAAAAAAGTTATTATAAGATGAAAGGCTACTTGTATTAGCTTCTTAAGAAAAGTGAAAAGTTATTGAGATAAATTTTTTTTTTATCATACTAATTACTTAGGTAGCTTATTAATCAGTGAAGGCTATGGTGCACCACCCACCAAAGTGGTATAGTGGTGCACCACTCATGTGGACCAATCACTACTCTCCAATTTGACATATGTCATTGACCATTTAACCATTCAAGATAAGTTGAAACCCACCAAAGTGGTGCAGTGGTGCACCACCCAGGTGTTGTTTTCTAATGATAATAGGACATGTGTAATAGCTCATCAATAAAAACATAACATGTGTAATAGCTGTTACACATGTTAAGTTGAAGCAACACCTAATGTACCTATAAAATTGTATCTAAGCAACCGGGTATTAAACTGAATAAGCATATTTTCTTATTGATAAAGAAATTGTACATGTATTTATATAGATGTAGAATGGCCAAGAAGCAATAAGGCAAATAAGGCTTTCTATCTAATAGCTTTAACAGAAATAAAACTAACTAACAAATTGAGATTACAAAAGCTATTAAGCATTATCATATAGCTGACTGGTTTAACTAGTAACTAATTGTGATGTGATATCTAATACTGTTTACTCTGACCCTGCTTTTTATAAGACACAAGGAGTGCCAAGGACCAGAGAAGAGATACACCATAGATAGAGAACCAATAAGAAAAAACATAAACCCCATAGCAAGATTGACTATGACAACAAAACCCCAACCAACTGGAATGAACCACGAGATAACATCACATATAATAAACCTTGTGTATTGGAGTTTTTGAATTTTTTTTTTTTTAATTTTCCACGTTCTTCTTTCTCGTTAAGCCTTATATCTGACTGATGCAAATTAATTTTTAATTGTTCTTCTTGTTTTGTTTTTGTAATTATCCACCTTTTTAGTATTCAGTGTTTAATACTTCTTCCCATTGTTTGTGTATGCAGATACACAATGAACTTATCAAGGACGTGAATAAGAGAGCTTATTTTCATACCTTATACTCTCGGCTAGTTTCTTCAAAATTTTCAAAGAGCAGCATTTGCATAATCATAGAGCAGGTTCAACATTTCTTTGATGCTACTTACTTTAACCTGTATTGGACCTTTTGTTAATGCATTTCTTTTTTCCCTTGATGCTTGTTCAGGAACTTACTAAATATGAGCAAAATAGCTTCAGAGACCTTAACTTTTGTCGGAAAATGCAATTGAAAATTGCAGACATCCTCCTGCAAGACATTTATACTACCCTAGATTATCGTTTTCAAAAGGCACAAACTCTAATCATAAAGGCAAAAGCATTAAGGTTTAGCAGTTGCATAGGTGGTCTCAGGGACTACATTCAGTGTCTCTCAACAGTAATATCTATTATGGTAACCTGTCTGTTTCTTCTTATATTTCCCTACCTCTATTATGTATAAAGCACTATATATTAGAGATGTATATGCTATTAATATGAAGTAGGTCCACTTCAACATGATGACATTTCTGCTGCGAAGTTTGGCGAATCAGATTCAATTCATCGCCAGTTATGTGTAGCACATTGCATGTGTGCACCTTGCAAATAGGAAGCTGAACCTTGTTAAGAGGTATGTTGATAATTTCCACTTTGTCATCATACTATTTCCGATTTCATTTTTTCGGGGCGAGGATCTATCCCTGATGATTTATTACTTATATTGGGGAATTGGACAGCTTTAGTTCATTGACGTATTGTTTGTTCTCTTTTCTTTATGTTTTCTTATTATTTATTATTTTAAAGAAGGTTTTTATTTCTCCTAACTACTTATAATTATATCTTCATTCTTCACTTTATCTCAATAAATTTCTTTATTTTATTAGGAAAAAAAAACTTATCTTGGTTTGTACATTAAGCAGCAAATCATTGAAGATGTCAAGACTGCTTTGGATCTATGGCATAAAATATATAGTGCGGATAGCTTTGAGGAGAATGAACTTTGTACATTACCCTACACTATTATGATCCTTCTGTATAACATAGTTGATTTATTACAAATGAAGGTCTGTTATTTTTTTCTCTTGAATAATCTTGGTTTTTATAGTTTCTACATGAGATTTATAGTGACAGTCTTTTGGTTTCAATGACATTTCTTCAGGGTTTCACAGAACTCTCCAATGATGCATGTCAGTTGGTTATTGAAATGTTTAAATTGAAGAGTGTCCCGAGTGATAAATGGTAGAATTTATTGTGGGAAAGTAGAAGTCTTAACCATGCTCTCTGTGTTTCGCCTGTGGACAAATTCTGGATTAATTCTTTCAAGGGAAACCATTCAACAATTACAAAGTTCCTTTCGCAAACAAACATCACAGCTGAAGAAATCTGTAAAAGCAACGGGTCATCATTCTACATTTTTTTTGGGCAACTTTACCTCGACTTGAGCAGAAGAGTCGTGGCTCATGGGCAATTAAAAAAAAGTAAGAAGCAATTTTTATCTAGTATCTCTTTCTCCATATTCATGGCTTTGACCTTACATTGTTTTCCTACTTATAATATCTATTTTGCCTTTTTTTACTTATTAGGCTCTTTTACATGCAAAGGAAGCCGAGAAATTATTTAGCACAGATTTCTACCGGAATTTTAAGATGAAGGATGAACAAGACGATACAAGGTGGGAATTGAACACAACGAGTGCCAGGGAAATTTTCCTAGTTGACTCTATGTCAATGGACTTTAGAGACAATTATGTTAGTCCATGGAAAATCAGGCAGTGTCATCTTAAGAGCATTCTTCAGCTAGCAATCATCCATGAAATGATTGGATATGCAGAGCAGGCTCAAATGAATCTCAATTGGGGGCAAAGTTTATCATGTTCACAACATTGTCATGTGTTTATGGTGGCTTTCTCTTCTCTCTCAGGTATAGTTGTAGCCTTTACCTCTTATTAATAAGTTTTCATTGTCTGATTGATATAAAATAAAATTGATTTGACATTTTTTTTGTGGTGGTGTGATTCACTAGGAAAAATATACATTAAAATGGGAGAAAGAGAACTAGCAATAGAGGAGTTTGAATATACTGATAAGATTTTCAAAGATGAAAAGAAATCATTTGGTTGCTTGAACTGTAAATCAATAATCAGATTTACACTGTACGAGCATTTTGGAGATATGAGCAAATCTATGGCGGCGACAAAAAAAGAATACGTGAAAGCTCTCAAAGAATTTAATCATTCTATATGGAAAGACCTTTGTAGCTGTCCTGGAGATGGCAGTGATGTAATTCCATATGAAGTTATGGAACATGAGTCACTACATGATTTTATAAAAATCTTAAATGGGAAATTGTTCAAAGGTAACTTTCAATGGAGTACACACTCGATTAGGTATAAGCCATGCATTTATTTATTTATGGCATAGATTTATTTGCTTCTTTCTTTTTCTAATATGATTGTTCATTCACAGTGAAATGCTTCGCACATACTGATCAAATTGATGAAGCATGCAATCTTCTCCTAAGAAGCATATATATTTTAGTTGGCAGAAACTCGTTCTGCCACACTCTTAGCTCCATTTCCATAGAGTGTTTTCGCGATTTAGTTGCAATGGAGATCCCAGGAGATGCATTTGCTATAAAACGGGCAGAAATAATTCATAACATTTGTTGGTATTCTTTGAAGTACTACCGTTCCGAGTTTACGAGGTATTTATGCTAACTAGTATGTTTCATATATTGAGGCCTGCTTGTGACCTACTTTCCATTTGACGAGAAAACAATTATAGGCAAGCATGGACATTGACATCCAAAACGTGCTTTGTCGATAGCTTATCTAGTTAAGCAATAATGTAGTTGTGACTGACTAACTGTCAATGTATACAACACTTCAGTACGCACTTTTTGAAAGTGTTTGGATCTTTCAAATAAATGTGCCTCCTTAACAAGGAGTATCCTCTATATTGTAATAATGAAGTCTAGTTATAAGCATCCTTCCCTTGAAATTATTGTTTGAGATATTATATGGAAATATTCTTTATTTTTATCACTTTTCCTGCATGCTCACTGTTGACTGTCTCTCTGACATTTTATTTCCACATATTGTGACTTGGAAAAAGATCCTCTAAGTGTAGGGGCATTTTATGGAGAAAGTGCATAACTGATAGATGTTGATAAGCAATTAGTGGATCATAGTCTGATAAAATAAAACACCTGAATATTGTATAAAATTGTTGATTTTTGAGAATCAACTTCCTTAAAATTTCTTATCAGCCAGATCCGCAACGCTCTTATGGAATTCTCTATTGGATTGTAAGTATATGCTTTATTGTACTCCTACAATAGTATCACCCAGTGGACTATATTTATGAATTTTTAGTTATGTTGCTGCTTTGGAAACATATAGTTTTATAACAAACTTTCATATACTTTGGACATTTTGGTTTTTCCCTACAGGAAAATTTTTAATCTATTTTCCATCGAGTTTGAAGACCTGGCTTCTTGGCTGATAGTAGCCTTTGTACTCTCTCGTGAGGTTCCTATAGTTTTTCAAAAGGTCATATTCTCCATCTTCATGTTATTATTTGTGGCAATTTTCGCTTAATTGGTTTAATTTTTTAATTGGGTATAGTTTCACAACACCTTAGTTGCTGCTACTTATCCTGACATCTTTCAAAAGCTGATCTAAGACAATTTTTGCTTAATTGGTTTAATTCTTTGATTGGCTATAGTTTCATAATTATGAAAACCTTAGTTGTTGTTTACTTGTCCTGACAGCTTTCAAAGTATGAAACAAAGTTGAATATGAAGAATTTATATCTTGGACTTCTAGAACTCTTGTTATGGTAACTGAAATACACATTCCATATATGCAAGACTCTACTACTATCTATTCTCTTTCATGTTGATAATCATAGCAATCCACATGGGTTTTAGAAAGTATCCATTATACAGAATATAGAGAAATTCAAAATTTAAGAACATTAGAAATCACAACATTGTCCTATGTTTATTGTGGCTTTCTCTTCTCTCTCAGGTATAGTTGTAGCCTTTACCTCTTATTAATAAGTTTTCATTGTATGATTGATATAAAATAAAATTGATTTGACATTTTTGTGTGGTGGTGTGATTCGCTAGGAAAAATATACATTAAAATGGGAGAAAGAGAACTAGCAATAGAGGAGTTTGAATATACTGATAAGATTTTCAAAGATGAAAAGAAATCATTGGGTTGCTTGAACTGTAAATCAATAGTCAGATTTACACTGTACGAGCATTTTGGAGATATGAGCAAATTTGTGGTGGCAACAAAAAAAGAATATGTGAAAGCTCTCAAAGAATTTAATCATTCTATATGGAAAGACCTTTGTAGCTGTCTTGGAGATGGCAGTGATGCAATTCCATATGAAGTTATGGAACATGAGTCACTACAGGATTTTATAAATCTTAAATGGGAAATTGTTCAAAGGCAACTTTCAATGGAGTACACACTCGATTAGGTATAAGCCATGCATTTATTTATTTATGGCATAGATTTATTTGCTTCTTTCTTTTTCTAATATGATTGTTCATTCACAGTGAAATGCTTCGCACATACTGATCAAATTGATGAAGCATGCAATCTTCTCCTAAGAAGCATATATATTTTAGTTGGCAGAAACTCGTTCTGCCACACTCTTAGCTCCATTTCCATAGAGTGTTTTCGCGATTTAGTTGCAATGGAGATCCCAGGAGAAGCATTTGCTATACAACGGGCAAAAATAATTCATAACATTTGTTGGTATTCTTTGAAGTACTACCGTTCCGAGTTTACGAGGTATTTATGCTAACTAGCATGTTTCATATATTGAGGCCTGCTTGAGACCTACTTTCCATTTGACGAGAAAACATTTATAGGCAAGCATGGACATTGACATCCAAAACGTGCTTTGTCGATAGCTTATCTCTTAGTTAAGCAATAATGTAGTTGTGACTGGCTAACTGTCAATGTATACAACACTTCAGTACGCACTTTTTGAAAGTGTTTGGATCTTTCAAATAAATGTGCCTCCTTAACCAGGAGTATCCTCTATATTGTAATAATGAAGTCTAGTTATAAGCATCCTTCCCTTGAAATTATTGTTTGAGATATTATATGGAAATATTCTTTATTTTTATCACTTTTCCTGCATGCTCACTGTTGACTGTCTCTCTGACATTTTATTTCCACGTATTGTGACTTGGAAAAAGATCCTCTAAGTGTAGGGGCATTTTATGGAGAAAGTGCATAACTGATAGATGTTGATAAGCAATTAGTGGATCATAGTCTGATAAAATAAAACACCTGAATATTGTATAAAATTGTTGATTTTTGAGAATCAACTTCCTTAAAATTTCTTATCAGCCAGATCCGCAACGCTCTTATGGAATTCTCTATTGGATTGTAAGTATTTGCTTTATTGTACTCCTACAATAGTATCACCCAGTGGACTATATTTATGAATTTTTAGTTATGTTGCTGCTTTGGAAACATATAGTTTTATAACAAACTTTCATATACTTTGGACATTTTGGTTTTTCCCTACAGGAAAATTTTTAATCTATTTTCCATCGAGTTTGAAGACCTGGCTTCTTGGCTGATAGTAGCCTTTGTACTCTCTCGTGAGGTTCCTATAGTTTTTCAAAAGGTCATATTCTCCATCTTCATGTTATTATTTGTGGCAATTTTCGCTTAATTGGTTTAATTTTTTAATTGGGTATAGTTTCACAACACCTTAGTTGCTGCTACTTATCCTGACATCTTTCAAAAGCTGATCTAAGACAATTTTTGCTTAATTGGTTTAATTCTTTGATTGGCTATAGTTTCATAATTATGAAAACCTTAGTTGTTGTTTACTTGTCCTGACAGCTTTCAAAGTATGAAACAAAGTTGAATATGAAGAATTTATATCTTGGACTTCTAGAACTCTTGTTATGGTAACTGAAATACACATTCCATATATGCAAGACTCTACTACTATCTATTCTCTTTCATGTTGATAATCATAGCAATCCACATGGGTTTTAGAAAGTATCCATTATACAGAATATAGAGAAATTCAAAATTTAAGAACATTAGAAATCACAACATTGTCCTATGTTTATTGTGGCTTTCTCTTCTCTCTCAGGTATAGTTGTAGCCTTTACCTCTTATTAATAAGTTTTCATTGTATGATTGATATAAAATAAAATTGATTTGACATTTTTGTGTGGTGGTGTGATTCGCTAGGAAAAATATACATTAAAATGGGAGAAAGAGAACTAGCAATAGAGGAGTTTGAATATACTGATAAGATTTTCAAAGATGAAAAGAAATCATTGGGTTGCTTGAACTGTAAATCAATAGTCAGATTTACACTGTACGAGCATTTTGGAGATATGAGCAAATTTGTGGTGGCAACAAAAAAAGAATATGTGAAAGCTCTCAAAGAATTTAATCATTCTATATGGAAAGACCTTTGTAGCTGTCTTGGAGATGGCAGTGATGCAATTCCATATGAAGTTATGGAACATGAGTCACTACATGATTTTATAAATCTTAAATGGGAAATTGTTCAAAGGCAACTTTCAATGGAGTACACACTCGATTAGGTATAAGCCATGCATTTATTTATTTATGGCATAGATTTATTTGCTTCTTTCTTTTTCTAATATGATTGTTCATTCACAGTGAAATGCTTCGCACATACTGATCAAATTGATGAAGCATGCAATCTTCTCCTAAGAAGCATATATATTTTAGTTGGCAGAAACTCGTTCTGCCACACTCTTAGCTCCATTTCCATAGAGTGTTTTCGCGATTTAGTTGCAATGGAGATCCCAGGAGAAGCATTTGCTATACAACGGGCAAAAATAATTCATAACATTTGTTGGTATTCTTTGAAGTACTACCGTTCCGAGTTTACGAGGTATTTATGCTAACTAGCATGTTTCATATATTGAGGCCTGCTTGAGACCTACTTTCCATTTGACGAGAAAACATTTATAGGCAAGCATGGACATTGACATCCAAAACGTGCTTTGTCGATAGCTTATCTCTTAGTTAAGCAATAATGTAGTTGTGACTGGCTAACTGTCAATGTATACAACACTTCAGTACGCACTTTTTGAAAGTGTTTGGATCTTTCAAATAAATGTGCCTCCTTAACCAGGAGTATCCTCTATATTGTAATAATGAAGTCTAGTTATAAGCATCCTTCCCTTGAAATTATTGTTTGAGATATTATATGGAAATATTCTTTATTTTTATCACTTTTCCTGCATGTTCACTGTTGACTGTCTCTCTGACATTTTATTTCCACGTATTGTGACTTGGAAAAAGATCCTCTAAGTGTAGGTGCAGTTTATGGAGAAAGTGCATAACTGATAGTTGTTGATAAGCAATTAGTGGATCATAGTCTGATAAAATAAAACACCTGAATATTGTATCAAATTGTTGATTTTTGAGAATCTACTTCCTAAAAATTTCTTATCAGCCAGATCCGCAACGCTCTTATGGAATTCTCTATTGGATTGTAAGTATTTGCTTTATTGTACTCCTACAATAGTATCACCCAGTGGACTATATTTATGAATTTTTAGTTATGTTGCTGCTTTGGAAACATATAGTTTTATAACAAACTTTCATATACTTTGGACATTTTGGTTTTTCCCTACAGGAAAATTTTTAATCTATTTTCCATCGAGTTTGAAGACCTGGCTTCTTGGCTGATAGTAGCCTTTGTACTCTCTCGTGAGGTTCCTATAGTTTTTCAAAAGGTCATATTCTCCATCTTCATGTTATTATTTGTGGCAATTTTCGCTTAATTGGTTTAATTTTTTAATTGGGTATAGTTTCACAACACCTTAGTTGCTGCTACTTATCCTGACATCTTTCAAAAGCTGATCTAAGACAATTTTTGCTTAATTGGTTTAATTCTTTGATTGGCTATAGTTTCATAATTATGAAAACCTTAGTTGTTGTTTACTTGTCCTGACAGCTTTCAAAGTATGAAACAAAGTTGAATATGAAGAATTTATATCTTGGACTTCTAGAACTCTTGTTATGGTAACTGAAATACACATTCCATATATGCAAGACTCTACTACTATCTATTCTCTTTCATGTTGATAATCATAGCAATCCACATGGGTTTTAGAAAGTATCCATTATACAGAATATAGAGAAATTCAAAATTTAAGAACATTAGAAATCACAACATTGTCCTATGTTTATTGTGGCTTTCTCTTCTCTCTCAGGTATAGTTGTAGCCTTTACCTCTTATTAATAAGTTTTCATTGTATGATTGATATAAAATAAAATTGATTTGACATTTTTGTGTGGTGGTGTGATTCGCTAGGAAAAATATACATTAAAATGGGAGAAAGAGAACTAGCAATAGAGGAGTTTGAATATACTGATAAGATTTTCAAAGATGAAAAGAAATCATTGGGTTGCTTGAACTGTAAATCAATAGTCAGATTTACACTGTACGAGCATTTTGGAGATATGAGCAAATTTGTGGTGGCAACAAAAAAAGAATATGTGAAAGCTCTCAAAGAATTTAATCATTCTATATGGAAAGACCTTTGTAGCTGTCTTGGAGATGGCAGTGATGCAATTCCATATGAAGTTATGGAACATGAGTCACTACATGATTTTATAAATCTTAAATGGGAAATTGTTCAAAGGCAACTTTCAATGGAGTACACACTCGATTAGGTATAAGCCATGCATTTATTTATTTATGGCATAGATTTATTTGCTTCTTTCTTTTTCTAATATGATTGTTCATTCACAGTGAAATGCTTCGCACATACTGATCAAATTGATGAAGCATGCAATCTTCTCCTAAGAAGCATATATATTTTAGTTGGCAGAAACTCGTTCTGCCACACTCTTAGCTCCATTTCCATAGAGTGTTTTCGCGATTTAGTTGCAATGGAGATCCCAGGAGAAGCATTTGCTATACAACGGGCAAAAATAATTCATAACATTTGTTGGTATTCTTTGAAGTACTACCATTCCGAGTTTACGAGGTATTTATGCTAACTAGCATGTTTCATATATTGAGGCCTGCTTGAGACCTACTTTCCATTTGACGAGAAAACATTTATAGGCAAGCATGGACATTGACATCCAAAACGTGCTTTGTCGATAGCTTATCTCTTAGTTAAGCAATAATGTAGTTGTGACTGGCTAACTGTCAATGTATACAACACTTCAGTACGCACTTTTTGAAAGTGTTTGGATCTTTCAAATAAATGTGCCTCCTTAACCAGGAGTATCCTCTATATTGTAATAATGAAGTCTAGTTATAAGCATCCTTCCCTTGAAATTATTGTTTGAGATATTATATGGAAATATTCTTTATTTTTATCACTTTTCCTGCATGTTCACTGTTGACTGTCTCTCTGACATTTTATTTCCACGTATTGTGACTTGGAAAAAGATCCTCTAAGTGTAGGTGCAGTTTATGGAGAAAGTGCATAACTGATAGTTGTTGATAAGCAATTAGTGGATCATAGTCTGATAAAATAAAACACCTGAATATTGTATCAAATTGTTGATTTTTGAGAATCTACTTCCTAAAAATTTCTTATCAGCCAGATCCGCAACGCTCTTATGGAATTCTCTATTGGATTGTAAGTATTTGCTTTATTGTACTCCTACAATAGTATCACCCAGTGGACTATATTTATGAATTTTTAGTTATGTTGCTGCTTTGGAAACATATAGTTTTATAACAAACTTTCATATACTTTGGACATTTTGGTTTTTCCCTACAGGAAAATTTTTAATCTATTTTCCATCGAGTTTGAAGACCTGGCTTCTTGGCTGATAGTAGCCTTTGTACTCTCTCGTGAGGTTCCTATAGTTTTTCAAAAGGTCATATTCTCCATCTTCATGTTATTATTTGTGGCAATTTTCGCTTAATTGGTTTAATTTTTTAATTGGGTATAGTTTCACAACACCTTAGTTGCTGCTACTTATCCTGACATCTTTCAAAAGCTGATCTAAGACAATTTTTGCTTAATTGGTTTAATTCTTTGATTGGCTATAGTTTCATAATTATGAAAACCTTAGTTGTTGTTTACTTGTCCTGACAGCTTTCAAAGTATGAAACAAAGTTGAATATGAAGAATTTATATCTTGGACTTCTAGAACTCTTGTTATGGTAACTGAAATACACATTCCATATATGCAAGACTCTACTACTATCTATTCTCTTTCATGTTGATAATCATAGCAATCCACATGGGTTTTAGAAAGTATCCATTATACAGAATATAGAGAAATTCAAAATTTAAGAACATTAGAAATCACAACATTGTCCTATGTTTATTGTGGCTTTCTCTTCTCTCTCAGGTATAGTTGTAGCCTTTACCTCTTATTAATAAGTTTTCATTGTATGATTGATATAAAATAAAATTGATTTGACATTTTTGTGTGGTGGTGTGATTCGCTAGGAAAAATATACATTAAAATGGGAGAAAGAGAACTAGCAATAGAGGAGTTTGAATATACTGATAAGATTTTCAAAGATGAAAAGAAATCATTGGGTTGCTTGAACTGTAAATCAATAGTCAGATTTACACTGTACGAGCATTTTGGAGATATGAGCAAATTTGTGGTGGCAACAAAAAAAGAATATGTGAAAGCTCTCAAAGAATTTAATCATTCTATATGGAAAGACCTTTGTAGCTGTCTTGGAGATGGCAGTGATGCAATTCCATATGAAGTTATGGAACATGAGTCACTACATGATTTTATAAATCTTAAATGGGAAATTGTTCAAAGGCAACTTTCAATGGAGTACACACTCGATTAGGTATAAGCCATGCATTTATTTATTTATGGCATAGATTTATTTGCTTCTTTCTTTTTCTAATATGATTGTTCATTCACAGTGAAATGCTTCGCACATACTGATCAAATTGATGAAGCATGCAATCTTCTCCTAAGAAGCATATATATTTTAGTTGGCAGAAACTCGTTCTGCCACACTCTTAGCTCCATTTCCATAGAGTGTTTTCGCGATTTAGTTGCAATGGAGATCCCAGGAGAAGCATTTGCTATACAACGGGCAAAAATAATTCATAACATTTGTTGGTATTCTTTGAAGTACTACCGTTCCGAGTTTACGAGGTATTTATGCTAACTAGCATGTTTCATATATTGAGGCCTGCTTGAGACCTACTTTCCATTTGACGAGAAAACATTTATAGGCAAGCATGGACATTGACATCCAAAACGTGCTTTGTCGATAGCTTATCTCTTAGTTAAGCAATAATGTAGTTGTGACTGGCTAACTGTCAATGTATACAACACTTCAGTACGCACTTTTTGAAAGTGTTTGGATCTTTCAAATAAATGTGCCTCCTTAACCAGGAGTATCCTCTATATTGTAATAATGAAGTCTAGTTATAAGCATCCTTCCCTTGAAATTATTGTTTGAGATATTATATGGAAATATTCTTTATTTTTATCACTTTTCCTGCATGTTCACTGTTGACTGTCTCTCTGACATTTTATTTCCACGTATTGTGACTTGGAAAAAGATCCTCTAAGTGTAGGTGCAGTTTATGGAGAAAGTGCATAACTGATAGTTGTTGATAAGCAATTAGTGGATCATAGTCTGATAAAATAAAACACCTGAATATTGTATCAAATTGTTGATTTTTGAGAATCTACTTCCTAAAAATTTCTTATCAGCCAGATCCGCAACGCTCTTATGGAATTCTCTATTGGATTGTAAGTATTTGCTTTATTGTACTCCTACAATAGTATCACCCAGTGGACTATATTTATGAATTTTTAGTTATGTTGCTGCTTTGGAAACATATAGTTTTATAACAAACTTTCATATACTTTGGACATTTTGGTTTTTCCCTACAGGAAAATTTTTAATCTATTTTCCATCGAGTTTGAAGACCTGGCTTCTTGGCTGATAGTAGCCTTTGTACTCTCTCGTGAGGTTCCTATAGTTTTTCAAAAGGTCATATTCTCCATCTTCATGTTATTATTTGTGGCAATTTTCGCTTAATTGGTTTAATTTTTTAATTGGGTATAGTTTCACAACACCTTAGTTGCTGCTACTTATCCTGACATCTTTCAAAAGCTGATCTAAGACAATTTTTGCTTAATTGGTTTAATTCTTTGATTGGCTATAGTTTCATAATTATGAAAACCTTAGTTGTTGTTTACTTGTCCTGACAGCTTTCAAAGTATGAAACAAAGTTGAATATGAAGAATTTATATCTTGGACTTCTAGAACTCTTGTTATGGTAACTGAAATACACATTCCATATATGCAAGACTCTACTACTATCTATTCTCTTTCATGTTGATAATCATAGCAATCCACATGGGTTTTAGAAAGTATCCATTATACAGAATATAGAGAAATTCAAAATTTAAGAACATTAGAAATCACAACATTGTCCTATGTTTATTGTGGCTTTCTCTTCTCTCTCAGGTATAGTTGTAGCCTTTACCTCTTATTAATAAGTTTTCATTGTATGATTGATATAAAATAAAATTGATTTGACATTTTTGTGTGGTGGTGTGATTCGCTAGGAAAAATATACATTAAAATGGGAGAAAAGAGAACTAGCAATAGAGGAGTTTGAATATACTGATAAGATTTTCAAAGATGAAAAGAAATCATTGGGTTGCTTGAACTGTAAATCAATAGTCAGATTTACACTGTACGAGCATTTTGGAGATATGAGCAAATTTGTGGTGGCAACAAAAAAAGAATATGTGAAAGCTCTCAAAGAATTTAATCATTCTATATGGAAAGACCTTTGTAGCTGTCTTGGAGATGGCAGTGATGCAATTCCATATGAAGTTATGGAACATGAGTCACTACATGATTTTATAAATCTTAAATGGGAAATTGTTCAAAGGCAACTTTCAATGGAGTACACACTCGATTAGGTATAAGCCATGCATTTATTTATTTATGGCATAGATTTATTTGCTTCTTTCTTTTTCTAATATGATTGTTCATTCACAGTGAAATGCTTCGCACATACTGATCAAATTGATGAAGCATGCAATCTTCTCCTAAGAAGCATATATATTTTAGTTGGCAGAAACTCGTTCTGCCACACTCTTAGCTCCATTTCCATAGAGTGTTTTCGCGATTTAGTTGCAATGGAGATCCCAGGAGAAGCATTTGCTATACAACGGGCAAAAATAATTCATAACATTTGTTGGTATTCTTTGAAGTACTACCGTTCCGAGTTTACGAGGTATTTATGCTAACTAGCATGTTTCATATATTGAGGCCTGCTTGAGACCTACTTTCCATTTGACGAGAAAACATTTATAGGCAAGCATGGACATTGACATCCAAAACGTGCTTTGTCGATAGCTTATCTCTTAGTTAAGCAATAATGTAGTTGTGACTGGCTAACTGTCAATGTATACAACACTTCAGTACGCACTTTTTGAAAGTGTTTGGATCTTTCAAATAAATGTGCCTCCTTAACCAGGAGTATCCTCTATATTGTAATAATGAAGTCTAGTTATAAGCATCCTTCCCTTGAAATTATTGTTTGAGATATTATATGGAAATATTCTTTATTTTTATCACTTTTCCTGCATGTTCACTGTTGACTGTCTCTCTGACATTTTATTTCCACGTATTGTGACTTGGAAAAAGATCCTCTAAGTGTAGGTGCAGTTTATGGAGAAAGTGCATAACTGATAGTTGTTGATAAGCAATTAGTGGATCATAGTCTGATAAAATAAAACACCTGAATATTGTATCAAATTGTTGATTTTTGAGAATCTACTTCCTAAAAATTTCTTATCAGCCAGATCCGCAACGCTCTTATGGAATTCTCTATTGGATTGTAAGTATTTGCTTTATTGTACTCCTACAATAGTATCACCCAGTGGACTATATTTATGAATTTTTAGTTATGTTGCTGCTTTGGAAACATATAGTTTTATAACAAACTTTCATATACTTTGGACATTTTGGTTTTTCCCTACAGGAAAATTTTTAATCTATTTTCCATCGAGTTTGAAGACCTGGCTTCTTGGCTGATAGTAGCCTTTGTACTCTCTCGTGAGGTTCCTATAGTTTTTCAAAAGGTCATATTCTCCATCTTCATGTTATTATTTGTGGCAATTTTCGCTTAATTGGTTTAATTTTTTAATTGGGTATAGTTTCACAACACCTTAGTTGCTGCTACTTATCCTGACATCTTTCAAAAGCTGATCTAAGACAATTTTTGCTTAATTGGTTTAATTTTTTGATTGGCTATAGTTTCATAATTATGAAAACCTTAGTTGTTGTTTACTTGTCCTGACAGCTTTCAAAGTATGAAACAAAGTTGAATATGAAGAATTTATATCTTGGACTTCTAGAAACTCTTGTTATGGTAACTGAAATACACATTCCATATATGCAAGACTCTACTACTATCTATTCTCTTTCATGTTGATAATCATAGAAATCCACATGGGTTTTAGAAAGTATCCATTATACAGAATATAGAGAAATTCAAAATTTAAGAACATTAGAAATCACAACATTGTCCTATGTTTATTGTGGCTTTCTCTTCTCTCAGGTATAGTTGTAGCCTTTACCTCTTATTAATAAGTTTTCATTGTATGATTGATATAAAATAAAATTGATTTGACATTTTTGTGTGGTGGTGTGATTCGCTAGGAAAAATATACATTAAAATGGGAGAAAGAGAACTAGCAATAGAGGAGTTTGAATATACTGATAAGATTTTCAAAGATGAAAAGAAATCATTGGGTTGCTTGAACTGTAAATCAATAGTCAGATTTACACTGTACGAGCATTTTGGAGATATGAGCAAATTTGTGGTGGCAACAAAAAAAGAATACGTGAAAGCTCTCAAAGAATTTAATCATTCTATATGGAAAGACCTTTGTAGCTGTCCTGGAGATGGCAGTGATGCAATTCCATATGAAGTTATGGAACATGAGTCACTACATGATTTTATAAATCTTAAATGGAAAATTGTTCAAAGGCAACTTTCAATGGAGTACACGCTCGATTAGGTATAAGCCATGCATTTATTTATTTATGGCATAGATTTATTTGCTTCTTTCTTTTTCTAATATGATTGTTCATTCACAGTGAAATGCTTCGCACATACTGATCAAATTGATGAAGCATGCAATCTTCTCCTAAGAAGCATATAGATTTTAGTTGGCAGAAACTCGTTCTGCCACACTCTTAGCTGTTAAGTCTCTAAAATGTCTGTGTGCATTTCCCTAAGTTTTGATGAAAACTAAACATTGGGTAATGATTTAATTAACCTATTTTGTGGTTGCTAACCTGTCTACTTAGTGTACAGATCAGAAGATTATCATAACTCACCTGTCTGTCTACCTAAGTCTCACCTGTCTGTAGTAGCCAAGAAGTCAACCTGTCTGCTGACTAGGATTGTTGATTATGTGCAAACTGATTTTACAACCTGTCTCTCTCTTCAACTTGTCTAAGGTTCTTCGTGAAAAGAACTCGAAGTACAGGAAGCTTTTACAAGCTGTCCCCTCATGAAGAACACTCTGAGAACTCTCTCACGCTTATCAAGAAACTCAAAAGTGCTCTCTCTCAAGCAAACTAGGAAGTCAGAGATAAACTTCCAGTTAAAGAACATTTCCAACATGCTTTATTCCCTAGTACTTTCAGTCATTACACAAAAAGGGAAATGTACTCTGCAAAAGTACAAAAGCACTCTGCACAACTCTGAGTTGGCGTCTACACGATGCATAAAGCTATTATCCCTCATGTTAGAGTACAACCAACGTCTTCATTGCATTAATGGCTGCCCAGAACGACTATATTGCATTTAATGAAGCTCTGCCTGAAGCCATAGTTGCAAGGAATGTCTCTAACGGATATTAAATGTTTGAAGTCTATAAATACAGAAGTCATTGAAGATGAACACAATCAGAGTTTTACAAAGCATTAAAGAGCCATTACTCTGTTCATTTATTCATTCTGTATTCTTCAATCATTTGAAGTTATTACGCAGACTTTCCTAAAGCTTTATATTTAAACCACTCTCTGAGTGTTAGTGAAAGGTCTGTAAGTGTATTTATTACAAACAAAACTCTCAAACAAATCTGAGTGAGCCTGAAGAGGCTAGGTGTGCAAACAATACTTGGAGTCTGTAACCTGATCAGTTATAGTGGATAAATCTTGGTGCTTCCAAGGACTGGACGTAGCTCTTTGTGTTGAAGAGTGAACCAGGATAAATCTTCGTGTTAATCTCTCTTCCCTTAATCTCTTTAGTTGTTTAGATTATATATCATCTGCTTTCTAACTAAGGGGTTAAAACTGTTTTTATCAAGACTGTTTTTGTTTTACACGTGTGTTGTTTTCTGAGAAAACTACAACAGACAGGTGACCTGTCTGTGTAACCTTTTTACACCCGTCTGTGCTTGGCTTCTGCATGTAAAAGTTTTTAACTTTATTTTAAATTCTGATAAACACAATTCAACCCCCCTTCTCGTGTTTATAGTTGTCTATTTCATTAGCTCCATTTCCATAGACTGTTTTCGCGATTTAGTTGCAATGGAGATCCCAGGAGATGCATTTGCTATACAACGGGCAAAAATAATTCATAACATTTGTTGGTATTCTTTGAAGTACTACCGTTCCGAGTTTACGAGGTATTTATGCTAACTAGCATGTTTCATATATTGAGGCCTGCTTGAGACCTACTTTCCATTTGACGAGAAAACATTTATAGGCAAGCATGGACATTGACATCCAAAACGTGCTTTGTCGATAGCTTATCTCTTAGTTAAGCAATAATGTAGTTGTGACTGACTAACTGTCAATGTATACAACACTTCAGTACGCACTTTTTGATAGTGTTTGGATCTTTCAAATAAATTTGCCTCCTTAACAAGGAGTATCCTCTATATTGTAATAATGAAGTCTAGTTATAAGCATCCTTCCCTTGAAATTATTGTTTGAGATATTATATGGAAATATTCTTTATTTTTATCACTTTTCCTGCATGCTCACTGTTGACGGTCTCTGACAATTTATTTCCACATATTGTGACTTGGAAAAAGATCCTCTAAGTGTAGGTGCAGTTTATGGAGAAAGTGCATAACTGATAGTTGTTGATAAGCAATTAGTGGATCATAGTCTGATAAAATAAAACACCTGAATATTGTATAAAATTGTTGATTTTTGAGAATCTACTTCCTTAAAATTTCTTATCAGCCAGATCCGCTACGCTCTTATGGAATTCTCTATTGGATTGTAAGTATTTGCTTTATTGTACTCCTACAATAGTATCACCCAGTGGACTATATTTATGAATTTTTTGTTATGTTGCTGCTTTGGAAACATATAGTTTTATAACAAACTTTCATATACTTTGGACATTTTGGTTTTTCCGTACAGGAAAATTTTTAATCTATCTTCCATCGAGTTTGAAGACCTGGCTTCTTGGCTGATAGTAGCCTTTGTACCCTCTCGTGAGGTTCCTATAGTTTTTCAAAAGGTCATATTCTCCATCTTCATGTTATTATTTGTGGCAATTTTCGCTTAATTGGTTTAATTTTTTAATTGGGTGTAGTTTCACTACACCTTAGTTGCTGCTACTTATCCTGACATCTTTCAAAAGCTGATCTAAGACAATTTTTGCTTAATTGGTTTAATTCTTTGATTGGCTATAGTTTCATAATTATGAAAACCTTAGTTGTTGTTTACTTGTCCTGACAGCTTTCAAAGTATGAAACAAAGTTGAATATGAAGAATTTATATCTTGGACTTCTAGAACTCTTGTTATGGTAACTGAAATACACATTCCATATATGCAAGACTCTACTACTATCTATTCTCTTTCATGTTGATAATCATAGCAATCCACATGGGTTTTAGAAAGTATCCATTATACAGAATATAGAGAAATTCAAAATTTAAGAACATTAGAAATCACAACATTGTCCTATGTTTATTGTGGCTTTCTCTTCTCTCTCAGGTATAGTTGTAGCCTTTACCTCTTATTAATAAGTTTTCATTGTATGATTGATATAAAATAAAATTGATTTGACATTTTTTTGTGGTGGTGTGATTCGCTAGGAAAAATATACATTAAAATGGGAGAAAGAGAACTAGCAATAGAGGAGTTTGAATATACTGATAAGATTTTCAAAGATGAAAAGAAATCATTGGGTTGCTTGAACTGTAAATCAATAATCAGATTTACACTGTACGAGCATTTTGGAGATATGAGCAAATTTGTGGTTGCAACAAAAAAAGAATACGTGAAAGCTCTCAAAGAATTTAATCATTCTATATGGAAAGACCTTTGTAGCTGTCCTGGAGATGGCAGTGATGCAATTCCATATGAAGTTATGGAACATGAGTCACTACATGATTTTATAAATCTTAAATGGGAAATTGTTCAAAGGCAACTTTCAATGGAGTACACACTCGATTAGGTATAAGCCATGCATTTATTTATTTATGGCATAGATTTATTTGCTTCTTTCTTTTGCTAACATGATTGTTCATTCACAGTGAAATGCTTCGCACATACTGATCAAATTGATGAAGCATGCAATCTTCTCCTAAGAAGCATATAGATTTTAGTTGGCAGAAACTCGTTCTGCCACACTCTTAGCTCCATTTCCATAGAGTGTTTTCGCGATTTAGTTGCAATGGAGATCCCAGGAGATGCATTTGCTATACAACGGGCAAAAATAATTCATAACATTTGTTGGTATTCTTTGAAGTACTACCGTTCCGAGTTTACGAGGTATTTATGCTAACTAGTATGTTTCATATATTGAGGCCTGCTTGAGACCTACTTTCCATTTGACGAGAAAACATTTATAGGCAAGCATGGACATTGACATCCAAAACGTGCTTTGTCGATAGCTTATCTCTTAGTTAAGCAATAATGTAGTTGTGACTGACTAACTGTCAATGTATACAACACTTCAGTACGCACTTTTTGATAGTGTTTGGATCTTTCAAATAAATTTGCCTCCTTAACAAGGAGTATCCTCTATATTGTAATAATGAAGTCTAGTTATAAGCATCCTTCCCTTGAAATTATTGTTGGAGATATTATATGGAAATATTCTTTATTTTTATCACTTTTCCTGCATGCTCACTGTTGACTGTCTCTCTGACATTTTATTTCCACATATTGTGACTTGGAAAAAGATCCTCTAAGTGTAGGTGCAGTTTATGGAGAAAGTGCATAACTGATAGTTGTTGATAAGCAATTATTGGATCATAGTCTGATAAAATAAAACACCTGAATATTGTATAAAATTGTTGATTTTTGAGAATCTACTTCCTTAAAATTTCTTATCAGCCAGATCCGCTACGCTCTTATGGAATTCTTTATTGGATTGTAAGTATTTGCTTTATTGTACTCCTACAATAGTATCACCCAGTGGACTATATTTATGAATTTTTTGTTATGTTGCTGCTTTGGAAACATATAGTTTTTATAGCAAACTTTCATATACTTTGGACATTTTGGTTTTTCCGTACAGGAAAATTTTTAATCTATCTTCCATCGAGTTTGAAGACCTGGCTTCTTGGCTGATAGTAGCCTTTGTACCCTCTCGTGAGGTTCCTATAGTTTTTCAAAAGGTCATATTCTCCATCTTCATGTTATTATTTGTGGCAATTTTCGCTTAATTGGTTTAATTTTTTAATTGGGTGTAGTTTCACTACACCTTAGTTGTTGTTACTTATCCTGACATCTTTCAAAAGCTGATCTAAGACAATTTTTGCTTAATTGGTTTAATTTTTTGATTGGCTATAGTTTCATAATTATGAAAACCTTAGTTGTTGTTTACTTGTCCTGACAGCTTTCAAAGTATGAAACAAAGTTGAATATGAAGAATTTATATCTTGGACTTCTAGAACTCTTGTTATGGTAACTGAAATACACATTCCATATATGCAAGACTCTACTACTATCTATTCTCTTTCATGTTGATAATCATAGCAATCCACATGAGTTGTAGAAAGTATCCATTATACAGAATATAGATAAATTCAAAATTTAAGAACATTAGAAATTTGATATAATAGGTTATGATATACTTGAGGTATTGTCTGTAATGGACTTGCTGACTTGCACTGTTTTATGGAGGGAAAATTCATGTAAAATTGCTTAATTCTGAATCTCACTTTTTTTTTTTTATCTCTTCCTTCGTTACTATTCTTTTATAAATCGATTAGGTGGTATTGACCTTAGTATAATGATGATACTACAACAAGTGTCTAAATTACTTGCTGTGATGTATGTTGTTTCTTGCTCGAGCCAGGAACTTTCGCTGTCATCTCTTAGCAAAGATTTGGATGACAATTATTGGGCTTCATATTTTCACCAAGCTTCAATTGGAACTCATTTTACTTACAAGTTTTATTCGCAAATAACTGGGAGATTCAAGGTACAATCCCTTGTTGATGTTGGGGCATATCTTCATGTTTATCAATAATATGGAATTTTGTCTATGGATTTTACAATAAACATCAACTGTAGGAAATAAAATAAACACTGATTGTTGGTTTGGCAGTTAGGAGGTTTCTCTTGTGAATTTGTGCACTTGTTATTTTGCATATTTTTATGAAGTTTGTCTTTTGTTGTCATTTTTCTTCATCTTTTGTTTTAATATGTTTCATAATTACTTTTAAAATCAAACATGGAATAAATTTTTTACGCTATTTAGTAACTCAAATGCACCTTTAGATTTCTTGCTTCTTGTTCAGTGTTGTATGCTGCTTTTGTGGTATATGACAAGCACATCCCATTAAACGTTCATAAGTTCAATTTCAGGGTCAATGTGATACTGGATCTTCTTCCACCAGAGAAGACACTTTCAACTCACTCGGGCAACAATTATTCTTTATGCATAATAAAACAAAAAAATCAATTCATATACAGCTCGAAGCAATGCTCTCATCGTCTGTGCTGCTTCTTATTGCAGGTTTGTGCCTAAGGCCATAAGAGATCTACCAAAACATGTGAAAAAGTTTTTGGTTGGTCTCCCATCTACATCCCTTAAAGTATGTTTATTGTTTTCGTTGAAATTTTCATCTATGGCAAATGGATTGTGTTTAGTGTCTGGTTATTATTGAATTGCTATTTAGAGGAATTTCAAGTCTGTCTAGCTATTCATTGTCACTGTAAATTACATGTCCAAATAGGTGGCATGCAATGTTAATATATATAAGTGAAGAGGAATTATATTCATCCACATATTAAGCTAATTACCACTGAAACAGAATGAGTTACAAGTGTTGTCTGAGTTCATTGGATTGTATTAAAGTAGTTTCCAATCCATTGAAGTAACAATTGATTGTTGGAAATATTTTGTAGAAGTTGGACACACACAATTGTGTGCCTATGCTGATTCCAACAGAAATGCCCATTATGGTGACGGAATGATTATAGATAATGATTAAAGAAATCTTAAAATAAAATATCACAACAAATATTCATATTAAATTAAGAAAAATAAATATTAAAACAAACACCAACATGATGTGGTACGTTTGGCCGATGATCGAGTCCCTTAAGCATATGGTCAGGGGTTTGATTCCTGGCGTATATGTACGGAATAACATTTGTCGGGAGATGTCAGCTCCTTGAATGGATCTCAATACCTTAAGAGATTAGCCTCTGATTACAGGCCGAAGGATACCCGAGTTCAAATAAAAAAAAATTAATCTTGCAATGAGTAATAATATTAATTAAATAATAAAAATAATGATAAAGCGAGACTACGCTTCTCAAAAATCAATGTCTTAGGAGTCTAAATATGATTACCAAACATTCTAGAAGTAAATCCATTTTATTTATTAGTTAACACGTGTAACAAATAACAATAGAAATCTCAATATTTAGTGATAAGGGGATGAAAACAAAAAGAATATATGTTTGTTTTAATAAGACAAGAAAAACTTATCTATTAATAATATAACACAAGCCTCCTAGGTACTAACTTTTTTTTAGAAAGTTAAAAAAAAAAACTCTTTTTTGAGAAAAACTCTTTTTAATAGATTATTTGTCTGCATATGCGACTTACAAGACATTAATGCATTGTTATATGGATTTATGTAACCTGTACAATCTTGCATATGTTAAGAAATCAAAAAATAGAAATGTTGTATTGGAAAGAGTAGCTTTTAGACTTTCAAAGGAATTGAATACACAACTCTACACAACATTTCTATTTTTGATTCCTTAACTGTACTCCCTCCGTTCTTTTTTATTTTGTGTTTTAAGGTTTCTACACATAAATTAAGAAATCAATAATTTGTATATATTTGTACCAAAATACCCTTGTTTCTATCATTAATTGTTTACAAGTTCCAATGACATTTACCAATCTAAATAAATACTCCATACTCCACTAGGCCATTCATGGGAAGGTTTTGTGTATTTTCAAGACAAATCAACTTAGTTCTATATAAGGGTATACATGGAAAAAATTAATCAACTATACATTGGGTTTATAAAACACCCATTGTTTTGGAACAAAAACAAGTAGCTAAAAATACCAAGGAAAAGAACGGAGGGAGTACAATATTGCACAGGTTAGATAAATCGTTGTTATATATACTTATATTTATTTATACCAAAAATTTATATCTAATTGCAATAAACAAAAAATTTAAATAAATTAAATTTTTTGATAAGCAACAATATTAAATAAGACAATTACAATCCGCACGGGTTGACTTACTAGCTGTGCACAGATGTTTTGCAGGGAGCAAATGCCAGATATGAGCGAGCAAACTTTTCCTCCACTCAGCAGTTGCAAGCGCAAAGCATATTGTTTGGGAAAATTGAGTAAAAAATAAAAAAGAAGGCATCCTTGCTGTGTTGCTTATACTTGGAAATGAAAAAAAAGGTCAGAGAAAAAGGCTTCTTTCTTTTTCAAAACCGCAGGTTTGTAAGTTCATTCGCGTGGCTGAACCCGTTTTGCTGGTGCAATTGGTGCAAAAAATACCCTTTGGTACCATATATATTTCTTTTTTGCAAACATAATTATTAGTTTTTTTTTTAACTGAATAATGGTTATTAGTTAATCAACCGTAGGGATGGGAGTAGGCCAGACCGCTCATCGGGAGCCTATAACCTAACCTATTTAAGGCTTATCCCGACCTAGCCTATTTAGTAAAAATATCAGTTCAATATTTTTAAAAAACCTATATAGCTAAAGAGGTCAAGCCTAATGAGACACCCCAATGTCCCATTAGAGAAAACCTTATTTTATTTACTTCCTAATCTTGTGATTAGCGTTAAACGGATACTTATACAACAAAACAGCGGAGAAATAAAATCTTTTATAAAACATCCATCACACTCAATATATATATATATATATACAATTCATCGACTATGTACGGTCAGACGGTACTGTAGAGGGAATTCCATCAGTAAGATCCCAAATATATACAAACTGGGTAATAAAATACATCAAAAGGTCTGACAAAAAGATACCTCGTAGTCACTCAACACCCAGTCCCCTCTAAAAAATACATCAAAAAGATCTCACCACACACCTATGTACATCTAGCTAGATAGCATTGGCCGGTACTATCACATACGACTACTACTACCCTCACTGTCACCCCTGATTCGAGAAGGTCCCACTACTCCTCTACTGCTGCTAGAAGAGCTCCTCCCAGAAGACCTCTGAAATAGTCGTCGATTAGCTATGTTGTTTCTAGACGATAATCTAGAGGACTCAGACCCTGCCGCTCTCACATCGGGATCTCAGGTACCTCTGGAGCAAGCATAAGATCAATGTCGGGTACAACCTGATCCTCCTCATGAGCGGGTGCAAGCATAGGTACTGGTGTGGGTGCGAGCGCTGGCGCTGGTGCCGGTACAGGTGCCTCAACTGGTACTGGGATGGGAACTGGTACGACATCTGGCATTGGCGGAATCGGGGGTATCGGTGCCATCCCAAATGGTGCTCCATTCCCTACTCCCGAAGTCACCGGTACAGGACCCGTATACACAACGAAACGATTGACTGGGTCCACGAGCCACCCGTTCTCAGCTATGAACTCGAGCTCAAAAGTCCTCGTTAGGGGGAACCCTGCCGGAGCCTCCATCCATGGGTGCCCCCAGTGAGCCATCAAAAGTATCTGAGTCTGTATGTTTAACGAAAGAAAAGCAAACACAATAGAAAGGAAAACGGGGATAAGAAACTATTTAACATCAACATGGAAAAGGTTTTGTAACATTTAATCAATAACAGCACACAAAACATGTATCACCACTTATCTCTAGGTATACATATGCAATCATCATCGAAAAAACATTATTTTCCTCTATCCTTCACCATGATGCAAATGAAATATGTACGACAACTTGGCTGCCACCCATCCGGATATATATATCCCTCATCTGCTCAATTAGTAGCGACGCGACCCCAAAAGCCAGTGCACATTCTCATCCACGGTGAGAATGCCCATGCAAAGTAATGGCACTATAGTCGCACATCTCCCGCTGGTGCACACCCTGGTTCTCTCCGAGGGTGGTCATGCAACACAATGAAGCTATAATGGCAACGCTAATGATAAAATGGGACGGTCCCGCCATAACTCTGAATCTCGGGAATACACCCCATGCGTATGAATAATATCATTGACCATCTCTCGGATTATCCCCTAGTGCCTTAACCTCTCATCACTATCTCATGGTTAACCTTAACAATCATATAGCATCAATCTCATCATAATACCACAAGAATTATCTCGGTTAGGCACCTCTGAAAACATATATATGTCATGTACCCCCACATACATCATCGTAACTCATCAAGTATCAACACTCACAAACCTCTAAGCATACTATAATCACCAATCAAACCATCAGTATCAAGCATCTCAAAATATATTAAAATAATATATAAATAACCAAATAATAAAATCAACCAACTCACTCCAGACAATTATCACATTTCAAACAACATACCATAACCAGTGTAACAGACAAAACCAATCAACCTCGAATAATATATTTTTAACCTAACTGTGATAAACCTACAATTTCAATACCATCATTAGTACCACTAAGTAGTCTCCAATGTGATATTAATATTGTCTGTTACTCGCTCCCTAGTAGGGTTTAAGTCACCCTACACCGTTATTGAAATAAATGCCACTTAGTCATTTCCGATGTTAGATGGCTTCTTTCCCCCACCTGAGATGTCATACGATAACTTGAACGTAACGAAACGAACACTCCTAACTCCTCTCAATTATGCCACGCACAATCTAAGGGTCTCCGGGCCTCCGAAAATTCACCTGAATACCACATTACGAAGCGTACATTACAAGGAACCCTAATATGAAATAGGAAATGGAAACCGATAACCCAAATGAAAGATAAGCCGAATACTGTCACCGATGGCATTTCAACGTAAAAAAGGTAATGATTACCTTCACTGTGGAAGAAAAGGAAGGAAGGATTGTGAAGACGTCATTGCCACGATCACAACGACGTACTTGGAATCACGTCAGGACAATCTCGATCGAGTCGTAAACTGAGCCGAGACTTCTTCTCTCTCTAATTATCTCACTCTATCTCTCTCTACCTCTCACTTTCTGTCTTCTATGCTCTTTGTCTTCTGTTTTTCACTCAAGGTGAAAGTGAACATACGTTCACTTAAGCCCTTTTTATTATTGCTGATTCACGCTCCAACGCTTGAGCATGGGAACAGCCACGCTTGAGCATCCCAACACTTGAATGCTGGATCCTCCACGCTTGAGCGTTGGAGGTAGGTGGTGCCACCGTGCATGCAACCAATCAAATGGTGCAATGTAGGCCAGCTTGTGCCATGTGGAGCCAATGCCAGAGCTGGTCTCTGGTTGACCTCCATGCTTGAGCGTGGAATAGGTCACGCTTGAGCGTTGACCGTTGACCAGAAAAACCCTATTTGACGTTTCATCATGTTCTGAGTACGTTCGACGTCTGATTGGTCTCAAATTTAAGATATAGACTCTTTTAGACCTAATGAACACTCTCAAACCCCCCAAAAATGCCTAATCTCTTTCTTAAATCCAAATTTATTAATTCACACACTTACGCCTTTTTAAACAATATACGGAAACCCTAGGTTATACTTACATTCTATTTCGCTATGGTCGGTTGCATACTTTCCATGCAAAGGGTCCTATACCTTAACCAACAGATTATAACCCTAATCCAAGTCTTAAATGTAACACCTCATTTTTCGTTAAGTGCTTTTATGTAATGCTTGTTTGTTGTTTAAGCCTTAGGACTTAGCTTAGAGTTGTTATTGAAGGGCTAAGTGGGATTTCTAGGCTTAAATCCCTTTCTGGTACATGAGCACGGCCATGCTCATGTCTAGCACACCCGTGCTCAATGTTGTGTCTTGTGACCTTTTGGATCACAAGCAAGGCCGTGCTCAATAGGATGCACGGTCGTGCAAGGGATTAGCGTCACGGAGACGCTAAAGTAAGCACGCTCGTGCTTAATAAGGTGCACGACCGTGCTCAGGTCTGGAGCCTATAAAATGGCACAGTAACCGAGGGTTTGCGTTCTAAACCCTATTTTGGCACAAATAGAAACCCTAGTGTGGCTACACCTCTGTTTTTCCCTATTCTCTCTAAACCCATTATATTGTTGGAGCTTTAGAGGCTTTTGGGAACGTCTAGTTCGTCTGTGTTGATCCTTATAGGTAATGGTTCCTCCCTCTTAGTGATTCCTTTTCTGTTATTTAGATTTAGGAACTATTTGGTTAACCTTTTTTGTTTGACCAAGGCTTGGAAAGCTAACTGAGCCACTCGAGGAATGCGTTGGTTTACCATTTGTGTTGTCATTATCGGATTCGTCATACCAGGTATGGGGAGAAGTATAGTGTAATCATTAGGTAAGGGGGTAGCATAAGATGAGGGGTTCTCATAGCCCCATTGTTATTAACTGTTGTCAATTACATGTTATATTTGACTATATGTTCATTTGGATTAATTGCTATAATTATTATTTGGTTAATGATATGCATGTTGATGCCTAGTTGATGTATCTGTTTTAAAGCCAAATTATGAATGATGATTAATATGTTTATGCTACGATTAATTGGTTGAGTTGTGCTGTTTATGTCATGAACATTGTTGGTTGATAATGATGTTATGAGTATTGGCTGAATGTATGTTTGTTGATGTTGGAATGTTAATAAGATCCTAATTAACCAAAATAGGACTCTTAATTAACATAACAATTAAGGGAATAATTCCCCTAATATTTCATAAGACATGGATTTGATAGTGAGATGTGAGGTTTATGCCAACTGGTTTAGTTAAGACTATATGATCTGATTTGAGAGTGTTTAGGGAGTTTTGACTTCAAGAACACCATGAATCTGCCCAGAACAGTACAACCAGCTCCAGGAGCACGGCCATGCTTAACATGGAGCATGCCCGTGCTCCCAGTTTGAATCTGGAAGATGGTTGCGCAGCAAGAAGCACGATCGCGCATCAAGCACGGTCATGCATAATAGGAAGCACGACCGTGTTTCACTTAAGGGGAAGCACGCCCGTGCTCCTCCTCCAGGACAGAGTCTGAGATTAATGAAATTAAGGGGTGTTTCACCTCAATTGTCCCCAGTGATATGATAATACATCAATCAGACAAAGGCAAGTTAGATAACTTAATTAAAGGTTAATCAAGATAAACAAGATATAACAAGTTGGTTAAGCCGATGCCCAATGGGTTACCGCACGTTGATAAGCTTTGGTGCTTTTTGGCCAAAGTGGCCTCGATGCTTTTTGGTCGAGGTGTTGATAAGTTGAACCTTGGTGCTTTTTGGCCAGGGGGCCCTGACTTGTAAGGGTTAAGGTGTTGATGTTGGTGATAAGTCTTGGGTGCTTATCGACCCAAGCGAAGGAGGTGGTTGCCCTTGTTTGTTGTTGTCTCATGCATCACGCATTGGAGTTGATAGTAGGGGAAGATCAACATAAGGGAGGTCGTCCTAGAGTACGGCGATCTGGCCGTCCGCGGTGGTTCACCCAAGGTTTGGTGGACCGTGCTCCCTCGTGGTGGGGCATCCTAGGTATGGTGCGTTGGCTATCCAAGGGGTTCGCTCATAGTTTGGTGAATTGTCGGCGTTGGTGCTTTTTGGCCAGTATGGATATGTAACTCTGAAGTTGCCTTCCTGAGATAGTTTGGATCCACATGCATAATGGAGTAGCGGAGCAGTATTGCACCACATAGCATATGTTGGTTGAGATAGCATGTTGATGTAATTATATTATGTTGATGATATATGTTGTATATTGCTATGCCATGCTATGATGTATGTTCATCTTACTTACTATCTCCATGCCGTTGTGTTTACATGTTTTCTCACTCCCCATTTTCTCTGTTTCTGTTGTTGGCATGTATCGTTTATGCAGGGGATGGTGAGCAGCCAGAAGAGGAGTGACTCTGAGGAGTCGCGACTCTGTAGCTAGGACTTCCAATTGTTTTTCAGTTGTTTAGTTTAGTTGTTTCAGTTTGGATTCTGAGGATTTATTCCTGAATGGTTATACCAGCTCCGTATGTGACATCGGTTGAGTCATGATTTATTCCGGAATGGTTATACCAGCTCTGTATATTTCTTCCATTTTTTTTCTTGAATCTGAACTCAGAAAATATGTCGCCCACCAACCCATAAATTGTTCCTCCCTTTTTTGTTTCCTTCGCACCCCTTCCGTTTGGTAACTACATCCTAAAATTATGTATCCAACAAAATGCAGAAACTGTTAATAGAAAATAAACACAAGAACAAAGAAAGAGATGGAGGAAGAATTTATGGGTTGGTGGGTGATTGGTTTCGTGGGTTCAGATTAGAGGCGGCAAAATTGGCCAGCCCGACCAGGTTAGCCCTAATAAGCCCTATGAATTGTAGGGTTTGAATAGTCAAATTTGAGCCCATTTTAATTCCGAACCTTTTTTGCCCGACCCTATGAAGCCCGAATTCGTATCGGACTCGAGTAGCCCAGTTAGTTTTATATATTTTAATTGCTATTCATTTATTTAACTAAAAACATAAAAATATGAAGAAAATTTTTTTTAAAAAAAAGGGGCCGATATTTTTGGAGATGATGATGATGAGTAGGATGCCATCAATTTTGAAGATGCAAAGTTTTCTCTAGGAGGGTTAAATACCAATGTTGATGCCAAAACATAGGATTTTAAATATATCATTTTTACTGCTGGACTTTCATTGTGATTTGTGAAGTTTGTTTTTGTTTAACTTTTTCATTGTTTCTATGGTTAGACTTTTTCATTGTTTATATTGTTGGACATTTTCATTGTTTCAATTGTTGGACTTTCTCATTTCTTGATGTTCTTGTGTGACCGTAACTATTGGTTTAAGAGACACAAACAAACTGGTGTAAATTTGTTTGGCTGAATTGACATTTTTTTGGAAGAATAGTTAGCATGTCTGCAGTTACAGAGATGCTTTTTAAAAATAAATACATAAATACTTGCCAATGTCACAATGTGTACCAACATGGTAGCCACAGAAACAAGGATTTAAGTGCTAATGTCAATAAACATAACATAGTTGGAGAATGTAGTGATAACTTTTTTTAAAAACACCATAGCATCTCTGTAATTAGCATCTTTGTTTAAGATACTTGAGCAATTTTTTTTATAAAAAATATTAGTCAGAATTCGTTTGGGAAAAAACTCAATAAAAATGAAAATAACCGAAAATACAAATAAAAAATGTCGGGCCGACCCAAAAAAACCAGCAGCCCGCATAGGGCTGGGCTTGGGCACCTATTTTGCAGCCCATATTAATTCCGGGCCTTTTTGGCCCGTCCTCTATAAAGCTTGAACCCGCATCAGACTAGCCTGCGACGGGCTGGGTCACCCATTTTGCCACCTCTAGTTCAGATTCAAGAACAACGAAAGCAATGGAGGAGGAAGAAGATGCAAAAGGGAAAAAAAAACCAAAACGACGTCGTTTTGGTATTATAAGACATGTGTCATCTAATAAGAGCCATGTAGGAGAGTTAACGTGCCACGTGGGCACAACCGTTAAGTCAAACTGATCAAACTTGATGAAAGGATTAACTTGTCTAACAATTGTAATTCTGAGGGACTATTTGATTAATTTATTTTTGTTCGGAAAGTGTACTCATATTTTTTGTAAGGACTGAATTAAGCCTTTACTCAACATATATTTAAGATTTTATTTGCTCTTGTAAAAAATAAGATTTTATTTGAAATTTTAAGACTAGAACTTCCTCCTCCTTTAATAGGCCGACTTGTGTTGAAAATTGTGGAACTCGAGTCTCCGACATTGACCTGACCAATGTTTGAGGAGTTTTGGTAGTGCTCTCCATGGCGTTCATTGGTGGCCTATAAAACGTGGTGCGTTCATTGGTGGTGGTGGATACGTGGGATAAAATGGAGGATTTTGAAAATTTTCACTAGTAGTAGAATGTTGACAATTTTGCATAAAATTGTAGAAACTAGAAGTCGATTGGGATCCATTTGAAATGAAATTGTGTGAAGAATTTGTGTGCAAACATTTGAGTGAAGATGAAGCAAATTTATAGACAAATAAATAATGGCAACTTTAGATCCTTTAGATAATTAAAACAGTAACTTTAGATCCTTTGGACATTTTAAGAGTAAACACTCTATTTGGTCCCTAAATTTGTGAAGTAGTATCAATATGGTTCTTGACATTATCGAAATTCCAAAAACGTTTTGAATGATAAGTTAGTATCAATTTGGTCCCCCATTTTACTCACTTAATATCAATTAAGTCTCTGATACTACTAACTTGAAGTCAACTTAGTCCATATAATTTTCAACGTAGGAATTAAGTTGATTACCATTTTATAACTTCAGAGACTAATTTAGAATTTAATAATTTCAGAAATCAGATTAGTACTATTTCATAATTCCAAGGACGAAAGAGGGTTGTTCACTTGTTTATGTACCATTCATATTATGAGCATGTTTCGGAAAACTTATTTTTTCCCCAAACAGCTGTTTTGTCCCATTTTAGCTGTTTTACAAATAATTTTTTGTGTTTGGGTTTTTAGCTGGAAATAATAAAAAGCTTTTTAACCCCCAAAAACACTGTTTTATAATAAGCATGTTTATACGACTGTTTTTCATTTCAGCGTTTTTCCTTCCTGATGCAGTGTTGCACTTTTTCTCTCTCCAAGGCATGCTTTTTTCTTGCTCAAGCAAAAGTTACGGACTTTTAAGCTCATATATAAATTTTTTAATATAAAAGTGATTATTTTTTTACCATCCAAACGAAATAATCTTAAAGTTATTTTTCAGCAAACATACCCAAACAAAAATAGATTCTGATTATAATCGATTATCACAATAATCGATTATTTGAAAACAAATTATCAACATAATCTTTTTTTTTACAGCTTTCTCAAATACACTCCATAATTCAAACGGTAATATTTATGTGTCAAACGGTTCTTTTTTAACCACAATTTATAGTCTCTGCCTCTTTCCCGTATAACCTACCCATTTTCTCCCTCGCCTCTGTTACTTCATCTTCCCCAATCCCCTCCTCCCTCTCATCGCCGCCTACCCTCCCTTCCTCCCTCTCATCGGCGCCACCCCTCTCCCTCCTCGCTCCCACTTCATTTCTTCACTTAAACTCTCCTCCTCTGCCACCACGATCCCTCCCCTCCTCCTTCCCGCAGATCTCCTCTCCGCCGTCACCGAGCTCTCCGCCATAATCCATCGAGCTCGCCGCCATCATCCCTCATCTCCGCCATCATCGATCGGCCTCTCCGTCATGTCTCCGCCATCTCCGAGCTTTCTTCCATGGCCCGAGATCTCTGCCATGCTCCGAGCTCTCCGCCATCACCAATTGAGCTCTGCCATCTCCGACATCATGGATCGAGCTCTCCGCCATCAACCACCATCTCTATCATCTCCTAGCTCTCTGCCATGGTCCGAGTTCTCCACCATCACCAATCGACCTTGGTGCACTGCCAGCGATCGATCTGAGAAGCTTCCGGCTCCTGCACCAACAGTGAAGCAATGGGTGAAGGTAGTATTACAAATTTACCGTGCATTTACTTCTTAGTAATCAAAAGTTCTTTCTTCTGCCTATTGTTTGCGCATGTAGATACAATTTACAACGACATCAATGAGGTAGTTGATTGGCGTAACTTACCCAGCCAGCTTCCCTCTTCTTCAAACTTTTGATGGAGGATACCATTTGCAGAATCATGCAGCGGGTTGAGCTTTTTGGTGGACATTTCTTTCCTCACAACTACTATTATATATTTTGTATAAAATCTTTTTTTTCCCTCGGTGTCCCTGTATTCTTATCGAATATGAGAAAAAATAGTTTTGTTATCCATTAATATGCTAGAAAACATAAGTGAAAATCACATACATTTTCTCCAAAATGAGATTATAACACTATAGATTGCCTTCTTCAAAGTCACACTCTAATCAAAAGACATTAAGGTTTAGCAGGTGGTCTCAGAGATTGCATTTAGTATCTGTCAAAAGTAACATCTATTATAGTAAGGTTGTTTGGTTTTTTATGTGTCTCCCCGAGTATCTGACATTCGTTATCGGTGAAGCACTATATATTAGTAGAGATGGATATGCTTTTAATATATAGTAAGTCCACTCCAACGTGACGTCATTTCTGGTACGAAGTGTAGCGAATCAAATCCAATTTATCATCAGTTATGTGTGACACAATGTTTACGTGTACTTTGTAACCAGAAAGTTGAACATTGTTCATAGATATAATAGTGTAGAACATATGCTAATAGTTTCCACTTTGTCGTTAGACTATTTTTCATTTCATTTTTAGATGCAGGAAACTATGACTGATGATTTATTAATTATATATGGGGATTGGACATCTTTACTTCATAGATGTATTATTTATTTTCTTATCTTTATGGTTTCTTATTATTTTAAAGAAGGTAGTTCTTTCTTCTATTTTGTCAATATAAAGAACTTTTTTTTTCTCCTAACTTTTTATAATCATAATCTTCACTTTATTTCAATAAATTTCTTTATTTTATTAAAAAAAAAAAACTTATCTTGGTTTATACATTAAAAAAGAAATCTTTGAAAATGTCAAGGATGCTTGGATCTATGACAAAAAATGTATAGTGCGGATAGCTTTGAAGATGAGCTTTCTGCATTACCCGATAGTATTATGATTCGTCTGTATAACATAATTGATTTGTTACAAATGAAGGTCTGTTTTTCTTCTTGAATAATCTTGGTTTTTATAGTTTCTACAGCAGATTTATAGTGACAGTCTTTTGGTTTCAACGACATTTCTTCATGGTTTCATGAAACTCTCCAATGATGCATTTCGGCAGGTCATTAAAATGTTTAAATTGAAGGGTGTTCTAATTGAGAAATGATTGATTGAACTTATTGTGGGAAATCAGAATGCTTAATCATGCCCTTTGTGTTGCGCCTAAGAGTCAGGCATTCATCCTAAATTCTTCGATTGATTTATGGATACATTCTCCTGAAGACAACCAATTAGCTTTCCTACAAAATTTTTCTCATTTTGGCTTGTAGGCTATTACAATAATTCTTTAGATCATGTATTTGTTTTCAAATAGACATCACAATTGATTAAGTCTGTAAAATTGCAACGAATAATCATTCTACTTTTTTTGCTAGGTATATCGATTTGAGCGGAAGACTAGTGCTAATGGACAATTAAAAGAAGTAAGTAGCAATGGTTATCTAGTATCTCTTTCTCTATCTTTTTGACTTTGGCCTTACATTGTTTCTTTTTACTTATTAGACCTTTTTACATGCAAATGAAGTTAAGCGATTATTTTTCAAAGTTTTCATCTATAATTTTAAACGAAATGTTCAAAAAAAGAAAAAAAAGAATGAGCAACACAATATAATGTGGAAAGTGAACATGTCAATAGCCAATGAATCTTTCCTAGTTGGCTCTAAGTAAAGGGACTTTAAAGACAATTATTTTAGTCTGTGGAATGTTATGTCCAGGGCATTCCAGGGACTTAGATAATTGTCTTTAAAGTCAACTAGGAAAGATTCCTTGGCAATCAATATGTTTCACTTCCCAAATTAAATAGTTTTGTTCATTCTTCTTTTGAACATTTCGTTTAAAATTCTAGATGAAGACTTTGAGAGATAATCTCTTAGCTTTATTTGCATGTAAAAGAGCCTATTAAGTAAAAAAGGACAAAAGAAATATATTATAAGTAGGGAATCAATATAAGGCCAAAGCCAAAAAGATGGAGAAAGTGATACTAAATAACTATTGATACTTACTTCTTTTAATTGTTCATAAGTCACTAGTCTTCTGCTTAAATTGAGATAAAGATACCTAGCAAAAAATGTAAAACGATATCCGTTGCAATTTTACAGACTTCATCAATTTCGATGTTTGTTTGAAAACAGATACAATGATTTGAAGAATTACTATGGGAACGGTACAAACAAGAATGAGAAATTTTGTAGTAATCATGTCAATGTATCTAGAAATCAACCGAAGAACTTAGGATAAATATCTCATTCACAATCAAAATACCAACGACACGGTTAAGCCTTCTACTTTCCCAGAGTGCTTTCAACCATTTCTCAACTATTCAATTTAAACATTTTAATGACCCGGTATGCATGCATCATTGTAGAGTTTATGAAACCTTGAAGAAATGTCGTTGAAACCAAATACTCTCACTAAAAATCTTATGCAAACTATAAAAACCAAAACTATTCAAGAAGAAAAACAGACATTCATTTGTTATACAAGAGAATCATAATATTGTCGGGTAATGCATAAAGTTCATCCTCTTCAAAGCTATCCGCACTATAAATTTTCTATCATATATCCAAAGCAACCTTGACATCTTCAAAGATTTGCTGCTTAACGTACAAACAAAGATAAGAATTTTTTTCCGTGATAAAATAAAGAAATTTATTCAGATAAAGTGAATATATGATTAAAGAGAAAGAAAAACGTTTTTTATATTGAAAAAAAAAAAACCTCTTTGAAATAATAAGAAAACATATCTGAAAAGAGAACAAATAATATATCTATGAAAGCTGCCCAATCCCCCAACATTTAAGTAATAAATCATTAGTCACTGTTCCCCTTCCGAAAAAAATGAAATCAGAAATAGTCTAGCGACAAAGTAGAAATTATCAGCATATCTTATGGACTTTTATATCTCTGAACAAGGTTCGGCTTCCTGGTTGTAAAGTGCACGTAAACAATGTGTCACACATAACTGACGATGAATTGGATTTGATTCGCTATACTTCATACCACAAATGTCATCATGTTGAAGTGAACTTACTTCATATTAGTAGCCTATATACATCTCTAATATATAATGCTTTACAAATAATAGTTATTGCTTTTTGACAATCACTGAATGACATTTGCTTGAGACCATCCTGTTAAACCTTAATGTCTTCTTTCCCTTTGTGACTTTTGAAAAAGATTTGTAGTGTTATAAACATTTCATTTAGGAGAATGTCCGTGATTTTCACTTGCATTTCTGGCATATTTCTAGGTACCAAAAACTACTTCTATCATATTCGATAAGTTCCTAAACACATTAAGGGAAAAAGGTTCAATATACATTGAAAAATATGTAACAGTAAAAATGTGATGAAAGAAATGTCGACTATGAGGCTAAACCTGTTCCATGGTTGTGCAAATGCTGCTCTTTGAAAATTTTGAAGATAGTAGCCGAAAGTGTAAGTTGTATCTGCATACACAATGGAAAGAAGAATGAAACACTGAATACTAAAAAGGTGATAAATTACAAAAACAAGAAGAACACAACATAAGTGTTATTGAGGTTTGGACAACATATTCTTATTTTATATTATGAATGAATGGTGTAGTATCCTAGTTAGGGTGTTACATTTAATTCTATCAGAGCAGTTTTGTTGGACCAAATTGTGAGACTAAGTAAGGAAGCTAGTTGCTTGACCTCTTTATAAGTGTTACTTAGTGGCATTACTAATCTGTATTGTCGTCTAGACTCTTAACTATCTTGATTCCTGACTATTGGAACAATAATCTAATGACGATAGCATAAAGTGTGAAAGCAAATAGGTTGTTTTGTTGGGGGAAGAAAGTTCACTCATTTGAGCTCAAATGATCTTCCAACTGCTACAAAAGATCAAAATTGGGTGTAAGAAGAAAATGAAGTTTTGAATTCGTTGGAACGTGAATTTTTAAGTGATTTTTGGTTGTTGCACGTTTTGATCTTGAGTATTATAGATTTTATAATAAGGTGCAAAAAAAAAAAAAAAAAAAAAAAAACAATTGAAGTTTTGATGAAGCCAAAATAGGAAAATATTTGAATGATAATATCTATGTAAGTATATGCTAACATGTGTGTTGGTGTGGTTTACTTGATGGAACTGCTGCTTAAGTGCCTTGAAGTTAATGTTACGTGAAGGTTTATTTTATGCTAACATGTTAAATTGTGTGTGATGTGGTGAAATATAATATGAAGTGTTAAGAACAAGTCTACACAGTTTTTAACTCAATGGACCTAAGTTAGGAGTAAAACAACACAAGTCAGATGACAAGAACCTAAGTTTACTTCATAGATTTGGTTTGCTGAGTTAGTGCTCTTCTGTCACTATTTTGGTGTAGTTCTTGATTTGATTTTTTTTTTTTTTTTTACCAAAGGTTTGCATTCTTGAAATCCACATACAACTCAATCACTTAGATATTAAGTGAGCACATGCTTTCTGTTCTGTCATCTGTTTATATTCACATGGTTCAAGTTTGTGGTTGTCCACTTTGATTCGGCTATAAAACTTGAGAATTACAGCTAAGATTGCAACACATTGCTGTTAGGCGGTCTTCACTCTATAAGTTCAGGGGTTAAAGAGAGCCATTTTGTATTTTAATGTTTTCACCAGAATGAAGCATTTTTAAAAAAAATATTGTTTTGTGTTTTACATACTTCTCTAAATAACATTGGGAATGCTATGGCTAACACCAAGCAGGGAAGAAAAATGTGATCCTGGCATATAGCAGTAACATCAAATTGAACAATTGTGAGGATCATTTTAAATTATCAAGACTGTGCATATAGCAGTAACTCTAAGATGCCTATAAGTATATGCTCTGTAATTTTTATGGAGAAGTAGGATATGCTGGGTTCTAAATGCTTGTTGTACCTGCTATATTGCTTCAATATTAATAAATATTATCATTGTATTATTGTATAGATTGGTAAAACAACACACCATATCCCAAACTGTCTTCACTCTCCATAAAGAGGGTGCTTCCAACTTATTCACCTATACAATGGCGCTATTTTGATTGGATACAGGGCATATTAAAAAGGCTCTGTTGTTGTAAAATTTAACTTGTAAATAATTTAACTTGGATTTTTCTAACATGTGCAATTTTGCACATGTTAAGGAAGCATAAAATAGAAATATTGTATTGGAAATAGTGACTTTTTAATTTTCAAGGAATTGAATACACAACTTCCAATATAATATTTCTACTTTTGGTTTCTTAACATGTACAACTTTGCACAGGTTAGAAAAATCGATTTAACTTTTCCTTATTTAGGTTGTAAATGGTAGGCTGGAAACAAGTACACTTGAGATAATGTTTAGATAGAGTTATCTTAATGTAATCATTAGATACATAATAGCAATCTATCATCAGATTTTGGAAATTAAGTATACATTAATTATTAGCCTAGATGTATCAAATAATTAGCTTTAATGGTGCTAACAATTATGCAGCTTATTTTTCCTCTCCTCTTTTCCTTCTCTGCACAATGAGTTGGTTTCCAAAAACACAGTAACTGGGTTATTGCACGATGAGTTTCATAATGTGTAGTGCTAGATATGATGCTTTTTTTTTTCGAATTGTCATGTTGTTTGCTGTGGATGAGATTAATGTTCTACTATTTATTCTACAATAATATATTATATTTTTGCATGACCATAATTATTTTGCTCTTGGTTCAGGGTTCAAGAGTTGCTAAGACCAATTTCACATGAATTCCATTTTAGTTAATTGTTGATTTGGTCCTGTGATTTCAACTTGAGCAAATGTCGTTTGGGCATGATATCTAACCTTGTTGGTGCCCAATGTCGTTCTCAAAGTGGATTTGTGGCTCCTGTTCTTCGATGGCTATCCTTGGTTCCACTGATCGGGCAGGTTACTTACTTCAATTGGCTGCCATAGGAGATTTTTGCTGATGTTCAGTGTGTGGAGTTGTTGGTTTGAGGCTTCCACTTGGCCTTCAGGCTTTTTGATAGTTTAGCCCCAGGGACATCTAGGGGTTCAGATGGACTGTGGTTTGCGGATTATGGAATTCTTTTTTTTGGATCAACAACTTTCCTCAAATGTCAGTGTTGATTTTATTACAGATCAGTTGGGATGTCCTATGTTGCAGAAAGGGTCCGGTCAAATTGGTACTTCTTTTTTGGCCCTATATCGCTGCTGTGGCTTGCATTTGAATTAACATCTATGTTGAAATGTTCTGCTGGCTGTGGTAGAAGTGCAAGTTGGAACTCTACACTTCTCGTCAACTTCCTTTGGTGGAAATAATGCATAACTCATGTGCTTGTCATTTTCTGGTGGATTTGTGTACCAGCTGCTTACGTCTCTTTTTGGTTGCTGCACTGGTCTTTCTTCTGGTGGTTCATAAGGCAGCAAGGCTTATCCTTCATGTCTGTCACATTTCCTTTGGTGGTTTGTTCCTGGGCTGCATCTCAGTGTTCCTCTATAGCAAACTTAATAGCCAACATTTTTTTCGGGTTTTTGGGTTGCTACAGATCTACACTTGGTAACTGGTTTTCTTTGGTGTGTTAGTGCTCTGGGTGGGTTTTTTTTTTTGGCTTCGTTGCTGGTGTGGTTTCAAGTTAAAAATTCAATCTTCCTGTTATACCTACTCGGGGTTGAAATTTTACCTTTTTTGGTCTTTTGTACATGTAATTGTTCTGTGTATACGAGTTTTGAGTATCTTTGTACTCTCTTTTATACAACCTTTTGCTTATATAAAAAAAAAAAAAAAAAATTGAGCAAATTACTTAATTGTCATGATAGCTATTGTTTTAAGCTCTATAATAGTTGGTTCAATTATTTTCAGGCCCTAAGATGCTTTAAAATAAAAGATTAACCTTATACTAACTAATATTGAAATTTTGGTTAATAACAAAATTTTGCTGCACGATCAAGTTCCAAGATTAATCTTGATAATAACTTTATTATTAGGATGAGTTCTGCCACATGCCACTACTATTATTTAGGAAAATCCTATTATTTAGTCCATTTGAAATTGGAAATCTATTCTTGAGCAACGGTCTAATTGTCTTACGATGGAATTGTCTTATTATAGTAATTCAGAGATAGTGCTGGCCTTTCATTTAGGTATTGTCATTCAAGCTAATTAAGTTGTAAAAATTTCTTAGTTATATGAATCGAACAAGTTAAGGACGAGTCACTATTCTGCTAGCTCCAGTGGGTTAGGTTAAGGAGCCTTTTAGGTATTAAAATTAACTTTCATGTGAGTACTTGTCTTTTGGTAAGGGTAAACTAAGTAGTTAATTTTTAATTTCCAATTTGCTACCTTTGTGATTCTTAAATTGTTTCAGTTTTATGGAACAAGCATCCTCATCATTTTAAGTTTCATGCTTTACTATTCTAATATTATGTGTTAAACTAATAAATTTTATACAATTAATGTTGTCATGTACGGTATCACTTAATTTTGTCTGGGTGTCTTTTTTTATTATTAATATTTAAAAAAAAATATCAAAATGCAAAAAAAAAATTCAAAAATATTTTGCTCATTACTTGGTCTAATTACTTAATCAGACATAGCCCATCAGCCCATGTTCATTTTTTACCGTTGCTAGATTTTCGAGCCCATGGTCCATTTCCGGGTTTAGTAATTTCTCCTTTTTTTTCTTTCCATGGCTTTCTTGTTTTACTCCTTTTTCCATGTCAACACTGCTCTCCTAGACTCCTACACCACACTGCACCAACTGTTATGATTGTCATTGTACCAACACGCAACACCCCATAGTGTAGTCCCTTTCCTCCACAGCTGGCCACAGAAGTTATTTGTCATTTTCTCTCCTCGTTGCTGAATATAACATGCCGGGTAGCAGTAGCAAAGGCCAAAGGGGGACGAAATGGTGGATGGGAAAACTGAGACCATTTTATTTCATAACACCAACAAAACTTCACCTTCAACAACCTAGAGAGCAAAAAACACCCTCCATCTTCACCATCGATCCACACACTTCATTCCACCATTAAACACATCTCTTTCAGCCATCAGACAAAATAAGAAAGAGGAAACAAAAACACTTTCCACTACCAAGCCAAATACAATAACCACTATCCAACCACCTAAATCAAAGCTAAAAGAAATAGAAAAAGGAGGAAGGAAGGAAGAGGAACTATAGCAGCAACGACCACCGCCGTTGCCGCTCTCCTCCGCCCCAGCCACCGTCGACCTCTGCTCGCACCGCCTTGGCTGAGCTCCGTCGTGGCCATACTCCATAGCGCCGTCGTTGCTAGGTATTTGATATGGTTCAAAACTTCAAATAGACTTTTGATATGTTTGTCTGATTACTTGCTGTGCGTTTTTGTCTTATGCCTCTCTTTATTGTTTTTGTTTTTTTTTTTTTTTTCCTTATTTTGAAGATTCTGCATGATGGCATGGTTAATTTCTTTAGTTGTAATATGGGCCTTTTAGGAATGTGGTTTGGTTCAGTTTTTTTCCTCCCACGACCATATCTGTCTTCTCCATGCGAGTGCTTGTTTTATTGTCTCTTTTATGTTAAAAATATATAATTAGTTTGGTTTTTGGGTCAAATCTTTTCTCTGCTTTTCTAAAAAATTCAAAGATTTTGGGGAAAATTATGGTCTTCATATTTTCACCAAGCTTCAATTGAAACTCATTTTAGTTACAAGTTTCTGTCACATTTCACTAGGAGATTCAAGGTACAATACCTTGTTGATGTTGGGGCATATCTTCATGTTTATCAATAATATGGAATTTTGTCTATGGATTTTACAGTAAAGATTGACTCTTGTAAATAAACACTGATTGTTGGTTTGGAGGTTTCTCTTGTGAATTCGTGCACTTGTTATTTTGCATATTTTTATGTATTTTGTCTTTTGCTATCAATTTTTTTTCATCTTTTGTTTTCTTTTGTTTCATTTATTTTAAAATTAAACATGGAATAAGTATTATTTTTATGTTGTTTAGTAACTCAAATGCACCTTAAGATTTCTTGCTTCTTGCTAAGTGTTGTATGCTGCTTTTGTAATATATGACAAGCACAACCCGTCAAATGTTATTAAGCTCAATTTCAAGGTTATCGTGATACAAGATCTTCTTCCATTAGAGAAGATACATTCGACTCACTCGGCTAACTTCTTTCTGCATAATAAAACAAAAAAATTATATCCATATTAAGCCCGAAGCAATGCTCTCGTTGACTGTGCTGCATTTTATTACAGGCTTGTGTCTAGGGCTACAACAGATCTACCAAAACATGTGAAAAAAGTTTTTGGTTGGTCTCCCATCCGCAACAATCTTTACTACGAGAATTGTCGTTGCCTTACCCTCGTCAGACATGTGTTTAAGAATGCATGCTAGTATTGAGATTGATCATGTTGTAATGTTATTACCACCGTCAGACATGTATTCAGCCCAAAGCAATGCTCTCATGGGCTGCTTTTTATTGCAGGCTTGAGTCTCAGGCCACAACAGATCTACCAAAAACATGTGAAAAAAGTTTTTGGTTGGTCTCCTATCCGCAACAATCATTAGTTTACTTGGACAAGATTAGACTACTTTACTACGAGAATTGTCGCTGCCTTACCCTCGTCAAACATGTGTTCAAGAATGCATGCTAGTATTGAGATTGAACATGTTGTAATGTTATTACCACCGTCAGACATGTATTCAGCCCGAAGCAATGCTCTCATGGGCTGCTTTTTATTGCAGGCTTGTGCCTAAGGCCACAACAGATCTACCAAAACATGTGAAAAAAGTTTTTGGTTGGTCTCCCATCCGCAACAATCATTAGTTTACTTGGACAAGATCAGACTACTTTACTACGAGAATTGTTGTTGCCTTATCCTCGTCAGACATGTGATCAAACATGCATGCTAGTATTGAGATTGAACATGTAATGTTATTACCACCGAAGCAATGTTTAAAAGCAATGTATTCGGTTGTAAAATCTCACTTCGAGAACATTGAAAGCTTTCTTTAATAGTTTAAAAGCAACCTTAGATGCAAACTTGTCAGCTGGATTTAACAATATCCCATTCTGTGCTTCATCGACATAGCCTACTTTAGCTATGTAGCATTTCTTTGAGCATTGTCATGAAACCAATATTGTTTTTCCTTCACAAACAAATTTGGAGTCTCCGAGAATAATTTTAAGAAGACCTTCATTTACATCCGGCTTTAAATAAATTTACAAATCGGATGTAAATGAGGATCTTTTTAAAATTATTCTTGGAGGCTCCAAATCTGTTTGTGCAGGAAAAACATTGGTTTTATGCCTATGATCAAAGAAATGCTACATAGCTAAAGTAGGCTATGTCGATGAAGCACAGAGTGGGATATTGTTAAATGCAGCTGATAAGTTTGCATCTAAGGTTGCTTTTAAACTATTAAAGAAAGCTTTCAATGTTCTCGAAGTAGATGATTTTGAATAGAAAGCCTGTAATTCTTGTGTTGGATTATGAGGTGCAGGTAAATGAATTGTTCTAACTTATTTATTATGTAGTTATGAAATAGCTTTAAGCATTAATTTCTTTTGTTTGGATGATTTGGAATACATCATTTAGACTATTGGGATTGATCAACCCAATAATCTGATGACGATAAAGTTGATTTTTTTATGTGTTTTGGTTGCTGCATCTTGACTCTTATAGATCTTATAATAAGGTGTAAAAATAATAATAATTTGGAGGTTTTGATGATGCCTAAAAAGGGAAAAATTTGAATGACTATATCTCTGTAAGTATATGCTTAACGTGTGTTGGTGTGATTTACTTGATGGAATTGCTGCTTAAGTGCCTTGAAGTTACTGTTATGTGACAGTTTCTTTTATGCTAACATGTTAAATTGTGTGTGATGTGGCGAAACCAAAATGGAAGAATAGGACCAGTTTGCATGACTAAAATGGTGCTTCTGTATACTTGAGATAAAATCTGAGTATAAGGGTTTAAATCAAAGGTTTGGTGAGCTCATTACGAGGTTACGAGTTTCATTGAGGTATAGTCACCTGAAGTAAAGATGAATATTTAATATTTAAAGGATTATGAAAAATGAAACTTGAGTTGGAACTGATATTCTTTTAGCTAAACTGCTCATTCTATTTTGTGTTTGCTACTGATTCTGCATGATTTTGGTTAGGATATGGTATAATGCTCATTTTTTAATAGGTCATTAAGTTGACAAGGCTGTATAGGCGGTCTTCACTCTAACACTCTATTTGGTTACATGAAAGAAAATGAGAGGAAAGAAAGTGGAAGGAAAGAAAAAGAGTGGGAAATGGATTGATTGTTTAGTTGTTTGGTAGGAGTGAAAATGAAAGGAAAGAAAATTGAAACTTTTCTTTTCTCTTGTTTGTTTGGGTAGAAAATGAGAGGAAAGAAAAGTTCATAATGGTAAAATGACGTAAATATCGTTATATAAAAATGGAAGGTATATGAGTATAGAATTTTGTATAATTGTTTTAAAATTTTATCTAAATTAAAAATGAGCTTAAATTATATGTACTGTCAGTGTAAAAGAGATGTGGATGTAAAATTTTATCTAAATTACAACTGTTTTATACTGATGTTCAATAATATTTTGACAAATCAAATATCATTATTCTCTATCTTTCTGGATTTTAAAATAAAAGTATGGATCATGTCAAAATTTTAGTAGATGTGGATGTAAAACTTTTTACAACATATATTTTAAATCCATTAAAAATAATATCCTGAATGATTTATTAACTCCTAAAATGTATAATATACATATCTCTGAAATTAATTTACGCCACCTAAAATTAATTATCTAGAAATAAATAATAGGTAGGTGTTTTTTTTAAAATAAATATTAGATGTTTTAAGTTTGTGTGCGCTACGTGTGAGTGCAGAGAAAGAGTGATTATTTGATATGATGCAAGGAAGAAGAGACAAGTGTGTGAGTGGATGAGTGAGTGAAAATTTGAAGTGGAAGATGAAGAGATGGGGAGGGGTTCTCTGACTTTGGGTTTGGTAACTTTGGTGACTTTAGTTGAAAATAAGATGAGAGAGATAAGAATAAATAAAGGAAAGAGATGATAGAGAAAATAAAAGATGAGAGAGATAGAAAGAAAGTCACCAAAGTCACCAAATGTAAAGTTAGAGTATCCATTTCCATGAAGAGAGTGCTGGGTGTATGTCTGAATCTGAAAGAGTGAAAAGTGTCCGTGTACCGTAAAAAGTGAAGGCAAAATCAATTTGCCTTGATCACAGTTCACACTCCCTCTTACATCTCATACCTTTCATTTCCTGCTCATAGTACATCTGAGACTACATATTACGCTACTTTCACTTTCATTTCACTTTCAAGAGAAGCATGCAAACTTTGAATCTGTTCCAAGATTGTAAGGCTTGGGGTTTTGGGATTCCCTTACCCAAAATTCCAAGGCAACATAAAAATATTCATCTTTTTCTCTAATTCCTATTTTCCTTTCTTTGATGTTGTTTTTATTGTTCAATTTGGTTGTAATTATTTTAATTTTGAGAGAGTGTATGGACTGTAAAACCTTCCCCTTTGTATCTGTTCTCGTTTTCATATTGCATATTAAAATGATGTTCTGGACAAGCTGGAAACGCGCACGATCTGGGGCGACACAGCGACGGAGCCTGGCGGCGATTTGAGCGGTGGCAGATTGGAGGAGGTTAGGTGAACGGTGAGCAAGCTTTGATGGTTGATTTGGGGGAAGAGAAGTACAGGACAGAGCTTCTGAAATGGGTTAAGGGCATTAACATCTTTTTCATCGAAACTCACCCCTTTCCTCCCTTTTCTTCCCATTCAGCACGGAAACGAATCTGGATGTGGGCCCCGCAAAGATGTTTCTTTCCTCCCCTTTGCATTTGGTAACCAAACGAGGGAAGGTGCCTCTTTCCTCTCTTTTTCTATCCTCTCCTTTTCTTTCCACCGTGTTTCCTTTAAACCAAACGGAGTGTAAAAGTTCAGGGGTTAACCCAATTCCATTTTTAGATATTTTATATATATATATTGGGGACACTTTTCATAATTGGAAATGTATAACAGTCATGTAATCACTAGATTTCTTTTCTTTAACTATAAATCATAGACTAAAGAGAGGCCTTTTGTATTTTAATGTTTTCACCAGAATGAAGCAATTTATATATATATATATATATATATATATATATATATATATATATATTGTTTTGTGTGTTTAACATATTTCTCTTACCAAAATATGATATCTGAGTGGTAATAAGTAATAACATTGGGAATGCTATGGCTAACACTAGGAGCAGAGAAGAAAAATGTTATGCTGGCATGTAGCAGTAAGCCAGTAACATCAATCTGAACAATTGTGACGATCATTTTAAATATCAAAACTGTGTATATTGGAAAGTGAGATAGTTTCTTCTTGTGGGACATCAAGTTTATAAAAGCAGTGGAGGATATTTTGAACATTTTGAAAGGAAAAAGTGTCTTAAAATTCTAGATAGAAGAATATAGAAGAGGTCATAAGTTTATTTAACAATGCTTTCTTCTATCATAGTTGATGTCAAATAGGAAAAGGCTTAATAAGCTTTTGGTCCCTAAAAAGTTCCTGTTTTTTGGTTTTAGTCCTCTTACTTTTTTTCATTGGTTTGCATCCCCACTTTTTTCAAAGTTTAGGAATTAGTCCCCGTCGTAAACTGGTTCCATTTTCTGCTGATGTGGCTAACAGAATGCCATGTCAGCAATGTCACATCATCCACGTAGGGATAAGTTTGCCACGTCAGCAGGGACTATTTCCAAAAAATTGAAAATACAAGGACTAAAACCAAAATTTGTAAACTTTGGAGGGACTAAAAACTTATTTTAACAAAAAAACTATTCTCAGAGCAATCAAACTGGAATAAGAAATTACCTTGATACCCTTGAGTACTAGAAATCATACCAGATGAAGGGACAATTTGAAACTTGTGGCCCTAATGTATGATTTCTTTCTATTTTATAGCCAAATTTTGGAGCAAGTCAGATAAAAATAAGAAATTACCTCGGTACCCTTCAGTACTAGATATATCATACAAAATGAAGAAATTTAGCAATTTTAACTATGTGGTCCTTAATATATGAATTTGTTTCTATTTTCTTGCCAAATTTCATAGCAAGTCGTGCAGGAAAAGGAAATTAACTCGGTATCCCTGTATTAAAAGTCATACCAAATGAAGGAATTTGACAATTTAAACCATGACGAAACTTGGTTAAAAAATAAAAGCAAATCATATATTAGAGCCATAGGTTTCAAATTTGTTGGAACCAAAGTAGTTTTGGTTAAATAATCTCTTAAGTTTTGATGTTAACAAAAAGGTTAAATTTGTATGACAAAGTTGTGTTAAAGAACTAACTTGTCTATTCTAGCTTACAAAATTGTCCTAAGTATAGCTAGACAAGAAAACTGAGTATAAGTTTCTTAAAATAGCTTTAAGATAATATTCGGGGATATCGAAGTAGTTTTATATCCCTGTACTACTTGGTGTGAAAAATGGCTGGAAAATAGGTTTTTTGTTAAAATAAGTTTTTAGTCCCTCCAAAGTTCACAAACTTTGGTTTTAGTCCATATATTTTCAATTTTTTTGGAAATAGTCTCTGCGACGTGGCAAACTTAACGCCATGTGGATGACGTGGCATTGCTGACGTGACCTCCGTTAGCCACGTCAGCAGATAATGGAGGGGAGTTGACAGCGGGGACTAATTCCTAAACTTTGGAAAAAGTGGGGATGAAAACCTATGGAAAAAAATAAGAGGACTAAAACGAAAAAACCGAAACTTTTCGGGGATAAAAAACTTATTTAAGCCATACGAAAATGATAAGTAGATTTTTTTTCAATTAGCTAAACAAACACAAACTACATGGCATACACAAATGTATAAAGAAACTGAAACATAACCACTCGCCTGTTCCATCATTGGCAATATCGACCCCATCAAAGCTAAGGATAACATCTGATAGTTTCAAAACCATAGATTCAGGAGCAGTAGGATAAGTAAAAAGTTTTCTGTTAAATAGATTAGCCGGGAGATCAACAAACATTTCCGTTTACACTAGTAGGATTTTCTTATTTTCATGAATTTCAATGTATGTCTACTCTTTCTTTCTTTTTAATCTGAATCCTCCAGGGATGGAAACAAACGCAGTTGAAGTTGCTTTGCTTTTCCATGGAACTACACTAATCACAGGAAAATGAAAAACCATTCATTGGGCAGAACAAACAAACGTACAAGATAACAACTACACAAACATTGAATTAGGGTCAACTCCCAAAAGAACATACAAGGATAATTGGCATCACACGCACGAGTGGCAACAAACATCTATTGTCATTAAAACAGTGCACACTTATTATCCTTAAACCCATAAGCCTAACTTCTAATAATACTGTATATTGTCGTTGTCGCAAGAGATTATGGTGCCGCTTTCTGGCTCATCATCCTCATCATCTCTAATTTTTCTTTGCGTAAAGACACCATTATGTCCTTAAGCTTTCGTTGTTTGCAATTGCAATTTTGGCAGATTTTCCTTGATTTCCCCATTACTGATTTCCGAGTAATTCCTGCAACAGTCCAGCACAAAAAATTAGCCAAGGCATTCTAAACAGTAACACACACCGACAGAGACAATTGATTTGAATTAAAATTAATCATGAAACATTCATTCAAAAACCAAATGAAACCAGAACAATACCACTGAGGGATACTTTGAGTTTACGTTTGAGGTTCCTCAAACTCAGTGTGTCCAATGGAATGAATCTGATCCATCTCGCAATACTTGTAACCCTAACTCCTTCAACGCGATTTCGCGGTGCCATTAGCCCCTACCCTGTTGCTTAATATGTTGATACCAATGGCGGCATCAAACAAACACGACCCAGAGGTATAAAAGCGTTGTGCTAGATTAGAAGTCGTTGTATTGGGCCCGCATCAACGCTATAGGGCAGTTAACTCTATTGGGTTTGAAAGCAACACCCTTTATTTGGGTTTATTTGTATTTGAACTCATTAAGTGTTCCTTCGGCATCTGAAATTGAGGCTTCAAATTGGAATTAAGTGACCATTAAAAAAAAAAAATGGAATTAAGTATTGAAATGCTAATTTTCATATTTAGAAGTCCTTTTAGTATTAGAAGTATGACTCCAAGAATCAATTTCATGAAATTAAAATATAACTAAATTAAGTTCTTTTCAATTTTCAACATGCATTATAAGAATTGAAATTTCACGAGGGACATTATCCGTCAGAATAACACATCACAGTCCTTGTCGCTGCCAACTCTAGAGAATTGAGTTTTAAATTATATTTTTGTTGGTATGTAAATGTTAGTATGTTATTATGTTAGTTTTTCTCCATTGTCATAGTTCAAACTTTGATCGTTCAACTTCTTATACCATTAGCTCAAATTAGTTGAACTATCCCACCCCCGATTGAATTGAATTTGAAATTATAATTTTATGTTATGATTTTTTACACAATTCAAACAAATATTTATGATCCTGAATCAATTGAAATTAAAATTTCAAAGTACAATTTCAATTCCATCGTCCAAATGGACCCCTAATAGAAATAGTGCTTTCCGAAGAATTACTAAATAAAATCAAAAGGTTCGAGAAGCCCTTCCTTCCATTTATTTATTCATAGTGCCAATAGATCCTCTGACGATAATAAAGACAATTTGCTAATTATTTGTGCTATACAACACACATTTATAGTCATGGTAATATTTTATTTAAGAAATTCAGCAGACAAAATGCATCCTAAGAAATCAAATAAGAATAATAGAACATGATAAATTTATTATTGAGTTTAATTTTTGTACACTGTCAATATAAATTTTTTTACACAGTCAATCAATCACAAATCATGATATTGATTACTTTTAAGATAATTAGGATAAAAGTCAAGGATTTTAAATGATGTGGCAACTTATGATTGGTTACAGTGTATATCAATTAAACTCTTTATTATTTCCTTTCTTTAATGTAAAACTTATTGCTATGTATTAAAATCGGGAACGAATTTGATAATATTTTTCTATTTTGCTTTGTTGATCCTGTGAACACTTCTCTATAATTCAATGTATCACTCAAACATTTCAGTTGAAGCATGAATTTATATGATTTTTTTAATATTTTAATCATAATTTATTATATTTCAACTCAAGTATGAGTATCCTAATTTTGCTTTTATTTTATTTTAGTTTATAAAAGACATGCCTTGGAATTTTTGTTTAATTCTAGGTGAGGTTGAATAAAGAAGCTAATTTCTTCAAGAAATCCACTTTCGTTGCAAGTTCTTGCGTTGAATATACTTTGCCTTTCACCACTTGTGTTGGGGAATAAAGTCCCACATAGGGCAAAATAAAGAAGGTTGTAGTGTATATAAGTTGGGAAGCTTGAGTCCAAATCGTCTAGACTTTTTGAACAATAAAGTAACTCCCAAACTTAATATACAAATCAACTCACTCCCTCAATTGGGCCCAATCTTAAATGCTAATATACCATATTAGATTTTGGACCTAACTCAATCCCAAAAGCTAGCTCATAGGAAGAGGATTGCCCTTTACTTATAAGCTCTCATGAGAGACTATCTCTAGTCAATGTGGGACTTGGGTTTTTCCCAATACACCCCGTCACGCTCAGCACTATTGGGCTTGGTGCGTGGATAACATGGTGGGTGGCCCAATTATGGATCTAGGATAGCTCTGATACCATATTAGATTTTGGGCCTAACTCAATCCCAAAAGCTAGCTCTTAGGATGAGGATTGCCCATTACTTATAAACTCTTATTAGAGACTATCTCTAGTCAATGTAGGACTTGGGTTTTTCCTGATAACCAAAATCTAATATGGTATCAAAGCCCATTTTAAAAAAATAAAAATTTGAATTGAGGCCTCTGACTCAAAAAAAGAGGGCGGGGGGGGAGCCCAGGCAACCAAAATAAAAAAGAGGGGGGGGGAGGGGGGAGGGGGGAGGGGGAGGGGGGGAACAAGCCCAGGCAACCAAAAAAAAAAGATCGGAGGCCACTGAGGCTCAACAAAAATGAGTACAAGCCAAAAAAAAAAAATCAGAAAATCAAATTGAACAAGTCACAACTGGGCCGCCCAGTTGGACCCAGTTGGACTTGAGGGGGAGTGTTGGGGAATAAAGTCCCACATAGGGCAAAATAAAGAAGGTTGTAGTGTATATAAGTTGGGAAGCTTGAGTCCAAATCGTCTAGACTTTTTGAACAACAAAGTGACTCCCAAACTTAATATACGAATCAACTCACTCCCTCAATTGGGCCCAATCTTAAATGCTAATAACTTGTGCTGAAGTTTTCACAAGTGATTCTCTTCATAGAGATTTCACAAGACTTGGCTAAATCTCACAACACAAAATCTGATTCTTGTGATAACATCAAACAATGGACCTGAGACATGCAAGTTATAGGGAAATTGGTTAACATGGGTAACCCCCAATTTAAAGTGCAAGTTATAGAGCAACCAGAAAAATCAGATGACAGCTCCACAAAAGCATTGGATGGCCTTTGTGGAGATAATGATGGACATGAGGCCGGCCTTTTGATTCTCTTACCACAAAGCAGACCTTGCCACCATATGAGCAAGTACTAAAGAAGAATATTCTGAAGCAGATGCCCTATATAAAATAACTTGCATTGAGTGTAGTTTGGGATTTTTAGATTCAAATCCCACAAAGTACAATTTTCAAACCAACTGGATAGTTCTTCTTATTGGTTTGGGACACAAAATAAATACACAAGGATCTACCAAATGTCTCAAGGAGCAACAGTGTCTCTGGATGGAGCCCTCTATTTCCATCTTATACCAAAACAGCACCATCACTTGCTATGTATTGTATTCTATAAATCATGACCCCAAAAAATAGCACTCATGAACTTGTCTCTATCCAACAACATATCCTCCAACCACTCTGATATGATAACTCAAATAATTAAAACACTACGCCGGTTTTGTACAAAATTGATTTCGCAAAGCTTCCTCCAGCTTTTGGAATATCACTGAGAATGCTCCTGCAAAGAGAAAAGCCCAAAACTCAATAATTTATCCACCAACTCTAGCTGAGGTATTGCCGCTTTAACATAACCATTGCAAACAGTGTGGGGAGTCAATGTGTACGACTAAAAAACAATGTTATAATGCACATAGCCTATAATCATAAAATTCATCAATCAACTCAGACAAGAAGGACATCTCTGCATCACAGGGATGAAGGTACACCTCCAAAGCTATTTCTAGAGTAAGCTATAGACTAAAATAATGATAAGACCTTTACGAAAAATCAAAATTGGATAAGCAGGTTGGAGAAAAACCTGATAATGGGCTATTCTTATCTTGTAATGAACCTTTCACCAACAGTGTCCCAGGACTATGCTGAAAAACCTGTAAGATGGAATACTTTTTTATTTCGATAAAACAATAGGATGGAATAAATAACTAGAGGTCAACATAACTCCGCTAATCAAAAATCATTTTTCAAGCCATCGAAGAAGGCATAATGTATCAAAAGAGGAATTCAAACTTGATCCATTAGATGTCTCTGATGTAGGTTGACATCTGATGGATTTATTGATAACGGGTAATTCATTCTTCAAGATTGAACCACAGTCATCTTTTGATGCCACAACCTTTTAAAATAAGATCACGCTTAACAGCCATCACAAGTAAATGGAATTAGAATCTGCGACTTAGAGTAACTAGTCTTACATCCACAGTGAAAGAAGAGGTATTTAATGTACAGGAAAGGGCATACAAAGAAAAGTATATATTTACTTCATGACATCTAAGATTAGGAGGAAAGCAAAAGTGACACAACACACAAGATCATGTGTTACAAGTGCAATTGATGATTATTTCAAGGCAATTTTACAAGTATGTCAAATAAATTAAGACATCTGCCATATTGGAAATCAACTAGAACTGACTGCTCAACCATCTACAAGTGTGCATCAGAAAAGGTGCATATTTATACCAGAGAAAACATATCAGAAAAATCTTACAATGTTAAGTGATGATGCAAATCTGTAACCTAAGGTACTTTTGAAAGGGAAAGTACTGAAATTGACAAATTCACAGTATGGTAATACTTACAAATTCTGCAAACTATATGGAAAATTACAAAACAAAAAATGTAGCAACAAATGTCCCTGAGCTAAGCTATGTAATTAGCACTTGAGTACTCCGAAAAACCAAGTAGAACTTCGAGATGGTGAATGTGGGGATTTAGGGATCATTCAAAAAACAAAACAACTTCATATTTGGAGCATAAAAAAGGGATTTTTTTCAAGTAGCTAAACAAAGATAAACTACATAGCATACATAAATGTATAAAGAAACTGAAACATAACCACTCACCTGTTCCATCATTGGCAATATCAACCCCATCAAAGCTAAGGATAACATCTGCTGGTTTCAAAACCATAGAGTCAGGAGCAGTAGGAAAAGTAAAAGGTTTTGTGTTAAATAGATTAGAACACGTATATGTCGGGAGATCGGCAAGCAAGCACCCACTAATGGCATAAAATTTGTGAAACGACACCAAATGTTAAACACCTCTATTATGAATGTGTCATTCCCTTCAACCAAATAAACACAGAATCTAGACTCATCAATGCCATTTAAATCCATTATACTCATAGTGCCAACTTCAAGTTTTAAAGGCAGCTTCAAGTTTTCAAAAATACTTTCAAGTCTTCATATTTTCATGAATTTTTTATTTTTCTTATTTTCATGAATTTCAATATCTGTCTGCTCTTTCTTTCTTTTTATTTTTAATCTGAATGCTCCAGGGATGCAAACAAACGCAGTTGGAGTTGCTTTTCCATGGAACTACACTAATCACAGGAAAATGAAAACCATTCATTGGGCAGAACAAACAAAGTTACCTTCTTTGCCAATACAAGATAACAACTACACAAACATTGAATTAGGGTCAACTCCTATTGCCATCACACACACGAGTGGCAACAAACATCTATTGTCATTAAAACAGTACACACTTAAACCCTAAGCCTAACTTCCAATAATACTGTATGTTGTCGTTGTCGCAAGAGATTATGGTGCCGCTTTCTGGCTCACATGATCCACTCTTTTTTTGATTCGAGAAAATCCCTGAATATTGATTTTTTATCGTGCACAAACTCTAGTTGTTTGCAATTGCAACCATGGCAGATATTCCTTTCCTTCCCCGATTTTGATTTCCGAGTAGGTCCTGCAACAGTCCAGCATAAAAAATTAGCCAAGGCATTCTAAACAGTAACACACACAGACAGAGATAATTGAATTGAATTAAATTAATCGTGAAACATTCATTCTTAAACCAAATGAAAACAGAACAATACCATTGAGGCATAGTTTGAGTCTCCATTTGAGGCCCCTCAAACTCAGTTTGTCCAATGGAATGAGTTTGTTAAATGTCGCAAAATCTGCACTCGTAATTCCTTCAACGCGATTTCGATGATCTCGTGGTGCCATTAGCCCCTTACTCAATTGCTTAATATGTTGATCCCACTGGCGCCATCAAACACGACCCCAAGGTATAAAAAGCGTTGTATTGGGCCCGCATCAACGCTATGCAAGGGCAGTTGACACTATTGGGCTTGATATCCTTTGTTACGAGGTTTTGCTATTTGCACCTTGCATTTTGCTATTTATACCTTGTATTAGTTTTTTTTAAACTCTTTTCCTAAAATACCCTTTTCATCTCGTTGGTGTCTTCATTTTGGTAGTTTTCGGAAAATAATTTACGGAAACAGTCCGGAAACTAAATTCCGGACATTCAAAATATTATACCGAAATAAAATAAAAATCACTATCCGAAAACTTGTTTCCGGAGAAAATAAAATCCGGAAAAACAAATCCGAATGTTTCCATTTGACACGCTCTATTTCCATCGATGCATCCTCAAGTGCAGATCTCTTCCACATTGCTCTCGGACGCCATGGCCATCCCTAGACACAAAGACTCAAGCTTAATATTAGGATCCTCGTCACTCAACGGCTTAATCACGGCCTCTTTATTCTCCAACACCACCCACACGTGCTTCGCTACAACAGATGCAAACACCCATACTCAAGCTTAATATTAGGATCTTCGCAGATTCATAATCACTCAAGCTAGTAACCACAGTCCTAACACACTCAAACATCAACGACTCCACTCCAGTCCTCGTTATTCACAAACCGGTTCAACAATCTGCTTCGCCAACCTCGGTTCCAAAGGTGCCAACTTTGCATTCTAGAAATTCCGGAACTTAAATTCCGGAACTATTCCGGAAATAAGTTTCCGGAGGTGAAATTTTTTTATTCCGGAAATTATTTTCCGAAAAGTACCAAAATGAAGTCACCAACGAGATGAAAAAGGGTATTTTAGGAAAATAGTTTTTAAAAAAAACCAATATAAGGTGTAAATAGCAAAATGCAAGGTGCAAATAGCAGTGCCCTTTGTTACACAATGAAAGGTAAAAGAGAAATGATATGTGCACACCCAAAGTTGACACCTTGGTTAATCGGTACAAATATTTGGTTAATTCAGTTCATTATATGGTTAATCACGTGTAAATATTTGGTTAATTCATGATGACCCATTAATCATATAAAGAACTGGATTAACCAGATATTTGCATGTGATTAACCAAATATTTACATGATTATGGAAAATAAGCTTCATATAACTTATTAACCATATAATGAACTGAATTAACAAAAAATTTACACATAATTAACTAACATGTCCACTTGGATGTCAAACCTAAATGTGCAAATATCATAACTGAAGGTAAAATGGGCTTAACGTGACCTTGCGCATATTATTGGGTCTTGATTTTATTACCCATAAATTAATCCCCACCTCCCTGCCCAATTTTTTAATTTATTCTCCTAAATATCCTTTTCTCTTTCTCCTTCTCGACATTACACTTTTTCCCTAATCACCTCCTTTTCTTCTTCTCCCATACATACCCTTGTTCTGTACTTTCCCTTTTCTATAGGATTTGAACCTATGTACATAAAGTACTCCCAAATCCCAACTCACAGAGAAAATATCAGAGTTAAGAATGCATGACTAAAAGTAGAAGAACGAAGGAAAAATGACGGAAACATATGAAGATGAGCATATCTCAAGACACATGTTTTTTAAACTGACGAAAACTGGACACTTTGTGTTAAATTTTTTTTACACATACGAAAATTATAATTTATGTATGTTGTAAAAAAAAAATTAACACATACGAAAACTTACTTTCTGTATTGTATAAATTTAACACACGGCGGATTCTATAGTGCACAAGTGCAATGGGTAGTCCCACCATGCACAAGTGTCTTGAACCGTTGGATCAAAAAATTCTTGGATCTTATTGTACACCTCCCACACCAGATGAAACCCATGCACCCACTTATCCACACCAGAATCATCGCTTCCAACCACCACCACCACCCAATCCGGCCAATCCTTCACAGCCACCTCCCCATCCGGCCATCCCTACACCACCCATAACCACCACTGACCGCCACTGACAAGCTGTTACATATTATATCTTTGTTCCTAAGTTTTGTTCTAAAGTAAATTGGACATGTACAAACCGAACTCGAACCACCACATTCTCTTAAAAACAGAGACTCAAAAAGTGTTGAGCAATTAAAAAAGACCAAAGAACACTGAGAACCCCAAGACAATGAGCCACACAATATGCACCAGAAGCAGAGCCTGACCCGAAAGAGGGTTCGAACCCCGATTCCCCACTTCGCAGAACCCCAATTTCGCAACTTTGGTGCCGGTGCACGCGGCCTCGGCGCAACCGCACCAGTAGGTTACACGACGACGACGGAGCCGCTCAGGCGCACAGGTTCTGGTCTTCGCCGCCGGCGGCGGATTGTGACGGCAATCGGAGGCCCGATGCATCACCGCGCATGTCTCAGATCCGCGACGCCACCGTAGCCACGAACGGGAATGTTCCGGAACCTATATGCCTTCCACGGTGTCGCTGACGATTAAGGGGAGTTCAGCGGTTCAGTCTCTCTATCTCTTTGTTCCACTGTAATTGATGCTGATCATTATGTTCAGAGGGAGAAGGGAGATCGGAGATCGAAGAAGAAGGGGGCTGGGTGGAGAAGGATAAGTGGTCCATGGGTTTTGATATGATGTAAGAGGGGTAAAATAGGATCCATTAATTTTTTTGATCCAACGGTTCAAGGCACTTGTGCATGGTGGGACTACCCATTGCACTTGTACACTCTAGAATCCGCCTTAACACATACATAAACTAAGTTTTTTTATGTTATAAATTTTTTCTAACACATATGAAAACTTAGTTTCCGTGTGTTATAATTTTTTTTAACACAATGGAATGGGTGAGAACGTCTGGTGTGGCTGGGTAGTGGGACTTCAGAGCAGCAACTGAAATTACAAAGGACTGGAATGGAATTGATCAAATCGTTCTTCAAAATCCACAAAGCGCTTCGGTGCGGTTGAGAACATGTTTATTGCGGTCGTTTTTAACATTTGATGAAGTCACAGTTTTATCATTTATAATAACTTCCAGTGTCAATCCATGATAGGAATACTTGGTTCATAATGGTATTTCTGGTTTAATTTTAGTATATAATATAATTCAGGTGCTGATGGTGCAGGGCGAAGAACTTCTATTCACAAGCTCCAAGGTGTGTCTATTTAGGCTCAGTTTGGTAAAAACTAACGGATAAAGGATAAGCTAGCGGATAAACTAGCAGATAGCGAATAAGTTAGCTGATAGTGGATAGTGAATTAGCTAGCGGATTGGATTTGAAGTGTTTGGTAAAACTAGCGGTTGGACTAGCTGATAAATGTAAAATGACATAAAATGATATGTTTGCATTTTTTTAATTAAATTATATGTATATATATTATTTATATTATTTATTTTAAAATAATTATCACTTATAATAATTTATTTTATTCTAAATTATTTATGGTTTATCACGATAAAAAAAATTTATTTTTCGTTTAAAAAATTTAATCATTAATTTTAATATTAATTTAGTTTTAATTATTTTTAATAAATAAAATGGAATAATAAAAATAAAATTATATATTGATTTGATTTTTATATAAGTTTTATTTTTTATAGATAAAAATATATTTTCCACTTTTTTTTTATCTTAAATACAAATCTAAATAGCGAAATTAATTCTTATTTATATACTATGTTAAATGATTAATATTTTATTTTATAATCAAGGATAAGTAAGGAATTTAATTAAGATGATAGGGATAAAAATGAAACGTTATACGCTATAAGCTCAAACTCTACTTCAAGTAGCGTCTGGGAAAAACGCTATACGCTAGTGAAAAAACGTTATACGCTAATTTTAAAATTAACTACCAAACGAGGCTACTTTTTCATCCGCTATACGCTATCCACTAAACGCTAGCGGATTTGACAAACCAAACAGTGCCTTAATATTATTTCATTATCATATGATATAATATGAACTTGTTAGCTGTGATTGCTGATCAAGAGTGGGGACGAAGGGGGTGGAGTGGAAAGGGTCAGGGGTGGAGTGAAAAGGGGGTAAGGTGGGGTGGGTGGGGTCAGGGGTATTTAGGGAAAGTAAAGAAAAGGAGGCCGGAGGATGAATAAGAGGTGGCCGAAGTGTCTTATATATGATAAGTAAGGCCCAAGTGCCAAAGAACGTACAGGGTAAGTTTTATTCTCGGAGGCAAGGTTAGGAGCTCCGGATTCCATAAGTGACCTCCAAGAGGGATGCCTCTTGAAAGGCCTTGAGCTCAAGTCGGACTAGACGCCAAAGAGAAGCAAAGAACAGAAAAGATAAGAGACGTATGTGGCCTATGTGCCCAAGGAGCTGGATCCGGATTGGTGGAGTGGAAAGGGTCAGGGGTGGAGTGAAAAGGGGGTAAGGTGGGGTGGGTGGGGTCAGGGGTATTTAGGGAAAGTAAAGAAAAGGAGGCCGGAGGATGAATAAGAGGTGGCCGAAGTGTCTTATATATGATAAGTAAGGCCCAAGTGCCAAAGAACATACAGGGTAAGTTTTATTCTCGGAGGCAAGGTTAGGAGCTCCGGATTCCATAAGTGACCTCCAAGAGGGATGCCTCTTGAAAGGCCTTGAGCTCAAGTCGGACTAGACGCCAAAGAGAAGCAAAGAACAGAAAAGATAAGAGACGTATGTGGCCTATGTGCCCAAGGAGCTGGATCCGGATTGTCTGACTTTGGCAATTGAAAGTCATGTGACTTTTAGTTAATCTTGGCCATTGGATTGATCCTATGGTGATAGTTATTCTATCCATAATTCTAATTTTCGAATTATTACTTTTATTATTTCTATTCTTCTTTCATATTCTCTACAATCACAATATTCACAATGATATTACATATGTTTGTCACATGAGTCAGTTGCTTCTTCTTTTAATTCTTGTATTAATTCTGTTAATGTATTTTGATTAGTTAAATCGAGCATGCTTAGTTTATGAACAAACTTTTCTATAGTAGTGGCCATTTTAATCTATAAATCTTTCAATCTGTTTCTTTTTATCTTTTATCATTTTTTCTACATGTCTTATGATAGTTATATATCTATCTCCATGTTCTTTTAATGAATTTAAATAATCTCTTAGCATGGCTAGTTGTTTTCTTAATTCATGTAATCTTTTCATTTTCAATACTTATCTCTGATACCAATTCGGTACCACCTTCTTTCGATAAAAATTCTATTAATTCTACTAATTCTTTTAGATTCCATTATATCTTTGGTGGTTATTTTTATGCATAATTTCAGTTACTAATAGTTCGTATAATATATAGTCTATATTATTCTCGATTTCTAAAACTTCTCTAATTAGAATTTGTCTTTCTTCTCCGTAGAATAATAATTGTATATTTTGATTTATTTGATTTAAATAAAGTTTCTCTTGCCAATGTAGATGTTTTAGCTTATTGATTATAATTTGTTTACAGTCCTTTGGTAATTTCAATTTTAAAATACTTAATATTTCTTGTTCTATTTTAGTCATCAGGCCAATCATAGTCTTCATATTCTTCAGGAAGTTCATATTCAAAAGCTAGTCCTAATTCTTCCATGCATTCCCATTCAAAGGTTAATTCTAAACACATTAAATAAAAATTTTCTTCTCTGACACGTTCTTTAATCTTTTCAATTATTAGTTGTTTACAATCAATTGGTAAATCCATTCTCAGGACGCCTATAATTTCTATCTCAGTTTGTTCATCAAATTCGAAATATATTTCCATCTATTCACTATCTTCGAAATCTGGTGCTTTTAGTCTAAAACAGTTTGAAGATCTATTATGTGTTTTCTTTAATTCTCCTTGGATTCTATCTCCAGCTCTTTCTTGCTTGATTAGTTCTTTTTCTTTATTAATAATATACTCTTCTATTAGTTCTCTTCTTCTATTTTCTGGATATTTTTTAAGAAGATAATCATGTAATTCTGAAAAATTCTTAATATCTCTTTTATACCTTTCTATTGTAGGATAAACATTTTCAAGTATTTTTTCTAATATTTCTTTATGATTCATATTCTGTTTCTTAAGTATTGAGCTAAATCTCTTACTTGCTTTGATAATTTATTTATATTTTCTTCTTCTTCGTCTTCTATCCTTCTAGTTTCTGGACCAGTAATTGGTTTGATATCTAATAATTTTGGTTTGTTAATAGAAATTCCTAATTCAGTAATTTCATTTCTTTTAGGATAATATATTTTTCCAATTTCTTCAAAAAGTCTAGGTATATCTATTCTATCATTTGTTCTGAAGGTTATGCTATGGTGTGAGTTTGTCAATGCATAATTAACACAGTAGGTAATTGAGAAGATCTTATCTCCTGTTCTCATTAAATTGTTCCTTAGAAATCTATGTTCAAGACTTAGTGATTGATCTAGTCTTTGGGTATCTAAAGGGATTCCTATATTTGGATGAATTTCAAATTTTAGCTTAGTATATGCTAAGTTTCCTTCTATAACTCCTAGAATTCTATCTTTTGGATCTGTTATTCGATCATCTTTTAATATTAATTCTATAGGAGAGTTTATTCCTTCTTGAAAAGTAGCCTTAATTAATACTTGTATAGCTCCTATATGGATGTAACCAATCTTTTTTCTATGATCTTCCTTTTTTAAATTTTTCTTTAATTCAATCAGTTTTCTTTTATTCAACAGGTGTATACTAGTATTTCCTTGGGTCTCAGATATATCAATGGGTGTTTCATTAACAATTTTTCCGTAATATATTATATTTTCCTTTTGATTAAATCTTTTCATGATTCCTCCTAATTTTTTCATGTTTGCATCCTTAGCTAAATTCAAATCTTCTCTTTGTATTTTCTGAAATAATTTTGGATCTATCAGTATACTACCTTCATAATTTCCATCTTCCTCAGTTATATGAACATGTTCTATTTCTCTATTATCTAATCTTTCATTTTCTATGCTGATTTCAGACATTAAAAGCTGGTTCTATAGTAGTAAGAAATTGAAGAGTTTGTATTAATCATACCTGACTGGGTTTTTCTTTGAATAATTCTTGAAATCTTTGGTCCACTTCGTCTTCCGCTTAGTCAATGTTGAGGTAGTCTGCTTAGTGGATGAAAGTTATTGATAGTAAATGGATGCATTTAGTAAAAGAAGTATTTATTGATTGATAGTAGTGGGGAAATACATAGCACACATGGATCTCGACTGGATCCGACTAACACTCTTAAGAGGTTAGCTAAACTTCTCAGATGAGAGGTTTAGTGAGAGATTCACACACTCTGGATACCCCCCTTTGCCTCAGCATAAGAGGACTTATTTATACACGAAGGAAAGTAGTAGTAATTTACAACTTAGTCCTTACATTATTACAATCTATCACTCAGACATCTAATAATTCATATGTGACGTCATGACTTACATCACTCTTCTATAATTGCATCATCTGAGTCATTGTCCATTTGCCGACAGTCATTTATTCCTTTCTTGAGTGCGCACCTTTCGCACGCGTGATTTCCATTTGATCTTATCAATCTACAAAGCTGGTCGAGGACAGTTGGTCTATAATTCATTGCCAATCCTTGGAGTGTATAGAACGGTAATTCAAAGCTAGTCAATAGAGCCAAATCTTTTTCTTTTATTATTTTTCCACTTGTTTTGCTCAGAAGCAAAGCATGTGGACCTTTATACAGTGCTTTGATGGGCGAACCTTTCCCAATAATCTGACATTGAGTAAAGATGCTAGTCAATTGGTTGGCCATTGTTGAAATTATTCTATCTTCATCATAGTCTTCTTTAGTCGGTTCATCCTTCATGGAGAAAGTATTATTGCTAACTTCAATGAAGATCAAGTGCTTTGCAGGCTGCTTAGTCTCAAAGTCTGGATAACATGAATAAAATTTCAAGAATATAGTTCTATCTCTTGAAACATTATCCCTGTATATTTGGACAGCTTCCTTCAAACTATATGGGAACAGATTAATCTCTGACAAATATTTGTTCAAATAAAGACATTCAATAAGTCCGAATTGGAACATATTAAATGTTAAAATCGATGATGCTCCTGGAGTAATGATGGCTTTAACTCCATAAACATTTCGATTAACTATATAGAAACAATTAGTCTTTTCTTTTTCAGTCCAATGAGTCAATCTTTTCAAAGTTTCAGTAAATTTTTCCTTTAAGAATTGAACCTGAAGATCATGGTCCTTTCTCACAGGAATTGAATAGTCATCAATGGATGAAGGGATTCTTCCTAGTATTTTCATGGAAGTCCTTTCTGCTGGTGGTCTTTTGAAAGTTTCTGAAAAAGTTCTATTAGCAGTTGTTTGAGGTCCAAGATAAACATCTTTTCCCTTTTTTAGTCTATCTGGATAAGTCTTCATTGCTTCTTCTGCTTCTTCTCTAGTCTTGTATGATTGGTAGTGAACTCCGGCAAGTCCAATGCAATGCGGTGCCGCTTTGCTCCAATCATCGTATATTCCTGGAAATGGTCCATTAAAAATGGCATAGTATTTTTCTTTAGTATTCTCTTGTATTTTCTGCTTGATTTCTATCATAGGATCCTCTGTTGAAGGTCCTCCTTTGTTGTGCAGTTGTAATTTTAGTACTTCTATATTGACTTGAATCAATTCCAGTTCTTTCAATTTTTGTTTCTCTAGTGCTTCCTGCATTTGTAGCTGCGCCTTTATTGCTTCTATTGTCGATTGCTCCATTCTCTTAAAAGTATATCTGCTAGAACATTTTTATCTCCCTTAATGTGAGAGATTGAATAATTATATTCGGCAAGTTTCATTTGCCATCTAATCAATCGGCCTTGTTTGTAGGTTCCTTTGTGATTTATATTTTTGAAACCTGCAACATAAGTCGAGTTCGTTCGGACAATAAATTCTTTGTCTAGTATATAAATCCGATGTTTTTCCAACATGCGGATCAGTGCCAATGTCTCTTTTTCATGAGTGGGATAATTTATCTCACTATCTGAAAAAGTTCCAGACATATATCGGCATAGTCTTTCATTTTTGCATCCAGGGGGTATTGCTTTCATAACACCTCCCCAACAATCATTTGAGGCATCAGTCTCAATTATTATTCTATCATCATCCGATGGATGATAAAGCTCAGGAAGTTCCCGGCATAAGTCTTTCAATTTAATAATTAGTCTATCATCTTCCTCGGTCCAAGACCAGAGGGCATCTTTCTTTAGTTTTTTGCTGAAGTATCTTCCTTTAACCTGCAAGATTCTTCAGAAATCCTTCATTTGAAATATATGTTAGTAATCCAAGAAATCTTTGCAAATCCTTTTTATCTTTCAATGTTGTTGGAAAATTTTGAAGTTTTCCAGTACATGTTTTTGCATTATTATCTTTCCCTTTTCAATTTCTAATCCTAAGTAATTAATTTTATTCTGAGCTAATACAGCTTTCTTTTTACTTAAAACTACTCCATGTTCAAGACATTTATTAAGGACTAATTCTATCTTGTTAAAATGATCAGTCAAATTTTTATTGGTAAAGACTAATATATCATCAATATATATAAGACAAAAGTCTTTGAATTCCTTGAGAATTGAATCCATTCTTCGCTGAAAAATTCCAGGTGACTGTTTCATTCCCATTGGAAGTACATTCCATTCATATTGACCTTGAGGACAACTAAATGCAGTCAATGCTTTTGATTCTTCAGTCAATCTAATTTGATAAAAACCTGATTTACAGTCAAAAGTACTAAACCAATTCATATTCCTAATTCTTTCAATGATTAAGTCTTTTCTTGGGAGGAAATAAGCATCTCCTTCCATGGCATCATTAATTTGTTTGTAATTAATTACCATTCTTCTTTTTCCTCTTTTAATCTCACTATGATTTTCTACATAAAAGGCTGGTGCTGAGTGTTTACTTTTTGATGGTCTAATCAATCCTTTGTTACACATTTCTTCTATATCTTTTGCAAATTCATCTCTATCTTGTTTTGTATAAATCATTGGTTTACATTTTACCTCTTTGGTTGGGTCTTTTAGTTTTAATTCAATTAATTCAGTATTTTTATTATTTATATTTGGGTCTAAAGGATTTTCACTACATACTTTGTCTAGAAGTTCTTCTATATGGGCTGGAATTATTCTATTTGGTTCTAAATTCAGAAGTACATGCCTAATTTTTGTGCAAAGTTCACTAATGATATCACCACGGTTCAGCTTGCGTGATTCTGATAGTTTAGAATATTTACAGGCCGAAAAATGAGTAATGGGTATTTGAACAATTTCTTTTAATTATTTTTTATAAATATATGGGGTTGTCAAAGTTATATATTCCAGATATTGACAAAAGGGTGCATATAGTCTTAAGAAGTTATTTCCAATTATTACATCTAATCCAGTTTCTTGTCTATAGATTCGTGGCACTATAAATAATTTTTCTTGTATTGTTAATGTAACTCTAGTTACTGCCCAGTATATTGGATGTATTGATCCATCAGCAATTTGTATCTTTATTGGTTTTTCTAGTTTTTTCCAATTGGTAAATAATGTTTCTGTTGCAAGACAAAGACTTGCTCCAGTGTCAATATATGCTTCAGTTTCTATCTTAGTTCTTTCTATTAGTATTTTTATATATGTATTATTCGGATTCTGTTTCTTCTGTAGATAATTCATCTTCGGAATACATATATATACTTTCATCAGTATTACCTAGTTCATCTTCTAATGGTTCTAATTCATAAAGTTGAAACACTTGTTTTATTATTTTGGATTTGTCTTGGAAGTCTTTTTCTTTTCTTTGAGGGCACTCGTTGGCATAGTGTCCTTCGACATTACATATCCAACAAACACACTTCTTTTTCCCTTTGGACAATATTTCTTTGGTGTAAATCTTTTTCTTCTAAAATATTTCTTTTTACTATTTTTATAATATGTTTTCTTTCTTGGATAGGTCTTTCTTAATTTTGGTTTTCTATAAAATTTATTTTTTCTTTTTAATCTATTGTCACAGCCATATTTTCCAGGTTTTTCTATTTCTGGAATGTCACAGCAAATGACATTACTTCCTCTATTCAATTGTCTAATGGTTTCTCTAGCTAGGAATTGTTCTCTTAGTTCTTGGTATAAGAGTTGAATAACTCCTCCTAGAGTGTTTGCAGTTTCTATATTTCTAGATTCCCATAGTCTATGTATTTTTGCATTTAGTGGATAGGGTAATTTGTCTATAAAAATATTTTTATATATTTCTTTAGACTCTTCAGTTAATTGATAATAATATTTTTAGTATTCACAGATAAAGCTCTCTATTTGGCACATATCACAAATTTGCATTCTATTCAAATGTGCTTTAGCATTTTCAATCAATGTTCTATTTACATGGTCTTTTTGTTCCATCCAATTATATCCTAGAAATTCTTGTTGAATTAAGGATGTTATTAGTTTAAGATATTCCATTTGGTTTGGTACCATATTACCATATCTAGTCCAATCTGCTTCTTTAATCCCGGTTAAGAATTTTTGTACATTCCCCATAGTTTTAAAAACTACGAAGTTTTTGGTTTCTATAAAGTTTAATTTACTAAATTTATCATCAGTTGCTACTAAGAATATTAAATCATTCATCCATTTTAAAAGGATTTCTTCCTTATTTCTTGTACAGTCAAGGTTTAATATTTTGTCATTAGTATTTTCATATCTAGGTTTGTATTCTTCAGGCATTTTAGTCCATTTTGTATTGCTTTTTCTTGCATATCCATTGTTGTACATGGTTTCTTCTTCTAGTTTATCCCAAGCACTATCAGGTGCATAATGAAATTCTTCCCATTTTCTTTTAGGGATACTAGTTTCTCCTTTTTCCATTCTTATATGATTTTCTTCAGAATCTGAAGAAGAGTTATAGTCTAATACTATCTCTTCGTTTTCCTTGTCTATTTGAGCAATGTGTTCAATTTTATGTATCTGTTTATTTTCCTCCTCTATTATTTTTAGTTGTTCTAGTAGTTGTTGAATTTCTTCTATATCATTAGAATTCCTTAATGTTTCCATATTTTCTTCAGTTATCCTCTCCATGATGACATGGGTATAGGTATTTTTGAGGATTCTTCTTCATTAGTTTCTTGTTTTACTATTATTTTTCTTTTTAAGTCTTTTGGTTCTACTAACTCTTTTAAGTCTTTTATTGTAATTGGTCTATTATTTTCTTCTTCTTTTAGAAGAATTTCTAATTGTTCAAGGATTAGCCTTATTCTATCAACATCTTCATGTTCTTCTATTCCTTTTGCTTTTACTATATTGTTTAATGTCTCTCTAATATTATCTATTTCACTTTGTCCTTTTTGCATTCTATTATAGGTGTAAGATGCAATTATATTAGTGGTTTCTATAAGGTGAGAGATATTTTTATTAGTTATGTCTAATATTTTTTCTATTTTATCAAAGTGTCTTTTTATTTCATCTATCATCAAACTCATTTGTTTTAGTATATATGAACCCTTAGATGAATCTAATGGCTGGAAATGGTTGAAAGTTATGTGACTTTGATTTTGCAAAGTTGGAGGATCCGTTTCCCAAGGAGCTGTATGCTCATATAGATATAGCTGCACCTATGTGTGCTAGACTTATATTATATGACTAAGAATAGAAAGTACAAAATTCTTTTTAGATCTCATTGCATAAAGAATATTATGATAAAGTTTAAGATATATTTGCTTATTTGATGAAGCACTCATTCAGATCTTATCTCATTAGTGTAGTTTTTATGTTTTTATAGATAAGCAGACATGAGGTAAATGGTGCTGTTCTCTTGGAACAAGCCTTCATATATTTATAAAAAATTGCAATGAATGTGGATATATTTTGTACAAGTAAGGATAATTTTTTTAAGATAAGGGAAATTTCCTTAAATTTTTTGGTCCTGTAATTACAGAACTGTTGATTATATTCTCTGACAAACTCAAGTTGAGGTTTGGACAACATATTCTTACTTTATATTATCAATGGTGTAATATCCTAGTAAGGGTGTCACATGAGGATAACAAGCATTGCTTGTATACCACTTTATAAGTGTTATTGAGAATAAAACTATGTATATAGATTTACTTAGCGGCATTACGTAATTTGTATTGTTGTCAAGACTCTTAACTATCTTGATTTCAGACTATTGGGACTGATCAACCCAATAATCTGATGACGATAAAGTTGATTTTTTATGTGTTTTGGTTGCTGCACGTTTTGATCTTGAGTATTATATATCTTATAATAAGGTGCAAAAAAAAAAAAAATTTGGAAGTTTTGATGATGCCTAAAAAGGGGAATTTTGAACGACTATATCTATGTGTAAGTATATGCTTAACGTGTGTCGGTGTGTTTTACTTGATGGAATTGCTGCTTAAGTGCCTTGAAGTTACTGTTATATGAAGGTTTCTTAATTTCTTTTATGCTAACATGTTAAATTGTGAGTGATGTGGTGAAACCAAAATGGAAGAATAGGACCACTTTGCATGACTAAAATGGTGCTTTTGTATACTTGAGATAAAATCTGTGTATAATGGATTAAATCAAAGGTTTGGTGAGCTAATTATGAGGGTATGAGTTTCATTGAGGTATAGTCACCTAAGAGTAAAGATGAATATTTAACATTTAAAGGATTATGAAAAATGGAATTTGAGTTGGAACTGATATTCTTTTAGCTAAACTGCTCATTCTATTTTGTGTTTGCTACTGATTCTGCATAATTTTGGTTAGGATAAGGTATAATGCTCATTTTTTAATTGGTTGACATTTAAGGCCTTATAGGCTGTCTTCACTCTAAAAGTTCAGGGGTTAACCCAATTCCATTTTTAGATATATTTTTTAATATATATTGGGGACACTTTTTTCATAATTGGAAATGTATAACAGTCATGTAATCACTAGATTTCTTTTCTTTAACTATAAATCATATATTAAAGAGAGGCCTTTTGTATTTTAATGTTTTCACCAGAATGAAGCATTTTTTTATATATTGTTTTGTGTGTTTTACATACTTCTCTAAGCAAAATATGATATCTCAGTGGTAATAACATTGGGAATGCTATGGCTAACACTAACAGCAGAGAAGAAAAAGAATTATGATATTCGGACACCCGGGATTGACACCCGGGTGCGACACCAAATCACTGTAGCGCTACAGTAACGTACTGTAGCGCTACTGTAGCAACCTCTTTTTTTTTTTTTTCCTTCCAAATTTTGCCTTTTTTGTATAAAAATAAAAATTTAGTTTTTTTGATACTAATATTTTTGGTTAATTACGTGCAAATATTTGATTAATTCAGTTTATTATATGGTTAACGGGTTTTTTTTGGGACAAATTTCGACTTTTTTTAAAACCAAAACACGTGGTTAATCATTTGAAAATGGTTGGTTAATTCAGTGTATTCTGTGGTTAATCGGTTATCCTGAAGCTTACAATCATTTTTCACAACCATGTAAATATTTGATTAATCACATGCAAATTTCTGGTTAATTCATTTTATTATATGGTTAATGAGTCCTTTTTTTTTTTGAGACAAATTTCGACTTTTTTTTTAAAACAAAAACACGTGGTTAATCCTTTGAAAATGGTTGGTTAATTCAGTGTATTCTGTGGTTAATCGGTTATCCTGATGCTTCAACAATCATTTTTCACAACCATGTAAATATTTGATTAATCACATGCAAGTTTCTGGTTAATTCAGTTTATTATATGGTTAATGGATCTTTTTTTTTTTGGGACAAATTTCGACTTTTTTTTAAAACAAAAAACACGTGGTTAATCCTTTGAAAATGGTTGGTTAATTCAGTGTATTCTGTGGTTAATCGGTAACTCTGATGCTTCAACCATTCTATATGACCTAGTAACCATATAATGAATTGAATTAACCAGATATTTGCACTGGATTAAAAAAAATGTTAGTATTTAAAAAAACTAAATTTTTGTTTTATAAAAAAAGTCAAAAATTGTATAAAAAAACAAAAACAAAACTACTGTAGCACTACAGTACCCCTGGCCCGCTGGTGTCCGAATATCAGTGCTCGAAGAAAAATGTGATCCTGGCATATAGCAGTAACATCAATCTGAACAATTGTGAGGATCATCTTAAATATCAAAACTGTGTATATTTGGAAACTGAGATAGTTTCTTCTTGTGGGACAATCATAAGTTTATAAAAGCAGTGTACGATATTTTGAAAATTTTGCAAAAATTTTGAAAGGAAAAAGTGTCTTAAAATTCTAGATAGAAGAATATAGAAGAGGTCATAAGTTTAAAAAAACATCTATTGTCTTAAAAAAACATACAAGGATAATTGGCATCACACACACGAGTGGCAACAAACATCTATTGTCATTAAAACAGTGCACACTTATTATCCTTAAACCCATAAGCCTAACTTCTAATAATACAGCATATTGTCGTTGTCGCAAGAGATTATGGTGCCGCTTTCTGGCTCATCATCCTCATCATCTCTAATTTTTCTTTGCGTAAAGACACCATTATGTCCTTAAGCTTTCGTTGTTTGCAATTGCAATTTTGGCAGATTTTCCTTGATTTCCCCATTACTGATTTCCGAGTAATTCCTGCAACAGTCCAGCACAAAAAAATTAGCCAAGGCATTCTAAACAGTAACACACACCGACAGAGACAATTGATTTGAATTAAAAATTAATCATGAAACATTCATTCAAAAACCAAATGAAACCAGAACAATACTACTGAGGGATACTTTGAGTTTACGTTTGAGGTTCCTCAAACTCAGTGTGTCCAATGGAATGAATCTGATCCATCTGGCAATACTTGTAACCCTAGCTCCTTCAACGCGATTTCGCGGTGCCATTAGCCCCTACCCTGTTGCTTAATATGTTGATACCAATGGCGGCATCAAACAAACACGACCCAGAGGTATAAAAGCGTGGTGCTGGACATTAACGCTATGCTAGGGCAGCTAACTCTATTGGGCTTGAAAGCAACACCCTTTATTTGGGCTTACTTGTGCTTAATGTGACCTTGTGCAACTCCAAATCGTAACTCAAAGCACTTGGGCTTGGCCTCTGGCGGAATAAATTTGAACTCATTAAGTGTTCCTTTGGCATCTGAAATTGAGGTTTCAAATTGGAATTAAAGTATTGAAATGCTAATTTTCATATTTAGAAGTCCTTTTAGAATTAGAAGTATGACTCCAAGAATCAATTTCATGAAATTAAAATATAACTAAATTAAGTTGTTTTCAATTTTTAACATGCATTGTAAGAATTGAAATTCCACAAGGGACATTATCCGTCAGAATAACATATCACAGTCGTCGCCGCCACCAATTCTAGAGAATTGAATTTGAAATTATTTTTTTGTTGGTAGGCAAATGTTAGTTTGTTATGTGTTATTTTATTAGTTTTTCTCCATTGTTAGGGTTTGAACTCCGGTCCTTTCAACTCCTTATACCCTTAGCTCAAATTAGTTGAACTAACCCACCCCCAATTGAATAGAATTTGAAATTATAATGTTATGTTCTGAGTTTTTACACAACCCAAACATAGATTTATGATTATGAATCAATTGAAATTAAAATTTTAAACTACAATTTCAGTTTCATCGTCCAAATGGACCCCTAATAGAAATAGTTTTCGAATAATTGTTAAATAAAATAAAAAGGTTCGAGAAGCCCTTTCTTCCATTTATTTATTCATTGTGCCATTAGACCCTCTGACGATAAAGTCAATTTGCTAATTATTTATGCTATACAACACACATTTATAGTCATTGTTCCTGCTGAAGTCCGACTCGCAGGAATCTCGCCATAAACGTCAAATCAAAAGTGAACAATAAGGTTGTTTTAGATTATGACTTGACAGAATATTTATATTCCGGTCCTACGTATCCCAATGAGAATCAAAGCCAGACGTAGTTCTGAGTTCAACCCTTGATCATGTGGTGCTGCAATCCCTTGATCTTGTATCCGATGTGTACCGGTAGGCAAGGACTGTTTGATAGTCTCTTGGTAGTAGCCGGGACCTCTAATACGCTTAAGGGAGAACACCTAGGTTAGTGAAAGTGATCTCTTCTCTTGGGATCTTCCTCCTTTTATAGAGGAGTTACCTGATCCTATTTTCTAGGATCTGGTTTATCTTTATCACTTATCTCTTTTAGCCCAACTCCAACCTCCTTATCTGATAAGGCTTATCCCTTATCTGAGGTAAGGTTGTTAGTTGAGTTCTAGAAAAATGTTAATCAATTAGGTTCCGAGTTTGGCGGCCGAGCTTGCCACCTCGACCAGTACACTCATGGTGATATTTTATTTGGTTGGAGATGTCAGGTGGCCGGTATTTTTATATTTTATAGACAAATATTCTGTTCTATTTAGGTTGAGAAATCAAATCCAGATTGAATCTGCAGGAACCAACTTGATTCGTTATATAGTGAGCTTTGTCCCACCTGGGTCACTAGGCTCACTTTTTTTTCCCCTCCAAGATACTACGTGTATGATCCTTTGTTATGTATCAAATAGCTTTTCTTTTCGAAATATTTGTTAACTCTCTCCATTTCGGTTAAGTCAGCAAACTTCACCTGCGTTCTGGCATCTGCCACCAACCATTCCCTCCTTCCCCACACACCATCCTCTTTACTTTTTTAGTTTCTTTTTCTTTTTGGGTATATATTGGTAGTGTGGTTTGTCCAACCTTAACTTACTAATCAACAAATGTCAGCTATTATTTGGTATTCAATCGAAGAATAAAATAAATTAATTGAAAAAGTGGATGGATGATTAGCATCACTAAATCATTTATAGTTTATTTTAATAGATTAAGAAACTAAAAAAGCTTAATCCTAAAACCAAGGGTGCGGGTCCTCCAAGATTCGACTCCTCAACACACAAAAGTAAAGAGTGGCAATCATTGAAGAATTCTTGCATTCAAATGACGCCACCCAATACTGAAAACAAGCCAAATGTGTTTACGGGACTTTATTATATACATATGGCCACCCTAGAATGAGTGAGTGGGAAGTAATGGCAACACATACAATTTAATATATGCAAATTTATTAATGGAATTTGCTTCTCCTGACTCGAGTCCCACAATTGATTAGTCAAAAAAAGATGGCTAGTTAATCAGTAATGATCCAAATCAGAGCATAAACGGGAAGATTTGATTGATGATTGTGGCTATTAAAAAAATGCCTCCAAAATCTAGGGTTTGATAAGATGGGTTGTGTTTAATATGCAGGAGACAAATCAAAGAGAAGGCACTTTTAGGTGCAAGGTCTAACTGAGGAAGGATCATGGTCCTTAGTCCCATTAACCATTTTTTTATACGATGAATAAACTATACAGTGTAATGACCAACCACATACTTGTTTATATGCAATTCTTTACCTATTGACTATTGAATCATTGGTGATAACTTTTTGTTATTAACAATTTATACCTAAGAATTTAAGTTTTAAAGACGATACATAATTATTGACAATACATGCATAGCTTAGTTAATCCTATAATCATATATAATGGATCCTAAGTTCACATTTTTTTGTTAACACATGAGCCTTTTATATATTGTATATTTGGCCGTAGGTCTTATGTTGATGCACACGGCAATTAGAAAACTTGAGTCCATCTCTGGTCTTGAAGAAATCCTTATCGGGTATCTTCAAAGCATCGTTACTCCGATTTTATCCTTGAGTTTTGGACACTTCACCTAATCCCCTATTTTAATACATGTACGTTGCAGAGCATCTTCAACCCTTGTAATTCATGTTCAACACATTTACATATGAAGTTGCATTATTAAATAAAAAAGCGAGTCCAGTTATCAGCTGCCCATAAGTGACCTGACTTATTCCTACATTATAGTTTGAAATTTTGGATGAAACTTTTAAGTTGTGCTCTTACTTTACTTCGTTACTTCCATAATATTTATCACTTTAGAGAATGACTTTTGTTTCATTTTATCTCCTGTTTTAGAAAATTAAGAAAGTATCAATTTTTTTTCCTCAAATTTATCCTTGTTCTCTTAGTTTCTTCATTAAATGAGGTGAGAAAGAAATAATATTTTGAGTATTTCAATAGAGGACAATTTAGTCAAATGCACTCAAATTCAAATATATGTGAAGTATAACATCAATGTGGTCTCTAACTTTTGTGTGTGATGAGTCCGTTGATGTGGCATGGCATCTATACATGTATGGTGATGTGTGAGACAGTCAGGCACTTAACATGCCACATCAGCACCCCCAACTCTGTTGACTAGCAGTCCTAGACGGAGGGACTAACCTGTCAAACGTTTTGCAATTCAGTGACTAATTTGGAATTTTGATAATGTGGGTGACCAAACTGACACGATCTTATAATTTCATGACCAAATTGGGGTTTTACTCAATATATCTGTTTTCTTCCTAGGAAATTTAACTGCTCGAATTGGAGCTACCTTCTTTAGCTATTGTCCCTTGATACTCGAATGAGCTAGAGATGGAAGTTGGTTATATATCTAAGATATGATGCAAGACCTTAAATACGTGTTTGGAAACAAAATAGAACGGGGTAAAAGTGCTTCCAGAAGACAGAAGCTTCATATTGGAGCTTCAGAAAAAATACACATCCAATGATCTATACCAGCGTTCTAAACACGCTATAAGTCGAAGATTATCCTTTGCAGTAACCAACCAACCAACCATATTTTAGTCATAAACGTTAATACTCTTTCCATTATTTTTTTTTGTGTTTGTAAGATTAACTTAACGTATATTCTGATCAATTATATAAGAAAAAAGTCACATTTGACTAAATTAACTCTCATTCAAATATCCAATTAATAAAATACTATCAATTTTTTTTTTACTTATTAATACCATGAGTATTGGCCGGAAAAGTTAGAAAAAGTAATTAAAATTTATTGATTTTCGAAATAACATATAGATATGTAATAAAAATATTTTTTTTGTTGTTGAAAAAAACAGGTTTACAAAAACTATAAAAAAATACTATCTTCGTTTTATAATATATATTTTTTGATGAATTTCGTTTTATAATATTTGTTATTAAAGTTTTTACACGATCATTAAGAAACATATTAAGTACTTTTAATTTTATAAAAATATTATGTATGTCCAAAATATAAGCAAATTCCAGCTACTTTCTTCTCATTTAATGAAGTTATTCTCAAAATACCCTTCATTTAATACAAATTTTATTTTCCAATGATTCCTTTTATTCTCAATAACACAATCTTAATAAATAAGAGAAAGGATAATTTAGGTAACAAACTTAATTTTTTATTCCCAATAACTCTTTTAAATAAGATCAACTAACTATATATGTCTCATTTAATTTTTATTTTTGCTTACAATAGAGAACGGAATGAGTATTTTTCTCTCCACCCGAATGATTGACCAAGTAAGTTTTGTATCCCGAGAATATGCTAGATTCGAGAATTGACCAATTTTTATTACTATCGTTGAATTTATTGCGGATGGGAAATGATATTGGAAAAAGTTAGTAAATAATAACGCATGGACATTGATTAAGGAGGTAAAAATAATACTTCATCCGATTCAATAGATAAGCAAATCTTTTTTTTTTTAATGACTTATTTAAAGATATTATTTTTAAAATATTTTTTATTTAATATAAATTTTAATAACTTGTTTAATAAAGATTGAAGTTTTAAAAGAATGATAATTTAGGTAACAAACCTAATTTTTTATAAGATTGAATGAGATTAATTAATCACCTTAATATACGTGTTCCATTAATTTTTTGCTTATAATATACTCCCTCCGATCTCTATTGTAAGCAAAAATTAAATGGGACACACATATTAAGAATATTAGTTTATCTCATTTAAAAGAGTCATTGGGAATAAAAAATTAAGTTTGTTACCTAAATTACCCTTCCTCTTATTTATTAAGCTTGTGTTATTGAGAATAAAAGGAGTCATTGGAAAACAAAATTTGTATTAAATGAAGAGTATTTTAAGAATAACTTCATTAAATGAGAAGAAAGTAGTTAAAATTTGCTTATATATTTTGGACCAAAAAATTTAGAAATTTTTTATTACATTATGAACCGAAGAGAATAGATCGGAGGGAGTATAAATTTATTGGAAATCAGTGCATTTGATATTTAAAAGAATAAGAAACTTAGATTTTCAACGAGAACTTATGTTTTTTTATATTCCTTGATACACTTGTTAATAAGACCCAATAATATTAATATGACTTTGTAATTGTGCCTCAAACCTCAATGAATTCTGGATCCCCTCACGTGCGTGCTCATCTCTCTTCCGTCTTCCCAATGCCTTATCATTTATTTGGTTCAATTAATCAACCGACAGTGTCCATTACTCCTTGAACATTGCTAGCACAGTGTTCCTTCCGTTACTTTTCTATGGTAATTTTAGTTTTTTGTTTTTGTTCTAAAATAATGGATCTTTTATAAACCCAATGTATATTTGACAATTTTTTTCTATATATACCTTTATCATATAATTAAATTGAAATACACTGAAAACATACTAAACCTTCCCTACTTAAATTCAGTCATAAATGTTGCATGTTCCAAAACAAAAATGGCACATATCGATGCATCTTACATTTGACCAAGGTACACAAATACTTCTTTTCAAGGTAAATAAATGACCAAGGTTAAAATTTGTAAATAATTAATGATACTATAAATAAGGGTAATTTGGTACAAATGTTAATAATGCTTTCTTAATCTATGTGTATAGCAACCTTAAATTACCATAGAAAGGGAACGGAGGGAGTAGCACCCAAGTTGTCAAAATCGAAATACTCCCTCAGTTGCTTTTTTATGGTAATTTAAAGTTTTTATATACAGATTAAGAAATTCATTAATTTGTTTTCATTTGCACCAAAATACCCTTATTTATAGTATTATTAATTATTTATAAATTATAACCACATTTACTCCACACTCCACTAGCCATTTATGTACCTTGAAAAGAAGCATTTATGTACCTTGGGTCAATTACAAGGTGCATTGATATGTTCTACTTTTGTTTTGGAACATGCAACATTTATGACTGAATTTAAGTAGGGAAAGTTTAGTGTATTTTCAAGGCATTTCAATTTAATTCTATGATAAGGGTATATATGGAAAAAAAAAATTGTCAAATATATATTGGGTTTATAAAAGATCCATTGTTTTGAAACAAAAACAAATAGCTAAAATTACCATAGAAAAGGAATGGAGGGAGTATTATATAAGATGGGAGGGGAGGATACACAAGTAAAACACGAGATCGTAAGATTTTATCCTAAGTTAAATTTATACTCCCTCCAGTCTCTATTATAAGCAAAAATTAAATAAAACATACGTATTAAGATAGTTAGTTAATCTCATTGAATCTTATAAAAAATTAGGCTTGTTACCTTAATTACCCTTCATCTAAAACTTCAATCTTCATTAAATGAGTCATTGAAATTTGTATTAAATGAAAGGTATTTTGGGAATAATGTCAATAAATGAGTCATTGAAAAATAAAATTTTCTTATATATTGAACAAAAAACTTTGGGACTTTTTTGCTTATAATAAAGACCGGAGGGAGCAACATATTTATTCATATAAAATAAAAATGCATTTAATACATCTGTTTAGTACATCACCTACTATAATATAACTATGAATGTTGCCTTTTTCTTGTTATTCGCTTCTTCCCTACTAACTACCACTATCCACAATCCACTTTCAACAAAAGTTTCAAACTTGTTACAGACTGAAAAGTCTTCTATTGGCACATATACACAGTTCAAACTATATTACAGTAAGTATGCACACATCAGCAGGGGCACAGACACAGCAAGTGGTTTTTGTTTTTAGGGGAATATGAATTATGAGCAAGTAATTTGAAACGTCTCAGTGAGGTTCATTGGACTCTTGATCTCTCCAATTTTATAAAGTCAGAAAACCAAATAAAGGGGGATAAGATTGATATTTTCTGTGATTGAAAACAATTTATGTGAATAAATGAAAAACACGTATGATTATATGATTTTACGTTCTTTCCCGTCGATCCCACTTCGAGTCAGCATTTACAAGTTTTATCTAGGATCTCGATCGTTCGATCATTCTAAACTCGTAAGATATTACGATCTTACGATTTAAGTCGCGATCTTAGCAACCTTGGTAGCACTTATTAGTGCAGATGTTATGGGTGAAGTTAAATGTTCTGGACTCAAATATAAGCAAAAAAAAAATATATCATTATTTTGTGGACTTAAATATAAGCAAAATCCAACCAACTCAACTCTATTTAATGTCAGTATTCCAAAAATCAATAAAATTAACCAATCCAACAATTTCTCCTTATATTTTTCCAAGAGCATTACACACTCCCAAAACAATTAAAGTGTAGTTTAGTAATTGTAACTCATTTTTTTACATAAATCAAGACAATTAAACTAAAATAACTAACTTTCTTAATAAGTATGAAATTAGTTAATTTTGCTTATAATTGAGTTCGAAATGTTTTATTTAAAGACAAACTACGTTCCTGCAAATGTGACCTCATGAATATTTCTTTCTCACCTTCACACATGGGTATAAATTTTTTCCAAGTTTCTAACTATCATTCACCAATTTTATTCTCGAACATTTTTTATGCCTAGTAATAACTTTTTAAAACTTGTACCGAACATAGGAAACTTTTATTCTCATGTCAACATTCCAAAAAATATTTTATAAAACTTTACCAAACACCAGATAAGAAATTATTTAGTGTCAAATGTAAAGAAAAAGGACTAAAGTAGTATGAATAGTCAGTCTTGTAAAGAAAAGGGATTAAAGTAGTAGGTATACTCGGTCTATAAAATTTTACACCAAAATCTGCGTACATTTTGACATATATGTTTTTATTCTACTAATTAAGAGAGAAAAATAACAACAATACTAATTTGTCAGGATATTATTGAATGTTTGTATAAAAATTATTTATATTAATAGTGTATATAAATTAAACTCTTTAAATAATATGCATTGTTAGTGTAAAAAGTTTTACAATGACAATCACTAATATTTTAACATATGTGCTTTTATTTTTTATTTTTTTGGGTAACCATGACTGTGTGCTTTTATTTTAATAATAACTAAGGGAGAAAAACAACAATTATATTAATTTGACAAAGTTTCATTGAATGTTAGTGTAAAACTATTTTACACCGAGGGTGCATAAAAATTAAACTAAAATAAAAGACTTTAATTTTTTTTTACTGGATATTTCCAAAGTCAAAACTATGAGATTAATTTGCACGTCAGGAAGGTGGTAGGTAAATTTTGCTTTGGAAAACAGTTCACTTCTACTGCGATCAATCACTTTTGGATACTTTGATGTTGTTTGTTTAAAGGAAAAAAATTTAAATTTGTGTTCGATTTATTTTTAAAAAAAAAAAATTGAGTTTGGGTCTATTGATTTTTTTGTCATATTTTCACTTGATTTATATTTAAGTTTATTAGTTCAATATTTAACAATTATTTTTTTAAGGAATATTTAACAATTATTTTGATACTTAAAGATGGAATAAAAATAAACTTATAAATATAATTTATATTTATAATTCAATATATAAATAATTCATGACTTATGATCATTATTTTCTAAGTTATATATATATATATATATATATATAGAGAGAGAGAGAGAGAGAGACACGCGCGCGCGAGTTATTCTTACCTTATCAATGTTAAGTCTGCAATGATTGAACTCAACTTAATTAACCGCTTATCGCATAAGAGCTTATCGCATGAGAGCTTATGTCATAAGCGCCTAAATTCAATAAGCTATGTGTTTTTGGATGCACACTTTGAAAAACACTTATACAAAATTAAGGCGTTTGGATGCATTACTTTATAAGCACCTATAAACATTTTAAAATTAAAAAATTTGACTTTATTAAATTACAATAAAAAAATGCAACTTTACCAAATAATTTTAAGTATTGGGCTTCCCTACTGTACAAAAAAAAAAAGGTCATTCCATGGAAAAGAGCTATTCTACCATACACACAAAGAAAAGGACTCCTATTTCTGAACTTGAATTGCACATAACACGTATTCGAAGAAAGAGCAGAGTGAAGCCTTCGAATATGCACCGCTGTTGAAAAAAAAAAAAAAAAAACACTCAAACTTACAAAGATTTCAATTTCCAAACGAGTTTGTAATGGAGGAACCTTACGATTATAAGAGTGAGTTCAAAAGTGACAGAAGAATTAGCATGAAAACACACATGACAGCGCACGGAGGGACGGCGGCCGCACTGCTAGGGTTCGCTCCTCTGTCTAGCCTCTGCTATGCGAAGAAGAAGGGGTGAGGTCCTGACCGAGAGAACCAGAAAATATGGAGGGAAAAAAAGAAGAAAGAAAGAAAGGGGAAAGAGGGATCGAATAGGGAAAAACACGCTCATGTACTGCATAATCTCTTTTAAAAAAAATTCATAAGTATGAAAATTAGCCCAAAACTGCTTATGAGATGTCATAAGCTTTTTTGATAAGCTCTGTCAAACATGCTGCATAAGCGTTTATATCATAAGATAAGCTCAAAAGTGTTCAAATAAGTCTTCCAAACGCCCTCTAAATAATGTTATGTGAAAAAAAAATTATTTAAATAATGCTGTAATATAAAAAAATTATTTCCGTATGATTACATTTAATGTATTTAACATATATAAATTTAATGAAATCGATTTTTTTTTATGAAAAAAATAAATTTTTTTAATGTATTGAAAACATTTTGCAATTAATAAATAAAAATCAATTTAAAAGCAAAACAGAAAAGGATGGAATTTTGTTTGTGTTATGACTGCCATACCCAAACAGGATTGGTTTAGTGGAAGCATGCTAGGTCCACAAGGTAAAGCGAATGTGTACAGGGATATTCTCCGGTGAGGGGCTCCACCCATGTTGTTTCAGGCCTCAGGGTGATAGTTCACTTCTTATCATTTTTTATTTAAAAAAAAATAGAGTTTGACTTTTATTTAGAGATGAATCCCTCTCAACAACTATAATAAATGACTAACAGTTTTTTTTGGCCAATAAAGAAAGAAAATAATACTATATTATAAAATTAAAATAAATTTAAAAAGTGATAATGAATTTAATTATTTATTTTAAAAATATAACTTTAATTTGGTGTATTATATCAAAAAATAAATTTAATAATTTTTTAAGTAAAATAAATTTGAGAAACAATGTTAATTATCGAAAGCAAAAGAATAACAAAAAAGACAATATGATAAATAAGCAAAACTATAAATAAGGAAGCCAAAATACACCTATAAAAGTAAAACAAATAAATATTTTAATATATAATATTAATTTTGAAAATGAATTATTATATATTTAATAAGGTTTAAATCATAGTATATTTTAGACTGAATTTAAAATAATTATACTTTTAATAATTATTTTAAAATCAAACGTACTTGAGACGAATTTCTTTTTAATTGTATTTTACATCTGCGTAAGGATAAGTCGTGAAGAATTCAACGAGAATTTCAGAATTCGGAAATTAGAATTGACAAAAGGATATATAAACCAGCTCACATGCGAGAATCAATCCATTTTCACCATTCACTGAAATTATATAGTTAAAAGTGAGTTGTAAATTTATGCTATATTTAACTTTCACTTGCCTATAAAAGTGACAACATCATCCACAGAAGAATCAAGCAATTGAGAAATATACAAATTAAACATAGTCTCTCCTCATTCTCTTCTAATTCTCGACACAAGCAGCCAAACAGTAAGTTTTGTGATTTAAAACCCCAATTGAGTTTTTCTATCTTGTGTAATTTTATATTGATTAAGAAACTCAAAAGCAGTAATTATTTATTGGAAAACTATGGTCTGCTTGCTTTGTTTCCAAAAATCTATTTTCATTTCCTGTTTTTAAAAATAATTACAAAACTGTCACCTTGTCTTCATTCTATTTCTTGTTTTCAAATATTTGTACAGGAAACAATGAAAACATGAAAATGTTGTTTTCCATGTTTCAAGTACAAATTTTTGAAAACAGGAAATAAAATAAAAACAAGATAATAATTGTGTAATTATTTTTAAAAATAAAAAATGAAAACAGATAAGTGAAAATAAAACAAACAGGTTGCAAATATTTTAGTTTTAAAATTAAAAATATAAAATACATAAATTTCTATATAAATTCATTCTTTTAATGTCTTAACCCATGTAAAATTATGCTGGATAGAAAAAGCTCAAACCTAAATAATACCTAAAATTATCGGATTTAACATTGATGGTCCACGTTAACAATTACAAAGAAGTCAAACTGATAATTACTGTGTCCGATCTTGGAACCTGACACATGTTCCTCGATCACGGAAAGAAGTTAAGTAGTGGTGTATATTCTTTTCACTTAGATTTTCTTAAAGTAATGGCGTATCAAGGTCAGGTTATGATAAGGCTAGAATTAGAATAGAGTAGTGCCAAGAAATAAAAGCAGGATATCTCTCTCGTCTCTTTCCCTGCCACACAGATATAGAGGAAAGCGAAGGAAAAAAAGAAAGGTATCATCTGAAACAGTGAATGTACTTGATCAAAAGATAAAGCATCCAACGAAAAATTAACAATTAATAAAATAAACAAATAGAATAACATGTTCTAACCATTCTTTTATTTTATTTTAATTTTAACTTTATCTAGTATGAGTGACAAATGTATAGGTTGTATAGTACTACTCTCTTTATTCATTCTATTTTATATTTGGGTCTGGTTAATGAGCATATTAAAAAATCCAAAAATAATAAGATTTCATTAAAAAATCAAGTGTTTATTTTATTAAAACAATAAATATACCATTTTTTAATAAGATATTTATTTTCTTCGTTCCTTAACTAATACTCTAATACATTTAGGATAGTCGTTAGTATTCTACTTTATTTTATTTTATTTTATTTTTGCTCTCATTGATTCTTTCTTTCTGCAGTGCACCCTCCACAGCAAGTGACAGCACTTAGTCATCAAAGGAATTAAGAAGGGACCATTTTATTCATTTATTGATATTAATTATAAAATGCAGTGATAGAGCTGCATCCCCTTTTCAACCATTGTGTCTGTACCACCAATCCATATCACGCTCTCACGCCTACTACTATACCCTCTTTAACTCTTTCAATTTTTTTTCCCTTTCCTTCTTACTTTCTCTCTAATCCCTTTATCCTTTTTCTTTTTCTTTCTTCTGCACGTACGGGTAAACTGTGTGAGGCTTTTGAGTTCTGATCTGATTGAGATTAATGCAGAGCTGGCTCTATTGTATAGCAGCATATAGCATCTGCAAAACCTGACAGTGAAAAAGAGAAGCACCTTTTATGAACCAAAGCCCAGTCACTTTCTCAGTCATAGGAAGAAGTAGAAGATATTCACCCATATCATAGTCAAAGAGTTAAAAGATCTATCTACCCCTCAAAAACAAAAAACAAAAAAAACGTAGAGAATCAAATCAAGAGTAACTTCTACTGCAACATTCACACACTCGCTGTCACTCAATTCACACAAAACCTTCCTCTTAGCATAAGATGCTGGAAACAGTTAAATACCTGATGGGTTCGCCGGGTCCAAGCGGGTTTGGATCCAAGTCCACCGCTGAACAAGTCACTGAATGCTGCGCTGATCTCCGCTCTGTCACTGCCATCATCACCGGTATTATTATTATTTTTTTATAGGCAATTTTTTTTTTTTTATAAACAAATTGTTGATGGTTAATATGTTGGGGAGGGGGGGTTTGTTAATGACAGGGATCGAGCTTGTACCTCCTGCTTAAAACTTAACTCCTTCATGTCTCAACTCAGACCAACAGGGCTATCCTTCAAAGATATTTTTTAATCATCTCTTATCATCTCTTTGATATACTATGCGTTATCGGATGAATTTTATACATGACACATACCATCATTTAATAATCATTATGTTGCAAATGGTGTTAAAAATTAAAAGAGTGTGTTATGAGCCATATTGGTATCAATTTTATATCAGGTAAGTACAAATATTTAGCTTTCTGTTTTTTGAGTCGTGAGACCTGCCTGATCCTGTTGAACCCACGTGACCCAACCCACCTAAACTTTCGTTTAAAAAAAAAAAAAGAGTAGTACTGATATTTGACGGTGTTAATTAATAATGGATTATGAAAGATGAATTTTGGAGGATATTAATGTATTGATAATATGTAATGATATTCAGGTGCGACATCTGGGATCGGAGCTGAAACGGCGAGGGTGTTGGCGAAGCGAGGGGCGAGGCTGGTTCTGCCGGCGAGGAACCTGAAAGCTGCGGAGGACGCAAGGGCTCGCATAGTATCAGAGTGCCCTGACTCTCACATTATTATTATGCCACTTGATCTCAGTTCTCTCAATTCAGTTAGAAACTTCGTTGCTCATTTTCACTCTCTCGGTTTGCCTCTCAATCTCCTCATGTATGTACCTCACTTACATGCAAAATAATAATAATAATATTTTTTTCAATTTCTCATCCATGAATTTGAATGATGTTTTGTTTTTAGTAACAACGCCGGAAAGTTTGCACATGAGCATGCGATCTCCGAGGATGGAGTTGAAATGACCTTCGCCACTAATTATCTAGGTAAGAAACAGTAACCTAAAATAAAACATGTTTATGAACACCTTTTTTTTTATAATTAAATCAAGTAAATTATAAAGTGGGGTAGAGGTTGGTTAAAAAAAAATGATGTCTGATATTATACATAATTTTGTTTTTTTTTAAAAAAGTTATTAGAAGTAATTAATTGCAATTACTAATTAGTGTATGAATTTTTGGTTCCCTATATGTTTCAGGTCATTTTCTGTTAACAAACTTATTAGTGAATACGATGGTTGAAACGGCAAAGCAGACAGGGATTCAAGGGCGGATCGTGAACGTGTCGTCCGGCATACACGGGTGGTTTTCCGGTGACATGATTTCATATCTAACTCTTATAAGCCGCAATAAAAGGTAACAACACTTTGAATGAATATGTTTCTGATTTTGTAAACATCACAATATTTAATTATTTACTATTTTTACTATATTAAATTAAAATGAAATGATGTGATATGTTTGGTAAACACTGCATCCTCTTTGGATTGAACGTTTGTCCCATGTTCCCCAGCCATTACGACGCCACACGTGCTTATGCTCTTTCCAAGCTTGCCAACGTTTTCCACACCAAGGAGCTTGCGAGGAGACTCAAGGTACACTCACTCTTTCACTCATTCCTCTTCAATATTAATATTTAATTAATTAACACGCAATATCTATCTATGATCCCAACCATCTGAAAAAGTAAAATTTGTTTGTTTCCCTAATCACTAGTAGTCAGTAATCATCAGTGACTATGTTTTGTCTCCCCAGTTTTTGCTAATTAGTTTCCTATTTTTTATTAGCCGAGAACACCAAATATCAATAGGTAAATTTATTGTATTTAATTTCTGCAGCAAAAGGAGGCCAACGTGACTGTGAATTGCGTTCATCCGGGGATCGTGAGAACCAGACTCACAAGAGAGCGTGAAGGCTTACTTACAGGTTGGAAGTTGGAACCAAACAAGCAACTTGGGTTTAGTTTTCTCTTTTGACGATTAATTTTGTCACTGATTTTGCATTTTCTCTTTTTGGTTCAATAACAGATTTAGTTTTCATTTTGGCTTCCAAGTTCTTAAAGACAATTCCCCAGGTAAAATACAAAAATAGGGTTATGTATTTTGCATAATTTTATTGTTGAAATTTATTATGTTTGTCCTTTATAATCTACTGATAATTCGTTTGTTTCACTTTAATTTAGCAAGTTTGTAATTACTTTCAAATGTTTCAGAATCACATTTAAAATAAATAAGTTACTTACATTAGCTTCTTCCAAAAGCACTTACATCCATTCAATCTTGTGTTCAAACATATATAACGGTTGTTTTAAAGTGATTTTTTTGCTTTATTATATTGTTTTATGAAATTATAAAAGTATGGATTATTTTATTTTTATCTTTTGGTATATTTATCAAAAATAGTAAGTGAAAATATTATTAGAGATATATCAAGAAGGGTTTTTCTATCCTGTGTAATTTTGTACAGATTAAGGATCTCAAAAGAGTAAATTTGTATAGGAACTTTTGTATTTTATACTTTCAAAACTGAAATACTTAGTTGTCCAATAAACAGTTGCTGTTTTTGAGTTTCTTAACCTGTACAAAGTTGCATATGATAGAAAAACCCTATAAAGAATAATTTAGTTACACATAATCATATTAAAAGTAATAGTACTTAATAATTTTTAATTTATGTATTAAAATTTTAAATAACAAATTCTATAAAGTAAATAAATAAAATATTGACAGTAATTTATTTTTATATGGAATTTTTCATTACATTCATTCACTAAGATTAGATGTGTTGCTGAGTGTCTTGTGGTTCAATCAAAAAATGTAGGCAGCTGCAACGACATGTTATGTGGCGACACACCCAAGGCTGTTGAATGTGTCCGGCAAGTACTTTGCTGACTGCAACGAAGGCTCCACCTCAAAATTGGGATCCAACCCAACCGAAGCAGCAAGGTTATGGGCCGCTTCCGAATTCATCATTTCTAGGGGTCCAAAAGCTGCATTTGACCTACTCAACCACCTTGAATTTTGAAGTTTCTTGGGAAGGATAGTGTAAAAAAAAATAAAAAAATAGAATAGAATAGAATAGAATTTTATGAAAAAAAAATATAGATAGGTATGGATAGGTGTAGTTGGAGACTGGAGTCTTGAGAGAACAATTCACAAAAATAAAGTTTTGTTCTCTCTTATTAGTTCTTAATAGATTAAGAAGTCAATTAGATAATAGGAAGAATTAGCTTTTTGCACCTTCTTATCTAGCTAGGGTATAACTATGTCACTGTAACTATGGTGATTACTAGGATAAACTTTAGGAAACTTGTTTGGTTTAGTTTATTGTTGCAAGTTTAAAATATATTTGCTTTAGATGTGTTAGTTAGATTGGATTGCTATGATGATACAATGATTATATATGGAGCTATATATTACCATGGATATTATTAGATTACAATTGAAAGTGCTTGGAAAACTCAAATTGTACATTTTTTATTTTTGTTTATTGGGTTTCTGGGATGTTAGTTTTTGTACTGTGTCTATCTGGGGCCGGATGGTACAAAATATATACGAGAAAGTTCGTTTGAGGTTGGTAGAAGTGGACCATAAGAACATGGGGTCGGGCTCCCCATGTGGTGGTGGTTCTTCGAAGAGTATCTTTCTCATGGTGTTTGAATGGGACCTACTAACATGCGCCCCGGGGAGGTGAGAGAGCGTGCAAAGAAAAAAATATTGCAAGAGATATATATATATATTTTAAAAAGAAATCAAATTATTGATAGCAATTGGTAATAGTCATACTGTTGGGCAAATTAATATAAAGATCATCAAATAATCTTATTAAATTATTAGTTTAAAAATATTAAAATAATTGCTTAATTGGGTTTTTTGTCCCTAATTATTGGTCATTTAGGGTCTGTTTGCTTTGTTTTCAGTTTTCAGTTTTCATTTTGTTTTAAAAAATAATTACAAAACTGTCACTTTATTTTCATTCTGTTTTGTTTTCAAAAAATTTGTATAGGAAACAGTGAAAAAAACTGCTTTCAGTGTTTCATATTCAATTTTTTTAAAACAGGAAACAAAATGAAAACAATGTGACAGTTTTGTAATTATTTTTTAAAACAGAAAATTGAAAACAAAGCAAACAGGCCCTTGGTCTTCCTATTTTTTTAATGTTGCATATTTGATCCTTCCGTCCAATTTATGTCAAAATTTTAATGATCAATAGAGAGGACCCACTAGTTTAAGACCATACAATCTCTTGTTGAACATATTTTATGGTAAAGGACCCTGTGGTAGAACCAAATAAAGATCCCATAAAAGAGGGACGAAATCGATAAATGACATGGAGCAACCATTAAATCATGTTGAAATGGAGAAGCAGAGAAAAGATAAGTTCAACAATAGGTTTTATGTACTTAAAAGAGGTGGTTCCTCTCTTTTGATCACTGAAAAAAATTGACAGATATTGGACGGAAATGCTGAATTTGCAACATTGAAAAAAATTGGGGACTAAATGTCCAGAAAAAATCATAAGAACCAAAATCGTGTATGATTAATAATAAGGAGACCAAAAGTATAATTAAGCCTAAAATAATAATAACTTGAAAAAGGAAAAATATTAAAATAAATTTAATCTTAATTTTCATATTTTTTTTATCATCTAATCATGGAGTATGTTGCCTGAAACAAATGATTTAATATTTTAATAATATTATAAAGAAGTTCTATAAGCACATAGATTAAAATTAGATTATTAATTGAATAATGGTAACTAAAATTGTTGATTGATTAAATAAATACACAATTATTAGTTGATATTATAATACAAACAATGAAATTAAGCCAATTATAAAAGGTTGTCCTTGTTGTTTCGAGAAAAAAAAAGGTTGTCCTTGTATGCCTTGCGAACTCATCAACTTTGAAGGTCATTGATTGCTTTTTGATTTGGAAGAGGGGTTTCTCAATGCTGTCTAACCGTCTAAGGAAACATATCCATAATTTGTAAGACGGGTCTAGGACGTGGACTCGTAGCAATAACCTTCTAAGGAAACAAGTCCATAATTTGTACCTCAGAAGAATCCCATGCCAGATTCAATTATTGCGCATCCGAAAGTACCGGTGGATTTTGGTGTAAATAATAATACTCCATCCGAACCTAAATATAAGCAAAAAGTAGCTACATTATTTGGATTTAAATATAAGCAAAAATCAATTAAGTCAACACTATTAAATGTTAGTATTGCAAAAATCAAGAAAATTAACCAATCAAACCAATTCTTCATTTACTTTTCCAGGAGCATTGCATATTCCCTAGACAATTAACTCTCTTTTTTATACAAATCAAGATAATTAAACCAACTTAACTAATTTTCTTAATATGTGTGAATTTAGTTTTTTTTGCTTATAATTAGGTTCGGAGGTAGTACTTTTTACAAATTTAAGATTGTGACTTAACCATTTCCATAATGTAAAGAACTTCGATTTTTTTTACTAAATTAATGCACACATAAAAATTAATAGAAATATCTCCCAATAAATAAACAAATATAGATATCAACCATTTGATAATTTTTTAATACATTTTCTATAATTTGACATTACTATATCTATATAATTATTATCTATATTACAATTATGTATTCAAAATATCAAAACTATCTTTTACAAACTAACAAACATAAATAATTTAAGAGATGTAGTTATGACAAGATTTATATCGATCAATGTTAATGTTCTATCATTTTGAAATACTTCATTAATACCAATGGTTGATCTGAGTGGTAACGGACTCGGGCTAACTCTTGCATATGAAAAAAAATATGGTTGGAAGATGTCAGTTCTCCAATGCCGTCTAATACCTCGAGGGATTAGTCTCCACAATTGCGCGTTAGATACCATGATGAAAAACCAAAAGAAATACTTCATTAATATATTGTTTTATGATCTCCAAAGGTTCAACTCATCTTTCATTCATCAAACCTCTTCTCTCAGAGGCTCTTTCTTTCATAAGATCTCCAAATTGAAGATCTCTTTCTCATAATAAATAGGAACGCAAACTCAGTGGCGGATTTGGTAGCTAATAGGGGGCACCTTGCTTCTTTTGATTGTACTATTATTGATGATCCATGTCCTCTTTTGAGTTTGCTTTAAGTAATTATATTTCCCTTTTCATCAAAAAAAAAAAAAATTATATTGTTTTATGGTCAATCCTAAAGAAATCATCTTGTGGAGGAGATACAGTTTGTAGGTAAATATACTGTAATAAGTTTGAATCTTATCTTACCTTTGCTAATTTTTGTTTTTTGGTTTAGACCTTGTCCATTTTTAAATGAATCCTTTAGCTAATTAAATTGCTACCTGTTTGCTTACCAATTAAATGCATTTTTATATATGCTTTGCCAACTTTTTACACTCAAATTACGTCCGTACGTGATGAATATAATGATCACACGTCTGTATATTAAATAAGTACCCATTATTTATTCCATTGCAAATAATTGCCATGTTTTATTCAATTTATGGGCAATGGTCATAGAGATACTTGTTAAAGGTATACAACGGCTGCCATGAACACGGTAGAGGCGGCCGGCCGCCTAGGGCCCCATTTTTTTGACGGCACCAGATAATAGGTAAAATATTATATAGTATATATAGATATTAAATAATTTTTTTTACAACAAAAATAATTATTCCAAAAAAATTAGTAACAGAGTGATAAAATTAATAATTATCTAAAACATGATAATTCTTATAATCTTAATGGAAAGTTTCTATTTGAAGAATTAAAATTCATCAGAGAGGTTTTAATAGTTGAATAAAAATAAAACTTTGTGATATTGAGTTCTTTGAAGACAATTAATTGTTTTCCTAATGCATGCACAACTTATAGAAATATTAACCTTCATTGTTAATGTTGCATCAACTGAAAGAAGTATTTATAAATTGAAATTGTTAAAATCTTATTTACGATTTACTATGTCACAACTCACAAGGTAGATTGAATAGTCTTGATTTGATTTCTATCGAAAATGACTTTTTAAAGAAACTTGATTATGAATGGATTATTAATGATTTTGAAGCAAAAAATGTAAGGAGATCAATCTTCAAATGAATATGAGGGCACTATTTCCTGAATTCGCCTAGAGCACCAAAAATCTCAGGACCGGCCCTGAAGGTATATGAGGATTCCAAAAATCATTTCTCCATAGTTGATGTCAATTTTTTTTGCGGAGGTGAATTTAAGTGATGCAAAATCCACCTCACCTCTTCACTGCCAAGATAAAGTGCTCCTTTGGTATAGATTCTGGAGGGTCCAAAATCATGTTTGCTTCCGATGAAAGTGATTTTGGGATTCCGAAGGTGTTTGTTTTAAATTTAACGTCCAATAAAATCAATTTCAGGTTGAGTAGAATTGATATCAAGAGAAGTAAGAATTTATAGTTTTTCTATTGAGTAGAATTAATTTTAGGTGTCTAACCCACAATATTCATTATATTTACACTTCAAAAGGGATTTTACTTTATCATCCAAATAAAATCAATTCTTCTAAACTCACTTTTAAAATATCAATATCAAACATAAATCAACTATTTTAAACTCACTTTTTTTTAAAAAATCAATACTTTTAAAATCAATACCATCAAAATCAGTTCTATCAAAATCTAAAATAAAACGATCCAGAGTGGTTATTGAGTAATCCAATGAAGGTGTGAAATGTGGCCACCCCTTATCCCACCCATTATCTCTCATGGATGTGTGTGGTTGAATGGAATTCCATTTTGGACCTTTTCTTCCACTTGGGCCTCTGGGTCAAATTATTGGGTCCTATCTACAGCCTCCAACTAGAAGTGAAAAATGGACGAGCTCTGGTATGGCCATGTTCGGATGTTCCCATGTGCAAATTTGCACCAACCTTTTCCTCTAACTCTATCCCACTTTTTCTCTTTTATCTAAGAGAAATTATTGCATGTTCTTAACGTAATAAATGACTATAAGAAAAATTATCATTGTTAATTTTAAAAAAAATTATATAAAGTTCAAGTTATTGATTCAAGTTATATAAATCTTTTCTAGAGCATACAAATTAAATATGAAAAGTTATTAAAATTTCTCCTTGTGTAGACAGAATGGTGGTATGCACTTGGATGGTTTACACTTGAAGTGACGCCATATCTAACGACAACACGAACTTAGATTGCATCATACACACTTTAGCACCAATACATTAATTAGGCTTCATCAACTTCTGTTCTCCATGGCCTAATGTTTAGACAGTAACGACAATATGCTAGAATTTATGTTATTTGAGGTAAAATGGGTAGTTTATCAACCTCCACCCACCGCCCGTTTGACAAAGGAAAAGGAAAAAAAGGTAAAAAGGGGGACAAAAAAGGGGGAATATTGTCCCCAAAGATGTCAACTTTTTGTTTTAACAAGAAACATAATTCTAATTAAAAAGGAGCCAAGGTTAATGAAAGTGCTTGAAACCTGCAAACGTTACATGTAGTTTCTTCCACGTGATGTTGTTTTGGGAGTTCACGTCTTTCTCATCTCCTGAAGGTTGCAGCTTGAGATGATGCAGTGTCTTATGGTGGCGTGAATCCTAGGAGAGAAATTAATGGTGTGTTTCAAGAGAGTCCTACCACGGTACCACTAGCTTGCTATCTCTTAAAATTATTATAGACACTTCTATATGTAGTGCCTTCATGCTAAGGGACAACAAATGACTTAAGGAATAGACGTGGAGTTGTTTACTCCGCTTAATGCGCAGTTTGTAACAAACAATCGTATTGATCTGTCTGGTGAAAGCCAACCTCTAATGAGGTATCTCTCGGTGATACTATGACCCATCATGAATTATTGTCACGGGATCTTCGATACTGTCTTATTAACAATGTGACTCTTCATAGCTCACAACGTGACTTCGATTGGGATTGCAAGTTTTGCTTTCCAAAATTACGTTTGAATGTAAGCAAATGTAGGTGAATCCGAACGGATCCAAACAGATTTGGGTGGTTTGTATAGATTCATTGTATCGAATTTAAAATGTTGAATCTGAAGGCAATAGGTTTAGATATCGAATTCTAAAACTAAGAATCGATCTAATTCGAACCAAACCGACCACTTTAAAAAAAGGAGAATGCTAATCATTAGGGCACTGATTAAGGAATTGAAAAACAAATGTTTCATGGAAACTTGTGTATTCAATATTTTCCTTAGGTTTTCAATGAAATATTTTCCTTTTTGCATTTCTTAGGCCATCTTCATCGATAGAAAAAATGAGATGCTTAAGCACCGGTGCTTAATAAACACCCATCATTGAAGACAAATTAAAAGGAGGTGCTTAAGTATATGAGGTGCTTCTACAAGCACCTGGTTCTTATTCTAACATGAGACCATTTTCATATATTTTTAAATTAAAAAAGTATAATTGATCCCCTGATGAGTGGTGCATTATTTTAATAAAATAAATTATTGATGAACATAAGGATATGAGACCGCTGGTGGGGCCCATTTAAGAACTTTTTTAGAAGTTGTTGGATTGGTGAGATAAGTGTAAAATGTAAAAATGAGTAACATGTAATTGTGAGATCCATTTAAGAACTCCAAAAAGTGAAAAATTGGGGTGCTATAATAAAGATGCTCTTAACCGATATCCTAAGGTTAGCATGACCCTAAAAATAATATATTATTATTAATTTTTTACTATTTTATTAATTTTATTAATAAAATTAATATATTATTCCAAAAATTAATATATTAACTAAAACTCTTTTACCTTATTTTCTTATTTTTCTTTTTCACTAATTTTTTGAAATTAAAATTAAAGTAAATAAAAAAATGAAGTAATTTAATGATCCAATCCGAACTAAACAGATTTTAATTGGATTGGTTCTATTCACTTTCATTAAAAAAAATTGTGAAATCTGATCCAATCAAATTTAAACGAATTGAAAGTTAAATTATTTCAAATCCGATCCGATTACACCCCTACAGTTCCCACTGTGAAACAAAACATAACATTATTTAGCGGTTTAGAAGTTTGTGCGCAGATATATAGCACTTCCTCCTTTCATAATATCTGTTTCATTTTATGTGTTATTTTTATAGAAATTAAGCCAATAATTATTTTGTGTTTTATTTTGTCTTTCAGTTTCTTAGTTTTTTTTTTTGTTTGTTTCCCAGGGTATCCTCCACGCGGGCGCAACTGCGGAGACTCGTCCTTCGAGTCAGGTAGGACCACAAGGGCGGTAAAACTCTCCCTCAAGAGTTTTAACGCTGCTGCATTCCCAGGGTCAGGATTCGAACTCGAGACCTCTGGTTAAGCTGGAAGAGATCCGTGCCATCTCATCCAAGCGCTCTTGGGTTTTCAGTTTCTTAGTTAAATGAATTGATAAAAATATAAATTTTTTTAGTATTTCAATATAAGGGTAATTTAGTTAACTATCCATCCTTGTTCTAATCGTTTTTTTTTTTTTGATAAGCTCCTTGTTCTAATCTAAATGCCTATCCTAATCTTGAGATGTGACAACTATCCATTACTCTAAATTTTAATCGACGTGTTGACATCATGTGTTAATTGACAATTGACATCATGTGTTAATTTAATGAAACATTCATGTAGCATAGATCAATTTTATGAACACTGTCTACACATTGTGACGGGATGGCTCTAATTAAAAAAATATTCATTTCAACAATTAATGGTAGCGTGTAATGTTTGAATTAAAAAAACAATCTGGTAACGTGTAATGTATAATTTTAACATAATTCTACAATTTAATGATATTAAATTCCGTTTATTACTAATTGAAAAATCTAAGCTCTAGGTCCAAAAATAGGAAATTCATTTTTTCCTATAAGCTGGAAGCCTGCAAAACCAAAGACAAAGCAAAGTAACTTATTTACCACTAACTAAATTATTGACCTTCCAGGCCTAATTCCGATTATAGTATCAGGCAATATAGTCATTATGCTCTTTCCCACATTCGTGCAAACAAAAATTTCTAGTATAATTGAAAATTGAATAAAATCTTCTATACATTATACACATCTTGATCATGAATTACATTTCAACTAGGACCATCAGCAAAAATGAAACTCACATTCTTTCAGCTGACAGTCCTTAAAAATTAATGAATCATATAATCAATATTGACCTTGTATAAAGAATATTATGTGAGGGGAATCTCCCTTTCACCTATTCAGGTGGCATTCAAACACACAGAATTGCCCCAGCTGCTGTATTATTACACTTGCAAATGATGTTTTGCAATGCAGCAAATTCCCTTCTTCCAAGAACCCTCTGTTGCTTTGTGAGCATAGCAACTTACTAAATTTAGAATGCAACAATGAATGAACCTAAGCCTTGGCTTCAAACTCGAACGGGTAATCCATAATTCTGGTACACTTTTATGTGTCCATCCCATCCTGCTGTCACAATTACTTGACCCCACAAATGAGAATTAGACATTCCCTTGCAAGCACTTCTCAAGAACTTGTATTCAGATTTACACATTGTAGGAGAAACGACGGTTTGGCTCGGGTCCAGAAGTGTCTCCTCAGGCCACGTTGCAGAACCCTTCGGGACTAACTCTGACAGAAATCCGCGGCCCAAGAAGAAACAATCAGGCGAAGACAGAGTTGGCATCATATTCAAATCATCCTTCAGTGATGGTGACAAGAGTGTTCCTGGCATCGATTCAATGCCACACCATGGTATGGCAATTGCTGCATTGTGGGATTGAAAACTCTCAGAAGACCAAATCTTCTTTGGTTTGGAAGTACTCCTATCCTGGCCACTATAGTTCCAGATACAGACATTTGAATCCTCACTAACTGAGACAATATGTTTCCCATCGGAGGTGAATGAAGCGTGCATCTGACCGTCGCCTCTAAGGCCTGAAGGCACAGATGAAGAGTGGTATAAATAACGATGAACTTTATGACGTAAATGGACATGATTGCACAAAAGAAAACTCTAGGTGAAATCAATTGGCGAAGCACAAATACAGGGAAAACCCCATCATGCAGATATCAAGTCCTCATTGCAGGAATTCGAGACATATGCGGTAACACATCAGATATACATAAATTAACATATAAATGTTTGCTTCTAATACTTACAAGCAGCAGCAAGATAAGAATTGGCCATGTAGATGGGATGCACTTCAGGAGATTTTTCGGATAAGGAAAGGATATATGAACCTACCCTTGAATTTGTAGATGACATCAACTCCAGACAGTATACAGACATGCGAATCAGCAGAAGCAACCAACAATTTGCTCGGGTCATTTGGTGAAAACTGAAAGCATAATGATATAAGGTTAATAGTCACTATTTAATAATTTATACAGGGTGGCAGACAAAGGAAGATTATAAACCAGAAAAAGAAAACGGCAGAAATAACCAACCTGAAAGCCAGTGATCCTTTTCCCTGGTGTCTTCTTTTTGCCTCGTAAGCTTAACTGAGCATCCAATTGCAGATGATTACCTGAACAATTGAAAATAAAAGGATAAAAATGATTGTAGAAACTACTGCTATGATAATTTTTGAGATCAATGTCAGAAACTATTATAAATTACATGCATAAGAAACATAAAAAAATCAACAGTCATCCATTGTTTGGCCATATGCACGTCTACCTCCAATGGTCCTTCCAGAAAGTATAACTCCATAACTCGAAGTAATATTTATCTGCCTGGCTGCTAATCAGCAGTTACATTCCCACAAGCCCAAGGCTTGTATAGACACAGAACCAACAGCCATATATAACCACCAAAACTATAAATATAGACATGAACAAACAAATCAATCAACTAAATCTATTTCAACTCAACCATTTTAAGTTTTTCTTTCAAAGTATATAATGATAATAATTTGTAGACATCACTTGACAGTTGAAGCTATTCTATATCCTTGCAAAACCTTCACCGAATTTGAAGTTCAGCGCCTATAATGCTCTGAAACAAAGAGTAAAACCCTCTAGTATATGCCCAAATTAAATTGTTAAATTTTTATTAAAACCGTACCACACATTCAGCAAATTCCTAGATGAGAACTAATGGTTCTCAGAGTCTTCAATTTGAAACGTCATTCCAAATTTGTATAGATTATAAGATGTGCATACCTTGGATATCATAAAAACGGCAATTGCCAGCCATAGTACCCACAATCGTGCCCTGGAAGAATGAATAAACAAATTTTAGGAACAAAAAAGAAATATAATTTCTTGCCAAAATGTTTTACAGTCAAATGTATAATGAAACAGACCTTTCCATCAGGGCGGAAGCACACAGCTGTGACTATCTCTCTAATATCAATATACTCAACAACCCGACAGCAAAGAACTTCCCAGATGCGAACTTTTCCATCAATTGAACCACTGATGAAAAAGTTATCATTGACAGGATTGAAATTGACACATGTCACTGCATCAAAGACCAAAAGTAACAAAGTATTATTTAGCAAAACAACACAAGATGTGAAGTATATATAGAAACACAAATTTACAGAACAACCAAAAATATCCAAATCATTCATCGAAATACAAATTAAAAGCAATATAAATAAGGTAATAGAGGCTCACCATAATTATTGTGGGAAAAAACTCTAAGGCATCTGTCGTATCCTACCTGCCATAGACGCACTGTCTTATCAACTGAGGATGATAGTAGAAACTGCGGGAAAAAAGAAGTAAAGAACCGTAAGTTCCATGTAAGTACACAAAACTAAACAATAAGCAAATTAAAAGATAGTTCATGATATAAAAGACAAATAAGAGCAGCTTGCTTCTTTAGGAAACTAACCCCTCTTTTGGACCACGAAAGGTCTAAAATGTCGCCACTGTGCCCGTGGAACTCGTGCAAAGGTTTCCCCAATATACGGAAGGTCTTTGGTGGGATAATCACACAGGTTGAACCAGCTGATCTCTTCAACTTCTCTGTTTTAACTAACTTCTCCTTGTCTACATCAAGGGGTGCTAGACATGAGAACCTATTCATCTTGAAATATACACTTGACGGATCATTGCCCACAATGTCCAATTCACTTGATCTTTCATCCTCAACCACCTTCCACACACGTACAATGCCATCTTTGCCACCACTAGCCAGATATTTTCCATCGAGACTGAACTTCATTGTCAAAATTACACCCTTATGTGCTTTAAACTCCTGTTCAATGTAAAGGGAGGTAAGCTCCTTAAATCGCTTCATATGAGAATGAACTCGAACTCTTTGTATCCCACTTCTATCTACTGAATCAAAGTTTTTGCCATTGGTTTCATCATGTCCTTGATGATGAACAACACAAGCCATAGAACCCAGTTTACTTAGCCAACCCCTCTTCATTTTCTTTCTTGCAACACCCAAAAATCTTGTGTTCTCAGCATCTCTCTGCAAATGTCTGGAAACCAATGGTGATGGCCCAGTATTTCTATGAAACTCTTCCAAGCTAATCAATTGATCAGAACCCACCACACGCAGTGTACTAAGTGTTCCATCCTGGCCCAATTTATCCACAACGTACTGTGTTCCATCATCCAAATTCTTTATCATACATGCCAAATTCTCAACCCCAACACCGCGATCTTCGATGGTAGTCGAGGCCTCATTTGACAAAGAATCCAACACAATCTGGCCTGAGGGAACAAGACCCTCTACAACACCTGAAGTTCTCAGCACTGCCCCAGTGGTTGCAGTGATTCGGTCAACTCCACAAGATGGATCTGCCAACTCCTTATCTCCCATCATTAAATTCACATCAGAATCAGAATCTAAACCCATCCATCTAAGGAAATTAAGGCGTCTATGGTGAACACTTTCTAGGTTGTTTGTCCAAACCTGGTACCTAGTAACATATCCATTACCAGAACTAGATTCATTTGATTCTGAGCAATCTGAATCCACGTCAGACACAGAACACAATTCCTCACGGGTATCATAGAATTGATCCTCACCCTCTTCCATAACCAAAACCTCTCTTCCCTTTTCCCAATTCCCACTTTATCCTCTAATCTCAAAGAGATTCTTTTCTTCACAGAAAACCAAAAATAGACAGATTTTACTTTATTTTGGGGAAAAGGGTATCTGAAACAGCTGCAAGGATGAAGAAACATGAATCAGGGAACAGTTAAGAGACCATGTCAAAGGATAAAAGAACACATATTTGAAGCATGAAAGGGGTAAAACAGAGAATCAGAGGAGAGGGGAACCAAAATTGGTGATGTTTGCTGACCTGGGTCACCTTCAAGTTTGGAGCTTGATCGAGAAACGCAAAGAAATCATAGGGATCTTCACTTTGTGTGTCTGCACTGTACATACACAGGAATACCTAACCACACCCACTTCTGGTACGGTAGAGAAAGAAGGCTGCTGAAAAGTATAAATGAACCACAAATTAATAAATAATAAAAAGAGAAAGAAAGAAAGAGATTTTTATTTTATTTTTTATTTTTTTTATGAGCTGTGTGTGAGAGAGAGTTATTATGGACTTGTGGATGGTATGGAATATTGGAATTAGAATAATGATAATAAATAATAAATAAAGAATAATATTGAAGAAAAACATTGCCTCGTTATGGGCGTGAGTGACGATGTAATTGAATTGAATGAAGAAGGGTCCAACCAACAAGAGTTGCTGTTGTTGGATTTGTTTTGTCTATTTACGACTTGAGACTGAGTCTTCTCTCTATCTAGTTTTGCTTTCAGTCTTTCCGTGTTATTACCACCAACGTTCACTTTTCAACGAATCCGATCCCTTGCTTAATTGCTTTTCATTTCCCATTGCTCTCCAGTCTCCACCATAATCGGCTCCAAATGCTTGTCTTTTTTTACCCTCTAATAATTATAATCTATAATTAATTGATAATATAATTTTATTTTTATTTTTACATTATACTACTACTAATTAAATTCACCAAACATAAACTACCTGCTTTTTTTTAATCCACCTAATTAGAGTCTTTATCTCCCTGATGGATTCACGGAGTATCCCACAAGCTTAAATCTTTTTAACCCATTATGAGATTAATCTCCACTTGGGTGCTTAGTCACAGTTAAGGTTTTTCTACCCTCCCAAAGATATGTTTCGTGGGATTCGAACTCAGTCCCCTAAACTCAGCCTGAGCAACCAATCGAGTCACATCTTTTAAGTACATAACCTACCATTTAAAAAAAAAAAAAGTACATAACCTACCTGTCTAATACTATTCCTATAAGGCTACTGTGTGTAAATGTGTACATATATTTTTATATTTTTTTTGTTTGGTGTGTACATACCGCATCTTTTTATTTACTTAATACATATTACCGTTATTTTTTTTCTTCTTTTTCATAGGTGCTTAGCCCTTCTATTTTAAAAAAAAAATCTTTATTTTACAATCAACATATTTTTAAAAAAATTATGCACGCATGGTCAGTTCCTAACTCTAGGCAGTTATTATAAATTAAAAAATTCGATTGCAAAGTCCAGTTACCAAAAGGAAACGAAGTTACCGGCGGTCAAAGTCCACCATGGAATGGATATCAATGGCAACCCTATCTCATATATTTATTGACAGGGATCATATTCTTCTAATTAATTAATTATAATTTATTGAAATCTCAATATATTTTAATTAATCAAGGTAAATAAACATTTATTTTTTAATTTATAGTCAAACTACCCTTAAAGAAACTTTATCTGATGGACACATTGCCAGATTCTTTTCTATTAATATTATTATTTGTCATTAAAAATGGATTTTCTATTTGATTTTTCGTTGGAAACATAACATATATCTCCAAAAGCATATCAGACCAGACGGGCAAATGGTCATCACTGTTCATCTGCTTTCTTACAGAAAAGATTCTTTTGCTAAATAGAGAAAAGTGAATTGGAATTAAGTCAAATATTGGAGTTGATAATAATTATTTTAATAGAAATAGTAAATGGAAGTTGTGAGTTGTGATGATAAAATTTTAATAAACACAAAATGGAAAGCAGCGGGGACAAAGAAACATCTAATGGTAAACGTATCAAGTCATTGGAAAAAAAAAATAAAAAATAAAAATATTGCTCAAAGTTGAATATTGACTATATGAACAATGTTTCTATTTCATACCAATATATAATTTTTTTTCATTTAATTGCTATGTAGGGTTAATATAAAGATTTTTTACATTATCAATAAATTATAAAGAGTTTAATAATATACATTAACAGTATAAATTTTTTTTCACGAACGTCTAATCATATTTCTTCATTATATCATTTTATTATATTAGTTTATAAAATATCTCCTAAAATATCTATATAGTGAGATATCAGATATGATTGGATGGCTGTGTAAAAAAATTTACACTGTCGTTTTATATACATTAAATCCAATTATAAGTTATCATATTATTCTAAAAAAGGTTGACTCTTATTCTAAGTATCTTAAAATTTACATCTAAGATGATTTATGATTGGTTTATTTAGGGAGGATTAAAGAGGTAGAAAGGTTTTTCTCTGTCATTAAATGTAAGTCATCCATAAAATTAATTCACAAACAAGCAATTTATAATCATTATCTCAAGTAATACATAAACCTTGCCTCAATGCTAAAAGTTTTGCCACTACCTTTGGTAGCCAATTCCCTAAACCAGCGAACCTCATTGGTCAATGATCGTTCTCTCCACCCAGTTTCTCACCATAACTTCCAGTTCCGAAATTAACCAAAAAGCTTGCATCAATGTTAAAGTTCACACTTCACAGGACTCACGCCCTCGTTGATTAGAAGTGCCCAAAACACGAGAAAAACTTGGACATTGTCAGTAAGCATAACAAATTACTACCAATAAGAATGCTTTGGCAGTTCGCTTCTGAATTTGCTTCACGTATAACTTTTTGAAAATTCATTAAGGAGAACAAAATTCAATTATGGACACGAGTATGGACTGACGTTAACAGTAGAAAAGCTCGAAGTACCTCTGTAAGAGAGTCTTAGAAGATGCACCAGAGATACCCGGGGCTACATTTTAACCAAACCATATGGTAAATCGATTACCGTATATTTCTTCCTAATAATACCTTATAGTTGAGAACATTTTCTTTTGTTTAGGGCTGTAGTCAAAATAGGCTAACCTTGAAAATCACGGGAGTATACCAATCACAGATTTAGCTGTGGTAGTGCGTCCATACACAGCAAAAGTTTTCGTCCATGATCTAATTCATCTTGCTTTCAGAAGCTATACATAACTGTAGCGCATGCATGTATTACATACACAATCTCCTCTTTACTATTTCAGAACAGACATAAACAGAAACCAAATAAGCAAAAGGTCTCCAGATAAGATTTTCATTTCTTTTCTTCTGAAAAAAGAAATTAAACACACAGATACACAAAGCTATTATATAGTCACCCTTTACTACCGGAGTCTTATCTTCCCCACAAATTTTGCAGTTTATGTTTTTATGACTTCTTTTTTTCATTTGCTTTCCCAGGATCAGTCAGCAGTCATTGGTTGAGTCATGCAACACCTAAAACGAGCCTTCCGAACTGTTGTCATGATCTCAGTCTCCGCATTCTCAAGCATTCCTACGATTTCAGCAAACAGTGGCCTAACATCAGGGTTGGGATCCCAGCATCTTGTCATGATCTCACGGAGAATTGGTAAGCAATCATTGGGTATGATTGGGCGAACATTCTTGTTGACCACAGCGAATGCTGCCTGTACTGCTGTCATGTTCTGAAATGGAAGCATTCCAGTGATGAGTTCCCATAGAACAATCCCAAAGCTATATACATCCACCTTTTGTGTGTAAGGCCTATGCTGGATCATCTCCCTGCAGCAAATCAGTAAACAGCATATTTAAGTATCATATTAAAATAATTTTTCAAATAAAAGATATAATAGTTAAAACCAATTATGCATTTCAGCACTTAAACAGATGGGCTCATATCAGCCACAGATATATAATAAATCATAAACTACATTTTGCTGGTAGCAGTCTAGCCATATGAAAACATGCTGATTCAGTGAATGCAAACATGATTATACTCGGATTGGTATCTTACACAACTGAGGAACGGAGCTCTTTGTATATACTCTAATAATGGGATCTCAACGAAAATGTATAAATCTCTACAGGTATTGAGTACTAGGAGGTTATGATAAAAGATATTAAGCTAACAAGATCGTCCATTCAATAGAAGAATAGTATTAGAATGAAATAAGAAAGACGAAGGAAAGAAAATGTAAAACATATTCTTCTCAAAAACCAGGGGAAAAAAAGACAAAAAAGAAGTAAAACTAAAGAGCTTTCCAATTCATTTCACAGTCCAGTAAGGAAATTTCATGAATGTTGCCCATTGAAGAGCACCAAAATGAATCCTTGAAAACAAACCCATCTCAAAGAAAGTCACGGGTTAAAATTCTCAAAAAAGCCATGCACTGAACACCACAGAGGCAATACAACAATCCTGCCCCTTAATTAGAAATTTAATTTATCACCCTTCTCCTTCTAAAAGCCACAATGTTTTTTTTTCATAGTCATTCAGCAGAACATCAAATCAGCTCCAAGTTAATAACATTTCTACTGCCAAGAATCTCCAATACCCTAAATCCCCTAAATTTATTATTCAACATCCTTGTCAAAAACTACATGCAAGTTTCCTTAACTTGTTTTGCATAGAATATATGCCATGTCAGAAGAACCTCATAATAACAGCATTAAACACAAGCTTTAATACCATGTATTTGGAGTCAGCCACAAGAATCCATAATTTTAACCATTCAGAATACTGTGTACACACCATTTTGCCTTAACTATAACAAGATTAATTCATATTGCATATAAACAGTTAACTAACCAAACAGTTTAACAGTGCAAATCAATCAAGCACTCTTAAGAACCATGTTCTCAATATTACCAGTACATACTACAGAGATGCAATCAATATCAAATCTCTATTAAAATACAAAGGTCCAAACTGAAAAACAAATACTGGAACCTATTTCAAACCGAAAAAATATAACAGTGGTTAAAGAAACACAAGGCATCAAGTTAACGTCCAATACTAACAGGCCCAAATGTCTGACCTCATCATGCAACAATGGTTATCCATCAAGACAAGATACTATCTAGAACCCGATATGCAGATGAAAATACAGAAATGCTATAGGATATGCCCATATTCAAATGTTACCAGTGCATATAACGGACATGCAATCGATTTCAAACCTCTATTAAAATACAATGGTACAAACTGAAAAAAAAGTTACTAGGACCTATTTCAAACCAAGAAACACAATGGATAAAAATACAAGACGACAAATTAACGTCCAATAGTAACAGAACCCAAATATTTAACCTCATCATGCAACAAGAGTTACCCATAAAGACAAGATAGTATCTAGAACATGATATGCATATAAATATACAAATATGCAGTAGGATACCCATAATCAAATAATACCAGTACACGTAACGGAAATGCAATCAACATCAAACCTCTCTTAAAATACAAAGATGCAAACTGAAAAAACAATTACTAGGACCTATTTCAAACCAAAAAAAAAACACGACAATGGTTAATAAAACACAAGATGACAAATCAAGCGTGCAATAGTAACAAAACCTAAACATATGACCTCATTATGCAACAACTGTTATCGATCAAGACAAGATGGTATCTAAAATATGATATGAATGAAAATGCAGACATGGAAAAGAATATACTCATATTCAAACACAAGGCAACCCAATGTTTGAGGATCCCAACAAGGTTTGGGGAGGGTCGGATATACGCAACCATAAGCCTATAATTGGAGGGCTATTTCTGTGACTAGAACCCATGACCACTAGGTGTCAAAGCACCAACCTCAAAGGTCGGTACACAACAATCGCATCAGAGATGGAAGCTTCGAGTGAAATTATGTTAACCAAGTCTGTTAGGCAGCAATCAGCCAACCAAAAAAGAATAAAGAGCAAATATAATTCATCTTTAATAGCCAGCAAAATTGCCTCCTTTACTTAATACTTTCTCCTTTAGCCAAGAAATGAGAGAGTGCACATTATCAAAACTTTGCTACTTTCTTTCTTTTTGTTGACCAATTATGCATTCAATTAGGGGACATTTTCAAGAATTTCTATACATACTATAAATTGGTTTGATTACAAAGATAATGCAGTTAAAACAAAAAAAAAAAAATCATAATGAGTACAATTGGTAACCAATAATTTATTTATAAAATAATTATTTCTAATTTCAGAGCTAAAATTGTGAAATCTATTAACCATTGAGATCATCTGAAAATGATAATGGTAAAGCAGTTAAAATCTGCTCCCTCATTTTTTTTTTGACCTAATTGTCAAAATATAAAGAATCTCGTATTTTCACACTATCAAATCAGCTGTCATTGTTGTGTAACTTGTGTTAAAACATAAGCTGTTTAAGGGGACAATATAGGCCAACAGCTGGACAAAGGATAGAAAACACGATGGTATATTTTCTTAAACCAAATCTCTCCTTAACCTTAACTAAACACAAGCGAAGACAAAAAAATTCTCCATGTTACGCCATTCCATCTACCTTACTTTAAGTTTGACTTACCAAATCATGCCAATATTCAAAAATCAAACACATAAAAGACCTGAATATACAGCTGCTTTCGGTATCTAAAGCCATATATAAGAAAGAAGAAACAAAAGCCACTCTACAAGAGTTGCCCTACAAAATACCAACAAGGGCCATAAACAACTTAGCTTCATTAATCAAGCTTGCCCAAGCCACAACAAGAATGCCTACTCACTCAAAACCAACCTGTGGCATAATGAAATGTCACTTCTGGTGCCATTACTCTTTTAATCACTCACATGCCCATTTTGACTTAACAAACTTCTGGTTGACATGGATTAGAAATGAGAAATTTCTTTATTAGAACAAATACAAGTGGGTAATGGATTTTTGTGTGATGAATGAGCAATTGGTTTTAAGCATTACTTCAGGTTACCCAATACATGGCAGCTACAAGCACCCAAAGCTTTCCCAATGATCCCCTAAGCAGGAATCCATAACTCTACTACTGAAATCCTCGCATCGCATGATAGGAGTTACATGCTAGCCAGTAATTTGTAACACATCTATACAAAAATATCAAGTCACTGAGAAGTGAGAACACAAGAAAAGTACATTTTTCTCGCATGAGATTCGCAAATTAATCCAGCTAAAATTTCTAAGCTCAAACCAAATGTTTGATTGTTATGCAGTATGGATGCAAGATATATCTACCGTATTCCAAGCAAGGGAAATGGAGTGGGAGGAGGCAACACAACAGAAAATAGTTGAGAAGCAAAAATTTGATGGCACCATCATTAAAAAGAACAACACTCACCCTAGGATGTGTTCAAGTCAAAAGAATATAAACAATAAGTAGGATCCAAATACAAGATTATCATTTTTAAACTATCATGCTGACAGTGACAGGAACTCCATTGATGGCAATTTTTTGAAAATAGAATTATCATCAGAACTTGCTTCTAAGATAAATGATGAAAGCCCAAGCTGTGCTTTGACTACTTGACAGCAATTATCTTTCCTTTAGTGTTAGTCCGATGCAGTGTAGACATTCCCTTACCTTTTGAATCTAAACATAAGGGACAGAGATATTCCTCCACTACTTGATACACAAAACATACAGATAAGAACAGTGTGAGAATGTATTAAAATAAATTTATGCAACAAATATTTAGATAAAATGAAAAATGAAAAAGATTAGCCAGTGACAATACATAAGGCCTGAAGAAAACAAATAATTGCAAACTAAAAATATATTAACCAAGTAACTAACAAGGAAATAGCACAATTCCTATTCCAGCAGTATGCCACTTCAATTCAGGATCACAAACAACAAGTAATGAATATATATAAATATATATAAATTGTTTGCTAGCAGCAATTGAATTTTAGTGATCTTTCCTTTAATGAATAGCTATTTTTGTAAAGAAGATTAAAAATAATATAAAAATTGTCCAAAACATATTTTCATAAACACAAAGCCAGAATGCATATCAAAAGTTAAACTAATATGCAGAAAAAAAAGAACACTAAATAATCTTACGGAGCCATCCAACGGTACGTTCCAGTTTCAGGTGTCATTCCTTCAGTTTGCACTTCAATCCGGGCAACTCCAAAGTCAGCAATTTTAATTGATTTGTCACCAAAAATCAAAAGATTATCAGATTTCAAGTCCCGGTGGATCAATCCAAGGCCATGAACATAAGCCATTCCCCTTGCAACATCCAGAGCTTGTTTCACAGCCAGTTTTAGGGGAACTGATCGATTTTGACGCTTCATTAAAAACTGTCGAACTGAACCACCTTTGGCATACTCGGTTACAATGCACCATACCATTGGCTTACGGCACGCACCAATAAAACGAACTATGTTAGGATGCTTTAGAGTAGCCAGCATCATGACCTCCGCCTGAAACTGTTGTTCCATCAACTGAGCCTTTGCTGGATCATTTTCAGGTCTCTCCAATATTTTGATAGCAACATCTTCATTATTGTAAGTACCCCTATAGAGTTTCCCAAAAGCTCCTTGAGCAAAAGCCTCACCCATATTAAGCTTCCTCAAATCAAGTGTCCACTCTTCAAAATTGTTAAGACCCTCAGTCGGAGAACTACTGTCCATCAGAGCTTGAGCCAAAGCATCATCACTCAAGGCATGTGTGACTCTTCCTCGACGATTGACACTCTGTGCAACAGAGTAGTTATCATTAGCACGCCTCTTCAACCCTTGGTGGTCCAACATGCGAGTATGGGAATCATTGGACCCAACACTGCTATTATCAATAGACATCGCAACAGATCCTCCACCGTTACTTGTTTGCAAGCTCCCAACGCTGTCAATTGACATATTGGTACCCTCCCCAAGCTTATGGTAAAAGCCTTGAGAGATATCGTAATAGTCGTTGTTATGTTTGTTGAGGTCTATCATTCCATGGAATTTTGCAGCACCTTCCAACATTTTTCACAGAAAAGAAAAGCCTTCAAGTCTTGTTATTTCTTCAGCATCAGAAAGTGTAAATTAAACCGCCTGTAAAAAAAAACCACAAACCAAAATAAACCCACAAAAAATTTAGCATCTGAATTTATAAACCTCAATTACAGCAACTAAGGTAACCTCCCCCCACCCCAACTATCTGCATTTGTCTAACGATCAATTGCACAAACAAAAAATTTTGAAACTTCTTTAGAACTTCCAACTACAATCTCTAACAACAGGCGCACAAAAGCCGGTCCAGTTAACATCACCAAATAAAAACCACTTGTAGTATCCAACATCATCATTTCATTCAAAGCTGGGAATTAAATGCATATGACGCAAGCTGTTTAATAAAAGGAGAAGCAATCAAACAAACATAACGCTCTCTAAAATTAACTTTTATAACAGTAAACCCCCAAATACCAGATTTAAGAGCTTCTCCTTATGCAAATCAAGGCATAATAAGAGTTCTCCTGAACATAACCACTTTCCAACAGAACAAAAAAAAAACAAACATAATCACTTATTAGAAAATTGCCAAAAATAGAAGCTCACATATTAGTGTCCATAAGCTCCACTAGCTACACAAAAGCAAGCGAAATTCAGTGAAAATTATGCAAAAACAACACAGACGGAGCGTGAATACAAAAAAATAAACAAACGAAGTGAATAATTAAAAAAATAAAATAAACAAACAGATATGTGAAATTTTTTCCTAAGCCGTCAAACCAACTTCTCAATCAAATCTCAACCATATATCAACGAAATCCTAATTGATCTTACGGAAAAAAATCGAAAACAGTGAAAATTTCAAGGAACCCTAAAATCTGAAAACTCTAGAACCAAAAAAGCTGCATAAGACACTTTGTGAAACGTACCTCGGTGAAAGTGGGCTTAACTTAATTATGCGAGTCTCTGATGATAAGCTCGATGAAACTGAAATGGAAAGTAGAGAGATCGAAGAAGGAAAAAAGGAAATCGAAAATGGACAAGATTGAGTTCCTCAGCCAGAGAGAGACCAAAGAAAAGAAGAGAGAAGAAAATGAAACGGATGACTTTCTTTTTAGTTTTTTTCCTTCCTTTTATTAATTAATTAATTAATAATTAATATCTTTTTTTATTTTTATTTATTTTTTAAAGTCTGTGTCTAATTGCCTAGTCTTTTTCTACATCGACTTCTAACATTCTAAAGTCTTCATAGCTTGTTTTTTCTTTACTCTTTTTTTTTTTTTTAATATATTGTTTTTATTATTAATTGTTTGAAGCACTCTTCACGACATGCTTGGACTCGAGGATAGTATAGACTACGCGGACTCGCTCAATTTGCGTTCCACGCTTGTCGTTTAGTACGCTACGATGCGTTTTTTTGTTTCTGACTTTTTGCCTTTTGCACCTCTTCTATCTTTAATGGGCTGGATTGTTTCGAGTCGGATCGTTTTTTGGGCTTTGACCAATTGGAGTATTAGGGATTTGATTTTACCACCCCATAAATTATTATGCTCACCTCTCTTGTCCTTCTAACTTTTTTCTATTCCCTAAATACCCTTGTTAACTCTAACCTTTTATTTACGTCACTCATCCAACTCACTCCATTCTCTCTCTTTTTTTCCTCTTCATTTTTTTGTTCTTCTTCATTCTACTCCCACCTCTCACTATGCAACACTCCATGCCTTAAGATTCTTTGGTATATCTTTGGCATCCTTGATCCGGTGAAGATCAAAGTTGACACAAGGAGGTAATGTTCTTCTATTTAATTTATTGGTTTGAATTACGATTTTATTTTAATTTTTTGGTTTCGCTTACGGAATCTAATTTTCGTAAGTGTGTAATTTCTTGACACTTACTGTAATGACCCAAAATATGGCAAGTACACCCAATTTCCCCAATACTAAACCCAAGTAATATTAGCCCTCTTAGGTATGACAATGCACCTAGATTAGAAGAGTCTAGAATAATGATGAGTCACATCATTTAGAAAGAGTCTAGATAATGGTGAGTCACTATGATGACTCACTAATGTTTCTTAGGTTTGTTATTAGGAATGCTATATATGTAATGAATGAATGGAATGAATAACAAGAAGAATATTCAAGGAAAAGCTTTTGCTTTTATGGAGGTTGCTCCCCCTCGAAGAGGAGTGTTTTTGTTTTCTTTCACACTTTCATACAATCTCCATTAGTATAATTCTTTATACATTACATTGGTGCGTTCAAAGCTTCATTTGATCATTTCAGTGAATCCCTCTTTCAAGCCATCCAACAACGACAATCCCACCCAGAAGCAGAACCTCATCAAGAAGGTTCAGCAATCCCTCAACCAAAAGAGGATGGTGTAGTAGAAACAGAGCAAGTTGCATTCAACTCTTCCGCCATCGTTGGCAAAAACCACATCTCCATCACCACCAATTCCTCCAATCCAATTCAAAACCCAATCACTGCCACAACTTCACTCACCACCGATTTGGCTAACATAGAAAAGTCACATGGTGAAGACACACCTACGACTGCTGCTGTCAAGGATCTGGGTTCGCCAGATCTGGTCCCGGCTCGTACAGATTCCGACGTCAACACCTATCACAGCTTCATCTTCACCTTTCCGCCATTGGACGTCGTCGCCACCACCACTTTATCCGGTTCGCGGCTGTGCTTCACTTCCATAGCCCTCGCATCGGATCTGCAGCAATTCGACAATGCGAAGTTTATGTCCCCAACCGCCATGCCGTCGCCGGAGAAGAAGGCTCTGGAAACCTCCTCGCCACTGGAGAAGACCACTGCGTCCACCATCTCCGCAAAGCTGTAACCACAACCCCCTCTCATTTACGACCCCGACGGCTCGAGCTCCGCCATGCGCCACCATCTCCATCCTTCTCGTCTTGGCCAAGCTCGTTCGCTCGATGGCGCCGTTCACGGACCTGTCAACCACGTTTCGGTTCCATTTTCTCCAATTATGTCCTTCCCATGTCATTCAACAGCGTGGCTGTCAACTACGTCTTCATCTTCTTCGGCTCGGCCAGGAGCGTCTCCGGCGATGGGTTCTTTGGCCGTCGTTCCGCCATCATCTGGGTCAGTTTTTGGGTGCCGTGGAGTTTTTGCATCAAGGGGGCCATTAGGGTTTGAGGCTCTGATGTGGTTGATAATGGGCCTTGCTATCAGAATTTTGGGCAGTATTTTTTTTTTTTTTGGCCTTTTTCTAGTTGGATCAGTATTTTTTGGGCTGACTTCAATACACCTTGAGGACAAGGTATGTTTGCAAGATCGGTGGGATGTAATGACCCAAAATATGGCAAGTATACCCAATTTCCTCAATACTAAACCCAAGTAATATTAGCCCTCTTAGGTATGACAATGCACCTAGATTAGAAGAGTCTAAAATAATGATGAGTCACATCATTTAGGAAGAGCCTAGAAAATGGTGAGTCACTATGATGACTCACTAATAAGTTTGTTAGGTTTGTTATTAGGAATGCTATATATGTAATGAATGAATGGAATGAATAACAAGAAGAATATTCAAGGAAAAGCTTTTGCTTTTATGGAGGTTGCTCCCCCTCGAAGAGGTGTGTTTTTGTTTTCTTTCACACTTTCATACAATCTCCATTAGTATAATTCTTTATACATTACAGTTACGGAAACCGTAAGTGTCAAGAATTCCATAAGTGTCAAGAAATTACACACTTACGAAAAATAGTTTCCGTCCGGATTCACCTTCCACTTACGGAAACTAGGTTAATCTATTTAACGTTTTAAATTTAATTTTTTTAGTAACAACTATTTAACGTTTTAAACTAGTCCGTCGCCTCGTCGTCTCCCCATCGTCTCGCCTCGCTGCTCTTCATCTCCTCCTTTAACTTGTTTTAAGCTTGTTGTCTTCCTATTTGGAGCATATCTCGTTCTATTTTACATTCTCGTTCTCTCGCTGAAGGAAGCTAAAGGAAGTTTGTTGTCTCGTTCTCTCACTGTCTGTGTCGCAGAAAAAGAAAAGGGAAAAGTGAGAAGGTGGTGAGAATGGGGTGGGAAGGAGAGGGGAAGGAAATTGGGGAAATACGAATTTAGTGATTTGCGGTAGTCAGTAATAAGTGGGCAAGTGTAAAATTGATAAAGCATAAAAATATTTTGTAAATGAAAGGTGGGAATATCAAAGTGGAAGGTGAATATCAAATCCCTGAGTTCTAGGATGGTTCGTGCTGACATTTTATTAAGCCCAATTTAACTCAATGCGGGCTCGGGCCTGGTACTCTTTTTTTTGCCTGATACTCTTTTTTAAGAACAGCAACAAATTTGTAAATTAATGAGAATTAAGAAATGAGTAATGTTATCCAGCCAAGATTTTTACCTGAATTTATGGCCTAGATTAACCCCTAGTTATGGAACTCACCATATAGGTTGGGTATATAAGTACAAATGCACTCCCACTTTCATATGCAGTTGCACATGGTATGTGAATATATATGTAAATCAATTTGAAAATCATGATCAAAGAATTACCAAAAATCTTTTACCTATTAGAATCAAAATTACAAGATTAAACCATTTAAGTAAATACTAAAGCAAAATTAAACTATAAACAAATAGAACCATAAATAAATTATAACGGAACCAAAAGACGGCTACTAAATCAGAATTCTTGACTTTTAATACATAACAATACATGTGTCACCAAAATACCAAAATTAATAAAATAGAAATACCAAAACAAAATTATCGACTTTTAATACATAACAATACAAGTGTTACCAAACTATCATAATTAATAGAATTAGAACAAACAATCGCCACCCTAAACCAGAATAACCAAACCAAAGTTAACTAGAACAAGTACAAAACAAGCAACAGCTACCAAAACCAATAATCATAAACTAGCAAGAACAACAAATCAAACAACATTTACAAAATTACAAATAAATGTTTTAAATAATTGTGTTAATAACAAAGACAAAAATAATTAAATTTGTTGATTTCATATTAATATTATTGCACTATCATTGGTATGATTACATAAACAACACATGCACTACAATACTTGATAACTAAATATAATAAAAAATGTTTCATACTATCAATGACTTAATAAACAATAATTTTTTTTTGATTTTGATAACTAAATATAATAAAAAATGTTTCATACTATCAATGACTTAATAAACAATATTTTTTTTTGCAAATTAAAAAAAATAAAACACAATCCTAAAACTAATTAATTTTTTTTTCTTTAAGTGTTGCTTGAGGATGTTAATGGTTTCAATTCAGGGAATGATAACTTGAAAATCCAAGGGGTTGTCCCTGGTTGCTACTATAAAAGTCTCAATAGACAGTTTTAGGTTGGTTTGTTGTGGCATTGACAAGACTTGGTGCGTTTCGAGCAACTCTTCTGATTGCTTCATCATCTTAAGTCTTCCTTGCACATCACGAAGACCTAAATGGTCTAACAGGTGTTGGGGCCTAATTGATTGGGTGCTCATTGCTACAAATTAATGAAGGGTGGTTGGATGAATGTTGGTGGCTTGGAAGTTGATGCCCTCTGTGACACCCGAGGCTGACGAGGGCGGGGAGTGGTCGCCGGTGCCAGAGGCATGATCAAGGAGCGGCTCCTAGTAGGCTTCTAGGCGGAGGGACACATGAATGAACCGATTACACACCCGAATGAGAGGGATCCCGAGACTGTGTAGGTATGAGACTATAAAGTTGAGGAAGGCTTATATGAATTGATTGGTACTACCTATACCAACAAGATGCATCTTCTTTTCGGTAGCCCATCACTTAAGAACTCAACAGTTAAGCGTGCTTGACTTGGAGCGATTCTGGGATGGGTGACCTCCTGGGAAATTTTCCTAGGAAGCGTGTGAGTGAGGACAAAGCACGCTGAAAAGACCTGTGTTGGTCTGTGGGGACAGTCGTCAATCCATAGAGCAGCCAGGAATGTTATTAATGGTATCAGAGCGGCACCTCTCCCAGTACGGTGTGGTTCGGGGACGAACCAAGCGGAAGCTGGTGGGCATGTGACACCCGGGGCTGACGAGGGCAGGGAGTGGTCGCCGGTGTAAGAGGCATGATCAAGGAGCGGCTCCTGGCAGGCTTCTAGGCAGAGGGACACATGAATGAACCGATTATACACCTGAATGAGAGGGATCCCGAGACTATGTAGGTATGGGACTATACAGTTGATGAATGCTTATATGAATTGATTGGTACTACCTATACCAACAAGATGCATCTTATTTTCGGTAGCCCAACACTTAAGAACTCAACAGTTAAGCATGCTTGACTTGGAGCGATTCTGGGATGGGTGACCTCCTGGGAAATTTTCCTAGGAAGCGTGTGAGTGAGGACAAAGCACGCTGAAAAGACCTGTGTTGGTCTGTGGGGACAGTCGTCAATCCATAGAGCAGCCAGGGATGTTACACCCTCACTAGAAAAAAAATTAAAAGCTGATTGTAGAGGTGATGGGGGCTTTCACTGCCATGTTCATATTGAAACTCAATAAAAAAGAACCTATGGTTTGACAAAAAAAAAAATAAAAGCCTCCAATAGTCTTTAACAAAAATATTATTGACTCAACCTAGTCCATAAAATAAAAAAATCAGGCCAATGTAGCCTCCGCTTTCATAGCTTATCATAAAACAAAGGTTGGTTTGTTGTGGCCTTGACAAGTCTTGGTGCATTTTGAGCAACTCTTCTCATTGCTTCATCATTTTAAGTCTTCCTTGCACATCGCGAAGACCTAAATGGTCTAAGAGGTGTTGGGGGTCTAATTGATTGGGTGCTTATTGCTACAAATTAATGAAGGGTGGTTGGATGAATGTTGGTGGTTTGGAAGTTGATGCTCTCACTAGAAAAATTTTAAAAGCTAGTTGTAGAGGTGATGTGGGCTTTCACCGCCATGTTCATATCAAACCTCAATGAAAAAGAACCTATGGTTTGACTAAAAAAAAAAAAGACATGCATCCAATAGTTTTTAACAAAAAATATTACTGGCTCAATCTAGTCCATAAAAGAAATATTTTTAGGCCAATGTAGCCTCCGATTTCATAATTTATCAAAAAACAAAGGTATAGACTTACATGTTCAATTCCACTCCCTGATGACCTATATTTGCTCCAAGATGATGTAATCCATTTCAAAAGCCAAACTTAGAGTACAAACCAGAAAACTGTAGATCGACAAAGTGGTATATGTCCAATCAAGTAAACATTGAACCAAGCCACATTGAAAACTTGAACATTAATAAACCAGCAAACCAATGCATTAAGAAAATCAATAAACCAACGAATCAAACACAATGAAAACCAATAAATCAGTATCAAGACAAAGCCAAATTACAACAAATTCAAACCAATAAACCAAGACTGGGACCAAAGTAGAAAAAAAATGATTTGTAAACCAATATACTAATACATACCTCGGCATTGTGGGTTGAAATATCTTTCATTGCTCATTCGTTTCGCAAAATCAAAAGAGAAGCACTCAATTGGATGAAAAGATCTTCAAAAGCACACAACAAAATAGGATGAACCAAAGAATGATTGACAACATTTTGAGTTTATTTTAATTAGGGATTGGAGAGAGAATAAAGAAGTGAAGAAAGTAGGGTTTACTTTCAATTACGGGATAATTTGAAAAATTGAAATATAAAATTCATTACAAAATAACCTCATGTATTTCTTTTTTCTTTTTTCTCACTAATAAAAAACAATAACATCTTTAAGGGAAACATTTTTTTTAATATCTTTTCAAGTTTGATAATAGGGGTTGTGCCAACTAATGGAATTAACATGCCATGTATAAAAGAAAATTAACTTAAATGAGTTCAAACATATGCAACAAGATGAAAAGATTAACACATAGTATATTTGAAATTTTGAGAAACTAAGTAGGTAATTTTTTTAGGATTAAAATAGTCCTCTTTTTTAAAAAAAGTTTTTAGTTTAACTTTTGGTCTTAATAGTTTCATAAATGAGTAATTTTGGTACTCTTAGTTTCAATTGCTCAAATCAAGTCCCTATAATTCCAAAATTGAACAAATTTGGTCTTGCCATCAATCTAGCATCCAATACTTAACAAGAGCTGTTGATATGACTAACTCATTGTGATGTATCATTAGTGCATGATTAGTTTTATTTGATTAGTTGAAAAAGATGGTAAAACAAAAACTAAAACTAAAAAACGGTATAATGAAATGCATGTGCAGAGCACATTAGCGAAATTATAGTTACCATAATAACCCTTTTGGGAAACTACATGGACTTGATTTGAGCCAGGGGTGTGCAAATCCCGGCCTAGCTCTAGAACCCATCCCAACCCGTAGTGTTCGGGTCGGGTCTGACCCTAACCCGCATAAGAGAAGGGATGAACAGACGTCTCATTCAGTGACCCAGTGCCGGGTCAGGGACGGGTCCGGGTTGACCTCCGGGTTACCAAACTTGCCCCATATAATAAAAATCTACTTTTACTTTTATCTCTCCCTAGCTTACGTTTCATGTACGGTCACTAAGAAGTATGAAGTAAATTACTAAACTTTTATTCACGCATCTCACTAGGGGTGTTCATATCCAAATCGATCCAAAAAAATCGAAAACCGAACAAAATCGATGTCGTTTTGGATTTTTTTGGATCTTGTTCTGTGAAAACCGATCGGGTCGGATCGAATTTTGGATCCCCTTTTCAAAACCGAACCAATCCAAACCAAACCGCATACATAAAATTTAATATATGTTTATTCTATTTTCTGCATTATTAATTTTTATTTGTTGTTTTTTTCCCCTAATAATGCTTAGTAGTTTGATTTGATGTAATTTTTTTATTATTTCTGATGTTCTAAACATAAATAAAAGAAATTTTGAAACTAGATGATGATGATATTTTTTTATTTTAAACATATTTTACGAAATGTTATTACATGAATGCATCAATAAGTATATAAATGTTTAAGATTTTGTTTAATTTAGCTCGTAATCTTGATTCTTTGATATAATATAAATATGTAACGATGTGTCAGTAAAAACCGAATCAACCGATCCACTCAAAATCGTATTTAATCGGATCGGATTTTTTTAAGGGAGCAATCCAAATCGAACCGAACCGCATGTCTATTTAATCTTTGGATCGGATGACTTTTTGCCTCAAAACCGATCCAAACATATCCGCGAACACCCCTACATCTCAAGTCTCATACTGGCCCAAACGATGACCTTTTAAGAAGCATTTTATGGTTTTTGTAAAATTGAAATAATCATGTTTGATCAAAGTATCATATTTTTAACAATGTGACTTTGTTAATACGAGCATCAAGGAAGCATCCAACAAAGGATCTATTTGTTGATATTTTATAGCATCCAGTTTTGGATCTATTTGGTGACACAATATCGTTTGTGGCTTTTAGGTAGCATATTTTTATGATATTTTGGCTTATAAAAAAAATAATATTTTTCCCACTCGTAAAAATTTAATTCACAAAGAATCTATTTAAGTTTGGGTCAACCCGATCATGTCCCATGTAGACCCGATCTTAAACCAATCTGTATATGATCGGGTTCCTTCAGGTTTAAAGACGGGTTCAGGTTCAAAGAATTCACCGTATTAATGTTTAGGACCGGGTAAAGGAACCAGTAGAACCCGTCCCACGCTCACCCCTAGCAATTGAAACTAAATGTACTTAATTTGTTTAATTTTGAGATTTTGAGATTAGAGAGAATTGATTTAAACAATTAAAATTACATAGATTAAAATAATTTATGTACGAACATTGGTTGGTCCAAGTGGTAAGGGACTTGGACACCTTAAGCAAGTGATCAAGGGTTCGAATCCCTGACTATTGTGTATGGAGAAAACCTGGTTAGAGGGGAGAACCCATCTTGTATGCCCAACAGGTTTTCAGATGGAGATTAATCACTACTAATAATGGTGGATACTTCATAGTTATGTAATTATTGAAAAATAAAATAAAATCACTCGTATGTGAAATTACATCCACCAAAACCGAAATTAAGCCCCTTATATTAAAAATGAAACAAAAACAAAAACAAAATAAAACGATGGCGGAAGTCGTCCATTTTCACGGCTGTCTTCCCCCTCCGTGACCAAGTAGAAGCGAATACAGAGAAAAAGAAGTTTTGCTGCTGGAGAGAAACTTGCAGAGAGAGGAGGATCCAAATTGAGAAAAAGAAAAGAACACAGCCAAAGGGGATTCTAATTTCTAAATCTGATTCTATATCCGCATTAGATCACATTCACAATCCACAACACAAGAAAATGGCGGTAATTAATTCCTCACAAGCCATAGCACAAGCTTATGCTTCTTACTTCTTTCTTTGCGATATCACGTTCCCTTCGAAATTCGAACAAGTTTTATGGCTTCACCGTTCTTAACTAACTTTGGATTTTGTTCAGGACTCGTCGGGAACCACGCTGATGGATCTGATAACGGCGGACCCAACCCCCGCCCCAACCACTTCGTCGGCATCGACCGCCACCGCAGCTCCGGCGGCAACGACGCCGGTGTCTCTGCCCTCGGCGCTCGGTAAACCCGCCGGTGAGAAGAAATCGAAGAGAGCCGCATTGATGCAGATCCAGAACGATACCATTTCTGCTGCCAAAGCTGCTTTGAATCCAGTTAGGAGCAATATCATGCCTCAGAAGCAAAAGAAAAAGGTACCGCAAAAGCACTTCTCTGATTTAGCTTATTTGATCGATAATTTGTTACGCATCGTAGATCAGTTAGTTCTGAACTCGAGTTTAGTTTAATTGATATGATGCAAGACTCGTATTGTCTCTTTTGAAGTGTATATTGAATGAACTTATAATTGAAGCTTTTTTTGTTATTGATAATAGTATAATACATGATCCTGTACGGTTCATCTCTCTGTGTGTTTGCTTTTGCAGCCGGTTTCGTATTCACAACTCGCGAGAAGTATTCATGAACTAGCTGCCACTTCTGATCAGGTGAGTGTGTTATGGTGACTTTTTTTATGTGATAATGCTTGTGTGTTTGGGCTGGGAACTCTCTAATGTTATGTTTTGGTTTTGATTTGATGATAACTTGATTTCAGAAAAGTTCTCAGCGGCAATTAGTGAACCATGTATTTCCGAAACTTGCCGTGTATAATTCTGTGGATCCTTCATTGGCTCCTTCTCTTCTAATGGTATGTTCCAATTCACTTGAATGAGTTCTTATAAGTTTGATTGTTTGATATTCTATTTGTGAACTCCTTACACAGCTTGAGTTGTTCCATTTACTTTTCAGAATAAAACTTCTTTAGGCCTTTAGGTTCTTTGTAGCTTGTATGCCTATCATCTACTTGTAGCACTTTTTTGAAAAGAAGTTGATGAATGGGCCTACTGCTGAATTGTATGCAGCATGAAATGTACAATATTATGTCATACTGAATTTGACAGGCCAAATTTTCCGTTATGCAATTTATTTACCCGTGCTTGATCTGTTGGGCAAATCATGTCTTTGTCTTTGTTCCGTAGCTTAATCAGCAGTGTGAAGATAGAAGCGTCCTACGATATGTCTATTACTACCTGGCCAGAATACTGTCTGACACCGGTGCGCAAGGTTTGAGCACAGGTGGTGGGATACCAACCCCCAACTGGGACGCTCTTGCTGACATTGATGTAGTTGGAGGTGTTACTCGAGCTGATGTTGTGCCACGAATAGTAGAACAGCTTACTGCGGCAGCCACAAATGCTGATGTTGAATGTGAGTGGTTTATCACTTCTGTCTTGAGGTGGTTTTAAACCTTTTATGGCTTAAGGTTGCATAGTTGCATGTGGGTTTGTGCAAGAGCTCATATGTTTTACCTTAAACTTGATTTGAGAAAGAGCTATTGTTGCTCTTGGTCTTGGGTTGTTGATTTGAATTTCATTTTATGCAAAACAAATTACTTAGATCCAGGTGATGTTATCTTTGAAAATGCAGTAACGCAGTACAATAAATAGTGCATGACTTCCAGAGGTAATATTTATTATTTATTATTTATTAATTAATTAATTATACAAATCGCTATATTAAATCATCATAGTCATGCAGATGGAATTTTTTTTTTTTTTTTTTTTTTTTTGCAAAAATGAGTTGGGCCTGCTTGAAAATTAAATCGTCCAAGTATTCATCAGTGCATGATTTTAGTTGTTGAAGTATGTCTCCTTTTTTCATTTTGAGATAATTTCTTGATTCCTATTCAACTTGTGTTTGAAGTTCATGCACGAAGACTGCAATCTCTAAAGGCACTTACATATGCTCCTTCAACCAACTCTGAAGTTTTGTCCACATTGTATGAAATTGTATTTGGTATATTAGAGAAGGTTTGTGCTTTCCTACTATCTTCATTATATGTGTAAGATATTGACTTCTGCACATTTATTTTTACTTTGTCCTGTAGACACATATCTGGATTCTGGAATAAGTTGTTTGAAACTTTTGATGTGTTTAGTGAATCTTGCGTATGCCCCCAAAATTTGGAGCTTTTCTTTTAAATAAGATCCCGATCTTTGGTCAGAAAAAGGAGGGCAATATTCAGTGGCCTTGCACTGTATATTCTGTTATTTGGTTTCTGAATGGAAGGAAATTCATGTAGCCACCTATCTTTATGGGAAACCCTTTGTCCCTATACTTGCTTTGGGAAAAAAAAAAAACAATTCCACAGCCTCTTTATGGCATTTAGCGCAAGGTTTCTTCCAAAGAGCTCTATTGGCAGATGTTCTAAGGGATTGGAGAGCTTCATCTTTTTGATGTCATGTTGTGCTTACGCCTTTTCAATGTAGTTTTGTGTCTGGAGGATGTCTTTTTCTCCCTTTTCTTTCTTTGTACTCCTTTCCTTTCTCTAATAAACTTCTTTTTTTGAATAAAAACTTGAATTATTCTAAGTTTTGTAAATTTGGGCTATTGATTCTTCTGGTTTGTTCTCTTGTAAGCCCTGTTTTCAGTTTCTTACTCATTCGCCTACTAGGGAGATGTTTCTTCTTGACAAGCCCGTTTGGAAATCTTAAACTCCTTCAGTCCCTATAGTGCTTTAGTTGGAACTGAATGCCATAATCTTTAAGGGCATCTCTGTCACACCTCATTTGTTTTTGGATATCATTGTGTTTTTGACTTCGCTTTGGTGCTATGCTCATGGTTTTTTTAAAAGATTTGGCAGCCTTGCTGCATTCTTGATTCTCTTTTCCTTCTTATTTGTTGTTTTTTTTTCCCATTTTCCTCCTGATTTGGAGGATATCTTACCCCCCCTACTTTTACTTTTTTTTTTCCTTTCTAAAAAACTTATTTCTTTATCAAAAAGAGTTGTAACATTGTTGTACTTGAGCTTTCTTAACTTGTCCTACTATAAACAATTTTCAGGTTGGTGATACTCCCCAGAAGCGAAAGAAAGGCATACTTGGGGCTAAAGGTGGTGATAAAGAAGTAAGATCATTGCTTTGAACCATTCTTTCTTTCATCTTTATATATATAAACCCATATTCTAATATATATCATCCAAAGCACCGCAAAAGTCTAGGCTCTTCGAGATAATGTAGTGAGCGCAAGTATTTTCTATCACAACAACTTATTTCACTTGTCTGATTTGACACCTATCTCTTTATTCCCGATGATATATCCTTTTATTGGGAGAAACAACAGATCTTGACATGCTATTCGGATTTATATTGCATTGTATAATAATAAATAATATATTAATGTTTCCCTACATAAAGGTTCTTAAATATTTGTAAGTTCGCAAAAGTTCGCAAAAACAGATAGGAATGGTGTAAGTATAAAATATAAAAATAAAATAGGGGATGATATATAGGAGAAATCCAATTAAGGGGAAAACATCTTAGAAAGGTCACTTTCCAAAATCCTAATGACAACTCCTCATGGATTAAATATGAGTGTCATCAATATCCTGCAGTTTGAGAAGAGGCTAAAAAGAGGTAAAACTGATATAAATCTCTCTAGGGACTCACTTCGGCAACATAGACCTGTGTCTTACTCTTTAAACACACTCTGTTTTAATTAGAGCACAATGCTTGAGCTTTTAATAAAAAATTCTTACAGTTAAATGAATCTATTGTGAAATAGGGGTTTTCTTAGCTTCCTTGTGGCTTCCAGCTAATTGTTTCTATCGGCAGTTTTCTTTGTCAAATATTCAGATGGGTTCCTATTGGGTATTTCTGATCTACAATGATGGGCTTACATTCCTTGAGTTTAAAATCTTGAACTGAAAATAATATTGATAGAAGGAGGAAAGATAATGTCCCCAAAATTCTCTTAATAGCTGGTACTGAAAATGCTGCTTCCGAGTCATCATCTCAAATGTGACGTAATTTGTCAATATTTTACGCTGAATTTTTAAATTCCCAAATAGATCTATATCTATTAATTTAGTCAGTATCCTTATTTATGTTTTGTATATGCTTGATCATTTAGTCTATCATCCGAAGTAATCTACAATACGGTGCCTTGAGTGCTTTGAGAAGACTTCCTCTGGATCCTGGGAATCCAGCATTTCTGCATTATGCTGTACAAGGGTAAGTTACTCTTATATCTAACATTTACTGCTTATTGCATGGAGCTTTTTATCTGCATATCTGTGATGTACTAGGCACATCTTGCTTATGTAAGGTGTGAAAGTATTTTTGCTTTTGCTGGTTTGTGGTGCGACTTGAGCAGTATGGGAGACAGAAATCTTTACTGGAATATTTTCATTGGGGTAGGCTTGTTTTTCTAGCTTCTGTGCATGTTATAGCTCATGGCTTAGGCCTAGGGTGTCTACGACTACAACAACAACCAAACCTTATCCCACTGTGAGGTTGGCTACATGGATAAATCAACAACATTGGGCTACATGAAAAACAACTTTTCAATAAAGCTATTTAAAAATATTGCATTCTGGATAAATGTTTATGGAACTTCGCTTTGGACCCTCATTCTCTTTGGCATAGGTTGATAAGGAGTTCACCAGAATGGGTGTGATCTCAAGCTTGGGGTCAATGTTATTCATGTGAATCCTAAGAAATTCATTTTGCAGTTATAACTCTCGTTTTGTCTTTTGCTCTCTCTGAGTGGGGGATGGCTCCTGGTTTGTTTTTTCAGAAGGTGTGTGGCCGGGGATATCCTCTCTCTTTAATCTCTATCCTTGCCATTGTCGCATTTCTATTTTGCATGATTCTTCAGTCTGTCCCCCCTCTACTGATAGATCCCTTAGTATTTCCACTTCTTTTGGAATGTTAATGATTAGGAGGCTCTTGATTAAGTTTATTTGTTAGTTAGCTTCTTTAGGATCTTTTACCCATAGGTCCATTTTTTAGTTTCTTATTTCTATTTTTTTCTATAAAAAAATTCAACTTTAATTCTCTTTGGAAGGTTACAGCTCCCACCATTGTTTAAGCTTTTTTTGGGGGACAGCAGTGCTGGATAGGATTAACGTAAATGATTTGTCACAGATGCACAGACCTCATAAGGCCCTTTATCCTGATGTGTGACCTGTTGATTGTTCTGGTGCCTTTTCTTCTGAGTCCAATTTTTAATTTCTTGCTAATCTCCTTGTAGGGAGAGCTTTCTTCTTGACAAGTATTTGTACATCCAAAACTTTCTATAAGGTATTGTCTTTTGTTTGGACAACGATACTTAATACAGAACTTTCTCCTGAATCCTGATAGTTATGTTATCTTAAATTTGGGCTTGGGCCTAACTCAACCCCAAAAGCTAGCTTGTAAGGTGAGGATTGCCCAAGCTTTATAAGCACTACTTTGGCCATACCTCTAGGCGATGTGGGACTAAACACACCCCTCATACTCAGCACAATGAAGATGCTAGAGGCTGCAATGAAGGCAGCCCAAACTTGCCGCAATTAAGGCGGCTAGGGGCGAACTGCAATTAAGGCGGATTTCCAACACACCCCCTCACGCCCAAGCCCAATGGGCTTGGAGCGTGGATGATGCGGGCAACCCAACAACAGATCTAGGATAGGCTCTGATACCATCTTAAATTTGGGCTTGGGCCTAACTCAACCCCAAAAGCTAGCTTGTAAGGTGAGGATTGCCCAAACTTTATAAGCACTACTTTGGCCATATCTCTAGGCGATGTGGGACTAAACACACCCCTCATACTCAGCACAATGAAGGTGCTAGAGGCTGCAATGAAGGCAGCCCAAACTTGCCGCAATTAAGACGGCTAGGGGCGAACCGCAATTAAGGCGGATTTCCAACACACCCCCTCACGCCCAAGCCCAATGGGCTTGGAGCGTGGATGATGCGGGCAACCCAACAACGGATCTAAGATAGGCTCTGATACCATCTTAGATTTTGGGCCTAACTCAACCCCACAAAACCGGCTTGTAAGGTGAGGATTGCCCAAACTTTATAAGCACTACTTTGGCCATATCTCTAGGCGATGTGGGACTAAACACACCCCTCATACTCAGCACAATGAAGGTGCTAGAGGCTGCAATGAAGGCAGCCCAAACTTGCCGCAATTAAGGCGGCTAGGGGCGAACCGCAATTAAGGCGGATTTCCAACATGTTATGTGCAGATCAAGTTCAGAAACAGTATCCCATGTTTTATTTTTCTTTCTATTTTTTAACATTGTTGGGTGGCCACACTGCGTTGAAACAAGGTGTTTGGTGTTTTTAATGAAATATTGAGTCTACCCCTTCACGTAGACAACGTCTTGTGGTTTACTTTTAAGTATTTGCGTGGAAGAAAGACTGAAGGAGGCAAAATTTTTATTAAAATGTCTGAATATTTCAGTTATCTGGTTTATTCCATTGGGATGGAACATAGGCATCTTTATGGGAATTCTCACTTATCATTAACTCTAAATTGGCTATGGCATAAGATTATGTTTATTTAGCCTCCCTATGGTTATCTGCCCGTGGTTATTTCAAAGGAGTTTGCATTTCTGATTTGCTGAGTCATTGAACATCTTTGCTGCATTCTGGATCCTCTCTATTTTCTTCATGCTTTTTTTCTTTTTTCTATTTTGTGGGATATCTCATCTTCCCCCTTGTTGTACTCTCCTTTCTTTCTAATGACATTGATTTTTATAAATAAACGATTAATTTTTCACATGTGTCTTTGTTGCTCGATGTGTTTCTGATCTGTTTTATGAAATAAAAAACTGATGATAATTTGTTTTGCATTGTTTGGTGCTCATTAATTGAGACATCAACCTGTGATAAAAATACATGAACTCAAGTACATTACGTTTGTTGTTTCAAAATTTTTGGAAGAATGATTATAGAGTTGTATGGAGACGTGTGATGAGTGTGATTGCGGATTCACGCTATCAACGTGTTTTATTTGCAATAGTTTGGTGTCTTTCAATTGAGAGGAATAATGGATTCTGGAAATTTGAAGCACCAGAGCTTAGAGGATCAGGATAGTAAATGCCCTCTCTTTGTTCGAGTAACTTTTTGCATCTTGCTTTTCATCTATTTTTCAGCTAGCATTAACTTGCATAGTTCATTTGCTTTTGCATTCCTCCCTTCCTTATTTCTGGTTTATAGTTCTCATTACTAAACAGTTGATTTCAGGGTTTCATCTGCTGATCCGGTTGCTGTGAGGCAAGCTCTGGAAATCATTTCTGAGTTAGCTACAAGGGATCCTTATGCTGTTGCAATGGCCTTAGGTAACGCTTACTTCAGAATAATTTTCTATTGTTCAAGGCATATTCTTTCAAAATGTAATTTTGGGAGAAAATTTCTCCATTGCCTACTCCCCTAAGTCTATTGTTTCTGGATATTTTTCTGCAGGAAAGCATGCGCAACCTGGAGGTATGCTGATTAGATCATCGTCTCTTGCTTTCTTCATTTCTTTTTTACCGTGTGAATATGACATTGAGCTTGATTTCTTCTTTATTCAGTAAAAACCAGTATGTAAGGACTAAGAACGTAATTCTTTAGTCAGTAAAATATCTTAAAGCACCTATATCATTTTACATCTGTTTCATAATTTTTGAAGTTTTGTGTGTACATGGAGAGGAACCTCCACATCACTTCAGGTATTTAATATACCTCAGAAACAAAACATATATGCAAAATATTTGCATACTTAATAGCTTAGTTTTTCTGCTCTAACAACTTGTTTCCTAAGTAAGAAATACGGCCTCTGGATTTTAATGACTATGTTTTATGTTGTTAGATTGTTTGGTCATGGTTTTTGGTGTATGCTGCAGGGGCTTTACAAGATGTTCTTCATTTGCACGATGTTCTAGCTAGAGTTTCTCTTGCCAAGTTGTGCTGTACAGTATCGAGAGCTAGAGCTTTAGATGGTTAGTGTATTTATAAAACTTGTGTTTTTAATGAAAAATGATACTTGGAAAGTTTGGATGACTAAATTTCTGTTTTACTTGCATGTACAGAGAGACCGGATATTAGATCTCAGTTCAATTCAGTGCTCTATCAACTTCTGTTGGATCCCAGTGAAAGAGTCTGTTTTGAGGCAATTCTGTGTGTACTTGGAAAATATGATAATGCTGAGAGGTGTGGTTTATCCCATACAGTAGTTTCTTTACCCCCCCTGTGTAACCATATTTTTATCTTTGATCAGCTAAGTTATAAATTTTGTGCAAGCTACTATGTTAACCTTCTGAGGTGGGATTTAACCTTATTATGTTTATACTTTTTAGGACTGAGGAGCGTGCTGCTGGGTGGTATCGTTTGACCAGGGAGATTCTCAAGTTACCAGACGCATCATCAAAGGAAAGTTCTAAAGATAAATCTCAGAAGACAAAACGTCCACAACCTCTTATAAAACTTGTAATGAGAAGGTTCAGAAACTATTTGTGTATTTGTGCCTGCATGTCTATTTTGTCTTGTTGAATTCTCAAGTCCTCAAACTTGGGTGAAGTAGAAATTTTCTAACCATTATGCGCATGGTCTACTATTTATTGCTTTTCAGGTTAGAGAGTTCTTTCCGTAGCTTTTCTAGACCTGTGCTTCATGCAGCTGCTAGAGTTGTACAGGAGATGGGGAGAAGTCGGGCTGCTGCTTTTGCTTTGGGCTTGCAGGATGTAGATGAAGGAGCACATGTTAATACATTTGCCGAGGCTGCAGATCTTAATGATTCAGATGAAAGTGCACATCCTGAAAGTATTTTTTTTTTTTGCTTCCATCTAATGGTGCATGCTTGCATTGCATTGTAAACTAGGTTTTTGGCCATCTTTATTATTATAGATGATTACAAAGGTTCTTGGTAATCATATATCATTGTTTGAAATACAAAACCAATCTTGCGCCTTTACCTTACAACTTCAAGCCTTAAGTAGACTTGGTCCTTGACAATCATAATATTTTCGCTAGATTCTTCTGCAGTATTATCTCCATGCTCTTTTTATTTTCTTATGTTGTTCCTTTGGTCGTTATTCTTTCTGGATTGGATTTTGAGATTTTTTATGATGTTATATTTGTTGGGTCATTGTTACGATATGAACCAAATATCAGAAGTCAGAAATCGAGAAAGAAAAGAATGAATCTTTATTGAATTCTTGAACAAAAACAGAACAACAACAGGAGAGCAATCTCCTTCAAGGGTTTCCCCTTCACAAAGGGTTTCCCATTTTACAACCGAGCCTTTGCTCGGTTCCCAAAACTAACAATTCTCGATCGCTTTTTCCGTTACTCTCTTCCCCTATTTATTTAGCTTCACCCTCTAACTAACGAACTGTCTCAACTAATGCTAACTAACTAACTAACTTACATTTCTCTATATTCCAAATTGGGCTAGGCCCTAACATATAATCTGTAATGTTACATAATGATCTGTTTGATGCACTGAATAGATGAGTGGGTTGTCTTACTTTGTATGCTGACTATTATCTTATTGCATACTTAATTGATATTTTGATGTAGGCATCAGAAGAACTTCTTCAGTATCTAACGGAACTGCTGGCAGAGATACCATTGCGGGTTTATTGGCTTCATTGATGGAAGTTGTACGGACAACAGTTGCCTGTGAATGTGTTTATGTACGAGCCATGGTGATCAAGGCATTAATATGGATGCAAAGCCCAATTGACTCATTTGATGAACTAGAATCTATTATTGCTTCAGAACTTTCTGATCCAGCCTGGCCAGCAGCACTATTAAATGATGTACTACTTACTCTACATGCTCGTTTTAAGGTAAATGGACGATCTCTATGAAGGATATACCACTCTTTCAGGCACACTCAGGCTTGTTTGACAAATCATTACTTGAAGGATGAGTAACCAATGTATGGTTGAATTTTAGCAATATTTTTTTTATAATATATTAATTTACTGGCTGTCAACGACCAGCTCTTCTAAAAGCTTAAGCTGTTAGGTGAAGGCTTACGAATGATTTTATATCTAATATGCCCTTCATGCAAAAGCTATTTAAGTCTCGAAGCTTGGACATTGCGCAAGCCCACCCTACCTTAGTACCTTGTGCTGAAATTGAACTTTATTAGAAGAATGAGGCAGCAAGGATCAAACTCTTGACCAATTTGTCATGAAGACTTTGATACAATGTCAAAGGCCAACTCTTAAAAGCTTAAGCTATTAGGTGAAGGCTTATAAATGGTTTTATATTAAACACGCCTATTTTCTCATAACACCTCATTAGTATATTTTGGTTGGTGAAGTTATTGTTTGTTGAAATATGTTCAAACATTGTTGTCCATGAAGGGAATAAGGATAGACGCTACAGATGTTTTAAGTGAGGATACATGAGCTTGAATTTCAGTGGGCTTTTATGAAAATGCATTTTTCTGAAGTGATCCAATGTCAGTTTGTACAACTTCATGCAAGAAATATGTTCATGTCATTTTGTATCCATGCATAATGGAAAGCATAAATTTGCCTTAACACTTATTTCAATTTTGGTTGAAAGGCTTCTCCAGATATGGCTGTTACTCTTCTTGAAATTGCAAGAATATTTGCAACTAAAGTTCCAGGAAAGGTTGATGCTGATGTGCTACAACTGCTGTGGAAGGTAACTTTGTATATTTTTACCTCAACAAAATTTGAAACTGTCATCTGTTTGGTATGCATCTGTTTATAATGGAGTGGGGAAATGCTGACAAGTAGAGTTAAATGCAAAACCATGAAACTTATGAAGCATCACATTCTCACACAAAAACATGCATCCCGGGAGACACCATGTTGAATTGGTCAAATTGAAGTTTCCTTGATGATGTTGACTTAAATGAACAGTCTATTTTCAGACTTGTCTTGTTGGAGCTGGTCCTGATGGGAAACATAAAGCTTTAGAAGCAGTCACTATTGTTCTTGATCTACCACCTCCACAACCAGGATCGATGCTTGGTCTTACTTCAGTGGACAGGGTGTCTGCATCTGACCCAAAGTCTGCTCTTGCATTACAAAGATTAGTCCAAGCAGCAGTAAGCATTGTTATTTACTCAGAAGACTTTGCTTGTTGATCAGCTTCTGTAAGCCAATAATAACTTTTAATTAAATTTCTCTCTTTGCTGACAACTTATGCTGTTAGGTATGGTTTCTTGGAGAAAATGCAAATTATGCTGCTTCTGAATATGCTTGGGAATCTGCAACTCCTCCTGGTACTGCATTGATGATGTTAGATGCTGATAAAATGGTGGCTGCTGCTAGTTCTCGTAATCCTACTCTAGCTGGCGCCTTGACGAGGCTCCAGAGGTGTGCATTCATTGGCAGCTGGGAGGTATTTATTACCCTTCTGAGTGGTTGATAACATTCATACAGAGAGAGAAAAGAGAAAGAGTGGGAAACTGAATTTCATATTTTCATTCATTGAATATTCTGATTACAGGGATCTTGTATATATACAAGTCCATTAGCTTACAACTCATAGTAACTGAATAGCTAAGTCAGTTACAACTAACTAACCAGGTAGGGATACAGTGTGCTACACTGTATCTCCTTACCATGTGTAAGAAACAGAGAATCGTATGAAGAGAGAGAGAGAGAGAGAGAGAGAGGAAGAGAGAATCTGTAAACTGAAGATTCTGTATATTGTATTGATTGAAGTCCAAGTACATAGAGTTCATGTATTTATAGTAGATGAGAGGTGTAACCACCTCCTCTAACCAACTGTGCTGACTCAGCACTACTATATCTAACTAACACTTATACATACTCACTAACATACTCCCTTAGAAACACAAGGTGTATGTGTGTGTTTTACATTGTGCTTTACATTCTAACATGCCCCCCTAGAATGTGAGGGAGTGGTTGCAATAGCCAACCTATCAACTACTCCAAGATTGGTTCTCAGTTCTTCAAATCTCTTCTGTGAAAGTGGCTTTGTTAGCAAATCAGCTACTTGATCAACCCCCGGAATGTGGCATACAGCAAGAGACTTCTCTAGGACCCTTTCCCGAACAAAAAACAGGTCCAATTCCATGTGTTTAGTCCTAGAGTGCAGCACTGGATTGTGTGACAAAGAGACTGTGCTCAAATTGTCACAGTAGACAATAGGTTTAAGGGTAGGAACCTGCAGTTCCTTGAGCAAGGATTGGAGCCTAGAACTTCAGCTGTGGTGGCTGCAAGGCTTCGGTACTCAGCCTCTGTGCTAGACCTCGCTACAAGAGTCTGTTTCCTGGACCACCAAGACACTAGGTTTGGTCCAAAGTAAACACAAGAGCCAGAAATTGACCTTCTATCATCTGTGTCTGCTGCCCAATCAGCATCACTAAAGGCCTGGATGCTGAAAGGAAGGCTCTGGGAGGCTGGTTTGAGCAGCAAACCATGACTGAGTGTGCCTCTCAAGTATCTTAGAATGCGTTTAACACATTTCCAATGCTCTTCTAAGGGCTGGGACAAAAACTGACACACCTTTCCCACACTGTAACAGATTTCAGGCCTTGTAATAGTAGCATATTGCAGGGCTCCCACTATAGATCGGTAGTGGCTAGGATCAGGTAAGTAGTTTCCCCCATGCTTAGTAAGCTTGCAGCCACTAGTCATGGGTGTAGGAAGAGATTTGGCTTCTGCCATATTGGCCTTAGCAAGCAAATCTCTGATGTACTTTGTTTGTGACAGTAGAAGAGCACCACTAGGCATCCTTTTGACCTCTACTCCCAGGAAGTAGTCCAAGTACCCAAGTTGCTTTAGAGCAAATTCAGAATTTAGCTTGACAGTCAACTCTGAAATTCTGGCTGGGAGTGAACCAGTGACAATAATGTCATCCACATATACCAACACATAGGTGGTGTGCCCTCCAAAAGTGTGAATGAACAGTGAGGGGTCACATTTGCTTGACTTGAACCCAAACTGAAGCAAAGCCTTTGTCAATCTCTCAAACCAGGCCCTTGGTGCCTGTTTTAGATCATAAATGGCCTTGTTTAACTTACAGACTTGCTGAGGATTAGTCCCAACAAAACCATAGGGCTGTTCCATATATACTTCTTCAACAAGCTGTCCATTAAGGAATGCATTATTTACATCCAATTGCTGAATTGTCCACCCTCGAGTAATGGCCAAAGTCAAAACAACCTTGACTGTGACAGGTTTGACAACCGGAGAGAAAGTTTCAGTGTAGTCAAAACCAAGTTTCTGATGGAAACCTTTTGCTACCAGCCGAGACTTGTGCTTGTTAATTGTCCCATCAGGGTTTTCCTTGACCCGGAAAACCCACTTACATCCAATTGCCTGTCTATGAAGAGGAAGATCAACTAAGGTCCAGGTGTTGTTCTTGACTAGAGCATCATACTCTAGCTGCATAATAGAATTGAGAGAATTGAGAGAGAGAGAGAGAAGACAGAAACTGAAGAAATGATTTCATGTATTTCATTGTGTCTTGAAAGTACAGTGAGCAGGGTTTATATAGAGCTGAAATATGACAGCTAAGAGCTACAGCTAAGAGCTTGCTGGCTCTGTAACTAACTCTCAACAGAATGCTGACTCAGCCATTCAGTTGAGTTACACGATGGTCCTAAGGCTAGCTAGATCTAAGCTAAGCTTATACTCTAACATTCCCCATGCAATCTCAAAGTGGTTGAGAAGTTGCAACTACATTGAGATTGGCTCTGAGAGTACTGAATCTGGAAGATGAGAGGGGCTTAGTGAAGCAATCAGCTAGCTGATCTGCTGCAGGAACATGATGAACTGAAAGAGCTTTGGTGAGCACCTTTTCTCGAACAAAGTGTATGTCTAATTCTATGTGCTTGGTCCGGGCATGCAACACAGGATTATGAGCAATGGAGACTGCACTTAAGTTGTCACAGTGAAGTTGAGGAGTGAGGAAAGGAACTTTTAGTTCAGAGAGCAGAGACATGATCCATAAGATTTCAGCAGTGGTATTGGCCATGCTGCGGTACTCTGCCTCAGTGCTGGACCTGGCCACTAGTTGCTGCTTGCGAGAACACCAAGAAATGAGGTTAGGTCCTAAGTAGATACAGGATCCAGAGGTAGATCTTCTATCATCTGGATCACTAGCCCAATCAGCATCACAATAGGCTTTAATAGGAAGAGGAGCAGTGGGTGCTGCTGGCTTGAGAAGAAGCCCATAGTTCAGGGAACCCTTTAGATACCTTAATATTCTTTTAACTGCCAGCCAATGTGTTTCTAAGGGATTTGCCATGAACTGGCAGACCTTGTTAACACTGAAGGCAATTTCTGGCCTAGTGAGAGTTGCATACTGCAATGCCCCCACAATTGACCTGTACATGCTGGGATCAGCCATGGTGTCAGTCCCAAACCTGCTCATCTTGCAGTTACTGACCATGGGAGAAGATATTCCCTTTGCTTCCAGCATATTGGCTTTGGACAGAAGGTCCCTGATGTACTTGGATTGAGTGAGCAGGAGGCTGCCACTGGGAAGATGTTTTACTTCCACACCTAGGAAGTAGTCCAAGTTGCCAAGCTCTTTGAGAGCAAAGGTGGCATTTAGTTTCTTGATCAGTTCTGAGATGAGAGAGGGTGAGGAACCAGTGAGGATGATATCATCCACATAAACCAATACATATAGACAAGTTGCTCCTTTGTTGTAGACAAAGAGAGAGGGGTCACATTTGCTGATTACAAACCCAAAATGAAGCAGAGTGCTAGTGAGCCTTTCATACCATGCCCTTGGGGCCTGTTTAAGGCCATACAGAGCCTTGTGCAGCCTGCACACTAAAGATCTGTCAGCAGATTCAAACCCAGGAGGTTGTGTCATGTACACTTCCTCAGTTAACAAGCCATTTAGGAAGGCATTGTTAACATCTATCTGCTGTATTACCCATTTGGAGGTGAGAGCCATGGTGAGAATCACCCGAATGGTGACTGGCTTGATGACAGGGGAGAAGGTCTCATGGAAATCAAAGCCATGCTGCTGATGAAACCCTTTGGCAACAAGTCTTGCCTTATACTTGTTGATGGTGCCATCAGGGTTCTCCTTGACTCTGAAAACCCATTTACACCCAATGGCTTTTCTATTGGGAGGGAGAGGAACCAATGACCAAGTCTGATTCCTTAGCAGGGCAGAATGCTCATCTTGCATGGCACTCAGCCATTCAGGGCTAGACAGGGCTTGTTTTACTGAGTGAGGTTCCAGATGAGAGAGATAGAGTCTAGGTGGAAGACACCCTGTCTTGGTTCTAGTGAGCATAGGGTGGGAGGGTGCAGAAATGCTAGGGGCAGCCTCTTCTAGGGGAGTTGAGTGTGAGGTGGTGGGGTCAGAGGACTGAATAGGTGACTGAGAGAGTGCAGGTGACTGGGGCTGGACAGGTGACAGAGACTGTTCAGGTGACTGAGCAGAGGAATGACCAGTGGAAAGTGAGTGTGTAGGGGTGAGAATGTGACCAGGTGACTGTAGGGGAACACTTGATGTAGGAGAAGGGGGAGGAAATTGATTAAGAGGTATGGGGTTCAGAGGAGGAGTCTGAAGAATAGGGATGGTAGAAGGAAAGATGGACTCAGGGGGCTGAGAAGTGGAGGTGGTGCCAGGGAAAAGTAAGGAATAAGGGAAACGAGTTTCATTAAACAGCACATCTTTGGAGACATAGATGCGACCTGAGGGATCAAGACACTTGTGACCCTTGTGTTGAGGAGAGACTCCTAAATATACACACTCACGAGACCTATACTGTAATTTGTGTTTATTGTAAGGTCTCAAGAAGGGAAAACATGCACATCCAAAGGTTTTTAGGGCAGTATAGTCAGGAAGTGTGGCATGTAAGGCATGGTAAGGGGAGGTGAAATTGGACAGAGCAGCAGTGGGTAGTCTGTTTATCAAGTGGACAGCCATAGTAAAGCTGTGATCCCAATAGGACATGGGCAGTGAGGCATGGGAGAGTAATGCTAGGCCCATTTCAACAATTTGCCTGTGTTTTCTTTCAACAGTCCCATTTTGATGGGATGTATGTGGGCATGTGAGTCTATGAACAATGCCCTGTTCAGCAAGATGATTGGTGAAAGGTCTGAACTCACCTCCCCAATCAGATTGTAGGGCTTTTATGTGTGCTGAATGCTGAGTTTTGACTAAGGCATGAAAGAGGTTGAAGGCAGTAAGAGTGTCAGACTTCTTTTTGAGAAAGTAGATCCAAGAGTGTCTAGTGTAGGCATCAACAAAGGCTATGTAGTAAGAGTAGCCATTTGAAGATGTTATGGGGGCTGGCCCCCATAAGTCTGCATGAATGAGCTCAAAGGCTGTGGTGTGAGTAGCGAGAGAGGGAGGGGCAAAGAGTCTATGAGATTTACCCAAACAACACGCAGGGCAGACTTCATCTGCCATTTTATTTGAACAAGGAACATTACACAACTGCATAATACTTTTTACAGCATTTGGGTGAGCATGACCTAGCCTATTGTGCCATGTCACATAGAAATTTGAAACAGTGTTTGTATATACACTAGCAGAAAGGGTAGGAATATTGACATTATTTGAGTTACAGTAAGAACTAGAAGTAAGGGATAGGGAGCTTATGACAGAAGAGGAAGGCTCCTTGAGAATGTTGATGTGCTTGAAACAATATAGCCCATCACTGCCTAGAGATCCTTCAAGGAGGACTTGGTTAGATCCCTGTGATTTGACAAAACAAGAGTGAGGATGGAATTCAAAGAAGACATTGTTGTCTCTAGCAAATTTTGACACAGAGACCAAGTTTTTGGTTATATTAGGCACTAAGAGAAGTTTGTTTAAAGAAAGAGTTGTGTGTGGGTGACTAGGTGAGATAAATTTAGAGTGGCCAATAGAAGAAATAGGAACACCTTGCCCATTGCCCATCAGAACTTGGTCATGTCCTCCAAAGGCAGTGCTGTAACTCAGGTTTTGAGGATCATGTGTGATATGGTGAGAGGCTCCGGAATCTGGATACCACATCTGAGAAGAAGAGAACTCCTGAGTGGGAGAAGATGCAAAGCCAAAGCTGTTCTGAGGAGGAGTGCACTGAGACCACTGAGATGACTGAGGTGTCAGGTTCTGTGAGGGTTGAAACTGATATGGTTGAGCAGCTATATAGGCAGAAGGCTGATTCTGGTGAACTACCGGTGGTCTTGGAGGCAGTGCTTGAGGAAACTGAGTTTGAGGCTTGTTAGAGCCTTGAGAGAAATAATTTGCACCAGGATGGCTAGGGACAAAGTCTTGCTCGAACCTGTGCCAGCAATTATATGCATCGTGACCATATTTATGGCACAACTGACAGGTTGGCCTTTCACCACCAGTATTGCGCCCTCCACGACTGCGACCACCATGATTACGGCCACTACGGCCTCGACCTCGATTGAAGTTCTGAAAATCATCACGTCTCGGATTTACCTCAGTATCAGAACGCGAGGCAGAAGAGGAAGATTGATCAGTGGCTTCTTTGTGAGCAAGGTTAAGTGAGACAGAGGAAGACGAGAGATCTTGCTTGTATCTTTCGAATTGAGCGTCCTGAATCGTTAGCAGAGCCTCAATATCATCGACTGGAACAGGTTCAACTCGAGCGTAAATCATCATGATAAACGAGTTGAATTCTTCTGGTAATCCTTCAAGGATGGTGTCGATATGATCCTGCTCTGTAACAGGATCACCTATCGCCTGAAGCGAATCAACCAAAGCACGAATACGCATGAGATACTCAGTGATCGAACGAGGTCCTTTCTTTGTGTTCTTCAATTCCGATCTGAACTGGCGAATTTTGGCGCGAAGGTGCGAATGGAAGAATTTGTGCACTTTATCCCAAACCTGCCAAGATTGCTTGCAATTGATGAAGCGCGGAAGAACGATCGGGGAAATTGAGCTGAGTAGCCACGTGAAGAGCATCTGATCTTGAACCAACCAGATTTGGTACGCTTCCGATTGAAGACCTAGAGCACGATCTTGCTCAGAATTGTACATCGGTAGAAAATTCTGATCGTCGAGCTTTACAGAAAGAGGTGGATTGAAGTTCATTGAAGACGAAGAAGAGGGAGCTCCTACGGTGGCTCCGGTGGCCGGAAAATCGAAGGGATTAGCGTTTTCAGCCATGAATCAGAGTAATGGCGCCAGAAAAGTAGCTCTAGATACCATAATAGAATTGAGAGAATTGAGAGAGAGAGAGAGAAGACAGAAACTGAAGAAATGATTTCATGTATTTCATTGTGTCTTGAAAGTACAGTGAGCAGGGTTTATATAGAGCTGAAATATGACAGCTAAGAGCTACAGCTAAGAGCTTGCTGGCTCTGTAACTAACTCTCAACAGAATGCTGACTCAGCCATTCAGTTGAGTTACACGATGGTCCTAAGGCTAGCTAGATCTAAGCTAAGCTTATACTCTAACACTGCATAGCCTCCTTCCAATGGGGTAAGGTAAGAGTCTCCTTAGGTGAGTTAGGTTCTACATGTGTTAGAAGAGCAGTAGACACTCTGGCCTTGGCTCTAGTGACCATGGGATGAAGATTACAGGGCTGTGGAGAGGGACTTGGAGACTCCAAGATGGGTTCTAACTGAGAGGAAGGGGATGCAGGGTATTGTGGGGTGAGACCTGAATGTAGGGAAGGTAAAGATGAAGAACTAGGAGAGGACTGAGGAGAAATAGGACTAGGGAACTGAATAGGAGACAATGAAGGAGAAGGCACTGGAACAGACTCAGGAGGAGGACTGGAAGTAGTACAGTGAGGATATGGAGGCAGAACAGTAAGAGGGACAGGGCACACGGGACTGGACTGTTCTGGATGAAGTGAGGAAGACTGTTGTGATGCAGCAGCAAAGGGAAACTTATGTTCATCAAACTGAACATCTTTGGAGATGTAAAGTCTGCCATCTCTAGATAGGCATTTATAGCCTTTGTGAGAAGAAGAATAGCCCAAAAAGGTACACTCACAAGATCTGTATTCCAACTTATTCTTGTTGTATGGTCTAAGCCAAGGGTAACAAGCACATCCAAATACCCTTAGGAAACTGTAATCAGGTTGAGTGTTGTATAGGACAGTAAAGGGTGACTTTTGAGAGAGTGTGGGAGTGGGCATTCTATTGATTAGATAGGTGGCAGTAGTAAAGGCATGATCCCAAAACCTCATTGGCAAAGAGGCTTGGGCAAGGAGAGCTAGACCAGTTTCAACTATGTGTCTATGCTTTCTCTCAACACTCCCATTTTGGTGGTGAGTGTGAGGACAAATGACTCTATGGAGCACCCCTAATTCAGTGAGATACTTGGTAAAAGGTCTAAACTCACCACCCCAATCTGACTGGACAGATTTAATGACAGTGTTGAACTGCACTTTAACTAGTTCAAAGAATTGTTTGAAGATGGTTAATGTCTCTGACTTTTGCTTAAGTAGGAAAATCCAAGTGAACTTCGAGTGAGCATCAACAATAGAGAAATAATACAAGTATCCAGTGGTGGATTTTATGGGAGATGGTCCCCAAAGATCAAGAAATAAAAGGTCAAATGGTTTGTTATAAGTAGTTGTAGAGGCATTAGAGGGCAATCTATGAGATTTGCTAAAACAACAAGTTGGACAGAAATCTATAACAGTTTTATTTATAGAAGGAATATTACACAGCTGAAATATAGTTTTTACAGCCAAATCATTTGCATGCCCTAGCCTACAATGCCAAATATAGTAGCTATTTTGGCATTTTATTAGCAACATTGCAACTTGAAACAGAATTACAAGGGTTGACAGAATGTCTCAATGGTCTAGGAGACCTAGAATTACAACTTGAAACATTAGAATCACAGCTTGATACACTAAGGCACTGAGGTGATGAAGACTGAGCTGCACCAAGAAGTTGAGGGAAAACATAGAGACCTTGGGAATTCACTTGTCCAGTGAGAAGGACCTCTCTACTGACCTGACAGATGACATAACAAGCATGAGGATGAAATTCAAAAATGACTTTGTTATCAAAGGAAAACTTACTGACACTAAGAAGGTTCTTTGTAATTTTAGGCACATATAGGATGTCATTCAATTTAAGAGTGATTGTGGATTTATGTGGTGATCTAACACAAGTAGAACCTACAGAGAGAATGGAGAGGCCAGTACCATTACCCATAAAGACCTGATGTAGGCCACAAGAACCAGTTTGCTGATGGAGATTGCCAATGTCAGACGTGACATGATGTGTAGCTCCACTATCCACATACCACATACCACATATTAGAATCAGCCATAGACCCTGATGCAACCATACTGACAGGATCTGAACCAGCTGCAACCATAGCCATAGGACCACCTTGATTTGTACCTTGAGAACCTACTGCTTGAGAGACTGTTCTGGAATTAGAATTGGACCGTGGACCAGAATTCTGCCAAGGCAGAGGCAGCAGAGGTGGTTGATTGACTGAAAGTGGAGGCTGCTGGTTGCTGAATGAATGAGAGTGTTGCCGTTGATAAGGTGCACTCTAAGGAGAATAGTGATCATATGACTGAGATCGAGAGGAATTGTAGAAATGTTGCTGATTAGGAGGAGTTCTATTGTCGAATTGAGGAGGTCTTGGTGGAGGAGGTACATAATTCTGATCAAAACGATAGTAACAAGAGGATGCATCGTGATTGGTCCGAAAGCGAATCTGGCACTCCACACCACCTCGATTGTAAGTACCTGCCGCCTCTTCCACGGCCACGATGGCCATAGTGACCATCGCGTCCACCTCGAAAGCCATTTCCAGATGAATTAGGGTTTTGATACTGATTCTGAAAGGAATTGGAAGAGGACGAAGGGAAAGAAGCTGGCACCTGATTTTGCGACGAAGAGGCAGTGTGTGCCAGATTAACCGAGAACGCATCAACCGTTGTCTTGGCCTCGAGGCGCTCGAGGCGCGACTCGTGAGAGAGAAGCAACGCTTCTATCTCAGCTACCGAGTGCGGATCAATGCGGCTTTCGATCGTTGGAAAGAGAATGTGGTATTCCTCAGGCAAACCTTCCAGAATCGAATCAATATGTTCTTGCAGTGTGATTGGAGTCCCGATCGATGCTAGAGTATCAACCAAAGCTTTGATGCGCATCAGATACTCATCGATCTTCCGATCTCCTTTTGTGATATGGCGCAATTCGGACCGCAATTGCGCACTACGAGCCTTCGTCAGCGAATTGAAATGGCTATGGAGTTCATCCCAGAGCTCCCAAGCATGACTACAACCAATCACACGAGCGTGGATTGAATCGGACAGCGAATTCAATAGCCAAATGAAGATGTGTTGATCCTGAGCTTCCCAGGCTTGGAACTCAGGATTCATTCGATCAGCTATACGATCTTCTTCATTGAGGTAGCGAGGTGGAATTCGAGGACTTACGACATAGCGCTCAAGACGATTCGCGCGGATCACAGCTTCAATCACTTGTCGCCAATGCATAAAATTACTGTCAGTGAGCTTCACCGTGACGAGTGAGGTGAAACTCGGTGCCGATTGCGCCGCCGGTGGTGGCGGCGGCGGTGGCGGTGGTGGTGGAGGATCAGTCGCGGAAGCCATGGCTAGAACGTTTGAGCTCTAGATACCATGTAAGAAACAGAGAATTGTATGAAGAGAGAGAGAGAGAGAGAGAGAGGAAGAGAGAATCTGTAAACTGAAGATTCTGTATATTATATTGATTGAAGTCCAAGTACATAGAGTTCATGTATTTATAGTAGATGAGAGGTGTAACCACCTCCTCTAACCAACTGTGCTGACTCAGCACTACTATATCTAACTAACACTTATACATACTCACTAACACCATGTACTCTATCACACCCCCCGCAAGCTCAAGGTGGTTGATCTATAGAAGAGGGATCAAGCACCTTGAGCTTGTCCCTTAAGTACTGAAATCTGGTAGGAGACAGGGCCTTGGTTAGCAGATCTGCACATTGCTCTTTGGATGGAATGTGCAGTACTTGCAGCTGTTTGCTGATGACTCTTTCTCGAACAAAAAATAAATCAAGCTCCATATGTTTTGTACGCGCATGCAGGACATGATTATGAGAAAGTGCAACTGTGCTCATGTTGTCACAGTAGAGAACTGGTGAGGGCAGGCGGTGAGCCTTTCCAAGACAACAAGATGAACAAAAATCAAAAGTTTTATTACTGATAGGAAGATTACAGTGTTGCAATACATGCCTTAGTGTGTCTTTATTTGGATGGCCTCATCTTAGATGCCATGTGTTCAGTGATACATGTGCTGTATTGACTGAAGGAATGAAAGAAACATTACAAGAAGAAGCATCATGACTAGAATTAAAAGGGAGATTTTGCTGGGGGAGAAGATGAAGATCTGTGAACTGATAGAGTCCATCAGCTCCAACCTCTCCGTGAAGCAATACTTCATTGGTAACCTGCGATTTTACAAGACATTTGTCAGAGTGGAATTCAAAGAAAACATAATTGTCCCTAGCAAACTTACTTACACTAACAAGGTTCTTGGTAATTTGAGGAACATGTAAAAGATTACTGAAAACTAATTTGACATTGGAATTGAAAGGAGAGTTAAAGGAAGTAGAACCAGAGGAAGAAATTTGTAAACCTTGACCGTTACCCACTAGGATTTGATCTGAGCCCCATAAGGCATGGGTTGCTGGATGTTTTGAGGATTAGGGGTGACATGGTGGGAGGCACCCGAATCAGGGTACCATTGATTTGAGAAGTTGTGGCTGTGAGAGGTGGTTAGCATGGCTTGGGGTACGACCGAGGGTTGGGGATTGAAGGATTGTTACTGCCATGGAGGTGGGTTGGGTTGGTGTTGCTGGTAGAAGTGATTAGGGTTTGGATTGGGGTTTTGTTGGGGAGTGAATTGCTGATCGTGTCGGTGCCAGCACGCAAAGGCATCGTGGCCAAATTTACGGCACAACTGACATTGGACAGAGCTCCGACCACCGCAGCCTCGACCACGTCCACCGCGCCCGCCTCGATAATTCTGGTTGGAGGACGCTGAGTAGTGCTGCTGATTCAGAGCCACAAGTGCTTGCGGTGTTGCATTAGAATCAACGGTGGAGGTGGCTATATTCGCAACATTTACTGTAGCAGTTGCTCTCATATTGTTCTGTCTATACCAATCGAGGCGCACTTCTTGCGCCAACAACAAAGATTCCAGTTCGTCCAAATCAAAGGAGTCGTAGGCGGGTGCTTACCAGGTTGATGAGGTTAATCGTATTCCTCGGGTAGCCCTTCCAAGATAACGTTGAACTGTTCTTGATCGGAGACAGGGTCACCAATTGAATAGAGTGCATCGACTATGGCTTTCACACGCAAGATGAACTCCGAAATTGAACGATCCTCTTTCTTCGTATTTCGAAGCTCGGTTCGGAGCATTCTTGCTCTCGCACGAGTCTTGGACTGAAAGTGATTATGAAGTTTGTCCTAAATTTGCCATGAGTGGACACATCCGATCAATCGAGTGAGAATTGGAGTCGTGACAGAGGCTTGAAGCCAAGAGAGGAGCAACGAATCTTGAAGCTCCCATCGTGTGTATTCCGGATTTAGGGTTCCAGCGAGTCTATCTGACTCAGAGAGATAACGAATTGGAATTTGCGGTGAAACAAGAATCTGTGAAGTTGATGTGCCCTTATGATTGGCTCGATCTGCTGTTTCCACAACAGGAAATTGTCCTCTGTTAGCTTCTCTGAAATTGTGAGGGAGAAAGCAGGTGGAGGAACAGCTGAGATTGGTGCCGGAGGAGGAGAATGCGGCGGCGGCGGAGGAGGTGGAGGAGGAGGAGGTGGAGGAGAATCAGAAGCCATTGAAGCTTCACCTAGCTCTTTGATACCACGATAACATTCATACAGAGAGAGAAAAGAGAAAGAGTGGGAAACTGAATTTCATATTTTCATTCATTGAATATTCTGGGATCTTGTATATATACAAGTCCATTAGCTTACAACTCATAGTAACTGAATAGCTAAGTCAGTTACAACTAACTAACCGGGTAGGGATATAGTGTGCTACACTGTATCTCCTTACCATGTACTCTATCAGTGGTTTCCCTTTATTTACCTGTTTCTTGCCTCCCTCAAAACTTGAAGTGATTGGTCAAATGGTACTACTGTGCATTATTATTTATGAGGACAACGATATGTTTTATTATGATAATTAGTGTTAGTTGGCCTCTCCAAAGTATTAATTTGGTTCAATCACTGTTTATGTGTATTTGTGCGGTGGCCTTCTACCTTGCACCAGCAAACAAACTGGTGCAATGGTGCACCACTTTGACCAACCATTCTACACCAATAAAAGTGCCAGCCTGGATTCTATTTTAGCTTTATTTTTTAACTTGGTCAAAATGTATTGCTACTTGGTTTGTACTGTTATATGTGTATATTTGTTTATAGAAAACCAAAAAAATTCAACTCATAATTTTCTATCTTCTTCCCAAGTCCCTGACCACTTCTCATCTTTCCACCACCTTTAACAATGGTTGCAGACAAATGGTTGCAGATCTGTGCTCAACATTGGCGGCGGGTTCGGCATATGCGCCGTCGGCGGCTCCGCCTTCCATTTTCTTAGACAGTGGGCGGCCTCTTCTCCATGGTCTACGCTCGCGAAAAGGAGGATCCATGGAACGTCGCCACCGCCGACGCATTCCTTTCCATGCGCCAAGGCCTCGCCACCTCTTAAAAATTCCTTTTTTTCAGATCTTTTTTTGTTTCACCGCCATCAGGTTCCGGCCTCCACCGCATATCCACCTCGAACATCGGCGATGCCATTCCGGATCTCACCCTTTCGAGTACGATGTTGAAGCCACAGTTCCTTATGGGCGGCGGACGGCGACATGCGGCGGCGGTCGGAATGGAGGTGTGGTGGGGGTGGAGGCAGTGAGGGAGAAGGGTTGAGATGTAAACATAAATCATTTACATTTTAATTTCTGTAACTAAAAATGTGATAATGAGAAAAAGAAAAACATGAACACTTTCTCATTTAGGTAAAATACACATGGTTCAAATACAGAGAAATACTGCTCATAAAAAAAATACAGGAAAATACAAGTATTATACTAAGTTGACCATTTATGCTGATGTGTCAAGTGAAAACACCTCATTGGGTGGTCAATAAGGAGCAAGATTGCACCAGCAAAACTGCTGGTGCAACTTAGACAAAACCGTATTTGTGCATGTTTTTACTAGCTGGTTATTTGTTCTTGCTGTTTAACTTAAATACTCTCTGTTAAATGGACATACAGATTCGAATTATTGCTGCTCAGGCTCTTACGACGATGGCAATCAGATCTGGTGAGCCTTTCAGGTTACAGATTTACGAGTTTCTTCACACATTGGCACAAGGTGGTCTGCAGACACAGTTCTCAGATATGCATCTTAGTAATGGAGAAGATCAAGGTGCTAGTGGTACAGGCCTTGGAGTTTTACTAAGTCCTATGATAAAGGTTCTGGATGAAATGTATAGAGCACAAGATGATTTGATCAAGTAAGATCCATATCCTAATTTAATGCTCGCATCAAAATTGCTGATCCTGATTACTGATGCTCATGAATTTCTGCTCATGAATAGGGAAATACGTAATCATGACAATGCTAAGAAAGAATGGACCGATGATGAACTGAAGAAACTATATGAAACCCATGAAAGGCTTCTTGACCTTGTTTCATTATTTTGTTATGTTCCAAGAGCAAAGTATCTACCTTTGGGCCCTATAAGGTACTAATTTATTTAAAGTTCATTCTGTATTTGGATTGGTTGTGCAAATTACGACACTCTAACATTCCCTTCTTTATGTAGTAGTAGTAGTAGTATAGATGATACATTTATACAGTTCTCTTTCATTTTTAATCACGGTGTTTTGGTTAAACCATGAAACATTTCTTTGTTGTGGTTGTGTTCATGGTATTATGTTCTTAAATATGGTTTTCCTCTAAAATTTTGACAGTGCCAAACTCATTGACATTTATCGTTCGCGCCACAACATTAGTGCATCAACTGGTTTGAGTGATCCAGCTGTTGCCACTGGAATATCTGATCTCATCTATGAATCCAAACCAGCACCTGCTGAGCCAGATACACTTGACGATGACCTAGTAAATGCTTGGGCAGCAAACCTTGGTGATGATGGCTTATGGGGAAACAATGGATCAGCAATGAATAGGGTATGAGTAGGTTAATTTATTGCTTTCTCTTTTCTGTTTTGCTTTCCTTCTCTTTTATTTGATAAGAATTAAAGTACTAATACTTACATGAGTAGCAAATTTTGTTCCCTTTTACAATTCTACATAATTATTGTAAAGGGGCCAGATCTTCCTTCTTGAATGACACTTTAACCTAAACGATATTTTTGGTTGCTCTGTTATGCTAACTTTCCCTGCTATTTGAAAATTAGTCGACGCTAAATTGAAAAAAGACTATTCTTTTGGCATTAGGTAAATGAATTTCTGGCAGGTGATGGAATAGATGCTCCCGAAGTTGATGAAGAGAATATGATCTCTAGGCCTTCAGTTAGCTACGATGATATGTGGGCAAAAACACTTTTAGAATCTTCAGAACTAGAGGTAAGGATTAAGCTAGTTCCTTTTCCATTTAACATAGGAAGCATTGGGTATTGAACTTTATTTATGGTTTGTATTGCTTAAAACCATTGTTTCCAATAACAGGAAGATGATGCAAGGTCAATGGGATCATCTTCTCCAGATTCAACAGGATCAGTTGAAACTTCAATATCATCCCACTTTGGTGGAATGAGCTACCCTTCTCTTTTCAGTTCACGGCCATCTGCTACGGTACAAATATTAAGAATGAATCTGTATTGCAACGTGTACCATGCTTCTAATTTGACACTATCCTTATCCTTTTATCCTTTATTGTTTTGCATAAAATGCTTTTTTTAGCCTCGAGAGGACTAAATACAATGCATAGCATTCTGATTTAATATGGGGATTGAATGGTCATTGGTCAAGTCTTAGTATTATGTTAGTTAGAAAAATAATAATTGTAAGTCAACTACGTCCCTGGATTAGAGATTACATATTTACCAAAATGTTCTGAAATCAGGTTACAGGTACAAAGCTAAGTGTATTGTTTATGTGAAAACCATTAATCTGGAGCTACTGGGCCTGCTCCACACCCGAAAATGAATTTCCACCATTAAGAATGTGGAATAAATGTTTTTTGGATAGGCAATTGGCCTTTAGACCTCCTTTATGCGTCTTTAGGGACTGCTGCCATCGTCATATGTCTGTATAGGATTCACTTTCTATTGTTGCTGGTGGGTGAAGATACAAGGTATCATCCGAGGGTCAAGTCACATAATTTTTAGTATATTTTTGCGTCAATGAGTTCCTAATTTAATTTTATCTTGCCTTGAATATTGTAATATCACAGATTCATTCACTTTTTAGAGTCACAGACTGTCATTCGGAACTTCAATTCTTGTATTTAAAGTTACTAGTAGAATTCTGAATCTTCCATGATCCAGACTCATTCACTTTTAAGAGTCATAGACTGTCATTGGGAACTTCAATTTTTGTATTTAAACGTACTCATGGAAATCTAAATCATTCATGAGACAGATTCATTCACTTTTTAGATTCATATACTGTCGTTGGGAACTTCAATTTTTCTATTTGAAGTTACTTATGGAAATCTGAATCATCCATGGCAGGAAAGAGCACCAGCAAGCCGAGGTAGTGGTCCCTCTATTTATGAGGGTCTTGGTTCTCCGGTAAGATCCTTTTGCCTTTTCTAGTTACATTTTATTTTTTGTGATCTTAGTTTATTTAGATATTAAATCTCAAAATCTTTGCAGATAAGAGAGGAGCCTTCGTCATACTCATCCCCTGTCATGCAAAGACATGAATCATTTGAGAACCCCCTCGCAGGGAATGGATCTCAAAGTTTCGGGTCTCAAGATGATGAACGAGTTTCATCTGGTAATCCACAATCTGGAACTGCGCTTTATGACTTCACAGCGGGAGGAGATGATGAAGTAAGTTGATTTAAAATTTTATTTGTGATTGATTTCTTTAAGGGCTCACATGGTAATGCATATTTAATATTTCTTTGAACTTGGCATCTTGGCCTGGTGTCCAATTTGAAGTGAGCAAGTAAGGGTGTAGTTATCATTGATTTGATAAATATAAAGATTTGAACTCACTAATCTAATTAGGGGGTGTTTGTTGTTCGGTTTGGATCGATTTTGAGGCAAAAAACCATCCGATCCAAAGAAAAAAAGAGCATGTGGTTCGGTTCGGTTTGGATGACTTCCTTAAAAAAAAAATCCGATCCGATCCGGTTAAATGCGGTTTGGATTGGTTCGGTTGATTCGGTTTTTACCGGCACATCATTAGTTACATATAAAAACAAATAAAAAAGATCCCAATTAAGGACATGTACAAAGAAACAGAGAGATATTAGGACATGTACAAAGAAAGATATTAGTTACAAGGTATGCTAAGTTAGAAACAGACATGTACAATGAAAGATATTAGGACAGTCCCAAACACCAAACCACAACAGCAAGGACCCCCTTAGCGCAAGAAAGCAAACTAAATCCAGGACTAAAGAAAAATGCAACAAAAGCCAAACACAACCATGCTTTGTGCCTACAACTGAGAGCCAACCCACCTAAACCACATGCTGGACAAACTATGAAACATACAGCCAAAAGTGGTCCACATGCAGCATTCCACACTTCAATAAGATCACCACCAAAAATAAAGAAAAGTCAATCTCAGAAGCTATAGTTGTGCACATAACACCACCAAAAACAATAAATCCAAGGCAGAAAAAATTGAAAAAAAATTCCTGATAGCAGTCCACCTTCCCCATAAAGTGACTTTAGGGCTTGTTTGTGAGTTTTGGAGGGGAAGGGAGGGAAAGGGAAGGGAATGCTTTGAAAGAAAGCAAGGGGGAAAGGGATTGGGGAAGGGAGGATACTCCCCCACACACCTTGCATAGGCTTATTTTTTAACCAAAATCAAAAACCTCCAATTTGGGGGAACTAAACAATTGAACTAGAGGAGGATTTTGGAGGGTTATCTTCCCTTCCCCCATCCCTTTCCCCCTTCTTTTTTCCAAAGCTTTCCCTTCCCCTCCCCTCCCTTCCCCTCCCAAACTCACAAACAAACCCTTAGGAAAAAGAGCTTACCATCTCCAAGGTAAAATGATTATAACCAAGTAATATCCAAAACAACCTCCTCGTGAACTACTGATGCATTTCTAGACAGAAATGAAGAGAACGGACCTGTGTTTCTCAGCCAAAGATGTAGCAACAGCAGTATATGTTTCAAAAGTAGGAGAGGAGTCGTGGCAGCAAGGCAACCCACAGTGTACCTCTCCAAATTAGAATTCCACCGCCGCCGTCCTCCTCCACTACCTCTCAAATCGAAAATGCAGCGAAGAGAGGAAGGAAGGCAGTGGAGATGCAGCGGCGAGGTGAGGGAGATGCGGCGAAGATGGCAGGCGGAGTGGGAGAAGCGGCTGCTTGGGCAGGCAGCGTGGGAGAAGCACGAATAGGGACTTAGGGCTTTGAAAGCAGGGGTGATTCGTGAACTGAGAAGTAAAGGTGAGGAATAAGGTCTGATTGAAGTGCAAAATGCGGGAGTCAACATGTAAAACACTGGGGGTCTATTTTTTATTTGAGCCTTAGTTCAGTTTCAGGAAAGCAAACCGAACCGATCGGTTGTCATAAAAAGTGATCAAAAAAATCCAAAATAAGTCGGTTTTTAGCGGTTTTTTGTTATTTTGGATCGATTTGCGGTATTTTTTTTTTTTGTCGGTTTGGATCTGAACACCCCTAAATCTAATGATAGATACACTCTCTTACTTGCTCACTTTGAGATAAACTCACTTTTGAGCGACTTTATCCCAATTTGCCAATGTTATATTGAGACGTGCGAATAAGATTGGTTATTTTAAGTGCAAACATAGAGATAATTAATTTCATTATTGTTGCTGGCAGTTGAGTTTAACGGCCGGAGAAGACGTTGAGATTGAGTATGAAGTAGATGGCTGGTTTTATGTAAGTCTGAGTAGATATCCTTTTGCTTTCAACCATGCATAGGTAAAGCAGTTGTACCCCTTGTAAGTATATGCCTGGTGTTGATTGCCTACCTCTTGCTGCAGGTTAAGAAGAAACGTCCTGGCAGGGATGGCAAGATGGCTGGACTGGTCCCTGTTTTATATGTTAATCAATCTTAATCTTGTATGAAACAAGTTACTGTCTAATAATTCCGTCACGATGCAAAGGGCATTTCCTTTCTCTTGATCTGCATTGCGTCCATCCAAAGGTTCACTATGCTCTTTGCCTCTTTGCGTATGTCATCCTGGGTGTTTTTTAGTGTAAAAATTTTACCCATATATTTCTTGTGCCCTGGTCCCCATTTTGTCAAGTTGTATACTATCGAAGTATCATTTACCATGGTAATTGCGTGCGATAGTCTAGTCATTCATTCTAGGGATTTCAATTTACTAAATACACGTTTTGAATGTATCGTATGGTCTATTGGAAATACTTGGATGAGTATGTTGCACTTTTTATACGGAGTTCATTATATAAAGTGATAGTTTCAAATTTTCCAATGTCAGCAATTATCATCTTGATACCTACAATGCATGCATATGGACAACCTGAGTAAACTTTCGACGTGCTGGTCTTCCTAACATCTCGAGCTCGATTTTCAATTTTTCCAGTGAACGCTTATTTTCATTCTTCAAATTAACTTATTCTCTAGATATGACTTTTGCATCGAAAATAACTTGCTCCACCAATGCAATGGTTTTTTAATTCAGTGTTATGGGAGAAGCGGGATATGTATCTGGATACTTTTCCTTTTCCTTGTTATGTTTGGATTGATGGAGTGAAATGATTATTAGTAATTGAGTAGAGATGAAAAGGCCTTAACAATTTGTTTAGGAGTTTTTTAAGTAATTGAATGAAGTGGTTAAGAATGGGAATCTTAATTGATCTATATCACTCAAATCCTCAAATTTTCATAATTTGGTGGATTTAAGGAATCAGAGCAAAGAGTCTGAAGAGGCTTAATCCTTTAAGATATATTGGCTGGTGAGCTGATTGGTCATTTGATGAAGAAGATGATGGCAATAGCAATGACACAACTCTTTGGGACATCATGGTGGCGAGGAAGATGACTATGACATTGCTGTGGTGGCTCCGGCATACTGTTAATGGTGCTAGGAATGGAGTATAAGGAAGAAAGACTATTCTAAGGGTAAAAATATAATTTATGTTCCTATTGAATTAAAACATAAATGTTTCCAAACAATATTAAAACTTGCTATACTGCAAGTAAAAATATAAGGTCCACCAGTACCATAAACAGCTTATAGTCAGAGTACTCTCTATAAGATCATGTAAATCAATTCAGTAAACACTTCATATTTATTATCTTTAACACATCCATAGAATCAAACTGGTGTTTTAATATAGAGCTATGTTGACATACCTTGAACTAGAAAGTTGGCAACAGAAAAATTGTTTGAATTGTAAAATAATTATTCAATAAGAGATACGAGTATTACTACATAATCTTCCAGGTTTTTAATTTGGGACTTTAAAGATACCTAGAAATAACAGTTATGCCTATCATGACTACAAGAAAGGTTACGAAAGAACAAAGAAAGGGAGAGGATATATTTAGGATGCATATGTTTTTATACTTATTATTTGTAGAACTAGCTAGTATACCCACGACTTGTACAAGAGTTGATGTTGGTCCAAATTAAATCCTATATCACGCTTCATGAGGATAGAGGCGAATGGGAAGGTCATTAGCAGGCATAGGCATAGGATCAACGACAATCTTTTCATCTGGAATCAACTTTTCCCAGCACTTGAACCTTTTAACTAAATTGTGCATGAAAACCAATATTTCCAATCGGGCATACTCTTTTCCGGGGCACATCCTTGGTCCTCCACCAAATGGCACAAAAGTGTAGGGAGCTGGCCCGTTTCCTTCAAATCTGCTAGGGTCGAATTTCTCTGGCTCCGAGAAGTATTTTGGATCCTTATGGGTTGAATGTGCACTCCAATACAACTACATACATAGCCAAAAAAAAAGATTACCTCAAAACAGTGTTTTAGAACCAGACCATACTAGTCGATACTCGATTCATTAGATTACCTCAAAACAGTGTTTTAGAACCAGACCATACTAGTCGATACTCGATTGAATGAATCGGTTAAACTGTGAACCAATCATATATCTAATTCAAGCGTTTTCGGTTTCCCATGGAACAATGCTAACATCATACTCCTCTTAACATATCTCTCTGTTATTGAGTGGATTTCATTGGGATCATGTGTTTTGGTGGGTCTCACATTAAATCTACCTAATAATAGAGAATGTATTAAAGATAAATGTGATAAAGTGTGTGTTTTTAGCATTTTTGTAGAGAAAATTTAGGGTAAGGGGATGGTGCCCCAGTCCAAGGCAGGGAAGGGAAAACCTTTGGGCTCCATGAGTACTTATAAAGCGATTTACATTTACCTCACACAAGGAGACTAGTGGGGGCTCGAACCTGCAACCTGTCAGATGCGAGACCCTGTCATACTCCATTAGACCAGCCCCTTGGTTTTTTTAGCATTATTACAGTTTTAAAAAAAAATTAACTGATTGAATTAAATCAATTAATAGGACGATGACTTGGAGATCTCTCTAGTTGAATCTTTGGTTTGGTTTTTAAAATAGCCTCACTCATGTCTTCACTCTTCCCATGTAATTAATAGCATTTTATATTATCATCCTCCTCATTTAAATAAAATTTAAAGAACAGAAACAAAATAATCCTCTGATAAAAATCAAGCACATATATGTGTGTTTGTAAATTTTACGAAAATCCTTATATATTTTAATTACCTTCCACCCTTTTGGAATTGAGAATCCATTGAAGGTAAAGTCATTGATGGCTTCCTTGAAGGATCCTTGGACTGGAGGAGCAAGTCTCATTACTTCACAAGCTACGTTCCAAGAGTATTTCATCTTACTCAAGTCATCCCAATTCAACAACTCTCCTGGAGATTTTGATTTTGAAATTTCCATTTGTTCTAAACGAATTCCACACAAGGAACACAAATATATAAGTATGTATATCACAAATAATCAAGGCATTTATTCATATAATAACTGTCTTAAGTTTGAGCCACCAAATCAAAATTGAGCTTTCAGGCTCGGCATTGATAAACAAATGCAAGCAAGTCTTGAGTTTTTCCCCCTAAAGTGAGTAAGAGTATATTTATCACTAGATGTTAACATTATGTTATATTTTTTATTAAAAATAAAAAATAGATAATCTTTACTTTCTTATTTCAGAGACAATTTAACTTTTGATGGGTTTTCTTTTTTCTATTGACCTGGATCATTATGAAAATATATTGTTTATTATGAGTTTGTTTTATATAAAAAAAAAAAAATCATCTCTATTAATTGTAACACATGCAATTTTCAATTTAGAATTTTAATATATTTTTATGTTAAACTTATATTATTAGTTTTTGTTTCGATTAATTTGAATTGAGATTTTAAAATTCTAATTCTATAGCTTTGAGATTAAGCTTTTATTCAAACCTAAATGTTTACTCAAGCTTAAATTCAAAATTAAATCAAACAGGGTCCAAATATGAGATTCTGAGTAATCCGAAATCAATGATTGTTGAAGTAGTAAAGTGGATTGAATCATCTTCTTTTTTTTCTTTCACATTTTCTTTCATGCTATGAGAAAAAAGACACAAAAGCAAATTTGAACGAATCTCACAAACAAAAGTAAATTTATTTGACTCTTTTTCTCTTATATAACATGAGAGGAAGCATAAAAGAAAATAAAGAAGATCCTAATTCAATTCTTTAAAAGATGTTTGGTTTACTAATGAATGTTGGACTGATAAAAAACATTAACCTACAAATACGATTATATTAATAAAATAGTGATGAAGCTTGAGTTCAAAGGTCAAGTGGTATATGCCTATACTTCATCATCAAAAATTTAATAAAAATAGCCAGAGCTCCAAAATTCAACCTGATAATGAGGGATCAATGGTCATCCTCGAAAATTTATTTGGAAGGTTAGTACGTAATTTAAACGCCAACCGAATCATGTGAAATTTCGTGAGAGATTGACATTGTACATGTTCTGATGTTCATTATTGTTCAGTGGGTGAGACAAGTTTGACATGTAGATAGTGTGGTAGAGCTAAAGTAGCAAAAATCATACATAGTTAAAGGGTCATCTTAAAATAATAAAAAATAAACTAAACAAGCTTTTTGGAAAACTTAGTTTGAAAGATGGCTGAAGCCCTTGCATGTAGACTTGATGTCTTGAATCACTGACAACTGACATGTGACAGAGAAAAAAAAACAACTTTGTCATTTCATGAATTTTTTTTCCTCTTTACTATGTGAATTTTTTGTTTTTTTAAAATTTTAATCTGATCCTATCTAACCAGCTTTGAAAAGCTATTTAACAAAAATTTTGAAGGGGAGTTATAAGGATGACTACTTATAGGGGTTGAGAGGTATATAAGGAGGGCAAAGTTGGATCCATATCCACTAACAATTAACACACTAACATAAAACTGACTTTGGCCTGTAATTTTGAAGATTTAGTATGAATTGATATTAAGTTTTAATCAGCAAATTTCACTGAAATGATTGAAAACCAACTAGAAAATGAATAGATAATCAACTCACCCTGATAAACTCTATCATAAACATGAGGGAGCTCAGCAAGGTATTTGACTATGAAAGTGCATGCAGCACTAGCAGTGTCATGTCCTCCAATCAAAAGGCCAAGAATCTTATCAGCAATATCCATCTCATTCATATACTGTCCATCCTCATTGCATGTCAACAACATGTGAGACAATATGTCTTGTGCTGGTGATGCTTTCCCTTCAACCAAATCCACCTTCCTTTGCCTTATGATCTCCAACAGCTCCTTCCTTATGAATTTGGAGGCTTTGATGGCTTTGTTGAAAGGTGTTCCTGGCAAATCAATGGGCAATGTTATGATTCCTCTGGCCAATAGATGGAAAGAGTCTGCCAATTTGGCTATGTGGTTCTCATCCTCAATGCTCATGAACAAACGGCAGGCCAACAAGAAGGTGTACCTGTTGAGTGTTGCCATGTATACACACAAAATTAACATAAAAATTGATAATGATAATTTGTTGAGAGTATGATAACATAGAGAGAATTGAGTGAATTGGAAATTCATTTAACAGTGAGTGAGCAAAGCTCTTACAAGTCTAACTACTTCAATAACTTAGTAACTAACATAACTAACAAGTCCAACTAACTATCTGAAATGTTAAAAAAAGAGTAAAAGTTAATACTCCCCCTCACTTGAGAGGTAGATGTGCTAAATGCCCAACTTAGACAATAAGGATGGAAAATAGGAGTTCTAAATGGTTTTGTAAGGATATATATCAGCAAGTTGGTGAGCTGATTCGGTTGTTACTGGATAAGAGAGTGTGTCACTTATAAGAGCTTTTACAAGTCTAACTACGACGGCTTTTAGGATGAGCGACGTTAGGAAGTCGCTCACCGTACATTACATGTTTTTATCTGTCAGATCTTGTAAAATAAAATTGGACGAATGAGATCAATATATTACAACCGGATCTCTCGATTGCCCTCCCGAAACCCCATCTTAATCGGAATTGGGGATTTCATATTGGAACTTTTCTTACTCTTCTTCTTGCCAATAAAAGATGTTTCGGGTTCAATTTCGATTAGAGAGAGATTGGTTCTTGATCTTCTTGTCTTGTCTAAGTCTGAGAGTGAGAGAAGGCATGGTGACACTAGAGAGAAAACATGCGTCTCATATATATATATATATATATATATGTGTGTGTGTGTGTGTGTGTGTTATATATAAATACAATAGAAGCTAATATAATTACTATCTTCAATCATAGGTGTATATATGTTACAGAATCAGAATATAAGGTGGTTTGTTTAATTAGCCTTTCTGTTTATCAAAACTATTTTATAAAACAGATTTTAAGAGCTATTTTTTTACAAGAAAAGAATAAAAGAAATTTATTTGGTAACACTATTTTAAAACCATATTAAAAAATTAGAGAACAAAAGAAATCTGCATGATAAATTAATTTATTCAAACTTTTGGTTTGGGTGCACGTTTTTCAAAAAGGAGAACTTGGCAGGCAATGATGAAAGAAGGTGAGCAGCCCTAGCTTGGTGGTTCTCCGGCAATGACAGCAACATGCAGCGGTCTAGGTTGTGGCTTTGAAGTTGGTGGCGTAAGTAGAGGTGGTCCTCGTGGTTGAGGTCATAGTGGATAACTGGATTTAGGGTTTTGGGTGCTTCTAGAAAACAGATTTGCCACTGTGAAAACTAAAGAACAATGAAACAATCGTTGAGAACATCTCAAAGACGTTCTAGTTTTTTGTTTTAAAAATGAACGTTTTCAAAACAAGTTTTCAAAATCAATTCAAGAATGTTAACCAAAAAAAAAATCAATTCAAGAATTAATAATTAGCTCAAAACAAGTTCTTTTAATTTTTAAATAAAAATTATTTTTGAGAATAGGAATCGAACAGGTCCTAAAATGTAAAAGAAAAAATGAAATAAGCGATCATGTCAAATAAAAAAAAAATTTCTTGTAAAAATATGAGTAATATTTGTATAAATATAATTTTGTGAAATTGTTGTAAAATTAATTAAATTAAGCATATACATACATGTTTAACTAGGTAGTAGAGACTCTTCAATAAATAAATAAATAAAAAATCTATCTTATGTATTCAAGTCAACATCTAATTTGCGTGAAGTTACATGATGAGTTAGGTTTGAAATACATGTCTAATATACATAATTTTACACGTATCAAATATTTGATAATAATAATAATAATAATAATAATAATAATAATAATAATAATAATAATAATAATAATTAAGTTTCTATTTAAGAGTTTATCCTACCGTATGTACTTCTTGGACCTCTATTAATGTAAAGAATTAAGGCGTGTAATGTCAAGTAATTGAATTAATTAATTAAGAAAAAAGTTTATTTTTAGAATAATTAAATGTTAAAAAACAATGGCCAAATAATTAATAGTTTAATTGTCACTGACAATATAAAGTTTTTTAGACTATCAACGAATCACCAATCATGATATGGATGACTACAAAGATAGTAGTTGGGATATTAATAATAATAAAATTTTATCGCCGTCATAATTTATGATTGGATGTCTGTATAAAAAACTTTATAATGTCAGTGTATAGTAATTAAACCGAGTAATAAAACTCAATAACCGGAGACTCTTTTAGAGGTGCATTTTGCAACAAATGCTAACAGTCATTAATGAATCACCTCTTGGCCAAGGGGTACACGGTGACTTCAGTCTTGTTCTCCCAAAACGATGCAAAGTGTCTCTGTGCTATGGTATCCATCACACCAATGTAACGATGCAGAGCTTCAGGGTTGAGAAACTGAGGCAACAACTTTCTCATCTTCTTCGCTTCTTCCTTAGAATTGGTCTGAAGAGAAGTGGGAAAAATCTTGTTCACACTCTCAGGCCACCATGACATCACAAGCTTGTTCTCATTAGAAAACAAGAACTTGTTGCATGATGCTCCACAACACACAACCGTAGGTTCCATAAAGAGTGATGTTCTGAATAGTTCCGAGGAGTAGTTGATCATGCGGTCGAAGATGAACTTTTCAGGGTGACCCTTTCTTCCTGTGGAAAAAAACTCAATGCTCTCACCGATCATAGGGTACCCTATGTTACCGGGTGGCAGGTTTGGGGCGGTGAAGGGAGATTTGTGCTTGTAGAAAAGGAAGAAGAGGGAGAATATTGATACTAATGAAACAAAGAGAATTAGCATAAGGGAGAAGTAGAAATGCTCCATCATGCTTTTGTTGTGTGTGCGAGCGTTTGTTTTTCTCTTGGGTGGAAAAGGAATAAAGAGGACGTTGTAATTATTATATTTAACTTGCAGTGAGGCAAAGGGTTGGTGCCTTAGTGGTGTGTATGAAGTGCCGCTATGCCCGCTATTTATAGGCGAAATGTTAGGGGGTTGCATCTTCGTGGGAAAGAGAATATTGAGAGATTCATTTTTATTTTTTATGCTACAAGAGCATCCGCGGTGGTAGAACCAAAATTTGGTTCTTAACACACATATGGTAGGTCCAAAGATGTCATGAGGTTCTTATGACTAAGAACTGGTTCTTAAATTTTCTGCCATTGGAGTTGGCTGATTTACCATTAAAGTTGATCTAATACTAAGAGATTGATTAAGAGTCTGAAGACATTTGCTATATTAGCAATATTATCAACTCCAATACTCCTCACTCAAAAGTGGTTGGTAGGGGTGAAAGTGGACAGTTTCTCAGTAACTTTACCGAGTTCGAATCCTGAGTTATTATTTTGGGAAGACTTTAATCTCACAAAAGTAGGTGAGAATCATATATAATATTAATATAGAAAAACAAAATAAAATTAACTACAATTAAATAATACAAATATCAAATAATAGGTTATAATAGGCTATAAGAGTAAGAAGACATTTAGCAATATCAACTCCAATGCTCCTAGTCCAAATGTGGTTGGTGACGGTAGAACCAGGGGCGGAGCCAGAAAATTTAATTGAGAGGGGTCAAAATCTAATTTACATAACATAAAATAAAATAAACTAATATATAAAATCAAATCATATGATACAAATTTGATATATGGCTAACAAATTAATATAATATAAATTACTCAAATAGATATATAGTTAACTTTAGTCAATTTAGTGTATAACTAAAATCATCACTTCTTCGGTTGTGTATGAGGATATTTCATGGAGTAAAAATCATCTATTATCATATGTGATTTTTTTTATTAATTTATTTTTTAATGTAATTAAATAACTGTATCTATCCTATGGTTATAAAAATGTGAAATAGAAATATTTGAAATTATACATGTTGTAGTTGAATTTGAGGAAATTATTAATTTTATTTTGGTATAAGAGTCAATTGTTATATATATGTGAATTTAATTTGTATGCATTGTCAGTATAAAGATTTTTACACTATCAACCAATCAAAAATCATGGAATTGATGACTTTTAAGGTAGTTAGGATAATAGTCAAACATTTTTAATTATGTGTCAATCTCTGATTGGTTGACAATGTAAAAAAAACTTTACATTGTCAGTATATACCAATTAAATTTTACACACACACACACACACACACACACACACACACACACACATATATATATATATATATATATATATATATATATAACACAAAAATTGAACTTGGGGGAGGGGGCCATGGCAACCCTTCGCCACCCCTTCCCTCCGCCCCTGGGTAGAAGTGGATTGTGTTCCCAAGTAGTAAACTTTACATTTAAAGTCAGAGGTTCGCATCATAGAATTATTATTTTAGAGAGGGCTTTACCTAATCACCACATCTGACTCAAAGATTAGTCTTACAGTTTTCTCTATGAGATATGTGGTCAAAGACCAAAAACTCCAATGCTCCTCACTCACACTTGTGTATATATATATATATCATTTAATTATAAATAAACAAATACTAAATGCACACCTTTATCTTTCATATTAGGATTGTCTCTAGCCACTTTGTCTCCCGTCCTTGTATCTCTCTCTTCCTTTTCCTCTTTTTCTCCCTCATATACCCTCCCTTTATTTTCTCTCCCCTCCTCTCTTTGCTGTTGGTACTGGTGGACAACAGGAGACAATCCAAATTATTATCTTTTATATGATATGATTTAGAAAGTAGGTGAGAATCATATATATAATATAAATATAGAAAAACAAAATAAATTAACTACAATTAAATAATACAAATTATACAAATATAATACAGTAGGTTATAAGTGTATGTAAATAATGTTATTCTAATTATAATTAAGTTCACGCTATTTTTAATATACCTACATTTTAATTTTACTATATTTTTTTGATCAGCATTATAATTTTACTATATAAACATGTATGAAAAATATGCGTATCGAAAAGTAATGACGCGTGACTATCATTTTCTACCAACTACTCGTGTACTACTGTATGTTTGTCATTCAATTCTGGCTTGCACTCATCTTTTCTATATGACGTCGTTTATATCTGCATATAATTATTGTGCTTTGAGTATGGACATAGTAGATAAGACTTACGAACTGAATTCGGCAAAATTCCAATTATCTGATTACGGGTCAATGGAGAGTAGCGGCTCCATAAATGAGATTTTCTTCGTTTAAGTCAACAGTGCTTCTGCTTCAGGCGCGTTTTTGCTTTCACTGCATCCATTTAATTTCAACTTGCGAGACAAAATTACTCACACTTTCGAATACCCGCATAAGTATAATTTCTATCACTTTGAGATGAAATTATCTTTATTTTCTTTATTATTTTATACTTTTTACTGGTTAAACCTATAATAATAACTTTTTTTCAAATACTTATAGTATATTATATAATATTAATACAATATATTGTTATTTTATGTTACTAGTTTTTTTGAACCCGTGCGATACACGGGTCATCAATTATTATTATTAATTGATAGCATTGTTATCATTAATAACTTGATTTGTGCATTTACATTTACATAACCCTTTATTTGGCATTAACCCAAATTAAGTCTATCATATCAATAGCAACATTACACAATGCAATAATAAAAATAACAATTAGAATAAGTATGTGGTTAAAAAAAAATTTGAACTCCAAAACATTGTGCAATTGGTGATAGTGGTTACATTTATGACCTATACATTGAGGATAAGAAATTGTGGCCATTAACAGAGAAAGTAGTAGGGATTGTTTCATGTAGATAGGTCATAGTAGACAATCGACCCAATCTCATTCAATTTAACTAATAAGTATAATGTATTAAATCCTTTCTTTACTTATTTCACATTTTGGCTTCAATCTTTCCTTCCCACCCACAGCCGCATCTTCTCCTATATGGTGTGTCTAACTTCTCTCAATCTTTGTTTCACTCCATTGAAATTATGTTTTCTTTCCCTTTCCTCTTTGCATTTACCTATATTCAATGTTATAGAGAAAACATTTTCTTAATTACACGAACAAAAATTTGTTTTTGATATGTTCTATAGTGATTATGGTAACATAAGTTTGTTCTTCCTTTATTTAAATTTCAATTGATTAAACTCTTAACTTTCAAAAGACTTATAAATTGTTGCCATAACAATAAACAATCCAACCTTGTTTTCATCAAATGTTAATGAGTACATTTAAATTAACCATCATCGAAGCAAACAAAGTGGAATGATAATACATGAAAAAAAAAAAAAAAAAACTTGACCACAAAGAATTCAATTTTTTATGGAAAAAAAAATATTTTCTGATGGGTAGCATTTGGGAGTGGGTTAGAATACAATTAATGCACCTCTGTCACATTGCTAAAAAAAAGGTTTAATTATTGAGTTGGTCCCTGAACTATTTGAGAATTTTCAATTAGGTTCCTGAACTAAAAAAATTCTAATTAGGTCCCTGAACTTATATAAAATTTTCAATTTGGTCCCTAAACTAAAAAGTTTGTAATTGAGTCCCTGAACTTATATAAAATTTTCAATTAGGTCCCTAAAGTAAAAATGTGACTATATAAAATAAAAAGTAATAAATATAGATGATGAAATTTAGGGGGAAAATATTGTTTGACATAATAATAAAATAACAAAAGATGAATATAAGAGAAAAAACCCACCATTTATAATAATAATAATAATAATAATAATAATAATAATAATAATAAAAAATGGAAAATAAAACTTAGTGAAAAAACTATTGTTTAGCATAATAATTAAATAAAAATAGATAAATTTGATTAAATAATGAAACATGAAATTGTGCTAGAAAATCTATGTTTTATAACAAAACATTAAGAGATTAAACTAATAAACCTCAATTTAAAAAATATAAATAAAATAAAATAAGCCTCAATTAACAACATAGTTATCATTTTAAATAATAAATAAAATAAAGAATCTAGTTAAGTAAATATCACATCTTAGTTTGATTGTCAAATTTATTTTGAGTTATTTAATTTATTTTATTATTTATTATCTTATTTTATATTTTAATTGAGGTTTTTATTAAGTTATTTTAATATTTCTTAAATAATATTTTTGCTTGCTATGTCAATTTTTATTATTTTAATTTTTTTTTTCAAGTATTAAATATTTGACCCATTTTAATAACTTAGTAATTTGTTATAAAACATGAATTTTCTACATTTCACATTTCATTATTTTGTTATTATCATTTCAAGAACTAAATTTTGTTTCTCAAATTTATTTATTTTATTTAATTATTATGGTAAACAATAGTTTTCTCACTAAGGTTTATTTACTTTTATTATTATTATTATTATAATAATTATTATTATTATTATTATTATTATTATTATTTTAAATAGTGAGTTTTTCTTTCATATTCATCTTTTGTCATTTTATTATTATCTCAAACTATAATATTCTTTAAATTTCATCATATATCATTTATTATTTTTTATTTTATATATTCACCTTTTTACTTTAGGGACCTAATTACAATTTTTTTAGTTCAGGGACCCAATTGAAAATTTTATATAAGTTCAAGGACCTAGTTAGAATTTTTTTTAGTTTAGGGACCTAATTGAAAATTCCCAAATAATTCAGCGACTAACTCAATAATTAAACAAAAAAAAAAGGAAACAAATTTGAGCTGTAAAAATAAATAAAAAAATTTGAAGAAAAAAATGAAATAAAAATACCCAAAGTGAATGTAGGGATGGCAATTTGTACCCTACCTATTGGGTACCCGCAAAAATTACCCACAATGGGTAGGGTAATTACCCGCACAATGAGTAAGGGTCCGGGTACGGGTAATTACTCGTAAATTTGAATGGGTACGGGTGCGGGTACGGGTACTATGATACCTATCTCGCCCCAAACCCGCATATATGTATATAATTATTTATTTATTAATATGACTAATTACTAATATATATAATTTTAACTATAATACAAAATTTAAAACCAAAATTAATATAAAGAGTTGCATTTATAATTCCTTTTTGGATCTTTTTATTTATTTAAATATTTTGATTTGTAATATTTATTAGTAGATTTAAAAGACCTTTGAATCGTTTTTTAATTGTTATAACTTTCTTTTGTTATTTATTGTTTTTTCATTGTTAAAATATGGGTAACGAGTGCGGGTACGGATACTTAGGTACCTAAAGGGTACGAGTAAAGATACTAAAGTTGCTATCCATAAGGGTACGGATCTGGGTAAAGATAATTTTTTCAAACGCGTATATGAAGACAGGTACTATAATACCCTACCTATTGCCATCGCTAAGTGAATGACAACCGCCTAAGGCAATGCAATAATTTAAGTGGTCCACGTTATTTTAGTTACTGCCACAAAAAATAATAAAAATATTGAAATGAAAATAGGTGGAAAGCAGCCCCACCACAAATTGGGACCCACGATGCCGGAAAAAATTGACACGTAAATGTACAGTAAAAACATGAACTCAATCTTTATATTAGTATGATATAATTTTATTTTCCTTTCTTTTTATTTTAGACTCTTAAATATTCACAAATATTCATATATATCAGCTATCCGTATAAATATCTATGGATATTGATACGGATGGAAGTAGGGGAAGTACTATCTCCACCCGCCCCATTGTCATCCCTGTTTGCAAGCGGAGTTTTCCCATTCCCAGCGGCTAGTGATTGATTTGTTTTAATCTAAAACCATTTTTGCACAAACAAATAAAAAAAACACTAAGACGATTTTAAGAGAAACCAATGTCGGTTGAAAAACACGGATACCAAAAAAAAAAACAAAAATGATATTTTGACACACTTGCTGGACATCAATACGACGATACCGTATGTGCCGCACTGTGCGGTATTGTAGCTGCATTATAGCGGGGTTTTTTTTATGTTTTTTTTTATAAATAATTTTTTTAGTTAGGTATGTGTAAATATCTGGTGAATCAGGTATAAATATCTGGTGACTTCAGTTCATTATCTGGTGAATGAGTTTTTTTTTAGAAATAAATTTTTTGGTTAAGTATGTACAAATATCTGGTGAATCAGGTACAAATATCTGGTGAATTCAGTTCATTATCTGGTGAAGGAGTTTTTTTGAGAAATAATTTTTTTGGTTGAGTATGTGCAAATATCTGGTGAATCAGGTACAAATATCTGGTGAATTCAGTTCATTATCTGGTGAATGGGTTTTTTTTTTAGAAATAAAATTTTTCGTTAAGTATGTGCAAATATTTGGTGATTTCAGTTCGTTATCTGGTGAATGGTTTTTTTTTTTTAGAAATAAAATTTTTCGTTAAGTATGTGCAAATATCTGGTGAATCAGGTACAAATATCTGGTGAATTCAATTCATTGTCTGGTGAATAGATTTTTTTTTAGAAATAAAATTTTTCGTTAAGTATGTACAAATATCTGGTGAATCAGGTACAAATATCTGATGAATTCAGTTCATTTTCTGGTGAATGGGTTTTTATGGATAAATTTTTTTGTTAAGTATGTGCAAATATCTAGTGAATCAGGTACAAATATCTGGTAAATTCAGTTCATTATCTGGTGAATGGATTTTTTTGAGAAATAAAATTTTTATTTTTTTAAAAAAGTCAAAATTAAAAAAAAAAAAAAAAAACTACAGTAGTGCTACAATAATGCTACAGTCTCGTAGATGTCTCGTATGATGTCGCTGTGGTATGTTCAAATATCACACCTGAAAAAAAAATATCTTTAGTTGATAGTTTCCTTAGGAAAAAAGATTGATAGATCATAGATCATTGATTACAGAAATAGGTTGTGTCATACTTAAATAACATTTCTCAACCAAAAAAACAGGTTAAAGTCATATCACATAAATAATTCGGATTAGGACATGTCGGAGTCAGTGTTATAAAACTCGGATCGGACCGATCGGTTCGACTGGTTAGCCCGGGAATCGATCGCCAGGCCGGTCCGGTTAGAATGTTGGACCGTTTAGTACATCGACCCAGATTGACCTAGTTGACCCAGTCGGGTTTTTGTGAAACTCGGTTGACCCGATCAGAAAAAACCGGTTGACCCGGCGGGTTTTTTTTTTTTTTTTTGAATTGTATTTATATTATAATGATACAATGATATATTGATTTCTGATACTAATAATATTCAAGTAATATATTGATAATTATTTGAACTGATATAATACTGACACTATATTATACTCAATATTATTCTCTATAATATTGAATTGTTTTTTAGTCAAAGATGTCTTCTACTGAATCTGAACCACAATCTGAACTACTGAACATTTTAAATTATGTTTGGCCTGTGTATGAATATTTTTTAAAAAAAATTTATGCATATCGAGTCAACTCCTGCCAAATATTATATACATACATAAGTCAATCATAAGAATTTATATATTTAATATATAGTGGTTTATCTGATTTAACCAGTGACCTTGATTGGTATTTGTTTAATTAGATACTTTTTTATGGTAATGATTTTAAATTTGGAGTATGGACATGTTGAACTATGTTGTCATATATATGAATATTTTAGAATTTTTTAATGTATACCGGTTTAAACCGAGTCAACCAGTGACCCTCGGTTGAACTCGGCTGAACCAATGACCCATTAACCCAGTGTCTTGACCGAGTCGATCACCGGTTTGGTTTTAATAACATTGGTCTGAGTCAACCATCGGGTAATTCCATCCATATATAGAGCTTGTTTGGGAAAGATTGTTTTTTAGGCTTTCAGCTGTTTTACTTGGAAAAAAGCATTTTTATAACAATCTCTTATGTTTGAGTTACAAGCTTAATTTTTAAAAAAGCTTTTATTGGTTAAGAAAAACTGTCTTGAACCATTAATGTTATGGACTGGTAGATTATTTCATTCTGATTATTTTGTTTGTCAAAACTACCTTTCCCATCTTGCCCCCATGACGTTGAATATGGGCATATGGCAGTGTAAAGTGAGGGTTGACGCTGGAGTTGTAAGTGGCATGTCTACCAATATTGTGTTGTAGCGTCTAGTATATTATATAAATATTTTAAATTTAAATAAAATTTAGATTAAAATAAAATTATTAAAAAAATCTATAATAGAAAAAATTGATGACAAAATATAAAAGAAATAAACATTTTAAAAGGTCTTAATGTTGAAAAAAAAAAGCATCAAATATTATTACTATAAACAAATAATTTCATATCCTTTTTCGTAATTTACTATATAAAAGTGATTTTTTTTGCACCACCCAAACGAAATAGATAATCTTAAAATCGCTTTTCAGCGAACAAACCCAAACAAAAACAGATTCTGATTATAATCAATTATCACAATAATCGATTATACAAAAATCGATTATCAGGATAATCTTTTTTTTTCAGCTTTCCCAAACACACTCATAATTTAAAAGTGGAGTTTTGGCACAAAATAAAAAAATAGCAAGATTATAAACTTTTGTGGATTTTTAGATCACTCGGAGAAAGGACTTAGAAGTTGTCTAAGCTTTTAGCATGCCCATGCCATATCTGATGATAATGTTCCTTGAAGTTGAAGAGTTGTTGTGTTGTCAAGATACAATCCAATATGTGACATCTTGCCTAGTTACTTGTTTTATTATGTTTAGGAGTCCGATATATAGGAAGAACATTATCTTGCAAATAATCTCCTAATGATAGTGGGGTTTTTTAATTTGTATTTCTATTATTTGGCTTTGCAATTTGAGACAAAATTAAATAGGTTTAAAAGTAGAGTTTTAGGAATAAAGGAGCAAGATTACAAACTTTAGGAATTTTTGGAGATCTCCTGGAGAAAGGACCTAGAAGTTAGGCTGCCCTCGCCTTATCTGGCAAGAATGTTCTTGAAGTTGAGGAGCGGATGCGTTTGTCAACATACGACACAATATGTGACAATTTTACAACACAATTGTGTGGGAAGAAAGAAGCAAGACTGTAAACTTTAGGAATTTATTGGGATCTCTTGGAGAAAGAACCTATAGAAGTTAGCCTGCCCACGCCTGTGACAAGAATGTTCTTGAAGTTGAGAAGCGATTGTGTTTGTTAAGATACAACACAATATATGACAACTTTAGCTAGTTTATGAGTCTTATTTAGGAAGAGTATTATCTTGCAAATATTCTCCTGATGATAATGGTATCTTTAGAGTTTTATTTCTATTTTTATTTTTGATTTTATCTCATATTGCCAGGGAGAAGTTATTGATATTTAGTAGGAGGATTTTGCTAACTACATACCCGGTTAGTATAATCCTACCTGGTTATTATTGGACCATGGCCTGTCATGTTTAGGTCCAATCAAGGGCCTTGCTAACTATACCCTACAATTTGGCATACATCCCACGTGTCTCCCGGCATTTAAATGCCGGATTCAGAAACTATGTTTCCGGCATTTAATTGCCGGGAAATTCTTAAAATTTGAAAAAAAATGTTTCCGGCAATTAGATGCCCTATTCAGAGCTTCTGAATCCGGCATTTAAATACCGGAAGGTGTGTGGGGTCGTGTGGGGGTGGATGCATTTTCTGAATCCGGCATTTAAATATCGGATTCAGAGTGGGGATGAATGCCAAATATGGGAAGTGTAGGTAGCAAGACCCTCCAATCAAATGGGCCGATCAAAATCTCAAGACAGGTTGATGTTAAGCCTTACTCATTTCACCATGTCTTATAAACACCCCTGGTTTCATCTTTGCCTCCACTAGTGCTAATTCTGCTATATTAGTTTTACACGTTGCGGCACTGGTATGCACAAATATTTACCTGGATGGTAAGCTTCATCTCAATATTCTGCCATAGCGGAGCGGTATTGTATTTTAGTTTTAATTTTCCATGGTTGTCCAATTTTGATGGACTTATAAATGAGAGGGGAAAAAGAAGAGAAAGATAGGGAACAAAGAAAGCATGATGGTTAGAAATTAATGCGGGTGAAAACCCCACGAAACAAGGAAAATTGCAAAGGCATTTCACTTGATTGATAAAGCCAGACCTGTCTGTTGAAAAAGATCAGGCATGAAAAGATGCTTTTACTATTGCACCGTTTTTCTTTGTTTAAATTATTTAATGAATTCTTGCTGTCTTTCTCCTTAATAATCGGGTTTGAAAATCTGAAATTTCTTTCTTCTTGTAGCCATTATCACATTATTTCTTACACGTTATCTTTATGTTGATAATTAAGTAATTAACTATATATATTATATGATGAGTGATACACTGCACCAAAATCTGCCATTAGTGGCAATTATTTAATGACAATAAACTAATTACCAATATGTCATAATCTGATATAAAAATTTTGCGGCTAATGAATATGAGCCATTAAAAAAATAATTTATAGTGACAAATAAAGGATTTGCTGAGACACCTCCCAGTTCTCCACCGTTCAACAGTGCCTTTCCCTAATTTGGAGTTTGTGGATTGTGCATATTTGATAATTATATTGTAAGCACCGTGTTGTCTTGGAACTCTGATGCAAGGTATTTTGAACTACTAATGAAAAATGAATTTATTGTTGATGTGGTTGTCGAATTTAAATCGCTTTCTATCTCAATTGAGCCTTTAATTTCTTCTTGCTTGTAAATTTTTATGGGTTTTTCTAACCTGTGCTACTCCATCCGGTCTCTATTGTAAGCAAAAATTAAATGGGACACACATATTAAGATAGTTAGTTGATCTCATTTAAAAGAGTCATTGGGAATAAAAAATTAAGTTTGTTACCTAAATTACCATTCCTTTTATTTATTAGGCTTGTGTTATTGAGAATAAAAGGAGTCATTGGAAAACAAAATTTGTATTAAATGAAGGGTATTTTGATAATAACTTCATTAAATGAGAAGAAAGTAGTTGAAATTTGCTTATATTTTGGACAAAAATATTTGGAAATTTTTGCTTACATTGTGGATCGAAGGGAGTACTTTGCAAGGTTAAGGTGAATTTATTATCCACTTTATATGATAATCTCTCTTTAATATTAATTATAATTTATTGAAAAATTTAAAAAATCTCTCTCCTATTTATTGACTCTTAATTCTCTCTCCCACCAATAACCTATTTTTTTACTTCCTCCGATCTCTATTGTAAGCAAAAATTAAATGGGACACACATATTAAGATAGTTAGTTGATCTCATTTAAAAGAGTCATTGGGAATAAAAAATTGAGTTTGTTACCTAAATTACCCTTCCTTTTATTTATTAGGCTTGTGTTATTGAGAATAAAAGGAGTCATTGGAAAACAAAATTTATATTAAATGAAGGGTATTTTGAGAATAACTTCATTAAATGAGAAGAAAGTAGTTGAAATTTGCTTATATTTTGGACAAAAATATTTGGAAATTTTTGCTTACATTGTGGATCGAAGGGAGTACTTTGCAAGGTTAAGGTAAATTTATTATCCACTTTATATGATAATCTCTCTTTAATATTATTTATAATTTATTGAAAAATTAAAAAAATCTCTCTCCTATTTATTGATTCTTAATTCTCTCCCCTACCAATAACCTATTTTTTTACTTCCTCCGATCTCTATTGGAAGCAAAAATTAAATGGGACACACATATTAAGATAGTTAGTTGATCTCATTTAAAAGAGTCATTGGGAATTAAAAAAATTAAGTTTGTTACCTAAATTACCCTTCCTCTTATTTATTAAGCTTGTGTTATTGAGAATAAAAGGAGTCATTAGAAAACAAAATTTGTATTAAATGAAGGGTATTTTGAGAATAGCTTTATTAAATAAGAAGAAAGTAGTTGAAATTTGCTTATACTTTGGACCAAAAAATTTAGAAATTTTTGCTTATATTATGGACCGGAGGGAGTATATAGGAAGTAGTAGGGCCCATGATGCCATGAAATGAACAGTCACGAGAGTCAGAGACCCACCCCAACCATTTTCTTCAGTTCTTCTCCTCCTCTTTCGTTAATACTCATTCTTCTTCTTCTTCGTAGGTTGACAACTCCATTCTCCCCTCTCTCTACCTCTCATTGAGATCCAATGGTGGTGACGGCGACGCTTGTGGGTGTGTGGGCAGTGACACACAGTGGTGGCGGCAGACAAGACCAATGGGGGCGGTGGAGTCTAGTTCGACCGGAGGTCGCGGTGGTTGCACGTCCTGTACGACGGTCGACCCTCGCGGTGGCCTTCATTTCGGCGGTGGTTAGGTCTTGTGGAGGTCGCGGAGTAGAGGTGGGATGCCTGCTCATCAGCGGCTGGCTCTCGCGATGGTCCTCTTGATGGTTGGGGAGATGGGATCTCTGAAGCTGTCAAGAAGAAGAAGAATGAGAGAGAGAAAAAAAGTGAAACAGAGATGAAAACGATGAATTCTTAATTAGGGGAGAGAAAGTTGTTATTTTCAAAATATTATAATTAATTAGCATTTATAATTAGGTGAGAGAAAAGTGTTATTTTCAAAAAATTATGATTCAGGTCAGGTTTAATGCAAAATGGACAATTAATACTTCTTAACCCGTGCAAGTTTGCACGGGATATAAAAACCCATTTTTATAACGGAGAGTAAAACTTATTGCACATTCCCCAAAGTTTAACATCATCGTGTAAGTAATGAGATTAGGATTATGATGCCACTTTCGTAAGTAATCTCACTATCTCAGGGATACAGAATAACCCAAAAAACAATGATCCATACCCACCTGTAGCCTGAAAACATTCTTCTAGTTTCACCAGATTATGTCAAAGTTCCTGACTACAAGGTACTTTTTGTTTTCAGAATTTATCATACCAGTTGGCATATTTGATGCAAGACTTAAGATAAAATTCTAATTTACTTCAGACACAAGTCTTTAATTTCTAAGTTAAGAAAGTAAATGTAAAATGACTTTCAACATGGAGAAGTCATTGCTCTGATCTTATGGTTGCAAGCCTGCAATAGTGAGGAAGATGGTTTGTTTGGTTTTAGGCGAATGATGATGAGGCTGATTCATCAATGGTTGGGAAATTTGATAAGGTTTACCTTCTTCTAAGGCTCAATGACATTCCAGTTTGCACATTCTGCTTAAATCCTGGTCTTACTGGTTGCACAAACATAATTTTCAAGTATGGCAGATGTATGGATTGCACTTCCGTTGGATCTATGAAGAGTCTTCTATAAACCCGGGCCCGGATGGCTTAAACCTGGTTTTTATAAAATGTCCCGTTAAGCAATATTGATAATAGATCAATTAGCTCTTGATTTTTATAGGATAAGCAACCATATAGGCAAAAGTATTGCATCTTTAGTTTTTCAAGATAATCTTCTAAGCCTTGTATGGTTATCATATTCTCTTATGTTTCCCCAACTTTACTTAGTGTCTAGGTGGTGTAGTTGTTAGTTGTTATAATTGTCTTGTTCAGAGACGAATCCAGAAAAACATAATTTTGGTTTTCATTTTTATTCATTTTTCAATTTTTATTTAAAATATTTGGATTTTTTTAATTAAAAGCCTTATTTTTCTTAGGAAAACAAATAAAAGGAAAAAAATTACTTTATCTTAAATATACTTATATTATAGTCGAGATTCATAATTATACTTGACATCATTTAAGATTTATATTGTAAGAAATGTAAATATCTTTATCTTTATATATATATATATATATAAAAGGAAGAAAGTCTAGGGTTTTTCTTGGGTTGTGAAGGAGTAGCTCCAGGGGCAGTTCTGTAATTTTATTTAGGAACTTTTAAGTTGTCTTAGGGTTAGTTTGGTGAATTTAATAATAATTATCACAAAACACAAATTTTCAAATAAAAAAATTAGCAGAAATTTAAAACAAAAAACAAACGATAACGGTAATGACAACGGTAAATTATGGCAGAGTATTGAAAAATTAAGGGTTGTGAAGGAGTAGCCGTAGAAGCAGTTTTGTAATTTTATTTAGGAACTTTTAAGTTGTCTTAGGGTTAATTTGGTGAATTTAATAATAATTATTACAAATCACATATTTACAAATTTAAAAAATAACCAGAAATTTAAAACCAAAAACAAACGGTAGAGCAATGAGAAAGGCAAATTATGGCAGAGTCCTGAAATTTACATTTAAAAAAAAAAGGTAGAGCAATTAACTAGAACGTCAATTTATGGTGGCGTACATTTCTTAGGTTCTTTATGGGAGTAAGTAGTTTGTTTATCCATAGATTGCAACATATACATTGTTGACAAAGTTAACCAACTTCAATTGACCAATTATAACATCGTTCAGTTACAGAAAATAATGTAATTGACCAATTATAACACATCGTTCAGTTACATTATATGCACCAACTCCTTCAAGGTTTTCAAGGTGGTATAGCAGGTGTGTACAAGAAACATGTGGTATGTCAGAGTAGTTTTTATCCAATACATTTTGACTTACCTTTTTACTTCTCATATTTTATATTTACAAAAGATAGCGAGTGCTGTAAATTGTGCTATAAGAGGTTAGATCAAGGTGGATATCGATACCACAGCCTGTGAAGCATGAGGGGCACGTCCTCTTTTCACTACACCAGCATCTTGGAATCAGCAACAAGGCATGCCATTGTTCTCACTTATTATTTAATTCAAAGCAACATTTTATCCCATGAGTTTCCTAACTGGATTGTATTTCATGCAGTGGAGAACGCAGCCTTAGTATTTAGCTTAAAATTAGATAATGTGCATAAATTACTTTGTTCTTGGGTCGACGATGCTTGCAATGAACCACTAACACGATTTCCTCCTACAACTAAATGGATCTGCACAAAATTATGAGACAGGACTTGGACACTCCTCACTAGGTATGTGAGTGCGACCAAGTAACTTTTATCCAAAAACATTTCGTCTATTGTACTATTGATATAATAACAGTGTCAATTTTAATTTTAATTTTTGGAATGCAGGCTTCTGCTTGGGACTCATATGAGAAGTTCAAGAAAGCAAGAGCATAAGTTGTTGGGATTAGCATTTTTTCCAATTTATGATTTCTAGCTTCATCGATTTATAAATAACTAAAGAAAAGGGTTACTGTACTATTCTTTATTTTTATTTATAATAATTATTATATTTTTAAAATATATTGTTGTTGGATGATGTTTCGCCATGGATGGTATCCTTCCTTCCTTTCGACAGACAAACAGACACAAGTTAGGCCACAATGGAAAAAGCACTACAAGAGGTAGTCCACAATTCAGTTCTTAATCTCTTTTTACTATTTATATATGTTCTTACCATATGCTTAAAGGGTCCAGTTATCTACTAACTGTGCCACATCATGTTGGTTATCATAATACAAATTAAGTATCACTATTATCCCAAAAGTTGGTATCAAATTAATTTTTCTTAAGTGCTTTTGATTGATATTGTGTATTGTCTTAATTGATGTTGAGATTCCGGCCAGCAACCTTCATAAAAAAAATGATAATTTATTATTATAATATCAATTAAGAACCACAGTATGGCCGATCTTAATTGACAAAAATTATTTAAGACAAAAAATGAATTTTTTTCTAATTTCTTTAAATATAATGTGTTAAAAATAATTATAATTCATTTAATAACAAATTATTTTAATTTCTGATTATTGTGGTTGGGATATTTTTATCTTCCAATTAATTTACTAATTTTGAATAGTGCTCGATTAGTCAAGGATATTTGCAATGAAAATTTTCTTTTTATTATTTCTCAAACAATTTTCTAAAGGAACCCACTGAGATTCTACTTATAAAAAAGTAAAACTTTGGACACAAATAAAGGAATGCAAATTTTATTTTCATCCAATTATTCAAATTAACTTATTTAATTAAGAAACATAATAAGTTGGATCATATTTTTAGTGGATAAAAAATTTCTTTAATTAAATTAAAGAAAAAAAAATATTTAAAGCTTTGTTATTAACTATATCAAATAACCAACGCGCATTACTGTTGATCAAGCGCACCCAGATTTGAATTGGGGAAAAAGGACAGCTGAGTAAATTAATTATTTGACTAGAGGTTGCCGAATAGAATTATTTAAATAAAAAAAATAAGAAATACAATTAGTTATTTAATCTAACTAATATTAAAGGGGGAGTGAATGAGAATAATTTAGATCTCTTTAATTTAATATAAAACTTCAAAGATACTTAAGTTTTTATTTCGTATCCACAAAATTAATTCTATATATTTTTATTTAAACAAATGTCACCTCCCCACTTAATCCACCAAGTTAGGGGGGAAATTTAAAAAAAAAATGTTAGGAATATAATCCTCTATGATTATTCTAAAATTGCATACAATAAAATTTTTAAAAATTGTTCTATAATAATATTATTAAATAAATTTTATAAATAAATTTAATAAAAATTACCTAATTTTAATTATAAAAGAAATATAATAATATTTATAGTAAAATGTCAGACAGTGAAATATTTAATTTCTTAGAATTCAGACATCAAGCTCGAAGATGACCAACATCATAGAAGTTAAAAGGTGTTTAATAGCGCTTTCTTAGAATTCTAATGTATAAATCTATGTATTATACATATTTAAACTTAGTGTATAAAATATTGCAAGGCAATATTATCAACGACAGCTTCTTGTTGATAACAGAATTTCCGTCAAATTTTAGCACAGCCAATTTCCTATTGTTGTTTCTTTTGCAATTACTGTAAATAAAAGTCAGGGACAATCGCTCAATCACATGAAAATTTAACTATCTCAGCCAGTTTTTTCACATTGACAATTGTATGTCACATTGTCAGTGGTTACCTCCTATAGTGGATTGAAAATATTAATGTATGATTATGAAGGGCAAAATTCAAACATTGCTTACAAACATGGTTTATAGAGAAGTCTATTAGAATTTAAAATAATTAAATTACTCTTAAATTATTATATTTATTGGTTGTTAAAGTTTAAAATTTTTTCCTCTTATTAGTTCTCCTTCGCTTTCACGGGGACTTAGGCTCTGTTTGGTAAAAACTAGCGGATAGCGGTAGCGGATAAACTAGCGGATAGCGGATAAGCTAGCTGATAGCAGATAGCTGATTAGCCAGCGGATTGGATTTAAAGTGTTTGGTAAAACTAGCGGTTGGACTAGTTGATAAATGTAAAATGACATAAAATGATATGTTTGCATTTTTTTTATGTAAATTATATGTATATATATATATTATTTATATTATTTATTTTAAAATAATTATCACTTATAATAATTTATTTTATTCTAAATCATTTATCGTTTAAAAAATTCAATCATTGATTTTAAATTTTAATATTAATTTAGTTTTAATTATTTTTAATAAATAAAATGGAATAATAAAAATAAAATTATATATTGATTTGATTTTTATAAAAGTTTTATTTTTTATAGATAAAAATATATTTTCCACTTTTTTTTTATCTTAAATATAAATCTAAATAGCAAAATTAATTCTTATTTATATACTATGTTAAATGATTAATATTTTATTTTATAATCAAGGATAAGTGAGAAATTTAATTAAGATGGTAGGAATAAAAATGGAAGAAAAAATGAAACGCTATAAGCTCAAACGCTACTTCAAGTAGCGTCTGGGAAAAACGTTATACGCTAGTGAAAAAATGCTATACGCTAATTTTAAAAGCGACTACCAAACGGGGCTACTTTTTCATCCGCTATACGCTATCCGCAAAACGCTAGCGGATTTGGCAAACCAATCAGTGCCTTAATTTATTCACCAATATAATATTTAAAATTGTATATGTCCATAATGTCTTCCTTTTTAGCTTGAACATTTTATTTTTATGTTTTTGACAAAGGCTCTGTTTGGTAAAAACTAGCGGATAGCGGATAAGCTAACGGATAGCGATAGCGGATAAACTAGCGGATAGCGGATAGCAGATAAGCTAGCTGATAACGGATAGCTGATTAGCTAGCGGATTGGATTTGAAGTGTTTGGTTAAACTAGCGGTTGTACTAGCTGATAAATGTAAAATGACATAAAAGGATATGTTTGTATTTTTTTTTATGTAAATTATATGTATATATATATTATTTATATTATTTATTTTAAAATAATTATCACTTATAATAATTTATTTATTCTAAATTATTTATAGTTTGTCACGTCAAAAAAAAGTTATTTATCGTTTAAAAAATTCAATCATTAATTTTAAATTTTAATATTAATTTAGTTTTAATTATTTTTAATAAATAAAATGGAATAATAAAAATAAATTTATATATTGATTTGATTTTTATATAAGTTTTATTTTTTATAGATAAAAATATATTTTCCACTTTTTTTATCTTAAATATAAATCTAAATAGCAAATTTAATTCTTATTTATATATTATGTTAAATGATTAGTATTTTATTTTATAATCAAGGATAAGTGAGGAATTTAATTAAGATGGTAGGGATAACAATGGAAGAAAAAATGAAACGCTATACGCTATAAGCTCAAACGCTACTTCAAGTAGCGTCTGGGAAAAACGCTATACGCTAGTGGAAAAAACGCTATCCGCTAATTTTAAAAATGACTACCAAACAGGGCTACTTTTCCATCCGCTATACGCTATCCGCTAAACGCTAGCGGATTTGGCAAACCAAACAGTGCCAATAGAAAAATTAAGCAATCATATCATCATATATACAAAAACAATGTCAATCCAACAGGTTTTTCCCACTCAGCTTTTTTATTTCCAAATTGTAACTTCCATCCTCTCTCTTCAAGGGTGCACACACTAGTGGAAAATATGCTTTTTGCAACACGGATTCTACATCGGTTGCATTAAAACCGTTGTTGAAAGTAGTGCGGTGGCATTTTTGTAATAAAATGGACTCTGTGAATGACTTTCTACATCGGTTGCAAAAGGAACCGTTGTAAAAAATTATACGGTGGCAATTTTGTAATAAAATAGACTCTGGATCATGACTTTCTACAACGGTTACTTTTATAACCGTCGTAGAAAATAACACAATGGCATTTTTGTAGTAAAAGAGATTTTTGGTAATGCCTTTCTACAACGGTTATCTTTTAAACCGATGTAGAAACCTTTATTTCAAGTGCCTATCTACTTGCGCCAGAACCCTCTTGTTGCGTTTAACTCAAAGAGTCAGAGACCCTTGCGCCAGAACCCGCCCTCTCCGTCCATGCCTTTCTCCGCCGTTCATCCGTCATTCGCTCGCTGTCTCCACCGTTCGTGCGAGTTGTCTCCGCCTCCGCCGTTCTCTGCCGTGCTTTCTCAGCCGTTCTTGTTTGGCCACCATCGTCAGGTTTGCCCTTTGTTACAGCAACTCTGATTTCCTCGTTCGTGAGATGGACATCACAGTCGAGCTTTAGGATCCACAACCAGATCTGCCGGCGTCGAGCTTCGCTGGCCACAACCAGACATGCATCTCGACATCAGGACGACGGATCCGTGCCGATCTCGAACTTCAGAGTCTCGACCTCCGCCGTCAAGAAGATAATCGTGACGCCTCCTCTCTTCCTAGCCGCGTCGCCATCCACCTGGTGTGGAAATCGTCTTCTGATCCGCACAAAGCCGCCAGCAAAATCATATTCTGATCCTCCAAAGACATTCTACCATCAACTATCATTTGCTTTATTTTTGTTTACGATATAACTGCATTTTTAAGCATAATTTTCTTCATCAACTGATAATTATGCTGCTGTTCAGTTTTCTTTGAGCCTGGCTATGGAGTCTACTGGGACGATGTGAAGAAGGGGTATGGAACACTTGCAGCTGGAGCATCAAAACATTCAATCTGGATTTGTGCATCTTGGAGCACACCAAATGCTTGACAAATCGCCCAGGTGATACTGCTTTGAGTGTTGTTTGATTTATGGGAAAGGGGATGGAATTTTTTCTTAAGACGTCAGGTTAATGTTGTCTGAAGAGTTTTGCTTCCTTTTCTTTCGCTTCAGTTTTTTCCCAAATTTTAGCTTATTTATTGTTAATCAGATAGTAGTAACTGATAACCACATTAAGCTGAAGCTTTCATTTAATGATGTGATTGACTTTGAGTTATAATCCAGCATTGTATAGCTATTATTGATGTTTGTATGGTGTCACTCCCTTTTGGAGTATTTTGTTTTTTTTACGCACTTACATAAACAACTTAACAAAACTGTTGGATTGGATCTCTAGTCAAGCTGTACTATTTTTATTCACACATTTGTCATTTCATAATATAAAATATCAAAATGAAACTATGATAATAAGCTTATGTCAGATTGATTAGAATCGTTTAACTGATCTTTTATTTAGATTATAGCAGATTGACCATATCATGTTGACATGACATTTAGACCTTTCTCTGATCATGTGTTCTTGCTTGCAGGTTGTGGCTGGAGAACTTGAATTGAATCATGAATGTAGTTTGATGCACTGGTCACCAGAGGACTTCGAATCTAAATTGCAGGTAGTGCAGAAAAATGTTCAAGAACACATTTCAATATGGATTTCTTTCCATACTGCACAGCCTTGGGTACAGCCTTGAGTGTCTTCCTCTGGTGAGTGTTTTTCAATGAATGTGTGCTGAATGTGAGTGCCATTTTGCTGTTCCCCTCTCTTGGTACATCATGTTGTTAAATTTCTATTTTGATCCATGGTTCCTCTTTTGTTTCGCTTGATCAACATTTGCATTTGGCCTTCAATTTTAGATCTTCAAGGTAGTAAGAGTTCACTGATGCGACATTATCATGTTTGAAGCACTTTTTATTTTTATTTTCTAATTTTTTTTTAAGTATTGTATATGGTGAAACCCTTGTACTGTGAATGACTCCATATGGTGAAACCCTTGTACAATGCAACGGTGCAAATTAAGATATACAAAATTTTTACATTATCTCTATGACTCTAGGTAGCAGATGCATCTAAAAGGGATATCAACAACAAAACAATGGACCAGTTAAGGGAAATAGCTTTCAATTGTGTGGGAAAAAGGCGTCAATTTGTTTTAATGTACACACTGCTAAATGATATGAGCTTGATTGTTGGTGCCACAGATCAAAAGGATGGACTATCATGTTTCTAGTTGTTAGATTATAGCTTGTCATTGATGCTAAAGGTGCAATCGAGCATGGTAATGTTGGAAAGGCCATGACATGGGCACTGGGCCACATGGTGCAGGAGTAGGGAGTGCAATGAATGAAGGAACTTGCTCGCCAGGCATCAACACTAGTACACCTCTTCCATAAATAGTCATCTAAGTTGAACAAGAATAAAAAGTAGTAGCTTACATTAGCATTCAAATAAAAGTATGAGAAATCCATAGACTTGTGTCTAGATTTTAGTGGAAAGAGGATGAGTTAGCATGCAAATACATAGAAAAGACAATTACCCCTATGGTAGGAGCTGTCAATGGATACCATGTGGGCATATCTATCATTCCATCACTGTTAACGTATACCATAACCTCGTATTTGCAATAGGCTGATTACATGATTCAAACTTGTGACCTCTAGATCACTTAACAACAACACAACTTACCACAATGCAAAAGTTCTGCTATTCGCTAAATGTATGTAGAATGAGTAGGATTTACTAGTTCCAAAATGCTTATTTGCCATATTAACTTAGTTTTGTTGGAAGGGAGTTGTAAAAGTTTCAATGATGTAGAATGACCCTGTTAATCTTTTATTGCTTTCAGCAATTTAGATGAAAAAAAATCCCAGAACCTTGATATGCTAAATGTCCCTAGGAAGTACTTATTTCATTGTTAACTCTTAAAGAAAAATAAATTGACACTGTTCAAATTGGCGTTGCCTAATTGCACTTTGCATTCAACAATATTACCTACTCACATCATGTCAGATGAGTTTTTGCCATTTGATTATAATTCATTTTATATCATTCATTGGGTACACTTGCCTTTTTCTCTTATGCTACTTTGTCCCATTAATATCATTACTTGAAAAAAGTGTCATTTTGGTTTTAAACTCTCTCAGCTTAAATAAATATGCTTATCTTAAATAATGCATTTGTATTTGTGATACTTTTCCAGGTTTAATGTCGCACTTAGTAATTGCTGTCTTGGTGATTCGTGTATAATCCACAATGGAGTATGTATTGGTCAAGATGGTAAAGTTGGATTTCTAAGCTTACTGGTTTTAGATAGGAGTTGAGTCCACTCTAAGAAAGAATAAATTCCTAGTATGGACCTTGCTATAATATAGTCTGCATTCCGCTTGCTTAAGTACAAGAGTTAGTTATCATATCTTTGTTTTATTTATTTTCTAATATTGTTTATCTTATGTTATTTGAACTTGTAGAATTTCAACACTGCGGAACCATTATCTGATGATGAAATTGAGGACATCAAGGAGCGTTGGACAAGCTTCTTTTTTTACTATAGTAAACCATTTGTATCTTAGATGTATTTAGTTTGACATTCATATAGGTTTACTTTTTTTTTTTTTGATATAGCTAGATTAGTACTGGTTAATTATATGTATATTGAATTATATATATAGATGTTAATGTTAATTGTTGAGTTTTTGTTGATTCTGCGTTGTTGATTCTATTGATGTGTATTGAAAACTGAATTAAAACAGAGAAAGGAAGAGAGGGGAGAAACAAACGTGGTTTTTTTTTTTTTTTTTTAAAATGACTTTCTACATCGGTTGGTCAAAAAACCTGATGTAGAAAGTTAACTTTCTACATCGGTTGGTCAAAATAACCGATGTAGAAAGTCCACCAGAGTCCACAATTTGGATGTAGAAATCACGCTTTCTACAACGGTTGTGTCTTCCAACCGATGTAGAAATGTACTTTCTACAACGGTTGGACAACTGTTGTAGAAAGTCCCTACTTTCTACATCGAGCGTATCTACAACGGTTGGTCAACCGATGTAAAAAGCCTTTTTCAACCGTTGTAGAAAGGTCTTTTTGCACTAGTGACAAATTAGCAATATTTTTCTCTCTAATTTTAACTTCCATCATCCATAACTACCATCCTCATCTTTTCTCTTTCTTTATCATTTCCCACAACTCTTTCACTTTGTAACCAACACCCTTTTTTTTTCCCTCACCAGATCCACATTTTCAAAATATAACCAACACCCATTTTCTTTCTCGCTATACTCACTTCGCACAGGCACTTCTCCAATTTTTCTCTCTCTCATTTCACATCTGAACTCAACACACATCATGGAAAGCTCGTCAAATGTAAGTTTCTCTATATACTCCCATTTATCTCTATTCGTTTTCCGCTCTCACTATATACTGTATGTTTGAAATGGTCATGGTCCCTCTCTAAGAGTATGTTTGGGAAAGATTATTTTCCCTGGTTTCAGCTATTTTTTAGCTTAAAAGCTGTTTCATAGATAATCTATTATGTTTGGCATTTTGCTTAAATTTATAAAAAAAGCTTTTTTTAGGGAAAAAAGCTGTTTTATACCATCTAGTTTTTTCTAGCTTAAGATTATTGTGATTTGATTATTTTTCATTCTCAAAACTATCTTCCCTGTTTACCCCTATAAAACTACCTTCTAAACAAATATTATTAAATTATACAAATAACTCCATACCCTTTTTCGTAATTTATTATATAAAAGTGATTTTTTTTGCACCATTCAAACGAAATAGATTATCTTAAAATCGCTTTTCAGCAAACAGTCCCAAACAAAAACAGATTCTGATTATAATCGATTATCACAATAATCTATTATACAAAAATTGATTATCAGCATAATTTTTTTTTTCCAGCTTTCCCAAACACACTCTAAGTACCGTTGTATTTACTTCCTTTGTTTGATGAGGAAAAGTGGAAAACATAACTGTTGTATTTACTTCACGTCATCAATCTCACATTACTACTGTAATGGTCATGGTCCTTGCACAGGCACTTCTTTTTATTGTAATTCAGTTTTGGTTATTTCACTCAACTGCTTTTCTCTACTTCTTTAACAAAATATTATAGTGCAATTTATGTATAACAATTTATGTATATATAATTATTTACTTATTTATTTATATTATTAATATATATAATTTTAACTATAATACAAATTTTAAAACCAAAATTAACGTAAAGATTCTTAACTTTCTAAACCTTGTTGCATCTAAAATTCCTTTTTGGATGTTTTTATTTATTTAAATATTTTGATTTGTAATATTTATTAGTAGATTTAGAAGATCTTTGAATCGTTTTTTAGTTGTTATAACTTTCTTTTATTATTTTTAACTTTTTCACTGTTAAAGTGTGGTTAACGGGTGCGGGTACGGATACTTAGGTACCTAGAAGATACGGGTAAAAATATTAAAGTTGCTACCCTTAAGGGTATGAGTCCAGATACGAGTAACTTTTTCAAATATGGATATGAGGACGAGTACTATAGTACCCTACCCATTATCATCCCTAATTACCACTTCCTTTCAAACTCCCAAAAATACTTACTAGAAAAAAAAAAAAAAGAAACTCACGCGAGCAACAGAGAGAAAGGTGAAATGGCAAAGTTGGAAATGGTGTAGAAATGGAAGGGTAAATTGTGCTAGAGAGAGGACGAAAATGATAGAAGAATTGTAGCGTTTTGTTTGGCGCTTTCGGCGCCCATGGGTGGAAGCCAATCACATTATTCACCTTTGAATCATTCTTCACTCATTCATTCATTTCTCTCTGTCTCTGTCAAACTCAACTCTCTCTCTCTCTACAATAACTGTTCGAATTCAAATTCAACTTCCATTTCCTTATTCACTGGTTTCGATCGGGACTTGGTTTCTTTTTTCGACCTACCACCAGATCCAATTCCTCAGATACGAAACCATCTCAAATCAAATCGAGAAATGTAAATGCAAATGCAAATGCAACTATAAATGTATGTGCTCGTCTTCAATTTATATTTAGGTTTCTGATTCTGATTCAGATTCATGGGGGTTTGCTTCAGCATTGAAGAACAAAACACAAATACAAAACCTAAACCTTCAGGTAAATTTCATTTCATCTCTCATTATTTAGGTTTTTGAATAGATAATAATAGTAATCGCATTATTATCCTGGTTAGGTAGTTCAGTAGGACATGAATCTTCATCTGCATCGACGACAGCGACTTCGATGAATATAACAGATCTACGGCAAAGTGCTGGATACAGCAATGTTGATATTTTCACATATGAGGAGCTGAGGCTCGCTACGAAGCACTTTCGGCCAGATTTGATCTTAGGAGAGGGTGGTTTTGGAGTTGTGTATAATGGAGTCGTAGATGATAGTGTCAGGTCAGGTTACAAGTCCACTCAAGTCGCCATTAAGGAGCTTAATCGCGAAGGATTTCAAGGCGATAGGGAATGGCTCGTAAGTAACCTAGAATCTTACTCTATTTCAATTTCATTTATTAATTATTTATGCAAATTTGCCATTATTAATTCAAGAGTGCCTGTTGGTGTTGGAGAAGTTAATAATAATAATAATGCCAACTCATTCTCATACGATATTATGGCCTTTTGTTATTATTGTCATTATTAGGATTTAATTGGTGTCATTATAAAGATACTTTACACTGTCAACAAATCATAAATTGTTGCATTATAAAATTTATTTGACTCTTATAAAAACTACTTTAAAAGTTATACATATAAGATTAATTTGTAATTGATTAACATTATAGATTCTTTTTTTTTTTTTTCACCGCCAATGTATCAAAATCAAGCTCGTATTATTATTTGAAGGGTAACTTGAAAAGAGCAAGTAATGGTTCATTTGTGTTTGAATAATGAGTGATAATTAGAGTGGCAAGAGAGGCTTCAATTAATGCAAGTGAGTAGTAGAGAGGACCAAACTTAACCGCATGGTTTTGTTCACTTTTGCAGGCTGAAGTCAACTATTTAGGTCAATTTAGTCACCCAAATCTTGTGAAGCTCATTGGATATTGCTGTGAGGATGATCACAGGTTATTAGTCTACGAATACATGGCAAATGGGAGCTTGGAGAAACATCTTTTTCGCAGTAAGTTTTGGAAGAAGTTGCCAATATTTCTAATTTTCAAATTGGATTTAGGTTACATATACTAAGATTGTATTATTCATATGATTAACATATCAGTATATTACTGGTATTCTGATAATCGGACCCAAATATTTTTAACACCTTCAATATTTTTTGGCATGCTTATAATTTTGTTGTCTTCTGGGAACAAATAAAAGGATACTATATTGCCAATCAAGGGTTGTTTACATTTATATGGCCCTTAGCATAATGAATTATATTACCATACAAGATGTTGGAAAAAACTGCTCCTGTTGTAAATGTCCTCTTTGAAATTTAACCAACTAATAATCAAAGAAAGCACCCGGTCTTACCTTCAATTAATATGAAGGCCTTGAATAAATCTCATTATTCTTACTATCGAATTCCTCAAGTTCATTGTAACGTTCTATCTAATTTTAAAACAACCAAATAAATTAATTGGCAAGTAACTGTCTTTACTTTACAGTCCTGACCTTTGCATTGTTTATTGATCTTAGGAGTGGGCTCAACACTGACTTGGTCAAAAAGAATGAAGATTGCTTTACATGCTGCAAAAGGGCTTGCTTTTCTTCATGGAGCAGAAAGGCCCATCATATATCGCGACTTCAAGACATCAAATATCTTGCTAGACGCGGTTTGTTATCTTTCTAATTTATTTTGAAAGCCAAAGTCTGTAAACTTAAGGGCATGTTTGATTTGTTTTCTATTCATTTTCAGTTTATATGTTTTCAATAATAATTAAAAAAATGCCATATAATTTGTACTTTCTTCCTTTTTTCTAACTTTTGTGAAGGAAATTGGTGAAAACAACATTTTCTTGCTTTTACCATTTCCTTCACAAGACAAAAGTTTGAAAATAGGAAGCAAAGTGATAACAAAGTGGTTTTTTTTAAGATTTAATTACTTTGTTGGTCCCTCTTTAAAAGTTTGTGATTGGGTCTTTAAATTTATAAAAATTGTAATTGAGTCCCTTATACACATTTGTTAGGGCTCCGTTATGGTGCCGTCAAGTGATTAATCCACTCATGCATTTGTGGGTCTTTGAACTATTTGCGAAAATTCAAACAGGTTCCTATACTTGTTTGAAAAATTCAAATAGGTTCCTATACTTTTTGGGAACCCTAAAGGAGATGTGCATGAAGGGACTCAATTACAAATTTTTATAAGATTAGGGACATAAGACGTTATTACAAACTTTTAAAACTCAAGGACCTATTGGAATTTTCCCCCAAAAAGTTCAGGGACCAACCTAGTATTAAACCTTATATAGTTATTAATGAAAGCATCCCACCTAAAAACGAAAACAGAAAACAAACCAAACTTGTTATCATCTTTTTTTCTAGAATCTGAAAATTTTAGATACCAAAAGTGACTTCTACTTTATAACATTATATCCAGGAACTAGTGTCATAATGCATAATGCATGGTTTTTGCATATGATAGTCCTAGTCAGGGAGTTGAGAGGGCATAAACAGTAAACCAGAGTTATGTAGGGAAGCTTTGGACTCACATTGCTTTTGTTTAAGTAGAAGTAAAATAGAGTGTGTGGAATTGAATGCAAGTTCAGTAAGATGTGTGTTAGCACTGGCTTAAAAGTGAAAATTGGAGATCACCCTATATCAAGTCACACAATTTGGGTACCTTGGATTTATCATACTAAGTGATGGAGAGAAATAGAGGGAGATGTAAACAATAGGATTCAAGTTGGGTGGATGAAATGAAGGAATGCTTTAGGTGTTGGGTGTTATTTGTGAATGAGGTACCTAACAAGCTACAAAGAAAGTTCTAGTGCATAGATGCTTGATAGTACTGAGTGTTAGGTAGTAAAGTGCTAACCAGAGCATAGGATGAGTGTGGTAGAGATGAAAATGTTGCATTGGAATAGTGGGCAAACAGCCAAACAAGAAAAGATAAAATCAAGAATGAATGTATTAGAGGGTAAATAGGAGTGGCACAACTCGTATTAAGGAAAAGATGGTGAAATCATGCCTAAGATGGTTTGGACAAGTGTGAAAAAGACTAATAAAAGCACCATTTAGGAGAGTTGATCAGATGGAGGATAGCTCCTAGACAAATATGAAGACCAAAAAACTCTAGGTGAAACCATTAGGAAGGACTTATACTTAAATGACGTATATGTAGTGACATTTGATCCATATAGCCGATCCCACCTAGTAAGAAAAGGCTTTGATTGTTTATTGTTGTTTATCAAAATAAAAAGGAGGGGGGAACCAGAAGGTGCACTACTGAATAGAAGGTGCACTACTGAATAGCATCACCAGCCTTCCAACCACAATTTCAATTTTTTTTTTATTTTTTTTTGTGTTTTTCTGTGAATAGAAATGTAGAAGAACAAGGCATCATTTTATTTAAAATGTGTAGTTACATGCCAACCCACTATAAAACAAGTGAATTTTATCTGGGTTTCAGTTATTTAATATTTAAGGTATAAACCTGCAGGATTTCAATGCAAAGCTTTCAGACTTCGGTCTTGCAAAGGATGGACCGATGGGGGACCAAACCCATGTTTCAACACGAGTAATGGGCACATACGGATATGCTGCTCCTGAGTATGTCATGACTGGTGAGTTATTTGAAGCTAATTATGCTGAATTATTTTGATTCGTCACTTATATTCATTTTGTAAAGATTCTGGAACATCAAGAATCCTTAACTGAGATGGGAAAAGCGTGTTTACTCTCTTATTATTTATGCAAGTTGACATAAAGAACTGTCACAAGACATGTCCTATCCTTTTAATGCACTTTGTTGGTGGAAAAAAAAATCCTGCATGCATTGTATTAACAAATTGTACAGGTATTAAATTGGATCCTCTTAATTTCTTCAATCTCAGTATTTATGGACTAATGAAGAAGAAACGAGTATGTCAATTTCAATATTCGAAATTTCTGTCCATTGGTTGGAATTCTATGACATATTACAATTGATATGATACTTTGTGACATTTAATTTTTTTTCCCACTTTCATGATGTCATAGAATATCTAAACTTCTGCTTTTGTCCTCTCTTCTTTTCTCTTGATAAACTTCTCTAAGAGTAAAAGAAACGGTGAAAGTAAATTTTCCCAAGTAACCCAAGATACGCGATAGTTATTTCTGACAATGTATATATTATCAAGTTATGGGGGAAATGCCCTTTTCTTTCTTGTTGACAGTCCTTTAAACCTTAAAGGTGATATGATCAAGCCACTATTTCAACATGTGCATCCATTATCATAGATCAGTGCAGGACTGCAACTGTTATCTAAGCTGTTTGTCAATATAAACAGGGCATTTGACAGCTCGAAGCGATGTGTATGGTTTTGGGGTGGTACTACTTGAGTTGCTTATTGGTAGGAGAGCATTGGACAAGAGCAGGCCCAGCCGAGAGCACAACTTGGTCGAGTGGGCACGCCCGCTATTGAATCATAATAAAAAACTACTGAGAATTTTAGATCCTAAAATGGAAGGGCAATATTCCACTAAGACTGCAACAAAGGTGGCTCAATTAGCATACCAATGCCTTAGCCAAAACCCGAAAGGCAGGCCTCTCATGAGCCAGGTTGTTGAAATTCTTGAGAATTTTCAGTCAAAGGGGGAAAATGTGGAAGATCAAATGCTTCAAAGTGGCAGTAGCAGTGTAACCATTTATGAGGTGTCAAAGGGCAGCGATGACATGGCAGCTGAGGGACGAAAACCAAACTAAAAGTGACTTCGTTTATAGGAGCGAAGCAAGAAGAGAAAAAAGCAGGAATCAGCCTTGAAATGACTTAATTTATGTTGTTCTTCACCAGATTTTGTGATCCAAGATAAGTCACCACCTAGAAGTTGAAGTTTCACTAGTATGGATGAGAATAGAAATTTGTATAAAATGTTAACAGGCAGATCTGGTTGGTGTTTCTAGATATATGTCCCCTTTGAGCAGAAAGCAAAGGCAATTACATAGCTCAAGTAATTCTCTGATTCTTCCAATTTTGAATCATCAGGCTGTTAGTTGGAACGTTTCCAAGTTCTTGTCAAACATTTCTTTCTCGATCTTTTGATTACTTTCCTCTGCTCACGAAATGCACTCAGTTAAGCATGTGTAATGTGTAGATCAATTGCTTATTGGTGTATTAAGTTGAATGTGCTAAGCTAATTATAACAGTAATTAATAGATGATGACGCTCAGCGTCAGACACATAAATAGCAAGAATTTTTGAAAATGAGCTCACGTTCAGAAATTCATTATAAGTAATTAATAACTCTAATTTGCTTTTTACACTCAACTCGACCAACTATATTTAAAAGGTTTTATGAGAACAGTATCCAGGGAGAATGGGGTGAGACTATATTTGTAGTGATTATTTATTTTCCCGATATCTCAATAGATTATCAGCAAGGAATAACCTGTTCAAACTGCATGTCAAAGATTATTGAAGGTTACTTGAAAAACTACACTTTTATTAGAAATCAGCACTCCAAAAATACTAGCTTACTACTCCTTCCTAATAAGTAGTTCAATTGTAATTTAAACACTTTTTCCAGGTACAAGACACCAAAATGCATCATTCATCAATATTCAGTAGGCTGTCATAACAATGCATTTTAAGAGCCATCACCTAACCGAGACATTGGTTACTATACATATTATAAATTATAAATTATGGAAACAAAGGAGAAAAGGGGACAGATGGCTTGGATTTTATTAATCAACAATTCACACATAGCCTCGAAAGATCTCAGATAAATAGCACCTTTTCTCACAACCTTTTAACTTTCGTTTTTCAAGCAGAAATATATGTTTACGGGAATAAAAAACCCCAAGTTTCTTATATCTGTAGAAAAAATAATTGAAAACAAGATGCTGAAAGTGTCACGCTAATGAGATTCATCCATTGGGTCATGACGGTTACAAGATTGAGATCTTAATTCTTGATCATCTTGCCTGGACTCCTCAGGCTCTAACGACTTGGAAACAGTATCCTCAAGAGCCTCAAGAAAAGACAAAACTGTGAACTTGTCTGCCAAGAAACAAAAAAGAATCAGCATCATGGAAGTCACCAATCAATAACCAGATAATAGTATCCTAGTATCCTTTTTCACATCTTGTCTCCTTTTCAAAAACGTTCCTACACGCCAGATTGGAGAAGAAACACTACTACTGCAGGCATTAAAAAAGCATGCGTATAAAACTCAATAATACTAGGGCAAGGTTAAAGATTATGAAAGTACAACTCACATTTACTTGGATCAATTCCAAACTGAGACAAATCTATCTGTCCTGTTTTTAGTACCTACAGCAATGAATAAATAAGTAAAACAAACACATATATTAAGTATCTTTTGAAATGAATGTCTATAAAGCATGGGCACACTATTTTGGTGCTGTGCCGTGTGTTGAACAAGTGTCGGACGACGATCCAACACATGACAACACATGCTTGACACGGTCCAATTTAAAAGTTATTTTTTCACCTCTGATATTATATTATGAATTATGAATTTTTCCCTTAAATTTTCAGTTTCATAGGAATATATGATATATATGATATATCTGTCCATGTCCAAAAAAATTTAGAATTTGGTATCTCCTCGTGTCTGCATTGATGTTGTGTCACGTGGGGTCTGTGCTTCGTAGTGAAATGTAAAAAACTAAGTCAGGCACTGCATTCTCACGTAAGTAAATGAATCTACTTGCTGACGAAAAGGAGGGCTCTGCAACAACTCCAATATATCTTCTGGAGACCACTTACCCTATCAAAGAATATTACATCATTACATGTATCTGTAAAATAAAGGGATACCTAAAACAGTAAGACTCAACCACCACATTGATATATCATTCATACCTCGGGTAAGTATGGAGCTAGCTGCTGCTCCAAAGGTAAAGTCTCCATCAATGGCATTATTAGATCAGGCTTCAATATATCACCAAGGCCAAAGCCTAATGAGATGCAAATAATCTGTCAGAGTTATATTTTATGGACAGCATTTTGCCTCAAAAAAAAAAAAAAATCACGTACAAGCTAATTCTTCCTACTAACCCATCTCATCATGAGATGAAATTTTGAAGAGTATGTTAACAGCTTAACTTTTCGAAGAGTACATTGATTATCTTAAGTTCCAAATCAAAATGCTTGATACCAGCAACAATACCTAGCTAGAAACATGAAGCATTGGACATCGTAATAATGAATGTGCATAAAGACAATGACCCCCCTTATTCTTGCCGCCATGCTGGTGACCCTAACTTTATTATCATAACTGAGCAAATCAAAATCTTAAATCCTTTGTAGTTGATATATTTCCCTCATCACTATTTTGAAATATGTACTTCAGTACAGGCTCTACAGGGTTCTAGGTTGAACTTTGAATGTAGCAAGCAATATTATCTGTTGACAAACATCTTTATTTTATTAACAGATAGCCAGGAATGCAATATTATCGAATGATTACCTCCATCAGGATCAAGATCAACAGTACTATCTGCAAACATCTCATCAGAAAAATATGAGGTTAGGACTCAAAAAAGTTTAAAGTACATAAAAGAACATCTCTTCCATATAAACTTATTACCTGCAGGCCCAATGTTACTCAATATTCTTTGGAGATCTTCCAATTTAACTGGACCAGAAGACGTTACATCACTAGTTGCTTCCACACCCAAGTTTGGGACAACCAAGTTTGCACCTCTTTTTACCAACAATAAAAATCCAACAGAAATAGTGTCCAGTTAGCTATAGTAGGCAATAGGAAAGGTTTGACATCGTTGGTAACTAAACTAACCCCTAAATTCATGATTACACCACAGCCTTGGCTGAAATTTTGTTCAATGTTATCTACATTGAAGGTATAAAAAGAATAATATTTTAAAAAATATATTTATTACAACATTCTGTTGTAAGCAGAACAGATAAAGGATTAAGAAATAATGATCATGACTCACAGACCTTGAATAGCACCATTTAATGTTTACAAAAATAGAGGTGAGATGAATAATGAGCCCATGTGCCATTTGGCACTTAATAAATTGGTTGGCCAAGATGAGACAATCGATGGTGAGAAGAGTTTGGTTTGGTAGCTTAAAACATGACATCCAGGCCCTCTACTTCCTTTCTCTTCATTGAGATATATCATTTGTAAGCAGAACAGATAAAGGATTAAGAAATAATGATCATGACTCACAGACCTTGAATAGCACCATTTAATGTTTACAAAAATAGAGGTGAGATGAATAATGAGCCCATGTGCCATTTGGCACTTAATAAATTGGTTGGCCAAGATGAGACAATCGATGGTGAGAAGAGTTTGGTTTGGTAGTTTAAAACATGACATCCAGGCCCTATACTTCCTTTTTCTTCATTAAGATATATCATTTGCTATAAATGCAGCATATATTATATCCACATCAGATCCACCTGATCTTGGTTGTAATCTCAAGAGTAATGATGAATCTGTTTTCAACTGACAAACTAAGCTCACAAAAGGCAAATCTATCAGATTCATAGCCATGTCCTAATTATTATGTTATGAATTTATTTGTCCAGCACAAAAGGATATAAATCGATCTAACTTTTGCAGGCAAAGAGGAACCACCCATATTAGATTTGGCCAGTGCACCATCTCTAAAAGAATGGAGGTATCTGGCAAATGAGACAAAAAGGGAAACATAGAAAATAGATGGTACAAACTAAAGAATATCTGAAAAATTGATAAAACAACGAAAATACACGAGCATGTGTTATATTCCACTTTGATTGCTGTAACTTTATTTCAGCTTGCACAAAACAGTATTTATAGCAATTAGTGCAAATTACTTTCATAAATTACAAGAGAAAACCAAGCCAAGCAAAAAAAAACTTTAATTCAATTTAAAAGTCAGCATACGCAAACATTTAATCAATCTCTAAATATCCAAAGTATGTTAGTACCTAGATGAGATGTCATCCTCAGCCATATCTTCGGAAACTTGAAGTGGAAGGGATCCATCAGGCTCTTCTTCACCAAGTAACTCTGTTAATCAGTAAATATTTATCCTTTATTTCTAGAGAGAGAAGTTTCTCACATTATACATTTGGCTATGCCACTTTGAAAAATTGTCAAAATTGTTCATGACAATATCCAGGAGTCAAAACCAAATTAAAGGTTTCAATTTGAAGAATTTTTAGTAGCATTTCATTAGGTTTCAATTTGAAGAATTTTTAGTAGCATTTCATTGCTGGAGATCTCATCTATATATATAACCACAGTACCTGGGTTCACCTTTTAGGCAATTGTTCAATTAAATTTAAGATTCATCAACCATCTATGTCTAGGACAATATGGATTCATCCCAGACTGCTAGATCTTGTAATAATAGAACTCCTATACATAACAAGAGAAAATGTGGACCACCATAAACAAAATGATCAAGCAACAAAAAAGAACCAAACCAATGATATTATATGCCCCCCCTAAAACACACAAACAGAGAAGAAAAACGAGAGTCCAACATTAGCAAAAATAAGGGGGCTGTTAATTGCTGTCCTAAAGTGCTCAATGAAAACTAAGAGCCATTTGAAACATTTCATAAATGGTTCTCACAGATTCCAGAAACTCTAGTCAATAAAAGAGTTGAAGTACAAAGGTATACTTCTTGAGAAGTAGTGATTTCAAATTTGTTTAATTTCTCTGAGCCTTACAAATAACACATGTACCCAAAAAATTAATAGTACAAAATGAAAATAATCTTCTTTAATACTTTTCAAAATTATCCTTTGCTAAACAATATTATAAAAAATAATATGGAAAATGTGTTCATGGCTTCTTTGCTTTCACTTATTGAAGAACACAAACCTGTTTCATAATGACATTTAAGCAGAATAGTAGGAATGTCTAGCAGCATAAGGCTTATGCAGTTAAACTTAGTATTTTCTAATTTAAAGCAAAAGGAAAGTTACTTGCCTATTGGTCTGTTAATGTAATCATTCACTGAGCTACACAATTGTGAGTCGCTGTCAGAATTTGTTTCCTAGACAGAATGAAGGAACATGCAGAAATGTTAGGACTAATAAAAAAATGCAAAGTACTTAGTGAGCGAGACAAGAGGATATTCAGTAATAAAATCAACCTGCATCCAGAAGAAGAATTTCCTGTCATCAGTATTGAACTTTAAAATGTAAACCCTTCCAGATGCTTGATTAACCTAAGCAACCAAGAATTAGAGCAGTCAAAACCATCAACAAGTAAGCAAATCAGTTAAGAATAGTATAACCAGAATGATTTACAGCAAAGCAGTAGAACCTTCTCAAAAACAGCCTCATTGGGAAATATTATTTGATCCTGTGTTAGCTTAGGTCAAGAAAAAATCAAGATAAATCCAGCAGGAAGCAACATAATCTTTCAATGATAATAACAATACAGTATAAAGAGAATGATAATCAACAGAATTGATTAGGGAAGATCATGAAGAATAAATCAGAAAAAAAAATATAAGTACAATGATCCAATTGCACTTTATAATAATGGTGTAAAATAAATGAAAACCTGTGAAACATATCATATCAAATAAGTTCCTATGCCTGGATAAAAGTGACTTCAATTTATCACATTGAGAACATACTAATAGCATGTCTGGTTGGATGGTGAGACTTGGACGTATTTTTGAGGAGCAACTATTAGTTGCTTTTACTTCATAGAAGCACTTTTGGGTGATTTTGGATGTGGGTCCAAACACCAACCAAGTGAAAGATGTCCGGAAGTCCACAGATGTTTCCACAAAGCATAATCATAAAACTTATACACACAAATGCACACGTGGCAGGATATGAAATACATTATTAGATGAACATAACAATAATTTAACTTCTCAATTCCAAAGTTCAATGAACCCATTCAACTTTTATGCCCAATTTAAATAAAGAAAGGATAATACTTACCTGCATTCATGTGAAATGATACTTTTGGAGACATGTCTTGACAAGCAATAAGACAATTTAAATAAAATAAAAATTAATTTCCCCATTTTCCATAACATGTTATCCCATACTATCTACATAAATAAGGAAATTTGCAAAGCAAATAATCACTAAAGGTTCTGCTTCAATAAACTTTAGTAACTAACACTACTTAAAATATTATGGAAAACAAATCAAATAACCCCTGTGGTTTGATTCATTATCATGATGTTAACCTGTGGTTCAAATCAAAATGTGTCACTATGCCCTCTCTTCTCAGGTTTATTTTGTCAGCACATCAACCCCTGAACATTATCTCATATGTTTCATTTCATAACAGAATACGTACATCATAAGCCTCATAAAAAACTGAAAAATGTTAACTTAGAATAATAAAAAAGAAATGGAGAGATATGCACCAAAAAGATGGAACATAATAGTGCATTACTTAAATGATGACCAAGTACACATAAATGGGGAGAGAGAACAAAGGATACATCTTCAACAACATTCTGTGTCCGATCAAGCCACTGAAAATGGACTAATCCCTCCTCACCCTGAGACAAAAGCAATCACTTTTAAAACCCGGTGGCAGTCTTGGGTTTAAAACATATCAGTGCTCAAACCAGCAGATCCAAAAGGATATTCAAAGCAAGGAAATAATATTCGAGTAAAACCATACCCTAGCAATACGAACAAGTCCTTTTCGTGTATCGGGGACAACCCTTTTTCCCTCAAGAAACATTTTACCAGCACGGAACTCCAGCATAATTTCCTGCCAATGGATATTTATCCAATGAAAAACGAAATTGATCATACTAATGAAAACAAAGAGTACAAACACACAATAAAGATATTAACAAACACTTGCATTGCATCCATTATCTTTCATCAACCATCAACTTGAGATCACAACGATAAGACACACATTCCAACAATAACATGCACACATCATCATCTAGACAGGTGCACATAAAAAGTACCCCTAATATAAGCTTTCTCACAAAAATACAAACTATAATATACCAAGTGTTTGGTTCAACACAGAAAATTACAAGAACAAATAATAAATAGAGTTAATGAATGAAATCATTATATGTTATTCTTTTGAATTTATTTTTGTTTCAGTGGTAGAAAAAGTAATCGCATTAGGTTTAGTAATTTTGGTTAGTTTCAAAATTAGGTTTTAAAGAAAAAACCAAAAAGACAATGAAGTTAAAATATAAAGGCGTTACCTGAATTGCTGGAAAAGCGTCGATAGAAGACGAACTCATCGTTCCAGGAGATTACAAAGCGAGCTACATAACATAACGTCGATTAAAAATAAATTTATATTAAAAAAAAAAGTGATACATTCCAAACGATGCGACAATACTACTAACTTTTCAGCATTGAATCAGTTCAAGTAAACAATTAATTTCAAAAAATGAGAAAAGAAGCAAAATACGGAAAAAAAAAAAATAAAAACCTAGAGGAAGAAGGGAGTAGATACTAGAGAGGACAAAAAATGCAAGAGAACTTACAAGTGCTTCAAGGTTGATTACTAGTATTGGTAAACCCAAACGCAACGAAATCAGATACAGAGCACACGATAGAGAATTTGAGGGTTCCTTTTATCCAGTTATCCCTCCCAATGAACTCCCTTCTCAACTCAACCTTGGCCTATGACAAAAGTAACAAATATTATTTTATTCAACCTTATTTCGTTTAAACACCGATGCAAGAATGTAAACCAACAGTTAAGGGACAACTCCTCTGCACCCATAGATGAGACTCTATTTTCATCACTAGGATTCAAATCCTGGATATATGATTAAAGAGCCCAAGCTATTAGCCACTTGAACCACACTTTGTGGATAGTCATTATACCGATTTAACTTTACTTTTTATTGTTTACTTTATACTAAACAATTTTATGGGGCATCAAATGGTTCCTATAAGTTAACCACAACTTTATTTATATTTATTGTTATATTATTATGACCAATAAATTTTTTTTATTTTTTTTTCCCTCTCTTTCTATATCTGAGGTTCTTATATAAGAACCAATTGATTATAGAAGCAGCTCTTATAAGCAATTTATGTCCACCTAAACCAATCTAAACTCATTCCAATAGTGCAATTGTAAACAATTACTTAACTTTATGCAATCCTTAAGCAACTCCAGTTGAGATGCTCTTACTCCATAAATTTTCTTTAAATAAAACAAAAAAACAGCTTATTTTCATTAGGGGTGGACAAAATATCTCCACCGAACCGAACCTGTAAAGCCCAAAGTTAAAATATTGCATGCAGGAAGGTTCTTGCGGGTTGTCGAGTTCTTTAAATCAATTAGGGATGGATACATTCGGGCGAGCTCGGATCATCTAAAAAAATTTCGCCACCGAGCGAACCCGCCCGAATTAATTAAAATGGGAGGCCTATTTTCGCACAGCTTACCAGAGCCCAAAGAGCAAAACCTAATTGCATTTTTCACATTACAACCCTAGGGTCCCTTTCTTTCATCTGTTAATATCTCTGCCTCTCACAACTTAGCATCCTTTTCTCTCCATCGATCCCTCCGAATCCATCATTCTAACTTTCTAAGGGCTTGTTTGCGAGTTTAGGAGGGAAAGGGAGGAGAAGACTTTGGGAAATAGAAGGGGGAAAGGGATGAGGGAAGGGAAGATAACCCTCCAAAATCCTCCTCTAGTTCATTTTTTTTTAGTTCCTCAAATTTGGAGGATTTTGATTCTTATGTTAAAAAATAAACCACATATAAGTTGGGGGAGTATCCTTCCCTTCCCCTATCCCTTTCTCACTTCTTCCTCCCATAGCCTTCCCATCCATCCCCTTCTAAAACTCATAAACAAGCCCTAAGTCTCGCTCTCTCACACTCTCCCTCCCCTCCGTAACACGTCTCCCTCCCAGTCTTCCTGCCACTCACTGCCTTCCACGATTTCGCGCCACCACCGCGTGGCCCCAGCACTGCCATATGACCCCAGCGTCGCCGCACCTTTGTGCTTATGCTGTTATTGGACCCGACCTCCATTAGAGCTTCTGTTCTGCTTTTTACCTTCAATCTGCATGAACAAGATGAAGATTCCTAATGCATGTCTTCCTTTGCGCCACATCTGCCCATCAGAGCTTCAGCGAAGAAGATGGGGTGCTACCCATCTTATATTTGTTCAAGTTTCAATCTTTATCTTCTTCTGTAAACAAAATATTGAAAAAGGTTGAAGCTTTTGTTGAAAGATTGAAGTTTTTTGTTAAAAGATTGATGCTTTTTTTACTTGGTTTATTTGACTTGTTTATGTTATCTTCTCCATCAATATTCTGAAATTTTTGTTATTAAAGCTTTCTGTTATGAGTTTACTGGCTTTACTGAGTTTTTGTTTGCTACAAAATTGTGCTAACCCACCCGTAGAAACCGCCGCCCGCCTAATTCGACGACGTCGATGGATGGAAATGGGTGGGATATTCTCCCCTATGGTTTTCCTCAGATTTGAAATTTTTGGCCCGTAACCAACCGTATCCGACCTTAATTTTCATAAGCTTAAAAATCTTAACCACTAGATTGTCACTTTACATTATGTAACAAAATCCTATTATAGGGACCTAATTACAACTTATTTACAAGTCAAAGACCCATTACAAACATTTAAAGTATATGGACTTATTATCCATCCTTTACGCATTGTTTGGATGAAAAGAGAAGTAAAGAAGAGAGAAGTAGGGAAGAAAGAAGTAGGAGAGAAGAGAGAATGAGTAGAAAATGAGTAGATTTTTAGGTTGTTTGGATTGAAAGAAGTAGGAGAGAAGTGTAAAAGAAAAAATGTTGATTTTTTTTTTTGTAAAGACAAATTTACCCTCAATAATATATATGTATAGTGCAAGAATAAATAAGAATAAAATACAAAAGTGTCTTTTCATATATCCATGTTCTGGTTCTCCAAAAATCTCGCCTACCCAGTAGAGATTTTAATTTGACATGGGTCCCACGGAAAAACTTCTATCTTCCCACATTTCTTCTCCCATCCAAACCGTTGAACTCTCCCTTTTCTACTACGGTTCTCTCTTCGACAGTTCCCTCTTCCCAAAATCGGTGCAAACAAACAAAGTGTTAATTCAACCTTAAATAAAAATACAAGTAAGAACAATATAATTATAACAATTAATTAATAGATTTAGAAATGTATTTAAACATAAAATATATTAAAAGTTAGGGTCTGTTTGCTTTATTTCGAATTTTATATTTTCATTTTTTTATTCTAAAAAATAATTACAAAAATGTTATATTAAATAATAATATGATTTTTTTTTTAAGGGTAAAGACCCATTTGGGTCCCTGACAAAAATCGCGTGGGCCATTTTAGTCCCTGACAAAAAAAAACTACCCCGTTAGTCCCTGACAATGACTAACGTGGGACATGTTAGTCCCTATGTTGACTTTCGTTACCCAGGGTCCGTTACGTGGCTGACGTGGCCGTTAACTTGTCCTATGTGGCCGTTATGTCTGCCTTGTTGGATTATAATTTCTTTTTCAATTTTTTTTCCCTTCAAAGGACCAAAACGGCGTCGTTTTGGGTCCATTTAGGATAGTAGGCTTGACCTCCTTCTTCTTCTTCCTCCCTCTGCCTCTGTTTTCTGCAACATCAAACAAGAACCCTAATTTTTCTAATAGGCGATTAGCGTTGTTTGGGTCCTTGTGGTCGCTCCAGACTTGTGCGCAATAACCCACTTGGGTTGAGTGGAGAGAACCCTAATCCCTAGCAACTGCGATTTGGCCTCTTTTCACTTATCTCTCAGAATGAGTTACGGTTCCAATCCCATGAGTAGGCACATAATCCTCTGGCCTCTCATTCTTCCATGCTATGGCAGCAATAGCATGAGTACAGGGCATCCCAGTCAACTGCCACACCTGGCATGTGCAAGTCCTCAGGGTAAGGTTGACCCCAACCCTCCCCTTATGCCTCTCAACCTCAAACTTCTCATTACCTGGATCACCTGTCCAGATTGGTGTCCAGCCATTGCTATCCATCTTCAACTTTTCCAGCCTTTTCTTTTGAGTTGGTGGCAGAATCCCTCTCACAGAACTTAGTTGCCTTCTGTGTTTGGCTGTCCTCCTCATCAGATAACACCTCAATTCTTCTAACATAGTCAATATGGGCTTCTCCCTATATCTGACAATCTTGGCATTCCAAGATTCACACATGTTGTTGGTAATGTTATCCAACTTAGGCCAATGACTGAAATAGGCCTTAACCCATGCTCCTGGCTCAATGTTGTTCAGGTAACTCCAGGCTCTCTCATTCTTAGACTCCAACCTCAGCATTGATGCTTTAAACTCAGGCTCAGTTGTGCACTTGGCACCATCCCATGTATACCCCCTTAGCTCCTTATCCTTGAAATGTTTGATGAAATTCTTCCAAATGTGCAGAACACAATTCCTGTGGTGTGCACCTGGCATGACTTCTTTCAATGCAGGTAACAGTCCCTGCACACAGCGTATATGACAATATGCTCAAATTAGAATTGATGCCCAAAATAGTCCCTAACAATTACTACTAAGGGACATAGTAGTCCCTGACAATTACTATTAAGGGACATAGTAGTCCCTGACAATTCCTATCGGGGGACAAAATAGTCCCTGCAATCATAAACATCATCAAAAGTAAATCACTGATGTAAAAACTGAATCAGAAACAAGCAATGCACAAATACATGAGGTGTACCTTCTGTTGGTCAGACACAAAGTTCCATCCGTTGCTAACATGGTCTCCTATATCTTCTTCCAGCAAGCTCAGAAACCACTTCCAGTTATCTTTGGTTTCAGCATCAACCACAGCATATGCAATGACAAACCACTGGTTGTTGGCATCCTGACCAACTGCAGACAGTAGCTGTCCCCCATAATAACCCTTCAAAAAGCATCCATCAAGGCCTATCAATGGCCTACAACCAGCCTTAAACCCATTCTTACATGCCTCTAAGCATATGTATAAGCGGTTGAATAATGGTGGTTCTGGTGGGATCACTTCCATCTTTGCAGTGGACCCTGGATTATACTTGAAAACTGCATGAAGATAGTCCCACAGTCTTCCATACTGCTCAATCTCAGAACCTTCAACAGCCTTCTTAGCAGCTTTTAGAGCCCTTGACAGTTTTTTTTTCATTTATATGGACACTAAAGTCCTCTTTAAACATGTCAAAGGCTTGCTTCCTTTTAAGGTCAGGTTGAGTCAAAAGTTTATGCTCCAACTTCTTTGCAACCCAATCCCTAGTAGCAGCCTTGTTTTTAAACACTCTGCAGCAACTGTGTTCTCCTACATATGTCTTCAACTGAAAACTCTTGCTCATAGTGTTCCAAGCACAGTAAGCAAGCCAGCTGCAGTCTTCAACCTTGCAAACTGCTCGCGCTCTCAGCTTATCATTCTTCTTCCACTTTATCTCCCTCCCAAGTGAAATGTTGAAGTCCTTCACAGCATTCTTAAATAGATCCAAGTTATCAAACTCCATGCCAGTGTTTAAGGACACTTGGCCAAAAGCAAGTGAACTGTTGAATCTTGGTAGTGCAGGCCCTGCCGAAGCAGCTTCATCATCTGTAGATTCTGGAGTGTGCATATGCTCAGAATATGAGGCATACCCTGCTCCCTCAAATGAATCCTTATCACTCTCAGTCTCACTATCACTGCCATCACTGCTTTCACTGTCAGACACCACTTTGTTTCTTTTTTTCCTTACTTTTTTCTTTATTCTTAGCCTTCTATGTCAGCCCACCTCTCTTCTGTGTCACACCACCTCTCTTATGTGTCACACCACCTCTGTTTGCAGCTGGTTTTTTAGGGGGAACTTTCTTCACATGTACAACTTCAACTTCATCACTCTCACTGTCAGTGGTCATAACAGCTGGGGGTGGCCTATAGTTAGAATCTTCAGCGATGTCATCGTCATCAGAGGAGCCCAATGTCTCCATATGTGCATCTTCTATAGGCGCTTCACCCGGTTGAACATCTTCCTCTGTAGGTTCCACAAAAACAGCATCATCCGGTCCCAAAACTAGATGCTCAAAGTAAAGATGAATATCACCTGATGAAGAGTCCTTCGCGTGCTGTATTGCTGCCTCTGCCATGGAATTGATGTGGGCATCGCACTCCAATGGTCTCAATCCAATATCAAAATTCTCACGATCAGGATGCATCCACCAACAAGCAGTGAAGTCAAAATAACCTAAGTTCTTGAACAGCTTCACCAAGTCAAAATAATTGATTAGATCCACGTCCATTGGCTCGTCAACATCTATTAAGCCGTTCATGTATTTGAGCACACCATCAGTGTCTCTCACAAGCTTACCTCCTGTGTGAAATATAAACCTGATATAGAAAGTCATCTGCAAGTAACAAATTGGGGATGTCAGACTGCATCAGGGACCCACAAAATACAATATTTACAAAATTCTCACTTTTCAAAATGCACCCAAAAAACTACCCAAAACACACACATGCCCCCACACTACTTTGATAAGTATGGTCCCCCCCCCTCCCCCCCTCCCCCCTCCCAACAAACCTGGTCCCTAACCCCCAACAAAGCTGGTCCCCCACATGCAATTTTATAGTTACAGAGCATCATAAAGGGGACCACCAACACAGCCCATAAAAACGATCCCCACACCCCATATTCAACCCATAAAACCCAACCCTAAACCACTATTCATAACCCTAAATAAAAAATTAAATTAGAGGCACAAACAACCCTAAACCGAAAATGAGAAGAACAAAACGAACCCTAAGTTAGAAACGAAATTGTAAATAGAAGAAGAGAGGGAAATTAACTCACATTTGTTGTGGACAATCGCGAATTGCAGAGAAGAAGGCACACGATTTCTGGACCTTATCGCAGAATTGGAGACGAATTAGGTTAGGGTTTTGGGAGGGGGTGATTTGGTTTCGTAATTTCGTTTTTGAGAGAGGGACCAATTTGGGTTAAAGATAATGGACCCAAAATGACGCCGTTTTGGTCCTTTGAAGGGAAAAAAAATTGAAAAAGAAATTATAATCCAACAAGGCAGACATAACGGCCACGTAGGACAAGTTAACGGCCACGTCAACCACGTAACGGACCCTGGGTAACGGAAGTCAACACAGGGACTAACGTGTCCCACATTAGTCATTGTCAGGAACTAACGGGGTAGTTTTTTTTTGTCAGGGACTAAAATGGCCCACACAATTTTTATCAGGGACCCAAACGGGTCTTTACCCTTTTTTTAATTATTTATAAAAATAAAAAACAAAAAAAATTAAAATTGAAAACACCCCAAACAAACAAAACCTTGGCCCTCCCGTCTAAAAGAATTGCGCTGGTAAGTGCTAATCGTGCAGATGCAGACACAGAAACAGTGCCACACTCATCTCAGTTCAAATTTTCATATACGCAGTGCGATGCTCAATGCTTAGCTGCTTACAGTGGATGAGCATCGGCAGCAAACATAGGTTATTAATTCCGTTTGGTCGATTTGGAACGACCACTATACACAGCCATAACAACAAACTCTCTTATTATTCGATGGACAAGAAGAATAAGCAGAGCCGCGAAATAGAAGTTGAAGAAGGTCACGTGCATTACAACCATACTGTTCCCTCCAAATACCCAAGATGGACTGCCAGGGAGAGCTTCCAGTTTATGCATGAAAGGCCTTGGCAACCTGTCAACGATTTTTATTTCAATATTGTTCGTAACACCTTGTCTCTCCCAATTCTCTTTCGATCTCAGGTCAGGTGCACCTTCATCGTTCCCTTCATTTTTATTTTAACATTTCACCCATAATTTCTAATTTGACCGGGTAACAATGCAATCTTAGAGTCTCATAAATTATTTTAAGATATATTTTTTGGTTTAATTAATACACAGGTCTCATAAATTATGCATGATTAGGTGGATGATTATCTTCAGCTATTTGTATGTTTATCATTCTTAATTCATCACTTTCTAACAGACGCTTCTTAATCATAATGATACTGAGATTCCAGCACTTTCTAATAAAACTGAGTTGGAAAGTGTTGCATCTGAAGATCGCTCCGGGAGGTGGGCAAGATTAACATTCAAAATCGTTCTTTCATATCATGGGGGTTCTTTTGATGGGTGGCAAAAGCAGCCAGGCTTGAACACTGTTCAAAGGTAAAGTTGTTCTTCTTACAACTTCTGCAGTCTTGTGCATGCTCAAACTGCATATCTTAGGAAGCAACAGTTATTTGTGCAGGACATTAACTACCTGGCATATCTCACTAATAATTGGATGACATGTTTTTCTCTCATTACAGAATTAAGAAGTGAGAACATTGTGGTTTTGGCCACATCACATGCCTTCACAAATTAGCTTTCTCTTTGATACTTTATTATGCCTATATGATGTGTATGACAGATCTATGACGAATTAGTTATCCTTTAAACTGCATATAAATGTTGATGCTCTTGTATTCATTTCTTGGTGCAGCATAGTAGAAAGTTCGCTTGGTAAATTTGTTGATGAAAATAAAATTCAACTGCTCAAGGACAAAGGTTTGCCTATTGAAGGGTGTGCTACTGTTGCTGGTCGTACAGACAAGGGGGTGTCAGCCCTTCAACAAGTGTGTTCTTTCTGTAAGTCATTTCCTTGTTCTTAACAATGCTTTTACTAAATCCAATCCTTTCTACAAACGAATTATTATGCACTCTGATTGCAATGTGTATGGAGATGAAACTGGAGCCTTAAAGTCTCTTATAAGCACAGTTTTTGTAGCAATGATTGTTTAGCATTATTCCACCTCCTGTTTGTGTGCTAATATACTCAAAATGTATTGATGTCTGACTTCATTTGGTATGGCATCTTAGATGCATAGAGATGTATGATGTCTTTGTTTGGTTGCACTTTAGCTATATTATAGACATCTAACTTTGAGTTTAAGAAATAATACCTTTTCCTAATTTGTAAATATATTATATAACTAGTAAACAATTCCATTTACAATTTACATCACAATATATTGCACCATAAAACTTATGAATAACTAAACATTTCTGGTTATTTGATAACAGTGACATTTTAATAATTAAAAAATTATTAATAATTTTTTTTCTTGTTATTATATGTAACAATTATATTTAGCAAGTTTTAACTTAATGAGAGGGTAAAATTGTTATGGATAAATGAGTATTTATTAAAAAAAATGGAGAGGAAATCAACGAGGTGGTAAAGTTGGTAATCCGTAAAACATGCTCAAGGCTCATGCCCAGGCGTCTATAGATCCCAATCCCATGAATTTGAAAGTACATCATCACATTCCCACACACATCGAGTATCTTAGCTGAATAAAGGGCATCTGAGTCGCCTATGGTCTTCTCATATCAACCCACAAGAGGATGTTGGATGTCTGAGATTAGCCAAACACCTTCATAGCGTAATACTTTTCTTTCAGTTTCAATCAGATTGGGAACTTTTTGCTTTGCTCTGGCAGGATTTGATTGAATTCCTTGTTTCCTCTAAACTGGCCTCGATGACAAGGGAAGCTCTTTGTCAGCTGTGGGAACTTGGATAGTTGAGTTACTCTGTCTTGTATACGGGCAAAAGGAATCATAAATGAATCTGGAGATACTCCTTTTCTTTCTTGTTCTTGGGAAGTTTATTAATTTCTTTTTTTTGTCAAGTGGGGGAAAGCTTTTTGGCTTGATGTTATCCTTTATGTCTGCAATATTGATAGCTTCCTTAAAGTTTGCTTGAGATTTATTAAGCTGGTTCTTTTGATGAATAATAAGCTTATAGAGGCAAGTCCAAGTGCACCAGAAGCATACCTAAAATCCATAAAAGAAGTAAAAAATTAGCAGCAGCATCAAATCCTAAGTTAGACAACTGTAAGAACTTTTGATAGAAGTCATTTACAACATAGGAAAGACTAACTGAAGTCAGTAATTAGGTTCTGAAAGAAATTATTTCTTTAATTCTTTAGTAGAGTAGTAGAACATTCCAGTGTTCTTATATATGCAATTTATAGCTCTAAATCATTATTATATAAACACAAGTTATACTCTATGCTGGGTTATATTTTTATTGTAGTAGATTGTTGTATGTCTTGAAAGGAAATAAAATGTTCAGGAATGTACATAATTAGCTTGTCAATTTTTAGCATCCTTAGGATTTGGTTAAGCTTTTTTACCCTGATCTAGGGTTCATAATCTACAGACACTTGGAACAAGGATGTTAAACCAAGAGATATTGAGGATGCAATCAATCATGCAGCACCAGGAAAACTGAGGGTCATATCAGTTTTTGAGGTAATATTATTTTTAAGTATTCTGCAATATGAAGCTAATGTTCGACAGAATTATCGATTGCCTTGAATCTGAAGGGAAAAAAAAAGCAAAAGAAGTATGGTTTGCAGGTTGAGTTCTTTGTTATTCACAGAACAGTTAATCTGATAATGATAAATAAATGTGACTTTATTGTAGGTATCACGTGCCTTTCATCCTAATTTCTCTGCCAAATGGAGGCGTTACCTTTATATTTTCCCACTGATTGATGGAGGGTATATAGACCAAAGCAGTGGAAATGAGGAGTTTTGCTACAGATATAATGAAGTTCTTGATTCTGCCTGCAAGGATGAGTTAGAAAGCGAAAAGAAATCATATGTGTTCAGTGTAAGAAAAGTAGACCGACTTTTGCGAAAATTAGAAGGAAAATTGTTATCCTACAAGATGTTTGCCCGTGATACAAAAGCTTCAAGAAATGAGTAAGAACTCAATACTTGAATTTCTGCTGTACTCGATATGATAGCCACACACCAAATTCAGTTTTTTTTGTTCTACTTTTTTGAGTTTTGTCCATGATCTGTTATACCAAGAATTTTTAAATATAGAAAAATGGAGGAAAAAATTGAAGGCTTCTTGCTATTGTGACTATTTGAGTGAAGCTGTGGGTTGGTGTTTAGGTGAAGTGGTAACTGGACTCATTTAAATTTTATATGTTTTTCTTGTAGGGCAAATTGGTGGTCTTATTTTATAAGACTTCTGCGTTTTTTATGAACTTATAATAGGTATTTTTGGAAGTATTTCTTTGTAAATGTGTATATGCACTAATCATCTAATCCAAATAAAGAGTATAGAATTATCTATTATGTGCTAGTCTGTCAATATTATGGTTATCTACTTCTTTTCGCTTCATTATCTCCTCAATCTGCGTTGCACATTGTGCACAACAACAACCACAATCAAAGCCATCTCCCAATAGGCGAGGTCGACTACATGAATCAAACAACGCTATTGTGTTATATCGAAAACCAAATTTTCCAATAAGCCATTTAGGTCTAAATCCTTTCTAATGATTACACCTAGAGGTTCCTTGGTCTTCCTCTCCTTTTAATTATGGGACTATCCTCCATCTGGTCAAGTCTTCTAATTCTGACTTCTATTTATCTTCTTGTCACATGTCCAAACCATCTTAGGCGTGATTCTACCATCTTTTCTTCAAAAGGTACCACTCCTACTTTCCCTTTGATACATTCATTCCTAATCTTATATTTTCTTATATGCCCGCTCATCCAATGCAATATTCTCTTCTCTGTCACATTTATCTTATGCTTTTATTGGCATTTACTGCTGCATTCAGTGCCATAAAGCATTACTGGTCTTATGGCCGTGCAGTAGAATTTTTCTTTTAACCTGATATTTTATCACAAATAATACCTGAAGCATTCCTCCATAACTCTTGGTTGGATCTTACCATTTACATCTCCCTCTATTTCTGCGTCATTCCAAGATACCTAAACTGTTTACTTGTTGAATGGTTTGATCTCCAATTTTCACCTCCAAGCCAGTGCTAATACACATTAAGATTGAACTTGCGTTCCTTATACTCCATATTATTTTTTGCATGAATGGAAGCCATATGATTCCAATGCTTCCTTCCATAACTCTACTTTACCATTTACGCCACTTTCCCACTAGGACTATATATCGTTTGCAAAAGATATGCATTGAGACTTCTGGATATGTTTAGTAAGAATGTGCGAAACCAAGGTAAAAATATATAGCTGGCTCACCTGCATATTTCCTTCATGCTGACAAGACTTTTTTAAGGAACTGTCATTCACTGAATTGGCTATGACTGTTATTCTGTTACAGTGGGCCACCAACTGAGTGTTTTGTTTACCATGCTCGAGCTATGGAAGCCAGATTGCCTATAACTGTAAGCTACTTAATTTTGAATAGTAGTTTACCTTTTCACTGTTTTTGGTCTTTCCTTTACAATTACCAATTACGAACCTTGGACATTTAGCCCTTTCTGCATTGAAATGGATTGAACTTGATATTGTTAGTGTTGTCCAGTTGGCCTACCTAGCAAACTTGTTTTGATGCATCCAAGGATGACTTTTAAGAATGTCTGTCTGGTTAGACTCAAAGAAAACACCCAATTTCTCTATGGCTCTCAGTATCAACAGATTTCGTTTGTTACATATAATTACATGATTTATATGTCCTTGGCTTCTTTGCCTTCATTTTCTTCTCAAGCATATTCATGTTGAGTTTTAACAATAATGTATTTTCAGTGGATTTCCCATAAAATGGCATCTATACATATGTAAAAAAAAAAATCCTCATGTTGAGCTTTATACTTAAAGTTATAAGAATTCCCATGTCTGTAAGTATGCTGCATCTTTTAAGGCATCATCTGATTCTTCCGTGTCCTCTTCTCATTCACAACTGGAATTTGATCACTTCTAGCTATGATTTAACTCAGACTAATTTGCTGAGTACTTCGGTTGTTGTTGATAGAGAAGCTGTATTTATGTTTGATTTTGCTTGTGACATCTAGGATTATGAAGAAGAAACAAGGGTTATGTGCGTTGAGCTGGTAGCTAATCGCTTTTTACGTAAGGTAACTGTTGCATGTTTTTGCTCTCCTTAGATGAAAAGTATATGATGTATTGAAGGTTTGACTTCTCTAACATGGAACTGTTACCAAAATACAGATGATGAAATTTGTTGACGTAAACATGAAAATCACATCATAAGTTTTATTGCAAGGTTAATGTAACTTAATATGTGCCTACCAAAAAAAAATGTAACTTAATATGAATAAGGAGTTGATATGTTAACATGGCTTGGAGTCAGACCCTTAATGTTCTAAATATTAATAAGTAGATGCTTCAAACACAAATGAATTAATTTAGAGAATACAAAAGCTTTATATTGTTATTGATATTTTATTTTTCAGACTGTTACTGAATGATTCTATAGCTGAGAAACCCAATTATAATTTTTACCCATACAGAATGGTTTCTGATTCCCTAATTGCCACGTGCTTGTTTTCTGGTTCATAGCTTGTGCCTAATAGTCGTTTATATCCCATAATATTTGCAAAGAATCATTCTCATATTTTCATACAAAAAGTTAGTTTTCTTCCACTTAATGATCTGGTTAAAGCTACTCATATTTTGTAGATGGTTCGAGTGCTTGTTGCAACCTCAATTAGAGAAGCTGCTGCTGGTGCCGAAGATGATGCCTTGCTGAAGCTCATGGATGCCACATGTAGGCGTGCCACTGCTCCTCCAGCACCCCCTGATGGCCTATGTCTAGTTGATGTGGGGTATACCGAATTTGACCAGGAAAAATGCTTCATTCTGGAAGAGTAAATCTTTGTTTAGAAGTCTAGGTTCTTAACCGAATGTATCTAGAATCTCACTTGCATGTGAGATTAGAAGAAGTGTGCAATTAGATCTTCCATATTGTCATTTTATGATTAGAAGAAGTTTCAGCAATGACGCTGCACTGGATTACTAAAAGCAATATTGGCTCTTTCCTTTCCATGCAGAGATTGTGTGTGTTATATCCTTTTTTATTCTTTTGGTTAAACTAATCTTTTGATCCCTACATGTGATACTAATTTTGAATTTGGTCCATATACGTGAAATTTTTTGAAATCGGTTCCTATATGTATAATTATTTTTAATTTAATTCTCATCATTTATTGGTGTTATAATATTGTTTGTTGAAGTTAAAATATATGGATCAAATTGGAAATAATTGTCACATGTAGAGATTTTTTTATAAGCCATAAGTATATTGCAACGAGTACAAGTGGTATCCTAAATCCATATACAAAGATAATCAAAGAGAAAAAGTATATCCACCCAGTCTTAGACAAACCCCTGTCAAGAAACAATTCTTCCCACAAGCTAAGTTTTTACAGGATATATGACATCTATGCATATCCAACCAAAAATATAAAAACTATGCTTTCCTAATCTGTGAAGAATTACTCCAAACAATAACAAGTTCAAACTGCAGATTCCATACAGTACAAAGGATTAATGGTCCAATCTATGAACGAAAATCTAGCCTTCTTCACCAAACCATTACACCACGTGCAAACTCTAATTTTAACCAAATCTGTTACCTTGTCAAAATCCAATTTGCTTTGTCACATGTAGGGATTGAACTTGACATTTATTTATTCTTATATATGATAATCATTTTTACTTTAATTATTAACTCCTTATACATGACAATTATTTTTAAATTGTTCCTTATATTATATGTAACAATTATTTTCAATTTGATTCTTATAGTATGAAGATATTATGAAGCTTGTATATATTGTATTGATAGATGAAGTTGAACCATCATTTTGTAGCGTGGCTTGGTGATGTAGTGGAGTGCTTGGCTTTAGCTATTGTTGCTGTCTTTGGTCTAAGGTACAGCCAGCAGTCTTCAGATGCCTAAAAATAGGCATGCAAAAAGTGTTGTAATGTGCAATTATTTAAAGGCTGGCCGGATAATTCTCTCATGTTCCTAATGCAACAATGACTTCGTCAAACTCTTGCACCTCACTCTCAATTATTTCACGTAAACAGTTTCTCTGTCTCCTATTCTTGGCTCTCCTCCTTCTCTCTCTCTTCCCTCCCTCTCTCTGCCTCTCCATTCAATGCCATCAAAACTTCTCCACCCTCCAAGCCTTCCTTCTCCACCCCTTAGTAGCACCCTTTCTCTCCATTGTGAAGCAGCACAACCTTCTGCAGGGCGCGCACGCCGCCCCTAGCGCGTGTGCCTACCATTATTCACTATGGCACTGATCATCATCAGTGTTAGAACCAAAGTTTCAAATCCGGGTCCGAAACTGAAATTCGGGTCGCGACATGTTGGTTTTGGCAGTCGCCAAAACTCCATCGCGACAGTAATTACAGCCGCATCGGCCGCATTTTTCTGCAATATCCGCGATGCAATGCAACCACAACCGCGATCGCAATTTAAAACCTTGGTTAGAACATGTTGGATCACATTCATCCTCTTTTTATGTGTTGTTGTTGGTCCCTCTTATGGTGCTACAGACTCAGAGTTGCTCCTAAAGGTGAAGGAGAAACTTCAAAACAATAATGCATTATCCTCATGGAACACATCAACCTCTCCATGTTCAGGTCAAGGTGCAAATTGGGCTGGCGTTATTTGCAATGGAGGAAAAATATGGGGCTTGCAACTTGAGAACATGGGGCTCAAAGGGGTCATTGATGTGGAGTCCCTTAAGGACTTACCATATCTTAGAACCATAAGCTTCATGAATAATGACTTTGATGGTGCATGGCCAGAAATAAACAAGCTAATTGGTTTGAAGACACTTTACCTTTCAAGCAATAAGTTCTCAGGGGAGATTCCTGCTCAAACTTTTGAGGGCATGCAGTGGTTGAAGAAAATCCATTTGTCAAATAACCAGTTTACTGGTGCTATTCCAACTTCTCTGACAACATTGCCAAGGCTTATAGAGTTAAGGTTGGAGGGAAACAAATTCAGTGGCCCCATTCCCCTTTTTCAACAGACCACATTGAAATCATTTAGTGTAGCTAATAATCAGTTACAGGGAGAAATACCAGCCACCCTTACTAAGATCCCGGCCTCTTCCTTTTCTGGTGAGTGACAATTAATGTAGATGTAGATTACATACATATATTATAAGTACACATGCCCAAAAATTGCATGTGGCATTATACAAATTCAAGTTAAATATACACTTGTTAGGCACTGTATATATATTACAGACATTCCATTCAATATTGAATATGTATAATTCTTCTAACATTTAAAAAATATAAAAAAATGTATATGATAGTAAGAACAGATTAAATAAGGATGCACCTGTATAGCTTAGTCAGGTGTTGCTCTCTGATGTTATGCGAGTTCTTACTCCTCGGATGATTGTTGTGTAGTTTTCTTTTTGCGCCCCTTTTCTCATAAAAAAAAAACATGGATGCACCAAGATACAAGAATATGTGATAGGAAGTGCCTACCTTCGTTAAATCTGAAGATTCAATCATACAATAATATGTTTTTGACTTTTTGTATGCTGACACTAGTATAGCACTAATCTAAATTGATTTGAGCTAAGGGTATAAGGTGTTAAGAAGCGGGAGATCCAGGATTCAAACTCTGACAAAGGAGAAAAAAAATTGACATAACATTTTACTTACTAACATTGGCTTATAAAAAAAAAATAGCACCAATCTAAACTTGTATATATACTTCAAATGAGCAGGTAATGAAGGGTTATGTGGAGCCCCATTGGGTGCATGTCGTCATCATTCAAAGAAGCCCTCAACTGTGAGTATTATAGTGGTTGTTGTAGTTGTTGGTGTGGCAGTGATATTTGTGATTGGAGCAGTGATATTCATCCTTCATCGTAGAAGAAAACGAAGACCAACAACAATGTCTTCCTTGGAGAATCCACCTTCAATCCTTAACAAGAAAGGAGTGAGGGAACCAGGTGATGAAAGTAACAGGTCATCAAGATCAGTAAGCTCCAACCACAGCAGAAGAGGGGACAACATGAAGTTATGCTTCATTAGGGATGACAGAGAGAGGTTTGATTTGCAAGAGTTGCTGAGAGCCTCAGCTGAGATTTTGGGCAGTGGTTGTTTTAGTTCTTCTTATAAGGCTTCTTTATCTGCTGGCCCAAAAATAGTGGTGAAGAGGTTCAAGCAAATGAACAATGTAGGGAAGGAAGAGTTTCAAGAGCACATGAGAAGGATAGGAAGGTTGAATCATCCTAATCTTCTTCCTATTGTGGCTTACTATTATAGAAAGGAGGAGAAGCTCTTGGTTACTGACTATGTTGTCAATGGCAGCCTAGCTGTTCGCCTTCATGGTACATATTATGAACTCATTTCTATTTTTCAAACACATGTACATTTAATGCATATCACTTTATATCTACACAATATTTTTTATCATCTGATCACTTGGTTTCATCTTATTTTCTGCACGGATGAGGATCTGTTGTCCTATTTTGGTGTACCTTACCATGTCCCTACCAATAGTACCTTGCCACATGTTTTATGTTTTTAAAATTACATCAAATTTTAACTTGCATGACAAGATATTGTTGGCAGGTACAGAGTATGATACATCAAAATGGGACGGCTTATCTTCATCCTTTCCACACATGTTTTTGCTACCTTGTACATATGTGAGGTTACATAAAGTGTGTGAAACATTTTCCAATACAAATCAAAAAAGGTTTAATTAGATTTTCATGGATGAATTTGAACTAATCCTCTTTCACTTCCTAAATTATTGAAGGTAAGATTTGCGTACTCTGCTAGTTGTGAATGTCTTCACTGTATATGAATATAAATAACTTTGCTTATGGTACAGTTATACATGTGGTTACTTGTTTCAGGACACCAAGCAATAGGAGAACCAAGCCTTGATTGGCCAATCAGGTTGAAAATTGTGAAAGGCATTGCAAAAGGTCTTGAAAATCTATACAAGGATATGCCAAGCCTAATTGCACCACATGGAAATCTCAAATCCTCTAATGTTCTTCTGTCTCAATCTCTTGAGCCACTCCTATGTGACTATGGCTTAGTCCCTGTGATAAACCAGGAGCTAGCTCAGGACATCATGGTGATCTATAAATCTCCTGAGTATTTGCACCATGGCAGAATCACAAAGAAGACTGATGTGTGGTGCCTTGGAATACTAGTATTGGAGATTTTGACTGGCAAGTTCCCTGCAAACTTTTTGCAACAAGGCAAAGGAAGTGAGTTGAGTTTGGCAAATTGGGTCCAATCAGTTGTCCCAGAAGAGTGGACTAGAGAAGTGTTTGATAAAGAGATGGGGGCAACCAAGAACAGTGATGGAGAGATGGTGAAGCTTTTGAGGATTGCCTTGGGTTGTTGTGAAGGGGATGTGGACAAGAGATTGGATTTGAAAGAAGCAGTGGAGAAAATCCAAGAGGTTAAAGAGAGGGATCATGATGAGGATTTTTATACATCTTATGCTAGTGAAGCAGACATGAGATCTTCAAGGGGATTATCAGGTGAAATCAATTTCTCCACAAATGGTTGAATGACACTAACTTGCTAAGTTTTTTTGGATTTCTATCCCTTTAAAGACACTGCAACATGAGTGACAGATGGATTACTGGGACATATACTTTTTTTTCCTTATGATCTTTGATGATGTAATCATGCTTGGTGCAAGAAATATGAAAAACTACTAAGGGGAAAAGGGTGTGACATGGGTTTGAGGTAATTAAATTGAAATGGCTTGTTTTATTTCTTTAGTTTTGACTAACATTTTTTAATTCTTTCTTTGGATTTGACTATGATCTATATCTCAAACATGACATGCATATGAATTTAAAGTTGAACTAACAAGCTTCTATTCTTTCTTTACCTGTCGCATAACAAAGGTGACTGAAATCCATGTGATACACGAACAAGGCCCAACATGGCTCGGTTGTTAGATAGTTGTGTTCCTTCGACATATTGTTAGGGGTTCGATTCCCGAGTATGAAAAAAGCTTTATTGAGAAAGACAAACTCATTTTGCCAATCTATATGTCATAAAAGAGATTAATTTTCGGCTATTGAGGAATACCCTCATGCACATAAATAAATAAATAAAAAAACCCATGTGCTACATCAAATCATGGAAAATTTAAAATTTTGATCATTTATAAATGATTACTTCTTTACCTTCCTGAAAACAGGGTCGAGATGCATTATAATATCTTTATCACAAATTCTTGTTTTCTATGGATATATGTGACCAATTAACATTGTTTCAATAATAATTCTAGTTTTAATTAATTAATCTTTGTCTCATTATTTAGAAAATTATGAAATTTTGTACTAAATAGAAAACAAATATTATTATGATGTGTCCTAGGGTAACATGTTAAGGACCTAAAAATAAAAATTATGAAATAAAAAGTTAAAGCATTTAACAATTTGAAATTTTAAAGTATTTAATGCTTTATTTTTTGTAAAAGTTCTGGAAAGTAGTAAACAAATGTTTTTTGATCATTGACAACGTTGGGATACACTGGGTTTAGACCTTACATTTTTTTTTTAGAAATTAAAATGATCATATACTCTTTTCCTTTTAATTTTAGGTTGCAAAATCATTCGTTTTATTAAGACACTGTTTCATTTTATACTCAAACTGTAACAGCAAGAGAAATGTTTCCATGACACAAATCTCTACACTTACACCGTATAGTGCTGCACAGTGCGGCACTGTAGCTGCACTGTGCGGCACTGTAGTTTTTTTTTTTTTTTTTTTTTTTTTTTTTTTTTAAAGTTTTGGTTTTTTTTAAAATGTTATTTTTTGATAAATAAAATTTTTCGTTAAGTGGTGAATCATGTACAAATATCTGGTGAATTCAGTTCATTATCTGGTGAATGGATTTTTTTGAGAAATAATTTTTTTAGTTAAGTATTTGCAAATATCTGGTGAATGGTTTTTTTGAGAAATAAAATTTTTCGTTAAGTGGTGAATCATGTACAAATATCTGGTGATTTCATTTCATTATCTGGTGAATGGGTTTTTTTTGAGAAATAAAATTTTTCGTTAAGTGGTGAATCATGTACAAATATCTGGTGATTTCAGTTCATTATCTGGTGAATGGGTTTTTTTTTAGAAATAAAATTTTTCGTTAAGTGGTGAATCATGTATAAATATCTGGTGAATTCAGTTCATTATCTGGTGAATGGATTTTTTTGAGAAATAAATTTTTTAGTTAAGTACGTGCAAATATCTGGTGAATCATGTACAAATATCTGGTGAATGGTTTTTTTTAAGAAATAAAATTTTTCGTTAAGTGGTGAATCATGTACAAATATCTGGTGACTTCAGTTCATTATCTGGTGAATGGGTTTTTTTATAAATAAAATTTTATTTTTTATAATAAAAACTAAAATTTAAAAAAAGAAAAAGAAAAAAAAGAGACCTGCTACAGTGCAGCTACAGTGCCGCACAGTGCGGCACTGCACAGTGCCGTGATGCCTGCTGCGCGTCACATATGGTGTAAACCGTGTGTGTGTCAAAAGTTGTGTCATATTATCACAACTCGTAACAGCAATGCCTAAGGTATATAAGTATTAATTGCCGATGAAAGAATTAAACTTAATACTCACTTAGGTGGAAGAGATAAAAAGAAGTGGAAGAAAATGACAGAAAGTAATGAGGAGAGAAAAGAAAAGTGAGAACTTGCTTGGACAGCCTGAGGTAATGAAAAGGACAAATAAGCAAAATTATTATTATGTCATAGACGATGTGAATTTTTTGTCTTTTTATCTTTTTAAAAAAAGTAGCCAAACAAGTTAAATATGGAAAAATAAAAATGAATGTGGTAAACCATGGATTCGGATTCTTTGCATTTACAAATTTCACGCATTCACGCATTTATCTTAATCAATGGTCAGGATTTCATATACCCATCTTTACATTAATATATTTACCCTACACAAAATTTAATCAATGGTCAAGATCTCTCTGCATTCACGAAGTGACAGTAGGGAATCCATTTTCGTAAACTATGTTCCTGGATTTCCTGCATTCATAAATTTCACGCATTCACGCATTTATCTTAATCTATAGTCAAAATTTCATACACCCATTTTTATATTAATATATATAACCCACACAAAATTCAATCAATGGTCAAGATCTCCCCGCAGTCACTTTAAGCACAGGGAATCCATTTCCGTAAACTATAAATCCTGCATGGAAAACAGTTTATGGCGTTTCTAGTGAACAAGTAAGGTATTATTATCTCTTTGTTAGTTAAATTGTACTGAAATATCAAATCATTTTGACCAATCAAGAACTAATACATTTTTTTTTCAATATATGAAAAGGATTAATACTTTCTTACATGTCTACTTTAACCAATCAAAGGTTAATTCATTCTCACATGCCCACTTTAGATGAACCTTTTCTTAAAATTTACTAGAAAGAAAATAACATTGTTTGTCCTGTAATTTTCTAGATTACATCCATGGGATTTCCTTGTCCAGTTTGGTACATTTTATTTACAGCTCCTATATGTTATAACAGTACTTAATACTTAATAATTACAATGCCGCAATGCTAAGGATAAAGTTTATATAAAAATAAAATAAAAAAATAAAGGGAAAAAACCCTAAGAATATTTGCTTGTTTCGTACCAACACTTTTCTATATATGTAACATTTATGAGTGAGGAATCAACTGAGGATACAGTTCCACGAGGAAAAGGTTGGTAAAAGTCTAAAAGAGAAGAAATCCAAGTAAATTTTCCTAAGACGAATTATGGTTGCCCTACGTGTCAACCTTCCTAGATTACTTTGGTCTTAGTGATTGGTCATGATCGTGTAGAAATGTTGCACGCGTGATTGTTCACTAATTTTGGAATCTAACAACAAAGTGCAACCTAATAAAGGGTTGACACTCTACAACAACACTTCACATTCCTGTTGGAGTTGCAACAAATTACTTAAAATAGAGCTGATGCCAAGTTTTGGTTAATTTGAACACTTAAATATATCAAACTGGCTCCAATAAATTTGAACAGAAGAATATATAGAACAGGCTGCTGAGACAGAACACTAATTGATTCATCAAACATCAATTCTTTCAGAAAATTTTTAAATTTGTAGCTAAAGAGAAAGTAAAGATGTCAAGGGGAATTGCAGAGAAGAAGCTAGGTGCAGGACGTGTTGTGGCTGTAGCAATTGAAAATAACAAAACAAGCCAATATGCAGCAAAATGGGCAGTTGACAATCTTCTTCCCAAAGACCAATGTTTGTTATTAATCCATGTTAGACAAAGAGCATCCTCCATTGCTACACCAAGTAATTATTAATCTTAATTTCTCTATGCTTATTATATATATTGATTGAAATTTGAATGATGAAAAGCCACTTTTGTAACATGTTTTCTTTCGCTTTTCAATATAAGCAAATGAACAAAATCATTTATCATGTGATGCTATTTTATTGTTGCTTTACCACTTGTATACATTTTCTTTGCCCCTTTTAATTAGAACAAGCACTTTGTAACACACAACTTAACATGCACACTGCTGACTTGAATGATTATGAATGCAGCTGGAAATCAGGTACCCATTGATGGTAATGATGATGTGGCTAGAGCATACAAGCAACAAATGCACAATGAAGCCAAGGAGCTTTTCGCTTCATTTCGCGTTTTCTGCAATAGAAAGAGTGTTAGTTATATCACATTCTACTCCCTTCATTTCTACCTTTCAACAATAAAAATCAAAAGAACAAATCAGAAAGATAAGGAATATATACATTAATAAGATAAGCAATCAAATTGATTCCATCTAATAAAGAGCTTGCTTTTAAATGAATCTACTACTTTTCCTTCTTCTTTTAAGGCCCTTTACAATGATTTGTCTATATTTGCAACAGATACAATGCAAAGAAATATTGTTGGAGGACACAGATATACCTAAGGCATTAATAGAAAGTGTTTCCACGTATTCCATTGAGCTTCTGGTACTTGGGGCAGCATCAAAGAGTGGTCTTGTCAGGTAATTTGATAACATACATTCTTTCCTGATAACCAAACAATAGTCCAAGCAAATATGTTTCGGAAACTAATGTACAAGCTAGCCAAGGTTAATTAATTGGTTCCTGAAGAAAAAAGTGCATTGCATGAATATGGTTGCACTGTTTGATGTACAACTTAAAAACTAGCATTACATTTGGCATGCACAATGCTTGACTAAAAATTGAACAGCTAGTCTTGAATTATGTTTCCGTATTACTCTACATATGTTTCTTTTTAAAAAAAATAACAGAATCCTAGTTTTGATGAAATACTTATGACAGAAGATTTAGGACAACAGATGTGCCAAACCTGGTGTCAAAAGGGGCACCACAATTCTGCACTGTGTACATTATTTCCAAAGGAAAAATCTCAACTGTGAGATCTGCTACTGCTCCATTAACTACTAAAGCCACAATCCGTAACAATGCATTGCAACCACAACATCAGCCTGCTCAGAGTCCTGAAATAATGGATACACAAATGATGCGAAATCCTCCACTACGACGTATGCCAACTTCTCCTTGATCTTTGGCCTATCTTACCTCATCCGGGTTATATTATTGCTCATAACATTTTCTTTTAATTTTTGTTGACGAATTGAAGCAACAAGGGTTGAATGTCTAATCTCAGTGGATTGTTGCTCATAATATTTACTTGTTAACGATCATTCATATTGCTCATGAGCTCATCACACTATGTATTTGCATCTATTACAGCATCACCAGAGAAACCAGCATATGGTGCACGCCAGCTATCAGATGACGACGAAATCAAGTAAGTACCTCGTGAATCCTTAATTGGAGTGGTAGGAAATTTATTTTTCACTGCATAAGACCAGTGAATCATTCATAATGATTTGTGACTAGTCACAAACCTGTCTTCTTTGTCACAATTACCAGTGAAAATGTCAAGAAGTTTAAGGCATATGGCTGCTAAATATCAAAGAATCCTCGTCTCTAGTTAGATCAGGAATACAATGCAGATATTGTGGAAAATGCATTGATATCTAAAGTCTAAACATCATTGATGGGAGTAGAAACCGTATGTACAAACTCATTAAGCTATAATGCCATGCTGACATATGAATGCTAAATGCAAATGCCAGTATGTTCCACAATAGAGATGTATACGAGACATGATGATGGATGGTTTTTTCCTTCAAAAAGGATTAATATTTAAGCTTCAAATAGATTTAAGGACTTACTGAGACTACTAACTTGATATTCTATGGACAGATCACCGTTCACAAGAGCTGGTAAACCATATCACAGATCATATGAGTCCACAGTTCCTGATTCTGATATATCATTCGTGAGCAGTGGAAGGCCAAGCATTGACAGGATCTTCCCTTCATTGTATGATGATCAAGACTCTGGAATGACCCCTCGGCTTTCATCAGGCTCGGATTATGATGTCAGAAGCTTCGGTTCATCTTTCTCAGGTGCTAAGTCAATTGAACATGGTGACTACTCATTCAGTTCACAAGACAGTGGGTACTCAATGGCATCATCGTCAAGGTTTTCAAATTCGGTAAGCACACTGTCTAAGATAAATATATATTATCAACATGGTGAACTAATCTACTGTTTTAACATGATATGATGTAGTTTTGATTCTTGTGTGCCTTTCTAACTGTTTCAAGACTCAAGATCGAGTATCTATGGCTCTATGTCATGCTATTGAGATATATATATATGCATACATGCCTAGCAGGATAAGAATTAATAAATTTCAGCTTTGACATTATAGGATGATGTGGAAGCCGAAATGAGGAGACTGAAGTTAGAACTGAAGCAGACAATGGAAATGTACAGTACAGCTTGCAAGGAAGCTCTGACAGCAAAGCAAAAGGTACCATCAAGATTTTATTCAGTCCAAACATATGAGTTTTAAGAATATTACTGCCTTCAATGTGATCACATTATAAAAAACACATAACTGATTAAAACAGGAATTATCATTTGAGGAAAGATATTGATAATTGACACTATTCTCCAACAGGCAATGGAACTTCAGCGTTGGAAATTGGAAGAACAAAGGAAACTGGAAGAGGCACGAATAGCTGAAGCAGCAGCATTGGCAATAGCTGAGAAGGAGAAGGCAAAAGCTAAAGCTGCCATGGAGACAGCAGAAGCATCTCGAAAAATTGCAGAGTTGGAAGCACAAAAAAGAATGAATGCAGAGATGAAATCCATGACAGAATCTGAGCAGAAGAAGAAGACAGGAGATAGTTTTTCACATGGTCCTGCAAGGTATAGAAAATACAGTATTGAGGAAATTGAAGAAGCATCAAATAACTTTGCCAAATCTCAAAAGATTGGTGAAGGAGGTTATGGGCCAGTGTATAGGTGTGAACTAGATCACACACAAGTTGCAGTAAAAGTGTTAAAGCCAGATGCAGCTCAAGGAAGGTCACAGTTTCAGCAGGAGGTATGGAAAATGGCAATAAAAACATCTACACAATCATGTGCAACTGCTAAAAGTAAACCACTAAAAGCTTTTGATTATAAGCTGTTTTGAACATGCACTAAAAAGAAGAAAAAAACGAAACATGATGTCTAACTTGATTCTTCTATATTAGTTTCTAAGGATCCTAAAATGTTTCCATGCAAGTAATTTGAGGTAATCAATCAATTTGGCATTTAACTCATGCAGGTTGAAGTGCTAAGTTGCATGAGGCATCCAAACTTGGTTCTCCTGCTTGGAGCATGTCCGGAGTATGGTTGCCTAGTGTATGAGTACATGGCTAATGGAAGCTTGGATGACTGCCTCTTCAGGAAAGGTAGGACACCAGTTCTTCCTTGGCAGCTAAGGTTCAGAATTGCTGCAGAAATTGCCACTGGCCTCCATTTCCTCCACCAGGCAAAGCCAGAACCACTCGTGCACCGTGACTTGAAACCCGGAAACATCTTGCTTGACCGTAACTTCGTGAGCAAGATCAGTGATGTTGGATTGGCCAGGCTTGTCCCTCCTTCAGTTGCAGACACCGTAACACAGTATCGCATGACATCGACTGCCGGAACATTCTGTTACATTGATCCTGAGTACCAACAAACAGGCATGCTAGGAATCAAGTCTGATATATACTCACTGGGGATCATGCTGCTACAGATGATAACATCCAAGCCACCAATGGGGTTGACTCATCATGTTGGAAGATCTATTGAGAAGGGTACTTTTGCTGAGATGCTCGACCCTGCTGTTGAGGACTGGCCAGTAGAACATGCTTTGCATTTTGCTAAGCTTGCATTGCAGTGTGCAGAAATGAGAAGAAAAGATAGACCTGATCTTGGGAAAATTGTATTGCCTGAGCTCAATAAGCTCAGAGATTTTGCTGAAGAAAACTCACCTATGATGATGATGTTTGGTAGTAGCACAGGATTCGCTCCTAGAAATAACAATTACTCACGCTCCACATTTTCCTCATCCACAGTCCAAGTGAGTCACTGACACTAATCCCACTTTTTTTTTTCAGTTTATATTATAGCCATCACATTACATCATATATTTATATCACATGTTTTTCTTGTAGGATGCTATTAGTGAATCTCAGATGTCTGGAATGTCCGGTTATGAAAGCCGCTCAAGCACATCATCACTGGGGAAAATCTAAAATGCAGACCATAAACAATACTACTTTTGTTGCATTAAAGCTGGTTTGACAACAGCATGTGATGACATCACAACAAGCGGTTACTTTGTTTCTGAAAAAACTCAAGAATGTATCCAGGCAGAAACTGCCATTGTTTGAAGTGTATTTAGCTATCCAATAGGAATTGAAAATGTGATGGAAGAAACTCATAGTAATACTAGTCTTTGAAGAAACTTGAGAATGTATCCAGGCAAAAACCGTGGTTGTTCAAAGTGTATTTAGCTATTCCAATAGGAATTGTAAATGGATTTTCTATTTTTGAAAAATAAAAAATAAAAAATACAAGGCTGGGTATATTTTGGTCTTGGGGGTTTAACCTTGTGTTTCTGCATATGCTAATTTATCAAGTCTTGTGAGTTGTGACAGAACTTGCTGGTTTTAAGCAGGTGAACAATAAATAATGTTTGTACTTTATTCTCTAAATTGCAAAATGCACTCTCTGTGTCATTTCATTGTTCTATTACACAGCCCAGACGACTATTTCCATGGCTAAAACCGAAGGTCACGAATACATCACGAATACAAGTAATAAATATGGATCCAACAGAGTATAAAAGACTTGACATGAAGAAAAATCACTCAAGTAACTTACAATAATTGTACTGAAAGTTTGAATTTTAATAGTATAAATGTCAAATGACATCATTTTATTCATGTAACAAACCTAACTAGTACAGTAAGATGAAGTAGTCATTATTGTATCAATAAGACAAAACAAAACTCTTAATACACGAATTACGAACAAGCCTGGGGAAAAAGATCCTCAAGAGAAAAAGGGCTTGAAGCACTGTGACAAGTATAATTTGGAAAAATTGCAAGGAAATATTCCCACTTCCTTGCACTAATAAATAGTTGGGATAAAATCAAACATAAAATTAATTAATTTTACAATGTGATGATGTGAACAAAGAGAATTGTGCGAGACTAATAATCCAGATTTCATTGCTTTCACAGGCACGGATGGATGGCATAGTGATTGCAACAAAGAGATTCTTATGAAGGGTGGCATCACAAAGTCATATCCATCAGGCAGTTGCACCAGCTAGTTCTTTCACCCTTACGATCTTCTGGGGCGGCTGCATTTGAAGAGGACATCAAATAATACACAAGTAAGTATGGCAGGATCCCAATGTATGGTTCAAAAGGCAAGTTCATGTGAATTTTCCTACCAAAACTGTTCTGAAGCAGAACCAACAAGGTAATGTAAGGGACATAAATATTACCAGGGCTATATTAGGTTCTAACTTACCATTGCCAACTCCTCCTCATGCTTTGGAATAAAAGCGGTATCAACCTTGCCATTTTTGAAATCCTGTTATACAATGAAGATATTCCATATATTAGTCATTTAACTTCTGAGTTCTGACCACCAGCAAATATTATTAAAGTAATTAAAGAGCACCCACCTCTATGTCAAGGATAAGTTTATGATACTCAATTGTCGTAGGAACTCCTGTAACAAAATTTTAATTATCAATTATATCACAGGATGTGAATGGTTTGAAACAACAACAGCAACAACTAAGGTCTTTTCCCACTAGGTGGGGAATGAGTTTAAAACAAACTTCGTTTTTCTTTTTCAAAGTGCATTGAACAAGGTGCTAGAGAAAAGTATTTGATTCTTTTCAGTCTTTTCTGGCTTCTGGCATGCAATTGACTATACCAAGTAGAATAATCACAACCATAAAAACCAGATTATTTTACCTGTGATAATAGTGTCATCAAGTGCCCTTTTCATGCGTTCAATTGCTTTTTCTCTTGTCGGGGCCCACACAATCAGCTATAAAAAGTTCACAAAGTCGAGACATGAGTAAGGTTTTCAAATAAAATGAGTAGTTCACAGATAGGTGTATTGCATCCAAGTCCTCATCACCACAGCATATCCACAGAGCAAAGAATTCTTTGAACCTTTTTCTTGAATATATTAGATACAAAGAATATATTAGATATTGTTGATTGATTGAATTCTCTGAACCTTTTTCTATTTTGCTTTTTCCGTCCATTCATTCTTCCCACTTGACTTGGGTAAGAAAACAAAGACCATGACATCTTTGGAAGGGTGGGGACACTTGCTTTAAACAGACAATCAATTGCAAATCATATACCAATACATCAGTTTCATTTCCAACAATCACAGTATCCATTTGCATTGTAGCTTACAAAACCCAATTACATTGAAAGCAGGCCCATACAAATAAATAAGGCATTGCCTTGTACATCAGCTAATGTTAAACTCACAAGTGAAACAAGTCGTCACCTGATCAGTATCTATATAGACTATATTTATAACATATCATTGCTTAAATCCTAAAAAGCCCGTGCATGTAGAAGAAAACAAAATTTAAGAGGAATTGAGAAAGAGATATAAAGGAAAGACTATGATTTATATATAAAGAGTTGTTACCTATGATTTATATATAAAGAGTTGTTACCTATGACTAATATATGTTTGTATAAAATATTGGTTGCATTGAACAACTAAGATAATTTAGATATAGACAGATTAATGCATTTGCTGCTCAAATGGAACATGGCGACATAAATTATGTAGTATAGCAGACGAGGACAATGAATCAATCATATTAAAGAGAGATTGGCACACCTTTCCAAGAAGGGAGTCATAACTTGGAGGAACCACATAATCAGGATAAACATGACTATCCATTCTGACAAACGGACCTCCAGATGGCAAGTATGCTGTAATTCTACCTGTTGTTTGAGAAGAGAAAATTCCTTAGTATTAACAAAATCTTTAAATAAAATATCAACCAAACCCATAAAATGAAAAATACCTATGCCTAACACTTTGAACATCAATTTCAAATGAACTAAAGAAGTTATTAAACCAAATTACCCAACATATGCATGTAAATCTATTGTGTTTTGAGTAAATGTAACAGATGAGGAAGCTGGTATTAGAATGTAATTATTTGTTGCATCTTTCAATACATATTTGCAGAACACACACCACTGATACATAAAGATACCTGGCCCAGGTCTAAATCCCTTAAAAGCATCTTCTGCATTGATACGACATTCGATGGAATGTCCTCTGAGCACAATATCCTCCTGCAGGGAAACTACAATAAGAGCAAGATTCTAAAGAATCACAATTCACAAGTAAAATAACAACTTTAATACCTGTCTGTATCGAAGTTTTTCTCCCATAGCTACACGAATTTGCTCTTCTATCAAATCGACAGAGGAAATCATTTCTGTTACAGGATGTTCAACCTAATCCGACCAACCCACCCCCCAAAAACATTAAAAAAGAAAATAAGGAATTATTCAGCAGAAATACAAAAATTGAAAGCTTGACATAATATATCAGAAATTATAGGCAAGATTCATTTCATACTGGACAACTAAGTCAAGTATATTAGAAACCAGTTTCAACCTGGATACGAGTGTTCATCTCCATGAAGTAAAAGGAACCCCTTTCATCCAATAGGAACTCAACCGTTCCAACACCAATGTAACCAATAGATGCAGCCGCTGCAACTGCTGCATCTCCCATTGCCTTCCGCAACTCTGGGGTTAATGCAGGAGATGGTGCTTCTTCCAGCAGTTTCTGATTACGCCTCTGAAAAATCACAATCAACAGAACCAATTACTTCAGGTAGGATCTCTTGCAATGGGATTACAAAATAGCAAAGTAAATAACCAGAACAACTGACATTACAAAGTGAACGAAGTTTCAGTTTTTCTTTTCCTTTCTATATTTTATCGTATATACATCTCTGCTATTTGTTATCCAGCAACATCAGCACTAGATATAGATGTGAAACTACATAGGGAACTAAAGTAGAATAGAAAACTCTAAAATAACCATCATGATGGCTGCAACAGTTACTTCAATTACAGCCCAAAAGATTAATTTAATCATTCACATGCAGAATGATTAAAAAAATTATACTCTAGTCCGAAACACACATCTCATATATATATGTTAAATAGTTACATTTAGTTTTCAATCTTGAATTCACCAAGATCAGAAATTACAAATAAGTTAACAGAACAAAGATTTTCATCTTTTGTTAAATGCCATTTTAATATAATAGAGATAGAGATGAGAATTATTATGGTTAGTATAAGTAACCAATTTGACAAACTACATAAAGATATAGGCAGGTGAGAAATGGAGGAAGTTAGTTCATAGTACCTGGATGCTGCAATCGCGTTCTCCAAAGTGAACAACATTACCATATTTATCTGCAAGAACCTGTAAATCCATGAAGCAGAGGGATAGATGAATTATAAACAGTAACAAGACAAATTAAACTGTGAAGTAGATTCTGAAATCGGAAATTCAGAAAAGTAAAGCACACAAATATTACAATTTTTAAATGCAAGCAATCATTAACAATCATAAGAAAAATCAAATCAAAGTGTTCTCCAAATCCCCAGGCTTCAGTCAAATCAAAGTAAATTCCTCATAAATTAAAGTGTTCGCCTAATCCACATTCCTCATAAATTAAATTCCCTCAAAGTGTTCTCCTAATTCCCAGGCTTCAGTCAAATCAAATTACAGATTTCAATAAGAAAAATGGATAATGTTACCTGGAACTCAATGTGCCTTGGGTTTTGAACGTACTTCTCCAGATAAACCCCATCATTGCCAAAGGCAGCAGCTGCCTCACTCTTAGCTTGCTGCAAAGAAATTAAATTGGGTTTTTTTTAAACCAAAAATGCACATATCCATTACTCATCAATGGGATAAACTCTATAACAATTTACAAGCGGAATACCATCATCACCCTTCCATCAGAATCCACTCTAATGGTATAGCCTTAAAACTTGCTTCAGCTACAGAGATGGTATCAAGTCATAACAAGTATTGGTGCATACAAACTACAGGAGATCAGACCTTGTTCTACCTATTGGCCCCATGTAAATCACTAAGAACTCTTGATCCACTACTTTGTTAGAAAATAGATATGCTAAAAAAATATACACAAGGCACAAATATTTCTTGTTTCCTTCAGTTTTTTGCATTAATCTGATTATAGGTAAATTTGATCATCTTGGCCTCTATATTTAAATTAATTTGAGTTTCAGCTTACCTCTTATAGCTTTTTACTATGCCTATTATAACAAATAAAAAAATAAAGACTATAAACTATTGACCAGCATACACAACATAAAAAGTACTTCCATTCAGGTGAAAATATGATAGCAAGATAGCAACTGGTATTTTACAATGGAAATATAGAGAAAAAGTCAAGGAACAGAGCTCCAATTACTAGGAATTAGGGAAATAACAGAAAATGTCATGATTCAGATGTAGGTAGAGGAGAAAAGAAATAAAATATCAGAGAAGCTAGATACGACTCTGCCCCTTGGCCTAAGCCACCTCAAAACCTCTCCAGATTCTGTTATGCCCTCTCCACTCTGCACCTTCCCTTTTATTCCATTTCCATCTTCTAAGCCTTACTCCTTGTTTTCCACACTCCTTGCCATGTAGGCCATGTTTATTATAACCAAAATCCTTCTTCTGCCCTTTAATTCACAAGTGTGCTAGCATATGTGTGTCTAACTCTAAACAAAATACCTGTAACAACTTCACAAACTCGTCAGGTTCTTTAGCAAGACGCATGCCACGTCCTCCGCCACCTGCTGTTGCCTAAGAAACGCAATAAGTTTGTCAATCCACATAAATTGGCTAAATAAGACTATACAGAGGATTTATACGGCCCATTTAATCAGTTTTATTTAATCACCAACCAAATGAACCATAGAGAAGGCTATATCAGACTCAAACAAATATTTCTTTTCAATAAATCATGAACTGAATAATATAATCATGGTAGTGAGTATAGACTTGCACAAAGAAAAACTCAACCCATTACAATCTTCAATATACACTTTTTATGTCACTGGAAAGAATGTATGACTAAGCAAAGCAAGTAAAATTAGTCATCATTTCATTGAAAGCAATAATCCTGATTCATAAACGTGGACTGTTGTATTAGAAAATAAGGTCTAATTTTTTCATTGATCCTGTTAAAAAAGGGTTTTAAAAAATGAATATGCTAAGATAGCAGCAAATTTTTTTTATTTTTTTTTGGGAGGGGGAAAGGGGGTGTAAACCAACTGATTTCACACCTCTGTCTCCTTAACCAGTTGGGCACACCACTTTAAGATACTATACTTGACAATAAATTCTAAATACCTGATTTCTACAAGAAATTTAGATTAATCATAACATAAATTTACTTTCAGAAATACTTCAATATCACATGCTTATTTACTGACTAAGGGCAAGGAAGAAAAAAAATGTATGAGAATATGCTTTAATAGACACATATATTTGTGTATTTGTGTATATGCACTTATATGTATATGCACATACAAAAGTAAGCATATGTGGACCGATCTATGTCAACCAGAAAAACTGGAATTCACATCAAATAGGCATAAGTTTAAGGCATTCTACCTTGATCATCACAGGGAAACCAATCTCCTTTGCGAGCCTGATAGCTTCTTCCGTGCTCTGTAGCATTAATTCTTTTCATTAAATTGATGCTATAATACAAAAGATGATTTGACCTAAACTTTTATATTGAAGTTGTCAGAATCTATTTCTACATCTGAGTCTAATGTAATACCTGTAACAGCCCATCACTTCCCGGAACAGTAGGAACACCTGCTTTCTTCATTGTCTCTCTGGCAGTTGCTTTGTCACCCATAACCCGTATGCTGTCAGGCTGAAAATTTTAACTAAATATTCAGTTTACCAAATAATCAGAAAGGGAAATATTAGAACTATGGATTTTTTGAAACAAAATTATGAATTATTAGAGAAACAGTATATATTTAACAGGAAAAACATTAAACATTGATATGAATGCATAAAAATCAAATAAAATTTGGCGATAACAAATAAAGCCACCTTGGTTAGGCATAAGCTAGAAAAATGCCCAAAAGCTAAAGTTCACCTAAATACCTCAATTTTCAATGAAAATATTGAACACTGAACAGACAAACAACAAGAATATCAAACACAACTCTGCAAGAACATTTTTTGTATACGGGATAAGAATACTGATATTTTAGCCATGCCACACTCAGCAACCACTTGCTTACTTGATAAAAAACAATCTTTTTAGGTGGTCACCGTGGATAAACAGTAATCCCCATCATACAGTATCAATTTGTCAAATTTAACATCAGTTTCAGGCAATAAAATTCCTGTGCTTCAAGATGCTTTAGACAGAAGCTGGGCTTTAATATCTAATAGGAAAGTTCAAACACGTCTACAATTAATGTCATCTTAATGTTACAAACTCAATTGTAAAGCCTTAAATTAGGACAGTTAATCAGACAATAAGCAAACAAACAGGATATTCTACAAACTGCACACAGTCTACTCACATTAGGCCCAATAAAATTGATTCCATGTTCTCTGCACATTTCAACAAACACTGCATTCTCAGCAAGAAAACCGTATCCAGGGTGCAACATCGTGCATTTGTGGCTAATGGCAGCAGATAGAACATTCGGGATCAGTAAGTACCTGCAAGAGGCAATGGAACTAATTTTACTACTTTCATAGCAAGTTAACTAATTTTATTAAATTGGATTAGTTACATGCATAAATATGAATAAAAATAAAATTAATAATAATAGTAAGAATTTAATTTTAATACATTTTTTCGTTAGGGTTCCAAAAAGTACTAAGTCCTATTTGAATTTTCCTAAAAAGCACAGAGACCTATTTGAATTTTTTCAAAAAGTTCAAGACCCACAAAGAGGAGTAGATGGATCACTTTACAGATACATAACAAAACTCTAACGGAAAAGTATATGAGAGAGCCAATTACAAATTTTCAAATTGTTCAGGGATACAATTACAAACTTTTAAAGAATAAGGACGGAAATTATCAAATAAATCAGAGACCTTTATATTAATTTAACCTTATTTTTAAACATTCATTCCATCAGGGTACCATAGAAATTTCCTAATGAAAAGGGTGTGATGTAACTTACGATTGGCTACTTGGCGCTTCGCCAATGCAAACGGCTTCATCAGCCAATTTGACATGAAGTGCATCCTTGTCAATTGTTGAGTACACTGCCACACACGGTATCCCCAATTCATGAGCAGTGCGAATCACGCGAACCGCGATCTCGCCTCTGTTTGCAATCAGGATCTTATCCCCGCTACAAGTTGCATTCAGCGCCCCACAACGACGCGTTCTGTGTAGTTGTTGCTGTTGTTTATGAGTAATTTGTTGAGCACTTCGCCTAAGAAAACTCACCTTATTGGTACTTCCCGCTAAGAAGCTGCATTGTGGACTCTTCGTTCCTCTATTTCTCCCAACAAATAAACCCTATTTTTTCATTAGGGATCAGAATCAGAATTAATTGATTAATTAACTAATTGATTAATAAATATGACTAGCTGGGTAATCGGAGTTTGGAAGCATGGTTAAGGGAAATAGAGAAGGAGGAAGAGTGGGTGCTTACTGCAAAAGGAACAGAAGGCGAGCTAACAGACTTGCACACCGACATTGACATTGTGGCCTCCATTCCCTAACAAGAAAAGAAACAATGTAAGCAAAATGGTTGCTAGTATTGTTGTAGATTTGAGATTGAATTTGAATGAATGATAAAATGTTTTTGTTTACCTATCCTATTAGCTATGGGTATGTTATTGAATAATGATATGTATGAGATGAAAGTTAAGGTGGGGTTTGGTTTGGTTTGTGTGACTTTTGAAGGGAGGCGATGTCGATGGAAACGAGGATGGTGGCAGCTTGAAACCTCCGCCTAAATCTAAATCTTAATGAATGTTGTTTAGTATTAGTTGGTTGGATTTGGCAGTTGGAAGGTGAGAAGGGTCTTGTGTTGTGTTCTCTTTTACTAATGGACTCCAACTACAACTGACTAAGTGAGCCCAATACATTGGGTTTTCTTTCCACTTTGAAACCTGTTTCCATTATCAATCTTTTATGGGTCTTGCTACCTACACTCCCCATATTTAGCATCTATCCTCACTCAGAATCCGGCATTTAAATGCCAGATTCAGAAAATGCATCCACCCCCCACATGCCTTTCGACATTTAAATGTCGGATTCAGAAACTATATTTCCGGCATCTAATTGCCCGACACCTCCCGGCATTTAAATGTCGGATTCAGATCTGAATCCGGCATCTAATTGTCGGAAACACTTTTTTTTTCAAATTTTAAAAATTTCTCGGCAATTAAATGCCTGAAACATAATTTCTGAATCCGGCATTTAAATGTCGGGAGGTGTGTGAGGATGGATGCCAAATTGTAAGGGTGTAGGTAGCTAGGCCCATCTTTTATTTATTTATTAGAATCCACTTTATTTAGGGCTTTTGATTTTCCGGTGTTATCGTTTGGCGTAGGCAGGAGGAGTTGCCCCGAGATCGTACCTGTATGACCAATACTGGGACTCATGTTTGCAAAATTGGTGTCAATTTAGCTTGAACATGGCCATATATTCATCAAGATGGTTTGTTCAAATAAAGAATCAAGCCAATGGGCATGCTTCTAGTCGTAGTGTTATTGTAGGTGCACTTGCTCGCCACTTTACTTTCAAATATTGTGATTCCATGCGGACAATATTGTATCGTTATCAGTATTATTTTTTTCTCTTGTACGAAACTCGGTGTTATTATATTTATCTTTAGATCCTTCGCAATAGATAGAACAAATTCCCCCCCAAAAATGAAGAGATTTAGAAAAATTGTACACAATGTAAGCAAGATTAAATGAGCGAATACCTAAGATTTGGTATTTACCTAGTACGACTCAATTGACAATAAGGACTTTCACGTAGTAAATAATTTATCAGGATTATCAAAATAATGATTTGGTAAAAATAATCAATCATTACGCATTTGAATTTCTTAAAAACAAAGAGACTTCCAAATTCCAATACTTCAGTCGAGAGTCTGCCAACATTCATTTTTTGCAATAATGAACTGCTGGATATCACAGGATTTATACGTAACCGAGTGATAAGCGGATTGTGATTCTAGGAATGTTGATATTTGTCAAGTTTTTAGTGCTAACTTATGTACTTCACAGAGATGGCATTGCTCTTCAAGAAAGTTCAAGCCCAGCTTGAGCAGAACATAGACGGAAGCATGCTAGGTATTATAATTGAACAGAACACAGATGGAACTTGGAAGTATGTATAATTGCCTAGTTTTGCACGCAGGCGACCTAGCTTCTCCCCTGGATTAGCAAGATGATACCAGTGGGACTGCATTTTCCCTTCCTCCGTAATTAAAATAATTTCAAAAGAAAAAAAAAAGGATTTCACCATAAATGGTTTCACTTTTACCTGTTTTTCTAAACAGTTACTCGTCATACGCATCTAATTCAAATTCAAATGGAAACAAAATATAGAATAAAATGACTTCGTAGTTCAACCATTCAAATTACATGATCACTAAAATGATGAACTGCCAACCAAAATTTCTATCTTTTGAATTTTTTTCAGCAATTACAGGCCAAAAAGACTCATCTGCAAATTAATGACTGTTACTGTAATTTCTTCACCTCACCATTACCCAAGCCCTAAGGCAGAGAACGGATTCTTAAGGTCGACTTACAACTGAAAAAATGCTACCACTCTATACTAGTTCAACTCAACACGTCATAATCATACCACACTAAGTTCCATTGACTGGATTTTTCTATGACTCCTACAACCACTTTCTTTACAACTGGTTACAGAATACAATGGGCAGCAAAAATAATAAAAAATCTCTACAAAGAAAATTATAAGAGAAGGAATTTAGCGCACCCAGAAATAAGGGATGTGATAGTAAAAACTTCGTGCCAGCCCAAATAACTGCAAATAATGCAAACGGCCTGCAGGGAAACACGTCACAGATACAGAGAATTTGCAAACATAATACCTCGCCGAAGGCTTTCGCTTGCTGCTGCAAATTTCTTCTCCAAGTCAAGCTCTCCAACTGCATTAGCAGCAGCTCGCAACTGGAAAGAGGCAAGAAGATTAGAACTCTAAAATCCATCATAACACTATATTATTTGCTTTTGGTTTCCAGACATTGAATTAGACAAACAAATGTGATGCAGAGATAACTTGAAAAACGATCAAGTATGATTGTATAATCATCTAAAGGCAAAATCTGAATATTTTGCAACATTTCAAGAATTGAGATGCGACACTATGACTCTCATTTGCCCCAAATAATTATTTTATATCAAAATGGATTACTGATAGTAGATGACTTGAAAAATGCTAATTATTCAACCAACAGGAAGAACAAAAGAATTTTCCAAATTAAAATCAATTGCCAAAATACAAGTAAACCACTTTCACTATGATTCCGGCAAAAACGTGCTTTCCATTTTGGCAATTAAACACCTCATACTACAAACATACATCAAATACACCATCAGGATGTAATGAAGTTAAAAAACATACTGAACTGTCCAGAATAGCACACTCAATGAGTCAAGTTCCACCAATCGCCCAACTTAAACCACACCCACTCACGTTTCCACTTCTTAGTGAATAGAAGAGTCTATTGGCAAAATGCAAGTTCTAAGAAAGCCAATCATCAAAATTGAAACCACATGATTATTTGTGCTACATGATGGAAACTGTATACCTGATTCAAAAACTCATCAAGCCTTCTAGCACTCCTAATGATACTCCCCTCAAAGATGTCAGTCATTTGTATAACATCTGCAAAAGTTGATCCCTGGGAGAAATTTTGAAAGGAAAGACAAAAGATTAACATAAGTATAAAAACAAGTAACTTATTTTAAAAATTCTGCAACTGTGTCTCAAATACCTAAATTTTATGAATTTTGCTTGCCACAAGCTTTTTTGTTAATTTATATGTTAAGGCATGCTCAATAAATGGTTTCACGCACTATTGTCAATTTAAAATTATTGATCTAGAGAGAAAACAGAAATTGGGCATCAAGAGAGAGAATAATCCAACATCCCTGCAGGCATCTTTCTGCTTCTAAACACACAGTCGCCTGCTCCAAGGAAAACACCAACTCCTGGAATAGCCACTCATAATTCTAATTTAAAAACAAATGATGCCTCAAGCAGAGTTGCTGACCATTTGTATCACAATTTGATACATAAGAGAAAATATCTAATTATTCTTAAGCCCTTTATCTTCCTCCATCACCTTGGCTGTCAAATGGTAAGTTTCCTAAAGCTCATTCTTGTCAAACTTTGGCACAATCTCATCTTTAAAGGGATTGAAGAACACTAAATAATCATAATAATAATTAAAATAATAAGTAATAACTACTTATCCAACAATACAAACTTAATAGTCGAAAACAAGCAAATAACTTAGGTAGACAAGCCATACAAGCTGAAAACATGGACATGACTAACCTTCGACCAAGAGTATATCACATCCATCAAGTATGGCCTTACTGTTGACTCCACATACTCGTTCACATTTATATCCAATTTGCATTCATGTTGTATCTATGATCAAAGATAGATCCCATTTAAAACATAATTAACAAATTATCAAGAAATATCACATTAAATGATAAAACACCTCTGCTATCCTTCTTGCACTGTCCTGAAGCTGTTGTAGAGGTCTCGCAAGTTCTGTTCTTAGTTGTATCTGAGAATCACTAGATTTATCTCCTGGTATAAAACAACTTGCAAGGGCAGCAACTTGGTGATGGTCAAGTTCATTAAAAGTACCTAATGGAGGAGGAGAACAAAGAAAAGAAAAAACCAGATTATGTAACATAATATACTGAAGAACACACAGAGAACACAATGGAGAAATGCATATTGACTCACCATTAAACATTAATTCAGTGACAAGGAGTTCGTCGCCTGTGTCAATCAAGCAGGCTGCCCGTCCCTTCAACTGAACTACACCATCAGCATCAATATGACCGAGCTTCTTTAAGACTCGTGAGCGATTCTTTAGCTCTTCGCGAAATTTTTGTAGCTGAAAATTTAATGAAATTTTCTTTCAGCAACTAGTGAATCAGTCAAAACAAAGAAGAAATCGTTCAACAGGATTCAGGAAATAAAATGAAAAAGTAAAGTTATCCACCACCCACAATAGTGCACACAAATTTCGACGAGAATAAAATTATTGTATTAACATCCCATCAACTGTTAATACACATTGGGTCATATGGCCACAAATATAACACATCAGATACTGTCTTGACTCCGATCCTGTTCCAATTTTCTAACATGTGATCCAGTAAAAATAAATATAGCAAAGAATGAAGCCTCAGCAAAGTCAATACCTGGGAATCCCGCATTTTTGCCTTTAGTTGCTGAATTTCATGAGTCACTTCTGCTTTCCTCTGAAAGCATTTAATTTGATCCACATCTTGATGCTACCTTGCAGCAACATATTAAGTTAGCACTCACACTCAAATCAAAGAGCAAGAAGCATCGCATTTATAACATACAGAATAGGGCCAGAGTTCATTTTAATAAACCTTGTGCATAGGATGGGAAAACAACTTTTTCTCAAGTTCCTCAATTTGATTGACAAGCTCAACTATCTCCGAATCTCGTATGTCCATGTCCTGAAAATTAATATTATTCAAGCACAATGTGATCGCGTGTTAAAAGAATCCTCTTCACTTAAAAGCAGAGAAAATATGAGAAAGAGGAGTTCCAAGATAAACAACACTGAAGAAGAGAAAATACGATACAGAGCTCTTTCAAGGTTTTAGCTATGCAATGCGAATATTGGAATACACCCAATGCCAACAAAGAGGAAAGTGGAATGCCAATGATCAATAACTTTGCTAAAGCTATCGTCATATAATTTATCAAAAAAAAAACATGTGGCCATCAGCAGGTGTTTTAGAATTCATGAACACGAGGAAATGATAGAGAGAAGAAAATTTCAGAGAAGGGAGAGTCTTTTTCTGAAAGTGTATCATAACTATATGAACCCTGTCCAGTTTCTAGTAATATACATGCAGTTCTAGAGCTTCTAGAACTTAACAGAAACTTGACTGTCAAACTAACAGTGAGTTGGTGCCCACTGTATGTTGCCCATACTTTACAAAACTGATAAACTATTATATATTCTAACAAGGTGAAAGATCAAAGAATCTAGTACCGTCAACCTCGAACTCTGATGTCAAATGATAAAGAGTTTTTATTTATCTAACTCTTTTGATAGAGATGGAGAGATGAAACCAACAGCTTATGATAGTTGAGTATGGAAAATAATTACCTTTACAGGGTTAAGCTTTGGAAGTCCCTGAGGAAAACGATTGCTCAGCTCCTGTACAGCAAGCAGTATACTTTGCCTTGCTTCCAAGGGCCGAAGATCAGGAGGTATAGATATCCTCAGTTTACTAAGAACGGAGATTAACGGTAATTGAACAGGGACCTATTGCAAAAGGAAGCAGTCCAAAGAAAGTAACATAAGTTTTTTAGACATATGGAGTTACAAAAGAGCAACAAAAAAGTAATGTAACTGTTTAAAATGACAACTTACCACATGCATTTCACCTTTCTCTCCAGGGCGGGGTGGACATGGTTTTGGCCGTGAACTATTTTCATGTAAACCAGGTGAACAATGAAGTAATGTATCAACTATATAACCACCACCAGAAGGTTTCTTAACTACATTAACAACAACACCCCAGCCCCAATCAGTTCCGCCTTCTCTTACTCTGATCTGTAAGGTCAAAAAGCCCACCTCAGTAAAGTATGATAGAAGGAAAAGCAGCAAAAGACATATAGTAAAACATAAGAACCAAAAATGTAAAATGAACAATTGTAAGCAAAGACCTTAAAGGGAAAAAGGAAGAAAACAAATAACAGATTAATATATATAGACATGTCATTAACTCATTTCCACACTTATGCTCAAGATTAATTAGCGAAGCAAAAGAAAATGCAAAACTCATTTCCACGCTGATGCTAACTATCACTTACCAATCGGCCAGGGACAAGAAAATAAAGAATCATTTCAGGCCTTATTATGTGGGACATCATCTTCTTCTCAAGCTGCGCTATTTCCAGTTTTAGCATGTGATATTCAGATACTTCGGCCTACATAAATTGTAACAATTCAATGTACTAATACAACACAACATATAATTAAGAAACTAAATTGAGGGCCCAGGAACAAAGATTACCTCCCCTGAAGCATCGAGCAAGGCTACTTCCTGCTCAAGTTTTGACACCCTTTTCCCCATATCAGGTAAGGTCTGAACAAGAGAAGTCCATAAGTTATAGATCATAGAACAATAAATGCTAATAGGATTTGAAGGAAATAGTTCAGTAGAAACCTTTTCGTATTGAAATTGATGAAATGAATTTCTTATTACGTGTTCAGCAGTGAACTGGCCTTCTGCACGGCTCATCAAATTTAAAATTGAATAGTAGCTAAGCCTGAATGTACTAACTAAAGGAGCAGGTTTACCCAAAACCATGTCCTTGAGGTTGTTCATTTCCATCTGCACAAAATAATCAGATAAATATCTAATTGATTAATGCACAATCAACCCAACTAGTTTTTATGATTCCATTCTAAAATCAAAGTTATAGATAATATATTTAAATAGAATGCAGACACAAATAAAGCATAAAAAAATTAAAAACCTATAGTCTCAAACCCCTAACTTAGGAACAAAGGAGATACCAATAAAAATAAAAATAAAAAGATTTACACAAATAATAGGTTTTTCATCATACACACACTCACACGTGCCCGTCTTCTATTATATGAATTCCCCTACAGGCAAGACAGGGTATAGCTGACTTATTATGTGTGTGTGTATAATTTATAATTATGTCCAAAATTGCATATAATTTCAGAATGTTACACGAGAGGTACATCAATTAATAAATAAAAGGTTAACAATAAATTTGGGAACTAACAGATCTAACTAGGCGAAATTAAGAATTAAGGATTCAAAGGTCGATGAAAAGATAAAAATCTAATTGCAGAACTTATTAAAACAGGAAGTTAAGAAATTTATGCAACAGAGAACAGAATTGCCTAAAAGTAGACTTACTTGCTCATCAATCATTATGATACAAATTCCCCGCTCATCCTTGCCACGACGCCCAGCCCTTCCACTCATCTAAAGGTAGCAAATCATTAGTAGTGAAGTGGGCATGACAATACCATGATAGAATAAGTAAATCATCACTCACCCTCACCCCGAAAAAAGGACATCATCACTCACCTGTATATATTCACCAGATCCAATATAACGGTGACTATCACCATCCCACTTCTTAACAGATGTAAACACAACAGTTTTCGCTGGCATATTTAAGCCCATTGCAAACTGTAAAAAAGAGCCTCTGAGAATCATTCCAAAATTAACAACAAAAGGATAAACAAGGAAAGAAATCAGAAACTGGACAAATCTTACTGTCTCGGTGGCAAAGAGAGCCTTTACAAGTCCTTCCTGGAAAAGAAGCTCAACCAATTCTTTGATAACCGGAAGGAGACCAGAATGATGGACAGCAATCCCTCGCTGAAGGAGTGGCAACATCAGCTCGATAGCAGGTAAGCTCCTGTCTTCTTCATTCAAACAGAGCACTGCATTGTGAAAAATATGCTCCACTGTATCTTTTTCTTCTTGGGTATTGAAATCAAGCTTAGACATAGACATTGCATGCTGTTCACACTCTCTCCTACTGAAGCTAAAGATGATAACAGGTTGGAATTTCCGTTCCATAATCATCTGAAAATCAATAAACAATATAACTCAAATAAATATCAATCACTAATTCACAACTACAAAACTATGTAGATTTACAAGGCACCTAAGAGAGCTTTGTTGTTTTAATGTATTTGTCTGTCTTTTATTTTCCTTCTTCAACCCTTAGCTAAGAAGGATATCATATGCCCCCCTCCTTCTGTACTCTTCCTTTCTTTCCTCTAATCATATTCCTTCCTTTATCCAAAAATAAATAAATCAAGAACTCAGCAATTAACAATATTATGGTCTGTGTACTAATTTACATTTTTTTATATAGAATGCATGCTCTACTGCTTATTAACTTGTCCAAGGCAAAACTTTCATTTTGATAACTCGTGAATGCGAAGTTTTCATTAAAATGAAAGTGTTGAAGAACTGGCAACAGCACTAACACATATGTTTGTATGTTCCAAACAGAAAAGTAACCACTCATGTATCCAATGTATGTTTGCAACACAAGCCAGAGCAGATGAAACAATAGTTGTTGTGCCTAAAATGCTTAAGTAACACTCAAATACATGCACTAAGAGGCCACCACTTATGATATTATTACCTTGAAAATCTTCCAATGTGTCACAATTTCTACAAAATACAAATAGATACCCCATAGCTCCTAATGCCAGAATATTAAGGCAACTCCTTTTCCTTAACAATGATTTTGCAGAATAAGATCCCCAACCATATAAATTGATACCAGACCAAAAAAAAATTTAAACAAAAACATTATAAAGATTTCTTTATTCAACATATAGTCATATATAGTGAAATTGTGGACATCTACAATAAAAGCGTGAGCCAGTACACGAGGCTCCGACCTGGTGGCGTCTAGGGAGGGTAACGCAGCAAGCGGAGAGGCTGTATCCAGGGTTTGAACCCGTGACCTCTAAGTCACAAGGCAGCAACCTTAACGTCCTTAAAGTTGTGCCAAAGCTCATCCTCTGGACATCTTCTAGAATATCAAAAAAAAAATTCTCATTCAAATCACTAATTCTAAGACCATTAGAGAGCAGTAAGATATAGAAGGGCTGACCTTGACAATCTTGTATATGTCAGAACCACCAGAGCCACCTTTCCCAGCTCTGCCATTGGATTTAGCACCCCTGTTCCCCTCACTCAACTTCTGCTTAACAAAAGTATCCTGCAGTTTCAAAAAATTTTCCTCCCTGAACTGCTCGTTCTCATCAACCACCAAATACAACCCACTCCCACCCATCGGAAAAACATAATGCTGCAACGGCGTAGGCCGAAAATCGGTGTACACAACATGACAAGGCTGCTTATGAATATTACAAATCCATTCAGCAAATTCAGTCGCATTCGACATAGTAGCAGAAAGGAAAACCATCTTAATAGCAGGTGGCAAGAAAATTATACTCTCTTCCCAAACAACACCTCTCTCTCTATCCTTCATATAATGAATCTCATCAAAAATAACCCAAGCAACTTCTTTCAAAACCTCAGAGCCTCTATAAAGCATTCCCCTAAGAATCTCAGTGGTCATAACCAAACAGGTAGCGTTAGGCGAGAGAGTAACGTCACCGGTCATGAGTCCGACGTCGTTGAACTCGCCGCTGAGCTCGCGGTACTTCTGGTTGCTCAGTGCTTTGAGCGGCGAGGTGTAGATCACTCTCTGCTTGTCGCGGAACGACATCGCGATGGCGTACTCGGCGACGGCGGTTTTCCCGGCGGAGGTGTGGGCGGAGACGAGGACGGACTCGTTCCGTTCGAGGCAGGCGATGGAGACGCTTTGGAATGGGTCGAGGGTGAAGGGATAGGACTTCGCCATTGGACCGGTGTAGAGAGGGTTCGAGAGAGTTCCGTGAATCGATTCGGTTTTGTTTGGGAGGTAACCGTTTGGAACGGCTACTTCGTGGACGCACGTGCGTGATGAACTGCTTCGAGGTTTCTTTGGGTTTAAGGTGGATTTGGATTCTGCTGCTACTTCTTCTTCTTCTTGTTGTTGTTGCTGTGAAGGTGCTTCGGGTTTGGGTTCGGGTTGCTTTCGCTTTCCCAGTGTGGGGGATTCGGGTTCCTTCTTCTCCATTTCTGAGTTCAGTTCAGCTGCTGCTACTGCACGGAGCTCAAAGAAAGCAGAAGAGAAGGAGGCAATTGGATTTGGACGTTGGGATTTAATTTTTGAGGTCGAAACCCTAATTTGATTGTGTTTGCATATTTTTTGCTTGTGTTTGCCTTGGAGTTTTCCTTCGTTGTGGGCCCAGAGTGGAAGTTACAGGCCCAAAGCTGAATCATTGTTTCCTAACTACCCCTGCAAAAATATGCCGTCTTCTTACTGAATGGAGCCAAGCAAGACTGCAAGAGTACGTTAACTTTCCTCTCATGACAATTATATAACTTAGGTTTGAATTTGGGATTTTTGTCATTAAGCAATCTAATCTCATTATAAATATCTATAAAGTTAATCGTTTATTGCCGACAATGTCTAATACAGTTGGTAGATAGATGAGTTCTTTAAACATATCGTCAGTGGTTTGATTACTCTCGTTTGTATGGGAGAGACTTTTGTTGAGAGAGATAAAACTTATTTTGCTGATTTCTACATGGATTAATATTATTAGTTGGACTACCCTTGTTAGGCCAAAAAAATGTGTATAGTTAATAGCTTATTTTGTTTTTGTGCATCAAGATAAACCAGGCAGAATCAACATGGTTTACCTAACTTTTCACTAACAATTGTATGACTTGGATTCCAACTCAAAAGTCTCGTTAATAAATGATACATTCTCAGTGTAAAATCTTGAAAGAAGTTGATTTGTAGTAACCTTATATTGAGATAGTGACTCACCCTAATCTATCCAATAAAAAAGATATAAACACTCGTCATGAGCCAAACTTCGAACATTTTTTAATACATACAATCGTGCCAAAAAATTATCGTTATTCGATGAATAACATCTTTTTTTGACGTGAGTGAATAACATCTTACATAAGATAATTTGGCTTTTGAAGCATGCTGTTAGGCTCTTTTGGCTAGGTGTTTCTCCACAATTTGATGTTGCTTTGATGTAGGTCTTGTAATAGGAATGCTGGCATATTGGTTGTTCAGTGTTTTAGTTACATTGGTCCTGTCCTTGTTCTTGTATATGGGTTGGGGTATCCCATGTACCCCTTTATCGATATAATTCTTTGGCTTATCACAGAAAGAAAAAAAAAAATCTTGTGTGAGCGGCTACAACTAAATTTGAATCCAAAAGAAACCTAAAAGGTAAAAACGCAAGCCCGTAACTGCATCTTCCATTTTGATTTTCAAATAAATAAAAAAGTAAATAGTTGTAAATAACTAAGTGAACTTTATTACAGTCAAACAATCCATCATTTTTTCTGTACTTAAATTCTTCCATATCTATTCGGCCATGCATACAAATACAACATTAGGATTGATGCAAGTTTTCTCAAAATCTCCCTGCCTAGCGTTTCACTCTTACCTGATGTGTGTTGACCCTGTAATATTTCTAGCACCGAATTAAGGATTCACTCCTATTTTCTTTGCAAATAATGAATGAGTTGGAAATATTGATTTTTGAGTTGATGAGTAATCTCCACCAATTTGACCTCGGAATTAATTGCTATTCGACTAATTATTTTACTTTACTTTATGGTTTTCATATTTACCTATATATATAGTTGGCTCTATTGAATTAGCTAATTTGACATGTGTTTACATAAGTTACTGAATTAGTTGTTTTCACCTGTGTGGGTACATATATTTGGTGCTGGCTTAAAGATTGCAAAGTTTTATACCAAAAAGTGTATCCTAAACGGCTGCTAACTGTTGAAGGTCCGTGTGCTTGTATACAGCTGTTGCCTGTTGAGGCCTTGAGGGTCTTTTAGGACAAAGTTTTGGAAGCCTAAACTTGAACATACTGGTACCTTGTGTCAAAATAATACTGTCAACTTCAAATAATCAAAACCCATGCATGCCAATCAAACTTTTCACTCAGAAACTCTAGTCAACAGGATCGATGATAACTAATCTTACACAACAAAATATATAGACTATATTCACAAGCATTTAAAAAGAAACCTTCCAGCCACAAATCGAATGACTTGAATAACACAATTGCGGATTCTCAATAATATAGCGTGCTAGCAAATGAGTTTCTGGACATTTGTCCATGGAAAACAGACACAAACTCTATCACTCAAAATTTTGCATGCAGTTTCGTGTTTTAAAATTTTCAGATCAAATAGGAAAACTCAGCAGCCATATCAGTCTGTCATGAAAGGGGAGAGGGGCTTTAGAAAGGACGAGGGAGCTTTTAGACATATTGAGCTCACATGTCAGAAAACCATAGAGCAGAGGGCTGAAGAAGCACATATAAGTCATTACACTGCAAAAAGGTCTTTGGCCTGTGGTCACTACTTGGTATGCTCCATCTCCCCTAGGTTCGAAGTTCAATCATCCTTATACATCAAACAGAAAAAATCATGGCACTAAACTAATTACTAAATCAAATTGACCATTGCTATGGCAATCCTTACTATCACAGCCTCACAGGATTCTAAACACCATTCTATCTATGGAAAAATAAGCTATGATGAATATACTCATAGCAAAAACTATTGATTAAATTTACATATATGTTAAGAATAATCTCCAATGCATGCTAGGCAACCATTTTGCAAAGGCAACGGTTCATTCATAAAATAAGGAAGAAAGCTCAGACAGCTGACCCTTACTAATACTACTTTGTCATCAACAATCTTACGCAAACCACGAAGGAAAACTCATAGCAACCTAAGCCAGGGGAGAATGAATAAACTTCATTTTCCTTCTTATCAAATGAAAAAGAGTAAACAGTATCTTCTGGACTATTTCCCATGAGAACCTAAGCAAAGAGAGAGAGATTTTCGGAACATTAATTTGAACCTCGAGGGATTAGTGACATCAAATTGGTGATGAATTTTTACTTTTAGTCATTGCAAATCAGTTTACTCCTAGTAAACAGTAACTTCTGAGACTAATTTGATGTCAACAAATTAGCATGTAATAATCTTTCTTGATGACCAAATAAATGTTATTAAAATCTTTTGAGCAATCAAAATAGGCGTTTACTCTAAGAACAGCCACCAATCTTAAGCATTAAACATAATTACATAATCCAAGCAGCGATCCATGCATTGAACAGCATGAAGCACAATCATGATCCACCTGCTCAATCATACATAGACATAACACTAGAGAAGATAAATAGTAGTTAAGCCAAAAAAGAAAATGAAGGTAACCCTAACCCATAATCATATTTAATTTGTCAAAACTCAAAACATAAAATTATAATCCGTCGAGAAAATCAAACTAAAGCACGGAGACAACATTCAAATACAAATTATTGTAACAAAAGTACTTTTTTCTTCTACAGCGTCATAAAAAAATTACCCAAAATCAAACAAGCTACATATAATTCAGAATTTTAAACCCATCATCATAGCGAGATTATATTATAGATCAAACGGGGCTGAGAAGCTGGGAAAGTTGGGGCTTTGGATCGGAGTTCATACCGATGATGATAACCAAAGGGATGAAGCCATAGTGGGTAACAACCTTTGCTTTTCTCATGGTCCACGTGCTCCATTCCTTCACGTAATCGCACACTGATCGTTCCTCTGTTGCTTTTGATCCCTTCGAACTCTTCCCTTTCGCCTTCAGAGTTACCCTTGACGCCATTGCACAAAGTTCCCTTTCTCAGTTGCCCTAACAATTGTGGTAGGGGATATCGTAAAACCCTAATTATAGAGGCCGCGTCGTATTGGGTTGAACGGTGTTGTCGGTTTGGTTAGGACCTCCGAGATTTTCGTTTGCGCTAAACGACAGCGGAGACTGCGCCGTTTAACTTTCTTTTAAAAAAAATGGAAACAAAAAAATACAAACAAGCAATATTTAATTTTAACCATAAATTCTTAAGTGCCAAAGTAATGAAAGTATGAAGTATGAAGCCAGCGTGTTGTTTTTTTTTTTTTTACACATATTTAATATACAAAAAATGTCTAATTTTAAAGAGAATTGTTTCTGGGATATATCTAAATATGGGACAACATACGGTGTCCTTTGTTTTTTTGGACATATTTTTGAAATAGTGTATACAAAAAAAGATAACAAAGTATGTGAAAGATAGAGATAAACACATATGATATCATATACAGTGTCTAAAATTTGTTGTTCAAATAACACAACTTTATTTTAAAAGTATATCTAAGAATTTCTCTTGTCAATCATGTACAAAGTTATGTGATGAGGTTGAAGAACTCGTTGGCAATATGCATAAAGAATCGATTTGCATGATTGATAAAGTTGGAAATCAATTAATTGAATCTAAAAAGCTTATGGTGACTACTAAAACATAACTTTATGGTGATTTTTTTTTGACTGAAAAGGTATAATTCATATCATTAAAAATATCAGCTTCAATACAAGCAGGCATATCAAAATAAAAATGAGGACTGGCATTATATATGGCCACCTTAGCAAGATTGTTAGCCACCATATTAGCTTGCCTCTTAACAAACTCCACCTTAGAGTTTTCAGAAAAGGAAAACAGCAAATGTCTACATTCATGCACAATTGATCCAAATTCTGTGACATCAATTGAATGGTTCTTCACATCATCTACCACAAGCTTTGCATCCAACTCAAAAACCACATCCTTAAACCTTAGCTCCTTAATCCAGTCTATGGCAGCCTTTAAACCATAAGCTTCTCCAACTTTAACATCTACCAAAGGCTGGAACCACAACGTTTTGGCGCCCATGAATAGACTAAACTCATCTCTGACACAAAGACCAACACCCACTCTATTATACTCCTTAGAGAAAGATGCGTCAATATTACTTTCCAATAACCCAGTCGCTGGCTTTTTCCACTTAGTGAGCTGCTCAATATTGCGCTACTGCTGCATACCATCAGGGTTCGACCTTGCTTTGGACCATTCCTCCAGCATAAGCTTACGCGCTGGAAAATGGCTTCAGGAGTCTCATACACCCCCTCCAAAATCTTATGGTTTCAATTGCGCCACAAGCTCCGTAAGTTCATTCCCTAGTTGGCTTTATCATTAGTTGAATGATGTTGCGAAACAGTGAAAAATATATCTTTGAACGTACCTTCCACATGCAACTGATGTTCTATAGCATGCCAAAGGCTCATCTTTTGCCAACAGCTCTCACTCTTCGGACAAGAAAGAAGAATATGACTAGTTGTTTCAACGTCCGAGTTACACCAGGGGCAGATCATAGGGACACTAAAATCACGATTTTGCAGATTCAATCTAGTAGGAATGCAACCACGGCACGCCCTCCAAAGGAAGTTCTTTACCTTGGGTGGGACAACCATGCTCCAGATCAAGTTCCACATACCTTCCTCCTTCAAATGGGATGTATCCAATAATCTATCCATGCACATATTATACACTGAACGAACCGTGTAACACCCCTTGGAATCAAGCCACCAAACTCTTGTATCAACCCTCAATACTTCATGTAGGGACGTGTTCAGGATTGCCTCGGCCAAATCATGATTGGACCAGGCTCTCACAGCTTCAACATTCCACACCTTCCTATTTTGCTGCATTAAAGATTGGACCCGCAAATCAGCATTGTAGCAAGAGAGATTTGCTGGGACAACCTTTTGAAGAGTATATGTCCAGGTATCTTTAAAGACTCTAACACCTGACCCATCTCCTATGCTCCATCGTAACCCTTCCTTCAAAACGCTACTAGCCTCATGAAGACTCTTCCACGCATAGCTCGGGTTACTGCCCCTCCTAGCATCCAAAAAATCATAGTTTGGGTAGTACTTGGATTTAAATAATTTTGCAACAATAGAATCTGGCTGGTTCATGAGCCTCCATCCCTGCTTACCCAAAAGAGCTATGTTGAAGGCATGAAGATTCTTGAAGCCCATGCCTCCATCACTTTTAGTCATTAAGAGTTTGTCCCATGACATCCATCTTATACCTTTGTTTCTCTCCCTTCCACTCCCCCACCAAAAGGAATTCATGATTCTTTGGATTTCATCACCCAAAGAAGTGGGAATGAGGAAAATACTCATAAAGTATGTTGGAATTGCTTGCAAAACAGATTTGATCATAATCTCCTTACCCACTTTTGATAAAGATCTTCCTCCCCAAGAATTAATCGATCTTTTATAAATTTGAACAAGTCTTTTTTTGCTTCTACCAATCATAGATTGGAGACCCAAGTATTTCCCTGTGCCCATGCAAACTCGAACTCCAAGAAGAGAAGCAATGCTAGTTTTGGTTTCTTCACTCACATTTCTACTATAGAAAATCTCTGATTTTTGAAAGTTGATTTGTTGACTTGAGGCATTCTCATAGACAGCAAGTATATTCTTCATAACACCCGCTTCCCCACCATCCGCTCTAAAGAAAAGAAAACAGTTATCTGCAAAAAGCAAATGACTTGGTGAGCCATATAGTTCACACTTCACACGTGAGTTTTTTCTGTTTTAATTCAATTTTCTAATTTTATTTTTTCAAAGTAGCCTCAAATCAAACTAAACCAATTAAGATTAAGCTAGCTTATCATTGAAATGTTTGTCTTTTATAATATTACTGTATTACTTTAAAAGTTACATATAAGACAATTTATGATTGTCTAATAGTATAAAAAAGATTATATCGACAATGTGTCAAAATTAAACTATTTTTATTGGGTTCAATTGTATGTACTGTTTAGGGTAATTTTTTTTTTTATGTTGTCAATTAACCACAAAGTGCCAAATCATTAAAAACGTTTTATTTCCATTGTAACTCCTTTAAAAATAATACATGTAATGATTTGTAATTAATTAACTGTGTATATATATATGTTTGTGTGTGTGTGTGTATATATATATATATATATATATATATATATATATATATACATACCTGTGTAAGAAAATTAAACTGTTCTTACAAACCTTCTATATTTTTTTGACATTGCGATATCCAATACCCCTAAGGCTCAGGCTCTCACTCATAGAACAAGTGCAGACAACAATTCAACAAATACAAGTCATTCACATTCAATTTCAAGACCACCACAAATGCATCGTTGCATTTGAATTCATCAAGCAATCTCTTCTCGAGACACCATACCACTCTACCATCGAAAACCATCACACTAGCAACACTTCCATAATAGCGTCAGAAATTGTCACCATGGTTATCAAAATCAGACTGAGTCGACTGGTTGAACGGCTGAATTGGGAACTGAACTAGATATCAGTTCAAACAATGCTCCAAATTGGTGTGAACAGATCCGGAACCGAACTGATATAATCTGCATAGAACCAATACATCGACGATTCACCTGTTTGTCAGAACCATGACCTTTCTTAAAAAAGAAATGAGCCCATACGATGTCGTTTCAATAAGACTTTTTGAGCTCGAAGAACTCGAGTCCCTCATTCTTGCTTCTCTCCCTCACAAACACGAAGCCAACATAATAAAGGAAACCAAAATAGTGTAGCAAAACTCTCCCTTTTCACGTGTTTTCCGATATCTCAATCTCGCAAGAGCACGAGACAATCACAATGTAATGGTGCATTCATCGCTCACAGTTTTCCTTTCCCATATATACGCATAAGAAGTGCCTAGCATAGTGATTTGCTTAAAATTAAGGCAATGCACAAGTGTTGGCCGATGGCCTTGCATAGGTCATAGGTGTGGTTGCCATAGTTTTGTGTCATAAGAGTAGAGTTATGAGAATGGATAGCTGAGGTCTTCAAAGTGCAGGGCAACGGTTGAGTTTAAGGTTAAAAGTCCTCCTCAAAATGTACAACTTAAGCATAACTTTTGCCTAAAACATAAAGTTAATTGGTATAACAGAGTTGGGTGCTCAACTTATTATATTAAGAACCTAACTAACTACTATTGGGCTTCATTGGTTCGATTTAAAATTTTGTATTCATTGTGATAATTCCTTAGAATAAACACCCTAAACATAACTACTTTTGTGATAATTACATTCTAAGTTACTAATGCAATCATTGTAAGATTTTAAAGATAAAATTGATTTATCTTTTCTTTTCAACTCATTCCCTTTTGTTTCGTTTCGCTCAACCAATGACAAACATCCAAATATACAACACAAAAGTACTAATTAAAGGGATACTAAATCTATTGAGTATCCTTTTAAGTAGTTATGGAATTAAATTCTATGAAGTACGATTTGTGCCACCTTTAAACTTCTATTTCCCTTATTATTCTCAATTTTAAAATAACTATAAAAATATTATTACCTTATCGTTTTTTTAATTATACTTTCTTATCATTTAAAGTTTTTTTATGTATATATACGAAAAAAAGAGAAGAGCAAACTTGAAAAAAAAAATTATTTTGCTACTTATCCAATTTTATGAGTTTTAATGTCGTTGATATGAATTATCCACTGTCGTAAAACTAATTTCCATCGAGAGATCTGGATATCATTTAACGGTTGTTCCCTTCTAACTAAATTTTCTTCATATACAAGAGTCAGGAACTCCTGACTATATTTTAAGGGGTCTGAGTTCGTTACCACTTCGACTATCCATATGTTGGTATGTGGTTTATACAATTGTATCTATAATTGATATTAAGTTTATAGGGGGGAAAATGAAATCTTGAATGAGTTATTATGCGAATATACTTGAAAAGCCATATGAACCATGGGCTGAAATTGAGCCCAATAAAGAGGAGGATGGTTTGTATTGATATTTCGGTTAGGGGACGGGTTATTTTGCAAAAAATGGTTAAGATATTTTTCTCCGTAAAACCCAAAACCCTACTTCTGACTTCACCTATATTTCATTATCCTCTGCTTCTCTTCTCATCTGTCATTTCATTTCCTGCACAAACCTCACACTACTCCTGAAGCTGTAATTCAGTTGAATTTATTTCATCTCTGCCATCGATTCTTCTCTCCTCTCTTTGCTTTTTCTCTGATATTAGCTCTCACACACTCTTCTCTTTTGTTTTTCATTTTTCTCAGTTTCCGTTTTTTCTACTTCAAACACTGACAACAGCACTCAACTATAAGTATCGAATTTAACGGAATTTCAGTATTCGATCGCCATAATAAACTTCATTTCTACTAAAATTCATTTTCAGATGCATTTCAGTGTTTGATGAGAAGCGTAGAGCACAGAGAGCAATGGAAAGAGGAAATGGTGGAAAAGGCATATTGATGAAACCGCAGCGAAGAGAGAAAGCTAATGCTACTTCCTCCTCAAGATACGATAGAAAGAGCAAGAAACGTAAATGCCTTCAAGAATTATTCACAGCAGATTACATTGCGAACAACGTGTTCCGTAATGACGGTCCTCCACTCGGTCACGAGTTCGATTCTCTTCCTTCCGGTGCGTCTCTCTCTCTCAGATTCGATATATAGTTTATATTACTCATTACTGATTAATTTATTCTCCTTTTTGATTTTATTAGATTAGATTATATGTAGAACTTTGGTGATAGGTATAAACAGGTAGTGATGCTTGGTGATGAATGTTGATTAGTACCGGATTCATTGTATTTCGCCAAATTAATGAAAAGTGTTTGCTATTTCGACATTTTGTAGCGGTAATTTAGATAAGAATGTGAGGTTTGAATAAAAAAATCTAGATTATTGAGATAGATTACCTCTATTTGGTAATTTTTGAACCTGCAGTATTTGATTTGAAGTATAAAATTATTACTTAATTTATAGAGTGAATTGAACTTCACTGTTGTTGAAGTCTAGGAAACCTATGCAAATAACGGACTCTAGTCTCAAAATTTAGACTTGCCTCTCCCATGAACTCTCAGCTGATGAATACTCCTCCTAGTTTTTTTTTTTACCAAGCAGTAACAGATATGCCCTCTGAAAAATCAATTATAATGCTCTTTGTATTATATAATGAGACTAGAGTGAGCTTAGGTTTCATAAAACTTATGGAGATGTTCTTAATTTGATAATTTTTTTTCACAAAACTGTATTATGTATAATTTTAGTCAATAAGAGATAAAATAGAACAGAATGATCATAGAGTGGGGGGAAATTTGGGCATGAACAAGAGGGTATAGATGGAATGTGGCTCTTTTTTTTAAAAAGAACTCTGTATTAGATGAATCAGCTTCTATTTGGTAATTAACTTCATTCATTTCTTTGAAGTTATACTAGGTATTTATTATGTTTTGATTATTAATTATTACAAACATTCTCTAATTTTATTTTTCTTATGCAAGAAACTGAATTTTTTGAGTTCAAATTGAAAATTGAGTGATAAAAATGGGCACTTCATTTTCATTCCTTCCACTGCCATAGCAAATAGACATTATCTGTACTTCTATTTCTATAATTCTATTCTATTAACTATACCTTTAATTGTCTTGTCAGCTCACTTTTTTTAATTTTTATAACTGGCCTTTATTTTTAAAATTTTGTTATTGTTTGCTCAGGACCCAAAAATTATACTCCTGCTTGTCAAGAGAACCAAGGGCCTACCAAAAGGAGGAAGGTAACGTTTGGTTTCCAGAGAAAGCTTTTTGATGTTTTTTATTACATCCCTTGCATTTGTCTCAGGTCCTCTTTCGTCAGGTTTCCAAGAGTGCAATTGGAAGCCATCCTGATTGTAATACAAAAGAACCTGTAAAGAAACATGGTGTTGGCAAGGGTTTGATGACAGTTTGGAGGGCAACGAATCCTGATGCCGGGGACCTTCCAATTGGATATGGTTTTGCCGACCAAGAAGTTCATCTAAACTCGAATTCTATGCCAAAGAAACCAGTCCGTGAGAACAAGAGGTCATGTAAAACAGTAACCATAAATGTAAGTTATCTAGACCCATATTATTGTGCTACTTTGTTTTCCGCATGTACATGTGTGACCATGTGACTTTTGGTTAATAATAACAGATCTTGATGGTTGTTTATTCTTAACAGAGAATGCTAAAAAATAAAATGCAGGATGAGAGAAATAAATTACAGGATAAGAGGAAAATTTCCATGCAAAGAAGACTGGTAAATAAAAGTTGAGTTTGCATTTTGTGGTTAATGCTGAATGGTTTGGCAAGTTTATGACTTGCTCCTATCTGGCAGGCGGAATCTAACCAATATCTGAGTCAGAACCAGCCACTGAAGGAAAAATGTGAACTTGCTTTGGATTGTGCAATATCTTCTTTGGAGGGAGTTGATCGAATTTCAATGTTAATTGATGATGAAGAGCTCGAGCTGAGAGAGTTACAAGCAGGGACTAATCTGCTTATGTGTTCTGATCATCTTGTCACCAGTGGAATGCTTGGCTGCTCACTTTGTAAAGGTAATTTTGGGAGGAATAAGTATACCTAGTATTATGTGTTATGTTATGGTGGTTGCGTAAAGCTGGAATGTTCTGATTATTGCCAGTTGTTTGTGGCTTTTACAGATGTGCTAGTTAAGTTCCCTCCTGATACTGTAAAGATGAAGAAACCTATCTGTTTGCAGCCTTGGGACTCCTCTCCAGAAATTGTGAAGAAATTATTTAAGGTGCATATGATCAAGCATGACTTGAAATATCTGATTTTATGAATGCATTTTTTTTCTATATTATATTTGTAGATATCTAATGTGAAGGTGTGTTTCTATATTTCCCTACTCAAATTTCTCTTCTATAATATGCATTTTTTATTTAAAACCAGCTGAATGTTTTTTATTTGTGTTGTCATTTGTCAATGGCATATGATGGCAGGCCCAAAAATCACCAGAGTTCTATGGTGGTTTGCATGTCGGCCAATGGTTATAGGCAGTCCACCATGTTAGAGAAAACTGTAAAACTTAATCCAATCACTTATAGAAGTAAATGACAAGTCTTGATAGTTTATACCTAGAACTGCAAACTTACGAATTAAGTTTTTCAAGCAAATCTACTCATCTTAGGTGTACCTTTATTTCATGTTAGATCCTCATCTTAGCATATTTTTTGTTCTTATGTTTACTATAGTAATTAATCTGGGCGAAGGTCTGATTATTATTTTATGGTCCATTGTCTTGTATCTCAGAAAAAGTAGAGAAAGAAGCTTTAAGAGCTTAAAACTTCGCGTTGTACCAAGTGAAGGTTTCTCTTATTACTCTACCATCCCATCCCTGGCCTCCTTTCAAAAGTTGCACTATAGCCATGTATAGAAATGTGAAATAACTAATCACATGAAACTAATGAGCCAGATTCTGTTAATAATTTGGATGCTATGAAGACATAAGAGAACTTCAGAGAGGTCTGTGGCTGTTTTGAGTGAAGTTGAAACAGAGGAGTTGGGGAGCCTTACACCACTGTTACAGCCTGTCTGTGAAAGATGCTGGAAGTTTTTTAGGCAGAATTGAACTGTTTTCAGCAACAGACATGGTCAAAACGCCCCCAAAACCACAAGGCTGTTGATTTTAAAGGAGGGAAGATGAGGAAATCCTCTTTTTGAACTGTCATGGTGCCTTTTCCATCCACCATTAAAAATTTACCATGGGAAATTTTTATGGTAGGGAGCATCAAACCTCCACTCTATTGGAGGTGCTTTTGCTCTTCTGTTACTGTTCTTGCCTCTGTACTGTGAGATATGACTGGTTCTCCACTTCTCTTTTAATTGTCTCCCACCATAAAACAGAACCGATAAGTAGAAGGTCTACATTCTTCTTTTTATGATTTATTTTATCAATGCTTGTGAAATTTGAACATGGAATAAATATAAAAGATTATAACACTGTTAAAGTAAAGGAAATTCTTTCCTGATTCTAGCTCATCATGGGACAAATCATTATGGGTTTTTTTTCAACTTGGATGAGTTACTGGTGTTGCTATTCCTCTTGGTAGCATACTACTACTCAAGGTTGGATCTTATTACTTTAGTTACCCTGATGGATTTTTGTTATGATTCATGAGAAAGAAAGAAGTTCTTCCTTGGATTAGCATGCATTATAACGGCTTTACTTTAATAGAGTTACTATCTTGCTTCATTTCTTATTCTTTTGAAACTTTTTTAATAGCAAATGACTTTAAATTGCGTAGGAATAACTCTATTTTGGCAGGTCTTCCATTTCCTTTATACATATGCTTCAGTTGTTGATATATGCCCCTTCACACTAGATGAGTTTGTTCAAGCATTTCATGATAAGGTAATATGGTGTCTTTGACCCTTGTTTATCTTTTGGGAAGCATTTCCATTTTTCTTATTTAATGTTATTAGAATTGTATCAAATTGTAAGTGACATCCAAAATGCCTCTCACTTTACTGCACATGCCTTTCAGTGCTCAATGTTACTTGGAAAAATTCATGTGGCCCTCCTCACTGTTCTCCTATCCGACATTAAAGTGGAGCTTACTAATGGGTTTTCACCTCAATTAAATAAGTCATGCAACTTTCTTGCATTGCTTCACTCGGTGAGTTTCATTACCTCATTTTGTGAGGTTGTGACATGCTTGTCAAAGGTTATTTACAGCAAAAGTATCATATATAGAATGACTAACATTTGTCTATTTTTGCTGACGATAAGTACACAATTCTTTACATGTTTATTTTAATAATGGTTTGGCAGGTTGAAAGTCAAGAATATTCCTTGGATTTCTGGAGAAGATCTCTAAATCCTCTTACCTGGATTGAAATACTTCGTCAAGTGCTGGTTGCTTCTGGATTTGGTTCAAAGCAAGGTGCTTTACGAAGAGAGTCCCTTAGCAAGGTATTTCCATACAAGGTTTACAGATGTGCATGTATGCGTTTGTCGGTGTGTATATTGTCAAAGCCTCTAGAGGCTTTTGATTATTGGTTTATATTTTAATAGAAGCTGCCTAATGTCATATCGTAACTGGAGCTTTTCTGTTTGCTTCTCTGACATCTACTTTGGCAGATTTTCAAGTAAATTAGTATTTGAATCTTATATTTCATACCGCTGCTGGCTATTCATGGGATATATGCTTAGTCATAGAATAGGTTGGTTTCAAAAGCAAAAGTATCAGCAATGTTAAAAGCATCTGCCCTCTCCCATCTGTACTTTACCATTCCAAAGAAGGGGGAAGATGTCTCTTTGGCTTTAAAAACAATTATTTTTTCCTCAGAAATGTTCCCTTCTATGATTTACTATCCAACCTATGATAATACTGGGTGTCATGGAGTGTGAGTACTTAGTAATGGGTAACCTTCGCCAAGAAGCAGCCAAGTTCACTGGATTATTGAACTACCAAACCTTGCAAAGAAACTGTTATGCATTTACACAGTCTTTCAAATTCCAATAAAACCTGCTGAATTGTTAAAGTCACTGTTTTCACCATCTCAGATATGCACCTTTAAACATTTTCAATTGATATAGCTACAGTTGCCATATTTCTCCTTTTGGATTTAATTCAGATCCGTTGACAGTGTAAAAAGTTCTTCTATATCAATGAACCAAGCGGTGCCACTGCCACCTGTTTAAGAAAACCGTTAATGATGTGACACTTTTTTGTCTTCTGATAGTGTAAGCCAGTTTACATTGGAAACTCAAATGCAGGCATGTATCTTATCCAAGTAAAATAGAATAAGAAGCACCTGTGTTGTTCAGTGTTTTTATACACCTGAAGGTAGTTGGAGTGCAAATAAGTATTCATCATTTTCTAGTATGTAAAATTAAGCTAAAATGGCTAGAGATGCTTGGAGGAGGTTATTCTTATTATTTTCGTGGTTCTGTTTCCATTCTCAATAGCCTTTTTTTGGGTTCACTCGACTCGGATTAGTCTTCTGTGGATGCATGTAATGGATTTTTATGTATACTCTTGTGCTTTGTTTCATAGGAACTGAATCTTTTTGTAAACTATGGCGTATGCCCTGGCACCTTGAAGGGCGAGTTGTTTAAAATCTTGTCAGAGCGAGGAAACAATGGATGCAAAGTATCTGAGCTAGCAAAGTCAATGCAGGTAACTAACTGTATTCGTATGATGTTTTTCTATTTTAATTTAGAACTTCACCAGCATAAAAGGAAAGTGATATAGAAAGAGAAAAACATATGTTGGTTAGAAAATTAACTACTGCCTAATTTTTATTTATTTTAATGATTGTTGTTATTAGATTCCTTTTTTTAAGTATGTAATTTCTCTATATTACTGATGAATTTCAACTGTATTTTTATATTATGAAGATTGTAGAATTAAACCTTGTCAGCACAACGGAGGAGCTGGAGTCTTTAATATGTTCCACACTTTCAAGTGATATTACGTTATTTGAGAAGATTTCACCATCTGCATATCGATTGCGTATGAGTACTGTTACGAAGGACAATGATGAATTCCAGTCAGATTTGGAGGACTCTGGGAGTGTTGAAGATGAACTTGATGACAGTGATACATCTAGCAGTGGTGACGATATTGAAAGTGATTCAAGAAACTCCAGTATACGAAAATTAAAGCGTGCAAACAATCACAAAATTAGAAATAATATGCTGAAAGTATCCACTGAAATTGATGAGAGCCATCCAGGAGAAGTGTGGTTGTTAGGATTGATGGAAAGTGAATATTCAGATTTGAACATTGAAGAAAAATTGAATGCATTGGTAGCTCTAACCGATCTTCTTTCATCTGGATCCAGCATCAGGATGAAGGTATAATACTGAACATCTTGGCAATGGTTATATGTAGGCCTTGGATTGTCTCCCCCTCTCTTAAATCAAAGTAAAATTTGAATTGATAAAACTTACAAGCCTTGGATTGCTTGTACATCCATTCCTATCCATTCCTCCTCTCAACTCCAAAACATACCCTAAAATGTAGTTGTGTAAACTGATATCCTATAAAGTTCTGAAATCTGAACGATCTGTTTTACAGGATCCAACAAAAGTCACAGCTGATTGCAATTCTAGCATCCAGTTACGTGGTTCTGGAGCAAAAGTGAAGAGGTCAGTAGTAAAGAATCCTGGGCCAATTTGGAACCAGATTGCACAAATGCAATGTGTTAAAGAAGTGTACTCGAAATTTCATCCCCGTCCAGTAGACTCCTCATCATTAATCCCAAATGTCCATAATCACGAGAAGTCCTTTGAGAAGGGAAAAGGTTCAACTGATTCACACCCCATTCAATCAGTGTTTTTGGGATCTGATCGTAGGTACAATAGATACTGGCTTTTCTTGGGCCCTTGTAATGCAAATGATCCTGGCCACAGGAGGGTTTACTTTGAATCTTCTGAAGATGGTCACTGGGAGGTGATTGATACTGAAGAGGTGAGTTTATTAAGGTTTTTTTTTTTTTTTTTTTTTTTTTTTTTAATGTTTAGATTTAGTTACTTATATGAGAAATATGGAAGAGTAAACAATTAAACATACATTTATTAGTCTAGTGTGTATGTTATATGCTTCACTATTTCAGTGCTAATAATAGATTGCATATGTTTAACCTGTGTGCAGGCCTTGAGTGCCTTGCTGTCAGTTCTAGATGATAGAGGGAAACGGGAGGCTCTTCTTATTGAATCTTTGGAGAGGCGGCAAGCATCTCTATGCAGATCTATGTCTAGGATTAAGGTTAATAGCACTGGAATGGGATGTATGTCACATTCTGATCAATCTGAGCTGGATATGGTCACAGAAGACAGTTACTCTCCTGTATCTGATGTAGACAACCTGAACCTGACTGAGACTGCCAAAGACTCTTTGCCTTCAGTTGGGGCTGTGGTAATTGCAGCTGGAAAGAAAGGAGAAGAACAAGTGCAAAAATGGCTCCGTGTTCAAGAATATGATTCTTGGATTTGGAATTCTTTTTATTTAGATCTCAATGTTGTAAAATATGGTAGAAGGTCTTATCTTGACTCTCTAGCCAGATGTAAGAGTTGTCATGATCTATACTGGAGAGACGAGAGACACTGTAAAATTTGCCATATGACATTTGAGCTTGATTTTGATCTAGAAGAAAGATATGCAATCCACATAGCCACATGCAGGGAGAAAGAAGACAGCAATATGTTTCCAAATCATAAAGTCTTGTCATCAGAGATTCAATCACTGAAAGCTGCAATTTATGCTATTGAGGTGAGTTGTGATTCACCTGCTTCCATTTTCATTATTCAATGCTCGCTGGCATGGATGTCTTATTTTAGAATACAAGAAATGAATGCAGTGGAGGGATAGTAGGAGCGGCACCTGTAAAGGGAAATATGGTGGAATCGTGCCTAAGATACCTTGTACATGTGAGAAGAAGATAAATTGAAGCCCCAATTAGAAGAGTTGATCAGGATTGTCCTATAATTAGAGGGAGAGGATTCAGACCTAAACGGCCTATTGGAGAGTTAAGTTTTTGATAGAACACAGAGATGCCAATTATCTATGTAGCCAACCCCATGTAATGGGAAAAGGTTTTGATTATTGTTGTTGATGTTGTTGTTGGTCACTTTACCCTTTAGGGTTCAAATGCAAGGTTTATAAGTGTCTTGTCAAGAAAGAAGGAAAAGGATGTCTCAAAGTTGGTGAGGGTGGAAAAATTAATACTTCATTCTTCTTGCACTTGATTTTGTTTGGACATGGTATCTTTGTTTTGGAACATACATCGGATGGTTTGTTTACTTTTGTTCTGATCCAAGATAAGAATTATAGTGCTACTTGCCCTGTGTGTTACTCTGCTTCTCCAACTTTCTGAAATTTTATATTGGCCACTTGTATTGTTTACATGCATGTTTTATGCATATGGGTATTTCAAATATTAAGTTTCTTTTTCCATTACTGCCACTGCTGTTTGTGCAGTCTGTTATGCCTGAAGATGCCCTGGTGGGTGCTTGGAGGAAGTCTGCTCATAAGCTATGGGTCAAACGACTCAGACGCACCTCAACTTTAGTGGAGCTTTTACAGGTTTTTTGTTTCAACTTTCTGTTCGATAGAGTTTTCCATATCCTGAAATTTAATTTCTCCTAAATTTACATTTATTTTCTTTTAAACTTGTAATTTTTAGGTTCTTGCTGATTTTGTTGGTGCCATCAATGAGGTCTGGTTGTTTCAATGCCACTTTCTGGATGGTGTGGTGGAAGAAATCGTTGCATCTTTTGCATCTATGCCCCACACTTCATCTGCCCTTGCTCTGTGGTTAGTGAAGTTAGATGCCATAATTGCTCCCTACCTCGACCGACTCCATCCTCAGAAGAACCAAGGAACCAGTAAGAGTTAAAGATTTTCTGTAGTATAAGAAATAAAAATAGTAAATCACATGGCATGAGATACTTATCCAAGCTAGTATAGTTGGGTTTTGGTTGCAGTGTTTACTTCTTTTAGATCTTTGGTCATCTGCTTATTAAGGTTATATGCCCAATGGTCTTCTGATTGTTTTTTATGATTCTTGGTCCTCCCCTTTTTCTTTTTCACCTTCTCTAACTTAACGGTATCCGGTTAGTTGAAGACATGTCAAACTAGGAAAGGATGAAACCTCTAATAAGGTCAACTTTCCAAACATGTTCTTCCTCCCCTCCCCCGGTCACAAAAGAGATCTGGAGACGACGTGAAAAAATGGAGAATGGCGGGACAAATATGAGCGGCGAGTCTGCTGGAAAAAACTATTAGTGACATGAAAATATAACGAGTTTCCAAATTGTTCTTGGTTGCTCCAAGCTCTTAATAGGGGCAGGTTTGGTGCTTTTAGGGTTTTCATGTCCAAAACTGAAGGGTCTGGAACCAAACGTGGAACCAAACAAAGGCGCCTTAAAAATAAACATAAATCAGTTGCTTCAAACCCCTTTTTTTAATTAAAACCAAGGTCTTGCTAATGAGTGCCCTAAGGGTATTGGTTAAGGAACTCACAAAAGGAAAATTTTGTATTGAAAAACCAAGTATAACACTTTTTCAAAATGTTAAATACACTATTTCTTATACAAATTTTCCTTTCTTGGTTCTTTAAACAATGTCCTAAGAGCACTTGTTAGCATTCTCCTTAAAACTATTAGAGTTCTAAGATCAGAGAGAAACTCAAGGAATGAAAAACTGAAATTGTATTGAAATGAATTCTCAAGTGTGTTTTGATACAGTTAGGAGCTTATATTGGTAGCTCATAGTCCAACTATCAGTGCAGTTACAATATCTGTCATAACCATATTGCAGCTAAGCATAGTAACAGAAATACAGAGGAAATATTGTAGAGAAAGTACTCGTACAAAAACTAAGTTTGCAAAATCCAATAAATTAAAACTCAGTTTTTTCAAACAATTTTCCAAACACACCCAACTCAAATGAGGTGGAGTATAGATTTTAAACTAAAATTTGATAGAGTATCATGTGAGAAAACGGGGTGAATTGTAATTTACTCTTTTTATCTTTCTTGTTTGTTGCTGAGATTTTCAATATTGATTAGCCATAAAAGATGTATGTTTTCTCTCCTTCAGGTAAGCATGGTCCTTGCTGATTGGCCTACTTACGTTTGTACAAGTGAAATACATGCAAATTATTGGAATTGGAATTGTTAAACTACCCTTTCGGCACCTTGATTTGAGCAAAGTTACATTTGCTGGCAACACACCAACAACCTGTTCCGAAATTCAGGCTGGCTACAATTTGGCAGAGGCATTACTGTGCATGTCAAGATAATAGTCCCTTTTTTCCCTCTCAATGTTTGTATATACCCGCAATCCGGTTGATCAATGTACAGCTTTAGATTAGAAAAATATCCGGTAACTTAAGAGTTTTTTTGGTGCGTAACCCCACTTAGTTACTAAGGAGTCAACATTGTTTCTTGCTTTATGGTGTTTGTGGTCGTTTCCTTGAAGAAATCAATTTTGTCTTTGTATCTTGCAGAATGATGTCGGTACTGATTGAAAAATAATTTGTATTGTGAGGATTATAGTGTTTCAGGCCATTTATTGAAGAAAAATGATAATGAATATGATGCGTACAATTTGCAGTTTTCAACTGCTTTAAATAGACCAAAAAATTGGAATTTAAGTGTTTGGATTAAAGTTTGCAAACTCAAGTTTGAATCCACTTCATTTTACAAACTTAAGTTTTGTTAAAATGTTTATTGTAATACGATTTTTGTTTGGATATTTTATTGACAAAATGAAGTTTATTTGGATGATACTAGTCAAAAGCACTTTTGTCAGTAAATAGATGTTAAATTTAAGAGTCTAATTAATTTCTCAACGGCAAATGCAATCGAGGTTTGCACTCCAAACTCGGTTTATAATGAGAGCTCCCAAACACATCAATAAAATTGTCAAAATTGCGTTCATTACCTCCTAACATACTTCCATGGGCTCCAAACGGCATGCCAAACATGCTCTTATGAGGACAAGTTGATTGTCTGTTGTTATTCATCAGTGCTCAGTCCACGAAGATAAATGAGGTATTTGCCAATGCAATTTTTCAGATTTTGATGCACATGGTATCAAGTCAGCAGCAATTTCAAATAGCGAAACAAAGGTTTTGTGGCCAATGTATGTTGACAGATTCTACAAATTTAACTGCACTTGCAGCAATCGTTGCATGGGTGACCCACACGTTGGCAGGAAACACTGAAAAAGCCCTTCTAATTAAAAAAAATAAAAAAAATAAACCTTAAGCAAAACTTCAAAATCTGCATGCTATAGACCTCCCATGAGAAGTTGGCAAATACATAATTCAATAGTTTTGTATTTCGCTATCGTAAAAATACCCAGAAGAATATATGTTCTAAGTCATGAAACATAACATCCGCCGACATGAGCATTAGACAGTCTGATTCCTCACTTGCAAAGTGCAACGAAGAGAAATGGGGGGAAAATGAAGGGAGATATAGAGCATTAGTGCAACTGCTTCACTATAACCCAGCTTACATATCTGCAACACAAACAGACTGGCATTTAAGAAAGCTTTATCAAGTAATGAGAAATTAATCAAGATACATTACCCCCATTCTTACCAAAATAATCAGAAAAGGCAATCCTTATTACTATATAGCTCTTACAGAGGAACATACGACTAAACCAAAGATTGTAAACAATTAGTTAGAACATGCCCACAAATGGGAGGTGGGGAAAGGTCCTACAGAAAAGTGAGACTAACAATATGACAATTTTCCTTTAGAAAATGACTCAGCCAACCTTGATACTAAGCTGCTTGATAACACCAATCATGTTTGAAGGACCTAGCTATTACTTTCTTCATTTAGCTTAGTCAAATTCTCAAATATATTTAACCCATAAATAAGGACAAACTGGTGTTATAAAGTTCCTGCTATGTGCAAGGTCCAAGGAATGATCAGAACCACAATGTGAGTCTATATTAAGCAGCCTTACCTTGCATTTGCAAGAGGATGGTTCCACTACTCGAACCTGTGACCATCCTATCACATGGTAACAACTTCAAACGTTGCACCATGGCTCCTCTTCAAATATATTTTCCCCATATTATAGTAAATCATAACTATTAAGCAAATGTATAACAAGTCTATACTCTATAATAAGAAACAATGTAAAAAAATGGTTTATAAATGCAATGATCGGAATTTAAAAGAAAAACTTTTAAAATTGAACATAAATGGATTTTACCTGGTAGTGTAGCTGAAGCCAAACATCTACGTTGAAAAAATATTTTTCTGCTAATTATCCACAGTGATGTTGATGGAGTGAGTTTCAACAAAAATTTTCTTATCTTCCCGCATATTACTACAGAAAAAGGGATCTATAACCAACTCCAGTTTGAACCTATAAAATATTAAGCGAATAAAAGAATTAAAGAATAAATATTTGGTTGATAAGTGCCTCCATATTCTTAACATTGCAAGCTTTATGTTAAAACATTAAATGGACACCAAGCCGTTCACTAATAATAAATAAAACCTCATTTATCAAGTATTACACTATTACTTCACTGATAGTAAATAACACCTTATTTATCGAGCATGACAGCAAGAATGACTTCACTAAAGCGTAGGGTCAGTAACTGCCATTCTTGGCATGGTAAACGTGTTGTTTCAATGTACTTTTAATTTTTAACCATCAAAATGCAATTGTATCCAGTTTTGACGAAGATGATATTGACTGACATTTTCCAGCAGTGCAACAATCAATTTTCCAAAATCAACCTTCTCGGAGAAAGTTACATAAGAAGCAACTACTGAATACCAGCACAGTGCAATACTCTATCATCTGGGTTTGGAGCAAGCACACCAAAATCGAACCAGAAGAATAAAATGTCAAATAAAATACAGCAATGACCCCTCAGATGAGTACAACTTATGAGGCCTGTCATTACTAGCTTAATGAAAGTTTTGCTCAAATTCCACCTGATTATATATTATCTATTACCAATCATGGTTTTAAAAGGGAAAGTCATGCAAATATTTACAACATGAGATGAATAATAAGTTAATTTCAACTGAAACAAGCACGGTAACCAAGTCAGAGAGGATACCAATACTAGCTTGCTAAGTTAAAGCGGAAACTGTTTCATATCCCTCTGCCTCAATAGTTTCTACCATAGATATGTCGCCTGTCCTTGCAATTTTCCCCTTGTCCTGAAAAGAAAAAGAAAGGTGGTCCGTGTTATTTCACAGCATAGATGTACTACATATACACAGTCAATTTTTTTTTACAAGTTGCCGTTTTAGCATCTAAACCTTATTACAAATGATTCACAAAAGAAGTTAGCAAAAAAAAGAAGAAAAAATTATTTCAGTATCAACTCATAAGTGACGGCCAATACCATTGAATGACCACGAAGCAAATTGTATATTATACACAATAATCTTGAAAATTTTGTGACAGCAACAAAAAACTGAGACTATCTCACTATCATTTGAAGCATTGGGACGCTAACAGATCTGATAAATGAACTACATTGTTTAGAAAATGTACTTCATCAGGTTCCTCCTTCACTTGAATTTTCGGATTCACTAGTCTGCTCATGTCTACATGTTCTTTGGACATTTTCTCCCAAGTTGTAAACTCGAACAACTCAAAAGTCTCAAATATTTAGTGACATCCTCTTAACTACCAAAATCCCCCGGAGGCCAAAACCAATTAACTAAAATAGTATCCCAATGTCCGATGAACCTTTGAAAGAGATGGAGGAGAGTGAAAAAGGGGGAGAGAGAATGGGATAGGACTAGCTTTCTAATTTCAGTAATTAAAACCTATGTGTTATACAATTATGATATGCAAAACTCATTTTAGGATTAGGTTGCATATATGATATCAACAGAATTTTAGATTAGTGCTTCCATATTATTATTATTATTAGTAAGATAACTAGATATTGTAAATAAGAAACTTCCCACAAAATGCAATTACGGACCTCTAAAAGTTATTCAACAAACTATAGAAGCTTCTCTTAATAAAATTCGACTTAATCATGAATATAAAGTAAACATAATGAGAGGGTCAGGTAAGGGAAACTACTTGCTCTCTCTTCACTCTGAGTCTGACACATTCCCTTCAAGTCCAAAACTTACACTAATATTGAAGATCACTTACAACTTACCATAACATGGACATGTGTAGGATTTAAGAGATCCAAAATCCGTCGATAATGAGTTATCATCAATAGAGAATTCTTTGGGGTCAGAATCCGATTGACTGCATTTGCTACATCTCTGAGTGCATCAATATCCAATCCAGAATCAATTTCGTCCAGAATAGCCAAGTCTGCCCCCAAAACCTGCACCAAGGATGGAAGTTAAAGTCCAAAAGTTAGGACAGGACAAATATATACCATCGAAATATAAGTTCAAAATATACCGCGAGCTGCAAAATCTCATTGCGTTTGCGTTCACCACCACTAAATCCTTGATTGACATTCCTATTGAGAAAGTCGGGCTTCATGTTAACAAGTTGGAGTTTCTCCATCAGGTAAGAAAAGCACTGCAAGACAGAATTAGGGTGAGTCACAATTCAGAAATAATGAAGGGAGATGAAAGTGACATACCTCAAGTGGTCCAAGCTCAGGGAGGCCAAGCTTTCGTCTTCGAGCATTATAGGCCATGACCAGAAACTGATCATTAGAAACACCGGGAATCTCAACAGGGGACTGAAAGCTCATAAAAAGACCAGCAAGGGACCTTTCCTCAGGTTCCATGTCAAGTAAATTCTCCCCTTTAAACACAACACTGCCTCCTGTAACTTCGTAGTCCGGATGGCCAACAAGAACCTGCAAAAGGAAAATGCTTCGGAATCAGAAACTCAACCATTTTATTTTCAAGGTTAAACTAATCATTTGGTCCCTATATGTGACAACACTGATTTTGAATTTGGTCTCTATATGTGAATTTTTTTTAAATCGGACCCTATATGTACAATTATTTTTAATTTGATCCTCGACGTTTATTGATGTTATAATGCTATTTGATGGTGTTAAAATATGGAAACTAAATTGAAAATGATTATCACGTATAAGGACCAAAGTGAAAATGCTTATCACATATAGGGACCAAAAAATTTTGGATTCGATCCCTACATGTTACAGTCATTTTCGCGTGTGTTTGGAAGGTCATTTTGGAATGGCCGTGCGTCCAATAGAAGCTTTATGGAGTAGCTTCTGTATCTCTAACTTGATTCTATAGTTTTCCAACGCGGTACCAAACAGGTTTTAACAACACCAATAAATGGCGAGGACATATAGGAGCTGATTTCAAATTTTTTCACATATATGACCAAATTCAAAATCAATGTCACATACCAGACAAATGATTAGTTTAACCTATTTTCTATCTATCATTTACATGAGTTGAAGAAAACAATCATTGATACAAAGTAAACCTTAGTGATGACATGACACACATGATTTTGAGCAGAACATGACAATTTACAATCAACTATTTTCTCTGTACAAGTGTATAATGAAAATTGAAATTGAAGGAGAGAAGAGTGCAGTACCTTAGCAAAAGTGCTCTTTCCAGAACCGTTCTTTCCCATGATGGCGTGAACTTCTCCTTCGTTTACAGTGAGGTTAACGCCATGAAGAATCTCCAAATCGGATTCAACGATCTTAGCCTTCAGATCGTTGACTTGAAGCAGAGGCTGCGGAGTCTTGTCGTGTTGACTGCTGCTGGCAACGGCGGTGGCGCAACGGCGGTGGCGGTGGTTGATGCGGCGGAGGGCAGGGAGGGTAAATAAAGTGGATTTTGGTGGCGAGAATGTAGTGATTGGAGGACAGTGGAGTGGTACTGATGCAGCCATCACTCTCTTCCGAATTCAATAAAATTCGAAAACGCTGCAAAGAAAGTAATGAACGAAACACTCTTTCAAGTTTCAACAAACAAATCAGATAATAATGAATCCTATTGCAGTATTGCTGTTGCAGTAGGGCAGCTGGGAAGGGATGTTCACTTTTTCAGTTTTCAGATAATAACTGCTCCCATTTTTTAATGTCATGTAATAAGGGAATGGGTATTTGTACGGTAAGTGAAAAAGTTTTTTGAGCAGAGTCATGATATCTTGATACCAAAATTATGGGGAGATATTATAATCTTAAGTAGGTTGTTTATCATTTTATTTTTTATCTCTCTTTATTTTATTGATTCACAATCTACTCAAAACTTGAGTGTCTCCATGATATCAAATTTTGGTGTCAAAATATGATAACTCTTGAGTAAATAACACCGACAATTCTTTAGATACAACTTTTTGTTCGTAGAAGAAAAAAAAACCTATTGAATAGTTTCCAAGAATAATAAGAGAGGGACATTTTAGTCTCTATTTTTGTCGTCATGAACATGTTATTAGAGTGTTGATATGTATTGTTGTGTGTCTAGGTGCCAGCTTGCAGAATAGATCATGAGAATGATTATGAGTCGATCAAATAAAATCATCAAATATTATTTAAGTAACTCAATTTAGTCCTTGATAATTTCTATCGTAGAACAAATTAGTCCATACATGTTACCAACAACAGACCACATGTAACACACTAGATGCACTAACACAGGTCACATTGATGGGTTTGATGGACACCTGAGCACACTAGCATTACAGATAAGTACTCTAATGATGTGTTCAGGACAGAAACAAACAGAGGGACTAAAGTGACCCTCTTTTATTATTCTCATGGACAGTTTGGTGAGTTTTTTGTTTAGGGAAGAAAAAAGGCACCGAAAAAATTATTAGGGACTAAAATAACCTTTAATCTTTTTTTTTTTTAATTTGCTAATCATAAATTGTCATATAATTAAAGGTAATTGACTCTTATCTTATTTACTTTGTCATTTTAGGAATGACAATTTTCACATACCTCAGAGATAGAGTTAGGGTTTAGATTTGCACCGGTGGTCCTTTTTAGGGTCCCTGTAAGGATTTTAGGAGAGGCGGAAAACAGGAACAAAGGAGAAAAACTTCTTGTGGTGGGGATTGGGGGCTGGGACGAGGAACAGGAGGGTACTTCCTGCCCTCCCCTGCCTTATTACCATCCCCAATCATTCATATCACGAATATAATACTGACAGTATATATTAATTAAAATTATGTAAAAAAAAAAAAAAAAAAATTCCTCCCATCACTAGTTATATTACTTTGAAAATTTATTATAATAGTTTTTGAAATTGCAAAAAAATATTTTATCGGCCGATTATAAAATCACGAACCAATATATTATTATTAATATTTAAATTTTTTTTAAATCATTAATATTTAAATGTTAACAACTAATACAACTAATATTTATAAATTTATAAATTAAAATAATACTTTACCTTTTCGATAAATTTAAATATATCTCAGTTTCCATTATTGCCGATAATAAAATAATAATAATCTATACTACTATTATAAATTTGTTTTTTTCCTTACAATATTTTTTTACATATTGAGACCATTCCTTTTCATGAATTCTTTTTTATTTCTTTGAAAATTCGAGTTCTTGATATCACATAGGCCAATTTTATGGTGAACTTCAAGTTTGGTGCATGCATACACTTTGTAGAATAATTTGCTACCACGATTAACATATATATATATATATATATCAATAAAGAGACTCACTTAATTTGGTAATTTCAAAATTACCAAATTAAGTGATCCATTCATGAACACACCCCACACACACATATAGGGAAGGGATTCACTTACTCTAGGAATAAGTTTTGTTATACTTACTTCATTTTATAACTTCTTATGGACATTAGATTTCATTAATTCATCCCTTGAATCAAATTCATCAAGTATATCAAATATAATCAAATAAAAATTAAGAATCAATTGATAATTAATCGCATAGATTTATTTTAATGGATACTACTTTATTTAAAATATAAGTAAATATAAACTAAAAGATTATATACCTATGAATATTAATTTTATCTAAAATTTAGTACACATGATTATTATGATAAATTTGTTAAAAAAATTATAAGTTTTAAAATAATATATGATATCAGGTTGGACTGTAATGACTCAAAGCATAATCCATATCTAATCCTAAAATACACTAAATAAATTTTTTTTTTGAAAGGTAAAATGCACTAAATCTAATTTCTAAAACTAAAACATCTTTGACTTAGCTTCAAGACGAGTCGAGTCTTAAAGTCATTTAACAATGTATTTTGTATTTGAAGATTTGTTTTGTGTACTATAATTAATTTTTTTAAAAATAAATTAAACCATCTCCAATGGTGGTTATTAAATGGGTCCTTAACACAAGAACCGGTTCTTAAAAAATTTCACCATTGGAGTATGGTGAGGTTCTTAAATAAGTTATTTTATAAGAATTGAGTTCTTAGATTAAAAAATAATTAAAAAAGGGAAAAAGGAAGGAGGGGGGAAGAAAAGAAGAAAAAATGGACCCACTAAAAATACGTTAAGAACCCAAGTTCAGTTCTACCATTGGAGTGAAAAATAATGAGAGTTCTTAAATCCTTTGTGGCATTGTAGGGCCCACTAAAAGAGAGTTAAAAACCCAAATTGGATTCTATGGTTGGAGATGGAAGTTATTATTTATTTAAAACAAGTAATTGAGTGAAATTATATTTATGTAAATTTCACACCGTATTTTTTTGATGCAAAAAGAAAATAATGGAAGTTCTGAAAAAGTTGACAATGAAAGAAAAAAAAAACTAATGTTCATTTTTAGTGTTGTTCTTAAATGTCCTAAATGAAAAACCACGTAAGCAAGATTGATATCATATACCGATTCAAAACTTTAAGATATCATATCAATGAGTCTTCTCCGCTTAGCCTTCAACTTGTCAAGTTCTTTTTAATATGAGACTTTTACATTCACATGTTATTTATACTTGATCTTCTTATAATCATAATTAACCAAGGATTGGTCGAATAATAAGCACATCGATCTCATAAAGAGGAAAACATAAATTCGAATATTGGTGGCAGGCATTCTAATTAGAAGGTTGTGAAAACCAAGACAACCGATCAAGGATTAATCTCGTAGCTGACCTAAAGGGTTGAAACTTGTGGAATACCCGTAATGTTATTGGGAATTTAAAGATCCTAATTACGGTGGTTGATAAACAATATAATTATCATGTACCAATTTTATTTTTTTAATAACTTAAAAATAAAGAGGACATTCCATAATACAGGGTCCACGACTTTTCTGAAATTATACTTGTCGACAAAATGACCTCTATGCTGAAATCATAATCATCTAGAGTCTAGGCTTGGAAATTAGAATCGTGTGGCGTCAAGAGAGGTGGGTCAAAAAAAGAATTTTCACCATTCGCCTTTAAAAACTGAAAAAGGCAAAAGATATTATGCTCTGCTTTGATAACTGCAACAAGTAGTAGTGCAATTAATATTTGTTTATTTTATTTAATTATTTAATTGTTTGAAAAAGGTGACGTATATTATTTGTTCAGACCCAAAGCTTTGTCATCGGCAAAAACTGTGAGGAGTTTTCTTCCATAAGAATCCAAAGGCAGCGAGAAAAGAAAAGAGAAAAGAGGAGACACAGACACAAAGGAAACGAAAAAAAAAAGGTTCAGATTCGATCCCTTTTTTTCCCTCCATGTTCCCTCTTTTCCTTTTGCAATTGCATGCCATCAAACTCATTTCTCATTCTACAATCTTCAATCATTTCTGCACTTGGTTACCCATCAATCAATTCTTGTTTTTTCTTTAGGATCTCATGTGGGTTTTCCTTTTCTCTCTCGTTAGATGAATAATTTTCCCTTTTGAATCTGCTTACTCCATTCATCTCAACAGAGATTTTCATTCTGAATTTTCTTTTCCAATAAAGCTGCATTTTTTATGTGTTTTATGCGCTAGATCGGGAATATGAGGATACCCCAATTCCTAATTTTCTTCTTTGAATTTAGATTTTACATGCAATGGTTATTTAATTTTAATTTCCTTGTTGAGTTTATCTAGTTATGTTTGTTTGAAATGAGCTTGAAAATAATGGTGTATGTACATAGGATTTTGGAGAGAATAAAATGCATTTGATTCCCTTTTCCATGTTGGTTGATTGCAGGTCTGTGCCTCCTCTTATACATTAGCAATTAGCAAGTTAGTTTCTGACAAAAACAAATTCAAAAAAGACCTCATGGATTATGAAAATAACAGTTGGATTTGGGAGGGGGTATACTATTACCCACGTTTGTTTGGTGGTGTAATGGTTACAGCAGCCTTGCTTGGCTTGTCAACCAGCTTCTTTGGTGGGATTGGGGTTCCTTTGCCATTGCCATACTCCTGGTCTAATTTGGGGATTTTTCACAAAAAGAAATCCGAGAAGAGGCGCATTCGGGTTTACATGGATGGTTGTTTTGATTTGATGCATTATGGTCATGCCAATGCACTCAGACAAGCAAGAAATCTAGGAGATGAATTGGTTGTGGGTCTTGTCAGTGATGAGGAGATCCTGGCCAATAAAGGGCCACCCGTTTTGTCCATGGAGGAGAGGTATAAATATTTGGGTTTTTTTTTTTGGATATAAATGCATAGAATATTTTAGAATCTTGTACTTGGTTAGATGCTTCTTTTTCTGCTTTTCTCCTTTGATTTTTTTCTCTTAGCTGAAACCACCCTTTAGTTTAACTGTAGGAACATAAGTTACATGACATGAAAAAAACTAGGATTTGCTTGAATAACATAAGTGCCAGCAGAGCTTGTAGAAGACAATTAAAATTGTAGATGCATATGGGTAAACTTACACAATCATGTAATTGATTCCAGAAATTTAAGATTGTAGTCTAATTAATTCTAAAGCATGTATCTTTGTTTTTTTCTTCTCTTATACTGTTAATTTTGGAAACCGCATCATCAAAATGAACTTCGTAATTGAAAAAAGTTTTCATCTTCCAGGCTGGCCCTTGTCAGTGGATTGAAGTGGGTGGATGAGGTCATAACAGATGCTCCTTATGCAATTACAGAGAAGTTCTTGAATCGTCTCTTTCATGAATACAAAATTGACTATGTCATACATGGCGATGATCCTTGCCTGCTTCCAGATGGAACAGATGCTTATGCTGCGGCAAAGAAAGCTGGCCGTTACAAGCAAATTAAACGTACTGAAGGAGTTTCCAGTACCGATATCGTAGGTACTAAGTTTCATTATTTATATCAGAGGAAAGCCAGAAGTTTTGTGAATTATGACTATGTCTCTCGGGTTGTTGATGGAATCTCTTTTTGTTTCAAGTGTTTTGCTGAGAGAAAAAGAAAAATTGGCTGACAGGAAAAAGCTTTTGTAATATGTGTGTATGGCTGTATGCAGTTAGGCACTTAGCTTCCTAAGTTGAAAAAATATACCCTAAAGTTGTCTAATCTGTGGGGTTTGATAATAGATGCCATCTTGATGTCCCTAACTAATTTAATTTAATCATTGTTCTGCTAATCACGTATTTGTTCTAACTGTGCTTATTACAGGAAGAATAATGTCTTCTTTAAGTGATCCAAAAATTTGTGAAGACCATAATGGTACTGATGAGAGACCTCAAGAAGAATGCCAGTCAAAAGGTTCCCACATATCCCAATTCCTACCAACTTCCCGACGGATTGTCCAGTTTTCAAATGGCAAGGTATCTTGGTTGCTTGTGCGGTTTACTCTTTCCAAGAAATACTGTAAATTTGGTTCATAGTCCTACAAGCCAATTAATTAGTTTCTTTAGGTGAATTTTTAGTTTGATATATTTCTGCAGTTCTGCTGTTTCTTTTAGAGTTATGCTAAACCATATATATAATATCAATATTGATATGGATTTTATATTAATGCAACAAACACTGATTTGATATTTATTCAGTGGTTTCAAGTTGAAAATGGGTAGACGAAACTGATTATCTTCATTATAGTTTGAGGAACTATTTCATATGATAATCTATCGTTACTTCATCTTATTTTAGGCACCTGGACCGAATGCTCGTATTGTATACATTGATGGGGGGTTTGATCTCTTTCATGCAGGGCATGTTGAGGTACACATAAGTTTCATACTGGGTGTAATTTGTTATCCTCTCAGTCAAATGGTTAAGTTCATAATAAGAGGCACCATTTGACCTAAATGTTATGGTATGAGTGTGTGTGATTCATTTTCAATGTTCTTTCAGATACTTAAGAGGGCTAGGGAGCTTGGAGATTTTCTTCTAGTTGGTATCCACTCAGACGAGACAGTGAGGTGTATAGTTTTTCCCCCCTTATTATTCAAAGTTGATTTTACGGGTATAGTCCAGATATTCATGTGAAACATAGATAAGAAACTAACAACTTTCCTGCAGTGAACATCGAGGGAATCACTATCCAATCATGCATCTACACGAGCGTAGCCTTAGTGTACTGGCTTGCCGTCATGTTGATGAAGTCATTATTGGTGCACCTTGGCAAATTTCAAAGGACGTGGTATGCACCCAATTTAAGCTCTGCTGGATTTCCTTTAAATAGCTGTTTCATTTTATTCGAAATTATTCATGGTGTATATTAACTGCTTTTCTTTCTTATGCACTCAAGTTAAAGATTTAATTCTTACTACGCATGGTAGTTCCATGAAACATCATCACCATCTTTACCCTTCTATTCTTCTTAAAGTGATTAGAAATAAAACTTTGTGTATACATACATTGCATACTTATTATTAGAGAGAGAGAGAGCACTTAAACATGCTTATATTTTCCATTTGTCCCACCATTCTTGAGCATAAATCTGAAAAAAAGTGTTCATATGCATTGCATATTTTCATTATCACGAGGTTTATTATTTGGAATTGAACAGATCACAACTTTCAATATCTCACTAGTTGTGCACGGAACTGTTGCTGAGAACTCATTATATGTAAGTTTGCCCTTTGTTGCTGCCTACCTTGTTACAATATCATTTCCTTTTTCTGCGTATTAGTGAAGAAGTTGTCTTGTGCAGGGTGAAGGGGATCCATATGAGGTCCCAAAGAGCATGGGAATATTCCACTTACTTGAAAGCCCTAAAGATATTACTACTACTTCAGTAGCCCAAAGGATAATGGCTAATCATGAAGCCTACAAGGTATTTTCTTTATTACAATTTTTTTTTTTCATTTTGGCTTTCTGAATACTTGAGCAACCTTCTAAATTAGTATTTGTATATATGATTTTTCTAATAAATGTGGCCATCATCGAAATTGTTACAGCTGCTGCTAATTTTATAATAAAGCTAGCTATTATACTATTGGACTTTATTCCTTCTTGCTTTTCCTTTGAAAAATTCTGATGTGTTTCAGTTTTTGAGATGACATAGTTGTTTGCTTGATTGTATGCAGAAACGCAATGCTAAGAAGGCTCAGAGTGAGAAGAGATACTATGAAGAGAAAACATACGTCTCTGGAGAGTAGCATATTTATAAATTATAATAATCATGCAGCTTAGTTTGCTACTGTTCTTCGAGCTTAGCCGTGTCATGTAGATGCAGATATAGAAGGAATTTATACGTACATTATGAATGAAGAAGAGTACAGAGTATGACATAGGAGAGTACTGTGGCCATAACTAAGGAATACCATAATGTGCTGACATTTTCATCTGAATCGCTCCCATATGGTTTTATGGCATTTGGATTTGCTTTATTGAGATTACTCCAATTAAAAGACGCCTTACTCTGACAGTGTATAATTATCAGAAATTATGCTCATCATGAAAGGCTTTAGCCTTTTTTTTTTTTTTTTTTTCCCAATTCAACTTGGCGGTACTTGGTAGAATTGAGTTATAGGCATTCTTAATGAAACATTGTATCCCCTTTGGATTGTCCGAGTGTAGAAAACATTCTTACAAAAGATGAGTAAATAAAGAATGAAATGAGGTGCTTTCTGTAGCAACCTGCACTATTCTTACAAGGGGCAAGTATTGCTATTTTGTTTGGCTTTGATGCTATCCAAAACAAAATTTTTATTATTTTTTTATTTAGACCTCAATATCCGAAAATTATATTATATTGAACTCGCGTCTATGTGTATAAATAGTATCTAATAGCAATGAATTGGATAAATAGATTTAGGGTATATTATTAAAAACAAATGTGTGGGTCACAATCTAGTTTAAAAAAAATCAAACTCCACATATTTTAGTAGTTTATTTTTTTATAATTTATACAAAGAAATTTCTTTTCAAACAGTGCCTCCTTATCAAAAAACCATTTCTTGGCATCATTAATCAAAGTTGAAACTTGAAAGCATTTAGAAACAAGAGAGATCAAGGCAAAGAAACATACAGTACAAACGGGAACTTGTTTGTTACACTTGACTGGCCTTTTCTACAAGGGTTCCCACAACTCGCCCAAATAACTTCCCATCTCATCCCATCCCATCTCTTGGTGATGCAAAAAGCAAACATTCGAAGAAACCCACTTCTTGTTCCCATCAAAATTACAATCCAATCCATTCTAGTCTAGTAGTCTCAACAACACAAGAAAAATAGTGTTATAACTAAGTGATAATCATTTCAACGAGTCCATGTGAATGTGATGGGAGTTGAAGTGTTTTGAGGAAACTGAGGTAACAAGCAGTGCTGCTGCTGCTGCTGCTGCTGTTGCCATTGATGGAACCCTTCTGGTGGTGTAACTGTTATTCCACCAACACCATGGTGTAGATTTGAAGCTGAAAAATTAGAATCAGTAATAATAGTTTGATCCTGTTGTTCTACATCCATGGATGCTTCTCCAATTTGATCAGCTTCTACTTCTGCGTTGGAATCATCAACATGGGTAAATGATGAAGAGGGTACCCAAGGCACAAGAGCCAAACGCTGATTCTTCTTTTCTTGTTCTTCTTCTTGTTGCTGTGATCTTATGAGGCGGTCACAGTCAGAATCATATTGTTTTGACCAATCTGCAATAAAAAATTAAAATGTTAACTTAACAATAAATATGTAACACAAAAATATTATTTGAACATCTAAATTCTGAAATGTCGACTCCTTCGACATCTGATTATGACGTTCAAAATCATATAAAGACGTGTTGAATTTGATTAATGGATACCTATCATGAGTAATTCGTTAACAATATTTGGTTAATGACGTATAAAGTGTCAATGAAGCTCGGTAAATGATTAATGAATTACATAATTTTGATGTGCCCATTAACTAAATAAAACATGCAAAAACATGTCATCAATCATAATTTTAAATGTCATTAACCAGCCACCAATATAACAAGTAATTATTAGAGTGAGTTGAATGGAAGAATAAGAAAGGATACTTACTCTTAATTCCAGAGATAAGATTAGTGTGAAGGGTGAAAGAGAAAGGGGAATGAGGAAGTGGGTTGAACAGGACAAGTGCCCTTTCCTCATTAGGGTTAGAACCTTCTTCTTGTTGTTGTTCAACAATTGGTTCCTCTTGTTCCATTTCTTCTTCCATTTCAGCAATTGGAGGCAACTCAGCATCCTAACAATAACGTAACATAATTAATTAATTCTAAGTAAATATAATAAGATATGGAAAATTGAAGAATGAAAGTAGCAGTAGCAGTACCAGACGACGAATCTTAGTAGCGGGAGAAGAGAGAGAAAAATCGGAGAAATCGTCGCTAACTTGATCGACGTCGTTCCTTCTCTTCAATCCAGCCATGATGGAATACACAGTCAATTATGATTCTGATGAAGGTGCAAAGTGGCGTTGCTATGTTATGAAGTGTTAATAATGTGTTATGGTTTATAACAATAACAGATAACAGAAAGAAGAGAAAAGTGGGAGAAGGAAGAAAGGGAAGGGTGGATATTATTAGTTGAATTGAGTAGAGTCTAGACTTCTCTCGAATTCTTTCTCCCTTTCCAAATAGGGCTTCCTACACTTTCCACTTCTCGCTCTCTCCCCACGTGTCATTTCTGTTCTATTGTCTTTTTTTTTCCGTGTATTTCCTTACGAGATTACAGAGAATAATTCATGAGTCTGATAGGATCACATGAGTGATATAAAATATTCCCCCAAAGCGTATTATCATCGGAGCTCGGATTGGAACTCGAAACCATTAGTTAAGCTGAAAAAGACTCGTTTCATCTCATCCAAGAACTCTTTAGTTTTTAATTATCTATTCTTAAATAAAAAACATTGATTTTGAGAATAATCTTACCTCTTAGAGTATTAACTTCCAATCCGTGTGAATTCACTGGAAGAGAAAAGGACATTTTTAAAGTTTGTTTGGTGTGAGTAAACATTATTTTAGTAAGAGTTCATATTTGATTATTTGTTATCGATTTTTTTTTTTAATACAACAAGATATAACTATTGAGTTGATCCTTGAACTATTTGAGAATTTTCAAATAAGTTCCCTAAACTAAAAAATTGTAATTGGTTCCTCGAACTTTTATTAAAGGTGAATTCTCTGGTGCCAAGTGAAATTTTTGGGTAAATTTTACCCTGCTGATGTGGCCCAATAATACCATGCCAATTCAATTGGACTCCTAAACTAAAAAAATTTCTAATCGAGTCCCCAAACTTATATAGGGTCCCTAAAGTAGAAAATTCGATAGTGATTTGTTGAACTGGACGGAATATTCATCCAAGCTGGATAACCATATCATTCATTTATGAGTGGTTTGGGTACAGGATGAACCTTGAGTAGGGATGGCAATGGGTAAGGGTCTGGGTAGGGTACTATAGTACCTGTCCCCATACCCACATTTGAAAAAATTACCCGTATCAGCATGGGTAGCAACTGTATTACCTTTACCCATACCCTCTGGGTATCTAAGTACCTGTACCCACGCCCGTTACTCGTACTTTAACTGTAAAAAAACAATAAATAACAAAGGAAATGTTATAACAATTAAAAAACGATTCAAAGGTCTTTTAGATCTACTCATAAAACATTAAAAATCAAAATATTTAAATAAATAAAAAATCTAAAATGGAATTATAGATGCAACTAGGTTTAGAAAGTTAAGAATCTTTAGATTAATTTTGGTTTAAAAATTTGTATTATAGTTAAAATTTTATATATTAGTAATATAAATAAATAATTATATATACATATATGTGCGGGTGCGGAGCGGGGTGGATACCATAGTACCCGTACCCGCACTCATACCCATTCAAATTTACAAGTAATTACCCGTATCCGGCCCCTTACCCATTGTGTGGGTAATTACCCTACCCATCTTGGGTAATTTTTGCGGATACTAAATGGGTATGGTACAAATTGTCATCCCTAACCTTGAGAAATTGTCAGCAAGATGCAACAAGATGAAGTGACATGTAGTAAGTTGCAAGTGAGATGTAGTGAGATACAACTGTGAAACATAAATTGGGGAAGGAATGAACTAGTTGTTCATATGGAGTAGTCGCAGGTTACGTTTTGGTTTTCTGGTTCAATATTTTGGTCTCTTACAACCCTAAATACAAATTTAGGGGGGTGGATTCCAGGTCACGTTTCAGTGGATGGTTAATGAATATAACAATGTATCTCAAATTATTAACCATCAACTGAACGTAAATAACCACAATTTTAAATGTTATTAGCCACTATTTTCATGTGTTCAAATATATATATATATATGATCAGCACAAGTGCATCCAACATTACTAAATTAAGTTCACGGTATTCTAATATACTATTAAAGTATTAGGTGACTTTATAGTTGTTAATATTAAATTCAATAATATTTTTTATTTAACACCATGCATAATTACAGGTAACAAGTGTTGCAATTTGAAAAGAGTTTCTCTCGAGTCCACACCTAATTCTGGAGAATTTTTCCCTACCGCTGCACAACTGATAGGATTGTCAATTAACAAATAGGTTAATTTTAATAAACGCTCACCAATGACCAAACTTTCCTATGTTCACATTTCGTCCTTTGTTTTTCTTTGCATTGAACTTGAACACATTGACAGTTAAACACTAATACTCAGCCAAAGTCATAGAGATTTGAAATATTTCACATGTGATAGTACATGAAATTAAGAATAACATGGCCTTGCCCTATGGGCACTTGCTAAGAAGAGGTAGCTTACCTTCCTTGCTCCCCTACTCTACACACACTTAAACAAATAGAAAGCCACAACGACAAAGGCATTGCAAAACGTGGAGCAGAATCACTTCTACGTTACATCACTAAATACAGTTCCTTTTTCACCTCCTTAAAGTTTCTTTTCCTATGTAACATGAAAGGAAAATTTTCAATGCATGCTCTATGCTTTTTTCACTGTTCAAAAGCTTCATTTATGATATCAGCGTACCAGGAACAGGATTATATATATGAAGGATGCTGACGGGTGCCCTTAGGGCATTGTTTAATGAATCAATAAAGGAAATTTTGTATGAGAAAATGATGTATTTAATATATTGAAAAGTGTTATATTTAGTTTCCCAATGCAAACTTTCCTTTTGTTGATTCCTTTAGATAATGCCCTTAGGATACTCGTAAGCAAGACCCTATATATATATTGCTAACTACAAGCAGCAGGATTCTCCAAGCTAAGCATTTTCATCTGGGGTACACAAAAGGATGACGGAAGAGTAACTAAGCATGGGATATAGATTGGCATCAAGAAACTGAGCATACTGTTGTATTGCAATATCTCTTCCAGGAAGGTCAGGAGTGAGAAAATCATATGGTACAGGCTTGCCAGTGTCTACGAGGGGTTCCCACCGGTATCCAGGACGCTCTGGCAAGGTAATTGTGAAAGGTAAATGACTTGTATTGAAAGCAATGTAAATTTCTCCCTTCACTGAGTCTACCTGGGTTCATTTTCAATGCCAAATAAGGTGAAAAGAATTAGTCATAGATGATGTATAGGACCTAAAAGGGCAAAAATGTTCTAAGCCTAGCACTTTCAGTGCAGCATAAGGACTTAAAGGTATCCGTGTGACATTGAATATCGAATATCGGCAACAAAAGAAGTGTACCATGGTAAAGGCCACATAACGGCTAGTTTTAGACCAGTCTGGCTTTCCAGGAAAATGACCATGCCACTGCAGCCTATCTGATGTAGGGAAGTCATCTAAGCCCAGGGACTCACATTCCCTGCAGGATTATAACGTTAGAATATGAGAAGAATGCAAAAGTCCAGCATAAGGTACTTACTGGCGGAACTTGGTCATGAGGCGGCAAAATCTGAAGAAGTCTGATGAGGATTCTTCCTTTTTGTCCCATCGAAAGTAACTAAGCTGCAAAAAAGTCGAAGATAAGTGAATAGAATTAACAATATGGTGGATTGTGCATTGAACAATTACATTAGAGAAAGAGAATCACGTAGTTATCATGACAATAGGTATTGTTGTTCCCCCCTTTTGTGTGTCCGTATTCATCGCCCATAAATATCATCGGAACTCCCTGATAAGATAAACTAAAGGTTAGTAAACAGAACTCGTGCAGTCAAAATCTACAAATAAATAAGAAGAATAATTTGATGAATTCAACAATGCCAATACTGCACAGCATTAACATAGAAGTAATTCTAGATTTTCATTACTCCTCTGTCAACCTTATAAAAGTCACAGGAAACTGTTTCAGAACCGTGCATTATATTTTAAAATCCAACTAACCACCACAGTCCATCATTAGTAAAAGTAGGCAAGTAGACAACTATACTTTGTTGTACACTTCATGAGTCTTTGTATAATTTCAGGACATCCATCAGTTGATAACATAGATCCTCGGCCCCCAAAGTTTACCGCTCACATAGGTTTTCAGGAAATTCATCTTTTCTGGTTTTGGGATTCAGAAAACTCATAACAACCATTCAATAGAAGTAACAGAACTCTTTCTATATAAATGTTATGCTACTTCATTTTAACACTGTTCTTTGCCCATAAATAATACATGGGCGAAAATAATCTTTGTTAGTCAAGATATAAAATCATTCAATTAAACACTCTGAACACTGACAATAGTTTTTGGCAAAAGTGGTTCCTTAGAAATAAAACACCAAATAGAAATGTACAAATATTTTCGGTGCAAAACTTGTAAACATAAAGAAGTTCACAGGGTTCAAAACACATCTGGAAAAGAACTAAAACTGTGCTGTTAATTTGGGCCTTACCTGGGAAACCATGAGAGAGAGAAAGAAATTTCGCATTTGTCTTTTCCTCAATTTCTTCACTGAGATACTGGCAAACTCCCCCTCCTGCATTAGTTTGAGAAATGGGATTAACATTTAATACGAAAGTCATTTAACTCAAAAACGTTAATGCATATATGTTAAGATTCTAATACATGGGGAACACTATTTTAAGGATTCAGAAACAGAAAGTGCTTTGTGGCACCATAATAAGCACAATAGTTCATAATACATGCATATACACAGAGAGGAGAAAATGGAAAGAAAACCCACAACCACAGTCAAATTCAACAGAATATGATAAATTATGACAAGACGTCAGTCAGAAAATGTGGTGAATGCATAAATGTTAGACTATTGTCTGGGGTGGGCGTACATTCTAAAAGTAAGTTTACTTGGGAGCAGAAATTAGTAGCATCATACTCTTCATAATAGCAAACTCACAGGTCCTAAATCACATATACAAAAACATGATGATGGATCAGAAGTTAGAAAACTTTGTCTTGATGCAGTTCGAAGGCCTAATTTATATGATACATACAACCGAGGGAGAAAGTGGAAAGAAGAAACATGAAAATATTTATGACTCTATGAACCATCCCAAGATCAGCAAGAAACTTGGTGAATGGGCGAAATTCCCCCCCCCCCCCCCCACCCCCCAATCAGTTTGGACAGACTTTACAATGGTTTGAAATTGAACTTTGACTAGCTCAAGAAACTGTTTGAATATTGTTATGGTTTCTGATTTTTGTTTTAATAGAAATAAGTGAATTTAGTATGAGCATCAGCGATGCGATCGTCATCCCTGAGGTATCGCGGAGGAACCCTAGGGCATGCAACGAACTTTTCGAGCTTATTCGCATGAATCACAACATCAACATCTTGCTTCCAGTGAAGAAAATTGCTAATGAGAGAAGAGAAATTGGACATTGAACTCTGTGATTGCATCGGCGGCGGAGGATCATGATCGGAAGTGGAAGTCATGGCCTAGAACCTAAGCTCGAATACCATATTAGAAAAATAGAAAGAGAGAGAAAGATTGTAACTGTATAATCTGATTATGATTTTCATTGATTGGTTAGAATGAATGATACAGGGCACTTATAGAAACAGATTCATAACTGAATCTGTTGCTGACTCATCAGTCAGATACAACTGCCTAGCTTTCCATTCTATTGACTCACTATAGGCTAACTCACTCATATACACTAATAGGAGAAGATTCTAATGAACAGTAAACCAATTTATAATGAAGGGAACACACTAGACAACTTTGTGTTGGTGAGTATAAAAAACTGTGACTACTTGCAATAAATAAATTCTCATAGCCCCATGAAGGTTTTTTTATTCATTTCTTATGAACAATTTTGACTTACATATTACCATCTACATGAATCTAATATGTCTGATTTATAACAAAAGACATATTGGGGTTTAGATATTGTCGTGAACATTTTAATATTAATGATATTTAGATTAGTGAAATGTCTTGTGATGAAGTACCACCACGCATTAAGAAAACTAGAAGACAAAATTACTTTAATGCAACTCCGAAGCAGGTTTCTTAGATTCTACCTGTCCACAGTTCCAGCTATTATTATGATTTTCGCCATCATTATTGTCTTCTCCATTTGGCAAGTTATGCTTGTTGTTATAGGTCACCAAGTCAGCTAGAGTGAAGCCATCATGAGCACATACAAAGTTGATACTATTCCATGGTTTTCTTCCCCCTCCCTGTGACAAAGAGATAGAGTAAAGTCCAGCAAACAAAAGCACAAAGCAGAAGAAAAGAAGATAGCAACAGAAAACCTAAATCACTAAAATTTAGCTGAACTAGATACTAATCCCATGGGAATAAAATATATTGAACAAGTTCAAAGTCAGCCCAATAGGATGTTTAATACATAATTTTCAACTCAAGAATAGGGCCCATCAAACAATAATGATTACCCCAATGATAATATTAGCAATAATAAGAATGGAAGTGAGTGTATATACCAAGGAACTACTATTGTCACAAGAAACAACAGATAAACCTGATAAAAATTAGGACTCCCACAAAGGCATTCAGCAAATGCTCCAGCAAAGCCATCTGTACCCTTTATAAACTGGCGCACTGTATCTCTATACTGCAAAATGCAAGAATTGCACATTAAATAGTTCACACACATCACGATAGATGCATATTATAATATGCAATTTGTAGATCATGTATTCTTTAGAAAATTGGCAAGAAATGCAACAACGAATCATTTGGTCAAAGAGATTTACTCACATGGAAAGCTACGAACTAACATAGGGGAGTGTGTAGAGGAAAACAACGCATTTAGTTGAAGGTATAAAGATAGGAACAATTCCTATCTGAAATACAGAAATGAAATAAAAAACACAAATAATAGGAAGACTGTTGTTGAGATCCCTGTGTTCCACCTGTATCAGTTCACGCTTCAGATGTCCAGTCCTGAGCGTGGGGGTGTGTTAAGAGTCCCACGTCGACTAGAGATATGGCCTAAGTAGTGTTTATAAGACTTGGGCAATCCTCACCTTATAAGCTAGCTTTTAGGGTTGAGTTAGGCCTAAAGCCCAAATTCAAAATGGTATCAGAACCTATCCTAGATCTGTTATTGGGCCAAGATCTCTGTTATTTCACCCGCATTTGTCCACGCTCCAGATGTACAGTCCTGGGTGTGAGGGGGTGTGTTGAGATCCCTGTTGTTCCACCCGTATCAGTCTACGCTTCAGATGTCCAGTCCTGAGCATGGGGGTGTGTTAAGAGTCCCACATCAATTAGAGATATGGCCTAAGTAATGTTTATAAGACTTGGGCAATCCTCATCTTATAAGCTAGTTTTTTGGGTTGAGTTAGGCCTAAAACCCAAATTCAAGAACCGTTTTATTGGTTGAAACTAAAAGGGAAGTACAGAAAATGGTGAGTGAAGACAGAAATATAAAAGCAAGATGCTCCCAGTTATATAAATTGCACCCCAGGAATTGAGGAAGGTGATGTGGGACTTCGAACAGTTTTAAAAAATGAAACCTGATATGATGATCTAGAACTAATACAATTATGATATTTCACAGTATTATAAACTTCTCTTTTCTAAAACATACTTGTGATTTTCATTTGAAGTTGTGCTACCACATCCTCTTATTTTCCAATCACAGCATAATAAATGGGGTTATGAATCCAACAATTTATATATCGACACTCACCTTCCCATTCCATTCTGACCAAATACCCCAGTGAGGGAACGTGCCAACTTGGTAGAGGCCTCCAGCATCCCACGCTTCAGCTATTAGCTATAAATAAAGAAATTAAGGAACTTTTCATATCAGCTAACTGCTTCCAAATGAGTGGAAACTAATCTCTAAGGCAGATGATGATTATCATGACCAATCAAAATACTTTAAGGGAAGTCCAAGGCAAGCTGCCGACTTGCATTAGACACTCAATCTAGGTGAGGCAAGAGCATAACAGCACCAAGAAGGACAGACTACCTTAAAAAGCCACTTTCTACATGTGACTATCCAAGTTCCAAAGGTGAGGGAAATAGCCACTAACAGCAAGTTCTACTGCAAATAACTATTCCACCACCTAAATAACTTCTATGACCTATTTTAGCCAGTCTGTTTAAATTATTTAATTAGCCATACACTTCTATTTAGATCAATGGAATCTTTAAGCAACTATTGAAATTAAATCGTTGAAAATTTTAGTTTTTTTCCTTACCAAGTGTTTGGGTTACTTTATGAATTTTTTTCAGAAACATAACAATTCTGCTATTTGCCATATTTCTTCTCTCAAGTCATCCTTATTCCTTTTATGATCCACTGGCCCCTTTACAATTTATACCAATCATACACTGGTTTAACCATATAAGGCATAGGCTGGACTAGTTATCCCATACAAACCAATCTTTCCTTCCACTGGTTTCTTTCAACAGAAATGTCAGCATTATCTCTGATTTTAGATAAGATAATAATGAAAATAATACAGCCACTCTAATCTTGCAAGTTGCAAGCCCATATCAAACTACCAAATCTAGCCTCATTTATATATTAGCATAAAACTTATTTGATATGCTTTAAAGCCTCTTTTTATCTGCCAGGTAGACAGACAAACCAAACCATATATGTAGACAGATTTATATTTACAATACTCGATAACTTGCAGAAGATTCCAACAAAGTTTGCACTATTGTCTTGCCGGTATTTGCTTAGTTTCATGAAAATATGATATAAAAGATTCCTTAATTCCAAAAGTTACTTGAATATATTCTTAAAATGATTAGAAAGTGTAAACCTATTTCTATAAGGATACAATGTATGTCCTCTAACTGAAAACAAATCAAGCTTCGTAATTGATAGAAAAGAATAATTGAAGTTGTTGAAAAACCTTCACTCCGCGAAGTATTGGATCGTTACTGATTAAGTCGATCAACGGCGGACTGCCTAGAGGGGTTCCAGTTGTCAGAAAATCACCTTCTACTGGAGCACCAAATACATTAGCTGCATCCCAGAGGCTGATGACAGACAAAGAAAGGAAAATAAAAGCAGTAAGATTCATTGGTCTCCAGCAAAATCTGAGTAACAATGCACTATATGGTGTATAACCTGCTACTCCTGGTCATAATAGAAGCAAGATCAAAGCGAAAACCATCCACATGCATTTCTGTTACCCAATATCTGTTGCACGGGAGAAATTCAGTAAGAGCTTCAATCCAACATGTAGTAACTTGCAACCCCTAGTAAATAACAATTGAAACAAATCTGGCTAGTGTGCAATGAACCGAAAGAATATACAGTATAAATATAAAAGAATTGAATATAAGTGAAAGGCATAGCATCATTAAGATAAATTATGTTGGAAGTGATATGCTAGTTGTGTGACAAGAGACTTGGAACTGAATCATTAATGTGGGATCTAGATTTTTGGTACTCACTTATGGCTTTAAGAAATTGTCTCACATGCTCTACTACATCAGAAATTTTTTATATAATCATGCATGTACACAAGCATGTAAATGCCCATAAGCACAAAAGTCTACAATCTTTTAACAACTGAGTAGAAAGTTTTTTAATTAAAAATTGAGAGAGATAATATTCAAAAAGAAGTTTAAAATAAAAGAAACTTCATGAGAAATCAACTTCGTAAAATAATATGAATAGGTATCAGATATATACTAAAGGAAAAATGGAGTCTAGCTCGTTACAATAAGGATATTCCCTCTTGATTAAGTTGGAAAACGAGAAAGAAAAGACTAAAAAAGATAAAACCTGCAGACTTGGAGGTCTGCTCCTCGCTAGCCAAATGGCCCCAAATCCACTTCTGAATAATTTCCTCCATTACTCTCTGCTCTCCTCACATTTATTCCCACTCACTCCCAACTGCTCACCCATTTCCCACTGTCACGTAGACAGACAGTTAGTTGCAGGACATTAGCTTCAATATTTCCCATCCTGCCCTTACTGTACATCTCTTTGCCAGGGATCTATAATAATACCACTGATATCTCAGTAAGCATACCTTAAGCAGTCCACTATAAATTGTCGTACAACAGGATGGTTGCAGTTGAATGTGTTCCCACATCCAGAATAGTTATAGAACTCCCCCTGAAAAAGGTGAAAATAGGTCTAGTTAACATTATACATGATTTAAAAGTAACAAAACATGCATAAATAAGAAAATAATCATAGAACCATAAACCCAATCAGCATAATAACTACAAGACTTGAGGAGTAAAGATGCAGATTTTAACAAAATTGGTTTTTCTATTCATATGGTCATGCCATGAACCTTCGTTGTGAGGACAATTTTTTTTTGGTTCACTGGATGATACCTAATGCTGTTCCTGAGCTGTTGTCATGCTGGAAAGAAAAAATCACTAAATTTACAAAGAAATAAAATATTGTATTCAGGCAGCATTCTCTAATTACTTTCTCTTTTCATGGAAGTTTGGATCCAAGAGCACAAATATTGAGGTACCTTGGGAGCTACCATGTAATAGACACTATTGTCAACACCTCTGAAAGAAATAATGGGACCATTCTCATTCCCTTCAGCTGTATGATTGAAAACGACATCCATGATAACCTGCTCCAGTAATATAGCAATGAAAATATAATCTAATTTTAAAAGAAAAAATAAAAAGGAAGAAACCAAAAGACAATTGACAGAACGAAATTGTATGTTATCCTGGTCACCTCTATTCCTCGTTTGTGGGCCTCTTTAATCAGGAACTTAATTTCATTCACCCCATCACGGCCACAATTTCTTATACCAGCAGAAGAGTATCTGATCATTGGGGAAAAGTAATTGACAGTTGAATACCCCCAAAAGTTGACCCTAAGTGAAAAAAGATACAGCATTATCACACACTTGAAAATAAAATCAAAGATAGATCAAAATAATAACTGTACAGAGCCACAAATGTAGAATACCAACCAATGCATGAATTCGTCAAAATAAGCTAAAAGATTGGAAGAGTTTGATATTGTACTTTGCACTGCAAGTGCATCAAGGATGAAAAATCTATCTTAAAGATTCAGGAATGGCAAACTATGACTAGCATCTGCCTCGAAGATTTCAAAATAACTAGAAGCCAATGATAAAAATGGTAATGATTTCATCAGAAAATACGAAGTTGGACGTTAGTTCATCAATAGGATACTCGAGAAAATTTAAAATTATATACTGCTATGTGATTCACTTAAGAACTCTCTTACTTATAGTCCCCTAGTACAGAATTGTAACTGAAGTATTCCAGCTCATTGAACTCATGACATGGCATTAATTCTACACAATTTACTCCAAGTTCCTGCAAAATGAATAATGCCAAATGAAAACAGTTCCATCATGGATTAGCTAACAGTTCATGCATTCATTTCTGCTTGATGCAATAATGCAATAAGGTGGCAAAACAAATAATGCCATTCCAAGTTCACAAAAAGCAAATATTGTAGATTCAATAGCAAAGAAGAATTGTGTGAATGATGAACATTTCTACAGACCTTAAATTTTATGGTACAGGCGAATTTTGATCCAACACTAATGTAAGGGACCAAGGAGACTCAATCGTCCAAACATATTGATGACAGTATGACTAAGCTCAAAATCTTCTTCTGACTTTATTATCAAATACACTTACTAATTACTATCATGCATTATGATGTCTCCCTGAAAAAAAATATGCCTTTTTCTGCCTTATATGAACATGGTTGTTAAATTCTCTAGTTAACTCTTAGGCTCTGACGAGTTTACGATTCTAGGTCACAAAAACGAGTTGACTTGCATGTAAACTCTTTTTTTGGTAAACTCGTACGAGTTTAAGTAAACTCTGATAAAATCGGTAAACTCTCGATTTTACTAGCGAGTTTACGAGTCTATGTTTTTACATTGACTTGGCCTTAAAATGTAAATTTTTGGCCAATACAATTGGGTACCTGAGTTGAATATGTATTAGCCTATCAGGAGCTATTTTCTAAATTGTTTTTTTACTCTAGGAACTTATGTTTCTCTTATTTTATGAATGATTTTGACACTCTTTATCATTGTGGAGTTTGAATGTTAAATTATTATGTTATATTGTTTTATGTTATGTATATATGTCATTTATAGGTTTTATTTATTTATTAGGTAGACTCGTAAGTCTACGTGTCGAGTTTATATACCCTCCACGAGTCTACCTAGACTCGCGAGTCTGACAACCATGTATATGAAAACAGATGGATCTTTCCTTTTACTATTGAGGATTTCATTACAATTAGATCAGAAGTGTACAATTTATTTCATAATGTAATGTTATTGCCGTGAGAGAGAAGCTAGAAGAATTCAGATTCAGATTCTACCCTGTAACTTCTACTGCATCAAAATGAACATTATGACCTCATTTTGGCATTTGGTTCAAAGCTTTTTGTCGAGGGTACCCCTTGAGGACGGCTTGGCGGGCATTGTTTATTACTTTATTTGGTTTAATATTAGTTTTTCTGAGGACACCTTATCTTCTTATATAGTTCTATGTAATTTTCCTCTTTTGATGAATTTCTTTTTCAATCCATACAATAACATATATAGAAATTAACAATTATTTTTTCAGCAAAGAAACGAAATAATTATTCAAGCTGAATGCAACTTTCAAATTTTAACAAGATAGAGGATACTATAATGTTATTACATAATATCAACTGGTTTAAAGAAATGTCCCAAGGAACCCTTTAAAATTTTTTTTTTTTTTTAGAAAATGATCAGAAACTTCACCTTCAGGTGGTCAAGCTTCTCCACTACACCAAGATATGTACCGGGGAACTTGGCCTTGCTTGACTCATGCTTTGTGAACCCTCGCACATGCATTTCATATATAATAAGATCCTTTTGTGGATACTTCAGAGGTAAATCTCCTTCCCAGTCAAACTAAACAAGTTGCATAGCAAGATTAAATAGTGAAATACAGCTTTCAGAAAGTTCGACTGTTGAGTAAACAACCACAAAAGGAAATAAAGTACCTCATCATCATCATCAGAAGGTACCATGCCAGCCATCTGTGGCCAACAGTTGCCATCAGGTCCTAAAGCCCCAAACTCTCCCCTGCTTATAACTGCCTAGACAAACGAGTAGTATATTATAAGCATCTATCGCAACTTAATATTTTAAAGGAAAAAAAAATTAGTAATAGACTCTTCAGTAGTATTGTAATTTATATTTTAGGAAAGGAAAATGCTTCCTGCAATCCATTAATGTCTCCCTATCATATCTCTCACACATATTTAAGTGACAGAATCATAGTGTAGGTGTGCAAAAAACAAGTGGATCAATCAAATGGTGAAAACTATGTACAAGTAAGATGATCTTTATATAAGTTGCATTATACACACACACACACACATATATACACACACACATATATACATATATGAGGAAGAATCCTTTGACATCAATGTAAACCATTTTTCATTTACACTCATCTTTAGCTGCTGATCTTATTTTTATCCAACGATAATTGTGATTTTATCTTTAGTAATCATTTATACCATTGGATGAAAATAATATCAATAACTGAAAGTTTTACACGTATGTAAATGATCTCCCCTTGTGTGTGTGTGTGTGTGTGTGTGTGTGTGTCCCCTTGTGTGTGTGTTGTGTGTGTATAATATAATATAATGAGGAGGAGGAGGAGGAGGAGGGTGCAGAAGCACTAACTTTTGCATAAGGGTCTAGTAGTATACGAGAAGAGTCATAGTAGTGTCCCTCTTGAGGAGAAAACTTGCCATCAAATTTGTATCCATAGAGCATATCTTTGAAATCTCCTTTTAGGAATACATGCCAGACACTTCCAGTCTTATTAATCAACGGATCAAGAGGAATATACTCGTTAACTTCATTCTGCAACCAAAAAAAATGAAATTTTTATGACCCACAAACGAAATGGAAAATCTGCAAAAATTGACTAAAACTTGTATGATGATATAAAAATTCATTGCAGAACAAAGTAAAGGGTAATTGGTTTGAGCTGCCTCAATGCATTCCAACATTTCCAGTGAACTCACATTTTGAAAATCAGAAAGAGTGATCAAGCAGAGAGTGGCAGAGAGTGCATTGAGAGAGTAAATGGCGAAATTGACCCCACCATCTCTAACGGTGGCACCAAAGGGAGTGGGGTAGCCCCTGAAAACTTGGAAGCGACCACCCAATTGGGTTTTTTCTTCCACAACCGCTGTTTCAGTCTGAATCCCATTCCCAGAAGCGAAGGTCTTTGTTGTTATTGTTGAATGATGAATGATGGAGTTTTGGGATACCCTTTTGTTGAGAGTAATATCTCTAAGTCCAAATTGAGAATGAGAGTGAAGCAAGTTTTGAGAGAGAAAGAAAGAGGATGACGCTGCATTGTGAGTGGTGAGGTTGAAGCTGAAGCAACCCATTTGCATTATTGGCATTGGTGGTGGTGTTGATCATTCATCAAACAGCATCAGTGCAGTTTAGTTGTGATTTTGGATTTCAAAGTTGTATGTGTGTGTGGACTCTAGTCATTCGCCTGTGACTTGTGAGGGATATACTCCCTCCGGTCCTTATTATAAGAGGCAAATGACTACTTTTTTTGGTTCAAAATATAAGAGACATACATTGATTTTGACAAATATTAAATGCTCATTTCCAATTTTACCCTTATTTATAATAGGGTTTATATTTACGAGACAGTGCAACCTTTAATACAAGTAGGTTTGTTCATTAATTATTGAAGGGTTAAATTTGTAAATTTATATGAATATTAATTACAAATAGCTTATTTCAATGCATTTCTTTGGTCTGTGTGTTTAGGATTTTGCCTCTTATATATAGGACCAGAGGGAGTATCTTCTACATTGTTATCATTACAGTTATGTTGTTTTTTTTTAACATAAAAAGTTTGACAAGAGGACACATCATTAATCATTAATCATTAAGCATTAATCATTAATTAATAATGTTTAAAATCATGGCTAATGGCACATTAGATTTTGTTAATGTATACTCCCTCCGATCCACAATGTAAGCAAAAATTTCCATATTTTTTGGTCCAAAATATAAGCAAATTTCAACTACTTTCTTCTCATTTAATGAAGTTATTCTCAAAATACCCTTCATTTAATACAAATTTTGTTTTCCAATGACTCTTTTTATTCTCAATAACACAAGCTTAATAAATAAGAGAAAGGGTAATTTAGGTAACAAACTTAATTTTTTATTCCCAATGACTCTTTTAAATGAGATCAACTAACTATCTTAATATGTGTGTCCCATTTAATTTTTGCTTACAATAGAGACCGGAGGGAGTACATCAAGATGACTAATTTATTAATTGTTTACTGAGCTCCATTAACCAATTAAGATTTTAGTACATCATCAACTAATAATTAAATTGTTAGTTAAACTAATACTCCCTCTGATCCTATATATAAGAGGCAAAACCCTAAAACACACAGACCAAGGAAATGTATTGAAATAAGCTATTTATAATTAATATTCATATAAATTTACAAATTTAACCCTTCAATAATTAATGAACAAACCTACTTGTATTGAAAGTTGCACTGTCTCGTAAGTATAAACCCTATTATAAATAAGGGTAAAATTGGAAATGAGCATTTAATATTTGTCAAAATACATGCATGTCTCTTATATTTTGGACCCAAAAAAAGTAGTCATTTGCCTCTTATAATAAGGACCGGAGGGAGTATTAACCTTGGTTTTAAATTTCATTAACATGTATATTTGAAAAGGGAAATTGTAACCAATGTCGTTGAGGAATCAAAGATACAAATCTTTTATTGAAAATGATGTATTAACACATTTAAATTTGAAAACGTGTGATTTCTAGTAAAAATTTTCGAGTAAACACCCAATTTTGTTTATGAAATTGTGAAGTAATATTAATTCGGTCCTTAAAATTATCGGAATTTCAAAAGTGTCCTTGAAATAATAAGTTAGTATCAATTTGGTCCCCCATTTTACTCACTTAATATCAATTAAGTCTCTGATACTACTAACTTAAAGTCAACTTAGTCCATAACAGAGAGACCAAGTTGATTGCCATTTTATAACTTCAGGGACTAATTTGGAATTTCGAATAGTTTCAAAGATTAAATTGATATTACTTCATAATTTCATAGATCAAATAGGATGTTTACTGGAAAATTTTCTATACATGGAGTTAGCAAGACCCATTGTTAAATTTTGATGTTGAAATACGATTTATGTTATCATCAATTATCATTTCTCGAAATCAACCACGTTCTCATTGTGCTTTTGTATTGTCTGTCATTGTGCTTATTGGACGTTGAAATTTGGATTTGCTGGGATATTCTCAACCGTTAATTTTTCTAACTCTGGGCTATGGATATTGACAAACAGACCCCATCTTAGGTGGACATGGTTTCTTATCCAAGGCAATCCAACACCCAAGCCCACTATTCTAGTGTTCAACATGAGCACAATAGAACACAGCCTTCGGTAGGAAATCCTGGTGAACAATGAAAAGGCCAGGTGAAGCATACGAGTGGTTTCCATTCATTGTTGTGTACTTGGAGGCGGCCTCCGGAAAATATGTCTTACCACCCCTTTTTTGTTTTTTAGTTCGGAACTCACCATAATTAATCCTTTTGGACCGAGTGAATCCACCAGACTATTTCCAGAGCTCAGGCCTTTCGGGCCCGCAATGGAACTAAAGATATCTCTGCTTCGATTGATTGAGCAGGATTTTACCCCTTGATTCTTAGTCTCCTAATGGGGGTGACTCCACAAAGATTCGAACCCAGATTTCCTATGTCCTCCTCCTTGTGGAGGCAAGTTGCTTCCACTAGACCAACACCCATTCGTTGTCTTACCACCTTTTTATCATAGCATTTCTTATGTATAAACTCTAACCATCTATTATCTATCCATTATTGTTTTAAAAAAATAAAGTGATTCAAACAGGTATTATAAAATGCGAATATGTGTATAAAAAAAAATGGTGTAAAAATATCATGATTGTTACTTATGAAATTACACCGACACCCTTAAAGTTTATGTTGCAATAAGTATAATGACAATATAAACTAAGAACTAAGTGTAATGATAATATAAATATATATAAAAAATGGTATATATAATTTTTTTTAAAAAAGAGATATCAAATATAAATAATATAATTAAATCAAACTTCACAGAAAAATCAGCATAATGTGTCTCGAACATCTAACCAAATTGTGTGCTGCTTCCGTGCTTCGTCATGCTTCCTAGCTAGGTAAAATATTGAAGAGTAAGAACAAAGCGTAACACATAATCTTCCAAACATATGGGCACCAAATTTGACAGAAACTAATCTTGATATTCCAAAAATGAACAAACATAAATACGGGCAAAACTAACGAAAAAGGAAACAAACATCGGGAAAAAAAAAATTTCCACCTAAGGAATAAAGGTCAACGTCCCCTGTAAGGAGATCAGAGAACACTAGACAATAATATGAAGCAATGGAGACATGGACCTTTTAATCAGCGTGGCTGGTAATGAAACATTTTATGAAAAAAATATTCACAAATTTATTTCCGAACATTTTTTATGCCTGAAAATATTTTTTTATCTCTTGTATCAAGCATTAAAACTTTTATGCTCATTTTGCTTTCCAAACAATATTTAAATAGAGAAATGCTAACAATGCCAATAACAAACTTTCTAACATTTACTTTCAAACACATTTTTTTTATGAGTTGAAATTCATGTGGGTCATACAAAATTCAAATGGGACTCACGTGAATTAGTGGGACATATTTGATTTTTAACCAATAGAAGAGAGTGTGCAAGAAAGAAAGTGCTAGAAAATATGTTAGTGGTACTCCTAATTTAAATATATAATATGATATCAACACTCCTAAAGCCACCAATATAATTCACATTTGCCTTAAAAAATAAACTCAATCACAAAATCATACCAATAATTTAAAGGATATATTTATATAATATGACGGTAGTAGGTTTATTTTGGCAACTTTGATACGTCAACTACTAATTCACATATCACAACGTCAATTAATTATCAGCTTGATGACATCCATGATGGGCGAGATTCGAACAGAAGCTAATAGTATTCATGCATGCATACTCTGACATACTCCTGTATAGGAGTATGTCACGGCAGCTTGTGCCACTTGCGTAGGGGTTTTGATCAAATTGATCCACTTTTAGAAATTATTTACCAAAATAACCTAGTTTTAAAATTATTTACCAAACTAACCTAGTTTTAATTAAAATAAATTTTTTTTTAAAAAAAAAAAAAAACTGGCAGGCGCCACGTGGCACCTCCCGGTGCAGTGGCGCCACTGCCAACAGCGCCATTGGTGGCGCATGTGGCAGTGGCGCCACTGCACCAGGAGGTGCCACGTGGCGCCTGCCCCCCACCCCCCCAATCAGCAATATTAAGGGCAACCCCCCCTTCCTTCGACCCCCATTCCCCCTCCCTATAAATACCCCTCCCCGGTTCCCTATTCTCACACATACACACATTCACTTGTTATATTTTCTCTAACTTGTTTATTTTCTAACACTCTTTTAATTTTTTGCACAAAGTTTAGGTAAATGTTACATTATTTCTGATATCATTATTTTAGTTTTTTTAATTATATAATCATTTGTCAATATTCTGTTACTGTTTATATTTTACACTCTTCTTTATCACTTATTATTCTGGAAGTGTTGACTTTTACTTTTATAATACCATATATTTGTATCATTTAACATGATATTTATTTGTGTTTTTTATTTCACCCCTTCTACCGTCTCCCCCTTCCACCAACACATATCTGTTAATTCCTTTTACACTCTGTTATAATAAATGTTAAATTTAATTAATTGGTTTATATTCATTTACTAACATTCTGCTACTTTTTTTAAACGTTGATCGTTGTCATTTATTTTTATGATAATGTTGAAGTTAATTCTTATAATATATTTTTTGACAGATCTGGTAATTTGTTTATCTGTATTTTTTTATTATGTCCTTTTTTTTTTAATTCAGAATGTACCATTTTTTGTTTATTATATTTATTTTGTTTTGTTTTCTTAGTTATTATTTAAGTTGTTGTTATTTATTTTTTTATTTATGTTATTGTTGTTATTTACTGCACACGTGAGAAGCGGGTAAGTGTCGGCATGATATTTTGACTCCTTTACTAACCACATGAATGTCTTCATGTGCTTAGTAAAAGAATCTAAACATCCTAATAACGTACATCACAGCAGGTTGAGAATTGTAACCCCCATCTTCGCCTGGGAGCCAACCGTAGTGCAAAATTGAATCCTGTGTGGCATTAGCCCCTTGCCTTCAGGCACCACATCCTTCATTACCTGTAAACATATTTCACAGGTAATGTAGGACGTGGTGCCTGATGGTAAGGGGCTAAAGCCACACAGGATCCAATTTTGCACTGCGGTTGGCTCCCAGGCGAAGATGGGGGTCACAATTCTCAACCTGCTGTGATGTACGTTATTAGGATGTTTTGTGCAGTTGCTACTGGCCAGTAGCCGATCAAACAGATGTTTTGATGTATATAAAATATAAAATTTCTAATAAACCCGGTAATATACTGCCTTATTACCGTGTTGTATGCACAAGGTAATAAGGCAGTATATTATAATGATGTTTGGCAGTTGCTATTTTTATTTAATTTATAAAAATTATTTGTTGACATATAGGATATCAGTGTTGATATTATTTATCTTTTTATTTATTATTTTTTATTGTATTATGGTTATGTTAATTTTAGTATTGTTTTTATAGATCTTAGTGATATATTTGGTTTGTTTTTAGTTGTTATTCTTGTTATTTATTAGGATTACTTGTTAATTTTTTATTATGTTAATTATTAGTGTGGTTATTGAAATAAATTTTGTTGTTGTTGTTGTTATTATAAATGTGATTATATTTTTTTTGTTATTAATGTTATTATTGTTTTAACTATTATTAATATTATTGTTGTTATTTGTTGTTATTATTATTATTATTATTATTGGCGTTGTTGTTGTTGTTGTTGTACTCATGGTTTACGTGTGTATGATTTTTTTTTTAAGGTGATATGGCACAATCAATCAATCCTGGCCCTATTAACGATGAGTTGTTACACATGCAAAAGACACATGTGTCTCAACATGTGTGGAACAATGAGGAGGATATAATTCTTCATATTAGAAAGGCATTCCAATTTACGGATGGAGGTGAAAACATTCCCCCACCCATCAGAGATATTCTTGACATGACAGGCTTTCTCGGCCCTGCTCAGTTATCACTGTTTCACTTAGACTACACACTGGTAAGTGCATTGGTTGAACGATGGAGGCCGGAGACCCACACATTCCACATGGCATTTGGCGAATGCACTATCACTCTGCAGGATATTGCTGTTCTTTCGGGTCTTCGCATCGACGGACAGCCTGTTGTTGGTCGAACCTATAATAATTGGCCACAGTATGTTGGTCAAATGCTTGGATTGGTCCCAAATGCGGCAGCCTTTCATGGCGGTCGTTTGAGACTGTCATGGCTGAATGCACATTTTGGAGATCTGAACCAACACGATTTGTCTGATCCAATAGTGGTTGCCCGTTGTACACGAGCATATATTTTGAGGTTACTCGGTGGCGTGTTGGTCCCAGACCGTTCTGGTGCATTAGTCTCATTAAGATATCTAACGATGTTAGAGGATTTTAATGTTACTGCACAACTAAGTTGGGGTGCAGCGGTATTGGGTTATTTGTATCGTGAGCTATGTAATGCCACTGACTACTACAACAAAGATATTGGAGGGTTTACTGCATTGGTTCAGATGTGGGCATGGGTGCGGTTTCCGAAGGTGGCACCCGTACTGAGAAACGAGAATAGACCACCAGGGACACCATATGGAACCAGGTGAGATTGATTTTTAAATTGACTTCTAACATTTCGTTAGCTTTGGTATTATTATCTTATAACCTAAATTTGACTATAAGGTGGCAGCGTGGGCGGAATTTTGCCAGACACTATCGCGAGCTACCTCATTATCGAGATGTTTTTGATACAATGGAACCATGCGATGTAAGGGTGCTGATGTAATACATCATCGATTTTATTAATTCTTAACAAGTTCTCTTTTATGATAGTTGTTGATTGTTTGTAGGTTGTGTGGGAGCCATATAGCGAGTTACTGTTGGCAAGTTTGCCGTATATATGCATTGAAGGCATGCATATCTGGTTGGCTGTTGTGCCCTTGATATGCCATAATATTGGAGATTTAATCAACCTGATCGAACGATGAGACAGTTTAGGCTGGCCCAACATGTTCCAAAAGCACCATCCCAGCCGAAATGGGTCCACAAGTTAATGCTTAGGGGCAAAAGTGGTCAAGATTGGGTCGAAACAATGCGACCATTGATTGACATATGGAACAGTAGGGTGGGATGGGTTCAGCCAGGCGTACCACAACAGGGGGAAGGGGTGAAATAAAAAACACAAATAAATATCATGTTAAATGATACAAATATATGGTATTATAAAAGTAAAAGTCAACACTTCCAGAATAATAAGTGATAAAGAAGAGTGTAAAAAGTAAACAGTAACAGAATATTGACAAATGATTATATAATTAAAAAAACTAAAATAATGATATCAGAAATAATGTAACATTTACCTAAACTTTGTGCAAAAAATTAAAAGAGTGTTAGAAAATAAACAAGTTAGAGGAAATATAACAAGTGAATGTGTGTGTGTGTGAGAATAGGGAACTGGGGAGGGGTATTTATAGGGAGGGGGACGTGAAGGAATGGAGCTGGGGGGGGAACCGTTCCCTTAAAGGCTTAAATGTCTAATTGGGGGGGGGGGGGGGGGGGGGGGCAGGCGCCATGTGGCACCTCCTGGTGCAGTGGCGCCACTGCCAACAGCGCCATTGGTGGCACATGTGGCAGTGGCGCCACTGCACCGGGAGGTGCCACGTGGCGCCTGCCAGTTTTTTTTTTTATTAAAAAAAATTATTATTTTAATTAAAACTAGGTTAGTTTGGTAAATAGTTTCAAAACTAGGTTATTTTGGTAAATAGTTTCTAAAAGTGGGTCAGTTTGGTCAAAACCCCCACTTGCGTGCGCTATTCAGCATTGACATTGCCACATACCAAAGCCATAAATATATTTTTGTAGCTAAATATACCATTTTATTTAGAGCACGTTTGTTATTGTTTTTTTTATTGAAAAAATATTTTTTTAAGCATAAAATCAATTTTTTTAAAAAAATTAGTATGTTTATTTTTGTTTTTGAAAATAATCAGAAGCAGAAAAAAATTATTTTTGGGGTTAAAATGAAAAGCAATTTTCACTTGCTTATGAAACAAAATCAGTTTTTATAATCAACTTACTTTTAAAAAAAAAAAGATTTTTTATGATACAAACACAAATTTGCTTTTAAAAAAAAAAATACTAAAAAAATCACTAAATTATTTTATAATATAATCACTTATTTTTTAATCATAAATAAACGGGCTCTTATTCGTTTGTTAATTATGATCTTTTTTATGAAAATATAGTAGGGGAGGGTTCGTCCTATAATAATAGAATGCAGTGAAGAAGTTCACATAGTTTTTATAATAATTTTTTTGTCAAAAAAAAAGTTCACATATTTTTATATATTTTTTATTTTATCTTCATATAGTGATAGCAGACCTTGAGGATATAATAGATCCCCTGCTTGATGCCTTTGATACCTTTGTTTGTTTGGAGTGATTTTGGACGAAGAAAAGTGACTAGGAGAGAACTGTGAGAGAAATTGAAGAATTCCTTCGTTTGTGAGAGAGATAAAATGAGAGAAGATGGAACTTAATCAATGGGACCCACAGCCAATTGAAATCTCTACCCCTTTGTTTGCATCAAGAGAAATTAAGAAGAGAGAAGAAGTGGGAAAAGAGAGAAGTGGGAGAGAAAAAGAGTTTTTGCTGTTTGGGAAGGAAGAAAAATAAGGAAGAGACAAAAAATAACTGTGGGACCCACCAAAAAAAAACTCTCTCCATTGATGAGGAGAAAACTGGAGAAGATGAGAGAACTATATATGAAATGACAATTATAACCCCTTCTTCTCTACCTAATGGCTTGTCTCTGCTGCAGCATCTCTTCTCCCAAATCAACAGCAAGCTTTCTCCCTCAAGCCACTTGCACCACTGTCCAGGACCACCACGCCGCCAGTGCCATCGAAGTCGTCGTTCAGTGTGTTCGTATTCCAAATCGTCGCGTAAGAGACTTTGAGTTAAGCTTGTACTCAAGGTGGAATATTTATTGTATTCACTTTATCACCTAACCAGAAGGAGTGTACTGTATTGTATTGTGCCTTTTTTTCTTCTTCTGGTAATGTGGTGATTCACTGCATCCGCAAGGCATAAGGACCACCATCATACCATCGTGGTTCTGGAATCTGAATTGGTGCAGCAGTTAAAAAATGTTAATGAATTTTTATGTTATTTTTTTACGGAAAAAATGTTAATGAATTAAAGAAAATGACATTGTTGAATTTATTTTTTTAATTTGTTTTCATGGCACCCTTTTTGAGTCTATACATTGTGGTAAGACGATTATAATTATATCATCCCATTGTTAATAATAATTAATAATATAATAATAATAATAATTGCTTCAAAAAAAATTAATATAATAATTATTATTAAGAATAATTAGCTGATAGTCAGATTGTTATAAAACAAATCATTAGAATGCATAATAAGATGTGTGTTGAAGACAAAATTTATAATCTTATGAATACCAACCACCTTTTTCTTAGGGACAAATTTGTCTTTACACAATAAACTTATTTTCTTTCTTTCGACTTTTCTATCCAACCAAACAAGAGGAGAGAAAATTCAATTTTTCTTTCTCTTCTACTTCTCTCCTACTTCCTTCAATCCAAACAACCTAAAAATCCACCCATTTTCTACTCATTTTCTCTTCTCTCCTACTTCTCTCTTTCCTACTTCTCTCTTTCCTATTTCTTTCTTAATCCAAACATAGCATACATCTGAAGTGAGATAACGGGGGAGAATGAACAAAAAAAATGGAAAAGACATTTTTGTCTTTTCTTTTACAGAAATGATCTTTTTACATATGAAGTGAACACCTTATATAGATACCATAAGTTTGAATAGTGTTTTAGAATGATAAAGTACATGAAGAGAGAAAAAAATAATAAACTAGTGTTGAAAATACATACGATGTTGGACAACAGTTTTGTATCCAAATATCATAACTCTTCTTTTAATACATATATTATTAAGGGTAAAAATGTTTTTACAAGACATTTCAACTTTTCTTTCTCTTCCACTTCTCTCCTACTTCTTTCAATCCAAACAACTTAAAAATCTACTAATTTTTTTACTCATTCTCTCTTCTCTCGTACTTCTTTCCAATCTATTTATTTCTTTCTTACATCTTTTCTCATTGAAACAAAGTGAGTTAAATATGAAGTATGTCAAAATAGCTCCCTCAATAATTTTTCACATTCATATATACTTGATCTACTTTATATGTTACTACAAAAGTGTGAATCAAAAATGATCTATAAACATTAAAATTTTGCTCTTACCCAGTGAAGCTAACTTAACTAGGGATAAATATTACCGGCACTCGCGGATAACCACATGGATTACCCGTAATTGATAGTAAATGGATACCTATTAAATGGGGATGAGGATCATAGTACCCGCCACACGGGTACCCGCATATTCATAATAAATATTTTTTATTAAATATATAATATATGTTATGACAATTTCTATCACTTTGAGATGAAATAACTTTATTATTTCATACTTTTTAGTTGTTAAACCCATAATAATAAATTTTTTAAAATACATAATAATGTTATTCACAATTTTAATATACTCATAAATTGTTATATAATATTGTATAATTTTATTTTCTTTCCATTTATTCTAAACTCTTTAATACCCATGGATATCCATGGATACTCAATACATATATAAATATCCATGGATATTAACGGAATGCGGGGAAAGTACTACCCACACCCACCCCGTCTTATTGCCATCCCTAAACTTACCCACTCTTTTGCTTCGTTTGCTACGAACAAAAATGAAGAGCAGAGAGCTCCTCTTTAGATAGCTCTACAATTACTTGGGCCTCAAAGAAGATAAAAGGGTTTTGGTTAGAGTGTCTGTTGCACAGTGGAGTAATGATTTCTTTCTAAGGCCATCTTCAACGGGCATCTAAATAGACATTTTTCTTAATAAGCACAGATGGTTATTAAGTTTCAGCCGTTGGAGAGAATTTTCCCAAAGATGCTTGCCAAGCAGAGGTGCTTAACTAAGCACCGGTTCTTGTCATTTTATGTGGACCAGCCTTGTGTTTTTTAAATAAAAAAAAGGTGAGTGTTGATGAAATGTAAAGATGTGGGACCACTGGTGGTGTCCATTTAGGAACTTTTTTAAAGATGCTGGATTGGAAAGATGAGATGCTTAAGTGGTAAAAGGTAAAAAATGAGTGATGTATCAAGATGAGACCTATTTAAAAACCCAAAAAGTAAAAATATGAAGTACTAGAATGGAGATGGCCTAATATCCGCAAGGTCCGCTAAAGAAATAGTTGAAGAATGTCTATGACTTCACATTTCAAATTCGTTGTTCGTATTATTTTTTCTCTCTCAAAATTAGCAGGAAATTAAAATTGTGAATAACATTATAGCAAATTAAGGAATAAAAATAAAAATTTTACATTGAAAATTGGTGCAGAGAATACTTTGAAAATCTTAAAGTTGCATTTTCTAATAATTTGTTTAGGAAAATGCTAACGTTGGGACACTCGTTAAGGAACAAAAAAATAAAACTTTATATTGGAAATTTGTGTATTTAATGTTTGAAAAAGTTAATTAAATACTTAGTTTTCCCATAAAAACTTACTTCTTATGATTCTTTAAAGAGTAATCATAGAATATTCGTTAGCATCAAATTTTTATATCGTTTGATTACTTAATTAATGTCCTTGAAGAAATAGTTAGCATTACCATTGCATTAGGATGAATTCATTAATAAAAGTGAGCACACGTGATTATGCGAGCGTATTCATCCTTTATTAATTAAATTACATTAAAATCACAACGAACTTTTGATGAATATATCATCACTTCCTCACCTGAGTAATCAAATTCTTCTCACGTTACACGCTTCCTTGAGGACCAAATCCCTAACATTATTCGTTGAATCATGAAATGAATGGAACAAGATAGACCTAGGAAAGTGGAGCAACCTCAAAGCTTCCCCTACCGTCCGATCTGATCATAGTTTCAATGAATGCTTCTGGTACACCAAACGGTAAAAACGGCCAAGGTTACATCTCGCCTATCTAGGCTAGGCTACCGATACGGGTTCATCTAGCTAAGCATGACGCGCAGAGGAGCGTGTTATTGAAACAGTCCACTGATCCTTTGCACGTACAGTACACGCGCACAACGCCAAAGTGGGTCAACGACTTCAGAGGTTTGATCTACTGACAACAACGAATCGGTGCTTGGTACGCGTGGAACCATAATTTACCCGACACCAACCTCTGAACTCTGCATGCTCCGAGCCACTTCTGCTGAAAACGACAGTGCCTCTTCTGCATGATTTTATGGCACTTTTAAAAAACAAAAAATTGACATTTATTAAGTACTCCCAAAAAATGGTGTCTTAATTTGCCGACAAATGATTCCATGAGACAAATTCTTACACCTTATACCATATACTATCGTACTGTGTGACACTATAGTTATACTGTGTGGTACTGTAGCATTTTTCTTTCTTTTTTTTTATATTAAGTTTTGGTTTTTTTTAAATGTTATTTTTTGATAAATAATTTTTTTGGTTAAGTATGTGTAAATATGTACAAATATCTGGTGAATCATGTACAAATATCTGGTGAATGAGTCTTTTGAGAAATAAAATTTTTCATTAAGTATGTGTAAATATCCGGTGAATCATATACAAATATCTGGTGAATTCAGTTCATTATCTGTGAATGGGTTTTTTTGAGAAATAAAATTTTTGGTTAAACATGTACAAATATCTGGTGAATCATGTACAAATATCTGGTGAATTCAATTCATTATCTGGTGGATGGATTTTTTTGAGTATATGCAAATATCTGATGAATTAGGTACAAATATCTGGTGAATTTACTTCATTATTTGGTTAATGGGTTTTTTTGATAAATAAATTTTTTTTATAAAAAAACTAAAATTAAAAAAAAAAAAAAAAACAGCTACAGTGCGGCACTATACGGTGTAAGCCGTATGGTGTAGGAATTTTGTGTCACCCTATCATAACTCTAATTTGCCACACCAATCAACAAATGGGAATGAGCATATGTGTTATTATATTTGTTTTATCTATTCTTCTAACCTAGATAATCTTGCAAATGTTAAAAGAATAGAAAAAAAATTAAAAATATTGTATAAGAAAGAGTAATTTTTAAACTTTCAAGAAATTGAATAAACAACTTTTAACACTATTTTTATTTTAAATTTTTTAACATTTTTTAACATGTGCAAACAAGAAATTTCTATTTTTACACGGGTTAACAAAATCGTTATTTTATTTTTCTTAACTAGTAAATTGTTATTGATAGAAGACAGAGAATGTGAGAGTTAAATGAAACAAAGTTTTTTAATTTTTATCCATTTTGTTGACCACATGTTAATAAATCAAATAACATCAAATTCTTCTTGAAAAATTAAATGTAACACTTTTTAAAATATTAAAAACATCATTTTATAATAAATATTTTTATTTCTTAATTAATATCTTAAAGATATTCCATATTGATTCATTCTTATTTAAAATTAATTCAATATTTAAATAGGTGCTTTTGAATTTAATTATCAAATTAAAGTATATAAGAAATATTATTCAAAGGAACTTTAATTTAAATAACTAATTGTATTTCCATATTTTAAGTTTTTTTATTAATGAGGTAAAGATACTCTAGAAATCAAACAAAAAAGTGTGTCAACAAGTTTAATTCATATGATATTTGTAAAAAAGGTTAAATACACCATCTTAGAACATTTGGTTGGCATTCTCATTATATTATATGAATTATTATATATTAGAATTAAAATCATAAAGTTTGTGTGGTTGTATTTTTTTAATAAAAATGAAAAACAATGTTTTTAGGTAGTGTTTGGTATCATTTATATTTTAATATTTCCAAGAATATATAGATATGATAGTAAAGGTTTTTCATGTTTTGATAGGGAAATTTTTTTTTTCCACATTTGATACAAGTTTTGGAAAAAATATTCCTTGACATGAAAGATGTCCGAAAATAAATTTATTTAGTGAATGAAAATTATAAACTATATTCCCATGTATGAAGGTGTGAAAGAAATGGAAAATGCTGAATCGTACGAAGCGGTTTTCGTACTGCATATTGCGAATGACGTGGCAACCTGTATTTCATTTTTTACTTTAACTAAAACAGAAGTTAAAAAAAACTAAGATTAGATATTTGGATGGTACGCAAGTTGCAGTTCCCTGCCATTGTTGGCTCTGCGTGTTCACCCGTCTTCCATGGCCAAAGACAAACATCAATAGAAAACACTAAAACATCACTTGACCATATTTCCTATGCACAAATCCACTTCCAATCCATCATTCTTCACTCTTCTACACTAAAACATCACTTCCCCACTCCATGGCGGTGTGCGCGACGGACCTGGATCGAGCCTCCGCATGCTGAAACGGCGCCGCCACAGGGTACCTGAAAGTGGTATCCATCTTCACCATCTTCATCGCCGGCATGATAGGCATGTCATCTCCGGTGATGCTCCCTCGGTGGTTCCAAGGGAAGTCCCTTTACGACAAGGGCATCGTCGTGATTGTGTTTCGCCACCGGCGTCCGATCCATGCACCCGTGGAAGAAGTTCCCCTTTGTCGGGTTGGTGACCTAGGAGTCCAGGAGGACCCTGATGGGTGCTCTCATGGTGGCCACGTCGCACGTGGAGCACGTGCCGGTGGGGTGGCGGCGTAGGAAACAAGATGGAGCAAGGAGGGAGGCGGCGCAAGCGAACAAAAAACATGGGGACCAAGGAAATAGCTCTGATTCTGTTTTTGTACTTTTTTTAATTACTTTAAAATTTTAATTAACTGATAAGATAAGGGAAACAAAATATAAAAACTACACGTACACGTCATTCGTTGATTCGTATTAAACATCCTTCGTACTAAATAGTGCTGCTGGAAAGAAATATTCCTAAGAATTAGATTTTGGGAATATAAATATTGGCAATAAAGCATTTCATGAACTAAATGTCAACTTAAGGCATTGATTAAGGAATTAAAATGGTAAGATTTTATAGAAAAAAGATAATTAATGTATCTATAAGTGTATTGTTTAGTTTTTCGTTAAAATATTATTTTTAGGAGTCCGTTTGGATGGGCTATTTTTTTTAAAAAAAAGTACTGATTTTTAAAATATAATTGCTTTTTAAAATAATATGGGTTTTGGATTTACTTTTTAAAAAATCAAAAGATGTGAACAAAACATATTTTGATACTCCCTTTGGACTTAATTATAAGCAAAAAAATACCTATATTTTTTGGACTCGAATATAAACAAAATCCAACAAACTCAACACCATTTAATGCAAGTATTTCAAAAATCAAGAAAATTAACCGATCAAAACAATTCTCCTTTTACTTTTTCAAGAGCATTGCATATTTCCGAGACAATTAAATAGTGGTTTAGTAATTATAACTCATTTTTTTATACTCTCTCTGGTCCTTAATATAAGAAACAAAACCCTAAAACACACGGACTAAGGAAATGCATTGAAATTAGCTAATTGTAATTAATATTCATATAAATTTTTAAAAACACTCATTCTAATCTTAATTAATATTTTGAGGATCCATAATTAATGACAATAATTATAAGGGCAATATTGGAAGTTAGCATTTAATATGCGTGAAAATTGATGGATGGTTCTTATATTTTGGAAAAGAAAAAAAAAGTACCAATTTGTTTCTTATATTAAGGACCGGACGGAGTATTAATCAAGACAAATAAACTAAATGAACCAACTTCCTTAATAAGTGTGGAATTAGTTATTTTTGCTTATAATTAAATCCGGAGGTAGTACTTTTTAAGAAGTTATAATTTATAACTTCTAATAAAAATAGGTGCCAAAAAAAAAAAGAGTGACGATGTGTCATAATTTATTGGACAATAATGTCCTACAATAAATATCACAAAAACTTTTTTTAAACGTCTTCCAAACTAAAATAGCTTATATATATATATTTTTTTGACATGAGGTGTGCAAAAAAGTTTAATTCATATGATATTTGTAAAAAAGTTTAATACACCATGTTAAGACATTTGGTTAGCATTCTCATTATATGAATTATTGTAAATTAAAATTAAACTCATAAAGTTTGTGTGGTTGTAATTTTTTTAAGAAAATGCTAGCTAGTGCTCTTAGGTAGTGTTTGGTACCAGTTATATTTTAATATTCCCGGGGACATAGACATGGTAGTAAAATTTTTCCATGTTTGATACAAGTTTTGAAAAAATATTCTTAGACATGAATGATGTCCGAAAATAAAATTAGTGAATGAAAATTATAAACTCTATTCTCATGTAGGAATGTGTGAAATAAATATTCTTAGGAATGAGATTCCTAAAAATATAAATCTTGGAAATAAAACATTCCATAAACCAAATGTCGACTTAAAGTATTGGTTAAGGAATGAATTTTTTTTTTTTATTAACAACGGGGCCTAAGCCCGATTAGTTAAGGAATTTAAATAATAAGATTTTATGGAAAAATGAATCTGATAGTTAATGTATCAATAAGTGTATTGTTTAGTTTTTCCATAAAGTATACTCCCTCTGGACTCAATTATAAGGAAAAAAAAGTACCTACATTTTTTGGACTCAAATATGTAAGCAAAATCCAATCAAGTCAACTCTATTTAATATAAGTATTCCAAAAATCAAGAAAATTAACCAATCAAACCAATTCTCCCTTTACTTTTCCAAGAGTATTGCATGTTCCAGAGACAATTAAAGGGTATTTTAGCAATTAAATAACTCATTTTTTACATAAATCAAGACAATTAAACTAAATTAACTAACTTCCTTAATAAATGTGAAGTTAGTTATTTTTGCTTATAATTGAGTCCAGAGGGAGTAGTTTTTAGGAGCCCGTTTGGAGGGGCTCTTTTTTTAAAAAAAATACCGATTTTTAAAATATAATTGATATTTAAAATATAATTGTTTTTTAAGAGAATATGGGTGTTTGAATTAGTTTTTTTTAAAAAAAAAATCAAAAGATGTGAAAAAACATATTTTGATACTCTCTCTGGACTCAATTATAAGCAAAAAAACACCTATATTTTTTGGACTCAAATATAAGTAAAATCCAACCAACTTAATTCTATTTAATGTAAGTATTCAAAAAATTAAGAAAATTAATCAATCAAATTAATTCTCCCTTTACTTTTCCAAGAGCATTGCATATTCTCGAGACAAGTAAATGGTAGTTTAGTAATTATAACTCATTTTTTTTACATAAATCGAGACAATTAAACTAAATTAACCAACTTTCTTAATAAGTGTGAAATTAGCTATTTTTGTTTATAATTGAGTCCGAAGATAGTATTTTTTAAGAAGTTATAATTTACAGCTTCTAACAAGAATATATGCAATGCAATAGAAAAGAAAGGGTGATGATGAGCCATAATTTATTGGACAATAATGTTTTTATAATAAATCTCATAAAAGTACAATTTTTTAAAGGTCATCCAAAGTAAAATAGCTTATATTTTGAATAACATATTATGCTTCTACATCATAGAAGTCTTTTTCTAAAGCTGGTCCAAATGAGTACTTAGTTTTCTTAACCAGTACTACTAGTACTCGATCCGACCTAATTTTTTAATGTTTAGGGTTAAGACTTGAGAGATAGCGCTGGGTTCATAGAGTGATTTGCGGCGTGGATCCGTAACCTGTGAAAAATAGAAGTTGGAATCAAGCAATGGAATTAGAAAGTGACTTTTTATAGAGAGGAGTGTAACAACAAATCACGGGTTTACTGTCCCAATCTCCATGTGAGTGGTTACTGGTTAGTGACTAATCTGCGTCAAAGCCATGTGGGGTGAATCAGAATATTTTTTGCTAGCTAAGGTAACTGATGCTTCATGCTCTTATGAAAATCAATTTTTTTATCATAATAATATTAAAAAAAAAAAAAAAAAATATATTAAGTTATTCAGAATGCTCCCCCCGTCCATGTGAGAGAACGGACAAGGGAATTGCCACTTTTTTCCAGTATCCGCATGCATACGGAAAAGTGCTACGGAGATTGCGGCTTTTCAAAAACAAGAGTGATTGAGCGCACCGGGCACGGTTTGGTACGGTCACAACTTTGCTGCTAGCTTTCCAATATTTCAGCCAATAGCGAAACAGGCACAATAATCTAAGTTTCCTTTTTTTGAATAATCGAAGTTCAGTTTCAGTGCTAACTGAGCACTATTTTTTTTAAAAAAATGCAGTATTTTATTTTTTTACTTTATAAAATTCAGTATTAATTTTTTACTTGTATTTATAAAATAAAATAAAAAAATAATATAGTGAGAGAGTAATCTGACCAAATATAATTATATTTTTAAACTAAAAGGATTTGATACATTTTAATTATTATGCAAAAACTTTAACACGAACATAACATATTACAAAACTGAAAGAATACTACTTTTTAAATTGTTTTTAGTAAACTATTTGTAAATATCAATATAAATCGTTATTGAATTGAATCGTATTTGTTTCGCAATTGTATAGACTAATTTCTCGAATTACTAGATGACATTAGAGTTGATCTCTCTCAATGAGATTTTTCCCCCCATATGTTAGAGACGGAAAGCGGAAAGCACTAACTGTGATGAAGATTTACATACAGACTACGTAGAGGTGACAACTAATGGTCGTGTACCCAAGGTAAGATGATGACATTCAAGTATCGAACTTCTGACTACTTGCTTAAGGAATCCAAACCCATTACAACTAACCAACTATATGTTGGTTATTGAGTTGATTCGTATGACATGTTCTCATCATATCACTATAAATTATTTCTTATCTAGATTATTGTAATGTTTTAAAACGATTTAATAATCAAATATTTCGAAAAATACCAATCAATATTAGGCTTTGTTTGGTAAAAACTAGCGGATAGCGGATAAGCTAGCGGATAAACTAGCGGATAGCGGATAAGCTAGTTGATAGCGGATAGGATTTGAAGTGTTTGGTAAAACTAGCGGTTGGACTAGCTGATAAATATAAAATGACATAAAAGGATATATTTGCATTTTTTTATGTAAATTATATGTATATATATTATTTATATTATTTATTTTAAAATAATTATCACTTACAATAATTTATTTTATTCTAAATTATTTATCGTTTATCACGTCAAAAAAATTTATTTATCGTTTAAAAAATTCAATTATTAATTTTAAATTTTAATATTAATTTAGTTTTAATTATTTTTAATAAATAAAATGGAATAATAAAAATAAAATTATATGTTGATTTGATTTTTATATAAGTTTTATTTTTTATAGATAAAAATATATTTTTCACTTTTTTTTTATCTTAAATATAAATCTAAATAGCAAAATTAATTCTTATTTATATACTATGTTAAATGATTAGTATTTTATTTTATAATCAAGGATAAGTGAGAAATTTAATTAAGATGGTAGGGATAAAAATAGAAGAAAAAATGAAACGCTATACGCTATAAGCTCAAACGCTACTTGAAGTAGCGTCTGGGAAAAACGCTATACGCTAGTGAAAAAACGCTATACGCTAGTGAAAAAACGCTATACGCTAATTTTAAAAACGACTACCAAACGAGGCTCCTTTTCCATCCGCTATACGCTATCCGCTAAACGCTAGCGGATTTGACAAACCAAACAGTGCCTTAATGACATCTAAATCTCAAAACAACCGACAAAAGCTCGTTCAAAAAGACCCCCAATTTTTTTTTCTGTTTCATTCTAAAGAGGTTAATATTAATTCAGTACCAACCCACTAGTTATCCTAATAATAATGCTAGTTGCTTATATCAACAAAGTGTTGTATATTTATTTTTATTTTTTTAATAAGAAAAAATTTAGATGAGTTGGGTCCCAGAGACTCACCAAGGTGAGGACAGGCCTAAAGGTTCAAAGAACACTTACAGAGGTACTTACAGATTACTCACCAACGAGGTCCCCACACCGACAGTGAGATTCGAACTTACAACCTTATCCTTATCTGTATGTGTGCATGCCCTCAAGTGTCATTCTAGGCTTTTAGCTCATATCTGCGTGAAGCATACACACAGCGTTTCAAAAGCACCAACCAACCATTTATGGTGTCTTGAGCCAATGTAAAATGTTGTTAGAAAAAACTGAGTATGAGGACGTTTAGAGAGTGATTTTAAAATCTTACAGTAGAAAGATATATACTAAGAGTTATAATTTTTTGGCTGATAAGGTTTTTAAATTTTTAATGATATGTATGTTAAAAAAATGGGTTATCTATGCTATAGGGGGACTTATTTGGCTCAATCAACTTTAAAAGGTTTTGTTTTGTTTTTTTTTTGAAATCTATTGTAATTAGAGTTTTTGACTCTTCAGTAGATCTACGAAGTATCCCTGTAAGTTTAGATCCTTTGGATCAGTTATAACACTAATATTTGCTAAAATGCCTAGTTATAGTTAAGGTTCCCCCAAAGAATATATTCTGCCGGATGTGAAAGTTGAAAGAAAGTTAGTTAATTGAATTATAAGTGTTTAATAAAATTGATTGATAACCTTACTAATATGTATAAAATGAGTACATGCTTGTGTGTTTATGTGTGTAAATTCATTAAATATTGATAGTAATAATTAAAAATTAAAAATTTATTATTATTATTATTACTATTATTATTTATTATTTCTTTTTGGGGTTATGTAACATAGGGTGTTAATTAGGGGATGAGAAAAAGTTGCAATTGTCGAAAATGACATAGCAAAATGGGAAGAAGAAAAAAATATTTGTGCAACTTCTGACTAATTAATTTAATAAGCTATCCCTACTAGCTTATAAATAAGAGTGTTTTTTTTTTTTAATAAGTTAATTGACTAGCTTCTAAGCTCATCTAGACAACTAGTACCTTGCCAAACAAACACTGGACATTGACATATTTCTAAGGATTCTACCCTATTTTTAGGGGTAATTTTATCTCCAAGGCTCCAAGCGATGCGGTATAAGAAAGTGTGTTAAATTATTTAAACGAATAATTAAGTATATCATTTAAGTAATTAAAAAAAAAATACAAATCCATATCCCATAGGACGGTACGTAGAAGTCAGATAGTGCAAACCCCAGGGAAACCAGAAGAGAAAAAAAGAAAAAAAAAGAAAAAAAGAAGAAGAGAGAAGATAGTGCAACCCATAGTAAGTTGCTTGATACGGCATTAGCTTTACTGAAATTTATATTTGATATATATTATTAATTTAAGGTTCTTTATGATAATAGATTGACACATTAATTAAGAGAATTAAAAATTTTTAAATATTAGTTCTGATGTTTATTTTTTTTAATAATACTCCCTCTGATGCTTAATATAAGAAACAAATTGATACTTTTTTTTTTGTCCAAAATATAAGAAACATGCATCAATTTTCATATATATTAGATACTAACTTCCAATATTACCCTTATTAATTACTGTAATTAATTATGGACCCTTGGAATATTAATTTAGATTAGAATGAGTGTTTTTGAAAATTTATATGAATACTAATTACAATTAGCTCATTTCAATACGTTTCCTTGGTCCGTGTGTTTTTTGTTTTTGTTATTATATTAAGGACCGGAGGGAGTATAATATGGGAGAATGCTAACAAGTGCCCTTAGAACATTGTTTTAGGAACCAATAAAGAAAAATTGTTCCACCAAAAAATAAATAAAGAAAAACTTGTATTGAAAATTGTGTATTTAGCATTTCGAAGAGTGTGACATTTAGTTTTTCAATACGAATTTTTCAGTTATGGATTCCTTAACCAATGTTCTTAGGGCACTTGTTAGCAAGACCTATAATATAATAGTGTACTTGCAATAACATTACCTTTACGAAAAGTATGTATTTTGCATGATTTTCAGATCGTATATGGCCTCCCATGTTATTCTCGATTCCTAACGGTATATGCTCTGCAACTTGTTCATAATAAATCATAAATCATGGACGAGAAATAGGAAATCATCATCATCATCTAAGCAATAATTAAAGGTCCCACTGATCAATTACTAGAAAATTTCCGGGATGTAAATGATAACTGGATCACAATGTGTACAGCGATTTTGCAAAGAGAAACAAGAGCCAAACAATATGATGAGAAATTTTTTTTTTTACTCACCCTAATCAGTCCTTGGGATCGAGTGAACTCTCGAAATATCACAATGCTTAAATTTTTTGGATCCGCTATAAGACTAATCTCTAAGTCGGCTGTGCGGTTTGTAAAGCCTAGCCAGGAGTTGTTGCATATCAAGGATCGAACTCGGACAGAGCCCAAACGGTTCATCCTTAAGGCTTTGTTTGGTTGTGAGAAGAAAAAGAGAAGAGAGAAAGAGGTGAGAAAGAACATGAGAAGAGAGAAAATGGTGAGAAATAGAGTAGATTTTATGTGTTGTTTGGTGTAAGAGAAATAGGAGAGAAATAGAGGAGAAATAGGCGTTTTCTCTCTCTCCCATTTGTTTGGTTTGATAGAAAATAAGAAGCGAGAATTTTTTTTTTTTTTTAAAAAGACAAAAATATCCTTAACTAAAAAATCAATATAAAAATATTTAAATTTAATTATTTAAGTTATTTTAACTAATCAAATAATTTAAATTAATTTAACTGATTTAAGTTATTTTAAATAAAATTTATTAGTTTAATATAATTATTTTATTTATTTCAATTTAATTTAATTAATTAAATGATTAATTTAATTCAATTTATTTAAATATATTAAATGATTGAATGAGAACCCAAAAAAAGGGTACAAAATTCATTTTATATGAAACACTTTCTTTCTCTTCCACTTTCTTCTCACTCGGGGAGAGAAAAAAATTTGAGGTGGGTCCCACCAATTTTCTTCTCTCTTTCCTATTTCTCTCCTCCACCAAACAAGAGAAAAATGTATTTTCTCCTCTTTTCCTCACTTATTATTTTCTCTCGTCATTTTCTATTCTAACAAATAAAGCCTAAATAACAATATGTTAACCACTTGCACTCAATTACTTGATTATTTGATGAAAATCTGATCAAATAGTAGAAAAATATTTCAGGGATGTGAATTATCTGGATCACAATCTGTACAGCGATTTTGCAAAGAGAAACAAGGGCCAAACAATTTAATAAGAATCTGATCAAATTCAACACCTGTCCTCATGTGGGAAAACCTCAATTTAAGTGAGGGAATAAAAGCATTTATAACATTTTTATTTTTTTTTATATTTTTTATAACACTTTTATTTTTTGAAACAAACACTTTTATTAAAACTAGAAAGATCAGCGGAATCTCTCAAGCCAAAAGATTGACACATGCCTACCAAACATTTTCTCTGATAATAAGAAACAAAAAGAAAAAATAACGGTGAGTTTGTTAACATCTGTGGAATCTTAGGTTTGAGGCTGCTTTGGCTAAAGTTAAATAGGCCAAAGATGGGGAAAATATACAACTCTAAAACAAGAAAACATAACAAAAAGATGAGATTCGTTTTGCTAAAACTCAACCTAAAATATTTGTAGAATCTTTCTGCGCCTTTGCATTACATAGAATAAGAATGACAATGAGTATGGGTGGGTAGTATATAAAAAACGTAAGTGGCTCTAGTTTCCCAAAGTTCATAAAGATTAATGACTAGTGAGGCTCTATAATGCAGTTCATTTTGATACCTACTACTTCCTCTTCTAGTTTCAAAATGAAAAATCATGATGCTTGCATCTTTTTTTACATCCACTTAAAAATATCTGATTATCAGGAGCTTAGTAATATATTAATATTAATGATATGTACATCACAGATTTGACAACTATCAATATTTGATTAATACTGTAATATTTAAAATCATGATTAATAACGTGATGAGTTTGATTAATGAATATACATATGGTATATGTCAATAATTCGTCAATAGACAACTTATTAATAATATATAAAATCTTGATTAATAAATAATTAATGAGTTATCTAATCTTAATGCATCCGTTAACAAAATTCAAAATTCAAAATTTCCTTAACAAAATTCAAAATATTTTTATACACCTTAAATACGATACCCATGTATACAAAATCCTTGCGTCAAAAAAAATGTATACAAAATCAAAACAAATATATTCGATGTTTAACCATTAGAACATCAGAATAACCATTTGAAAATGGGATCCGCCTTGAAAATGGAGGGTGTTGACTGTTGACTATATGCTAGCTGCAGTGCTACTGGGTCAAGGAAAACCAACTCTGGTAAATGTAATTAGAATTTAATTTTGATTTTGATATATTATGAATATAAATATTTTTACACCATTCTGTGTGACTGATTTTTATGATAATTATAATAAGAATAAGTAATGTAACAATTTAATGATTTATCGTTGTTTTCTGATTAATTTTTTTTTTTGAAATATTCTGATTAATTACTTAGATATAAATGCAGCAAATTTAAATAAAAAAAAGGTAAACACCATGGAAATAAATAGCATATTATATTTAAAAAAAATACACAAAGGGAGAGAAAAAACAGATCTGGAATTGTCATTAACCATAAAATTTGTCATTGATCACTAAAATTTGATCATCACCGTCATCATCATAATAAGATTGGGCATCAACTACAACAAATATTATGAGATAAACCCAATCTAAAATCAAAGCTTAAGGATAAGTTCAAAAACATCTCATTGTAACCCATCCCATTAATATTAATATTATTTTTTAGGAATGGATTCAAGGATGATTCAAACCAAAAACCCACTATTAGAAAAAAAAAAATTAAGAAAAAAAAAGATATTCCTGCTTTCATTTACAAATCAAAGACCCTAACATTCCCCTAATGAAAACAGGCAAATATCTCAAACCTTTGCTTTCTGCAACAGAGGAGTGAAAGCAACCATTTTTTCCTTGCAAGAATCAAAACCCAAATCAGAAACCATATTCACAAACTCTTCCAACGAAAACTTCCCATATTTTTGCTCATCTTTCTGGAGGAGCTTGACGACGTCGTTGAAGAACCCCGCTTCACATGGCAGAACCAACCCACCGTTACTTTGAAACCCAAACTCCTCTTCGGTTTCTTTAAGGAGACCCGCGAATATGGGGAGGTTGAGGAAACGCGCGGGGATGGCAAAACGCTTGCGTTCCGGTCCAACGTAGACGAAGACAAAACCGGAAGGCGCGCGTCGTGTTGGTGTGCTTGGTTTGTTGCTGTGTTCGGATGAAACGGTGTCGGATTCGGAGTGGTGATAAAGGGTGCGGCCACGGAGGCTCATGTGTTTCCAACGCGTCATGAGCTGCTTCAGACGCACGATTTGGCGAATCTTATCGACTTTTTTCATCGCACCTGCCATTGAAGGAGTTGTGAAACGCACAACGGAGAGAAGGAGAGAGAGAGAGTGTGTGCGTTTTTTAAGAGTGTAGAGAGTAGAGACTAGAAACTGAAAGTGCTTTTGGTTTCGGAGTTTTTGAGTTAAAATTTGAAGGGATTAAGAAGGTCTCTTTAAGGGTTGATATTGGAATTGTAGGGCAGATAGGGAAAGAGAGCGAAAGAGGAGTAAACGAGATTGGTCTCGGTTAGGAGTTAGGAGAATAGAATGATTGTGTTTTCTTATAGCAAATTTCTAAACTGCCCCTCACTTTTTTTATTGGTACAAATATTCCGCGTCATAAACAATGCTAATCTTTATCCGTAGACTTAAATGACTTTTAAAAATTGTCTCTTATTAATTATTATTATTATTATTATTTTTCATACAGTAGTTGAATCCCTAACCATTTAAAGAGTTTAAATCTGTTACCACTTAGACCTGTTGCATCTTCATTTGAATCATCTCCTCGCTATTTTTTTCTTCTTTTATTCTTTTGACTAGATTTATTATGAGAAGATAAGGATTATAGAGATTTTCAATCATAATTATAAATCTGTAAGTTTATCGTGTTTTCAAAGTTCTTACTTTCATTTCTTCTCCCGGGGAAGATTAGGAGGAGTGCTTTTAATTCACGTATCACCAATTTCAAGGATCTGTTCTATATAGATCAACAACAGCTTATTTCCTATACCGGTCTTTGATCATATCCATTACCTAAAACTAATAATGGTTAAAAAGTCAAAAATGTAATAGTAAACATTTATTGCAAGGTTACGGTTAAAATGGTCTATTTAATAAATTAAGTAAAAATGTATTTATTTTTTTCAAAATAAGTTATAATTTTTTTGTGCTTAACTACCCGTAAAAGGTCAAGAAAACAAAACTATTAAAAATAGTTACTCGAGCATAGAAACTGGATCAAATCACTATGAATAAGAGTGTGTTTGGAAAAGCTGAAAAAAAAAGATTATGCTGATAATCTATTTTCAAATAATCGATTATTGTGATAATCGATTATAATTAGAATCTGGTTTTGTTTGGGTATGTTTGCTGAAAAGTGATTTTAAGATAATCTATTTCGTTTGGGTGGTGCAAAAATAATCACTTTTATATAGTAAATTACGAAAAAGGGTACGAAAAATTTTGTTTATAAAAAATCCTCAAAACCATCAGCATATTATATAAATAAAAAAAAGGCATTTTCTGCATAAATCTATATACCCAAAGCTGCATCGAGCTCCTCTGAGCTATGAAGCAGAAGATCATTGCGCTCCTTCTCTCGCTTCTTCATCTCGAGGAACAACGCAAGCTCCTCCTCCTTCTCCTTCACAAATTGCTGCTTGCTCTACTTCAACCCATAGAAATCCTCTATGAAAAATGAGATTGCATTCTTCCGTATGAAATTTGGCAAATAGAAATCCTTATTATGAGTTGGGTGCTCATAAAATCTGGTTCGTGAGGTGAAGAAGAGAGGGGAGGAGGTTGAGTTCTGATTGTGTTGGAGAGATAAACGAGGGTCAGTACGGGGAAACAAGCCGAAAATAGTAAATAATCAAAGAAAATTTAAGCAAACCGTTCAAAGTTTCAGCTGAAATAAAAACAGCTGAAACCATCTGAAATCAGCTTTTTTAAAAAATAATCAAAGTATCCAAACAACATAATTTTTTTCCAAAACAGCTAAATCACCAAAAACCATCTGAAACTAGATAATTTCAGTGTTCCCAAACAAGCACTAAGTCTAGCCAGAACAACTAAACTTCTTAGGCATGGAACCTCATCACTTGTTTCAAATTCTAATTAGCGATCCAATCCAGACAAGCATTTTCTTTTCTAAGAGTGTGAGACAACTCAATACGCCATTCCTTTTGCTACCAAATCCGAATCCAAGAAATAATCTTATGATATTGGGTAAAATAAATCTTCCGTAATTAACAAGTGTACAATTGAAGCTGAATTAGATTTCACCATAATTCTTCGTAAGCCTATACCAAGCTATTTCGAGGCCATTAGGGATACCTCGTATCCCAACAATATATGAAGGGTCCGTTTGATTCGTATACAGGACAGAACAATGAGAACAGTACAGGACAAGTAGCTGGGTCACAGCACAACCTTTTGTCCTGTATGATGTTTGATAATTGATACAAAACACGAACAGAACAAAACTAAATTTACTAAACTATCCTTTTGTGACCAGCCCATTAAGCAAAAACTAAAAAAGAAAAACAAAATAAACAAAAAATTATCACAAAAAGAAAAGGACTAGAATGCCTCAGTGTCCTCAACCTACACAGCGATGGAAGAACGACGTATGATGGTCACGGGCGCGTGAAGCTCGTAGAACATGGTTGTGGACGCGGATCTGTGCTGCTTGTGGTGGTCTGAGCAAGAACGACGTATGATGGTCACGGCGGAGGAGGCGAAGTGGGTTATGCGGTGGGCGGTGGCTCTGATCCACAGTGACGCATGTGCAGGTCGGAGACACAGGTGCAGATCTGGTGTGGCTCACCGTGGTCTGAGCAAGATCGACGTGTGACGGCGGTTACGCCGTTTGGCTCGCGTGAAGGACTATGTGTCTAGGATGGCAGATCTGTGCGATGGCGGATCGACAGAGTGGCGGAGCAGAGATCTATGGGGGATGGCGGATCTGCTACGAGTTGAGATTAGCGATGCGGCGGAGTGGCAGAGCAAATCAATGCGTGGAGGACGGCACGACAGGTCCGACACGGCTGCTCTATACTAGAGTTGCGGTGGTTCTGGACTATCAGGGGGAGTGGGAGACGAAGGTGGGTGATGGGAGAGATGAGTACGAGAGAGGGGAATGGGAAGGGTAATTATGACATTTGTTTGTATTGTCCATGGGACAACTTTTTGTCCAGTGATGAAGTGAGTAACAAATATTTGTATTTTTGTCCTGTCCTTTCATCCTTTTTTGTTCTGTCCCACACTTGTTTTGAAAATCAAACATAGAACAAGTGGGACTGTGCTGTGCTGTCCCATGATTTATTACAAATCAAACGGACCCGAAGTACAAATACAAATATAAATATTTACAAAAAATTCATGTCACCCATAAGCCCCTATTATTCCGAATCAAACCATCACACCCAGCCCCACCCGTATTTCTTTTAGAAGCTCCATCAATATTAAGCTTCCATCACCCCATCAGTATTTAAAATAAATTTTTTTTTTAGCTAACTATTGCGTTAAAATTTAAGAATACATATATAAATAAGAATTCAATTTAAATATACTGTTACTTTGCTATATAAAAAATGTAATTTAATATATTTTCGGTGTAAGTATTTTAGATTATTATTTATTTATGTATTATCATATTTATAATTTTAATATAATTATTATAATATTCAATTATTTTAAATTATTTAATAATACATGATTGATTGATAATAAACAAATATCATATATTAATATCTATGCGATTGTCGAATAATCGGTCGCTAATTCCGTCGTTAATTTATAAAAATAAAAAATTCAAAGTTCATTAACTTCTTTGTGATAAATTTGATCAGTCGCTAAGAGAAGTCTATGTTTATAAGTATAACGACCGATCTAGCGACTGATTCATGAGATCTCTACATGAGAATTACTACCTTTTAAAAGTCAAAATAATTACTAAGACGTGCCCTTAAAAATAGTTGACTTATAGTCGATCGCTAAGATGCAATGCCGACATTTTGAAAATTTATGACCTTACAACCGAGTAGTGACTAGATATCGACCAAATTTTTTGATTGCTAATTATTAAATCCTAAACTTAGAGTATGATTCCCACTATCCAACTTGTTCCCTTGATTCAGAACATTGTATTTGTCATTTTTAGTTGCACTATAACTACTTTTATATAACATTTTATGTATCACCAAGATTAAATTTTTTACTATGATCTTTAGCCTAATCTCTGTAGTTATATGGACTTTTGAAAAAGCTTTGACCTGACCTTTTCATTAAACAAACAAATAGTGTGTTTGTTTTCACGTCAAAAAAGTGCATAATTGATTCCAAACTTAAGAAGTTACTAATTGTAGTAGATATAGTGGTTTGGGAGGATGGTAAGTGGGTTTGGAGAGGGTGTTGGAGGATGGGAGGGGGTGTTACTCCAAGATTTATGAGTGTTCTTCAATCGGTCAATGTGAAAGAAAGAGGTGTCGACGCATGGTTTTGGAGGCTAGGAAGCAACGGTACATATTCAGTAAAATCAGCCTACAAAGAAATAATTAAAACATGGTTTTTTTACTCCAGATAAGTTTTATAAAAGGGTGTTGAACAATCTGATTCCTCCAAAAGTGGCAGCATTCGTATGGAGACTTTCTTTAGATCGAATTCCTACTTTGGAAAATTTTGTAAAGAGAGGAGTTGTGCAGGGTCCTAATGCATCTTGTCAAGGCTGTCATACAACTATAGAGAGTACTTCACATCCTTTTTTTGGTTGCAGTTTCTTTAATCTTGTTTGGTATGACTGTCTGAACTGGGCGTGCTATAAGCGTGCTATAATTCATTACTCCATAGGGATAGCAGGGTTCATTTTGATCAATTCATGGGGATTGCAGCATGTAAGCACAAGGCAAGACAAAAGTGGCAAGTGGTTTGGTTTGCATTAGTTTGGACAATCCAGATAAACAGAAATTAGATGCTGTTCAAGAATAAACAAGTGCCAATGTCTAAAATGTCCAAGGCAGCAAAGTTCAGAGCTTGGTTCTGGGTACATGGTAAATCAGATGGATTCAATTACTCTTTTTCAAACCGGTTGCTGAATTCATTGGAGAGTTTGAATATAAGATGATGTTGTACTGGAATTTTCTAATGTGGCAGAATCGGGCAGCATACATTTTTTGCTGGTTCTGGTTTTTCTGTAGGATACATGCGTTTCAGGTCTAAATGGTGGAGCAATTGTCTTTGTAATCTGGTGCTAATGCTTGTAATTAACAGTTGTTTTTGGGTGCTTCTTTTGGTCTTTGCATTTTGGTTTTGCTTAAGGTTGTAGTAGTGGTACAACTTGTAAGATTTTCTGATTTTGATCTGTTAACGTTTAGTGTGGTTGTGCAGTTTGCTGGGCAGAGATTTGTAAAAAAAAATTATGCTGCTCTTCTTTGTATTCGTTCATGTTGCTTCTTGTGGCACTACTTGTGCTTCATATTGCTTTAATAAAATTTTCTTTTGCCTTCCAAAAATCATTAAAGCACTTCCAAGGAGTTTGGACGCACATCCAAACATGCGCTTGGCCAGATTAGGCTTTAGGTGGCGTTTGGAAGAGCTTATTTAAGTTCCTTTTGACTTATCTGATGACATAAGCTCTTATGCAGTGTGTTTGACAGAGCTTATAAAAGTAACTTATGCTATCCCATAAGGAGTTTTTGACTTATTTTCATAAGTCACTGGAACAAGCTTATGGAATTTTAATAAGTGCTTATGACCCCTCCGTTTTTCCCCCTTCGAATCCTCTCCTGCCCCTTTCTTCATAAGCTCTTATGGCATAAGCTCTCATGCGATAAGGTCTTATGTGATAAGCTCTTAATTAAGTTGTTTACCCAAACACGGTCTTAAGTCGGTTAGGCCATATGTTCTTGACGAATGACTTGATCCATTCCCTGTCCCTACCTATAACTATAAGAACCGTTAAACCACTTAAGTTTGCTTATTACTCGTGACAACATTTTCGCATTTGCAAACACAAATTGAAAGAATGATCCTCTTTCTATTGTTTGTGAACAAATGACATTCATATGAAGATAATCAATCATGTACCTTTCAGTGATATTATCCATTATATAAATGAGACTTAAAAGACAAAGCATGGAAGATAGTATAGTGTTGTCATTATAGTTAAAAGGCTAATTATTGGATATAGACTATTTTACAGGTTGAATAAAATAACGTAAACTTTATATAATGCAGAATAAAAGTTTTTTTTTTTGGGATTAAACTTCTTTCATGATGAAGTTTTTTACATTATTATTTAATAATAATATGTTGGAATATCATTAAAGAAAGCTAAATTTTTAAATAGTAATTGTTTGGAGAAGATAGTTGTTGCATTTTAAAAAAGTTAATTTTGTTTAAATAGGAAGCCTAAAGCTTGAAAAAATACAAATTGGTTGAAAGATTCTTTTTGGTTTAATGAGAGAATTATAAGAGGTCTTACACCAGGGAGAGGGAGAAGGGAAAAAGAAATGGAAAATGGACAAAGCGCTCGTGGAGGTTTGAATTCGTGTATTCACAAATCACGTACCACAATTTAACCAACAATGATGACTTAAGGAAATTGAAACGTCTTTTAAATTACGACAACATTCAAAAGATCAGTTTTACACTAATGTTTATGAAAATAACCCGATCGAAAAGCGATTTCTTTTTAAAATAATAATTATAATAGTCAAGTTTTTTTTTTAATAATTTAACATCGTATAAAATAATGAATAAAATTAATCTTTATTTTCTTCAATCGTACTTTTAAACTTTTGTGCATGTCTTAAACAATTGCATATCATTTCACCCCAAAAAAAAAAAAAAACAACTGCATATCAAAATCTAACTAATATAAAGAGAAAAATAATTGTAAAATATTGGATAGTAATTTATTTTGGTATAGAAGGGGGAAGTCCAAAAACAAAACTACAATGACTATAACTACTTAAGGTATGACTGCCCCACTAAAAGCAGCAAAAATAAGCTTAGATAATTCACAATTGGAGAGATTACCTCATGAAATTCATAGTCTTAAGCCAGACTCTAATTAGCCAACTGCACAAGAAATTTTCTTCAGAATAAGAGTGAACAAAAGCCTCCATCCTTCCATTTCCATTGTAAGATCCTCGAAGCAAGGCTTCCTAATTTGAAGGGGATTGGGTCTGCTTGCTATCCCTATTAAGGATGGATATGATGCCAAGTGAATGAATCACTTTCCAACATTACATTCTGAAAGCCTTTATTGGAAGCAACATCCAAATCTTTAACAATCCCTCAAAGTTGAGCTTTGAAAGCTGACCAAAGTACCAAACTCCTATGTATAGCCAAAACCTGTCCATCTTTTGTCATCTCCCTTAATAATTCCACCACATCCCCATCTCAGGGAACTAGTTCCCTTTGAAGCCCCATTTGTATTAAGCTTGAATTGATACACCCCACTAGAGGGCACCTCCATTGCACATGGAACATTTTACCATTTTTGGCAAAGAAAATATATGTAGTCCCACTTTTTGCTTCCTAGCAAATCCAATGGCCAAATTGGAGGAGTTTAGAGGCCACCAGAAGTCATCAGCAAACATTGACTGATTTCTCCAATTCCAAATAAATAACAGGCGGGCATCAAAATATTTAACCACATGTCCAAATTGTAGAATTCGAAGCTAATGAGAAAAGGATCAACAATGATCCAAGAACAGTGACCTAACTTTGGTCACAGCAATGAAATCAACAAGATGAAACAGAAGCTTGCACAACAAGCTATCGCAAACAGAGAGCAAAGAATATTGAATTGAGTGAGTGAATCTTGAATTCATTCATCTGAGTAAAAGCAAGTACAAGCTAAAGTATTTATACAGCTAAGAGAAGTGGTTAGAGCTAAACTACCTTCTAACAGAAATTGCCAAGTGGCAAGAGGTAGTTATCTATCTATTAACTAACTCTAAACTAGGGAGGATAAGGAAATAATAAATGGACAGATAAATACAGTTAACACCCCCCTCAAGCTGGAGCACAAATGTCAATGAGGCCCAGCTTGGAATGTATGTTGTGGAACACTTGAGGGCTAAGAGGTTTGGTTAATGTGTCAGCAAGTTGAAGAGCAGAGGAAACTGGAAGTAACTTGATGAGGCCAGAGGTACATTTTTCCCTAACTATATGACAATCAAGCTCAATGTGCTTGGTCCTTTCATGGAAGACCGGGTTGGCAGCTATGTGCATAGCTGACTGATTGTCACAATACAAGAGAGCTGGGAGTGTGAAGGGAATTCGAAGATCCTGGAGCAGAAAGGTGATCCATTGAATTTCACAAGTGGCGGCAGCCATGGCCCTATATTCAGCCTCACAGGAGCTTTTGGACACAGTGCTTTGCTTCTTGGACCTCCAAGAGATTAGGGAAGAGCCAAGGTATACACAGTAACCTGTGATGGATCTCCTTGTGTCAGGGCAAGTGGCCCAATCACTGTCACTATAGGCCTTTAATTGGAGAGTGGAATCATTGGGCATGAACAGATCAAGAGCAGGGCTGCCTTTAAGGTATTTTAGGACCCTTAAAGCAGCATCATAGTGTGTAGTGGTTGGTTTGGACATGTATTGTGATAGTTGTTGCACTGCAAAGGATATGTCAGGCCTAGTGGTTGTCAGGTAAAGCAATCTTCCAATCAGTCTTCAATATGCAGATACATCTTCAAAGGGTGGGCCATCATCATGCTGTAAATGATTTTTACAATCCATTGGAGTAGACACTGGTTTGCAGCTAAGTAGGCCTGCATCTGAAATGAGTTCCAGTGCATACTTTCGTTGATTCACCACAATTCCTTGCTTGCTTCGAGCAATCTCCAGTCCTAGGAAAAATCTCAAGTCTCCCAAGTCTTTAATTCTGAAACTAGCATCAAGTGAGGCTTTGACATGATTAATCTCAGTTGCATCATTACCAGTGAGGATCACATCATCAACATAAACTAACAAGGCTGTGAAAGAGTGACTGTGAGCTTTAACAAACAAAGAGTAGTCACTCTTGGATTGGACATAGCCTGAGCAGGTTAGAAAAGTAGACAATTTGGCAAACCATTGCCTACTTGCTTGTTTTAATCCATAGAGGGATTTTTGTAACTTGCAGACCTGTCCTGACTTGGTGCTGTGTAGACCTGGTGGCACTGTCATATAGACATCTTCAGTGAGATCTCCATGCAAGAATGCATTGTTAACATCAAGTTGCTTGAGGTGCCATCCATGGATTGCTGCCAGGGATAGGATGAGCCTTACTGTGGTCATTTTGGCCACTGGTGAGAAGGTGTCCAGATAATCAATACCTTCAGTCTGTGTGTATCCCTTAGCCACCAAGCGAGCTTTATGTCTCTCTATAGTTCCATCAGCCTTGTATTTGATCTTGAAAACCCATTTGCATCCAATTGGGGTCTTGTCCTTGGGAAGATCAGTCAAAATCCAGGTGTTGTTTGCTGCCAAAGCCTGTAACTCAGCCTGTATAGCCTGCTGCCAGCATTCATGCTTAATGGCTTGTGTGTAATTGTGTGGTTCAACCTCAGTAGAAATGGAACAAACAGAAGACTTGTAAGATGGTGATAATGAATGATATGACAAGTAAGATTCTAGAGGATATGATACATTAGAGGATAAATTAGGTGCAGTGTTAGTAGCAATGTTGCAGTGAAATTCCTGCAAGTATGAAGGTGCCCGTCTTGCCCTTGTAGATCTTCTTCTTAAAGGAGAAGCATTGGACTGACCAGGGTTAGAAGCTGGATCAGTGACAGAATTGTGAGGGGAAGAAGAAGTATGAGGGGATTGATGAGGGATGTGAGTAGGAGTTGAGCCTGGAGTTGGTGCAGGCTGTGCAGGGAGTGTGGAAGGCAAAGGGAGAACATGATCATATGTGGTAGGATCAATACTGTTGGAAGTGGGCATGGGACAATTTGTTGGAACAGATTTGTTGCTGTGTGAGGTCTGTGAGAATGGAAGGATGAGTTCATGAAAGGATACATTCCTGGAAACAAAGATCTCTCTGGAAGAGAGATCAAGGAGGATGAAACCTTTAGTTCCAGCTTTGTATCCAAGAAAGATACACTTGTGGGCTTTAGCATCCAATTTGGTTGAGGAACCTACAGGGATGTTGGCAAAACATAGGCATCCAAAGACTTTAAGGTGAGAGAAGTCAGGTAAAGTTCCATACAATTTTTCAAAAGGTGAATGATTATGCAACAAGGGTGTTGGCAACATGTTTATGATGTGCACAACATGGACAATAGCATATGTCCAGTAAACTTTGGGAAGCTGACTTTGTAACATCAGAGCTCTTGCTACATTTAATATAAGGATAAGGAAATAATAAATGGACAGATAAATACAGTTAACACAAATCATTCCCACCCTATCCCTGGTCAAATTTCAACATTATCCACTCACACAAGCTAGTAGGAAAAAAAACGTAGTACAATTAAATCATTGCTCCACTTGCTTATTTGAAGATCGGTGAGGAGATGATGCATGACAAATTTTCCAAACAGGAACTTTGAAACGCCCAGGATGGTTCCAAGTCCGAAGCTTGGTTCAAGGGATAAACTACGGAGGGTGCAAGGCGCTGGTAGTGTCATTGACTCATGAGGGTTATCATACGTGACCAGTCATTGGCACCATTAGATAGTGTATAATTTTAAATGTTATACGACAATGCTAATAACACATTAACACCATTCATATGTTTATTTATTTTTTAATCAAAACTTCATATGAATTGGGCCTCGGGAGCTAATCGGGGACAAGATAGATCTTACGACTCAAAGAGTACTTATAGAGGTACTTATAAATTACTCACCAACGTAGTCCTCACGCATGCGTGTGTGTGTATACTAGTTGTGTATACCTGTGCGACGCACGGGGGTACATAATGAATCAAGTTAGTTATTGTTTTAATAAATAATAAATAATAAATAAATTAATGGTGAAAAATTAATGAAATACATAAAGAAAAAAACTTGAGCAAGAACTTTCAATAAATAATACTACTAATAAACTGTTGGAAATGTTTATATGAGATACTTTATAATTCATTCAATATTATGAAATACATAAAAAGATTATTAATTGGTTGATCCAAGCGGTAAAGGATTAGTATACCTTAAACAAGGTTAGGGGTTCGAATCTTGGCTCTTGTGTATGAATAAAACCTGGTCGAGAGGAGAGAACTCATCTTGTGTGTCCAACGGTTTCCCGACAAAGATTAATCATTGCTAACTGTGGCTAACAAGTTCCCAACCGTCACTGTGGTGAATGCTTACATTGTTAAAAAAAATGTCTGGACAAATGTTTTACACATGTAACGCATCAAAATTATTTCTATTTCCTGTAATAGCATACAGCGTATTTGTATGCTGCGGTGATTGAGTGAGTGGGTGGTAGTGGTATGCTTTCATTTTCAACAGATTTTGGCCCTTCACCAAATGTAGATCACGTTCATTTTATTTACGCAAACCGCATTCCTGCTGCATCCTCATCCTCATCCTCTCACTGTGCGTGCGTGTATCGTGTGGTGTGGTGAATTGTACGATTTCCTCTGTGTTTCTTCATCGCTACGTTCGGAAATGGCTGGGCAGTGTTGGCCTTCTGACGCAGAGGTACATCACATACACATTTATAATATATCACGATCTGATATCGCTGAATTCACTTTCACTCTTATCTCGATCGCTTTCTTGCTTAATTTACTTGTCATCATAAATGGTGCCGATGCCGTTTCGATTTGGTTCAAGGTGATGCATTTACTCGCTTTGAAATTGTTTATTGATTGGACTCTGTATCTTGTATTTTTAGATCTGATATTGCATTGTTTAGTCCGCAACTTCGCATACTTGGCTGCAAAATGATATTTCCACACATTTGTTTTACACTACCACACTACCTCCTTACACCACTTATTTGTTATTGCAACTATCATTTTGGATCTGCATTCCCTGCATTCAAAAAAGCATGCATCCATGCATTCATGCATTGATGTACTGTTGGATCAATCACTGAAAGTGTTTTGAGGAAGTCTGGGATTGATCTAACAGTACATTAATGTGTGAATGCATGGATGCTTGATTTTCTGAATGGAGGAAATCCATTTTCCTATTACTTCTGCATTTGAATTGGCTCTACATACCTATTCGAATAAGATTTGTTGATGATGAATTAGGAACATGTGGCGAGTCCTCTCCAATATGCTAATATGGCTCAATCTTTGGATAATGTTGAGTTTGAATGTAATTTGTTTAAATTATGCTACTAATGCTAACAACTTGTTTAACACATAATGTTACTTCCCTAATATTTCTCATTGTTGAGATTTTTGAGTCTTGTAAAACATTAAGGAGTAGAATATTGCGATGAAGATAGGCATAATTGAAAAATTAACATTTCCTCATTCAGTACTCTTTGACACTCCGGTGATTAATCCATATGTGACCTGCAGCTAAATGAAATGAGAAAGATAGTTTCTGAAATGGCAAGGGTGAACAAAGAGGAAGTTCGAGTTGTAGTATCTCCCTATCGAATTTGTCCTCTGGGGGCACACATTGATCATCAGGTTCTTTAATATATCTTTCTGTTATGTTGATGCAAATGAAACTCAATGATTGCTCTTCAGCAAGTTTTATAGGAAACTCAATGATTGATCTTCAGCAAGTTATATAGGAAACTTGTAATAAAGCAATATGTACTAGAGAACTAGGGCAGGGCAGACAAATTAAACCTGTTCAATTATTGGGCAATATTCTCACAGATTCCACTTGAAATTTGACTGAGCCACCTAGCACTTTCCTTTGGTATTTGCAGGGTGGGACTGTTGCTGCTATGACAATCAACAGGGGAATACTTCTGGGGTTTACCCCTTCCGAAAGTAGTCAGGTAAGATTCAATTATAATGTACTTGATTTACAGTCTTAAAAAACACTGAGAGAACATCTGGAAATTTCCTTTGTTCAATTAGCAACTATGCATATCATTAAACTGTACCTGTAAAGTTTAAAGTAGCCTTCTGATGATTATTTGGCCGTTTGAAGTTTTAGCATAAGCTAAGTTTTTAATGGAAATATATATCCTTATTATTCACGATGCTTTCATTTGTTTGATGAATGATCCCAGGGAATTTTCTTGTAGGTTGTAATTCGTTCAGGACAGTTTAAAGGAGAAGTTAAGTTCAGGTCTGTGGTCGTTGATCATTTTCTGTTTCCTATTTTTTTTTATTCTGAAGTTTTCTTCCATTGCTCATGAATTATCCTTGGTGAATGTATGCCAGATGTATTAGTTTAGAATCATGTATGCCTCCTCTGAGTAAATCATTAGTTAGTTAGTGAGGATTAAATATAATTGTTACCTCTTACTAACTGACAAATGAAGTGAAGCTTCACTGGCTATCATTAGGTGTCTGGCTGAACGATGGGTTCCCTCATAAGTAACTGGTATATGATTTCAATTTCCAATATTTCTTTCTTTCCCTTTTTTTTTTTTTTTTGTTTTCTTTTTTGGGGGTAGGGTGGGGGGGATACATTAGTTGTGCAAGTAGCTGGTAGGGGAGGGGAATACATAGCCTGGTGGAGGATCAAACCTCTGACATCAGTATTGCACTCAAATCTTTAGGATTTGGGGCCAGTGCTCATTGGGCTAGTTGCTTGTTGGCATATCAACTGCCATTCTGATCTTTCTCATTTTCATTGCATAATTTTATTATCTTGAACTTCCTAAAGATTACTATATAATTTGCCCTACGTTGAGTTATAAATTGATTGGTGTTTGATAGAGTTGATGAGATTCAGCAGCCAAGACAAACCACTAAGACGAAAAATGAGAACTGCACAAAGGATTCTTCTGAGCTAGAAGAACAATGTTGCTGGGGGCGTTATGCTAGAGGAGCCGTATATGCACTAAAGAGCAAGGGAAACACACTTTCCAAGGTTTACCCTTCTGTTTATCACTTGACTATGCTAAGCTTGTTTTATACATACATCAGAAGGATTGCAGCTCTCTATGATAATCAAATTTAGCTTGTACTTTTTACTTTATTATGAGAATGATAGAATAAGACAATAAATTTCAATTGAATATCTGGGCTCTGCAGTGTAGTTTGCTTAGGCCTTAAAAGGAAAGTAAATAGCCTGAGAATAACCAAAGGATCACCAAGATTTACGGTAATGAAAAAATCACAGGAATATAGAGACCGGTTATTTGTTATGCATAAGCAAATGCACTAAATAATTGCACTTGGATATCAGTATAAGTGTACCTGAAGTAGAAAAGGAGAAAATTTGTAAATGATTCCTGAGCATTGATTGGGTGGTTGGTTGTAAAGGAAGTTTTATATACTGGATGTATTGTGTTTCGTGGTTGCTTATTTCTGTTTATGGCAGCAATACTGTTGTGTATTTCAGTGGGCTGCATTTTTTAGCATGCTTTCAAATTTTAAGCAGTGCACAAGGTTGTTATGTTCAACAAAGTTGGGGCTCTAAGTTTCTACGTTTCCAGTCCTGTTATGAGATTCTATTTTGGCGCATCTCTTTTACATTTTATTTTAATTGTTTTAAATTTTAGATTAGGTTTTTGTTGGTCTTCAAATAAGGTTATTAATGATGGCATTTGGTATGTTGTACTTGAAAATGAACTCGGAATTATCTCTGCCAGCTTGATCCTGTCTAGCACTGGTCCTCAATCAAGTGTTAGAAGGGGTGCGTGCAACTGTGAACATATTTTCTCCAGCCTTATGGCCAGAAAATAAGAAACTACTTGCGATGTATTTCTGGCTTTCTTGCAATGTAAATCACTGCTTACAAATTATTTCCATTATTTGGAAATGTATACCAACCCATCCTTGTCACAATGTTTACAGGGTATCATAGGATACATATGTGGTTCTGAAGATCTGGACAGTTCAGGCTTAAGCTCCTCTGCTGCAGTAAGATAGCAATCCCCCTGATTACTTTCTCTTTCTCTGGTCATTAAAATTATGAGAAGTCTGAATCAAGGGGCCTTCCAATGAAAATTAAGGAAGTTCACGAAAAGAGGATTGAGCTAGTTTAGCTTCTTAAGCAAGATTCATTTTTCAGTTTAGGTTGGGGTTTTGGGTATTTTTAAATAAAGTTACAGTCAAGTAAATAAATAAATAAATAGTCATTAATTCATCAATAATATTAATCCTGTTATTACTAGGAACTATAGTGCCCATGGTACATGGATACACAAAGGAAATAACATAATGTCGATGACTAAGATTGCCTCCCTCATGTTCATCTTCCATCCCATTAACCCTGAATTACTAATAAATACCCTGATTAGAATCAGTTCCCAATATATTATCCCTCTCTAAATAATGCTAATATCCTTTTTTGGATTCCTATTCTCATATTATATTTTGTTGATATGCTGCTCATTTTGGTTTTCTTTTGGATAACACCATGAGATCCCTCATTGCTGGCATTTTGGCAAGTGGCAACTGCTCATTTTTTCTGATATTTTTTGGGGGGATTTCAACTTTCATTGTTTGACAGGTTGGAGTAGCTTACCTCTTGGCTTTGGAGCATGCCAATAATCTAATCATATCTCCCACAGAAAATATTGAATATGATAGGTAAGTTTATCCAAATCCTCGGAGACAGTCGCAATGCAATCTTCTTCAACATTGGTCACATGTATGAATGAGTATTTGTTTGATGAGTCCCACTATTTGAAAATCATAATTTGACAACTTTCTTAGACACCATATGCAATTATTACACCCTCTCACTTTCTAAACTCCCTATACAGCTTCAGTTCCAAATTTCAAAGGAAAAGGTAGGTTACATCTACACGTCCAAATTCTAAGAATCATTATTGTTGTTTGATGGGAAAAGGGCAATATTAGTTTCAAATCCCGGCTTTTACATTTCTATTAGACATCTTTATGCTAGGTAGTTACTCATATTATGCTGGATAGTAACAAATCTTCTAAAATGTTACCATCAAAGTTTGAAAGTTAAGTTGCCACTAAAAAAGGGATTAGAGCCTCACCCTTTCGGACTTTCAGTTATTGCAGTTATTTTCTCAATTGTCTAGTGTTATTAGATCAGAGCTCATAAATGTTACTTTTCTCATTATAGGTTGATTGAGAATGAATATTTGGGTTTGAAAAATGGCATAATGGACCAATCAGCCATATTACTTTCAAGTCATGGTTGTTTGATGTGCATGAATTGCAAGGTAACATCTGGATTAATGTGTTGTTGTTGCAAGTTCTAAATGGATTTTTATTTGTTAAAGCATATCCGTCAGTTGCAGAATGTTTTATATCTGGGATGTGGATCACGTGCCCTTTTGAGTCAGTCAGTTGCAGCCGATATCATTTGTCTGAATCTTCAGTGGCAATGTTTAAATATTCCTCTTTCTTAAGTTTCTCAACCCTTAACTAGGGAAACTTGCGAGAGCAGAGAGCTCACTAAATGCTAGGGGAATTGCACAATCAAAACACTTCCAATTTCTGCCACTGACTTGTATATGTTGTTATCAACAAATATAAAGAATTCCTTGTTCCACAAACTTGTGCTAGTTCTTTTTTTACTTTTGCATTGTTTTTTAGTACATGCGTAATTCATATATGATAAAAAGTGTCTATCCTTTGCACTTAGATTGGCTATCCATTACCGTATAAATTAACTAGTTTCCTGTTGATTACTTCATTTTGTTTTCCATTAGTCTGGCTTATGCTTTTATAGTATTTGTATGGCCATTCTGTTCTGTTTTTCAGCCATTTTTCTATTCATAGTGTAGTATTAGTCACCTGTTGACTTCGTTAAAATCTATCTTATATTCATAGCATAAAAGCGCATGGGCTTGATTCTTCTCATTCTTTGTTGTTATTATATTTGTGGCCTCTTTGGTTATATAAAACCCCAAGAAGGAAAATAAATGCATTTTATATGTACACAGTACACAACACTGTTCTCACTTTTATCATTGTCATTACTCTGGTTCACGAGTTAATTTGGCATATGCAGACCAAAGATTATATGCTTATACACCTACCAAAGGTGCAACAGTACAAAGAGAGTCAGCAACCAAAAGCAACCAAGATCCTGTTGGCACTTTCAGGCTTGAAGCAAGCTTTGACCAGCAACCCTGGATATAATAGGCGAGTTGCAGAGTGTCGAGAGGCTGCACGAATTCTTCTGGAGTAAGTTATTCTTTTCTTTTTCATTCTGTGATAAAATGTTTTTTGTGTCTTGCTAATCGATTGAGCTATCTTTGGATGGATGAAAATGGATGGAACAGAACAATATTTGATATATTGTTTGAACTGTTTAACATAAAATGAAATGGAAAAGGACCTTCATTCCGTTCAATACTTTTAAGGATCAATAGTTATAAGGATCTGGAAGGTGGATTATGGTAATGGTGGTGTTTCTAGTACCAAATGGGTCAAGAAATATGTTTTTAAGTACTGATTCATGGACAATGCTGAATAATACCAATGCTGGCCATTTTCTTTCTGGTACTGATTGTTTCGCATTGTGCTCTAAGAGAACTTATTATTGGTGGGCATTCAACTGCGAATGCGCAAAAAATAGAGGCTCCCACCACAACGAAATCATTAGCGAGAAGATGGAAGGTGCTGCAATGGAGGAAGAAGAAACACCAGCATCCAAACGATGTCGTTTCTCGTCATAAACAATTTTAGTGGCACATGGGTTGCAAGTTTCTTCCCCCATTTTTTAGCCAGTTTCCACGGTGGAAATAGATAACGGCACACATAGCAAGTTAACGGATGATGCAAAAAGGGACAAACAGAGGGATTAATGCATACTAAATTTGTCATTTTGAAGGACTAATTGGTTAATTTTGTTTTAGTCTAGTAGGGACTAAAAGTATCCCCACATTTTTTGTGAGGGACCATTTTGGGCCTTTAGTCATACTTTTATTTCTCTTCCCTTCAAATTTGAGGGTATAAGGACAGAACCAAAAGAACATGCACCCTTGCGTCTCCATTTAATTTCTACTACAGAGAGTTTGGCGGGATAATCAATGGCCCATGAGACTTATGTTAATTTTTATTCATTCTGCAGGGCATCTGGAAATTATGAAGCAGAGCCCATCCTATCAAATGGCCAGTATCCTGACTTCTCACGTTTGAACCTAGTTATATCTTTTATCAAATCGCTAACTGATCTTAAGTTATTCTTGTCTTTTCCACTGAGCAGTTGAACCAGAAGTTTATGAAGCTCACAAGGTATAAGCATCAATGTATGCTAAAACCAGAAGTATATAGAATTTCCGTATCCTGGATAATTTGTGTGATATAAAGCGCAATTAATGTCTTTGTTGATGTTCTATTTTGTGCAGGCACGTAAACATGAAACATATTGCTAAATAAATAGTTTCCTTTGTTCTAGGAATGCAATTTTGAGTATTGTATTAAAGAAAAGTAAGAAACGTACTTGAACAGTTTACTTTTGATGCACTAAGCACTAAGATATCAACGTTCATCAATATTGCAATGTTATGCAAAGGTACTTTAGTTCTAGGAAACATTGAATGATAAACTGAGATGCATAAACGGTATAAGCACTTTGAATTGGCATATATCACTTTCATAAAAATGATGTCTTCTGGAATTCTGAAGTCTGAACTCTTGACATATAATATAAACCATCTGCCATATAAAGAATTAATTACTCAGCCTCTGAGCCCCTCATAATCGAGGTGTGATGAGATTGGGAATCATATATATTTCAATGTCTAATGAAGAGCAAATGTGATTTTCTGAACTGAAATCAAGAGGGAAAGGGCCTTGCTTAATTGAATTTATTTCTGGTTCACATAATTCTCATTCAACCTGTAAAAGAAGAGATGATTGGATAAATGAAATTCATCAATCACTATATCTGAGTTCCTTCGGAGTACCTCTCTGCCATTTTCTTAGGAGTGATAGATACTATAGCAATTTCAAGTTACCACAGAGCTTACAAGATGTAGGCAATGACACTCGGCACTTTCAAATCTTGCCTTTCTGAATGTCCAAAATGCCGATAAAACTATTTGTTTTATTTTGACACTGGCAAAATATGATTATCTTATCCATGACAATAGTTTCCTTCTATGCCAGTTAATTAAGTTAATCTGTTATATGTTACTTGTTCCAGGTTATTTACTAGTTTTTCATCCTTCCTTCATATGTGCATGTGTATAATTTGAAATCAAGTTATGATTTTAGCATAACCAAGTAGTCCTACATTTGTTTGTGCAGTGCAAATTAGAACCCGAACTAGCCAAAAGAGCAGAGCATTATTTCTCAGAGAATATGCGTGTTAAGAAAGGTACAATCTGTTTAATCGTTTTCATAAATCTCAATTAAGAGGCAAGTTGTGTCCTGCTCATAGTCATTTCTGTTTTGCGTTTTAATGTCAATTATTTAATGTTTAACCCAGGAGTCGAGGCTTGGGCACTGGGCAAGTTTAAAGACTTAGGAGTTCTCATTGCTGCTTCTGGTCGGAGTTCTATTCAAAATTATGAATGTGGTACAGCCTAAACCCCAAAATTCATTATTGGAATATTCTGAAATTCCATCTTTTTCTTGCCCCTTCAAGATGGAACTGAGTTGCAATACTAGAAACCAATTGCAGGGTGGGGGTGGGCAAACATGTTTCTTATACAGTTTTCATCTTTTCAATATCTAGTGTCACATCTTTCTATAAACAATCGAGACAATTACAAATATTGACTGTTCTTTAATGGATTTTCTTCTAAAAAAGTTTGGCAAGCAGAATTAAACACTTCTACCTGAACATACATAAATATAACTGGCCTTTTACCCACAGGATAACAGCTAAATCCTGGACTATATTAATTTGAGTAGTAAAATTCTTATCTTCCCTTGAACTGTTAAACTAGTCTTAGTCTACTTAGATTGCCTTTCAATTTCCTTCAACTCTCAACTCTTAAAGACTTGGCATTAGCTTTAAATTTTTAATTCATTGTTTTTTTGTTTTTCAATTTGGATTTATTTCTTTTAATTAGTATTAAGATGAATTTTATGTTCTCTCGTTTGGTTCTGGTAAGTACTTTCCTGTTACTGCCTTATTGATGTGAAAACCTAAAGGAAATGGTTGTCTAAGTGCCATTTTCTGGTTCCATCATAGCAGAAGCTCGGAAACTTTTCCTTTCCCAGCTAATTTCCTAGAAGCATATAGGTATTGAGACCTGAAAAGTTACCCAAAAATTAAAATTAAGTTCTGAAACTACTAAAACATTTTACACAACAAAGAGTTGGATTTTAAACTTGCGTTGTTCCCTTTACTACATTGAAACATGTCCTTTCCTTCTTTACTGTTCTTTGGTTTCCTCTAAAGTACCTTTTTCTTCTCTGTTCTCTTCTTTTTTGTTGCTTTCCTAAAGCTTTCTTCCAAGCCTACATGGTGTAACATTTCTTCTCAAAGTCAGATTCTCAGCAAAGCAATCTGTTTTATTTCCTATTCTGGTTCTCCCAATTCAATGTTACTTGATCCCTCCCAACATTAGTTTGGTGTTTTTGGTGTCCTATCCTATTAGTTGCTGTATATCTGGAGTTTATTGATAAATAAAAGACCAAATGCAGATTCTTAGATGAATATTATTGAGAACATTATGATTATTTAATCAAACACATGAATTATTTTTTCACAAGTTATGTTAAATAACTTGACATTTTTAATATGTAATCGAGGTGGGGGTATTTATCCGTGATCAAAGTTCTATGGTGGACTTAGATGACGTTTATGAAGCTAGATGCTGATGTGTATTTGCGAGTATAGAATAAATTAATTGCTTCATAAGTGGAGTCATGTTGTTATAAAGTCTTCAACCGCTGCAAGTTACTCAGGTTGAAAGCTTTACTGATAGGTTTGTGTATAATGGCATTCCTACATTGCAGCTTTGCATAATCGGCTTGAGTTCTTAAGTCTTAACCTGCACAATTTGAGTTAGCAGATATACCTTTATGGTACCAGAGTGCCCTTTGAATTCAACTAAACCAAAATTTTGAGATGTTTTGATGACTATATTTAATACGGTTTCATTTTGGTCTTACCATACGTGGGTTTTAAAAGTTATAGCTCCTTATATTTTTCAATACATGAAACTTACATGCATGTCGTCCAATTTGATGTCTACGAGTAACTATTGATGATCATGTGAATTGATGTGTCTGCCAAGGTTCTGAACCTCTGATTCAACTGTATGAGATCCTTTTGAGGGCTCCTGGTGTATTGGGAGCACGCTTCAGTGGTGCTGGGTTTAGAGGGTGCTGTATTGCATTAGTGGAGGCTGACCTTGCAACTGAAGCAGCATCATTTGTCAGAAGAGAATATCTTGAGCTCCAGCCTGAGTTAGCTAGCCATGTAAGCGAAGATGCATCAGTTTTGATATGTGAATCTGGTGATTGTGCACGTGTAATTTGAACAGCATTATTCTAGTTACTTTCCACTTTTCCAGTTTCCATTCATCAATCTTAAGAAAGAAATCACTGTCAATCTCATATTCTCATTCTAGTTCATCAAATATTCTGTATTCTTTTCATCATGTGTATCTACTTGTTTTTTCCCCCTACTCTCGGCGGCTTGAAGATGTAAATAGTCAACAACAATAAAATGTAAAGTACTTAACTGAGAAAGGAAAATAAAACAGAAAGATAAAATTTGTTGTAAACGGAGGTAGTCAGGTAGCCAAGAGACCTTGAACCTTTCTTGGTGTCTTCTGTAGAGTTCGGTTGAATCCTTATATTTAGAATAATAGCTATTTTAATTAATGCTAGCTTGCTGGTCGTTTTCATCCAGGACCTATGGCCTAAGGATTTTCCTTTTCTTGTTTTGTCCTTTCACCGGTCACAATGACCTAAAAGGTTCACTCTTATCAGTTCAGACAATCACTTCGGGGAAAGTTAAGGTTGCAACCTTATATTGGATGGAAATGAATGTGAGACGTATGTTACGTAGAACTCGTGAGATTTTTTCCATGACACATTCATTTTCATTAGGATAATAATATTCAATTCAAATTGTTGGAAACTGAAATGAAAATTCAGTTCAGCTATAATAGAATTATTTCAAATTTGAGAAGTTTAGTTTTGATACACCAATTTAGAAACAAAATAACCTCTTATTACATGTAAAAATAAAACTTAAGGCTAAGGCCGGTGTTGGGTAAGGGGTAATATTGAATTGTCGATGATTCCGGGTCGTGGAAATATCTAATGTGCAATGTAGAACGGTTGACCTTCCCTTCAACATCAAGTAATCCAGGATCTACCAAATATTCCCAACGTTTGTACAAATTAATATCTAGTTGCTTAATTTTTCAATTATGGTATATCTCATGTTACTCTTCGTAGCAACATTTTATTCAACAATAATTCATGGAATGAAATTAAGAGTATGTTTGTTTCAAGCTATAAAAGTGTATTCTCGGAAATAAAGATGTGAGAATGATTTATTCCTGTATTTATTATGGGTTAGAAAAAAATTCTGGATGTATTACATTTCTACAAAACAGTTATTCCAGATATAAGTAGTTTTTTTTTCTAATTTCCATAAAAAAGAGAGCGGGGCATTTTTTTTTCAAGAATAATAAACTTACTTCATTTCAAAATCAATAGTATTCAATACAAGAAGGAATAACCGAAAAGAAACGGGGACTAGTTATGAAAGTGACCACTCTAGCGAGTTTACGAGCAATTACATTAGTTTGTTTCCTAATAAACTTAAGTTTATTAAACCAGAAAGAAGATCCTTGCACTTGGCAATAATATCACCAAATTCATTTGAGTCCACACGATTGCCATTAACACTGTCTACCACTGATTTGCAATCCATCTCAAACAGAACAGCACCAAGGTTAAGTTGTTGAACCCAGAGGAGAATGGGACATGGTTAGGAACCTTAAACATTGTAACAAAAATACCAAAATATTTCATAACTTCCCCACTCCCCTTTCTTGTTCCAGGGATTTTCTTTTCATCATGGCTTTTTACATATTAAAAAGTGGAAGTTTGTGTTGTCATAATTGTTGTTTTATTTTATATTAAACATATATATTTTTTAAGTTTTATTTTATTAAATTGAAAAAATATTTGTATTATATATAATATATCAAAGAGAAATATAATAATTTGTATAAATAAATACTTAAACAATATTTATTAAATAATATAGTTATAATTAATCACATTATCTTATGCTATTTTATCAATTGCATTAAAGATGACATTTAAATAATTTTTTTTTACTGAATTTAAATAATATTTTATATATTAGATTTGATGTTTTTGAGAATTATGACATAAAAGTATTTAATTTATATTTTTATTCCATTTCTATTAATTATATTAAAAAAAGTGATATTTAATCATTTTTTATAACAAACGTATTGTAATAACTTTGATGTATATACACAGTTCACACCAAACAAATTTTCGAGTTATTCTTTGAAAGAGTTACCATATTTTAACGTCAAAATTTGATACAATGAATGACATCTTAGTTACTCTTCTCTTTCTTTATTTCATCGGTATATCCCCCAATAACTTTTTTATATCAAAATATCATAACTCTTCCCCCCCCGAATCAGCAATTATGACAACATCTGCTTTTTTCTCAATGACTTGGAGTCTTTGACAGAGATCGTCCTCCAACAAAGAGTGCCAGCAGCTGCAACAACAACCTAACCCACATCCCAAATCCTTTGATCTCACTCAAGCTCCTTTCTTTTCCACCTAAACATGTTCCCTTTCGATGATCAATAACCTGGGATTGGGAAGAACAAGAAGCAGCAGCAACAACATTCACCAAAACAAACCACATAGTTCTCAACATGGGTTCTGATCCTTTGTCTGCATTGACTTCAACAAAACCAACACCAATACCAACCCATGACCAAGAAGAACAAGACCCTCCTTCAACAACAGCTCTTCTTTCTTTCAACACTGACTCTTCTTCTTGTCCTTCTTCTTCTTCATCTTCCTCTTACCACAAACCTCTATTTATCTCTCTTATCCTCATCACCTGTATTTCTGTCTCAGCAGCCATTGCTTTTGCATTCCTCTTCTTCTCTTCATCACCAACAACAACAGCAGCAACAACAACAACATCGAATTCTACTCACACCCCTGTTCCTGCTTCCTTCAACACTGTGGAACTGGCTCGTCCTCTCAAAAAGCTCAAGCACCCTGTGGTCCTCTTGGTTTCCTCAGATGGGTTTCGATTCGGTTATCAATTCAAGACCTCAACACCCAATATTGGTCGTTTGATTGCAAATGGAACAGAAGCTGAAACGGGTTTGATACCAGTTTTTCCATCTCTGACTTTTCCTAATCATTACTCCATTGTCACTGGACTCTACCCTTCTTATCACGGCATAATCAATAACCATTTCTTGGATCCACTCTCCGGGGAAGCGTTTTACATGGGAAGCCATGACCCCAAGTGGTGGCTTGGTGAACCCTTGTGGGAGACTGTGGTCAACAATGGGTTGAAGGCTGCTACTTATTTCTGGCCAGGTTCTGAGGTAAATAAAGGTTCTTGGACTTGTCCTGTGAATTATTGTAGGCATTATAATGGTTCTGTTCCATTTGAGGAGAGAGTTGATACTGTTTTGAAGTATTTTGATTTGCCTATTGACGAGATTCCTGATTTTATGACACTTTATTTTGAGGATCCTGATCATCAGGGTCATAAGGTTGGACCTGATGATCCTGAGATCACTGAAGCTGTTGCTGGGATTGATAGCATGATGGGGAAGTTGATTAGTGGTTTGGAACAAAGAGGGGTTTTTGAGGATGTTAATATTATCATGGTTGGTGATCATGGAATGGTTGGTACATGTGATAAAAAGTTGATTTTTTTAGATGATTTGGCTCCTTGGATTGAGATACCGGCAAATTGGGTCGTGTCTTATACTCCAGTACTTGCAATTCGTCCACCTCCTGGCTATGCACCTTCAGATGTTGTTACTAAGATTAATGAAGGATTGAGCTCCGAGAAAGTTGAGAATGGGAAAAATTTGAGGGTGTTTCTGAAGGAAGATCTACCTAGTCGGCTCCATTATGCGGCTAGTGATCGGATTCCACCGATAATTGGTTTGATTGAAGAAGGTTTCAAGGTTGAGCAAAAGAAAACAAAGCACAAAGAATGTGGCGGTTCACATGGTTATGACAATGCAGTGTTCTCCATGAGGACCATTTTCATTGGACATGGTCCTCAATTTGCAAGAGGGAGGAAGATACCATCATTTGAGAATGTTCAGATTTATAATTTGATTACTTCTATTCTCAAGATAAAGGGTGCACCTAATAATGGATCTGCCTCATTTGTAGAGTCTGTTCTTCTATCTGGTGCATAAAACTATGCAAGTTTTGTTGGCTGACAGCACAGCAGCTGTGGAACACTAGTAAGTAAAATATTTGATTGCTAAGCTACATGATGTTGTGCTCTCTAGGAGAGATGCTCAAATCAGAAATAACATGCCTTTACATGGGATGCCTGAATTAGTCATGTGTAGTTGCACATAAATAATAAAGGCACTTCGATCTATTTGGTTCCGGTTTTGTTTGTTTTGAGCTGCACAAGTAGAGGGCAAGCTTAGCTTTAAGAATGTTTTATTTTGGATCTGTAAGTAATATACCACACAATTTTTGTTTTCTTGAGATAGAGTAAGATCCACATTTAGATATTTAGCTTTTTCTCATGTTCCAAATCTTTGATGTTTCCTTTGATTAAATTTGGATCAAGATTCTACTGGAACTACAGTTTCCATCTTTAAATATGAAATTGCTTTAATATCTCATACCTGTCGACTGATCTTCCTTTATCATAACTTCACTTACACATAACTGTCATTGTCTATATGAAGTTTAAAATTCAATTACTCGTGTCCGCATAAATTTCATGTTATAAATATCTGCAATATGCACAGCTCTGATAGGTGATATAAGGTGTGTATGTCTTGTCACTGACATAAAACTTTAATTCAGTGATTGATACACTGCCCTGCAAATCAATTTTTCTTTATTTATTTGAAGTATTACTTTATTCTGTGTTTGTTTGCACTTTCCAACGAGCCTAGTAGAAAATAAGAGAACGATTTTAGTCTTAAAGCCCACATACAATTAGGCAGGATTCTGTGTGGTTTTTGAGTTGACTCCCATATTCTCATAATCCTCCTCATTGTACACAAAGAGGGCATAAATCATTGCTTATCAAAATTGAATATATGAATCTGGAGATTGACTTATTTCCTACTTGAAAACGATAGTTGCTTATCAAAATTGAGGATAAGAATCTGGAGATTGACTTATTTCTTACTTAAAAATAAACAAAGCCTTAACTTCTTTCATTATCGGCGTAGTTGAACCTTCACGGCAGCCTGCTGGGGACATAGTAGCAAAAAAGCACCTTCCTTATGGCTAGTCCCCCAATTACCATTCAAGCATATAAAGTCAAGCAAAATGTCAGAGGTGCTTGTCTTTGTTCATATTGTAATTGATTTTGGTGGTTGTGTGATTAGATAATGCTACGTGTGTGCCTCTGCTCTGTGCTTTTACAATTTTGTTAGCCCATTGTTTTTTAGTTAAAGATGCTATTGATAACATTTTAACTTTGATAATGCTTTTAAAAAAAGTTATCAACATAAAATCTAGTGTTAACTAGCAAGTTTAAATATGTGTACAAATGTGTTTTAAGAAGTAGGTATGCAAATAAAATTATCCCATCTGAATATTAAGTTACTACTAACTATCATAATAAGCTCTATATATCCAATGACTAGATGCACATGGACAATATTTTCCTTTAGCTATTTGTTAACTGCTTTATACTACCTCCCTCTTCCGCTTCTCTCTTTTGCTGGCAGTGTTTCGACAGTATGTATGATAATACACCCCATTTTTTTTTTTTTTTTGGCAATGTTAATGAGTGTAATACTAGCCAGTGATTTCTTGTCAATTTTGGCATATGTTCAACAAGAATTATTTCGTTAATACCATATCAGGAACATGCTTCTACTTGAATATGATAGTTGCTTATCAAAATCGAGGATATGGATGTGGTGATTGACTTATTTCCTACTTGAAAATAAACAAAGCCTTAACTTCTGTCATTATCGGCGTAGTTGAACCTTCATGACAGCCTGCTGGGGACATAGTAGAAAAAAGCACCTTCCTTATGGCTAGTCCCCCAATTACTGAATTACCATTCAAGCGTATATAGTCAAGCAAAATGTCAGAGGTGCTTGTCTTTGTTCATATTGTAATTGATTTTGGTGGTTGTGTGATTAGATAATGCTACTTGTGTGCCTCTGCTCTGTGCTTTTACAATTTTGTTAGCCCTTATTGTTTTATAGTTAAAGATGCTATTCTCTATTGATAACATTTTAACTTTGATAATGTTTTTAAAAAGAGTTATCAACATAAGATCTCGTGTTAACTAGCAAGTTTAAATATGTGTACAAATGTGTTTTAAAAAGTAGGTATGCAAATAAAATGATCCCATCTGAATATTAAGTTACTACTTACTATCATAAGCTCTATATCCAATGACTAGATGCACATGCGCAATATTTTCAATGTTAATGAGGGTAATCCTAGCCAGTGATTTCTTGTCAATTTTGGCATATGTTCAACAAGAATTATTTCCTTAATACCATATCAGGAACATGCTTCTAGTTATTAAATATCTTATATTTCATAACTTTGAATGGAGATCTGGTACATTAGGCATTAGCTATTGACAATGGTGATCAAACACAGGAAGTGAATGATATGTGAATCAAAATTGATTCGTGGATTTGGGTTTGACTGTAAATACAGCTAATTGGAGGATTATACAATCAAAATGAAATTGCAGCTGCTCTATTTTAACTTGTATATGCTCAGTTAATATTATGTTCTTTCAATTTGTTGAAGATATTGATTCCTCAATCTGCACCATAAGATCATTGTTATAGAATGACAAGGTGTTTCTTTTCTAGAGATGAATCCTTGGCAAAGAACATTGGACATATTTGTTGTTTCAACCAATGGCATGTTTGAGGCTAAAATAGTTTCGAGATCATCTTGTGAAGCCGAATATCGAGCCACTACCTGTGAGGTCCAGCAGCTCCACTTTCTCCTCACAGATTTACACATTCCTCACCCCAACCCTGCTCTTGTGTACTGTGACAATAGTCTTGCTCTCCAAATTGTAGCCAATCCCAATTTCCATGAAAGAACTAAACACAATGAAATTGACCGCCATATTTTTAGGGAGAAAACTGCGGCCTCACTCACCTTTTTCGAGTTGTTTCATCACATCAGACTGCTGATTTGTTCACCAACACCCTCCCTCCGAAGCCCTTTTCCTGAGAGATTCTTGCCTCCACCCGGAGGAAAAATGTTTTCCCTCCACAATAGATTGCCACCATCCATTAATTATGTAAGTTCCAACATCACCTCAATGGTGCTTGATCCTCCAGGAGGACCCAAGAAATTTTCCCTTTTCCTCCAACCTTCTCAAACTGCGAATGATTAATATCCATTCACTGGTTTGTGGAGCATACCCATCTGATCTTTACCTCATTCAACACACCATCACCAAGTCCACCTACACATTCAGATGCTGACATCACTTTAACTGCTCCCGTTACTTAGTTGAACTTTCAGTTAAAACAGTTGCAAACTTGCATTTCAGTTATCAGCTCATCATTGTATATAAGCATCAACAACTACTGAAACTATCAGATGATTGTAACCATAGTCACCATTGTACAATTCAGCAATAGAATTTTTCTCAGTTCTCTCCATCCTTCTTCATTCTCTTTGATTCTTATTAGGCAGGCAGGACTAAAATTTTAGCCCTGTCAAACTCGAAGGCTGCATATCACTGCACTTTTTCATCAAATGAAGAAACACAATATGCTCAAAATCATAGCTTCCATCATGTTTGTTTAGAAAAATGAATTGTAACTGCTTATTTGACCACACAAGTGAGATTCAAATTAATTCAAGTAATGTTTGTTGGAGAGGATTTGTTTGTAAGTATATTTGTAAAACTGAATTTGTAAATATAAGTGATAAGAAAACTCCATGAAAAGTTAAAATAAATTATCATTTAGGCACGTTTGGCTCATGCTTATGGACTTGTGGTTAGGAAAATCCTCATATGATACCACAGGCTGCCATCTGGCCAGCTCACAAGTATGTACCCTTTGGTATCTTCACATGCTTGTATTTCTGACCTTTCCATTTTATGGTGCAGATTGTGGGATCAACATTTTCAACAAATTGAATGGGACATAACATGAACTAAGCAGGTAGAATTTAAGAAAGAGCAGCTGCAATTTGATCTTGATCGTACTGTATAATCCTCCATTCGTCAATCATCACAATCATCATTAAATACACAAAGGAATTTGTCAATTTGGATTCATTTATCATTCACTTCCTACGTTTGATCATGTCATCATAGTCCATAGGTAATGTTTAATATACCACGTCCAAGATCTCCATTCAAAGTTATGAAATATTTAAGGGAAAACTCTAAAAACCTTCCCCCTAAACTATGTGGACGTGAGCATCACATGTCATTTTCCTTATAATATAAGTGTGTAAAATAATATTAAAAACTATACAATTATAAAAACTAAAAATATAAAAGGTGTCTTGAAAAGGTTTCAAGTACATTGGAGGGTGCTCCACCAAATCACACTCTACAAGCAACCAAAATGGATGGCAAAAGGACGTGGGCCAAAAAGTACTGTCATGCTACTTATTTGGATACCAATATAGAGGATATACCACCATGCTCTGCTTTTGACAGGATAAAGTGATACTTCCCAACGGTGCCATTTAAAAGGGTTTTAAAGAAATCGGTACAATAGCCTTTTTTTTTTCCACCTAATACATGAGTAGCATTATTATGGATACCAAAAAGAAATTGGAGTAGGGAGCAAAAGTGTAACGTGAGAAACTAAGGATATATCTATTATTGATTAGCTGAAGTAGGTTAAGATCTCAATGTACTTTAACTAATCAAGGGGTGGATATACCCTTATTTTCTCACTTTACACTTCTGCTCATTTAAAAGATGTCAAAGTGAACCACAACCTGTGAGCTAATTCAACTCGCTTCGGGTTAGGTTGGATTGTGGTTTTTCTAGTTCATAAAAATTTGAGTTAGCTTGAATCCGTAGGTTACATGGTGGGTTAAGTGAGTTACAGTCCCCTAAATTTGAGACACAAAACAAATTAGATTTCAATTTCAAATTGAAATTCCTAACCTAACTCATGCTTTTTACTCTCCCTCTCACTTTTTACTCAATCCTAACGAGGCATTGTGTGAATGGTCCCCATTCAAATTTTAGAGAATTGTTTAAAAGTCAACACTTTTAGTATCATCTACAAATCATATGGTTTGATTAGTTTTTTTGGGTAAAACATAGGTATCCATATTGTTTAATATTAAAGACTCTACATTCAAAACCACCACATAATATTAAAGATTAATCACCCTATCAAGCAGGCATTGAGGAAGCCATAACTCGCAATATAGTATGGTCGGTAGAACTATTGGAGTTCGGCAGGTATGAAACCAGAGGGTTGTTGAAGGCTCAATGTTTATTTGATTTTGTTGTCGAGCTGTTTCTTGGACAATGCAATGAAGAAGAATAATGAAATCTATATGTGGATGGTTCAACCAATAAAAAAGGAAGCGAGACAAAAGTAGTACTCAACGGCTTGACGAAGTAACTTCGGTGAAGTTGTTGAAGTTCAGATTTCAAACTTCTAACAATCATGCGAAATATGAAGCACTCATAGCAAGGCTTGTGTTGGCCAAAGAAATAGGAGCTAAGGCTGTCAAGTGTCAAAGTGATTCCTGAGTGGTTATAGGATAGATTCTAATTTAGCAGTGATCTTAATACGGGTCCGTCTAAGGTGCACCACCCACGTGTCAGGATGTAGACCAATCATTTAGTCGGCTGTGTTAGTGGTAGTTTCTTTGACTTTTCAACCCAATTTCTAGTCAAATGTGTATTTCCCATGTATTTCTCATTTAAATATTGTCATTAAGTTATGTATTTCAAAATCCCAACTTAATACGGCAACGAACGGCAGTTTCATCGAGGATAAGGGAAGTTGGCGTTTCATTAACTACATAATCTTCTCTGGCGGGTTAGCGATGGCGTGCCCAACATCCACCGGCCAAAGATTGAGGTCGGGTTGGTGAGGGTGAGATCGAGAAGGTTTGGGATTCGTGGGTGAGGAATTGAAGGTGAGAGAGGGGGAATTAGGGGAAATCAGAAGGGGTGAGATCTAGGTGTTTGGCAACTGAGAAAATGAAAAACTCTAGAAAAGAAAGGGAACAGAAAACGAGGGAAAGAGAGAAAGAGACGAAGGAAGGTGCTGCTTGCGGAATGCAGAGGTTGAAGACAACGATGAGGCCGTATATGAGGTTGAAGACGACCACGAGGTTGAAGACGACGATGAGATTTCAACAACAGTAAATGTCTTACTATTTGTTAATTATTTTATTCATTAATACGAGTCCCACCTATTATAGGAAAATATAGTTCTAGAATACCAACAAGGTTTGACTAGCGAAAATGTAAAACTAAATTGAAATGTCAACTAATCCCATGTAGCAAAAATATTGGTCCGCATCCTGCCCTGTACACCATTTTGGTGGATGATACACTATAGCCTTCACTCCTTAACACATTTACTAGCTTATCTTATGAATTTGAGAAATTGTCAAAGCATGATGCATTATTTGAACCACAAAGGAATAACAAGGAATTATTAATAAATATACACCATCCATGAGTCATCCTTGACCATCGGATTCAGTACCAGGACCAGTCTTACAAATGATCATAGACCTACATCTTCTTCCCGTGAAAGAGTTTTATTATTTAAACTTATACATTCCCATTTTGTATGATTGCACCTAGTAGTATCAAACGTGGGAATACAAATTTCACTTTCCCGATTAAACAACCACCATTAGTTTTTTCTATCCGATGTTGTTTTCAATCCTGAGAAGAAGTGCAAAGAAATGTCTCAAAGTGACAATTGGGCGAAATGGAACGCAACATCATCCTCGCAGTTTCCTCCTGTTTGACTCTCGCTCCATCCTTCTCCACCAACACGCCACCCACAATCCGGTCAAAACCGCCGCCGCCGGCCGCGACAAAAGCCACCAGCGCCGCCTGAACCGGCCCCAAGCTAGGATTAAACGCCGCCGATTCCACATAAGACCCTTTATATATCTTCCCATCACAATCCACAAGAGCCACCCCAGATGGACAATCACTGTAAGGCGCATGAGACTCGTTCGCACCTTCCAAAGCCACAACCTTCAACTTCTCATATTCTAACTCCACCACGTTGTTCATGTCACCGTTACAAAAACCGTTATTACCGTTACAACAACCTCGCAATGTTTTGAGTGTTAACCCGTTGTGATGGGGTTCTAGAAGGAGAGGGGAACCTTCTGGAAGGAGATGGTGGGGTCCGAATTCGTGAGGGAGAAAGTGTGATAAAGGTGAGAATTGTTGGTTTTGGTTGGTGATGAGGATTTTGATGTTATGAGCGTGGCGGAGTTCTTGGAGGAACTGGCGGCAGTGGCCGCAGGGTGCGGCGGAGACGGCGAAGGAGAGGAGGGTGGGTTCGGCATTGAGGAGGAGGTTGGCGAGGAGGAACTGTTCGGCGTGGACGGAGTGGTGGAGCGGGAGACCCGGGAACTCGAGGTTCACGCCAACGAAGATCCGACCCGAGGATCCGAGCCCGACGGCGGAGACGTGGAAGTTGGAGATGGGTGGGCGGGCGAGGGTGCGGGCGGAGTTGACGAGGGATGGGAGGAGGTTGGAGGGAGTGAGTCCGGTGGATTCGGACATGGATTGGGCTTCGGATGCTGAGATTACGAATACGGGTCGATCCATGTTATTTTGGGTCCTAAAGAATTGGAAGTGGAAATGGGATGGATGGAAGGAGAGAAGGAGAATATGCTGCGATTGATTATATAGAGCGGAAGCGGGTGTGGATCTAATCATGGGAATGGGATGGGTCTTTTCTGCTATTGCCAGCTAACCTTTTGCTACGGACAAGGAGGCAAAAGTCCCATTCCCAACAACAAGGCAAGTCGTATATATTTCGTACACTTTTTTATTTGAATTAAGTTACCCACTCCGATCCTTTATATAAGAAATAAATGTGTATTTTTTTTAGTCCAAAATATAAAAAATATGTATCCATTTTCACAATATTAAATATTAATTTTTAATATTATCCATATTTATAATAAGATTTATATTTATGAGATATGTCAACTTTCCATACAACTGAGTTTGTTCATTAATAAGATTTATATTTATGAGATATGTCAACTCTCAATGTATTTCCTTGGTCTGTGTGTATTAAATGTGTAAAGCGGAAAAGTAGAGACGTATCCACCATTAATTAATTGAAATACATTGAGATCTTAACATATTTTATCTAATTAATAGTGAATACATTCTTACTTTTACAGTTTGCATACTTTCACCAGGGTCAGGACAGATCTTACAGCCCAAAGAGTGTTTACAGAGGTACTTACAGATTACCCACCAATGAGGTCCTCACATTGGCATACAACCATATATATATATATATATATATATATATATATATATATATATATATATATATATCTGTGTGTGTGTGTGTGTGTGTTAATGATGAATTGAAATTAAACTTTTTCTTTTTTTTAGTTTTCCTTTTATCTAGTGAAAGTAGAGTTTTTTTTAAATAACCTTTTTTTTTAAAATTATTTTCCACAATATCCCCTTTTTTTCAATTATGTACCAAAATACCCCACTTTTTGATACCAAGTGAGAAGTCGTTTTTTCAATCAATGACTTCTCAATGCAGTACTTTTTTTTAATTTCTTAATTAAAAACTTAAAAAACGAAAAAAAAATTGGTCAGAAGTCGTCTTTTGAAAAAATGATTTCTCACTAGTGTTTAAAAAAAAAAAACAAGTGAGAAGTCGTAGAATGAAAAACGACTTCTCAATGTATCAAAAAGTGAGGTATTTTGATACATAATTGGGAAAATGGTGTATTGTGGAAAATAATTTTTAAAAAAAGGTTATTTAAAAAAAAAAAACTCAGTGAAAGTATGAAGAATGTTAAATACTTAAATGTTAATTAATAATTATGTATCCCTTAAAACAAAATATTAATTATGTATGTGCCACTGCCATGCGTTTAGCACATGCATTATACTATACAAATTGAGTTGACATTCACTTCATGTGGTAAATGAAGTTCTGCAATCTTGGAGTGTACATTGCATCTGAAGGACTAGTGCAGTGGTTCTCCATATATTTTAATAATTTGGTCTCCATATAGAGAAGTCTAGAGAAATTTTGGTCAAACCTCTAGGTAAGTATTTTGTGCCTGTTTGGTAAAAATTTCTCCCACCGCAAACGGAGGAATTTGCCTTCCCAAGACACTTAAACGCAAATAATCATGTTTGGGGTTGTTTGGTTAGAAATTTCCATTCAAAATAATTGATTCCTGATGGTCAAAACTGAGTTTTGTGAGAGCAAAAATTTCTAGCTTTTCCGTTGAGAATAATTGATTCTGGATGTAGGACTCACAAAATTCTACATATTTACATCTCAAAGGTGATTTTACTTTATCATCCAAACAAAATCAATTTTTTCAAACTCCATTTTCCAAAATCAATCCTTCCAAAATCTATTCTATCAAAATCTAAACCAAACAGACCCAAATTGTCTGGATCAAACATCAAATACATGCTTTGTGTATTGATAATAAGTACTTATGGCTCGTTTCGTGACAGGGACGACCCAGGAATTTTGATTAGTAGGGGTAAGATTATATTATAATTTTTTTATAAGAAAAAATATATCAATACATAAGTGATAAAATGATGACATCATTATCGTTAAACCAAAAATTGAAGATTACAAAAACTATATCATCGCATACCCAAAAAACATTGAAGACACTTAAACACTATCAAAGTATCTCTTTCTATGTATGTGACCAAACAATCATTTAATAATTCATCTCACATCAAAACAAAACAAAAAATAATCTCGCATACGATTGCACATTTGATTCTTCACAAAATTCATTGAATGGAAACTCCTTTCAATAGTTGACAGTTGTAGTTGTCACAGGCAAAATCAAAACTATAACTTAAAAAGTAAATACACCATTGGATATACAATATGCTTTATAGAAATAATAATTAAAATATATTAGATAAATAAATTAATAAAATATAATTTATTGAATAAAAAAATTAATTATTTTGAAATAATCTTTAAAAAGACCATACAGCCCCCCTTCCTTGTCTGCACCTAAAACCCTAATTTTTCCAGCTCCACTTTGGTTTCTCTCCTCTACGATCGTCCATCCCGGATCTATCTGAGGAGTGTTTCACCTCCAATCAACCCCAACACCCTCACCGCCAGTGCCACAACATTCAGGTACTCCTAAATGCTCCGATTACTAGTCTATCACGTCTATCCATCTGGGCAATGTGTGACTTTGCATCTAAGCCCCTTTTTTGGAAGCCATCTTCTCATACCTCTCCTTTAACGATATTCCAGCTATACCCACTCACCTCTGCCTTGATTCGTCGACCTAAGTTGTAGCTTGGCACTCCATCTCTCCAAGATCTGTATCATTGGAAACCCAATATAATCAATATTCCTGGAAATTCCTCAACTCAGTGTGCAATTCTGGCAATAAAATCAAAACTCCATTCAATATGTATCATTGTGGCAACTCGCATGCAACAGCATGAAGCAAATCACAATTCATGGGATCTTGACTATATATATATATATATATATATAGTTGAATAAAACATAGGCCATCAAAGAATAATGATGAGGAGGAGGCTGTCGAAGAGCAGTTTGTTGGGTTCTAGAAATTTTTTTTTTAATATTTCAAAATAATTAATAAATCATTTTTTATGCAATAAATTAAAATTTTATTATTATTTAATATATTTTAACCCAGATGTAGGCCACATATGCAAGTTTTATTAATAAATTAATGAAAATTGGCTAGAGGGGTCAAATTTGCAACATTTAAAAACTTGAAGGACCAAATGTGTTATAAAAAAACTTTAGAGACCAAAATCACACATCAACGATAGTTAGATGATTAAAAGTGCAATTAAGCCATAAAATAATATGTATATTATGTTTTCTTGCTTATCAATAGAAAAACTTACAAAAAGAGGATGAGATGGCTAAAAGTAGTACAATCATTATATTTATATTCAAATACCAGTTATTACACTTGTTCACCTGGATCCCATCGTAATCTTTTGAAGAATTGAACTTTATCTAAATTGTAATCCCAATCAGAATTGACCCAAATTCCTACATAATGTTGGTCTTGGTCCAATATTCCCAAAAACAGTGTAATAAAAAAAGTGTGCATTATAAAAATGCACTATAAGAAACATCTATAAAGAATTTTATCTAAATTTTATCAATAGTTTAAAATTAAAAGTGAATACTCCAAATGAACATTGCTTGCCATTGTATCCATTTTTCATTTATTAGTCACTTATTTATGTTTGTGGTAGTTGTCATCTCAAGTTGCGTATTACTTTGTAAAGAGAAAATGGCGTCAAGCAAAGAAATGATATTGTCGAACTCATAAACTAGCATGCTTGCTTAATGGAATTTTTCTAAAGATAGTTAAAATTCGTTATTAAAGATAGTGAGGGTCCACGATCAGAAACTGGGCGCCGTCTTCAATGCTCCTTAATAAGGAGGGGTCATTGATGCTCCTTGTATAACAATCATTGATTTATTATTTATAATCCTAATGAAAATACATCAATGGCTATAAACAATTACCAACCACTATTCAACTGGTAAAAGCAAAAGAACCAAATTATGGGCAAGCACCCATTTCAACTTCAGCGTACTTGTAATGTTTTTCAATGAAAATAGGACATAGGTCATTTTATTTATATTTATATATATGTAAAATGTGGAATTGTATGGGACATTTTATTCTTATCAAAAAACAGTGTTGTAAGTATATATGTGGAATTGTAACTAAGTTGTATTCTTGTTAAAATGTAGTGAAGTTTGAGAGTTGAGACTGCATATATATTGAACCTTGATCAGGCTATTTATCATAGAAGAAAGACACCTGCCCAGCTCCCACTTAACACTTTTAACCTGAACTAGACAAGCTTCTCTTTGGCCATCATGATAGATCTCCAAGTATAATAAAATCCTCTTGTTCCCACATTTTGCAACACACTCTCATGAACAATTGAAATTCCTGTGCAATGTTAGGTTTAAAGCCATGGAGTGTTCCCCATTTAAGGAAATAGAGAAAGTAGTTTTCTTTACAAGTTCTTGTAGCAAGTGATATTCTATTTTTGCCTTTGTTTGGTTTCTAGTGACTGTTATATCATATATGGGGGTTTTGCTTTGTGCACTTGATGCTGCTTCTCCATTCTAGGAGTAGTATCTCTTACACATAGTTCTTTTTCTTTCTCTTTGTTTTTGTATACGGTTTGGAGTACACTCAGTACTCCCTATTAATACACTTTTGGCTTATAAAAAAAAAAAGTTTTCTTTACACAAGCAAGAATCCAGCCACTGAATTGTTGTGGAAATTTAAATCCATCTAATAGTTCTTCTAGGCTTTTTGAATATCAATCTTCATCAAAGAACACAGAAATGTTCCTCCCCCTATAAGCTCGAATTAAATCCTGTGTAATCAACACATTAAGCAGAATAGATTATCCTTCCACAAATGCAGCTTGAATTTCATGTATTCAATTCAATCAGGAAGAACCTTCTTCCTAATTTCCTCCAGTGTTGCCCTGTTGCCTATCTTTGCTTGAGTTCTCACGCTACCCTGTCAGTTATCTGAATCATGACTGTTCTAGAAACATAACCATCCATTTGTTATTAACTATGCCTATGCACAATCCATCCAAATTTCGCGTGCATCTGAGGATTTTTTGTTTCTTTATATGTAAATATCTTAACAAAAATCAGAACTTATTTACGTAATATATACAGGGTTCAGCTAATGTTGAAGGGTAATCTCCATTGCCTCTAACCTTACACAAACAGCGGCATTTTAAAATTTCAGTAGTCTCCAAATTCCCGACGATCTAATCTCATCTAAACATTAATCGTGCACTCTTGTAAATCAGAGACAGATGAACTGAGAATTTCTAATGATTGGAGACAGTATTCATACTTCATATTGCATGTCAGTTTTCAGCAATGTTAGAGATTTTGGAAAATTTAGTGGGTGCCCTGTAGGTGCATGCATGTCAAAATTGTGGATAGCAGCATGAAGTACCAACTTTTTATTTAAAATAAAAATACAAGAACTAATATAATAATCATATGCTACGAGGAATGGTTATTATTAGGATACATTCTATTCTCAGTTTTCACTGAGGTACAAGTATTAACTTGTTTGTTTGAACTTTGAAGCTGTACCACTTGCCTTCCATACCTGTTACTCCATTCGCCAAAATGAAAACATAAAAGAAATATATATACACCAAAGATAATCACTCTTACAGGGACAAGAAAGAAGATAACCAAAAAACAGTAAAAAGACTAAGTTAATTAAAAGCTTCGAGGTGTTGGGAGGAAACAGGATCATTAAACCCAACCCCGTTTGTAACGTTGGAAGAGGTCTTCTGTTTGAGCATTCTTGAAGGCGCTACAAGCAATGACATAGACCCATATGAGGACCACAACAGCCACAATCAGAATGATATTTGCTTTCCTCCATTCTTTCCTGAGGTTCCCCAGTAGGCCAGCCTTGCAAGCATTGCAATTGTAGCATAGCTGGCTCTGGTCATTGTTCCACAAGGAGCAATCTGGATCAGCCATAGGATTCACAGGGTTTGTCCACAATATAGGGCTCACATAAGTGTACCCGCATGCAGTGGGAGGTTTGCAACATCCTGACTGCAAAACCAATCAAACAAATTGATTAGCAGGAATAATATAAATGCAAGGCCGGCACAACATCTATTGAGACCTAAGACGAAGTTTGGGATGAGGCCTTTTTAAAATTAATAATAATATTTTATTAAAATTATTATATTTTTTATTTAATGGTTATCTTTCGAGTTTTTTGGTATGCAAAATCATTTATTAAAACACTATTTTTTTATTTATAAACTATCATAATTAGGGCATTTGGTTCCCCAGTGGCATCTCGGTGTATCCCACAAGCGTCGACCATTTGGATCGGCTATGAGATTAATTTTCGGTCGGTTGCTTAGAGCATGAAATTAATTATTGGTTTTCGCAACCTCCCAACCAAAATGTCTACACCAGGATTACTATTTTGTAAATTACTATATATTAACTACTAACTAGCAAGTAAATTTTTAAAATAAATAAATAAAAAATACTACCTAACTATATAATACTGCTAACTAGCAAGTAAATTTTGTCCGAGGCCTAAAGCCCTTGCTTGAGTTGCTTGGCCTAAGGGCCGGCACTGTATAAATGTTTTATTATGTGAACACCCCTAATGCTACACCAACATGAGACATCTGTTGGAGTGTAATTCAAATTAGTTAGTGGTTAAAGGGATAGTTAGAAGCTTGTTAGTGATTAGTTAAAGTTGTTATTGTTAGTTAGTTCAAAGTGCACAATAGAGCACTATAAATATAGTATGATGTATGTGTGTAATAGTGTGTGAAGTGAATAAAGATTTTCACTAAGTGTATTTTCTCCTATCTCTTTCTTCTTCCTCTCAATATTCTTTATATTTCATTTCTCTATTCTTGTGTAAGCGTACACTATGAGTGTGTGTTTCAACAACACCGCATCGCATGTGAGTGTGGCTCACTATTTTTATATGCTGTATATCAAATAAGAGAAGATAGAAATGTCTTGTGCTGATAGTTCAGGCTCAGTTAGTAAACGTTATGGACATGCACTAATCACATTATCCATTATCCATTATAAATGTGCCATTTTCAAATGACATGTCACAATCCGAGTGAATGAGACATAAAATGAGATATCATTTTGAGAAAGATGATCTCTATCTTATACAAAAAGAGTAACAGGATTCAATTCCCACATATGTTATAATTATATATCCCTCTCAATTTTCCTTTTTTATTCCTCGTCCCTTCCCGAGTTTCACTAGAGGCCACCCAGCCTACAAGATAGATCTAAATTTTGAAGAAAAAGGATAGAGCATGGAAAAAAAGAGGTGTAAACAACATTACCAAACTATGTCACTACGGAGGCCACAAGCTGGCAACCATAACATAACTTTTTATCTTCTTGTGCAGTAAAGACAAAACAATGTGGCATTAACATTTTGGGCTGATTACTTTAATATGGTCTACATTTGAATGATTTCTCTTTATGTGAATCGGTGAGTACTTATTTCAGCTGGCATGGACCTTTCCGGGGACTCAATAATTAATTCTTCATATAGAATATTGGAAATGTCCCACACAGCACTATTGTTTATTCAAGCTGATTGTCTTCAGCTAATAATTCATTCTCAAGTCATGCTGATTTAAGACACAGATTTTTTCCCCCCTTCTAAATCGACTAGGCTGATAGATTTATATGGACCGTGGTGATCTGCTGGTAGATCACATCATGCCGTGGGGTGCCTGTTAACCTCAAATTTCAAACAGAAAAAATAATCCACGACCTATATGTGGTGGGTGGGTCCATTTAAGAATAAGATGGAAAAGTAATTTGGAGAATTTACATGTTCTGACAAGTAATTTGTTAGCATTAAAATTTAATAATTTTTTTGGACATTTTAAAATCTAAATCTAGCAAACATTTTATTGAACCAGGAGTTTAATTTCTATGAACTGACAGTGTAAAGTTTTTCATACTATTAATTAATTAGAAATCATAACATGTATGATTTTTTAGGTAACTAGGATAAAAGACAAACATTTTTGAACAAACATTTAATTCAAAGTATTCTGTCACCCCATAAATATAAGGGATTAATCTCATGAAACACAACCGGCCACCTAAGTGGGATTATCCCCAACAATATTTTTCCATGCGTAAATTCATGGATCAAACAAAAATAATGTTATATATATTTATACACACTTCACTTCATATTTATATAATTATTCAAATCTATCTCTTTTTAGACATTCACATGATAATGTGAGAAGGCTGTGACCTGATGATGTGTCACTTAGAACCGTTGTTCACTTCTATTTTTATGAAGAAGCTCCATTGGTCCCACCGTCCCACTTAAAACATCACGGAATCTATTCTTTCCCAACCACCGTCATAATCAAGTAACTTCACTCACAAGGTCCCCCTTGGGACATAGTCTCCTGGTATTGGACCATTGGTAAGGAAGGATACAATTACCAAGCAATTGAAAGGTTATAGATTCATTGCTTTAATTTCCTTCTAATTCAAAAACTTATAATTCCTAATTTGTTCAAATAAAATACTTCTCAAATTGAGCCACTGGAAGTGTCCCTAAACATGTAACATGGTGTCATGTGATGTGGGTCTACGCCACGAGAAATGATTAATAAATGCCTTTAAAAAACCAAAATTCCTTGATGAAAATCAGGTAAATACTATTCCATGCCCTATTTATGAAAATTTGTGATTTTCAATATAAAAAAAATTATACATACCGGTTAGCAAAATCCTGACAATAATAGTATTAGTTTGGTTATTTGAACATCAAATTTTAGATACAATATATATACTAGTATATATTTATGGGTCATGTTAAGGAAACCAAAAAAAAAAAAGAAAAAAGTCTTTTTTTTTTTTGGATAAGCAAAGTAAAAAGTTATTGAAAACCTAAGTTTTTCATATTTCAAAATACACAAAGCATCAAGTCACAATAAAAACTTTCTTAATTTAGATCCTTAACCAATGTCTTAGGATACTGATTAGCATTCTCAGAGTCTAACTTACTTTTTATCTTATCTGTGCATACACACATTCCAAAAATACATCACAGAAATAAAGAGACACCGAATTTTGTGCCAACTTGATGTTCAAAAATATCATTTTTCTAATGGTTTACACCTTGTTTGTTTCCAAGAAACGAGAAAAAAGAAAGCCACCGAAGGATCGATCTGGTGAGTCCCGAGTCAACTCCTGACTTCGCAGTGCAAGTACAACAGAAAAGTCTTGGCGACAACCAGTGCAGAATTCATCATTCATTGATTAACACTATGTTTGGACGTAGGAGAGGAAGTGAGAGGAAAAAAAGATAAAGGAAAAAAAAAGGTAAAAAATTGGATGATTATTTAGTTGTTTGGTTGAAAAGAAAATGAAAGGAAAGAAAACTAAAAGATACTAGTACACTGATACCAAATTTCCAAAGAAAAAAACTCCTTTTTGGGAAACCAGTTTCCTTAAGCTTCTCAAAAACAGTGGCAAAGAGAAAGAAGCAGATTTCTCTCCATCTTTTTTCTCCATTCCAAGCATATAACATACCAGTAAATTAAAGTTAGCATCTTAGTTCTAAGAATTATTGTCCACTTACAATTTATTTTTTATCTTTACGAATTAATTCTTAAATTTATAAAATTCATATCAACACAATCATTTGGTGTCTCATTTTAATCCTAATAAAATTAAGGACGAAACTGTAATAAGTAGCTAATAGAGGGACTTTACCTGTAAAGGAGAGATATGAGAATTGAAGAACTGATCAGCAGTGATATAATTCTGTGTGAGCTTAATGCAATCATCAGAATCAGCCAAACACGTCCTAATCTTCTGCCAACGCCCGGAACTCGTAACATAGTTCCTCAACCAAGCAGAGAAGCCGTCAAGCCTGTACTCCTCGTACGCTCTTCCCGGAACACCGTAGCTTCCATCGGGCCTCGTAACGACGAACGCGAATACGAGGAGAACGAGGAGGAGGACGATGAGGAGTGCCATGGTGAAGAGGTAGAGAGCCAAGAGACCCTGCTTGTTCCAGTAAGCACCGACGAAGCCGGAAAGGGAGACGAGGAGGATGAGGATGCCGAGGATGACGACGGGCCAGCGGAAGTTGTGGATGCACTCGTTGTCTGGCTTGGATGCGAGCCAAATGCCGGAGGCTATGATGGGGACTGAGGAAAGCATGGCTATGAAGTTGAGAAGTGCAGTGATGTTGTTGCTGACACCCATGGGAATTTGGGAAAGTAGGTAACTAATTTTTGCTTTTGGGATTGCAGAAATTGGAGTTTTTGGGATTTGGAGCTGGGAGGAAAGTGAGTTTGGGGGAGTGTGAAAGAGATTAGTTGGAGTGGGGTTGACCGGTGGAGACAAGTAGAGGAGGAAATATATGATTGGGGTCCAATGCTTAATGGATGAGCTTTGGACTTTTGGTTTCAAAAATGATATCCTGTAATTTTTTTCCACATCCTTTTTACCTGTAGAGCAAACAGGAACGCTAATTTTTTTTTTCATTTCAGCTACTTTATTTTAAAAAATGTTTTCAAAATAATCTAACATATTTGGTACCTTACTTATGTTTGTAAAAAAGCTTTTTTTGAAAAAGAAAAAAATTATTTTATGTTATTTAATTTGCTTTAGCTTAAGATTGTTGTGATTTGCTTATTTTTCATTCTCAAAGCACTCTTCCCTGTTTACCCTTACAAAACCAACTTCTAAATAAATATTATTAAATTATACAAATAACTTCATACCATTTTTCGTAATTAACTATATAAAAGTTATTTTACATCACCCAAATGAAATAGATTATCTTAAAATCACTTTTCAGCAAATAGACCCAAACAAAAACAGATTCTTATTATAATCAATTATCATAATAATCGATTATCAGTATAATCTTTTTTTTCAACTTTTCCAAACACTGTTACTTTATAAACCACTGTGAGTCCGTGAGTAAATAACCAATAAATGATTATAAAATATGAGTGCCTTTAGGACATTGTTTGAGAAACTAAGAAAGGAAAATGTGTATAAAAAATGATGTATTTAACATTTTGAAAAGTGTTACACTTAATTTTTTAATACAAATTTTTCTTTTATGGATTCCTTAATTAATATCCTTAAGGCACTCATTAGCAATGCCCTACAAAATATATCTAAAGTTTTTGGTTTTAGTCTTTTAGAGAATAAATATGTCGTGTTTTTGGCCTTTATGCCCTGGGTTTAGGTTATATTTTGGTGATGTTTAACACGAGAGCCATTGTAAGATGAAATAGAATATATGAGTTTTGTTTTATATTTAATGTATTTTTCAAGAAAATTTTACTCACGGCAAACATGTTTTTATAAAAATGAGTTTAATTCCTACACATTATTAATATAAATTTTTTTACACTGTCAACCAATCAGAAATAATGGTATGAGTGTCTTTTAAGGTAGTTAATATAAGAGTCAAACATCTTAACTTATGTGGCAATTTCTGATTGATTAACTGTGTAAAAAATATTTCTACTGATAGTACATACCAATTAAATCATGATAAAATAATATTGTTTTCTTTACTTTTATTTCTCTATCCGACCAAAGGAAAGATAAAACTTTATTTTTCTTTATCTTATACATCTTAATTTTTTTATTTTATTTAAATTCAAACAACCAAAAAATCTTATTTTTTTTTTCTCTTTTACTTTTTCTACTCTATTTTTTTTTTCCTGATCCAACCAAAGCATTAGTACAATTATTATTTATAGAACAATTTATTTAACTATTTTTTATATCATATTTTTTTTTTGAAAGATTTTTTTATATCATATATCAAAGTAGTACTATTCACAGCGGACATGCTGTGCTACTGCTACATTACTATTATGAGTGTGTTTGGGAAAAACTGGAAAAAAAAAGGTTATGCTGATAATCTGTTTTCAAATAATCGATACAATAATCGATTATAATCAGGATCTATTTTGTTTGGGTATATTTGCTGAAAAGCGATTTTAAGATAATTTATTTCGTTTGGGTGGTGTAAAATTAATATCTTTTACATAGTAAATTACAAAAAAGGGTATGAAGTTATTTGTTTATAATATTGGATGGAAAAGTGAATAATATTTATTTTTTAACATTAGAATTTTTATAGGATGTTCATTTTAAAATTTACGAATTCAAGGCTACAATTTTTATTATTAATTAAGGATTTCAATTTATATAAAAAAAATTGTTATAAAAAAAATTACATTTTTAAAAATTGAGCATTGCAGAATTATTTTAACGAGTAAAAACTTGCTCTTTCATTTTATTTTCATTATCCTCTAGAAACTTCGGTCCCTTTCATTTTATTTCGTTACCCTCTACTCTCACTCTCCCTTTCACTCATCTCCCTCTACTATCCCTTTCTGCGTCTTTGTGAGAGAAGCACTCAGCTTCCTCTATCAGCGACCCCAGGAGGAGGCCGTTGGTGCCTTGCTGCTGGCGATGCGTGAACGGAGAACCCAAGGCCGCCTTGGTCCTTCACCTGCTCGGCGCGGCACCGAGAGAGGGAGCAGGTGGCGGTGGCGTTTCTGGTTTGAACGGCGGTGAAGCTCGCTGAGCACGACGGCATCGTGGTGGCTGAGGCAAAGCAAGGAGGGATGGCGGAAGGAGACCAGATCCGAGTCGGACGGTGGGCTTGGAATTAAGGTAAACAACCCTCTCATCTCCTCCCTTGCATGGATCGGTGGCTGACGCAGGCGGTGGTTCCGGTGGTGCTGCTACGCGACGGTTCCGGTGATGCTCCTCTCAGATCTGGGTTTTTTATTTTCAGATTTGAGTGAGATTTGTTGTGAGATCTATTGTGTTGGGATTTATGATTTCTATATTATTTTGTTTTTTCCAATTCATCTGATTTCTGGAATGCTATCCTTTGTATGACTTTTGATTTTCATGATATGCTTCTAGTTGTTCTAAGGTAGCTGACACTGGTTGTGAAGAAAGAACGAAAGAACTGGGTGGGGGCAAAAACGGGAAGAATGAAAATGGTTGGAATCATCTAAAATAATTTAAGCAAACCATTCCAGATTATCATAAAGCAGCTGAAATTATCATAAAACAGTTTTTTTAAGATTTCAGTTTTTCTCCCAAACACATTGCTTATTTCATGTTTCAGTTTTTTGGGTAAAAAACAGCTGAAACTAGGGAAAATAAGCTGTCCCAAACAAGCTCTATATAGCTTGATAAGGTGTCGGAAATGTTGAAAACTAGACTTTGATCGCGTGTCCGCAAGGGGCAAATCATAAATGTTTTCTTTTATTTTTTTATATTTGTACGAATACAATAGAAAATAAAAAAGATATGATAATGACACATGGAAACTAACACATGACAAATTTTTCTTGTATGGAGGATTGCTTTCTAGCATACATAATAGATTAAAAAAATAAAAGTAAGAACAAAATTATTTAGCATCATTATGGAGATAAGCTTATTAAAAAATACTATAACTTAGTGCTAATTATGATATACTTGTTAGTAATTTAAAATAGTTTTAATTTTTAAAAATAAATTAATAACTTAGTGACATATATTTTTTATGTTACAATATAGTGTTACATATATATCCTTTCTTAATGAAATTAAATTTTGTTTTAATAATCGCAAAGATACTGGTCAAGATGCAATATTTTTACCAATTAATGGTGCCATTATATGTCAAATGTAAATCATATCGTTGGGCATTAGTTACACATGCACTTTTTTTTTTGTTTATTGTCTCCTTTTGCTATGATAATAAATTTCAAAATTCATAAGATCAAAATAATTGAGAAGTAAATGGAAATAAAGTTATTAAAATCACATGTCTCGGTACAGTATCTGATATCTTCCAGTGTCTTTCTCTGATTTGCATTGAGCAAGTCTTCTTCAATAGAAATCTTTGGAGAACAACTTATTTGACTAAGAACTCTTTTTCCAAGATCATTATTTTCAAGAACCCTTTCATGGCATAAATACATTATTGAGTACCAAATAAAAAATAAAAGAGTTATAATATATTGACTGATGTTGTTGGCAATCCCACCTTTTTTTCCCTTCAAATTTTCAACTTCTCCAATCTCAGGATTGAAGATAAGCTTGGTTGAATGCATGACATTTTGAAGACTAACATTCCCTGCTATCATTTTGACAGATTAGGCAATATAGGTTAAATTTACTTATAGCATTTGATATAAGAGGTTCTAATAAACCAAAAGGTACCATTGTAAGTCTTCCATCTTCACGCCTTGAAAAGCAATGACTGAGTTGAACTGTTTGATAGCATTTCCCAAATCCACAAAAGCGTTGGAAACAAATATGCGTGGTGATTGGGATTAAACTTAAAAGTAAACATTAGACTTTTCTTTTTTTCGACCAAGAACATTAGACTTGAAATTAACTTTTTTATATATTAAAATTTGTATTTATTATGCATTTTAAATCAAATATCAAATTTGAAATCAAATCTATAAACAAATAATTATCCTAGATAAGTTGTTATAGTGTTACTTGATTTATAAAAATGATAAAAAGAGATAAGGTAAGTACTTAGAATCAGTTATTTTTTAAAGGAAGAACTATATAGATTAGGACAGAGATTAGAAAATTTACCCAAAACAAAACAAAACAAAAGGGATAAGATTGAAGCAGAACAGAAAGATTTACTATGCTGAAAATTAAAATTGAAATAAAGTAAATATAGATTTACGTAACTAGCATAAAATACATTTAAAATTAGTCATTCAAATAATTTAAATACATTTATGAATTTATGAATTATTTAAAAAGTGAGATTTGATACATTTATTCAAATTTTAATTTTAATTCACGTAATTTAAATTTAATTTCAACTTTGATAAGATTTACGTATGACCTTAAATTTGAAATTAAAATTGAAATAAATTAAATAATTAGATACGATTAGTTACATTTAAACTTTAAATTTCAATTTCAATTTCGATAATTTTCATTATTTTTTATTTTTAGTTTGTTATTTTTTGTTAAGTTTATAAATACAATAATAAATCAAAAAATTGTAGTGTTGACACTTGGCATATGATACATGACAATATTTCATGTATAAAGAAGATAACACATGTCAAAACTATTTTACATAGGGGATATATTTATATTGTTTATAGATATAAACAGACACAAAAAGAAGGAGACGAAAAAGCCAAAAAGGGCGTCGGGTAAACACGGAATTGGAGAAAGGTGCAGAAACATCTGCCGACTTTACACAATTTAAGGTTTCACTACTTGAACTGTTTATTACTCCATCCAGTCTTTATTATAGCAAAAAGTCCCAAATTTTTTTATCTAATATATAAATAAATTTTGTTTTTTAATGACTCATTTAATGATATTATTCTTAAAATACTCTTTATTTAATATAAATTTCAATGATTCATTTAATGAAGATTGAAGTTTTAGATGAAGGGTAATTTAGGTGATAAACCTAATTTTTTACAAGATTCAATGAGATTAACTAACCACATTAATATGTGTGTTTATTTAACTTTTGCTTATAATAGAGACTGGAGGGACTGCTTAACAATACAATTTTGCTATTGTCCAAAAAAAAAAAACGATTTTGCTATCTTGTAAATGAATAGAAAAATGTTATATTATTAAAATTATTTGATTTTTATTGGAAAAGATTTGAGTAGCATTTTCACATATTGATATTTGTAATTCAGTCTAAAATTGACCTATCAATGATGGATGGTCACCATCCGTTGCATGCAAACATTAGTCCATTTATCATGTAGTACAAAAATAATTTAATTCAGTAAATGTTACAATTACATTTCATAATAATCATAATGAAAGCAAACAAATGCATACTGGCCCTCTAGGTTTGAAATACTGAACTAAATTATTACTTTATTTTTTTATGCTATAAAAGCATATCAAATTAAAGGAATAGTTAATTGTAAAGTTGGCTTCTAATATAAGGGAACAAGCAAGTCCCTCATTGTGAGGGAGCAAAAATGACTTCTTGTTGTAAGTTATTTTGGGGGTATATTTATAAATTAAAACTTTATATAATTTGACCATTTAAATTTGTTATTTACAGTTTAGTCCCTATTCATTTTTCTCCTTACACTCAAATTTTCTTCCATTCTCCTTCTCACTGCCGCCATCCTCCTGGAAAGATTTTACTTTTAGGCACATTGTCCTTTTTTTTCTTGTTAATCTACTTACTTAGACAAGGAAAAAAAAAGAAATTAACTTCCTTTTGTGTTTCTGAGAATTGTGATTTTGTTTGATGTACAATTGATGTAATGCATTGTTATGCGGTGGCCATATTTGGAAAATTGTTTGGCATTAATTTCTAGTAGTGCTCCTCAATCTACTAAGCATTTGGGGATTGCAGGCTTTAGTTATCCGAGAGATTCAGAGTCATCAACCAAAAAGATCGAAGCCTTAGATTTGAAATCACGGACCTGTTTTCTATAAAACGGGTCTTTTAGACCCGGCTAGAGGTAGAAGATGGTGGGGAAAACGTTGCTTTGAGTTTTAACGTTAAAATAGAAATAAATGTAAAGCAATAGCACACTTCCTTGAGTGGCACAACAGTTGGCAGCTTAGCCCTTTCTGTAAGGACTTCTACTTAGTAACAACTTTGATCCTCATACTTGGCTAGTTTTAATTTTTTGGGAAAAGTTCATGTTTTAGAATAAATTAATAAAACGATAACAATGGAAGTGGGTTTCGAACACACAACCTGCGAGTGTCAAGAATAAGTGCTCACATTAGGCTAACATTAAAGTTATGTATAGTATTGTCTTTTATTTATACATAACCTATTGTTAAAGTCACTCATCTCTACCAAGGTTCTCTGAATCTCTGGTTGCGTAACTTCTATTTTCTTCATCTTCTTGTTGCGGTTCAACAGAAATTTCAAATTCTCAAAAGAACGAAGCTTGTTGTTATTATCATGGCGAAAAGATCATCAATATAATACGTCCACCCAACATCAACATTAGCAATGCCACTGTGAATGTTCCTTCGACAGCGAAGATGAACCCTAGCTGTCGCCGCTAATCATACGGACACATCGCCTCAAAAATCTCAACGCGAACATAACAAGCCCATGTGCAAACAGTGTGGCAATGTTGCTCGTTCTAGCGACATATATCACCCAATGCAAACAATGTGGCACTGCACTTGTGTATCAGAAGGGAGAGGAGATCGAAGAAGAGAAGAATTGGGTGACATGAGCTTTGTGTGAATGAGGATTAAGTTGCAATTTATAATTTTATTAAATTATAGAGGAAACCTATATTATCAGGTTCAAGTAAACAATCCAGACCATTCAATTTTTTAACAATAAATTTAAGGGCTGACTTCTACTTCCTCACCATGAGGGACTTATTTGCTCCTTTGTGGTAGAAGCCACCAATTGTAAAGTAAAAGGAGTGAATCTACATTATTAGATTTTGTATGATTGATCAATGTTAATAGATAAAGTCATATCATTTTTTAAGTAACAATATGATCTTAAGAAAAAATTTATCTTAATTATTTATGTATTTATTCCTTTCACCTCTAACAATAGATCATCCCTCTGAATAGATATATTATCCACTATATATATATATATATATATATATATATATATATATATATATATACTATCCTAAACACCTAGTTTGTTTATGCTATCAGAGAATAACATTTTGTTTGCATGTGCCTATTCATCCAAACAAAGCAAAGAAAATGATGGATAAAGTTAAAACATCATGTATATATTTTTTCAACTGCTGGAATTAAAGAACATATATGTCTTTGTTATTCAACCACAACAAGGAAAAAAAAAATTAACAAACGAAATGCGTCCTCACTCCTCATGTAAACATGACTAGTGAAATTAACTAGACCAAGGGTAATATAATGTAATGGTCTCTAAAACCAGAAGATTATCTAGTGCCCATTAGTCATATTCTTCAAGGATTCGAATCGAGGACCCTTTTCACCAAACTTAGTGCTGCCATAAAGCTTCAAATACTCCCCAAAACTGAAATTGCTTGGGTACAAGAGTCTAGGAGCTGGGGAAATAATGGCTTCACCAATTGGGTTATAAAACGTGGCAATAGAGATTCTGCTTCCATTCTTGTCAGGCATGACCCTATGCACAACACTTTTATACAACCCATTGCTCAAAACTTCCACTTGATCACCAGTGTTCACAAAAATAGCATTGTTCTTTGAGGGTGGAATCCCCACCCATTTTCCATCTTTGAAGAATTCCAAACCAGGGACTTGGTCATCTTGTAGCAGCAAGATGATGCCACCAGCATCTGTGTGCTCCCTAAGTCCTCTAACAAGTTCTGGTTGTGGACATTGAGGGTACTTGGCCACTTTTGTTCCCACAGCAGGACTTTTATTACTTCCACAAAATGCTTCCTTGATGTAACTTTTCTCCAAGCCAAGATTTTCACTCATGAGCTCAGATAACTTCTCTGCCAGCTGAATGAGTTCTGCAATGTACTTATCCATTGTTTGGCTGCATTCAATTGCATATACTTAATTATAGTCTCTGTAAAAAAGTGTATTTGAGACAGTGGGGAATGAACTTTTCACATGAATCTCTTACATGACAAGGTCATGTGAACATAGAGACATATAGATACATCTTTGTATCTATCTCTCTTTTCACTTAACCTTGTCATGTAAATTCACACGAGAAGATTCGTTCCCAAGACAATGTGTGTGCATATGAGGATTTGTTGTCTCATTTTATTGTATCATATATTGTCCCCACCAATAATATCAATAATATCTTGCCATATATTCTATCATTTTGATATTATTATTGGTGGGAATAGGGTGTGGTACAGCAAAATAAGACAATAAATCTTCATCCTGTGTGAGAAAGTGGTCTAGGAATGCTATTGATATTGGAATAACTCACCAAAGCTCCTCAGAGGGGTTTGGAATTTCATTTATGTTAGAAGTGGGACGATGCCAAATGAAGAAGGCACTTTCCCAATCTATATCAGAGGTGTTCTGCTGTTTCTCCAACCTCTTTGCTATCTCAGACTGGTAGAAGCTTTCCTTCAGGTTTTCCTCATAGTATGCATTAATTAGCTGCTTCACCTTCTCCATCAAGTGTGTGTCAATTTCATGGTTCTCAATCTGCACAACCAATGTGTTACATAAAAAGTTCTTAGAAATTAGAAATGATGAAGAGGAAAAATAAAAGAGGCAGGGGATGTTGCAACTAAAACAAATTCCATTCTCTATACCATAAAAAAGCCCCATTTCTCACAAGCTTCATGCAGTAGAGCCATGGTATCAGCTCTCTTATCCCCATTGAGCTTGCTGAAATCTATCACAGGAATCTCCATCTCTGTACTAGATACTTAATATTTGTTTGTTGAAGATATGTTACATATGTTACAGGATTGGGGTATATATAGAGCTAGATAAGACTTAAACCAATGTCAATATTGTAATTACAAGCTAATTAATTATATTGAAAGTCTATTGTTAGCTAAGACTGATAATGATTGAACATTTTGTTTTAGTGCCCCAAGAATGGCTACAATGATGCATAAGCCATTACGTTGCTCTATCATGTGATCATGTACAATTTTTTATTATTATGTTCCAATGGTCATCAGATCTTCCCTTATACACAAAGTTTTGGTTTCTTTCACTTTTCAAAGGAAAACTTCCCACCCTTTTTAAAGTCCAATTTTAATCGTCCTTATCTAAATCTAAATTATTATAATACAAAACGCAATAAGTTTACTGTAGAATTTCACTGTAGAGGACAGCTGTCACCCTAATATCCCACCACCTCTGCAAGTTCATGCCTAACTTGTTCTTTGTTTTTTATAAAAAAAAAAAAAATTATAGAAGAAGGCTCTGGACATTTTGTCATTGAAACAATTTCGGATACGCTACACCCAAAAAATATATGCTCATCCAGCATGCTTCTTCTCCAATTTGTCGTGTTTGTCTCCAACTACATATTATTATAATAATAATATTATTGTTAGACTTTAGAGGCGCATAGACATATGCGTTTATACTTTATATATTGTAATTTAATTATAGATTTAATTATTGAGTTGGATCCTAAATTATTTAGAAATTTTTAAGTAGGTCCCCAAATTAAAAAAGTTTCTAATTAAGTCCTTAAATTTATATAAAATTTTCAATTAAAAAAATTCCAATTGGGTCCCTGAAATTATATTAAATTTTCAATCGGGTCCCTAAATTTGAAATGTTACTATATAAATTAAAAAAAATAAAAAAGATAGATGATGAAATTTATAAAAATAAAATAAAAAATCAGTTTGGCATAATAATAAAATGACAAAAGATGAATATGAGAGAAAAACTCACTATTTAAAATAATAATAAAAATAATAATAATAATAAAATAAAAGCCAAAACTTAGTGAGAAAAGCTATTGTTTATCATAATAATTAAATAAAAATAGATAAATTGAAAAGACAAAATTTAGTTCTTGAAATAATAATAACAAAATAACGAAATATGAAATTGTGCTAGAAAATTCATGCTTTATAACAAAATAATAGAATAAATAATAAATTAAATTAAATAACTAAAAATAAAATTCACAATCAAAATAAGATGTAATATTTACTTAACTAGATTCTTTATTTTATTTATTATTTCAAACAATGATTTTTGTTGTTAAATTATATTTTTTTTTTCTTAAATATTGAATTTTTTTTACTAAGTTTCATCCCTTGGTATAATATTAGAATAAAATTATTTCAATTAATGACATTCTCTACTAAGTTTCATCTTTTACTATTTTATTTTCATTTGAAACATTTTTTTAATATACACTTAATAATATATTACTATTTAAAAATGTATATTTCTTAGTTAAGGTTTATCAGTTTAATCTCTTAATATTTTGTTATAAAAAATGATTTTTCTAGCACAATTTCATATTTCCTTATTTGTTATTATCATTTCAAGAACTAAATTTTGTCTCTCAAACTTTTTTATTTAATTAGTATGATAAACAATAAATTTTCTCACTAAATTTTATTTTTTATTTTATTGTTATTATTATTTTAAATAGTGAGATGTTTCTCTCATATTCATATTTTTTCATTTTATCATTATGTGTGGTAGTATTTTTTTTTCTTTCTAAATTTCATTATCTATCATTTTATTTTATTTTATATAGCCACATTTCTATTTTGGGGACCCAATTGAAAATTTTACATAAGTTCAGGGACCCAATTAGAAATTTTTTAGTTTAGGAACCCAATTGAAAATTTTATATAAGTTCAAGGACCTAATTAGAAATGTTTTAGCTTATAGACCTACTTGAAAATTCTCAAATAGTTCAGGAACCAACTCAATAATTAAATCATAGTTATATGAATAATCCTGACAAGTTATGCGATGTGACTTTGTTATTTGCAACTTGACTTTTGGATTTTATTTGTTTATTTTCCTGCAAATGTTATGTGGTATGCATAGATTTTCTTTATCTTTTTATATAATTTTATAAGTTAGTTGGATATACTCCTCCGCGCTTCTATATTCTTTACTATATATGCCAAGTAGCAAGTATTACTACATATCCGGAGTAAAGTTATTTGGGAAAAAACAATGACGAATGCACGTAGATTCATGGTTTAAAGGAAGGATTTTATCCTGAACTTTCATATATAGATTTTTTTTTTTATATTGACTGTTTCTAATTGACAAATCATTAGTAAGATAGTGCTCTACTTATATAGATACTTTTTATATTGACTATTGTATAAATCATTAATGTCTATTTTTTATTTCTCTGCTATGTGCTTCTTATGTCAACTTACATTCCTGATGTATGATTGTTATGTCCTTAGGATAGTCAATAAATGAAAATTTATATGAGAAATGATGTTTTAGTATTTCAAAAAATATAACACTTATTAGTATTTTAATACAATTTTTTTTTTATGGACTCTTAACCAATATCCTTAGGACACTCATTAGCAAGATCCTAAAAATTAACCGAACCCGTGCGATAGCACGGAACCATTCTAGTTGATTTACACAGGAAAATATCTCAACCAACTAGTATTATTCTCAATGAAAAGTTTCTCTGGTAAATAACTATTCAACTATAGCACAAAAACCAGGGGCGGCTGCACAGAAAAGGTTTCAATCAAACAAGCAAAATGCAAAGAGGGAATGTAGGTCGAGCAAATGGAACCAGGGGGCGCACATGGTCTGTAAAGTTATAAGATTTCCAAAAGGGAAAACTAATGTGAAAGACTATTTTAATCTTATTTTGACCACATGCTGTTGCAACATGAACATGATGAATCAATCACTCACTAGTTTTGGTCAGTATAACTGTAACGAGACAAGACAAAGTAATTGTAAGATGCAACTATTAGTTTTAAGGGATATGACAACTTGGTAAGCGCACATAGTATGCAAGATCCATGGTTTTTAAACTGTAAATAACTACATAACTAAACAGTAATGTATATTATCAATTTTATGCTGCCAAACTTGACCTTAACAGACCAATGACCATATGATGTAATCAAGTTCAAGTCAAGCAAACGCTGCTGACTCAGTTAGAGGAATCAAACACGATATGAGAAGAATGAGGATTTTCAAAATAAGGGTTGCTTAATAAGATAGGATCATAGGAATAAAAATGGGAAATTGGACAGTAATGAAAATGAGGTATGTATTTAAATTTATATGTTTTTTCAATTTCAATAGGTATGCCTTTATCCACAAGGGATCAATCAAGTGATACGTAAGTGGCTGAGGGTATTCTTTTTAATGTCTTTTCTTTATTAATTACTTCTTAAACATACCCTATATGACTATCATACATAGTTCGTGTGCATGATCTAACCACAGCAAACGACTTTAACATGTTAGGTAATGATACAACCTGCTTATCTCAGGAAGATCAGGAAGAAGCACTCTTCGAGTGAGTGTAAACTCCTTAAGAATTTTGGGGAAGAAGAAGAACAGATATTGAGAGAAGAGAGAAGAAATTCCAGTAAGAGAGAGAGTCCTGTATATTCATCATATCCTAATGATTCCCTTGTACAGCCTATATATGGCAAAAAGCATAACAGAATAACAACCTGATAAAAAAGTAAAGGAATAAAGCGAGTAAAATTGGTCACACCCAATGTGTGCGAGTCAGCCATGCACGCATGACTCTTTAACAGCTGATGTCATTTCTTTCTAACAAACAAAGTCCTTCAGCCAAGATGGCTTATTGGGCTTGCGTTTTGGGCGAGGCTGATTCACTGCTTCTGCCTCTATGGATTCACTGGGCTTTGCCTCAACATCTTCAGGTTCCTTTGTCTTAGGGGTCGTATCATTCCCCTCCCCTTCAAACAGCACCTTGTCCTCAAGGTGAAATGCAGGGTAAGAAGCGCGAAAGGCTTCAAAATCCTCCCAAGAAGCTTCTTCAGGGGGGCAGCCAAGCCATTGCACCAGAACTTGAGGCTGGGGTTTGCCTTGAACCAGAATAGTGCGTGTGGCACATATTGCAGTGGGTGTCTCAATGGGATGGTTGTCATGACTTGCCAAAGGTAAGTCCCGAGGGGGGAAATTACCATTTCCCTGGAAAGGTTTGAGGACAGATATATGGAACACCGGGTGGATGCGACTGCCTTCAGGTAACTGAATACGATATGCAACCTGACCGATACGTTCAGTTACTGGAAATGGGCCATAAAATCGTTTGGACAACTTGTGGTGGCGGTGTTGAGTCACTGAAATTTGCCGGTAAGGTTGTAAGCGCACAAGGACCAAGTCGCCAACAGCTAATTGAAGGTCGCGGCGGTGAGCATTACATTTCTCAGTCATACGGTGCTGTGCTGCCAAGAGGTTGTTCTTGAGAGTGTGTAACAGTTCATCACGGGTTGTGAGTGCCTCATCCAGGGCTTGGATGGAAGTAGACCCCCTAGTGTACATTGGAATGGAAGGAGGTTTGCGACCATAGAGAGCTTGGAATGGGGGCATCTTTAACCCACTGTGATAACTTGTGTTGTAGTGAAATTTAGCCCAGCCTAGAAAAGCCACCCAAGAAGAGGGTTTGTGTTGGGTGAAAGCACGCAAGTATTGCTCCAAACCGCGATTCACCACCTCGGATTGGCCGTCGGTCTGGGGGTGATAAGCGCTGCTCATGGCCAGCTTTGTGCCACTCAACTCAAATAGTTTACGCCAAAAGGAGCTTATGAACACAGGGTCGCGGCCAGAAACAATAGACCGAGGAAATCCATGATGGCGAACCACCGTCGCCACAAACAACTCCGCAACCTTTGAAGCAGTAAAAGCAGTGGGTAATGCACCAAAGTGAGCTGATTTAGATAAACGATCAACAACTACCATGATGATAGTGAGCCCATTGGAAGGGGGAAGACCGGTCACGAAGTCCATTGTAAGATCCTCCCAAACTGCCTCAGGAATCGGTAGCGGTTGTAAGAGACCGGCGGGGACCTGTGTAGAATATTTAATTTGTTGGCAAGTGAGACAAGAGGCCACATAAGATTCCACAGAACGGCGCATGTGGGGCCAAAAAAAATTTGCTGCTAGGCGAACCAAGGTGCGCTTGACTCCAGCGTGACCCCCACTAGGAGTATCATGGAATTCACCGATAAGTTGGGAGCATAAGGGTGAGTCAGGGCTGACCACATAACGACCTCTGTAGAGAACCAAGCCATGCAAAACCGTATATAGAGGGGAAAGAGTGCCCTGTTGAGATCGAGTATGAAAATCCAAGAGGTATGGGTCAGTGGCATTGTCATGTTGTAGCTGCTGCATAATCCCAAATGTTGGTCCCGAGACCAAGGCAAGGAGTGTGGGATGATTATTGGGCTCTAAAGTAGGCCAATCTGCCGGAACCCGCGACAATGCGTCGGCCACTCTATTAGACGCACCCGGTTTGTATTCAATGCGGAATTGAAACCCAAGTAACTTGCGAACATAAGCCTGTTGATCTGGGGTTTGTATGACTTGTTGTAAAAGCTCCCGGATACTTTTATGGTCAGTACGGATGACAAAGAAGTGACCTAAGAGATATTGACGCCATTTAAGGACAGCTTCTGTTATGGCGTGCAATTCTTTAATATAAACTGAGGAAGCTCTCATCTTGGGTCCGATTTTCTTACTGAAAAAAGCAATGGGGTGACCATCTTGCATGAGAACTACACCAATTCCCAGGTTAGAGGCATCTGTTTCAATGATAAACTCTTTGGTGAAATCCGGAAGGCACAACAATGGTGCTCCCACCATAGCCTGCTTAAGAGCCGCAAATGCAATGAAGGCATCAGGGGACCACTCAAAGGAGTCACGGCGGAGCAAATCCGTCAAGGGTGCTGCGATGCTTGCATAATTAGCAATAAAACGACGATAGTAACCAGTAAGACCCAAGAATCCCCGAAGTTGCTTCACATTCGTCGGCACGGGCCATTTGACCATGGCTTCCAGTTTACTAGGATCTGCATGAACCCCTTTGGATGAAACAATATGTCCCAAATATTCAATGGACTCCTGACAGAAAAGGCATTTAGAAAGCTTGACATAAAAACAATTATCCAGTAGGCAACTCAAAACCAATTCTAAGTGCACCAAATGATCAGCTAAGGATGAACTGTAGATTAAAATGTCGTCAAAGAAGACAATTACGAACCTCCTTAGATACTGAGAAAACAATTGATTCATCGTAGCTTGAAACGTGGACGGGGCATTGGTAAGGCCAAACAGCATCACAAGGAATTCGAAGTGCCCATCGTGAGTGCGAAAGGCAATTTTATAAGTGTCTTTCGAGTGTACCCTGATCTGATGATAACCCACGCGAAGATCTAATTTGCTGAAAACTGTCGCACCACCCAATTCATCCAACAACTCATCAATAGTAGGTATTGGAAATCTATCTTTCACTGTAGCAGCGTTCAAGGCTCTGTAATCAACACAAAACCGCCACGAGCCATCCTTCTTGCGGACCAAGAGAACTGGGGAGGAGAAGGGGCTATGGCTCGGAGTAATAATACCCTGTTCGAGCATTTCCCGAATCAGTTTCTCCATTTCTGATTTCTAATAATGTGGGTAACGATACGGCCTAACATTAATAGGCTTAGTTCCTGTCACCAGATGAATGCGATGATCAACAGTGCGGTGCGGGGGAAGGCCTTTAGGAGTTTGAAAAACACTTTGGAACTTGTGTAAAACTGCAGTAATCTCAGCTGGAAGATCCATGGGAAATACAAGTTGCTCAGAAGGGTCCGAGGGTGGCTCAGGAATGCAATTGGTAAGTGTGAAAATACCAGAAATTGCATCACTCTGGACCAATGCTTGAAGCTGATGAAGAGATACCGAATGTTGCTCCAGAGTAGGGTCACCTTGTAAAGTGACCGATTTGCCTTGCCAATTAAATTCCATTGTGAGAGCAGAGTAGTCATGAGCCACCTTACCTAAAAGCTGTAACCAGGGAAAACCCAAAACCACATCAGGCCCCTCAATTGATAATACAAACAAATCAACTGCAAAAGCAATACCCTGAAGGAGAAGAGGTGTCGATTTACAACAAAATTCGCACACCAAAAATGTCCCACAACCAATCGCAACACGGAATCGGGGAATGGGCGTTACTGCCAAACCCAAACGCTGCACCAAATCAGGTTTGATGAAGTTGTGGGTACTCCCACTGTCAATTAGAATTTGGAACTTGTGTGAGGCATAAGAACCCGAAACGCGTAAGGAACGGCCTTGGAGCTGGCTGGAAAGGGCGTGAAGGCTCGAGATATCACCAGAAACATCATCAGATGGTGAATCCTCGAGCTTGGGTCCGGGGTCGTCGTCATCAGTGCCTAGTAAGAGGAGAAACCGGCTTCGGCATCGGTGAGAGGGCCCCCATTTCTCATCACAATTGTAACACAAACCTTTCCGCCATTTGTCATCGAGGTCGGTGGGGGAAAGACGACGGACCGGAAGGGTCGGTGTAGGAAGCAGAGGAGGAAGCGGTGCCTTTGGTGTGAGCATCGCTGGAGTAGAGTTAAGCTGGGTCTTCTGGATTGGGGTGAAGGACGCAGGTGGAGCTGAGTTGGATACTGGCCCACGAGACCACCCTTTTCCAGAATTTTGAGTGTCATCGAAACGGGCCTCATAAGCACGGGCCATGGCAAATGCCTCCATGAGAGTGACCGGGCGATGGAATTGCAGCTCGCGACGTAAATGTTTCTTGAGGCCCGTAATGAAAAAACTAATGAGTAAAGGTTCTGAGATACCTGTAACCTTGTTAAGTAGATCCTCAAATTGGGCCTGGAAATCAGCAACTGAGCCCGTTTGTGAGAGTTTGGATAGATCACCTTCCACATCTTCATAAACGGTTGGTCCAAAACGGTGACGTACTGCTTCCAAAAAGGCAGGCCACGAAGGAAGAAGGCCGTTACGCATCGCCCACTGGAACCACGCGGCGGCGCGACCCTCCAAATGAAAGGAAACAATCTGGAGACAAGATTCTTCTGGGGTTGCATGATAATCGAAAAATGCTTCGATTTGAAACAACCAATCGGAAGGATCAGAACCATCGAACCGGGGTACGTTCAATTTCAGGGAACGTGGAGCCGTCCCGAAGGAGCCCGACGACGGCGAACGCATTTCAGTTCGGAGGTTGGCTACCTTGGCGTCAACGGACAGCAGATGCTGATGAAGGGTGCTATGGACAGAATCGGAGTGAGAATCAAGGGAAGATTGAAGCAGATTTTTGAGGGAAGTGGAGTGAGCGTCAAGTTTGGCTTGAAGAGCGGTCATTATGTCTGAGAGGTCCATGGTGAGTGAAAGCAATGAAAGCACCAATGATACAACCTGCTTATCTCAGGAAGATCAGGAAGAAGCACTCTTCGAGTGAGTGTAAACTCCTTAAGAATTTTGAGGAAGAAGAAGAACAGATATTGAGAGAAGAGAGAAGAAATTCCAGTAAGAGAGAGAGTCCTGTATATTCATCATATCCTAATGATTCCCTTGTACAGCCTATATATGGCAAAAAGCATAACAGAATAACAACCTGATAAAAAAGTAAAGGAATAAAGCGAGTAAAATTGGTCACACCCAATGTGTGCGAGTCAGCCATGCACGCATGACTCTTTAACAGCTGATGTCATTTCTTTCTAACAAACAAAGTCCTTCCGCCAAGATGGCTTATTGGGCTTGCGTTTTGGGCAAGGCTGATTCACTGCTTCTGCCTCTATGGATTCACTGGGCTTTGCCTCAACATCTTCAGGTTCCTTTGTCTTAGGGGTCGTATCAGGTAATTGCATGATAAGTATGTTTTTACCTTACCATTCACCTTTGCTAAGCACACCTTAGATAACTATCATAATTCGCTCACATGATCTAATCAGTAATCACAACAAACAACTTTATCATATATGAGGAAGAACTGCGTAATTTGCATTCTCTATATCATTCATCGACGGAATTAGAAGCAATTAGTTCGGATTGTGAGTTTTGTTTTTCCCAACAAAATATTTTTCATACATACGATGGTACGTAATCGAATCCCTAATAGCATGCTTAAGAAATTCAACTATCTACTACTAATTGTGTTGGACTTGTTGGTAAGTTTTAACGTTAATATTTTTCTAAGATGAGATTATTAAAGCAAAATATTTCTGTTCATATTCTGGGTAACGTGACTCAAATGAAAGGGTGAATCTAGTCCGGTCCAAGAAAAGAAAAATAAACAAAGGAAAAGTTGGATCAGACTGCTTCAATTAGGTGTCTTGCATGTTGCTTAGAAAATTTCGGAGTCATTTCCAAGATTGCATGAAAGCACAGTGAACTTTTATTCTTTTAAGAAAAGGTGGGGAAATAAAACCAAACACAACCAATTAAAGTAATTAAAAAGTTCAAGTATAAACCGGAACTGCAATAAGGTAGCTCCAACAGAGCAGCTGAAGAAGCAATAGTTAATTTTATTAAATTTGACATTGATAACCATGAAATTCGGCACCATATTTTAAAAGTCAATAGCATGCAGTTGAGAACAAAATTGCTGAATCTATGTTGAGTTTGGGTAGCTTCAAACCCTGTTTAACATCTATCCATTGAACTTGTTCAACTAGTTTACTGTCTTGCCAAGTTTATGTCTTGCTTTCTCTATAGTCAACTTTGAATGAGCTAGTGATGGCATAATACAAGAGTAAAGACCCAAAGTGATCCATCAAATTTTTTAAGTAGGACAGTTTGGTTCCCTGAAAAAAGAAAAGGACAATTTGGTCCCTCAAATTTCAAAACGGGGGACAATCTGGTCCTTACGGAGGGACCAAATTGTCCCCCGTTATAAAATTTGGGGGACCAAATTGTCTACCGTTTTGAAATTTGGGGATCAAATTCTCCTTTTTTTTTTTCAAGGACCAAATTGTCCTACTTGAAAAATTTAAGGGACCACTTTGGATCTTCACTCCACAATACAATTGATCCCATAAAGGGAAGAAAAAGAAACAAAATAAATTCACTATCTTAGAGTGTGTTTGTTTTTGTTTGGGTTTGTTTGCTGAAAAACAATTTTAAGATAATCTATTTCGTTTGGGTGGTAAAAAAAAATCACTTTTATATAATAAATTACGAAAAAGGGTATGGAGTTATTTATATAATTTAAGAATATTTATTTAGAAATAAGTTTTGTAGGGGTAAACATGGAAGAGTGTTTTGAGAATGAAAAATAATCAAACCACAATAATCTTAAGCTAGAAAAAACTAGATGGCATAAAACAGTTTTTTCCCCCTAAAAAAAGCTTTTTTTATTAATTTAAGCAAAATGCCAAACATGTTAGATTATCTATGAAACAACTTTTAAGCTAAAAAACAGCTGAAACAAGGGAAAATAATCTTTCCCAAACACATTCTTAATTCAATAACTAAAGTAATATTCTTTTCCCCATGTTTGGTGTTAAGATTGCATTTTCAGAAATGGGAAAGTGGGATGGTGCGTAGGGGGCTGAGAAGCAAATGGCTTCCATTGCTCATTTGTCAACGGATGGTAGGCTAGGCCTCTCAGAGTCATTCTCCACTTCTTGGGTATGTTGGTCATATTCTATTTTGACTTGGAACCCAAGATATGATGTGGGTTCTATACTTCTATGACGATACTTTGTATATTGCTTCAACTGAGATATCCTCTGCATACAGTGTAAATTAAGGAAAGAACATTACTCAAGGGAATTATAAATAATAAGTAAAACGATTACTCTTTATAAAAAAAAATGAACTAGACATAAATAAAAGAGTAAAGGCCCAAAGTGGTCCCTCAAATTTTTCGAGTAACCCAATTTGGTTCCTAGAAAATAAAAGGACAATTTGGTCCCCCAAATTTAAAAAATGGAGGACAATTCGACCCCTCCGTAAGGATCAGATTGTCCCCGTTTTAAAATTTTGGGGACCAAATTGTCATTTTATTTTTTTTAGGGACCAAACTGGCCTACCCGAAAAATTTGAGGGACCATTTTGGGCCTTTATTCTAAATAAAATTAACATTAAGTATTTTTTCTAACAAAAAAATGAAGTTAGCATAGTTAAAAACAACAAATAAAGAAAATTATGTAAATGTTAAATAATGTATGTGTAGCTATGTGTGTTAGGGTGTATATTGTTATTTTATACAATTTTTTCCAGTATTTAAAATTTTACTCTCAGGGTGTATTTTTTTTTTAAGGATTATCATTTTATTATTGGGAAAGTAAATTTTAAAATATGAAATTTGCATGTTTGTTTTAAGTGCAATGTAGATGCGGCTTTTTTTGAGAAGGAGCACAAGACAGGTTGCGGCTTTGTTATCAGAGATGCATCGAGCAGGTTTGTTATAGCAAAATCTCATTGGAGGGATATGGATCTATCTGTGAAGGAAGGGGAAGCTTAAGCCTTGTTGATGGCCATACAGTGGATAAAGAGGTTGGATTTTCAACATGTTATATTTGAGGTGGATTGCAAAATGGTGGCTGATTCTTTATACTCCAAAACAAGGGACATCTTTAAATTTGGTTTTCTTATTAAGCACTGTCAACAGCTGTTAGATGATTTGCCTTATAATAAAGTGCAATTTGGTAGGAGAACTGCGAATGCCTGGGAGCATCACCTTGCTAGGAAGTCTGTTTCTTTACCCTGGGAGTTTTATTTTCCATGCTTTTCCAGTTTGTAATGACTATTGTTTCTTCATCAATGAATTAAGTCCTTTATTTCAAAAAAGAAAATATTCATAGGGATTATTTTTTTTACTATTATATTTCTATTCTTTATTATAGATCATTTTAGAGGAATGTTATGTTTGCTTCATTTTTTCTATGATCCGAGAATCGAAGGCAGGGGAGGCCTATGACTGTCATGTCCTCCCATATTTTCAATTTACTTTTTTATTTTTAATATATCTATTTTTTAGATCAAAAACTAAAAAGCAAATTATGTATTATATATATATATATATATGACCCCCACCCCCCAAAAATAATTTTTTTGGCTCCATCCCTTACAACCCATTATTAGCCTTCACTCTCGCTCATTTTTTCCGTAAGATTTTTTTTTCTTTTTGTGGGTCAAGTAAATTTGACAAATATTCTCAAGTATATTTATTTTTAGTCAAACATACTTTTTGAATTTACGAATTAATAAAATTCCTGTTATAATATTTGTAGGAATTTAATTATCAGGAATCTAATCATGTAGGGACAAATGCCTCATTAATCTATATTAATTAACGATGAGTAAATTAATAATTAAAATCTTCTATAATTAGTTAGCATTTATAACTTACTTTTCTGAGGAAAGAAACAGAGTTTGTTAATCAATCAATAGTTTTTTTTTTTGGTTACAATCAATCAATAGTTTGATACTACACATTATCAATCACTAGTTATTCATTGCTAGGTGATTACGAAATTAGCACATTCTCTATCTCATTCCAAGATGAATAATGACATTTTGACACAAAAACGATATTCAACGCCGTATAAAAATACTTTTCAACATTTATTTATTATTTTCTTCTCTCATCATATATTTTATTACTTCCAAAACACTCCATTAACTATACGGTATCTATATATGATATCAAAATTTGTATCCAAATATCATTATTCTTCTAAGATAATTTTTTTCCAATTGATTAAAATTCCAATAGATTCTTCTATTTTGAAAATGTGTCTCATTAATTCATGAAAGTGAGTAAATCTCACTTAAATTTTATAAAATTCAGATAAAAAAAAAGAGTAAAGGCCCAAAGTGATCCCTCAAATTTTTCAAGTAGAACAGTTTGGTCCCTGAAAAAAAAAAGGACAATTTGGTCGCCCAATTTCAAAATGGAGGATAATTTGGTCCTTACGGAGGGACCCGATTGTCCTCCGTTATGAAATTTAGGGGACCAAATTGTCCCCCATTTTAAAATTTGGGAGATTAAATTAAATTTTTTTTTCCTTCAGGGATCAAACTATCCTTGAAAAATTTGAGGGATCACTTTAGAGCTTGCTCTAAATAAAATTTGAGTGTACGGAAAAGAAAGTGTTAGAAAATCTTCGGTATGTGTCTTCGCCCAGAACCTCTTTACACTACACCGAAACCGGATATCGAGGACCATTTCGTACTTTCACAGTTGCACTCCATCTTTCTCTCAAAATCTTAACTCACCCAATCTCTCTCTTTTTGCTTCTTTGCGTGCGTAAGGTAAGAGTGAGTGTTGAGATAGCGAATTCGCGCGCCAAATACGACGGTGCTGCTACCTTCCGGAGGTGTCGTTTAAAGTTAAACCACTCTTCCATTGCCCTCTCTCTCTGAGCTTGAGAGATGAGGTTAACATTCTCTGCGTTTCTCAACCTTCTCCTTCTCTCTCATCCTTTCTCTCTCCTCGCCGCTAACGCCGACCCGGACCCGGTCCCGGAGCTCCTCATTCCGGAAACCAACGCAACCGTCGTCGGCAATGCCTCGCTCGCCAGATCCAATGAGGATAGCTTCGCCAACATGATTGATCGGGCTCTCGAGAGAGAGTTCCCTGAGAATGAACAAAATGAAGGTTCGCAGATCTAGATTCCTTTCACTCTCTCCTTTTCTGAAGTTCCAATGCTCACGCATTTCGATTTTTTCTCTTGTTTAATTTTGTTGCCAAAATTCGTTGGATCGTGTTGTAAGCTATGCTTATGAAATGTGGATCTCCGAAAATGCCGCTGAATTGGAGTTTTGCCTTTTCCTTCGGATGCGTTATTCTGCATATTTCTGATTTTGAGTTTTCAGATTGATGCATAGCAATGTGTGATTAGAAATTTGTGTATACACTTGATAGAAAGCAAAATGAGATCAGAAAAATTGGCTCCATTCTGTTTTAGCTTTAATGATGTTTCACCAATGAAATGCTATCAACTTGTGAAATTTTTTCTATGGTTACGTTGGCATGAACTTATTGAATCTTTCGTGAAACATGAGTAGTGTTAATGGTGCAGAGAGAGAGAAATCTGAACTGTATTGTATTAACCAAAATGATTTGTACAGATACAATGAATCTGATCAACTGTTATTTATGGCAGTGATCGTTAGCCTAACTAATTAGGGCAGTTACAACAGAACTAACTGCAAGAGGTGCATCTGTGATACAGTGTGTACAGTGTACAGTGCACCTAATTCTACTACTCTAAACAAGTAGCATTGCGGAAAGTTTTATTCAAATGAGTGCACTTGGTGAATTACCCTGACTCTTTTGCAGGTACTGATGCTGGTGGCTTCAATAATAGTGTTGCTGAACAGCAGGTATGTGGTGAATTCCTTTTAATGATATATTTAATTGCCTCCTAAGTTGTGGATGTTGTTCAATGTAAACAGTCACGGTGGCAACCGGGTCTAGCATTCTAGCAGCCTAATCTCAGTAATATAGGTATTTAGCTTCAGGATAGAGTTCAATCTGGTAAACATTTAAGTCTGTTGATGATAATTTGTTAGAAGCGCGTTAAGCTGATCAAGGTCAGAAGTCAGAAACTCAGAATAGATGATAACTCATACTGAGGATTTCACTTTCGATGTGTGTTTTGGATTTTCTGCTGGGATAACGAATATTATGGTGGGACTGGGGACCTGTGGCTTGTTCATCATCCATTTTTGCAAATACTGTTTCTTTTGATTTTTTTGGGCTCTTATATGTGTGACGTACTATTAGCTCTGAATAGACTGATGATCTAATGCCCTTCATTCTTGTGACATTTTTAATGTATCAGGCTGTTTTGGAAACTGTTGCTAGAGTTACGCCCAAGAAAAATGAGAGCAAAGAGGAAAAGTATATACCTCTTTCTTGTATATTACATCGGGTTGTTGGTTTATGTTCAAGAGGGAACCAGTTTTAAAAAATTTGGTGCAATGCTGCTAACTATTTTCAGCATTTATAACATTCGTAAGTTTTTTTGTCAGGTCATTTCAGTTCCAAAATGTTTTCAATAACGAGAATCGGGCGGAGGATATGCCAACTTTAATTGATCGAAAGGTATGTCTCATTCTAGCTTTTGAAATTAGATCTTTCAAATTTAGAAAAATGCAGTAACATTTTGTTACCACTACATCATCACGATAGGCATAAAAAGTTATATTGCACTACTGTTCTTAAAAATGGATTTAATTTTTATATTTTACTACTGGTTTCATCTTCAGGACAATGTCTTTATCATATCCAATCCCAAGTCAAAGTATCCTGTTCTTCAGTTAGACTTGAGGTTTACTTACGGCTTCTTCCCCCCCTTTTTCTTTCTTCTTCAAGTGACATTACATGTGTGGTGACTGGAACTACTAACTTGTGAGGCTGCTTACCCTTTTTGAAATTTCATATTTGCAGATTGATATCAGATCTTGTGGTTGTTATTGTTTCTGCAACCTGTGGTGGCATTGCCTTTGCTTGTGCTGGACAACCGGTTTGACATATATTACTTTATTGTTTTCTGTAGATATCGCTACCATATACCTCTTAAAGTGTTGTCATCCACACATTCAAATTTGTAGGTTATGACTGGATATTTGCTAGCTGGATCAATAATTGGGCCAGGAGGCTTGAGTTTTGTCAGTGAAATGGTCCAAGTATGTTGCCTCTATAGTTCTTTTGTTATGTAATTTAATGAATTCCCCTCCCCCCTTTTAGCCAGCCACATCAATTCTTGAAAGAAATCAGTGTGTGATTGGGATCGCAGTGTCATATATAACGTCTTCATGTATAATGTATTGAAATCGAGTGATAAATTAAATTATAATCTAATTGATCACCTAGTAATTTCACATATTGCTTCCATTCCATGCAGGTTGAGACAGTTGCTCAATTTGGTGTCATCTTTTTGCTTTTTGCATTGGGCTTGGAGTTTTCCACTACAAAGGTTGGTTTGTATACTCATTTATTCCTTTTAGCTCATCCCTGTATGTTATAAGTCTGTCTTTTATGTTTTGCAGCTTCGAGTTGTTCGAGCAGTGGCTATTCTTGGAGGTCTGCTCCAAATTTTCTTATTTATGTGCTTGAGTGGAATAACAGCTTCGGTATGTCTATTATTTCTATAAATATTATCCAAAGATATTTTCATTCTTTATAAATACACATTGCCAGATTGCAACCCGTTTTGTTCAATATCTTGTTATCTAGTATACCATGAATCTATGATACCCATTACAAGAACAACAAAAGCTTTTTCCCACTAGGTGGGATTGGCTACATGAATTAGAGTATCAAACAACGCTATTGTATTCTGTCATGAACCAAGTCTTTAGAATGGTCATTTAGATCCAAGTCCTGAATCCATGATACCCATTATGTTAAGATTTTGTTCAGTTTTGAAATGATTTACTGAGTTATGTATGGAGCTGGATGAACTAATTTACCTTACTACTAATGAGAGTATGAGACAGGCCCTGAACTTGGAGCTAAATAATTGAAATCTCAGAGGAAACATTGTAAGAATATGGAGAGAAAAATCAGTCTTGCTATAATGCTAAAAAAATGAGTATGCTGCCATCATATATATTCACCTTTATGAGATCAACCTAGATTTTTAGATTTGATGAGAAGGCATGTAAAAGTTCCTAGGTTGATACGCTAATCTTACATTTTAAAAGATAAAGTTATTTATCCACAATTATACATGTTGAGACTCTATAATGGTTCTTCATTTCCTTCTTGATTACATTGAAGTTTTATGAACACATTTTATTGATATCATTGCTGCTGAGACTCTGACATTGACATGATGACATCTGTAATTTTTTCCAATTATACACGTCAATTTTACTCTGCCCAATATTTTAAATTGTTTTATTCTAACCAAGTGGGATAAAACGTGGTTGTTGTATTGTTGCATTGCTTGCATTATTATTGTATGGCCCTAATATGTTTTTCATGGTGTATTAATCATACCCACTAGTAACAAACTAACAAATATATTCATTTCTTTAATAACGTGCTACATGGGTAAGGATGAGAAAGGAGTGCTTTTCATCCTTGTACATATTGTTTTCCACATGTGTATCTATACTATGGTAATTTTGAATCGTTGGTATGTCAATCAGTTGCGTTTATTTGTCTATAGTATTATGGGTGAATTGATCCAATTATCAAATTTAGTTTAATACAGGCTTGTAGGATGAGCTTGTATACTTGTATTTTTCTAGACTTCTTAAGGTTCTTAAACTAGTTCTCTAGGAATATTTGTTGATTTTGAGGATTCCAGTTGACTGAAAAAATTTATGATGTTTTGTACTCTTATTTATTAGGATTTCCATTTTAGTGGCAGTAATTTTCTGATGAATGCCCCCAAATCTTGCCTGCAGTTATGTGGTGGTAAATCATCCGAAGGAATATTCGTTGGTGCATTTTTATCCATGTCTTCAACAGCAGTGGTAATTTCCTGACCGCATTATTACATATTTTATGGTATGTCTTTTCTATATTACATGAGTACAACTTTAGTGGACAGTGATTTTTTAAGGTATTTTACTGCAGGCTTATAAGTATGTTAACACATGCCTGCACTTTGATAATTGTGAAATTGTTAGGATCCTCTTTCAGAGATAGGAAAAAACAGAGGCTAACTAGTGTAAAACAGCACCTGAAAGACTGAAAATACTTCTTTATTGATGATCAAATGAACCCCTAGTACTCCAAATATATACAATTTAAAAACAGTAACAAAGAACAAGGTATACACATATACCCCCAAAGGAGCACTCTCCTTTCACACTGGAAATTGTCCAGTTAATCGCAATATTCAATAGCTGCCTCTCTTAATCATTAGAGGACTTATTTATAGGGTTACATCCATCCTATTAACAGCTACTAACAGAAACTAACTAACTCAGCTAACAACTAATAGTTTGTTACAAGGTTGACCCTTTCCTTTACAAGTTTGACCCTTTCCTTTTTATATAGTATACCTGCAGGGTCTTACCCCCTGTAGGTTGTTGCTCCAAATCATTCCCAACAGAAATACTATTGCAATCATTGCCTGCTCTCACTTGCGTTAGATTTGATGGTGATTCATATTTGAATATTCTCTAAAGCCATCACTCTCAGACAAGTAAGAGTTAATTAAATGACTGGACAATAGAAAATGTGAGAAATAAAGATATATTTGTTTGAAGGTGGTGGTCCTCTTTAGGGTCAAGGTGTTAGTTGCAATATGAGTAGTTACTAGATAAAAAAGATAAAAGTTGATTACAACTTTTGTTTGAAGGTGGTACAGGTTCATGTTTATGGCTTATCTGTCATGCTTTGTTCATGGTCTGTTTAAAGGATTATTGATTACGGATATGCAAATGGATTGATTGTTGCATCTTTGAGCCTTTTTGACACTCTTTCTTCCATTTGTTTTTTGTTGAGGAGGAAATTTTATCCTTTCCTCCGCTGTATTTTCTCTCTTTCCTCTCCAATTAGATTTCTTATTTCATCAAAAAAGGAAAAAAAAAAAGAAAAAAAAAACTAGAATGTGGTGGAGGATGTAGTTCTATTTAGTATTTTATTGAGAAGAAATTTATGTGTCATGCACCAGTATTTGGATCGGTATGGTTCAGTGAGTTTTTCTTTTGATGAAAAATCTAAAATATTAAGCTCCTTCTTTGATCACTTTAATGCTTGATGTTATCATTCTTCCTTGCTGCCACACCTAGATAAAGCATTCTCTTCTAATATTTTATTCCTCCATTAAAGTAATGTAATTTAAGATTTTTATTATTTTTTGTTTCACCCATAGGTCTTAAAATTCTTAATGGAAAAGAATAGCGTCAATGCCCTTCATGGTCAGGTTACAATTGGAACTCTGATTCTGCAGGTATGTAATATTAGTTTTATATTTAATAATTATTTATGAATGCACATGTATGGCCATCACCAGTTGTACAAAACAAGTGCATACTAATGCAATGATATTCCTTGTTAAGATTTCTCTCACATATACCCTGCAATGCCAAAATAATGGTTCATTTCAGGATTGTGCTGTTGGTTTGCTCTTTGCGCTGCTTCCGGTCCTGGGTGGAACATCAGGTGTTCTTCAGGGAGTAATATCCATGACTAAATCGTAAGTAAATTAAAGGATGGACTGTCCCTCATTTATTCTATCTCAGCATAGTTTATGAAGATCCATGACATGTGACATTAAACCCTAGGTTCCCTAGTGCTGCTGCTTGGATCCTTTCTGTTGTGTCCAATTTTGACCTATATTTTGTGGATGGCAAAGTATATTCTGTTCATCATTTTGATTCTTGGATTTTTAGGAGATTCTAAGAAAATGTAGATGCAAATAAGTAGAGAAATATTGGTGTGCTTGTCTCCTCTTTGGGCCATTACCAAGCATGCTCTGAAGTCTGAACTCCTTGAATGCCTTCATTTGTAATTTAATCAAAAGAATGATTGTGGTGCTGGGATTACCTAGGCCTTTTCTTATTATAATATACTATGAAAAAATTATTGTAAAAGATCTTCTATAAAAAGACATGAACACACGTGGATGTGCACGCATGCAGACACAGGTATTAGTGCGGAAAGAAAACCCTCCCTAGAAAAGGCACAAAAACAAAAGAAATAAATAAACAAACAAGGTCATGAATAGAATAAAGCCCTTCACCCTGTCTGCATTATTGGCATGGGGACTTCCTTGAGGAGACCATGGGATGTGGACCACTTGAAGGTCATAAAATATCCTATCATATCCCAGAACCAATCCATGGACAAATAAGAACAACTATGAGTGTCCTGCTCTAGCCATATACTCCAGATAAATAGATAATTAGCATTCCTTGATTAAGCATTCTCTCCTTTCTCCTGCATATGAAACTGATAGAACTGGTTTGATAGATCTAGGAATTCACTGAATTATACTGATATTATTGATGAATCTCTGAGGGAAATGATCCCAAACAGAGAGAATACAAGAGAGAATAAGAAGAGAAGAAGAAAATGTAACTGCCTGTCAAGACTTTGAGAGCTTGACCCTCTCCCTAACCTCCTTCCAAATATCTTACCGAATGAATCTATTTCCCTCCCTCTAGTTCTATTTATAGATGACTAACCCATTACAATTAACTACTAACAGGCCTACTAACATAACAGAGCCCATTAAGGCCCATATCTAACAGAAACCAGTTAAGAGAAACTGTTCCAAGCTCAAAGGACACACCCAGGATTCATAAAAAAATTCAAATAACCTACTCCAGCATGAGTTCCTTGCTAGGTAGTACCCAAAAAGCTGGTCACCTGTCCAAACTATTACCACACACTACACATATCTGGATAAGGATTTTTGTGAAGTCTACAAATCTGCAACAGGTTATCCATCTAATTATGTTACCCTTTGTACATAGTCTAAAAGAAGCTTATTCAATTCTTTTATTTCTTTCAGAAATGACATGTATATTGTATTATAAATCTGAGTTTGAACTGCATCTTTTCAACTAAATAGTCTAGAAGGAGTGTATTCAATATCTTCATGTCGTTTCAAGTTACATCTAGAGTTTTTAGTTAATTTAGACTTTAAAATGCAGCTATACAACTAAATATGCCCTTGGGAGGTTGCAATGACTAAATAAGTGCACTTCAATAAGTAGAATATGTTATGGTAAAAAATATGGAGAAATTGTCTCCTTTAGTTTTTTGGCTGTTGTATTTGGAAGTAAGAAATACATGGTAAGGGAATCTAGTTGTTTCTTAGAGTCAGTTATCTAATATTTTGGTTCTCTTTGGTGGAGTGGGTGAAAGAAATACATGGTAAGGGAATCTGGTTGTTTCTTAGGGCTTGTTTGTGAGTTTTGGAGGGGAAGGCTTTGGGAGGAAGAAGGGGGAAAGGGATGGAGGAAGGGAAGGATACTTCCCCACCTTGCATGGGGTTTATTTTTTAACAAAAGAATCAAAATCCTCCAAAATCCTCCAATTTGGGGGAACTAAAAAAATGAACTAGAGGAGGATTTTGGAGGGCTATCATCCTTTCCCTCATCCCTATCCTCCTCCTTTTTCCCAAAGCCTTCCCCTTCCTTCCCCTCTCTTCCCCTCCCAAACTCACAAACAAGCCCTTAGATCCAGTTTTCTAATATTTTGGTTCCCTTTGGTGGAGTGGGTGAAAATGTATGGGTTCTCTGATGAAGAAAATATAAAATTGCCAATATATCAGATATATTTAAAGATCAATTTATGCTTTAGTATTGGCTTGCAGAGTGGCACTATTTACTGTTTCAGGTTATTAATCAGGGGGGATGAACGAAAGAGAAAAAGGAAAATAGTAGCTGATCCCATCTTCAGGATTTTGTTTGATTTGATTCTCAAAAAAAAAAAAAATGTTTTGAGGTTGTTTTCTAACACTGCCACTACATTAAACAGTATTGCGTATAAACCACATAACCTGGTTGAATATCATAAGGCAGTCAGCTTGACTTGATGCATTGATGATACTAACCTTTTTGCTCTTGCTTGATGGTATGCTTGTTTCTGTCATTTATTCCTTCTGATTTACTAACTTTATTGTTTCAGGTTGTTGGTCTTAATTACATTTTTGGCCTTTTTGTCCATATTGTCTCGTACTTGTGTACCGTGGTTCCTTAAGCTTATGATAAGCCTATCATCTCAGGTGAAGATAGATCTTTTGCTTTGTTGTTAAATGTTTTGTTCATGCATTAATTTAACTGCCTTTTTCTTGTGCAGACGAATGAACTTTATCAATTGGCATCAGTTGCATTCTGCCTACTTGTTGCTTGGGTGTGTCTTCTGTCAATTCTTAATTTGATAACAGTGTTATCTTCTCATTATATAGTAGTCTGTAACATTATCTACACTGTTATGTGCCCAAAGTCATGGTTCTGTGGTTGTTTCCTCTTGGTGTGTAATGACTTGTGTCTATGCCCCCAACTCAAATCCCTATATCTGACAGGTTGCATACCCCTACATTATAAATTATACTTACATTTATGCAGTCCCAATGACTTGTGTGCTTTTAACAAATTGTTTTAACATTTTTTTTTTCTTTATTTCAGTGTAGTGATAAGCTGGGTTTAAGCCTGGAACTGGGTTCCTTTGCTGCTGGAGTCATGATTTCAACAACAGATCTTGGTCAACATACGCTTGAACAAGTAACACATTTGCTAGTATATTATATTCTTTGTAGTTGCAAGTTTTACTATATATATATATATATCATGTTTTTGGATATGCATAGAGTTTGAGCTCCATTTTGCTTTGTTCTTTTTGGAGCTTGTTGGTTTTTAATTTTTTTATTTTTTATTTTTATATCTATGTAGTGTTTTTGGTGGAGGATGTCTTATCCTCCTATCTTGTAACTGTTAGGAAATCAAAAGCAGAAATGAAAAAGTGAAAGAAAAGAATGAATCTTTATTGCTTGAAATGAGCCGAAAACGAACAACGCAATGAAAGAAACTCTCCTCCAAGTGTTTCCTCATTCTCTTCAAATACAATTCTATGAATGATTTCTACCCTTAATACCCCCTTTATTTATATCCATTCTAATTAATTAAATATTCTCCTCTAACTAACTAGCTAACTGCCCTAACAAACCTTCTGTCCTGACAATAACTGTCTTCCTTCTTAATGTTTTTTTCCCCTGTAAACATGGCTTAAGTATCGCATTGAGCTTCCTTATTTACTCAATATGGGACCCATAACATTTGACTAGTATCATTTTGCTCAATATTTGTCATGTTCTATATTTTCTGTGGGGACCATGTTAAGCGTGTTTTAAGGGGGGAATGCTTGAATATTCTGTGCTTGATACTGCTTTCTTTGTATTATTTTAATCATGGATGCTTGTTGCTGAACCATGGTGATTTTGATGAAGCCTTCTTGCTTATTTAAGGCTATAATCTTCTTTTTGTTCCATTGTATCCAAGTACTGAACTTAAGTCCCCACATGCCTAATGAATTTCAGGGAACCTCCTTGAGGCACATAAATTTTTAGATCAGCGGTGTTTTCCCATACTTATTTGAGCTTACTCAAGTTTGTTGATTTTTAGGTTGAGCCAATTCGCAACTTCTTTGCCGCTTTGTTCTTGGCCAGCATTGGGATGCTTATACATGTCCATTTCCTTTGGAACCATGTTGACATTTTACTGGCAGCTGTTATATTGGTGATCATTATAAAAACAATTGTAGCTGCATCTGTTGTCAAGGGGTTTGGATACAACAACAAGACTTCAATTCTTGTAAGATCCGACAAGAGTTAATACAATTGCATCTGCTTGTTGATTATATCATACATTTCATTGACGGAGGAGCCTTAGGTTATTCCACATGCGTAGGTTGGGATGTCCTTGGCACAAATTGGGGAATTTGCCTTTGTTCTTCTTAGTCGTGCTTCAAATCTTCATTTAGTTGAGGTGAGTTCATCATTTTGAAATGTTCATTTCAGCTGATCTGTGCATATGTTTAGGAAGTCAGTGAAATGCATCTTACAATGTTGGAAACAGTCTTAACTCAAGAAGGTCTGATCCTTACTGCAGGGAAAGTTGTATTTATTGCTCCTTGGAACAACAGCTCTCAGTCTGGTATGCATGCAGTGTTTTACAAAATGATAGTTCTCCATAGTAATTATCAAACATAAAACACTATTGAAATACTGTTCTTCATTTTTGAGTAATTTAAATTACTTGCCATTTAAGCATCCCGGTGTTGTCCATTTGTCATGAATTCAAATTAGCAATTACTTATTACTTTGTTGGCATTGTGTGCTTTGTATCACTTGATCCGTTTCATTCCATATAATATTCAAGATCTCTATTTTTCTTTTGATTTTTTTTGTCTAAATAAGAAATTCTTTTAGCTATATATATATATATATTAGTTTTTAAGTAAAATCCTCTTAACATAGCCTGAGACAAATGAACTTTGTTAGTATCATACACAAACTGTGTGTTCTTTGTACATGCGTTAGTTATTAGGCTATCTGTATCCACTATGGATTGCTTGCAAGTTGCATCTACTCAAGTACAGACTACTGTTTCAAGCCCCACAGCCATGGTGATTTTACTCACCTGGCTTTTCAACTTTTGTTTTTTGAGGCTTTTGTAATGTGAAATATTACTTACGGAAAAAAAAAGGTAGAAAATGAAAAGCATGATAAACATTCCACTTCATATGGCCAAGGGTGCAATACCAATCTTAAACTTGCAGGGATATATTCAGCTAGCCAGCATGACTGAACTGTATTATGTTTTTTGGGTACATAACTGTATTATTATATTCTTATTCTTATTTGTCGGCTACATAACCATTTATTTTACCTGCATGCATATACATATATAAGCAGGTATCAATAGTAAATTTGAGTGAAGGTTAAGCAGGCTATCACTAGTAAAACAGTGGGTCTTCATGTGTAAGTTCTTTTTGCATAGGTTTGAATGATAGCAGGTTTCGTGGACAATGTTGATATGATTTGAGTAATAAATTCTGAAATATATTTAGATAATTCACTTGGAGAGATTTTGAAACTTACTCAGACAGAAATAGTGCAGGTGACTACACCTTTGCTTTTCAAGCTAATTCCTGCTGTTGTGCATCTTGGTGCGTTGTTACGGTGGTTCCCTCCTGATAGTCCAGCAGAGGTAACGTTATAGCTTACTAACTGACAAGGGATTTAAAAGATTTTGTAAGCTTTTTATCGTTTCAATTGTCTTGAGGTTCTTGAACATGATTGTCCTCTCAGATTGCATTTAAAGGGGACAGCTATCGTGCAGACAGTGCTAAGCGTATTCCTTTGATGGTTCTAGGCTCTCATGATTCATGATATTAAAATATATTATGAAGCAGAAATGCAATTTGCGGGCTTTACCTGATGGCTTCTTGTATAGTCTCGAAGACAGATGCCAAAAAGAGTGCAAATGAGGTTTACTAAGTGAAATACATATTACATTGCAAAGTACTTTATATGCTACCTGCTTTCAGAACACGCGCTGGAAATAGTGAATGCAATGGCAAACGCAGGCGAAGGGAGCAGGAGTTTAAACCGAATCCATCCACTAACCTAGTAACTTGGGCCATGTTGTTTTTTAACTTGAATGGCCTATTTTTGTAAGTAATGTCCAGTTGCAGTTAGTCCTTTGTAGTGTAATTCATTTTAGATGCAATACTGATTATTTTTTCCCCTTTTATTTTATCCAAAATTTTGGGTTGATATGTTTTCGAATATGTATAAGTTGTTTCTGTACAAGTTTAGAAATCAAGGCAAAATCATCCACGTCAAATGTATCCCGTTCATAAGTTCTTTTAATGATTAATGATAGGGGAAGGTGAATTGATTTGTCGTTCGTTTCTTATCATTGGTTATCGACTATGTGGAATCATGTCTTAGGAGATAGTAAATTTCATCAGCTACTGAGCGGCGATGAGCCGCTGTCACTCGTCTCTTCTCGAGTCCAAGCGCCAATTATTTAGGACTCAACAATATATTTTCAGGGCGTTAATGTAATACTGTTCCACTTGAATTTTCTCATTTTTTCTATGTTGTTCGATAACAATGGGATTTTCCTTCGATTGAGACTGCCCAAACTTGCTCATGACCATGACACTAGATGTGAGAATATCAAAATCTCGTACATATTTTATACTTGGAAATATGTTCGTGATGGACAAACACTTTGGAATACAAAATGTGCCGAATTCGAGAACTTTACCAGAGTCAGAAGGGGTTTGGTTTAATGTTATTGTGGCATCTGTTGCATTTGGACCCCCCCTCTTTTAACCATATAGTACAAGTACGCTATCACATCAGTATACTGGTGGGGAGACTGGGGACGTTGGTCCCTGCCAAATCCAATAACTGTGATCAGCAGGTCACTTGTTTATGTAATTTTGTTTGATTCAGAAATCAACATCATTCAAAAGGGAATCGTGAATATCCCCACTTGTATTGAATGGTCCCATTCTTCTTTTCTTTCTGAACTGTAAATGAAGCATGAGAAAGGAGGATAGCTAGCCAGAAGTGCCCAGAAAGGCCTGAACCCGTGGATGATTGGATGCCTCCCATATTGTACGTTCTTTCTAACACGGTAACGCCTCCCAAATCCAATTCCTCCCAATTCTCTTCTGAATATCTTCATATTTCAAGTAGTAACATTTGTTAAATTCTTAAACAAGATTCAGGTGTACGGTGATCAATTTGATATAATTAAGAAAACTGATAAAAATGTGTGTACACTTTCTTTTAAAACTTTAATTAATCAAAATTAAAGATTTAAAACATTTATTGGGAATTCAAGCATAAGTTTCAAGTAATTATATGAATACAAGAAATCTCATATTCTTACAAGAATATAAGTGAATGAACTTACAAACTTGTTACTTTAGAATTTTAGATTCACAGTCAATGACTCAAGTGTTAGATCATATTTTAGACTCCCTCTTTCTAATAACTTTTCACCCACATAATTGCTTCTTTTGGTTACAGGTGACCTTTTCCTTGATGGTTATTATTATCGATCGATAGCGATTCCGAAAGTAATTTGGCACCTGGCGTGACCGCATGATATCAACCATGTGTGCTTATAAATATGTGTGATGATTGACATAGTAACGTGGGAGGACAGCAAAGGAGAAAGGTGATAAATATCACGTTCAAAATGACATCGACAGAAGGACGAACAAGGTAAAGGTGTTAGCATTTATTTAAACACAAGGAAAATGGTGGTCCTTATATGATTGCTTTTAACTAATTCCTGAAGTGCAATACTGCCAATTAATGTTCCCAACTTTGCCTATTCCTTGGAGAACGCTCTCTAATAGTCTTTTTACACGCTTCCTCTTATTGGTTGAAATTCATGTGGGTTTCACTGTTTTAGAAATGGCTCCACTAGTTCACGTGGGTCTGACTTGAATTTTGTATGACTCACATGAATTTCAACCAATAGGAGAAAGTGTGCTTCGGACAGAACAATAAATTCTGGCAATGGCAAAGTTATTTTATTGATGTATGAATCTGATTACAAGAGAGTCATGGGAGGCTTATTGCATATAGCCAATGTACAAGTAAAACCCTAATCTAAGGGTGTGTGTGTGTGAGGGAGTGTCCTTATGAGTAGCTAGGCTCTCATTATATAGCCTTCTTAGTGGGCCTAACCCAGTTCTGTCTTCAAGGGATTGGGCCTGACCCAACTGACCGAGCTATCTTCTTATCCTGAGCTGTCTTCTTGTCCCAAGCTGTCTTCTGGGGTTGACCGAGCTGTTTTCTTCTTAGGTTGACTGAATTGTTTTCCTGTTATCCTGATTGGTCTTCATCCCTTTTGAGTCGTTCACCCAACTATAGTTGGGTTTGTTCTACATTAGGCCCTTGGTCTAATTTGGGCGGGAACAATGTGTTAGAAAGAGTGTTAAAAAGTGTTGCTATTATTTTTCTTCCTCGGAGAAATAGTTTCCTTACGGTTTTTTTTGCCTTGCACAAATTTAAATCTTTTGGGGACCAAAGTGTAAATTTTAATCACCAAATAGAATGACTGGTTTAACAAGTTACCAGTATGGCATTATCATTCCTAGCCGTTGATCATCTTTCTTTGCTTTTTAATGATTCAACATTCAGTGGACCAAAGTGAGTATATAATATATATGGTAAACAGACGCATAAATAGTAGTGTTGTTAACCCAAATTAATGAGTTGACATAGTGAAAACATGCTAGGTCCGTCGGGTAGGTAGGAAAATGTGTATAAGGATATATACTCTTGAAATGTGGGAGGTAGTCCTCGTGACTCGACGAAAAATAAACTTCTTGAGAAAGGACCATATCCATGTCGCTCCAAGCCCTGGAGTGGTAACTCACTCGCACCATTTGAATCCATAAAAATAAATAAATATAATCCACCAAAAAAGGAAAGTTGTATTGTTCGAGAAATTCAAGGATCGAACCCTTGGAAATTAAATGAAGAATATTCTCTCATCAACCCTCTGAATGGATTTTAACAAATACACAAGACAAGTGATAAGAACTTTCGTGATAGAAAATCCCTACGGTATATTTGATTGGCATATTATCTACAGAATCTTGTGGACATGCTTCATTTTCCTTCTATCCTTATCTTCACATTTACAATCAAAATGCGCATGCCATTGCCAAATACGCGTCAGTTTCTAGTCACAAAGAAAGAAATATATATTCTGTCATGAAGAATACTTCATAGTTATTAGTATTATAATGCTTTAAATTCCAAATTTTTTTTATATATATTTAGTGAGCGACTATAAGGGAGTAATATTAATTAAAATTGGGGCTTGGTTGTTTAGAGTCCAATATCTATTCTTGCCTGCCGTGTGATTGAAGTAATTACTTAAAAGAAAAAAGAAATATGATTGTTCATTTCATGCCAAGTTCCTTGTCCTTTCCTAAGCTTCAAAACAAAGAAAGCATCTAGTTGAAAATATCAAAATGAATAGCTAGCAGATATAAGCTAGGTACATTAATTGCAGAGTGCAGACAATCATATATGATACACGAGTTCTGTCAATTCAATAACTCAAAGGCCAATGCATAGAAAAGCATTATTACATGCAATACATCAAATTAGAATGCACTATGTTCAGACACTATAAGATTCAATAAACAAAAATAAAATTGACTAAATTGACTTAAAGGTTAAAGTCGTGCCCTACAATTTTGCTTTACGCGCGGGAAAGACAATACTATATCTTGTTAATTAGGATCGTACAATAGATTTTTGTTTATGCACTAGCTAGTTTACTTACAGCTTCAATTCTTTCAGCATGCAAAAACGAAGAAAGGACCATGATCAAGCTGATATAAATTCTCTTATACTATTAGAATTTCTATGTTCTTTGTGAATTAATTAATTAATGGTCAATGGAGGAAGCAAGTACTATAATTATTATAGACTTCAGCAATTAGTCAAACTTGAAGGGCTTGCAGATGAAGCCAAAATTCCAGCCAAGATAATAATTTCTCCCAAAAATCAGCCCTTCTTTAGGTAAATGAGAACTAGCCCTTTTTAAGATTTCATACTATGTTTTTCTTTTCTTTGAGATATTTTTGGCCAGCAGGATTTGAAATTATCAAAAGCAATCAATTTCAAAGGTCACAACAAAAATGTCTATGTCTACCATGTGGGGGGCCATATGCTTTCGTCTGAAAGCTTCAGTCCCTTTCTCCACATCTTCCCAGCTGTCATATTGTTGAATATGAATTGAGAGGAGGCAAGGCATGGATCCAAATTCCAATGGCATGCAATGCTGATATATACATAGATAAATCAAAATAAGCATGAGCCTTGATCGGTTAGGCCTTCTGTTGCAAAAAGGGGTGTACTATAGTTTATGCTTAAAATGACTGAAACCACTAACGAGGTAGTAGGAAAAAAATTGAAAACCAACCTTTTATTAATATATATATATATATATATATATATATATATATTTGCTTGTCAAAAAAATCGAAACCAACCTTTAAGTATACTACGTATATATTAAGAACATAACATAATAACATTTGGTAGGTAGGAATATCGATGTAGATGATTTGCTATTTGCAATTAAACAAGAAAAGTAAATCTTTTCATGTTGATAAATAATTACATTGAACAAACAACACTTTGTAGTAACTGATCCAGATTTCGGAGAGATTGGTATATAAATATATTGAATAGTAATATAGGATAATAGTCAGCTGATCTATGATGGTATATTTTATATCATCAAGATCTGATTATTGCATAGATTATAGCTAGGGCCTAATTAGTGACTACTATATATTAATGCCAAGAAAAATGTGTTTCTTTGATCAGATGATTCTTCTGCATAATTTGACACTTGACAACAGATAAAAGGGTACATTCCTAAGACATATATAATATAAATTTCATAGTTTAATTAAGTCACGCTAATCATAGCATTAGGGGCTGCAAGTGTGAGCTCCAGATCAGGCGCTGCTGCATTTTGGGAACCTGGCATTGCTACATTTGAAGAATTCATCTGAGGATGTAACCAGATTGGCACACTTTTATTTTCTGCTTCTGCAGCTGGTTGAACTTGAGAGTACTTATTATCAGGAGTTTCTTGCTTATATTGTAAGTGCTTAAGGCGCCCTAGTAATGACAAAGTGGCATCATTCTCAACTTCACATAATTTAGACTTATCCTGTTGATGAGTGGAAACATAATCTTCTGGCTTGCAATTAGAATTGGTAATTGTTGTGTTTGTGTTGCTGCTACCAACCTGCCATGACAAGGGAATAAAATTAGGAAAATGCTTAATCCACATTCATTGGAACCACATCACTTCACACATTTATGAAATGAAAGTGGCATAATCATAGTGTGAGTATGCAAAAAATGAAGAATGATTAAGGGTGCATTTGGAAGACTTTATAAAGAGTTTATGAGAATAGCTTATGAAAATAAATTCATACAAATAACTTATGAAAATAGTTCATCATATTTTCATAAGCTTTTTTTAGGTTAATTATTTTATTAAGCTTGTCAGATAAACTTATGAAGATAAATCATTTTTAACTTATTTGAAAAATAGCTTATTGTATGTATAAGCATTTAATTAAGTTGTGTACTCAAACACCCCCTAAATATAATCAGATGGTGAACTGAGAAAATTATACATATGTGAGATAATATAAAGAATTGTTGTTTTTATTTCTTGTCTTCAGAAATAATTACAAAACTGTCACATTGTTTTTATTTTGTTTTCCGTTTCCAAAATTTTGTACATGAAACTCTGAAAACAACTTTTTTTATATTTTTACTATTTCCTATAAAAATCTTAGATAACAGGAAACAAATGAAAACAAGGTTTTGTAATTAAATCTAAAAAAAGGAAAGAAAAAAAAACTAGAAATAAAACAAACAAACCCAATCATTTTCGGTATAAAGAAAAGCATCATTCATTCAGTGTAAGATCAGTTAATCAAGCAGTTCATCATCATCTTCATACCATGTCAAAGAGACTTGAACGTCGCTTCTTCTTATTAATGGTTGCCAATCGAAGAAAGTACTTCTGAGCATGGCTGGCGACTTGGGTTGGGGTTCTGGTAGTCACAAATTTTCTAGAAATACCCCTCCAATCACCTTTTCCCAGCTTCTCAAGTCCAATAAGGAATGTTCGGTGCTCCTCTTCTGTCCATGGAACTCCTAAATGTGCATAAAAAATTATGTCCATTAACAATGTTAGATTAAAGGTATACAAAATAAAATGACAGCTGATAGGGCCGTACTTTGATAATTATTATAACCAAAGCTTTTTCAGGAAAGATGAAGAAAACATACCTCATATATATACTTCCCTAATTAGTAATTTCAGATAACAAATATAATTGTATAAAAACTAAAACACAATAATAATGAAAAAATGAGTGATAGAAATTAAATGCTTATGCTCATGTACATAATTGTATATAGATTCTTAGAGGGGTAGATTAATTGAATCATTGAAACAAGAAAGAGAAACATGATGATAATAGATAGACAAGACAAAACTAGGAAGAATTAATGTATACCATTAATTATTATGTTCCTAATAATGAAGAGACAAGTATGGATAAAATATATATATATACCTTTCTTCCGCTCTTGGGCTGGACCTAAGAGACCATCTGATAGATACCCAATAGAGGTTCTATCAGAAAGTGAGGAGGAAGATGGAGAAGATGGTGAGAGAAAGGAGTCCATGCTAAAGCTTTTCTTGATGGCAACACAAGATGATGAAGATATGTCTAGTTGCACACCGAAGAGGCGAAGTCCTACAAAGGTGGTAGTGGCTCTGAAAGATGTGCATGTTCTTGAATTGTGGCCTATGTTTCCACAATGTGAGCACTTCCTTCCCATGTTCACTTGGAAAACAAAGGTTTTCTTAGCCGACACCCTTAACAACACAACAACAAACTGTGTATGTGTGTCTGAGAGAGAGAGAGAGCAGAAAAAACAGATGTGTTTGGTGGTATATATGATGATGGAGTGAGATGTGGGGTCAATGAAAATGGAAGCACACCAAGAGAAGTTGATTGGATGTGGAAATAGTTTATTGTTGTTGGATACTTTCGCAAATATTTCCTTTTAATTTTTCTTTTTCAAACAAAAGGAATCATAAAGACTTGGATACCTTATCTTATTTTTGAGTATTTGTGTCCTCTGGGACTATATAGGGTACATCTATATATCGTGGAAAATATCAATTATTTTAATTTATATTTATATATTTATATATACACACATTAGAGTGGCAGCTAGGGACCCCTGCAGATATGTTTTTTTTACGTGCTTCATAATAAAGCAGTAGGATTCTTTTGGACATAAATTATTAAGGCGAGGAAAATATATTTTTTCTGTGATTTTAAGGTAAGAGTATATCACCAATTTTAGCTAAAATTTAAATTGAAGTCATGTAATAATGTGAAATGGAAGGTTGACTAAGTTAGTCAATGTCCCCACTTTAGATCCCATTGAGTTAATATTTTTACATAAATAACACACACATATATGTTCTTTGTTCAACACATAATTGAAATTAATGTGTAAAGACAGATTGTCTAAATTTTCTCTCCATGGGAACGTATAGGTCTTATATGGCTCAAGGTAAAGAAAGAAATATTATAGGAAAGGACAACTTTGAAGTTTGAAAGTCGTGTCCATCAATCCAAAATTTCGATGGAAATTACCAACATTTAAGTCTACGTTATTGTTAAAAAGAACGTGAAGAGGACGAGAGAATAAAATTAATTTCAGGCTTTCAAGTTAGATTTGAATGTTTCAAATGCATGTTATTTCCGGTCAAAAAACTATGGAAACTATATTCCTTCTGATAAGTCAATAGATATACTTCAAGATGCTGTTCAAAGTCAAAACATATATATTCTTGCTTTCTGAATGGCAACAAAATCATTCTCTATTCAAACATTTGATAGAGTACTGGACCAACTTAGTTACAAGATTGAATGATAGGGTCTGTCCAAGATAATGTGAAACCGAGAATAAGATGAGGTCTCAAAATAAACAAATCATGAGAGGGTGATATCTACAATTTTTTTTAGATGTAAGATTTTTTTTTTTTTTGTAGACTATACAAGGGATTGAGTGGGATGAGTGAGGACCTAAAGCAAAGATTTGTCTGATTTTATCCTTAAGTCGATTTTGTTGAATGGTTATAGTTTACTTATACACTTGTCTAATTAATCATGTAGTTTATTAATTTCTCTTCTTGTTATGGTTTACAAACAAGATTTGCAAAATACAGAATTATCAGACCATGACTTTAATTTGATCTATATCTGATTGTAACTAATCTTCATGATCTAGATATCGTTTTAAATTTAATCCATAAACAGCCGACCAACAAGAAATTAAGAACACAAAGGTAATCAGCATATTAGACATCAGGTTTCAACTTTCAAACACCATGCATATATATGGCTTTTGCAATGGATACCCTTCGCCATAATTAGAATCTGAGATTCGGTGAACATTATTAAGTTGCATAACCAAACATAGAATTTTGGGATATTTATTTATCTCATCCACCTAGCTCTTGTCGTACCTACCTAGCTAGTGATATTTTAATATTATTATTTATACCTATACCAACTTGTTAAGAATAATTCAGTCCAGATCATGAATTTAATAATACAATTGGAATAGATGGCAAGTTGAGGATTCTTTAGTCTTTCAATTTATGTGGCAGAATACACCTCCATTCGGTCATCTAACTGAGACTCATTTGGCATTATCATGGAAAGGAATCTTCTTGCAAGAGAAGATACTGCAATTGACGGGATACTATCACGATGCCTATTTTTTATTTTTTGGTGATTTTTACCAAATATACTTCAAGTATTTTTAAAATTGTCAAATTGTTTCTTGTTTTTCTAAAGTTTTATAATTTTAATATAAATTAATAAGACCCTTAAAAATATTACAAGTTTTATGTTTCTTTAGTCGTTTGTAAGTTTTTGAGGAGTATTTTCTCTTAATTAATACATAAATTATTACTAGTATTTTTTTTTAATTTGCCAATAGATGATTGGAGGAGTTGGCTTTGTTAGATTATTATGGGGATGGAAATTGAACTCCATATCTCCATTTTTTGGGCGGCTAAAGTTATTATTTCAGCTACAACTTATTAATTAATACATGATGCTATTAATTAATGCAAATAATTTTTTACTGTTCTTCCAGACTACTTTATTTTAATTTTTTAAAGCTATAAATCTTGATAATTATCATAATTTAAGAGAAAATTGATAGTACAAAATATTAAAAGTGCAATGAATTTTCCAAATAATGATTTAAGTATTAATTAATATTCATTAGACAATGTTATGGAGAAGACGGTCCATTGTTCATTAGAGTCTAGCCGGGCCAATAAGAAAGTCCAATTGGTTCCCAACCAAATTTGCTGCCTTAGCGTGTGTTTGATTTCACGTTGAAAACCAAACGTGAATTTAATAAAAATGATATGTTTGGTTATTGTTGGGTAAAATTAATTTTGCCTCCAAAAACGATTCTGACTAGAAGTTACATAAAGTAGCTTTTGAGTTGAGTTGAAAATTTTACACTAAGTTTTACATCAAACTTGTTTTCAAAATAAAAACATCCAAACATAAATCATTTCAATTTAAACTCAATTCTAACCAAATCAATTTTATAAAATCAATTACATTCAAAATCACTTTTATCAAATACTTATCCAAATACTTGTAGCATTTGGAAAACTCTTTTAATTTGAGCTTTCACATATGATGTGTAAAAAGAATTGCAAAAATACCATTGTGAAGTTAATTTTAATGGTGGACATAATTTCCGAACTTGATTCCAAACATGCACTTGATTTGTGGTGATCGTGGATAAGCATGACACAACTTGCAAGGTTGTGACAGGAGATCACTTATTCTAAAATAATGTTTCATTTCCTCTTCACATACTTAAGTTGTGTTACTTGAAAAACTAATTACATTATTTATTATAAATATATCTTTTTAAGTGACTTGACACAATTTAAATGGGTGAAACATGGAATGAGACATTAATTTAGTGAGGGCCTCATGCTATTAATATTACTCCACAATTTATATAATCCATCTTTAACTTTAACATACCTAACTCTTCTTTCTTACGTACATCTTTGAAGAGCCTTTACAAATGCACCTCTCTCTCCACTCCGCCGTTGGAGCCATCATGGGTTGAGAAAGGCCACTTCCGATATCATCCCAACATGGGATATATTCCCACCCATATCACGTGGGTCTTTATTTATCATATAGAAATTATTTTCCCTCACAAGTGCGTACTTTGCTACAATGCCGTTTTCATGTGTACTAGATGCTATAATTATGTGTTATTTAGATTATTTAATTATTGAATCTATTTTATAATTAAGCCTCATTAGTTAAGTGACTAATTAATTGTAGATACTAGTTTTATATAATTTTAGTGAAAGTACATGTATGAGGGGCGGATCTACATAGTGCCCAGGGGGTGCACCTGCCCCAGTCAACTTTTCAAAACATCATTTACTACCATGTATTTTCGTTATTTTGACCCCTTAAATTTTAAGTTTGCACCCACAGCCCCACTGCACTTTCAGACTTTCTCATCTCTCTCACACAAGCACTCCCTCATCTCACCCAATCCCATTCTCACTCACTGACTGCACTGCATCTACTGGATACAATAATAATGAACGAATACAATGGTTTTGTTCTCCTGCCTAAGTTACAAAAATATAATTTGCCATGGACATTGTGTCTTAGATTTGTGCTAATAAAATTATAGACGTTGCTGATTTACCAAAAAAAAAGTATGGTTGCTAAAATTTCTAAGAAAGCTTTCACCCAGAAGGAAATATCACTTTTATTTTACAAGATGTTGGCAGGAATATACAAAGGTAAACCTGATAAGATTATTATTAACATTTTCTGAGAGTATTTCTTCAAGAAGTCTGTAATATGTGATACCACAAATAGGTAACACTTCATCATTCATGACTAAAGTTAATTTTCAGGTTTTAACTTGATTAACATGTAGTCAGGTAATTGCTACGCTCTAGATTGAAGTAGTTCTACAGTATTTAACCAAATTAACGAATGAATCATCGTTCCCTGAAATTGTAGGCAACATGGTCTATATTTCAAAAAAATTAGACAGCCCTCTCGTCTCATCCGTTTTGCCACGGAGTCATCGGACCACCATGTCGTCCTGCTGCCACTGTTCACTAGGGCAGGAAACGCTTTTTACGTCAGTTAAAAGTGTTTTTTAACGTCTAAAAATTGCTTGATGTTATTCGAGCAGACGTTAAAAGTGTAACTTTTAACGTCTGTTTAAACTGACGTAAAAGTTCACATTTAACGTCAGTTATTTAATATAACTGACGTTAAATGTGCTACTTATAACGTTTGTTGTTTTAAACAAAACAACAGACGTTATAAGTAATTTTTTTTAAAAAAAATTACTTTAAACGTCAGTTTGTGGCCACGATTTTGAACTAACCAAAAAAATTTGTTAACAGAAAAGAGGAGAAGAGAAACATTCTTGCAAAGAATAAATCCATAAAAAAAGAAAATGAACCCAAAAAGTTTCAATAACATAAAGCATCAAAGGTTACAAACCATAAACAAAAAGCAAGAAAGTTTGGAACTTTCAAGAAAAAGCAGGAAGTTTCTTCATAGATCTTCTTTCGCATGTCTTCTTCTTAGCAGATCTAGTCCCTTCTTCGAAGATCTGACCCCTTCGCTCGCAGATTTGGCCCCTTCGTTCGTAGTCTTCTTTAGTAAAATTAAGCATTCTCACCCTTGACAAGAAACAACCTTTGAATTAAGAATCTGAAGATATTGCAGAGAATAATAGTTATGACTCATATTCAACACAATTATTGCTTACACCAATTTTTACTGGGGAAAAAAACGTAAAAAGTAACCAACCATGATACTGGCATTTGCGTAGTAGATTCTCCAAGACTTTGAGGCAAATTGGGTCGTCATCCACAGCAAGAACACGCATACCCACAGGAAAAGGGAGAGAGGCACTGCTACGGCTGTGCTAGGGTTTCGGAAGTGAAGGGTGAAACTTGAATGAAATGAGAGTGAGTTAGTTAGGTCGGTTTTAAAACAACTTAAAAGTCATCTTTTACTTCAGTTGTTTAAATAACTGACGTAAAAGATGACTCTTTTAACGTCAGTTGTTTAAACAACTGAAGTAAAAAGTGACTCCCATTACTTTTAACTTCAGTTGTTTACACAACTGACGTTACAAGTGATTTAAGTGAACCTGATAATTACGGTTTTGTCACCGCCTCTGTTGTTACGTCTCATTTTTGTTTAACAGACGTGTACCCTTCTCGTTTATTGCATATTTTCTACTAGTGGTCTGTCCTCCAATGATAATTTTTGCTCCCACTAATGCAGGGTCCTAGATCCGCCACTATGTATATCCAAATCTAGCTTGTGTTAAAATATATTATAATATATACCACTATATCCAATTCCATTATAATTTTTTTGTCAAAAAAAAAATCCATTATAATTTTCTTTTTGCATACACCCACTCCGCCTCATCTTACCAAATGGGCCATACACTTGGTCATAAGTCACAGCAGACACTGATAATTAGTCTTTGGGTATCATCGAAAAAGAAGCACTACTTTCAAACATAGGATGAGGGAAAAAAAGGGTAAAGAACGGGATAGGTTAGTTCACAGGTCACAATCAATCAAGTATATGATAAATCACCGAGTGTGGTTAATGATAAATAAATTTGATGAGTTAAACGGTTAATTAAAGGAGAATGTTGGGACACAGGTTAGAGTCAAAAAATGATAATGTTTTGTTAGAATTGATGTTTTCAATATCTTTAGAAGCAATATATTTAGTTTACCGAGAAAATTTTATCATTTCTTGATTTTTTAATCAGTGTCGCATGACCCTTAATTAAATGGTTTTGCAATGTACCAACATGTGATTGGTCCGAGTGGTAACGAGCTCGGGTCCCTTAAGTAAGTGGTCAGAGATTCGATCACTAACTATTGCGTCTGGAGAAAACCTGGTTAGGAGAGGTCAACCTTTAAATGTCGGTCAGTACCTCGAGGGATTAGTCTCCATAGTTACACATGGAAGATACGCTGAAAAACCAAAAAATAAAATAAAATGGTTTTGTAATGTTAGGGTTGAAGTTTTCAAAAATGCATCGCTAATAATAGTAGTCTCCATATACTTCAAATGAGATTAGTCTCATACGTACTCAAAGCGTGTGAGGATACTCATTAAACGAAAAAGAAAAAAACTGCTTATTAGTCTTCCATATGCTTTTTGATCATGATCAATCGTATTCGATCTATAACATAAAAATTATAATTTATAGCAATTAACGTGTTAACACTGTGCCACTAAAACTGAAAAGATAGATTGCATCACAAAAATCCAGTAGTAGATCAATGAGGTTTTTTATTGAATGTACAATGTGCAAGCACTTTCCAAAAATAATTCCACAATATCATTGAATTGCAACAGCTGCATAAGAGTATTGGTACAGCTTTTCTCAAAAACAAAGGCACCACTTGGTGGAGGCAAAGGATCGCGATAAGTATACTTTATTTATGTTTGTTATATTGGAACAATCATGCACAATTCTCTAATACTTGATTCCTCAACGAAGTGGCTTTCTAATTTTGCAAAGAGGTATTCTTCCGAGTAATCGCTTTCTTTAAGTCAAAATAAAAATGGGAAATTAAGCATTTTAAGCAACAATGATTGTGCAGATGAAGAAACATGGAATTGTATTCGACAGTCAATTCCTGTGCATGTCATACAATATGAAAATTTCTTAACTTGTTGCAATCATTTCAATAGTTTATAGTGAGTACATCCCCTATTATCAGTGAGCAATTATATATTATTCAATTTAATCACCATGAATCACATCGAATCCAGCTCCCAGAAAAAGAAAAAGAACAAAAGAATCACATCTAATCATAGTTTATTTTAAGTGAGTTATTATCAATTATAGATACCAGTGACTACTTTAGATGCACATTGAGATTCATGGATCTTCGTTTTTTTTTTCTTTCTCTTGCATATATATTATATTTGGACATCAAGTGTGATAAAAGCACAATTTTATAACACAAATCACACATCAATGAAGTAACATAAAATTGACATAAAGGAATCTTAAATAAAATAAAATTCCTATCTTGGGGCTCACACACGAAAAAATGTAACAAATATTAAAAAAAATAATTAAAAAAATATATACAACATAGAAGCCATAAGATAAAATAGACAACTGCAAATGACAGATTGAAGAACACTGTAGATAATTAACAAGTCCCCGCGTTCCTTATCATATCTCCAACATTATAACTAATCACAGCTCATTCCGAATTGACAATTTATCTGCAGATCAACCATGGGTTAATTAGATACTGTTTAATGCACTATACAGTTTAGAAAGAAAAATGGAAACGACTCTGCAGAATTAACTAGTGAAATTAACACAAATTAAACTATAGAAAGAATACGTTTCCACATGTTTCAAGGATCGATTTAATCTCAAAATCAGGTATTCATTCCTTACTCAATTTGTTGGTCTCTTCTAAAATGGCCTAATTTTTGGTGTGCCAGGTTCAATAAGTGGACTAGAGTTATGGATGAGGATTGAATTGATAACTAAATAACGCACAAGCATAACAAAGTACGTATAACACGAGGTTTTCTTGGTAAACAAAAATGTCAGCTAGAGAAGACGCTTGCAAGGCTATCGGGCAGAAGCGCCAATGACATGTTGGGACTGCCATGCAGCAGAGGCTCAACCTAGAAGATTACTGCACAGGCCCAAACTATAAATAGTCTCATCCAATTGCAGCTACTCAACTAGCTTCTGTACGCTAGGAAATCTCCCTAGAAAGGGTTGCTTATTAAGGGGAATTTGGCTAAATTATACTTTTGGTCCCTTATTTTTATTTTAGGTTTCAATTTGGCCCATCTTTTATTTTTTGTTCCAAAATAATCCCTTATTCTGCAAAGTTATGCCAATGTGGTCTCCTTTTATTTTTTTTGTTCCGAAACGACCCCTTATTTTGTAAAAGGTATACTAGTGTGGTCCCTTTTTTTGTTCTAAAATGGTTCCTCTTTAATTTTTTTGGTTCTGAAATGATCTCTTATTTTTCAAAAATTATATCAATATGGTCCTATCTATACCCCAATTTAATCATAAAGAATCCCATTGAAACCTAAAATAAAGATAAGGGACCAAAACAGAACAAAAAATAAAAAAAAGGACTAAACTAAACTTAAAATAAAGATAAGAGATCAAAAGTATAATTTAGCCAAAATAAAACTAGTACTATAGATTCCACTTGCTGTAGAATAAATCAATCGACCCTGTGATATACTGTACGGACGTTTTCACAAAATATCGTTTTCCGGCACCAATTTTGCTGTTTGAGTTTGGAAGAGCTAGTGTTTTTCTTTTCATATGTTAATTCTTTATTATAGGAAATACCGATCACAAATTCGATTTTTGTATAATCATCAACTATACGTCATAGTTCTCATCAAACAGTCAAATTAGGTAAGGCAGGAAGAAGAAAAAAAGTCTATCTCTCTTTAGTTTGATATATTATTGACAGAATGGAATTCCATTACTTAATTGGGATTAAAATTAAACCATTCCATTATTTTATTTGAGAGTTAAATTATAAAGAATGAAACGGAATGTAAAATAGTTACTTTCGACCCATTCTACATTTCTACCCAATTTTGGGAACAAAAATTTAGTCTCGAAGGAAATGGATCCTCTTTAATTCCTTCCCATTGCTGTCTACTTCTAAACTCCTAAACAATAAATCTGTTCTCCTTCTTCTCATGTACACCTATCATCCAAATATAGAGTGTAAAAGATAACAATACCCCTTTTCTTCTTCTATATTAGCTGTTGGAAAGACGATGGAATTAGACAAAAGCTCTATTTTAGTATTTAAAGTTTTGGCACGTGCTAACTGGTGTCCTTAGGACATTAGTTAAGAAATTTAAAATGATAAGTTGTTACCGAGAAAATGTGCATTCAATAAGTTAAAAAATAATACACTTAGTTTTTCCATAAAAACTTATTTTTATTGATTCCTTGGACACTGGATGACAAGATCCTTAAAGTTTTTGTAGATTTTCAATTATTAGTCCTAATTTTTTTTCTCAATTCCGTTCCAATTAATTTTTGTTACAAATTCATTCTTCCATTTAATGTTATAAAAATATGTAAAACGAGAAAACAAAAAAAGAACTTCAAAGATTATTTTATAAAATAAAAATAAAAAAAGTAGTTGGAGCCCAAGCTTCCAATCCCTTTAAAACCGAGTTGATGAAGGCCCAATATAAACGCCATCTTTTGCATACCCAAGAGCCCAACCTTATCTTTCATTTGAAAACATATAAGCTCAAATGCGAATACCCCACAACATTGAGCCCTACTCATATGGATATGGTTTCTTTAAAGTGGATTTATTTTTAAAAGAGTAAATAAGAATATATCTGTGTTGATTTGACAAAGTGTATTAAAATCTCATTTCATAAAATGATCTAAACTAAGTAGTATATTAAGATCTCAACCAATAAATAATCTAAGTAGAAACACATTTACTTGCTTATATTATAGACGAATTCACAAGCTCACACCCTCCTTGCCTGTTATTTATTTATTTATTTATTTATTTATTTATTATTATTATTATAATAAAGTATAATGAATTGAGTTTAATTTCATGCACTAAACACATTAATATTTGTGTAACTTTAAAAGTGATTATTATAAATGTCAAACTTTTTTTTAGTGACGTGACAACATATGGTTAGTTAATAGTGTAAAAATCTTTTAGATTAACTAACAATCAAATCCACTAAAATTAGAATTTCTATATTAGTTAGTTGAATAGCCAGTTTTTTATGGGTATTCCGTTCTGTTTACGTATTGTCTTTTTCTTCTTCTTCTTCTTCTAAGTTAATGTGAAATCCATTGTGGGCGTAAGAAATCCCGTCATTTTCCCCCAGAGAATTCTTACCTGTTAATAATATTTTTTTCATATACATGAGATAGAACACAAATTATATGCTTAAGCTGTAATAATTGCTCTTGGCAAATATAATAACAACTATTTTATATGCAATATTCTCTTGCTGGAATATCAGTGCACAAGTCGATAACCAGAATTACCAAACATATGATTCTGAGCTTTGATCTTGGCCTTTACATTGAAATGTTGATGTCACATGATAATGTCACCTTCCAGCATCCTGAGCACCTATATTTGAAAGTAAAAGGAAAAAAAAAAAAAGAAGAAGAGGGATGCATGAACCACTAAACAGCAATATGATTCTCTTCTTCATAATTAAAGTGCTGCATATCCTAATTTGGGACCAAGAGGAAATTCAATTCATTTTAAAACGCAATACAAGGAATTGTTGTAGACTATGGTCAGATTTGTTGATAGAAAAAGCAAAATTTGAATGATTTAATATGACATACCAAGGTAACACATATATAGCTATGAACATGTGAATTAATTTTCCAACCTGTGACATTCGAGGCCTTAAATGAGGATCCCGTCTGATACACAAAGAGGAACATTGCAGCATGCGATGAACCTCTTGATCAATATAGCAGTTCCTTAAGCACGGATCAACTAGTTCATGAATGGCGTGTTCTTCAAGCAATGGTCGTGCCTATCCAAATATTTGAACCATAAGCAATGATTTAATTTATTTTTAATGGGGAAAAAAAAAAGAGAGCTACAATTACTACTTTGAGAACTCAGAAAAATATATATACTTTCTACTTTTGATTCCTTAATAAAGACCCTTAAAAGTACTTGTTAGAAAAACACCTGTATTCTGAATATATCATCAATATTTTCAGGTGGAGGATAAATTGGCTACATATGTCATAAAATTTTTACCCATTCACTCAGGCATTGCTGGCCTTTGGGCCGGTTTATATCCACAGCTTTCCTTCCTGTAACAAGCTCCAGTAATACTATCCCAAAGGAGTACACATCAGCTTTTTCAGTAATTTGACCACTTTGAGCATATTCTGGTGCCAAATACCTATGGAACAGCAAGGGTTGAATCATCAATTTTTACAACTAATCAAAAGAAAATAAGAGATGAATAAGAAATTGGGTTTCATCTGACACTTACCCAAATGTTCCTATCACCCTAGTTTCCACACCCTTATCTCCATCAGGCTGCCACCTTGCAAGTCCAAAATCTCCCACCTAAAATTCATTAGTGGCAGTTAGTAGAGCCATCTCTTATATAAAATATACCTACAACCATATAATATGAATATGATACCAATGATGCAAACATAAGTACACTTTAAAATTCAAGAAAAATAAGAACGTACTAATGCTTCAAAATCATGAGTTAGGAGGATGTTGTTAGGCCGCATATCACGATGTACAATACAACCTACTCTACATTCTTCATGAAGGTATCTCAAACCACGAGCAGCTCCAACTGCAATTTTTTGCCGTGCAGACCATTCCAGTACATTCTGCATTCGTCCTGCAAATCCAAGTGATCCCTTAAATTTTATAAAATCATTTGCAAAAGAAACAAATAAGGGCTAACATCTCTGATGACATCAGTTCTTGAAGAGTTATTTGGTTGCTTCGCATGAAAGGACAGCCAATTAAAAAACATTTTATTAAGATTATGATGACAATCTCTTGATCAAGTTTGAATAAAGATCATGGAAGAGAAGGATTTTGATTAGGGAATAAACTCTCCATATTTTTTCACCTGCTAAGACATTTATACCAACCAAAAGCTCATGATCTAGTAATGATTTTTAGAATTTGGGTTTGGGCCTAACTCAACCCCAAAAGCTAGCTTGTAAGGTGAGGGTTGCCTCTTACTTATAAGCACTCATCAGGCCATATCACTATCCAATGTGGGACTCCAACAATGATAAAAGCTGGAAGTGAATATATAGCATAAGAATTCAACAATGATAACACACCCCCCTCACGCCCAGGACTGGACATCTGGAGCGTGAAGTTTGTAGGACTGGACATCTGTGGGTGGCCCAACGGATCAAGGATAGGCTCTGATACCATTTTAGAATTTGGGTTTGGGCCTAACTCAACCCCAAAAGCTAGCTTGTAAGGTGAGGGTTGCCTCTTACTTATAAGCACTCATCAGGCCATATCACTATCCAATGTGGGACTCCAACAATGATAAAAGCTGGAAGTGAATATATAGCATAAGAATTCAAGGGAATTTACCATAAAGATGAGAATCCAGAGAGGCATTGCAGATGTATTCATAAACTAGCAATCTTCTTCCATCTTCTACACAAAACCCAATTAGCATCACAACATTACGATGTTGTGCACAGCTTAAGACCTCTACTTCTGAGCAAAATTCCTTATCACCTTGAGTACTGGCTAACTTATACTGCTTGACAGCAATGACCTGCCCATCAGGTAAGATACCACGATGTACAGAACCAAAACCACCTTCAGCCAAGAAATTTGATTGTGAAAAACCACCTGTGGCAAGTTGCAATTCAGTAAATGTAAACCACCTTGGAGGATTCCCAAATACAGGTGCCTTGTGCTGACAAATAGAACACAATGGAGGAGGCCCAAGAGGTGCATTTCTGGCTAGTGAAATTGCTTCTCTAACACTTTTGCTTAAGTTCACATCAATTTTACAATTAAGCATTCCTAGGACAGGATCTTGATCTAGCTTTGAGAATTTCTGAAGCACGGCTTCATAGGTAGAAACCAAAGCCTTATCACTGGATCTTTGCATATTGTCCTCATGTCTTGAGAACTCATCATCAATACAAATTACATTTGCAATCCATGGTTGAAAAGATGAACTTTTGGATGATAAACTTAGCTTTTCACTCTCTGAGTCAGATTCAATATCCTCCAGATATGTCAGTCCCTCATGAACAAAGGGAAAACCTCTCCTTCGTCTTTCATAATTATCAGAGTTGAAAAATGGTGATGTCCCAGGATCTGAGCTTGATATTGATGATGTTCCGATATCAGTTGCAGTCAATAGTGGTGACCCTTGCTCTGGACTACTAGCAGGAGTAACAGCTGGTCCTCTAATTCTATCTGAATTTTCAGAGTTGTCTTTTAAGTTTCTTGTACATGAATCCATCTCCAGTGACAATGGATAACCGCGGTTGAGTTCCATCTTTGGTGAACTGTTCAAATTCAGGCGTAGAATCTTTGGCCCAGATCGCTTCATGATTACAACATTGCAATGCAGCTGCTCCATGCAGTATTTCTTTTCATGTTTCAATTTTCTGTAATTGTGGAAGAATGAATTATTTTTTCAGTCTATGAGAAATTTTGGAAATTTCACAGCAGGAACAATCTTTTTGCCAATGGCATTGCATATCAACAAACACACAAAACAACAAGAACAGTATCTCTAACATAGAATGTGGAAATACAAAAGTGCTCATAATATTTATTACTTGTCCAATATAACCCAACTTGATTGGACTCTCTTGGCTTCAGCAGCCACCGCTCCACATAAATAACCAGAAAGAATCTTTACTCTGATCTTTGTCTGTGTAAAATATTTGGCAGGTTAGAAAAGCTGAATACTAGATATAAAGCAAACAAAGGAACACATATCTGGAAGTTATTACAATGTTATGTTCCAACCTTATCCGGATCATAAAAACCATGGAGTTGAAGCACCAATTGAGAACAGGATTTTGTAATAACTTCTTTCTGATCTGAAGCAGTTCCTAAACGGTATTTCCAGTGACTACCGGCACAATCAGTAGTAAATCTTGAAAGGCCCCATACCCTCTTGCCTGAAAAATATACAGATTACAACCAATCATAAATGCTGTTACTAGAATGAGTAGATAGGTTTCAGAATAATTTCTTGATTGTTCAGATCTCAAGGAACTCTAGGTCATCAAGTTCACATATTCAGTGGTTCAAAACGCAATTGTGTAAAATTGTATTGTACTACTTTCCTCTTTCCATATCTAGTGCTTCATTTTCAACATGCAACTTATGCAACTTCTTATTTTGTTTTTTTTTTATCTAAGCTTTATGAAATCATATATCATATATATATTAAGTATGAAACAGGCACATATCTGAAGCAAAGAAAAGAAATAAAGGATTTGAAGATAAACTGAATGAAAAAAAAAAAAATGAATTGACAGTGATCAATACTTGAAGAGAGAGCTGGGATGACAACCAATAGCTTAATGCAATCCCCTGGTTGAACAACATGAGTCAAAGCCCACACCAAAGCATTCCTTGAGATATCTTTTGAAGCTTTAACTGCAACCACCACCACTTTGCCACTGACATCTGAGGAAACCATCCCTTCTTCATAATCATAACTACCCTTTTGGCTCCTCATCTCAAGTTCTCAACTTGCCAAGGAAATTAATCAGTTTCCAAATACCCATCTGAATTTTTCCCATCAGAAACACATAAAATCAGGTAAAAGATTGCAACTTTGCATCAGTGAACAGTGAAGAGTGACAACAACCTCGGAAACCACGGTTCTTTTGGGGTACCCAGAAGTAAAAGTTGCAAAAACATAAAAAAGAAGAAACCCAAACTTCAAGGCACTTTAGTTAACAACCTTGGCATTAAAAGCACACACACATGTGAAAATCCACACTCTCCTAGCACTAGCAGCTACTTAAGTAAAGAAAGTTTGTTACATGTAGCAACAAAATGAGCATGCTCAATTTCATGTTAAATGCATGAGGCTATGGAAATAGAATCTGGTTCAGGTGAGCCAAGCTGGGTAACCAGCCATTTTTTGTTGGCATTTTGTTCCAACACTTTTATGCAATAATGATTGCGACACAGAATAGAAAGAAAAGCACTAAAAACAAAAAAGAAGGGATAATCTCAAGCAAATGATGACACGAAGAAATGGACAGTTTTTAGGTGAGAGTGTTGTGTAGGGATAAATCGTACTCTCCACTAATCCCAAAATTGAATTGAGGAAAGACTGAAAAAGTATCAGATTAACCACCGAGTTTAGGAACCCACAAAAGATTAAGCTTGTTTTAGTAACCAAATATTAATATTTTTTTTTTTTTGAGGGGAGTAACCAAATATTAATATTAAGAGACTAAAAAAGTAATGAGTTGTGTGAAATATGTTGCTTGAATCGAGGGAAATGGATATTAAAATTTAGATGTAGTAGAAAGTATTATAATCCAACAGTTTTACTTTTACTTGAAATCACTCTCGTCTCAAATAGTGTGCATTGATGACATGTGAGTTTTATAATAGTATAGTATATGGGAGTACCTTTCTATTGCAAATCACATGGCATTGAAGTGTCTTTCAACGTTAACATTGGGAAATTCTAAGGTGCGCGACCTAACATGTCGCGCACGGTGGGCAAGGGTCATTTTGAAAAATCAAATATTAATTTTTGGTCCTTCTCTCTTTTGCGGTTGTTTTTTGGGTCCTTCTTCTTCCACCTTCCACCCTCCCTACCTCCCCCCATGCTCTGAGTGGATCTCACGACGAAGAGGAGCACAGAGAGAAGAAGCAAAAACTCCTTGTTGGATTGAATCTCCATAATCCAACATTATCCCCCAATTCCTTGCCATTCAATCCTCCTCCACACAGTGCCGATCTCAGGAGGCGCAAGATTGGCTACGGATCACATGAAACGATGTATATCACCCTTCAATTTTAAATTTCCTCTTCTCTATTATGCTGATGCCATTTGTGGGCTCTAATGCTAGTGCATGTTACCACACCGAATTTGATTTTTTTTTTTTTTGAGATTTCTCGCGTATTATGATTTTATTTTAATTGGGAACCAATTGATGCGTTTGATCGGTGAACTTGACGAAATTGTCCCGGATTTGAAGCCCTCTCACCCCGGCGCCGCGGAGGTGAACTAACCACAACTTCCAGCTTGTAAATGTGGACCTAACTCCTGAGTTTCTCATGTGCTCTTTGTCTTCAACCTCGTTAAAAATGGTGTTGCCATTACCAAAAAAAAAAAAGGGAATATTCGTCGGGAAGCCAAACGACGGTTTACAAAAAGGAAAGGCTGGACGGCAGGCTCGTGCTCCGGCCAGTTCCGCCACCGTCCACCATCATTAAACGTGTGATGCTCCTCCAAATACCCCAGATCTTGCCCTTTGATCGTGGCAGGAACAATGACCATGTCATGGCAGCGCCGGCACGGAGCAGTCGTGCGGTGGGAAAGGGGAGTGGTGGGGATAGTGAGCAGTGCGGTGGGGAAAGGAGAGGGGTGGGGGTGGGGGTGGGGTGGCAAACAGTAAAATAAACAAAGGACCAAAAACAAAAAAATTCTTGCAAAAATACCCTTGCTCATGGTGGGAGACATGTGCAGCTCTCCCACCCTAGCCTTCGCCCGTTAACATTAAGCGATAATACAGGAAACCCACATAGATCCAGTACTCTAAATTATCATTAGAGAAGTCTTACATTAAATTTGTCATCAATTAAGTCTAAAAAATTTAAACCGTTTTTGTATTTTTTTTTTAAAGACCTAATTGATGATAAAAAAAATATACAAATTTATCTAACAACACCTTAATTTTTAGAGGAAAAAAAAATTATCGTAAGAGTTTACTCCTCGATCAAATTTTGGTGCACATTTTTATCCATCACAGCTTATAAATATATGAGATAATAAAATCAGTATGTTAAAAAAAAAAATATAATTAACATTATACAAATATAAAATAAAATATAAGTAAATATGTTTTTGGCGTTATTCATTTATAATGTATTCGGCACTAAATTGCACTTCCCATAATCCTACTCATCATTTGGCAGAACAAGGTATAATGAATACAAATCTAGGAAAAGACGGATTAAAATGTTGTTTGTTACATGCCGCTATGTGAGGTGACAATTGGGATACACTAATGTTTTTTAACATCTAATTGGAGACACCATACGATGTTCTTTTTGTTTTTTTTGATGTATTCTTGAGTTGCATGTATACAAAAATGATCAAAAGTAAGAGATATATAGAAATAAGCACACACGGTGTCTAAATTTTGATGTTCAAATAACACAACTCATTGGAATATAATCATCGGCTGGTGAAAACTGAAAACCATTAACCATTGAAGTCCATACAAATAAAATGGCCAAAGCCTTGAACAATTGACTAATACTGACCATTTTGTTTGCTTTGGTTGGTGAATGAGCCAACAAAAGGTGGTGGCGGCGACTAAAATTGATCGTTGAAAGTGAAAGATTGAGGTCATACTCATAATTGCCTGAATTGTGTATATGCACCGCGATAATTGCCGCTGGGGTTTTTTGTACATATAACATGATAGTGCTTGTCATATATCATCACTGTCTCACATATCTCATCTTATTATGCACAGTGGAGGCTAGCATGAAGCACTTCACCATGTGGAAGATCCTGATCTTTTGTTTTATGCTTGGAAATTAACATTGAGTAACATTGAATATTCCAGCATGTTAGTAATAGTCACACATGGGACATGGCACAGTTAATATGGCTGTCGCTTACCATAAGTTAAAGCATTCTATCTGTCAAAATCCAATGTTCAACGTGTAAACTTGCAGTTGTTGACACCTTGATCAGAATTCAGAGTCGGTAGGATTCAGAGGCGACTTTCTTTATGCAGATAACACAGACCATATTTTTATAGTGCAACGACTTCAACTTCTATGTTTGCTAATTTATTAGTACCCCTATTTTTTAGCATTGGATTTTGCTCTAGATTCGTCCCAACCATCACTTGTACTATCAACTAGGACTAGGATATTCGTGCAACTACAGTTATAATCTCAAGTATGAACTAGATGGGTAATCAGAAAATATGAAACCATGGAGTTATCCAATAACTTGTTTTAAAGATTTTATGTTCCCTCTTTCTGAAAACTAAAAAGAACTGTTTTGAAAACCAAATTCTTAATGGAGCTGGAGCATTGAATGTTAACCTTCTACCTTGTATTGTTTAATAATCAGATCAACCAGTTACATATGAGAAACAATGCATGTTTAATCAACCACTAACAAAAATCAATTCTATAAATGCTATTTGCTGGAGAGTAAGTAGGAACAGGAATGAACAAGAATTTCCTTTATTTGGCCTGAAGGGAGCTAGCACTGCTACTTATTATTGGGAAAAGGGTGTGTAACCATTTCCCTCGCCTTTACCTCTTTGAGGTATTACTAATTTGTTGACAAGGTTCAGTAGTATGCTCTCCAACTCCTCCCCACTGCTCCACTCAAGAACTTTTGCATTAACTAGCTCAGGATCATTGCCAATCCGGTTCCATAGGGGATAATTCTTCCTTGGCATCACAAAATCATCTTTCTCCAGCTTCAAAGTTGGGCAATAATCACCTGTCCCGTCTCCAATGTAGATGAATCTTCTTTGGTTTTCAGGTAAAGAACTTCGAATTTGGTCCATCACTAAACCCTAAGATGGAAAGAACAAAAGAACCATTGCTATGTGGAACAAATTATTGCAATAGAAAACAAAACCAAAGAAAGAGGGTGGAAGGATGACAACAGATGTTGCAATTGCAGAAATCAAACCTAGATTTTCATAAGTTCGCAGGCATGCAACTAATAAATCCTCCACTAATTCAATGCTAAGTTTTCATGAAACATTAGTGTATCAACAGACTGTTTGAAGTGTCAGCTAGGTAACCGATGTTTCACTCACTGGATGGGAAGAGGAGGTTTAGATACTCTAGTTTCCTGAACCAACTTACCAACTATCTTAGTATAAATGCTTAAGCTAATGAATTACAATATGCCAGATTAGAGTTTTAAAAAATACAACAACAAAAACCTTTTTCTATTAAGTGAGGTCCAATACATGCATCAAACAATGTCATGTCATCATTTATAAACAAGTCTTTAGTAAGGCCAGTTAGATTTTAGTCTTTTTGAATAGTTTTGCCTGAAGTTTTTTGTTTGTGTCTCTTTACCTCATCTTAGCTGTGGCTTACATTGGTCTTGTTTTCAAATTGCCAAACCACCTTAAATGAGATTCTACCATCTCTTTCCAATATGTGCTACCCTTATTTTCTCCTTAATAAAGTGAATTCTTTTTAGTTTTTAACTATATAGTTAAGTGATGACATGGCAACAAGCAAGAATCCCTCCCATCCCCATGCCCTGCTACTCTTTGTTTTACTATATTCAAAGATTAGAAGTTGGAATGTAAAGATGAATACCTTGCACATATTAGAAGGGCAGAGACGACAAGCATGAGGAGACAAGGTTGAATCATGAAATGGAGTGATCCTAAGTCGTCCCTCTCCATCCACAAAAGCTGGGTTTGTATAGACATGGGAAAAGCACCCCAATACACCATGATGTTCCAGAATGGTCTCAATAGAGAACAGATTAGCGTCGCTAATTATCCTCAAGTCACACCTGCAAATGCAATAATAAAATGAAATTGAGTTGATTATTTTGGGTCTGTTTGATATAGATTTTGACAAAAATGATTTTGAAAGAATGGATTCTAAAATAAATCAAAGTTAAAAAAAATTTATTTGTGTTTAGTAAGGATAAAGAAAAATTACTTTTGAGGTTGTCACACGAAAAAAATAGAAGGGAGATGAGGGAGCTTAAGGGTGTGTTTGGTTCAAAGGAGGGGAGGGGAAATAACACTTTCATATTTGGTTCAGGAGGGGAGGAGAGGGATTTAAAAACAACTTTACTTTTTAACCCTTATATTATTTATTTAAAAATAGATAAATGGGGATATTTTAGTCAATGCATATGAAATACTTTAAAATCCCTCCCCTCTCCTCCCCTTCAAATCCCTCGAACCAAACAATACCTAACTAATCTAAGGGTACAAGGAGTCGAAGAACCAGGTTCATAAAAGAAAAAGAAAACCTATACTAACATTTACCTATAAAAAACGAAAAAACTAGAATTTTTCAATGGAATTTCGTAAACAAACACCCTCGAAACCCCATAATCGCCTTTACTCCACCTAAAAATCAAATTGAGTTGCTCAAAGTCTTAAACAAAGAAGCGGTATATAATTATAATTATAGGAAAGTGAGGGAGAATTGGAATAAGTAACTAACCCAAGAGTGTGGGCAGATTTGATAGCTGCGATGATGGGGGGATGCAAAGAAGCCCTTTTGAGGCAATCTGCAATGTGGTTAGTGGTAATCCGTTGAGAGTGGAGTTCCTTCATCATCCTATCCATCAGAGAGGTCCAAGCAGGTATGGTTGAGCGGAGTTTGGTGAAGAGATGGATCAGACCCATTTCACTGACCAACCATCTGTCGCTGTCATCGTCGATTATCGTCCGATCAAAGTCAAATACCACCACCACGCTTCCGCCCATGTTTCTTCCCCACGCAATCCACCACTCACGAACCAGACTGGTAGACAGAGAGAGAAAAGAAGATGGCCCACTAAAACTTAGTAGGGGGAAAAAAAATTAAGGGAAGAAGAGCGAAATTCTGAGAGTACATTTTGGTTTTCCTCCGATGGTCAGGGTTTTTGAGGGGATTTTAAATGAATTGATTAAAATATCTTTGTTTTATTATTTAGAAATTCAAAATTATAAGGTGTAAAAGTAAATTTATTTTAAAATCGTTCTCTGTGAGTTAAATATGAATTGTGTTAAGATATCTCCTCTCCTCTCAACCAAACACAATGTTTAATAAAATTTCCTCCCCTCCACTCCATTAAGATCTCCCCACTCCTTTGAACTAAACAAACTCTTAAATAAAATAAAATCACATCATTTCCAACTAAACTTGTTGAGCAACACAACAAAGAATATCAAAAAACTCAAAAGAGCTAAAGAATTAGATGTCCTTGATGACGCGTAAGCAACTAAGTTTGCTTGTCTTCTAATAAGCCTAACTTGGTAAGTAGGATAAAAACCGAGAAGATCTTTGCAACTATTTAAAATGACTCCAGACTCTATGTAGTCTGCTCTCGTATTTCGCAGGCCATCAATCACAATTTTACAATCCAACTCAATAAGAGCATTCTCCAACCTCATAGATCTTAGCCATTGAATTGCCTTCAACAAACCAGGTGTCTCTCCCTCGTGCACTTTCGAATAGCTGAAAGACCAACCCATGCTAGCTCCCAATAGGTGCTCTTTATCGTCTCGGACACACATGCCCACACCTAATTTCCTTTTCTGATGGAAGAAGAAAGCATTAACATTACATTTGATATAGCCAGACGGAGGGGGTTCCCAACAAACCATAACAAGTAATCATATGACATTTTGATTCTTGAAAAAAGTAAATTAACATAATAACAACAACAATCAAACCTTTTTTCACTATTGATGTGAGGTTGGCTATAAATGAAATGACACCAAAATTTTCTATCCAAATATAGCAGTTCTTACCATTGTTTTTTTGTTTAGTAAAGTCCATCGAACCTCTGGGCCATTGCTCAGCATGATAGATTTGGGCTATTGTCCTTCTCACTGGATGCACTACAGCTGTTCTTTCCTTTCTTGTGTTTTTTTTTTTTTTCTCTAGTAAAGTCCATTGAACTTCTGGATCTTGCTGTCAGCACAATATTTACTACTCAAATTTGTTGTCATTTCAGCCTGAGGAATCCATTCCTTAGTTGAGGATATGTAGGGTATGTATTTTCTAATTTATTTGATTTTGTCACGGAAATGCTGCTAATTAAGTTATTTTTACTTTTTCTAAAAATGTTTTCAATTTTTTGAAAAGAATTGCAAAACAGCAGAAGGCTAGCTTTTAATAGAAAATATATATGCAATACCTTTTATACTATAAATAATATATTATTATAGATAATTTTCAAAATAATTATTATAAATTTTTTTTCCACAACATAACACATAGTTGAATAATAATATAACAATCTTTTATAGTATTAATACATTCAAATCAAGTCCATAAAGGCTTATAAAGAAAAACTAAGCCCATAAAGAATCCCGTTCTTTATAGAAAATAAGAGATTAATAATTAGTTTTAATGAAATTATTTCTAATTATCGGGAAAAAAAACTAATTAAAAGATATTCTTTAATATGCAGTATGTTTAATTTGGGAGAGTATATTCATTTACCATTTATTGTTTGGAGAGATAAATTAATGAAGAAAACAATTAGCGCCATCAAAGAAAAGGAGAAATACACAATCTATTAGTCTATTACCTCGAAACGTATAATGATTGAAAGGTACAGATGTGACACAATATGTATTCAAAAGTAGAAAGTGATTTGATAAATCTGACATGCTCCAAAGAGGTTGTTCATTTTCTTAAAATAAAAAAAAAAATGTTAATTAGAACATTTTCAATGATCCACACTAATGGGTTGCATATCTTTTATTAAAAGAATATTTGCTACGTAACATCTAACTAACTCACTTATATTTTGCTCCAATGGACGATACCCAAGTAATGTAACCACTTTGGGTTATTTATATTTTATTAGAGTTTAATTTCTATGTATTATCAGTATAAAGATTTTTACACTGGCAACCAATCAAAAATCACGAAATTGATGACTTTTAAGGTGGTTAGAATAATAATTAAAGATCTATAATGATGTGTCAATTTCTGATTGATTGACAGTGTAAAAAAAACTTTGAGCAAATCACATTTTGAGCAAAATTAATTTTGATTCACAAGCAAATCATTTTTAGGGTTCTTTATATAAGCAACGATATCTTATTTTAACTATCCACACTGCTAGCTAAATCAACTCAGATGAAAAAAAAATTTAAAGGCTAAATTACATTTTTGGTCCCCAAATTGTTTTTCAATGTTCAATTTGGTCCCCAAGTTTTTAAAATGTTCATTTTGGTCTCTAAGTTCCTAAAACTTATTCAATCGAGTCCTTCCGTCAAGTTGACTAACGGACATGGACGTTGACCCCAAAACAATGGTCCCCAAATTATTTTTCAATGTTCAATTTGGTCTCTAAATTTGTTTTTCAATGTTCAATTTGGTACCCAAGTTGTTTTTCACTATTCAATTTGGTCCCCAATTCCGACGAACCAAACGGGGTAAACGTCCATGTCCGTCAGTGAACTTGACGGAAAGACTCGATTGAATAAGTTTTAGGAACTTAGGGACCAAAATGAATATTTTAAAAACTTGAGGACCAAATTGAACATTGAAAAACAATTTGGGGACCAAAAATGTAATTTAGTCAAAATTAAACAACGATTCCTTATTTGCCATATTAATTTAAGAATCCAATAAACAATTCTCATTAAGGTTGCTCTTATATTATCTCGTACACGTAATTTTCACACTTCATTCCGGTGAGAAAAACAAATTTTAGACTTCAAAATAAGTATGAACCGATTAGAAGTCAATGTACATTAGCTTGTTAATATTGGTAGTGTCTCCTTATTCCACAAGGAAAGAAGTAGACTCAACCCGATGAGACTCACGTAATGGGAAGCTCTCTCAACATATTTGTTTTAGATTATTTTGGACGCAAACCATGTTCCTGAACAGTTTTTTTTCCAAAACAACCCACTAGCATCTTTGATGATTAAGATTATTCATGTTTGATTATTTTCCATCTCAAATCTAGCTTTCCAATCTTGCCCTTACTAACTAGGTAGCCCTCTCTACAAAACAAATAACTTTGTACCATTTTTCGTAATTTACTATATAAAAGTGATTATTTTTGTATCACCCAAACGAAATAGATTATCTTAAAATCGTTTTTCAGCAAATAGACCCAAACAAAAACAGATTCTGATTATAATCGATTATCACAATAATCGATTATACAAAAATTGATTATCAGTATAATCTTTTTTTTTTTCCCAGCTTTCACAAACACTCTAAATGTGTTTTCTTCTCCTTCCAAACGTTGAAACAAATTCACATTCACAAATATATAATAGGCATTCCCTTCGCCTTACGTGAACAGAAATCATTATGCATTTTATGAATCATTATTTTCAACAATTTTTGAAAATTGTCATTCTCTATAAATTAAAAGCAATATCCAAATTACGTGCACATATAACATTACTCTTGCACACATTACCTCGTTAGATTTGGTGCTAAGTAGGATGGCGATTTTTCTATGAAAAATAATCCACCTTCGGGCTTGTCTGCATAGCACGAGATTTTCCCTTTTCAGATTGTAGTCCCTTCTCGTCATTTCTCATGTCGCAAAAACGACAAAAGAAGAACACTTTTCAATGAAATTTGTGAGCTTCACGATATAACAATAGTGTCACATACGTCTAATGCAATTTTCTCGTGGGTTCTAGATCGCTCTCAATAACTTTAAGTATAGGTAGTTCAAATCGATGATAATAAATTTTTCTTTTAGAAGAAAAAAAAAACAGAAGATAATAATAAATTGTGTCGTGACCATAGACGGATGGGTAAAATAGATTAGGAAAAGCGTTAGTAAGAATGTTGTTGCCAAATCTCCATCTATGAAAACAATTGACCTTTTGGAGTGATTAGTAGATCCAAATGCAATATCAACAGCCCAATATTAGCTAGTTTAACTACGGGCACGACTATTACGTACCATTAATTATTTACTCAGCTCAATGGATGACTAATTGACTATCATATGGATTGACATTATGAATTAGTATTTCCAGCATAGGTTTCATGTCCGTGATTCAATATTGGTTAGTTCAACCCTAGTTCACGCAGGTTAGACTCTTACATAAGTATCTCTATTTAATGGGGTAATTATCGTATTCAAATGAATTTTTTTTAACAAGGATATCTTAAAATTAAGTTTCTTCATAACTATTTATACTAATCGTAATAGAATAGTATCTAGAATAGTATCTCTTTCGATTTTACTTTCCCACAAAACATTTCACATTATGAGTATATAGGAGAAAACTCATAAAATATGCTTGTTTCGACAAAGAACAATAAATTGAATAGTGTAACGAGTTGTTGTATTGATCAAAGATTGAGTACCTGGAGCCATGAAAGGATTACATATATACAAATAAAACTCTAATCTAAGGGTGTGTATGAGGGAGAGTCCCTAATGAGAATGAAGTTCCTTTTTTTATAGCTCTCTTAGTTGGCATAACCTAATTGTCTTTAAGGAATTGGGCCTTGGCTCGACCGATCGAGCTATCTTCCCCGTGTCTCGAGCCATCTTCTCGTCCCATCCTAGATGTATTGTTGTCCCGGCCGAGATGCCTTCTTCTTAGTTGATCGAGCTGTTTTCCTCTTATCATGATTGGTCTTCATCCTTAGTGGGTCGTTCACCCAATATAGTTTAGCTTGTCCTACATGAGACCCTTGGTCTAATTTGGACGGGAACAATGCCCATTTGCTTTTATTTATTGCCAGATGGAACAATTTGTTTGATTTTGTTTATCATGACGCATATATTATAATAAGCAGCACATTCTCAATGATTTTATATTTGTCACTTTATATGAGTGTTATAGAGAACTTAGTTGTTAATTTGACTAAAGTAAACATTGTTCTCAAAAGACCTATATACCGAATCAACACGTGGGACATTTTCTGCAATGAACGCAAATATTTCGTCATCACTCCTCCTTTCAATTTGTTTAGTATTGTATATTGTATATGTAATTGTATATGTATATGTATATTGTAAGAGAATATTGGCAAATGAATAATCCATTGAATAGGGGAAAAATGAAAGAAATATGTAGGAACATGATTAGGGAGGCATGATTAATGATTGGAGTCAAATGAAAGGCAAGCAACCTACCATTTTTTAACTTCTAAGGTCCCTCTTCATACATGTCCAAATATAAAATGTGGGTTAATTACAGAAACAGCAAAACAAACAAAGTGAACAATTTTTTTAGGAAAAAGAAAAGTGGGTCCTTTGAAAAGAGCATCCAATGACAGGTGTACACATATAGAGTCAAAGGAGAAATGAGGGTGGGCCAGCAAAAGCCACTGCTCGTCATCAAATTCTCCTTTTCTTGTCAGTCAAAAAAGAGAGCACCCCGCAAATTGCGAGCCCATTAGAATTTACATTTTAGAAATGATTTTTTGAAACTGAATTTTGATAACTACACACGATAATCATATACTTTTTGGAAATTAAATTTTAGAAGTATCCGAAAATTAAATTATGAAAATATAAAATAAAAATTCATATGTTTTTACACTTTTGAAAATTAAATCCCGAAAGTATAAAATGAAGTGGGATATGTAAATTTTTACAAGTCTGAAAAAATTTTATTTTCGAATTTTATTTTCTGGAGCTACAATTTTTTTCAGACTTGTAAAAATTCACGTAATACTTTGTTTTGCACTTCCTGAAATTAAATTTCGGAAGTGTAAAATTTTGCATGTCCGAATTTAATTTTCGGAAGTGTAAAAACATACGAAGAGTGTGTTTGGGAAAGATTATTTTCCCACATTTCAGCTATTTTTTAGTTTAAAAGCTGTTTCATAGATAATCTATCATGTTTCACATTTTGCTTAAATTTATAAAAAAGTTTTTTTTAGGGGAAAAAATCTGTTTTATGCTATCTAGTTTTTTCTAGCTTAAGATTGTTGTGATTTGATTATTTTTCATTCTCAAAACTCTCTTCCATGTTTACCCCTACAAAACTAACTTCTAAACAAATATTATTAAATTATACAAATAACTCCATACCCTTTTTCGTAATTTATTATATAAAAGTTAGTTTTTTTTTGCACCACCCAAACGAAATTGATTATCTTAAAATCGCTTTTCAGCAAACAAACCCAAACAAAAACAGATTCTGGTTATAATCGATTATCACAATAATCGATTATATAAAAATTGATTATCAGTATAATCTTTTTTTTTCCAGCTTTCCCAAACACACTCGAATTTTCATTTTATAGCTCTAAAATTTAATTTCCAAACACTTCCGGAATTTAAATTTCGGAAGGTAGAAGAGTTGTCAAAATGGGTTGTGAAAATAACATTACTTGTTACATTTTCCCCATTCCATAAATGAACAGAACGACGGCCCTTACGCTTTGTTTGAATGTTTTTCAAGAGTGGCAATAAAACAGCAAAGCATAGTATTTAGTAAAGGGTCGTGGACTCGTGGTGCATCTTTTCTCTCAATTTTTTGAGGAGGGAATCATATATATTTTTTTTATTGAAATTGTAGGACGGTGATAAATTAATCTATTACATTCATTTAATTTGATGATGTTTTTTTATTTGATGGGTCATAAACATAATAGAATGACCAATTTTGTTAGGCACAGATCAATATGAAGAGTGAATGATCTTCTGTATTATTGAGATGCACAGCAATGCTCTTATATAGAGATACAAGGAACTAACAGAATTGAAACAAACTAACTGTTGTAGAAGAACTAACTAACTAACTGATAAAACTAACTAACAGAAAATAGCACTATGGCTAAGACTCTATACTAGAGGAAACTAAACATGACTCAACAATCCCTCCCTTAAACTATTGCATATCAGAGGACATTTTTCTGTAAAATGCAATTAGTTTAACTTGGGAATTTCACATACTCCTAGAAGCTTTCGAAGCTTGATAAACAATTCTAACTTCAGGGGCTTGGTCATTAGATCTGCAATTTGTTCCTTTGTACCACAATGAATCAATTCAATAGCACCTTCCTTTGTAAGGTCTCTGAGGAAGTGAAATCGCACATCTATGTGCTTGCTCCTACCATGCATGACTGGATTTTTGGACAGTTTTATGGCTGAGCTATTATCACATAGTAAAGTAGTGCACCCTTCCTGAACATACTCTAGTTCCTTTAGAATCCTCCTCATCCAAATGGCTTGACAAGCACATGCTGCAGCTGCTATAAACTCAGCTTCTGTGGTGGAGAGTGTGACAATGGGTTGCTTTTTAGAAGTCCAAGCAACTGCTCCACCACTTAGTAGGAAAACATATCCAGATGTGCTCTTCCTATCCTCCAAATCACCTGCATAATCACTATCTGTATATGACAGCAACTCTTCACTCCCTCCCTTCTTGTATAGAATGCCAAAGTGCACTGTTCCTTGCAAGTACCTTAGAACTTGTTTAGCAGCTTGAAAATGCAGCTGTGTTGGTTTACTCATGTGTCTGCTGATGAGGCTCACAGCAAACATCATGTCTGGTCGAGTGGCAGTAATATAGATGAGACTTCCTACTATTTGCTTGTAGTAAGTCTCATTTATCTTTTCTCCATGTTCATCTCTATGTAACTTCTGCCCTGGAACCATAGGAATTCCTACTGAATTACTTTCAGACATGCCAAATCTCCTCAAAACTTCCATGGCATATTTTCTCTGATAAATGTAGATTCCATGCTCTTCCTGCAAGACTTCAATTCCAAGAAAGAATCTCATATTTCCTAAATCAGTCATTTCAAACTTCTTTTGCATGGAGCTTCTAAAAGAATTCATTAAACATTCATCATTGCCAGTATAAATGAGATCATCTACATAAACACTGACAATAAGAACATTTCCCTCCTTACTGTGTTTCAGAAATAAAGTCTGCTCATTCTTACTTCTTTGAAAATCTTCACTGATGAAATAGGACTCTATGTGACTAAACCAAGCTCTTGGAGCTTGTTTGAGTCCATATAGGGCCTTATGCAGCTTGTAGACCTTATGCTCACTGCCTTGCTTGACATAACCCTTTGGTTGTTCAACAAAAACATCTTCATTCAGCTTTCCATATAGAAATGCAGATTTGACATCTAATTGATACAGTTTCCAGCCTCTGTGAGCAGCAACAGCAATTATCATCCTTACTGTGTCCATTCTACTTACTGGTGCAAATACCTCAATGTAGTCCACTCCATATTGCTGAGAATACCCTTTAGCCACAAGTCTGGCTTTATATTTATCCACTTGACCAAGTTCATTCAACTTAGTCTTGTAGAGCCACTTCACACCTATCCTCTTTGCACCATTTGGAAGATCAGTGAGTTCCCAAGTTCCATATTTGATGATGGAATTCATTTCTGCATCCATAGCTGTCCTCCACTTGGAGCTTTTGACTGCTACTTCAAATGACACTGGATCTGCTGAGTCAATCTGAGCCATATTCACTGCATCTCCTTCTTCTTCTGAGAGATCTTCACCTGAAACATAGTCCCTCATCCATCCAGGAGGATGTCTATCTCTTCCTTCTCTGTTTCTGTCAGCTTCAGATTCTGCATTGAGAGGTAATTCATGCTCATTAATTCCTTCTTCACTATCACTGTCAGCATCAGTTTCTTCTTTTGCTCCTGATTCACCAAGATCCATGTCTACTGTCAAATCTTCCTTGTGGTTGGTCTCCCAATTCCACTGAGTTTCTTCTTCAAACACCACATCTCTACTTACAATGATCTTTTTTGTAATTGGATCATATAATCTGTACCCTTTTGATTCATCACTCATGTCAAGAAGAACACACTTGCAACTCTTGTTTTCTAGCTTGGTTCTTTTAACATCTGGAACATGCACATGTGCCACACATCCAAAGACTCTAAAGTGATTAACTGATGGTTTTATGCCACTCCATGCCTCTTCTGGAGTCTGATTCTTGACAGCCAAGGTTGGTGATCTATTTAAAACATACATAGTCCAATTCACTGCCTCAGGCCAGAAGTTCTTTGGAATTTTCTTTTCTGAAAGTAGAGTCCTGACCATGTTCATGACAGTTCTATTTTTCCTCTCAGCTACCCCATTTTGTTGAGGGGTATAAGCTGTAGTTAGTTGCCTTTTTATTCCATTCTTTTGACAGAAATCATGGAATTCTATAGAGGTAAACTCCCCTCCTCTATCAGTTCTGAAGCTTTTAATAGGCAATCCTGTTTCCTTCTCAACTAAATTCTTGAAACATTTGAAGTAATTGAAAGCTTCTGATTTTTCAGCTAAGAAGTAAACCCATGCTTTCCTTGAAAAATCATCTATAAAGCATAAGAAATACCTCTTTTGACTGTTTGAGGCTGGAGTGATAGGACCACAAATATCTGCATGCACAAGCTCCAATTTTTGAGTTGCTCTCCACTTACTTTTCTTTGGAATTGGATCTCTGTGCTGCTTTCCCTTCATACAATCTGTGCATACAACTTCAGTGGCTGTCAATTGAGGAAGACCTTTAACCATTTCTTTGCTATGCAGGGTTTTTAAACCTTTATGGCTTAAATGTCCATATCTACAATGCCACAAGTGAGTATGATCTTGTGCACTGGTATGGAAACAAGCATCCTTCTTAACAGATAACTGAGCAAATAGAACGAACATTCTATTGGTTGTCATGCTGGTTTGCAAAATCAAACCTTTATCAGGATGAAACACCTTGCATTTTCCTGATTGGAACATTACAGTTAATCCTCTTTCTTGCAGTTGTCCTATGCTCAAGAGGTTGTTCTTGAGTTCAGGCACAAAAAACACATCACAAATCACATGTATAACTCCATTTATGCTCAGCTTCACATTACCTTTTCCAGTCACATCCATCTTTGAATTGTTTCCCAGCTTCACTTGTTGCTTGAAGCTTTCATCCATTTCACAGAACCAGGCTTTCTTTCCACACATGTGGTTTGAACAGCCTGAATCCAAGAACCAAGCATCTTCTTGCTGCACATCACATTTCTCATTATAAGCCATCAAGAGTAACTCTTCCTCTTCATTGAATTCTGCATAATTCACCTCCTTATCCCACTCAGGACATTCATACTTGTAATGCCCTAGTTTGTGGCATTTGAAACATTCAACTGTGGCTCTACTCTGTCTCCTTCTACCTCTTCCTCTTCCTCTATAGCCACCCCTTCCTCTGCCTCCAAGATCATTTCTTTCTTCAGAGCTAATCTTTAATGCCTGCTCCTCTCCATGATGCTTGTGGAACTTCTGTTCATGGACTATCAGTGAACTTTGCAGTTCATCAATAGACAACTCATCTGTATCCTTAGACTCCTCAATTGAGCAAACAATGTAGTTGAACTTGTCAGTTAAGGATCTAAGGATCTTTTCGACTATGGTAACATCTTGCATATGCTCTCCATGAGTTCTCATTTTATTTGCCACAGTCATCACTCTAGAGAAATAGTCAGTGATAGTTTCTCCAATTTTCATTTCAAGAACCTCAAAATCCTTCCTCAAAGCTTGAAGAATTGATCTTTTTACCCTGGCATTTCCTTCATACTTCCTTTTCATTGAGTCCCAGATCTGCTTGGAGGTGTTCTTCTCCAAGATTGTTTCCAAGATCGTTCTGTCTATCGCCTGAAACAAGTAGTTTTTCACCTTGAGATCTTTCAGCTTTGTCTCATCAATCCTTTTTTGCTGAGCCTCATTCAGCACTTGCCCCTTTGTTGGTTCTGTGAAACCTGTCTCGACTAGGCTCCAATACTCCTTGGACCTCAAGAAATTCTCCATTAGCATGCTCCAATGATCATAATGACCATCAAAGCGAGGGATTGTAGGTTGCACAAAGTTTCCTTCATTCGCCATTCTTGATTCTTGCTAACACTTCTAAGTATGCAACTTTCCTTCTCAGGCCCCAGTAGGAGCTCTGATGCCAAAATGTTAGGCACAGATCAATATGAAGAGTGAATGATCTTCTGTATTATTGAGATGCACAGCAATGCTCTTATATAGAGATACAAGGAACTAACAGAATTGAAACAAACTAACTGTTGTAGAAGAACTAACTAACTAACTGATAAAACTAACTAACAGAAAATAGCACTATGGCTAAGACTCTATACTAGAGGAAACTAAACATGACTCAACAAAATTGTTATTACTCTATAATTTTAAAGACACAAATGACAATTTATTAATTTTTTCAGACTATTCTTTTATTCAATAGTTGAGAAACAAAATTCTCAAAAAACCAAATCTCTTTCATTTATAGAAACACATGATAATGCATCTCTTATTTAAAAGTGCTATATTATATTAATTTTTTGTTGACCAAAGCAAATAAAAAATAGAAACATTTATTAGTTTTTATTAGATGAGTCAAACATGAAGAACAATGGTTCTTTATTTTATCTTTTCCTTAAGAGTATTTAATTATTTATCTCTCTTTTTCCTCTCTTCCATGTATCTAATAAAAATCGAACAAGAAAATAATACTCCCTCCGATCTCTATTATAAGCAAAAATTAAATGGGACACACATATTAAGATAGTTAGTTGATCTCATTTAAAAGAGTCATTGGGAATAAAAAATTAAGTTTGTTACCTAAATTACCCTTCCTCTTATTTATTAAGCTTGTGTTATTGAGAATAAAAGGAGTCATTGGAAAACAAAATTTGTATTAAATGAAGGGTATTTTGAGAATAACTTCATTAAATGAGAGGAAAGTAGTTGAAATTTGCTTATATTTTGGACCAAAAAATTTGGAAATTTTTGCTTACATTGTGGACCGGAGGTAGTAGCATAGATTCAAATAAAAAAAACAAATATTATATTTATTAGGAGTATTAAATTTTATAATACATATATTTATCATGGTCAAACGTGGTTTGATTGAATAACTTTGATGTTTGACTTCCATGATGATAAATTGATTATAATCCCAAAATCATGTTCATCTTGAAGTTGAAATTTATAACTTTCACGTTGGATCCAAAAATTAATTATATAATTTATGACTTGATAGATAATATTGAGTCAATAAATCACTTTTTCCATAAAAGCATCCAAACATAAATCGTTTCACTTTCAACTCATTTTTAATCAAAATTAGTTTTACAAAATCAATGCCATCCAAATTCGCGATGTCAACAAAAATCATCCAAACACACACGGATTATTATTACCATGGAAACAAAGAGAAACGACGTCGTAGGAGTTTGGGGAAATGGTTAAATAAAATACGAGGCCAAATGTCAGTTGGTACGGAAAGAGAAAGCGTTGGTTAAAAATTGAAAGAAAAAAGAGAGAAAGAAACCAAACAAGATTGATTGTGTAATGTATGCAACTATATAAGGCATTTGAAGGCAAAACAAGAGAGAGAGAGAGAGAGAGAGAGAGAAAAGAGAGAGAGAAGAAGAAGAAGAGAGAAAATTGGTGGGTGGAGCCTTCCCTTCTTTGGACTTTGAGGGCTTCCACACACCTTCCATGGCTGATTCCATTTCACTCGACGTCGAGAAGATCCACCTCGGTGGAAAGGTTTCTCCACCTTCACCATTTCCATACCCTCACCATTTCCATTTCTGTTTTCAATAATTTCTGGGGTTTGGGTTTAAACTTTAAAGGTTGAAGCTTTTTTATTTTTCATTTTTTGGGAAATGGATCAATTATTTAATTTCAAGTGTTTTTCAATTGGGTCTTCTTTTTTGTGATTAATGCATTCCAATTTTCTTTCTTTCTTTCTTTCTGTTTTTTATTTTATTTTATTTGGTTCTTTCGAGAAGATGGGTGAAGGTACTGAATTTTCAGTTTTTGGATTATGGCATTGCTGAATGATGGGGAATATTTAGATAAGTCAATGGTTTGCATCAATGGGATTTTTTTTAGCTGCTTGTTTTGCATTTGGGATCTAATTGGAAAATGGAAAATAACAAGAACTTTTTTCTTTTTTTTTTGTTTCAATTACTTGTTTGGTTCTGAGAAATTGATGATGTTGGCTTCCTCTTTATCCTTTTTTTGTTTTTGGTTTTTTTTTCTTGTATTTATTTTGCCTCGCCAAGCCATTGGAGTTCTGAATATTTGATCACGGCAAATAGTGGATCCGTGCATTCCTTATTTGTGTCATATTCTTTTCCAAATTCCATCCTCCATTTTTGAAGCTATTATCATTATAATCATAGCATTTTTTTTTTTAAAGGAATCAGTCATTTTTTATAAATGAAATTATTGATATTTTTTTCCATATTTAATTATTTCTTTTGGGGAAGAAATGAATTTTTTGTTTTTGGTATTTGATGTGAGATGGGTGATGTAGGAAATTTTATTTTATTTTTTCTCATCATGTATTGTTGTTTTCCTTTTTCTTTTATTTGTAGTTTATTGCTTTACATATTGGTTATTGGATGAGTTAAAGTCATTCTTCTCCTTTGAAAAGCATAAGATACTCTCCCCTTTTTCACTGTCTTCAACTTCTTGTCTTTTTGGAGCATAATGGAATCTGGAATGACTTATTTCGTTTATCGTTTTTGATAGTGATATTAATGTGCTGTTGCTTGTTAGTCTGGGTAATCAAATAAACAGATAATTGCACATGGGAAGCCATGTCAGGGGGAAAAATAGTTGGGAAAAAAGTTGTCTTTATGAGCTTTTGCATTATTACTCAAATGGAGTACATACAAAATAATGGATATCCTTTGCTTTAGGTGAAGGTTCTTCTTTCATACCTAAATGTTCAAACTTCAGTTTTGGTGTTTCTATCTTATTCTTATTCTTCTTCTTTCTTCTCGGTGTGGTTTTTGTCTGTGTTTGGGCTACATTCACTTTGGATTATCATTTCAGGAGCATCATATTCGGACTGGCTGTGGTACTGTGTCTGTCATAGTCTATGGGGATCTCGACAAACCAGCTCTAATCACTTATCCCGATTTAGCGCTAAATTGTAAGTGCAGTCGGTTTATTTTCTCATAGCCGATTCCACTTGTTTATAGTGTTAAGATTCTGATTTGTTCTAGAATTTATTGCTGATTTGTTCTCAAGAGAACATTAATGATTATGTATGTATATGTTTGAAGTTTGAACTATTCCCTTAATTTAATCTGGAAATCTAAGAAAACATTTTACTTCTGTGTATTGAGGCAGATATGTCATGTTTCCAAGGATTATTTTTCTGTCCAGAGGCAGCTTCTTTGCTGCTTCACAACTTTTGCATATATCACATCAGTCCTCCCGGACATGAGGTCTGTAAGTTGACTGATCTGAATGTATTTTATTTCCATTTAGAAATGAATATTATTATTCACATAATGAAATCCTTGGATCTTCCACAAGAGTTCTTGCAGTTGGGAGCTGCGGCAATTTGTCCTGATGACCCTGTTCCTTCAGCTGAAGACTTGGCAGATCAAATAGTTGAGGTCCTCAACTATTTTGGGTAATTACAATATGATAGTTACTTAGTCTCCTTATTATTTTTTGGGGTACTCAGCTTTCATTAGCTAGAACTCTTCCATTTATTTGAACACACAGCCAATATTTGAGGGAAAATCCAATGTTTTTGCTATATTTACTAATGACATGAACTATTTCCTTGTACAGGCTTGGTGCAGTGATGTGTATGGGAGTAACCGCGGGTGCTTATATCCTTACTCTTTTTGCAGTATGTACCCTATTTAGCTTTGAAGGGAAAAAACAAATAAAAAACTGCCCTATTTAGTTAATGCTTTGAGCTTTGTAGTTTTATCATGAAGTCAACATTTTCTTTTATTGAATTGTTCTTCTTTGATTACAGATGAAATATAGGGAGCGTGTTCTTGGTTTAATACTTGTATCTCCTCTATGCAAAGCACCTTCTTGGACTGAATGGTTTTATAACAAGGTTCCTTTCAAATGCCTGCCGATTGTCCATTTATGAGTTTCTCTGATATGATAACATTACCTAAAGCCACCTGTAATTTTTAGGTGATATCAAATTTGTTATATTTCTATGGTATGTGCGGCTTGCTGAAGGAGTGTTTGCTCCAGCGGTACTTCAGCAAGGTATTGTAATGTGAGGATCTTAGCCATGTCATATTCCCTCTTTTATTTGATATATTATGAGTTTTTTGGTCAACTTTAACAGGAAGTTCGTGGTAACGTTGAAGTTCCAGAATCAGAGATAGTTCAAGCTTGCAGAAAAGTCAGTGCTAAGCTAATTTAGTTTCTTTGCCCTGTATTGCTCTATAGCTGGAATGTGATTTTATTATTTTTCAAACTATTTCTTTGTTCAGTATATTCACCTTGCCTTGCATTGGTTTTTTTTGTCATGTTTCTTTAGCAGTTACTGGATGAGAGAAAGAGAACAAATGTCTTACGGTTTCTTCACGCAATTAATGAGTAAAATCTGCTATACATTTGCTTTATTATTTATAATTCTATCTCTCTCTCTCTCTATATATGTATATGTATGTATGTATGTATGTATGTATGTATGTATGTATGTATGTATGTATGAATCGGGCAAATTTATGTGTTACAACTTTGTTTTGCCAACTTGCAGGAGGCCTGATATCACAGAAGGATTGAAACAATTAAAATGTCGTACACTTATTTTTGTTGGAGACAGTTCTCCTTTCCATTCCGAGGCTGTCCACATGACTTCAAAACTTGATAGGAGATTTAGTGCCTTGGTTGAGGTATGTGGCGTTAGATTTAAACATGATTTAAGCTAGAAAATTATGGCTTCATTTGATCTTTATAGCCAACCTCACATAATGGGAAAATGCTGGGTTGTTGTTGTTGGTTGAGGTATGTGGCATTAGTGTATGTGTAAGGACTAGTATGTAAGGTTTCTGAGAAATAGTTTAAAGGTTGCTCCAATATATTTTGCAGCCCTTGTGATATTGTAATGTTACCTAGATTATAGATGTATGTACAAATGAGTATATAACAAGGCATGCATTGGTTCTGGAAGCTTTGTATCATATCATTATAGTTGATTGGACATTCATAACTATACAAAAAGCAGGGTTGAGACTGGATTTTGATGTTGCAGGTCCAGGCTTGTGGATCAATGGTTACAGAGGAACAGCCACATGCAATGCTGATTCCTATGGAGTACTTTTTCATGGGGTATGGGTTGTATAGGCCATGCTATTTCAGTGACAGCCCAAGAAGCCCTCTTAGCCCATCTTGCATCTCTCCGGAGCTACTCTCTCCAGAAAGCATGGGATTGAAGCTAAAGCCTATAAAGACCCGGGTTTCACTTGAAGTTTGATATGATGAAAAAAGGCTTTGACTTTTTTTGTAATTGAAAACATTTTTTTCTTATAATTTTTTGATTGTTTAAGAGAGGGATAGGCAAAGAGGCTGGGGAGAGTTGGAGGGGGTTGTACATAGAAGAAAGGGTAATTGAGAAAATACGTGAAATATATATAATATAGGGTGGAGTTGCCTTAATTCATTTGTAGTCTATCTGTAATAAAGGAATCGTTGAGCTGTATTTGTAAAAATTCCAGGTGGACTCTGACTCAATTTATTAGGAATCAACCCCTTGATTTTTTAAGACTTGTTTCCCATAACTTGGAATCTTTATTTCTCACTTGTGGAAGTGGCAACTTGGCAGAGTGGGTAACTCCAACATGAACCTTTTTTCTTCTTATTAGGAATTAGCATTTAAATGACATGCCTTAATTTCCAAACTACCTTTTTTTAAAAAATAATAATAATAATCAGAACACAATCAAACATTGCCAATATTTCTGTTTTCTTTTTTAACATGTTATATGACTAGAAACTTTTTTCATGCCTTCATGGCAATGTATGTATAGGTCTTCCTCTTTTCCCCTTCATTTTAAGTGCCTGTTATATGGATAGTGAATTATATTTCGTACATACTTTTCATGCTATATTGTTATTTATGTGCGAACCAATTAAAATCTCCCTTTGAGCAACGTAGCTTGGAAACTATAACTTTGTTTCATGCAATGACCCCACCTTAACTTCATACTTCAGTTCTCCTCAGAAAAACTTGTGTTGCAAGACGGGACTCCTGGAGAACCTTCTATTGCAAAATCTTCTAAGGAAGCTGAAACGGAAAAGCTGTTAAGATGAACAAACATGAATAAATTGAGTGATGAAGATGCTGAAGATGAAGGCGATGATGGGGATGACTTCCCCTCAAAGTTAGAACTCTCAAACTCTTCTCGCAGCAGGCTGTAATGTGTACTTTTGTGACTCAGTTGTTGACGTATGAGGGTGCATGCCTACCAGCCAAGCGATAACGAAATTTATGATCATTCACCGGTGGATGTAAGTACATGCATTTCTCCCAATTATTTCTGGAAATTAGCAATTTCCTCTTCATGGTAAAAGACCAGTCTTTCTTAAAATGCTCAAGTGAAGATGGTAATATTTGATTGAGAGGTTGAATATGAACAATCTCCTGATTTAAGCGCTTCTAATTTGAAGAGAACCTGTACCTCGACAAATAAAACATGACTACAGTTGAGCTTTGCAGTAACGCATTTATTCCTTAAATTTTTGCGTAGTCACATTGTTTAAGATTACATAAAGAAGCAAATATTTTTTTGGGGGGAAGTTTTGAGTATATGGCTCCAAATAAAATTTTGCAAAGGAGAGGGGTGTTATTTTCTAATATATACTAAATAACTAAAAACTGACGAAAACTATTCACATCAAGGACGCTTGAAGCCAGAGTTGCTTTCTAATCCATTTCAAACACAATTAGGGGTCTTCTTAACTGGCCATGGTGCCCCTGCCATGACTGCCTCAATCTCCGGTATTTCCCTGGGACACTTCGTCATATTGTAGCAACCGGTAGCGGTAACAAGCTGCGTACATCATACAGAAATAAATAAACAAATAAGCTCATATGCCAAATAGCGGTGCACGTTCATATTAATACTGTGGTTAATCACAACAAAGGTAGAAGTGTTTGAAATTCTTCACCCTGTTTTTTTTTTTTTTTTTTTTTTAAAAAAGTCAATCTAGTATTTAATATGTATGATGGGTTAAGAAAAATAGTTAATTTTAACTTTAACAGTATCCTGAGAAGATAGAAATGATAAACTATAAACCAGGTTAAGGTTCAGCGATTGGAATACCACATCACTCTCAATTCGGACCCCACCAAAACTATTATATCTGTTAATCACTTCCTGGTTGAAGAACTTAGAAGTTTCTGGACTATTCATGGCCGGAAGTAACAAAGCATCAATGAAGTAGCATCCGGGTTCCACCGTGATAACCTAGAAGAAGTGTAAAAACAATAAGGTTACCTCATCATCAAGTTCATGTTTCTACTTCCGTATCACAAAAGAGAGCATTAACTAGTAGAGATCCATGGAAAAGGCCCAAACCCAACCAAAGAACCAGGGTTCGCAAATTAAAGCAACCATTATTTTGATTGACTTTCAGCATTACCACGCGTAAAAGATTGATATGTATCACTCCAATAAAAGCTTAAGGGAACATAATCATTTTGCAATAATAACATGTAAACCAGTATAAGACAACTAGACAGTTCAATATCAGAAAACATTTTGCCTCAAAAAATATATATATATCAGAAAACATTTTAACATCATAAAATAAATCAGGGAGTTTTAGACCATAATTGCGCCATTTCTAATGTGGAATAACACAACGCAAATCATATGGCTGTTTTGGGCAAGGCACTAGAGTAAGCTTATACGCTAGACAACTAGTTTTTTTGAAAAAAAACTAGGAGGGTTCTGCTTGGCACAGCTAGCTGATTGAATTCATTTGGTAAAGACGTAAAAATACATGCTTATTACATATATAAATTTATTAAATAATAATATTTCAAAATATATAAATTTATTATTACTGTGGTTGTTGCTACTAGGTAAAGTATATTTCGTAAAAAATTAAAAAAGTTGAATAATTGAGTATGCACAGAGAATTTATTTTGAGTAAAACTATATTAATATTCAAACTTCGATAATGATATATAAATATGCGTGTGCGCGCGCGCGCACGAAATATTTAAGTTGGTCTTAACTACTTATCATTATAAACCCAAATATGTTGCATACATTAAAAAATTGATGTTTTCCCAAAAATACTAAACAAACTACATCTCTCATCTCGCATCTCACAATAAAGTAGCAATGTTGTTGTGGTACTCCTTCTCACTAAATGCATATCTCAAAATTGCATTGCCTCTGACATTGCCATGAATATCTTGAGGTTCGCCACGGGATATGCAACTTGGGTGTTGCTCAAGCATAGTAAATATCATATCATCTTGTGAGTTGTTTCTTATGTGATTAGCGATGCAAAAGCATACATTAGAACATCAATATGGGTTTCTACACTAAACTGTGACATTCTACTAAGTATCTTCTATATTTTCCTCAACAACCTATACGATAGAGGTTGAATTCGTCGAGTCAACCCATTTAACCCACCACTTATGGTAGGTTGGGTTGGCCACACTAAGTAAACTGCCAACCCGAATTAGAGATTTTGGGATATAGGGAATTTAATATTTTAGCAAAAAGAAGAAAGCCTCCCGACCGATGGGAGACGGGTTACTGTGACCAACCTAACATGCCAAAATTGGTAAATGAGTTGGCTCGACGGATCAAACTCATTTGTCATATCTATCATTTGGGGTGTTGAAGAAAAGATGGAAGGTACTTAGCAGAATGTCGTGATTTAGTATAGAGACCCAAATTGATGTAATAATGGTTGCCTTTGCATCGCATAATTACATTCTAAGTAACCCACAAGATGACATGATGTTTACTATGCACGAACATGATGAACTTCAAATATTCATGGTATTGTAGTGTCACAAGCAATGCAAACTTGGTAGATGCATCTAGTGAAATGGAGGAGAAACTTAACATTGCTACTTTATTGTGGGATGGTAGACGAGGTATAGTTTGTTTAGTATGCTGGGGATAACATCAATTTCTTAATGTATGCATATATGTTCGTATGAATTATCTTTTTATGTAATAAGCAAATATGATCATCTTAGTTATTTTGGGTTTATAATGAAATGTAGTTCCACCTTAAATATTTCTTTCAAATATTTGGAATATGCCCACACACATATATATTGATATACATCACTATCTAAGTTTGAATATTTAAATTGCATGAATATAATTTTACCTCAAAATATAAATTATACGTGCATACTCAATTATTTCACTTCATTAATTTTTTACAAAATATACTTTATCTAATAGTAACAATAGCAACAATAATAATAATAATAATAATAATAATAATAATAAATTATATATTTTTAATTATTATTATTATTATTGTATTATTGAATAAACTTGCAAACATAAACATGTCCTTTTACATCATTTTACACATCAACTAGCTGATCAACTAATTTTACCGAACATTCCAATTCAATTAGCTAGCCTTCAGCTTAGTAGCCAACTTTTCAGCTTTTAAGCTAATTGTGCCAAACAGGGCCGGCCAAACTACCTAGTGGCCATGCTTCATACTAGTTATTATTTATAGAAAGTTCTGTTGACTGAAAAAAATAAGCTGTAACTAACCATTCCTTCCTGGAGCTCTCTGATTGTACGCAAGGATTTTAACCCAGGTTCCTTTCTTCTTTCCAGGCCCTGCAAATCGAAACAAAATTTCCAAGACATTATATGAAAAATAATTTGTCAAACACAAGATGAATAAATATATCGGCTACTAATTAAAGAAGGGACGGTTCAAATTTCAAAATTTAACTGCAGGCAAATTTTGCAACTACCTTTAAGTAGCCTCCAGGATCATGTGTGTCAATACCAAGGAAATGGCCCAGACCATGTGGCATAAAAACAGCACCCAAGCGTGCGGACATCATGTCATCAACATCACTACACCAGAAATCACAAATATGCAATTTCACAAAAGATGCTAGAGATTGTATCAATATGCAAGTTTGTCATAGATAATAATTGTTACCCGGCAAGGATGTGTCCCTTCATTAGTGACTCCAGGATCACTTTTTCTGCTAATCTGCAATTTTAGATAGGAAATGAGCAGCAATATAGCAAAATACTTTGACAGTAGAGTAAAGTAGTAGGTCAAATAACAATTTATTTTATTCAAAATATTAGTTGGCCTATTGATGTTGATATTTTGGTCAACGCATTCAGACTTCTTATCACTTCAAAATCAGCATACAATATCAAAAGTAAACATGCATTCATTCCCAAGAAAAAAATAACTGGGCTACAATATTACACACCAACGTTGTTAAGTACTACCTCCGGACCTAATTATAAGCAAAAAAAACTAAATTCACATATATTAAGAAAGTTGGTTAAGTTAGTTTAATTATTTTGATTTGTGTAAAAAAGAGAGTTAATTGTCTAGGGAATCTGCAATGCTCCTGAAAAAGTAAATAAAGAATTGGTTTGATTGGTTAATTTTCTTGATTTTTGCAATACTAACATTTAATAGTGTTGACTTAGTTGATTTTTGCTTATATTTGAGTCCAAAGAATGTAGCTACTTTTTTGCTTATATTTAGGTCCGGAGGGAGTACAAAACATAGTGTTTGATTTGCAAAAATTCAGGGGACTGGACAGCACAAAAATTTTTGTTCCCTGTTTGATTTGAAAAGTGGTCAGGGGACAGGACAAAAAAGGGGGTGAGGGACAGGACGAAAACCTAAAATTTTGTCCCCCATCAAACCATGAGACAACTTTTTGTCCCATGGACAGACTAACAAAAGAAAAAATTATCCTTACATATCTCTCTCCTGTCTCTCCCTCTCTCTCCTCTCTTTCTCCTCTCTCGCTTCTCTCCCTCCCTCCCTCTCTCCCCCTCTCCCTCTCCCACCCTCGCTCTCTTCCCCCCTCTCTCCTCTCTTTCTTCTCGCTCTCTCTCCCCCTCTCTCTCTCCTCCCCTCTCTGTGTAAATGATACAACTCACACATAACTCACGTTTATATATATATATATATATATATATATATATATATATATATATTATAAAGGATATTCCGGTAAATTTAATATTATTTTGTTTGTGCTGTCCATTATCCATCAAACAATGTACAAGACAAAGAATTGTCCTATAACTCAAGGATTTGTCTTGTGCTATCCTGTCTGTCCTGATACCTTTTGCAAATCAAACGTACCCTAATGATCCTTACTGATTACTAGAATTACTCGCTCCCCCATTGAAGACCATGGCAGTCAATTCCGGATAGCGGTTGGAGCAACCAACCCCAAAAACTCTAGCGGAATAGCGGATAATGGGATGACTGCTATATTGAAGGCAGATATAATAAACATAAGTTTTCATACATGAGTGTGTTTGGGAAAGCTGGAAAAAAAAGATTATGCTGATAATCAATTTTTGTATAATCGATTATGCTGATAATCTGTTTGCTAAAAAGCAATTTTAAGATAATCTAAAGTTTGGGTGGTGCAAAAAAAATCACTTTTGTATAATAAATTACGAAAAAGGGTAAGGAGTTATTTGTATAATTTAATAATATTTGTTTAGAAATAAGTTTTGTAGGGGTAAACATGGAAGAGTGTTTTGAGAATGAAAAATAATCAAATCACAATAATCTTAAGCTAGAAAAAACTAGATGGCATAAAACAGCTTTTTTCCCCTAAAAAAAGCTTTTTTATTAATTTAAGCAAAATGCCAAACATGTTAGATTATCTATGAAACAGCTTTTAAGCTAAAAAACAGCTGAAACAAGGGAAAATAATCTTTCCTAAATACACTCATATTAAACATTAACACTCAACTTATAAATTTTTTTTTTTGATAAGCACTCAACTTATAACTTACAAGCACAATTACCATTAATGTGAAGAATAAATAATAGCAATAGTTGGTAATAAATAATAACAATACAGAGGAGGGTTTGGCCAGAGAAGGCTGTATCTGAAGCTGAAATAGAGCAAGAAACGGCAATAAACAAGCATGGGATGCTGGGAACTTGCCAAAAGAGAGTGCAGAGAGTGCAAAACAGATTGCTAGGAACTTGTTGAAATGAGTGTGGGCACTGCTGGGATAAAACCGAAACAAGGAGGCTATGAAGATCCCTCTTTGTGCTATGATTTGGTGCCAGGAAGAAGGTTGGTCTCTACAATGGCTTTTCTTCAAGGAAGGAGATGTCAGTGGAAGAGCAAGTCAAAGCAAGGGTAAAATTGAGATTTAACGAGTTTAAGTGAGGGTAAACAAAACATTTCATAAGATAGAGGGCAAAATAGAACTTTGATGAGTTAAAGTGAAGGTAATTGTAAGAAAAAGTGATGGAAACAGAAATGTGAAAAAAACCCTAATTCTACTAGCACAGAAGATTGTGGCTGCTTGTGAAACAGAACATGAAGGTTTTCAGCATCCGTGATGCACTGCCAGGGACCACGACGCTCCATGATGGCGCAATAGCACCGCCATTGCACACTATCAACTACAGAGTTCAAGACAATGACAGTAATTTCTCAATTGCCCTAGTGACAATTAAATTAAGACTTGTGATTGCAGAAGCACAAATTACTACCTAGGCTACGATTCTGTTATATATTCCAATGCATCAACCAAGTTAAATAATCAAGAAACATATCTTTAGTAAAGCACTAATATAATCATAGTCATACACAAATATTAATACTTGAAACCAAGCCAGGCAGACATTTTAGTTACTTAAAAGAAGCAATACTGGTACTCAATCATACATGTGCATATCAACCCAGTTTACTCCAGGTTTCATTGCAGATATAACAGCATTATGAGCATCAAGGACAGCCTGCAGAACATTGAAAGTAGAAATAAAGCACTGTTGAAATAACTGCTATAAACCATTGATTCATTAGGCTATGTGAAATGATCAGCCATCCTAACATGCACATGCATGTCTGGAATTAGTTGAACCCATACTGGAAATTATAACGTGTTTGTGAGGGATTTGCACTGCAGAGGTGCAAATCTGCGCAATGTGCACATTAAGTAAAAAACTTACAATTTTTTCCCCTTTGATAAAAGAGGTTTATTAGAAAACACTTACACTATATATAAGAGATTGGTCACCGGTAAACTTTCCATTTACCTGCACAGAAAATTGAAAGTTGACCATAAAATGATAATTAACTTACTAATAATACCTAGCAGACTCAAACAAGCAAAATAAGTCTCAGTTAGTGTATAGATAATAATGATTAAAACAATCTGATAAATACATGGACAGACAAACAAACTAAGGGTGATGTAATTTTAGCAGAGGCATGTCTGATGATTCAGCAACGTTGCTCAAAATGGAAATGCATGTAACAGGAAAATAAGCAAAAAGACCAAATTTAATTGTTAATGGGTAGACTCACAGGGAAAGAACATGTTATGTCAGACCCATAGAAGTGGTATTCAGCTCCCATATCAAGCAGTGCCATGCCTCCATCATCCAAAGTCTACAAAAGAGCCATGTTTTCAAAACTTAAACACTTCTAAAAATAAATAAACATTACTCGTCCAATTGAGACTATAACTTCATCTTATTCTGTCTCTTCCCAAAGGAAATAAAGTAAGTTTTCAATACTTAATATGTTGATTAGACATATCCAAAGTCACCAAATAGCACAGATAATTTTCCCCCTTTTTCAGGAGTTGCTCATCCTCGTTTTTGTTATTTTTTCCGAATTCCTGAAAAAAATTATTTTTTCTTACTAAAAATAAAATAAAATTGCCTAGCCATGGTATTGGTATTGATTAGTTTCAATAAAGGTAACAAATAATAGGTATACTGTGAACACAAAGCAGATACCCTAGCTCAATTTCTAAGGAGCAGAATGGACTCACTAAACAACTTGGAAAAATAATATCACCAATCCGGAAAGATGCAGGAACTAAACCCAGCGACATTATGATAGCCAATCAACCATAATGACATTGCATGCAATGATAATGGCCCTCAAACAGGAAAAAAAAGTAGTCATATACCATACCTTGTCATTAGGAGCTGCTGCATGCCCGTAATGAAGAACAGCACTGCATTGATACACACACGTTATTAAGGTCGCCACTATTAACAATACACATGGTATGGTAGTAGTACAAAATTACAAAGTACAAACAGCATTTTAAGTTAAAAAAATGTAGAAGATTCTTCAACTTTATTAGATTTTGGGCCTAACTCAATCCCAAAAGCTAGCTCATAGAATGAGGATTGCCCACTACTTATAAGCTCTTATTAGATACTATCTCTAGTCAATGTGGGACTTGGGTTTTTCCCAATACACCCCCTCACGCCCAGCACTATTGAGCTTGGTGCGTGGATAACATGGTGGGTGGCCCAACAATGGATCTAGGATAGCTCTGATACCATATTAGATTTTGGGCCTAACTCAATCCCAAAAGCTAGCTCATAGAATGAGGATTGCCCACTACTTATAAGCTCTTATTAGATACTATCTCTAGTCAATGTGGGACTTGGGTTTTTCCCAATAAACTTGCTATTGCCAAAACAAATCTGACGGGAAACAAATTAAATGGAATTCCTTTTAGCTAATCATTTTCTAATTTTCCTTGGGTAAATAGAGCGAAGAAGTCACAAATGGGTATTGATCAAAGTTTTATTGAACTAAAAGTATCCGAGAACCACATTTACTGCGACAAATATAGTTACATTATCAGAAATGTGCACCTATTGTCACCAGTAGCACAAATACACGTGTAGGAGCAATGCCTACACCCACCATACATGTAGGTGTGGTGAAGAAACATGCTTTCAAGCTGATACTCCTTCATGCCCACTTTAGTTCTTCTCATAACCTGTTTCATTGTAATGTACATTGCAGCTATCATCTAAGCATTTTCACAAAACATATTTGCACTCCATCATTGAGACTAGAGATCTTTCTACCAACAGGTAGGGAAACCCCACCCTCAGATGTTCCTATCTCCACTAATTAAATCCAAGAAGTTTCAGTGAAAGAAAAAGGGGAGGTAAAACAGTAAATATCTAATAAAAAATACAGAGAACAATGAATATTTTTTCTGTATTGGAATTCTTTTCTCTCTGTTCGGTACTTTGCATAACCTATTTTTCTTAGTCTTATCTATGAAAATTTTATTACGAGAAAGCTGAAAGGTAGTTCCAAAAATCACATTCTTTTTACAACTAACAACAAACTGCCTATGACTAGGATGATACTAAAAATTAGAGTACCAATGCAAGATCAGGATATACAAATCTTATTTCCTTTAACACACTTCCTATATATTAATCCATATTGTCACAGTCATAGCTATAGAAGTCATTGCTAATTGCTGACTATGAAACAGATTTCATGAAAGATGTGACTTATGAGGGTTAACATATGAAATTCTGCAAATACTGGCACAATTAAATATAAATGTGATGGTTGCATAGCAAAGGATAATTCACATGAATATTAAAAAAAAACTGAAGAAAGAAGCAAAAGATATGCATGTTAAACTATTACCTCAACATGAGCTTCAGAGCTTATATCATTAGCATACTGAATAAGAGCAATCTCCAGGTCTGACTTGATGACACGGCATTCAGTCAATATAGGATGCAAAGTTGTTAAATCCTTATCAAACTTTTCAATGCCCTAAAAAAAATTGAAAATTATAAATATACAGATTCTGAGAATCCAGTTTCCTAAGAATGATACTGGTAAGTAACACTATGCCATCATAAATAGCACAATAGTATTGGCACTGCTGAGATATCTGATGCAACAATGGTATCATGTCAGAAATAATACATATCGAAGGAAGCCACATAACTATACTAAACACATTTTCCGAATGAAAACAATAAAGAGGAATCAGGAATCGACAGAATTAGAACCTGAAACTCTGCTGGTCTAGAGAAATTATTGCTGTCGGTGTTAAGGCCATGCAAAAGAAATAGTAAGGGTTCCCCTGAACCCTGGTAACATTGTCTCAAAACACTTGCAATTTCATCGGTAAAGCATGCTGTGTTAACCATGTAGTGTTCCTGCAATGCATAGATATGAACCACTAAACATTCTTCACAAGCGAATCCCATCAAAATGGAATCTATTATTCAGGCAAATCACCTTAAAATAGGAGAGTGGCTTTATCTCTCCCAACCAAACAGCATACTCATCAGGTAACCTAGGAGCAAATAGGATAGATTCCCCAGTTGCAACGTCCTTCAAAATATACAATGACATATACACAACTCAATGTTTGCAAATTTCTACAATTTAAATGATTAAGTTTATGTTTATCAAAAAAAAAATGATTAAGTTTAAAATAAAAAGTTTAATTAATCTGTAGGTCCTTAAAACATTTGGAAATTTTCAAATAAATCCCTATACTTTAAAGGTTTTTTTAATTGAGTCTCTTAACATACAGAAAATTTGTATTTAAGTTCCTCATACATCTTTCTGTTAGAGTTTAGTTTAGGTTCCAAAAAATAATGGACGTATTTGATTTTTCCTAAGAAATTTTAACTAAGAAGTATAGTTGAATTATTCCAAAAATTCGGCACCTGGATGGATCGCTTAACGGAATACTAACGGATACTTAACTAAACTCTGACGGTCCTAATAAAAAAGTATACAAAGGATTCGATTATAAATTTTCTCTGTGTTCAAGGATTCAATTACAAACTTGTAAAATATAAGATCTATTTGGAAATTCTCAAATAATTAAGACCTATAGATTATTTTAACCCAAAAAAAAAACATAAAAGCGGAAAATGAGAAAAAAGTATAGTGGTTGGAGATGAAGTGAACGAACAATAGCAGCATAGAAACCAGGTTCTTTGACTCCGAACAAGTAAGCGAAGTAACTCTCCTGCCTGGAAAGTGTTAAGGGAATCAATAATTTAATCAGCAGCTATTATTAGTATGTAATGTGAATTAGTTGGAAAACTGAGATCCTGAACAACAAGTTTGACCTGAAGAGTTCGATGTGATCGGTGTCGTGACGCGTTTGTTCTTCGCCACCCTGAAGGAGGACAAAACCGTGAAGGGGACGAGAAGAGTGAGAGAGGTGTTGACGAAGCGATTCGAGAAGCTTCTCTCGATTTTTATGATGAAGCTCCATTGGCACTTGCGGTGGCGACAGGGAAGAACCCCAACCCATGGTGGCAGCTGGGAATGGCTGCTTTTTCCGCCAAGCGAGAAATGAGAAGTGTTCGTGGAGAAGCTAACGATGCTGGGCCATCTGGGTTGTTGGTCTTGGGCTTTGCAAGTGCTACGTATATCAAATCATTACAAGCCCACATTCTTATGTATGGATGAATGAGTTTGAAGAAAAATGCTTGCTTAATTTATTATTGGTTTTTAGAGGGGAAGGGGTCTAGGTGACTCACATGTAGAGGCAGCAAAATGGGTTCGTGGACTCAAATATATCCGACAAAATAGAGGGTTTGAGTTGTAAATTTAGACCCCGAGTTAAACCTAAGTTTTTTAGCCCAATCTGATGAAGTCTCGTGTCTGTTGACAAGTGACTTCAAATACAAGAGGGGGGTGAATTGTGTGTGAACAGTGTTTTTCAAAAACTTTAACAAATTAAAATTATAATCCTTTTAAAATACTTTGTAAAGCAATTTGTAAACGTCGCGTGCAAATAAAAGCGTTTAAGCGAAAAACAATTACGAAAGTAAAGAGATAAGGGATGAGAAAAGAACACAGCAATATATCCTGGTTCGGCCACAAACTACCCACGTGGCCTACGTCCAGTCCCCAAGGCAATACCACCAAGGGTTTTCAATTAACTCTAGTTTTTAAACAGGATCAACTAGAACCTTTACAATATAGAGCACTCCTCACATACCAGGGATATCTCCTCCCCCAGTGAAAGAGTCTCAAGACAATAACCCAAAAGATATCACCTCTCTTGTCAACCGGAAGGAATATCACCTCCCTTGTAAACACTTGGAAATCACATCAAAGAACACCCCAAGAGATATCACCTCTCTTGAAAACTAGGTGTAGTAAAAAAAGGTTTGAGTCACACAACTCTTACCAACAATATGCACTCTTTGTAATGCTGATAAAACAAATTGAAGAACAATTACAATAACACCTATATGGTGTATAGAATACTCAATATAATATGGTCAAAGTGAAAGTGCAAGAGATAAAGTATAAAAAATGTTTTCACAGAGTTTTAGCACAGAGAAAAGTGATAGCAGTGTATTGTGTATATTTGAAGGCTACCTAAACTTGCTTTTATAGGAGAAGGGTGATGGTTCAAAAGAAATTAGGTCAAGCATCTTAAACTTCATTTTAGTCGCAGCATAATCGATTATTACATTCTCATAATCGATTATTTAAACCAATTTCAAGAAGCGCTCACTTTGACAGAATAGGCATAATCGATTACGAGCCCACTGACTTTCATATAAAAAGCTATAATCGATTACTTAATTGATTACAGGGTTTCTGTTTGAAGCTCGTTGAAGTCAGACAGGACATAATCGATTATACAAAAATCATAATCGATTATTCTATTTCGAATTTCAAACTCAACGGCTTTAATGTCATAATTACTCATTAACACCAATTAAAGCCATTTAATCTTGACTCATAATCGATTATAGGATTGCCATAATCGATTATGGCACGTATAAATTTGAATTCGAAAAACTTGATGATTAAGGAATTGATTACTCATTAAGTATGATTGATTGTCAGATTTAATTCTTCTAGCACATGTTGAAAGTATGTGTGTGAGACCAATATTAAATTGAGAACTCTACTTACCATTTACACACTTTTCTAAAACAATCAATACAAATATTGAAATGCCCATTTTGCCCCTCGTGCTTTCTAGCTTTATAACTTTCCCTTTTTTGCACTTTAGTCCTTCTGGACCTTTCCCTTTTGTCATTCATCAAAACTAAAGTACCTAGCAAGCATATATTCACAGTGTCATGATGGGGTTTAGATCGAACTAGCATGATCAGTTTAAGCATTCTGCTTTATCTTTTATTTGTATTTTTTTTCCTTTGAAAATTAAGAGTCTGTTTAGTTTGTTTCTTATTTTCTATTTTCATTTCTTATTTTTAGAAATAATTATAACAAAAATAGTTATAAAATTGTGACATTGTTTTCATTTTGTTTTCTGTTTCTGAAGATTTGTACAGGAAATAGTGAAACAATTTTTTATTTGTTTTCATATTTTCATATACAAATATTTGAAAACAGAAATCAAAATTAAAACAAAATAACATTTTTATAATTATTTTGTTATAATAACTTCTAAAAATAGAAAATGAAAACCGAAACATAAAATAAACCAAACAAACTCTAAGGCATCGTGAATTCGTGATATGAGAACTTCAATAGTGAAAGTCATTTCATTTCTTCCTTTTCATGCTATTGGGTACTACTACTGAGTACTATTGATGCACACTTCAATTTTCTCATTCTTTTTTCTTGTTCGCGACTTCATCATGCGCATGCATGCTCTCATTCTTTCTCCCCTAACCAGCTTTTTTTTACTTAAGTAGTGTAATTTGATTGCAAAATTACAGGACTAATGTGGTTCTAAAAATATTTACGTAAGTGGTGTAAATCGTACACGTTAGTTACGAAATGTAAATAAAAGTCGTATCCCTAATTTACGAAACACTTATATAATCATAACATTATATATATATATATATATATATAGGATCGGTTGACACCAAGTGTAAGTCTTTTGACTTACACCAAATCTTAACCGTTGAAACTAATAGATCAAGCGGATGAAAATATTTCATTTAAATTTTTTCTAAAAAAAAATAAAGAAGCCACGTGAGAGTTTCTACCTTCCCCTCCCTTTCCCTAATCAGTTATCACCTACCCACCCCTCTGTTAAGAATTCCGCAGAATCATCAAATTCGCCACGCCGCCATCACTATACACCTTTATTCTTCCTTTCACTCGACATACAAAGCCCCTCCCTGAAAATCCATCAGGTGCTTAATGGTATTACGATGATCCGGAAGTTGTAGTAATAAAATTTCTTTATCTCAACTCAAATTCAAGTACTTAAATATCATATCTTTAGTATACAAACAAAAAATGAACCTCTTAGAAAATACACCGTGAGTCTCCTTTCTACAATATGGTTGAACAGTACATAATAAATATATAACCCGTCAAAATCCAAACTGAAGAACAAATCGGGAAAAAATAAAAAAAAATAAGAAAAGAACAGAGATAGAAAGAAACAAATAATAGTCACTTTTGAAATCTATCAAGGAAGGAGAAGGGAGGTGCATAGTGACGGCGGCGCGGTAAGTCCAAGATTCTGCAGAATTCATATTAGGGAAGGCAGATTCTCTCCACTCTCACGTGACTTCTTTCTTAATTTTTAAAAAAAATTTAACTGAAATATTTTTCATCCGTCTGATCAATCAGTTTCAACGACTAAGATTTGGTGTAAGTTTTTTGACTTACACCTAGTGTCAACAGATCCTATCTCATATTATATATATATATATAAGGGAGTTGTATGTGCTTAATATAGCACATACGACTTCCATTTTTTTTTAATTTGTTCCCCCAAAGTCGAATGGGACACCTACGACTTCCATCATTATATAATTTTTTTTTAAAAAAATTATGAAACATTTCATACGGTGATAACCACGTCTTTTTTTTTTTTAAGGTACAATAGAAATATAAAATTTAAAAATGAAATTTTTTTTATGGAATGAAATATAAATTTAAATAACTGCAGCATGAAATATAAATCTAAATAAAATAACTATAGTATGAAATATAAAATTAAATAACTATAATAGAATTATAAAAAAAGACTAAATGATACTTTTGGTCCCTTATATTTATTTTAGATTTCAATGTAGCCCTTTCCGTTTAAATTGTGGTACGTAGAGGATCAAGGTAATATAAATTTTACAAAATAAAGAACCATTTCGGAATAAAAAAAAAAACAAAAGATTGATCATTTCGGAACAAAAAAAAGAGGACCACATTGGTTTAACTTTTGTAAAACGAGGGATCATTTCAAAACAAAAAATAAAAGAAGGATCGCATTTTAGAACAAAAAAAAAATAGGACCAAATTAAAACTTAAAATAAAGATAATAGACCAAAAGTATAATTTAACATAAAAAATATATATTGTCATGAGCTCCTGTGAACAACCCAGACCTCACATTTGGCTTGTCCCGTGAACATATTATATAAGGATAGAATAGAAATATCCTATAGGAATAAATGACAGTGAAAGAAGAAAAAAGAGAAGTGTTTCATAAATTTTATTAAAAAAAATTATATAATAATAAAGTCGTATATAACCCATACGACTTGTTAAAAAACCTTACCAATAGAAGTCGTATGTGTCCCATACGACTTGTGAGAAAAAATAATAAAAAATGGAAGTCGTTGGTGTTGTATACGTCTCCCTTGTATATTGATTTTTTTTTATTTTATTTTATGAATACAAAAATGTTTCGTAAGTGAAGGATACAACTTTCATTTGCATTTCGTAACTATCAGTTACGACTTACTCTACTTTCGTAAATATTTCAAAAACCACACTAATCCCGTAATTATGCAACCAAATTGCACCACTTAAGTAGAAAAGCCCCCCTAACCCCATGAATTGGATGCTATTATTGATGGTATAAGTTAATGGATAAATTTATATGTGTTTGAGCAGATCTGTTCTAATAATGTTATTTTTATACTTTATTCTATGTAAGAAAATGAAGAGAAATTTTATTCTCTTCCTCTTTGTTTTTTTTTATTATTATTAAAAGAGTTGTGGTATAATTAAGAATACAAAAAAAATCAAATGTAGGAAAACATTTTTGTCCTTGTTGGAGGCTTGCATGTCCTTATATCACTTGGGTCGTGCGCCAATCACAGGTTAGTAACAAGAGAAAATTCCAAAATATATGGAAAACCATTATATTGCAGGTTAGGGTTTTTTTTTTTTTTGGACACAACATTTCTTAATTACTTCCCATATCTCTATGATTTAGGATACTGGGGAGTTGCATTACTATCATATAAGCAGCTATATAGAAATTAATGTTTTAAAAACTAAACCAAAGATTTAATTAACTAATGGGCAAAGCGGCTAAATTGATGGTTCAAGGGGTCAACCTGAACAACTTAATAAGAAATGACCAAATTGAAACTATGACCAACTTATATTATAAATTTATAATCGGTTGAAAAGCTTATCTAGTTTGGTTTGACTTTTACAAAACATTAATATAGCAGTCCCGGTTAATTAAAGAACATGCATATGTATGGCCTGCTGTACAGTTATTTGTTTTTCTGGTGTATATTTTGTAGATATTATGACTTAAGCTTATGAGGAGAGCCCAACCCAAAAGACTAATCCATTAGGTGGGAGAACCTCATGGCTTTAGTACTACATTGAGCATCATTATTTACTCAATGTAGGACTCATAACATTGCCGTCCCTTTAAGGGTCGACGTCCAGTAATCGGTTGCATCTTAATCCAGCCTATAGGTAACCCTTTCCGTGGTTCAACGCTCAACGAAAGCACCAATATTATGACTTAAGCCTATGAAGAGAGCCTAATCCAAAAGACTAATCCATTAGGTGGGAGAGCCTCATGGATTAAGTACTACATTGAACACTAGATTAAAAAGTTATTGAAAAATTCCTCTGAGTTCCTCTTTTTTTCAAAAAGTTAATGTAGTTAACCTTCCAGTTGGTAGGAATTAATAGTGCAACAGGAATATAAAGCTGGGAATGGTTACCTGGCTATCAGCTAGATATATGCCTTAAGGGACTCAAAGAGTAGAGAAGAAAGAATGTAATTAATGCACTTATGGTGACGCCCCTTGTGAAGAAATTAAAAACATTTATTTCATGAGTTCCAATATATACAAGTATGATTGAATGTGCAAGTGTAACACAGAAACTGGTATCAGGATTGCTAGGTTGGCATGGAGTGGATGTCATTTTAAAAGCAGAGAGGAATATAAAATGACATGTTCATGAAAACAAACCAATGAGAAGAAAGAATAGTGAACAAATTAAGAAGGTACAGGCTCCAGGCATGGAGAGAGGATATATAGAATTCAAGGCAATTAGTGTTTTCTAAATATTGGTATTTGGTGGAAGAAGCAATTATTTATGTGCATCATTGTCTTTGCATGCATGTGGAGCTTCCTCGTTCACATCATATAGGGAATGCAAGAGCCTATAATTTTAGTATTATTTTAGCTACGCTGTCATGCATTGGTCTGATCAAAAGTCTCATGTGATCAGTAGAAGGAAACTTACACCATCTTAATTATATATTTACATTATTATTGCTGGATTGCTGGAAAAGGGAGGCATACACAATTGTCACAAAAAAGGCAATATTTTTTGGAGTATATGTATTAACATACAAAATTAAGATATAAGGACGTAGGAAGGATAAAAACACATAGGCAAGTGGAGTCCAAAAAAGAAGGCCATGCATAGCATCTTACTGTAGTAAATCTTAAAGAACTTCAAACATGATGTTAAGTGTCAAAAGTATTATGTGGACACCATTAGGCACAGTGGCTCCATCAATATAATTTGGGATCTCATATAGCTGCATATTGCTCGTTATTAAGCCCTTTCAAGAATCGAATCACATAGTCATTTCTCTTTATATAGGACTTTATGGTAGGAACAAGTCCACACACACACTGAATCTGATAAGATATGAGGGGAATTGGTCTAAATTTGTTATTTGTCCAATTATTATCATAATGCTTTTGAATGAGTGAAATAAGCACCAATTGATAGATTTCTTGCAATTCAGAGATACGAAAAATGTCATCAAGATAATATACCTTTCACAAAGATTATTCCATATTTCCAATTAATGTTGTTTCCATATGAAGAATGCTTTTGTGCTATAGATGGATATAGAGACTGATTGGTCCAAGAAACCACTAAGGTGTTGCACCTATCTCATGTTGTAAACAACAAATTTGCGAAGGGTTCCATCAATGAATTGTAGTTTGTTATTCGACTTGAGATCTATTGTCATGGCTCGGGACCAAGTATGGTAGTTATCTCCAATATCATGAGGTGCAAAAACAAGAATGACACCCGAATTCATGTTGGGATCGATGCATGTAATAAGGACTCTAAGGGTTCGAAATCACATTACCAATCGAATTCGCCATTGCAATGAATAAAGCTAATCAAAAGTTGAAAGTGTAGCAGATCCCCTCAAAGGAAGAGTTTTGTTACCATGTTAAAATTGGGGAACATGTTATGAATCACCAAGAACAAGATTTAAAGGAGAGCATGATTGAACAAATGAAAGAAAATGATTTAGACGAACTGAATTCACTAATTAATGAGTTGTACAAGAGGTCTTTCTTATATATGACTATGTAATTACTTGTGTTAACTAACTATGCTTAAGTTAGAATAACAAGTCTGTTGTAAACATGTTCAGATAACAAGTCTACACTTTGGATCTCCACAGCATCATTAATTTTTTAAAGGTTTCTTTAGTATGTTGTAAACAGATAGTGTTCTTTTCTTGGGATCTCTTTGTAAGGTTGATCCTTCCTCTCTTTTCGGGGTGGTATCATTTTTACATAGTTTTCCTTTTTTTGCGATGCTTGTATATGGATTGGAGTATCCCTTGTACCCCTTCAATTAATTTTGCTTATAAAAAAAAAGAATAAAAAAAAGAATAACAAGTCAACTAATTAATTAACCAATAAGAAATGCTAGCAACACTCTCTCTTAGAGCTATTTATCGCTCTTATGAGAGTTCTTATGGATAAGAAACAGTTTCTTACATGAAGTTAGTGTTGGAGCAGGATCGAGCTGGAAGACACATCTAAGTAATCCCTAAGCAACGTTGCTTATATGAGCAACCGAAATCAAGCGTTTCTTATATTAAAAAAAAAACTGATTTCCAACCAAACTATTGAGCCCATGGTGTTGGAGTAAACTTTTGCCCAAGTTCTTAAGTATGATGTGTCATGGTTGGGCCTACAAAGTTTTAGTTAAGTAACTCTAGCGGTGGAGATGCACTAACTCTCTCTTTCCGACACACTTTCCTATTGGTTAAAATTCATATGGGTTCTACAAAACTTAATTGGGACCCACGTGAATTAGTAGTACTCATTTCCAAAATAGCAGAATTCATTTAAATTTTAACCGATAAAAGATAGTATGTTTGAAAGAGAGTGTTAGAGAGTGTATAGAGCATCTCCAATGAGTGATGTTTAAGGAACCCACTTTGGGTTGCTTATCTCTAATTAAATAAGCCCCACTATACCACATCATATATTAAGCAATCCATCATACTTTTACTTCAATAGTACTTATTTAAGCAACTCTTAAGCGCAACCCACATCTTTTTTTATTTTGTTTTAATTTAAAATAGCAATCCATTCTTGAAATTTGAGCAAAAATTAAATTTTTATTCAAAAGCAACCCATCCTTTGGGTTCCTTATATAAGCAACCATGTCTTATTTTAAGCAACCCACATTGCCACATAGATAAACTCCAATGGGATGAAAAATTAAACAATGATTCCTTATTTGCCACATAGATTTAAGAACTCCATAAGCAACCCTCATTGGAGATGCAAATGATAGGAGATCACTTAGAACCATCTTGAAAATAGGCAAAGGACATAAGGAACTTGACCCTAACCGTGACCGGCCGGTAGAACGAACACTATAAAGTTATTAACCCAAGAACAAAGGGAAAAGCTCTCACAATAGAGAAACTCTCAAATTTCATTAATCATCAAATCTGATTTGTGTAGTACAAGAGTTCCCTATTTAAAGGCTAACTTGAAAATATAAGAAATAAATTCTCACTACCATGTATTTACCATATACATTGATAAGTGCATGTACGTTACCTAGAAAATAAGTATAATAGTACTCCTCATTAACCAATAGAAATGAGAGAAACACTCTGCCAATCAACTAGTTACTTTGTTGCTTGCTTCCGGTGGCTAACGTTGTGTTTGGTTAGCAAGAAGTTGGCGAGAAAGAACTGGAAGAGATGGAAGTGGAACCTCAAAAATATCGTTACACGGTTTGGATGATCAATAAAAGTAGGAAAGAGAGAAATTATTGAGGTGGGACCCAAAAAAAAAATTTCTCTCCATGAGTGGAGAGATTTTGACCGAAGGGAAGAAGTTTTATTGGAATTCCAAATTTGTCCTTTTGTGTTTCAGGAATAACATAAAACTATTATTATTGTATAAGGATAAAAATGTCTTTTTACCAAAACTTAACTTTTCTTTTTATTCTACTTCTCTCCTACTTCTTTCAATTCAAACAACTTAAAAATCTCCTCATTTTCTGTTCATTCTCTCTTCTCTACTTCTCTCTTCCATACTTCTTTCATTACCCAAACAAAGCATAAAAGAGGAGTAACAAGCTAAGTACGGGTAACAATTGGGTTACATATATTGCTTTACAACTAATTAGGCTAATAGAATCTTTTTTATAAGCAAAAGTATATTAAGATGAGTACAAGGGGTACTCGAACCCGTATACAAAAAATAACAAAAACAACAAAAATGTACAAGTAATTAGAAATTAATTAGCAAAAAAAAAAATGGGCAAATTCTACCGTACCCACGTTAATTCAATGGGTTTTGGAACATTTATTTTTAAACCAATAGATGAATGATTTTCCATTTAATGAATTTAGATCAAACATTTTTTTTATTTAAACATAAAAACTTTCACTTATTTCAATTGAGTCCTTAACTAAATAAATATTTTTTCTATTTAAAATTAAAAATTCTTATTAATTTAATTTTAATTTTAATAAATCAGGATAAGTTTTTTTTTTTTTGAAAAACAAATCCCACAATCTCCATTCTTTTCTATCTCTTGTTGAAAAAAATCTTATGATAATTGACAAATCAATCCTCTATTTTAGCGTGATTGTGTTCTATTGATTAGAGGTTTCTATAATCTTTATTTCATTTTATGCCCTATCCTGTGTGCGAATTGTGATACACTGAAATGAAGGAGAAGATGAAAAAGAGCTTGGGATGGAAGTAGTAGTTACATGACTAAATTACAATAACAAAAACTTTGACTACTATTTAATAAAAAGAAAGAGAATGAAACGAAGGTGAATTATTGGCCCATGAAAAACTATTCCAAAACCCATGTTTTTTCATGGGTACTGTAGCAGTTCCAAAAAAATGTGTATATATATATTATTATTAATTTGGCTATTCATTCTCTAGAGAGTCTAGACGTACTTGAATTTCTAACATGCATGGAGAGTTAGAGACATTTGGGCTGCGTGTCTGTGCAAATTGGGATGCCACAACTGGACTTTTCTAGGGGTATTCCGATTTATATTAATTCATAAAACGTGTGTACGAATACGGTTGGATTCTGTAGTGCATGTAGATTAAGCATGGATATAAACGCCTACGACTTCATCACTTCGAATATAATATAAATGGGATCCTGAAATCAAATAACTGGAGGTAAGATGAGAAAACAGAGACTTTAAATATTAATATGGGAAGCCTATTGCAAGCCTTAGTCAGTGTATTAATTTAACGTTCGACCTACTCAATATTCTATACTTATCTCTCAGACATAATATCCTCTCATATTATCATTAGTACAAAGATTCCCGCGTGGCGTGTCACCACAGGCACTACATCTTCCGAGAAGAGTCACGGCCTCTAATTGTGATTGCGACACAAACCACTGGAAAATCATTTCCCCATCATTAGACAAATACTATAGGACAACCCTTTTATGTCATGAAATGAAATTTAATATTTTTTCTAAATTTTTAATTATTAAATAAAGAAAGTATTAAACACTTTTAAATTTTATAAAATATTCAATCTATTTAACTTTTTATTTAATATTAAAAAACTATTAGACAATTTTCAAGAGAATAAAACTAAAGTCTTTTATCCTATGCTTAGGTCATACAGAGGAGTTTATAGAGAACTTATTTACACTTATAATAATAACTTTTAAAAATAAATTTATAAAAATAGTTAATAATATTTCTATAAATTCTTTTTTAAAGCATTTCAATAAGTTTATTATAGAAGTTTATGAAAATAAGACCTTTTAATTCAAATAAGTTTATTAATAAGCGATTAATTGATTGAGCTATTTATTCAAACGCCCTAAACAGAATCCAATTTATTTCTTAAAAGTTTTTGTAATTTTTTTTTTTTGATAAACCAAAGTTGTATATATATAAAGAGTACTCTGGATACTCTAACCTGTATAAATTGTTTCCACAAAGATCCAACTAATATAAATTAAATACTATCGTAAAAAAAAGATAGTACCGTAATTAGTTTTTAAAATTAGTGTCAGCCCGTAACCAAACAACAAATTCATTAGCGTTTGATTTATGTGTTCATCCTCACAATTTATATTTATTTTTAATTTTAATTTTTTAAAATATTCTTTGCAATTAGAAAAATTTTCAAAAAAATCATTGTAATTTTTTTTTTTTCAAAATAATAATTGTCATTAACTTTCATTATCAATCACTTAACAGTCATTAACTTTCACATCAAATAAGATTTCTTTTGTTTCAACAAGTATTAATTATTTTCAAAGTAATTTATTTTGTTCAATGAGTAATTTATTTTCTCTATAAATTATTTAGTATGGACTAAATTAGTGATGTAAATTTAACAACAAAAGTATTTTCAATTTTTGCAAGTGTCAGGAGTGATATAAAAAAAATATAAAAACTGATATAAATTATAAGAGCAAAATTTACCCTAAATATATATATATTTTCTTTTTGATTGTTATTATATTAGTTGAAAGGGAATAACGTCGTTTTCAAGTGTCATGATCTTGGCCCTTCACTTTGAGTTGACACTCTTAGCTGTTACCAATTAATTCAAAGATCCCATTATCTCACGTACTAGCTAGTCGATTTCTAGACTTCAATTCCGGTGGTTTAGATCGAATAAGCTGTACTTGATTGATGTAATGTAAGAGAAAAAGAGCCCCAACTGAAGCAGCTTGTAAACTTCCTCCGTGGAGACAACAGGTTAGACCCCCAGTCATTTTCACGTCCTAGATATATTGAAAGCGATACATATATTGAGTTAAGGGCAAAAGCTAGCTATCTATATCTAATATCTTCTTTCTTTCTTTCTCCAGAGATATAATGCTTTTGTCATCATCTATATATATATATATAGGTTCTAACAACATTTTTAGTGAGAATTCTTTGGGGATTCTTTAAAAATAAAATGTTGTTAATTATAATATATCTTATATATGATTTTAGGTTCCTTAAATTTAAAATGAATTTCTTATCTAAGTGCAAAAGCTAGCTATCTATATCTAATATCTTCTTTCTTTCTCTAGAGATATAAATATAAATATAATATTGCTTTTGTCACCTATATATGTAGGTTCTAACCGAAAGATCGAGGGTTATTTTTTTCATCAAAGAGATATATATCACTTTCAATTTGATTTCCAGCCAATAATGTTGGGTTTCATTTATCTTGGGTAGAAAAGGGACAATAGCTAGCTAGCAAGAAAATATTAGTGTACATGTCCGCAACTATATAAAACCATAAAATATAAACAATGATTTTTCCATATCCTTTTAGCCCTTTGTTTGATACTTGTCTCTACCCTACAGGCTGAAGTAGCCGCACAGTCGTCATATGATCTCTGCAGTCACGTTCTCTATTTTGCATTAAGATTCACCATATTAACTGCAGATCTAGCTAGAGTTGATTTTTCTCTGGCACATGGATATTCATATATATATGATCTCCAGCTCCACGTTCTTGTTAATTGTTATAGACAAGCATAATATTCTTCTCATCATTGATTATCATATCATCATCCTTCATTTTATTTTTTCTTAAACTTTTTCCCTATCTTAGATGCTTAATAATTCCAGCTAGTGAGTTAGTTGAAAGCCACAAAAACAACATGATCTCGACAAATATCTTATATTCCTAACTCCTAAATGTTGTTGTGCATGCATATATAATTACTTCTACAAATTAATATTATCTCGTGACAAGATTATACAAGCAGATCCAAGCAAACATATATATATACTCTGTGAGAGAATAATATAGAAAAGCAGATAATGAGCATGGTTTAAATGGTGTTCATATATCCTAAGTACCTAACCATTTAGTTAAGTCAAATCATACTTAAGTACTGTAACCAAAAAAAGGATCATACTTAATTAAGTAATTAATCTTTTGAAATGGCAAATTAATATCCATTCAATGTTCTTTATTTATTTTTTAATATTTTACTGGAATATTAATAAAGGACTCTTATGACCAATTTTTCTTGAATCAATTATTCATTCAGTTTTTAAACCAAAATATAGCATTCATTAAACAGTGGGAATTTTTTGTTTTTATTTTTATTTTAAAAATCAATAATATCAGAGAGGTGCTGGTTTCTCTAACCAAAACGATCAACATAATCAAACCTTGATAAAGATTAACTAAGGGGTCAATGAGCAATATCATTACTTTCACTAGGAATTAATACAGGAAAAGTCGTAAGCCACTTTATCTATGTTTTGACGGCAAAAGAAATTTTGCCTGAAGAAATTGCAATAGAAAATAGTGTTTTTTATAGACAAATATTAATGTTAATATTTTGTTAGTATGTGAGATTTGAGCAATCGAGCTCACTCACTCTTTAACTCCCTACCCCAACCACCAAGCTAACCTTGTAATTTCTAACCGTGGAAGATAGTTAAATTAACTTGTCAATCTGTAGCTCTTAATTAATTTGGCAGGGCGATTGATATATTTCGCTTAAAAAATTAGTAACTCTTCCGTAAGTTATAATGATCATGCTGTTTCTTATCTCATATGCGTGGTGGAGAAACATAATGCGATATTTCTTATCTCAAATAGTACTCTAATCTATATAGCTAATTGCATTCTGTTTTGATTAACCAAAAAGATGTCTTATTAGTGAGTCATTAATCATCAACTATCTGCTTTCTTATAAGTTTTTCTTTGTTGATAAAATAATCATCACAAAAATTACTTTTAATAAATGCATATAATAACTATGTTAAACTGTTGAATGAAAATAACACGATTTTGGAGCATATTCAGAACTTGAAAGAAGTAGTTAGTTTCTGTTGTTTGGTATTGAGTTGTGGGGTCAGAATATCTTCGAAGAGCTTCTCTTTTATCCAAGCTGCTTGCAAATCAGAATCTTGATCGATCTTTTGGGGTACTCGATATCTTTGTCACTCATCATGTCATTACTCTTACAAAATAGCTCAATTAAACACTATGTTAAACCTATTCAGACCTTAATGATTAATCAATGATTTGGTTTCCGCATAGGAATTTTTAGTTTGTTCTGCAAGGGATTTGATTAGTCATAGGTTGAGAAGTATAATTTTCTTTTTAAGAAACCCAACCACTTCTAATTTGAAAAACAACTATGTGACCACGTCAAATAGTCACACACAAACAAAATATTATAAACTCTACTCCCTTAAACCGACACAAATATATATGAAAATCTTTACGAAGGGGATGGAACTACAATGGCAAGAACTCCACACCCTTAACAACAACCATATATTTTCCGTGTGGATCTGGCAGCAAGTACAGTTGTCACAAGTCACATCAGATAAACTTATGAGAATAATATTTACACTACTTTTCCTATCACATTTTTACATAATTCTAGATTAAAAAATAAAATAAGAGAATCATCCTTTTTAATATATACTCAAGAGTGCTTGGATTAGATGACACAAGTCTCTTCCAACTTAATCAAAGGTCTCGAATTCGAATATTGGCCCCGGGAATGCAGCAGCATTAAAACTCTTTAGGAATTAGAGCTTTAGCGCCCTTGTAATCCTACCCGGCTCGAGGGATTAGTTTCCGCAGTTACGTGCGGGGATACCCTGTAGAAAAAAAAAACTTCTTAATATATAATTTTTATTCCTTCAAAAAAAAAATTTATCTTTCTTTTTTCTCAAATAAGTAAAAGTGTAAAAATAATCTATAAAAAATGATATAAATTTATGCAAAAGCCTGCATGGTAAAGCTCCAATTTGCTATCAATAATTGTTATCATTATTTTTTGTTAGTGCTGATCTCACCAGGCCAAGTTGAAGGCACCATTTTTTTTTCCCCTCTTAGGAGGCTCAACCACTATATATATAGAGGGGGTTCTGACAAACTTTTCAGTCAAGGCTTTCTTTCTACTCTCTACAACCTCTCTCTCTCTCTCTCTCTCTCTCTCTCTCTCTCTCTCTTGTTATCTACAGAAGCTTTTCGCTTTCTATAGGTAAAGAAAGTCCTTGGCAATTGACTATATTATTCTTTTGTTGTTACTGAGAGAAAGCTAGATATGGGTCTTGAGATTGAGCAACCTTGTGTGCAGCTTTCAAGAATTGCAACTTCTGAATCTCATGGGGAAGACTCCCCCTACTTTGCTGGGTGGAAAGCCTATGATGAAGACCCCTATGATGAATTAACTAACCCCTCTGGAGTTATACAAATGGGATTAGCAGAAAATCAAGTAAGTATATATATATATAATGTATATATGCATATTTATAATATAATAATTCATGAAAGTATAGACATAGAGCAAAACAAAAAAAAATCCCACTATTAAATATTATAGCATCTCATTAATGAAAAAACTATTATTAGTCTTCTTATATATATTCTATTGTATTGTATTGTGCAGGTTTCATTTGATTTGTTGGAAAAGTACTTGGAAGAACATTCAGAGGCTTCTACATGGGGAAAAGGAGCTCCTGGTTTTAGGGAGAATGCTTTATTTCAAGACTATCATGGACTTAAATCTTTCAGAACAGCAATGGCAAGCTTCATGGAACAAATAAGAGGAGGGAGAGCAAAATTTGATCCAGACAGAATAGTTCTCACTGCAGGTGCAACTGCAGCCAATGAGCTCTTAACCTTCATTATTGCTAACCCAGGAGATGCGTTACTTGTTCCAACCCCTTACTATCCAGGGTAAGAATTAAGCGTTATATATAACAACGACAAAACTTAGATACAATTTCTTAGGTATATTAGGTGTTGTTTTCCAATGACAATATGATGTGTGTAACAGCTTACATATGTTATATTTTCATTGATTAGCTGTGACACATGTCCTACTGTCATTTGAAAACAACATTTAATGTTCCTATGAAATTGTGATTGTACCTAAGTTTTGTCCATATATCAATTATAAGTCATGATGCTTAAACTGATTTTTTTTCTTCCTTTTAACAGATTTGATAGAGATTTAAGGTGGAGAACTAGGGTGAACATAATCCCAATCCATTGTGACAGTTCAAACAACTTCCAAATCACTCCTCAAGCATTAGAGGCAGCATATAAAGAAGCAGAAGCCATGCACATGAAAGTGAGAGGGGTACTAATCACAAACCCATCAAACCCATTAGGTGCAACAATTCAACGCTCAGTTCTGGAGGATATTCTTGACTTTGTGACTCACAAGAACATCCATCTTGTCTCAGATGAAATCTACTCAGGTTCAGTCTTTTCCTCTTCTGAGTTTGTAAGCATAGCAGAAATCCTAGAAGCTCGCGAGTACAAAAATGCAGAAAGAGTTCACATTGTTTATAGCCTCTCAAAAGACCTTGGTCTTCCAGGTTTTAGAGTTGGCACCATTTATTCATACAATGATAAGGTTGTGACCACAGCTAGAAGGATGTCAAGTTTCACCTTAATATCTTCTCAAACACAGAACCTATTGGCTTCAATGTTATCAGATAAGAAGTTCACTGAAAACTACATTGAGACTAATAGAGAGAGGCTGAGGAAGAGGTACCAAATGATAATTGAAGGTTTGAAAAGTGTTGGGATTGAGTGCTTGAAAGGGAATGCAGGTTTGTTTTGTTGGATGAATCTAAGTCCATTACTACTATTGGAGAATAATAAGGCAACAAGGGAAGGTGAATTGGAGCTTTGGAATGCTATTGTGCATGAAGTGAAACTCAATATCTCTCCAGGGTCTTCATGTCATTGTTCTGAGCCAGGTTGGTTCAGGGTGTGCTTTGCAAATATGAGTGAGAAGACATTGGAAGTTGCATTGGAAAGAATACGTAACTTCATGGAAAGAATAAGGACAGAAAAGGGTATAGAGAAATCTAATATATGATCTCTTTTCTCTCCTTAATATATGTTAATTTCATTATTATTTTTTTTTCAAATGGTTATGGCTATTTGATAAAATTCTTTAAAGGGGTAAATTAAGCAGATTCACCTGAAGTGTGTTAATTAGTTCTTGTTTGCTTGCTTTTACTTAAGCAAGTTCCTTAGAAACTCCTCTTGTAAGTTGTATCATTCAAGTGAAATTACTGATTGATGAAAAAAATCTTGTCACTGTATTATATGTGTATACTGGTTTAATTTTATGAATCACTCAATCGAGTTCTTTTCATAGCTGTTTATGTCATTCTAAATTTCTAATTAATTATTACAACCCAATCAAATCACGTCATTTGAGATGGCGACGGAGTGAAAGGTTTATGCACACGTGTGTGTGTGTGTACATGTGTGTTACGTGCAACAGCTAGCAAGAGACCAACCCTATTTAGCTTTTAGCTTCATGTCAACGTTGGATCAATCATTTAAATATGTCTATTCAATAAGAAAAAATTAATGAAATAAAAGTGACAATATATAATTATATATAAAGGAGTAACAATTGACACTCCCTTGAAGATGATATGTGTTGTTATCATGATTATCAAATGAATAACCTGACTTGATTAAGAGATAATCCATTTGACAAGATATAATACTTTGATTTCCTAGTGTCCGGCATGATGATCCAAAATAAATAATTAATAGTCACTGCTTGATATACCGTCTGATTGAGATCACACACGCCCAGGCTTGTTATTGACTCATAACCTTGATTATATTAATAATCTCACCACCAAACTCGAGCTAAACGCCGATCACTGATCCTTAATTATAGTATAATAATATGGTAGTATGACATTACATGCAGCGGTGTCCTTTAGTTTCTAATTATAGTGAAGAAATGATAGATTAATTAAGAGCTAACAAAACTGAGTTAAGCATAAGACACGTTATTAATCAGGACCATCATGTATGATTTCACCGAAAAAGGAATATATAATATAGTCAGCATTTGTAGATTGTCATTACTACTTGTAGAAGCTCTAAAACGCTTCATTATTGAGATACAGGGTTTCCTTATCTATTTTAGAAATTATTTTCGGAGAATGATTTGACTTTGATAATAATCTATCTACTTTTCAACAATTTTTTTTTGAAACTTTTGATATCTAAAAATCACTTTGGAGTCTAATTAATCTGAGTCCAATCAGGAAACTAATTAACCTATTTAAGAGAGTAAACTCGCTCAATTTATTTTCTTAATTTACAACAGTCAAAATCAAGACTTCAATAGGAAACTCGATACAGATGTCAGTACTAAATAAAAGTGAGTGTTATTTATATTTCATGTAGGAGGAGAATATTCAATATAGTTTAACATCATAATGTTAATTAAACGCTATTGATTAATATGTAGCATATTTTTGTCAAAAATAATCTGTAGCATATTAATCAACCAAGACCCTCACTAAAACATTGTTTGATATTCAATCAAATGTAGTTAACTAGTTTCTTTTGCCGGAAATTTTTTAATTTTTAATAAATGAAGCCTTAGTTCGAATTGTGTAAACTGTGGTGAAAAAGAATATTTTTTATACAAGAATAAAAATTATTAAACCAGCTTCAATTAGCGTATGACGATATTAGACCAACTTTAATGGTGGTCCTTAAGGTAGTTCTTAAATATAAGAACTGGTTCGTGTAAGAACCTTCATTGGAGGAGAATGAAGTGACTGCCAGGGTATAGAACTGTTCTCCTATAAGAACTGTTCTGGTCATTTTTTATTCCATCACAGTTTCCAATTAAAAAATGCAACTAAAATAAAAAATAAAATGCAAAAAAAAAAAACTGATTCTGTGATAAATAATATAAAAAATTGGATTTTTTTAATTTTTTAATTTTTTTCTTTTTTGCATTATTTTTAATATAAAAAAATGTTTTTATTTTTTTAAATTAAAATATACATGAATTAATATTTTATATTGAAATAAAAAAAATTAAATAGAAGTATAAATAATAAGTGAGATCACATGTGGGACCATTTAAGATCTGAAAATCAGTTCTTCCATTAATTGGAGTGAAAAAGAGGTTGGATTTTTATATCCTAAATGATATCTTAGGACCCACCATATATATATATATATATGTTAAGAACAAAATTTTGGTTGGATGCTGTTAGTGTATCCCACAAATAGAGTGCGAAGGTGATCATGAAGGTACCACTGCTCTGCAAGCATGCATGAAACTTACATGAGGCACCTACTTTTTGGAATTTAGCAGACAAACATACCTGCTTTCCTCTCCTAGTCAAGTACATCAAATGAAAAAGTCGGTGGGTGGATGAAATTCAATGCAGGAATATCAAGGCCCCTCACCAATTTTTTTTGGAGTTTAATTTCGGCAATGTTAGTATAAAGATTTTTATACTGACAACCAATCAGAAATCATGAAATTGATGATTTTTAAGGTGGTTAGGATAAAAATTAAAGATTTGACATGATGTGTCAATTTCTGATTAGTTGACTGTGTAAAAAAACTTTACACTATTAATATATACGAATTAAATCCTTTTTTTAACACCATTCACAGGCATGGATATCATTTTTTTAATAAGCCAATATCAAATTAATATCAACAAAGGACGTTGGGAAATATAGATCAACCGACAAAGAAATAAAAACAATCAAAGGTAATCAAAAATTCAAAACCATTAAATAAAACCATAAAAGAGAATAAAAAGTAATAAAAGATAATAAAGGAGAATTGAAAAATGATAGATACGTTAGAGAAAATAAATTGTAATAAATGATAGGCTTAACTGTAGTTTTGATCCCCTAATAAATTGGTCATGTGCGATTTTGGTCCCTAAAGTTTTTTTATGCACATTTGGTCCTTCTATTTTTTCAATGTTGCACATTTGATCCCTCTATCTAATGTCAGTCAATTTTTTCAATAATCAACATAGATAAATCACTTCTCTAAGCAAATACAACCTCTGGTTGAGGTTCTTGATCTCTTCTATGTCTCCGATTCAATATGATTCAGTGGTTCCTCTCTACTATTTACTTGTTTTGTCCCTTCTTTTCGTAATCTTTTTTGGTTTCACAACATGATCCTTTACCACAAAAGCTCAAAAAGAGTTTATATGCACTTAGAGTAGTGGTCCTATATACTTAGAGGAGTGGTTCCTCTATATCGATCATTGAAAAGTTGAGCAACTTTGGCAGAAGGACCAAATTTGCAACATTGAAAAAGCAGAGGGACCAAATGTGCATAAAAAAAATTTTGGGACCAAAATTATTAATGACTAATAGTAGGGGACCAAAACTGCAGTTAAGGCTAAATGATAAATTTAAATCTTTTAATAGTAAGGATGCACTACTTTAATACTATTGGTTGAGATGTTCAGGACATGCTTACGTTTTTAAATTTTGAAAACATGTATAGGTTCACTCAGTAAATTACGTACCTCAGGCTACTCATCTGACAATTTCGAATGTTGATAGATCTGGTCTCGGACCGAGATTTTCTACATTTACAAATTTTATATATTCACCTTAATCAGTGATCAAAATTTCATTCACCCATCTTTACGTTAATATATTTACCCTACACATAAAATTTAATCAATGATCAATATCTCCTTATATTCACAAAGTGACCGTAGGGAATCCATTTCCTCCGGCCTCTTCTTACCACGGATCGAGACACTTGTAGAGCACATAGCCTTCTCTGAAATTCTTGATGAGTCATTCATTAAATTGCTATTATTACCATTGGAATCAACATCTTTTTTATATAGGATTAGATTATTAAAATGCTCTTGAGTTACATGAGTTTGTTTACCAAAAGGCAAACATGTTAACATTGACCAGCACAGCTAAATGCCGACATTGTGAATGGAATCTAAAGAATTCATCTTTTCTTATTGGGCTGCATTTTTTCCCCATGAAAAGTGTGATCGGAGAGGATATAAATTTATTGTGGGTGTAGAGGATCCATTTTCAGAAAGTATGGAAATATCTAGGTGAAGTTATAAATCACCCGATGAAACTTGATAACAAGGAGGAAAAAAAAAAAAATCACCCGATGAATAGTGGATGATATAAGTCTGAAATTCAAAATACAATATATATAAACATCAATGAATGTAGAAACTATTTGAGACATGTACTGGATTTTGTTTATGAGCAGCACCATTATAAGAAGTACTAAAATAACATTTCGAATTTCAGCATTACATATATAAACAGAGAAATGTAAGATCGACATCAATTGATCAAAAGTCGGTGGTGTGTTGACGAATAGTGCAAAATTTGAAATGCATTGCAACCAAAGCCTTTTAGTTCCGTGACGCATGACACCAAAATGCCAGAGCCATGGATTTGTATATAAACTATATATTGTCATTCTTATTAGTATCCTGTTCACATCGGATTACATTATTAAAATACTCTTAGCTTACGTCCCTTTGTTTGTTTACCAAAAGGCAAAACATGTTTTATATTGATCAACGCAACAAAAATCCCGACATTATGATACAAAAGTAGAAGATTGTTATTATTTTTTATTTGGTAAAAAATGCAGGAATGATGCATGCGAAATGAATGAAAATGATGAGCTCTGAATTTTTTTTTGTCTTCAACCGGGTACCCCACAAACAAAACTAATACTAACCCTTGAATCGAGACGGTGGTTAGGATACGAACTCCCAGTCCTGTAGGTAAAGTTCGTCTGGAATAATTCACTTCCACCGCAGCCAATCACTTTTTGGTGAGCCTTGATATATTATAAACAGTGAAAGATAGAAATATTTGAAACTACATGAGCATGATTTTTTTTTTTTTTAATATAACGAGGCACTATTTTGTGTAAGGTTGCCTAAACAATAGATTACACAACTAAACTCATTTATATGAAAATTAATTTTTGAATACACGAGCATGGTGTACATTCTCATCGGATGAGGCCGTTTTCTATGCACCTAGGGGAATAGGGAGCATGCATCTCTTTCTATATGAGTTGTTGATTTTTCAGAGTTGACTATGATGAAAACCATGGTCCATAACACAAGTTTTATAAGAAAATTTCTTATCATGTTATTTGTAGGCTTAATCACGCCGTGGATTGTGCGGAATGGGTTTTGGGAGCCCATGGGTTTTTACACTCCTATTTTCAGCTCATATGGCCCAAACAAAATCTAGGCCCAAACTGCTCCATAGAGAGAAGAGAAAAAAAAAATTAGAAAAGAAGGCACAACAATACAAGAGAAGGTTAAGAGTGGTTGTGCAGTCTCTTTGAGTCTTTGTAGCTGACGTTATTGGTTGTTGCAGCGTCGCAAGTTACGGCGGCGACGGAACCCTTTCTGAACCATTTCCGATAACTGCATTCTTTCATTCACTGCAATTAGGTATTCACAATCCCAACAATTTCCTTATTCTTTCTTTCACGATCATTGATATTTCTGCTTCCGATTTTCCCATTCAGATGTTCTATCTCTTATCTCCGATCTTCTTCTCTTATTCTCTTCTCCTTCCCATTTCGCCTCCGCAACTGAAATACGCTTTTTTTTTTTTTGTTATTTGTTTACTAGTGTAATAATAACATAAAAGGTTGAAAATTTAGGGTTTTGACTAATCACCCAGAACCCAATTTTTCATTTACAGTTTAGATTAGTGAAACAAACTCTTTGGGAAACTAGAGCTGTCACCGCTTGAGTTGTTCTCTTTGATCCATTGATCTCCCCAGAGTATACTGCTTCATTTGGCAGTATAAGATGATTATTTGGCTCCAATGGGGATCTATTGAACAACTTAAACCATAATGTTAATTCATGTTTTCTTAAAAAATGGAGTTCTTTGTGTTTCATATCAATGAATAGCTTCCTCTTAAACCTTTGTATAGGTTACTGATAAATATTAATGTATCAATATAAAAACTCCAGTAGAGTGAAATACACCTAATTTTAAGATTGAAATTGTCGAGCTAACAATCCATGTCAAAGGCCATAATGTGTTCTACAGTTCTAGATATTACTTGAAGAATAAGCCTTTTGTAATCAGGTTTCTTTATTTCCTGAATATTATCAATTTATCAGTAACAGGATATAGGGTATTTGAAATAATATGTTAATTTTTGTTGAATAGGAATGTTATATATTGTTCATGATGGCTCATTCTACATTGGCCCGCTTTTTGTATTTTGGTCCAGGGTTTTGTAACTTTTGTTCTGCTTAACTTGCAGACTTGATGGCATCGAAGTTAAAGAATTTGCAGTCTAAAGCATCTCAAGCATCCCAATTTGTAGCCAAGCATGGAACTGCTTACTACAAGCAGTTGTTGGAGCAGAACAAGCAATACATTCAGGAGCCTCCTACAGTGGAGAAATGCAACTTACTGTCGAAGCAACTTCTTTACACCCGCCTTGCTAGGTTATATTTTCTCCAACCTTGTTATTTTTCTTAAATAATGTTGTTTTTTACCGGATTCATTGCATTTTCTGTATGAAATCTCTAATTTTATATGATCGTTGGTCGTTATCTATTGATCTCAAATAATGTTGTTGGCTTTCTTTGTTAGACTTGGATGTTGCGGGTCATGTTTAGTGGCTCCTTCCTTCCCTCTTTAAGACAAGGGAGGAGCCCTGGAGGGTGAGGTTGCAAGTTCTGAAACTATTGTTCACTCATTTTGGTGCCACTGTTCACTCATGTCGGTGTGGCACCAACACCGGAAAAGAAAAACAAAGTAGACAGTCATAGTCTTGTTAGGAAGGATCTTAACTTCGTATTATATTAGTATTAGTATTTGCTAGTTGTTTAAAAAAAAAATTGGTCAGGGGTCAGTGGATCATGTAATCATCATTAATCCTTCCTTAGCATTTCAGTATCAGTGCTTGGCAGTGAAACATGGCATGGCATCAAATATTGCCATAGATGGGCATGCTGATTGATGCATAGTGCTTCTTACCAGCATTTAATTGGTGCTAAATTTTAACCCATATATGCCCGCAACTGCATGTATAGCCATACATTAGATGCAGGTTAATGACCCAAAATAACTGCTTACAGAGGTCTCCTTTGCAAAATATAAACCTCCCACTGGGCCTTCAGCATAAACATGCTCAAGTAAAGTACTGCAAAGTGCAAACCACTTTTCCTCTACATTTTATTAACATTTGTGACCTAAGTTAAAAACAAATATAGTTCTGGTATCCTTTGTTTTTTCAACTAGGTGCTTCTGGAATATTGAACTGCATTGGAATTTTAGTTGTTAGTTTGTTACCTTACCTCAACATGAACTGTTAGTGTAAAACATTTTTAATCAAGATATTTGTTATGTGACTTCCACCATTTGATGTTAGTTTCCATATTTTACCATAATCCATCATAGTATGGTTTGACTATATGTCTTGAATTCGAGCTGTTCAAAATGTGCATGTGAGGCTCTATAAGCATGAGTATTTTAGTCTAGACTCTAGAGCTTCTTGTTAATTGATGTAATCATGTAAATGCTGATGAAAAAATAACATTAGATCATCAATTCTGGCCGAACATCAATGTCAAGACGACTTGCTGCTTGTAGTTTTTATGCCTAAGCCTGCATCTGCTGTATTTTAAATTTTTTGCAACAATAGCCTATGCCACCTTGTTTAACTATGCGATCTAGTTACATGTGATATGTCAATGCTTGTGTGTTTCATTCCATCATGATCTTCTAATCATCAGGTTTGCATTTCAAATCATGTCAACATATTTTCTCTACCTTCGTTAGAGAATTAGCAAAGTGATGATATACTGGATTCTGAACACCTGTTCTGTCTGGTCAATTATCAAAGACACTTACCAATTATGAGTTGTGTTCTTTATAGCAAATGTGGCCTGTTTTATGCCAATTTAATTTTAGGCGCTTCTGCTACCATATCTAACTTGTCAATCTTATGCAGCATTCCTGGCCGTTCTGAGTCCTTCTGGAAGGAACTTGATCATGTCAAGAATTTATGGAAGAACAAGCAAGATTTAAAGGTTGAAGATGCAGGTATTGCTGCTTTGTTTGGCCTGGAGTGCTTTGCATGGTTTTGTACTGGTGAGATTGTTGGAAGGGGATTTACTTTTACCGGTTACTACGTCTGAGAATAACCACTTCAAGGTTTTAGCAGGGCTTTATACTCCTAAGCCAGCTGCTCTGGCAATTGATACATTTTGTGGATTATGGGGCATTCTGCAAGCCAATTTGTGTTATTCCGATTAATTTTTTTCCTTTTTTGGAAAATGCTGAGAAACTAGTGGGTAACTTTGATAAAGCCTCAATAACCCCTTATATTTGAAGCGGGATAGACCTTGCGTTATTATTCTCTTATAATGTTGGAAGCTAATGATGATACTACCTTTTTTTTTAAAATATTTTTTGTCAGATTAAAAGTTATTGAAATTACATATTGTTTTTGGGCCTGGTGTGGAATTTGGGTTAGGCCATGCAGATGAAGTGAGATATATGCAAATAAAGAGCACATGACTGTTGGCAACATAAATGCCTTCTGTGGGCTAGAACTTAAAATGGATAGCAGGCTGGATTAACAATAGCGAACTTGTAGGACATTATCACTAGTAAAATACTATCTCTATACATTTTTTTTGTATGTTGAAGCAAGGATAGCAATCGTATATAGATCACAACCTTAATCCAGAGCCTTGAACTTTTCTTATGCCTGTAACTGTGAAGTTAAACTATTGACATGTATCTGAATCCCGAATTGAGTTATTGCCTTATTGCATTTGAATCCTCACACTACAATATGTTAAAGAGAGAGAGTAATAATCAATTAACAGTCTTCGATACAGGTTAAAAAATATCAGAACTTTGCTACAATTCATTTGTGTGAAACACTTGGGTGGCTGTAATGTCTTTAATGTTTTAAAGGGGCTCACTCTATCTACCTTTGGGTAGGCATTAAGCATAATTTGTGTCTCTCTTTATAGTGGAGAAAATATCAGATTTATGTCCACTATTTTTTACTGGTGTGTTGGATGTGAGTTGTTACTCTTAAAATGACTAGTTGCTTCTCCCCATAACTTCGTTAATATTTTGATTTTTTTATGTTTCAGGTCGTGGTAGCTGCCCTGTTTATGATTGTTTATATTGTTGGTTTGAATCAATTGTCTGATGTTGAAATAAACAAGGAATGAAACTCAATAATAGAAAAAACTGATTTGGATCGTTAATATTTTTTTTTTTTGGGAACTGCTACCTACATTCTACATATTTGGCATCCATCTCCACATTTTTAATTTTAATGTATGAAATGACAATCATAACCCTTCTTCCTCTGCGTGATTTTTTTTTTTTCATTTTTTCGTGCCTTCCGGCATTTAAATGCTGGATTCAGAAACTCTGTTTCCGACAATTAATTGCCGGGAAATTTTTAAAATTTGAAAAAATATGTTTCCGGGAATTAGTTGCCAGAAGACAAAAAACTGTACCTCCGACAATTAGGTGCCGAAACATATTTTTTCAGGAATTGTTGACATACCGGCAATTAGTTGCCGAAAGACTTTATTATGTTGTCCGACAATGCCGGAAGAACAAAAAACTTGAAAACCGCAATCCGGCAAATAGTTGTCAGAGGCTACTTGTTTGTTCACCCGGCATCTAATTGCTGGAGGCATAGTTTTTTGTCTTCCGACAACTAATTATCGGAAACACATTTTTTCAAATTTTAAGAATTTCCCGGCAATTAAATATCGGAAACATAGTTTCTGAATCCGGCAATTAAATGGCGGAAGGCACGGAAAAAAATAAAAAAAAACGTGTAACATAGAGAAAGAAGAAGAAAGAAGAAAAGAATAAGAATAAGAATAAGAGAGTGGGCGAGGTCATGCACAATGAAAGAAGAAAATAGGGGGTGGAGGGAGATGAGAGAGAAGTGAGGGTGGGTGATGATTTTTATGAAGTAATTAGAGTTGATAAGTTTATTAAGGGTAATTTAGTAAAAAAAAAAATATTTTAAAAGATTTGTGGGGGTGGATGTCCATGTATAGGGGGTGTAGGTTTTTTTGTCTTTTGGCCTAATGGATTATTCCAGTATTGAAAAACAAAGAAGATGGAAGTGGGAAAATTATTTTTTAGATTCCAAGCATACGGGAGGTTAATTCTGATTCCTTTTGCTTAAGAAAAATTATTAGCATCAATGCATCGATTCTATCGCCATATCTATTTAGGATGCTTTGACACTTGGCCCTGAAATCAACTCATTTGTTAAACTTACTATCTATACCACATGACCCATCTATAATCTATCTATAATCTATAATATATATAAAGTAGAATGTTTCATGAACCCTACATACATAAAGTTGTACAGGTGGCGGCCTATGACAGAGTCTCAAGTGAAACAGTACACGTGTCACTCTCACAGTGCATAGAATTTCGGCTCATTAATTACATGTTACAAGGATCACATTTTTATTTTGATACTTATTACCCCTATCAACATTAATTTGATTTGTTGGACATATTAGCCATTATTTAAAATTGATTTTATTTTTTTGGATCAAATCACAAATGAATCAAATCTGATTATAATTTTTTTTTTGAAATCACAACTTTATAAATATTGGATCAAATTCACGCATGTCTGGTCTATGTTAAACCTATTTTCTGCACCCTTCATATTTGTCTCTCTCTATTATTTTTTCGCATTCAACATTTTATTCACATGTCATCTTTCATCTCTCTCTTTTAAACTTTTCGCAGATCTACGAAATCATGAAGACGGAGCGCTTGCATTTTTTAGAACACCAGCAGAGGCTACCACCACTCTGTAACCCTCTTCTCTGTCTAAGGTACATTTGTCATTTTTTATTTTCTTATTTCTTTATCTATGTCAAAAAAAATTCGTATTTCTTTATCTATGTTAAAAATGGGATTGATTGACATTGAATTTTTCTTGAATGAGTTCGCTGCATATTCTAAAGGAGAACCATTGATGATATTTTTCAGGTGCGACTCCTTTTTTGCCATACCTTTCTCTGTCTTCGTGTGGTTCACAACTTTTCATTTTGGTATTCCGTTTTCTTATATTTTTTGGTATCATAAGGCAATGTGAAGAAGGTTCTAGATCTACTACTTTTTTTTTTTTTTTTTTCTCTTTCCTATCTTCTTTTCATCTCTCCTCAATTTTTATATTGAAAAGAGTCAATATCATCAATGCATCAAGGGTAATATTTTGAGGTTTAAAAATCACATACTATTCAATGTTATATATACAGGCATCGAAATTTAAATATTTGATAGGAAAATAATCATTAAAAGCATTAATTCTAATATTTGATTAGTCTCGGTAATTTTAATATAAAAACATTAATGCTAATATTTGATCACATGTAAGTATATCAAATCACTTATTTGATACATTACTATTTAAAACAAGATTTCGAATTATAAGTCTGTGATAGCGTTTTCAATTGATTAAATAAAGAGATGACATTTTCAATTTTATTATTTAACACAAGACTTCGAAAATTGTTGAAAAAATTACAAAGAATAAAAATTTATGGGATGTTTTAATGTTGATCATATGAATTATAATATTCTTTAATTACTAATTCAAAATGAAATCACAAATTCAAACTTGAAATAAAAAAGTATTAATGAAAATCAGATCTAAAGCAATTGAAAGCAAAAAAGGGAATAATCAATGTACAACATAAAAATTATATTTTACTTTTTTCAATGAGAAATATCAGTTTTTAATAAAATAGCTATACATTTCTAATATTTCTCTAAAAAAATGCTATACATTATTATATGAGTTTAATTATCGTACATTGTCAGTGTAAAGTTTTTTACACTGTCAATCAGTCACAGATCACGATATAGATTACTTTTAAGATGGTTAAGATAACAGTCAAATATTTTCAATGATATGACAACCTATGATTGGTTAACAATATAAAAAATCTTTACACTGACAGTGTATATCAATTAAACTCTTATTATATAATAATAAAATAAGTATATTTATTCATACTCCAACTAACCTACAGGGATATAAAAAATAAAGGAAACCTTAATGGCTTAGGATCATACTACAATGGCTTAGGAGATGACGTTTTCAATATGGAAAATGTACAAAGAATCAACATTGATGCTAAGATCTCTGAATGCCTTATGAGTTAATTGCATGCTGATTTAATTCCTATCATCATTAAAAAGTACACTAAATTAATTTCAAATTCCAGTCAAAGATAGAGACAATCAGACATAAAAAATTATGAAAGTTGTGAATTCGGATGTGTAGTACACCCTCCGGTCCTTATTATAAGAGGCAAATGACTACTTTTTTTTGGTCCAAAATATAAGAGACATGTATGTATTTTGTCAAATATTAAATGCTCATTTCCAATTTTACCCTTATTTATAATAGGGTTTATATTTACGAGATAGTGCAACATTCAATACAAGTAGGTTTGTTTATTAATTATTGAAGGGTTAAATTTGTAAATTTATATGAATATTAATTACAAATAGCTTATTTCAATGCATTTCCTTGGTCTGTGTGTTTTAGGGTTTTGCCTCTTATATATAGGACCAGAGGGAGTAGTATTAAAAGTCTTGACAAACTAAATCATAATAAATATGAATTTCATTAAAGGAACTGCGGCAATTTATTCTGCTATAAAATATCCCCTTCCACAAGGGTATAAATTATAATAGTTATTAATGAAAAATCATATCGCATGGATATGCCTTTTGGAGATGAAAGTTTCAGCTCACCTTAGTAAATTTCATTGTATATAAAAATGATATGTTTTTAATTAAATTTATTTTATGAAAAGGCTTACATCTTTTAAATTGATTTTATTAGTATTTATGTTTATATAAATTTTTATTGTATAAAATCTTTTTACAATGATATATTTATTTTTTTTTATTAGAAATTCAATATCATATTTTTTAAAAATAATTAATATCAATTTAGATACAAAAGGTTTCATAATATTATTGGAGGTAATGTGCACCAAGGTAGTGGAACAATAAATAATTAGTGCTAATTTATAATTTTACTTGAAAAAAAAAAGCACTATAATATTGATGTTGAGAGAAGCAGCCGGAATACCAAGGAATTGGGAGAAATGTTGAATATTAAAAATAATATGATAGAAAAATATTTTTTCTTGAAAATGATTAACTTTGACGAGAAAAAAAGGAGAAATAAATCAAATATATTTTCGAAAGAGAAAAAAAAAAGTAATATGATATAATAGTTATTATGTCAATATCTATTACACTTTGTGATCGACAATTCAAACAAATTTATTTTTTAACAATTTTTGGAATATACTTCCCTACAAAAAAAATTAAAACAAAATCATAAATTAACAACTCCATATTTTTTTATGAAATCCTAAAAAAATTAGCATATCCCCCGTGCATGGCACGGGTTCATACACTAGTTTTACATACATAACATTAAAAACAAGTGCGCTTGCATTAATCTTCTCCTGCTATATGAGGAGTATTATGTTTTTCTCTCTGCTTGTGATAGCTATGTTTTTCTCTCCATTTGTGAGAGCTTATCGTTGCTGGATAAAGAAGATGAAGGAATTGTTTCTCTCCATTTATCTCCATTTTTTATTGGCAGGTTCTGGTTCTCAGGCCAGAAGACATAAGTATCCTTAGTTGGCACTGTCGAGGCACGGGTAACCTGTATGCAGTTTCTATCCATAAATATCTCGTTTGGTGTTATTGGCCATACGTGTTTTGTCATTTTCTCTTTTTAATTTTGGTTTTTTTAGTTTATGCAAATAAAGTCGAAGACAATTGGCAGTGCAATGAGCCTTTCTTGCAGGTAGCTCGAAGCATCGACTTCGATTACAATTTACGTGATGGGGGAGGATATTTCTTCAAAGCTAAATTTTATAGTTACTCTCCCAGACTCCAGGTGCAAAAAGAGGAAGCCCTAGGTCTCCTTCAAGAGGACCAAGCTAATTATAGGGCTGTTATTTCAAATTGTAGGAGTCTTTTATCATCTTTTGTTAACAACTCTTTGGTAGAGTTTGATAGAAGAAAAGTCCACGTAGTTACTCACTCTTTGTTAGGAGTGCCTACATATATTACTATTCTCCAAATTCGTGATGATATTACCAAATGTATTGTATTCTCTATTATTAATGAAATTGCTTAACTTTTCTCTTGTAAAAAAAAAAAAGCATTAAAAACAGTACATTAAAAAATATACTAATCAGAGGACCCAAAAAAAAAAAAAAATATATATATATATATATATATATATATATATATATATATATATATATATATACTAATCAACCTATTTCTACATTTTTTCCATTTAATCTTTCACCACTTCATGGACAACCTAGACATTTTTTTTTTTTTAATTTGATAAACAAGCTATACAAGTAGAGTAGATATTTTGGTTAGTTTCCACATCTCTGCCCCCCTTTTCAGATAAACAATGTTTTAGTTCCCTGGTATCTTTTTCATTTTCATTTTCTTTTTATAAAAAACATGAAACTAAAAATGTAAACCATCCGATTTGCCAAGATATATTTCTATTTTCTAGCATGATGAAAGACAATGAGTCAATGATGGCTTGATGACTAACATGTCAGTGTAGAAAATGATAGATGAGAAGTGGCATTTATTTTCTTGTCATCTTGTATTTTGTATTGTACATTGAATATGAACGAATATCTACACTCCTATTTTCATGTCCCATATCTTATCTCCATATCTTATCTCCACTAATGTCATCTTGCCACGTCAATACTCATCAATAATAATCGTACATAAAAATACGACAAAATAATATTAATGAGAACATGAGGTGGTATAGGAAAACCGGACAACATATCTCCATCCCATATTGAATGAATAATTGAATGGGAAATGACATAGCTATAGTGAACACGTGAGGGGGTTTGAAGAGGTGAAGGAATGGAGGTTGCTGGCTGCTGCAACTCCCTCTGGATAGCCTTTTAAAAGCCCAAGGCTGAATAGGCTAAGGATAACTGTTGAGAGAAATGGAAGACTTACCAAAGGATCCATCTAGTTTCCGCCCTCAATCCATACTGAGTAGTGAAGATTTACTCAAGGTTTGAACAAATTTGTCTTCAAAATTTTCCATGGTTTTATGTTCACATATATCATATTATATACACAATCACATACACATAAACCATTTCATGAATCCTTTATTTATGTCTAACACAACAATGATGTGGCAGTATATACTCGAGACTTCAGTGTACCCTCGAGAACCAGAGCCTCTCAAAGAGCTTAGGATTGCCAATGAGAATCACCCTTGGTAATTGTGTAACTTAAATATTTGAGATTGCAATGGAACTTTCGAAAAGTTTCAGCTTTCAACTTTATTTTCGTTTTCATTCATCAGGGGCTTCATGGGAACTTCACCAGATGCGGGTCAACTAATCACCATACTTTTGAAGCTGTTGAATGCCAAGAGGACAATTGAAGTGGGAGTGTTTACTGGCTACTCGCTTCTCCTCACTGCACTCACCATTCCTCATGATGGAAAGGTTTGCATACTTTCCTTTTTCCATTCATCTCTAACATCTCTAATAATTTACTAATGGCACATGGAGATCAACACTGTTGGATGAGGGGAGCTAAAAATAATGGAAAAACCTTCTTTAGTAGGCTTAGGGGATGTATTGGATTGAGATTTTAAAAGATTGTTTTTCCCATAAAAAGTCTCGTGGATTTTAAAAGACAATGTAGGAATGTAATGATTTTTAAGACTTTTTTTTAAAAGATTGTTATAATCAGGATTCTAATGTTTGGATTTTAAAGGATTTATATCATAAGACTTTATAAGATTTCAATGGACTATATAGATTTATAAGATTTCAATGGAATTTATAAGATTTGAAAGGAATACATGAATTTTTAACAAAGATTCAAAGTTACAAAAGTCAATGGAAAATATAACAAAGAAATGAATAAATTTTAATTAAAAAACTAAAATCCAATACAATTTTTCTAATATTTTAATAACCAATTCGATGTAGTTTCATGTCCTCCTAAGTAGCATTTCTCCACATATCTAAAGTTGTGCTAGCCCTTCACCCGTTAACATCTTCTCGTTCATGCTCTTGGGTTTGAACAATAGGTTCAACATTATTGCCTTCATTAGCTGGTAATACTAAAGATGGAGATCCGTCTATTGATTCAATTGGAAATTTATCAGAACGACATTTTTTACTGATGAAGTTATGTAGTGCTACACATGTTAACACAAGCTCTACTTATGTCTTAAATGGAGACACAATTAAAAATTGTGAACCGCGATTTAAAAATCCCAAATTATTAACCCAAAATTTTTAAATCCCAAATATTGTCTTGATTTCAATCCATCGGTTCCAGATGGGTTAAAAAGGGGAAGAATAGTAGCCCTAAATTATTATGGAGAAAGAAAATAAAAAACCCAAAAATCATATAGCTCTCTACTAGCTGCACTGAAAGTACATGGTTTCTTTTTGTACTAGATTATAATTATAATAGTAACCCTAAATTATTATAGAACCCAGAAATCATATAAATTAATAATTAATAAATTATTATAGAACCCTGAAACCATGTGTACGACGCCTGTAGCCTTCAACCAATTCATGTTAATACCTATTGCAATAACCAATTCGTGCAGGTTATATGGTTTCAACAAATAAGCATCAATGCGAAGGTAAGCGAAAAGTGAAAGAAGATAGTTGCGCAGCAAGAGCATAGATTGCAAGAAGAGTGGTAAGTACCCTGCAAAGAATAGAGAACGGCTGAGAGGAGAAAATCTGTGAGAGAGAAGGAATGAGGGAATAAAAAGTCCGAGGGGTTTGGGTGGGATTTTGGAATAGGTTTGCTATTTATATATTTAACTAAAAAATCATTCAAAATCCATTATACAAAAGAATCCATCGAAATTAACAAACTTTTAAATACCAAAAGATTGTTAGTAACTTAGAAAAAGTCTTGATTAAATACCAATGGATTTGGAATCCTTAGAAATAAAATCCTAATAATCCTTATTGAATACCACAGGATTTATTTATATTATATAAAAGTCTTAATTGAATACCACAAGACTTTTTTGTCATTAAAAAGTCCATTAAAATCTTTTGAAATCTCAATCCAATACACCCCTTATAAATCATATTAATGGGATTGTCTTCCATACACTTTAGCAAAGAATCACAATAATAATTTTTACACATATTATCTTAACCCCAAACTTTTAAACATTGGTTGGACCTAAAAGTAGTCATTCGCAATGAAAGTGTATTATATACCTCGATGAACTCTACCTTCAAGATCACTAGATAAGTGAGTCATAACTTTGTGGATGACTTTACTCAACCACTTCGGGCTTGAAGGTTAGTCTCACGGTTTCATATGAAGATATCTGATCAAAGACAAAAAGAAAAACTTTAAAACATTGGATACATTGGCTATTCTGTTCAGCATATAATCTTTATTTCTTTTTCATTTTGTTTTTAGTCAATGTCAAACTTCTTTGACTCACACTTGGATTCCTAATAATTACTATTACAGATTACAGCCATAGACGTTGATAGGAAAGCTTATGATGAGGTTGGATTACCAGCCATCAAAAGGGCTGGCGTGGAGCACAAGATTGATTTCATAGAATCTCTAGCTCTAGCAGTTTTGGACAGCCTTGTAGAAGATGTAACCATCTTTCTTCACTTTATGTTTTTTCTTTACAAAGTTAAGTTTACATTTTTGCAGTATTAATTCACTTGGTGCTTTTTTGAAACAAAAAATTGTTTTGCTGCAGCCTGCAAAGGAAGGAACTTTTGATTTTGCCTTCATCGATGCTGACAAAGAGAACTATGAGAACTACCATGAGAGGCTTATGAAACTGGTTAAGATTGGTGGGTTGCTTGTGTATGACAACACTCTTTGGGGTGGACGTGTTGTCATGCGTGAAGAGGATGTTCTTGAACAAATCAGACCATCTCGGAAAGCTGTACTTGAGTTTAACAAAGCACTTTCAAAAGATTCTCGTCTTGAAATTGCTCTTACTTCTGTAGGAGATGGCCTCACTATCTGCAGGCGCATAATCTGAACTCTGAAGTTGTTGCTTGTTTGATTATCAGTAATCTATCTATTTATGTTTCTTGTACTTGATTTGAACAAAGCACTTTCAGAACACTCTCATCTTGAAAGTTGTTACTTGTTTGATTATTAGATTTCAATGTTTCATGTACTGCTACAGCATATATATGCAATAACCTCCTTCTAAAATTGCATTTAGTGCTTCAATTCCAATGAAAGTGGTGAAAGTAACATATAGGACTAGCAGCCGTTATGTTAATCAGGACAAAGTTGGTTACCATTAGTTTTGTTGGGTACCTAAATCTAATTATGTGTACTGTGTGTTCTGCAAAAGATATGCCATGGGATGAAACAACATAGAATAAGTTGTGGTACTTTGGTTATTCACATAAAGATCTGAAAATGAAATAGCATAATGATAATAAGTTGATAACAAATGCTCATGATGCACGTTAACTTCATGCTATTAGAGACGTTGAGAATAATTGTGCAATTAACTAGATCACACATGGAATTAACTAGTTCACACACTGCCACTTTAGCTGCAATCAAGTTGCAATGTCAAATTCTGAAGTTTTTATTTTATAATCAAAGGTATATTGATATGAGTACTAGGGGTACTCGAACCCGTATAAATAGGAAACCAAGAGCCAGAGTAAAACTATAACTAAGATACTGCCACTAACACAAATAGTAGGCAATATATATTACAATTTCCTGCTCCCTGACTAAACCAAAACCTGTAGTATGTAGCCAAGTAACTATAATTAACACCAAATCTCAGAGAATAAAAATAAACCCAAGTAACAAAAGTTTCCCCAGCCAAGCAACTTATACTTGCCAAATAGTTGCACATCACACAGAAGATAAGTCCCCCACAAGAACCAGCAAGGAACAGAACACTTCAACCATCCTACTTAAAGGGTACAGGAAAGGCAAAAGGTGTAACAAACTTCCAAGCCGACCAGTCCCACAAAGCCATACAAAACCGCCACAACATAGATAATTCACCCACTGTAAAGGGAACCATTTCCTGAGAAAAAGTACACATAATCTCCAGGCAAAACACAACAGAATGTGAATATCAGAATCAGAGAATTTTAGAATTCACCCACTGAAGTGAGAATGTGAATATCAGAATCAGAGAATTTTTGGCTTAGTTTGGATTTTGGATGAATGGCATAGTGTATAGTTTCATTGTTTGAGTTCTAAAAATAAGGATGTGATGGAATGCTATTGGATGGACACCTCAACCAATTTCATTAAATTGTAACTTGCTACCTGTTATATTATATAAGTTTAAAATGCATCACCGTCAAAACAAATGCTACTCAGTCATAGTCAGAATGCACAGCACACAGGCATCCACTGTTTGCAAGAATAAGACTGAGCATATATCATCTTAATAGCATATATCCCATGCGCACGGCACCATAGCATCTTAATAGAACAATTGAAAGAAGCAAATCACGTTTAAAAATTGCAATAATAAGGCAGAGCGGATTTTGTTAATGATGTGTATTTAAAGCTTGGAAACTGGGTCCATTAAGGCATGTTTGCTTTGTTTTCAATTTTCTGTTTATTTCCTGTTCAAAAATAATTACAAAACCGTCATCTAGTTTTCATTATGTTTCCTGTTTTCAAATATCTGTATAAGAAACATTGAAAATAACTTTTTTTATTTTTACTGTTTCCTGTATAATTTTTTTTAAAAAAAAATTGTAGTAAACAATCATTATCACTATTTTTTTTTCATGTTCTAATTTTTATATAATGATATTTATATTTAAAAATTAGAGTATTGAACCTTCCTTTTTATTTCTTGAAATGCAATCAATTTTAAGAATTTATAGACTTTTTTATATTTTATTTTAGACTATTAAATCTTTCTTTTTTAATTCTTAACTTATAAATAATTCTTAAAATTTATGTATACTTTTTTACCTTGTCAGCTTACAATACTTACAATACTAAAGGGGTGTTCGCAGTTCAGTTTGGATCGGTTATGAGGAAAAAGTCATCCGATCCAAAGTAAAAAAATACATGCGGTTCAGTTCGGTTTGGATGGCTTCTAAAAAAATATCCGATCCGATCCAATTAAATGTGATTTGGATCAATTCGATTTTTAACATTTAGAGAAATTATTCTCTCATAGTTTCAGTCTGCAAAATGGAAAATAAAAAAATCAACACATGTTAAAAAGAAAAAAAATTTAACAAACAGTGATAAGGTAAAATGATTACCTCTATGGTGCTACTGTTACAGTTAGCAGATACAAACTAAGTGCATCAGGAAAGTGGATTAGATGAAAGAATGTGGCATATCTACGTTAACACATGATGAAACAAACACAGAGATATCAGAAATTTGAAACAAGCATGCACTCAATAAATGATGTTCACAAAAAAATTTAAAAAAATCAAAAACCCTGTTCTGAAACATACATGACAAACAAGCATGTACTCACCAGAAGCAGAAGCAGCGGTGGCCGGCGAGCAGCAGGGAGATACAGAGACGGGAGGCGGCAGCGAAGCAGGGAGGGACAACGAGCACCGAGCAGTGAGGGAGATGGGGACGAAGTGACGAAGTGGCGAACACGAAGTGGCGAAAGGGATGCGAGAGCGAGAGGGATGACGGGGCCGCGAGGGAGCCGCGAGGTGGCGGAGAGAGGGGGACGATGTGGGTTGGCGGCGACAAGAGGGGAGGGAGACTCTGACTCTGAGTTTCTAAAGTTAGGGTTGGGGAAGGAAGGGACTTTGAAAATGAAAGTATAGAATATAAAATATATAGTGAAACTAAGTGACTCAAGTGAGTAAATGACTGAACCGCTGAACGCATATTTGCATAAAACGCAGACAATAAGGCATGAAACACATATGTACATATATTTTAATATAGGACTTCGGTTCTGTTTGGTTCCTGAAAGTGAAACCGATAACCGAACCGAACCGAACTTATCGGTTATGATAAAAATTCATCAAATTTTTTTTTAAATAAATTCGATTTACATCGATTTTTGATTATTTTGAATCGGTTAAGCGATTTTTTTAGGATCGATTTGGATTTGAACACCCTCACAATACTAGTTATGGTCCATGGATAGAGGAGAACGAAGATCAATTAGGCGGAGACAATCCATTTACCACTTATTATGACAAAGGAAATTCAATGCTCTTTGATGTAAGGGCACTTTCGACATTTCAACTAAGGAGTCAAATAAATAGTGAAAATTCCATAGCCACACACAGACACACGCTATGTCCGTGACTGTTTTTTCAATTTGATTGAATGGAGGAGCTGCCATCTTCCTTGGTCCTCGAAATTCTGAGTCGACTCACCGACTCGACCGATCTGGCTCGTTGCAGGGTCGTGTCAAAAACCTTAAACTCAGTTTCCTACGATGTCCGTTCCGTTACCCTCGTGTGTTCCATGTCTCGTTACCTCAAGTCTCGTTCACCGGAGACCAAGCACCTCGTGACCCCTTTGAAGACCGTTTTCAAGCACCTCGTTGACCGCTCCAGGAACCTCGAATCCGTGTCCCTCGGCGTCGACAGGTCCCTTGGAAGGATATGCTTTGATGATGTCGAGGACGAGTCCGATGATCTCTACCTCACCGATTTCTCCTTCTTCAAACAGTGGCTTCCTTCCATTTCCAATTGTTTGAAATCGTTGTCGGTTTCGGATTTTTGGGTTCAATCTTGTTGGCGCCGATCTGATGCATTGTCTTTGATCTCTTCCTCATGTGAGCTTCTTCCACCACTCTCAATAACTAATCTTAGTCTTTTCATTCTCAATTATATTCAAGCTCATTAGTTCTATTTGAATTGTATGCCTGTATTACAGATTACTGATATTTATAATAAAAAAAAAGATGTTCATTGGAACTAACTAAATAGAGAGTTGACTTAATGACTTGTATGATTTAGTGGGTCGTATATAAATTCGTGCAAAAAAAAAAAAATGTATTGCTAGTATTTCTTTCACGTGATATTTTAGCCTTTAAGCTTTTGAGATATAATTGATTCGTGACTTGTACCGGAGTTTTTTCTAAATAAAAGTTAAATTTAATACATACTCCCTCCGGTCCAATATATAAGCAAAAAAGTCCCAAGGTTTTTGGTCCAAAATATAAGCAAATTTTGTCTTCCGGTGACTCATTTAATGACATTATTCCCAAAATATGCTTCATTTAATACAAATTCCATTGACTCATTTAATGAATATTGAAGTTTTAAATGAAGGGTAATTTAGGTGACAAACATAATTTTTTACAAAATTCAATGAGATTAATTAACCACCTTAATATGTGTGTTCCATTAATTATTTGCTTATAATATGGACCGGAGGGAGTAGTAAAGATAGGTGTGTGTGTGTTGTACACGATAATGATGTGTTTGGTTTGACGTTGGGAAGGTGTTGAACGTCTGTTTGAACAAAAGCTACTCTCTTATAGCTTTTGCCTAAACGGATGTTCGAGACTTTCCAATGCCAAACCAAACATACCTATAAGCCCAGGTAACTCTGGTCGTGCAAGAGCTTGTTAGAGGAGGAATCTCCATTGTTGCGAAACAAAATATTTTACAAATAAATTGCTTTCTCTTGATTGGTTAGAATCAAATTCTACCGGGAATTAAGGATAATGCTTTTATCCTGCTTTCTCTTTTATAAGGCTTTTGTACAATTCGTAACAAAAGATTCGTACCATTTAGAATAGCTCGTGTTAGAGATATATTAAAAGTCATTCACTTGTCTTCGCTTGACAGTACGGGGGAATTGGTTGACGTGTTAGAGATATAGTGAAAGTCATTCATGTGTCTTCACTTAATAGTCTGTGAGAATTGGTTCATGGCAGCAGCTCTGTTTTGCGCATAAACTGCCTCTTTCTTTCTTTGTTGTTATCTAAGTGTCTTTGTGATGAAAAATATCCCACGAATGAGTTAATGTTATAATGTTTGCACTTTGCAGGCAATAGTCTTGTGAATTTAGTGGTGCGAAATGCTTGGTTATCGGTGGATGGTCTGAACTCAATGCCAACACTCACCAACTTGACCCTTGAGTTTGTGAGACTGGATGATGAAGACCTGAGCAAGATCAGTAGTTGTTTCCCTAATTTGATAGAACTCAGTCTTATAGGGGTTGGAGGACTTAAAGAGCCAAAGATTAATCTCTTACACCTTAGGACTTGTCAATGGTCCGTCTCAAATGCTCCTCTGTCTTTGATAATATGTGCACCAAACCTTGTTGATTTCAATCTTAAATGCATTAAACCTAGATTAATTGTCCTTGAATCCCCATCGTTGTCTACTTTCAATCTCTCTCTTGAGAATACAGATGAGCTTAAGTTGAACAATTGTACCAATATAGAATGCCTTCAACTTAATATAGAATGCTTCTCTCTTGGTTTCCTGTTTAGCATGTCTCGCCATTGCAGCACTGTAAAGAGACTTACAGTTGATTTGGTCAGAAAAACTGAACGAGTTGAAGCAACGGAGTTTGGCCTTGATACATTGTTGGATTCTTTCCCTAACATAAGCTATCTTAATTTGGGTCCTGGAGCTTGGCATGTAATGGAGAATTCTTTCTCCAAGGGAGGTTTGAAAGAAAGGATTAGGATGAAGAATCTAAAAGAACTTGTTGCACATCTAGTGGTCCGAGAAATCGAGTCCACTCTTGCATTTGTTTTCTGTGTTTTGGATAAATGCATGAAATGTTCAGATGTTTCTCTGCTCATCCATCGTGATGTTGATTCTTATGTTGCTGGCAATCTCATCTCTACTTGCAGAAGCAAATTCCCAAGAGTTAGATGGAGATGGGGAATATGGAAAGAAGGAATCAAGGATACTTGGGTCTCTGATGGCTTCTAATGTGGCGACTGGTTTGTCTGGGAAAAAGGAGATTCATCTTTGATTTGGTGTAGCTCTATGCTATTTGACAGTAGACAAAAGGTGTTAGGACATATACACTCTGTAGATTAAGTTTGTTGAAGCAACTCCAAGAAGTAAGGGTAAGCATCTTAGCGTCAGATGTTAAGCACCTCCAGATATCAATATAAATAATTCTGAACTGTATTGGCAAAGTAGAGGAATTTAGAAGTAATCAGATGATTCATCAGAAGTGACTCTTATGTGGGTTGGTGTATGAACTATGAATCAGTATTACAAAATATCATAATGATAGTTTTGTAAGACCCCACCTTGTGGATAGTTTTTTTCCCCCTTCTTTCTGTTCCTCACATTTCTTTGTTTAGATCTTTGTCGTGTAAATGATCACTCCCCAGTCCCCACTTCTTTTGACCATATGTATATTCTTGTATTCTTCAACCATATTGTTCTTTCACATGTATACTTAGAGGTCTGTTGCAATAAAAATCTGTATTTTATGAATTGCAATAAAAATCTGTATTTTATGAATCACTCGTTTTTTTCATCTGATTTCTTCATTTCAGTTATTCCCTAATTCATTGAACACTATGAGTTCATAAATTGCATGGGGCTGACCCTTCACAAAATAGTCTTGATACAATGATCATTGCTGACTTGCTGTTGTATTTTAAATTGGAAGGACATATTGGAATAATTAGATATATGCAGATTATTAGCCAGATTTTTCATGGGTAGATAGGTCAAAGTCCAAAGGCTTCCTGCACTATAGCATGAAAGCACTGTCTTTCCCTTAATGTTATAAACATGTTTCATGATTGTGCTATATCCTTGTGCAATATAGAAAACACAAGAATGGAAGTTGCAGGGGATAGTGCTAATTAAGTCAAGATTTTGAACAAGTGAATGAGGTGTCATTCTTCTGCAAACAGTACCTTAATATTATGTTTGAAGAATAATGTGATTGTGCAATATCCCTTAATTTTGGAGACTAGTAGATGTCAAAATTACTAGGCATTTTGACTGAGCTAGAAAAATATAATTGAGCCAGAAAAGTACTTGATTGTGTCACATGCCTTGTGAGAAATTGGTGTGTATCAAACTGAAGCTTTACAGCCTAAAATTTCTCTAATACCCTAATTCCAAGGGTCGCTTCTACCACTGACTTCTATTAACAAAATTTATATGCTGAAACCCATAAATTTTATCTATTATGTCAGCTTCAAAACTTGGGTATACGTATTATTCCATAATGTTTATGGCATTATCATTTCTCAAATGCAATGTCAAATCCAGTTTGAGATCATCAGGACCCGGATCTCCTGCATCCACAAATTCCATGCATCCACCTTAATTTTTATATTAACATATTTACCCAACATAAAATTCAATCAATAGTCAAGATCTCCCCGCATTCACAAAGTTCACTGCAGGGGAACCATTTTTGATCATCAGTGTATTGGTTGGTCCAAGTAGAATGGACTTAGGTTCCTTAAGTACGTGATATTGGATTCGATCATTTGATTCATGTGTATGAAAAAACTTTAATAGGAAGGATCACCACTTAACTATATAATTTTTTGCTATACAGACAAAATTTCTAATGGGCAGCCCAAAGTCCCAAACCCTTTTTATTTTTTAATTTTTTTTTTGTTTCAGTTTTGTTATATTTTCTTATAAGATTCTCATATTAATTCTCATAACATTAAACAAATAAAATATGAAATGAAAAATTCATATGTTTTAAAAATATAAATAAATAAAAATTCAATTCTTGATTTCTTTCTAATTAGAAACATGATTATAAAGATTTAATTTAATTATTTTGTTTTAACCTTTATTAATTATTTTTTTGATGAAAGAGAGTTACTACATTTCATTAAAAATCAAATAACTAATACATGTAGGAATATCATAAAAGAAATGAGGACTAGCATAGGAAATAGCCACCCTAGCTAAGTTATGAGCAACCATATTGGCTTGCCTCCTAGAGAACTCAACATGAGAGTTTTGACAACACAAAGAAAGCAAATTCTTGCAAGAAGAAATAGTCGAACCAAACTCAGATAGATCACCTCCTGACGCATGCATCCCATCCACCACCAGCTTAGAATCTCGCTCAAAAATAACTTTGTTGAAGTGCAAGTCCTTCATCCAATTGGTAGCAAAATAGAAACCAGTAGCTTCCCCCAAGTGAACATCAATGATTGGCTCAAACCAAAGAGTCTTAACCCCTAAAAACACAAAGTTCTCATCCCGTACACACAAACCTATACCCACCTTGTTGCTACCTTTATTAATTATTAGTTGTTCTTGTTGCATTGCTTTTTGGTCTATGCAGGTTTCCTCTTCACAAGTTTCAACTTTTTGGTGTTGTTTTTTTTTTAAAAATTAAAAAATAGGAGTAATTATTAATTATTAATTATTAATAATAAGAAGAAAAAAAAAATTAAAGAAAAAGAGAGAGAGAAGTAGTGAACGCAGACGCAGTAGTAACTTAACTGGTAATGTTATTAGTGATTGTAGTAAAAGAATACTGGCTTGATATTTGAAGTTGAGAGTTGAAAGTTGAAACAGAAAGGAAAATGGATTTGCTTCCTCAGACGGGGGAAGTTCCGATTCCGTTATCGAAGAAGAAACAAGGCTTCCGATCTCTGAAACTAGTCAACGCCGACATGGACCAACTCCTCCCTGAACAACCCGTCGGCGTCCACTACGGCACACTCGATAACGGTCTTCGCTACTACGTTCGCTGCAATTCTAAACCTCGCATGAGAGCCGCTCTCGCTCTCGCCGTCAGAGTCGGGTACGCTAACCCTAACCCTAACCTTTTGTAATTAATTATTCAATTTTGATTATTGCATAAGTCCATTCTTCAGCTATATCTATTTGAATTTATTCTTGGCAGATCAGTTCTGGAAGAAGAGGATGAACGTGGTGTTGCTCACATTGTTGAGCACCTTGCTTTCAGTGCCACCAAGAGATACACTAATCATGACATCGTTAAATTCCTCGAAAGTATTGGAGCTGAATTTGGCGCTTGTCAGAATGCTGTTACTTCCGCTGACGATACCGTTTATGAGCTCTTTGTTCCTGTTGACAAGCCTGAATTGTTGTCTCAGGCCATTTCCGTTTTGGCAGAATTCAGTTCTGAGGTATGAGATGAGAAAAACACTATAATTTTATGATGCTATCTCAGGCTTGAAGATTCTGTTGTGATTAGATTATTGTGCGTGTTTAGATTCGAGTTTCGAAAGATGACTTGGAGAAAGAAAGAGGAGCTGTCATGGAAGAGTACAGGGGGAGCAGGAATGCCACTGGAAGGCTTCAGGATGCTCATTGGGTTTTGATGATGGAAGGTTCAAAGGTACCGGTCTCAAATGCAAGCAATTTCACAATTATTTTAGTTACTGCTAAATTGAGAAGGATTTTCAAAGTCAGATATCACATTATCATTACTGCAGGATTTGCTTCCATTTTCACATATATATATATTGGTAACTTAGATTTAGTAGCTTCTGCTTGTCATTTAAGTTAGCTGGAACATGTATTTAACATGATACCTCTGCCACTTTAATGAGATCGGAAAATGCTTACTGATGTTGGTGGATGCTAACATTGTCTTGTGGGTTAGACTTGATTTTTGGGAAGTTTTATCGATTTGTGTTATTTCATGAAGCATTAAATTGATTGCAGTATGCTGAGAGGTTACCGATTGGACTAGAGAGAGTAATTCGGACAGTTTCTCCCGAGACTGTGAAGAACTTTTACAAAAAGTGGTACCATTTATGCAATATGGCTGTGATAGCAGTTGGAGATTTTTCTGATGCTCAGGTTCTTTACTTTTTCTTTGTTATTTTTCTCTTTGGGATATATGACTGTGTTGTTTGGTCAAGGTTTATACTAACCTCTCCCTCACAATTTCAGGATGTAGTTGAGTTAATAAAGACTCATTTCAGCCAAAAAATTCCAGCACCTGATCCTCCCCTTATACCAACTTTCCAGGTTCCATCACATGATGAGCCACGATTTTCATGTTTTGTTGAATCTGAAGCTGCTGGGGTAAGTAAGTAACGAATCATTAACTTTTAATCCGATTCTCCCATCTATTGGTTAGTAATATTATCTGTCTTCCTTTTGATGATAACAGTCTGCAGTGATGATTAGCTATAAGATGCCAGCAGATGAACTTAAAACTGTAAAAGACTACAGAAACTTACTTGCAGAATCCATGTTCCTCTCTGCATTAAATCAGAGATTCTTTAAAATATCGCGTAGAAAGGATCCACCCTACTTCTCCTGCTCAGCTGGTGCTGATGTTCTAGTCCGTCCATTAAAGACAAATATAATGACGGCGTCTTGTAAAGGAAAAGGAACTATTGTGGCCCTGGAGTCAATGTTAACAGAGGTGTTTTTCATCTTAATCTGAGGAGCTGCATCTTCTTTGTTTCTGATTTTTGCACTTTCTTCTTCCATTTTCCTTCTTTTCTCCCTTTTGCTTTCCAGATTTATGACAGCTATATTTTAGGTTGCAAGGGTACGACTTCATGGCTTTTCAGAGCGTGAAATATCTATAGTTTGTGCGCTACTGATGTCAGAGATTGAATCTACCTATTTGGAGCGAGATCAAGTTCAATCTACCAGCTTGAGAGATGAATATTTACAAGTATATTGATATTCTCTTCTTCTTCTTTTTTTTCTGCATCAAAATGGATAAGAGCAAACTGTGCGTAATTTTGGAGATAATTTTCTCGTTCATGCAGCATTTTCTTCACAATGAACCTGTTGTTGGGATTGAGTATGAGGCTCAACTCCAAAAGACTCTTCTACCACGTGAGTTGATATATCATGTGCTTTTGTCTTCTGATATTAAATTTCTGGACAAGTCAAGTTTGAGGCCTTATTATTGAGCTTATATTAGTTATTTATACCCCTTAGATATATCGGCATTGGAGGTCTCGAAGTGTTCTGAGAAATTACGGACATCATGTAGCTGTGTCATAAAGACCATTGAGCCCCAAGCATTTGCCGTGGTTGATGATCTGAAAAATGTTGTGAAGCAAGTCAATCTTCTCGAGGAAGAGGGTAGAATCTCTAATTGGGATGATGAGCATGTTCCGGAAGAGATTGTCACCACAAAGCCAAATATGGGGTGAGTTGGAAATATTAAAATAAAGCAAGTCCCTTTTGCTTGGAAAATATTATAGCTGTTTGGGCATATATTTCCTTCATTTTAAACCCCTCTGAATATCTTGTTATAATAACATGAATATTGAGTTTCGGAATGATTAGTGCAAAGGATATAATATACCAGTTATTGAACTATTATATTGGTCAAGTTTCCATCTTTATGAGGTTCTAAAATGTGACTTCTTCTGTACGATGATTACTATTATCTATCTGGTTTAGTTAGATCATTTTGTTTCAGTTAAATTTATGTTTATGGAATAACATATTCTAACCCCCCCCAAATCAGCCATGTCGTGGATGAAATGGAATATTCAAATATTGGAGCTACTGAACTAACCCTCTCAAATGGCATGCGGGTCTGCTATAAGTGTACAGACTTTCTCGATGACCAGGTTCCCATTCTTGCTAATCAAGTTTATCATAGTTCATCCATATTTCTTAAACATTGACCCACTTCTGTATCAATCTCTGATTACAGTATTGATTGATAACTTGCTTGGAATTTTGTCAAATTATATAATATGATCTCCAATAGAATGTAGCATCACTTGCATTTATTATTAGGCATCAAATACTCCCACGTCCATGGAGTGGTTTTCGTTACTAATGGTGATGTTAGCATGAATTAATTATATGAGTTCTAATCTAAGCTGTATCGAAACAGGTTATCTTCACAGGGTATGCATATGGGGGCTTGTCTGAACTCCCAGAGAGCGAGTATTTCTCTTGCTCAATGGGACCAACCATTGCTGGAGAAATTGGTGTGTTTGGTTATAGACCATCTGTCCTAATGGATATGCTTGCTGGCAAGAAAGCTGAAGTTGGTACCAAGATTGGTGCATATATGAGAACTTTTTCTGGTAACTGTTCGCCTTCAGATCTGGAAACTGCTTTTCAGGTATTTCTGATTCAACTAGCAAAATTATGTCTTGTACTTCAATTTCATGGTTTGATGCACACTACCAAGTGAGAACATTAAAACTATTTACTAAATTATACATCCAAGTAAATGTTTTACTTTTAATTTATATATATATATATATAATCTGGATTTAACTTTTATAAGATAATTTTTTATGTACTTGTGATTTTATGCTATACCCTAATGCTGTGTAATCTTGCAAAACTGCTAATTGTATTTTTGGCTTTTCCACTTTGGATTCTGTTGTTGGCCATACAATTTACATAGGTGTTTTAGTGCCTTTAAGTCTTCTGATCCTTGAAGCAGATTCAATTTGAAATAAATAAAAGTTCAACTGCTGTTTTTATTTTTTTTCATATTTTCTCCCTTTTGTCCTTGTATCTTTATAAATGCATGCATTTCTTAATTTTGTCAGCAATGGATGCGTGTTTTTAAGTTTGTTAGCATGCAAGTCATGGTATTCATTTTTCATCAGTAAGGGTTTTCAGCCACTCAGACTCTGAGCAGCATTCCAAAGTTTTTTGTATGTCTTTCATCTTAGCTTTTCCTGAGATATTTTGATTTTCTCATTTCTGTACGGAACATAGCTTTGTTGCATAACCCAGTACATTGTATAATTTGTGGGATTTAATGAACCTAGGTTGAACTGGGGTCCACTGTTCTATATTGTACTTATCTTTTTCTACTTATTCTTTCCCCCCAGCTCGTCTATCAGCTATTTACTACAAATTTAACACCAGGGGAAGAAGATGTCAAAATAGTGATGCAAATGGCTGAAGAAGCAGTCTGTGCTCAAGATAGGGACCCATATACTTCTTTTGCAAACCGTGTAAAGGAGCTTAACTATGGAAACTCCTATTTTTTCAGGGTATGATTATTTGCTGATGTCAATTTAAATCATTGACTGAACAAACTACTCTTGACTTTCAGCTAATTATCTGTTATGCAGCCTATTAGAAAAAGCGACCTACAAAAAGTTGATCCACTGAAAGCTTGTGAATACTTCAGCAAGTGTTTCAAAGATCCATCAACGTTTACTGTTGTGATTGTTGGCAATATTGATCCTACTATTGCACTGCCCTTGATATTGCAGTACCTAGTGAGTGGAAATCGATTTACCTAAAGCTGGAAGGCTTTGAATTATTCTGTATTGTTAGATGTATATGTTCTATTGTTTTAGTTATGCATATATATAGCTTTGTGTATTAGTGTTTTTTTTATAGTATTTTTATCCTTTGTATAGCTGTAAGAGCTTGTAAAGCAAGCCTTCACTTGTAATGAAACAACAGTACACAGTGACAGTGGGTCACTAATTTTTGTCTCATTTTCTGGTTTATCTCCTTTCTCTCCCTCACATTTCAAACATGGACCATTTGATTTTTTATTTCCATGCAGGGTGGAATACCGAAGCCTCATGAACCTATCATGCATTTTAACCGTGATGAGCTGAAAGGATTGCCTTTCACTTTCCCAACAACCATCTTTAGGTACATCATTGCATTGCAGACTCAAACAAAAGGTCTTAAAATAACTGTCGTGTACTAAGAAAAGACTATGAATCTCACTTCTCTATTGCTTCATTTTTACAATCTGGATGTTACTAGCATCTTTCTGTATAATCAATTGTGCATGGATACTGAGACACTTTTGAAGGACTCAGTGAATGCATCTTCCAAATAAACCATACTGTGTGCTTGTAGAGAAGTGGTCCGGAGTCCCATGGTGGAAGAACAATGTTTAGTGCAGCTATGCTTTCCTGTGGAGCTGAAGAATGGAACCATGGTGTGTGCTCTTTTCTTTCCTAGATGCTGAATTTATGCAATTTTCTAACGACCTGTATTTACTGAAATCTTAAAAATCACGTGTATAATCCACATATGGTCCTGTTTGGGGGTTGGGACGCATGATTTGGCAGGTTGAAGAGATTCACTTTGTTGGGTTCCTTAGCAAGCTTCTTGAAACAAGAATAATGCAGGTTCTCCGTTTCAAGCATGGGCAGGTGTATACATGTTACTAGCCCTTTCCTTCAGTTGTCTTAGATGGTATACTAATTTTGAGTCTTTTTACATCTGTCCACTAGATATACTCTGCTGGTGTTTCAGTATTCCTTGGTGGTAATAAACCCTCAAGGACAGGTGATGTTCGAGGTGACATTAGCATAGATTTCTCTTGTGATCCAGGGATATCTTCCAAGCTGGCAAGTCTCCTGCATATGTAAAATAAGTGAACTTTCAATATAGATACTCGGTAAAAATTACTGTTTTGTAAATCATTTACAGGTAGATCTTGCCTTGGATGAATTGTTGCGTCTTCAAGAGGAAGGGCCTTCAGATCATGATGTTTCAACTATCCTTGAAATTGAGCAAAGAGCTCATGAGAATGGACTGCAGGTTAATTTAGCCTTAAAGTTTGTTTTATCAAGCATCATAACCTTTTCTAAGCTGTCATTCTAACAAAATAGATATGCACAGACATACAAATTCTTTCATCCACCCTCAGAACCATTAAAAAAAATGATAAAAACCAAAAACTCCTTCTCACATCTCTTGTCCACAAGGGCGTTCAGATTTGTGGACAAAGGGGATGGAAGTAACATTATTGCATATACTCTTTCAGGAAAATTATTACTGGCTGGACAGGATTTTACGCAGCTATCAATCAAGAGTCTATTCTGGTGATGTTGGCATTTCTTTTGAGGTTAGTGGCTATTGTTCTGTCGCTTGTGTTTTTATTTTTCATGCCATCTACCATAATGATTAGTACCTGCATTTTATTGCGGAAAAGATGGCAGAATTGCACCTAACAGTTTGGAAATATGTAAAGAAGACCAATAGAAGCCTAGTAAGAAGATAGTCTAATAATTAGAGATAGAGGGAAACCAAGAAAAACTTTTAAGTAAAACTATTAGAAAGGATTTAGATCTAAATGACCTCTCGGAAGATTTGGTATTGTTGGATCGATGTACCTGACTCCACCTAGTGGGAAAAGGTCGGTTGTTATGAATCTTATTGGTCTGGATCCTTTTTTTTTTTGGTTGGCATAAGCTGTTTTTTCATTTTTTTAATTAAATTATATGGTTGTATGTTGCAATACTTACTCGTTTTCATATAAATGAATAGTTATTGGTTTTGCAATTACCCCTGCTGCAGATTCAAGATGAAGGGCGATCAAAAGTTAGATCATCCCTAACACCATCAACTGCACAGTTGGCCCTAAAAAGAATATTGCCGTTTCCTTGCAAAAAACAGTATACTGTAGTGATTCTAATGCCCAAGTCATCTCCTTTTAAATTACTGAAATCAGTATTCCAATCTACACGAACAAGCTATGGCAGAGAAGCAAAGGTCAGTTTATATACAGGCCTCGTGGGAGAAATATGCCTGGACTATAATAGACAACCATAATCACGTTACAATTGTTTTCCCCCCCTTAATTTTATTTTGTTATGTGGCAGATTTTAGCAGGAATTGCTGGCCTGGCTGTTTTGGCACTTAGTTTATGGAGACATTCACGGAGTTCCCAAAATAATAGCACACATTTGCTTAGCAGAGCCATGAATTAGAATTTTTCCAATACATGTGTGGTTCTTTACTTCACCGAAACATATCAACATTGTAAGAGACACATGTTAGTTAGACTTAGGAGGCAAATTAGGTGTATTACTAGGTCCCAATAAGGGATTGAAACATTCTTATATTGATTATGCTGCACAGAATTGTATCATGCAGCTTCACTTGCATCTTTACAAAAAAAAAACGAGAACATAAGCCGGATGGTAGTGCAACATTTGCATTCATGACTGGTTATTTTCTGTTCTTTCAGAATGTAGAGGTTCCTGTCTACCAAAAAAAGAATGTAGGGGTTCCTGCACAAGTATGCAGAATAAAGTACTTGTCATGGAAAGATAAAATCATAGACACGAGATTAGTTGTTCAAGTGCATGTATTTTTTTGGTAGAAGTTGTTATTGGGCTATTTTTACATCATAGAGAGAGAATGCATTCGGACATCGTGTTATTGGCAATTTACAGTGATAAAATTCTAACCTAACATACAAGAAGTCGAAGGAAGATCCAAGTAATTGACTTTCTTCACATGGTTCAATCAGTGACATAAAAAACCTTCTGTATAACTTTTTTGATACTTGACTATATAACAGAATGGAGAAAGGCTCAATTTTTCAAAGGCCTTGCCACCTTTACAATTTGGCATACACCTCCACATGTCTCCCGGCATTTAAATGCCGGATTCAGAAACTATGTTTCCGGCATTTAATTGTTGGGAAATTCTTAAAATTTGAAAAAAAAGTATTTCCAGCAATTAGATGTCGGATTCAGAAACTTTGAATCCGGCATTTAAATGCTGGAAGGTGTCCAGCAATTAGATGCCGGAAACATAGTTTCTGAATCCGGCATTTAAATGCCGGAAGGTGTGGGGGGGTGGATGTATTTTTTGAATCCGGCATTTAAATGCCGGATTCAAAGTGGGCGTGGATGCCAAATATGGGGAGTGTAGGTAGCAAGACCCATTTTTCAAATGTAAAAAAGTCCGTTAGTGTCCAACAAGATCTCGCTTAAAAACAGACAAATATGGTTAACCCATTATGGTGTACGTTAAAATTATTGAAAAAAATTTATTTTATTCTTTCAATTTTAAATTTATATTATCATATTTATGGCACAATGTTAACTGGGTAAGATATTAGAGTAAGACACCAACTTTGGTTGGTCCAAGTGGTAAAGGCTTGGCCCTTTGAGCAAGTATCGAATTTTGTCTCTTGTGAACGGAAAAATTCTGGTTGGAAGGGAGTCCCTTGTGTGACTTCAGATTCTCCAATGGAGATTAATCACTGTTAATGATGGTAAATATTTCTCATCTATCAAATGATTAAAAAAAAAAAAAACATGTTAGAGAAAGGCATATGCCTATTATTCTGATATCCAACCAAGCCTAGACCGATTAGGTTTATGATCAATGACTCAAATGTTATATTTCAGCATTCATCAATTATATCAAAATTATTACAGTATAAGAAAAAACAAAACAAAAGAAAGAAAACTATAAAACTACATATTGAAATGTAATTTTTGAAGTTAGGGAAGTCTGTTCACCGTATCAACTATAATGTACATACAGAGTTTGCTCCGTGTGATTTTATCAAGTTTTATTAGCATGCCGCACCTAGAATTTAATCAAAATATTATGTCAAGTTGCGCAATATGTGTATAATGTCATTAGTTATTTCTCTATTTTAAGTTGTTAATATTTATTATTTAATGAATTTATTATTTAATGAATAAAGGTTGGATTAATTGAGCAATGGAATGTTGGTTGAGTGGAAACAACTTGCCTCATAAGGAGGAGAACCTGAGAATCCGGGTTTGAATCATTGTGGAGTCACCTTCATTGGGAGACTGAGAACCAAGGTAGCGCTTGTTACAAGTTTTAAAAAAATATTACCGGGAATGTTGGCATGAGAATAAAAGTATCCCATGTTTGGTACAAGATTTAAAAATTATTCTCAGACATTTAAAAATTATTCTCAGACATAAAAGATTCCCGAATAAAATTAGTGAATGATAGTTAGATATTCTTTCCAAGCACAGATCTTTTAACTTTAGGAAAAAATATTTATATCTTACACAAAATATTTAGCGATTTTTTTTTTGTTACATAAAGTTTAGGTGAGTTGGGTCCCAGGGGCTCATCAGTACCAGGGCAGGCCTCAAGGCTCAAAGAGCGCTTACAGAGGTACTTACAGATTACCAACCAACGAGTTCTTTACATCGGTAGTGGGATTCAAACTCACGTCCTTGTGAGATATGAGCTGAATACTTATCAACTAGATCAACCTTCGCCGGCAACTTATTAGCGATGTTAAATTTATGTTTATCTATAAATTATTAGCTTGTGAGATATTATTTCTTTAATTAATTCAATTAACTTATTAAGATGATCATGAAAGGTCTATCAAAAAAAGAAAAAAAGAAAAAATATGATCATGAAAGGATTTAGAAAACATCTAAAGGAAAAATATATGTAGCAAATATTTTTGACAAGGCATTTTTATAAAATAAAATTACATATATAATTAATTTTACAAAATATATCGAAGAAGGAGACAAGCACCCAGACCTTCCCTTCTAAATCCAATTTGGTGTATAGAATAAAGATCCCTATAGTCAATTTATCTTACAGTCATTGCAAATACATAATTTAATTTTTTTATGTATTATCTGTATAAAATATTTTACACTATCAATTAATCATATATTGTCTCATACATGCTTTTGTGATAATTGTTATGATAATCAAATATTTTTAATAATTGTTATGATAGTCAAATATTTTTAATAATATGATAATAATGAATAATTATTTAATAATGTAAACAAAATTACAGTAACAATATATCACTATTAATAAAAATTCTTGAAATACAACATGAGATTCAAGTTAATTTATAATAATGGCTTACTAACGTCTGTTAGTCTAAGTGAAAAGAGTTTGATTTCCTTTAAGCAAGGTCTTGAATTCGAGTCTTGTGTATTAAAAAAAAAAGTGTTGGGAGAGCTTCATCCCCCCTAAATGGACCTTATCAACTCGACTCGAATTAGTCGAGTCCAATATGATTTTTAGATATTGAGTTTAAAAAAAAAAAAAAAAAAAACACTATAATGGCTTAACTTTTTAATCTTAAAAGAAAAATTGTTGGGGCCTGTACAGTGAATCCATACAGTTGAGTAGGCCCACTAGGGTTTGTGGGTTTATATTTCAACGATCCCCTCTCCAATATACCCTTCAGCCTCCGCCTCTGTGAAGCACTCCCTCAAGGATCTTCCAATTCCAAAGGTATCTCATTCTCTTTCCATTTTTCTGTTGTATTCAATCAAATCCACAGTCGATTATCGAATCTTAAAGGTTTTTGTTTAATGATTTGATTATAACCTATGTTATGTTATAGGTGGTAAGCGAAAATGGTTGACAAGACCAAGGGTAGGAAGGAGGAGGTGGTTACCCGAGAGTACACCATCAACCTTCACAAGCGCTTGCATGGCTGGTAATCCTATTTTTCAATTCATATTCACTCTTTACTTTGTGTAATCAAGGCACCATTTTGACTATGTATATTAGGGTTTTCAATGCATATTTTGAAACCCATTTAGTTGTTTTAGAGATCCTTGAGTTGTATCCATTATTTTCTTTCATTCAGATATAAAATATAGTTCTTTGTGGTGTCTTTCTCTGTTAACATTCACTATCTTTGCTTAAAATATTCATGCCCAAATTGCAGATAAAATAGTTGAGGAGGTTATTTGTAATGATTGCAGAAGAATACTCCCTTGTGCTTGGTGCATATTGGTGTTCTTAAACACAAATGTTGACCTGTTTGGGATAATATGTGTATTTTCACTAGTGGGTTCTAGTTGTCTCTATTTCTTGGAAATAAAGCAAAATCAAGTTTCCTGTGATGAAGACATTTTGCTTAAATAACCGAAAGGAAGCTATGTTTTTTCTCTTTTTTTTTTGGCTTGAGAAAATTATGATTTGATGGCTAATGAACTTGGGCTTTTTCCCCGTTGGTAATGAAGTAAAGTTCTAAGTTCTAACCACATTCTTTTGTCGATTGGTGGTGCAAATCTGATGTTGCACACACTTTGTATTGGTTACTTGACATTGATGGATACTTTTACCATTAAAGTCCACATTCTGTTTTATTTTGTGGTTTATTAGTGTATGATATGACATGTCCGTGAAGAAAGTGCATGAACTGATAAATCATTGCTATTGTTGATCGTTTATAGCATAGTGAGATATCTTAGTAGTTCTTGTTTCTGATGTTATTATGCAAAACAGCACATTCAAGAAGAAAGCTCCTAAAGCAATCAAGGAGATAAGGAAGTTTGCCCAGAAGGCCATGGGGACCAATGACGTGAGAGTGGATGTGAAGCTGAACAAGTATGTGTGGAGCCAGGGGATCCGAAGTGTCCCAAGGAGAATTAGGGTACGCATTGCTCGCAAGAGAAACGATGATGAGGATGCAAAAGAAGAGCTCTACTCCCTTGTTACAGTTGTTGAAATCCCAAAGGAAGAGCTCAAAGGTTTGGGCACCAAGGTTATCGATGATGAAGATTGATTTATTGGATATCTATTTGAAACTGAGACATAAGTAGCTTTTTGACAATTTTGTCTTTTCTAAACTTTCAAGGTAGGTAATTATGTATTGGTTGTTTTTATCTGAAAAAAATCTACCTGTTATAGTTTGTGTTTTTTCCATATGCTTTTGATTTTGTTGAGACATCGGGGATATCTGGTTTCATATTATCAATTATTCCCCCTGTTTTGTTTGCATTAGAAGGATGAAGCTGCATCAATGCTTTTGACCCTCATTTCCTTATTTTTCTTGGGGTAGGGGTGATAATGAAAAATTAGCTGCAAACAGGAGATAACAAAGATCCCGGTGACAAAGAATGGAATGGGAGTGGAAACGATTGGAATGAATCTGTAGTATTCAACAGAAGCATTTTATCCGTGGATAAAAACCATTTGGCCGTGGTATGACTTTAGGATATTGATGTGGCAAGTTGAGTTGCAAGATTTACTGTTTTAGTATTCGCTTTCAAAAGTAATGAAGCGTTTTAGGCTATTAAGTGACCCAAAAGAACTGTAATTGGCGATAAAATAATGATTAATTGAACTTGAGTGATGATAGTAACTTTATTAGGTATTCCTTACAAGAACATATCTACAGCGAACCTTGATTCAGGGTAATATAACCTACACCAGCCTGCAGGTTGTTGGTAATTCTACAGTGTTGGTGAGTCCAGTGCCACTTCAAATCCGATCATTTTCTTAACTCTTCACAATTTACACCCTTCTATATTCCGTGCATTACTACAATAGTTTGCTGGCTGGATTGTTATGTTCAATCTCGAACAACAGCACTGCAATTGGTTATGCTAACGGAACATTAATGATACCAACTTACTGCCGCTGATTCGTTGGCACGTCTTCTCTACCTTCAGTGCCTCATTAATTTTCCCTCACTTGACCTATAATATAAGGGTGTTGTTAACGAGTGTCCTAAAGGTATTGATCTGGAATCAATAAAAGGAAAGTTTGTATTGAGAATACAAGTTTAACACTTTTGAATGTAATAAATATACCACTTTCCCATATAAACTTATCTCTTTTGATTCCTTAATCAATACCCTAAGGATTAGGGGTGTCTATGGGTCGGGTCGGGTTGGGTTTAGGGAGTTTTGGCACCCAACCCAATCAAAGGCGAGTGGGTAGGGTTGGGTTGGGTTTGTCAAAATAAATTATGAAACCCAAACCAACCCAACCCGACCATTTATGGGTTGAGTTGGGTGGGTTGTCGGGTCTGATAAGAAACACACAAATGTTCAATTTTGGGTCGGGTCTGAAGGGTCTGTCAGGGTAGAAAACTTGGAAAATCTAAAAAATGATGAATAAACATGTTTAAAACTTTAAATAACATCAACAACCATGAATTAAATGTCTAAAATCATCAACAACCGCCAACTAAAAGTCTAAATTATTATAATGAAAAAGTAAAAGTCATCAACATTCAACAACCATCAACACAAAACTAGTCATATGGGTTGGGTTGGGTTCAGTAGGTTTGGAAATCTGAAACTCATTACCCAACCCATACTTTATGGGCCCTATATTTTTTTGTCCAACCCAACCCAATCACCAGAACCAACCCACAAAATTTGAGTTTGGTCGGATTGGTCGGTTTTGTGGGTCTACCCAGACCCATGGACACCCTTACTGAGGACATTCATTAGTATTCTTTGTAGTGTATGGTGATATGTGTGTGTATATGCATGCACAGTGTGTTTGGCAAATTGAGCTCCAAACACCTTATTGTCAGTCAAGCCGAGGTGTTATGTTATGCAAAACATGTTTTGCATAATGCTCCAAAGATGGATGCAGTGTGTTTGGCAAATTGAGCTCCAAACACCTTATTGTCAGTCAAGCCGAGGTGTTATGTTATTAAATAAAATAAAATAGTAATGATATTTAGATACAAAAATGGTGTCCAACACCGTATAAAAGTAACCATCCCCATTTATTTATTGTTTTCTTCTATCTCATCATATTTCATCACTCGGAAGACACTCATAAGCTTTACGCTGACTATACTAGGTGTCCAAATTGTGTGTTCAAATATCTTTACTCATTAAAAACTTAATTCTAAAAAAAAATTATAAAAATTGAAAACAATACAAAAAATGAGAACTAAAAGCTAAGTGTATAAAAAATTAAAATTGCCATTTTTTTTAGGGAAAAAAAAAAACTTTCTAACACAGCCACACAGGTCTCACAATTTCTGACTTTTATTCCCTCAATTTATAAAGAAGAAGGTATATAGTATTCTATTCAAATGGGACGAGTCTGTTCATTTTGTAAAATAAAAATTATAATTAATTAACATTGATAAATGATTTAGAATGCAAAAGTATTATTTTCTAAAGTTTAAATCATGCAATTTGTAAGTTACCCAAAAAAAAAAAAAATTCATACAATTTGTAACCGATAAGTGAATGATGTTTTTGTTTTCATTTTTGCCATCATATCCTTCCATATGATAAGTAAGAGATTGATTTCATTTCACAAATATTAAGTGGAGACCTCTTTCAATAATTTTTTTTCTTCCATAAACATAATCACATATTAAGGAACTCAAACTTATTTCACTGACCAACACACATTGGTAAATGGAATAATGGGTGATGTTTTCTGTCAATAAACATTTTTCATTAATATTGTAAAAAGGTTTCTTTCTTTGTGAGTTAATTTTCAATTAAACAATGTAATGTAATAACCAAATAAAAAAATAAAAGTTATTTGAAAAATTGAGAATCGTTGAATTAACAAAATTTTGCCAGAAACGTTTTCATTTTTCAATTTGGCGAAGGGGAAATAAGGGAAAGCGCGTGTGATCTATGGTATGATTGTGAAGGAATCAGAAGGGGCAAAAAAAATGAAGAAGCTGGCAAGAAAATGGAGGAATTCAGAATTTGATGACGACAAGTTCTCTCTCCCTACTCACGACCAAGAACCCTCTCGTCCCCTCGATTCTCAAGGTTCCAATTCCATTCATTTTACAATTATTCAAATTAGAATCCCTTTTCTGTTCACAAGTTACAGTTACAGTTACAGTTACAGGGGCACTACGATCCAAAGTTTCATACTTTAAACTAAAGGGGTGTTTCTCAACTATTTTGATTTTACTCATGTTTGGATTACAGAAAAAAAAAAAATCAATAATTTTTTTTTTTTAATAAGGGTAACAATGAATTTAGGTAGCTCTATGGTAAATTTGAATTGGGTCATGTCATCATCTAGTTATGAAGATTTTGATTTTGATTTACAGAGCAAGAAGAGTTGTTTCGTTCTTTAGAAAGGAGTCAAGCTCAGCAGAGTCGCTTATGGAGGGTACTACATATACAATTCTATGCTGTTTTATTTTTATTTCCCACATAACTTGATTCAAATCTATTATATATTTGAGTTCACCTTTGATTTATTTTATTTTTTCAATAATGTAGACTGTATTTGCCACTCTATATTTCTGTTACATGCTGTTTCTTCTATACTCCATCTTCCAACAGGCTTCATCACCATGGGAACTGGTATGTTTCAACAGAGTTAGCTACATTATGCATTATAATTTGCCAAGCTGTGTATCAGTTCCAGCTAGAATCATAGAAATAGATAGTGTATATTAAGGAGGTTTATCTTATAACTAATGGGCTCTCATGGTTGCATTTGATTCAAGAACTAATAATATTAGATTTTTTTGGCATGAGATAATTGCCTCTGTGCCTTGTTGAATATAGTTTTTTTTTTTTTTTGGTGTGCAATTCTTTTATTTTATTTTATCAGAATGTGAGCCTTATGAGATTTATTAGGTATTTAAATTTCTGTTGTAACAATTAAACCTCTCCCCACAACGACATAATAATGGTTTAAATGTATTATGTATTCTTGAAGATAAGTTGTTTGGCAGTGCTTCTGTTAAATGTAGTATTACTCTTCTTTTTCCAAATTTGTAGCATTGAAATATTTCTAGCTGATAATATTTTTGTCATTGAATTTCATGATTGTTTCTTTAACTGACTATGCTGTTGGCCTTTTGGTTATTTGGAAAACAGCGGTATCACGCTTACTTCATGGAGGAGATCCACTCATGGATGATTATATCTGCAGGTTCACTTCTGATCTTGGCTGGAATTAGATGCAGATATTTCAGATTCCTATTTTATTTCATGAGCTCTTTGATCTTTCCTTGACTCCTATTGCATTAGTCCCTTTATATTCAGTTTGCACCCTGTGCCTTCCCTATCTGTTTGTACTAATTTGAAATTTTGTGAGATATGATATTCTATTCTCTTATCAAAATATGACAATTATCTTTGTACAGACTGGGTGGCTGTTTTGGCATGCTCATTTGCCATCGTAGGATTGCTTCAGAAGTCAATGCATCACAGGAGATGGGTCCAGTACTCATGCTATACTGGCATTATTCTGGCAATTTTCTGGTTATATTACATGTTGAGGTAAAGTTCTTAGATAAGCACCAACTGCTGCATTTTATATACTCCATATGAGATTCAGTTCGAATATTAGCTACAAGAATCAGGAAGCTCTACCGTTGGGCCCAAATAAAGCAGAAAAGGGACAGAAGAAGCACGAAAGCTACAATTTTATACACACACATACATATATTCTACACTAGTAATGATCTTAGTCTTGCCTCTCCCTCTCTTTTCTGGTGTTACTTTGTTGTCAGACCTGCTTCTGGGTTGTGGCTATATTGCTGTCAGCTTTTGACTGTTTTGGTTTTTATTAATTCACTCTCTTCGGATTTTTGTGGTTGCTGTTTATGCTGGTGTTTACTTGCCTTTTATTGATCTATCCTCCTCGGCTTCTTGTGGCTGTTGCTTTCGGCTGGTGTTTATCTTCTGGGTTATGGCTATTATTGGTACTTCCATTTGTTTCTCTCGGTGTAATTGTTTAGCAGTCCACTAGTATCTTTCATCTATCTTTTAACTTTTTTCTCTCTTTTATTTTCTTCTCTGGTTAGTTCTAGCTTTGGGATGCTAGCTTTTGTAAAGGTAATACTATCCTTTCTTTGGGGTAGTCTTTTATTTACATGAGGTGGTGTCATTCTTGGTTGCTTGTATACGGGTTGGAGTACCCCTAGTACTCCTATTAACATAATCTTTTGCTTACCAAAAAAATATATATTCTACACTAGTAATAACTGGTAATAGTGGGATGGAGGATAAAATAATGCTTGCCATATTGTACTGCTTCCTGCACTTTCTTCAGTTGTGTTTTCTGCTGTGTGTATGCCCTTCAAACCTTTACTACTTCAGGTGCTTCTCATCTTTTAATGTATAATAACTTCCTTTTGGCAGATTGCCAAAGTTCCGTTGGGATGTTATCTGGTTGCCATTTGGTCCTCTTAGGTACGACATGATTTCCATTTGTTTGTGTTTGTTTTGTTAGCATTAACTAAATAAGTGCATTGTTTGGTTACTATGGTGCAGTGGAGCTGCAATCTGCCTCTATGTGGATCATATACTAACTGAGTCATCAGAAGAGGTAAGAAAGCTTCGCGGATACATGTATACCTACAAAGCAAGCTAGAAGTGATGTTCTGCCTAGGTGATGGAGGAATGGAGACCAGAAGCAATTTGGAGCAGAATGACCAGATAAACTATAGAGTATTTTCAGTCAATCATACAGATTAATCCTGAGATCCTTATGAGCCATCAGCGCGGACTGAGATGATTTCTTGTATGGATTCACCTACTGTTTTCTGTTGAGATAACTCCAGACCGCAGACCTGCTTATAGAGGTTGAGATGGCGTTTGGAGAGAAGGGCATTGTTCTGGTGAGAATGGGGTTATAACAATTTTGGATCCTGTATTTTCTGGTTAACTGAGTGAATCACCTCTCTATCAATTCCTTGGCATTGTTCTGGTTAATGACATTTACAAATAAGGATCGAACAACTATACAATGTGGTTATTTAGTCAATCAAATTTGGGATGGGGGCATGACAGAAAAATCTTAGTCCCCACACCAACCTCTTAACTAGACTGCCTATACTTGTGTTCTATGTTGCTCTTTCTTCAATGGAAACTTGAGGATTAGCCTTTCTCATTTCCATCTTCATCTCTGCCTGTAATATTAAAGCCATAAATAATACTCATAATATAATCTCTCAAGTATAATGTGAACACGTGAAAAGTAAAATCTGTTTCTAAACCTGTGATGAAGAAAATCCATCTTGGACACTTTAAACTAAAAGATCAAATATGGGAGTCATAAGGTGATTTAGGGTCTGGGACAAAGATGTTGGATACTGATTGTTGGAGTTCTCCTTGAGGGAGGTGTTGTAAGATGAGTAATCCAGATTAACATATTTCATTATGAATCAGTTGAGCATATTCTTTTTCTTTTTGATGAATCAAGAATATATAAATAATAAGGAAAGTGAGATACAGAACAGGAATACAAGTTGTATCCCAAATATGTAGATATTTCCCAACAACACAAATAGACAAATTAACTAACAGAGTTGAGCATATTCTTGAGTTGACTTGCATGTCCATTTCGTGAAAAACAAAATAACAGAGGAAATAAAATTTGGCTTCATATAAAAAAACCCAGAATTCAACATAAAAATCAAAAACTGTATAATAACAATGTATGAAAATTAAACTATAATTTAAAATTACGAACCATGTATCATTTTCTTCCCTATCAACCCATCATAATCCATTATTTAAGTTACACTTATTTTAACTTCAACTTAATATCTTGCCAATATTCATTTCGTACTTTATTCTCATCAAATTGTACACATTTTATAAGAAGTTCAAATTATAATTAAAAGTTCACCGTCAGAAGTTATAAAATTAATAATATAACTTATCCTACAATTTTCTATGTTTATAATATTACGCGTTAAAATATTATTTAAGTAATAATGGTTTAATTATTCTTGGTGCACCGGGCACAGGTCCTCGGTGCACGTGATGCCTAATCCGGCTCGGTCAGTGCGGCCGGGAACTTAGGGTGTATCGGTCTAGTGCAACGGGTACAGGTCCCCAGTGCACAGGATGCCTGATCTGACTCGATCGGTGCGGCCAGGAACCAAGGTAGCAAGGGTCAGGTGCACTTTAAAACTTTTAATTAAGTTTATAAACTTGTAAATAATTTGTAATTGGATCTCACCCAATGTTATTAAAACCGAACTGGTGATCGACTCGGTTAGGGCACTGGGTTAATGGGTCACTGGTTCAACCGGGGGTTACTGGTTGACTCGGTTTAAACCGGTATACATTAAAAAATTCTAAAATATTCATATATATGACAGCATAGTTCAACATATCCATACTCCAAATTTAAAATCATTACCATAAAAAGTATCTAATTAAACAAATACCAATCAAGGTCACTGGTTAAACCAGATGAACCGGTATATATTAAATATATAAATTCTTATGATTGACTTATGTATATATATAATATTTGGCAGGAGTTGACTTGATATACATTAATTTTTTTTTAAAATATTCATACATAGGCCAAACATAATTTATCATGTTCAGTAGTTCAGATTGTGGTTCAGATTCAGTAGAAGATATATCTGACTAAAAAACAATTCAATATTATGGAGAGTAATATTGAGTATAGTATAGTGTCGGTATTATGTCAGTTCAAATAATTTTCAATATATTACTTGAATATTATCAGTATCAGAAATCAGTATATCATTGTATCATTATAATATAAATACAATTCATTTAAATAAATAAAAAAAACCAGGTCAACCGGTTTTTCGGGGTCGGGTCAACCGAGTTTCACAAAAACCCGGCCGGGTCAACCGGGTCAATCCGGGTCGATGTGCTAAACGGTCTAACATCCTAACCGGACCGGCCTGGTGACCGGTTCCTGGGCTAACCGGTCGAACCGGTCGGTCCGGTCCGAGTTTTATAACACTGATCTCACATTTATAATTGGGTTCTTGAACTTATAAATAATTTGTAATTAGATCCCTATGGTAAGATTTTTGAACTGTGAAGTCTTCTAATAGAACAGTATCATAAGGGCCTAATTACAAATTATCTACAAGTTCTGATACCTGGTTATAAAAAAGAGTTCAATTACAAAATATTTACAAGTTTAAAACCTCATTTACAAATCTTTAAAATATAAGAATTTATTTAAAAATTCCTAAATAATTCAGGGACAGATTGATGAGTCTGTTTGTTTTAGATTTTGATAGAATTGATTCTAAAAGAATTCATTTTTAAAAAAATCGAGTTTAAAAAATTGATTTTTGTTTGATAATAATATTTTAAAAGTGAGTTTATAAGATTTGATTTTGTTTAGACGATAAATTAAAACCACTTTTGAGGTATAAATATAAAAGAATTTGTAGGTCCGACACCCAGAATCAATTCTACTTAAAAGAAAAGTTAGAAATTATTGTTTTTTTTAAGAATCAATTATTCCTAACTCTAATCAAATTTAATCAACACAATTTGGTAAACAAATCCTCAAATCTCCTAGATCACTTTTACTTCTGGTAGAATTAAATTTGGGATGCCCAGGATCTTAAACAAACATCACAGGGCCATTAATTAATAAAATTATAATCAGCCATGGATATGGATTGGTGATTTGGTGATTGATAAAAATTGATAAAAAGGACCCACAATCCACAAAACAATATCAATTGCGCGCCACGTAGAGGGAGGAGGCAAACCAAACCAGGTTCCCTTCCCTAATCCCCTTTCTCTTCTCTCTATTGCGATACGATCCAATACCCATAATCGTTCTTTGCTTCTCAAACCCTTAATCTCTCTCTCTCTCCCCAAACCCTAATTTTTCAACAGGGTTTGTTCTCCCAACCTTTTTCTCACTCAATCTTCATTCTTTTTTACCCATTTCAAATCTTCGATTTTGATGGATTCTTTTGCTTTTCCAGGTAGATCGGTTCCCGAATTCGGGTCTCAATTGACCTTCTCTCTTTAATTCCCCTCTTCCACGCGCAAGGGTATCACCGGAGTTTCAATATCTCCTAATCAACCAACCATGTTTACCCGGATTTTTGGTAAACCTAAACAAGAAGCCAATGCTCTAACCACTTTAGACAAGTTAAACGAGGTAATTCCGTTTTGATTTTCCATACATATCGATTATTCGCCTTTCCCTAATTTGGAGTTTCTGGATTGTGTGCGTATTTGATAATTATAGATTTCTCTCTTCAAATTACGCGTTGATTATATTGTAATTCGAAGTATAGTTCTATCTTTTTTTCTCTTAATTGATAAGCACTGTATTATCTTGGCAACTCTGATGTAAAGTACGCTTTGTGGATGTTGAATATCAATTGCTTCATATCTCAATTGAGCCTTTAGTTTATTCTTGCTTGTAATTTGTTTGTGAACAGAAAGCACGTTTTTATCTTCCTCTTTCCCCTTTAATAAGTGATTTTTTCCGTTAGTCTCATGGAAATTGCTTGATCATTTCATAGCTAAGCTCATAAGCTAAATGTAGTCACATCATTATCAGAATGTTCTTACATTCATTCTAAGACACAGCCTCAGTAACCAAGTGATGGTGGTGTTATCTGATTTTTCCTTATGAAATCCTTTGTTTTGTTCTCTAACTTTGCATGTTATTGATGCAATTTTTCTGACTATTGTTTGATCATGTAACAATCGATATGTGCAAAGTTTATTGGTTATTTTTAGCAGTATTTTACAGTTTTGAAGGAAAACTCTTCTGATTTTGAATATTTTGTTCCTTGAATCATGTAGACACTTGAAATGCTAGAGAAAAAGGAAAAAGTGCTCCTTAAAAAGGCTGCAGCAGAAGTTGAAAAAGCTAAAGAGTTCACTAGGGCAAAGAATAAAAGGGGTATGTAGCAAACTCATGGTCTCTTTCTGTAGAGAATATCACCGAGATATACAATGCCTCCCCGCCCACTATTTTCCTTTTTATTTGTTACTGTGGAGGTTATGAACATATGTTTTGGTTAAAATTTCACGTTCAGTTTCTTATTATCAAGAATAATGTATCAAGCTTCTCAATAAGACTTTGGTCCCATTTGGTCTGGTGCAATGGTGGTGGTGGGCATGGAAATGAGCTAAAAGTATGTTCCAGGTATGTTGGGATGTGAAAGGCCATTCCATCAAATGAGGGAGTGGCCAGCCATTACCTCCGAAATTTAATGCAATGCCTTTGGAGGAAATGGTCATTCAATTCCATCAAGATTGGTTGTGACTACCTTTTTACTCAGTGTATTTTCTTAAAATGAAAAAAATTTCTTTTACCACTATTGCCGCCACCTTCAAATCCAAACCACCACTGTCATTGAACAATTTAATTTAATTTTATTCATTTATTCAATTTGGTTTGCCTAATATAGCAACGAAATATAAAGTTCATTCCATTCTTGATTGTACAAAACATGTTAATGGGAATGATTATTCCATTCCTTTCCTACTAAAAGCATTCCTGTGAACCAAATGGGACCTGAGTATAGCAATGCTCTTGTGTATGATTAAATACAAATGGTCATGGACTGCAATGCTTCCATCTTATACTCTGTGGTTTTTTGTGCTAAAGGAGTCTGCAGTATGTAGACACCCTAAGCTTGAACTCTAATTTGAGTAACTTTATATCTCGGGTTAGTCATGTGAAACATGGATGTCGATTAAATGTCATATTGTATACTTCCCCTTTGCAGTCCATGGTTTACCAATTTCTATGGATAAGCTTTACCTGTACACATTTTGACCAAAAAAAATAAAATAACAAACACACCCCTCCTGAAGAATCCATTATTATTGGAGCTGGTTTGTGAACCAATGAGATATTGATCTATTTTAACATTGTTGCTGAATTTCTGCATCATGCAGCGGCAATACAATGTTTGAAGAGGAAGAGGCTATATGAACAGCAAATAGAACAGCTTGGAAATTTCCAGTTGCGTATTCATGACCAGGTCTGAATGCAACTTTTTTGTATTCAGTAGTTAACACAATGTTTCAGTTTCCTGATGGTCATTTATATCTTATGCTGGTGATTTGTGTTGCAGATGATAATGTTGGAAGGTGCTAAGGCAACTACAGAAACAGTTGACGCTTTGAGAACTGGAGCATCAGCTATGAAGGCAATGCAAAAAGCAACGTAAATACCACTATTTACATTATTAAGATATTTAGTGACTCCACTCTTATTATGCTCTACATCTCAGTTTTTATGCCTTTTCTAAAACATGGAAAGTTTACTATTTGTGATTTGGAAAAGTATGTTCATGCACATAACTTGTATCGTGTCATGCTCTTGCTCATCTTACTTAATGTGCTGCCGATTGTGACATTGTTAACTTGCAATATTAATTTTGCAGGAATATCGATGATGTTGACAAGACCATGGATGAGATCAATGAGCAGACAGAGAACATGAAACAGATTCAAGAAGCATTGTCAGCTCCAATTGGTGCAGCTGCTGATTTCGATGAGGTCATATTCTCAAATGTTTTCTTTTTTGGGTTCTATGCGAACAAGATTTTTTCACCTGTTGATTGACTTGTAATGTTATTGAGCATTGATATGTGTACTTTGTAATACATCTGGACAGCATTCTTGTTTGCCTTTTCAGGATGAATTGGAAGCAGAACTTGAAGAGCTAGAGGGTGCTGAGTTGGAAGAACAGCTTCTTCAGCCAGCAACTACAGCTCCCGCTGCTCCCGTGCATGTCCCAGCTGGGCGGCAACCTGCTCGACCTGCTCCTGCAAAGCCTACTCCTGAGGAAGATGAATTGGCAGCTTTACAGGCTGAGATGGCACTTTAAGCAGGTCCCTTTTCTCAGCTGAGACACTGTTCATTTATGCTATCTTTGCATTAGTCTGTTTTAGTTTGATTAGTATTGCAATTATTGTGGCAGTTAAATTGTTTGTATTTGTATATGCACCGGATTCGTGTTTGGTATGTGCAGTTTAGTTCACCTGTATGATCATAATTTGAAATGGATTTCCTTTGATTGCTTGTTAGGAAATATTATGACGAACTTATTTTATGCAGTTCTAATTGATTCTGCTGCTGGCTTTGATTAGGCCGAATTTTGCAGGCATTGATGTGCATTGACAAGTGGCCTCTATATAGAATTGTAACCAGTAACATGGAGAATTCTTCCCTCTCACACTTGTTAATCTGTGTAAAATTATTGAACAGACCAGAGGATGTATATAAAGGTGATAAAAATTGAACAGCACTTCAGAACTTATATTTTCCTGTTGATAAGTTTGTCACCCTTTTCGATGTCTTTTTTTAGAAAGTTGAGGACCCCGGTTTCCCTTGTGTAGTTCTTGTCAATTATTGGTGCATTTGGTTATCCTATATTTTTTTTGAACTTTTCCATTTTTTTTATTTTTTTATTTTTTGAAAGGTTGAACTTGTCCGATTAAACATCACTGTTAAGATTTATCATTGTATATCTCAAACTTTGGCTATAACCGAGAGTACTGAATAAAAACTGGTTGACCCTAGGAGCTAGGACAGGCCATGCTTGTGAGCAAATTTTGTTTTGTTAGTTTTTTGGGGATTTCATAAACTCCGGTCAACAACAAATTATAAGTATTTCGCATTATTAGAGTTAAAATTGGTTGAAAATTATTCCTAAAATATTTTCCTTCCAAGTTTTTTAAGAACCCGAGTTTCTTTATCATTGTCATATGCACGGCCAAGACAATTAACAAAAAAGAAAAGAAAAAAAGACAACCGTAGATATAAGATATCTTGGTGCTATGCCACTGGCCAATGTCTAGTCCTCCCCGTGGTCCTTAAGAGCAGCCATTGAGCTCGATATATTAGAAATCACAGGCAATGTCGGCCCTGGAGTTCAACTTTCTCATTGCTTCTCAGTTCCCAACAAACAACCCTGACGCACCAGTCATGCTGGACCGCATCTTGTGCCTCTTGGCTTACTACAACATCCTCACTTACTCCCTCCATGATAGAAAGGTTGAGAGGCTCTATGGTCTGGCCCCTGTGCGAGACTTTGCTATTTGAATACTCACAACAATCTCCCATATATTACAAAACTAATTTGAAGAAACTTTTTAAGAAAATATTAGATCGACATCATGAGCGTACCTGTTTCTAATTTGGTGTTTTTTAGATTATAGACTAGACTTAGACAGAAAGGACATTAACATACAGTGTTATCGGTAAATTTTTCAACTTTTATGAATCAAATGTAAGTTTGACTCCCGGTGATTAAATTACATCCCACAATTCTTGATGTTTTGCGCTAATAGTAAAGTGGGTCCATAGGGTCACCCATCTATACTCAATTTGATCACAGCAAACAAAGAAAAAACAATAAAAGGAATGAGAATAATTACTGCTGCTATCCTCTCCATCATATTAAAATAGGCGGATTTGGGTTTTTTTTTTTCACCTGAGTAGTGCGATTTATTTTGCAAATTATCAAAATTGTATAAGTTCAAAAGATATTACTTGATTGGGGTAAGTCATACATGATATATACGACTTCAATGTCGTATATGTCGTGTACGATTTCACTTTTCAACTTTTATTATAAATTAATAGAAGTCATATTTGGTCCGTAAGACTTTTATTGCAAAACAGAAAAGACATAAAACAAAAGTCGTATCTATCAAGTACGACTTCTATTATTTTATAATAAAAATCAAAAGATGAAGTCTTATACGATTTTGAAGTCATATATAATATATATGACTTATTCCAATCAGATAATATTTTTTTAATTTATACCATCCTGATAATTTGCAAAATAAATTGTAATACCCAAGTCTTGATTCCGAGTTCTTTAGCTTATTTCAAACGAATCCAAGTTCTCATTTTGATTAGACACACATTTGTTAACCAAACAAGATGTTTTTTTGACTAAGAAGAGTCTACATTGAATCTTTACAAAAGAATTTCAGGGTTGTCCACATCAAACTGTGCTTAGAAGTCACGAGAATGAAGGGACAAGTAAACCAGATTTTGTTAAGGCCTTGACTTAAGGAGGCCTAATTATGCAACATGTTTCTCTATTTGGTCATTGGTCAACTTAAAAGAAAGCTGCTTAACGTCATATCAAATACTTAATTGTAGGGATGGTGATGGATTTTAGGTAGGATATTATAATACCCATCCCCATACCCGTGTTTGAAAAAATTATCTATACCCGAATTCGTACTCGTATAGGTACCAACTATAATACCCTTACTCGTACCTTCTGGTTAGCTAAGTACAGTATCTGCACTCGTTACCCATACTTTAACGGTGAAAAAATAATAAATAAGAAAAAAAACATTATAATAATTAAAAAACAATTCAAAAGTCTTTTAAATCTACTCATAAAATATTACAAATCAAAATATTTAAATAAATAAAACATCCAAAAATAAATTATAGATGCAATTAGGTTTAGAAAGTTAACAATCTTTAGGTTAATTTTGGTTTTAAAATTTGTATTATAGTTAAAATTATATATTAATAATATAAATAAATAAATAAATAAATACATATACATATGTGTGAGTGTCGGGTAGGGTGGGTATCATAATACCCGTACCCACATCCATACTCGTTCAAATTTACGAGTAATTACTAGTACCTGGACCCTTACCCATTATGAGGGTAATTATCTTATCCATCATGAGTAATTTTTATAGGTATCTAATGGATAGGGTACAAATTGTTACCCCGACATAATTGGTTGCCAAGACTATGTTCATTGTGTTTCTTTTATGTATTAGACCTTATGACACTAAATTAGATACTTACAAATCTTAATCCATGTCGCAAGAAGATTATCGATTTGAATTCGTGCATCTGAATTACCAATCAATTTGTCTATTCCATCGTGTGTTTCCACTATTCTTATGTCAGAAAATGGGCGCTGCCTTTTGAAAGCACTGAATTTTGTCCATTGAAAGTTGTTACATGTTGACTAGAAACAGAAGACTGCAATTCAGACCTTTTACTTTCGAGGAATGATTTCTATACATAAAATGAGATTTTTGTTTTTTTAATATATTTTCGAGAAACATATATATAAAAAAGATATATAATATTCAAAATTTATGTTCAAATAACTTAATAACTTGATAACTTGATGGTCATAATCTAATATGTACTCATGACATCAAATATATTAAACATATGAGAATTCATGACATGAGATCTCAAATAAAACTGATAAGAATCTTATAACTATTTGGATTTTTTTTTTTTTTTTTGACCAATTTATTTTTATTGTAAGATTAACCTCCTGGCAGAAGGAGGTGATTAAAACTATGAATAAGGTGATATAAATTAACTTCAAGTTAGATGTTAAAAGTGTTTAATTTCAAACAAAGTACTCTCTTGTATAAATATCTTCATTCAATAATGCATTTGTTTATTGGGTTCCAAGGATATTGGTTAAGAAATCAATAAAATGAAAATTTGTATTGGGAACTAAGTATAACACTTTTCAACATACTAAATACATTACTTTCAATACAAAATTTCCTTTATTGATTCCTTAAACAATGTCCTAATAGCACTTATTAGCATTCTCCTAGTTTATAAGGTGATAATTATCAGAGATTTAGGAGGTAGAGGATGCAATCATGCAACTGCACATGCACAGAAGAACTTGTGTTCAGGAATGACCAGAAGCCTGAAAACGATTAAAGTGATCAAAAGGGAGCTAACTTTGAAGCAAACCTAAGCTTATGTGAAAGTAATCATGCAAGCTTCTTTTTCAACACATAATAATGTGATAATGTTGCCTGAGAAAGAGATGCATGTCATGTATGTATAGTTGTTATTAAGACAAAAATTAGGTATAATTTCATAAGCATATTAGGTGTTATTTTCTAATAGTAATAAGACATATGTAACAGTCTTACACATGTTATATTTTTATTGATAAGTTGTTACATATATCCTATTATTATTGAAAAAACAATATTTAATATACCTATAGAATTGTACCTAGCTAAATCTTTGTCCTTGTTGGACAAATTATCATATGGGGGCCCTTTTTCCTTGGCTTGGAAATTGTCCAAGAGCAAACGCAAATTTCGTGACCACTGACCACTGAGACCTGCCTGCGATTACTTCCACATACCTTTGTTTGTTTAAGGTCCCCACATTGTAAAACAAACTATATATGACATAAAAAGCATTCCATATCAATAAGATTCCTTAACGTGTAAAAAGACAATAATACTATTGACTAAATTGTAGTTTCAGTGATCCTACTATTGTCATTAAGTTTGAAATTCACTTGTAAAAAGCTCACATAATTCCATATACACCAACTACTTAAATCAAATCCAAACCACAGTCCACAGTTAAAGATATTTTATAATATTACTAGCACTAAATTAATAACTAAATCATTCCATATCCATCCCCATGTTGACTTTTATTTTTCTTTTCTGTTCTGTGATAATGCTGTTGCTGACTGTTGATTTTTGAAGCTTTTGATGGGTAGAGAAAAGGCCTTGGTTAGGTTAGCCAGATGATTGATCAAATTGGTTGCTTTTGTCTTGAGAACCAAACCCATAATGCAGGAGATCATCATACACAAAATCAATCAAAGCTGTATCATCATCTCCGCCTGCATGGTCATAATATCCATTAAGCCATTGGGTATCATCCATCTCCTTTGCCAGGGAAGCTGAGTTTGAAACAATTGAAACTTCCTTATTAGCAAGTGGTATAACACTAACACCATAATTGTTAGTACTCAGGGTGCCATCAAGACCTGAAACATCTGATTCCAAAGGCATTGATAAAGGAGCATGAATTGGTGCTTGTTCCAAACCCAAAGCATTGGGGTCAAAACAAGCCGAGTTATTATGATCAAATACAAAGGCTTCAACTTGAGGGTGAGGAGTGAAAGTTGAGAAGTGTGGTGGATAATCAATGTTGGTGATGTGACCAGTGTAGTTGCTGGTGGCAATATTGGTGTTTCCTGCCAAAAACTTTTTCTTTAACTTTGTGTTCCAATGGTTTTTCACATCATTGTCTGTTCTCCCAGGTAGTTGAGCTGCTATTAGGGACCACCTAGCCGCAAAATCCATGGCATATTAAGGAATGAACAAGTAAAACAAAGTATTCAAATACTCAAGCTTCATGATATGTATACAATATAATATATAGTTATATACATAGAAAGGAATGAAGAACTTGCCTGCTTCCAATGGTAGCATAAAGGTTGCAGATAACATTGTCTTCCTCCTCAGTAAAACATCCATGCTTGATATGTGGCCTGAGATAGTTCAGCCACCTCAGACGACAGCTCTTCCCACAACGCTTAAGGCCTAATTAATTAAAAGGAAGGACACACATAAATTTGTGTGAACTTGAGGTGGCAAGATTCAAAGTGTGGTGGTAAAGATTCTAAAGAACACTATTTGCTATATAAATTATGCAATCCCTGACATAATATGTGTGTATGACTGTATGTGTTTAGCATATTATTCGAGAACAAACACCAAGATTTATTGAAAAAATTAAAATAAAACAAAATGAGTGACAAAAAGAAACGAGTTTCCAAAACAAAACAATATTAGAGGGATCACCTGCTTTTTGTGGGAGAGATATCCAATTACCACCGGTGCCATGTTTCGTGAGGTAGTTTTTGAGGGTTGCATCTTCTTCAGGAGACCATGGCCCTCTTTTCACGTTAGCTTTGTCACAACATGGAGCTCTTCCCATGGCCACCAACTTGATGGCACTGAATCCTGAATATATGACACACAGAAAGATCAAAGGAAAGAGATAGAGAAGGTGTGAAAGTGAGCACATAATATATATGGTTTTAGAAAAACAAGAAAAGAACGTTTTGAAAAGCTTGACTTAGTCTGACTGACACACTGATTGGGGTTCTTTCCTTTCTGGTAATGTTTTACCTGTTCTGTCCTATTTCTAACCTACTGAGCTGTTTATTCTTATGAAACAAGGCAAAGACTGAACACAGAACCGGTCAAATATATTATTCCCTTCTCTCTTGCTGCAAATATCAGCCCCATCCGTGGAAAGGAAATTAAGGCCAGGATATATGCAAATGAAACATATATTAACATTAATGTTGCATCTTCCATTGTAGATAGTATATGTAGTTGCTTTCTAAATCTGTGTTTATTAAATTATTTGTCTATCGTGTGCTTTTAGCATGCTGAGAATCAATTAAAATGAGAAAAGTTCTCCTTAAAGGAATAACACAGTTTAAATAACAATATCACTAATAATTTCTTGATGATATTAGGTCCAAAGATTTTACTTTTTTTATTTTTAATCTCCTAATCTTGTGTAGAGTGATTTACATTTGACTGAATCATGAACATTGATTAATAAAATGCACACAAACTGAACCAAGCACAATCTAAGTAATTAGAAATATAAGGAGGCGGATTTGATAATTATAATTAATTGATAAAATTATAAGAATTATAAATATTTGTCCCAAAAATGGAAAAGAATTACATGAAAAATAAGTAAGCATATCTAGAAATGTATTGAAAATATAATGAATGAGAACTCTAATTTAATATATATATATATATATTCTAATTTTATATACAGTATAATGCATTATCTAATTCTAACCTTATTTACATGAAAACTAAATCAGGTATATAATGATAAGAAAAAACATTATTCTAATTCCATCTCATATTTGTTAGCTCTATGCAGTATGCACTCTATTGATAAAGGACTTTGGCAAAGGCAGACACGCAAGTATGGCTGTTGTGTACTATCACTCTGTACAAAACTGAGTACTGAGGTTGGACCGTCTTTGTCTATAGCCCTTCACTTTTTCAATTTTCACCAGTTTGGTATAAATATGATTTTATTTTATTTTTTGTGTGGAAGGAAAGATAATAAATGACAAGCCTAACTTATCTTTGAGAACAAGGGACTCCAAGCTGAGGAGGGGATCTGATCCCAAATCTTCCAACCAACACAATGCTTGTAGCCAAGAAATTTGTAAAGGAATTAGCTAGCTTGTATAAATGATTAATCATAGATTTCTATTTAATTATTTATACAACCAACAAAATGCAGGACGTTGTATTTTTATATGATTGTCTAATTTATAATTCATTACCATTTATATGAGTCTTTTCTGACCCGATGCTATGCAAAACTCATGAAGGCAAGACTGAACACATTCTAATATTTTTCATCCATCACGGCATTATAAATTAGAATTCTTTGTTGATATAAGGAATTGATAAGAAATTATGAAGGTCAGCATAACTCAATCAAATTGGATTAATGCAGCTGAAATCGGATCCCTAATGCTTTCCATCAATTGAGTTTCATACCTTTGAATTAGATTTTTTTTAGTTTCTTTAAATTTAATCATTTGTTTAACACCGAAATCTCATAAATCATTTCTTAATTGTTTATTTGATTTAAATAGTTTTTACATTTACGAATTAGTAATTGATCATTCAATCTCTAAAAATAATATTCAATTTCTCATTGTTTTATTATTACTTGTATCGCCTGATACATTTGCTGCAAATCCATTAAGAGAAAAACATTTTCGTTGTTTTAATTTTTGACTTTTAACATCAAAAGTGTTTGATTAGTTTCTCCTGGCTGAAGCCTGAAGGGCCAGGCCAACACTTGCATTGCACACGTAGTTGCCCGTGAAAAGGAATCATCACATGGGTCTCTACTGGGCCAACAATCATAGCCCAATACACACCAGGCTTTTGCTTCTGTACACCTTGTTTTACTTTTTTAAAATTCTTTCTTCTAAAAATATCCTTTTTTTACTTTTGCACCTTATTACTCATTTTATACATCCAAAAATTAAATTTTGGTAACTCTAAAAAAATATGAAGTATCATTTTACATGTTCGAAAAATAAATTCCGGATGTGTAAAATTTTACACGTCCGGAATTTATTTTCTGGTAATTCTAAAAACATACGGAATGTCATTTTACACATCCAGATTTCAATTTCTGGAAGGTTATTTACACGTCCGGAAATTAATTTTCGAAAATGTTCCGGAAAATAAATTCCGGACAATACAAACGTAAACAAATCAGGTGTGATTCCATGGTAGGATGAAGAACATTTTTTAAAAAGAAAAATAAAAAAAAATGGTTTTTCTTACCTATACAATCTTGCACATGTTAAAAAATCAAAAATAAAAAGATTGTATTGAAAACTGTAACTTATAAACTTTTAAAGAATTAAATACACAACTTTCAATACAATATTTTTATTTTTATTTTTTAATATGTGCAAGATTGTATAAATTAGAAAAATGGATAAAAAAAATTCACACGAGGTGTGTGGAGGCCCAATAGTACAGACACAAAGTTCGTGCTGGTGTCTGAAAAATATAAGCAAGGAGACTATAGTATGATTTGGATATTTTAAAATGAGAGGTCACTTTAAAAGTTAAATAGTAAAGTAAAAAGTTTAGAATTTATAAGATAATAATAGATATAATAAGTATACAGATTATACAGTTGCAATAATTTTTTTGGATATAATCTAACAAATTCATTGATAAAAAGCTAAATCTATATCATAAGGAATGCTAACAGGCATACACAAGTGCAATAATTGACTCACGGGTTTAGGATTTTGGAAAATAAGTTGTCAAGGGATTAAACCTAGAGCCGCATCTCTCTCAACCTTTCATCTATTCCTCTTTTCCTTCTTCCTCATCCATCGAAAGGGGATGGTTTTGGGCCATCTTTTGGCCTGAAATCGCTCCTCTACATCTTTTTTCCCTCCTTTTATCTAAATAAGTAGTTGTTCCATATGGATCTCGTTTTTCTTTCTTGTTTTTCCGTATTTTCGTCGTCTGTGTGCTGCGATGTTTTGTTCGTCGTTTTGTTACGGCGTCATTTGGTTTCCCGTCTTGTTGCGGTATTTGTTTGCTTCAGATTGGCAGATCAGCTTGGATCCATTACAGATTCAATCAAGACTTGTGCATCAATGTTACAGATCCGGAGGCATGAGTATTTCAGTCACTTTGATTTTGTCACATTTATAGGCATTTTGCCGTGTTATGCTATTAACCTTGGTGTTGTGAGTTTGTTCGCGGATTCATTCTTTTAGGTTTGTAGCGATGTTGAATTTATGTTATTTTCGATGTATTTTATCAATTTCAATAAATGAATCTCCTTTTTATTAAAAAAAAAAAAGTGCTTAAAGTTTTTTTTTTATCAACAGTTTACCATTGACACCTTATTATTTAAATAAAGTCACACCCGTCACTTATCCGCTATTGAACTTGTAATTCCAGCCAAAAATAATAATAAATATACTGACAGAAAATTAATAGATCGTCAGAAGAACATTATGCCCCATACTTGAGGTAATTATTTAAAAGCAGCAGCAGGAGATCAGACAGCTTTGTCTATACGGTTGAATAATTGACAGTTAATTAAACTAATAATTTTCACAATATAATTGTACTCCCTCCGATCCACAATGTAAGCAAAAATTTCCAAATTTTTTGTCCAAAATATAAGCAAATTTTAACTACTTCCATCTTATTTAATGAAGTTATTATCAAAATACCATTCATTTAATACAAATTTTGTTTTCCAATGACTCCTTTTATTCTCAACAACACAAGCTTAATAAATAAGAGGAAGGGTAATTTAGGTAACAAACTTAATTTTTTATTCCCAATGACTTTTTTAAATGAGATCAACTAACTTCCTTAATATGTGTGTTTTATTCAATTTTTACTTACAATAGAGACCGGAGGGAGTAGTTCTTTAATTTGTGTAGGTGGTAACACTATTTAGTACTAGTACTTTGCTAACGAGAATCTTATGTAGAGAGGTACTTACACGGCTTTTCCAACTTGAAGGACACTTGTCTGGTAAAAAAAATCTTGAAGGACACTTGGTTTCACAACAATTTTTACATATTTTGAAACCGAATTTATCCCCCTTCCAAAGGATTAAGGGACACAGAAACAAGAATCTATGGGTGAACGTGGTAGTATGAGTTGTTTATTCTTATGCTCTTTTTAAGTGAAGATCAAGGATTTAACACTATTTTTTAGATAACCCAGAAAAGAGAATCAGGAAGGAAAACAACATAGATTACAAATAAAAGCATATGATTAATTTATGGACCATTTGCAATTAGATAACTTCCATGTACAAGTTGATATGATCTCTTGGAGGAATAATTTCCATAGTGAAATCATTCGCATCCTTAAATGGAAAAAACCATGGGATATGGCTTGGTATGTGGTAGCTAGCTTTCTTGATTAAACAAGTATTTAACATTCCTTTTGATTTAAGGAAGAGAAAAGACAAATGATGAGTTCTACAGTAAATCCCAGAGACCGATATGAAGGCATCAATACAATCCAAAGCACAAGAAAGTGGGTTATCTTCTTGGTGGGGTTGTGTCTTTAAAGAAAATGTCAAGGATATTAATATTCTCTTTCAACTTTCAATAGGTTATATTATATATAATATGTGATGGACTTGGATTATGCATATACATGTAATGTGTCCTATTTTATTAGTCAAATCCATCACAATCTTATCTCCAAAGTGAAACAACCCCCATGATCTTGTCTGTTGTTGTGGAAGTGGTATTAATAATTCATTTCATACAATATCTTTCCTTTTCAAAGCCAAAACCTGTTGGCACAGATCCAACAGTCTTCCCCTAACACGGGGACGCTACAAAGCTTTTCCTTTGAGTTTAACTCCTTTTTGATGGCGACTCCGTACACTAATTGCATGTTTCCATTTTCAAACGAGTGATTATAATATTCATTAAGCAAATTAATCTTCTTATATTCATTAAAAAAAATTGATTTCATAATTTTATATCCAGAACGAACAATCAAAATTATATTTCATAAGAATAAGAATTACATAAAGTTTTAGAAGAATTTTATTATAATATCAAAATTGACATATATTAGTTTTCTAATTGTGTACCGTAGAAAAAATTTAAGCCTTGAGGAGACATTTATTTTTGAGCTTTAAGCATCAAACTCCATTTCAGCCTTAAAATATGCTGTCACCAAATTTCGCATTTTTTTTAATTTTTTTTATTCTTTCACATACGTTTCAACGAGGAGACGCAAATAAATTAAAAACTTGTAGCTTAAGCACATCTCAATTTATAAGAACTGGATGAAAATAAGGTATATATAATTAAGTTCTTATATTTTAGGCCGTAAATTTGCAGTTTAATTAGGTCCGGCTCAAATTTTCACCATCAATGTACCATATAAAAGGTTATTGAAGTTTTTTTTTTTTGTTTGAAAAAGAACAACAATCAAAAGCTTCAAAGGAAATATAAAATCATCCTTCATGAATTTTTATGATGGATATTGCCTTTGAATCATTGAATCCCCACCCATCGTTGAGTGTTTTCAATGATGTCTTGCAGTATGATAGTTATGTACAATGCTCTTTAAGGTGCAGGATAGAAAGTTGACAATGAAATAATAGAATTCACATGATTTCAGAATTGATGTAGTTAATTTTTTCATACATACATTTATTTAAGTAATAGTAATTAGGCATAACATACTTGTCAGCACTCGTTTAACTAGTTACACATACACACTTCACCTGAATCTCAATTTTTTATTAAAAAAATGGATAAGATTTGGCATAGTTTATTCTTAAGATTCGGGTAATAGCTTAGGATTATGCATTATCTTCATTTTTAATTGTTGGTGTGGAGATTGGACAATCTTTAATATTATGTAACATTATCTATTGTTTATCAAAAAAAAAAATGTAACATTATCTATTCCTTTTGTCTTCTAAAAAGTGATGTTGATTGACCGATTTGTTTGCTGAATATCTTAGCCGTTCATGCTCTATAATAGTAACAGTTTGCCAGTCACATTGACGCCATATTGTTAAATGTCAATGGGTTTGCGTAAGCCGCACATTTGTACCTTGTTAAATGGCCAAAAAAAGTAACATTGAAATATTATTCATGAATGCCAAATATGCTTTCGTACTATCGGTTTATCACAATTCATAGCATTATAATATGTTAAAATGGTAACAATTTTTTTTTTTTACTTGATTGCTCTACTCACAATAAGATAAAAGTGCACTGCTAGAAATGTAAAATTTGTGTTTTATCAGTTAACTTGACTTATTTTATAAATTGATCATTATATATTATGTCTTGATTCATTTCTTAGGAATTGGTAGATTCAACTAACAGAATCAAATTAATTCAGGCTTCAATGGGTTTGGATATTTCTGGCCTTAACCTGTCCTTGGTACCAAAATAAGCAAGGCAATTAGCAGGTGAAGACCTGTTTTTCAGGTAAGAAATATTGACATATCATTATTGTTTATTAAATGAAAAGTTCATCTAATGAAATATCTGTACGGCTTTATTAATAAATCATGTGTTATTTTTTAACTTAATATATAGACAATTTGTATGGACAAAGAATAGTTTTCCTTTTTTTTAGAGTGTTGCCTTTTACTTAGTAGATAATATCTTCCTTTATTATCATTTTTCTCTTATTTATTTTCAATTTTTCATCCAACAAAAAATTGAGCATCTTTATTAGGACCATATGTGTTGTACCCAGAAAGAGGAGCATATATCCTCAAATAGCTTATCAAGGCAAATGTACTGCAAATTGAATTAGCCGTTAATGTCAATTGTTGATGTCAATTGAAGTATGGTAATTAAAACGCTGGCCCCTCACGTTTTGCCAATTGCCACATTATGCACGCAAACTCGAACCCCACGATGAAGAAAAGGGGGCAAAAGCTTGAACCCACAACCACAACACAAGGTTTGTTATCTATTCTTCCAAAGTAGCTCTTCATGTTAAAATACCGTCACTGGAAAGAAATGATAAGATTAATTAAATACCATTGTGTCACTTTAACTCGCAGCATGTAATTGCAATCTGATTCGTACGACTTGGTCAAATCAAGACTTTACAGGTGATCACATTTTGATAAATAGAAAAATAAGTTAATCCATGGATACCTACTAATAAGAGTACTAGATACATAACAGAGCATAGTTATCGATCTTAAGATAAGAATATTTACGTTAGCATAGTTTTCCAAGGATGCTATATTTTCATTCTCACATTTTCGAACTACAAAATAATGAAATGATTTTTGTGAAGTCTGCCACGTATAAATAAATATATTATTTTTTCTTATCATAAAGTTGATTTTAATTATTTTATTAATTTAATATTTATCTTAAATACACAATTTAGTTTACATGGTAATAAATTAATTTTGAAAAAAAAAATTATAAACTAACTTAAAATATTTATAAATGCCAGTGCCATAGCTTTTTGTGAGGACGAAGAATAGCCATAGCGCAACAGTGCAAAGATTGTTTCGAAGCCACTTCTGCAATCAAAGCATTGTAGACTGTTTATCAGGATTCTGGAACAGGATTTTGCCTCGTAACTTGTTGCACCCTGATTTCCAGATCACATTTCATCTCAATCCATTTCTCAAACATCATGACAATCTTTGTGCAAGAAAAATTGCATCACTTAACTACTACTACTTCCCACTCAACAAAATAATTTAATTTGAGTTCAGCAAGAAAAATAAAGTAAAAAAACTACTCTTACAAGAAATTATTCTCCATTAACAAAAAAAAACTTAAGACAGAGCAATAGCATTGATAATATACATTACATAAATAATTGCATAACAGAGGAGCCAAGTTTGGATCCCACATATTAGAAATTTCAAATATGTACCTGAATAAGAAGATACTAGTAAAATAAACACATAAGTAGTTCATTAATAATATATATGATTCATGATCTTCTACATATACAAAAGCTTTGGATAGTTGTTCTTATGTTGCAAAAAGAGATTCAACTCTTCTTCACCCATACCCTTGAGAATTAAGATATTTACAGAAATACAAGAGTTGCTGCTTCCAAAATAAATCTTCCACTTCTCACATTTTCTATACATACTGAGTGAGGAGAAACACAAAGTGGAACAAAATAACCCCAAAACAATCATCCAAACCAACATCCGGAGCTCCACCCGTTTAACCGAAACCGGATCTCCCAAGAGAGTTCTCTTTGCTCAACTTCTCAAACATCTTAGCCCTTATGTCCCTTCCAGACTCCACCCTCTCCATCACAGGCTCCTCCTCACAACATCCCTGATCCCACAATTCAAAACAGTTCGACCCGGCCCGACCCGAAACCTGTGTGGTAGGGGTTGTAGGGAGACTGCAGAATCCGGGTCGGATCACGGGTCCCCTCGGAGACCCGAACCCAGGAGAGCCCATTTGAACATTCCAAGAAGATGGTAACGATTTCATCTTCCCCAGTTGCAAGTTTCTCAGAGAAGCCACCATCGAGTTGGTGATCGGAGACATCGGAGGAGACTCCGTCTCCGGCGGAGAAACCGAACCCGGAGAAGAAGACAGAAACGGCAGCGTTTTCGCCCTCAGAGGGGAACCGTCATACGAGTCAACACTCCGTGGACTCTGCTGAGGCAGAACCCTAAGTTGCTCCGGCGTGTGAGCGAAGAAGCAAACCCTCCTCCGGCAACTTGTTCCGTCCTTGCACGGCTGAGTCCGGTAACGCGCCGGGTGGAGCCAGCACTCGAAGACGCCGTGCGCGAACTCACACCCGTCGCCCTTCTTGCAATTCCCTTTTCGGAAATCGGGGCACGCCGCGCCGGAGTAGTGGTACTTCCTCGGGTCGCGGCGGCGAGCCTTCTCTCCGGGATGAGCGTACGGACACTCCGTCCAGTCATGTGACCTGCCACGTGCGCACCTCCGGACCTTGAACTCGAACATCCTGAAATGGTCGCAGGAGAACGCGTCCACCGGCGCGTCCGCGAACAACAACTCCGAGTCGGAGTCGCCGTCGCCGTCGTTGGAGGGGAGGTAGCGCTGCAGCGCGGCCACCGCCTCGTGCAAGTGGTACGGAGAGTAATCGGCGGCATTTGGTGAGAACACATCGTCGTCGACGAATGACCACGGCGGCACGTGAGGCACGTGCACGGTTGGGTTGACACGGTGAGGTTCTTCCCCTAACATCATTGTGACTCTCTCTGCTTTTGTTTTTTGGGTTTTACACAAACTCTGGTATTCTTAGCATCAGTTTATAAACTGCTACACTGCATGGATTTAAACCATGGTTCGGTTTTTTATTTAACCGTGGTTTGGTTTATAATCAATGAACTCCTTCCCCATTTTTTCCCATTGCGGTTAAAGTTAGTCTCTCACCGTGCTTGTCTAGTTTCTAACGTGACAGGTAGCTTCCTGGTTTGCCACGTAGATGAACAGGTGTTGGTATGGTGAAACACTACCTTAGGTGATTGGATGGTTTCTTTCTTTTTGAACGCCCCTTGTGTCTTCAAAAGCGGTAGAGCGTATGATACGCTACATAAAAGATCATGGTCTCTTTAATACAAAAATATGTATAAAGTAGTTTTGATATTTACTAGAATAATGAAAACAGTATTATAACTGGACATAGTTTTGATATACTATTTTTGTCGGGGAAAGCTTGGGAAGCCCACAGTGCTAGTGGATGAAGAGAATAGTTTGTTCAATTTGTGGATTTACAAAATAAAGAAAACGGATGGGCAAAGAAAAGAAAAGGTGTTGTTTTATTTATTGCCCTTATAAAGTCATAGGAGTTCAATGTGGTAGGCATGCTATTGAATTTCTTTTCGTCAGTTGAAGACTTGGAAAGTAACGCATGCTATTATTACGATGAGACTTGGTATTGCATTATTATATCTGGCATTGTATTTACGGTCATTTCTGGTTACTCGATTCACACTTATGAGAATTAACTCGTTCTTATAATCATTTTTCAACATAGACATCAATTGCTTCCAGTGAAAATTACGTGAATAAATTTGAATTTATCAAATGATGATGAAATTTGACAAAATTTACATTCTAACTTGGATATATCATATAATAATACCAGCACTAACTCACTAAATCCCAATGGAATTTTGCAGTTAAGCATGCTTAAACAAGAGAAGTATTAGAATGTATGATCTCCTGAAAAATCCTCGTGCTGCACCTTTTTCTTCCAATATTTTTTCTTGTCAAAAAATTATAATCATAAAGTTAGTTGATTTTCACATAACTTTGTTGTATTAAGTATTGAAAGTGTAATTACCATATTATGGTATTGGATATTTCGTAAAATACCACGAGCAGGTTGCATCTCGACTATGTTAAATCAACTGAATTAGTTTGAGGCGACTTCCAGGGTGAGCGACTTTACCATGTCGCTCACCGTGCAAGACCATGTTTGAGCCGTTAGATTTTGGAAAAAAGACTTGGATGGTTGAGATGAAGTCAGTGCTATCGGCTCTCTCGGTAGGCATTGGTACGCCATCTCCGCTTGCTCGTCTCTGCATCCCTCTTCCGCCACCGACGCCTCCCTCCCTCGTCTCCGCAGGTTGCTCGTAGCTGCGAGTAGAAGTGACAAGAAGCTTTGCCGTGGCGGTGGAGAACTCGCCGGCAGCATTGACACGAACCGCTTCCTTGTACAACCTTAACCTATTGGAGCGAGTCAATCTTGCAGAGGCAACATCTTCCTTCAATTTTTCAGCTTTCCTTAGTGGCTTTGAAGCTACTTTCCTTGAACTCAAACACCCTGTCTTGTTGCCTCTGAATCAGACCCACCATTCATAGACCTTAATTTTGGAGCACAAAACATTGAAGAAGATATCTTTTGGTTTCAGAAACCAGAACCCATCAAAACAATCACCTAAAAGATTCTTTTTTAAGCTCTTATTATTCATCAGCTACCCATAAAATTAACTGAAACCATCATTTTTTGTTTAACCGTTGGAAGCTCAATAATCAAACTTTTGCAAAAACCTGATACATCATGCAGTGATGTGGCTCCCAACACTCCCAAAACAGATCTCAGATTTTCATCTCCAAAATGCAATCAGAATACTCAAATATGTATATACTCAGAACCATCCAAACGCTGCAATTTGAGAAACAGTAGGACACCATACATACCCCCTATTCCTCTCAAACCTAAAATCCCAAATCAGCTTAATACCCAGAAAAGGTTGAAGCAGATAGGATTTAGGAACATCAAATTCGGTGAAATGGGTTGACCTTTTGAGGAAACCTCTCAAACCTTGAGATGCCGTTCACGTTGTGCACGGTGATGCAACGACGAAGAAGACGAAATCGGTGGAGGTGGGCCGGTGGGGCGAGGGGAATGACAGAGAAAGGCATGACCGGGAGTGAGAAGAATTACCTTCAATAGCCGGTAAAATGGGTATCTCACGGTGAGCGACATGGATAGTTTGCTCACCCTAGAATTTGCCATTAGTTTCATAATAGTCCATGAAAGTTGGCTCGCGTGGATGAGCTTCCGCTTAAGACAACTACTTGACTTGAGTTTAGACTTTGTATCATGGGTTTTTTATTCCTTTGTTTGTTTGGAGTGAAAATTCAAGGAAGAAAAAGAAGAGGATTTTTTTTTCCCTGTTTGGTGTGGAAAGAAAATAAGGAGGAGAAAAAAGTTTTGGTGAGACTCACGCCAAAAAAAACCTCTCTCCGTGACAACTGACAAATAAGAGATGGTAAGATATGAAATGACAATTGTACACCATCTTTCTTACATTTGTTGCTTAGGTCACAAAAAAAAGAAAAAAAAGAGAGATGTACAGTTTGAAGTTCTAAACCAATCACACAAGGACAAGATAAATCAATTAAGATTATATTGAAATATATATATACATACATAATAAATTTTAAAATTATTAAAATTATAACTCTTGATTTTTTTTAATAAACAAATAATTTAGAATGAAAGTTATTATTGTTGTATATTCAAGAAAACTCAATTTTAATTTTTTTTCTACTTATATAGTATTTCTTTCTATATCCAACTAACCTAAAAATTATCTATTTTTTTTTTTTTTTACTAATTCTATCTTCTTTCTCCTACTTTTTTATATGAAAATGTCAGTTATCATGTTAGTTTTTTCTCCAACTTCTTTAACTTAGCTCAAATCAGGTTGAGCTACCCCCCTCTATTTTCTCCTACTTGTTTTCACCCAACTTTTCTTCCAACTTCTTTCTTGATGGACTAGCCCGAATAGTCTGGTTAAAGTGTGAACTTTGATAATAAAATTCAAGTCCAAATTTAATTTAACTCGATGCGATCCAACTAGATTTAACCATATTTTTGTTGAGAAATTAAAATTCAATTTACAATTGATTGGCTTTCTAATTATTGGTTACTAACCCCAAATTAAGTAGCATAATTTTTTATTTTTCATTGATTTAATTTTTTTTTAAAAATTTTTTTTTAAAAAAAAGACAAAAGTTGATGGGCTAATGGACTGACCCACCAAACTCACAGTTTGGGTATCTGAAATATACTAACTCAACTCATTCCAAAAAATTACTTTGGCAACTATAACTCGTTAAAATTATCGATGATGAGCGCGGAATATCTTATATTTGATAAATTGAGAAGAAAAACAAAATTGAACGAAAAGCTAGCGTTGATTCTTGGTACGTTATCCTGGATAATACTCTAAAACATGTATAAATTTAAAGTGATAGTGTAAGAATGTATCAATACTCAGTTAATGTGTATTGTAAGTTTTACCAACGTGTATATATACATATTTTCACACTTTACATTTTTAGTCATTTTAGTAGAGCTTTATTCAATTATCCTCGCATCAAATCGACAATATCGCCTACGAGACTAGGAATCAATGGCTATATGCCTGTATCAAATCCATTACTCTTCATAAAAAAAATAAAAATAAAATTCCATTACTCGATTCTCATGTGAATAGTCAGTTTAGCCCCTCACCACATTGGTCTTATCGTTTCGATTTACTCTATCATCGTCAATTTTGTCCTTTTATTTATAATACCGACTATTTGTCTTTGCCATCTACAAAACAATGGCTAGCCAAAAAATGTGAAATTCCCTCACAAAACAACACATACCGAGAATAAATTAGCATTTAAAATTTATTTAATTTGTAACTTAAATTAACCACTTCAAGCGAACTAAAATAATTTTATATTTATTACATGAAGTGCATTTAATAAAATGCTGGAGATCAAAGAACATATATTTTAATTGGAATCTGATATCCTGGGACCACATAACAAATCTTGTTTGGATTTATGTCATGCCGAGAAGGCAATTGAATATAAGTAGTGCCCACCATTTTGGTAGAGCATCCAATTGTAATGACAGAGATATTTTGGAGGATAGCCAGATTTCTTTCAAAACGGCTACATCAATATATTATTCCATGCATAAATTCTAAGTCACTTGTATAGCACCTTCTGGGGGGTGTGATCTTTATTTAGCAAGTACTTGAAAAATCATTTTTAGAAAACTACTTTCCAATTATAGAAAATGGCACTGCCCTTCCTTTTGAATTCAGCACCTAACAGAAGACAAGCGGTGGCTGACGGCAGTGGGGCTGGCCAACAACAAGACTGTTGCGCGGTGGCTATGCAGTGGTGCGATTTTCATTTTAATTTTACGCTACCAGACTATAGCGATCGAACTTACCTCCTCATCAACCAACGATCTTAGCAAATGGATCGCCAACAAACATAATAAATATGAAATGAGCCTGTAAATTGTAATAAAATAAAAAAATGAGCTTAACGACCAAATGTATCTATTGCTAAGAAGTCAACACACGTTGACTCATTAATTTCAGGATTTTGCGAGTGACTTAGTGACCAATATACCAACGATCGCGACCACACAATTCAGTTGCTTAGATCATGAATAAATCAATTTTTACCAATGTTTTTATCATAGGTTGCTATATTGATAGCTAACATTGATGAGTCACATTTCAATCACTAAAATCTAAAGCTAAAACTTGTTTTTCTTGTACTGCTGAGAGAAATAGGTGAGAAAGAGTATGAGAAGAAAGAAGGATGTAAGAAATAGAGTAGATTTGATGTATTGTTTGGTGTAAGAGAAATATGAGAGAAATAGAGGAGAAATGAGTATATTCTCACTTCCTCTTCATTTTCTTTTTATCTTTGGAGATAATAAAAATTTTGGTGCATGGGTCTCACCCAATTTATTCTATCTTCTTTATTTCTCTTGCTTACCAAACAAGAGAAAATAATCTTTTCTTCACCTTTTATCTTCTTTCATTCTCTCATTTCTTATTTTCTCTTACACTAAACCAGTAGTGTTAGTATTAATCAAACAGAGGTTAATTAGACTATAAGTATTAATTTAAATTGGGTATATAAGCTCTGCAAGCTAGCTTATTTGACTAATTTATAAATATATGTTTGTTTGATAAATAAGTTTGTCTTATTAATTAGATCACAATTTTTTTTTGCAAACACCATTAAATTGATGTCTCATTTTTATAATTTTATGAATTTATTGTCAGTAGTCACTCTGAGTTTTTGGAGAACAAACTCCAACAGATCAAAATCATATACCACTTGTCAAACTATTATTTTTATAGAAAATACTTCGATAATCAAAAGTGAAAAGAAAAATCTTTCTAGTTTAGGGCTTTATCCTTTGCACTTTGGATATCTCGTTGGTTGTTCCATTTACCATGTTTCGTATGCCTTTGTCTTTATTCCTTTGTCATCGTCTTTTGGTTGAATAATGATTGATGTCGTGCCCAAGAGAAGCAAAATTGGTTAATTTGGGTTGGTGTAAACGTGGAGGATAAGTCTGGCTTTGGAGTGTGAGGATTCAAGGGCACTAGGCATGCATGTGAAAAAGGACGAAGTAGCAGTGAGAGTGTGGGTGAGGCTAAGCATCAAACGCTTTGCCAAACTTGAAGCAGCAGCCATAAAACACGAGCAGTGCCTGACACCTTTTCTTCCCTCTACACTTGCCCTTCCTGCATCACCGTTGATCATCCTTTTTCTTTGTTGAGGCTCTCAGATTATGCCACATGCACTTGTCCTTTCTTTGTCTTTACGTTCCATACTTGTATTAATTTATCGTATGCATGCAGAAAATCACACGTCCCATCGTATTTGTTAATAAACATTGTGTTTTGAGTTTTATGAAAAACGATTCCTGATTTTCATTGTTCAAACGAACATGCATCATGTGCATAAGGAAAAAAGTTCTATTCGAGTAAAATATATTTCGAAAAAAAATATATAATTATTTCATAAGCGGTTTTATGAAAATATTCGCTTTCGACTGATAAAGTAAGGAGTGGTTACTCTAATAAATAAGTATATTGTGTTGTTCAGTATATATTATTTTAATTTTAATCAGGAGAAATTGCTATATAGTAAACCAACGATGCGCATTCACAAGGTGTTGTTCATTTGATAACTTTGTTGTATGTGGACAAACTTTACTCATAGTTATAATAATGCAGGTCTTGTGGTCGGAGCTACGATCTCAAAAACTTATAAACATGAATTAGTAACACAACAATGCATTTTGGCAAATTCTCAAGCCAGATTTATTGATTCTTGTTGACATGAACTATAAAAGCTTATAAATGAGGCGAAGAAATGCTACTTACGTTAGAATTGTCCTACAAATGATGCTAACAGCTTGAACTTTCTCGAACTTCGAAAAAAGAAACTGGATCAAATTCGTCAGTTATGTTGTCAACGTCAAATTTTAGATATTATATATTTTTTTTTTTATATCTCACTTATTTTTTATCACCTTTTATATATATATATATATCTTGATAATATACTTAAAAACAAAGAAGACACCGTATCATATACATCCCCAATTTGTTATTCAAAAAACATATTCCAATTGATATTTATGATTAATGTAAAGATTTTTTGTATGATCAATCAATAAACAGTTATCGCATCATTAAAAATATTCGATTCTTATTAAATAACCTTAAAAGTTATACATAAAGTCAATAAAAGTTTATATGAATAATACAACAAAATTAAATTAAAAAAATACTTAAATTCTTGAAAAAATAAATAAATTAAAAGACCAGATATGGAAAAAGAAGTTAGCTGGAGTTGTGGATACTGGATAATGGTGGTGATCGAAAGAAGATTAAAAGGAGAAGGACGGTGAAGTCACGTGAGGATACGGCACATAAGGGACAGATGGCCTTTGCGAAGGACACGGTGGCCCTTCGCTCTCCGACAAAATCCGTACCATAAACAATTTTTTGATTGGGACAGTTGTACGGATATACATCCTCTGTCCACTCGTCCTCCTTTGACCATACACGTGTGGCCTGTCCTTTTTCCCACACTCACACAATTTTCTTTCTGTCCTTACACTTCTTCTTTACTGTTCTCGAGATTCGCGTGATTACTGTTTTTATTACGAAGCTCTCGATCTTTCGTCCTCTCATCTTTTTTCTGTTCGGTTTTTCGCGGCAATCATTTAGATTAATCACTCGAGATATTATTTTTTAGCAACTTTATATATATTAAGAAATTAAAAAAGAAATAATCTTTTGAAAAGTTTAATTAATATATATTATTAGTATAAAGGTTTTTTATACTGTCAATTAATATTAAATCTTTGATTCTTATCTAAATCATCTTAAAAGTCATTTATAACATGACAGTGTAAAAACTTTACACTGACAGTACATATCAATTAAACTCTTTTTTGAAAACCTAAAAATTACTCTTTCCAATATAATATTTCTATTTTAAATTTTTTTAAGATATACAAAATTGTACTGGTTAAAAAAATATTTTTATTTATTTATAACAATAAGGAATCGAACTCTTAAACATTTATTTAAGTGGACCGACCTGGTTATCATCAGATCAATCACATCTTTTTCTTTTATTCTTTTATTTCTTTATGAGATTTTGTTCTGTAAAATAAAATTTTATTTGTCGACAATCTTGATATATATTGCCATTTCTCCACTTCCCAATTTTTCCCCCCTAATTTGGATAAGACACATTTTATCCCAAAATGTATTGACATTTCTCAACTCATTTCGCAATTTTTTTCTTTTATCATATAAATCCATTAAAGTTCCTTTTTTTTTCTTTTTTTTTTTTACAAGGTGTAGCCTAAGCTCAAAACAAGAACAAGAAAAAACTACATAATACTATATACGGCAACTCCAGAAACACTTACATGACCTTCATTTTTTAATATGAATAATAAATTTTTTTTTTTCATTTAACTACTTGAAGTTTTTACTAATCACCTAACTCGAAGTCTATTTTAAGTGTATCGGTGTATGGAAATTAACTTCCATGTGCTGTGATAACCATCATCAAGCATACTTCAATAAGATAAAAACTAAAAAGACATCTTTTTCTCCCAAAAAAAAAAAAAAAACTTTTATTACAGTTTGTTTAGAAGAGGGGAAAATTGAAGAAAATAAAAAGAGATAAGGAAGAAAAAAAGTTGTTTTCACTTTTTCATTGTTTGTTTGAATAAAAAGAAAGAAAGAAATGAGAAGTGGGTCCATATCAAAAAATGGTTCTCTCCATACATTCACGACTTATTTTTTATATATTCTTACTTAAATATATTAATATTATTCATAAATATATATTTTTTACTCAATCAAATAAGAGATGAAAAAACTTTTAGTTTTCATACCTTTAATTTTCTCTTTTATCAAACAATTAAACAGTCATCTTATTTTTATTTTTTATTTTTTTTCTTTTTTCTTTCATTTTTCTTTCCTAGACCAAACATAGTGTTAACTTAAATGTGAGGCATCTATTATCCACGGAGGATGGACTAATCAAAACTTGAAAATCTGCAGCGGAGCTTTCAGAATGATTGAAAAGGAAAGCTCAGCTTTGGAAGTGGTTCCATTAGATGGCCAAGTGAAAAATAACATTTGTTTGAAAAATATTAAGGGCACATAAGATCAATGAGTTTCGGGATACCCTTATATCACGGCTTTAAATTAAATTTATATTATTTTAGCCAATCATCATGTTAAATTTTTTTTTTTTTTTTTAGATAGTTGATTTTGAAAATTTTCGAGAGTTCAGTTTGTAAGTGATATTTTTACTCATGTACATTAACGAGGAGGAAGGACAATGGGCGAAATTTGATTTCACAATCAACTTTAGGAATTTGATTTAGCTAGCGCTTTTTATTATTAAAAATCGTGTATGATTGATTAACCTATATTTGCAATAATTACAAAAAAGTTTTAATTAGAAAAAATAAGGCTATTATAAGAAAATTAAGGATTACGTGTTTATTTATATAAGAAGAAAAAAAATATCCGACATCGTTTTATTTTGGACAATATGATCCAAGTCACCTTTGGTCCCCTTGGTTGATATTACGGTGCACTAACATGAAAGTAACTTGGCACTTGTAGGGTTGTCAACATTAGTGGGATTTAGCAGATCTAGTGACTAGTCCACCTGAAAGTGATAGGACCAAAAGAAAGTGAAGTACACACAGAAGAAACTATTGTTGACTTACAACCTTGATAATATCCTGAAAATGTAATTTAATAATTATTTTTTTTTACAATTAATTTAACAATTAATTTGAACATTTGATAATATGCGTATGATAATTCAAGATTACTCTATAAATTTTTACTAGTGATAAAATCAATGTTTTAACTATTTTTTCGTCTCAACTAGTCGTTAAGCTCATATTATTAGTAAAATTAATTATTCTGTTAATTCTCAAATAGATTAACAATAGGTAAATGAATTTAATCATTCGTTTTGCTTAGACTCAGACCATTGATTGCATGTTTTTATTTTTATTTTTTTAAAAAAAGAAAATACAAACAAAGCCTCAAGGCTTGTATATTTCTATTCTCCTTTTCTCCCCACTAAAAATACTGATTTTCAGCCTTAATATTAAATAACCCTGAAGAAACCTACCTCCTCTATATATCACAGGGATGGTCGGGGGAGAAAACTCCCCACAGTGGGGATCGGGGACGGGAAGCGAGGGGTACTCCCTCCTCCTGCCTTGCCTCATTCCCTACCCACAGTTTACATATTTCCTGTGTTTAGCTAAATTGAATATGTTTTTCCTTTAACATGTTTCTTTATAAATTAATAATATAATTTTAATATTAAAATTGATTTTGAAAAGTCATTTAAGGAAAGAGGGTTAATTTAAAAAAAAAAAGGACTAATTCACTTAAAAATGCAATATCTAACTTAATTAAAAATAATATTCAAAGATATTTCAAATTAATTTATAAAACAATGATAAAAACTAATAACTAGATGTGCGGGCATAAGGCTATGTGAGATGGATGGTACCAAATTTCACGCCCATCCAATAAATTTTCGTGATCAATTATCCAGATCCATTTGTATCCCCATTTTTTTGTTGATAAGTAATATATTTTGTATTTATACGAGTACCAGGGGTACTCGAACCCGATTACACAAAAAAACAAATGCTAAAGGGGACTAAAGATAATTGTTCAACCCAGCTGAGCAGGCTCCCGTTAGGTTGAAAGAATAACTAAAATCCCCAAACAAACCAACCAAGATAGCTTACAATCAATACCAGCCAGAAAACTATGTAAGATTTAAACCATTCAGCCATTACAACAGCAGCACTATGGCATAGAGGAAATTCTCCCAAAAACCTCAAAGACCCAGTACCCACCGAGATACCTGCTAGAAAAACAGACCATTGCCAAAGAACCTCGACAGCACACAAGAATTTTCCAAAGCAACAAAGCAGGACCAGGGCCGGCCCAACACTTTTGGAGGCCTAAAACGAACTCCAAAGTGAGGCCTTTTAAAGAAAATAATAAAAATTAATATATTTTTATTTAAAGTTTATCTTTCGTGCTTTTTGGGATGAGAAATCATTTATTAAATTATTGTAATTGATTTCATTTAACAAAATTTTTTTAATCGATAATAAAGCTAGTCCATTTAATATTTGTTGAGAATTGTCGATCTTAGATAAGATTTTATTAATTTTAGTTTTGAAAAACTTCTTTCTACCGAAGCAACGCTTAAGAGAATCGTTAACATTATTCTATAAGCGATATATGCATTTGGAAAGGAATCAGGCATTATTATATAATTAAGTATGTCAATTGGTGTATCATTTTTCACTTGTATAATTTCTCTTAAAATTTTTAGTTCTATAAATAAATCTAATCCATCAATATCTGAGTTGTCGTTATGTTTTAATGAACGTTCAAGGTTAAGACAATTTTCTTTTCAATTTTCATCATTTTAAATTGTTCAAATCTACTTTGAAATGAGGTTATTGCTTTATCTATTATGTACAAGAAGTAATCAACTTTAAATGATTCTTCGGGAGATTTTACAACTTCACTGTCAATAATCTCATCAAATTGTTTCTTTCTATGAATAATACGTTTTTCACGGAACTTTGGTTCTATATTCATTTCTATAGCATTTTCTTTAGTAGAAATTCAAGCATTTTCAAATCAGCCTTCCCTATATTTTTCAAAAAATGAAATAAGACCTTTCAATTGTTGTATAGCAACATCGATACACATATCATTTGATTGCATATTTTTACTAACTGAGTTTACCGCAAACAATATCCCATACCAAATAGTCATGCCTAATAAAAACTCAAAATTTTCAAGCTCATATAAGTTGCTAAACAATCAGCTTCACTTTTTATTTTAGGTTCGTCATTAACTTCTTGTAATTTCAATAAAGCATCTCTTATTTGTGAAGTTTGAAATCTTAAAGCTTTTACACTTTCAATACGACTTTCCTAACGTGTTTGTGACAATGATTTAAGAGTTAGGCTAGGGATTGGATCTTGTAAAATGTTCCATCTTTTAGTAGATGAAGAAAATATGGTGTATATATATGTTGTAAAAAAATATTATTAAAATAGGTAGTAAAAAAAAAATTTGGAGGCATAAAACCCTAGCTTCACCAGCTTCATCCTTGGGCCAGCCCTGCAAAGCACATGAACCTAAAAGAAAGAGAAGCAATGTCCACAGAGTTCCAACGATCGCAAAACCTCATCTCTATCCCCATCTGTTAAATATAACTCTTATTTATTATGGATAATTCATGCGGGTGTTTATTGGGCCTTCAATTGCAATCCCTAGAATCCCCAACTCTCGAAGACATCAACAATGATAAATAAGAAAATTAGAGGGGAGACCTATATACTCTCGTCTCTCGGTCTAGTTTTTTGTTCATGCATCTGTGTAATAGTATTGAGTAATGTTTTTTTTTAATGGGATAGTATTGAGTAATGTTACCTAGACGTATAAGTTACTTTATACATGTATAGTTCTTTCTATAGATTGCATTTGGTTTTATCAGAATCATAAATATTTCCACTCTAATGCTTTGAGAATAAAAGGAGAAGAGAGAAAGAGGTGATAAAGAGTATGAGAAGAGAAAAAGAGATGAGAAAAAGAATGGATTTTAAAGGTTGTTTGGTAAGAGAGAAATATGAAAGAAAATAGAAGGAGAGAAGTTAAAAAAGATGAGAAAGAATGTACAAAATTACACAAATGTCCCTTCGTAAAAAATCAATATATTATGTAAAAAAAATTATCTACCAAAAAAATTAAAATATCATTTTTATCTTAAATATCTAAATAATACTTTTATGAATTTATAAAAAAAACAATAATTATATTCTATAATAAATATTAATACAATATATTTTTATCATATATACATTTATGGTTTTACTCGTTTTTATTGTGTAAATTTCCTCAATTTTACAACGTGACTTCTTAATGTAAACACACATAATAGCCTTAATCGTTGCGTTAATAATGCTATGTTATGAATAAAAGAAAAAACAAATATGATGCTTATTTAAATTAAAAAAAAATCCAATATACAAAATATAATTTAGTTACAACCATCGTTTTGCCTTGACATCTCAGAATATAGCTTAATTTGGAGATTATGTATGAAATGAATTTCATGCCCCAACATTGTTCCAATTCATGATCTGCAAGGGAGATAAACCTATAAAGGGTAGAAATGTAGAATGGTTGGTTTTCTTCACACACCAGAAAGGAAAAGAAATTGGTGGGTCCCATCCCATGCCATTTTTTTTTCTCTCTCGCTCTTTTCTTTTTGCAACCAAACAAGAGATAAGTGGGTAGCCAGCATTTTAAAGCAAAGTTTTTGTGTGTGGATGGAAAATACGGGCTGAGAGCTCTACATAAACCCATAACGTATTTAACGTGATTGTTCTGAGTTAAGAAATTGTTAACCCGCTTAACAAGTGGACTTGTTAGGTCCAACCGAACAATACTCCGGTCCAATAAAGCTGACTCAGTTTCACAATTTGAATATTACCAAAATTGAATTTCTTAATAATAATATTGATAAACTGGGAGTATTTGTTTTTTTCTTTCTTGATTGACTATGGCCAACTAGCAACACTGATTTTCTATGATTAAATATTGTATCGGCGGTGTAGATTAGATATAACCAATTAAATACTTATTCGTTATTAAAATAATAATTTTAAAAATATTAAATTCTTACTATAATTATTTTACAGCTAGCTTAAAATTTTAATTATTGTGATCAATGAATACATGTTTATACACAAACAAATTCATGGATTGGAATACATGACCTTACAAATAACTCCGCCTTAGGACATAATTCGCTTTTATTCTGATTAACGACTTTTAAGTCATTATTAAAAATGTTTGACTCTTGCAATAAATATCTCAAATGTCATGCATGAAATTATGTACACTTAGTTTTTTTTTTAATGCAAATTATGTACTCTTATTTGATAATATAAAAAAAAGTATAATAAGAATATATCAAAATTAATCTATTAATATATTAAATATGTTTTCCTTGTTATTCAGTATATTTATTGAAACAATTATAACATTTTAAGTTAGAAGATTAGTTGCCTAAAAAAAATTTTAGAAGCTTAGTTGCATGTGAGCAGATGTCTCGTCAGAAGGATAAGCTTTAAGATATGATTTCCAAGTAATGTTCAGCCACATTCCCATAAATGTGGATTTTCTTCATTAAAATTAAAATCAATTTTTTATATATAGAAACGAATTACATATAAATACTATTTATTAGTATGAATATATCATATAAAAAGACACTAATCATGAAATCTGTTAAAGAAAATTGATAAACATATGAACATATATACTATTAACTTGAAGTTTGAAGATTGCTCTGTTATGAGTAGATGCCTCGTTAGATGGGTCAATTTTCAAGATATGAGCTGAGTCATGTCCATCTGTTATTATTTTTAAGTAGCTGCTCCTCAAGGAACTGCATATTTCACTTACAACCCTTTTACCAAAATCTAATTAATTAAATTCCATAAATTGTTAGTTGAATGACTTGAATCAACGGGTGTTTAAAGATAAAAGAATAAAAGCATATTAAAGACTAACATAACACAATTTAAAGGTCATAGTTCAATAACTCTAGTCAAGTGACATTAATTTTTTAGACCTCAAGAATATTTTTTCAATTGAGGAGTCCAAGCTTCCAATTTCTCCGGAAAGGACTTTTCCCCTAGACTAGCCACTATATATACCCCTCTATCAACGTTTGATGTTGTATCCATTTCATCGTGATTTCTTTTCCTTATCCTCTCCCCCTAGATTCTTTGTTGTTCTAGTATTACGTTGCTTCTAAGGATATAAGAAAATGACCATCCTCATTGAGGAGCCTGACCTTGGTATGATTGACTTTTTTTTCTCTTCTCCTCCTTTTAATTTGTATGTATTTTTGCATGTTAACTAAGGTACATGCTATCAGGGTCACAACAATTTGAAGAATCAAATGTGCATTCTGAGGAAACCAATGAACTTGTATTGGATGGTGGATTTCCATTGCCAAAGCTTGTATCACAAAATGAATTTATGGCCCCAGATATCAATGCATTTGGCCATTCCTTCAGGTTTCAATTCCATTTCAAGTCCTTTTACAAATGGACCTTTTTTATTTATAGCTATATGTAAAGGCTTTTTTTTTCAGTTTGGATAAAAAAATGAAATTACTAACATGTGGCAATGTGAATATTTGGAAGAAATTATGATGCAGAAAGCGAAAGGCAAAAAAGTGTGGAGGAATTCTATAGGTTGCAACACATCAACCAGACATATGACTTTGTAAGCAATGTTATTTTTATCACAAACATGTCTCCTCACTAGGCAATTTTATTGGAAGGAAATGCACTGCTGACCAAAATCTCATTTGCTGAATGTATGTAGGTGAAGAGAATGAGGGAGAAATATATGAAATTGGACAAAGCTGAAATGAGCATATGGGAATGTTGTGAGCTGCTCAATGAAGTGGTGGATGACAGTGATCCTGATTTGGACGAGCCTCAAATTCAACATTTGTTGCAGTCAGCTGAAGCCATCAGAAAAGACTATCCCAATGAAGATTGGTTGCATTTGACTGCTCTTATCCATGGTACTAAACTTGGAAACTTTTTTGAATATTTTAATTTTATGCATAAGTTAGCCTAGGCTAAACGATTGTCACTTTGAGATTTCAGGCATATCATCTCATTTGACCTAGCATGGTCACCTTTGCCTACTTAATATTTTAATGCCTATTTTGTGGTGTGTGTGTGACAATGATTTTTGGGTTGTTTCAGATCTTGGAAAGATTCTTCTCCTTCCTAGCTTTGGGGAGCTTCCTCAATGGGCTGTTGTTGGTGAGAATTATTCCTTAAACCCCATTTGAATTCCATTTTTTTGTTCAACTTCCAATTAGTATTGAGCTTTTTGAATTCAACAATTCAACTGAATGGTTAATGACATATTTGCAGGAGATATATTTCCTCTTGGCTGTGCCTTTGACGAATCAATTGTCCACCACAACGTAACTATTTTCTCTTAAGAAGCCTATTAAAGAAAATACTTTTTCATCTTAAATGATCAATAACATAAATTTCATTCTTGCCACAGTATTTCAAGGACAACCCGGATTACGAAAATCCAGTTTTTAACACTAAAAATGGGATCTACACTGAAGGATGTGGACTGAACAACGTAATGATGTCATGGGGACATGATGATTATATGTATTTGGTAAGTCGATATAATATTATAACATGCATGTTTTATACTTTATATATAGTTTTATAGCATCTTATTTAAGATGCATGTATGTAATGAATGGTTGCACTCGAATCTGCAGGTTGCTAAGGAAAATGGCACCACTTTGCCTTCAGCGGCATTGTTCATTACCAGATATCACTCTTTCTATCGTAAGCATTTTTATTATGTGCTATCCTTTCTATGTAAACTTGTAATTAGGCAATCTTTGTCCAACAAATATAATGATTGCAATTTTCAACATTTAACCTTGCAGCTTTACATAAGGAAGGTGCATATACTCACTTGATGAATGAAGAAGATGTAGAGAATTTGAAGTGGCTCAAAATATTTAAGTATGTTTGTATGTTTTAACTTTGATAGATATATTTGTGCACATCTTTGGCAACTGTTTACATTACCTTTTGTATAATTTTGTACAGCAAATATGATCTCTACAGCAAGAGCAAGGTTCAAGTTGACATAGAGAAAGTTAAGCCATACTATCTATCACTCATTGAGAAGGTGAGGTTAAATTTGAATCATTTTGATGATTTGGTTAAAATGATTTTTAGTTTTTGTCCTATCGTTTTTATATATGGGGAATTCTTGATGTTCTTTAATTTTGTGCCGGCCGGGTTTTGCAGTATTTCCCAGCAAAGCTTAAATGGTGAACCTAAAAGGGATCCTGGTGAAGAGCATGAAGGAGATTTGGATTCTATTTACTCTGTTGAGTGATTAATAAAATTGTTTGAGATCAAAGCATTATTTTGGACGAGCATTCGAGTAATAATTAATTATGTTGTAATGCATTCATTTATTTACAATCAATAAATATTTAATTTCCGTATTATTCATATTTTATGGTTCAAATGATATATTTAATTTGTGTATAGAGAACTGTTGTACTCAACTCCTGTGTCAAACTCTGTCTCATCCAATTAAAATGTGACAAGTATTCATCAATTTTGATATAAGAAATGAGACATGAATTTGGGATAAAAAATATATATCATAATTTGAAAGGTTCTAACTCCTAAGTGATACACTTATTTGCATCATCGATAATAACTTTTAAATTGAGATTTGCTCAAACAGTTATCTAATAATTAAATAATACATCAACATGTACAACGTTGCATGTATTTGTTTTAAATTTTGTTGAACGTCAACTTCAAAAATCCTCCATTTAAAGTTCCGTTCAAAGAAAGATTTAAAATTGAGCTTTGGGAGAAGTGACATATTGTGTCTTGGGAAGCTGCATTTTCCCATGGGCGTTAGTAGGGATGTCAACGGGGCGGGGCGGGCACGGATAGCACTCTCCCGCTACCCGCCCCGTCGGGGGAAAATCATGCCCGTCCCCACCCGTTACCCGAGCGGGTACCCGCTAGACGGGTATTTAACGGATACCACGGGTACCCACGGATATCACGGGTACCCACGGATTTAAACCCACAGAAACACCTGATCAACAAATCCAAAAGACAAACCCCACTGACATCCAAAATTAATTCCAAAGAAACAAAAAAATTGGTTCCTGCATTACAAATTAGACCGTTGCAGCAAAAAAGAGGTGCTAAGCCTCTCAAAGATTGTAGCAAAATTAGATTCAAATCGCTAAACCAAGATAACATGAAAACACAGAGGTGGAGGGGATGTCGTCGCTGCTTCAGTGGTGGGCGGAAGGGGGCGGACGCCGTTGCCCAACCAGAACTCCGACATGGTGGGCGAAAGGGGGAGGACATCGTTGCCGTGTCACAGTACAGTTCGAACGTGGTGCCACCGTAGTGGGCGGGTGAGCAGAGAACGATGACGGGATTGAGAGGAGAACGGTTGGCGGAGTTGTGTCGTCTCCGGTGGAAGGCGTGCCTGGAAGCGTCATGGGAAGGAGTGAGAGGATGGTGGACGATGGGTCGTGTTAGATCTGGTGGACGAAGCAAGTTGCACAGTGGGGTCAAGTGATGTTGCGAAGAAGAAGGTTCGGGATCACAAGCTCAGGTCGAAGGAAGAGTGAATGTGAAGGTTGGAGTCTTGGAGATCTTGATTTTAGGGTTCACAAATAGAAATGTTAAGAGTGAAATGGTGATTCAAGAGAGAAACGAGAGTGACGGTGAGGCAGTATATAACATGTGGACATTTAAGTATTTTCACTGTCGGGCATGGGTATCCGCAGGTACGGATACCTCAATACCCGTCCCCGCCCCGTTAATAAACGGGTAATGAAAATATCCGTTTATTTTATCCGCGGGTATCCATCAAGCCCCCCGCCCGTCACGGATTTTACCCGCGGATATCCGCGGGTACGGGTAAAATTGCCATCCCTAGGCGTTAGGGGTACCTAAAATAGATAACAAAGGGATGTATGTTGTCACACATATCTTGAATGGTAGTTCCATCCGAACGAATCATAATAATAAGAATATTGGACAGGGGGCAAATGTATTAGCATTTCAACAAGAAACAAATCTGTGCATATAGAAAGAACTAGTGTAGTCTACCCGTGCAACGCACGGATAAATATTCTTGCAAAATAAATTATTATAATATTTAATTTAAATCCCGTTGTAATTGTTATTTTTATTTTGAAATATAATTATATTATATTTTATTGATTGAAACAAAATACTTAAATTATTCACACTATAATTATATTATACTAATATTAGTAATTAGTTCGTTTCTAAAATCTTTGAACTTGATAAATGAACCAATGATCATCGGGTTTGATTTGGTTCGGTTCAGATCCTGACACACAAAAATATGAACCAATTTAATTGGTTCGGTTCAGATTTTTGGGTTCATCAAATTATTGGTTCGGGTCTCACACCCATAAGCTTTCCCGAAGAACACAGTAGCTTTGTTACCTTTCATGGTTAAAAACATTTAAAAACAAAAATATATAAACTTTAGAAAATCAAAAATAAAATAATATAAAAATTCAAACCTATCAAAATTGGTCCAGTTCGGACCCGAAAATATTAATTAAAATATATAAATATAAATATATATGAATAAAAAATATAAAAATATTAACATAATAAAACATTAAATTTTATATAAATATAGAAATATACTAAATATTAAATATTAGTATTAGTATATATGTATATATAAATATTAAAATATAATAATTGGTTCGGTTCCAAAATCCATGAACCTGATACCTGAACCAATGATTATCGGGTTTGATTTGGTTTGGTTCAGACCCTAACACAAAACAATACAAATCAATTTAATTGGTTCTGTTCAGATTTTGGGGTTAATTAAATTATTGATTCAGGTCTCACGTCCCTAAACTTTCCCGAAGAACACGATAATTTTGTTACCTTTCATGGTTAAAACTTTAAAAACAAAAAAAAAATAAACTTTAAAAAGTAAATAATAAAATTATATAAAAATCTGAACCAATCAAAACTGATTCGGTTTGGTTTGGTTTAATTAGTACCCGAAAATATATATATATATATATATATATAAATAAAATATATATAAAAAGATAAAAAATAATAAACTATAAATTATATATAAATATTAAAATATTAATATATACATATATCTATGTATAAATATTAAAAGAGTCCACAATCTGACACATTTTATTATTATTATCTACTTTTAGTTTTTACCGTTACAAAAATAGTAAAAGTGGAATTCACAATCATATTGTAGTATTGATGATGATGATGATGATGATGATAATCTATGTAAACAATTTAAGCAAATAAGTCTTTTTAAAAAAATTAAAAATCCCAAAAAATATATGATAACACCTCACCAAGAAAGAGATCACCATTGCTAAGTGATAAAAAAATATATGTATAATATATATATATATCCCGAAGAACACGGTAGCTTTGCTACCTTTCATGACTAGAACATATAAAAACAAAAAAATATATAAATATTAAAATAATAAAACATTAAATTCTATATAAATATAGAAATATAATAAATATTAGTATATATGCATATATAAATATTAAAAAGTCAATAATAAAATAATATAAAAATCCGAACCAATCAAAACTGGTTTGGTTTGGTTTGGTTTGATTTGATTTAGTTAATAACCGAAAATATATATATATATATATATATATATATATATATATATATATATATATATATATATATATATATATATATATATATAAAGACATATATAAAAAGATAAAAAATATTAAACTATAATTATATATAAATATTAAAATATTATAAATACTAAACATTAAAGTATATATATTAATTTTAAAATATATATAAATATTAAAATTTTAAATTAAATTTTTAAATATATATTTTTTTTCTAATTATTTTAAATAATTTTGTTTTTTAATATATATTTTTCCTTTTTTTCTATTTTTAAATTTTTTTTTATAATTAATTTTTTTTCTAATTTTTTAAATATTTTTTTTCTAATCATTGAGAGATTGCCTTATTTGACTCCCAAAATATTGTACCTTTACCGGTTTGTAAATATCTTTAAACAAAAAAATATGTAAATTTTAGAAAATAAATAAAAATATAATTAAAAAAAATTTATAACTTGACATGTGGCTTGCACCATTGTGCTACACTAAAATCAGCATTTCCCCTTATTAATTAGTATAAATATAGATTTATTATTTAAAATAGAAAAAAAAAGCAAGGATGTAGCCAAAAAAAAATTATGAATAAGTTTGCCTCTATTTATGTCAATTCAGAGATTGTCGTGTTTGATTCCCAAAACATTGTACCTTTACCGGTTTGTAAATATTTTAAAACAAAGAAATATATAAATTTTAGAAAATAAAAAAAAATTCCATAACTTGACATGTGGCTTGCACTATTGTGCTACACTAAAATTAGCATTTCCCTTAAAAAACAAAATTAGAAGAATAAAATTAATTATAAAAATTATTTAAAATGATTATAAAAAAAAATATTTTTAAAAAAATTAGGGAAAAAAATATTTTAAAAAAAAGATTAGAAAAATAAAGTTAATTATAAAATAAATATTTTAAAAAAATAGGAAAAAAATAATTCGGAAAAAAATATTTTACAAAAAAAATAGAAAAAATATAATTATTTACAAAAAAAAAGAATATTGGGAAAAAAATAATTAGAAAAAAATAATGTTAAAAAAATAAAAATAAAAATAATTATAAAAAATATTTTTAAAAAATTAAAAAATTGAAAAAAAATAATTCGAAAAGGAAAATGTAAAAAAATTAGAAAAAAAAATCAGGGAAAAAAATACTTAAAATAAAATCAGGGAAAAAAAATTAGGGAAAAAAATATATTAAAAAAATTAGAAAAATAAACGTAATTATAAAAAAATATTTAAAATAATTAGAAAAAATCTATATTTTAAAAAAATTAAAAAAGTAGAAAAAAATAATTATATAAAATATATTTTAAAAATTATAAAAATAAAATTAATTATAAAAATAAATATTTAAAAAAATCTGAAAAAAATAAATCGAAAATAAATTATTAGGAAAATATTTTAAAAATTAAAAAGGAAAAAGGAGGCTCCGGCACATGTCCGTCGCTGTCGCGCTAAAAAATAATTGTATAATATATATATTTATAATATTTATTATTAGTTAATAAAATAAAATAAATACATAAATGGATAAAATATAATAAACAATAGCTAAAATAATGGTAAAAATTCATAGGCTTGACACCTCAATGTTAATGTTGTGCTACAGTAACATTGAGGTTCAGCCTTTATATGTTATAGATTGGTCCTTTCCGGTTTCATGCTCTCGAAGTCGCAACCCCAAGTCTATGTTGTTTGTTTATACAACTCCATTAGCTTTTTAGGGGCGTTTGATAGAAATATTCTTTATAGTTTATTTTGAATTTTAATTTGAAAATCCAAATTTTCATGTTTGATATATTTTTTAATTTCAAAAAATATATTTTCAGAAAGCTAACATTTCAAGAGTATTTTTTGATAGTTTCCCTTAAAAAGATGCCCATGGTAGGAGGTGAGAATCCTAATTTTCCATGAACATCAGAAAATTTTAATTATATCTCAATTTCATATGTACAATAGTGATATTATGTTAAAATATATTTTATTTGGTGGAAAAGAATCCTATATAAATCAAGACATACAAATACTAGTCTACACTAATTGTTAAAGATTATTTAATTTTTATCAAATTCATGCTTTTTATTTTTATTTACAATTAATCTATATTTAAGAATATTGTTTTTAAAATAATACTAATATTTCTGGTAAAGATACCTTTAAACCAATCATGAGAATAAAAAATCCCAAGTAACATTCTATTGAATATTTAAGGCCTACCAAACATATTTTTACCATTTTCATGAATCATGATTTTCTGGAAACGATGATCACAGGAAATTTAATTTAATTTTTTTTGATGAAAATCACAGGAAATTTTTTTTGTGCCAAATGACTTTAACGTTTATATTATTTATTTACATATAGATAACAATGGTATAGTACTCTGAAAACATTAGTCACCAAGACCCAATATTAATATCAGAAACTAGGCCCATACCGCTTTACAAAAAACAAAAAAAGAAACTAGGCCCATACCCACATCTCATGCACATCTATGCTTTTCGTTGAATTCTAATCCCCGACCCGTTAGATGATATATATGGGCCCAGATTATAAATCCCGTGGCCCGGGCCTCATGTTTGGACATGTGAAGGCATCTGAGTCAGCAAAGCATGACGTAAGAAACAAACAAGACAAAGAGTCAATAGTGGAACAGTTATTATTATTTAAGAACACAAATAGAACAACAAACAAGGTGGCCCACATCAGAGCCACGTGTTCTGTTCAGGTTTTCCCCTTATTCTTCTTCCTCTTCTTCTCTTTTTCTGTCAGTCACTGGTCTCTCGCTTTTTCTGCACTAACTCCATTTCCTTTTTCACCTTTTCTGGCTTCTTACCATTTTCTTCATCATCGTTATTCTTATCCACTAAGATTTCTCATTCCTTATTCCAATTCACCGAACCCTTCTTCTCCCACCTACCCTTTTTGCTATTTAACACAACCCATTTCTCAAAAATCAATCTTTTCCTTTCTGTTTTCACTTTCAATTTCTCCCCAAAACCCTACACAGTTCTTGATATACCCTTTTACAATTACCTCTTTTAGTGAAGAGTTTTCCTCTTTTTTAATGGCTAACACTCTTCACAAACCCTATTCATTCATCCTAACCACCCTTTTCATACTATACCTAACTTTTGCCTTTTCTTTTGCTTCTTCGGATCATGAATTCTCTATTTTCGATTCTGATTTCGACTCGTTCTACGGCGATTACACTCCTCCGTCGCCGCCGCCTCCGCCGCCGCTGCCGCACCCTCCGTCTCCCTCTTGCCAAGAGGGTCTCAACGGAACTGGGTCTCTTGCCACCACCTGCGATCTCAATTCGAGTTTGGTTTTTGATAGAGATGTGTATATAGAAGGAAACGGAAGCTTGCACATACTTGGAGGTGTGAATTTGAGTTGCCCCGTTTTGGGTTGCGTGATTTTGATTAACGTGAGTGGGGAATTCAGTTTGCAAAGTGGTGCAGTGATAACTGCTGGCACGGTATCTGTGGTGGCTCAAAATGCAAGCTTGCTTGATGGGTCGGTGGTAAATGTCACCGGTTTGGCCGGTGAACCGCCGGCTCAGACCAGCGGCACGCCGTCGGGGACGCAGGGTGCCGGTGGAGGACACGGTGGGAGAGGTGCCTCTTGTGTCTCGGATAATACTAAGCTGCCGGATGATGTTTGGGGTGGGGATGCATACTCTTGGTCCTCACTGGATAAGCCATGGAGTTATGGGAGTAAGGGTGGGACAACTAGTAAAGATGAGAAATATGGTGGGGAAGGAGGTGGCATAATCTGGTTTCAAATAATTGATTCTATAGAAGTGTCTGGGGATCTCTTGGCAAATGGAGGTGATGGTGGGATCAAGGGTGGTGGTGGTTCTGGTGGCAGCATTTATGTTAAGGCTCATAGAATGTAATGTGTCTTTGCCTTTTTTTAAATTTCAATGCTGCATCTTGTAAATTGATTATGATCATATTTGGGTTTATCATATTAGTGATTGCCTCTGGTAATCACTAATATGCTGTTGTAGGCTTGTAGCTGTTACTTGCTTTTGCTGAAATGCATTTGAGTAAAATTGGTGGTTTCTCTTCATTTTGCTGGTGTAATTCTTGTGAGTTATTTGGATTGCTAGTGTAAAGGTGCTCTGCTGTATTTGATTTCAGCAATCATGAGTAGTTGTAGTTGAGTTTATATGCAAAATTTTACAACTTTCTGTTTTTCAATTGTGGTGTGGATTGTGGAATGTTAAATAACTATTTGCAGAGCAGTTGCATGAACTCAGCTTGTCACAAATATGAAAATGTTAAACAAACCAGTTCCTTCATTTCACGAGCTTCAACGATTCTCCATTTCTATGTGTAATTGGAGATAGCTTGGGCTCATAAAATAGTTTGCCACTAACTACATCCTCTGCAAAGTGCAGGACTGGAACTGGCACAATCAGTGCTACTGGAGGGGGTGGGTTTGCTGGTGGTGGAGGTGGAAGAGTTTCAATCGATGTCTTCAGCAGACATGACAATACGAAATTCTTCATTCATGGTGTGATACAGTGATTATTGTTGCAAATATGCAGTGTCTTGACTCCTTATCACTTTAATTTTAGAGAAGATTTTTCTTCTAATAGGTGACAAATTATTGTTGTTAAGAAAAATAAGTACTTGTTACAAAAAGATCATTCGGTTGTTTGCAGGAGGAGCGAGTCTTGGATGTTCTGGCAACGCTGGTGCTGCAGGGACATATTATGATGCTGTTCCTCGGAGTCTTACTATTTGCAATTATAACTTGTCTACACTAACTGATACACTACTGTTAGAGTTTCCTAAGGCTCCTCTTTGGACAAATATTTATATCCAGAATCAGGCCAAGGCATTGGTTCCTTTATATTGGAGTCGTGTTCAGGTGATTGAAATACTGAGCCAAGGAAACAATGTATTAATTATTGGAAAAAAGAAAGGAAATTTTTGAATAGAAGAGAAAAGTGAGAAGTGTAATATAAGGAGGACAAAAGAAAACTCTTTATAAGCATTCAGAAGACGAAGATAGCCAGTAGTTAGTTACTACTGGAATTTTAAATGAACTTTAAGTTGCTTGATTCAAGGCACTGCATGTTACCCTTTTTCGTTGGCCTATTGTTATTATAACTTTTCTGTTCTGGAATTGCATTTGAAATAATTACCATGAATTAGTAGACAATAGGCAAGGAAAATTTGATATAATTAGTAATTAGTAATAGTTGGTTTTTATACTTCTAAAGGAAGTTTATGTTAAATGATTTGGATTTTGGAGGACTATATATTGTGGTTTTCAATGTCATATTTTTTATCATCTCAATTAAGATTTGAAGAATAATAGCCTGAAATACTTTGTATTTTTATTAACTTACAGGTTGGTGGACTAATTCGTTTGACTTTTGGTTCTGTTTTAAGCTTTGGCCTTGCTCATTATGGTTCCTCAGAGTTTGAGTTAATGGCAGAAGAGCTTTTAATGAGCGACTCTTCGATCAAGGTAAGTAGAACTAGAAGGCTTCTTTTTCTATTTTCTTAGAATAGTACTTTTTCACTAGGACCTTTATTACTTTTGTGTGCTGCTTCGTTGTTTGACTGGCTGGGTGTAGACCATGAACTGCCGATATTAGGTTTTCTATTTATGTCTTTCCCTTTTCAAATTTTATAAGAAACCATATCCTACAAACTGAAACAATCTTAAAGTTCTCTGTTGCCTTACTGATGGAGGTGGTAGTGCTAACTGATGTCCATCTTTATATTTTTCCATGGTTTAATATTTAGGATGGTAATGGTAATTTAAAAGATTTATACTGTCTTCCCTTTCATTTTCTTTTGCCCTTCTTTTTATTTTTTGAATTAGATATATGGGGCTCTTCGTACATCTGTCAAGATTCACCTGATGTTGAATTCCAAGATGCTTATAGATGGTAATGGTGATTCACTTGTTGCAACATCCTTACTTGAAGCTAGCAACTTAGTAGTTCTCAAGGTAGTTATCCTTTGCATTCTTCTCATTTACAGCTGAACCTTAATTTGTATTGCTTTCTATGACATGCTTCCCCATGTTGTGGTGATCAGGATTCATCTGTTATTCATTCTAATGCAAATTTGGGAGTTCATGGACAAGGGTTTTTGAACTTGTCTGGACCTGGAAATTTGATTGAAGCACAACGTCTGATTTTGTCATTATTTTATAGTATCAATGTAAGTTGAAGTCTCATATTGAAGTTCTTATGCTTTACTGTTTCTCTAGAACTATTTAAATGACAATGAAAGAATGTTCACTTTTCTCTATCTTGACATAATATTTACGCACACCTGTTATGTAACACGGGACAGTCATGTGCTTCACTTTTATGGAAGTTCTTGTAGAAAGCTTATGTAATATTAGGTCGGCAGCTGAAGAATTAGGAATTTTTAAGCAAAGAGTTAGTGTTTAATAATATCATAAAGGATTTTCAAATTTGGAGGATTGAAGGTTTAAGGCACAATATTTTGTATCCAAATTTGGTATTACGAACTTAGGTTGGCAGTTGAAGAATTAGGGGAGGATTTAATATTTTTGCTGTTTGAAGGTTTAAGATTGGATATATTTTGTATTCAAATAGGTGACTGATGATAAAGACCATGCCAGGGCTATTTGGGTGCTGCAAAGAGTGGCATGGAAGTTGATTTAGTGTTGAATAGCAATAGCAATAGGTTTAGGACAAATTAAGAGATTACTGGGTTAAAATACTAGTCAACATTCCGTTTGAAGCCGTTCTTTCTAATTGAAGCCGTTCTTTCTAATGTAGAAAATTCAGATGAATTATGTTAATTGAATTAAGACTTCTTACATAATTTTTTCTATGCCATTTTATGTTGAGCTTTAATAGTTTTAAACTATATAAAGAACCCACTAAATTTCTGTTTTTTTATGGGTTCAAATATTGACTATGTTAAAGCAAAGAAGTTTGAATTTGTTAAATATGTAGGTCAAGACAATGATATACAGGCATGCTAACCTGCAAGAATTGACATTGATAACTTACATATTGTCTTCTTGTTCTTTGTATATTTATTTGACTTGGGATTTCTCTTCAAAATGATTTATCGACCTTTAATATGTCCTACTATATTATTATCCCTGTACTAATTCAATAATTGTCATCTTTGAAATGCAAAGGTTGGGCCTGGATCTGTTCTAAGAGGTCCTTTAGAGGCTGCTGGTGATGATATGTAAGTTTATGCATCTCATAATAAGAAAGCTTTAGCATGCAATTATTTATTCGGTTTAATATTTTCTTTTCTTTTCTTTTTTCTTTCTTTCTTTTTCTTTTTTGTGGACAGTGGTAGTACACCACAACTCTACTGTGAAGTTGAAAATTGCCCTGTGGAATTGTTTCATCCACCTGAAGATTGTAATGTGAATTCTTCATTGTCTTTCACTCTTCAGGTTTTTATCAGCCCATTCAAAACCTAAATCATTGTATTGGCAGATCATCTTTATATCAAGGATAATAATTGTCGTGGCTTGCTACTGCAGATATGTCGGGTTGAAGTTGTGCTTGTTGAAGGCACAATAACTGGCTCTGTTGTGCACTTTCACTGGATTAGAAATGTAGATGTCCAATATTCTGGAGTAATCAGTGTATCTGGGCTGGGTACTGTAATTTCTTCTAAATCCTATCCCCTTACCGAATTTCGTACATCACTTGATGGTTTTCAATGCTCTATTATATTCTTATTTTGACCATTTGCAGGATGTACTGGTGGGTTGGGTAGAGGAAGGTATATTGAAAATGGTATTGGTGGTGGAGGCGGGCATGGAGGATATGGTGGCGATGGATATTATAATGGAAGTTTCATTGAGGGTGGTACTACATATGGGGATGTTGATTTGCCATGCGAACTTGGTAGTGGCAGTGGAAATAATAGCTTAGCTGGTGCAACCGCAGGTGGTGGCATTATTGGTAAGTTTTGAATTAAAAATTTGGCTGTGGCAAAACAAAATATGTTGCTTAACATTCTTAGGTGAAATAGATGCTTTTATATAAATAATTGTTATCTTGACTTTGGCAGTTATGGGTTCATTGGAGCACTCATTGTCTAGTTTGACTCTGGATGGTTCACTTAGAGCTGATGGTGAAAGTTTTGGAGAAGGCATAAGAGAGCAGGGTGGTGGGATTACTTCAGACATTGGTCCTGGTGGTGGCTCTGGTGGAACTGTTCTTTTATTTGTTCAGACATTGGCACTTGGTGATTCTTCTATAATCTCAACTGCTGGAGGACAAGGTAGTCCTAGCGGTGGTGGGGGTGGCGGTGGAGGAAGGATTCACTTTCATTGGTCTAATATTCTAGTTGGAGATGAATATGTCCCTTTAGCAAGTGTTAACGGAAGCATTATTACTGGGTTTGTATATGCCAAAGGCTACTTATTAGAATCCACTGCATTTGTACTGTGCATGTGTCTGGAGAATTGTTTGATTGTCCCAGTTCATGAATTATTTGATTCTCTGAGTTAGAAGCAGTTTCGTGCAATTAAATTATTTTTAGGCATGACATTGCTGGGTATGGGTATTGCATATGATTCAGTCGGCTCGTGGCTTCTTGGATAAAGCCAACGGGTTTCTAACACTGAAGACCAACCAATGTTACCCTTTCTAGAAAAGTATCTATGAATCAAGTAAGTTGGGTGTTATGATAAATTTGTGTATACTTGAATATATGACACAGTAGGAGAAACCGGGAAATAAGATAGAGCATTAAATCATTTGCTCTCCTTTTTCATCAGGATTTGCAGGTAGCTGATTGTGTAACAACTAACAAATGACCTTTGTTGAAGTTAAGTTTTGGCCAACTAACAGATCAATGGATTTTATTTTATTTTATGACCTTTATTGAAGTTAAGCTTGGGCCAACTGGCAGATCAATGGATTTTATTTTATTTTATATTTTTAATTTTTGCTCCTGTAGTTTTTCTATATGAAAAGGATTTAGCTCCTCTAAAGTGAGAAAGTAATGGTTTATTTACCTTTGGATCATTTAGTGGGTTGAGATCTCTATGCATTTTATCAAATTAAGGGTGAATACAACCTTACTTTCTCACTTTAGAGGAGTTAAATCCGTCGACTGTTGTAAATGACATATATCACCCAGTAGATATCGACCTTACCTTTTAACACTCTGTTTTTTTTTTTTGGGTTGCTTTTAGCTACTGCAAGATGTGTGGATGTGTGTGCTGCTGCATATGTGCATAAACTTTCATCTACCAAGAACATTCTGATTGAGTTTTAATTTCTGATTTCAGAGGAGGATCTGGTGGAGGTCAGGGTCTTCCAGGAAAAAATGGATCTATCAGTGGAAAGGCTTGTCCCAGCGGGCTTTATGGTATCTTTTGTGAGGTAGATGGACAATCATCCTTCACAATTTTCGGTAATGTTATTTGTGTAGTTGGAATAGGATATAGAAAAGGTAGGTGGCTTGACGTCATGAACTTTGGTTCTGTGTGATCTTTTGCTGTTTACTCACATATTGTTTGGCCAATATAATTTTTTTAATTCCTGTAGTTATAGTTGAGATGAGATTTTAAAGGTCAACTCCTCAGTTGCTTCCATTTTAATTTTGTATTGCAGGAATGCCCTGTTGGTACTTTTAAAAATGTCACTGGGTCTGATAGAGCTCTTTGTCATGATTGCCCGGCCCATAAGCTTCCACATCGTGCCATATATGTTTCTGTTCGAGGTATTTTTGATAGCTAAGTTTGCTTTCATTACACTTGAAGGGAAGAGTAATGGCTAAGCTATTTATGTGCATGCCGCATGCTTAAGGTTTCCTGAATAGTATATGGTCTCATATTCTTTCAAGCCTTTGGCTGGTGCACGCGTAATCCTATTTTAGTATGATAAAATTTATTGCATAATTTTTAATTGATTAGATTTCCATTTCCTTTTCAATAGGTGGTGTGGCAGAAACTCCTTGTCCATACAAGTGCATATCTGATAGATATCACATGCCAAACTGTTATACAGCATTCGAAGAGTTGGTATACACTTTTGGAGGGCCATGGCTCTTTGGTCTTCTTCTCTTAGGTCTCCTTATCCTGCTTGCTTTAGTTCTCAGTGTTGCACGAATGAAATATGTTGCTGGGGATGAGTTACCAGGTCTTGTGCCTGCTCGAAATGACACTCGATTGAACCACTCTTTCCCTTTTCTGGAATCACTGAATGAGGTCCATAACCAACTTCTTCCTTGTGAATCTCATGAAGACTCACCACCTTTCAAACTTGTTTCAACATTACTGTCCATTTTAACTTCATATTCCTATGACTTGTCAGATTATTGAAACAAATAGAAGTGAGGAATCTCAGAGTCATGTGCACAGGTTGTATTTCCAGGGCCCGAACACTTTCAGTGAACCTTGGCATCTACCTCATTGTCCTCCAGAGCAAGTAAAAGATATTGTGTATGCCCCTCTTTCTATAAAATATAGTGGATCATCATTTAGTGCAAGCAATATCTATGCACACTGTTTGTGCGAGATGCTTTTAGTTCATGTTATGCACTAAACTTGATCTTTTAACTAATAAGTACATATATCATTCGTATTGCAGTTATGAAGATGCCTTCAATAGATTTGTGGATGAGATTAATAGTTTAGCTACTTATCACTGGTGGGAAGGGTCTATATACAGTATCCTTTGCGTTGTCGCTTATCCCCTTGCATGGTCATGGCTACAAAGGTGTCGGAGAAAGAAATTGCAGCAACTTAGAGAATTTGTTCGATCAGAGTATGATCATGCTTGCTTGCGTTCTTGCCGTTCACGAGCACTTTATGAAGGGCTGAAGGTCATTCACGTTTAATTTTATGAATTTGTTCCCTTTCCCTATTTGGGGGTTTGGCTTACTGAATTTATGTGATGGGACCCACGGAGAGAAGGGCTCAAATGAAGCAACTTATGGGCTGGGAATGAACCTTTTTTGGTTTATTCTTTTGCCTTGCCAAAGAAAGGGATTATCATTTTTGTTAGAATCGTTCAGTGTTATACTGGTATTCACTAGTATAGTTACTCTATAATATTACAGGTAGCTGCAACATCTGATCTGATGCTGGCATATCTGGACTTCTTTCTTGGTGGGGATGAGAAAAGACCTGACCTGGCTCCTCGTCTTCATCAAAGATTTCCTATGTCTATCATTTTTGGCGGAGATGGAAGTTACATGAGTCCTTTTTCTCTTTATAGTGATAATATTCTTACCAGTATCATGAGTCAGGTTTGTTCAGCTCAAAATCTAGCTTTTCTGTGAAATGTTGACAAACACTCCTGGATGTTTATTTAGTTGGTTGATTATTATATTTGTCTGCTCTCCAGTCTGTTCCACCAACTATATGGTATCGATTAGTGGCTGGTCTTAATGCTCAACTACGCTTAGTTCGCCGTGGACATCTAAAAATAACTTTCGGCCCTGTTATCAGTTGGCTTGATGTATATGCAAACCCTACGTTGGCTAGATATGGTGTGCGTGTTGATCTTGCCTGGTTCCAACCCACAGCTTCTGGATATTGTCAATTTGGGCTTGTAGTACATGCTGCTGGGAATGAAAGCACGTCGCCATCATGGGAAGGCTATGATGATTCAAGAATAACTGAAAAGCAGTCATGGTAATGCTAACTTATTATTTCTTTTTTTGAGTTTTACGAATGTAAGACTAACTTCCCATTCTTTGTTATGTGCAGTTTCCTTAGAAGTCCCAGAAATCCAGTTCATCACATGAATGGCAATGAACACCTGATGATGCCTAGAAGGATTTCTGGTGGGATATTGCATGCCAAGAGCCTAAGAACACTTAAAGAGAAGAAAACTATATATTATCCCTTTGCTTTCATTATTTATAATACCAAACCTGTTGGTCATCAGGTATTAAAATATTTTCCCTTCTCAACTTTACTATATGTCTGGTTAGTCTCCTTGCATGCTTGTCTGACTCTTTTGTATCATTGCAGGATCTAGTTGGTCTGCTTATCTCTATACTACTTCTGGGAGATTTTATATTAGTATTGCTTACTTTACTTCAGATGTACTCACTGTCGTTGCTGAGCTTCTTCTTAGTTTTATTTGTCCTTCCTCTTGGTGTACTATTTCCATTTCCATCTGGAATCAGTGCTTTGTTCAGTCAAGGACCTAGAAAATCAGCTGGGCTTGCTCGGTTGTATGCTTTGTGGAATCTTACGTCCTTAGTCAATGTTGTAAGTTGTTCTAACACTAATGGTTTTAATTATTTTTTAATGTCAAGCAATAGTTACAAGTGTGTCCTTTACTGAATGATGAGTGAGGTTCCTCCAAAGTAAACTTATTTCTAAAATAAGAAAGTAATGTATTCGTCCTCAATTTAATAAAATGCAACCCGCTTAATAACTAAAGGTGGATGCATCTTTAAGATAAGCTCACTTTAGAAGAGTTTCTTTCCCAGAATGGAATCTGCATACTTCTAATATTTAATGCATAGTCGCACACGGCTGATAAGCTTCAAGTATTTATTTTAACCTTTACTGTAAAATCTCTTATGAAACAGGTAGTTGCCTTCTTCTGTGGATTTATTCATTATATAGCTCATTCAAATAACAAGCTCTCCAACTTTCAATCCTGGAATTTTAGTTTGTAAGTAACTCTTACCATCTGCCACAGTAATGATTGTAGCAATTAATGAAAATTGCTTCTACACATGAATTTAAAGACACTGTTTGACAACTTTGCCTGTGTCTTTGTACTATGCTGGGTGAATGCAGGGATGAAAGTGAATGGTGGATGCTTCCTTCTGGTCTGGCCCTGTGCAAAATTATTCAAGCTCGTCTTGTTGATTGTCATGTGGCTAACCAGGAAATACAAGATCCCTCATTGTATAGCACTGACTCTAATGTCTTCTGGAATTCTTGAACAATGTATCTTTTCTCTACATTTTCCTTACCCTTCTGTATATTTTCATAGTGTAGAGCTTAATTGGGTGGGAACAGCCACATTGAGTGGGATTGTGTATATTGTATCATGTTAGGGAAGTTTCTGTTAGATTTGAACTCAATAATCATATACAGCATACTATCATAAAATCTTAATTGCGGAAATATCATAACCATATCACTTTGTTATGTATGAAGTGCACTGATTACACAATTTCTGTTTGATGAACAGTTATAGAATAATTGTACTTTTGAGATGAGAATTTTAGGGAATTTAGCCCTTTTGTAAAGGTTGGCAGTTCTTACTCTCTGTGACTTGTCTCCGCAAACTGATTAACTTCTGCTAGGGTATGTTTGGATGGATGACAACTAATGGAATGACATGATAAATTTTATAAAGGGAATGATGCAGAGATAGTTTAAACTGGCTGTCAATACTTAAAGCTTTTTCATAACAAAGGTGGTGTGTAGGGATATTTATTAAAAATATAAATTAAAAAAGATATGTTTAAAATGTAAAATGATGAGCATGATACTTAAGCTACTAACATTTGAATTTGAAATAAAAAAAGGTATGAATTTGATATTTAAGAAGGAAATTAGACTTTTCATCTTTTATTCTATTTTTCAAGATTTCATTTGGTCATATTTCTTTGAAAAGATTTGTTTTAATCCTTAAGTTTTAAATGTTTAGCCGAGTTACTTTTTTAGTTACCTTTGTTTTAATTCTCCACGTGACAATATATGTTCGAGTCATGTGGAAGACCAAATTGAATTTCCTAACGTGTCTTCTTTCTTAGCGAGTCTTCCTCCTTAAGGGTTGAAGTAGTGATGGATGTAAAATATAATAATATTATTATTTGAATATCTGAAAAGTTGACACTTGCAACACCTAGTTAATGACGTTCAAAATCATGGTTAATAATATGTTGAGTTTGATTAATAGATACACATGTGATAAATGAGTAATTCATTAATGGATAACTTGATTAATGATATACAAAATCTTGGTTAATGAAGGCCAGTGAACATTAATAAAGTTACCTAATCTTGATGTACTTGTTAACCAAATCTGACATGCTATCAATCATAATTTTGAATTTCATCGGTCAATAGATGTCGGATTTTAAAATTGAATATGTAAAATCTTGTCTAATAATAGTTTTGTAGAAACAAGTAATTAATTAAAGATAAGATAATGTTTCTAAAATTAATAAAAAAAAGGATTAAAGTAACATATATTATCATTAAAATCCACTAATATTTTATCACGTGTACTTTTATTTTACAGTTATGTTATTTGCACATCCAAATGGGACACTCATTTAGGACACCTTGGTTAATTATATATAAATATTTGGTTAATTCAGTTCATTATATAGTTAATGGGCTTATTTTCCATAACCAAGTAAATATAATGTCTGGTTAATTCAGTTCTTTATATGATTAATGGGTTATCATGAATTAACCAAATATTTGCACGTGATTAACCATATAATGAACTGAATTAACCAAATATTTATACATGATTAACCAAGGTGTCCCAAATGAGTGTCCCATTTGGGGGTGCAAATAACATTCCTGCTTATTTTAACATTAACCTTCTTGGCTACATTGTTTGTTGGTGGCTGCTCTATCTAACCTGAGGTATGTTATATGAACACCCAAAATAGATATCCAAGATGGACATTAAAAAATGTGTGTGTTAATAGTATACTTATATTTACACAATTGCCATTGTGTTCATTTACACAATTGCCATTGTGTCTAGAGTGTCCAGAAAGAATATCCCAAATGAGTGTTCAAATATCATTAGTCTTTGCCACTCCCCATTTCGATGACAGCTCAGCTATATACATTCATTCATTCAGTCATTCATTCATTCACACATCTGTTGTATTGTTTCTAGGAGTGTAACGGGTCGGTTTGGTTCGGTTTTCGACGAAAAAAATGTTTGAACCAATCAAATTTGATCGGTTTGGTTTGGTTAGGTTTTCTTTGTTTTTTATTACAAAACCCGAACCAAACCAAACCGATGAAGTTCGGTTTGGTTCAGATCGGGTGATCGGGTCACCTATTAAAAATGAAAAAAAAAAGACAAAATAAAATACACTCAACAGTACTAAACAATAACCTAGGTCCCTGAGTCCCTCACTCCCTCGACCACTCCGCCGCCACCATTTCTTTCTGGTTCATCTTCATCTCTGCTCCAATCTTCATCTTCGTTTCTGGTTCATCTTCATCTCTGCTCCATCTTCATCTTCGTCTCTACTTCATCGACATCTTTGCTTCGCCTTCATCTCCGTCTCTGCTTCATCAAACCTCTTCGTGTTCGGCACGGCCTCGATGGAGAATAGAAGCACGACGGCGGAGAAGTGCGATGGAGAAGCACTGAAGGTGAACCACAAACAAGAAGCAGTGAAGCACGACGGCGGAGGAGAAGCATTGAAGGTGAATCGCGAACACGAAGCAGTGAAGCAGGATGCTGACCTGGTCACGACCAGGTTGTATGCAGTGGCGGCGAAGCCCTTGGTGGCTAGGTCCAAGGCGCTGACGGTAGTGAGAGTGACGTTGAGTCACTGAAATGACGAAGGAGTGAGGCATAAAAGACTTGCTAAGCTAGTAATTAGGTCAGGAAATTATAATTTGGGGAAACTTATTTACTTAGGTCAAGATAAGTTTAGGTTAATCATAGTAATTATTTAAAAATAAATAAAAATTATGTACCATCGGTTCGATTCGGTTCTCATTGGATTTGAAAGACAAAATCCAATACCCAAACCAGTGATGATTGGTTCTCATTGGTTCGGTTCGGTTTTTTACCCGAACCAACCATGTTCGGTTTTTACCTGATTGATTCGGTTCGGTTTGATCGGGTTGGTCGGGTTGACTCGGTCCACGTACACCCCTAAATTTGTTTCAGTGGCAGCCATGGATGACATCTTCGATTCTTCTCTGAATTTGGAAGAAACCCATTACAACGAAGGCTACCACCAAGGCCACACCGACGGCCTCATTTTCGGCAAGGAAGACGCCTAGCAAGTGGGTCTCAAAGTGGGCTTCGAGCTCGGTGAGGAGCTCGGTTTCTATAGAGGCTGCACGAACATCTGGTCCTCCGCCATCCGGGTCGACCCGACCCAATTCTCGTCACAGGCCAAAACTGGTATCACCCAGATGGAGGAGTTGCTTCACAAGTACCCTCTTATGGACCCAGAAAACCTGCAACTTCAGGAGATCACGGATACCCTCAGACTCAAGTTCAAGATTGTTTATTCTTCCTTGCACCTCAAACTTGATTATAATGGGTATCCCAAATCTTCTCCTGCTGAGGCCAATGATATTTAGTTTTGAAGGTGTTTCCTCATTTCTCCTTTCTACTGTAGTAGCTAGCACTTGAAAAAGAAAAAGGAACACTTTTTCTTTTTGTATGAAAGTTATAGTGTATGGTTATGGAAATAATAAGCTTCCATGAATTGAATTGTTTCGGGGGTATTGTCTTTCTTGTAATGCTTATATGCAAAAAAAAAAAAAAATTTGTATGTAAAGTATACTGTGGATTATTGTATTGCCATTGTCATTTGCTTAGCAAAACTTGCTTCCTTTTGAGGGAAGGTGGTAATTTGTTATAAAATTACCTGTGAAGGCTCAGTTTGTGACTGTTTACAAATCTAAACTTAAAATTGATGATTTGGGAAAGACGGTGAGCCTTGACGTAATGATAATAAGGTTGTCGTCTTGTGACCTGAAGGTCGCATTTAATATGGTTGATTCACTAAGGAATTAGGTTTCAAATAGTCAAGAGCATTTAACTTTCAACAAGTGAATTGAGATTAGAATAATTAGATAATTAAAATAAAAATAAAAAAGGATCCTTGCCATTATGAAAAAAGGGGGTTGTGGTGAGGTGAGGTTCACTTAACAATTTTAGTACTTTCTGTAGATATATACTCTTTCCTCCATTGTCAAGTACAAAAAACACCCTACTTGCAGGGAGAATCAATGGTTTTCCAACTTCTGTTATTCCATCATCGTCCACATTAGTGTGTTTGATTTGCCTAACGCCTAGATTGAGCAAGTTACTTACATACTTAAAAGTTGAACTCATACCACTAGGCTAGTAATGGGCAATAAGTTGAAACTATAATTAATTTGCAGATAAATTGGAACTCTTTCAATTGATGGGCATACAGGACAAAACATATTAAAGAATATCTTCTTCCTCATGTAAGGCTGAGCTTTTTCCACAGCCATCTCATGGACGTGGAAGGGCAAAAAGATAACTCATCATATATACTACTTACAAGGCATGATATAGGGTAAAATAATGGTGGCAATAATATCTACTGAGTACTGAGCATTTTGATTAAATGATATTGACATAGTTAACTAAATTGTTATTTTAACAATGCTTGTTCAACTGGTTCAGTGGTTCTTCTTCCTTCTTGTCTTCAATGACATCCTTACCAGTCAAAAAGCTGGGTTGATTTGTTGAAGATAAAAGCCTAGCCCACATTCTATCAGTTATCACTACTTTGTTCGGTCCTTCACTGATTCTCTGCATAACAAAGCAACCAAAATACAAGAGTTAAGCAAAATTACTAGACCTTGCTATCAAAATATAATGCTGCTATAATATCCTACAAGTTAATTAATTCATCTTATCATAACATAAAAAATAATTGTAAACTATAAAAAAAAGTTTTAAGTTCATTCAGATTTAATAAATAAACCATGTTCCTATCTTTTCTGTATAACCATCAAACATCAAGCATGGTCAAGTCAACCAACTCACATAGAAGGGTATATAAGTTTGCCTTCCATTGACAAGCCCACTTGTAAAGCCAGTGTAGCCTGCCATTGCCCCATGAACAGCACTTTGAGCAAGAAGTGTGCAGTACACGTTATCAGAAGCGTTGCTTGGAACAGCTCGGATCATATAGGTTGGATCTATCAAAGACAAAAAAGGAAAAAAGGTATTATTTGATATTTCAGCTATTGCTCCTTTCAGTGTATGTACAAACACACACAGTGTGCACACATACACACATATATACAATTATATAGTTTTTATTTTTACAAACCTATATATTTGAGATTGATGGCCAGTGTCTTCTGTTTGGCAAAACTATCCTGCAAGATCAAACCATTCTTCAATTTTGAAAAAACTGTATATGGAAAATAAAACACATTATTTTGATGCTCTACTTTGTGAGCACTTCTAAGGTATCAATATTGCATGGAAAACCTGTCAACACATCAGTGACCATATGCCTACCATAAGCTACTTATAAAATGGCCCTTCAAGACTGCCACAATTTCTAAGATACTTATAAACCAAGTGAAAATGGAAATGCTTCTTTAGTACAACAAGTGTACAACATTTCCCTAGATTTCATATAGAAATCGTCAATTGGAAAACCAGAAACAACTGAAAACATTTTTAAAATTCATCAAAACGGACACTGAACTTTCTTTTAAACATGTAAACTAGTGGTGTAGGGATAGTAGGTGATCAACCAGTAACAATAGCCTAGATGGACATGGCTTTAAGGAAGCAAACAAGTCAAATATGTTTTCAATAAAGAAATTAAGAGAATAATGCAGTCAAAGATCGCATTGAAGAGAACAAGGCATCCACCACAAATAGAATAAATAACAATCCACCACACCTTCAACTTTTGGGATATCCACATCCCAACATCTTGAAGAAGCTTGTTTCCGGATGCATCCTGCTTGTCCATAGATTGCATGCTCTCAGAAAAAAGTTCCTGCCCTGCCCCTTCAGCAATCACAATAACCATGTGCCCATTTTCTTTTAATCTTTTCTCTACAAATTCATAAAGTCCACCTGGACCTTCAAGATAAAAAGGCGACTCTGGAATTAAGCAACAGTCCACATCCCTACTGGCAAGAGTAGCAAACATTGCAATAAACCCTGCATCACGCATCCAAAATAAACCATAAATGAGGGAATGTTAGACTTGACAACTACATCAAGAAAAGAATTTATTAATTACACCATATTAGCTGGTTTATTTAAATGTTATAATTTATGAATGGTAACTGTTATATGTTGGCTGAAGTTAGCCCAGCCTCCCTGATGGCGTTTTACTTTTGGAGACTGTTAAATGGAAGAATGATTCACATTCTATTGGAACCAGAAAGGTTTTGTATGCAGCCTAAGTTCCCGTTGCCCCAACCAGCAATCCAATTGGCATGTTACTCTAATCATAAATAAGATATAAGCTTCTTCATTATCCTTAGGCCAATTAAAGTACAGGATGATAACGATTAAGCTGATGAGTGCAAGCATTGTAAGCATTCAAGAAACTTACCACTGTATCGACCCATCAGCTTGACAACACCTATGCCATTCTCAATACTTTGAGCTTCAACATGTGCTGCATTTATAGCACGTTGAGCCTCCTCAACAGCTGTGTCAAAGCCGAAGGACTTATCAATGACCTATTAAGCAAGAAACAACATAAAACAATTTTACAAGTTAATGATGCTAATAGTAGTAAGTAGCAAATGGATTAAATTATTTCAGTTGAAATCCAATGTATGGAAGAAAAAAATAATATACCGGGATGTCATTATCTATGGTTTTGGGGATGCCTACAACTGCAACTTTGAGACCACGCCTTCTAATTTCCTGTATGGATAGTCAGTATGCATTGTTAGCAAATTGTTACTTTGATACAATTAATTTCACAGATTGTAAATATCAACAATCAACTGTGGATAAAGATCATTTATATTCCTAAACCATAAGTCTCTAATAGGATCAATGCATCATTGTTAAAATTATATATACCTCAAAAATCTTAGATGCACCCCTCTGAGTTCCATCTCCTCCTATTATATAAACCTGAAATTCACTCAGATATTACTCTGATGTACCACTACATACATGAAACACGAAATTTCATGTTGTGGTAAATAAAACAAAATACATACCTGATTGATTCCCCGGTCCTGAATACTGTCAACTATTTTAGCAGTGTCATGTCCGCCTCGTGATGAACCAAGGACAGTTCCCCCACGCTTATGTATATCATTCACGCTCTTAGGAGTTAGAGTGCTTGTATTGTGAGCATAAAAGCCCTTGTATCCTCCCTTCACATCACAACATTTTCTTTAGTTATTAAAACCTATTGCATTGTTTTACATTCGTTTTATTTCCTCATTTGTATGAAATCTAAACAATAGAAAATGAGTTTGTAAGTAAAGCATGAACATTAATTGTAACTTGTAATGTAAGTAAAAGCCATGACATCCACTTACAACGATTCCCAAAACTCTCGTGACGCCATACATATGGTATAAGCCACATACTAACTCCCTGATGACAGTGTTGAGGCCAGGGCATAGACCCCCACATGTCACAATTGCAGCCTGAACTTCATCTGATTCGAAATACACCTGATTATCCAATTTTATATATGGTCATCAACACAATAAGGTACTAAAAATTCAATTATGATCAATACATGAAACCACACACATGGTAACACATACCTTTTGACGAGGTCCGGCACGCCGAAAATGTACCCCTCTTGGACTATCTTTGTGAGCAATAATCTGTCGGGAAATAAATAAATTTATATAGAGATTAAAGCACTTGCGTCTAAGTTGCAACTATTACTCCAGAATCCTTTAACTTATGAGAGGTGAGATTCTAATTCCATTCCAAATCGTTAATTGTCGTTCCCTTTGATTAACATGTGTGACATGTGTTACATTTTTTAATTAATATTACATTATGATTTCTCACAACGTGGCATTAGAGATTCGTCACCGGGTTAATGTAATGTGTAGAAAATAATACATCAAAGTTTGTTTCAGAGAACAGAAATTTCATCCAAAATACAAAAAAAGCTAACCTTCTCAGGAACACTGTCATCGACGTGCACGAAATACTGCCTGGCAAGTGGTAAATAAATTCAAATTTATCAATGAAGAGAAAAATTACAAAGCAAATTGTAAGAAGAAATGGAAAATTAAACTTACTTGACTACTGAGTAAGCAGGATTGTCTTGCAAAGGATTAGAATATGTCTGCGAAGCACCAAGTTACAAAAACGTTACATATATATTACAAAAAGTTACAAAATCTTAAACAAAAGAAAGAGATGTGCATACATATACATATATAAATACATACATATATAGTATAATATATGTATGTGTATATGCATGATGTATATATAGCTCTAGGCAGAGAAGAAACAGGTTTTGATGGGGCGTAAGAGGTTGGCGTATAGAGAGAAAGAGGAACGATGACGTACTGGAAGATCAGGGATGTAGTCTGAGAAATGTGGAACATCCTCAAGGACATAACCACCTGAGCCTTTGATAACCTTAGGCTTGGAGTTTGGAGCAGAACCCATCACCACCTTCCAACGTTGAAAGCAGAATCAGAATTAGCAAGTGGAGTTTGTATTGTGGTGGAGGGAAGAACAACAACAAGAAGAGGTGATCAAATAGTACTAGTGCTCGTGATTATTGTGAAAGGCAATGAATAATGATAGATAAAATGTATATATGTTTAGTATAATCACATTCAACGGAATAACGAGTGGAGCATAGGAGGGTCATATTTATAGTAAACGTAGTTGACCATTAGAATTAGAATCAAATAGAGACTGCTAATAAAACCAAGGTTCCCAAACTCAGGGGGCTAGTTTTCTTATAAAAATGAATGAATAAATAAATATAGCAAGTTTCTTTTACGGTTGAAATTTAATTGGGATAATGAAAAGTAAAACATGTGGCATATGAAAATGGTTTTCCTATGGTTCTCAAGTTCTAGGCTTTGAAAAGAGAGTGGAAAGTGGTAATAAGGGAAGATTTTGATTTAGGACAAGGGTGGGGTAGTGTGGACATTAAGTTGTATGTTTTTTGCGCAAGAAACAGAGCCCCTACTACTTGCTTCTCACGTAAAATATTTATTAGTATTCAATTTATGATTAAATAAGAGTCAACATAGTATTATTCATGCCTATGCTAGAGAAACTAAAAGGGAAATAAATGGTTGTTTGGCCCTGCTTGACCACCAGCACGGGTCCTTACATGATGATTTGAAATGGTGGTTCATATATTAGTTTAACTTTCGTGGCTCTAAAATTTTATATGGGAAATAGGAAAGTCAATGACTTTTATGGCCATTTTCTAATTGTGTAACACATGTGTAAGGACACTGGATAACAAATAAAAAATTAATATATTTAACATATTGAGAAGGGTTGTATTTATTTATTTTGTTGACTAATGTATTTATTTATTTTAACCTATATTTATTTACCTCTTTTGATTCCTTAGGCTATGTTTGAGAGAATGGAGAGTTTGTTGTGTTAGTAATGAAGTTGAGTAGTGAAAAAACATCAACCTATTGTTTGGGATATCCTTCGTTAATGAAATGTGATGATTGAGGATAGTAATCCAAGCCACTATATCTCGCTCAAACTCTCTCATTTTCATACCCTCCAAATTGAGGGGTTTGAGATTTTTCTCCATTCCATCGTTAAACTTCCAAACAAAAGAGTGATATGCTTTTACCTTCCACTATATTACTAACCAATCCATTATTAACCACTTTACTCCATCTGCTTCAAAACTCTCAAACATAACCTTAAGGATATAAAGGTCAATAATAACCTTTTTATTATAGTGTGACCACCTTCAAGGGACATTCGTAACATTACTATGATTCCACTATAAAATAATACGATTATTATTGACGGCCAAAACCCATCGGTAACGTTCAAAATCCGTCGGTAAACAGGAATTATCGATGGCTCATTGTCAACATTACTGACGGTCGTTTTTTGTCGCATTTCTGATGAAGTCATGGACGTCAAAAATATGTCAACGGTAATTCACCATTTTCTTGTAGTGTTCAATCAATTACGTTAAAAATGTTTGACTTTATTATAATTATCTTAAAAGTCACGTATAAGATGATACAATATTAAAAACCTTAGATTTAATTGTTATGAACCGATAGTGTAAACTTTGTTTATACTATTAACTAATCATAAGTTATTACATCATTACAAATGCATAATTCTCATAATAACTATCTTAAAAGTCACGTATATAATATAATTAGTTAATAATGTAAAAAAATTACTGACTGTTTATCAAAATTAAACTCTATTAATATAACATGTGTTTAAGGATAAAAATCCACTAAAAGGGATTTTTTAAATATCAGTTAATATAAGGATATTCAAATTTAATATGATAAAATATATTAAATATTAACTTATTAAATAATCTAAAAAAATAAATATACTTTAATTATTTACTTTAATCATAAATTCACTATTTCTCTTTATATATTTATACTTGCCGACAACTGAAAAAACAAGGGTTATGACTCCTTCAAACTGATAAACCATATAAAGATTTATAAAACATTATTACACCCGCATGCAAACTGCAAAGTAAACATAGACGGCACAAAAGCATTGAATCACGAGGACTTGATGACGCGTTCAAAATATGTAGGGAAAAAAAAGTAGAAGCAATGATCCCATGGTTGAGACTTGAAAAAGAGGAAAAAGAGAAAGGGCCTAGAAGGTCACACATCATAACTCTAGAATCAGGTTCCCTCCACAGAAGGTAGCTTAGTGCGTTGACTTTGACTAATCTTTAATGAAAAAAATGTTTGTATTGAAATTTTATGTGACTATTCTCTATTATTTTTTTATACTCTTTTCTTTCGTCTCTCCATTACTTCTAGAAAAATCAATGTTTTGATAAGATTTTTCTTGTTATCCATCCTCGTGCTTATGGGCCATGGTACTGCCACGGTAGGATTATCCATGACCCCCAATTCTTTTTCCTCACTTTTTTAGTTCAAAATACAATAGTTGCCAATGTTCATATTTTTAGCTATGCTACATTGCCAATGTTCATATTCCTTGTCATTTTTATGGTTGAAGTTTCGGATTCCTTTAGATATACCTTAATACTTTCAATTACAAAATTCAGTTACGAAAGTTCTTATAACTATCTATCTACCTCAATATTAACCCAACCATTCATATTACTGTGTTACTCTTAAGATTCTTCGATGGAGCCACTTGGTAGTGCCAAGTTTGCCAATTATCATGACCCTCTTGAGCATATGACGTCGTAGGAACGAGAAATTTTGGGAAGACCACGACTCTAGTTCTAGTCAAATGGTTTCTAGAGCTTCCTTATTCCTCACTGGATGGCTGCAAGTTAAGGCCCTATCCTCCCCCTAGTTCACCCACCCCAACCCCCAATCAATCCTTCCCGGGTTTTTCAAATGTAACATTGATGTGGCTTTCTTTAAAAATAAAATAAAAATAGTCGTATAAGGTTAAGAATGTGCATCCGAGATGACCTTGGTTCCTTCGTTGTTGCTCGCACTTTGGCTCCTCGTTTGTTTCATGGTCCCTGAGGGTGAAGCTTTAGGTCTCATTCAGGCTCTAAAATGTGTCATCAATTTGGGGTTGGATAAGGTTATCTTTGAAATGGACAAAAAGATTGTTGTTGACAGGTTCAAGTCCACAAGCCAGAGATATCAGAGTCCGTGTTATCATACCTGATTGTTTTAGGCTTCTTTCACAATACCCTCATTTTAATGTTGAATTTGTTAGGATGCAAGTAATAGGGTTGCTTATAATATAGCTAAGGTGGCCCCGTTTAATCTTGTCCCCATGTTTTCCATCATGTTCCCGATTGTATTACTCTTTTGATTTGTAATGAAATGTTATAAGTAAATTTTTTTTTTATCAATAAGAAAGAACAAACATTTTTTTTTTATAAGTATGTTTCAGTATGAAAAAATTTGTTTGTGTTAATTAAAATATAAAAGTATCTATTTAAAAAAAAATAATATTAAAACCTGGTTATTATTAATTAAAAGATAAGTTACCACAAAAAAATAAAAAAAAATATTTAAAAGATAAATCTAGTTTAACGGAGATCCAACACATGGTAAAAGTCAGGAAATGGATCGTGGGTTGGACCTGGACAGTGGATTGAGTTGAGCCCCAAGAGTGAACTGTGAAAGCAGGGAAGAAGCACTGTTCAGTATACACACAATTACACAGCGAGTCCCCTCTCCTCTCCTACCTCAACCTCCCTAACGGAATCAACGTTTTCACTTCGACCTCTCTCTATCTATATATCATTTCGCCATCGCCATGTACAGGAACGTTGCTTCACGCCTCAACCACCTCAGTGCCCTTAGGGTTAGTATCTTTCTCCTTCGTCTCTTTGATTTGATCTTTCTCTCTGCAATTCAATCCATGCTCTCTTTCAAATGCCTATATCTCATTGCCCTAGCTCTCACCATGCTGTGCTCTCACTTCGTTCATTGACTGCGGAATATTATTTTACTTCACCTATTCGCTATTAGATTGAAATTAAGTTGAATCATCTCTGATTGTTTCATTTTCTGCTATTGAATCGATGAGATTAGGCTCGTTCGTGTGCTAGATTTGCGAGTTCAAGTTCCGTTGCCACAGCACAATCATCCTCTTCTGGATTACTTGGATGGCTCACCGGAGGCGGATCCAGTTCTGTACCACCTCTCGATTTCGCGCTTCCCGGCGTCCAGCTTCCACCTTCACTGCCTGATTATGTTGAGCCTGGTAAAACTATTATTACCACGCTCCCAAATGGAGTCAAAGTCGCATCTGAAACTTCACCGGTATGAATGAATTGAATTGTTGCTTATGTCTTATCTGATTTGTATTTTCGCAATTCAAATGTAGTGATTGCTTTCTGCTTTTTTTTTTTCAGACTCCTGCTGCCTCTATAGGTTTATATGTAGATTGTGGTTCAATCTATGAGACTCCATTGACATTCGGGACTACGCATCTGCTGGAGCGAATGGCATTCAAGAGTACAAGAAACCGGAGTCATTTTCGGGTTGTTCGCGAGGTGGAGGCAATTGGTGGCAATGTGCAGGCCTCGGCTTCTAGGGAGCAGATGGGTTACACATTTGATGCTTTGAAGACGTATGTTCCGGAAATGGTGGAGCTGCTAGTTGATTGTGTCAGGAACTCCGTGTTTCTTGATTGGGAGGTCAATGAGCAGGTACTTTACTATATTCATGTGAAGACTTCTAGAGTGTTAATACTGATAGTGTTCCATATAGCTGAAGCTTTGCTGTTGTAAGTGTAAGGTAGCTTGAGGTGCCAACCTCCTAAATGATTAAGCAAATCCGTTCCTTTCAGAAGAAAAAAAATGTAACTAATAATCATTGTGGAGATAGGACTTGAGTGCAATGGGGGTCATGAGAAAGTATCCAAAATGGAAATTAGTCTAGAGATATGTTAGAAAAATACTATAGTCCTTAATTTAAGTGAACATGAACATAAATGGGTGGCATTGCTTAACTACTAGTTGTTGTGAACTAATGGTGGTCTTGGAAGAAACTGGATGTGTGTGTATGTGTGTGTGACTTGAAAGTTTAATTATGCTAATAAAATAGTTGTTAACAGAACAAGCATGCTGCTTTGCTGGGTTCAATTGAAAATAAAATGCAGCAGTGTGGTTCAGTTCAGATGAGAAAGATTCTATCAGCCATTTCTGTCCCACCCAATTGCCTTATCTCCTCTAGTATGTGCTTGTGTTTTTCTTCACTTTGATGGCCCAGTTTGTGTGTGTGTGTGTGTTCACCTATCTGTTTGCTTCAAAAATGATTTTCTTATCTTAAATTACCCTTTAATTCACATACCCCAATGGATGGTGTGTTTGTTTGAATGGGAGGCGGGCTCCTCCAGTATATCATGCCTGAGGCAGCCTTTTTGCCTTGCCTCATTGGACCACTGAACCTGGTCTAATTCTACTTCTAAACTGGCGCCTCAAATGTGTCTGACAACACTGGCTTAATTATATCTATATAGACAGATATATCAAATATAAATAACTTACTGTGTGTTGAGAAAAAAGGGTGAATGCAATAAGGCAGTCATGACTCATGAGTTGGAAGCTTGTGCAGTCATAAAACTCTACATTCTCATAATGATTTTTATATTAATTTTTAAGTTTTACCTGCATTTTTGGAATTGTACCAAATTCGCCGCCAAAGTCGGTTTATTAAATCTGTGTTTCAGAGTGAGTAATCCTAGATTGTGGTTCGCTTGGGTATTGTTGTACTTTTATTTTATAGTAATTATCAGATTAACATTGACTTCCTTGTATTTCTATCCAAAAAAATAAAACCGTGACTTTTTATATCTTTTTAGTGCTGACATGTCTCATGGCCTTTTGAAATTTCTGCTATAACTAATATTGAAATTATATATAGCTTCTGAAAGTGAAGGCTGATATTGGTGAAGCTTCCAAAAACCCTCAAGACTTGCTTTTGGAGGCAATTCATTCTGCTGGTTTTTCTGGTGCCTTGGCAAATCCACTTTTAGCTTCAGAATCAGCAATAAATAGACTAAATAGTACAATTCTGGAAGAATTTGTTGCTGTAAGTCTTCAAAATTGATGCTTATATATTATATTTTTATTTTTATTTTATGTATCTCCCAATAATTTATAGGTTTGTTTTTAGCTGCTCTTTACCTTTCTCACGAGACAAATTTTTATGAAACATCAGGAAAACTATACTGCACCTCGGATAGTCCTTGCAGCTTCTGGTGTTGAGCATGAGGAATTGTTATCTATTGCAGAACCTCTTTTGTCTGATCTTCCCAGTGTCCCACGTCCAGAGGAGCCAAAATCAGTATATACTGGTGGTGATTATCGAAGTCAAACTGAATCAGGGGTATGCATTAAAAAATAGGTTTAAATTTTATTTTTCTGTTCACATCTCTATTTTTTACTTTCTGGGATGAAACATGTCAAGTCTAACATTCTTTGAATGGCCAGAGGACCCATTTTGCTCTTGCATTTGAACTTCCTGGTGGCTGGCAGAACTTGAAGGATGCTATGGTTTTGACTGTTCTTCAGGTCTTGATATATATATTTTTTTTTGTGTGCTTTAGATTTCTTTTCCTTCTTTTAAGCTGGCTAAAAATATGCCTAAGAATGCATTGGTTAGTTGGGTCCTTAAAGTATTTTTAATTTTTAACCTATGTAGTTAATAGTGCGTGATAGGGCCCTATTGCACCAATTCCTAACACACACACACACACACACAACTCCACAGGACCACGAATCACCTCAGTGTAGCGGCCATCCCCCTACGTGCTATCTCGCTGTAATATTTTTTAGGTTGACCGCTACGCACCACTATATAGGATTGACTATGATTTTTACATAGTTTCGATTATTTAAGTAAGCATGTAGATTTCTGGAAATAACTGTATTGTCTTTCTTTACTATAGATGCTATTGGGAGGTGGTGGGTCATTTTCAGCTGGTGGACCTGGTAAAGGGATGTATTCACAGCTATGTAAGTTATCTCAAAGCATTCCCCCTCTCCAATCTTCTGTATTCTTTTGTAAATATTGTTACTTTAACATTATTTCTTCGCTCGTGTGCAGATCTACGTGTCCTGAATGAGTATCCACAAGTTCATTCAATTTCAGCATTCAACAATATTTACAATAATACTGGCATTTTTGGAATCCAAGTCACAACGGTAAGCCCCTTTGACTCCTGTCAATTATGAAATCATGGTTCTGGATGTATTTAAATTGTTATGCCAGTCAATGTTTGTATGTAATGTAACTAAGGGTACTCCTATTAACCCCTCATAAGAGACCAGAACAAAAAATTTAGTGTGTTTTGGAGCTGTAAGATAACTTAACAACTGCATAATAATTTTAGTCCGCTTAAATCACCAATATCAATGATGAAAATGAACTTGGCGACTTTGTATATATATGTGCTTGGTAGCTTGCTTAGGCCTTGCTTGGTTGCTTTATTATAATGCTTGAACACAGTTGTGCTGTTTTTTAGTCTAGACTTCAGCTTGTCATGTGTGGCTACTTAGTTTAGTCTAAATAAGAGTTTGTACGATTGAGGTGCACTCTGGTGTTAAGGCACACATGTAAAATACAAAGATGACATCCTTTGATTTATATATAAATTTTATGCTTTCAGGAGCCAGACCCAAGCTGTTCAGGTTATCAAGGCCTCTGTGAAGCCTTTTATATGCTAGGATTCATGGGCAAATAATCTAAAAGCAAATTGAGTCATCTGTTTTGATGTTATTTTATTAGGGGAACTTCGAATGTGTTTTAAATATGGAACAAATGCTCGTGTCTCTAATTGTTGCTTTATAATATATTTAATCATTATTGTAAGAATTGTCTAAATGATCAGAGGCTTGTGACCCTTCTGTGACAACTGTCACATGAAAGTTGTATTGTAAACTTTTATTACCAACCAGACATGCTTATTCAATGTTGTAGTTATTGTAATGACTTGAATTATATGCAAGTGTTGCTATCTATTCCATGGTAGGAAGATCTTCACTTGTGTATGATGCGGACATTAGGCCCAATGATGGGAATAGGGTCTATGAAAGAGGAAAGTGGAAGCCCAATAAGTGGGGGAAAGTAACAAAGCATACATGAGTGAGGGAATGTTGTAACTAACTACTGCCAGCTGGCAGTAGTGGTGAGGTAAGGAGTGCGTGTGTGCAATTCGGTTACTGAAGGAGGAGTGATATAGGAGTGAGGGTGGGGTAGAGGAGGTTAGGCTGGAATTGGACTTGGAACCTTGGGAGAGCACTAGACCTCTCGAATAGTCTAGCATCCATTGTAGCCTCTTTCTTTTTCTGCATTACAGACTCAGTATCACCTTGATACTAGCCTGTTCATACAAATAATACTACAGTTACTCAATATTGTTCCCTATTACTGATTGATACTCATCAATTGGTATCAAAGCTCACTTTCCTGGAGCTTATGGTTCATACGCGCTTTGGAATGGACACACGAGTGGATAATCTGGAGCGAGGGGTTGAGACCTTGCAGCAGGGAGTTGGCGAGCTGTCGCGAGCTATGGAGGAGATGAGGCAACTCCTGTTGAAGAAGGATCGGCGCCGCCGAGGGCGGGACCGGCGTCGGAGGACACCGGTGAGTGAGGAAGAGGAAGGAAACGGAGGAAGCAGATCCTCGGAGGCTCGCTCGCGCTCCCGCATCCGGGATGAAAGCCGAACTCCGTCGTACGATCACGGCGGACGGAAACTGGAAATCCCTTTGTTCAACGGAGACGCGGCGTACGGTTGGATTGTGAAGATCGAGCGTTATTTTAAAATGAATTCGATACGGGAGGAGGACAAGCTCAATGCGGTGGTGATAGCGATGGAGGATCGAGCACTGAACTGGTATCGGTGGTGGGAGGAGCAAGCCCCATCCTCCAACTGGGAGGAGTTCAAGGACGCGGTGCTACGCCGTTTCCAATCGGGGCTAGCCCAGAACCCATTTGGACCGTTGTTGAGTATTAAGCAAACCGGTACCGTAATGGATTTCAGGGATCAGTTCGAGCTGGTGTCAGCCCCATTGAAGGGGGCGGCGAGGGTGATGTTGAAGGGGATTTTCCTCAATGGGCTCAAGGAGGAGATACAGGCCGAGCTGAAGCTGCATGCCTCGGAGTCCCTTGATGAGTTGATGGATCGTGCACTGTTGTTGGAAGAGAAAAACACTGCTCTTAGGAAAGGTGGTCTTACGGTGGAGGAAAAGAAGGGGTGGAGGGATAAGGAGGGGCCAATGGGTCGAACACCGAGGGACTTCTTTAGGAGCAAAATAATCACTCCTAGAGTTGAACCGGCCGGGAAGGAGGTAGGGGATGGGAAACTGTTTGAAGGGAGTAATCAGGAGAAGAAAATGGTTGGGGGAGGAAGGCTAAGTCAGAATGAGCTCAGAGAGAGAAGCCGCAAGGGGCTGTGTTTTAAGTGTGGGGAGAAATGGGGGCCAGAACACATGTGCAAAATGAAACATTACCAGTTTGTTCTAGTGGAGGATTCAGGGGGTGAAGAGGAGGGACAAGGCAACGAAGAGGAAGAGGAGCAAGCAGACATGGAAGTGAAAACCCTGCAGTTGTCCTTATATAGCAAGGAGGGATTGACTTCAAATAGGTCCTTCAAGACGTGGTGGCAAATTGGGGGCAGGGAGGTATTGGTGTTGGTGGATTGTGGGGCCACTAGCAACTTTATTTCTAAGAAAATCGTGGAAGAGCTGAAATTGAAGTTGAGTGACACACCAGAGTTTGTGGTGGAAGTAGGGACAGGAGACAGGGTGAAAAATAGGGGAATTTGCAAGCATGTGGACCTAATGGTCCAAGGAGTTAGAATTCAACAACATTTTTTCTTGATGGAGTTGGGGGGAACAGAGGTAGTGTTGGGCATGGATTGGTTGGCCAGTTTGGGGAACATAGAGGCCAACTTTAGGAACCTTGTCTTGAAATGGGGAGAAAAGGGTGAGAAGAAAGAGCTAAGAGGGGATCCTTCCCTTTGTAAAGAGCAGGCATCTTGGAAGGCCATGTTTAAGGCCCTACAGGAGGAAGGAGAAGGATATTATGTGACCTATCAAGAAGGAACAGAGCAGCTGGACAGGGTGAGGGACCCATTTCCGAGTGGGTTGGAGGAGATTTTGAGGAAGTTCGAAGATGTGTTCCAAGAGCCAAACGGGTTACCACCCCACAGGGAGCATGACCATGCTATCACTTTGAAGGAAGGAGCCTCTATCCCCAACATCAGACCCTACAGGTACCCATACTATCAAAAAAATGAGATAGAAAAGATAGTGAAGGAGATGCTCTTAGCTGGAATCATTAGGCCCAGTACCAGCTCATTTAGTAGCCCAGTTATATTGGTCAAAAAGAAGGATGGGGGTTGGAGGTTTTGTGTGGATTATAGGGCTCTGAACAAACTCACTGTACCAGATAAATTCCCTATTCCCATCATTGGGCCTAAATTCCCTATTCCCATAATTGATGAGCTGCTGGATGAATTGGGGGGAGCTAGAATTTTCTCGAAATTGGACCTTAAATCGGGTTACCATCAAATTAGGATGAAAGGCTCGGACATTCCCAAAACAGCCTTCCGAACACATGAGGGGCATTATGAATTCATAGTCATGCCTTTTGGACTGACTAATGCCCCTTCCACTTTTCAAGCCCTCACGAACCAAATTCTAAAGCCCTATCTAAGGAAGTTTGCTCTGGTTTTTTTTGATGACATTCTAATCTACAGTAGGAGTGTGGAGAGTCATGGAGAGCATTTGGGAAGGGTGCTTCAGGTATTGAGGCAGAATGGGTTGATGGTTAATAGAAAAAAATGCTCGTTTGGCCAAGAACAGTTAGAATACTTGGGGCATATTGTATCAGGTCTTGGAGTTGCTGCAGATCCCAACAAAATCAAGGATATGTTGGATTGGCCCATCCCCAAGGATGTGAAGGGGTTGAGAGGGTTCCTAGGCCTCACGGGGTATTATAGGAAATTTGTTAAGAACTATGGGAAAATAGCATGGCCTCTAACTCAACAGCTCAAGAAGGATCACTTCAAGTGGGATGAAGAAGCTCAATGTGCTTTTGAGCAACTCAAACATGCGATGACTTCTATTCCGGTGTTGGCTGTTCCAGACTTTGAGAAGACATTTGTGGTAGAGACAGATGCTTCTGGGAAAGGAATTGGTGCTGTGTTAATGCAGGAGGGACGACCAGTGGCATATATGAGTCAAACGATTTCAGACAGGGCTCAAAATAAGTCAGTTTATGAGAGGGAATTAATGGCAGTGGTGCTGGCCATTCAGAAATGGGGACATTATCTTCTAGGGAGACATTTTGTGGTCCATACTGATCAGAAGAGCCTCAGATTTTTGGCAGACCAGCGGATAATGGGTGAAGAACAGCAGAGATGGGTATCCAAATTGTTGGGGTTTGATTTTGAGATAAAGTACAAGCCTGGAACAGAGAATAAGGCAGCGGATGCCCTCCCCGGAAGTTGCAGTTTTCAGCTTTATCCACAGGGCAATTTGTTGAGTGGGATGATTTGGAAGAGGAGATTTCAAAAGATGACAAGTTGAGGAAGATAGTACAGGGGCTTATGTTGGACAGTAATGCACACAAGGGATACACACTACGCAAGGGGAGATTGTACTACAGGGGCAGGTTGGTGGTTCCCAAAGAGTCTCCTAAAATCCCTTTGATACTTAAGGAATTTCATGATTCAGCCGTGGGAGGCCATTCTGGTTATTTCAGAACATGTAAAAGGATAGCTGGGCTGTTTTATTGGGAGGGAATGCGAGGAGGAATTCAGCAGTATGTCCAAGCATGTGAGGTCTGCCAGAGGAACAAATATGAAGCCTTAAATCCTGCAGGGCTGTTGCAACCTCTACCCATTCCGGTTCAGCAATGGTCAGATATCTCCATGGATTTTATTGGGGGATTGCCAAAATCAGGAGGGATGGACACCATCTTAGTTGTGGTGGATAGGCTCACTAAATATGCACACTTCATTGCATTAGCTCATCCATACACTGCTAAGGAGGTTGCAGAGGTATTCCTTAGAGAAGTGGTTCGGTTGCATGGTTTTCCAGCCTCAATTGTGTCAGACCGAGACAGAATCTTCATCAGCTCCTTCTGGACTGAACTCTTTAAGTTAGCAGGAACCAAACTGAAGTTTAGCTCGGCTTATCACCCTCAATCCGATGGCCAAACTGAGGTGGTTAACCGATGCTTGGAAACTTATTTGAGGTGTGTGACGGGGGTGAGGCCAAAACAGTGGCACAAATGGCTAAGTTGGGCAGAATTTTGGTATAACACCAACTACCATTCGGCCACCAAAATGTCACCTTTCAAGGCTCTATATGGAAGGGATCCACCGGCTGTGATTAGAGGAGATATGGGAGGTACAGCCCTAGAGGAAGTTGAAAGATTGACTACTGAACGCAATGAATTATTAGAGGAGTTGAGGAAGCAACTGGTGCAAGCACAAAATCGCATGAAACAACAAGCCAATAAACATAGGAGAGATGTGGAGCATCAGGTGGGGGACAAGGTTTATTTGAAGATTCAACCCTACAAATTAAGAAACCTCGCAAAGAGAAGTTAAGCCCTCGGTTCTATGGCCCATATGAAATCATTGAAAGGGTTGGAGCAGTCGCATATAAACTGCTACTACCCGAAGGCAGCAGGGTGCATCCAGTTTTTCATGCATCCCTGTTGAAGAGAACTGTGACTGATGAAGTAGTGGTGCAGCCACTACCTCCTTTTGTGTCCGAAGAGTGGGAGCTTCAAGCCCAACCCCAAGAGGCCCTGGCTGTGAGAGGAACAAAGAGGGAAGACCTAGAAGTGTTAGTGAAGTGGAAGAATCTCCCTAGTTGTGAGAACTCGTGGGAGAAGGTGACTGACATGCAAGAATTATTTCCTGATTTGCACCTTGAGGACAAGGTGACTGTTGAAGGGGAGGGTATTGATGCGGACATTAGGCCCAATGATGGGAATAGGGTCTATGAAAGAGGAAAGTGGAAGCCCAATAAGTGGGGGAAAGTAACAAAGCATACATGAGTGAGGGAATGTTGTAACTAACTACTGCCAGCTGGCAGTAGTGGTGAGGTAAGGAGTGCGTGTGTGCAATTCGGTTACTGAAGGAGGAGTGATATAGGAGTGAGGGTGGGGTAGAGGAGGTTAGGCTGGAATTGGACTTGGAACCTTGGGAGAGCACTAGACCTCTCGAATAGTCTAGCATCCATTGTAGCCTCTTTCTTTTTCTGCATTACAGACTCAGTATCACCTTGATACTAGCCTGTTCATACAAATAATACTACAGTTACTCAATATTGTTCCCTATTACTGATTGATACTCATCAGTGTACTAATAATAATATAATATAATCAAACTGTTACGCTAGTGCATCTCTCAGCTCCCTTCTCTCTTCCATGCACACGGATTAGTAACATATGCTATGCATAGATCTTTGCATAACCTGGTGACTAGATTTTATATAGGGTGCTTTGTTTAGAAGGTGGAAAGTGGGAAGGTGGAAGTTAGAGGTTGGAATGAATTTCATTCTCAACAAGTAATTAATTAGATTACTAGAGTTAAAATGAGTCCTATTTATTTTCGACCTTCTCATATTCTTGTCCTGCCAAGAAAGTGGAAAGTGATTTCCATTCCAAAATTTCCACCTTCCTGCTACTCAACTAAGCAGAGCTGTACTTGTTTATTTCCTGTCTAAAATGTGTAGGTTCATTGAGCTTATATATGTATGATGGATGCTATCCAGCAGATCTGTTCCTTTCTCTGGACTATGACTAGCTGCACAATCTAGATTGGTATTCCTTAATATTTTTTTAATCATATGTGATCATATTCATGTTTATGTATTAGGGTTCAGATTTTGTATCAAAAGCCATTGATATAGCAGCTAATGAGCTTCTTGCAGTTGCTACTTCTGGACAAGGTATACTGTTCTGCTCTTCAGTTGACTAGTATTTTTGACTATTTTGCTTCTTCACTATCACCTTTAGATTGGTAGCCTTCCACTTATTTATTGGTTTATATCCACAGTTGACCAGGTACAGCTGGATCGTGCCAAACAGGCTACAAAATCTGCAATTTTGATGAATTTGGAATCAAGAGTATGTAAATCCATCTCCAATGAACATTTCACTTGGGAATTATAATCTGAATTTCTTTTCATGTATATTCTTGTTTTTTTTAAGTCATGCTTTTAATTTTGTTGTTCTTTTTTGACAACTCTGCTCACTATTGAACTTAATGTGTTTTCAGATGGTTGTTTCAGAAGATATAGGAAGACAAGTATTGACATTTGGTGAGAGGTATGGCTTAGGAATGACATTCTTTACTGTTAATTTGGGCTTAGTAATTAGTTTTATTTATCACTGTTATTTTTTTTAATGGTAAAATTAGATTTGCAAGCTGTTCTATGTTGAATATGGATTGACACCTTATATGGATGTCATTCATCTTAATCCCTCCCCAATGAAAAAAAGAAAGAAAAAACAAAAAGAAAAGGAATAGGAATCCTGTTAGTTTTAGCATAAATTGTTGCTTGCGTTTGTTTTTGTTCTACGGTTGAAAGGCTAGTGTCTGGCTAAAAGATGTCTTCCCCCTACTCTCAGGAAACCTGTGGAGGATTTCTTGAAGGCAGTGGACGAAGTAACTTTGAAGGATATTGCTTCACTTTCTCAAAAGCTCATTTCTTCCCCTCTCACAATGGCATCATATGGAGATGGTATTTCCTTGTTTTTGAAAGAATTCTCCGTGACTGTTTTTGTTTCTTCCTGGGCATTAATCTTGCTTGTTCATGTTATGCAGTCATATATGTTCCAAGCTATGACTCAGTGAGCAGCAAGTTCCGTTCAAAATGAGATTGCTTTTATCCATCACATTTGGAGGCTTCATCCAATCACGTCTTGTACGGCTGAAAGGTGTAAAATTAAGTCAAAATCCTGAATACCCTTGTAGTCAATAAATTGGTGATTATGCGCAAGCAGCATCTGCATAACATTATTAATTATTTTTGGGTACATAATAGTTGACCTGAGTGAGTTTTCACATGAATGCTTTGATGTTGGGGTGAACTCAAACTGCTGGATTAATTTTGGATTGAATCCATTTATCTGAAACCAAATCATTATCGATTCATCAGTAACTCATTTGAATTAAATGTATCACTACTTGAGATTTAATCTGTTTTGCTTGCGGCTCCAGCTTTTATGGTGCAGCCTTCACGCAAAATAGTCATAGAATGTTGTGTTCTAAATTTGGTTGGATTGAATAATTTATTAATTCTCATCCAATTTTCGAGAGCCAAGAAAAAAAAATGATATTTATTCTATCTTATGCTCAGTCTATTATACGACAGAAAGTTCGGTTAATTACTAAATTTTTCTCTCAGATGTCTATCCTTGTTTTAAAGATGGGATGGGATACGGTTTAGTTGGTAAATAAACGGATGAAAACTAATGAATTAAAATAACAGTTCTGTCATATCAAAAAGAAAAAAGAAAAAAGAACAGTACTGTTATTTTGATAAAAACATTTGTTATCCAACACCGTATATTTATACTTTTTCACAATTAGTTTATTTTTTTTTCTCTCACCCTATATTTCATCATTCAAAACATACAGTGTTTGTATAGAATTTAATAATTATGCATTATATTGTCATTAATTTTTTTTGATTCATATAGTAACTGATTTAAAAGTCATATATTGTATAGTATGGTTGATTAATGGTATAAAATATTTGATATTGATCATAAAATTACACGAAAATTTATGTATAACAGTATAAGGGTAATATAAGTTACAGGTTTTCTTAGACACCATACACATCCAAATAAGTGATTACAAATGTGTGTATCCGATGTAAGGGGTCCTTCAATCATTCAAACATTTATGAAAATACTATTAAAAAAAAATACTGATTAACCTTTTACTTATTCAGTTGGGATATTCATGAAAAAAAAAGTGCTTAAGAAAAGGTTAAACTAAATAAATAGTATTCATTATTGTTTCACTTGATTAAGATTTTGGTTGCTATAGTTGTCCCCTTTTAGATTTTGGTTCTTATGTTCTCACTAATTTGGATTTCGGATTCCTAAGGATTAATACCTTAATAATTTTTTGAAATTATAAGGATCAATTCTTAATAGAAAATAAAGACCAGATCTTAGCAAGTAAAAACTATAAAACCTAAAATTTCAACGAGAGAAAAAATATATAGACTAATACTATAATTATAGATCGAGATCAAAATTCTAATTAGAAACAAAATAAAAGGTTCAATATCTGAAGACAATAACTATAGAAACCAAAATGGAAAATAAGATAGAACAATAAAAAATTATTATTTAGTTTAACCATTAATAATGATTTTTTTTTTTTGTTACAAGCGGGGCCTGGGCCAAAAGAAACTAAAAACAGAAAAGACTAGCTAGAGTTAACTAATTGGGGTAAGGAAATGAGATAAGAACTTTTACGCCATTGATTCCATTCTAAGTGAGCTTTATGTGAATAGAGGTCAGTGTAAATATCTTCCTATCATTGCTCTAAACAAAATATATTCTCAGCAGTTTCCTGCCAAACATGTCATGTCAGAGTTATTATTCTTTCTTTTGCCGAAACTTTTTCCTCAGCTGACCCGTCGAGAAGGAGTAACTTGGCTCAAATTGGTCAAAACAATATTTTGACGAGTAAAATAGAAGAAAACCATTCTCAGATAAACCAATCAACGTCATTGTTTTTCCATATTATCAGCTGTCATACCTACTTCTGTACTTACCAATACCATTTTTCGTTCTTTTGGAGAGTCATAGATAGTTCTTTTCCCAAATATTCTTATTCTTAATTAGAAAATGGATTACTTCATCAGGTCACATATTTTTGGATGACAAACAAAAAATATAATTAGATGTCATGTCACATATTCTTGAACTAAATAAGATGTCTAATTGAGTGTTCAATCCGAATGTGGTAAATTTGTGCCCCCTACTAGAGTTTTCAGTGTCTCTCACCCACCAAAGAATCCCACTTCACAAGGAACGTCACCCAAAGAAAAGATGATTAGACCAAACTATTTACAGGTCACATTTCTCGCAAAAGAAAGTATTATTATTATGAACATTATATGAGATATGAAATGAAATAATGTTGTTCCCTTGTCAAAATAATTGCAAGTTCTCAACAAAATTAGTTAGAGAAGTACTTGGCCTTTAATTAGGTGATGGTGAAAACTGAAAATTACTAGACAGTTTTGTAAGAAAATTTAAAGTTAATTAAAATCCTACTGTTTTTTTGGTATTAAACGGGGCATAAAGCCCAAAAAACAGGTTACAAAGAAACTAATCTAGGGGGAGACATTCCCATAGCATAGAAACTAAAATTTGAGATATTCCTAGAGGAGGCTAATCAAAAACTTTTAGATTAGAGTCTAACTTACATCCCAAGTTGGCCATAAAACAGCTCATTTATTAGCTTCTCTATAAATATTAACAACTTTAACCTCCCAATCTAAGGAGAGGAGGTTCCTAATGTTACGCAGGAAGCTCCAGCCATTGGTGCTTCCCTTGTTCCTAGAATTCAAACCATCCACAATTGTTTTTGAATCAGTCTGCAATTCAACCCGCAAGAAACCTCTGGATTTTGCAATCTTTAAACCTTCATAAACTCCCCACAGCTCAGCTAAATAGGTGGAAGAAACTCCTAAAAATTTGGCAAAACCAAATAACCATTTGCCAGAGACGTCTCTGATCAGACCACTGCATCCATAAAGAGCAGGATCACTCCTAGAAGCACCATCAGTGTTAAGAGCAACCCAACCTTGTTGAGGAGCTTGCCAATTGACCAAAATCTGATTAGGAGACCTTAGCAAGAGTGGAGACAAACAGGAACGAGCATTCTAATAATTGCGAACCAACTAATTGATGAAAGATCAAGGGTGAAAAGGACGAACAAAAGCAGGGGTATGAATATACAGATTCCTCCATTTCCATAAGAAGAAGCAAGCAGAAGTCCAAACAGCGTCCCAAGGAACATCAGAGTAGCTTCCAAGCCTAGCATGTGATCTCAAATTTAGTTTAATCCACTCCTCCAAATTACCTGCAAAGAAAAGACTTTTGAAATCAGATTTAACCATATGAGTCCAAAGAAAGGATGCCAGAAGGCAATCCCGAAAAACATGGATTATAGATTCAACTTCCTGGGAACAATGGTGACAGAAAGGAGAGCCAAGACCCGTTTTGTGTCTCCATTGATTAGTAATAAGCTTTCCATGGCTTATTTGCCAAATGAAAAATCTCACTCTTTCAGCAACTTGGATTTTCCAGATTTTCTTCCAACCCCAGACATCATGCTCATAAAAATGACCTCTGAGGAGAGAGTAAGCACTAGCAATCGAGAATTCCCCTAACCGGTTACCCGGCCATAATCGCAAATCATTTCCATTTGAAGGAGAAGGAGGAACAATGGAAATTAACTTCTTAAGAACACTATCAGGAAACAACTCACTGAGCACTTGAACGTTCCAATTTCCTGAAATATTTATCAGATCATTCACATTCCAGGATAGCCAGGCATCTGGAATGTTTGGGGACAAACTGGCTAGAATGGAATCTTGGAGTAACCATCAATCCCTCCATGCATTAACCGAGAGACCATCACCTATTGCCCAGTACTCAAAAGAATGTAGTTTAGGCCACACTTCAACCATGCTTTTCCATAAAGGAGAATCAGAAGGGTAAGATGAAATATTTCTTTCCAATGAACCATTTCTTCCATATTTTCCTATCAAGACTTTACACCACAAATCACTCCCTCCATTCCTTAAGGTCCATCCTAATTTCATAATGCAGGCAGAGTTCATGTCATCTAGCTTCCGAATGCCAAGTCCACCAAGACCTTTTGGAAGCATTAAAGAATTCCAGTTAATAAGATGAGCTTTCCTCTTATTTTCCTCATCACCCCAGATAAAATTCCTTTGAAGTTTCTGGATCTCATGTAAACAACTTCTGGGAATTCGGACAGCCATCATGGGGTAGACAGGGATAGCTTCAATTACAGCCTTGGATAAGGTAACTCTCCCTATAGAAAGTTGTTTCGCTTTCCATCCAGATAATTTAGTTTTAACTTTGTCAAGTAGATATTGAAAGTCTGCCTTCTTGGGACCTCTGCTAGTTAAGGGAACCCCCAAGTACTTGCTAGGAGAGGAAACCAATTCAAATCCTACTTTAACATCAAGGATAATGACGTCTTAAATGGTACTAGAACTCGATATATGGTTTCATATTACCTAAAGATGGGGAGAGTCAAGTGTTGTGGCCTGTAGTGTGGGATAGCAATCAGATGAATGTATTCCCATTGTATTACATGCTTTGCTGTATTGCAATGTTTTCTTATTCTTAATTACCGCATTATTAATTACTTTGTACTTATTTGATGATGAGAATCCTCATGATGCTATTTTTGTCCCCTATATTATATTAATAAATGATTATAATCTATCATAACTTGATTCATTATGAGAATATATAAGTAGCTTGTATAATGAAACTAGTTCTATCAAAGTACTTTTCCTAAATAACCTCTTTCGAGGTGTAGAAATCATTGAAATGAGTTTTGTCTCTATCAACAAAGTCTTTTTCATGCACGTGACAAGAATTGAACTCCTGACAATATATTTAAATAAGCCAACTATCTATATATAGCAATTGTGTTGGGCCTTGTTAGAGCACTTATGTATGTATATTGTTACTGATTAAGTATAATTGTAGTGTAGCTAGGAGATTCTTCTAATAATTAATTTTTTTAGTATTTAAACTTCTTTTAGAAGTATTACTTGTTTATTACCACACCAACCCTTAATGATGTATAGTTTTTTTTTTTTGTCAAAACTTAATGATGTATAGTTGAACTAACTACGTAGGTAGACCAGCAGTTGACACTACAAAAAAAAAGGGTTTTAGCGACCGAATTATTCGGTCGCTATTTAATGATTTTCGGTCGCTAAATAGGTCAGCGACCGAATTAGCGACCGATTACAATCGGTTGCCAAAAAAAAAGAGAGAGTTTATGTTTTAAGTTAACATTTAGTACAAAAATGAGTGATAAATTCGGTCGCTAAATCGGTCGCTAATAATTTAAGAAATTCGGTCGCTAATTCGGTCGCTAACGGTCATATTAAAAAACTGTGTCCGAAAATTCGGTCGCTAAAATCACTCAATAATTCGGTCGCTAAATCGGTCGCTAATCATTAAATCCTATATTCAGCGACCGAAAAAACATCGGTCGCTAATTTTAAAATATAATCGGTCGCTAATTCGGTCGCAAATTAGGTAAATTTGGTTATCTTTCCGTACTTTGTTTTAGCGACTGAATATTTTGCGACTGCTGATATCGGTCGCTAATTCGGTCGCTGAATATAATTTGTGACCAATCCTAGAAAAAGGTAAATTCGGTCGGAAATTCGGTCGCTGATAGCAACGGATTAAATCGGTCGCTAAATTCGGTCGCTAAAACCAGTTTTTCTTGTAGTGGAAAGGATAATATATAAACATCCGGTGCAAGTGCAAGAATTGCTAAATATTCAAAATATTGGATTTAAATTATATGTACTGACAGTGTAAAAAAGTTTTACACAATCATCCAATCATATTTTACCACAGAGATATTTGTGGAGATATTTTAGGAACTGATCGGACGACCGTATAAAACTTTGTTATAGTGTATATTTATTAAGCAAATTAAAATTTAAAATTTCAATCTAGCTAGAATATACATAAACACCGTACCGAGAATTGTACTCCTTAAGAGATATTCTTAAAGATTATGAATTATGCTGGAAAAAAGAGGGTATGTTGGATTTTTTTTTTTGTTGGTGTATTTTAGAATATGTGAAAGTGTATAAAATAAAATCCTTCTTTTTTTAGTATAATAACTAAATTTAGTATAACATAACTGATTATATACCTAGCAACTTTGTCACAAACCATAAATAAGAAGCAAATATTATATTGAGTTTAGTTTTGGAGTATTGTAAGTATAATTTTTTTTATACCACCAACCATTATAATAATCATGTGTGATTTTTTGAAGTAATTATTATAAAAATTAAATATTTTTAATGATGTAGCGGAAAATAATTAGATATTATATATATATTTTATACTAATAATAATCATGCATTAAAATTAAATCTATGTTTAAATAGTGGAAAATTTATGATTCATGCAATGGAAACAAAGGGAGATACAAAGGGAAAAGGTAATGCTGCATGGCTGGTTCGCCAAAGGTCAACTTAAACTTAATTTGATTCTCTAATTGGTTTTCTTTCACCTTTTGATAAAAAAAAAAAAAAAAAAACTTAAATCTTATTGATCAGGACGAGAAATATAAGAGCGTGTTTGGGAAAGCTGGAAAAAAAAAAAAGATTATGCTGATAATCTGTTTTCAAATAAACGATTATTGTGATAATCGATTATAATTATAATCTGTTTTTGTTCGGGTATGTTTGCTGAAAAACGATTTTAAAATAATCTTTTTCGTTTGGTTGGTGCAAAAGTAATCACTTTTACATAGTAAATTACGAAAAATAGTATGAAGTTTTTTATTTATATTAATAATATTTATGCCTCTTTTAAGTTTTAATATTAAAACTTGTTAAATTATTTAAATTTTTAACAAAAGAATTAATATAAAAAATAATATAAATAAATGAATATTAATTAAGTAAATATTAAATATGGACTTGCCAATAAATCTTGATCTAGCTGGCTTCATTTAAAGCAACAAAAAAAGGGAGGGTAAAGTCATTGGAGATAGGGGCAAGATCGGAAAGTGAGGAATTGGCCATAAATAATCTAAAAGCATTTCAGCAAACAGTCCAACATATCTGATGGTTTGAAATAGATGAAATTTGGTTAAAAAATGCTTTTTAGAAGAATAAGTTATGGACACAAATATAACAAATTAATCACAAAACAACTTATTTCTCTCAAAATAGTTGAAATTGAAAAATTTCAGCTGTCCCAAACATGCTCTATGAAGTGGTGTTTTACAAAATTACAAGTTGACTTTTGTTAGGTGACCTTTACTTGGTCCAAATTTCTCTCATATATACCCTTAGGGCCTGTTTGGTGGACAAGATAAGAGAGACTATCATATCTTGTCTGAAACTGTTGTTTGGTGAGCCAGCATGATAGGATAAGTCAATCCTGTCATTTATCATATCATGTCCATCTAGTTAAAATTCTATCTTGAGGGAAGGGCTGAGTTAGAACCAACATGATAGGCTAAGGATAAGGTGATTTAAAATATAATAAAACATAAAAATAATTTATATAAAATAATTAAAATATAATAAAATAATAATTTAAAGTATAATAAAATAGAACATGGTTACCAAAAAAATATAATAAAATATAAAATATTTAAAATAATAATAATAAAAAATTAATAATTATGTTTAAAATTATTTTATTTTAGCACAAGGCTAGTTTTATTATTTTATATTATCTTAAAAAACTTAAAAAAATAAAAAAAATCTAATAATTTAACTATATGCAAACTAAAAACATAAAAATGAATATTTAAAATTATAAAAAAATTAATTTAAGTTAAAAAATATTTTGAAAATTTTAAAAATTATATGTAATTATATTACAAGGATAATTTTATCTTTTTATATAATTTTAAAAAATGAAAATTATATAAAAAAAAATCTAATAAAGTATGAAAAAAATTTAGAATAAAAACGGAAAATTTTAAAATTTATACTAAAATTATAATATTATCAAGTTGGTTATCTGGTGGGTACCAAACGTCGGATAATATAACAGCTTTTCATACTCATATCTTATCATGTTCTCTTATCCTATTCATCCATATCTTATCCTGACCATTAAACGAGCCCTTAATATATGATATATTCCTCACGTCTGCTATGATATTTTAGGCTAAAATTCATTTTCCCCTCCTTATTTTCAGCTCCATGAAATAAGATCTCATCAAATCAAAGCTAAATTTGCTAAGACAAAGGAACAATCATAGCCATCTATCTATACTGCAAACATCGATCATTAGGGCCCCTCCATCATTTTTCTCTTGACTGCTCCAAAGAGTGTGGTTATAAACGTGAAGCCTAACCATCATCTGATTAAGATACTTTATGGGGGGCAAAGATTTCCGTGCTGAGATGATGGACCCACAAAATGTTGTGTTGTGGGTCTACTCTTTAGTTCTTGTGTTATATGAAACTACATAATTTGTGTGCGACTGGCCAATACTTTAGACAACCCCCGGAATAGAAATAACACAAGGTGCAAAGATGATATCGATGACAAAGAGAAAGGGAAAATAATAGCACTATACCAAAAATAAATTATCTGCCCCTTAGTAAACTATTTGGTACTTCAGATCCAAGTTTCATAGACTTTTCTTGTATTAAAATTAAATTATGATTTACCATAAGTTCTGGTTATTAGAAGAGGAGTGGTGGTCCATCAAGTACACTGCTCACTTTCCTTGATTATCAAGCAACCTCCTAATACTGCCATTTCTCTCTCTCCTCGTGTGTATGCAAAATATTCATGGCAAAAGCATCATGATATATTCAGCACTTCCAGCTCAAAACCCATGTGAGTTTCTATCATCCTTTTTTCCCGTATTTTTATCTGGGTCTGTCTCTTTCTCTACAAGAAAAAACTTGGGTTTATTATGCTTCTGACATTAATCTGTTATGTGAAAATAATAAAACTCTAGTTCTGCCCATGTTGTCTTTATTAGGAATATTACTCCGTGTTCCATCAAGCTTTGTGATGACACGTATTAAGAGAAAGTAAGTTATTACATGTAGATAAGATAATAAATTGATCTATTCTATTGGGTTTTTCATGTTATGAGAAAGTTAATCTGTAACTATTGATAGAAACCATTGCATTATTACAGTGCTTATTTTATTTGTATGTAATCCATTAAGTACGTTTGTCTTTTTTTTATATTAAAAAATTAAACATTTTTTTGTTCCGAATGTTTTCTTTATAAAAAATGTTTATTAGGGTTTGAAACCAACCGGGTTTTCTTTTCTTTCTATCTTGTTTCCTTGTTTGTCTTTCTCTCTCTTTCTTTCTTTTTCTCACATAAACCTCCCACATACACGCGGTTCACAAATTACCAAAGGCTTAAAGGTGTTATGTGTGGAAGCAGCCAGCTTTTCCTTTATTAATTTTCTCACTTCCTTCAGTTAAAGTAGAGGGAATTCTGGTGTTTTCTATGGTTAAAGGCAGGTTTTATAGCTCAATCTTATTCTAACAGTTTCCCTCTTTTCCTCCTCCTTCTTCTTCTTTTCTCTTCTTATCCTTCATGAATATTTTCCATTTTCCTGCATACTCTCATCTTTATTCTGCAGAATTTATTGTTTTGGATTTGATTTATTCTCTGAAATAGCCATATGCTTGAGAGAATTAATATTTTCAATATTTTGTTTTTATTTTAGTTCATGTTCAAGGCTTTTCTCTTTTGTCATCCTTTATGTTGGTGTCTAGCTAGTTTCTGAATTGAATTTTCATCTGATCAAAGTCTCCAGGTTAATTTCTTGATAGTTCTTAAACTTGTGAAAGCCAAAACCCACTTCTTATTTTCCTTTTCAAGTCAGTGAAAATGATTGTAACATACCATTCAATTTCTTCTATTGATCTTTTAGGAAATTTTAACTTCTGATCTCAATCAAAGCTCTTGGATTTGCTTGTTATCCTGAAGAGAACAAACTCGGATATGCTCATCACTTGTGGACTGTTTCATAAAAAGGAAATTACAATTCAAGGCCTCATCATCATCAATTTTCATCAAGAGAGATAGCATCCATTACTTCAAAAGAAGACGTACCATGAATAAGATGAGCAACATGAGCTGTGTGAGCAGCAGTGATCTCATAGATGCCAAGCTCGGAGAGCATCAGTTGTGTGGATCCAAACAGTGCCCCGATTGTGGACACAAGTTTGAAGGGAAGCCGGTACGAAAAAAATCCTAGTAATAATATTCTAGCCTTCAAAGAAAAGCCTTTGACAATATGAAGAATCATACAAGAATTAGAAAAGTATAATACCATATTCATATGTTTATATATGACTGTTTTATTATTGGACTAGCTAGCTAGTGTAATTAATTTGATGGTATTTATTTCCCTTTTCTCCCTTAGCTATACTAAAGTATGAGCGTTTGTTAAAGTTTTCATCTTCTTCTTTTTTCCCTATATTTTCTCTTTCTTATATTCTTCTTTCTCTTCTTTTCTCTTCCCTTTTGCTTTTTTATTTTAATTTGAATTTTGATGGAGCCTGTGCAGGACTGGCTTGGTCTACCAGCAGGAGTGAAGTTTGATCCAACAGACCAAGAACTCATAGAACATCTTGAAGCCAAAGTAGAGTCAAAGAGCATGAAATCACACCCTTTGATTGATGAATTCATTCCTACTATTGAAGGAGAAGATGGCATTTGTTATACCCATCCCGAGAAACTTCCAGGTCTGAGATACTAACATAGTAAAATTGAAATAGGTGTCCTCTTCAACGGTCACTATAGTCACTACATATATTTCTTGAAAACCGAACATGGATTTTAGAAACAGGACATGATTTCTGTTTAAATCATAGTACAAATGACTGCAGAAAATTTAAATCCTTCTAAATCTTACTATAATTTACTTCTTCACTCATATGATCATGATTTCCGACAATATTATATATATATTATGAAACATTTTAGTATGTTTTTGAAGTATAATTAATGTGTGTATTAAGAAGGATTTTTTTTCAGCTATTGTAAATTTCTTTAAAATTAATATAAAATCCTCCAAAAGTATATAATTAATTCATACTTTTATTTAATTCGAGGTTAGGTTTTACTAAATATAAATATAACTAAAAATCTCCCTTGATATTTAGAAGAAACTATGGGTTCATTAAAGATCTGTTTTGCCTAGTAGTTCACCTAAGTCGACCTAACTTTGATTTTGGCTGCGTGCTTAAACACTTCAGGAGTAACAAGAGATGGCTTGAACAGACACTTCTTCCACAGACCATCAAAGGCTTATACAACTGGGACACGAAAGAGAAGAAAGATACAAACCGAATGTGATTTTCAAGGAGGAGAAACCAGATGGCACAAGACTGGTAAGACCAGGCCAGTGATGGTGAATGGCAAACAAAAAGGGTGCAAGAAAATTCTAGTCCTCTACACTAATTTTGGCAAGAACAGGAAACCAGAGAAGACAAACTGGGTGATGCACCAATACCATCTTGGCATGCATGAAGAAGAGAAAGAAGGAGAGCTCGTGGTGTCAAAAATATTCTATCAGACACAGCCAAGGCAATGCAATTGGTCTTCTGATAGAAGTGCAACAACAACAACTGGTGAAGGAAGTGGAGAACTTAATAATAACAATTGCAGAAGAGACAGTGGAAGTGTGAGTTGTTCTTCTTCTAAGGAAATAGTTACTCACAGAGATGAGATGTCTGCTGTTGTTGGGGTCCCTCCAATAGCAAGCTTCAACACTGCCTTGGATATTCAACAGCTTAAATCCGACCATTTCATGAGTTTCATCCCATTCAGAAAAAGCTTCGATGAGGTACATATATAATATAAATTACAGATATAGCATCACATTCAATACGACTATAGGAGACTTAATTGATTGCATTTATAGGCCTCTTTCTTAACCAAACATAATTCACCCGATTTCAACATTGGTTTGGTAAATTAATTATGCCTTGCACAAAAAAAGGTGAAGAACATGAAACTGTCAATATACCTGTTGACATAACCATTGCTTGCATATACCGCATGGAATTATATGGAAAATGATATTTGCACTTCATTTTCTTTACATTATATCTAGAAATTATTTATTTGAGAAAGAAAGTTATAGAGAATATGTTGGAATATATATATATATATATATATATATATATATATATATATATTTAAATGAATGTAATGAGGATGAGCCTTGACGTAACAGTAAAGTCCACATTTAAACTTGCATACATTTATCTGGACATCTTGTGCAACCAGCCACCACTTTTTACCTAAAAAATGTAATATAGAAAGGATCTTGATAGCAAGTACCCTCAGGGCATTGGTTAAAAAAAAACCATAAATGAAAAAGTTTGTATTGAAAATAAAAGTTTAACACTTTTCAATATAATAAGTATACTAATTTCCTATACAAACTTGCCTTTTTCGATTCCTTGATCAATGTTCTAAGGGCAGTGATTAGCATTCTCCATGTAAAAATGATGTGTTATTATTCAAATTCTTGTAATAAAAATCAGCATCAACCAACCACCGCTTGGTTACCCACCTCAAAAAGGTAACATTGAGTAATGGAATCAATCAAGGCATATAATTGATATCTACAGAGTGAGGCCGAAAGAAATGAAAGGGTGAGAGGTTGATAATGGACTAAGTAGCTAGAAATTAAATTGGGTGATAGCTTACAATTTCAGATGAAATATTTGGCCTTTGCAGGTTGGAATAGGAGAAGCTTCCACAACTAGAGAAGTGCATACATCAAGCTCATGCGAAGAAGTGCATGAACGGCAGGGACCACTTCATGTAGCAAATCAACATCAACAACAGCAACAATATCAACATTCACACCAACAGATTGCAACCACAGCCTTCCATATTAGTAGGCCTTCACATCCCATCTCCACCATCATCTCTCCACCTCCCCTTCATCACACATCCATCATCCTAGACGACAACCCTTACCATGTCTCTAGAATAATGCTCCAAAATCAAAATTTCCAGGTAGTTAATCCTCACCCTAACCCCATTTGGTAAAGATGTTATAGTTTTCCTCTGTTAATTTTCATAAGAATTATTTATAGAAACCAGAAAGGTAACTAAATGACTGAGACAGAATTCAGAAAATGTGTCAGTCAAGGTTTTAAATTGCGGTTGCGGTCACGTTGCGATGTTAATTTTCAAAATAAAAGAATAAGTGATCAATGATTATAAAGTAAGTAGGTGTAAAAAGGATATGAAGAAAAAGAATGTGAGAATTTTATTTTTCGCATATATAGGGCCGATCTTACCATAAAGCAACTAAAGCAAGGGTTTTAGGCCCCAAATTTTTTCAGTTATTTAAGCTTTCATATTTATGTTTCCATTTTTTTTTCCTTGGTTATTTAAGCTTAACAAAAAAGTCATTTAAAACCCTAAATCATAAGCTATATATAGGAAATCTTACATGTAGTTGTATTGTATGTATACATACAACAAAAACTTACGTTAACCATCATAATTACACTTTGAAAATATAGAAATTTATAATATAGATAAAATTTAATTAAAAATATAAAATTTTAATAAAATATTATTATTAGTTTTAAAAGGCCTTACCTTAAATTTTGCTTTAGGCCTAAAAATATATTGGGCCGGTCCTGCTTATATAATAAACGAGAAACTATTTTAGAAAGAATTTTATTGAATCTTATTGTATAATTATGTACTCACAGTTCTCTCACACAGAAAAAAGTTCTTGCATAAATCTGGAACATTTAAGTTTAGGTATATCAAGCCATAAATTACCAATGTTACTTCTTTTTTCTTTGGTTGATTAAAAAAGCCATAATTTATTAATATAGTTATTAATTAACTATTAATTAATAATGTTTCCATAATATAATATCGGGCAGGTGCACCACAGGTTTATGTGTTGTAAGTATTTCTCCTGAAAAACTATAGAAAAAAAAAAATTGGTAGGTTGAGTAGTGCAATCAATGAGGCACTCAATGTGTTAATAAAGTCCAAAATGGGTTGATTCTGCATGGTATTGTGCACGTGGCAGATTGATTAACTGGGGAAGCCTTTTGAAGTGCTTGCTAAATTACAAGAATGAAACTGTCTTCTTGCTTTTTGTTTGTTGTTCAAACATGCTGATTAAGATGTGGGCTTTGAATTTGATTGTTGTCCTTTGAAATGCATGTATAAAATATCTATCCACATGGCAGCAACAACAGCAACAACATCATAAACTAGGAGGAAGGTCTGTGTCCGGATTGGAGGAACTCATTATGGGGTGCACTTCAACTGATATCAAAGAGGTAAGTAAGAACTTTTTGACCTTGAAATATATGAATTGTGTATGTCATGATGCCGACTAGAGAAAGAAAAGGAAGGGTATAATTAAAAGAAAAATAATAGTTTATTATGATATTTGAATTAAAGACAAGAATTATTCTTCATCCTTTTCTCCTTATCTCTTTTAGTTGTTCTCTTAGTGTTCGCATATCTTAACAATGGAATATTTTTCTTTACACGATGGAAAAGAGTGAACAAATTTCTTGAAAACTTATGCAATTGAAGAAAAAGGTGACAATGACTTAACCTTTGCGAGAGATTTTTGGCTATTCATGAAGTAAGAAAAGTTTCTCATTTTGTACCATATTACATATATATTCAATAGTATAATAGAATAAAGTTAAAGAAATCTATTGACACGAAATCACCAAAGAATTTTCTCAATTTTTTTTTTTTCATTCCTGTCTTAGAAAAATATATTGACTTTTCACTGTTAGGTGAGAACAAGATTTTAAATTACGATCGTGGTTGCGTTTACCACAATTACAAATAATTACAAAAAAATACGGTCGATGTGGCCACAATTGCAGTTGTCTTTCGGTTTCGAAGACTTTTAAAACCAAAGTATTGCGATCCCAATTATGGCCGGACCTTTATTTAAAACCTTGGGCGGGAAATGACGAGCAGTAAAATTTGCATTCTTTTGTCTTCTGCTTCATGAGAGTATATGAAGATATTTCATTCCACAAACCTAACCCTAATATATACAATGTCTGAATTTCCTTGCAGGAGTCATCCATCACTAACCCACAAGAAGCTGAATGGTTGAAGTACTCTTCTTACTGGCCAGACCCTGACAACCCGAATCATCATGAGTAGGAGAAGAGAACAAAATTAGAGAATAAACAAAAACCACAGACAAGACAACATCATTATCATAATCATCATTTATGCTTGAAGCCTCCCTCAAGTTTCTTCCAACAAAAAGGCCATCTAATCATCCATGGTCTGCTCTTTTTCTTTCTTTTCCAATGGGGGCCAATTTATAATAAACTTTTGAAGGCTCTCAACGGAACTAACTGTGTGCAACGAACAAGTTGGAAGAAAGAACAAAGGGTAAAAGAAAGAAAATCAAAAGGGGGAAAAAGAAAAGAAAAGAAACTGAAGAAAAGCTGCTATTCCCTCCTGAGGGAGAGCGACCAAAGACCCGAAGTTAAATGCATCTTGCTGCATGAAAATCGTAACTATTTATGATTACAATATCATCCCTATTATTATTCATATTATTTTATTATTTTAAGATGTTCGTATAATTTCACTTTTCCTGTTTTTTTATACCAGAGAAATATATATACCAATGAGTTTGTGCAAAGTGCAAAGTGCTGACCATTGTTTATTGAGCTGAAATTTGGTACTTGTTATTAATTATTATAGTGTACAAGAGAAGATATTTTAATTTTTACATCAAACCAAGTTCATTAGGTAACAATGTAAAGGTATAGAAGGAATCATTTAACTTTTGCTTTCGCTTTTAGCTAGATTAATTATTATCAAGAACTTTACGTGGAACCTCAAGCCGTGCAAGAATTCGAAGGACCAAAGTTTAAGTTACTCGTGGTCTTCATTCCGAGTCTAAATTGGTTTTTCATTTAAAATCAAATCATTACTAAAAAATTTTAATTCCAAACATGACACTGAAGAACACTACCCTGCACTAGGGCACTGTTTGGTTTGCCAAATCCGCTAGCGTTTAGCGGATAGCGTATAGCGGATGGGAAAATAGCCCCGTTTGGTAGTCGTTTTTAAAATTAGCGTATAGCGTTTTTTTCACTAGCGTATAGCGTTTTTCCCAGACGCTACTTGAAGTAGCGTTTGAGCTTATAGCGTATAGCGTTTCATTTTTTCTTTCATTTTTATCCCTACCATCTTAATTAAACTCCTCACTTATCCTTGATTATAAAATAAAATACTAATCATTTAACATAGTATATAAATAAGAATTAATTTTACTATTTAGATTTATATTTAAGATAAAAAAAGTGGAAAATATATTTTTATCTATAAAAAGTAAAACTTATATAAAAATCAAGTCAATATATAATTTTATTTTTATTATTCCATTTTATTTATTAAAAATAATTAAAACTAAATTAATATTTAAATTTAAAATTAATGATTGAATTTTTTAAATGATAAATAATTTTTTTTGACGTGATAAACGATAAATAATTTAGAATAAATAAATTATTATAAGTGATAATTATTTTAAAATAAACAATATAAATAATATATATACATATAATTTACATAAAACAAATGCAAACATATCATTTTATGTCATTTTACATTTATCAGCTAGTCCAACCGTTAGTTTTACCAAACACTTCAAATCCAATCCGCTAACTAATCAGCTATCCGCTATCAGCTAGCTTATCCGCTATCCGCTATCTGCTAGTTTATCCGCTAGCTTATCCGCTATCCGCTAGTTTTTACCAAACAGAGCCTAGTAGTCTTTTTCTATATTAGTGTTAGGATTCGTATTCTTCCTACTTAAGTACTAAAAGTAGTTCCTTATAAGAATAAGAATCCACAACACTAATCTAAAAAGGACTCTCAAAGACAATTAGTTCTAGAGTTTTACACTTAAGGCTTATAAAGTATAAACCCTCAAAATAACATGACACCATAACAAAAATAGAAAGCATGCATAAAAGGGAAGGAGAAGTTAAAAAGTGGAACAACTGACAGGTAAGGTTTAAGAATCATAAGATAAGAGCAGGTTAATGTGAATGTGTATATCTCATCTATAAAAATACCCTAATCAAGGACAAAGAAAAAGATCTATATTTTTCATAACTCCATTAATCACCCATTAGTTTAAATGGTAATGTATACTTGAATAAAGGACGGATGCAACGAAGCAAAATTAACTTGTTTTTCCGGTTAGTTGATTTCATTAATTACTACTATGTTTTTCTTTATGCTACAGCCATGTAATGCTTTGTTTGTTAGAGTAGAAAATGAGAAGAGAGAAAATAAAAAGAGAGAAAAGGAGGAGAAATGCATTTTTCTCTTGTTTGGTGGAGGAGAGAAATAAGGAAGAGAGAATAAAATTGGTGGGACCCACCTCAAATTTTTTTCTCTCCTCAAGTGAGAAGAAAATGGCAGAGAAAGAGAGTGTTTCATGTAAAATGACTTTTGTACCCTTGTTTTTGAGTTTTCATTCAATTATTTAATAAATTCAATAAAATTAATCATTTATTTAATTAAATTAAATTTAAATTAAACTAATAATTTTTATTAGTTAAAATAACTTAAATCAATTAAATTAATTTAAATTATTTGATTATTTAAATTAACTTAATGAATGAAATCAAAATATTTGTATCTTGATTTTTTAGTTAAGGGTATTTTTGTTTTTTTTTTAAATAATTACATTTCTCTCTACTCACTTTCTATCCAACTAAACAAATGGGAGGAGAGAGAACACACTTTTTTTTTATAAGCAAAAAATGAATAAATAAGAATACCAGGGGTACCCTAACCCGTATACACATAACCACCAAAAATTAGTGGAACAAAACAAGGTAAGGATTCAACCAAGATAAACAGCAAGGTTGAAGAACTACACTTCTTTCTCCTCTAATTCTCTTATACCAAACAACACATCAAATCTACTTTATTTCTCATCATTTTCTCTCTTCTCATATACTCTTTCTCACCTCTTTCTCTCTTCTTATTTTCTTCTCACAACCAAACAATGCAGCAGAGTAATATCTATGCAGTAAATCATAGCTCACTTGGAGCTTTTATTGATGCTGATGTTTGACTAATAAAAAGAAAATCTACTTTAGGAGATGAGTTTCAAGAATATCTTTTAGTTTTTGATGGGTCCCTTAACTGACGAAAGAGTACTCTATGTTTGAGGTGCAACGTTATAGGCGCGCACACGTTTTTTGCAATGACATACGCACATAGTACACACTACTCATGAAATTTATTAACTTCTGATTAATGATTTTGTGAAGCTATATACACTTTATTTCTCTAATTAAGAGCATTTACGAATTGATTGTCATATATAGGGAGGAGAGGGAAGCGAAATTCAAATTTCTTATTGAAAATGTTGAGTCTTTGATTTTGAAACATCACAAGTTATATTTTATAGGTAAGGTTCTTTAATCTAATTTAGTTTTTCAGAAAGAGAGTGATACTAGGAGACAGACACATCTTTATTGCTTTATTCTGAGTTTTAGATTCGAGCTTTTTGTGCAGTATTATTAGACTAAAAGATGTGGTAATGAGTGAGTGAGAGAGTAACGTCCATGCTAATGCTTTGTTATCTTTCATGGGACATGCATGCAATAAAGCTAAATCAAGATGAAGAGGTAACTTCATTGTAGCTTCTGAAGGGAATAAAGATGGGATTTGAACAGGGAACTACAAGACAAGAATAAACCTTTTAGGTTCTTTTATTTCTGTGCTCTTTTTAAATTAAATAACTACGTACCAACCCGAACATCAGAAAGAAAGAAAATTCCCTATATAAATTATATATATCATTTTATTTACACGTATTATTATACTTGATAGTGTGAAATGAGAATGATATCTATATATATCTAGAGTTGGATCTCTTACTATCATACTAAATGCTTGGAGAATTTATAACTATTGTTTATCTCATCGTTCTAGTTAAATAAACAATAGAAAGAGATGACGGGTTAGGGTTAGTGACATGAAATTAGGAAGAGGACATGTCACATTTAAAATTTAAAGGAGACCTAAAAAGGTGATATTCAGTTCTTTCACTGTATGGAAGATTTTGGATGCTTTTGAAGGGAGCATATATAATATATAGAGAAAGAGCATTACTGTACAGTGTTATATGGTTCCTTGGTATGCTAGATATTTGGTCCCGTAAAGAAGTCGCAGGAGGAATGGTGGTACTGCAAGGAGGAATATAACAACATGGCTGTTATCTACCTTTTTTGGATTCTTCTACAATGGGCCCAATTCAGGGCCTCCTTCCATTTTAAAGACCCCACTATTTCATTGTTTTCACTTTTAATTTTACAACTTCATTTCCCTCCGATCATTGTTTATCATATGTTGGATAGCGCATATATAATGGTTAGGCTATTTTATAAGCGAATTTCTCAATAGATACCACATTTCTCCACTATTTGGAGTTCTCTCCATTCGGGATTATTGGTTGATGTACTTAGTTAAAATATATTGAGTAGACTCCCAATGAGGACTTTTAAATAGTTTTAAGGAATCTAAACATTGATTTTCTCCTCCAAGGATTAGTAATGCTGAATTGGTCCTTAAATAACAATATTCGACCGTCAAACAACATTAATGTAGCCTCAATAAACTAATTTTTTTTTGGTAAAATAGAAAGGAAAATGATATTTAGTACGAAGGAAAATTCGCACTACATGGTACGAATGACGTGGAGGGTCACGTTCAAACGAATTGGATTTTATTTTCTTTTCCTGCTCAAACACAGCCTTTCTCCTTCAGCGTTCCCTGGGTTGCGTGACAATAAAGGAGTGGTCAAATGCTAGACTAGAAGCAGTGAACTAAAGGAGAAAAGAGGATGCTGGGGAGATGTTTGCTGACCGGCAATGGAGACAGTAACCGTAGAGGAATATGAAGAAAAAAAATAAAATTCAGCATTTGACCACTCCTTATAGTCACGCAACCCTTTTTGCCTGTCATCAAAATGAATCACCGATGCTTGCAAAGATACCCTCCTCAAAGATGAAGGTGAGAATAATGGCAGAAAGTGCACAAACCCCCCAAGTGCCCATAATTATGTGATTATATAAAGAGTAAGACCCTTGGATCTTAGGTAGTGTCTCTTATGGGTAGGTTATAAACATGGCATGCCTAAACCATTTTTATGTTGGTAACTATTTCAACAAGCAAAACTGCAAGAGTAGATATTGTTAACTAGGAGGATGAAGCAGGGATGGAAACCCACAAGTGGAGGAGGAGAAAGAATAAGGTGAGCAAGGAGAGAAAGAGTCGCCAGATGAGAGGGTAGAAAGAAGGCACAAGGCGGAGACAGAGCAAGGAGGCGGCGCAAGCAGAGAGGGGAAATGGGAAAACAAAACGAGGATTCTGTTCTTTTTTTGTTAAATATTATTTTAAAACTTTAATTATTAAAAATTAAAAAATATAATGAAACCCAAAATATGCATAGTACACGTCATTCGTTGTTTTTCGCACATGCACCCATCGTACTAAATAGCGGTGCTGAGAAAGAAAATGGTTATAATTCAAAGACCAAATTGATATAATAATGTTCTAATTAAAAACATTTTGAGCACCAAAATGAGAATTTACTCTAATATATATAGAGGCAACATCTGTCATTTAATTGAAAAAACAAAAGAAGAATAAAATGATAAGAGTACTTTACAATGTCAGAGCAGTGGATGTTATAAGATATGTATTGGCAAATATCAGGCATGTTATTAAAAAACTATTTATTAATTAAAAAATTAATATTTTATTTTAACAGTATAGATGATGTTAACATTTTGTTATATTATAGAAAATTTCATTTTATTAATATTAAGGTGTTTTGTTCCTTAAATCCAGATATTGATAGTCAACTTTGAATTCATAAGAAAACAAATAAATGTGCATCCAAACCTAGTTATTTCATATGTATTTTTTGACTGGTAGTTATTTCATATTTGGGATAGGCTGTATAGTGTATAGACATATTGATATTACATCAGTTATTGGGCATAGTATGAGCTTGCCCGGTTGCCCCTGACAAACCCGTCTTGGTGCGTGCGGACTCCTAAACTCAGTTCATGACCGACAATTGGAGTGTTAAGTAGTAACAATACTAAATAAAGCCCAAGCTTAGCAACGCCTGGCCCATGCATCACATTTGGAGCAAAAGCGCCTATGATTTGCGCTAAATCCGCCCCGCTTATAGTTTATTGGACTTTTTCTATTAGATATAAATACTTTTATATGGAAAAAAAAAAGGTGTCTGAGTAACCTTTAATAAACTACTTATCACCTTCCTTAAAGCTATTTTTAACTTATTTTAAAAAGTTATTTTTTAAGCTTCTTGAAAAGCGTCGTGTGAAAGCTCAAGAATTCATGACCAAGAAATTATTTTACACATTTACTGCATAATCATATCTCCATCATAATTTGAAATTTTATGAAAATCAAACATTTCACCTCTCACCTTCACTATTCTTTCGACCATATAAATTTTAAAAACTTATAGATTTTAAAAGCACTTCTTTGAATATGTATCCAAATACTCAAAAACTTAATTTAAAATGAGTTTATGTTGTAAAAACTTTTCACACAAGACCTTGTGTAAGCTTTTAAATAAACCGTTATCTATACAAGAGCCTCTAAAATATAATTCCTTCGGTTGTTTCCCTTGTTCATGGGAACTTTGTCCAGTACTCTAGTTATCTTTCTTTCATGAATCTCCCACCCAATCCTAATGAAATGTGTCTCCTTCATATTTAGATATAAGGAAACTTGGATGAAATTCCATAGATATTTTTGGTATTGTTTTATAATAAATAAAAAAAATACATGTCATCGAGGAATATACCATGTGTAACATCCTTTACACGTTCTATTCTTATTGAAAAATATCAAAAACACCTAGATAATAACACATTAACACTCATGTTTTGTCCTTTAAAGATTCAGTGTTGAACAACTATGATATGACGGCAGAATATGATCCATTCCATATACATGTCGCCATAATAACTCCCTCATGTTATGTATGGTGGTTGTCAGGTTTAAAATGAAAATAGTATCTTACCTTTCCCACTGTTGCAAGTTACCTGGTCCCATCACAATGTACCACGGTCCACGGAGATACAGCAAAGCTCATGCGTCAGAGGGAACCTTGACAAGTTGCTCCTAAGAATTTGGCAAGCATTCATTCCATTCGGATTGGCAATTCCACAGGCACGGCAGATTCCCAGAATATCCAGTTGACAAGCTGAACCACAACAATCACTTCGCTGCTATTCTGGCGGGGGTTTAAACGATCACTTGTCCAGATCAGGTATATTAATTTAAATCAGACATGTGATTGAACCAGACATCAAGATTTAAAATCAGAGGACTTCTTTGTAAACCTGCTTAACCCAGCAGGTTTAATCCGATTGATGACAACGAGGAACATTTTTATCACTCCGTCTACACTCCACACTCTTTCCTTCGTTTCTTCCCAGAGCAACAGAAACTAGAGCAGTAGACAGTGCAATTTCCGCTGTTTCTTCCTAGTGTAACAAACTAGAGAAGCAGACAGTGCCCAGATCAGCAACAACCTGCTGAGCTTTTTTGGGCACAAATAAGGCAAGTGCATAGAAAATTTGCTACAGGTTTTGTACCAGTAAATACAAGTAACCATTTGGTTGCAACCTGACAAATTCTGCTGATTTCACATCAATAATGCTTTAACTTGCACGAGAATTTAACTTGGATTAACAAACATGCAAAATGTAAATATATGTACAAGAGAACTACAACATGTTCTGATGTTCCTCTTAACCTGTAAAACAACATTGGAGAAATCTTCCCTCCTATCTTTCTATGCATCCTCTCTTCATGTAACACAATTGTACCGACTTTGTGAGAAATTATCAAACTTCACTTATTTCCATGATCTTCTGTACAGATCACCTGCTTGACATGTTCATGTCAAGCTGGCTTAACAGGCACGCGACTCAGAAACTGGCAGCCGCCTGGTCATTGGTAAACTACCGGATACTTTTAAGGATGCAAACAGGCAAGATAGTCTTGCTATCATGGGCTTAGTCTTTGGCACTTTAGGAACGATGGCCAGCTCCTTACCAGCATCACATGTGCTATGATAGCCTTCTAGATCAGCTTTGGTTATAAGAACTGCATCCCCAGAAGGAGACTGTGCTCTTAAAGAACAAGGTCTGCGCTTGTCATAATCTTGAACAGCCTGTTTATAGAAAATGCAAATATTATGTAAAAGTGAATGGTAAAGAGAGATATCAATACTCAAAAAAGTACTACCATCATTGTACCAGTAGACTTGAGAAGGGCAGGGGGGCAAAAATACCAATAAACTGGGTTATACCTTCCACTGTGATGGTGCTAGTAGCACTCTAGGCCTTCGAGACCGCACATATTCCAGGGCAGCAGCAGGGGTCATGTGCTTGTATTCAACCTAGAAGACATAAGTAGACCACATGGCAACCAATCAGAACCTTGAAGCTTCAGCTGATGCCATAACTTACAAGCATAACTATAGGTCATAAAATTACCAGATAGCAAAGCACAATTGTTGTACTCCTCCCTCGCCCAGCTTTACAGTGAACATAAGTAATTTTACCGCAAGTTGCATTCTCTGTACCAAAATACAAAAGTAAAACAAAAAACAAAAAACAAAAAACTACATTTCAGGTAGGGGGAAGAAGAATTGCATCTCCCCACCTCTCCCAGAATTAAATTATATATAAAAGAAAACACCCACGGTGAATGAACTGCACAGCCTGACTGATATCCGCAAATGAGGGGGCAAAGAGATAATCCCTCGTAGGAATTACCAAATGATCAATCCCATGAGCCTGCAACAAATCAAGCAAATAAACCAAGAATATCAGCAATGGTTTTATACTAAAACAATTAAACAAGTATATAACTAAGAGATTGAGAAACTACTGTGCTTATTTGTAATTTTAATTCATTATTCCAGTATCGATAAACACACACACACCTACACACTATACTTTTCACTGGACATCTGAGATTCTACAATTTCCAAATAGCAAGTAGGCTTTCTATTTTCTATACAACACATAAGTAGCACACAAAATGCAAATACGACATTGTCCGAAAAGATAATGGGATAACGCTTACATGATACAATGACGGTGGTACCAAAGTTTCATAAGGTTCATTCAGAGTAATTACAGCACCCACACCAAGCTGCTTCAAGTGAGGAACATCTTTGGGGAATGGGACTGCGCCCAGTAGTAAAAACTGGAAAGAACAATAAACAAAATTTAATAAAACATTAAAACCAGAGAGCAAGATCACCTATCAAAGAACATAAAGCAGCATGACCAATCCAACTATGATTCCAATTTCAACTATGATTTCAATTTCATTAACAGGTTATTCAAATAATTCAAAACAATTAAAAAAATAAAAAAGCTTAATTCAGAGAGAAAAAGAACAGAGAGCAAAACCTCGTCAACTTGATCCCACCACCTGAATTCAGCTTCAATCTTGTTACGAAACACATTATACAAAAGGGTCGGGTAAAATAGGATCCGAGCACCCGCTCCAACCAACGCTCTTTTCGCATCAACCCTAACAATTTGCCTTTCGCGCTTCTCTTCCTCATCCCTACTACACTCCGTATCATCCAATTCCTCGATCTTCATCGCACACAGAAAATTCACCCGAAAAAAAACCCTAAAACCACAACAGCGATCAAATTCGAAACAAAAATCCTAATTTAAGAAATTACATAAAGAATGCATCGAGATCGGTTAAAACCCTAAAAAATAAAGAAATTTTTAAAGAAAAAAAAAACAAAGAGAGAAGCAATCTTACCCGAACGCTGCTGATCTGAGAATTAAGGAAGACGCAAAAATCGAAAACGCAAACCTAATTAGCAAGGAATGAAATCGAAGGGAGAAGAGAAAATTGGGGAATTTTGAGGAGCGAGAGTTGAGAGAGAGAAAGTGCTGAAATGCTAATAAGAGTGGAGAGTAGAAAGTCACAAAGAAAAATGCCCTTGGAATTGGGTTTTATTACCAAAAATACCTTCTCTTGCTTTAAACCACGAGATAGAGGATGTGCATTTTAGTAATTATGATTTAATGACTAGTCCATGCCCAAAATTGATGAAATAAGAATGGTAATTACCGACGTGCCAAAAAATATAAAAAATAAATATAATAGTGATTATCCATTTTTTTGTTTTATTGCATCAAATATTTCTTCTTGAGTGAAGATCTAAAGTGGTCCCTCAAATTTTTCAAGTATGACAGTTTGGTCCCTGAAAAAAATAAAGGACAATTTGATCCCCAAATTTCAAAATGGGGGATAATTTGGTCCCCCAAATTTCATAACGGGGGACGTTCTGGTCCTTCCGTGAGGAACAAGTTGTCCCCCGTTTTAAAATTTGGGGGACCAAATTATCCTTTATTTTTTTCAGGGACCAAACTGTCCTACTTGAAAAATTTGAGAGACCATTTTGAGCCTTTACTCTTTCTTCTTCGAGGCATATAGAGCGAACCTAAAATGTTAAACCAACAAAACCATAAATTGCTTTCCTTCTTCAGCCAAACGTCCAACCACAAATTTTCATATTAATGTACTCCCTCCGGTTTCTATTGTAAGCAAAAATTAAATGGGACATACATATTAAGATAGTTAGTTAACCTCATTTAAAAGAGTCATTGGAAATAAAAAATTAAGTTTGTTACTTAAATTACTCTTCCTCTTATTTATTAAGTTTGTGTTATTAAGAATAAAAGGAGTCATTGGAAAACAAAATTTGTATTAAATGAAGGGTATTTTGGGAATAACTTCATTAAATGAGAAGAAAGTAGTTGAAATTTGCTTATATTTTATACCAAAATTTTTTAAAAATTTTGCTTACATTGTGGACCAGAGGGAGTATAAGGATAAAGAGAATTATGTGAACCCTAAATAATGCCTGATTATGTTTTTTTTTTTCCTTTTGAGAGAGAGAAACAAAATTATGTTATAGTTAAACTTTTGAAATTTGTGAACCACCGTTGATCTCAATCCTTGCTTTAATTTTATTTTCATATAATTAAAAAAGTATTCCTTGGACATAACTAAAGTAACAAGTAATAACTTATAAGTAAAGTAGTTAAAAGTAGTTCGAATGTAAACTTTAAATTTAAGGAATTTACACATCCTACGGATTTGCATTTTGCAATTTCCTTTACTAAAAACAAATAAATTAATACAGGTAAGAGTATAATTTCCGTCCCTTGAATTTTATTGAGTTTTATTTCCATCTTAAACTGTATTTTATTTTATTTTTGTCCTAAAGTCTTCAAATATTTACTAAATTTGTCCTAACCACTATTATTGTGGGAAAATTATGTTTTTTTTTATTTTTTATGTGGGCACAACTGCATGATCAGCATATCTAACTAGGAGTCATTTTTGTTAGTGCGTGGGACTAATTTCCTTATTTAATGCCCGAATAAAGAAGCTCATACTATCCTGCAGATTACCAGAAAGGTGAATGCCCGATGGCATGGACTGATAGAACATGTGGTTTGGAATTGGAAGTAACGAAATGATATCGTGCTTGGTGCTCCATCTGATTAATGAATACTCCCACCATTCCTTTTCTATGATAATTTAATATTTCTACACATAGATTAAGAAAGTATTAATTTGTTTATATTTGTATTAAATTATTCTTATTTATAGTACTCCCTCCGGTCCACGATGTAAGTAAAAATTTCCAAATTTTTTGATCCAAAATATAAGTAAATTTTAACTACTTTCTTCTCATTTAATGAAGTTATTCTCAAAATACCCTTCATTTAATACAAATTTTGTTTTTCAATGACTTATTTTATTCTCAATAATACAAGCTTAATAAATAAGAGGAATGATAATTTAGGTAACAAACTTAATTTTTTATTCACAATGACTCTTTTAAATGAGATCAACTAACTATCTTAATATGTGTGTCCCATTTAATTTTTGCTTACAATACAGACCGGAGGGAGTATATATCATACGGTACAATAACTGCATGGGTGTTTCACTAGTAATCTTCAAAAGTGGGCTTTGGAAGCTGGAAACAAACAAAATAATGACTCTCATTAGGTGGGAGTTTCCTCCAACAGGGTGGACCAAGTATATATAACACATTGATGGCTCCTGGAGATTGGGTTGCATGTGGGGGTGCGTTCTTCCGTGAGGTTTTTGGGATTTGGTCGTAGCATTGGTTCCTAAAACAGTTTGGTTGCTAATTTTTGGGATATTTTATCAGGTTTACAGATTACTACTACTAGGGAAGGGAATGGGATAAAAGGATGGACCAGGTTTTTTTGAATGTGACCCTCAGCTGTATCATTGTCAATGCCATGAAACCAATCCGTATGCAGCTCGGGTACAGAGAATCCGTGATTTTACTATTGGTCATTCGTCATTGGGATATTAGAATTCAGCATGGCTTCGGAGAGAGTAATTCATAGAGTTACTGATTGGATATATAGCTAGCCATATGCTCATAATCTCCAAGGGTTAGTATATAATTGAATTCGTTGAGCATGATGTCATAAGTTTGATTATGATAATGTGAATTGAAAAGCTTAATTGGATAAGATAAAACACTTACATTCTGACAATTTCTATACATCAAATGAGATTAGTCTCTAATTATCGACTAGAGATATCCTTGTTACGGAAAAAAAAAAATAATCTCCTTAGAGAGCTTAATTCCCCAGATGAATGTACGTAGTGGGTTGTTAACTGATGTTGTAATTGGGTTTTGTTCCCTAGCTTTGTTGTATTATAGGTCTCATTCCTATCCAACAACAAAAAAATAATAAAGAAGCTCAAACATCAAGTAAGGTATAAATTTCATTAATCATATGAGACATTTTTTAAAGATGGAAGCTACAACTAAGGAAAAAATAATTATTTCTCCATTTTTACCCTCTTATAAACTTAATTTTACATGTTTCAAAAAAAAAAAAAACCTAATTTTACCAAAAGTTGGTTTTACCAATTTTCACGTTCACAAATCTCACATTCAAAGGATGTGGAGGGAAACCTTAGACGAAAGAAAAAAGCATGTGAATGGGGTTAAATTAAAGAACATTCACAGGGATGCTGTGCACAATGTCCTTATCTTTTTTCTTTTTCTTTTTTTTTTTGATAAATGCACAATGTCCTTATCTTCTCGTTGTTTTTGTCTCAAATTGATGAATAATGCTTGAGTGAAAATGAGGTGCATTGATAATGAAGTATAGCGATATACCGAGATTGTGACAAATATAGTTCTTGATATATAAAGCCAGCTTTAGATTGGAAACGCCCGACCCCATTTGACATAACCCTTTTCAATTCAATTGGTAAACAGGATTTTGTTCACTAGTAGTATCTGTACGTAGCTATCTTTCGTATATGCGAACTTTGGTTAATGATTGGACTGCAAATGTGGACAACTCAGATAAATTCAAAGCAAATAATCAAAGTGATCTTATCTATAGTAGTTCTATAAATTCTATCACTTTCATTCAATTTAAATTTTTTTTTTCCCCTTCTTTCTGCATCGTCCTTTCCTTTTATTAGGCGCAGAGATGCATTCCCTAAGAAACAGGAACACTTCGTGATTTTACCATGTTAACATAACGAAAGCTTCAGCTGAGTTTAGACTTTATTCGGATAATTTCTAAGTCAATTTTGAGTCTTGATTAATCACCATTGTGGTTTATAAGTTCACTTATAACTCCCGATCAGCTTCATACATAATCAACCTAGCTCTCCTTCCCCCAGAACAGTTAAATTAATGTGGATGCTTCTATGGTTTTGTATATAGAAAATTCTCCTTGAATTTCAAAAGTTTATAATTAAATCTCTAAATTTATAAAAATTTGTGATTAAATCTATGAAATACATCTCTATTAGCAATTTATTAGGGTTCCCAATTATATATCAATTATTGTATTATTTTTTTTTAAGCAAAGTGATCCTATTTCACCATACTTTATTGAAAAGAAGAAGAAAAACAAATTATCGTATTTATAATTATCAACTTAGTGATAAAATAGGAGTCATTATATAAAATAGGAGTCATTATAAGTATTGCTTTGAACTCAAATATGTCGACATAAGATGTCCTATTTTGTTGTACAAAATGTACAAAATAGATTTTTCCTGTGTAAAAGGGCCAAAAATGACAATCCATCGCACCAAAGGAAGACAGCTAAATGCAAGAGCGAACACCGCGTGTAATAATTGAAAAATAATAACAGTGGAAAAAATCATTCAGCAGTGTGTATAAATAAATATGCTTGACACCAACGGAATGAGATAAAAGAGGCGTAAAGGCAAAGCATTAGCAAGACAACTATGCAGCAACTGACCCAATGAATCCTTGGCAAGGATCAAAGATGGGACCTAAACCAAATTAACCCATGTTACAATATAACTAAAGAAGGTGACCACACCACTACTTATCTTATTGGTGAAAGCACATGCAAGTGTCTTTGTCTGCAGAACTAAAGGCAGAAATTGTACCCCAAAAACAAAGAACTAAAGGCAGAAACAGAGAATGCAAAATGTCCATAGATAGAGGCCTAAATTCCTAATATTATTATGGTACACTCATTTATTTGCTGTAAACAACCCTGAAGACTTTGCCAAAGCTTTATTTTATTGGTTGCAGAAAACTTTGGAATAATTGTGTCATTTTCTCATAGGTGAAGTTCGAAGGTGTAGTTTAATTTTCTTTAAGTAAGGTTTGGAATGGTTTAAAGGGACGAATACCTAATTTAAGTACATTCGTTAGACTCATCCTATCTGTCTCCGTGCCGGTGTTTGCGGGGTGGGTTGGTGTGTAGCATTTCATTTCCACCATTGTTATAAATATGTACTAGTACTCTATTATTATTATAGGTTTGGTGGCTGTGCTTTGAAAATGTAACTACCTAAAGGAACTTCCATTCATGTAGTAGAAGAACTGCAAAAGGGAATCTTCTTCTTTTTGGATCACTTTAATTAGTTTAATGTTTGGATTCGGCTCCTCTACAATTAATGGAGCTCTAAAGTGAGAAAATAAAGGATTATTTACCGTTGATTTGATTGAGTATATAAAAATTTTAACTCATTAAATGATCTAAGCATGAATAGCTTCTTACTTCTTAACTCATTAAATGATCTAAGCATGAATAACTCCTTACTTTCTTACTCACTTTAGAGTTTCAATCACTTTAGATGAATCAAAATCTTGTTTGTTCGCCATTTTCTTTGTTGAGAGGAACAATAGTTCATGACCGGCCATGGAACTTGGGATCTAGTTGATTTCCATTAGTAGTCAAAATGGCGTGCGCAGTTTCTTCACGCTCGTTTTCACACAAAGCTCATTCTTTCTAATGATTGGTTTCTGGACTATTCCACCACATCATTTAGGCAAGGGAATTGAATATACTTCATCGCACTAACTTTTGTTGACCTGTAGATACTGCAATACAGAATTCAGCAAAGTTATTTCAAGCACACAATTATTTGAACATAGAACACTATCAATTTGGTATCACTTGAAAAAAAAATAGAGTTATCCCAAATTGATAGGAAGCAATTGACCCAGACCAAATTCAGTGATGTCTATGTTTGGTATCACTTACAAAAAAAAAGGAAAACAAGAGGTAGCATAGAAAAAACAGAAAGATAAAAAGAGGGGAGGATAAAAAATAGTAAGACTCACATCAATACAAGAATAAAACATTATCCCTCTCAACCTTTTCCTTTTCATATTGGATAGACGTGATAAAAGTGATTTTGAGTATAATTGAAAGCAAGTTTGATGTAAAACTTAGTGTAAAATTTTCAATTCCACTCGAAAGCTACTTTTTGTAGCTTCTAGTCAAAAACGTTTCTGGAGACAAAATAAATTTTACTTATCAGTAACCAAATATCTCAATTTTATTAGAATCATGTTTGATAGAAGAAAGAATCATTTTTGGAGATTTCAAACGTGAAATCAAATACACATTAAAACCTAAGCACCTTCCTTTCTTTTCACGCAAAGTATGATTTCAAACAGGCCTCATTTATGTACCTTGTACCGTTAGGGATGTTTAAGGCACACATATTAGTCAAACTGTTTAGAATAATTTAGTAATTTCTCTAAGCTCTTGATTACATCAGTTCTAAAATGTTAATCTGGCTGCTTTTCTTTTTTCTTGCTAGAAGACTACTTTATCATTAAAGGCATGTTAAGAGCTAATTAAGAAACAATTTTTCACAACCAATCGCTAGTACCTACCATCTGACAACCATTTATCACAATTCACAACCAATTTGAGAAAGAAATGTTTCATTCTCTTAATAAATCTTCCTATATATAAATATTCCTGTTTTTGCTTTTTCTTTTCTCCTTATTGCACGGTGAAAATTCGAAGGATTCAACCTCTCAAGTGCTGAAGGGTTTCCAAAGGACCTAACCCACCCATGGCTATGTGTATTAATTAAGTTACAGGCTCGCACACAATAATTGTGTTGTACAAATCAACGAAGACCACAGGATTGTTAGCTTTTTGGTTTAGAACAATTTTAATGTGAAAAGTCGTTTAACGGATGCTAACGAGCATCTTTATTACTCTTATTATGAAACCAAAAAAAAAAATTATTAAAAAATTAAATATTTCATCTTTTTAAATATTAAATATATTAATTTCTCATAAAAATCTTTTTTTCTTGATTTTTTAACGAGGATGCATTCTTCTAATTGAAAACAAAAATAAGTTGCAGTGTGATTTGGATTTAATTGATTACAATTAAAAATGATTTGAGTGATTTGATTTTTTTGATTTATTTGATTTGTTTTTCTTTTGTTAATTAAAATAATAATATATCATCTCAGATACATTATCTTACAAGGATAATAATATTCACATTTCTCAATATATAAATTACAAATACAAATTCTCATGAAAAAGAAACGAGTATAGGGGTTTATTTAGGATTAAAAGGGATTGGATGGTATATAAAAAAAAGGTATCGGATGGAATAGGAAACACATAAAAAAAAAATGATTACTAACGTAATTTCATAATTTCATAATAAAAATATATAGGGATTTGATTTGATTATATCGATGATAAAAGTGAGAATGAAAATCAAATCGATTCCACAAAAAAAAATTTATTAATTTTTTCCGTTATTGATTTGTATTGTTATCAATTTTATAATTTGATTTAAACGGTTTGAAATGAATTGGGCTGCATTTGAAAATCCTAGAGTTAACTGTTCCCGTCTCTTTCAAGTTTCTTTTCTTTGGTGATTATCTTCGAGTTAAACTATGTGTAAAGCAACAGATTAATTAATAATGACAATTATTTATGTTCAGAAAAAAACAAAAAGAGAATCACGATGACATTGGTTAAGATGACTCGCAGAGAAATTACTAAACGTGTGCCTACTTAATCTAACATCAAGTGGCTCTTGTCTTTTTTATCTCTCTATTTCTCTGTTTTCTCGAGTTAAACAGAGCCCAGTAGTAGATAAGATTTCCTCAAAATGTTTAGCCAAAATAGATAAATTGATCTCATAATTTTTTTTTCCCATATCAGTCCTATAAGTTTTATTTTTTTCAAATTGATCATACACGTTACATTCGGTTTCCATATTAGTCATTTCTGTCAATTTTGACTTAACGTCGTCAATTTTGACCTGACGTGACTATCACGTTAGTCTGACATGTGGCTTTTGATTTGACGGCGTTAGGTCACAATTGACAAAAAGGATTAATGTTAAAACAGAACATAACGTGTAGGACCAATTTGAAAAAAATAAAACTTCCAGAACCGATAAGAAAAATAAAATAAAATAAATCAATTTACCTATTTGGAAAGTTTAACACTAACATTAAATGAAACATTGATGGCTGTTTTGCAGTTCACCTGCTTTCCATTAAATTGATAAGTAACTAAACATATACACCTATTTTTTCTTTTAAAAAATCCTTTTTGTTTATGCTGAGTTATATTTATTTCTTTTTTGGATAAATAGTTAGGTTGATTGGAGCCTGGTCCCCTTATATAAGCACATTAAAAAAATTTAGGGTTCGGGATGATATCCAGGGTATCCTTACAGCCAATAGTCGTAGGACTAATCTCCCGAGGATGTAGAGTACCAGTTAAGAGACAACTCCTCTATCAACAAATGCAGCTTTATTCCTATCATCAGTATTCAAACCCTGGATATATGATTAAAGGACTCAAGCTATTAGTCACTTGGATCACACCTTGTGTGTATTTAAGATATTGCATTAGTATATTTACTGCTTTCCCTATAATTATATTCCATGTTTTGAACTATAATTATTTTTACCTAATTCATCTCTAATTGATGGAGCTACAATCGACATGCCCAACTGACCTTAAGCTCTCCAGCATCGCCATGCAGTTTTGAACTACCCTCCCTAAGTATAGGTAGGAATAACATGCTATTTTTAACAGTGTACCATAAAAATAAATAAATTCATACAGAAAGATGGTGCGCATTTAATATCTTTTTTAATATATTAACCCATTAAGCATAGGCAAGCCTCACCACTTAAGGACTTGTTTAATTTGGATTTTCAACGGATGCAAGTGCAACCATTTTTATCAAAAGAAAGAAGATTTCCTTTAAAAGTTGATGTCTCGGTTTACATGATCAATCAAAATGTAAAGCAAACAATAGCTTAGAGGATGCATTTCTCACATTAATTATTAATTATTATTTGTTTGGCGGGATAGATAATCCAATTTAGAAACTAACAATACACTAAAGAATGCTAGTTTATAGCCACAAATAAGCATGAAAAAGTTATAGTGAATAGTCCTATCCTCATCTCCATAGTTGGTATTATTATTTTTTAATGAAATGATAGCATAATTTAATAAAAAAAGTAATTAATCATTGGAGAACTAGTTTTTTGTTTTTTTATATATAATTAATAAATAATTATTTAAATTTAATTAAAAATAATTAATTTGGAAAGTACTTCTAGGTGATGTTGGTATATTAGAGCATTTTTGCTTTGTTTATAGAAATGACATTTTGTTTTTATTCCGTTTTATACTTTAAGCATTTGTATTGAATCTTTGAAAATAAAAAAATAAGATGAAATTAATATGACATTTTTATTTTTATTTTGATTTTTCAGAATATCTTGTACACAACCATACAAATTAATTTCTTCAACCGAGTAGGACCATAATGCTTTGTTTGTTAGAGTAGAAAATGGGAAGAGAGAAAACATGAAGAGAGAAAAAGATAAGAAAATACATTTTTCTCTTGTTTGGTAGAGGAGAGAAATAGGGAAGAGAGAACAAAATTGGTGGGACTCACCTCAAATTTTTTTTCTCCCCCAAGTGAGAAGAAAATGAAAGAGGGAAAGAGTGTTTCATCAAAAATGACTTTTGTACCCTTCTTTTTAGGTTCTTATTCAATTATTTAATAAATTGGATTAAATTATTCATTTAGTTAATTAAATTAAATTGAAATTAATAAAATAATTATATTAAACTAATAAATTTTATTAGGTAAAACAATTTCAATCAATTAAATTAACTTAAATTATTTTATTATTTGAATTAACTTAATTAATAAAATAAAATTAAAATATTTGTATATTGATTTTTTAATTAAGGGTATTTTTATCTTTTTAAAAACAATTACATTTCTATTTTCTCACCTCCTATTCAACCAAACAAAGTTGAGAGAGTACACACTTCTTTCTCCTCTATTTCTCTCATATTTATTTTATACCAAACAACACATCAAATATACTATATCTCTCACATTTTTCTCTTTTCTCTTTTTCTTCTCGTAACCAAACAAAGCATAAGAGTAACATGACTTTTTTTTTATATATAGTTATTAATAAAAACAATGAAAACATGAAACTGGTGAGAAGCTTGTATCCCAAATTATTTATCAGAGAGAATGAGACAATGCTTCCAAAGAAAGTTGTACAAAGCTATAGTTCAACGCATTACATTAGAGTCGACTAAAAGGAAGAAAGTGATGAATGGAAACTAAGGCACATTGAAGAGAAGTTAACCCCACTAGTTCACCACTCTCTGTCTTCAACATAACAATAACAACCTTGTATCTTCACCTCAAAATGGAGAAGAGTTGGACTCCATCTTTTATCCTCCTCCTCCTCCTTTTCCATCATTTAACTTCAGCAAAATCTGCCATTGGTGTAGGTGTAGGTGTAGGTGTAGGTGTAGGTGTAGGTGTAGGAGTTGGTGTTGGTATTGGCAATGGTGGTGGTGGTGGTGGTGGTGGTGGCAGTGCTAACAACAGCCCAGGCTCATCTGGATCTTCAGTGAACAGTGCTTACACAGCTCTCCAATCATGGAAATCTGCAATCACTGATGACCCTTTGAAGATTCTAGATACTTGGGTTGGTCCTAATGTGTGTTCTTACAAAGGAGTCTTTTGTGCAAACCCTGATCAAGATGAAATTGCTTCAACTGGCAGCAATGTTGTTGTTGTTGCAGCAATAGATCTCAACCATGCTAATCTCCAAGGAACTCTTGTCAAAGAACTCTCTTCACTATCTGATATGACTCTCCTCCACCTCAATAGTAATAGATTCACTGGCACAGTTCCTGACACATTCAAAGACCTCACTTCTCTTGAAGAGTTAGACCTCAGCAACAACCAACTCTCAGGTCCTTTCCCAACAGTTACTTTATACATGTCAAACCTCATCTACTTGGACCTCAGATTCAACTCCTTCTCAGGACCACTTCCTGAAGAACTCTTCAATAAGAAACTTGATGCAATATTTGTCAACAACAATCAATTTGAAGGTGAGATCCCACAGAATTTGGGTAACTCCCCAGCCTCAGTGATAAACTTAGCTAACAACAAGTTGAGTGGAAACATTCCTGCAAGTTTTGGCTTCATGGGTTCTAAACTAAAGGAGATTCTTTTCCTCAATAACCAGTTAACAGGTTGCATTCCTGAAGGGTTGGGGATCTTCACAGAGATGCAGGTTCTTGATGTGAGTTTCAATTCACTCATGGGGCATTTGCCAGATACAATATCTTGCCTGCAAGATATAGAGGTTCTCAATTTGGCACATAACAAGCTTTCTGGAGAGTTGTCTGATGTGATATGTTCTTTGAGAAGCCTAGTGAATCTAACTGTTGCTTATAATTTCTTTTCTGGGTTCAGCCAACAATGCTCAAGGCTTTTCAATATTGGTTTTGATTTCTCAGATAATTGCATTCCTGGAAGAAATATGCAGAGACCTCAACCAGAGTGTTCTGTAATCCCAGGTGGTAGCCTCAGTTGTCTGAGAATCCCAACTCCAAAACCTCTTGTTTGTGGTTCACTGGTTGCAAGAACCTCTAAGCACACAGATCACAGTTCATCAACTCCCTGATGATTGATGCATGGCTTGGCTTATACCATTTAGTTACAGGTTGGTTTATGGCTTTTCCATTATTCATGGATCCACTATACATTATTAGTAATTTATTATACTTGGTCCCCATGATGGATGATATGATGTGCCTTGATTTTGAGGGCAAAAAGATTTGCGAGACTTCTAAGCATAAAAATATAGTCTATGATGGTGTTACCAAACAAGATAATTTATGTGTCACGTGGCATGGTTGTTTTTAATTTGGTAACTTTAATGTGTGCAAGTATCACGGGTTCTTTAGATTATTATGCCTTTACCTTCATTCCCCCACATGACAAGGCCCCTACTTGATTGCTTGTGAGTTTGTGACTTGTGAAACTTGACACCACTCTGATGATTTAGGTTGCCCAAAGTCACAAGGTTACCCAAATTGCTAGGAGTTGGCCTGCAAAAATGGCAATTCAATCATACAAATGGGTTTATATTGGTTGCTAATGCACTATGGCTAGGTAATATTTCAAGATGCAGAGCAAAACGAGGATAGGTAAGTCTAGTTGATTTAGAAAACCTAATAGCATAGGTAGCATTTGGTATAAGTTTTATAAAAATATTCCTCACAATGTTGGCATGAAAATAAAAAAAATTCATGTTTGATATAAGTTTTAAAAATTTATTACTTGACATAAAAGATTCTCGGAAATAAAATAAGTGAATAATAGTTAGAAATTTGGGAAAACTCTATTTCCATGTGTAAATGTAGGAAAGAAAGATTTCAATGAATGTAGTTTGCACGGGAATAAAATATTTCAGATACCAAACGCCACCTTAAGCTTTTATTATGCTATTGGGTGAAAATTTGGGAAAGCTTTGAACAAAGTCTTGTCTCTAGCATTGTGAACATAAGATATTAATATCACCTAAATCTCTAGCATGGTGAACATAAGATAGTTTTTATCGAGTGTTATTCCAACAAGCAGGTAAGAAAAAGAATAGATATGCTGATAGCAATTATCTCCACGTGATATTAGTAGCTACCTAAATCCCATAAACCAATAGGTAGAAGTGATATTATCACTAAAATAAAATTCTCTGGACCAAAACAAACGGACCATGAAGGGGTAGCCGCATCTTGTTTATGCGATGGGTCCATTCCTCCACCAAAAAAAATGGATGGGTCCATTTACTTATATATTCTAACATGCCAATGGTCCAGTTACTGTAGTGTAGGCCCAAGCTTGCACCCAACGTAAAGCATAGGGGAGTGAAAAGCAATCCCCCAACAATTCACCACATGAACCATGGTATGGCCCATGGTCTGCCTAAAATCATCTCGATTCTAATTATTTTCAGCCTAAAAAACAGGTTGACATTGGATGCTTATTTATACCGATATCCATCGACATTTTGACATATACTCTATAAAGAGTAAGAAATATATATCTGCTCATTTGGATTGCAGCTATATAAATCTGCTCAGACCAAAATTACCCTCTCTATATAGAGAGTAAACTCATTTCAAGCAAGTTATTATGAAAAGGAATCATGTTCATCATGGCAAATCTCTTTTCTAAGTTTATGTGAGAAAAGCCTGCAGGCATATCCATGCTAAGATCAATAGCAGCAGATAGGGCAATAAATAGAGCAGCATCAGCCATGCATGTCACATGATGTGCCCCAACTTGCACAAAAAAGTCAATCAAATAAACTAGTTCAATTTGATTTAGATTTGCAATTTTTACATTAACTAAACTTGATAATTGGATAATTAGGAGCCAGTTTTTGCTTAACCCGACTCCGCCTTATATTTAGGAATCAATGATGCTGTATAGTATTAATACCAATACCAACAAATTCTGAACGAATCCCATGAAATAGTTGAAATCCAATGTTTTACTCATTTGTTACAAACCTGCAAGATTGTCGGGATTATCAATTTGTATCAATTTCGCCAAAAAAAAAATTGTATCAATTACATCATTCGTATGGATTCGACTATAATTAATTCATATTCTCATATAAACTAAAATGACATTAATAAGTAATAAACTAAAATAATGTGAAATTAATATAATTGAGGTTGGCGTGAGTGTGGTTAAAGGCCTCTCGCCCTTTAATCAATGTTTCGAGTTCGAGCCCTTGAGTATGGAAAAAAATCTCAGCTGGGAGGGATGCCACCCATCGAGGTGCCGAATAAACTCCCGGAGATAGTCCCCGTCTCAGGTTGGCGGTGGGATACTTCTCGAAGTAGATCGAAAAAAGATATAAGGTGCAGGGCATGGCAGTATGGCACAATGACCACAAAATCTCACTTGCCTCCACATTATGTCGGTTTGAACTGTCGTATTATACCTTGTGAAAATAATAATTTAATTAGTTTTAAACTCGTTTTTAGGTGCAAATTATGACAGTTCAAGCTGCCATTTTATTCAATGATTATAGCGGTTTGAACTGTCGTATTATACCTGATGAAAATCATAATTTGACCCATTTTAAACTCATTTTTAAGTGTGAAAATCATAATTTGACTCATTTTTAAGTGGAAATTACGCAGTTCAAACTGTCATTTTAGCCAAGGATTATGGTGGTTTGAACTGACGTATTATACTCGGTGAAAATCATAATTTGACTCGTTTTTGAAGTGCAAATTATGGCAGTTCAAATTGCCATTTTACCCAAAGATTATGACAGTTTGAACTGTCATATTATAGCTGGTGAAAATTATAATCTGACCCGTTTTAAACTCATTTTTAAGGATAAATTACGACAGTTCAAACTGTCATTTTATCCAACGATTACGGCAGTTTGAACTGCCGTATTATACTGTTATAAACTTATTTTTTAAGTGCAAATTATGGCAGTTCAAACTGTCATTTTATCTGACGATTATGGCAGTTTGAACCGCCGTATTATACCTGGTGTAAATTATTTATCCGTGATGGTGTAGATACTTGCTGGTCCATCCCTAACATCAGCCATAATTGTCAAAAATAATTCATCACAAAGTCTCTGTTTGATTTTGATATCATGGAATTGCAGGGTATGGGAAAGATATATGATAAATTACTGTTTCCACATAGTGAGCATGATGCTTCACTTAGCCACTTTCCTGGTGAACAATATATATAAGCCATACCTTCAACCGGAGTATTCCTAAAAACAAGCCGTGTTGTTCAAACACCATATTGATTTACAGAATTTCTTTAGATTATTATGTAATGATGTTTAGCTAAATCATGTCATATAGTTTTGGTTTGGACCAAGAAGTTCTTCAAAACAGGAGCTATTCAACTAGCATAAAATGTCAAAGTCAACACTCAAAACCCATAAGAAATTTCAACAATTCAATAACCAATACCAATAAGTCTGAGAAAATTAAAAACCAAATCAACAACCAGTAAACCTAATTAGCTAAAAATTTCCACAATCCAATAAGAAAGCATAAATATTTGAAGTATCATAGCCTATAACCTATTTCCTTCCATCCATGTAGTTGAACATTTGAGCTTGGAGCATATTTGTATCATAGAATGCATTAGGTTGAAACCCAACAGGTGGTAGATTTGGTTGAGTCTGGAAACCTGCTCCATACTGTGAGTTCTGATAAGGAAGATTCTGTAGAGAAATGGTATATGGCTGCATTGTGGGTATATTTCCATTGTAATAGCATGATGAGGAGTTTTGAATATTTTGAGCTCTTTCCTCATCCTTTAGCATACCAATTTTGGGCTCATATGTAATAGCACCAAATTGTCCAGCACAATCCACCATCTCATTTTTTCCCATCAATTGCAAACAATTTTGACCATACTGAAGCATGGAAGATTGAGAACTCTGGCCAAGCTGAAAAGGGTAAAATGCTATGCTGTTGTTATCACTAATTGGCTTCATAGGGGCAGGAAAAAATTTTCCTTGAGACATAATATTCTGCAATAAATTGAGGTGGCTACTTGGATTTGAGGCCAAGTAAGGAGTAACTCTCTCAACCTTGTTTGGTTCTGCTATTCCTTTTCCCTTACCTTGTTTTAGCATGTTCTTTCTTTGGTTACAAGCATCAAGCTTAGCATCCAGCATACCAACAAAAATCCTCAATTGTTCCTCTCCCAAGGCATTGAAAGAGTTATCCCAAGTTGGGTACATGATCTTGAGCTTCTCTTTGTGCACTTTGGATATATCAGCTTCAACCTTTTTCATCCTATCTTTATAATACTCTTGCACATCATAGATCTTAGGACGCCTATCACTTGTGGTGTTATTATACTTTTGAATGATGCGGTCTACCTCTTCGGTTTCTCGAGGATATGTCACAAATTCATCATGTTCTTGGTCATCAAAGTCGGGGGCATAAATGATTAGGCAAACATCAACATCACAAAGAGTTTTAAACTCGTAAGCTTTCTTCATTAAGCCATTCTTCCTCTTCTGAAATGTTGTCTTGCGAGCCTTTTCCTTCTGAATTACTTCCATAGGTACTCTTCCACGTCCCATTTCCTGACATGAACAAATTGGTCATCACTTAGGATATGGTGTCTAGATCAGATAGGAAAATAACAATTTTTATTGAAAAAATAAAAAATAAAAAAGATGTTTGACAATTTATTTGATCTAAGCCCAGATTTTAGTTTTGTCAAGCTCAAAGACGCCGAAACAAGAAGAATGACGATCTCCTATCCTGTTTTGATGTATCACACCATGTCCCAACCAACAACTTTATCTTGTCATGTATTATACTTTTTTAATATTAAATAAAACTTTAACTTATGTAACAAGATATTATTGGTTGGGACACGATATGATAATCAAAATGGGATAGGCCAAACAAGACTGAGTTCGTCATATAATAAATAGGGTCTGGTTAGCAAAATCCTAAAAATAGAGAACCCTTGTAGCAAAATCTTAAATTTATCCCATGTAATGTAAGGATTCGGGTACACACGCAGACAAAACGGCGAAACAGAGAACTGAAAACGACAAAGGTTATTGTTCTGTGCTCTCTAGCGTCAGAATTCAGAAGCAGCAGAGCAGAACAGTGTGCTGTGTGCCACTTCCTCCTTCAATCGATTTTCTCACTTTCCCTCACTCTTCTCTCTTTTTTATTATTTTCAAGTTTTGATAACAGATTCATGTTTCTTCAATTCCTTGCTACTTCATTATCATTGGTAAAGGTAACTGTTGAGTTTATAGGACTGATTACTGCTGTTTGCTACATGATGGGGTTTATTAAAATCACAAAAAGTTAATTTTTTTTTTTAATCATTTTCATGCAGTTTTCATGGACACTTAACAGCTTCAACAAAGATAAATACAAGTTCACTTCTTTACATGATTAAAGAAAGAGATGTTGTGTGAAAATATTGCAGTGCATGAATTACTTTGGAAGGTGCAAATTAAAACTGATACATGTGAGGTGAAGTGTGAAGAAAGAGTGAGGCATGCATGACAGAATAACATAGAATGGAAACTTACTTGTTTGTTTGTAGCGCCTAAGAACGAAATTCAGCAGCCGAAAAAAGAAACAGTAGCCAACAGAGAAATTCTAGCATAAAAAGGTATGTTTTTTTTTTTCCCGCAAGTTATGCAAGTTATGATCAATTCAATCAACCTATCCTTCTTTACTATTTTATTTATCTTCCTTTTATATTTTCAGGATTTTACCTTTTTATGGCAGATCAAATCAGCAATCTTGATTGAGATTTTTTTTTTTCCTTTCTATTTTGTCTCATCTTTTCTCACCCTTATTAATATTTATAATCTAATGTAATCTTATGTTTAATTATCAAATCAATTTACTTCAATTTACTATCAATCAATCAATTTACTTCAATTTATTATTACTTTTTTTTTTTTACCTGGAACAATTTATTATCACTTTATTATTACTGAATAATAATAAAACTATACTTGGGTGCACACGTCTCAACTGTTGGGCTTCAAATATTGCCCTTCAAAGTTCAATCAAATCATTTTTTTTTTGACACAACAATCAAATCATATTAGAAAGGTATACATGCATATTTATTTTAATATTTTTTTAGTGATACTAATTAGTCATATAAAAAAAAAATCAATTTATTCATAAAATTTAATACTATAAATATGGAATCAAATATCATTCAATTATACTTTAATATAAAAATACAACTAAAATTAAAAATTAAAATAAATATTTTGCAACAACTTCAAAGAATGGCATGCAACAATCCTTGGCCAGGCTTTACTAACAACGCGGCCTACTCAGAGATTAGTCTCACAGCGGGTCCAAAGGATCTAAGCCGTCGGGATACTTCGAGGGCTCACTCGGTCCCAAGGACTAATTCGAGTGAGTACCAAACAAAAAAAATAAAGGAATGACATTAAATATTTTGAATGATATTAAATTATTAAGATTGAATCGGTGATAACAAATTCAGATGATTTACATAATATTATATTTCAAAACTCATTATTATAATCATATCATATACCAAACAAATATTTATTATATTGAGATATCAATCACAACGCTTAATTAAAATATATATTTATGACCAAACATTAAAAATAAATGATAATTTTATAACCTAAATTTGTTAACAAATGATTATAAATAATGACTATACATAAAAATTTACTAATATATACCTTTATTCAGCATAAAATTAATAATATGACACATAAAAAGAGTTAGGATATATTTTTTAAGTGATAATAACATTTTTGTTTTAAAATAAAAAGCCCAACCCTGACTAAAAGTTTGAACCAAAAGATGAAATAGCCCAAATATAATTGGGCCACTACGGGCTTCACTGGGCGCATCTGCACTGCACGTGCGAGGAACGGAAGCTTCTGGGTCTGTGACTCTGTGGAAGACGGTTTCAGAAGAAGGGAAATCTGCATATTGAAGGTTCTGTTTCGAATTTCGATCATCTTCCTCAATCCACAATGTCTTCTCCCGCTGAGTAATCCTCTTTTCCCTCTTCTTACTCCTTCTTTCTTTTTCGAATTATTGGCCATTTAATTATATGATTACTTCTATTATCATTATTATATCGTTAATTTGAGCAATCGAATATGGAATTACGTTTTTCTTATCGCATCGTAACCCTAGAGTTTCATTTTTAAGTTGATGAGTATGAATTTTTCAAAAATTCAGTGTAAACAGAAGTAATGATGCTACTAGAAGCTTCCATTTATTAATCCACTTGGAGGATTATATATTTATATGTAATTGTTTTAATCACTTTGTTAAGCTAATTAAATTCAATGCCTTGAAAATTTGCAGGTTTTATAACTCTCTTCCACCTATAAGCAAGGCTTATGGCACCGCTTGCTTGTTGGCTACAGCAGCTTATCAGCTTGGATTATATAATCCGGTTTATATTGCACTAATATATGAACAAGTGTTCTATCGTTTTCAGGTCAGAATCCCATAAGATCATTGGTATTATAGAAAGAGGAATATGCTGTAATGCATGAATGCGCAAATGCGTGGTTTTTCGAATGCAGGAAATCCATTTTGTTGTTGATTCTATTGCAAAGTAGATTTCATTCATTCTAAACCTTTGCTTTCAAATCCTTACCGGCGGCATACATGCTTTTAATTTGGAGATTTTTTATGTATAGGACAGATTGAGGGTCCTTTTTTTGTTTTAATTATTTCCCAAATTAAAGGAAATATCATATGAGTAATGATATTATGACACCAAAAGTTGACACCAACTTTTGACACCTTGGTTAATCTGTGCAAATATTTGGTTAATTCAGTTCATTATATGGTTAATCACGTGCAAATATTTGGTTAATTCATGATGATCCATTAATCATATAAAGAACTGAATTAACAAGATATTTGCATGTGATTAACCAAATATTTACATGGTTATGGAAAATAAGCTTCAGATGACCCATTAACCATATAATGAACTGAATTAACCAAAAATTTGCACGTGATTAACCAAGGTGTCCAAATCAGGTGTTAGAATATCATTACTGATATCGTATAGGCTTTTAGTTGGTTTTACGGTTTTACCTCCCAACTGTTTGTAACTTAACCACAATTCCACATTGGCAGCCAAGCACTACTCTGCATAAACGAGTTCCTCTGGAGTTACCTATCCATTTTATGTTATTTACAGTTGCTTCATGTGCATCTCATGATTGTTTAGGGTATATAGAGTATATAGATTTTCTCTCATTTTGTAGTAGAAAATTTCTATCTTATCAATTGCATCACCCAGCTCCTCATGGATACATTATTTCTCTTATACATGTGGAGAGAGGCGAGGCATTGAAGATCTTGCAGGGCACTATTGCATTAGGTAGCAAGAGTTTGATCCTTGTCTGTGGATGTGGACTTGCATTAGCATAAATTGTCTGAGGAGCCATTTTGGCCATTAAGACACTTTTACTGCTGAAGTTTATTAGCATCTTGATTGGTTTTACTTTATTTAAGTTTAACTTGCTGTAAAGATCCTTGTCTAATAATTTGAGTGTTTTCCTTTCAGTCAAACTATTTAGTGAATCTTTTGTAAATCACATCATTTGTAGGTGTGGAGGCTGTTTACAAACTTCTTTTTTCTTGGACCATTCTCTATCAATTTTGGGATTCGTCTCTTAATGATGTAAGTTTCCACTTTCCAGTACATTAAACAAGTCGTTTTTAGAAAGCTAAGACAAAGGGTCTTTTATTTCATATGAATTAATTCCCACAATCTACAGAGCAAGGTATGGCGTACAACTTGAGAAGGGACCATTTGACAGGCGGACTGCTGATTTCTTGTGGATGATGATATTTGGAGCCTTTGTGCTTCTGGTGCGTGAGATCATATATGAATCTTTTCCATCTTGTGGTTATTTGTGTGATATTTGCCTTCAAAAATCAAAATGGTCACAGTTTTATTTTGTAGAAGCTATTCCACTGGCTCTGGTATATAGAACTGGACAAGGAGAAAATGATATTTTTTTATATTTCAAATAAAAAGGATGACAAACTATGCTCGATCTGATTTTATTGTTTTTAGCTGTCTTCCTCATTTTAGCCATTCTACCTGTAGAAGTTATGCCTCCATGTGTCTTTAAGAGTTGTAGCATATAATCACAGAAACTATTTAGTGATAAAATGGTGTCTTATTTGAATCCTTTTTTAGTGATTGGTTTATGCAAAGTTAGCTAGAAATTTTTCAGGGTGTAGGTTGGTTGACATCCACTAGAGAAGTTGATAATAGATGAAGGCTATGAGGATGATAAAATAAACTATGCATGATTAGGCTTCAACAAGTGAGTAATCACTGTTATTGATTAGCAGAAATGGTCAGTGGTAAGTGAAAGATGGTTAGCAGTTGACAATATGACTTGTGGTGATTGATGATTGGAGATATGTGGGAGACTAACTTGCTGGCTCAGGTAGGAAGCATCAATGAAGAATTGGACTTGCTATACAAAGCAAGTTGGTTGAGTGGAGAAAGGCATTAGGGAAGTTCAGATAATACTTTGGGAAAAGTTAATTTTAGTGAAACAAAGTCTTAATTATAAGATGATGCGTTTGTTATTTAAATTGCGCAAACTCCCCTCTTCATTCCTAGTTGCTTTCCCTATTAGTCTCATTATTTACTTGGGGTCCTAACATCCGTTCCTTTCTTTGCAATCTTATCTACTTGATTCTAGGTTTTGTCTGCCATCCCTATTTTTTGGTCTCCATTCTTGGCAATATCACTTGTTTCTATGCTCCTTTATGTTTGGAGTAGAGAATTTCCAAATGCCCAAATCAATATATATGGACTTGTCGCACTTAAGGTATGTCCCAATCTTGTGCAACGTATCCTTGTTTTTATTCATCGGTTATATGAGCCGTGTGAAACATATATTTCATCGTCTGATAGGAACGATAATGTTAAATTCCTTTTCAGGCTTTCTATCTTCCATGGGCGATGCTTGCTTTGGATGTCATTTTTGGTTCACCTCTTATGCCAAATCTGTTAGGTATTGTTGCAGGACATCTATACTACTTTTTGACAGTGTTGCATCCACTAGCAGGTGGAAAGAACATTTTGAAGACTCCAATGTGGGTGTATCCTTGTCTTCTGTTGCTTAAGGTGTTAAGCATACGCTGTTGTCATTTAAAGCATTTTTCATTTTGTACTGATATGAGGGTGGCTTTTCTTTTTCTTTTTTTAGCTTTACCTAACAGCACTGTTATGAAGCTGAAACAGCCTCATCTTCCATTACTCTCATTTTAATAAATTCTCAAATGAGGGAAATGTTTACTTAAAATAATTCCTCCTCTCCGAACATACCCATAGTTGTTCATCATATTGTCTCTGCAGCATGTAGAGGTAGGACCTATAGTCAGTGTGGCTAAATTATAATTTGTTCTTACTCTTTGTTGAATAATTTCTAACTCTAAATAACACGAAATTTAACCAAAAGCTAGAAGCTAGTTTGTTGTGTTCTTAACTGTTATTTTCAGACACAAATTAGTTGCAAGGTGGAGAATAGGAGCGCAACCAATGAGCCGGGGCCAGCCTACTAATAACGCTCAGCAAGAGAGAGGTTCAGGGGTTGCTTTCAGGGGAAGATCCTATCGACTTGGTGGATAGATGCAATAAATTAAATGGAGTGGATTTTCCTGGCCAATTTTTTTCATCTGCTCCTATTGGTTGTTGATTTTACACCACTGACAAATGAAGCTAGACATCTGATGGAATTTGAATGAGAGCAGTGTATGGACCTTTGACAGTTCATTGAAAGCGAACTTTCTTTTGAGGGCAGCCTCGTATTTTCAATGTGCTTCCTTGGAGCCTTTTCTTGTAAGAGAGTTATAAAAAGTTTATGTATTGAACTGATTGATTATCAAATGTTCATCTTGAATCCAATGTCACTTTTGCACTTACTTTCGATATATTTACTCTTCTGTATTCAGCATCAGTATGAAAGCTAGTCCCGGTAATTTGCATCTCCAACCCCAAGACTCGTTCCCAAAAATAGAATCTATTCCCTCATGCAAGAAAATGAGACGAGGTTGTGATGGGATAGCACATAGCCACATATACTATCAAAAAATTTACCGAGTTCATCTCTCTTTTCTTGCATTTGGTTCATAAACTTTCCCTTTATTAAGAAAAATTCAGCTGTGGTCGGGTTTAAGAAGTTTAGTTCGTATTTGTTTAATAAATATAATGATCTTGGTTGTCATTGCATCCAGGTAGTAATTGTTTGGGTTTCTTCTTCTGGGGTCTCCTTCTTGAAAGGAGTGCAGTGTTGGAATCTCCTTTAGCAACTGACTTCCCTGTTCTCCCCTCTTGATTAGCCAGAATTTTCCCTTTTCTTGATCTCTTGGAGGTCCTCTGGATATGGAAGGCTCTTTGAGGGAAAAGCAACTCCATCCCTACCTTGTCTACTGATTGTGAATTTCTACTGATTGTGAATTTCTTTGTACCTTTTCTCAGTGACTTCTGATTGAGTGCATTTAGAGACCACTATTTTTCATCAAAATTGGGTCATGAAGGCTTTGGGGAGTCTCTTTCTGTGTGCTTCAAAGCCATCATGACTATGACTCATGAGCATGTGGAGTACTGGCCTTGTCTCGCTTTCAGTCTAATATTTGGCCCTGGAACAGCTAAGCTAACTGGTAACTGCTGGTGGATGTTAGCATTATATTTCACTTTGCTTTGCATTCCGGCAATCTCCTATGGATTGCTTTTTAGATTTAGGAGAAAGGGAAAATGAGGATGTCCCTGAATCGAATATGATCTATTAAATACATCAAGGTACAAATTAACTCAATGACGTATAACTTTCCTTCTAGTACTTACTAGAAACTCTTATTCGTTATAAAAACTTGAGAATGAATTTTTTTTTTCCCTTCAGTCTTTGACTAAAATATATCGTAACTTTAAAAAAATTAGCTGGAATGAACTTGCAAGTAGCCTTTCACAAGTTTAGCATCACATCTTATATAAGCCATTTATTATAATCGGAAACTTTCGTATTTTTCGTATTTTAAAATATTGATTTGCAACTCCAATAATCTGGTTATGTTTTGTCTACTTCGTTTTTTTTTTTGACAGGTTTTGTCTACTCGGTTGGCTGTTCATTCATGCTCATTTAGTTTGGGTTAGCCTCTCCTGGTATAAATAAAAATATAAAATTTATAAAAGTATAAAAAACAATAGTTATTCTATTGACACAAAGCATAAACATCCTTGAAAAAAGTATTCTTATATTGTATATAAATCCCTTGGCCATACCAATCAATAAGGCTCAACACCATTGGTAAATAATTGAACACAAAAGAGATTAGTCTCTAAATATCAATTAAGGGTATCCTTGATGTTAAAAAACAAAAAATCCATCCATACCATCATTGAGAAAATTAGCAATTAAGAGGAAAAACATTATCAATTAAAAAAGAGATTTTTTTTCTCTCCTAATAATCATTATTCAATTGGGAAAAAATATGTAATTTGACTCAAAAGTGTCTCAAATAATTTTTGAAATAATTTTCAGTGGATGAAGTAACTATCTGTAATCTATTTCGGGAGAGTGAGGAAAAGGAATAGGAAAATAGAGAGAGTTGGGTGCTAAAATGAAGGGGAAGGTGAATGGGTGGCAGCAATTGAATGGAGGTAAAGGGATGGTGGAGCGGGCATCACCCCTCACCAATGATCCAATCCCTTAAATTTGAAACTGACAGAGACAAAAGACAAACACAATTACCATAAGAGAAGAAGAAAACCAAACATTGTTACAAACAAAAAATGTCGTGGCAAACCTACGTCGATGAACATTTGATGTGTGATATTGATGGCACAGGCCATCATCTCTCTGCCTCTGCCATCATTGGCCATGATGGTTCCATCTGGGCTCAGAGCTCTTCCTTCCCTCAGGTAAACTTTCATATTTCCACATGATCTTCATCCATCTACCATGCATCATTCATCTTTTGTCTTTCTTTTATTAGCATGTCTTCATCTTTTGGTTTTGACCAAGGAAAAAGATATTTATCGGGATAGTAATGGATTATATACCACTATTCCATAATATGTATATTATTACGTGATGATTGGTGAAAAAGTGATATTGTGCAAATTTTGATGTGTGAATATTTAAACTAATGAGAAATGCATGTTAGCCGCGATCGATTTGAATTGCAATTTATCTAGACTAAATAAATCCTGGATGCTGCTATATTTGTGATAAAAATATTCAATATCTGTTAGAATCCAGTTTCTTCTGAATCATAGTGTGAGATGATGAAATGAAAACATTCGCCAATGCACTTTTATTATAAGATTAGTTAGATTTAGGTAGTGTGCATATATACTATATATATTACTTTTGTTATGTGACAATTATGTGTGTATGCTTTGAGGTTTCTGATCCATTTTTTACTTTGTTTCCAGTTTAAGCCTCAGGAGATCACTGGTATCATGAAGGATTTCGACGAACCTGGTCATCTTGCTCCGACAGGTTTGCACCTTGCTGGAACCAAATACATGGTCATCCAGGGAGAGCCAGGAGCTGTCATCCGCGGGAAGAAGGTAAATTTTCATACCAAAACTACACTAAATCACACACAAGTTATAGTTGTGTTTATAGCTTCTTCTGGGATTTCATATATATATACCTGTTCATTGTGTTGACAGTGGTCCTTCCATGGCATGTGATCTCATGAAACTTAATATGCCTCTTTTTTCCTTTCTCCTCTCCTCCAAGGCTTCAAGAATTGTTTTGAGTCATGCTGTCATGGACAGTAAATTTATTTAAATTATACTGTGGTTTTTATTGTTACTTGTTTATGTAGAAAATTGCATTTTGGAGGATTTTTTGTCAATAAATTTCTTTTGCACATGCAATTACTTTTTTCCTTTCTCTTTCAAATGATATGAAAAGGATTAGCCATTATGCTTGTATGATCCGTTCTATTTGTCGGGTGCAACTGAAGGGCAGAGAATTTGGTTATTTAGTCTGAATTTTTCTTATATTTTTCTTATACTACCTAATAAATTACACATATGTCAACACCTGGGAATATCAAAAGCTACTTAGAAAAAATAAGGGACTTATGAAGTGTCTCAAACATTATCCAGAGGATATTAAAAGATTTTTTTTAATTACAAATTTCTACTTAAAACACTATTTGTCTATATCCCTGATTTACATTGAAGTAATTCAAATTGTAAGTTAAATTTCTGTTGTAAAATCTAAAGTAATTTCTTACTGTTGTTGACTTCCTGAGAAGGTAGTTTTGCACCTGATCTGGATGAGTAGCATTTCATGTGTTTTGGAATGGTTTGCTTTTAAGGGAACTGACTTTTGTGCATGTTTGGGTAGGGATCTGGAGGCGTCACCATAAAGAAAACAGGTCAAGCTCTAGTTTTTGGTGTCTATGAGGAACCTGTGACTCCTGGACAATGCAACATGGTTGTTGAGAGGTTGGGAGATTACCTCATTGATCAGGGTCTGTAGAGACCTAGACCTATAAAGATTTGAACATTTTATTTCTTGGGTACCATACTTTGTTATTTTTCATATTTTTGGTCTGCTCTACTACATTTCAACCCTAAATTGGGACATGTTGCAGACAATAACCATGTGAGAATTTGAGCAGTTGTCTGTTGTTTGGATGTTTAAATTTTACTGTCGTATGTTTCTCTCCCTTCATTCCATTTTGTACATTTATTTCAGAAAACTTTGGAACACAACTTGCTATTTAATTACCTTACAAAGTACTTATACTTTGCATTATAAATATCAAAGTTGTCACAAATAAATGTTCAAAAAACTTTTTTGTTCCATTTCTCTTTCATATGGCCTCAGAATTCCCACTAAACTTCTTTTAAGCACGTTTGCCTTTTCTTCCTGCTTAAGTTGATGGTAAATCAGCACATAACAGATGGGTAAGAAAAATAAGATTAAAACTATTGTTATTTAAATATGATTTTCGTTATAGCAGGATTAATATTACGTCACTTTCTTTTCAATAAAAAAATGCACATTTCAATAAACTTTTTATCTTTGTATTTTCAATAAAAAATATAAGAATGGTGTATAAATATCAATGTTCAAATAACAACACACACAAAAAAGGGTGAGATGTTCTGGAGCTGCCCGTTTTAATACAATAGTAATGATATTTGCACACAATTTTCATACATCATATCAACATTCAAAATTAAATTGATACATCTATATGCCCTTCCATGTGACCAAATGATTTCATTCATGTGCCATTCTATGTGGACTTGATGGGAGTATCTTCCTTTTGAATTTTGGATTTTATTCCAAGTGAGAAATTCGTCTGATCCATATCTTATTAAACGGCTTTCAAAACAAACTTTTTCTTTGTTTCGTGGAGGATTACAAGAAACTGTTTGGGCTGGGTTACGGACTCCCAGTCCAACACGAAAATCGCATGAAGGCCTCACCATTGCTTCATCGGTGACCATACTTCTAAGCATCCTCATTGCCTTGTCTGTATATATTCGGTATAATCATTCTTGTAGGATTTTGTTGGAGATAAAATATTATTAAATTAACCAATCACTATTAAACTAAGAGAAAAGGGGGTGACGAAGCTCTGAATCAGATACTATTTCTTACATGATTGAAGAATTAAATTAATAATACTTTATATTATTAAAACCTGAATTGATATAAAAAAATTGGAGAACTAGCTTTATATTATTAAAACCTGAATTGATATAAAAAAATTGGAGAACTAGCTTGATTACACTTTAAATTATAAAGAAACCAAATAAATGAAAAATTCACGTGACCAAAGTTCAAAAATAATTTTTACTTTTTATCAAAAAAAATTAAAAATAATAATAATTTTTACTAAATAAAAAACAAATTATCTTAATGAGTCCATTCATCTAATTTCTGTGGCTAACTTTTTTATTCCACTTCTTTAAAATTAAGCTTTTTTTTAAAAAAGTAAAAATTAATATTTTAAAGCATCACTGCAACCACTAACATCCCAGCTAGGTTAACACCTTAGTAGCCACTGCTTATTTCTAAAATGAGAAAGTAAGAGTATATCAATCATTGATTTAATAAAATGCACAAAAATATCAACCCACTAAATAATTCAAGAATAGTTACTCCCTTAATTTTATCACTTCGGAAACAAGCTTCTTTTAAAAGAGCTAAATCCTGAATTCTAATGCGGGTTGTTGGTCTTATAAATGTTACCATTGCTTTCGAATCCTGGTGACAGACACTCTGTTGGGAGGTTGCGAAAACTAATGGTTAATTCTTTGCTCTAAATAGACATTCGAGGAGTAATCTAATAACTGATTCAAAAGATCGAAACTTGTAAAGACCACTAAAAAAACCAAAGAGAAAAAAAAAAATTGTCAGCATAGAACACTTTTATAATTTTTAAGTTCTCAAGTATCAGTCCTCAAAAAAAAAAAAAGTTCTCAAGTATCACACGTTACGGTTGAAATTTAATTCAGATATTATCATTTAATATTTTAAATTTATTCTAATAGCATATATAGATTTGCTGTCCTTATTATAATTTTAATTGTCAGAGTATTACTCTCTATAAAAAAAATTATCTCCTAGTCTAGGCACTGCAGTTTGTGTGCAATGTGTTGTGGACATATTGCACATGCGTGGCACGTCCGTGCCAGTTGATAGGGTCTTCTCTGAGTTCTCTCAACTATTTTAATTTTTAGATTGCATATTTTATTTTAAATTAGTCAATAGTTAACCTCAATTAAATAACTAAATAAGTTGTTGGTGAATGTTACGGCAGCGTCAAACTTGGAAAGGTATTTGTACCCCTCCAAGTTCGCCCAACTATATAATAACGTGTACTAAAATTTAAAAGGGTTCATTTCTATGTTGGGAAGTTTTTTTTTTTTGAAAAAATAAAAAAATCATAGTTATTTGTTATTTAAATTAGATACTCAATTGGGTCGCGTTAACAAATTTGAAATTTAAATCCTAAATTAACTTAGGGTTCGTTTGGCGCATGAAATTATAATTTTGTTTTAGAATTTTAATTCCAATTGGCAATTTTGATAGAATTGGAATTAGTTTTGAATCATAATTCTATATTTGTGTTGTACAAAGAATTAGAGTGTAAAATTATACTTCAAAGTTTAATTTCCTAAAATTGATAGTGATGGAGGCGACAATGGTGGAGGTAGTGGAGGCGGCGCCCACAACAGTGATGGAGGTGGCGACAGCGACAACAATTGTGATGACATTGTCGACGGAAGTGGTCGCGATGACGATAATAGGGTGGTAGTAGTGGCAGCAACAAAGATGGTGGTGATGGAGGTGTCATTGACGACATTAGTGATGGCGGTGATGGTAGAGTTGTGTTGTTGTACTTGTGTTATCTTTTAATGTACATCAAATGCACCCTTTATTATATGAAAATGGAATTCTTATAGTATTGTCTAATGATTGAAAATGACTTAAACTAGTTATCTTGTAATTCCATAGATTTGTCATGTGAAATTATGTTTCTAATTCTAAAAGGTCTTAGAAACATTTAAAAAAAAATAGTATCTCAATTTCAATTCCTGACGCCAAATGGGCACTAAGTTAATGTGTAATGTATTATCAAACTTTTCACTCTACGTAATATTGTGCAAAGAAGATGTAGGGAAACTGGGGTTTGTAATGCGGTGAAGAGGAAGGGAAACCCGTTTTCGAACTCGACAAAGATGAAGAAGAAACCCATATGAACATGAAGGTAAATCCATGTTTTTACTTGTGCAAAAGACTAAATTATGGATGTGGATATATGCTTTGTTTTGTTATTTATGAAATTCTCAATCTATATTTGTTAAATTTTCAATGTTTAATCAATTTTTTTTGTATTCTTGCTTTAAAACACATACTCGGTTTTAGTCAATGGCTTGAGTAAAAAAATTAGTATATGATATTTATGCTTCTACATTTTTTTATTGGAAAAGTGAAGAATTACACAAAATCGGTGATTGGGGGATTAAGAACCCTAATATCCTCTTGAATCAACAAACCAAACAATGGCCATGGCAAGTCTACAACAGATAAATGAAAGGACCCAGAATGTCCTTTTTGAGCTAAGGCATTAGCACACTTGTTGGCTAATCTTTGAACATGAACCACCTCCACGAGTAGGGATGACAAAATTACCTGCATCCATGAATACCCGCATGGATTACTCGCAATACGTAGTAAATGGATACTTATTAAATGGGGATGAAGATCATAGTACCCACCCCACGGATACCCGCATATTCATAATAAGTATTTTTTATTAAATATATAATATATATTATGATAATTTTTATCACTTTGAGATGAAAAACTTTATTTTCTTTATTATTTCATACTTTTTAGTGGTTAAACCCATAATAATATTTTTTTAAAAATACATATAGTATATCATATAATGTTAAAATAATATAGTTATATTATATTGTATAATCTTATTTTCTTTTCATTTATTATAGACTCTTAAATACCCACAGATATCCATGGATACCTGTTACCCCCATAAATATCCATGGATATTGACAGGGATGAATGCGGGGGAAGCACTACCCGCACTTGCCCCGCCCCATTGCCATCACTATCCACGGGCCAATCTCTTCGACACAAGAAAACAAGAATATCATACAACAGGAATTGGATAGATAGGTTAGGAGCAGAACCATTAAGTATTGAATCAACCGCCACCTTGGAGTCAGGTTCAACAATTACCCTTGGAATTGACATACTTTTGGCTAGTCTTAAACCTGATATTGTCAATATTCTTGATTTGGACTAGCCATTTTTATACATTTAGTCCTTTAAATTTATACTCATTAGTCACATTTGTGAAAGTCATTAGCTCTTTGATCAAATATGATAACTTATAAGTTTTCATCTCTCAACTGTTAGTTAGCTAACTAATTTTTTTGACTTTTGACTTTTAGCTAACTTTTCAGGATTCAGATTCTCTACATTCAAAAAATCATGCAATCATGCATTTATACATCATCGAATCAATCATAGGTTTTCCCAAATACTTTTTGTAATTGATCCAAAATGGATTAATGCATGAATACATGAATGTGTGATATTTTGATTGCATTGAATCCATTTTCAACCAATTATGCCACATAGAGCTTATGTGAACTTATGTGAATCTCAATCATCTCTTTCTTTCTTTGTTTTTTTTTTTTTCTCTGGAAAGCCGAAGAAAAAGGATTGAGGAAATATCTCAAAGTGAAATTATTTGAGTTTTTTATCAATAAGAAAATTATTAAATTTTCAAATGGTAAATAAAGTAATAAGATGCAACCTTAAGTAAGTGGTAATGAGTTTGATCTCTGATTATTGTATATGAAAAAAAATCTGGTTGAGAAAGATTAACTATTCAAAATATCATTTAATACTTCGAGAGATTAGTCTCCGCGGTTATGCAGCCCAAGAAACATTAAGCTTAAAATATTATTTGTAATTCTCCTATAAATTATATGTTGATAAATATAAATAGATTTCCTTCAAAATAAATAAATAAATATAAATAGATAATAATAGTACGTTGGTATTTGAAAAGGAAAGGAAACGAAAAGAGAAAAAGAGAAAAAGATTAGAAGTGACGGTGAACCTTCAAGAAAAGAAAATAACAACTTTTTTTCTTTTTCTTTCAAACGATTGCCCCAATATTTAATTACGAGATAATAATAATAAATGATATATTAATTCGTTTTCTTTCCTTTTTCCCTTATCTGCCGCTGCCAGCCCGAAACAGCGAAAATAGGGTAATGAAAAGGGTATAACGGTAATCTCAACACCATCATTTGACGGATTTATAGCTCCGTGGTATCAACGCTACTTCTGCATTGCATAGCAAAGCACCGCAGCTAAACATTTTCTCAGTACCCAAACACACTCAGATTTTCTCGAGAAAATTTCCAGTTTCCACAGAAAACCTCAATCTCTCCATCATGTCGTGGCAAACCTACGTCGATGAACACCTTCTCTGTGACATCGAAGGTAATCAACTCACTTCTGCTGCTATCATCGGCCAAGACGGCAGCGTTTGGGCCCAGAGCTCCAATTTCCCTCAGGTTCAATACCCTTCTATCGATTTTCATTTCTCTTCTTAGATCACTCATCAAAATCACTTCTTTTGTTTATTTCATCGGTACCCTTTATTTTTTTTTATTTTCAGTATTGATGTAGCTTCATTTGTTAGTTCAGTTTTGTTGTTTGTTTAATATTTTTGTGATTTGTCAGATTCATTAGTTGATTGTTTAGGGATTTTCTTATGATCGTTTATCTTCCTAGGAAAGGTTTCAGATCTGATGATTTCTGCTCATTGCGGTTGTGAAATTGTAGCTAACAGTGATTAATGTTGTTTTTGAAATTGGAGAAGGAATCACCATGCAATAAAGCTCCAAACTTTGTGGCATGTTTGTGAAGATACGAAATCCAATCAGAAAAAGAGGCTCAAAATGTTTTGGTAGTTGGGATGCTGTTTCTCTGCATTCTCTCTGAGAATATAAAATTAACAGCAAAAGCAGAAAGCTCAGTCTTATTGATTATACATGTGAAATTATTGAGATCACCAAATAATTGTTAATGCAACACCTATACTTGAATGCCAACATGAAAATGATTTTATTTTATTCACTATTTTGTTGTGTGGTTGATTCATGACATGTCAGATGCTCTCATAAACTTTAATCCTAACAGATCTGTTTTTGTTTTAGTTGATCCATTCTTATTTATAATGTATCATTGTTTATTTAGTTTAAGCCTGAGGAAATAACTGCTATCATGACTGACTTTGCTGAACCTGGATCACTTGCTCCAACTGGATTATATATCGGTGGCACAAAATATATGGTGATCCAAGGTGAGCCCGGAGCTGTCATTCGAGGGAAGAAGGTAATGACTGTTTCTAATCTTTGCTTGAATTTCGATTCCATAAATGTGTAGACAATGCAATGGTCTAGCATATATATATATATATATTAATCGAGTTACTGTGAAAATGTAAATTCCCAGTATATTTTTATACTATTGAATTTTATACATTAGTATTAAAATCATGCAATAAATTGGAATCTGAGTTGCAGCCATATCATTTTCAGTGCTACAATCTAATCAAAATTTTACAGCCCATTTTTTTGTTGTTGATGGTATAACAAGCATGGGGTGAGCTTGCATATGGTACACTTCAGTAATTTAGTCATGCAACCATCTTTTGCATGATATTATGTGCAAGATATATCTCTTTTCTAAACCTTAACTCATATTTGGAATCCGTTTGATGGAAAACTTCGGCATTGCCATGTCGATGTAACCATGTTATATGTGGTTTGCATATCAATAAAATTATAGATAAATACTCAGAGATTTACATAGAAACCTTTGTGCTACCTACTTTCTAATATGATGATTGTCTGACACTCTGACATAAAACGTTACCTTAAATTTTAAGCTTGATAAACTCGTTTCCCAAATTTTGATTCGATGATGAAACTTAAAACATATATTGGATGTGGTTCTTGCTCAATATCTTGTGCATATATTTTCTCCATGCTTATTTTGTCCATTATGGTTGTAACATCAGTCTTTCCTTCCATTATGCAGGGTCCTGGTGGTGTTACTGTTAAGAAGACCAATCAGGCCTTGATCATTGGCATTTATGATGAACCAATGACTCCGGGTCAGTGCAACATGGTAGTTGAAAGGCTTGGTGATTATCTCATTGATCAGGGTCTCTAATCCTTTTGGTATGTCTTGTTATCGTGCATATTTCATTGGCTTCTGTACAAGGTTTTGCGTCGATCCGTAATGGGAATGCTTGATTTCAGTGTAATAATATTATTAGTATCATCAAAAGTTATGTGACAAAGAAGTGTTTGGTGCTTGAGAAATGATGACTATCTGTGGTTGTACTTTTTTAGTGGGCTACCTGTATACATTACAGTGGTTTTAAATTTTAATGCTATGGTATAATGGTTGGCATGTCTATAGAATCTTTGCAGATTCTCATCTATCTGGCAAAAAGCCATATTGGCACGTTGGTATAAATGCTAAGCTTCTTGACACAACCTTTTTTACGCTGTTAGATTTATCTAAATCATCAATCATCAATGTCCTTGACTGTCTTGAACACTTGAGACTCGGTTTGTTCAGGTTTTTTGCCAAAAAAATAGAATAAAAATAAAACTATTTTTTTAATAAAAAAAAAATCACACATTCGTATACTTGTTTGGTTAAGTTTACTGAAAATTTCATTTACACAAAAAAGTTGGAATTCAGTTTTTAAGAAAGATCGAATTTTTCAACTTCTCACAAAATTGTTTATGAAGAATTACATTTTTTAAACGTAAACAAACGGGTCTGAAGCCAAGTAGGGCTGGAAAAAAACTCGTTTCCGATCAAGACCCCGATCTACCCAGTTGGAAAAACAAGCAAATGGGTGGGTGCGATCGGGTCTATGAGTCACGGGTTATGTTTGTTCAGTTCTGAGCGGTTAGACATGTGCAGGTTTGGGTGTGGTAAAAAATTTTTGACCCCGTCCATACCCGAGTAGGGCTGGACAAAATCTCGTTTCCGATCGAGACCTGAAATATCCGGTAGGAAAAGCAAGTAAATGGGTGGGTGTGATCGAGTCTACGGGTCGTGGGTTATGCTTGTTCAGTTCCAAATGGCTAGGCAAGGGCGGGTTCGAGTGTGGTAAAAAAATTTCGACCCAACCCATATCGAGTAAATAAGTAAGATTTTTTTTGTTACCTATGCGAATACGTCATCGTTTGGTTTGTTACTCAGACTTTTGAGGGGTTATCCTACCCATTTCATTTGTTTCATTCTCACAACCCTAGTAGAGCGTTGTCACTCTTATTCCTCTTCTTTGTCCCTATTCAGTTCATCTTCATCGTCATCTTATTCATTTTCTTCAGTTCTTCTTAACTTCCACCACCGCCTCATCCATGTTGCCATCGATTGGCGGCACAATGAGAATATCCACTATTGGAGCATGAACCGACGTCACTGTGAGAATCTCTCTTGATATCTGCAAATCGGTGCCAGATCTCTACAAATCTCTTTTGATGTCTTCGATTTGTTCTTCAAGCACAGATCTGTGTGTGAGTTCTGTTATTCAGGCAGCAAATCTTCATACCGTTCTTCGATCTTTGTTTGTAATGTTAAGAGTGGAATCTATTGTAATCTTTGTTCTTTGATCTTCATACTGTTCTTCCATCTTCAAGTCGAATCCTTGTTTTTTTTTTTTTTTTAAAAGCATATTATTATTTATGGTGTTGCAAAACCTTGGAAATCCATTTGATCCGCCCGTCACTTGATCAACCCGATCACTCAACCAAACCACATTAGCAACAGACGAAAATGGGACCTTTTGGCTTCGTCGATTTGGATTTTTACGAACAGAAACCAATCGGTGTCCACCCTAAAGCCAAGTATAGAAAGTGAGCAAGGAAGTGCTTTAAGATTAGAGCGAGAAGAGGTCAATATGATAAGGGTAATATAAGAATAATAAAACTAATTCTAGTTGGTTCAAATGAAAGGAGCTTGGGCCTTTAAGTATGTGGTCTCATATTCATGTTTATGGGGAAAAAAAAATACTATTAGAAGGGATCCCTGCTTAAGTATCCCAATCAATATAATAGCGACGTGAGTAGTTTAACATATTCTATTTCAACTCATTTCATTCCATTTATCACGTATATCCAACAATCAAAATACACTTTACCCTTTACCCCATGCCTGGTGTGCAACAATCTCAATTTATTTATGTGTAGTTACCTTTATACAGATCACCTGTCCCATTTTAGTGTACCACAATCTGTCCCACCAATAATATCTTACCACATATTCTATCTTTTTAATATTACATAAAATTTTAACTTATGTAGCATAATGTTATTGACTGAAACAAGATGTAGCACACCAAAATGGAATAGAAGATCTCTATCCTCTTGCTGTTAAATTATATGGATGCTAATGCCATTTCATCATATTTTGTGATGCAAATTTCTTTCCCAAAGAGAACCAAGGCATCTTCCAAGGGCACAATTCGGTGTCCCCTTTGATACTTATAACCCAAAACCAACCATGTGACAAAGAAAAAACCAAAAACAACCCATCCTACATTCCTACTCAAACAAAACCCATTCTAGCCCATCGTATCCCAACCTAATCCAACCCGCCATTTATACAAAATAAGAGCATTCCAAACATTGGCTGGACTATAAAATAAAAATTACAATGTTATTTCCCCTTGAACTACAATCCTAAATTGAGCAGCAATGTAACTAATTGCAAAACACCTTGAGGCAAACTACAAAACTGGATCAAAACTTTTATCGCCTCATAATATGATAAGACAATAAAAAGTTGCAACGATCCTATGTGCAATTACATACAGAGTTAAATAAAACACAGAATTCAGTTATCTTGCTTGCAGTTTTGGCCTATCACTTGGCACACAACTAGTAGCAAGGTGGTTGCTCTGATTCAGTTAAAAACTACTACTATTATTACAACACAGAAAGAGTTTACACTTTTCTGATGTATAATAAGAGAACTTCCACCAAACCATTACCTCTCCTGCATATCAAACAAACGCAGCATACATCTCAACATGGCAAAATCATGCTGCACTTTCAACAACCTAGCTTGTTAGGATTGTTGAATATTCAATAGAACTAAGAGGAAAGTAACAAGAAGACCAGAAATTGAAGAATTTTCTTTCTGTGAGGAGGATGAAGTTGAAGACATTGCCGTTGTATTACTTGCCAGAGTTTTGTTATTTCTGCAAAAACATGGTGGATGAAAACCCAAATGTCATATTTGGAGTCTTAATAGTAAGTATAGAAATTACATATATAATTAAGGTCATCCAAAAATAAAAGGAACAAACAAAATAAAAATATCATGTCATGTACTGAACTTACCCAGCTGTCATGTAGATGCACTTGTCATAGCCTGCAGAATTTAAAACAAGTTGTTCAGTGACACAAAAAACAGTCTACAACAATAATATGATATCAAACAAATTTCATTTGCTGCAACTTCAACATAAAACACATCCCTCTAAAAACTTTATTAATTTCTTCTACTAAGAGTGTGTTTGGGAAAGCTGGAAAAAAAAGATTATGCTGATAATCAATTTTTGTATAATCGATTATTGTGATAATCGATTATAATCAGAATCTGTTTTTGTTTGGGACTGTTTGCTGAAAAGCAATTTTAAGATAATCTATTTCGTTTGGGTGGTGCAAAAAAAATCACTTTTATATAATAAATTACGAAAAAGGGTATGGAGTTATTTGTATAATTTAATAATATTTGTTTAGAAGGTAGTTTTATAGGGGTAAACAGGGAAGAGAGTTTTGAGAATGAAAAATAATCAAATCACAATAATCTTAAGCTAGAAAAAACTAGATGGCATAAAACAACTTATTTCTCCTAAAAAAAGCTTCTTTATAAATTTAAGCAAAATGCCAAACATAATAGATTATCTATGAAACAGTTTTTAAGCTAAAAAACAGCTGAAACCAGGGAAAATAATCTTTCCCAAACATACTCTAAAAGGATTTTCATTTTGCCTAGCTTTCTTAAAAACCATATCTAGCATGCTCAGAGATATCGTTAACATGAATATTAAGTGAATAACTAGAATAGCAACCAGCATCTAGGGATCATAAAGCTCAAACAAAGACATTCCTATTCATTGCACTACATACACCAAACAACTTTCATTCGCTGCAACTTCCACATAAAACACATCCCTCTTCAAAGTTACTAATTTTTTCTACTAAAATGATTTTCACTTTGACTAGCTATCTTAAAACCCATATCTAGCATGCTCAATGATATCGTTAACATGAATGTTAAGTGAATAACTAGAACAGCATCCAGCATCTAGGGATCATAAAGCTCAAACAAAGACATTCCTACTCGTTGTACTACATACATCACTTTCAGCCACTACTATATTTTTCAATATGACTAGCTCTTTCAGTTCACAATCAGTGATGAATAAGGCCATATGTATGCCATCATAGGCAAACAAATATGTATAAATAGTTTCCCAGCAAAATTGCACATGGCAAAAACAGAGAAAAGAGAAAAGCAGAATTGATGATGAGTTATAATGACATACTTGGATCTTTATTAACTTTTACACCTGTCCCTCCAAAACTACACGCAATATCAGAAGCCCCATTTTGCTGGTAATAGCTATTAAAAGCAAATGATGCATGTGAAACTAAGTTATCTGGCTCGAAACAAGGCTGGCTAGGTTGGATCGCCGTACAATCCACATTGCCAGGACCACAAGCCCAATCTATGGCATTCTGCAAGTCAATCTGTGAGGCCTTACTCGAAGCAATGCACCATGTAGTTCCATTTGATCTGGTTATATTTGCCTGTGTAGTCATTTCAGCAGAACCTCTTCCAGTAAAATCTAGGTTATACACACTTGTTTGATCTGGATAAAATAATCCCCAGTTCCTCTCAGATTCTAAACCAGGCTTCCTATTTTCGTTGAACAATGAGAAAACATAAACATCTAGCTCCTCCCCAGGCTTTGCAGGAGTACCAGTGTCATTGATAACATGCCTTATCAGATTAGTATTATATGTTTGTGCATTATCGGGAGTTGCAGCCGTCTCCTTAGGCGACCCCTTGGAAGGCCAACCTGTTTCAGTGACCATGACCTTAATTGTTCTGAAATTGAGGGCCATCAGTGCAAAGTAAATAGCATCAATCTGGGAATCAAACATGTTCGTGTACAGCAAACCAGTGTTTGGATCAATGACTTCAGACGATGACTCAAAAAGGGCATAGTCCAAAGACACTTTGTTGGGGGAATCTCGGAAAGCATAATAAGGATATATATCAATCATAAAAGGCGACTGATTTTCAGCAAGAAATTCTAGCATAGGCTTTAGGAAATGTGCATGGCTGCTATTGAAAGCCCCAGCAGAAGGTGGGAATGATCTGGACAGAACCCCAAGGGAATGGGTGCTGGAGACTTTAATCTTTTTGTGCAGGCCAAGTTTCTTGAGTGCCATAACGACATTGTTCATGGCAGGCACTACAAACGAAGATGCATTATTGGGACTTTCTGTGACTTCCGCTCCAACAGTTATGTACGTGATCTTTGTGGCTGGATAGTAAGGGAGGATGCTGTTTTTCAACCAAGTGTCTGCATTGGATTGGAACTGGGAGAAAGGCAGCAAATCTGAATTTGGAATCCCAATCATAAGTTCAACTCCGGTGTTTGCAAACGCCTTCAGAACCTGTATATTAGAATCATAAATCCGGACATATTTGATTTTATGAAGTTGAACCAACTGTGCCACCTTATCAGGTGTAGGAAGGTCATCAGCATTTCTTCCATAGCAGACCCCAATAAAACTCCCAGAGCAGCAATCTGACACAGAATTTCATATGATTAAATTAAAAATAAAAATTACAAAGAGAACTGATACATTGTGTTTCCCAGAAAATGCTAGCTCTAGCAGTCATATGTGCAAGTCAAAACAATCAAATATTACTCCCTCCTGCTCAAAATAAGCTACTTCAGGAAGAAAAAAAAAATATTTGAACCAGAGGGAGTAATTCTTTTTTGCCATTGTTAAGGAATAACAAACGGAAAGTGAAATCTTTTACGTTTTCATTGTATCAACTATCAAATGCTTTACTTTTCAGTTACTATATTTGATTCCTTAACAAGTAGATAAACTCTTTTTCAACTCACATGACACAATGTGGGTTGCATGACAGTAATCAAAGTATCAGGAAATAAGTGATGAGTAAGTTTACATATATTAAATGCAATTTAAGAGGTTGGTTAGCTCAAGCAATGAGCTGGCTCACCAATTGAGGGGGGGGGGGGGGACGCAACGCAAGCCCACATCAAGCCATTAATGGCTAGGAAGAACTCTAGTAAGAACATACTACAATGTAACTAAAACGTTGGAGCTCCACCCATGTTTGAATAATTAAAAGCATTTCATCCTCCATAATCTACATCCCTCCTCAGTCCTGAGTTTGTTAAAATTTAAACACTAGACCTCACTCTAATACAATGGTTTATACAAAGAAGAAGATCACCAACTTGACAAGAAATCCATAGTTGAAGTTTGGAACCAAGTGGTTGGCAACAACAAATAATCCAGCAAGTACATGCACAAAAATCTGAATTGCAAACCACTAGACATGAATCTCTACATAATAAAGGAACATTGAAGTCTCAATTTTTTTCTTTTAAAAAAAAAGAGGAAAAAAAAGTGTAATGATAAAATGTAGCAGTAACAGTATAATTAAAGAGAATAGGAGCACCGACATTGTTTGAAGCATAGTGAAAAAGAAAGAGAGTGAGAGGTTGAAGGAAGTGAAGTGGATCACCAACAGTAACAGTGAAAGATGAAGGGGAATAAGATTAAGGACGAACCGAGATAGATAAGGAAAAGTGAAGCAGCAAAGATGAGGGTGAACCGAGTGCCCATTGCTGTCTGAGTAGTGTTGGGTCTTCCTTCCTTCCTTCCTATATCAGAAACACAACAAGTAGAACGAACAGAAAGTGAAGTTTATTGTTTGTTGTTCAACTCTGCAAAAGCTCAACGTTTTAATGCTCAGAAAGTAACGGCTACTCTCTCTCTCCCTCCCTTTCAATTTCTCTCTCCAGACTTGATTGGAGTTCCAATGAAGAAAGAGATCCGGATATAGATATAGAGGGAGATTACTAAGTTAATTAATTGGTACTCGAGTTCTTTCTTTTTTGTTTAAATAAAGTAATGTTGTGTTTGGAGCTTGCAGGCGACAGACATTGTATGTATTCAAGTGACTGCTGCTGGCAACAATACAACACCAGCCTTGTTGCCTTGGTGACCGTGTCAAGCTTAAAAGCGTCGGACCTCAGTTTTATTTCTCAACTCCAGTTTACACTTCTTTTTCGATTCCGCATGTTTGCTCCTGTACAAATTATTTAATTCCTTGATAGTACTGTTGGTGTATCATAGTTTTGAAAATGGATGAATGAATGTAGCTAATCCTGGTCCCAACTGATTCTAATTAAGACAATTGAGATCCCATGTATCACAATTGTGTAACTTTAATTCTTTATGTTCTAATTGTCAATTGGGTCCTCATATATAACGCTTGTGTAATTTTAGTAGTTTAGATATCACAATTGTGTAATTTTTAATGTCAGTAGCCTATATGACATATGTAACTGATTTGACATTTAATGAGGTCATCTGGACAGCTTACATAACATTCTTATGTGTCATTATTGACACTTCACACACTTTAATGCTCATGTGTATATCACGTGAGTAGAAGGGTCTGATATTTTCTGTAGAGGACATTTGTGTCATCCAATTCGTCTCTAGGTGAAGGTTGAACATTGAGCCCTAGTTTCTGGAGATGTAGAAATGTCCTTTGCAGAGAAACATTGGGCACCACTATACTCATGTGATATAGACCTCACCAAGTATCGAATCAGTCCCACGTAGGCTACTAACATTAAAAATTGGATGACACAGTGACAGAAGGATCTGATTGTAATGGAGAGGATACTTTGGAAACCCAATTGACACAATTTGAACATCGATGACCAAAATTGCGCAATCATAATATTTGGGTGATGCAATTGGAACACGAGGGACTAAAATTGTACAATCATATTACTCAGGGACAAAAATACAATTAAACCTAATTTAATCAAATGCTTATTCGATATATTTATTTAAATAAATTAAATATTACTTATTTTTATAATCGATAAATTTCTTTATTTGACTTATTAACCGATAAATTTATGATAATAAATTAAAATGATTTTGTATAAAATTTATAAATTATTCTAATAAAGTATTTGCATAATTTATCTATATTTATTTTCAAAAGTTCAAATAAATTCATTATAAACTCTTTAAAATGCATCTTATCTTAAATATTTAAAAATCATAACTTTTTTTAAGCTCCTTGTGAATATCCTTAGTCAGCAGTTTGAAGATTAATTCTCTTCCAGACTCTAGAGGGGTAGCTTCCAAAAATTGCCCTCGAGTCGTTCGCTTTCCTTTTTGACTTTTTAAGGGTCTGTTTACTTTTTCTTTATTTTTTATTTTCTGTTTTTAGAAATAATTATAAAATTATCATATTATTTTTGTTATGTTTCCTGTTTTCAGAAATTTATACAAGAAATATCGAAAACAACTTTTTTCTATTTTCACTATTCCTATACAAATTTCTAAAAATAGAAAATATAATGAAAACAAGATAACAGTTTTGTAATTATTCCTGAAAACAAGAAATAAAAATAGGAAATCGGAAACAAAGCAAACAATCCCTAAGCTCCATGAAGGACAAGGTCATGGGTAAACCTGTCATTTTCTAAGCTTGTCAAAAATCTTCTCACATGTTTGGCTAGAAAAAACTCAACATTTTTTTCTTTTACAGTAAAACAAGAAAAAAGAAGAAGATAAAATCGCTTCAAAATTCATTTTCAATTCCATTTTTACCAAAATCAAACGATGCTTCAGTTCTGTATCAGTCAAATTTACCACTCCAATTTCCTAGTCCATCCGCTGCGGTATCCACTTCCCTAATAAAGAAAATGAAGAATAAAGATGATGTCATTTTCTTCGAGATACCATACGTGTAGAATTCTCTACCTTATATATATTTTTTTTTGATGAAATCCTTGATTTTTTTTTTGTTGACAAACCTTGATTTTTTTTTATTTATAAAACATCTTTAATCATTAAAATGTCTCTATTTTAGTTTTATTCAATTGAAGTCCGTCATTATTTAAGAATTAACTAAATTTCTTCTAAAGTTTTTTTATTAGGCATTCTTCTTCTTCTTCTTCTTCTTCTTCTTCTTCTTCTTCTAAAGTTCATGTTGTAGGATTATAAGTCAAATTACTATAAACTTTAGAAATAAGTGTAATAACAAAATAAATTTCAAGGGAGGTCATTATAATTTATTTATGGAATAAAACTGATACTAAATATAATTAAGTCAAATTTCAAAGAATTTCATCTATTTTTCCTATTTATTTATTTATTTTTATTATTAGTAAAGTAATATGGCAAATTTTGAAAATGTGGGTATCTTCTTTGGTCCTACTCACTTTGCCTGAAGATATGTAACATAGTGAAAAACTCAATTATGCCTTTAGCCTTTTTAAACAAAGGACAAAAGCCCTATTCATTTATGGACTATGACCTATATCGAATTGGGCCCATCCACATTATATGCCTTCTTTATCGTTCGTTGCTTCACAGCTATGCCTAATTACCATTGGCATTCCCCGTGATGGAGAGAATCTTGTGACTCGTGAGTTGTGGTCACCGCCCCATATTGATTCTAATTAAAAAAAGTGTATCGTTAGTATTTCTCTATTGATTATATCATTTCATATATTTAAGTAAATATTTACTTATTAAAATTTAATCTTGATATATTATCAATTTTTGATAAAATTATCTGTCAATACATCATTTCATATATAGCTTTTAAAATAATCACTATAAAAATCGAATATCTTTAATGAGATGAATGACTTTAAAGGTAGTTAAGATAATAGTCGAACATTTTAACTTATATGACAATTTCTAATTGATTGACTGTATAATTTTTTTTTTACACTGATAGTGTATACCAATTAAATCATATATTTAACAATCAAACAATTCATTCATGATTAATTAATAGTATAAGAAATATGTATTGATGTAATAGTTATAAGTTTGAGGATTTAAGAAGTTTTTGAATTAGCTTCCTGTCTTTGCAATGTCTTCTTTGGGTTGAGCAATCTTAATTGAGATTTGTTGATAAGTGTCCTTCAACTGTCCTTAAACCAGAATAAATCTTTGAAGCGAATGTTCTTGATTGTCCTTGTGTGACACTGATATATTCTGTTAATTAACTTGTAGGTGGTCCTCTTTCCCACCACCAAGCAATTGCTGTTATTAAACAAGTATATAATGGAAGAGACTGCAATGTTTTAAATGGCCTTTGATACAATAGGGGTAACAATTTCTTTCTCTTCACTTTTCATCTCAACTTTTCTTTAAGAAAATATTTCTAAAATCTAAAGGCATTAGTTAAGGAAACCATAGAAGAGAATTTATATTGAAAATCTAAGTTTAACACTCGTTAAAATAATAAATACATCAATTTCTCATACACACCTCTTTTGATTCCTTTTTTGAACATAGCAAAAGTAGCATCATTAATTAGAGTACAAGGGGTACCCTGTACTCTAATCAATATCTTACAGGCGCTGGTTAGCATTCTTCGATCTAAATTACTTAGACCAACATATGATATGAAAGAAGCTCAGTAAATAAAAACAAGTGATAACAATAATAAAATCTCTTCTGGTGTTTTTTTTTTAAGAATTAGATCAAACATTAAGAAGGCTAAAAACAAAGATAAAAGCATTAGGAGTTCCATCTCATTTAATTATGAATTTGAATGCTTCATAGAAAAAGATAAAATAGATTGAGAAAAGCGATAGAATCCATTGTTGAAGGTCAAATTCCCCATTGATGCTTGAATTCCTTAAATTTGTTTATAACTAAAATTTCTTTGATGAAAAACCTTATCTGAACCCTATTAGCAAATCTAATTCCTTGGTCAAATTAACAAATCAAGGTCATGGAGTTTTATGAAATTCACGGAAAGGTCCACATAAATTACGCTATCTATTGTTACAATCTGGATTCTCTCTTGCAAATCCCCTGCAACATCTCTCCAGCGAATCAATCTGGACCATCTGTCCAGATTAAATAGGATTTTATAAAAAATAAAAAATTTAAAAATGTAAAATAAACACCCAAAATTTCCTTTCCCTGTCTCGTGTCCCTCCGCTCCTAGTCGCGCATCACCCCCTTCATACCCCCATGCCGCCGTGCCGCCCAACAACATTCGTCGGCGCCGCCCACTTTTGCGCGGCCTCCCACCTTCATTCCAAAATCCATGTCTCTTATTATATCCCCAACTTCCTTGGCATCTGGGTCTTCAATAGACGCACGATTGAGAGGGGAGGGACGCGAGGCAGGGAAAGGAAATTTTAGCATTTTTTTTTATTTTTACATTTTTGAATTTTTAAAATTTTTTTTTATCAAATCCCATTTAATCTGGACTGTCCAATCTGGATAGATAGATGGTCCAGATTGATTCGCTGGAGAGGTGCTTTAGGAGGATCTGCAGGAGAGAATCCAGATTGCTATTCTTATATTAACTTCATTCATGGCATCAATTGCAAGAAACAAAACTCATATATCACTTTTCATAGTATAAACATGAGCTATCAAATCCTTTAAATGAGGGCCAAATATTTGAAATCATTAAGCATAGTTATTGATACTCAAATAAAGATAAAACTTCATAACTGGTAACAAAAGTCAATCAAGATTAAAACTTCATCAATAATCAAACTAATCATCCCCCTAATAAAGAGGGTTTAACTAAACATCATTACATCCTAAAAAAAAACAAATAAAAGAGAAGGAATAGAAGGACGCTAGGAGAAGCTGTAACATGTGTTATGGGGATCACACCAAAGAGTAAAGACGCTATTCCAAGTCTCATATTTGTTTTAAAGTGTTGGATGAAACAGTTTACCATTCTGATCTAGTGATCTTGCATTGTTGTTAAGTAGTATTAGCTTTCTCCACATCTATCTGAAAAAAGTAGGCCCTAAATTGCATCATGTTCAACTATCATATATCACACTAACTATTTACCTTTTCTGAAATAAATATTTAAACCCTGAAGATTTTGCCTTTTGCACTTGTTCTGCTTCTGTTGGCTAATCTTATGAAGTGACTGTTTGATCAAGTTGTTATACTCACCAATTATCACCTTGAATTATGAGCATATATATTCCGTTAAATTTTGTTTCTAAGTCCATTTTCAGGTTCAATTACAACATCCAAAAGGATCCTCAGGATAGATTTACATCCTTGAAACTTTTGGTTAGTAAACTAATGCAGTGTTATTCCTTTTTTCTTATAGCTTGTTAAAGTTCCTTAATTAGTTCTGATTCTTATATTCTCATTCACTCTTCTTCAATTAGAGTCATCCTTTCACAAAAAAGTTCGAAGATAAAGATCCAGATCCTGGGAGGTAGCTTTGGAACCTCTTCTTATAATATATTAAGTAAAATTTGTATTTGGCAGTCAAGTGTTGATGACAGATCAGTCAAATATCTGCTAGCACTGATGTTATATTATATACAGTATCATTATCATTCTGGAGCTTGTTGACTTCGTTGACACTTTCCTGAACCTCTATTTTGTACAGTTGTTGTTTGCTCTTAAAATCTTAACCATTTTATTTGATTTCATTTGCCAGAAACTCCTTCATCCTTTAGCAAAACTCAACTTGCAGTGCTAAACATAATTTCTCTGATGCATATTCTATCTTTAATACATAGTGCAAACATAATTTCATTATTATGAAAAGGGAAGCAATATTTCATAGCACCCCTTTCCTCCTGTCTAAGGAAGCAAGAAATTTATGACTGAGGCATCGTCCCCCAGAATAGTGGACTCAAGGATATGGATCTCTCTGCTATGTGTAGGTAACAGTCCTGCGAAGAGAATAAAATTTAAAATGTTGTTTTTAATCTTTTTTATCTGGTCATAACTGTGATGTTACAAGAGATTTTCCAAACATGAACTTGGCTTGTTTTTGTTATTTCCATTCAACCAATTGAGATCATGACAATATATTTTAACTCATGGCAGGCCTGTTTTTTTTTTTTTTTTTAATTGTCAAATGTTAGTAGTTAGTGGTTATGTTAATTTTTCTCATTTGCCAAAGTTTGAACTTTGGACCTCCTGCTCCTCCAACTCCTTATGCCCTTAACTCAAACTACTTGAGCTATCCAACCCCCGACCTATTATTTATTTTCTTTTTCTTTTTATGGTGTGCACCAGGTCGATAGTTGGAGATGGAGACTAATCCTGTATAAGATGTAAAAGTTGAGTTTTGTCTTTCCAAATAAAGTATTTTTGATACACACAACAAGTATCGAAATTTTAACAATATGCCTAACAACGTTTCAAAAAAAATAAAAAATAAACAACTTGTCTGTGAAACTTAACTATCTACTAACTGTGTGTTGTATCTTGTTTGCATGCACATTATTTCTATCAAACCAAGCCAACATTGATTTGTTGGATTTAGATGACATCATTTTTTGTACCAAAATGAGAAAATCTTATTCTTATCCATCAGCACACAGTTTCAAAAATAAAATAAAATAAAATAAAACCTTAAAATGAGATGTCCATTACTTGACCCACAAGTAATGCATAAAGAAATTAAATTATAGATATCGCTGCAGGTTGATAGCAAATTACATTCTTTATAGTGTATATGTACGTTTTAAGGATTATCATGTCTAGTGGGGGGGAAGGGGAGGGAACGAGAATGGATGGTGTCAAGGGCGACAAGTGACGAAGGGTGCATCCATTGAATCAAAGAGCGTTGATCGTTGAAGTTGAAATCATTGAATATTGAAAAATAAGATAAGGGTCACATAATCCAATCAGTGGTGGGAACAGATAAGATTTTGCAAAAGCATCAAATTATTTTGTTCAATTAAACATGATACTGTGAGGCCTACTTACTATTGCCAGCTCCAATACAATATAACCATATAACATATTAGCGTGTGGTGGCAATTTGATTGCCCATCCAAATAGCAAATACCACATCATCATGACTTCTTGGTACCCAAGTCAACATTCTTATCCTCATTTATCTCCTCACATGTCATATCTTTCTCCAACCAACCCTTCTCATCTTCTCCAATTAACATAACGATTATTTTCACGGTATATAAATTAATGAAAAATGGCTAAATACACGTTTTAGAGACATATCTCATATATTTTTTTTATGCTCAAGTATAAAAGAAATCAGATAAATTTAATCATGTATAATCACATGATAAGATTATGCATATATAAGATAATATATGTGTAAATGTGTGTATTTAGCTTTAGTGCACATAAATAAAATACAGGATTCTAAATACTTTAATTGGGTAAATTCGAAATTTGGTCCTCAAAATATTAATATATTTTTCAAAAGATTATTACAAAAATTTGATTTCAGCCTTTTTGGTATCAAAATAGTTCCAACACTATCGTTTATTACAACAAAGAATTGTGATATTTGAACATAATTTTTTGACATCTTATATGATACCGTATATGTTTATATCTATCTCTCACTTACTTTTTATATTCTTTGTATATACGCTTCTAAAAAATACACCAAAAAAACAAAAGAAACACCAAATGGTGTCCCATTTTGATGTACAAAAATCATTTCTCTAGAACAAAATTGGTGTAATGGGACGATTATTAGTTCGTGATCGATGACCCATTCAATTTGATAATATTTTAAAAAGCATATTGTTTGGAAAAAAAAAATTGTGGTCTAAATTTGTGGTTTGTTCCACTTAATTTGTTTTTTTTTTTTTTATAATGTCTGTATCTAGAAATAACTACATTTATTTATTTATATATATTCAAGAAAAAATAATAGAATATGTTCGTTATGTAGAATAGGTCATTTACATGACCAATACTGGTGATGACTTGATTTAATTGGCAAAAGTGCATGATTAATGTTTGCGTGATCCGTACTCTCATTCTCGATAACCTCGAATGGTTGGTCTAGTGAAACATGAAGGGATTTCTTATTTGATAGGTTGCATGTTGGTATTTGAGATGAGGTGAATATAAATTTCTTTGATTTTATTCATAGAGCTCAAAGATTTTTCCTGCCTTAAATTAAAGCACCCTATCCTCACCCAAAATTTTCGTAAAAAAAAAAAAAGTTTGCGTGATGCGGGGAAAACGTTCAACCAATTGGAATATTGGATTATGCCAATGTGTACTCCCCATGACTTCACGTGGGTTGACTAGTTTGCTGAGAAAACTGAGTTAAAGGAATTAATTTTGGGGGGCAAGTAAGCTGCATGTGACAAGAAACTGCCCAAAAAGAACTTGAAGAATTTGTCATTTCATCAGAGTTTTATCTTTTTTTGACGTGTTCATCAGAGCATATTAATTTGGGCTTGAGGCTAAAAAAATGGAAAAAGTGATGTTTATCGTGTACAATTTGCACCAACGGTCAAAGAATTTCCACTTGTAAAGTGCAAAAATGAAACGAATCTAGTATTCTCCTGTTCAGATAGAAATGGAGAAAAATTCAACAGGTAGTGAAACTAAGCATGGTTCACATTTTTACCGACCATCTTTACTCTTTTAATTTTATACGTTTAAATTTACCATATCCATATATATAAGCACACATATGGGTGTGATAAATGATGCATTAAAAGGTGGGAATTTACCTATCTGTCATGGCTTTATGAAGCAATGTTGGTGACATGTGGGGTCTCAATTTCATTCCTAAAATAAAAGGAAGTTAAGACGGTGACTCAGGATATGGATGTCTTCAAATTTAGTCCTTATCCTCTATCCTCCATCCTAGTAAGTGTGAGAGAACGTGTTTAACTACATTTATTTTACACCATAATAACTGATCTGACGATGACAAAGATTTCGGATATATATACCTTATAATTTATATATCTAATAAACAATAGAAAAATAATGTTGTTATCCAATTATTCAATGATAATCTTATATATAAGGCCACTCAGTATTTTATATCATATGTTAACTGCTCCATACATTTTGTATCATATGTGATCAAGTTTGTGGGATATAATACAGATAAGTTTCCCGAATGAAAGCCTGTTTCATTTCATAGAGGAGAGAAAGTGAGATCCTCTTCATCTCTTTCTTCTCCTCTTTATCTTCTTCTTGAAACATAACGTGGGGAGAAGGCAAAGCAAATCTTTCAAGAAATGAATGTGAGGGGAGTTATGGATGGTACTGAAGCTGGGAACACCAATTGGGCTGTTAAGGAAAACTTGAATGATGATATCTCTGATTCAATATCCATTGGATCCATCTCAGAAGATTCAATGAACTCTGTGTGTTCATCTTCTTCGTCAGAGTTAGCTGAGGAGGCATCCTCCTCAACATCTTATCTGTCAACCTCATCTTCATCATCAACACATTCAAACGACCCTTTATATGAATTATCAGAGCTCATGAATAGTCTCCCTTTGAAGTAAGCAAAGCAATTTCCTGCATGCCCTTTTGAATTTTTATTTAATTTTCTTGTTCGAAGTCTCATGTTGCATGCCTCAAAATCTCGGGGTGCGATTTAAATACCCGTTGAACAAAATTACACTTAATACCAATTGGATTTAGGATGGAATCTGGTATGTATAACCCATCTCCATCATTTACTACATGTTATCTCAAAATCATGTGATGCGATTTAAATACTTATTAGATAATTCCACTTAATACTAATTGATTTTAGGATGGAATCTAACGCTTCTTTTGTTTTACACACACATGCATATATGTCCCCAATGATGTTGGAAATGTTATATTTTTAGTGTAATTAAGTTGGTGTGTTAAATAGTTCATCATCACGTGTGCAGGAGAGGCTTGTCCATGTTTTATCAAGGGAAGGCTCAATCTTTCACTTCTTTAGCTCGGGTTCAAAGCATAGAAGATCTTCCTAAGAAAGATACACCCTACAGAAAGAAAATGAAGCCATGCAAAAGCTATGGGGGAGGGTTGGATAGCCATAGAATATCATATACTCCAAAGGCTATAATATCAAAGAAAGCTTCAAGAGGATCTTTTGCATCTTCACTAACTAAAAAAGGGAGCCTCCTTAGAGGGTCTAGATCACCTTCCATTGCTGTACAAAAGAACTTTTGAAATGCAACCTTGTTAGAGCTTGCTTATTATTTCATGCACAAAATCGGGAAAATTTTGAATCTCACACCTTCAGCTATTTCTGAGATATTTTCATATTATTAAATAAGCTACATAATACCCATTAAGAGTAGGATGAAGTGGTTATCAACCTCCACTCCTTGGGACGATAATGCACAAGTTCGATTATCAGGAAATTAAGCAGCTTTTGTGGGGAACTGAATAGTGAATAGCCCTTGTGCTCCTCGATCGAACGAGAATTGGTGATAGAAAGAGTATGTGTTGATAGCACTCCTCTTATTCTTATGGACGACTCAAGTGGGCCGAATCTTTGAGTACCTTTGGTCTTACGGAAATAATTGTATACATATGATTCATTAGGATGTCTCATTACTTTGTTTTCCATGGCGCTAAGACCCCATGATTGCTGATTAGCATATATATGCATGGACCCTTTAGGTATTTATGATTCGTGGCAATTGAGAATGAGGGTTTGAATGGAAATATATATGTGGGCAATTAATTAGTTCAGCTTGTGATCTGATCAGATCTGGATCTAAGGCTATGTTTGTAAGTTGTTTTTTTTAGGAAAACGGAAGGAAAGGAGGGGTTAAATTTTCTCCCCTTCTTGTTTGTGAGTTCTATTAATTGGAGGGAAATGTTTTGAGGTATTTCAATTAATTCCCCATTCCCCTCCTCAATCCATTTTTTTCATTTCACTTCCAAATAAGGAGGGGGATACACTCTCCTTCTCCTCCCCTCCCTTCCCTTCCACTTTGATCCTCTTTCTTTTCATTCTCTCCAAACTCGCAAACGGGGCCTAAGGGTTTGAGCCTACATTTGGATACTCATGAAGCAATATTATATTCAAGCTTTATTAATTAATTGTGCTCACTTCCAAATATATATCATGCTATTAAGGATACATAAAACTGAAGCAAGAACGTAGTATTATTGAAAATTAACACAACCAGCTGAAATATATATCTTACGGTATCTCATCACAAAAGGAAATATAATTAGAAAAAACTTAGGTGCAACAGATATAATAATTATCATACATGTCGCATTTTCATTGAAAAACTATACCATAAGCAATTAAAGAATAACACTTAAGTTTTGTCCATATGATTATGGAGGAGCCTGCCATGTCTTAAAATATAACACGCAAATACAAATATAAATGATGTTCAATAATTTTTTTTTTTAAAGGATGATCAATATAATTAAACCAGAAGTTAGTATAACTCTAATCCCTGTTATAACTTTTTATTTATTTATTTCAAGCAGACATTTACACTCACTCTAGTGACTTGGATTCTATTATCTAACTGGATAGGTGTTGATTATTTCTATACGTTCTTTTCTTGTTTTGATATTCCGTTTCCTTCCACATATTGTGGAAATGTTTTCTCTCGTCATACATATATCATATTAATATGGCAGTCGAATTGTAATTTTGCTTTCTACCACGAGATATATAAAGGTAACGCTAGAAGACATGGTAGAGAGAAAAGGATAAGCAAAAACAAAAAAAGGAAGGAGGGAACAAATAAACAAAGAAAGAAACACACGGCTCAAATAGTCCTTTTAATTTTTTGGAGATTGAGCTTGCACAATGACTCCGTAACGTTGCATTTTTCTTTAGACTCGAATCCTTAACGTGCAATTTCTTGTAATTTCTTAACACTTGTGTATTAAAAAATGGCAATTGCAAAATTCTGTTTTTGAACCCTTTTTTCAGATGGGTCATATCTTGTAAACGGGTGTAATTCCTAGAAGATGAAAGCACTTTCTCATTACAACTGCTGTTGCTTCACATAGCAACAGTCTACTTGTTTCCTCGGGCGACCCTACAACCTGTCCAGAGCAAGAAATTGAATAAGATGGTTTGAATCTAAATATTATTCTTTCACTGCATCATACTCAAGACTCTAGATTGTGTATGACACCCCTTAGGAGGAAATTCTATGAGGAAAGGACTTATTGCAGCACCTGATAACCCACTATTTGGCACTTTTCAAAATTACAACCACAAAAATATATTGTATCCCATCTTTAACAGGTAGCTTTAGGCATACCTCATCACTACTTACAGGATGTACATGAAAATTTAAATATAAAGCATAAGTTGAAGCTTTAGAAGTATACCTGACAATTAGAATAGAATTTTTTCGTGAAGATATCTGACAAATTATAGAGGTATTCACACAACACATTGGGCAATAAATTAGTGCATGCCTCCTCTACAACCTGAAAAATAAGACAGTACAAAAGCTCACATATGAATGTAAGTACCTTTTGGATTATTGATTAATATGCATGAATAACCAGAAGCGTTTTATTATATTATAAAAATGGAGTTCCATTAATAAAAAGATATAAAAATTACAAGTATTATATTATATGCAATGGTCTGAAGCTCATGCCTCACAGCCAGCGTTTACTTTCCCATATCCTACCTCAGAAAACTGCAGCAAATGAAGTCCCAATGTACGCTCATCTTCATGTTCCAACACTATTTTTCCAATCTGTCACACAAGTCCATAAATATCAAATAACAAATGCGCACAAGTTGATATTCACTTGCTGACTATATAGAAACACAATAGAACACTTCACATGACAAAGTAGCTTATCACGGGAGGTGGGTGGTTTGCCACAAATTTTGTATCATTGTTTAACAGTCTGGATTAAAACAATATTTGAAAATTCAGATGATCATATAAATATCAAATGGTTAACTTTTCCAATCACATCATAATTATTATATGTGAGAGTTGAATAGAATTGTCATTTGTATCTAGTGTCAACCATGGCAGAGTACAAACCAAGGTATAATCTCCTATATATATAAACTAAAACAACAACCAAGCATTATTCCACTAGGTGATAAACAAGATGATGATGATGATGATAGTAGTAATAGTAATAATAATAATAATAGCATCAAGAAAAACTAAACGTAGTTATTAAATTAATAGTCATGGCACCACCACCCTATGAAGAAAAAATAACTTACTTTCTTTACTTCTTCTATGTCTTTACCAGATTTCCTGATGATGGAACAAATCCTAGCATGTGCATATAGCAAATAAACAGCAGTATTGCCCTATTTCACAACAAGCACAGGAAGGTAAGTCATAAATAACTTTAGAAGAGGTAGTTTAGTTGGGAATGAAGAAAGAATATGACAATAGCTAACAGAAGTTTCATGAATATAATTAGGGCCAAGTGCCAACATTTAAATAAAAAAGGAGCAAATAACTATAGTGGCAGTGGAAAAGGGGCTCTAGCTCCCCTAAAGTGCAAGAGATACTTTAGAGAGTAGAGTGCGAGTCATAACCAGCAATAGAAAATCAAATAGAATGGATTCTCATAAATCTATGGTTTGTTATCCGTGGGATTGTATTTTATTAAAATCTAAACCATTGAATTTTCCATCAATGGTATCAACTCTCCACACTCTTTAAGGAGTATTTTACACTTCAGAGTTCAGAGGATCTTTATTAATGAAAAATAAAAAAGAAGGCGCCCATAAATAATGGTCATCAAATCTACTAGCCTCTTCACTGTAAATTCATAAGCATACACTTCAAATATGCATAATATAGTGAATGCACCTTATCATTAAGCATCTGATCAAAGTTGAATGTATAACTTGTTGATCTGTTGTTCTTCAAGTCAGCATACCTATAAACACAAATTAAAGAAACCAATATAACTACAATTCGTTTGGCATTCCGATCATTAATATAAGCTAAAAGCAAGTAAAATATTTAATCAAGTCAAAGCAAAACCAATTTTCAGAACCGTGGCATAGAAATATACCACCGGGTTGGGAGTCTGAAAGCATAAACCACAAAAAGGTAACAACCTAAGGACCTTGTGATTATTTTCTTTTTTCAGTATTTATTTTACTTAGCACATATAATCAGAAACCTGGGTAGAAAAATAATATATATTGACAGAACTCAGTGCATTAGCTCAAAATTTAAAGCACCCTGTATTTGACAATTTAACAATTCGGACTACAGGATTTTGCTAGCTAATACATCTATCTCCACGACCACATTAACTGATTAACATGAGAAATATGGCTATAGATAAGCAAATTTTACTCAGTATTTCAGAACAAAATGTTGATTTTGCTGACAAGTAGGCCAAAAAAGTCAGTGAATTTCATTTAGTTAAAATTAGATGTCTTCTGCCATTGTTATAGTAGCACCAATTAGATAAACATGAAAATAACATTAATAGTAAAAGGAACTTACTTAACCGCACCATAACCAACTGCCGCTGCTGTTTGCTCAACCTCCTCCTCAGGCCAATCTTTAGTTGTATCTACAAGAACATGAAGATTTGGAAGGTTAACTGTCTGGTGTCTAGAACCTCACGAAATAAGATTAAAATAGTCACGTGCATTCATAGATCATAATTCATAATCTAGAAGAAATTTCATGTCGAATATGCTTGCATTCAGATAACGAAGTAGTAAAAATCACATCTACAGCAAGTCATAAAGTAGGCAACTGGTATTTTACCACGCTCAATAAGGGCAGTTTTACTGCGACTCTTAGCTTCATCGAGCAAATCAACCAATCGAACAACCTCAGTGCTGCGAGTCCGAAATCGTTTTCCATCTTCCCCAAGAACAAGACCAAAACCAACATGGGTAACTTTGGGGTACAAACTATGGTCGGTTGGCAGCCAACCTGCATGCTTAGCAGCCTGAAAAGAACATGGAAGGAGATGCATGACATTTTAGCCTCATTGGAATATTGAAAGTAGCAATATGCCATAATCCATGGCTTTTGTTTTTAAAACTGAAAAAAATGAACCGATTATTATTTAATACAACAAAGAAAAGCATTTGGTCAAAACAAATATTTAAGGATTGTCTCAGGAAAACACAGACAAATCAATAAATAAGAATAGCTCACTACTGCAAAAGCATGTAGAAAATGGATCTTGTAACAGCAATGAAATGCAGGAACCATAAGATACCTTAAAGAACATTTCAAAGTGTTGCTGTTGCCCAACATCTGTAAGATATATAATCCACTCAGCTTTTTCTTCGTTCAGCCTATACCTACATGTTTAAGTACATTGGATAATCAAATCAGTTAGCTTTTCCTCAGTCAACATATGTCCTGTTTGGTACTCAGATAAAAATGAAAACAAATAGATAATCAGATACACACATGTGACATGTGGGTGGAAGATGAAAAAATATGTATGATATTAAATACTCTAGAAAACTGAAACAAAAAAAAGAGCCACCATCCATAGATGGATAAAACAGTTTATGACACATATGCAAAAAGATAGATGGCCAACTATTGATGGAATTATCCCAAATTTTACATGAAAAGCAGAGTATACAGACATCCAAGATAAATGAATTTTGACATAATAATTGATAATAATTAATAAAATTAGATCATTATAGATATGCTAGGCAGGCACTCCGAGCGACTTTTGAGAATATGCCTGAAAAACTGAAAGGAAAAAGGAAAGGAACTAACCAAAGAGCTGCTAGATCAGTTGAAGCATAGTTGTAGCCACCATCACTCTTCACAACAATAAGTGGTATGTTTACATCCTCAAGAAATATCACACGAGCACCATTGTCTTCTTGAATCAGTCCTTTATTATTCAGTTCCTCCAAAACCCCAGGTATATATGGATTATAGAAGCTCTCTCCCTGTGACGAAATATAAACATCACTTCGCACACAGTAGAAAATGTCATGAATATTGATCAAAAGAGCAGTCGAATGCATGAGGCTCCCACCTAGTGGGGTATGGGGAGGATAGATGGGTGCAACCTTACCCCGCAAGCGGAGAGGTTGTTTTTAGGATTTGAACCCATGACCTTCAGGTCACAAGGCTACTACCTTACTATTGTGCCAAGGCTCACCCTCTAAATGTCAATATTGATTTATGTAAAAAAAATATCTGCAATTATTGCAATATAAATTCAATATAATCAGTCCATCTGTAGCACATACATAAATTGCACAGTTAGCTCATAACCAATGCCCCTTCAATTGCAAATTTGCAATTACCATAATTTTTTATGCTAATGCTAAAGCTTGGAAACCAATCAAGCATCTAGAGAAGTCCTGTTTCATATGAAAGACCTTATTTCAATCTTAGATGAGTATATGATTCCTACAGAAAATGAAACATCTTCTGGATGGGAGAGAAATTATGCAGGCTCTTCATACATGAGCAAAAATATGAAACTTTTGAACAAAATAGAACAAGAAAGGAGACATTTACTTTTTCTAGGTAAAGAAAGAAAAATTATTTAGTGGACAGAATATGGTGGATCTAGTTATAAGACAGAACCTAAGACACATCACAAATTGAATAATAAGCATAGCAACTGCTAGATTTCCTAGCGAACCAACAAATAATAAGCATAGTTGGAATTCTAAGTAGTACTATAAGAATGCTTTGAAACAAAACAGCTCGGATATTCTTTCTGGACGGTACAAAAACATATAACTCATGATTGCCCATACAGAGTCAATAAGAAAGGAAACAAGAACCCGTTACCTTTTCCTCCAAATAAACTCCAAGGCGTTGATAGACCCTGTGGAACTCAGTCCTACTAATTTCACAAATTTGTGTCCATGCCTTGTGATACCTGATTTCACCACCCTGAAATCAAAATTAATCCATACGTAAAACTCAAAACCCAGTTCACCAAGATCTCACATGTAGAATAAAAAAGGGGAAATATTAACTCATAACATATGATTTACCTGCAGCCGGACCACAGCCTGTTGTGCCCTCTGCTTAAATTCAGGATCACTATCGAATCTCTGTTTTGAGGCCTTATAGAATGCCTAAAAATGTACCAACTCACAGGAGTATTAGATATCACTAATAATAATTCAAATTTCCAGTGTCATGCAAATGCTTCATCATGAAAAAATCAAAGATATATGTGTGAAGAGAAATAATGACAATTAATGAAAATGTCATCCCTCAAGACCTATAAATATTGCCATTACACGATTCAAGGTTCATTCTGCGGAAATTGACAAAAACAAAATTCATACTAAAGCATATATCCAAACAATAACGTCGACCTCACTCCTTAACCTCTAGAATGACAATAGAACCGATCTTAAACAGCAGCTGTCCATTAGGCATAAGAGTTTCTTACAAGCAAAGCATAAAACATTTATTTGCAGCACTCCATGCAGAGAAAGCTAGGTGCTTTCTTTTGGCCTTTGATTTGATGTAAAAAGCTTAATGCCATTTATAGTGAATTAACTTCTAGAGAACTTGTAAGAATAGTTTTGACTTCCATGCATGAGAAATTCAATTAGAATATGCATCAAGTGAATGATCTAAAAACAATGTTTATCATATCTGAATGAATAAATCCCAACAAAACCACATCTGTAAACACCTAAATAAGAATAAGTGAAATAAATTTAATGTTTAATATATCTTCACCTGGAGGTCTCCAATGGCTGTTTCATTTACATCTTCAGGATTTGGGAATTTTTCAAAGAGGTATTCAACCAGCATTCCAAACTGCAAAATGGATTGCATGAACTTTAAGCCATCTGGTATCGAAAACAAAAAGGAGAATTTTCATTGTGGAATGTTTTATAATTCATGCAAATATGTCATAAGGATATCCATTTTACAAAACCACGGGCACGACTAATTTAGTCACTACTCACTAATTGAAATATTCAATATCTAAGATGCACAAAGCCATCCTATTACTTTCTTTATAGATAGCCAACACAAACTATTTCAAATGTTATGGCACAAAAATAGCATAAGCTGCATAAAATTAGAGACTAAGTCTACCTGTGTTCCCCAGTCACCAACATGATTTCTGCGGAGGACCTCAACATGCGAAAATTCAAGCATACGAGCTAATGTGTCCCCAATAATGGTAGATCTCAGGTGGCCAACATGCATTTCCTTTGCTATATTAGGTGAGGAAAAATTGACTACTGCCCTCTTGAGTGGAAGTCGTGGTGCCCAAGTATCAATACCATCAATTAGCATCCTCTGTAAATTCTGCAGGAGGAAATTTTTCTCTTAAGTACTAACAAAACTTGAAAGATCGCATAATCCAAAAAACTGCATGGCAGTCCCCCGGCTCCCCCAAAAAAATAAAAAGCCTCAGACACTAGCTGCATACTATTTCCAATTTTAAATTAGAAGATTAGAAAATGCATCACCTGTGCTATCCAATTCTTTGATAAGACAACATTCACAAATCCGGGCCCAGCTACAGAGCATGATTCTATCATTTCAGATGGAGGAAGATTGGCCATGATGGCCTAGCCAAACAAAAACATACAGATAATCATCCGACACTTACAAATCAAAATCTAACCCAAAAATCGAAAGTAAAAGGGTTATTGAAAAAATATACAAGAGTGGAAAGAAAAGTAAATTAAAAATCGCTGATTATACCTGTCCAACAGATGGGGGACCCCTAAATCCTGTCTTCTTTCCTTTTATCTTCGACCATAGACTCATTGCATTATTACTGCACCATAAAAAAAATTCCTTGGTTAGCTCTGAAAAGAATCCTGAACACATTCAATTGAAAGTATTCCTACTTGCAATCAATCATGCCGATAAACAATGTAATTACAACCTTAAATTCACATATATGTTGGCCGGGAAAAAGGTTTAAACCCACCATTGATAATCACCAAATTTTACACCAACTTTTGCAGTACACGCCTCAACTAACGGCACTATATCAGGCTCATCAGGTACTGTTGCCTTCAAAGATACTCCAAACAACTGTGCTAACTGTCTCTTGACATTTCCAACGTTATCTTCACCCTGTATCCAAAAATATAAAAGAACGGCTGAAGTTCGCTGAAGTTGTTACAGAACTAGTACCTATCTTGTTAGCATGCATGTCTTTGCAACTCAATTACAAGGTACAGCAACAGAGTGAATAAACCAGTTTTGAAGATAGACAGATGATATATTTTGGAGTGGGAGCTGAATTAACTTACAACTGCCAGTGCCATGTTTGATAAGTATTGTGTCTTAGTTGCTGATAAAGCAAGTCTCGTAGAGACAACCTTTAATAAACCTGTGTAAACAACAACTACATTCAATATACCTGTCTTGTGTTTTGTTAGTGATGCAGCACGAAAGGCAAAGTCCATAAATGATATGTTAATTTACCATAAATGGAAAACCTTGAAATAATATACATGAAAGAAAATATAACTTGTGTACCATTAGCATACCCTTTTGATATCAAAAGGAAACTTGATTGACAAGTAAACTTGATTGACAAGTAAACAGTAGCTTTATCATTATATATACTTATGCTTTTACGAAAACAACTTAATTAAATGCTTATTCGACAAAAACAACTTATTTCATGAACTTCTATGAAATCATAATCTATTTTCGTAAACTATTTGCCTAAGTTTCTTTTTACAAGCTATTCTCCTAAGCTCAAGCTCCTCTAAATGCACTCAACATTAAAAATATACAAAGAGGACTCTAATTCCACGACAGTGACTATAAATTTACCAAAAATAATATGGTAAAGTATCTAAAAATAATCACTATGAAAAATGCATGAAAATGATTAAAAAAAACATAACTTTTTGCAATTATGATAAAACCCATCATAAAACAAACAGCAGTACCAAACAGCCCCACAAAAAATAAAATAAAAAAATAAAATAAAAAACTCAAATACCTTTACCAATGATAATGAAGCAGCAAGGAATTGAAGAAACAGGAATCTGTTATCAAAACTTGAAAATAAAAAGACAGAGAAGAGAGAGGGAAAGTGAGAAAATCAATTGAAGGAGAAAGCCGCACACTGTTCTGCTGCTGCTGAATTCTAACGCTAGTGAGCACACAACAGGAACCTTTGTCGTTTTTAGTTCTCGGTTTCGCCGTTTTGTCTGCGTGTCTTTTGCATTTTGCTTATCAATCCCGAAAATGAGATTACATTGGATAAATTTAATATATTTTTTTGGTTACAAGGATAAATTTAATATTTTGCTACAAGGGTTCTAAATTTATCGGGATTTTGCTAATGAGACCCTGTTTATAATTGGACAAACTCAGGATTGTTTCGCCCATTTTGGGCTTGACAAAACTAACATCTGGCCCAGCTCGCATAAATTACACGGCCCAAATTGATGTCATACTTCTTTCTTTTTCTTTTTTGTTTTTTTGGTGAAGGATGTCATACTTTATTTCTTACTTTTTCTTATTGTTTGATCATATTTTTTTATATTTATTATTTATTATTATTTGGGTTGAAAGAACTTGGTCCTTCTGATTTGTTTTCATTTGAATAAAATACTGTAATCTCTCTTTTATTTGCTTGATTTTTAGTATGTCCCTCTTCATTTTTAAAAATGATATAAAACTCTCTTTTTTTTTGGGTGAATATATGTAAAAATCTCTTAACATTATGGTTGTATCTTTTATATTTTATTAAAGCGTTACACATAAGTTGAATGTATAGCAAACCTAAAGTTAAGGTCATTAGCCAACCATTGATGATTTTGCAATGGAATTTATTTTGAAATCTGTCACGATACTTGTAATACTAAGTTATTTCTATATAAAATAAAATTTATATCCTGAAATTTTTACCCTCAATGGCATTTATATATATCTTTAAGAATTTAATTGACATGCTTTATCAGTGCAAAGATTTTTTACATCGTCAACAAATCATATATTATCACATCGTTAAAAATGTTTGACTCTTATCCTAATTATCTTAAAATTCACTCATACCATAATTTATGATTGTTTGTCATTACAAGAAACTTTACAGTGACAGTGTATAGTGTATACAATTAAACTTTTCACTAATTATTTGCATCTTGCTAATTAGTATTGTAAGAATATTGATTAAGAAATAAAGAATAAATTTAAATTTAAAAACCAAATATTCTATTTAATTAATATACACTGTTAGTATAAAAATATGTTTACATTATCAACTAATCATAAATTGCCATATCATTAATAATGTTTGAATCTCATCAAAACTATCTGAAAAATCATTTGTGATTGGTTGATCGTGCAAAATTTTTTTTATCAAAATTGAACTCTTTGTAACAAGTTGTTTGAATTCTATTTTACTACTAGTCATATGCGATTTTGATCTCTATAGTTTTTTTAGGACATTCGGTCTCCTTATTTTTTAAATGTTGCAAATATGATCATTCCATCAGAAGTTTGTCAACTTTTCAACGATCAATAAAGAAGAATTATTGCTTTAAGCGAATAAAACTTCTAGTTGAATACTTTTGTGATAAAGGACCCCATGGTGGAAAACAGTGATCCCGAAAAGGAGGGACGAAACCAATAAATGACATAGAGGATTCATTGAATCATGTTGAAGCAGAGAGACAAAGGACATAGAAGCTTCTACGCTTAGAGAAATGATTTTTCTTTGTTGATCATTGAAAAAAATTGATGGACATTGAACAAGAGAACCAAATTTGTAATATTGAAAAAATAGGAATCCATTGTCCTAAAAAAATTATAGAAACTAAAATTGCACATAATCAATAATAAAGGGATCAGAACTGTAATTATTATTATTATTATTATTTTTTTTGAGTAAATTACACCAACCTAGTTAAATTTGGCAAATTGACCAAAGTAGTGTTGTTTTAGAAACTATTTACCAGTTTACCAGTTTAGGGTTGTTCTGAAACAATTTACCAATGGGGGGTCCTTTTGGCCATGTGTAATTTTTTATTTTTTTTTCTCTGACTGGTCAAAGGCGCCAGTCAGGGTGGCTCCTTTAAAGGCGCCACTCAGACTGGCTCCTACCATAAAATAAAAATAAAAATAAAAAAAAAAAACATAACCTGACCCTGCAGCGCCACTGCGGATGGCGCCTTTAAAGGCGCCAGGCACAGTGGCGCCTTCCCTGCTTGCACCACATGGCGCAGCAAGGTCCCCCCCCCCCCCCCCCCCCCCCCAACAGAATGCCCCCCACCCCCCATCCCATTCTCCCCCAACCTCTATAAATACCCTAACATTGTCTTCATTTTTCACACTGCAAAACGAAAATTTTTTCTTCAATAGGTATTGTTTCTAAGGTAATAATTTAAAATATCATGTTATTATTTTTAATTTTTAATACCGATACAATATGCTATTATTTGAAAGTTCAGTTAAGTTTAAATATTTATTAATATTATGCTAATATTGTAACTGTTATTGTTAAAATGTGATGTTAGCTTGTTATTATTTTGTATGCTCAGTATTAGTAGTAGTAGTAGTTATGCCATGTTGTTGTTATTATTATTGTTATTTTTAACACCGATGTTATTACTACAACTATTATTATTATTAATGTTGTCATCATCATTATCATCATCATCATCATTGTTAATATATATCAGTATCATTGTTTCTAGTATTATTTATATTATTATCATCATCATCGTTATCATAATCGGTATTATTATTATTAGTATTACGACTACTATTAAAACAATATTGTTATTATCATCATCATTATTATTATTATTATTATTATTTATTATTAGTACTATTTGATAATTTATTATTATGTTAATTATTGTGGTGACTGTTATCAGCATAATATTTTCATTTTATATATATATATATATATATAAAAGCACTCACATAACAAAATATATAATTTATGAAACAATATGCATAATATATATATCAAAACATCTGGTTGATAGGCTAAATGGCTAGTAGCAACTGAACAATACTATATAATCACGTACATCACAACAACAAGATGGGAATTACAACCCCCATCATTGCCTGGAAGTCAACCATAGTGCAAAATTGAATCCTATGTGGCATTAGCTCCTTGCACTCAGCCACCAAGTCCTTGATCAACTGTAAACAATATTTTGATTACAAGGACTTAGTGGCTGAGTGTAAGGAGCTAATGCCACACAGGATTCAGTTTTGCACTGCGGTTGACTACTGGGCAGGGATGTGGGTTGCAATTCCCAAGTTGTTGCGATGTACGTGATTATATAGTTTTGTTCAGTTGCTACTAGCCATTTAGCCTATCAACCAGATGTTTTGATATATATATTATGCATATATATATTATGCATATTGTTTCATAAATTATATATTTTGTTATGTGAGTGCTTTTATATATAGGGTTGTTCAAAAACTATTTAAAAATAAAAATTGTAAATTGATGGCTTATCCCATAATTTGTGACGAATTTTGTAGGGCATACGTCATGAGCAGGCTTGCAGTAGTTGTGTATTTCAAAGGGAGAGTGTTTGGTGGACTAGAAGCAATTACATTTGAAGGTGATCAAGTAACAATGCAGATAAAATTAGGAATCGGGTACGGGCACTTGAAGACAAAGATTCACTCGAAGTTGATGCTGTCCCCAAATCAATCAGTTTCAAAAATTGTGACTAGATATATGACATGTGACAACCCGGTGAAATATATTCTGGTTGAAGTTGCTGATGATCGAGATGTGGAATGCATGTTGAATGGTTTTTGCCAAAATGCGCGCATGTCAACACTTGAGTTGTATGTTGATGTTAATGTTGCAGGCACTTCCAGATTCGCTGATCTTGGATCATATGCAGAGGACGAAGATGACGAAGATCAAGATTGGGCGAGCGAGATGGAGGTTGAGTCAGATGAAGATGATGACGAAGATGATATACCAACCAGTGGTTCGTCGGACACCGAGGAGGAGACTGAACAGGGTTCCAACATAGTTCTGTCCGCAGTGGCATCACCTGCAATTGCTGCATCGCCCATTTCATCAAGAGTTCCAGGTGCAATCTTATTAATGTTATTATTATCAATTATTAATAGCATGGTGGATGATAATTAAAAATTGAATCATTTGTTACTCACTTATAGGTCAATCACATGGTGCATTCTTCAACTCATCCCCGCATTATAATTATATAAATTGGGACTATCCCGACCAGGAGGTAGAATTTGATGGCGTGGATGTTCCAGATTCATGGAAAGCTAGTGGGTCAGGAATTGTATGTTGGCTTACGCTTCGTTAGTAAAGAGGCTGTTCAAATGGCTGTTAAACATTATTCCATGAATGTTCATCAGGATTTCAAAGTTGTTGAATCTAAATCAACAGTTTACTATGTCAAGTGTTCAAATCATGCAGCGGGATGCCCATGGAGGTTGAGAGTTATCTTGTCGAAAAAGTCGTCGAAATGGGAGGTTACAAAGTGGGGCGGGCAGCATAATTGTGTGAATCAGATGTTGTCACAAGACCACACAAAGTTGGATTCTAACTTCGTATGCTCTTGCATACTAGGTACGACTATTAACAATAACTTTTGTTTATTTTTAAGTCTTCCTCTAATGTAACTTTAAATTTAAATCGATTTATTAGGTATGGTCCGTGAACAACCGGCAGTCACAATCGGGATGATACGCGAAAGAATTCTAAGTACTTACGGGTACAAAATATCATACAGAAAGGCATGGAAAGCTAAGCAAAAGGCCATAGTCAGGGTATTTGGAGATTGGGACGAATCCTATGCCATGCTACCTAGGTGGTTACAACATATGCAATTGTTTTCACCAGACTCTTTTTACAAGATCGAGACCAATCTATTTCTGGTAGGCAATCGTGTGAACAACCGATATCGTACGTTTCATCGTGTTTTCTGGACGTTTAGAAAATGTTGTGATGCTTTCAACCATTGCAAGCCAATAATACAAGTTGATGGTACTTTTTTGTATGGTAAGTATCGTGGCACACTGTTGATTGCCACAACACAGGATGGAAACAGTTACTTGTTGCTGCTAGCATTTGCTGTTGTTGAAGGAGAAACATTGGATGCTTGGTCGTGGTTTCTTGGTTTGATCCGGGAACACGTTACTAACAAAACCGAAATATGTTTGATCTCCGATCGACACCGTACTATTATATCAGCGGTTTCAAACCCTAACTTAGGTTGGCAGCCTCCAAATGCTCATCACGTATACTGTATTAGACACATTGCCAGCAATTTCAACCAGAGATTCAAGAATAAGCATTTGAAGGAAGAACTGATGACTCTAGGTAGATGTGTTTTATACTCATTTGTAACTAATTAAATTTTATAGATTCCTGGCTTTAAACAAATTGGAATTTGATAATCACATCAGTCTGCTTCAATTTGTCAAATAAGTCACGATAAAACGTCAAGGAGTGCAGCTGTCTGGTATAAGTTTCACCTGACCGCCAGCTGTCATTGTTTAAAAATTAAATATCAGTTCAAGTATAAGTACAAACAATCATGAATTCAAATATTACATGTTGCTTACCGTGTACCATATGGGGTACCTTGAAGTCGTTGGTCTAGAACGATCATAGGAGCAATGGATGGCAGCCTTTCCCATGCCCATATTTGAACCAATGGCAGGAACCCACAGATCTCCTTTGCTTTATAATTTGTTGCCTTACACAACTCTCGGTATAAGTAACTTAAGACAGCCGAACCCCAGCTATACTGCCCTGCCACTTCAAAGTTCTCTAACAAGGGAAGATATCTCATTGACACATATCCATTGGAGTGATCCGGGAGCAACAGGTTACCTATCATCCTGAGTATATAAGCCCGTGTATACGCAACCCTCCACCAATCATTTTCCTCGTAGAATGAGAAATGTCCAAAAGGAGCAATACCCAACTGGTTGGCGACATACTGCTTCCAATTTTTTTTTGTTGCACCGACAATCGCAGCACCATGAATGCGCAAGCCACAAATAATAGCAACATCCTGTAGTGTGATGGTGCATTCCCCGAACGGCATGTGAAATGTATGCGTCTCTGGCCTCCATCGCTCCACAAGTGCACTAATCAGATTGTGATCGAGCTGAGATAAATTTACTTGGGCCACCCCTAACAACCCTGCTGTTCGAAGAAAATCTTTGACAGAATCTGGGAGATCCAATACAGATGGGTTAAACCCCAGACCACGACGAGGTCTAATTACCCGATCAGGTGACCCATTCCACACATATTGGGAAACATGTTTTTCTTGCATATATAATAATGATGTATCCACTGGGCCAGGGTTTACCAATCGTTGCCCCGATTGTGAGCTAGATGATGCCATGTTTTAACCTGACATTAAAGATTAATAGCATTAATTACAATATAAAATAAAATCTATTATTACTATTAAATATTTATTATAGTATATTAGTAGAATTACTGACCATGTCACATATTAAGATTGATATAAATAAAAATATCAAGTAGCAATTAAATAACAAGATAAAAAAATTTATTTTAAAGTTTCAAATTATTTAAGTTCTCACTACGCTCATTATAGTACTCGTAAAATATTTACCTTATAAAATAAAACTGAAGATCTTAGCAACCTTAAAGAAACACCAACAAAAAATTACACTGAAAAATCCAAACAAATTTATTAGAGAAGTAAGACAAGGAGAGGGTAAACAAATGTTACGTATACTATGCTCATATAGTGCAGTGAAAGGAGAAACAATGAAGTATAAATTTATACAAAACACAAGAGTGCATAAATTAATTAAATATCAACATTTTAAAATTACACCGACAAATAATCACATAACTAATACCACTAAATTATTAACAGTAACAATGACAATAAAATAAACATCATTATGTATGGATTTCAAATACCAAGCAAAATATATATATATATATACATATAGCAAATAATAATATAGGAGATATTGACAAAATAAATTACTAACAGTATAAATTTATACCAAAAAATAATCATCATGCATTATAGTACTCATAAAATTTTTACCTTATAAAATTAAACTGAAGATCTTACCAACCTTAAAGAAACACCAACAAAAAATTACATTGAAAAATCCAAACAAATTTATCAGAAAAGTAAGACAAGGAGGGGGTAAACAAATGTTACGTGTACTATGCTCATATAGTGCAGTGAAAGGAGAAACAATGAAGTATAAATTTATACAAAACACAAGAGTGCAGAAATTAATTAAATATCAACATTTTAAAATTACACCGACAAATAATCACATAACTAATACCACTAAATTATTAACAGTAACAATGACAATAAAATAAACATAATTATGTATGGATTTCAAATACCAAGCAAAAAATATATATATACATATAGCAAATAATAATATAGGAGATATTGACAAAATAAATTACTAACAGTATAAATTTATACCAAAAAATAATCATCATGCATTATAGTACTCATAAAATTTTTACCTTATAAAATTAAACTGAAGATCTTACCAACCTTAAAGAAACACCAACAAAAAATTACATTGAAAAGTCCAAACAAATTTATCAGAAAAGTAAGACAAGGAGGGGGTAAACAAATGTTACGTGTACTATGCTCATATAGTGCAGTGGAAGGAGAAACAATGAAGTATAAATTTATACAAAACACACGAGTGCAGAAATAAATTAAATATCAACATTTTAAAATTACACCGACAAATAATCACATAACTAATACCACTAAATTATTAACAGTAACAATGACATTAAAATAAACATAATTATGTATGGATTTCAAATACCAAGCAAAAAATATATATACATATAAACAAGTAGCAAATAATAGTATAGGAGATATTGACAAAATAAAATACTAACAGTATAAATTTATACAAAAAAATAATCATCATGCATTATAGTACTCATAAAATTTTTACCTTATAAAATTTAACTGAAGATCTTACCAACCTGAAAGAAATACCACAAAAAAATTACACTAAAAAATCAAAACAAATTTATCACCGAAGTAAAATCAGTGAGGGGATAAACAAAGAAGGACGTTGGGAGGGGAGGGTATGCCATTCCTTATATAGAGCAAGGAAAGAAGGGTCTTGGGAGGGAGGGGTGAGGGCCTGGCGTGGGTATGTTAGGGGGAGGGGACACGGGTAGAAAAAGATTGGGGGTGGGGGGCATTCTGATGGGGAGGGGGGGAACCCTGCTGCGCCACGTGGCGCAAGCAGGGAAGGCGCCACTGCGCTTGGCGCCTTTAAAGGCGCCATCTGCAGTGGCGCCTTCCCTGCTTGCGCCACGTGGCGCTGCAGGGTCAGGTTATTTTTTTTTAATTTTTTTTTTTATGGTAGGCGCCAGTTTGAGTGGCGCCTTTAAAGGAGCCACTCTGACTGGCGCCTTTGACCAGTCAGAGAAAAAAAAATAAAAAATTCAACGTGGCCAAAAGGACCTCCCATTGGTAAATTGTTTCAGAACAACCCTAAACTGGTAAATAGTTTCTAAAACAACACTACTTTGGTCAATTTGCCGTTAAATTTGAATGTGAAGTTTGGTTGGTTCACTGTTGGATCCGGTTTTAACAAGTTCGATCCCTATCGTGAGTTTGATCGGATTCAACATTGATAGTTTGGTGGCAATTGACCTTGTGATTGGAATTGTTTGGACTGATGCATAATGCATTCACGGATCATCATATTGGCTGTCTCTTTATAGTAGGTGGGCCCTTCAATCACAATTCAACACATCAGTTACTTTTTCCTTTTCAAGTGTATGATTGGATAAGCGTTTGATAAAATTGATTTTGAATAGAATTGATTTTTTAAAATTGATTTTGTTAGAATTGAGTTTAAAGTGAAGTCCTTTATGTTTGGCTGTTTTCTTTTTTAAAGCAAGTTTGATATAAAATTTAGTGTAAAATTTTCAACTCAATGCAAAAGTTACTTTTTATAGCTTCTAGTCAGAATCGCTTCTGGAGACAAAATCAATTCTACCTGACAGTAACTAAACACCTCTTTCTATACTAAAATCACGTTTGACAGGGGCTAGAATCAATTATGGTGGTTTCTAACTTGAAAACCAAACACAAAGTAAAACTTGCGATCATGTTTCGGGTCCCTGTGAAAGTTTTCATAAACTTGGCACTGCATTATTTTTTAAACTAGTTTTTCTATTTTGTTGCTATTGGCATCTATTGAAGAATGAAATATGAAGGTACTGCGAGTAGTAGTACGAATATAATTTGCTTTTCGAAAACATAATAATTAATGCATTTTCCCCTCATATTCTCTAATCTCCATGTAATTTTATGAATAATAAAATAAAGTAGCAGTTGAATTTGAATTTTATACGTACTCTTGTACATATTATATGCAACAATCACTATCCTATATAATCATAAATGAAGAGTGCGTGATACAATATTTAATATATGTTTGGTAAGAGTTGATGAAAGTGTATAAATCTTTTTTAAAGTGAACCGGAAATGATCCAGCAAGAGAAGCCACTCATGGTGATAGTGGGAGGATAAAGTAAACTAACACAGAATCTACCAAAAAGAAAACACAAGTACCTCTTTACAACAAAAAAACAAAAAGAAATCGCAAGAAGAGAGAGATTGATATTCCTCCCAAACGCAAACAAATAGTAGTTATTTATCCCTTTGTTCGTGTCTTTCACATCATTGAAGTTATTACTTTGGCCTCACCATTGTTTTGTTACTTCTGCCAAGTCCAACACAATCCTCTGATTCACCAACAACTTGGAATTTAGAATTGGGAATCAATCTCAGCCATTCAAAGTGTTCAAATACAAGTAATCAACTAAACAACAAGAATGTAATTATATATATTGAGGGTCCAGCTATTGGACAGTCATGAAGGCAGCTATTATCAGGGGCGGATCTTCTTGAGGACATAGGGGAGCCTTGGCTCCCCCAAGATTTTTTTTTTCTTTGTTGATATACACATATTATTGTGGCACCAATGATACATTATATATATTTTTATTGCAAACTAATTCAAATGGCTAGCATAGCGGTAAGGTGACTCTGCGCAACTCCAAAGTTCCTAGTTCGAATCAGCGTAGGAATGTTTTCGTTTTTAGACTTTTATTATGCAAAATAATTCTAAATGTCCTGGAGCGAGAATCGAACCCTGCTCTGGTGTGCATAAATGAGTGGAATAAACCACTGGACCAGCGATTATTTCATACAAAAATGTGAAATATACATATTTATCTATTATCTAGTTATTTGGCCACCTCAAGATATTCTGTCAACTCCGCCACTGGCTATTATCAACATGCAGCTTATCAAAGTAATACATACCTACTGTTAGATTTCATTATCCTAAATTTTTTATTAAAAAAAAAGGATCACATCCTAGAACCAATTGGCATTAGAGTTGCTAAACCGATATTTAAATCATATATCAAGATTTGAGACAGGTGATGTAGAAATTCCAACACTTATCAACAAGGTCATGACATTTGATATATAGGTGGTTCCTTAAGCATGTTGTCTGTTAGGGATTTGATTCACGATTTATATTTGAAAAGGTTCCGTTGAAGAAGAAAAAAAACCCTCATGTCGGTGATCTCTACATCTCATAATTAGTCTTCGACTATAGGTGAGAACAACAAAAAAAAGAGTAACAAAAACCCATATCGCGCAACACCGTAGCTGAATGATGTTTTTTGATATTAGGCCCAATAAATGTTAGTGGGCCCGGTTAGAATTTGTATGTTTACACGGTGTCGTAACACTCATTCTGTGTTCAAATAACACAACACTGGAAGTGTAATATATACTTTTTACATGCTACATGTTATTCACAGGAACCCGACCCGACCCGTCTCTCAACAAGAATATTTTCACGATCACACAGAAACAGAAAGAGAGGGGCTCACGGGCAGCACCAACCAAACAACAACAAAGGAATAGTAGCCAAACAAAAAAATAATAAATAAATATCTCAAGGACAACGTTTTTATTTATTTATATATACACAAAAAGTGCAACCTGTCCTATGGCTTAGATTGTTCAATGTTCATCTCTCTCTTCCTCTCTTTCTTTATTGAAAAAATGTTAATTAGAAGTCACTTTTTTCACTTATATTTCTCAATTCTCATAATCTCCTTAGTTTTCAGAATCCTATAATAGGACACAACGTGACATGGACAGGTTATAGTAAGATGATGAAAAATGTATAAACTAAGATAAAAGAATGTGTAAGTGTGTACACGTAGCGCTTTATTGTTCTTCATGGATGTCAGTAGAACCACCCGTGACCTCTCATTCTGTCATTGATTTTCTGATTCAGCTTCACTTTCCACCTATAATAAAGTCCTAACAAACTTGCATATAAACCATGGCACAAGCCAATTTATATAGCACTAATAGTAGTAGTCTCAAACAACATTCCCCACCTTAAACACTCTTTGAGAATGTCAAATTTGCATTCTATTTTCTATGTTTTAGTTCTTCTTCTCCTTCTTCTTCTGCAAAATCCAAGTGCAATACAATGCCATACCAAGGGAATTAGACCAGGGCGTTCAGCAGGGAATGGACTAAGCACCAATATGACCAGAGTCCAATTTTCAGAACAACAGTTCATGAAATGGGTGAGGTTTGTAGGTGGCCTTAAACACAGTGTCTTTGGGGCAGCCAAAAATAAGCTTTTTCCTTCATTCACTTTGCAAGTTTCTAAGAATCCATCTAAAGGAGATTTTTCTTCAATTCAAGCAGCCATTGATTCCCTTCCATTCATCAATTTAGTGAGAGTGGTTATTAAGGTCCATGCAGGGGTTTACACGTAAGTACTAGTATTATATTTCTTAATTAATTACACTTGAATGATGCCACATTCAGCATTCTGCTCCTTTTGCTTTGTGCCAAATAGTTTATGTGTGGCTAATTGGCACTTTGTTCTTGTAAAACGTGGATTTTGGTGTTTGTGTTGTCTACATTCACTATTTATGTTATTTGTTTTGTTGTTTCTGTTTTCAGTGATATAGAATACTGATAATAATTTCATGTCTTTTTCCTTCTCATTCAAATGTTCTCAGAATTGATCTTTGACTAAAGAATACTTTGCAGCTAATGAACTGTCCTTTCAAAGCTGTGTCCTCTTTGTTGTTCATTTCACTTCTTAATTGTACACAGCAAAAAAAGTTAGAATTTGGACAGAATTTAGTCATATTAGAGAGTGGTTATTAAATGAAATACAATGCTATCAAATTATTCTGGCAAAAAAGTTCTGAATGGTTAGCATTTTTTTAATTCTTATTCATTTAACTAATTGTGAATTGCATTTTTGACTGAAAATCTCTAATTTGCTCCTTGCCTTTGTGCTTTTACATTTTCATGTACAGGGAGAAAGTTAACATTCCTCCTTTTAAATCCTTCATAACCATACAAGGAGCAGGAGCAGATAAAACTATTGTTCAATGGGGTGACACAGCTCAAACACCAGGGCCAAAAGGCCAGCCACTAGGAACCTATGGTTCTGCAACTTTTGCAGTGAATTCACCTTATTTCATTGCCAAGAACATCACATTCAAAGTAAGTAACAAGCCCTCTTTTTTCTATCTAAATTTTGCTACACCTATGTTTTTTACTAGCAAATACTGTGCATGCAGAACACTACCCCAGTTCCAAAACCAGGAGCAGTTGGAAAGCAAGCAGTGGCATTAAGAATTTCAGCAGATACAGCAGTATTCCTAGGCTGCAAATTCTTAGGAGCACAGGACACACTCTATGATCATGTGGGTAGGCATTACTACAAGGATTGTTATATTGAAGGCTCTGTTGATTTCATCTTTGGCAATGCTCTCTCTCTGTTTGAGGTTAGATTTTCTCTCCATAATTTACAGCTGTAATCTTGAATAATTGCTGTTAAATATCTTAGACTTTGTAACTATATCCTAATTTTAATTTAGGCCATGTCAGCATAGCCTAACCAATTTTGTCCCACATGATCAACAAATTTACTTAAATCGAATCTAATTTGTGTTTGGTACACAAATTAACAAGATAATGGTTTGATTCATAATTAATCATACCTTGACCTTTGTGTTATTCATTTGTTATGAGGTGTATAGTTTGGTACACATCTTGAACTGCAAATGCACCTAACTAAAACCTGTTTTCTAATTACATTGACAACACTTACTATTAGGGATGTCACGTGCATGCCATAGCACAAAATATAGGGGCACTAACAGCACAAGGAAGGGGCAGTCTATTAGAGGACACGGGTTTCTCGTTTGTTCACTGTAAGGTCACGGGCTCAGGGGCACTATACCTTGGAAGGGCTTGGGGTCCCTTTTCTCGCGTGGTTTTTGCTTACACTTATATGGACAATATCATCATTCCCAAAGGCTGGTATAACTGGGGCGACCCTAACCGTGAAATGTAAGTTCATCTCTCCCTTTTTATTATTTCTATTCAAATATGATTTTGTTCCTGTATGAGTATATGTCATTTTCTTTTTTAAGCTAGTCATGTAGGAAAAAATCTTTTAATTTTAGTCTCTACGGTTCAATTGTTTTTAATTTGGTCTCTGACAATCAAATTATTGTAAAGTATATGACCAAATTAAAAATGATGTCATGCAGATGGATTAAAAATATATTTAACATACATATTGTGATACTTATTTTTAATTTAGTCCATAATTTGACCATAATTAATACCAACGGTAAAAAATGTAAAAGTAAGAAAATTAAAAGAAATCATATAAAAACCAAGTTAAAAATTAGTGTATTGTATACTGTATAGAGACAAAAAAATATTTAATTTTTTTAATGGTATATGAGCTAATTCATTGAAGGTAATATTTCCTCCAAATTACCAAAAACCTCACTAATAGTGCACTGACATAGCACAGAGTTGTTTAGATCTTCAAAAATCAAAATGTGGCTCAAGCTGAAATTGCAATAACTTGATTTTGGTATTTTTATTATGTTTATGCAAACAACTATGTAATTACTCTGTTTAGCTAAAGACAGTGTTAATACATTGTCATGGAAAAATACTTGGCAGAGAAAATTTTCATACACATGCCAGTGATGCCACTAATGCCTATGAAGCTGCTGGGTGTTGGCTATAGTGCTATACTACTATATCCCCCCTACATGTATCAATAGACTGCATGGAAACACATAACTCCAATCTCTTTTATCCTTGTAGGTCTTTAGATTATGTCAATGTAATTGCATCCACAAAATAACAGTTTATCTGTCTTCAATGTAAACAACCATGGTCCTTGGCCCTTGGTAAATAGCAATGTGTGAAAATGTTGAGTACAAGTAGTCTATGTTTTAAAGGTAGTTTACAATTACACTCCATAACTTATTAATTACAAAGATGGTATGGTTAAGAGTATTTTCCTCAAAATGATGCAGTGTCTACTCACTAACGGAAAGGGCAATTTGCTACTACTGAATTACATTCTTTGAAGTATAACCACTTTTGCACTAGTAGGAGGACAATGGGGCGGTGCTACTTTCCTTAATCTCTTAGACAACCTTTATCTAATTAAAGAAGTTAACATTTCACAAATCATAAGCAGACTCATGCAATCACCATTAGCTTTTATGATAAGTGACAAGCATACTCACATAGGGTGAGCCTCTATTATATATCAGTCTCTATCATACTATATCAGAATAATAAATGAGTCTATTCTCATGATAGAATAAAGGGCATATAGAGTATCTAGTTACAGTAATGTGCCAAGAAGAGAAGAGAGTCAACATTATATGGATGTCCACTCCCTCTAGCAACATCATTATTTATGTATGGTGCTAAATCTACGTGTGATATACTTATGCACCTTCCAACACACAAAGAGAAATAAAAAATGAACTTTCTGAATAATAAGAAATTAGTAGCACTCACAAGAGAAAGGGGTTAGTAGATGCAAGGAGGATCCTGCTACCGAATTGCATGTCTCTATTTGCTTGTATAGATAAGGCATAGCAACATGCGCATAGGTTCTGAAAAGTGCCTCAGGCCTCAGCCACCTAATCCCACAGCTTGATCTATGCTATATTTTTATTTGCTATGTAGCAATAGATATATTGACATGCGCATGTGGGTGCGTTTTCTAATTTGTTCTCATGTTTTTGTGCTCTATTGGGTCCACCACCACCACCAGGACTGTATTCTATGGACAGTACAAATGCACAGGACCAGGAGCAAAGTTTGCAGGGAGAGTATCATGGTCAAGGGAGCTCACTGATGAGGAAGCTAAACCATTTATTACACTTAGCTACATTGATGGTTCCGAATGGATCAAAAATATTTTTTGATTTAGTGAAAATTTGCTTGAATTTCTCTGGTGACAAAATTTGTAAGTATAAATATATAAATATACTACAATTTGATGGTGCCTTTCACAGTCCTTAATCTCTGTTGCTTGATTTAAAATCACAACTCATCTAATGATGTGTTTGGTTTTCCAATGAGAAAGAATAAAACACCCATTTGAAGCTTCCCAACTGAAAATCAGACACACACTAACTTAGCAGTTCTCAAGTACCTCACGCCTTAATATTTTACAGATTTGTAAGAGTTACTCTAGAGGGTAGGAGTAGGGGGTGTACATTACCTTGCTAATCCTTCTGTTGCCTTGCATGATATGTATATGTATAAGGTTTTGGAAGTAGCACAGTCTACCATATGTATTTAAATACCGTGTATTAAAGTATTTTTAAACATAGGTTGAATAATTTCTCTTTTGGAGTATCCATGCAGGGGCTCAGGGTCGGCTCAAGGATAAGATCAAACAAGCCGTTGTTTTAGGTTCCGAGACAACCCAACTCAACCCCATACATAGTTTACTAACAAAAATTATCTTATATCTAACAAAAATTGTACATATGAAATATCTCATGATTGCTTCATTTTAAAGTCGTACCTAATTTTAGGTCTCACCTTGTCTTGGACGACATGCAAGGGCAGATTCATCTTTAATAGATGACTTTGTTGAGATTGTCTATGGCTTGGGGGCAAACTAAAAAGTAAGATTAAAAAAAAAAGCCCTTATTTTAGGCCCCCACCTCACTCAGCCTCATACATAGCTCACTAACAAAAATTATCTGATATCCAATAGAAGTTACACACATGAAACTTCATCCTATGATTTGGTCATTTTAAAGTTCTACCTAATTTTAGTCCTCATCGCAAAGGGCAAATTTATCTTTATCAGATGACCTTGTTGAGAATCTATTGAAGACAATGCTCTAGTTCTTAAGCTTATATATTTCCCTTTCGTTTAGAAAAGAATAGAAAAGAACATTTTGTCCAGCGTATCTAAATCTTCAGGTAATATTTCGTGTCTTGTCTTTTTTTCCCAAATTGTCAGTATTCATTGCCATATGAAAATTTTATTTCATAGTATAAATTATAGAATCAGTATAACCTACAGTGATAAAATGATTAAAATCTGTTTAACAAAATTTTTTTTTAAAAAATCCAAGTAAATAACATTTTCTAAGGCCCTTTAAAAAAAACCATTTCTAAGGTGTTGGGCCTCCGTTAGAGTGGGATCAAAAGATGAAAAGATCTGGGGCCTTGCTACCTACACTCCCCATATTTGTCATCCACCCCCACTCTGAATCCGGCATTTAAATGTCACATTACCTTGCTAATCCTTCTGTTGCCTTGCATGATATGTATATGTATAAGGTTTTGGAAGTAGCACAGTCTACCATATGTATTTAAATACCGTGTATTAAAGTATTTTTAAACATAGGTTGAATAATTTCTCTTTTGGAGTATCCATGCAGGGGCTCAGGGTCGGCTCAAGGATAAGATCAAACAAGCCGTTGTTTTAGGTTCCGAGACAACCCAACTCAACCCCATACATAGTTCACTAACAAAAATTATCTTATATCTAACAAAAATTGTACATATGAAATATCTCATGATTGCTTCACTTTAAAGTCGTACCTAATTTTAGGTCTCACCTTGTCTTGGACGACATGCAAGGGCAGATTCATCTTTAATAGATGACTTTGTTGAGATTGTCTATGGCTTGGGGGCAAACTAAAAAGTAAGATTAAAAAAAAAAGCCCTTATTTTAGGCCCCCACCTCACTCAGCCTCATACATAGCTCACTAACAAAAATTATCTGATATCCAATAGAAGTTACACACATGAAACTTCATCCTATGATTTGGTCATTTTAAAGTCCTACCTAATTTTAGTCCTCATCGCAAAGGGCAAGTTTATCTTTATCAGATGACCTTGTTGAGAATCTATGGAAGACAATGCTCTAGTTCTTAAGCTTATATATTTCCCTTTCGTTTAGAAAAGAATAGAAAAGAACATTTTGTCCAGCGTATCTAAATCTTCAGGTAATATTTCGTGTCTTGTCTTTTTTTCCCAATTTGTCAGTATTCATTGCCATATGAAAATTTTATTTCATAGTATAAATTATAGAATCAGTATAACCTACAGTGATAAAATGATTAAAATCTGTTTAACAAAATTTTTTAAAAAAAAATCCAAGTAAATAACATTTTCTAAGGCCCTTAAAAAAAAAACCATTTCCAAGGTGTTGGGCCTCCGTTAGAGTGGGATCAAAAGATGAAAAGATCTGGGGCCTTGCTACCTACACTCCCCATATTTGCCATCCACCCCCACATACCTTCCGGGATTTAAATGCCGGATTCAGAAACTATGTTTCCGGCATCTAATTGCCGGACATCTTCCGGCATTTAAATACCAGATTCAGAAACTCTGAATTCGGCATCTAATTGCCAAAAACATTTTTTTTTTAAATTTTAAGAATTTCCAGGCAATTAAATGCCGGAAACATAGTTTCTGAATCCTGCATTTAAATGCCGGCAGACATGTGGTGGTGTATGTTAAATTGTAGGGGTGTAGGTAGCAAGGCCCAAAGATCTGTTAATATGGGCTTGAAATTGATAGAGGTTCGGCCACTAATGCGAGGAGCCTGATCTCTCAACAACGCTGGCCCAAAGATTCTTTCTGTATGTTTAAAATAAAAACTCATAATATTGTTATTATTTTATCTAATATATTATTAATTAAATATTATTTTATATTTGAGAATGTATTCCAAAAATAATCTTATAAGAACGAAATTTATTAAAATAAGGTTGAATAAAAATGCTTTAAGTATTCATAGAAAAAAGATGCTTCAAGTTTGTAATAATGTAAATATATGAGTATTTGCAATTTTATGACGATGAAATTTTCTGGTCATACTCGATGGTGAACGTTTGCCTAAAATTAAGTATGTTTGGATGAATGTTTGATAAAAATGATTTTGAATATAATTGATTTTGTTAGTATTGAGTTTGAAGTTAAGTGATTTCTGGTCATACTTGACGGTGAAACGTACAAAATCACGTTTGCCTAAAATTAAGTGTGTTTGAATGAGTGTTTGATAAAAGTGATTCTTAATGTAATTGATTTTATAAAATTGATTTTGTTATAATTGAGTTTGAAGTCAAGTGATTTATGTTTGAATGCTTTTATTTTGAAAGTAAGTTTGATGTAAAACTTAGTGTCAATTTTTTAACTCAACTTAAAAACTGTTTTTTGTAGCTTTTAGTCAAAATCGCTTCTGAAGGTAAAATTAATTTTACCAAATAGTAACCAAACATCTCATATTTACTAAAATCACATTTGTCAGAGGGCAGAATCAATTCTAAAGGTTTTCAACATGAATCCAAATACACATTAATAAGAACAAAATGAACAAATGTCGCTCACGGCAACTTTGGGATATAAAATGCTGCAGAACAACCAGCTTGACCAAATATTATATTTTTCTTTTTTTTTTGGTTTCTCATGTATCCTCCGCATGTAACCATGAAGATTAATTCCTCGAGGTACTGAACGACATTTAAGAACTGACATCTCCCAACCAGGTCTTCTCCATACGTAAGAGCTAGGGATCGAACCCCTGACCACTTGCTTAAGGGCCCAAGCTCATTATCACTTAGACCAACCACGTGTTGGTGACCAAATATTATTTTCTACCATCCGAATTGAACTTTTTTGCTTCAGAAGGAATTTTTATGATTGTTATCTAAAAATTCGCTTTTGAGTAATAAAACTCCGATCAATCAAAAACATAGAAGAGATGATTGCTTAAAAAAAACACAGGAAATATGATTATGAAATGGAACAGATAATAGTATGGTCACACCTTCAATGCTACTATCATATGCATCTGCATTTCTATGTTGCTAATGAATGCATGCAACTTTTCTGCTACAACCTACACTTAATAAGTTAGCATCGCTACCTAAATTTTTTTATTAAACCCAATTTAGCTGAAGTTTAAACCAAGGTTCCAGCCAAGAGGTTTAAAAAGATTGTTAAAAATTCCTTGAAAATAACAGCATAATTTTTGGAATTATCCAAGGGACATGGCATCAAAAAGCAATTAAAAAACAAAAATGTACCCTTACCCCTCCCGTTCAAATTTCAAAACGATTAATTAAAAAAAGATTGCTCGAACAGTGGTCTGTTTATTAATTTATTGAGGTACAAACGAATAATTTTATTTTGCCTTGTGTTTTCAACATCAGCAATAAGCAATATTCCGGGTGCAAGTACAAATAATCTTTATCTCCAGAACCGGATACCCGACCCAGAGTCCAAAAAGAACAGGCCCAAACTTGAAACTCAGGTAAGAGAACCCATTCACCTCCAATGAGTGATTACTGCACATGAAAGGTAAACAATCTTTTCAAACACATTATAACTGATAACTCAACGTAGGTAGCTTTGATGTAAGGCATTCGTGCTCTCAATGATTTGACAACAAAATTTAATAGATAAATAAATCAGAAACCTTATAATATAATAATGATGTTGCTTCACAGCTTTTAGAAGTACACAGTCCACTCCTTTCAAAAAAAAATAAAAATCCAAAAATCCTTTCAAAAAAGAAGTACACAGTCCACTTTTTGTTTACAGCCCCCAAACATAATAAGCTTTAGTTTACACCTCTCAATAAAAGAAAAAAAAGGAAAAACGTAAAGTTTTGTTTCCAGATTACAGAACAACAGAAAATATTAGTTTTGAGCCACATATTGTTGCAACATCAGTGTTTTCAGACCCTTTATTATCTCTTTTACTCGTAGATAAGTATAGACTTTGCTTGTGGATAGCTTTATTCAGCTACAAGCCTACAATTGAATTGAGGTTTTATTTAATGTAACGAGAAAATAAGGCTCAACTTGACAATATACTCTTGCATTGGATAATATATGAAGATAATTCCATGACCAAACTTTTTGCAAGTTACAATGGAGACCTTCTCATTTTTTCTACTTCTATTTTGTCTTCACCCTCCTGTTTCCTACCCATAATACATCTACAAATTGCCAATCATGGGGAGCAGAAAGACATAGAAGTGATAGAACTATCACTAACAATGTGAAAAAGCAAAAGCTCGTAAAAGCCTCTTAGTACTCCAACACCAATCACCACTTTCTCTAGTTGAAGTGGTTTCTGTCTGTTTCCCTACCAAATTCTGTAGACTTCTCAAGCTTACTCATCACGGCATTCTTAAAATTAATGGCTTCCTGAATCTGTGAACAAGACCTTTGCATTCTTACCCCACTTAAACTACTCCTTGACTCCATCATCTCATACAGGGAAAGCCTCCTCTTTGGACCTGGTTCTGGCCGTTGCTTTGGAGCACTATGAGACCTCAACTTGGCCTTGAAAGACTGGGTGCTGGCCATGTAATTCGGAAAATTGCCTTGTTGCCCAAGGAAGAAGTTATCAGTGCAAACACTTTTAGGTGTTATAGGGGCAACAGAACCACAACTACAAGAGTTGGTGAAGCGTGGAGTGCTCTGTGCTGTAGAGAATCTGCATTCTTCACCTGTTAACCCCCAATCCGGGTCATGGAAATTTCTGTTAAATGGGATTGGGAGAGGAGAGGGAAGTGCCTGAAATGATGGGTCATCGCCAAAATCTGACATTGAGGTGTTAGTCCTGCGAGACCTTGATTTAGGCCTGCCACTGACAGTGTCCATTTCCACTATTTTTGGGCTCCCATCAACACTGTTGGTTGTGGCATCAAAAGAAGATGATAGCCTTCTGCTGTGGATGGGAGCTGTGTACTCACTCCTAGTATCATCAAACCTCTCCTGCACCAACAATCACAACAATTGTAAACACAATGCAGGTTAACATAATGGGAATTCGGGCCGAGTAGTGGTTAGATACATCACTTCTCAAAGTGACGACTTCAGGATTGGAAATCCAAACATTGCAAATAAAGTTCGATTGGGTTCACAATCCACGCCACCAAAATTTTAGAATACATAGTAGAATTGGAGATCTGTACCATGGATCTTCGTGCTTGAGTTTGAAACCTATGTGCTTCAATCTTTGTGGTCGCGAGGCCACGAGATTTCTGAGACCGTACTGTTGCTTGAGCTCTAATAAGAGCCAGCATACCATGCAGGGTTGCTGTTGCTTGTTTCCTCACTAAATACCCTCTCACAAGTGCTTGTAACTTCACCAAACCTTTTAAGGCTCTCAGTGCCTTCCTTGCCTATTTACAATCCAAAATGAAACCCATGTCAACTTTTTGATATTATCACAATGCAAGAAGAAGACAATAGATCAGCAAACAGGTAGAGCACCATACATAAAAACAAAGTCATTTCTCAATAAGTGAAATAAGCTATATAGATCAATTGACAATTTGTCACTTTTCTGTTCTATCCTCAATTGAATCTTTAGGAAGACTATTTACATCTAAAGTTCCTTTTAATCTGAATATGTTACATATAACTCAAGCTTAATTAAAAGTCTAGAATTTGCATTGTGCATTTGACTAGTTGGAGTTCAATTTAACCAAAACCTGGTTCTGATTTATCTCTGTATTTGGACATAATGAAAGAAAAGACTGCTTACCAAGTATCCCCTAAACAAAGTTTGAATCTTGACAGCAGCCAACCTCTCATGTCCACCACCAAACATGGTGTCTCTGCCATGGCTGGTTAGCCTAACTACTGCCACGGCAGCCTGAGCTGCAGCCACGGCAGCATCGGCTGCTGCTGCCGTGGCAGCAGCTACAGCAATGGCATGCTTGTTCTGTTCCTTCTCTGTTTCTGAGTAGAAGGATTGAAGCCAAGCAGCCTCTGAGGGAGAAATGTTGGGTGGTATGGTAGCTGGATTATGACACAAACCTCTGCAACCTCTCTCGGTGTGAGAAGGCGGAGACCATTTCATGCTGGAATTTGAATTTCCCTTGTGCTCTCTCTCTCTCTTTATCCCAAACAAGTTCTTCAACCACCTTGTGGCTCTCCCCATTGACTCAGTGAGGGGAAAATGCTACTGAAACAAAAAGGGTCTTGGAATAGTGCAAGTGTGAAACCTACAAAAACCAAGTCACAGTTTTTTAAGAGACAAGAAAATATGCAAGTGTGAATACATTTGCATTACATGACAAAAACATGCCTCTGGAACATGCAGGGGGAGTGGTAACAGCATGGAAAGCAAAATCAAACAACATTAAAATAATGCAATATAAAATAAAAAGAGTTAAATGTGGGGGGTTCACATATATATAAACTAAGTAAACATGTTACTTAGTTACTATTAACTGCATGTTTGTTTTAGTTTTTGCAATGGCAAAATCACATTTGCAAAGTACTTAAGTTGAAAAGTGTTATTTTCATGTGTGCAATGGAAAATAACATCAACCAAACAGGCATTGAACAATGTAATTATAGTAGAATAGCCACGTCAGAGAGAAGGGGTAAACAAACCTTGGTAGAATCAAATTCTCGAAAGGAAAAAAGCAGTTCAAAAGTTGAAAAAATGAAAGGGAAAGAAAGTGATATCTCCCCAAAAAAAATTCTACTTCTCCAATGGGTCCCTACAGGGAAATCTCTATCTTCATCTGTCCCCCATCTCCTGTTGCTTTCTGGAGCGACGTGTCCTCAAAAAAGAAAGATACCTCAGTGTCCAAAAATGTCTGACACACTCGTGAAGCATTCCTTTTTTATACCAAGCTTCCTTTCTATCACTGATCAACCTCCTCTGCTCTCCTGCAACTGTTTTACTCTCTCCACTCCCTCCTTTGCTCTTTCTTAAACTCGTAGCTAATGAATGAAACTGTATCATTCTATTCTATTTTTTTCAGCTGCACTGCTTCTCTCTTCTTCACCTTCCAAGTTCCAAAACCAAACAAAATTGGTCTGAATAGGTTCTTGACTTTTGAAAAGAAACCGAATAATGCATCATCCTTCTTCTGCGTGTAGCTGTGCTTTTCAGCATTATAACAGAACCAATAAAAGAGAGCTTTTAGTTGAATTAATGTTTGTTCTTTTTCTCAACCAATAGCTACTAGCTATGCTACTTTCTGCACAGCAACCCTTCTTCTCTTTCTTCTTTTGTTTTTCCTCTCACTTTCGTTCTTCTGTTTAACTGTTTCCTCCATTATTAGTGTACTAATTCCAAGTGCATATTTAGTTCACAGAAGCTTCGTATATACGTTAAATCAAATGTATTTTTTGAACCAAAAGTATGTTTGGAACGATAAATCAAACATTACTTAAATTTCTTATACTCTTTTTACACATTTCATATGGGATTTAACAAATAAAAAACTGAGTTCATCTGATTTATCGTATACGAAATCCAGTCAATAAGATGATGAGTGTCTTGAAAATAATGCATTACTAAGAGTTCTCTATTTATTCTGCAACTTTGAAATCATGGCCTCTAATATGATGATGATACATAGGGTCCTCACTCTACTAAGTACTAATGTACCGTTACAGAACCGGTGATGACTAACATGAAGTATGTTGTTAGGTGCAAGTTTAAACCATTAGATATATTAATAATTTATTCAACAGCTGTGATTAGTTTGTCCAATAAAAAAAAAAACCCATGAACCAGTGCACTAAGTTGCCTCTTAATTCAACAAAGACTCCTTGACTATATAAAATGTCAGCGTTTCCGGAAATATCCTTGGGGATAAATTACCAACGAGTAATAACTTGGTCTACTCTGTAATCTGCTTTTTACACGTGGGACACTTTGAGCGTATGAATTTCATGTTTGGGATAAAAAGAAGAAGATGAAGAAAACGTTCGAAAAATGTTATTAAAAAAAAAAGGTTTCGAAAATTCATTTTCAAGTAATATTCATTGAAAGGAGGCAATGATTACAAGAAATAGCAAATCAAAGATTTTGCTTCTACTGTACATCAACATAACTGGACGGGATTTTTGGGATGGGCACTATTATTAATGTGCCCCATATTTTCTTATGAACTCCAGAACTGCATCTAACGTTTATTTCGAATTTGTCAAGGTTTCAATTAACCAAACTATCTTTCCTCCCAACCCTCAATTCCAGACCCACGGGCATGGGAACCGCCACCTCGAAATATCCAACTTCTGTCGGTGCCAAAGATTTTGCCAAATCAGGAAATTTCGAGGCGAAACCGCCGGAGGATGAACCCTCCAATCAGGCTCAAGTTCTGGAGCATGAACGACTCCATTTATCGGCGAAGCCGCCACCACTTTCCTGGTCATGGCGGTAGGTACAGATGTCGGAGCCTCCACCAGAGAAGGAGAACGAATCTGGGGAATGAATCGGAATCGGCGCCGCTGAAGGAATATTAGATATACGAAGCTTGAATAATCCTTGTTGTATCCGAAAACAAAAGAGATGAGGGCAAATGGGGAAATGCCAAAAACTGATTTTCAAAAATGCCCCTACTTAAATTTCTTACTTACCGGCAAAAACCGCATCTACCTGTTATCAAGGGTCAAATTCCTCCCTCCCACACCCATGTACCACCTAACAACATACTTCATGCTACAGAACCAGCTGATAATAATAATTGTTTAACATTTAGGTGGCTTCTAGTGTGAAGTACCAGTTTTACTGGTATACCGGTGAGGCATTTAATTGACCCTCTATAGCCAATTTATGCGGTAGTTGCAGGTAACTTAAAATTTGTTTATTTACAAATAGGGGTTCGTCCAAATAGGGGTCCCTTCTCTCAGATCCTTCCAGCCATGGCGGTGACACAGCAGTCAGGCGAAGGGGGAAGAGGAAGCCACACACTCCTCTCGTTCTTGCATCAACCACCTTCACTCTCCCCATTCACACCATACTGGCACATCCTTCAAAACCTTCCATTCTCCTTCGCTACAAAACCCCAATTTCACTATCCCTTTCTGCTTCTAATGCCCCCAACTCTTCAACAACCCCCATTTTCCTCCCTCATCTCCAACAATAAAAGGACCGTTCATGGCAATCTAGAAGGAAAGTCGACCTTTCAGAAGAACCGTTGCAGTCCAACAAAATTGACACAGACCTTGTTGAAGAAGAACCTAAAATGGGATCTTGAATTACATGGCTTTTGGGTGGCCAAACCATAAAGCCTCTGGTTCTAAACTTTGCCCTTTGTTGAGGATTTTTTAATTACTTAGTATAGTGAGTGTGTGAAAAACAGGGATGGATAGGTGCAAGGGGTTTGCCCCGATTCGTGTATCAAGGTTCTGATAGAGTGGGTTTGTTAGATATCTGGGCTTTGTGAAAGAAGGTGGAAGAGGGGTGGGGGTAGGGACGAAGTTGGTGGTGGACGACGGTGGATCCACGGAGGAAAACGTCAATTACAAATCCGAAACTGTGGTGGCGGCGTCTTCTTCCAACTATCACCCAGGCCTTACCGACACAGTACGGAACGAAGACCCTTTCTGCAAAAATAGGGGACTATATTGCAAATTGTTAACAAACAGGTTTACCAAGTTTGAGGTTACCCTTTTTTTTTTGGACATAACAATCTCAACCACTCATTACTTAACTAATATATCTAATGGTTGAAAATCATCCCTGATAAAAAAAGTTTGGGGTATACCAGTATACCAGTAAAACTGGTACTTCACACTAGAATCCACCTAACATTTAAACTATCTTAGTTTAATTTTGTTGTAACGTGGAAAGTTTTTTGATTTTTTTTTAAATAACCCTTTTTTAAAAATTAAACACCATAATACCCCCATTTCCCATTTGAGGAGTGATAGTTTGACACAAAAATTGACATCAAATACAGGGACACCATATTTGATATGATATTTTGAACTAATAAGTTTGAAAAAGAGTAAGAAAAAATAATAAAAAAAATATTGTATTGTATAAATATATGGTGTTGGACACCAAAACTGTGTCCAAATATCATTAGTGTTCCCATTTATGTACCAAACTAGATTGATGGACCCGTGCCATGCACGGGGAATATACTATTTTTTAAGAATTTTATTTTTAGATATATTATTGTTAAATTCATGTTTTGTGGTTTTTTTTTTTTTGGGAAATTATATATCAAAAATATTAAAAATTCTTTGATCTGAATCGTCGATTACAAATTGTAGCAGATACTAACTTAATAATTATTATAGACATTACAATACAAATAATGACGCTTAAGTGTAATAGTAAATACATATTGTCTCCTACAAAATTTTAGTATTTAAAATAAAATTTAAAAAATTATACATGTATGAAGAATATAAAACAACATAATAGTTGAATATAGCAATTAAAGTTGGTTTAATGAACTTTTTGGTCCCTAAAAAGTATGTGTGTTTTGATTTTAGCCCCTGCACTTTTTTTCTTTTGGTTTTGGTCCCAGTAAATTTAAAAATTTTGGTTTTAGTCCCTGCCGTCAGTCACCCTCCGTTAAGTGCTGACGTGGCTAACGGAGTGCCACGTCAGCACAGCCACGTCATCAAAAATATTAATATTTTATGCCATGTTGGCTGCCACGTATGAAAATAAAATTTGGTTTTAATCCCTGAAAAGTGAGTAAATTATGGTTTTAGTCCTTGTACTTTTTTTAGTTGGTTTTGGTCCTTGTAAATTTAAAATTGTTGATTTAAGTCCTCTTGTCAGTTGTTAAGTGCTGATATGGCTAACAGAGCATCACATTAGCATTGTCGTGACAGTTTAATTATCATTATTTTAAGTCACGTAGACTGTCACGTCATAGTATTAATTTTTTAAATATATTAACATTAATAATTATTATATTTAACCATTATATTATTTTAATTTTTATTATTATAATATTAGAACTGTTTTTTCTTATAAAACATGACTGTCATTTCTTCTTCCTCTTTCTCCATCGTTCCTCCTTCATTCTGCAGTAATCTTGCTTCCTCCTTTTGAAGCGTTTCTCCATACCATTTAATACATTTTTTCTACGTCTATTCAGACATGCGCTTTCCTTCTTCCTTTACTAATGTTTTCCACTTTCGCTCTCTGCAATGAACTTTCAAAGTTGCGACCATGATGCCCTCAACGTAAAAGAGTATAAAAATTGTTGTGGAAGGAGGAAGCAAGATTGTTGTAGAATGAAGGAGGAAGCAAGACTGCTGGATAAAGATTGTTGTCGTGACAATGCTGACATGGCGCTCTCTTAGCCATATCAACACTTAGTAGAGTGTCACTGACGTCAGGGATCAAAATAAAAAGTTTTAAATTTACAGAGATCAAAACCTATAAAAGAAAAAAAAAAGTACAGGGACTAAAACCAAAATTTACTCACTTTTCAGAGACTAAAACCAAAGTTCATTTTCATACGTGGCAGCTGACGTGGCATATTTACTGACGTGCCGGTACTGACGTGGCACTCCGTTAGCCACATCAGCACTTAACGGAGGGTGACTGACGGCAGGGACTAAAACCAAAACTTTTAAATTTACAGGGACCAAAACCAAAGGAAAAAAAGTGCAGGGACTAAAATCAAAACACACGTACTTTTCAGGGACCAAAAAGTCCATTAAACCATTAAAGTTTGATTGTGATTTTTTTTTTTCAAAGCAAAATTATAAGTTAACACTAACGATTTCTTATATCACTGCCTCATTATTGTACTTCTCCGAACATTTAATAGTAAATATACATTTTCAAAGCAATAATTGCTTTCAACCTGATTAATCATTTTTAAATGAAATTTATTTAAACACTAAATACGTCTCCATACTCTTCGTAATGAGTTAATTCTCCATATTTCCCATTGTAAGTTAACCATTTTTAGAATAAATATATATTTATCTATCATATTATTATTTTTATTTTTATTCTATTATAAAATATATTGATTTATATCTTCTCTTTTCCCTTGCAAGTCAACCATTTTTCTAAAATATATTAATCTGTCATATTATTTTTTTCCTTCTCTCTTGAAAATGTATTTGATTTATTTCTTCTCATTTCCCGTGCAAGTAATCCATTTCTAAAAGAAAATATTTACCTATCATATTAATCTTCTTCTTCTCTCCTGAAAATTTATTTGATTTATTTGTTTTCTTTGGACACTCCAAGTTAACAATTTTTATAAAATGTATTTATCTATCATATTATTATTTTTCTCTCTTAAAATCTATCTGATTTATTTCACTTTTTTTCATTTTGCAAGTTAACCATTTTTAGAAAATGTATTTATCTATCATATTATTTGTATTCTTCTCTCTTGAAATATATTTGATTTATTTATTCTCTTTGTTCGGTGCAAGTTAACAATTTTTAGAAAATATATTGTTCTATCATAATACTTTTTCTTCTCTCGTGAAAATCTATTTGATTTGATTCCTTGTATATTAAATGATTAATTTTGAAATAACATTAATTCTCACTATTATGCATAATATTTTGAATTAAATGATTTGAATTAAATGAGTAATCTTCTCTAAGGTTGACACATGGAATAACATTTAATGAGCTTATTCTTAAATGTATATAGTATAGATTACCCACTTTTCCCCCTAGTTGGGAAGTCGGGAATACTAAAACCGACTTCCCACTATTATTATTATTTTTTTAAACAAGTGAGAAGTCGGCTTTAACATTGCCGACTTCTCAACTTGCTTTTTTTTGTTGATTTTTTTTAAATTAGGATTTATTAATTTTATTTTTAGTTTAATTAATTAGGGTTAGTTTAGTTAATTTAGATGTTAACTAGGTAATTAAGAAATTAATTACACAATTAAAAAATAATATTAAGAATTAAAAGCATTAAATTCAAAACATAATCATATATAATAATCCTTAATTAAATTAAATTAGTTTTAATTTTTTAAATTAGTTAGATTTATTTAGTTAATTAATTAGGTTAGTGTAGTTAATTTAGATATTAAATTGGGAATTAATAAATTAATTTAATAATTAAAAACATTAAATAAAAACATAATTGTTTATAAAAAAAAATTTACAGCAAAAGTAAAGCAAGGTAAGAGAAGATTAAATTTCTACGGTTGGGAAGAGCTTCCTGCGCGGTGAGGGTAATTGTTCTTATTATGACCTGGCATCTGGTAGAGTCCACATCTTTTTGACTGGCCTGATTCCCTCATGTCCATTTTAGTACGAATCCGAGAGGATTGTGGACAGTCCTTAGGATCTCTCCGCATCTCGACGTTGTGGAACACTGTTAATCCTTGATATTGTGGCCAGTATCCCTCGTTGGGGACCATGCCAAATTGTTCCTGATAAACGTTGAACACATGTGTCAACCTGTACACATCTGCCACTTAGGTGTTCCAATCGAGATTCGTGTGTGCACAAGCAACTAGGACATGCGAACATGGGGGGTGCATTGCCTGAAATTTTCCATAATCACGCCACTTCTCATTCAAGATCACCCGGAAGTTGCCAGCTATCTGGCCCTCTCTTGGGTTCGCCAACTCTTCCACCAAGAATTCACTCTGTTGTCGATCGAATGTACGCACATGGTGCGAGTTGGCAACGGGTCGATCCTCCTCGGTGGACTTTGTGAGAATTTAGATATATCTATGACAGGCTCGGATCATTGCGTCAGTTTTCTATCCCTTCTCGACGAAGGTCTTCACCAATCTATAATAGGTGGTCTTTACCAACGCAGTGATTGGGGCTGCGTGTGAACGGCTCGCCTGTTATCGACCCGAGCTATTTCGGTTGGGACGAACTGTGTGCTGAAGTGTTGGCTACAGTGCCTCCAAAAGATCAAATGAAGGGGTCTACATTAAAGCTGAACTGGTTGCAAGAAACATTTGCAACTCTTCCAGATGGAGCATCATCTTTTCATATTGCGGTCCATTGTAGAGCGTACATCTTATGCTTGATTGGGGGAATGTTAATGCCTGACAAATCAAGCAATGGAGTCCACCTTATGTATCTGCCTTTGTTGTGATATTTTCAAGAGGCTGGCCGCTACAATTGGGGATTGGCATGTTTGGCATGCCTTTACAGAGAAATGTGTCGCCCAACCTTACTCGATGCCAACTCTATGGGTGGTTGTGTTCTACTGCTATAGTCCTGGGCATGGTATCACATGCCCTTCATTGCACCACCGTGCACCGGTGATGCGACATGGCCGCTGGTATAAAGGTTAATAAAAAAATTTCCTTCGTTATATTTACTTTATTTCCTAAATAACGGACTGACTTAAAAATGCTTTTTTTACTAGATGGACCGGGGGGAGGATACAGTATACCGGAACTCCTCATAACTTAGTTTCTGGTTACAGAACAGCTATTGATCACATTAGACCTGACTAGGTCGAAAATGTCACTATTAGAAATATTCACTTGTACTTGCTGCAATCATGCTTAATTTTACTGACCATGCTTAATCTTTCAGTTTTTTTGGACGCCATATAAAAGTTACGAGAACAACGTCCTGCCAGCAAGAGCATTCCGGGATAGAGGATCATGGAGTGCCTGTACGGTGTTGATTTGTTTCTCTATGATTGAATGGCACCAAACAGATAGGGTAAAGCTCCAGTTTGGCATACAACAGGACATACCCGAACCACCTAATGATTTGGATAACAAACACAACCTTGACATGATAGGAAAACATTACACAGATTGGCTAGAAAGGCACGAAGGGTATCTGCCATACTGGAGGACTCATAGAGAACACGTGGTGCAAGGGCACCTATTCAGGGTCCACTGTCTCAAACGGCGGAGTATATAACGTGGTTTAGGCAACATTCAAAGCCTTAACTGTTAAATCACCAACAACTGCGAGACCCACGGCGGGGTGGATAGGGTGGACGTCACCCTAAGGTTGGTGAAACTTCAGTCCACTAAGTGCCTACACAACGACGTGCAAGGCAAAACACACCACGACAACCAAGCCCCTTGATGCCAACACAGTGCAATTTGAAGTCCAGCAACCTCCAACTCAAACTTTTGCTTACCCTATCCCAGACCAAGAGCTTCCTCCCCAATTGACCGACAATCGTCGACTCTCCTACGTCTCTAGTGACGACGAATTTGTCAGTAATTTATTTGGTGCAGACCTCAGTACACCAGCGTCGGGACAAAGATACATAGACAACATGTACTCCTTTGGCAAGCCAGCATACCCCCACATGAGTGGGTTTGGTAGTTCTTCGATGCTCTATACCGGCGAACAATTTTATGACTCATCGCTGCCAGCATCAAATATAAATTTGAACGAGCCAGTGCAGCAAGACGAGCCAACTGCCGGCGCCGATGATCAAGAAAGTGTCCCGCAACGTAGACAACTACCGCCACGTAGCAGACTCGACACGTTGTGGGATTGGACACCACCTTGGGGATTAGTTTTCTGTATTGATGGCGTTTTGTCTTTTTAATTTATGGTTTTGATTAATGTTTTTAATTTATTTTTATGTTTTTAATATTAGTGATTAATGTATTTAATTCTTAAATTTATGTTTTTAATTATATATTTAATTTCTAAACCTCATAATTAACACACTAATTAAATAAATACAACTAACTAATTAGAAAAATTAAAACCAACTAATTAATTAATGATTAATATATTTAATTAATGTTTTTTTATTTTTAATTTATGTTTTTGTTATAAAATTAATTTCTTAATTACCTAGTTAACATCTAAATTAACTAAACTAACCCTAAACGATTAAACTAAAAATTAAAATTAATAAATCCAAATTAAAAAAAATAAACAAAAAAAAGCAAGTTGAGAAGTCGGCAATGCTAAAGCCGACTTCTCACTTGTTTTAAAAAAAAATTATAGAGGGAAGACGGTTTTAGTATTGTCGACTTTCCAATTAGGGGGGAAAATGGGGTATTTTGGTACATAATTGGGAAATGGAGGTATTTTGGTATTTAATTTTTAAAATAGGGTTATTTATAAAAAAAAAATCAAGTTTTTTACACGATAGGACCAGTTACAGATTAGTTCACATACAATTTTTAAGGTAACTGAAAAAAAACCAAACATTTTTTATTGTGATGATAATATATATATACACTAGCATGTTTGACGCGTGCAATGTACGGGTTATACCCTTGAAGTTGAGGTTATATATCATGATGTCTTTAAACTATTTAGATCATTTCTTATAAATTTTAATATAAAAATAAATATTGAGGTGAAATCAATAAAAACACATTTCATTATATTTTTAAATTTGAGATCAAGAGCTAATTTATTTGAATTTGAATTTGATTGAAGATAATAAAATTGAAGATAATAAAATTTTATTCCAAATATTTAGATAATTTATTTACGATTTGTTTGTTATATTAAATTCATTAATTGATCACTTTCTTTGTATAAGATTTATAATTTCCGTATGATATTTTAAGTATAAATCAATTTGATTTTTATTGATATGAAAATAAGATAATTTTAGATAGAAAGGAAATGAATATCCTGTTGATATGTGACATGATTCATAATGCATGAGATTATTTTATACAATAACAATAATAATAATAACAATAATAATAATAATAATAATAATAATAATAATAATAATAATAATAATAATAAATTTATTGTTGTTAATATCATGATTGATGGATATTTTAGGTATGATTTAATATTATTTAAATTTTGATTTGATTTAGTTTGAGTAAACTAATTATAAATAAGATAATTAGTAACATTATCATTTGATTTAATTAGTTTATATTTGATTTGATCTATTTATGGGAATACTTGAATTATATAGTTGTTAAATAGATGATTAAAAAACAAAATCTTGCTTTACAATATATTATTATTATTATTATTATTAATGGATTAATACATATTATAGTATTATATATATTAGATTAACTATATTTATTTGAATTTTAGAGAAGGTAATTACTAATTTTTTTTTATGAATTACTTATGATTTATTTGATATTTGAAATTTATTAATTGATTACATTATTGGTATATTTTTTTTATATATGCTTGATCAAATAGAATATGTTAAGTAAAAAATTACACCACCGTATCTCAATTTCCTTTTTTAAATATGTTATAAGGGATATATATCACAATATACTATTAGATTATACATCTTGAGTATTTAATAATGATTCAATTTTATTTGATATTATTTTTTGAATTTTTGTATTATTCGAATAAATTTAGATTTGAATTTGAATTTGAGTTAGATTAAAAGGGACAATTATTAAATTTAAAAATTTGGATGATTTACTTATAAAATATTTGTTATTTTAATTTATTAATTGGTTACTTTATTACTTCATTTGTATAAGCTTGATAATTTAATTTTGATATTTTTTGTATAAACTATTTTAATTATAGTTTTATTTGATTCAAGTCATAATATTATCCATTATGTAGTAAATCTACATGGTAAGATAGTAGTAAATAATGATTAATGATTGATATACTAATATACTAATTTGATTTTTTTTTTTTATTATTATTATCATTATTATTATTATTTTCATCTTTATTATCACTAATTATCCTAATGAAAATCTTAATGATTATTGTTATTACGCGTGAAAAAATCATATTGAAAAGGCATGAATCTGCACTTGCCTAAAACATTTTGAAACAAATTCATTTATTAGCTTTAAAATAATCACCACACATTCATGACTAAGTTGATTTGAAATCGAATTTGATAGTAATTCTGAATAAAGAAATTTTAGATTGTTGGAAGTAATTAAATATATAATTAAAATAATTAAAGGAAATAGTACAAAGAATTGTATTGTATGATAATAATTAGAATTTAAGATAAGTAATTTCAAATCAAAAATTCGAACTTAATTTTTCGAAATAAAATTAAATATACAATAGTTTAATTGCTGACAAAAAAGATATATATGAGAATGAACTAAATGAAAATTGAAGAGACCGTCTTCTCCATCCTTTGTGAGTTGTGAGTGAAGATCAATATTGCTACCATCTTCTTGAGCTTCATCTTATGGGTTCATTATTTTAAATGAACCCTTACCCCTAAATCTGTGTGCATCATTTAGATATAAAGAAGAGAATAAATTAACACTAAATTATTAATTATGCTTCAGATGCTTTGATAACCAAGAAAAATAATTCTTTTTATTGGAACCTGATGAATTGGAATGGACCTTACTTTCACTGCTGCTCAAGTCTTGAAGAGAATAAAACCCAGTCACCCTTTGATTCTTTTAAAACACATAGTAATTATTGAGGAGGCCCTGCATTTTTTTTTGGCTGTTCAAGCATACACCTTTTGAGCGCCTAAATTTCAGTATTCATTGCTTGTAGTAATGAACAACATAAACCCATAAAGTAACCAACAAATGAAGTGTCAATAGAGAAGGGATGCTTACCTTTTAAAGATTTGAGACGGTGCTCTAGAAAAATCAAAATGAGCGAGAATTAGAGGGTTCTAATTTCCAGAATACACTAAAGAAATATGGAATAATAAGAACAGAAAAGCAAGGAAAAATCGTACCAGAGAAGACACAATTTGAAAAGCAAAGCAGATTTCAAGAGAGAGTGAAGAGGAAAGGAGAAGAAGAGTAATGAAATACATAGATAGAGAAACAATGCATGAGAATGTGCTCTAGAAATATATTATCTTAATTTAAAACTTGATCAAAAAAAGATTTGATTCTTGTGATTCGATTCAAATATATTTTATAGTTGTCGAAATTTGAATTGGGACATCATATTTTATTAATTGTTGATTTGATAAAAAAAATCAAATTAGTGTTGATAGAGGTAATAAGTATCATAATCAAAATATGAATAATGAATCAGGTAATTAATGAGCCGCAATTCTATTCACCGTGAGAGCGACACGTGTACTATTTCATATGAGACTCTACGATTGAATGCCACGTGTAATTAGTTGCCCAATGTAGAATCATCTATTATTCCGGTTTGTATAGATTATAGATTATAGATTATAGATTATAGATATATGATTGATTATATAATAGAGTTTTACACTAATGATACGCTATAATTAGTGCATATTTGATATTTGATTACCATGACTTCAAATATTTACCAAATAATTATTAGCCTTTCGGTGTACAAAACAAAATACAGACTTTGACGCATTGAATTATGTTATTTGTTCACAAATTTTGGATATCGTATATATTTATCTCTATCTCCCACTTATTTTTTATCTTCTTTATATACACGCTTCTCGAAAATACAATAAAAAACAAATGGGACACCTTATGGTGTCCTCGTTTTGTTTACAAAATTCATTAGCTTGTTATGAGATGGGTTATAAGACGCGTCTCCCATCTCGTTAGCTTGTTATGTAAAGGCTTGAGGTGAGGTCAAAAAGGAACAAAGAGCATGGACAAGCACAACTGCACAAGCCATCTTTCGTGGGGGTCAAGGTCAATTATTCTTGAGAGTATATGCTCTTCAGAAGTGATATGCGGCTTCAAACTGCTTAACTCAAATCAGATCACGTCCAATTTGTTGCTTAACAATTCCAAACTGTTAAACCGAATAATTGGTTGGTTCACCAATTCACGGGTCAAAAACCGCCTTGCCCATCATATGGGAATTGATGACCTTTTCTATTTCTAATTTGGAAAAACAAGGTATAGGAATGGCAACTAGGACTTATATTCTTTGGTTTGTGAATCACCTAGCCCATTCCTAAGCCATATTCCATCAAATGTGTCGTTCCCATCCACTTTCCATTAATGCATTATTCCATAGTTCATTTCTTATGAAGCTACTTCCATTATAGTTTTACTTTTCGTTTCCATTTAGAAATAATGGGGGCCAATAAGCCAAATTTTCATACCTGTCTTCATCTCAGTATATTCTTTCACTTTAAAACATTCCTTCCTTCTCTCTTTGTGTATTATGCTTTTCTGTGCCCTCTGTCCTCTTTATGTGTATATTTTAGGCTAATAATGTAAGTTTCTTTGGTAATGATTATGACTGTGAAGCTATATATAAAGGATGCTTCTGTGGTGTCATTGATAATTTAATTGTATTGGTGCAATTTTGATATTAGCCAATAGTTGAAGGGTAGCATTTAATAGTTAGATACTTTGTCATTTATTATTCAATATATCATTCTTCTTCATTTACAATTATGTTCTTCTTCAGCCAAACTTTTTTTTCACATCACACCATCAAAGGTCTCACGCGCCCGCGCTCTCTGTCCACTGTGGACATGCGAAATTCACAACAGGTGGGATTCAAGCACTAGACGTTAAAGAAACAATCAAAGTAATCCTACCACCAAGCTATCATGTTAACTTGTTATTTGTTTTACAAATTTTTAATATACATACGTATGTTCATAACAAAACCTATGAATTTATATCATTGATGGTGTCAATCACACTTAAGAAAAACAATTTTCATATTATAAAATAATTTTAAATTGCCTGTTAATTTTAATATTATTATTAACTAATAAATTGTTTTCTAAGAAAAGTTTTAAATAATTTTAAAAAATTAGAATGAACTTTCAAATATCCTAACTCAACCTTAATAACCTTTAACCCTACATTTGGAGTGAAAAATAAAAAACTAAAAATTCATTTTGCCATACAGAAGACTTAGTTGGGTCATCCACATTCCCTTATACTACACATTTCGTGACATAAACGCATTGTCTTCTAAAAAAATCATTTTAAAAAAAAAATAGAATGATCTTCCAAATACCCTAAATTAACCCTAATAACTTGTAACCTTAAATTATTTAAAAAATTTCTCATAAGTCAATTAATTAGTTAATAATAATATTATTAAAATTAATGGGCAATTTAAAATTATTTTATAATATGAAAATTGTTTCCATTAAGTGTGATTGACACCATCTATGATATAAATTCATAGGTTTTGTGATGAACATACGTATATATATTAAAAATTTGTAAAACAAATAACAAGTAAACATGACAGAGTGATGGTAGGATTACTTTGATTGTTCCTTGACGTCTGGTGCTCGAATCCCACCTGTTGCAAGGACCTAAAGTTTGGGTGGCATGTAGGTGTAGGGGCTGCATGAGCAGGACCAAAAGTTTGACTAAAGAAGGACATAATTGTAAATGAAGAAGAATGATATATTGAATAATAAATGACAAAGTATCCAACTATTAAATGCTACCATTCATCTATTGGCTTATGTCAAAACTACACCAATGTAGTTAAATTATCAATGACATCATAGAAATACCCATATATAATCCCCTATAAGCTTCTTTAACTGTAAATAAAGGTATGTGCAAATTGCAAGTTTGGATTGATTCTGAAATAGGAAAAAGCAGGAGTTATGGGCATTTGTCCACATCTAAATGAGAAGGCCCATTAATTTCAAGTGACGTTTGTAGTTATGGTCCAAAAAGAAAGTGGCCTTTGTGATATCCATCTTAACTTTGGAAGGAAAAGCAATCAGACGACCAAACAAAAAAAATAGAAAAGCAATCAGATCAAAGGAGGGGAAAAAAAGAAATAAAAGCATAATTCCACAAAAGATAAAAATAAACATTGGCATGTTGAAGTTGATTCTGATTTCACGGTGGTTTTGTCTAAATCTCATAAATATAACCTGAGGAGGAATAGAAAACCTAATATTAGGTTTAAATGATTTATTTTGCATGGCTTTTGGTTTATGTCTCCCATGTTTTTATTTTCTTTTGTTTTTCTTCTTTTTTTCAATAAATTATGGTGACATAGGATCACCTTGCCGTAAAAAAAAAACGTTGCCATTTGGCTCCTTCTAACAATAGTAAAATACAATGTGAGACAAAGGGAGGATTAGGATTGAAAATTTAAAGTCCTTACTTTATGGAAGACATTAATCAATCATTAACTTTGACATATGATTGTTTGAGTAATTATTTGTAAAACAAAAGTATAAGTCTAACAGATATTAATCTGCCCTAAAGTACTTGGCGCCTCCTGTTGATAGTGAGGTGGGGTAATGACCCTCTTCCTTGTTGCCTGAGTGACAACGAGCAGAGATGGTACCTACAAAGACATCCGGATACTCAAAGCATTAAAGCAGTTGAAAGAGTAGTGTGTGCGTGCGCCTCAAGTTGAAGAAGATATCTTACCTTTAGTCTTATTCTATTATTTATAGAGGAATATTCATCCCTATGAGTCACCATGTAGGGACATGTAGGGAATCCCTCGCATAGGTTAGGCTTCAAGATATACGATGAATTCGATTTTTCTAAAGATGTGATATGAGGAGAAGGTTTTTCATGGATATAGTATCTATTGGACACAACCAATCAAATTCTCGTTAGTCACTGAAATAATATTCGAAAAGACATTATTGACCTTACTAAAATCATTTTAAAGTTATCTTTAAATTTTGATTGGTTGTGTGAGAGTACAAGATTTACTGCTGATACATGTGGTTTCCCAACGGTACAAGTGTGATGTACTCATGTTTGCCTGTTCCGTCATGCGTCTAATGGTCTGTTGGATTCCTACCAGAAGTTGAGAGCACCCCACTAGGCCTCACGTGGTGTTGGGCGGGGGTGGTTTCCTGGCCCAGAACTATAATTTGACAAAAAAAAAATAAAAAAACGGTGAATTCCTAACTTTTTTTCTGTGAATTATAATTTGACAATTTAAGCTCTCAGACATAGTAGTATCTTATAATTTATAAATCCGTGATTATATTTTGATTGCTGTCTAGAAAATCTCATTTTCCTATATGTTCCATTTTTGGGTCATCATTGATTCATTGGGGTCCTTTTTTTTTATTTTTCACTTCCTTCATGTTGTATAGTGGAATGCAATACGAATCTGGGCCAGAGTATCCGGGTCATTAGTTGCCAGGTCAGCTAATTCTCACACGTATGAGGGAGTGACACAAACTTTTGGGCCTAAGAAATAAGAATGCTTCCTTCATTCTGCCAACAACTACTATGTGAAACAATAACCCAATGTGATGAGGCCATATTTGAAGCTTATAGCTTTGTCCAAAATTAGTTTCGCTTGTTGATAGGTGTCACAGCTAGCCAGTTTCAACAGGTAGTCTATCCAAGATATTAGTATTCTTAAAAGAAAACAAAAAACGGAGGCGTAATTAGTTGTAATTCTCAACAAAACAAGTTGAATAGAAGAGAAAAAGGAGGAGGAAAAAGAAATTGAAAAAACATAGGCTACAAGCTTGGAACTCAATTGCAATTTAGTGCTTTGATTGATAAAAATAATATATCAGATGCTGAGAGTATAGGTAAGTATATATGAGTTAATCCAACTTATATGTGGCCATATCCCCTTGTTTTATTTCTCATTAATTTACTATGCAAGAAGAAAAAAACTTTGATGGTGGCATGCCGTGGTACCTGGGGTACCTTCTACACTCCCAATTTTCACTTGATTGGCCCCTAAGAAAATATCAGCAGGGAACAGTATTTAAAAAACATATCCATACACATTGAAAACATCTACAGTGCACCCATCATTTCAAAGATATTCTCAACCATTTCTTTAAAATAAAAATAAGAAAAATGAAAAAGAATTATATATATATATATATATATAGGAAAAAGAAAGATCCACATATATATTTGAAATGGAGAGATCAAACTGAAAGGAAAGGGATATGCATGTGTTGTTCCCTTTTTAATTTCAAGTACCATCTACATTAATAGCATATATTGGATCATGTATGGTTATGAAAGATATATATCCACAATGAGCTGAGGAGGGGTGTGGTCCCGCCAAGTGTCGACCCTAAAGGGGGTAGAGAATGATGGGTAATGTGGCAAGCGAGCCCTAACCTTCCTATAACCATGTATGAAAAGATAGGCATTGGTGGCACACATAAGGAACTGAAGCCCATGTGTGGAAGGGTCATGGGGGACATGTCAAGCCAACTTGAGAAATAAAAGGCAACAGTTTGTTGAGCAAATCATGGAAAACTAGCCCTTTATAATAATACTATCATATTGCTATAGCTAGATTAGATAGATAGATTGAGCTGCCTGTATAGTGAGTGAGGAGAATATTCCATGCTTGTGGCTTTGTTGCTTGCAGGGTGGACAGAGACCATCCTTATGGGCTAGCTAATGTGTGTATCTTTCATGGCAAAGATATACATAGCTAGGGTTTCTTTCCAATAGAGACAGCTATGATGGGGAGGGTCCGGATGGTTGTCATGATGGGTTGGTTCTTGGTTGGTATTGAGCTAATGATCCATATATTAGGAGAAAATCAATTTGTTTTCTTGATGATAAATTGATGAGATTATGTAATCAAGCAGCCTTGGATAAAGACATTGGGAAAACAAATTAGAAAAAAATATATATTGAGGGTTGGAAGATTTAGAGAGAAGGGGACAAGAAAAGTGGTTCAAGAGATATTGAGAGGATTGGGTTGGTTGCCCAAAAGGGTAGCCATGTGAGAAGTATGATGGTCCAGAATGATGTTGTCTATAGCCAGTTCATTCATTTGCTTTAATTTTTTTTAGTTTGTATATATGCTTTGTTTTTTCATTTAATTTGCCCCTCTCTAGCTAGCTAGCGAAAATAATTTTGGCACTATAGAGATCTTGTAGCTAGCTAGCATCTACTACTAGCTAGCTAGCTATAAATACCATGACCCTGCTCCAATCAAATTCAAAATTAGTTCTTACTTAACTGTGATTGTGGAAATAATTGAACACCTTCCAAACTGCCCCTAGCTCTAGAGAAACACTAGCTAGGGCCTACCCTTTTTTATCACATGCACTCGATACTATACATCAATTCAATCTTAGTACATAGAACTTAGAAATTAAGGAGGACTTGGCTTTTCTACTTGCATGCCAATCATACTTAGGGGATTAATAATATCCATAACAAACGATTTGAAAATGTTAAATGGATTGACCCAACCCCCTGTCTACATCCCCTATTGAACCGATTTATTTATATCTAGACGAATATAAGCATCATTTAATTATATGGATTTTTCTAACCTGTACAATTTTGCACATGTTAAGGATCTTTAAATAGTAAATTTACATAGGAACTTGTGTATTTTATACTTTCAAAACTGAAATGCTGAGTTTTTCAATAAGTAATTACTTCTTTTGGGTTTCTTAACATGTGCAAGGTTGCACATGATAGAAAAACCCTAATTATATATCTATGGGTCTTGATACAACATCTTGACCTAAAACCTTAAGGACTTGTTTGTGAGTTTTTGATGGGAAAGGAGGGGAGGGCTTTGGGAAGAAGAAGGGTGAAATGGACGGGGGAAGGGAATGATTACCCCCTACCTTGTATGGGGTTTATTTTTTAACAAAAGAATCAAAATCCTCCAATTTGGGGGAATTAAAAAAAATGAATTAGTTGACGATTTTGGAGGGTTTTGGAGGGCTATATATCTTCCCTTCCCTCATTCATTTCTCCCTTCTTTTTCCCAAAGCCTTCTCCTCCCTTTCCCCTCCAAAACTCACAAACAAGTCCTAAGGCAATTAGTTTATGGGGTTTTTCTTCACTTATATAGCATTCACTTGTCAACTTCTTTTAGATGTGACTTCTTCAACCACATCTCACTCACACTTGGAATTCCCAACAATCTCCTTCTAAAGTGTGAGTCCTTCACATAGGTTCACTTCTCTCCATACTTGTACCTTATAAGGGTATGTTTGGGAATTGGGAATTGGGAAGGGAAGAGTTTGAGAAGAAAGTGAGAGGAAAATAAACGAGGAAGGAAGAATAACCAGCCCTATAAAACCTTCCAAAACTCTCCTCTAGATCATTTTTTTTAATTCCGCGCAAATTGGAGGGTTTTGATACTTTTGTTAAAAAATAAACCCATGCAATATGGGGGTGTATCCTCCCTTCCACCATCCATTATCCACAATGGAACATGTTGCATAAGCTCCACTGATTATCGTCGCCTTCTCTTCAATAGTTGTCTTTGCTGAATCATTGGCTCTGATACCACTTGTTGGGATTGGGGAGCGCGTGCCAACACTGGGAGATCTTTTTCCATGGATTGTGATATCCTTTCATGGGCCAGTTGAAGAATTATCTAAATGGGTTTGACACAACATCTTGACCTAAAACTTTAAGGCAACGAATCTATGAGTCTTCTTCACTCATATAGCCTTCAAAACTTTTCAACTTTGTTTTTTCAATATATGACTTTGTCATTTAATTTTTACTCACATTTGGAATTCCTAATACATTATACCATAGAAATATATATTTATTGATAAAGAAAAAGTCTTCTTGAGGTGATGTAAATGTAAATCTCTTTATAACTGCTCATAGAGCCCGAATATTTTCCCTGCATTGTACTGAGGCATCATCCCCTCGCCTTAAATTTTATATATCAAAAAAATATATATATACACAATCCCATAAGCATAATTTTCAAAACCTGCCATTGGATTGGGTTGAATCTAAAATCACTAATAATATTTGAACACTCATTTGGGATATTTTTTCTAGACACTGTAGACACAATGATAATTATATAAATAGATACAATGACAATTGTGTAAATATAAATACACTATTAACATATACATTCTTAGATACCTATCTTGGATATCTATTTTGGGTGTTCATATAACACACCTCATCTAAAATTGGGATGGCTCGTGAATTGCGCGAGCCAGTGCAATGCGATGCGACATTTAAAAGTTGCTGTCATTACCATATGTCAACTTACGCTGCATGCAATGCATCATCAAGCATGAATTCCCAAGGAATGATTCGCTTGCTGATTAATGATGCAGTCTCGAACACCAAGCTAACGTTTGCTTGGTAGCCCCTCCTCTACAAGCTAGAGTAGAGGACCCTGATGCTTTTCACAAAACCACACTAATTTGTCTAAATCTCTTTAATATTCACATGTAATATATTATTTTTTTTATTGGGATATCTTGAAACTTGAACATAAAAAATATGATATAAAATTATACATACATACATACATATATAAATGAATTTAACAGGGAAAATAAATTAATTGAAACATGACATGAAAAAGACAGAAATGTATACGTACGCAAAACCCTGATATTTTACTAAATAATATGATTTTTGGATCACTAAACATCCAAAATATTATGTGAACATCTATTCTCAACAACTTTAGAATAATTTCGATTTTTATATGTTTATACTTCACATTTTTAAAAGTTAAAAGTTAAATTAAAAAAATATATATACTTCAGATTAATTTTCCAAATATAAATTAATTTCAAAATGGTTTTTCTTAGGAAAAAAAATTTCCCTTAGAAAAAACTATCCCAAACACCCCTCTTATTGTACAAATACGTGAAATAACATTCCTCACTGAAAATTATCCTCATAACTATCGTTTTCATGAAAATCAACATATATGCGTATATATATGTGGGTATATATATACCAATGCGTATATATATGTGGGTAAAGGGGGTAGATAACTGTAAACCAAAAAAAGGGGGTAGATAACTCTTTGGCCCTTACGTATGTATATGTTTCATATTTACTTGACAACGTTTTACAATGTGGTTCAATTCTAGAGTCTTAGATAGAATCGTGAATAAGTATGAGTTTGACAAAATTTGGTATGATCTAGTCTATTTGAGATTTCGGAGAGCAGTAGCATAATGGAGATAAAATAATCGACAAGAGGTAAGTACGGGTCAGTGCTGAATGGTCGGTCCACTTTGCTATTTCACATCACATGTGGAGCAGAAACAAATTAAGGGAGATTTTAGTGATAGAAAGTGATGGGAGGTGCATTAAAGAGAAATGTAATATTACTTTATACTCATAATTTTTACCATTTAGTTATTAATATTATAATTGAATCTACCTAATTTTTTATATACTTAAATTTTCATTTTACTACATATACAGATACAAGAAATGAGAGTATAAACATGACATAAAAATTCTTCTAAAGATGATTGCTTTGGGTGGAGGGAATTAATTATGAATAGAAATACTTTTTACACACTCCAAATATAATATATATGTGAGACATTTATATTTTATTTGGTCTAAGGAAAGAAAATGGAGACAAAAAATGTAGTATACGTAGAAAGAAAGATGGGGGAAAGAGAAAAATATTAGAAAATTAAATGATTATTTAATTGTTTGTTAGGAAAGAAAATTAAAAAAAAAAACTAATTTTTCTTTACTTGTTTGATTATATAAAAAGTAAGAGAAACGTGAAATTAATCCCTTTTCTTTTCCTCTCGTTTTTTGTTCTCTTATATATCTTTCCTCTCGAGACACAGTGTTGATGGTTTTTTGGTATATCAAATCGACCGATAGTTAAAGACTAATCTCTTTAGAGGCATAGAGATCACTGAAGTGAATTTGAATTTTATCTTTTTCTATCAAATCTTTTCCATATATATAGCATGAGTCGAACCCCTTACATAACATTTAAGAAACTCAACTATCTATCTATCCAGCACCGAGCCTTGTTGGCAGACATAGTGTGAATGTAAACGTACATTAAAGGTGAGTGGAATCTGAAATGTGATCCAAATACTAACAAAACTGTTGCTGAAATTACTTATAAGGAGTCAGGGGTATGGTACAGTGTACAGTGTACGTAGAGTGTAGAGGAGAGGGATGGAATTGAAATAGAGATGAGATGATGTGAGTTTGAAAAGAACAAATTAAGTGAGTGGCCACTGGTCATTGAAATGCGAGGAGTCTGATAGACTGTCACTGATGCAGTCCCCCCTCGTGCGCTCTCTGCAGAAAAAGCTAGTGCCCCTCAAATAACAGACAACACCCTCTTTTGTTTGCCTTCCATATCTCCTCTTTCGTCAATTGGTCTCTTCTGACCAGACCCTCTCTCATTATAGCCTCTGCTTCCTTCCTGGGATTCATTATCTAACTCATGGGGACACAAATCAACCACTTCTTCTTGTGCTTATTGGAATTATATTGCAACACTTTTTATATATGCAAAATGGGAATTTGGGTCCTGCCCAAATATTTCATTTCCCTTTTCCTTTTTTTTTTGTGTGTCTATGGATAAAAGTAAATTAACTTGTCTAAACTTATGAGTACGTATTACAGTATATATACCACCACAAACTTCTGAGAATGTATATATTGATCACTTGTGAAATTTATTCAATAATAAAGAGTGTATTAAAAAATATATTAAAAAGAGTGTGTTGATAACATTTATTTTCCCTATATTCACAAGTAGCTTGTTTTGTTTTTGTGCTCCTATACAAAGACAGCATGTTAAATAAGCTGAGTGGTATACTTACAAATGACTTATCTATAAAGGCAATCCGTGATCTAGATTCTAGATGCAGAATACATGCACGTTGGTAATTAAAGACAAGGGTTGAGCACTAATCATATTGCTCAGTACAGTTGAAACTTAATTACAAGAAAGACAGAGTAAGCCAAAATAGTGTTTAGTTAAGTTTTGCATGGCTAATTATTGAAAAAAATATCTTACGGGTCATGCTAAGAGGCGCCTTAGGGCACTGTTTTTTTGTTTTTATAAGAAAAAATTTAGGACGAAGGGATGATGCCTCAGTACAAGACAAATAAAATCTTTGGGCATTATTATCACTTACAAAGGGATTTACATTTAACTCACTCCAAGGAGACTATGGAGAGCCCAACCCAAAAGACTAGTCTATTAAGTGGGAGAGCCTCATGACTTAAGTACCATATTGAGCATCATTGTCTACTCAATGTGGGACTCATAACATTGCTGCCCCCTTTAAGGGCCGACGTCCACAACGGCTTTCACTCTATCGGCATTGACCCGATGGTAGCCAGCCATTTTCCCTTTTGGCGGCTTTACTCACCTATCAGTATTCGGTTGCACCTTAATCCAGCATATAGGTAGCCCTTTCCATGACCCATATCTCAACCAAAGCACCAATGTTATTAGGACTTAAGCCCATGAGGAGAGCCCAACCCAAACGACTAGTCTATTAGGTGGGAGAGCCTCATGACTTAAGTACTACATTGAGCATCCTAGCCTACTCAACGTGAAACTCATAACAACTTCACAATATAAAATGCACTAAGTCCCAATGAAAATTTTAAGGCTAAATTACACTTTTGGTCCCCAAATTATTATTAAATGTTCAATTTGGTCCCCAAGTTTTTAAAATATTCATTTTGGTCCCCTAATTCCTTAAACTTGTTCAAATAGGTCATTCCGTCAAGTTGACTAACAGCGACGTCAAACCTAATGACACGTGGCATTGAGTTTAATATTTTAATGTTCATTTTGGTTCTCAAATTGTTTTAAAATATTTATTTTGGTCTTCCAAATTGTTTTAAGATGTTCATTTTGGTCCCCAAATTGTTTTAAAATGTTCAATTTGGTCCCCAAGTTTTTAAAATGTTCATTGTCGTCCCTTAGTCAACTTGACGTCGCTGTTAGTCAACTTGACGGAATGACCTATTTGAACAAGTTTAAAGAATTAGGGGACTAAAATGAACATTTTGAAAGCTTGGGGACCAAATTGAACATTTAATAATAATTTGGGACCAAAAGCGTAATTTAGCCAATTTTTAATTTTTAAGTTCAGCCTCTATATCTTATTAACATTTAGCTTCGGTCAAGGCTAAAAATCACCTTTTTTTATTACGAAAAAGAAAAAGCATGAGTTGAAATGAGTGCATAATATATTTGGATCCGTATAGTAAGTACACGAGTTGGAGGAGATAGATTATGCAACAGTAACTATGCGTCGTTGTCGCTGGCAGTGGCAAACGATAAGATGAAATGAAAGTTAACAGGAGGCAGCTCCGTAACCGGAGTTACACAGTACCATGCAACAAACATGTCTTTCTCTTCTCTGTGATGTTTGCACGATTGACCCATTTGGTCAGATGTACCAATTGCCATGTGTCGCCTCTTTATGTGGACATTGGAGGACCACGCATATATACTCTCTAAAACCCCACAAAGGCACAAACACAAGCCTGATCAAGTATTAGATCATAACATTACAAGGTTTCTGCGTTAATTACTCATTTTCTTGTAGCCCGATCACAGTTTCTTAATTAATTGACATCGAAACCGTCAAGTTTGTTGTAATTCTTCAGCTTGAGTTCCAAATTTTGGTCCTATTCAGAACTGCGATTTTGAAAAAGGATAAACAAGTTACAAGTGAATAAGGAATAGCTAGCATTTCAGCTCCTCGGGGACTTTGTGCGAGTTTGGAAACTTGATTGATTCGGGTGAACGTGAGTTTTGCAAGAAGCTACTTAGTGTGTATCTAGATAAATGTTTGATAAAAATGATTTTGAATGAAATTGATTCTGTAAAATTGATTTGATTAGAATTAAATTTAGATGAAGTAATTTATGTTTGAATATTTTTATTTTTAAAGCAACAATATTTGCTTATTTTAATGAAGAAATCTATTATTGTCTATTTATATTTTTTGGCCCCAACAAATTTAGTAGTATGTTGAAAAAAACAGAACAATCTTCTTTTAATTATCCTATGTGTCTTTCTACTGTCCAGCTCCAAAACGAGATATAATATTTTTAAATATTAATATTATATTATTAGAGTTTAATTTGTATGCACGGTCAGTATAAAAGTTTATCAATCATAAATCATGGAATTGATGACTTTTAAAGTAGTTAGGATAAGAATCAAACATTTATAATTGTGTATCAATTTCTGATTGATTGATAGTGTAAAAAAACTTTATACTGTCAATATATACCAAATAAATCCATATTTTTATACTTCAAACATACTTATTTATATTTTTCTCTCTCATTCTATTTTATCACAAGATACATAAAGTAAAGAGACTGTATAATGTCAAAGTCCATATTGTACAAATAAAGATCTCCAAAAAAAATTTGCAATAAACTCTCTTTTCCTTTTTGAAACTTACAAAATAAAATGTTATGAAACTCCCGTACTATTTTTCTCCTCACTTCTTGTTACATCTATTTTATAATCATCAAGTATCTATCCATTTTGATTTCTAGAGGGAGAGATGATTAATGATATGAAACTATCAACTGTGTGTAAAAAAGATAGTGAGAGAAAAAAAAACCACGAGAATTTCATTTTTCAATAAGATATTACGCCATAAGGGGAACTTGGTTTTCATCAACGCTAGTCAGCGTCTGTTTCTGGCCGTCCATTATTCCATCGTCACCGCCAGATTCATCAACCAGCGTCCATTGCTGGGCCCGTCGGGCTTCAAAATCCCAATCCGTAGTCCCGATCACATACAACATCAACCCTGCGCAACATACCTGGGCCGAAAGCAAGCCCAACCAGAGCCCACAAAACCCAACGTCCATCCAAAACGCAAGCCCAACCGCCACGGGCATCCCCACCAGGTAAAACGCGCTCAAGTTCACGTTTGCCGCCACGCTCGGCCGCGCCGTCCCCCTCACCACCCCACACCCCACCGTCTGCGGGCAGTTACCGATCTCGCACAGCCCCAAAATCGGCAGCGCCGCCGACGTCAGCCTCAGAATATCCTCATCTCTGGTGAACATCCTCCCCCACCGTTCCCTCGTCGCCGTCGCGAAAACCATCGCCGAGAACCCCACCACCGCTCCCATAAACACCGCCACCACGGCAGACAGCTTCGCCTTACAAGCCCGGTTCGCACCGAGCTCGTTCCCGACGCGCGTCGACACGGCGAACCCTAGCGACGACGGGAACACATAGATCAACGACGTCGTCTGTATGAGCACCCCCATGGAAGCCACGGTCGCGGTGGGGTCCACGAGAAGTCCACAGAGAACGATCATGATCTCGTACCACCACCATTCCAAGCAAACGGAGACGCAGCTCGGCGCGGCGAGGCGGAGAAGCGGTTTCAACCCGGTGAAACACTCTCGACTCGGGTTCGTCCACGTTGGCTCGTGCAACCCGGTTATATACACGTAGGAAACAAGGAAGATGAGGATAGAGAGGTTGGAGGCGGCGGATGCGGCGGAGACTCCGGCGACGCCGAGGCGGAGGTGGTTGACGAGGAGATAGTTGAAGGGTAAGTGCAAAACGGTGCCGAAGAGTGATGCTAGTGTGAGAGGGTGGGTTATGTTCTGTGAGCGAAGGTAAATGCGTATTGGGTGGATGAAGGAGTTTGTGATGAGGTCGGGGAGAGAGAAGAGGAGGTAGGTTTGTGACATGAGGGAGAGGTTTTGTTGTTGGTGCAAGAAAAGGAGAATCTTTGACATGTTGAGCCATAAGAGGGTGATGGGGATGGAACAGAAGAGGAGGAAGATGATACAGCGGTGGAGTGTTATGGAGAGGAGTTTGGGACGATTCGCTCCGAATGCTTGAGAGCAAAGGGGTTCCATGCCGAGTGATAGGCCTGAGAGGACAGAGTAGCCTGTGATGTTGGCGAAGGCAATGGCTAAGGAACCTGCTGCGAGTTCGATGTCTCCGAGGTGGCCGAGGAAGAGCATGGAGACGATGGAACGGGAGTAGAAAATGAGAGCGGTTAGGGCTATGGGGAAGGAAAGGAGGAAGAGGGACTTGAGTTCTGTGATTATGTTATTGAATGTGTTAGTAGCAGGGGATTGATGAGTTTGCTTTTCTGGGTCAAAGAAGGTGTAATCTGCCAACAACAATGTTGTTGTGGTACTGGCAGTGTTTGATTGGCACATGTTGGTTGATTGAGTATTGTGTAGTGAAGGGGATGGATTGGTGATGATGATGATGATTGATATATGAGATTATGAGAGGAGTAACAAATTAAGTTGATGAAATAAATAAATGAAAGAATGAATGATGATGTTGAATGGTTTGGTTTTTATGGACTGTGAAACTGAAAGAGGGTGGCAGTGCAGAGATACTCTCGTAAAGAGCACTCTGTTTTTTTGAAAATGGGATGGCCAAAGCCAAATACTTGTGGATAGATGGATGGGGGGGGTACACCAAAACTAATTTACTGCGTCTCAGTGTGGATGCGTCTTATGCAAGGAGGAGGGGCATGTATAAATAGAGGATTTAAAGCCTGCTATTCCCTGTTAAAATATTTACTTCTCTGTTTTTTCTTTTCTTTCTTTTAAGATAAAAACTTAGTAGGAGCCTAGGAGGAGAGAAGATTCGAGCAACGATTTAGTGCCTTTGGTGATTTTAGGCAAAAATGAGATGAGAGAGATAAGAAAAAATGAAGGAAAGAGATGATAGAGAAAATAAGAGATGAGAGAGATAGAGAGAAAGACATCAAATCCATTTTTGGAAGATTCTCTCTATTTTAAAGTTGGAATAACTTATTAATTCTAACAAAGATTTAGGGTGAGTTACAAGGTGTTGTATAAGTTACGCCACCCATCAAAATAGTGTAGTGATATATTATCCAAGTGGCATAATCTGGACCTTCCAGATTCTCTCTATTTTAAAGTTGGAATAAATTATTAATTCTAACAAAGATTTAGGGTGAGTTACAAGATGTTGTCTAAGGTATATCATCCATCAAAATGGTATAGTGATGTACTATCCAAGTGGCATAATCCGGACCTTTCAGATTGTCACTATTATTTCTAGTTAAAATCTAATTAATCCAAGTGACAATATAGACAATCCAGATTGTGTCACTTGAATGGTATACCACTACATCATCTTGATGGGTAGTGTACCACAGCCTTCACCGAGTTACAAACTAGCTAAAAAAAAGTCTAGTATTTGAACTCGAGTTATTTGGTTATCATGACCAGAATGTGGATTATCCCATTTTTTTATATTTGATAAAAATGACTTTGTTGAGTTGAAGAATTGAAGCTTCAACACATCACCAGAGTATTTCCCCAGCGGTGATTAATCAACTGTTAATGATGATGTATACCCCACACCTATCACATGGATATAAAAAAATTGACTTTGTTGAGTTCAAGAATTGAAGCTTGACATGTCAAGTTACATGCTTATGCATTACTCATCGGGGATGGAAATGTATAGGGGCTGAGTAGAGTACTATAGTATTCGCCCCCATTCCCGTGTTTGAAAAAATTACCCGTACCCGGATCCGTACCCGTACCCGCATGAATAGCAACTTTAATACCCTTACATGTACCCTCTGGATACCTAAGTACCCGTTACCAACACTTTCATTATGGAAAAAAACAATAAATAACAAAAGAAATGTTATAACAATTAAAAACCAGTCCAAAAGTCTTTTAAATCTACTCATGAAACATTACAAACCAAATTTTTTAACTAAATAAAACATCCAAAGTGAAATATAATTGCTTCTAAGCTTATAAAGTTAAGAATCTTTAGATTAATGTTAGCTTTAAAATTTTTATCATAGTTAAAATTATATATATTAGAAATATAAATAAATAAACATATATTCATATATATATATATGTGTGTGTGTGTGTGTGTGTGTGTGCAGGTGCGGTACCCACACTCATACTCATTCAAATTTGCGAGTGATTACTCGTATATTCATATTTCTCATCATCTATAATAAAAAGGGCGTCATTTGTTATATTTCTATGCATCGGCCGTGTAAAAAAATTTTACACTAATATCTTGACAAGTCAAATCATCATTATTGTTTGATGTCAGTTTAAAACTTTTTACACTGACAATACTTCTCTTAGACAATGAAGGGTTGATCCCTCCCAACCAAAATTTCTCCATTCATACGCAAGACCCAGGGATTGAACACCTGATCACTTGCTCAAGGGGCTCGAGCACATTACCAGTCAAACCAACCGCATGTTGATACAATGCATACTAATTTAATCCTTTGTTATAACTCAATTGATATGATGTATAAAAAAATTGTATATTTAAACTCTATATCAACACTGATTTAACTAAATTAAATATAGTTTTAAATTTCTACCAAAAAAAAATTTATAAGTACCAAAATTAATCTAACTTTTTTTTTTATAGTTTTTAAAAAATTCATAATGTTTGTTAAAAAAAAAATCATAATTTTTATAATCTCTTTTAAAGTATTATAGGCAAATACAAATAATATTTTAAGGATACCGATTAAAGAATCTAAAAGATTAATATTTATTAAAAAATAATATATATATATATATATATAGGGTGAATCCGGGTATCATCCGGTCGGGAGTCAGAGACTAATATCTTGAGGTAATGCGATTCATCTAAGGGGTTGACCTCTCCCAACAGATGCTCTTCCATACGCATGAGCCATGAATCGAACCCCTGACCATATGCTTAAGGGGCTCGGTTATTTACCAACTATGTCATACCATGTTGGTATAATATATATATATATATTGAAAAGTTATATAATTTCAATATTCGTGTTTTTTAAATAGAGTAATCATTTTTGAACACCCTCCTCCCAGATACAGTTTGCACTTTGCATATCACAGGAAGGCTGGTGTTTTAAAACTTTGAAATACTTGAGAAGAGATAATAAAATAATATATAAGTGTAAAAAAATATAAATATATTACTTACAAATATCATAACTCGTTAAATATCATGATAGTATTCTTTGCTTAGACCCAAAAGATATAATATATATATATAACGTTTCAATTTAAAGATTGTAAAAATACGTCAGAATGTCAGTATATTCTGTAGAGAACAATTCCCAATACGGAATTGTTATTTGCCTTGTGTTATACTACTACTATGCCCATTGCTCATCTTTCTTAGCCTTTTTGGTGAGTGTTTGGTTTCATATTACAAATCAATAAAATTCATTATGTCCTCTGTCAATTATAATTTTAGCAAGATTGAGATGTTTAATTGAGATGTTTAGTTACTGACTTACTGTTAGGTAAGATTGATTTTGTATCTCGAATCGATTCTGACTAGAAACTATAAAAAATAGCTTTTGAGTTGAGTTAAAAAATTTACACTAAGTTTTATATCAAAATTTACTTTCAAAATAAAAACATTCAAATATAAATTATTTCACTTCAAACTCAATTTAAACTAAATCAATTTTACAAAATCAATTATATTCAAAATTATTTTTATCAAACGATGGTACAAATATTCTAGGCATCTGCGCAAATAGGTGGAAAGCAATTACTTCCATACTAGAATTCTTCTGAAGGCATTAAAGCACTGCCTTGATGACTCAGGTGCCATTCACAATTAAGGCGGAATGTATGCCTCGCATATAATCTTGGTCTTGCAATATCATTTGACTTGCTCCACTAATTATATTGTTAATCAATCCATCATACCCCAAGAATAATGCCTTTGACTTTCACTAATTAATTCGATTGCTAATAATGTTCCATTAACGCAAAACTCTTCACGTCTTGAACTCGGGTTATACTCCCTCTTATCCAATATATAAGAGGCAAAACTCTAAAATACACAGACCAAGAAAATACATTGAAATAAGCTATTTGTAATTAATATTCATATAAATTTATAAATTTAACCCTTCAATAATCAATGAATAAACCTACTTATATTGAAAGTTGCACTACCTCGTAAATATAAACCCTGTTATAAATAAGGGTAAAATTGGAAATGAACATTTAATATTTGTCAAAATACATGTACGTCTCTTATATTTTGGACCTAAAAAAGTAGTTATTTGCCTCTTATAATAAGGATCGGAGGGAGTATATACTTAAAGAAAAAAAAAAGATTAATACTAGTAGGAATGCTATTGTTTTCTGTTATGAGTTTTACTTCTTTAACTCAAATTACGAGCATGTAACCAAGCAGTTGGACACAAGTAGTTAATATGTTGTTGTTAAAGACGAACGAATGATTTGTGCTTCGCATGAGTTCGATTCTTGGCAGCAATAACTATTGGTCAGGCTTTACTTACATCCCGACAGCATCCCGGATTAGTCAGGATCAAAGAGTCTAGATATTGGGAGGGGAGTCAAAGACCCTCTGAACCAAAAAAATAAATTAACAAGCATGCATAGTCACACGCCGGTTTCTAAAGAGGAAAAATAAATGTCAAATCACTAATTAGTATTTGACCTACAAGATTTTTCTCAATTGAAAGTTTGAAACAGGTTCAGTGGTAATATTTTCCCTTTTTTTTTTTTGCCAAACCATGTACTCCACGTTATCACAGGCATAGTGGTGGTGGCCACTATCCTCCACTGCTTTTCCGGCAGCCATCACTCGTCGACTGATCGCTAACAACCGCCAATTGATCATCACCACCAACCGGTCGTTGTCGCATTTGCTGTAAGCCACCACTGAATCAATTTCTTAAGTTTTTTGAAGTTTAGGAATGGGTGGTGTTGATTTTTTGAGAACTTAATTAAGAAAGGACGGTACGGATTTTTTAAGGATTTAAGGACGTGAAAAAGAAACGATTACGTGGATTTGGTATACAAAGAGTCAAATAGTGTTGAAAATATGGGTATGATAATTATTTTCCAAACAAGTTTGCCACAAAAATCGTCACTATCATATATTACTTTACAATTGAATAGTTTTATATTTTCTTAGTAAACACTAATCCCTTTGACTAAAGAAGGAAATATTAGATCCAAAAAAAAAAAAAAAAAAATGACAAAAAAGGAAAGAAATATTAAATCCTTGTTTTCACGTCATTTTGATTTGATTTTGAAGACAAGGTTTCTGCTAGAAGTTTGGAGTTCATGTATAGTAATAATTCAAATAAGAATGGGATTTATATGTGGCTAAATTCTTTCCCCTTCGATTTATTTGTTATTGTTATAGTCTTTCTTTACTTCAAATGCTGATGGAGAAGAAAATAGACAGTAATTAGTGGTTAATAAGATATTAGTTGACTTGTTAAAATACATTTGATTTTATAAAGAGCAGTAGGGCTGAGAGGCTCACACGTGGGGCTTTTGTGTTTTTTCCAACTTACACGTGAATGTTGATACTGTAGAGTGTAGATTTGCATTTTTAACTGCAGCTGCGGTACTTATTGGGTCCGACCCAGGCCAATGTGCTTAATTGGGCTTTATGTAGAGCTGGTAAAAAGGGTAGAGTTTCTGATTTTATTTATTTTTCTTTCTTTTTGATTGTATTTGAAATTTGAAATAAAATGAATTTGGAAATGTTTTAATTTATTTTAGTTGATTTTATTTCATTTAATTAAAAATTTATTTTAAACTCACTATAAAAATTTGATTTGGATTATTTTGAAAATCAATTCTTGTATATTGAAATTCATCAAAAAAAATAATATTTATTATATATTTTTCCCTCATAAAAATTAAAATAACAAAGGTTATTGAGAATGAAATAATCTAGAAAATTTGTATTTACCGTTATTTTTTCAGTCATAAAAGTCTCGGACGCTGGATGTTCTACTTCATTTCAATTATGATCTCTGTCCCTCCCTCTCACTCCCTTCTATCCTTGGAAGTATAACATGAGATGGGTAGCAGTGATCAATATTTTAATTTTTTTTTAAAAATAAATCAAATTAAATCTTAAAATATCATACCATATATTTGATAGGATTTTTAGATCGAAATCAATGGAATTCATTGGGTTTTATAACTAAAATATTTTATTTTATTTTTAGATTAAAGGCCCGATTTGGTCCTTTAAAAAAAAGTACAGGTACACATTTAGTCTATGAAAAAAATAAATCAATCACTTGATCCTTCAAATTTATAAACATGGGACAATGGAACATGTTAGTCCTCGAATCTTTCAACGACCATTTGCTTGTCTATTGTCCCATTAACTGGCATGTCTGGTCCATCGGTGGTCTTGCATGGCCTGTGATGAATTTCAACCATTGAACAAATGATAAATGAAAATATGCCCAATTTTCAGGTATCAGAGTTTTAAAATTGTGTAGGTTTATTCATTTTTTTTGTTTTTCACCGTGAAAATTCGTCATAGGCCACATAGGACTATCGACTTGCTAGGCATGATGGTTATCAAGATAACTAGGAAGTACACATATGTTGAAAGTGGGCGGAGGGACATATGTATCCCACGTTTGTAAGTTTGAGGGAATAAGTGGTTTTTTTCCCCAAAGAACAAAAGTGTCCCCATAATGTTTTTAGGGACCCAATTAGACATTTGCTGTAATTACCCATACCCACACATATACTCGTAAAGCAGGTATTTACCTACCCATCGTAAGTATTTTTGTGAGTACCCAATGGGTATGGTCTACATTGCCATCTCTACGGGACCTGTTAGTCTCTCAAACCAGTTTCAACGCCCGTTTACTTGTCTATATATGTCCCATATTAGTGATTGGTTGGTTGTGTAAAAAAACTTAGAGAATGTTTACTTAAGGAAAAAAAAATAAGTTTCTATGGAAAGAAATGTATTTATTGTCTTGAGAAGTGTTATTTAGTTTTCCTACAAAATCTTACTATTCCTTAACCATTGACCAGAACTTTAATTTGATAATGTATAAAAAGTAGGGGTGTCCATGGGTCTGGGTAGACCCGCGAACCCGACCCGACCCAACCCTGATTTTGTAGGTTGGGTTGGGTAAAAACAAAGAGGACCCATAGAGTATGGGTTGGGTAATAGGTTTCAGAATTGCAAACCTACTCAACCCAACCCAACCTAACCCAGTCAAAACATATAAAGTTAAAAAACCTAGTTTATTTTTTATCTTGGTCAGCGTCAGACTCTTCTTCTCACGCGGTAGCACGACTCTTCTTCCCTCATGCACTACTCTTATTTGTGATTTTTGGCGCTTTTTCACGATTTTTGCCCTAACAAACCAGCGGACCAGAACCAATGACCCAAAGATGAAACTATGTGTGTTTCTTGTCAAACCCAACGACCCACCTAACCCAACCCATGAGTGGTCGGGTTGGGTTGGGTTTTATGTTTTTTTTTTTTTTACAAACCCAACCCAACCCACTCACCTTTGACTGGGTTGGGTCCTAAAACCCACTGAACCCAACCTAAACCGACCCTTGGGCACCACTAATAAAAAGTTATCGTTATATATAAGTGTTGAACTGTTGATAAAAAAAAAATCATGTCCATGTATGTGTGTATATATATATATATATATATTAGCGTAAATAAGGCGTGAAATTAAATGGTTAAATTAGTGAAATTAATATGTAACAAATGAATAAGTAATTGCAAAATACAATTTCAGGAATTCTTTCTTTATGGGTGAGAAGCGTGTGGTGTGGAGGTTTGGGCAATCAGATTGGCCTACTATAATTTGAGTGGATCCTAGAAGCTTGTTAATAAAATGAGAAATTGTTGTGTGATATTTTATTTGGAAAATGTGAAATGGTATGAAAGTAGTTTCATGTATGTATGAACGTTAATTTAAAAAAAAAAATGTTGAACAATGGTGTATTTTGTGAAAAGCACTTGTCTAGACACTACCCTAAATAAGTAAATAGATTAAATGTCACTACAACGTAAGTCATTTTTTGCGACATTTAAAAAATGTCGCTAAATTGTATGGAAATGTTACATATTATCTTTAGTAACATTTATCAAATGTCGCATAAAGTCTACGTTGCAAATAGTCATTAGCAACAATTTTTTATACCTATAGTAACATTTAATAAATGTTACAATATTCTCTTCTTGTAACACTTATTTAACATATAACAACATTTTGTTAAATGTTGCTAAATGTTAAAAATGTCACTAAATATATTTTTAGTGATGTTTTAAAAAATGTTGCTAACTTTAAAAATGTTACCAAAAGATATTATTGATAACATTTTTGAAAATGCAAGTAATCATATAAAAAATGTCGCGAAAAATAATATAAACATTTTCAAATACTACTCAATTTAAAAATACTAATTTCTTGCCAACCATTTGCTATCTTTAAGAAACCACATAATCCGTAATACAAGCAAAATGTTTGATATATTTATTGCATTAATTTTTTACCTTAAAAGTCCAATAGTTCCAGTTACATGTAGTACTAGTATCCAAAAAATAAATGTCCAAATCTTAAAGATCCAAATCTTAAATGTTCAAGTCTACAACAACGAGACACTATAGAGTTGGGGGACAAGGCATAAACTGCAGCATTAAGGAGTTGGGTTGAGCCTTCTCCAAATATGATATGCTTCCCTTTAGTGCACTACTTGCCGCATGTCGCATCCAAAATGGCTCCAAGAAATATGGATCCCCACTGCACCAAACAGATCCAGTTACTTTATGATAGACCAAAGATACTGTATCTCATGAAATTCATAAATATCAAGCTCCAAGCATTTTACCTTATTATCATTGACAAAACAAAATCCCCTTCCCCTTGTCCCTATGATTGACCTCATGTTTATGGTTTTCAACATTCTTCACTAGGTCTTGTGTTTTCTTTCCTTTAAGCTGTTTTCAACCAATAAACAAATAATACAAGTTAATCATAAAGGGCACAAAGGAAAAAATAAAAGTTAGAATTAAATTTACCTTCTTGTAAGCCTTCTTCAAATCATCACGAGAAGTGTTCTTAGAAACGCCCAATTTCTCATAGTACCTCGTTTTATCGCTCTTCTTCGGTGACTTCCTAAACGTCTTTTTATCCTTCTATTTCACAATTAGATCACAAATTTAGTGGCATACCAATAAGATCGGAGCTCTAATTAACAAAATTTCTTGGTTCCAAAATCAAAACCAACGCTCTTTCAGTTTCATATTCTTACTTTCAAAATCAGAACTCATTTCCCTTTATCTTCAATTTGCCCTCTTTTTTCTTTCCCAACAAAGAAACTAAACCAACCCCATCCATCCATCCTTAGCATTGGTTTCCTCTGCCCTGACACACTATCCTCATTGATATGCCATTTTTTACTCTCTACTATTTATATTATACTCTCTTATTTTAACCCAAAATAAATATAGACATGAGAACAATAACATGACATAGATTCAAAGCATGTAAACAAATCTAGTTGAGGATAAAAACAATGACTAAATGACTCAACACAGAACACAACAGGACAACAAAGACCTATTTTCAGCAGACCTACAGCAATCTCATCAACTACTACAACATCATGGTCATAACAGGAGAAACAGAACACGATATATAATAGTACCTTCTTAAGCAAGTCCCTTTGAGTATTCATGCGCCTCTCCTCATTCAGCTTCATGACACTGACCTCATCCTACAAAGATTATAACTCAAACACCCATAATTAGAATACACATTCAAGTAATATTGTTGATCAGTTTTGCAAGTAATTTAATTAGCTACCTCTTCATCGGTTTGTAGATCGTGTGGAGCTACTTGATGAGTAACAGTTGAAGCTCGGGTATCGACAGCTTCTCCATTTATGTTTGGAATGGACATGCTAGACATATCTGGAATCACTATCTCTGGGAAGCATTTTTGCATCTGATTCAAAACCATTTTGAAACTACCTAACATTTCAGTTTTGATTGCTTCCACTTGTTCTTGTAGTTTCAATTGCATTTCTTCTTGCATTTTGTCTTGTATGTTCTGTAGATCTGCTTGAGCATTCCTCTTAACTTCTTCAATCAATTTTTGAGTTCCGATTTGCGTTCGACTCCCCCACAAGTCTGAAGGTACAACCCCTTTTCCATATGTGCGCAATCGGCCCGATGGATCTTTTCCCAAAACTTGGGAAAGTAAATCATCCTGAGCTGTGCTTTGCTCTAATGCTTCTGGATGCGAAACTATTACTTCTTCAAGCTCTGACTAAAATAGAAGTTAGAACATGATGATGACTTAAGAATTATAACTATATAGAAATTTAAAAAAGTGATAGGCATACAATAACTTTCTTGGTTCCCTCGTTCATTGGCCTTCCATGCTTCGGTTTATGCGTTATAACAAACATTTGCACACGAGAAGGCTCTCTTCCATTTGGGTTATTTTTTGTCTATTCATACAAAAAAAACTAAGATAAGTGCTTGAATGAGTGCTAAGTACATGGCAGTGGCTGCTAAATTTTACTAGTGAGTTCAAACATGAGAGCACTTAGTCTTACCTCTTCATCACGTATATCAGCAAAAGTTTTTGATCATGTGGTATGCATACTAGTTTGCCTTGCTCTACTAGCTTTGTTCTTCTTACTACGTGCCTTAAAAAAGAAAATGTCCATGTGAACACAAGTATTAAGATAATCATAAAGAAATTATATAGAATCATATAAGAATTGATGTATTTAAATCACCTTAACCAAATCAGATTTCCAAAATTTAACAAGAATTTTCCAATGCTCAAGAGGAATATTGGGGGGTGGATTCTTTATATTGTAATCCTCTGTCATGTTTGACTTAAAATACTTCTTCTTTAGTCGACATTTATAGGTCCTCCAACTTGAACATAAGGTTTGCAAAACCCATTTTCTAACATCTTCCTCAATATCAAACTTTGACTGCACCACAAAATATATGAAAACAAATATTTAGAACAATTACGAAAAAAAAATATACTTTAAATAAAGGTATAAACATGTAATACCGTCACGATTTTCCACATATCGTCCCAATTTGCTTTTAGTCCCTTCCAGCTTGTGTATGTTAGGGGAGCTAGATGTGCATTCCTAACTAGTGTCCCCAAATAGCTGCTCAACTTAGCCCGAGAGGGACCAACAGGCTGACCAAACACATTCAATCTAACTTTCAAGCGATCTTCATATCTTAAACCATTAGTCTTAAGGCACTTTGTTGGACCCCTTTTCTTCTTTCTAGTAGAACCTGCAACTAAATATAAATTTGAATATATCAAAGAATATTTACTCTTAAGCGCTTTAAATCATTATAGATAGCATACTTACTGTCATGGTTCAACTGAGGTGTTTGGAAAGGGCTTGTTGCAGTTTCCTCTAGCTCACCAATGACTTCCTCCATAGAGTCACTTGGCCATGAAACTTTGTGTTTCTTAGATAGCTGGGGTGCAAAAGGTGATTGAGAATGCTCTTCTTGCTCACTAAGGATATTCACCATTGAGCTGCTTGCCCTTGAAACTTTACCTCTCTTGCTTGCCATAATACTGAAGTAAAATATTAGACAATATAGAAACAAATTACATAAGGAATGCTCATATATTAAAGAGCTACAAAGATAGAGCTATAACAAATCCTATTCATAAGCTAACATAACTGATCATAACAGAATTGATCTAGCAATGGTTAAAAAAATCTAGCTTTAAAATCAAAAATGGAAGATATACCAAGTTTAGAGAGCACAAACATTAAATACTGGGAACAAGTTCAAGGGATCAATTCAGGAAGTATACCGAGTGCATAAGTCTAGATATCAATTTAAACAAAACATCCAACACAAAGAATTATTAAACACACTGTTTTCAGACAACATTGATAGAAATCTAACAAGGATGGAAAAATTATAACAAGTCTAACGATTCAAATAAAATCTTCATCCTCCTCATCTCCATCACCACCAACAGCCTTCTTAGCAGCAGCTTCATGATCCGGGACACATGCATCAATTGTTGTCCCAGGTATATCATTCCTAAACCAATTGACATCTTCATCTTCATTAATAGATTGATCAAGTATAGGACTTCTTAATTGAGCTCCCGTGTGCTTTTCCATATCAATATTCTCGAAGTCCCCATAGATATCAAACAAGTCTCTAGGAATGGTATTAGTAACAACATGCCAGCTATCACTCGGGTCTTCGGTGTAATATACTTGCTTTACTTGAGTTGCAAATACAAAGGAGTCATTTTCTTAAATCAGTTTTCCAAAATTTATAAGTTTAAACCCGAAACCATCTTCTTTGCTTTGAAACCAATCACATCTAAATAACACAAACTTAGAATGCCCATAATAATCCAACTCAAGGATATCTTTCAGAACTCCATAGTAGTTAACCTTTTCTACTTCTGGATTTTCATCTTTCTTACTTTTAAACCTGATTGTAGATGATGTGACCATAACTCCAGTATTTTGGGTTTTCCTTTCACAACCTTCAATGATAAACTTATAACCATTTATCACATAAGCTGAAAATCTTCGAGCAACAATGTTAGGCCTTCTAGACAACCATTTGACTTCTTCACTAACGGCTAAATTCTTAACATGATCTTCAAACCAATCAGGAAAAGTACGACAATGATCTTTTGCCTTATTCCATTTTCCAGCTAGACCGTGAAAAGCATGACTATGAATAAATTCCTCATGTTTTCTGCATAAAAAATATCAAATATATAATATTCTGACAATACCTCATATGCTAGAAAAGGATAAGAAAGTAAGTAATTTCTTACTTGACATATGGCTCGGTGATATCACAATTAAACAACACATATCGATGAGCTTGTTCCCACATAATAGGATCCAAACTTTCATCACTCCATCTCCTACTGGACCATCGAAATTCCTTGTCGGCCTATTGAACTTTGTTTGCACACCATCATTCAAATACCTTGAACAAAATGTTAAACATTCATCTGCTATATACCCTTCTGCAATTGAACCCTCTGGCCGACTTCTATTACGCACATAATTCTTTAACTTAAGAAGAAACCTATAAACATAAAATTAGAAGGATGAGAACCGAAAAAAAAAAACTGTATACATTGATCAAGTAGAATGAAAGAATACCTTTCAATGGGATACATCCAACGGTATTGTACAGGTCCAGCAATTCTAGCCTCGTGTGCCAAATGTATTGACAAATGCACCATTATAACAAAGAAGGATGGGGGGAAGATCTTTTCCAATTCACAAAGAATTATTGCAATTTCATCATCCAAGCACTTAAGCTCTTCAATTTCAATAACTTTGGAGCATAAAATCTTGAAGAATGAGCTTAACTTGATTAGCACTCTTACAACATCTTTTGGTAGAGCTCTTCGTATTGCTATTTTAAGTAAGTCTTGCATTAGTATGTGGAAATCATGACTCTTAAGACCAAGAATTTTATGTTGTTCAAGCTGAACACATTTAGAAATATTGGAGCCATAATTTTCAGGAAGCCTCACTCCCTTCAAAACACCACAAAAGATATCTTTTTCTTTCATTGACATCGTAAAGCGAGCAGGTGGCAGAAATGTCTTGTTAGCACCTATATTCTTAGGATGAATGTCTTTCCTAATACCCATCTCTACCAAGTCAAGGCGAGCTTTGAGATTGTCCTTTGACTTCCCCTCTAAATTCAATAGTGTTCCAACCACATTTTCACATATATTCTTCTCTATGTGCATGACATCCAGGTTGTGACGATGCAAATTAGTATCCCAATATGGCAACTCAAAGAATATACTTTTTTTTGTCCATGGATCACCATCATTTCTTTTCCTCTTTTGATTCTTCCCGAAAAAATTCTCCCGATCACCTAACATTTCCAATATACTAGAGCCTGATAATGGCATTGGTGCTGCTCTCATCTCATTTTTACCGTCAAAACACTTTTTATCTTTTCGCCACCTATGCTTTGAATCTAAAAATCTTCTATGACCCATATAGCACATCTTTCTACTATGCTTTAAGTATCTAGAACATGTGTCATAGTTACACACAGGGCATCCTAACTTTCCACTTGTACGCCAACCTGATAACATAGCATAAGCAGGAAAGTCACTTATAGTCCATAGTAATGCAGCACGTGCATGGAATAGTTGCTTACTAGAGGCATCATAAGTCTCAACCCCTTTCTCCCATAACTCTTTTGATCATCAATTAGAGGCTGTAAATAGATATCAATACTACTTTTAGGGGAAGAAGGGCCAGGAATAAGCAACGACAACATTAAGTAAGGTTGCTTCATGCAATCCCATGGAGCTAAGTTATATGTCGTTAGGACTACTGGCCAAATACTATATCTGCTGCTTAGTGTTTTATATGGATTAAATCCGTCACTTGCTAACCCAAGTCTCACATTTCGAGGATCTGATGCAAAATTGAGATGTAGAGAACCAAAGGTTTTCCAAGCAAGTGAATCTGCTGGATGCCTTAGTTTTCCATCTTTGGTGCGACCAATCTCATGCCATTTCATTGAGTTAGCCGTTTTTGATGACATGAATAGCCTCTTGATCCTTGGTTTCAAAGAAAAATATCTCAAAACCTTAGCTGGAATTTGAGGTGAAGCCACATTGCAGGAAACTTTTCTCTTAGAAGTTTGAACTTGATTTTTTCTATATCTAGAATCACCACACTTAGGGCAAGTAGTTAGATTCTCATAATCCCCCCGAAATAGGATACAATCATTAGGACAAGCATGGATTTTTTCATAACTAAAGCCTAAATCTTGAATGATATATTTGCATTCTTGGAATGTAGATGGTAAAGAAGAGTTTTTAGGAAGCAATTCTGTTAGCAATTGTAGCAACATATTGAATGACACATTACTCCATCCATGAAGATTCTTAATATGGAGCAAACGAACGATGATTGACAGCTTTGTGAAGTTCTTACAACCGGGGTATACTTCTTCTTGGGCATCATGTACCAATTTGTGAAACTTCGCTGTTTCTGCATCAATCTATTTTTCATCATCCAAGGTGTCATCAAACTCCTTTTCTTCAAATTGTGTCGACATCATAAATGTCTCCTCTAAAAGTCCATCCAAATTATTACGCATAAGAAATTCATTACTCTCCTCATTGATGGAATTCTTTGAAGATCCACCTTCTCCATGAAAAACCCAAGTATTATAACCTCTATCAAATCCATCACAAACTAAATGCTCATACACCTCCTCTTCATTACCCCAATAACGATTGTTGCAATTCTTACAAGGACATAGAATTTGACTTCCTTGTGCAGCATTATGAAATGCAAAATCTAAAAATCGTTTTAACCTATCCAAATACGTGATAGAAGCCCTTGGTTCATGCATCCAACTCTTATCCATAGCTATTCTATAATGTAAAAAATGCATCAATTTAGAGGGAACATATATAACAAAGAAGAATAAGGAAAAGTCATAAGAGACGAAACAGAGTGTATGTTAAGCTACGTCGCAAAAACTGTTAGCCGCTTTTGCGACTGTGCAGCAAGTTGATAGTTTAGTTTCATGTTTTATATATAGCTTGCAGAATACACTCAATATCACTAGCTTATAATTATATGTCTTGATATCAGTGGGACATACTGGCGGTTCACTGAACAGATACAAGTATTCCTGCATCCATAATCAACATCAGTTAGTAGGGGCCAAAATCAGATAACTCTGCTTGACAAATTTTGTAGCTTGTACTGCTTGTTCATATCTTATTATTTATGGCACTACAAATTCTTGTATCTTGTTTTATTCTTATACAAGATTATTCTGTGTTGCCACTAGAGAGAAGAAGGGATAGATGTTAGAAACATGATGGGACATAAAAGGAGCCCCGGCTCCGTTGACCAAAGCAGTTATACTTCTATTGCATCCAAAAGGCAAAAGGCTGATATAGCTATCACTACTAAGGTCTCTTTTGTTTCTGTTACTACTTTCATTGCTGTTAGTTGTTTAATGACAGTTGTTACTACTTCTTTGATATAGCCATATATCTATGATTTCCTCCATCTATTTTATATTAACATTTATGATGTTTCTGTGAATAGGAGAGGAAGGAGAAGCTTGGAGAAAGAATTGTTGCCCTGCAGCAGCTTGTTTCACCATATGGGAAGGTATACAGCACTTAGTTCCTGGCACAATATATTATTTGACAGATTCTAAGTTTCTTAAAGTCTAAAGACTCTCATTCTCAATGCAGACTGATACATCTTCTGTCCTAAAGGAAGCAATGGAATACATAGGGTTCCTTCATCAACAAGTTAAGGTTTGGCTTAACTACAGCATAGAGGATCTCTAATTGGGCAACTATTAATTCATAAGAATGAATCATGGGTCTAATTTTGAGCCTAAATGGATGCTCCCACAAAGAACAGACTAAACTGTGGAAATCCCTTCTTTTATCTATCAGTTTTGCTTCCTTCTTGCATTGAATGAAATGTGACTACAGTTGTTAAACAATTATTTAGACAGAGCACCAACTTTACATCATCCTTGCTGGAAACCTTGAAGGTTACAGGCACTTCAGCAATGGAAGCCAATACACATCACTATCATATTCTCTTGCCCACAGTTTTAGGTGCTAATACTTGGCAACTCAGGTAATTATCATAATACTCATTAACCCTTTGAATAAATATAAGTACACAACCAAGTCTCAAGATTATCAAAGAAACATGCATGGAAGAATGAATTCAATCTCAAGAAACTAAATTAAGAATAAGACATTGAAACAAGGGAACATAAAAGAATTGTGAAAAGGGCTCACAATTTTAAAATCATCATTGGTCCAGTATCCTAACTTGAGCATAGTTGCTGCTACATACACTACTAAATGGACCTTATTTGCAAATTTGTAACAGGCCTGAGTAATACTCAATCCATGCTCATACTTGTATAGAACAAGAAGAGCTCAAATACTCAACTCAACTATAGAACAAGAAGAGCTCAAATCAAGTTTCCAATGATAAGAAGTAGGAATTAAAGATTCAAACTCACCTCAAATCAAATTGTTAGATCTGCCAAAAACTGGAGAAAACGAGCTCAGATTCGAAGGAGGAATTGGACCAATTCACGATTGGAGTTCAAATCAAAGTTTGTTGCCCTAACCTGAATCTAAGACGAATGGAAAGGGAAATGTAAGACAAAATTGAAAGATGAAATTGACGAAATAGATTGATGAAATTACCCTAACCTGGTTCAACGTGAGAATCGAGTGAATGAAGAATCGAGCGAGCGAGAGTGAGAACGCGAAAGCAGAGCAGAGGCGAGAGCGAGCGAGAGTGAGCACGAGCGAGCGAGAAACGCGAAAGCAGAGCAGAGTCGAGAGCGAGCAGCGAGCGAGAAACACGAACGCAGAAAGCAGCAAAGCTGGAACGTGAAAACGAGACAGGGAGAGCAAGTGAGAGAACGCACCTTCACTCATTTAGCAACATTTTGGGTTAAAAAATGTTACAATACCCCAATCACTAATCCTTTTCTTAACATTTTAATAAATGTGATTAAATAAATGTTGCTAATTATATTAAATGTAGTAGTGTGTTAGGGATACGATTAAAACTAAAGAAGAAACAGATCTTTTGTATGTGTAATTCTGAGTACATCTTGTACCCATATTAATGAAAGTTGTTTATTTGCTTCTTCAAAAAAAAAAAAAAGATTAAAACTTACTAGCACGTTAAAATTTGATGACACAACACGATATGTAGGCCGCATCAATATTGTTACTTGGTGCTTTCTTTCTACAGGAATTTTCCTTGGTGGTTATTATATACAGCTATAAACTTTGGGATTCATTTTGCCGGTGGGGTAATGTAACTTCAACCACTGAGTGGTGTCTTCTTCTTGTACAAGGAGTGTAACCTTTTGGTTGAACTCTACCTTACCTTACTCTACTTCTTACTTCTGCATGTAATTAGCAAGCAAAACTTTCTCTATATTTTTTTTTTTAGGAAAAGGCAAAATTATCATTATAAGAGTACAAGAGTACTCCAGAACCCTTTTACAATATAGTCACAACAAGTCATATACGGGTTTGGGTACCCCTCATTCAATTTAATACAGTTTTTGCTTATATAAAAAAAAATTATTGTTACTTGGACGACATGTGGAGAAGTGTCAATCATACGAGAATCACGTGACACATTCTCATCACTCATTCCCTTGATAATATCAGTCGATAATAGAAGAAATCATATCAGTGTTATTAAAACCGGACCGTACCGGTCGGTCCGACTGGTTGGACCAGAAACCGGACCAATGGCCGGTCCGGTTAGCATGTCAGACCGGTTAGGCATGTGAACCGGTGCTGACATCATCAACTCGGCTCTGAATCGGGGTGAACCGAAGACTTTGCTCGCGGGTCAGACCGGATGATGACGTCATCACTGGGCCTTCGCTGACGTCAGGATTTATTAACGAGGCCCTGCCACTGGACCGACACTTCTAATTGTTAAGCATACACAAAATATTATATATATACACAGTTTAAGTATAAAATTAATATATTTAATATATACCGGTTCAAACCGAGTCAACGAATGACCCCCGGTTGAACCCGATTGAACCAGTGACCCATTAACCCAGTGTTCTGACCGAGTCGATCATCGGTTCGGTTTTAATAACATTGAATCATATATTAGATGATTGACCTACAAGTTTAGACAATATGAGAAACCATACTAGGAGACCGACCTACTAGATCATACGATAGAAAATGAGAGACTATAAGATGATAATAGAAGGTCACGTGAATATCACTTACCTACATGTCTTCCAAGTGCAGTGCTAATGTGACATATCATGTAGCGTTGCATTGTTGTCAAATTTTAGTGTGCTGTTAAATTTGAATTGGATGTGCCTAAATATACATCATATTTGTACTCTCTACTTTTTTTTTTTTTAATAAGCTAAGAAATGTATTGATACGAAATAATAGAACTGTACATACTCTAGGTACCTAAATCAACCTTTCGAATGTCATCGGCGAAGTCGGTGAATACTTTTTGTATCCATAACATGGTAACAAAAATAAAACCAACCTTTCAAATATATATTTTTTTTATATCATATATAAAATTATGTTAATTGAGATATGCGTATTTTGTTATATAGAGATTAATTTTGATTTATCTCTAATATAAAATTCTTAAAATCATTAATTAATTAGTGCAACTTTTAGAATAGATATTACGATAATTAGATATGACAATCTACAAATTTATTGAGAACATGATAAGTTTCTATTCAAGAAATTTCTCAAAGAAAAGATTAAAAGATGTAAGCAAAAGGCAACACCAAACCAGATATGAGAATTTCTTTCCCTGTGAACAAGTGGGGGATATGGCCCGTGGGACGTGGGTTATGCCGTCCCAAACACTTGTCCTTTTGGTGTTCCCATTTCACTTTGCAATTTTAATGTAAATCTTCATTACAAACTATGCTAACTAACTGTATAGCAGTAACAACACCAAAATCATTGAAATTCACCATGGATGTGATGTTATTAGTGATCATGCATGTTAGTGGGAAACAATGAGATTATGAGAAGGCGAGAAATGTAAATATATATAAATATGATGCATGAACAAGAGTAGGGCATGATGCTTAATTTGTTTGGAAGTTTGAAGTAGAAACGGTGGTCTCCAAGTTGGGTCACATGGGTGCGTGCGCAATTACCGGAGTCTGCAGAACAATCTCAGCTTCCGTTTTTACAAACAGATGGTTGGAGGGAAACATCCCCCTAACAATTGGCCATTTGGTATTTACTTCCCTTTGTTTCTCTTTCTATCTGTCTCTATCTTGTTGAGTTGTTGGTGTTAACTGTTATTGTCGCTTCCACGCCTCTCCAAACGTCCATGTTTCTCTCACACACACTATGTGTTGTATGATGTGAGAGTGAGAGGATAAAATGGAAAATATATATGGTTAGAAGAAAATAATGTGGTAGTATTTTTGTTATTAATTTGTAGGGAATGTGACACACAAATATGCAGTCCCCACCACTCCCAATCTGACAGCACTAACAGTATCACATTTTTGGGAGAGGCACCACTTCTTCTTTTTGTTTTCTACTATTAGGGGGAGCGACCCTTATGTACATATTGCAGTATTGTGTTGTGCCTCATTACCATATTGTCCCACTGCCCCAAAAAAAAGCCCTTCCCCACTCTTTGTACCCAGTGGCCACATAATGTTACGTAGGCAATTTTAAGTTTTTAACAGTAAATGATATGGTAAAAATAGATCAATGGTATAGTGAAATTGAATATGTAGACATGGTAATAAAATTTTTAACAAGGATCATAGCATATGTTAAACGGTTAGATGGTCTGTGTAAAGGGAACATGCTCATTCTTATTTGTATAATTGGGCAGTGGGTGTGAGGTGGGGCCCTGCTTGACAATTCATGTAGTGGGACATCTTTCTTGGGTAAGGAGCTAGCTATGGTGTGGCATTACTTAGCCAAATTGCACATGACATGATCAATTGCAACATCTCTGATCTACTTGCATGATCAGATGGGGAGTCTCTGCCCTCTTGCCTTTGGGCTTGTAGTTTTTGTTTATTCATCTCTGCCTTTTCTGACTCTTCATCTCAACATAAGAATATAATCAAACTTTGTTCTTTTGCCTTGATTTGATTATGGAAGTTGGAAACCGATATATAAAACATAAAAGGGGAGGCTAAACCCGTCTCAATATTTTTTTTACTCTAACTCATTTTTATATATTATTCACTACTAGAAATGCATGGATTACCTGCGGATTTTTTTTGAAGGAATTTTCTAGGAATTTTGCTGCAATTTTTCTAGAAATAAGGTTTTTTCCTATAGATTTAAATTCGTAGAAAATTTTGTAGGAAATTTTGACATTTCCTGCGAATTTTCCTACGGATTTAAATTTTTCGCAAGAAAATCTACATGAAATTTCCTACAGATTTTAAAATTCGTAGGAAAAAATTACTCACGAAGGTATTACCTATAGGTGAAATTCGTAGGAAAATCCGCATGAAAACCTGTTTCCTGCGAATTTTTGAACAAAATCCGCAGAAAAATCTGCAGGTAATAAGAAGATTTCTAGTAGTGATTCTCTTTTTTTGGTGTAACATTTATTATTCTTTTAGAATAATAGTTTATTTTAATATAGAGAATTAGTTGGATATTATTCTATTACAGTACTATAACTTAAATATTTATGGATTACAAACCTATAAATAGATTGTAACAATTTTCAGATTACAAACTATGTATTTTGTCTATAATAAATGAGACTTAAAAGGTTTTTAATTTCATGTTTATAATTATAAGTTCAAAAGTAATTGCAAAATCTTGAACTTAATTTTTCTTTCTATTAATTAATTCTTCTACAATCAATTTTTACAATCAATTATTTTACAATCTCTCTCTCACAGTCTCACCTAAAACTTGCTTGTTAACATATGGGCTTTTTTCAGTTAAAAAAACATATGGGCTTTTGACATATAAAAATTAAAATAAATAATATATAGAATTTCACTTTGATATAATGTCCATCAAACACAAATGATTCAACATGTGATTTTTAAAATAGTTATGATGAGAATCAAATAATTTTAATGGTATGCCAATTTATAATCGGTTGAGAATAATAATAAAATCTTTATACTAACAACACATACAAATGAAATACTAATAAAGATCTAGTTGATATTTTTGTTTAGACAAAATAGGTAAATTGGTCCTATACGTTTATTTTATTTTTCATATTGGTCCTATAAGGTTTTTATTTTTCAAATTGATCATATACATTTCGTTCCATTTCCATGTTAGTCCTTTCAGTCAATTTCGACCTTACAGAGTCAGATCAAATGCCATATGTCGGACTAAAGTGATAGCCACGTTGATCAAAACTGACGGCGTTAGGTTAAAATTGATAGAAATGACTAATGTGAAAACTGATCGTAACATGTAGGACCGATTTGAAAAATAAAAAACTTATAGAACTAATATGAAAAATAAAATAAACGTATAGGACCAATTTACCTTTTTTGCCTTTTGTTTACATGAATAATTTCTTGATATTGATTATACCAACCCTTGGATTATATTTATCTTGCCCCACACGGACAATCACATATGTGGAAAGGCTTTAGAGAAATGGCAAAGGAATTATGACCTTACAAAAACTGCCAACGTATCTTATATGAGCTAAGGCTATTTTTGAAGATAAATTCCTTCATCATTTCAATCTAAAACAGGAGGTAAACTTCTCCATTACAAATGCAAAACAACAAGCAAAATGTTGAAAAGGGTGACTTTAATTTCAACTGCTGAGATAAAAATACAAAGAGGAAAATTATGAATTTCCAGTGACATATATATTCAGCTTTTTTGGTTAAATAAACAATTTCCTTGCCAGAAAAAGGGGCACAGAAGTCAGATTCTGCTCCAACTTCCAACACTGATTTAAATGTGAGATCAACGCGCTTTCAAATGGTCATAAATACTGTATTTTATACTTTTTCTGCTTGTTGCGCACTTGGTTTTCTTCAGCTCCTATAGAAGAGTTTTTGTGTGTACATATAGCGGAGAAGAATTAATAGATAATAGACGTACTACCAAGTATGGGGTCCTATATGCATTATTTGAAAGCTGATAACATAGAAAATTCTTCACATACCTTTGAGTTGACTTCACTTTCCTGCTTTATGTTGAGTTGGCCATAATAAAGAGCCTATAACTTTGACGTGCACGTTGTAATTGTAACTCAACATGGACTAGCTTGGAAACTTCTCTTTCTCATTTTCCATTTCTGGTGTGGTTAGCTGTTGAATATGCAATTTATACATTTCAATCATATATTTTTCGAAACAAAACAGAATTGATCAATACCAATGAAAGTACACTTGTCAGCACCTGATCTGACATATATAGTAAATAGCATAAAAAAGAAGCTTTGATATTCAGATTCCATTTCCCCTTCTATCAGGTCACTTTTAGGACTCTGCTTGCTTTGCCAAAAAGCTCTGCGCGCACAACAAAAAGCTAAAGGTATATCAACACAGCACAATGTACACCACATTTACATATATATATGTAGCCTAAATTGTCCTAGCTAGGACAAGGAAATTGTAAAGTTAAAATAGGAGAATCAAAAGACTTCCCTTAAGTATCAACATCTCCACAATGAGTACTTCTATATCATACAATTAAAAAGCTACACAAGGTACTTAATTGTAGGTTATGATCGTCCTCTTCTCCTAAGGACCATGAAAAAGAAGGGTAAAGTAGAATAACTTAAAAGTGAGAAGACTATGAAACAATGAAGCATGGACAGTTGGGAAAGAATCACTGAAAAATCAAAATAAATGAAACTAGAATAAAAAGAGAGAGTAAAGAAGTAACTTAGAATTTGAAATTATGTATACGAATCAGTTCTTAAACTTATAAAACTCGTCTAACGTTAGTCATTTTTTTAATCTTTCTTCAATCCTTTTGAACAAACTTGATCTTTAAATATATTTAAAAAGTGGCTATATATCTAGAAAATAGAATAGGCACGTGATCTATGAGAGGATGTCTAATTAAGTAGGGTTTACAGAGCCAGCTACTTGCCTCACACGCACAGCTCACCTAGGACTCCTGTACACAAAGAAAAAGGGGATCTCATAATTCTCATGGACATGGACACGGTAGACATACCTAAAGAAAAAGGTATCTTATTGCTTCATCAGCTCCATCTCCTAGCAATTAATATAGAACTATGTACTTTTCATTTAACATTATTTGTATCATCTTTTTCTTTGTGTATAAGGCTGATTTTCCTTTCCTTTCCTAAATCACCTTCCTTACTTGGAAATTTTGTCATTATCCATGTGCTGTATATTGCCAAAACTATCAAAGAATGGAAAAAAAACAGTACCACTTGGAGTTAGAGTCCCACACGCATGTCATATCCCACGTGGGACGCATTGCTGCACATGGCCATGAGACATTCTTGTCTAAAATCTCAAGATTGATGAACTTTCTTCAGTTTTCTCAAAAGCTCACCCTTATTGAGCCGTTTTGCCCAACCATGCATCAAGCTCTTGGCTTGCCAATGCTATATGCATATGTACACTAGAGTATTTTTCTTACGGTAGTTCAAGCAAGCTATCTGTTTCATCACATATCATCATTAGTCATCACCTTTTACATTTCATCTATAAGGATTTCCTAGTGGTATCAATCATTTTCCAGTAACATAATTCAGCTATGTAATATGGATACTTTAAAATAGTTCATCTATAAGGATTTCCTAGTGGTATTCGATATGCATCATATTAGGCTGTTGTTTAAGGCTTTGTTTGTGAGTTTGGAGGGGTAGAAAGGAGAAGGGATGAAAGAGGAAGGAAAAAGGAGGGGAAGGAGAGTATTATCCATCCCCTTGTTTGTGAGTGCATATTGTATGAGGGGAAGTAAATGGTGGGTTTATAACATATTTTTACAATCTTACCATTATTTTAGAAAATTAACATAAGTAATATTTTTTAAATAATATTAATACACCTTTCAAAAAATAATATTAATGCAAATTAGTAAAGACTGGGAGGGTAAATTAATAATTTAATTATTTCCCCCCAAATTGGGGTCAACAAAAAAAAGTGGGCTTATGAGGGGTTTGGGGAGTTTTCTAAAATCCTTAAAACATTCCCCTCCAAATTTTTAAACTCACAAACAAGTGAGAGATTCTCACAAATCTTCAATTTCCCTTGCTTTCCCTCTAAAACAAAACTCACAAATTAAGCCTAAGTGAATCACCCACCAAAGTGGTGTATAGGTGCACCACCCAAGTGGTTAAATCTTGACCATTCAGATTGTCACTTGGATGGTGGACGGTTTGACCATCCAGATTTATTATTATTTTATTAGTATTGAAAAGTCAAACTGCCAAATGGCAATCTGAATGGTCCAGATTTAACCACTTGGGTGCACCCATACACCACTTTGATGAGTGGTGCACCATAGTCTTCACCTCATATTAGATCACTTCATTAATAATTCTAAATATTTTTTGTTAATATATATTTTAATTATTTTTCAATATTTGCTGTATCAACATATTCACATGATCTTGTCGTATCAATGTTGCGTTTCTAAATCAGTGCTTGCTAACAGTCCACCATCTAATTATTAAGATGATAGGTAAAATGTATAATAGTAGTTAATTTTATCCTCCTGCCTACCCTACCATACCCTACCCCAAAGAAAAGGTAAATGTGGATTCGATGTGGCATTGTTGTGGGGTGCCTTTTTTTTGCATAAAATCTAATGTGCTGCTTCTTTATATGTAAAAAGCGTGGATTCCTTAAACTTCATAATATTTGTCCTAACTGATTAATTTTCGTCATTAAAGAGATTGATCTGATCTACCCCACATGATATATAGTTAGTGGTCCTATAACTTGCAAAACATTGTTTTTTTAAGATAAGAAATGTCCATTATGAATAAGCATGCAATATATTTCTAACCCTTTGAATCTCACAAGGTCCTTTTCTAAATTAAATATATCTAGAGAGGTCTCTCGTTCTTTAAAATGGTCAAATAATAAAAAGAATTTAAGTCCGCACCATCCATTATAACAATGGAACATTACATATAGATTATCTCTAGTGCTGACAAATTAAAGGATGCTCATTAGGGGGCATTTTCGCAAGGCTTGTGGAAATTCAACCACAATACAAAGTGGGAAATGATTATATTTGGATATGGTTGGATTTTGGGGGGTTAGTTTTTCTTGAAACTTTACTAGACACATTATAAGAATTGCCTGCAATATGTGAAACGTTTATGATTAGCTCATATGCAAGGAGTGCATATATGTTTGAATATGGAAATCAATCCTAGTATATAGTCATTACAAAAGCATTATGGTTGAATCCCATGAGACCATCAAATGGTCACAATCATCTCCCACCAAAATAAAGAGCACAAACATAAGTCAAAGATCAGCTTCCTAATTTACACTTTGATGCATCATTCTTGCCTATTTGTGACCTTAATTACTTGTAACTTAAAACCTCTTTTGAAAAGGTTTTTTTTCCTGTTGAACATATCCCTTGGATGCCGGAATCGAATATTTTGTCCATTTTGTTATCCAATTTCATTTCACAAAGAAGAAATGCCTGATATCCTTAGGAAAGCTATCTTGCTATATTAACTATTAAGAGTAGGCAAGAACAAGACTTGTTGAAACGAAAATATATATGTTTTAACAATGTTACAAAAATTGGACTATTTTTGTTACATCAGATCAAGCTATTAAAGGACAAGGTCAAATTTGATTGCTGCAAAATCTCATTCATGAAAACTACTTGAAGATATTTTTATTTAATTATTAGAGTTGACACTATAGCTTGAAAAAGAACTGTCAACAGCATAGTAAGTTGAGGGGATGGATAATATTGTTAGCCTTTGGATAATATTGTTGGCCTTTGGGTCATTTACTAGTAGGATCAAGTCTTGAAAGCTGGGTTGATCATTTATCTATAGTCTTTTTAGTATTTGTTTCACTTTGTTATGAGTGTAATAGTTATTACAGTTAGAATATACAGTTAAGTGACAGCTAATAGTTAGTTACACAGTAACTAACTCTTCCCTGCAACTATCTAGTATATAAACTCAAACTCTGTGTAATATTCATTTGAGAAATAGAAAACTATTCACTCTCCATTCAATTCTCTCTACTCTCTGTATGTTACTGCAACTTCTAGATTTCTATCATGGTATCATCGTAAGCCACTTCCTGTGCCTGAATCCCTAATTTCATCACCATCTTCTTCCGCTCTCTCTTTTCAAGTTTCTCTCTACATTCATCCATGGCGTCTTCCACAGCAACACCAGCTGCAACAAATTTTTCCCCAAATCTGTCGATCAAGCTCGATGATAAGAATTTCTTGCTGTGGAGTCAGCAAGTTGAAGGTGTCATTCTTTCTCATAAACTCCATAGATTTGTAGTGAATCCTTCAATTCCTCAAAAATATGATTCTGAAAGTGATCGCTTAGCTGATAACATCTCTGATGCATATGACAAATGGATTGTCCAAGATCAATTGCTATTCACTTGGTTACTTTCTACTTTGTCTGACTCTGTTCTCCCTCGTGTTCTTGGTTGCAAACACGCCTTTCAAGTTTGGGATCAAATCCACAAACATTTTCAATCGCACCTTAAAGCTAGGGTTCGACAATTTCGGTCTGAATTAAAGAGTATCAAGAAAGGAAATCGTAGCATTTCAGAGTATATTCTTCGAATCAAAGCTCTTGCAGACTCATTACTAGCCATTGGTGATCCGATCTCAGATCAAGATCAGATTGATACTATTCTTGATGGATTACCAGAGGAATATAATTCCTTTGTAATGATGATGTATGGTAGACCTGACACTCCCTCCATTTCGGACATTGAAGCTCTTCTCCTAGTTCAAGAAGCACAATTGGACAAGTTTCGTCAAGAACTTGCAATTTCAAATGTCTCTATTAATGTTGCTCAGACTTCACAGGCTCAGAACCCTGACCTTCAGCACAATGTCAACTCCGAAAATGATAATTTTCAGCTCAATATGAGAGGAAGAGGTCGTGGCGGCCGTGGAAGGGGTCGTGGCGGCCGTGGAAGGGGAGGAAATCGTCCAACTTGTCAACTATGCAACAAGTATGGGCATGATTGTTTCAACTGTTGGCATCGATATGATCAAAACTTTGTGCCCTCACAGCCTCCTCCTCAACAACTCAGCAGTGGCAGTGGACAGCCTCAGTACCAAAACAATGGCCAGCCTCAGTACCAAAACAATGGGCCTCAACACCAGAACAATGGTCATCAACAATATCAGAACAATGTGCCTCAATTTCATACAAACAACATTCCACCACAACACTACAATGCTCAGAATCAGTTCAGAAGTCAGGGTTCTCAAGTTCAGCCAAGTGCCTATATGGCAACTCAATATGCACCAACAACTCCAGAGTTCCCTACCACTTTAGGTCTTGACAGTCAGTCATGGTATCCAGACTCTGGAGCCTCACATCATCTTACTTCTGATGCACAGAATCTAACTCAAAGTATCCCCTATACAGGCCAAGATCAAGTTCATATGGGGAATGGCCAAGGTCTTAAGATACAGTCAATTGGTTCAACCTCTCTTTTCCCTAATTCTAACTCAAATATCACTCTTTCCTTGCATAATTTATTGCATGTGCCATCAATTACTAAGAACCTAATTTCAGTTGCCAAGTTTGCAAAAGACAATAATGTATTCTTTGAGTTTCACCCCACTAAATGTCTTGTAAAATCACAGGGATCTAATCAGGTGTTGCTTGAAGGTTCTCTTGGAGCTGATGGCCTCTATTGCTTCAAGCATCTTCATCTTCTCAAGTCCTCAAGTTCCAGTCCAAGATATTCTCTTTCAATAAAGTCTATCACACCTACTGTTAACACCAATACTGTTTCCCTTTCTGTTGATAGTTCCAATTCTGTTTTTCCTTCAGCTAGTAACTCAGTTGTTAACTCTACATTTTCTACTTGGCACCATAGACTTGGTCATGCACACACTAGGGCTGTTAAACATGTCATGTCTCTGTGTAATATACCATGCTCTGATAAAGAGGCAAATGAGTTTTGTATAGCTTGCTGTCAAGGAAAGTCCCATAGACTTTATGCACCTGCCTCCTCAACTAGTCATGAGGTTCCCTTTGAACTAATACATACTGATCTATGGGGACCAGCTCCCCTTGTTTCTCACAATGGATATACATATTACATAACCTTTGTAGATGCATGTACAAAATTTACATGGATTTATTTTCTAACTCATAAATCAGGAGCCCTAACAGCTTTTCAGCAGTTTCTCAAGCTGATTCAAACTCAGTTTTCAGCCACTATAAAGGCAGTTCAGTCTGACTGGGGAGGAGAGTTTAGACCTTTCACAAAGGTTCTCACTGAACTGGGCATAACTCACAGACTCACATGTCCTCATACCTCTCACCAAAATGGCACTGTGGAAAGGAAGCACAGACAAGTAGTGGAAATGGGACTGAGCTTGTTAGCACATGCCACTATGCCCCTGGAGTTTTGGGATCACAGTTTTACTACTGCAGTGCAGCTCATCAATATACTGCCATCCTCTGCTTTATCTCAACAAGCATCACCTTATTACACTTTACACAAACAATTGCCTGACTACACAGCCCTTAGAACTTTTGGCTGTGCCTGTTTTCCATTCATAAGACCATATAACCAGCACAAACTCCAATACAGATCCCTTGAATGTGTCTATCTTGGTCCCTCTCCTCTCCACAAAGGTCACAAATGTCTCTCACCAACAGGCAGAATTTACATCTCCAAAGATGTCCTTTTCAATGAGTTGTCCTTTCCCTACACCAAACTATTCCTTAAGAACCATCAAACTCCAACTTCAATACCAACCTACTCCTCCTCTATACCTCTGATTCCTCAAAATATCCTTACAGGCCCAATCAATCCTATTGCACCACAAACAACATCTCAGTCATCCCAGCCACACCCTGTCAGTCCTGTGCACAACACCACTAGTCCCAACATTCCCTTTACTGAACCATTGGTCCAGTCATCACAATCCAACCCTGCACAACCAAATCAGTCACCTGCAGAACAAGCTTCTCAACCCAATCACACTCCACCACCAGAAACTGGTCACCCCATGATCACAAGATCAAAAACAGGCAGCTTGAAACCTAGAGTATTTCTGGCACATGTTGAGCCAAGTTCTGTCAAACAAGCTCTCTCACACCCTCAGTGGCTGACTGCAATGAAAGCTGAGTATCAAGCTCTCATGTCCACTAATACTTGGACTTTGGTCAATCTTCCACCCCACAGGAAACCTATTGGCTGCAAGTGGGTGTTCAGGGTCAAAGAAAACCCTGATGGCACCATTAACAAACACAAAGCAAGGTTGGTGGCAAAAGGGTTTCACCAACAGTATGGCTTTGATTACAGTGAGACTTTCTCACCAGTGGTAAAACCAGTAACAATTCGGGTGATTCTAACTCTAGCATTGACCAACAGATGGGAAATCCAGCAAATAGACATAAACAATGCCTTCCTAAATGGTCTTCTCCATGAAGAGGTTTACATGACTCAACCACCTGGCTTTGAAGCCCCCAACAAAGCTCTAGTATGCAAGCTGAATAGAGCATTGTATGGATTAAAGCAGGCTCCTAGGGCCTGGTATGAGAGGCTGACTACTGCTCTTATCCAATTTGGGTTTGTACCTAGCAAATGTGATCCCTCACTTCTCACATACACTCATCACAGCACTTGCCTCTATGTCCTCATCTATGTTGATGACATATTGATCACAGGGTCCTCTCCTACATTGATCCATGATCTAATTGGCAAGCTGCACCAGAAGTTTGCCCTTAAACAGATGGGAAGACCTGATTATTTCCTAGGCATTGAAGTCAAGCATCTGTCAAATGGTTCTCTATTGATGACACAAGCTAAATACATCAGGGACTTACTTCACAGAGCCAACATGAGTGACTCAAAAGGCATATCCTCTCCTATGATAAGCAACTGTAAGCTCAGCAGATATGGAACTGATACTCTCTCCGATCCCCACGGTTACAGGTCAATTGTGGGGGCTTTACAATATGCTACCCTAACAAGGCCTGAGATATCCTACTGTGTTAACAAGGTTTGTCAATTCATGTCCAAACCCTTGGAATCACACTGGAGGGCAGTTAAACGAATTCTCAGGTACCTTAAAGGCACCTCCCATTTTGGTCTCCTGCTACAACCAGCAGCTTCTGACACAAAATTCACTCTAAGGGCCTACTGTGACTCGGATTGGGCTAGTGACCCCGATGATCGAAGGTCTACTTCAGGGTCATGCATCTTCTTTGGCCCAAATCTCATTTCCTGGAGCTCTAAGAAACAATCCCTGGTTGCTAGATCCAGTGCTGAAGCCGAATATAGGAGTATGGCTCATACAACCACCGAATTATTGTGGATTCAGTCTCTGCTTCAGGAACTTCACATCCCTTTTCACACACCTCAACTGCTATGTGATAATCTCAGTGCAGTTTTACTATCTCACAACCCAATTTTACATGCTAGGACCAAACACATGGAACTAGACATTCATTTTGTAAGGGAAAAGGTAGTCTCCAAGTCACTCACTGTCCAACATGTCCCTGCATCTGCTCAATTGGCTGATCCCTTTACTAAACCACTGTCTTCTGCTCAGTTTGCAGAACTTCGAGGCAAACTCAAGGTGGTAGCCTCTCCTCAACCACCTTGATTTTGAGGGGGGATATGAGTGTAATAGTTATTACAGTTAGAATATACAGTTAAGTGACAGCTAATAGTTAGTTACACAGTAACTAACTCTTCCCTGCAACTATCTAGTATATAAACTCAAACTCTGTGTAATATTCATTTGAGAAATAGAAAACTATTCACTCTCCATTCAATTCTCTCTACTCTCTGTATGTTACTGCAACTTCTAGATTTCTATCATTTGTAAACAGATTTAAGTACCCTTTATACTCGTATTAAATAAACTATGGCTTATAAAAATAAAAAAAATTACTTGTTGCTCTCTGACTCAAAGTTGATTATCTTCAGTCCCCACTTGCATTAAGTAAAAGTGTCAAGTGTGGCCTGCAGAACCTGAAATCAACAAAGGTAGCATCTCACTAATATAAGCACTATCCTCTTCTCTTGGTCTTTCCATGTAATTCAAGTGGTTCAATTATTATTTGACTTACGTCAAACTACTTTCAATACGGGAAGAAAAGATGGTATCAATGGTGGGGTGCAAAATCTTCAAAGCTATATTTATATAAAAATATATTAACCAAGGTGGCTTGAAAGTAGTTTTTCTTAGTAGTCGTACGTTTTAAGTGAGGAACAAGTCATCAACTGATTAATAACACCCACACTATGACTCTCTCCTGAAGAAAATAATTGCTTTCCAATTTTTTTTCTAAAAATACTGCGGATATAATTACAAAGTTATTCATAGATAAGTCATAGTTTGACATTAGCAAATGGTGTCTACCATTCTATTCAAATTTAAAAGTAGCATAATATAAATGATTGCACTGCTTAACAGATGGTAAACCAATGATAATATCAACTATTCACTCAATAATGATAATTACAATAATAATAACCAGAGTTTAATTTGATATAATGTCAATAGTGTAAAGTTTTTTATAATGTCAATTACAAATCATTATGAAAGTCAAATATTTTAAGTGAGGTGACAAATTGTAATTAATTGAGAGTATAAATTGTTTATACTTATAGTATATATCAATTATTTTATTTTATTTAATTTTTGAAAATCATATCAATTAGATCCTACTAATAATTATATATAATACTTATAATTAAAATAAAAATGATGATAATCATCACGACGATACAATGCTCTTAAGGGCCAGATGGTTAGTTTAAGTTGCCTTCTTTCTTTATATTTTACTGATTAAACTACCTAAAGGTGGTGGTTGGGTGGACACAGATATACATATCCATTGGTTGGTTGATGGGTAACGAGACTGGCAATGCGAAGGCAGTGAGATATGTTTGATTCATCATAAATTAGTGTTTAATTTCCATGCACTGTCAGTGTAAAGATTCTTTACACTGACAACCAATCATAATTCATGAAATTGATGACTTATAAGATAGTTAAATAAGGAGTTAGACATTGTAAATGGTGTGTCAATTTCTTATTGGTTGACAGTCAGTATATATTAATTAAATCCCATAAATTAATGGGTAATTTTTGGGAATCTTTCACCCATAAGGCCTAAAGTAACAGTATCACCAATTTGTAAATTTTAGGCTTCTTGGGCCCAACTTAATTATTTGAGCCTCCGCTCTTGTTTAATTTGCTGGAAGCCTGAGATCCACTACAATTTCATATTTTGGGCTTGAGGAAGCTAATGTTCAAGGCCCCTTTTTTGTGGGCTTTTGCACATCAAAATCCATGAGGAACTACAATTTTTCAATTTCTTTTGTTGTTAGTATTTGGTTCTTTAACAATATACAACCATAAAAAAAATTGTTTATCAGCTGTTGGGCCTTTGTTCTCTTGCATGTTTGCGTGCAAAAAACGGAAGTTCTCGACATTTCTTTACGAGTAAAGGCCTATTTCCCTAAAAAATTTCATGGTATCCAATTTAGTCCCTGAAAAAAAAAACTCATTAATTAGTCCTTAATAAATACAAACGTGGGACATATTAGTCCCTCCGTTGATATTCGTTAGGAATGCTCCGTTAAATTGCTGATGTGGCCTATTAACTCATCCAGCTGTCCGTTGAGAGGCCAAAATATGCCTAAAATTTGTCAGGGACTAAATTAGGTACCCCTAATACTTCTCTCCATCATCTTCTTCTGTTTCTTCTTTCTCAACCCCTTATTTGTTCTCTCCCTCATCTTCCTATGTTTCTTCTTCCTCTTTTTCCCATGGCAAAACTATATCCTCATAAATCATAAACCCTCGGGAAGTTGATTTGTTGAATTATTCTGCTCAAGCTTTCACGTAGTTTAGCCTCAACATGTATGCCCCTGAGCTTCAATTTCAAGCATCATGGAAAAAACCCCTTCCACTCTCAAATTCCCATTTTCACAGCTTCAACTTCATCCAAACACAAAACAACAAAACCCATTGTTGTTGTAGCTTCAATATTCAGAGTTAGGTTTGGGTTTTGTTTCCAAGGACTCATAAAAATTAAGTTGGGTTTGAGAAAATTAAGCTTTATTTGAAATTTTCCTCTATTGAAAAGTAACGTTCAATCATTTTCTTGGCTGTCCTGCCACCTTGTATTTGAGATTCAACACCATGTTTATATAGTTTCAATAACATTCCCAGATTCTAAAATAGTTAGACATATAGCAATGTATATTCTTCAAAAACATCCTCATAAACTTAGGTAACAACAAGGCCATGAGAGACCTTCCGTTCAAAATGGGAAACATCAACACAGAGTTTAACAAAAATTATATAAGTGCCAAAGAGAAACCAAAATCGCTAGGGTGCATACTGGATTGACACAGGCCATAGAACAAGCTCAGAAAAAAATTCATGTTGACTCACATGGACGTAAAATGAGACCAGGAACATCCAAGAAACTAAGCTCGGTTCGGGAATATCATCAAACACGTTATGTGCATTCTCGAGTTCTCCAATATCCCCAGAAAACCTCAGTTGGCTCACCATACTGTTCTGTACAAAGGAATTCCTACTCTTCCAAATGCAATTACTCCAGTGTGGTTAAATGAGATATGAAGAATAGAAGGTGGGAATTGAATTAATGTCTCTTCAATTGCTAAGAAACTTTGGAAAAAGAAAACAAAGATGCATTGTACTATGCATGTATATCATTATTTTCTTCTCTTGCAAGACTTTCAACAGTACCTTGGGGAAAACTCACCTGGAAATATACGAGAAGGAAGAAAGCGAAGACGACAACGACGACTTGGACACCTTAAACAAGTGGTCAGGGGTTTGAATCCTGACTCTTGTGTATGGAGAAAACCTGGTCGGGAGCGGAGAACCTACCTTGTGTGCCCAACCGGTTCTTCAATGTAGTTTAGTCACTGCAAGTTGTGGTGGATACTTCGTACCTATGGTATGATTAAAAAAAAGGGGGGTTGTTAGTGTGACACAACACAAATTTTAAGGATTAGCGTGGGTGCAGATATGTGCAAGAGTGAGAAGCAAGGTGGGTTAATTTTCAATTTTTTTAATCTATTAATAGTAGCGAAGAAAGGGAGAAAGCTAATGAATCTTAATTCAGTTTTTTTTAATAACCTAAAAAAGAAAATTAAGTACATGAATACCCTACATTACAAGTTATATACGCATATGCCCCAATTTTTGCATTCAATTGAGAAGTCGGCAATAACGAAGCAATGGGAAGTCGGCAATGGGGAAGCCGACTTCCCAAAGGGACTAAAAAAAAGTGGTAGATTCGTATATAATTTGGAAAGGGGGACAGGGATGAGGTTAATTTTTAATTTTTTTTAGGTTATTGCAAAAAAAAAAAAATCAGCTTAATTCTTCACTATTTGACAATTTCAAAGCCGTATAATTTGATGTAGTTTGATTGATCCGTATTCGTATGTTAAAAAAAAAAAAAGTGGGTAGATTCATCTGTAATTTGGAAATGAGGATAATGATGTGGTTAATTATTTTTTTTGAGGTTATTGATAAAGGGAAAAAAAAAAACTCATCTAATTCTTCACTTTTTGACAATTTCAAAGCCGTATAATTTGATGTAGTATAATTGATCCGTATTCATATGTAAAATATATATATATATATATATATATATAAAAGAATAATATATGTGTCAAAAAAAAAAAGAAAAATATAATTTATATTTATAGCTTTGAGAATATTTTTTAATATATAAAACCCAAGCTCAGTATCCATCTCAACTCAATTGTATGATTCACAAAACAGAAATGTACATCTAGATTAGACAATTTTTGGGACAACTTTTTGTCAATTGTTAATTGTTAATGTAGTTTAAAATTATGATTAATAATATGTTAAACTTGATTAATGAATAAACATGTTGTAAATGGATACCTCATCAATCATCTATTGAACTACATTAACCATAATCAACCCCTGATATACAAATTAATGGTTAATGTATTTGTGGATGGTTAATTAATTATCCATTTACTATATATGTATCCATTAACCAAGTTCAACATATCATTAACTACAATTTAAAAAAAATTCTCATTTGATTGCACAGGTAATACAAATGTTCTCAAAATATTATTATTCCTGGTGCGCCAGAGCTCCTACAATCAGGCACACAACACAAGCCACAATGACACAACGAACGATGCTCATATCCTCTCTAGGAGAGGCATCGATGAAGGACTACCTTATGTTTTTTGTGGGACTGGGGACAAGGTTGTGTGGTCTTTTCAAAGTTTTTTTAGTTTTTTTTTTATAATAAAATCCTCATTATTCAGAAATTATTAAATTTTGATTTTTTTGAGTAAAAAATATTCATTTAAAAAGATAAATTCTTTTAACATTGTATTTTTTATTCTGAAGACTCTAATTCAAAACCTTACTCAAGAGTTATCAAGAGAAATCAAACTGCATTCAGAATTTGGCATTGGCCTTTGAATAATCTATTTTATCAAGTTTTATGCTAAATAACGTCACTAATATGTTAATGGTACAACATTTCAGTTAAAACCCCTAGTACTGTATGTTTTATTGGTACAAACGTTCAGTGTAAACCGATTAGTTCATTGTGTTTTATACTTATGCTTTGCTTTGCATTCATATGTTTACAATCGTCTGCAATTATTGTTTCTTTACTTAGAAGGTCAATTCTTTTTCTGTTCAATTGCTCAAATTACGATTGACAGGTTTGTTTAGTCTCTTTACTTGCAACCTTCTCCTGAAGAATTCTCAGTGAAAACCTTGATGAATCCTCCGTATGATATATGATATTTTTCTCATAGTAATGGTAAATAAATAAGTTATTGGATCTGCAAGGAAGGTATGTATTGGTAATCACTAGCTGAATTGTGAGTGATTAGAGATGGTTTCGGCATATGCATTAATAAAGTGCAATAACTTGACACTTTTGTCCTACCTAGTGGAATGAGGACACGTGGGAAATTCATATATGTGATGTGAGCACAAATAAACTATAGAATATATATGAGATAGATAGATTCTTGGAGCAAAAGGGAGAAGACCAAAGACGTCCGTGTCCAATTGAAAATAACCTGTTTTATTATATAATGGAAACAAAATACTAATTTAACGTGTCTACTATTTTAGAAATGAATATGAAAGGGAACCTTCACCACATAGGCAATAGCAAAGCACCAAATCCACCGAAATCAAAATATCAAATGATTTGGTTATACTACTTATCAAAAACCCGATTGGACCTAACCAGTGGAGAATTAAGCCTAACGATAACATACAATGCCAAAGACTGGATTTTTTTTTTCTCAATTGTCATCATCTAATTTTTCGATTCCTATAAATATGGATGCACAAAAGTAATTAATGCGATCTCAAGATAGTTATTACTTATTACGTATGAGAGTAAAAAATAAAATTATGCTACAGTGTTCCATTTTCCATACCTTAAAAACTGATGATAAAAGGAAATAAATATTGTGACCTTCATAACAACTTCCTATAAACATGTAAATTAAACTAACTAAAATTATTACTTATGTTTTTATTTATTTATAGGTAAATGTTAGATTGTTAGTATTTGTTATATTAGTCGGGGAGTTGAACTCATGACCTCCATCTTATCACTCCAAACCTTATCTTCCTCCCCCAAACTACCAAGCCACCTTATAACTCCCATTATTACTTATGTTGTTACAAAAAAAAAAAATATTACTTACGAAATAAAAAGTATAAATCACTAACCAATAAACTGAAAATTTAATTGATATCCATTATTAGAGTGTGTTTGGGAAATATTAATTTTCCCTATTTCAGTTTTTTTAGCTAAAAAGTTGTTTCATAGATAATCTATCATGTTTGACACTTTGCTTAAATTTTAAAATAAAAAAAAAACTTTTTTTGAGGAAAAAATATGCTTTATGTCATCTAATTTGTTTTAGCTTAAGATTATTGTGATTTGATTATTATTCATTCTCAAAATTCTCTTACCTGTTTACCCTTACAAAACTAACTTCTAAACAAATACTATTAAATTATACAAATTGCTTCATATCCTTTTTCATAATTTACTATATAAAAGTGATTCTTTTTGTACCACCTAAACGAAATAGATTATCTTAAAATTGCTTTTCAACAAACATACCCAAACAAAAATAAATTCTGATTATAATTAATTATCAGCATAATCTATTTTTCCAGTTTTCCCTATGGATGACAATTTGTACCCTACCTATTTGATTCCCACAAAAATTATCCACAATGAATAGGGTAATAACCCACATAATGGGTAAGGATCCGGATACGGGTAATTACCCGCAAATTTGAATGGGTATAGGTGCGGGTACGGGTACTATGGTACCCACCCTGCCCCACACCCGCACATGCACATGTGTATATGTATGTATAATTGTTTATTTTTTTATTTTTTTATATTAATAATATATATTTTTTAACTTTAATACAAATTTTAAAACCAAAATTAATCTAAAAATTCTTAACTTGCTAAAACTAGTTGTATCTATAATTCCTTTTTGAATGTTTTTATTTATTTAAATATTTTGATTTGTAATATTTTATGAGTAGATTTAAAAGACATTTGAATCGTTTTTTAATTGCGTTATAACGTTTCTTTTGTTATTTATTGCTTTTTCACAATTAAAGTGCGGGTACATAATTGGTGCGGGTGCAGATACTTAGATACCCAGAGGGTACGTGTAAGGGTAATAAAGTTGCTACCCAGGCGGGTATGAGTAATTTTTTCAAACACGGGTATGGGGACGGGTACTATAGTACCCTACCCATTGCCATCCCTAGTTTTCCCAAACACATCCATAATATAAAGATTAATATAAATTATTTTAATAATATTTTGGTATACTGCAAATGATGAATAAGATATAAGGTGTCATCTTAGTTGAAATGTTAGATCTTATGCTTTTGCATGCCATGTTTTACTTTTAAAAAAGATTAATATAAATTATTTTTATACTATCAACCATTAATAAATTGTCATATATCCTTAAAAATAGGTAGAGTTTGAGGGATAGATAGAGATTAATTTGCTGGGCAGGTTTGAATTTTGATAGGTAGAGCTTGGGGCGTCGGGCATTAATCATTTCTTGAAACTTCTTGGTACCGATTCCTTTTAGTGCATTGAAAGGATTAATGGTGGTCTAAACTCTAAATCATTAGCTCTTGAGACATACTCTCTAGCATTGTGCTACCATATGCATTGTTCATCATTAATTAGGTAACCTTTTTTTTTTTACTACTAAACAATTATTCATTCATTCAAATTGGTAAAATACATCGAGAACAACACAAATCCAACATCGCTAAAAACCGAAAAGGATGAATCTGCGAACAAACTCACAGCACCCAAGTTAATAGCATAACACGGCAAAATCAAAATGCCTACAAAAGTGAAAATCAAAGTCACCGGAATACCCATGTCTCCGGATCTGTAACATTGACGCCCAATTCTTGATCAAATCTGTGATGGATCGAAGCAGATCTGCCAATCTGAACCAAACGAACACCGCACCAAGACGGGAAACCAAACAACGCCTCACCAAGACGACGAACAACAATACCACCGCACACAGACGACGAAAAACAAGAAAAACACGAGAAAAAAATAGATCTATGTGGAAAAACCACTTATTTAGATAAAAGGGGAGAAAAAAAAACGAAGTAAATGGGTGATTCCAGACCAAAAAATGGCCCAAAACCACCCCCTCTAGTGGTGGTACGCGGCTGTGTGTAGAGAGAAGGGAGAGAGTTTGAAGTTAGAGAGAGAATAGGGTTTATTTTGATATGAGTATATTAATTACGTAACTTAATACATTAATATTTGTAGTAAAATATAAGAGATGTTTTTAAAGTTTATCTCTCATTATTAAATAATAAATAAAATAATAATAAAATTAATTTTAAATTTATAACTTACTGAATTTTATAATATTATTAATTTTAAAAATATATAATTTGTACATTTATTGAAACGTATTGGCCTATGAGCCAGCCTGTTTGGCCCACAACCCGCAAATGGGCTGGGTCGGCCCGAATTGACAGCTCTAACCATAGCCCAAATCTGTTATATTCCATTTGTTGACCTAACATTCCTTTGTTGCTTTTGTTGTCCCGCTCCCCAAATTGATCTTTTTATTTTCGGCTTGTACCATTACACTAACATTACACACTGCTAACACGAATTTAGCAGGAAGCTGCACCTGTTATCCAGAACAAGCTGCTTTCGAATTTGCTTCACTTTTAATCAAAAATAAATAAATATGAAAGTGCCATTGATGCCCTAATCATTGTATTGAAATATAGTAAGGTCGCTATTTGGATGCTATGCATGACTCATCCAAACCATTCAGACCTATGAAGTTGCCACGGAAAGTCAATATCACAATAATGTAATGAAGTTGCCCAACCCATCCATCTTTTTTAGGGTCAATAATTCTTAATTATGTTCTTTTTCTGCCAAAAAAAAATGTGTAAACACACTTGTCATAACAAATAGTAATATCTGAAAAGATAATCATATATATGGCATCATCTCTTTTCGTGGTTATTTATTCATTTTACTTTTAGTACAATTTTTATCATATCGTAACAACAAAAAGAATGTTAAGGATTCGGGATTCCAATATAAAAGTGGCCATGTTCTGTAGTCAGACGATTCCCAAAAGACAGAGGAGGGCATCTCGTGCTTACTCTTGAAGTGGGAAATAGATTTTCATCGAATAATATAAGAATAAGAATGATAATGAAAAATAATAAATTAAAATGTGAATCCTATTTTGATCTTACAATTTGGTAAAATTTTATATAAAACGAAATGAAAATTGATTTACGGTTTAATTAGTGTAGGGATATAATACGAAATAAAATCTAAATTGATATAAGTATAATATAATTATCCTTAATGAAATAAATAAAAACTTATTTTATGAATGTGCATTTTTTTTTACAGCATGATTGTGCATTTTTTGAAATAATATTAAAGATTAATTTTTCTACAACAAAAATCTTAATAATATTTGGATTTAATATATATGCACTGATAGTGTAAAAAAGTTGTACACAATCATCCAATCATATCTCACCACATAGATATTTATGGAAATATTTTAAGAACTAATATAATAAAATGATATAACGGTGAAATATGATTGGATGTCTGTGTAAAAAAATTTATACTGTCAGTGTATATTTATCAAATTCATAATATTTTTCATCAACTTTGATAATATTATTGTATTGCCTTAGAGAAGAAAAGATGCTTCTATTTTCTCCATTCATAAGGTGCGACACCAAGTTTGTAAGCTATGTCGAGATTAAGTGTATATTTAAGATAGTTGCAAAAATTAGAATGTTTGAATAATTGATTATATGTATAATCTATATTTAGAATCACTTTTTGTTTTGGTATGTTTATTGAGAAGAGATTTTAAGATAATTTAAGAAACACTTTTATATATTAATTACAAAAAATAGTATAAAATTATTTGTATAGAGTAATAATATTTGTTTCATAGGTAGTTATACAAGGATAAAATAAGAAAATGTGATTGTTTTCAAAATAATATTTTTTTTCAAACAGTGAAATGTTTTTTTGATACTTCTTCAAAATTTATCTGGCGCAAACATGTTAAATTAGTTTTATAATAGTTTTTTTCATAAAAAAAACTTTTTTCAAGGGAAGCAATCTTTTCCAAATATGCTATAAAGGGTTTGATAGATTTGAGTAAAAGCATATTATAGAAGGGTAATCTTTGTCAATTTGTAATATTTGGTAAAAGTTATCTAATTTACAAATCTCATTTTTTCTTTTTTATGAAAAGTGATATTAATTTCATAAATTTATAGAATAATTTTTTTTTTACGGAAATTTGTAGAATAAAACTTAAAACAAGAATATCATTTCATATTTGTTATTAATAAATGTAGAATATTTTTTATTTTTATTCCAATAGAGTTTTTTTTTAAAAAAAATAGATATTTCATTCCTTAACACTATATATCCTTACTTTTCATGGAAGGGTCTTACTAACCAATGTCCTAAAGTAAGGGTATTGGTTAAATAATCAAATACAAGCAAGTTTTCATTAGAAAAATAAAGTAAATACTTATCAAAATTTTGAATGTATCACTTCTAATAATTTTTTTTTCTATTCTGTAACTTATGTCTGAAAGATACTGGTTATTGGTTAACATTCTCCTTCCACGAACATGAAGCGTGACCCACTTTATTCGTGTAAAACAGTCATCTGTACACATGGTTATCCACTTTACGTAAGGCTGACAAAAGGATCCGCAGACCAATTATCCGCCCGATCCATCCATAACAAAATTCATCAAATCCATCCAATAGTATAAAAAATATACTAAATGGATTGGATGGGTTGGATTGATTTTATTAATGGATAGTTAATGATTTATCGTATAAATTTTTTAATCTATTGGATCAAACAAAAAAAGGAAGTGGATCCTTTATTATCCATTCCAAAATTAAAGAGTTTGATTTAAATTAAATTTCTGCAACGTAGATGCGTTCATCTCTTTAGTAATCTCTCCCTCACACACACTAAACAAGTGAAAATACGTACTCCTACAGAGATAGCTTGCACACTTTCAGTATAATAACCAAACATGCAGTTACACTTCAACAACCACTTTTACCTCATTACAGAGTTGTTCTTTCTTTCTCTCGTTGCAATTATTATGAAAGTGCTTTTTCAAATCAATTATTCTCTGTATTCGTAGCCTAATGTCTCTCATTCTCTCTATCCATAGCTTCTAGTGTTCTTTAAATTAGTTTCTTAATAACAAATGGAAGCTATCTCTTGTCTCTACTCTATGGTCGTGTATGGATTCATAATTACATTTCTAATTATTATAAATATACAATGGTTAGTTTCTATTCAGTTTGATTAGTAATTTGTGCAAAAAAAAAAATCATGAAAATATTTAGTATATAAAAATTCTTAATATAAAATTTTAATGTATAACATATTTTTAAATGGATGGATGGACCATCCATATAAAAATGATTAATGGATTTATTGAATGGTTTTTTATTAAATGAATCATGGATGAACTGAATTTTTTTTATATTTTTTTAATAGATCGAAATGGATTGATGGATTATTTTTAATCTATCCATTATGAGGATGTTTGGGAAAGATGGTTTTAGAAAATTTCAACTGTTTTTGAAGAAAAAACTTTTTTATGAAAAAATCATTATGTTTGGTTTCATTGATTATTTACTAAAAAAGCTTTTTAAAGCTCAATTTAGCTGTTTTGCAATAAGCCAATGGACACAACTGTTTGATGAAATTGTTTTCGATTATTCTCAAACTTTCCTATAATAACCTTGTGGCTTTGGCAGTTCTCGCTGCTGTTAACGCCACAGCCACCCATTGGTTTTATTTATTTTATTATGCAAAGCAATTTGGTTTTGGATTGTTGATGTTGCGGAGGACGGCAGAGGACAAGTGACAGTAAACATGGCTTTATCACACTTCAAATATGGTTTCTATTTTCTCTCGGCTCTCTTCTTTGGCATAGGATGTGGTTTTTTTTATATTTTTTTTCTAGAAGGTGTATTTAATATTTTTAAAAGTAAAAAAAAAATTGTCAATCAAATATTATATTTAAAATGTCAAAAATTAGAAAATATTTTTATTTTTAAAAAAGGATTATCAAATGTTATAAGATTTATTATGATTTAATCAAATTTTAAATAAATTTATTTATAACATTGTTGGTGATGAGAATTTATCAAATGATGATAAAAGAAAAACAAATTTTATAAACAAATTTCTTCATACCCTTTTTCGTAATTTACTATATAAAAGTGATTGTTTTTATACTATCCAAACGAAATAAATTATCTTAAAATCGCTTTTCAGCAAACATACCCACACAAAAACAGATTCTGATTATAATCGATTATCACAATAATCGATTATTTGAAAACAGATTATCAGCATAATCTTTTTTTTTCAGCTTTCCCAAACACACTCTATGAGGATGTTTGGGAAAGATGGTTTTAGAAAATTTCAACTGTTTTTGAAGAAAAAACTTTTTTATGAAAAAATCATTATGTTTGGTTTCATTGATTATTTACTAAAAAAGCTTTTTAAAGTTCAATTTAGCTGTTTTGCAATAAGCCAATGGACACAACTGTTTGATGAAATTGTTTTCGATTATTCTCAAACTTTCCTATAATAACCTTGTGGCTTTGGCAGTTCTCGCTGCTGTTAACGCCACAGCCACCCATTGGTTTTATTTATTTTATTATGCAAAGCAATTTGGTTTTGGATTGTTGATGTTGCGGAGGACGGCAGAGGACAAGTGACCGTAAACATGGCTTTATCACACTTCAAATATGGTTTCTATTTTCTCTCGGCTCTCTTCTTTGACATAGGATGTGGTTTTTTTTTATATTTTTTTTCTAGAAGGTGTATTTAATATTTTTAAAAGTAAAAAAAAAATTGTCAATCAAATATTATATTTAAAATGTCAAAAATTAGAAAATATTTTTATTTTTAAAAAAGGATTATCAAATGTTATAAGATTTATTATGATTTAATCAAGTTTTAAATAAATTTATTTATAACATTGTTGGTGATGAGAATTTATCAAATGATGATAAAAGAAAAACAAATTTTATAAACAAATTTCTTCATACCCTTTTTCGTAATTTACTATATAAAAGTGATTGTTTTTATACTATCCAAACGAAATAAATTATCTTAAAATCGCTTTTCAGCAAACATACCCACACAAAAACAAATTCTGATTATAATCGATTATCACAATAATCGATTATTTGAAAACAGATTATCAGCATAATCTTTTTTTTTTCAGCTTTCCCAAACACACTCTATAACCTGAATCAAAATTCATCCGGCCTATTCGTTTGCTACCCCTAACTTTAAGCATCTCATTGTAAGTTTGTAACCAGTGACAAGACGAACACTAATGAGTAATGACATGTCTATCTACGGATCCGGATCCCCTCCAGCGGCAGGACCCTCCTGCCGCTGTCCCAACCGTCAGATCTCGTGACGGTCCCACCCCTGCCGTTGGTCCCACCCCTCCACACCCTTGCTGGACCGTCGGATCCCGCTGCAGGGGTGCTGCACGCACATGGTGCATGAGGGAATCCGCATCCGTCTATCTACATGTATTTTTTATTTTTTTCGTAACCGTTAATTTATTGTTGCTGACAATCTATAAATTTACATTACCATTCATTCAATATGCAATTTTTAATATAATTATTATAAGAATTAAATATTTTTAATAATATAATAATTTATAATTAATTATTAATATAAAAATATTTATATTAATAATATATATAAATTAAATCGTTGATGTAATCCAAAAGTAGTTAACTGAGTTGTACTCGCCCATGCGATACATCTATGACTGCCTAACTCCTTTTTTTGCAATTAAAAGTTTGAATTTGTAATTAAGACAAGTTAATTTTTTTTCACAGGATTAAGACAAGTTAATTACACGGAGCTAGAATAATGTTACCAATGTGAAAAAACTTTACGAGACAAAAAATATATATACATCTCAAATTTTTAAAGTCAAATTAAAAGTAACATACAATTCCAAAAATTAAAAATAGCAGATTATACTTCTTATTATAATAATTAACTAATATTGGAATATTTAAGTAATTTATTTTGGTTTCCTTTCAAAAAAAGTAATTTATTTTGGTTCCAATACGCTCTGTAAGTTTCTTTTTTTTTTTTTTTGTCATTTTCTCATTTCATTTCATGAAAATTGTTTTATTTTCTAGAAAGAAAATGGATCAAATTAATCTAATATCCATTTTTGTCCGACCATTATGTAATTTGAATTTCCATTTAAATCCCTCAAAGTAAGATTCGACATTTTTTTTATTATTTATTTTATCCTCTCTATCAGTTCTCTTTCTAATTCCTAACGCCACTGTCATTTTCCGACCATGCACATGATTATGAATCACAATAACCTTTGAGTTCCCCATCAATTTTCGGATTCCCCAAATCCTGGGTTTTCTCCACCGAACGATAAAGTTTCCGACTTTGTAAAAAATTTGATTGTTTAAGTGATGGGGAAGGTCGCGGTGGGAGCTGCGGTTGTTTGCGCCGCCGCTGTCTGTGCGGCGGCGGCGCTGGTGGTGCGCCACCGTATGAGGTGTTCTGGCAAGTGGGCCCGCGCCATGGCCATAGTGAAGGAGTTTGAGGAAAAGTGTGGGACCCCAATTGGGAAGCTGAGACAGGTTGCTGATGCAATGGATGTGGAGATGCATGCTGGTCTTGCATCTGAAGGTGGAAGCAAACTCAAGATGTTGATCAGTTATGTTGATAATCTTCCAACCGGGTTCGTAGATTTATCTCCTCTCTCTATTTTTTTTGTTTTTTGTTTTTCTTCTTGTTTGTTTTTGGTTGACTTGATATTTAATTAATATCAATAAAATATATGTGATTTATCTAATTTGGATTTGTTCGGAAATTTCTATGTAAAATAGTGAGAGGTATTTGTTGTTTGAAACAGTCAAGGATCAAGCTTGGTGTCGGATTTGAGGACTATCTGTTTTTTTTTTTTTTTTTTTTTTCTGTTCTCCCTGGATGATTGGTTTTTGTTATTTTTTAAGACATGTTTAATAAAATTCTATCTAAATATGCAGCTATTTTTATTTATGTATTGTTAATGTATTTTGTGTTCCGATATATTGTATTGGCTAAATTAGTTCAGTGGCAGTTGACTTGTTTCTACCTTTTTAACCCGTTTGAGAATTGATTGCTGTCTGTAATTTGATCATTGTATCAATTTTTTTGATCATAGATCATTGTATCAATTGCTTTGTTGCGATCACATTCTGATGTTGGTATAGTTAAAATAAAACAGATGAATAGAGCTTCTTGTTTATTAACATTGTGGGGTTTTGGAACTCAAGCATGATTCATAATTCATAATGTCCAATTATTCAGATGATACTGTCTTTTTTCAGCACTTCAGAACTGAGATGATTAATTCTTTTTTTCTTTTTTTGGGGGGAAGATGGGAGGGAGATTTACTAGAAAACCAGTCATGGTAATAAGATTAGCTGCTTGTTAATTGTTCAGACCCACTGGATTATAACAGATTATTCCTAAAGCATTTGATTGTTTATATTGTATGGTGAAGAATCTGATGACAAGATGCACATAGCCACAAAGAGAAAGTTTGAATGATTAAGTATTACATTGTATTCTCATTCATGGCAAAAAATTAAATTTTATGAAATATGAACTTTTAATTCCTAAAATTTTCTTCCTCTTTGGGTCATTCTTCACTTTTTCCCATTATTTATAGGGATGAGGAAGGACTCTTTTATGCACTGGATCTTGGTGGCACAAACTTCCGTGTCCTTCGTGTACATTTAGGTGGGAAAGAGAAAGGTGTTATCAGCCAAGAGTTCGAAGAAGTTTCGATTCCCCCTCATTTGATGATTGGTTCTTCAGATGTAAGTGTGTGATGGAAAAATCTAACAGTATTGAGTCTTCCTACACTCTGACAAATATTCATTATGTTCTTACAGGGATTATTTGATTTTATAGCATCAGCTCTTGCAAAGTTTGTTGCTTCAGAACCTGAAGGATTTCTTCCTCCCCATGGCAGACAAAGAGAACTGGGTTTTACGTTCTCATTCCCTGTGAGGCAAACATCAATTGCATCTGGGACTCTAATAAAGTGGACTAAGGGTTTCAATATTGAGGATTCGGTATTGCTTGTTACCTTGATTATGTTATATTCAGTTTTGTCTTTATTGCCATTGCCATTCTTTCTTGTCATAATTTCTCTTTTATTATATTGTCATGCATGGTCCAGATATTTGTATGAGTCTCTTTCTGTTAGATACACATACTACGCACATTCCCTTTGTTATTGTATTAAATTTTCCAAGTCCAGATGTTACTATGCTTACCTCATTATGGTTCAAATTTGTACCATATGAACTCTTTTCAAAAGAGTTGTTCCTCAACTATTCTCTCATTGAGCATGTTATTCTGACAGCTACTCCTTTATGGTTTGTTTGTAGGTTGGTGAAGATGTGGTGGGAGAACTAACCGAGTCCATGGAAAAAATTGGCCTGGATATGCGGGTTGCAGCTTTAGTCAGTCCCACACTGCTCTCTTTAGGATTTCTTTTTTCTTTTTTCTTTTTCTTTTTAGTCTGGATTTGAGTTTTGAGAATGATGATTTCCAGTTCCTGTCTGACAGAAAGTTTGGAGTTATAGGGCCTGTTTGGTTTATTTCCAGTTTCCTTTTTTAATTTCCTGATTTCATAGATAATTTCAACTAAAATAATTACCAAACTGTTGTTTTGTTTTTCATTCTATTTCATGTTTCCAAAGATTTGTACAGGAAACAATGAAAACAAACAAAAAGTTGTTTTCAGTGTTTCCTATATAAATCTTTGAAAACATGAAATAGAATGAGAACAATGTAACAATTTTATAATAATTTTTGTTGTAATTATTACTAAAATTAGGAAATGAAAACATGAAACAAGAAACAAACTAAACAGGCCCTAAGGTTTCATAATGTCAGTTTTTTATTGCAAATTATTGGTTGGTGATTTCTTAAATTTGAACTAAAACCTAACTTGGTGATGTGATGTAGGTTAATGATACCATTGGAACATTAGCTGGAGGCAGATTCTACGATCAGGATGTAATTGCTGCTGTTATTCTTGGTACTGGGACAAATGCAGCATATGTAGAACGTGCACATGCTATTCCAAAATGGCATGGTCTTATACCGAAATCAGGAGAGATGGTAAGTAGGCCTGCCCAGCAATAAAATCCATAAAGTTTTTCCATCCAATCCATCTGTATTTAAACTAATTGAATCCAACTAATTAAAATAATATATTTTAGAGGCTTGGATCTATTGGATTATCTTTTGAAATATCCATTGGATATCCAATTGTCAACTCATTCAATGGATATCCATTTCGCAATGATTTCGAAGGAGGCGAAGGAGACGGTGGAGGGGTTCGTCATAGAGTCCATTTTATTACGGGTGAGGCATCTGATAAGTGCCAAAGGCAGAAGAGGAATACCATCTGTTGGATTATTTTTTAAAAAATAGATGGTTTATAACCTAACCAAAATATCCATTGGAAATCCAATTGTCAACCCATCTAATGGATGTCCAATTCGCGAAGATCTCAAAGGAGGCAAAGGAGATGGTGCAGGAGTGCATGTCGGAGTTCATAAGCTTCATCATGGCTGAGGCATCTGATAAGTGCCAAAGGCAGAAAAGGAAGACCACAAATGGGGATGATTTGTTTTGGGTCATGAACACTCTGGGATTTGAAGATTACATGGAGCCATTGAAGGTTTATCTGCACAGTGCACGGGTAATGGGTATAGGGAGATGAAAGGGGGGAAGACTACTACTTCTTTGGGCAGGCAAGCTGAAAAGGACGCTGCTTTGGGTGGAGAGTATAATGGGATGATAATGCTGATGCCAGTTGATTTTTTTAAGAATTCTTTTAGACAGAGAGAGAGAGTTTTTAGAGAGGAAGGGTTTTTCTTAGATATATGATTTTAAATGGATGGATTGAATATGCATTCATCCAATCCGTTAAAATGGATTAGTGGATGGATCGAATATGCATCCATCCAATCCATTAAAATGGATTAATAGATGGATTGGATATCTATCCATTAAACTGGGTTATGGATTGATTGGAGGGTTTAACAATAATTTAATGGATCTTAAATGAATTCGTGGTTTGTTTTATCCATCCATTTTAATCCAATCCAACCAAATCCAACCATCTGCCACCCTTAATGGTAAGTAGGTTATGAATATTTTTGACTCTTAATCTCTTGCGTGATAGAAGTGTCCTTTACTGTGATACTGAAAGGCAGGAAATGATTAGCTTTTGCCAAAGCATGCTGATTACTTCTTAATACTGTAGGTTATAAACATGGAGTGGGGTAACTTCCGATCCTCACATCTTCCTCTAACTGAATATGATCTAGCTCTAGACGCTGAGAGCTTAAACCCTGGAGAACAGGTAATTATCATCTATCGTATTAACTGGTTTAAATGACTAACGTGAATATGTAACATTCTTCCACTATTGTTTGCAGATTTTTGAGAAGTTGCTATCTGGTATGTATTTGGGGGACATTGTTAGGAGAGCTTTATTGAAGATGGCAGAAGAGGCTGACTTTTTTGGAGACACTGTCCCCCCCAAGTTGAAAATTCCTTTCATTCTTAGGTATGATAATTTATACCACAAAATGGCCACTTTTACTTGTCTAGGATGATACTTGTTTATATTGTTATCTTGCCATCTTTTGGAGGTTTTTTCTTGCATATCAATCTTACCGACAACGATTTTGATACTTAGCCTGCTTATTAATTGCTAGAATTACACAGAAAATCGAGCAAACTAAGATGCGTGCTCTGTCCAGATTTTTTTGCACGGACCGTCTTAGTATCATGTATTTAGTTTTGCTGGAGTGCTGATCCCCCTTTTACTACTTCTCATTTATCAGGATTGCTTGATACATTCTTGCTGTTGTTAATTGGTGGCGATGCCATTAACACATTTGTGCAGCATTTTATTTATTTTGAAACTTGTAATCAGCACTCGAATGCTAGATTGGGATGTCATTGCCTCTATTAGGTCTGGTTGGTGGTTGGTAGGAGAGGTGGGGGTAGGAGAAAAAGTGAAATGGAGGACAGAAAGGTTTACATTTTTTTCTTTTAATAAATGTGGTATAAATAATGAGAGAAATGGTATGATTCAGATTGTTTTCATCCCCTTATTTGTTCTAGTTAACCCTGTATCAGCATGGATAAATGAAGATGTTTTATACTGATAAGTGATAATATTATTCTCAACTACAATCAACAAAATATAGGTGAACCAGCAAAACATATTTTCTATATTTTTCAAATTTGTTTTGGATTATTTATGTCACATTTTCATCCAATTTGGGATTGAATTTTTTGGAATGAGTGGAATGCAAGTGGTGGCCTCTCCATTTTCAGTTTTTCCCTTCTATTCTCATACCAAACAAGCATAGAAATGGCACTCACTCCTCATTTTCATTCCTTCCTTTACACTACATCACCTGTTTTGCCCTGTAGTGTTGTATAAATCTTCATTGCAAGCTGATTCACTTTTTTTGGGGGGTAGGGGGTATTAGAGCTTTCAGAGTTTTGACATCTTTTTTTGTATTAGGACACCTGACATGTCTGCCATGCACCATGACACATCTTCAGATCTGAAAGTGGTTGGAAACAAATTGAGGGATATATTAGAGGTATGTATCCACTGACCGTGTTAAATATTCCTTTCTTGTCTCCACATCCTCCTATGAATTGCTTTTTCTTGAATTGAATGCGGAAAGATGGAAATTTATGATATAAACTAAGTGTGTTTGGATTAGCTGAGAAACATTTATTATTTCAATAATCAATTATGTATATAATCGCTTATCGTTATAATAGATTATAATAGTCACTTTAATGTTTGTGTGTGCTTGATGAAAAAGCGATTTTAAGATTATCTATTTCATTTGGGTTGTGTAAAAAAGGCACTTTTATACAGTAAATTACAAAAAGGGTATGAAGTTTTTTTTAATAATATTTATTTGGTAGTTAATTTTGCAAGAGTGGAAGGGAAAGAGTGTTACTGGTTTCAAAATAATCTAATAGCTTTTAAAATAAATTTCAAATTTATCGCTTCTCCGAAAGTCGTTTTCTATCATAAAAACGACAATTTTTTATTATAATTTAATCAGATTTACCAAATACATAAGATTAAACCCAAGACAACATGTTTTTCAAAATAAAAGTTGTTTCCTTGGATTATAATCTTTCCTAAACATGACCTATTGTTTGTGATCTGTCATTTATAATAAAATCATGCAGATTATGTTAAGGGTATTAAATTTTGGCATTTCAAACCCCCAAAAGGAAGTGGATAGGTTTTCTCACTGCTTTTCTTTTTGTCAGATATCTAACACATCCTTAAAAATGAGGAAGGTTGTTGTTGAACTATGTGACATTGTTGCTACTCGTGGGGCCCGCCTCGCTGCCGCTGGTATTTTGGGCATCCTTAAGAAAATAGGAAGAGACACAGTTAAGGTTGGGGAGAAGACAAAATCAGTGATAGCAATGGATGGAGGATTATTTGAACACTACACTAAATTCAGGACTTGTTTGGAGAGTACACTGAAGGAATTGCTGGGAGATGAGGCAGGTGAGACCATTGTCATTGAGCATTCTAATGATGGCTCTGGCATTGGAGCAGCCCTCCTGGCAGCTTCTCACTCCCAATATTTGGGAGTAGAGGAGTCATGAAGTTATTGCCAAGACATGTAATAATATTCATTTTTGTATACGTAATAGATCAACACATTGAAGCAGGGATGCCTTAAGTTACTGCAACGTTGCAGCTCCTGTGCTAGTTACTGGGGCGTTCATTATTTTGGTTGCAGTGTGTCTCTGCTATGTTAAGGAATAATTTGGGAGATGTAATCTTAAGTCTTAACTGTGAGTAAGTCACCTTTTGCGGAATGTAGCATGTTTCCAACAAGAATAAATCAAGACTTAAATTTATTGACAAGCTTAAGAGATTTTAATTCAATAGCTTTTCTGAATTGTCAAGGAAGAGTGAAGAGTTGTTGTTATTATTATTATTAATAGACAAAAAAAATAGGTAGTTTGGTTTTTTTATCGATTTTTTTTTTTATTTCAATTTGGTCTTCTGTATTTTATTTTTATTTGTCAATCTCTTATCTTGTAAATTGTCATTTAATATAATCTTTCAATCACGAATCTGTTATAAAGACTTCCGGAAATATGTGCCCACGGCAATCATGTAGTTATATCGTTTGTGAAGGTATAAAAACAGCACACTGAAGACTTGCGTTGAGAAATTCTTCCGTTTCTAAGGTTGCTTAGCAAAATGGTTAAAATAAGGTGGTAAGGATATTGTATATTGTACCGGGAAAAAAAGAGTATTGTGTATATAATTGTGGCAGATATATCTATTATGTAATGAGCATTTTTTCACTTAATAGATGAGAGTCTGATCATCCGAAATATGATTACACGCCTAACCTGTGACCCTTTCTAACAGGTTTTTTTTTCCCCATACAAATAAATCTAGAGATTGATTTTTTAAAAAAGTGTAAGAATCCTTTTTCTTTATTAATTAATTGACATAGTGCTGATCATGGTAATGTAACGAAATTGTTTTTGTTATTTGACATTACATGACTGTGGGGCTGGGAAGAGATTAGCGAAGGCAAAGAGTATACAGATAAGAGACTCCAGACTGATTTCGAGTGTGAGTCTAAGTCCTCGTCTTTTTCAAAGGGTCGGGATGCGTAAGTATGTTGGAACTTAGTTAGAAGACTGCTTACGTCTTAGTAGCTGCATTATTGGAAATACATTTTGACAAATCAACTAACAGTAAGAGCTTTTCTGTTTCTTCTCCCTTCAACCAAAACTCAATTATCTCTTCCTCACAAATCAACTAGAGCTATTGCTTGTCTCAATTTGCTGTCCTATCTCCTATGAGTTACATTACATGAACTCCAATCCTGAAATCAAGACTAAACTTTTCGGAAGCCCGGTTCGTTAGTCAACCTTTTTGTATCATTATCCGACACTTGGACTTCTATGCAGGGGATGCCAATCTATCCAGCTATCATGATCAATATTCCAATCTTTGAGGAACCTAAGATAGTATAAATATATAGGTAACTTCAGGACTTTAGACTTTGCTCACCTACTGATGCATCTACCGGCATGCTGTATCTGCACTTATAGTTTAGGTTCTATCAAATGCTGCTGAAATAATGACATATACAATCATTTTGTGCTGTGAGTTTGTAACATCATACAGTTTTCCTTTGTGATGAAGGGAAAATAGAAGGGTGACAATTCTTGTTAATACAATGGTGAGTCATGTAGACATATCCTATGTCCTTCCCCAGTGGATCTCAAAGTATACTACATTACTAATACAAAATGCTCCTCTCCATTGCTCCACTGCAAAAATGTGGGTGGCAAGATTTGACCAAACTAGGATTTGTGATCAACCTTTGAAGGTTTCATTAAGGTATACGAGAAAAGTTGGTTTCGAAGCAAATTATTTACTACGAATTTGGTTCCTACAAAGAGTACTGCAGAAACTATGCCTGGCAGTACCATGCCAACTACCCTACTAGATAAATCATCTACTCAAACCCTATTTTCTGAAGGATTTAAAGCAAATTCAATAGAGTAGAATCAATGATTCTATAGATCGGAGTATCGGACTATATCAAGGTCTGAGTCGAGTAGTGAAGCAGATCCTTTGAGGTTTTGGATTGACAGGACACAATTAAGACAGAAGGAAATCTCTCAATAGTAAGACTTATGTATCAAATCCAAACATCATAGAAAAATTCAACAAAACCAAAATGATAAGAAACCTATGGCCAGCTACACCCTCTTAGTATGAAATTGTAAAACCACCGATCACATATGCACCCCTAAAACCGGAAATAAAGCAAAATAATCTAAATTTATCCAACTAAAATCATAACATAATAACATATCAATAAGACCAACCGCAGCCTATTGGACCCAATTGAGATCAATTGTATTTCAAAGTTTATTTGCTCTATAAGCTTTACAGTTATGAATTATGATACGTGCACATTCTTCATCCTCACTCATTAGGCTAGCAGGGAGTTTCTTAGGAATATCTGAGAATATAGAGGCCACCATATCATGCACAATTTAACAACCAAATTTTGATTATCTCAAATTGCAGAGCTGCCAAAGGAGAAAAAAAACACGGAGCACAATGAAGCAATATTATGCAAGTACCATACAGCAGCAGATAAGATAATCAACCCCATATAACACAAAGGAAAATACAGTCTCTCAGTGTTGATTACAAATTACTCTAGTAGTCATCAAAATTACCAACCTAAGAGGAGGATCCAGGAGGTGGAAGAGAAACATTGTTGAGTCGCCCCAGAACCAAAATGAGTGCTTGGGTGCCCAAATTACCTTCTCCATGAGCCTTAAGCGAAACATAAAGCTGCTGAGCAAGTGCCAACCCAGGCAAAGCAATTCCCATGTTCTGGCACTCCTTCAAACAAATCCCCAGATCTTTAACAAAGTGATTCACATAGAACCCTGGCTCCAAATCCCTCTTCAAAATCCTATGCCCATACAAATCAAGCGACTTGGAGCCTGCCGCACCCGTCGAAATTGCATCTAGCCACAACCCCACATCAAGCCCAGCTTTGTGTGCATACACCATCCCCTCCACCAACCCCACCATTGTTGAAGCAATGGTTACCTGTAGAGCATGTTAGGATCAGATTATAATCCAGAAACAGTTTAAGTATTGAAGGAAAAAAACTGCTTCGGATTTAATCTTGGCAAGCCTTGTTAAACTACAAAATACCTGTTCTTACCTGAAAAAGGTGGATTTTAGAAAAGTTAAAAGTTTGAACATTAAAAAAGATGTAATTTTGAAACTAATAACGTTCTTCCCACTTCATCCCTGCAAAACTAGTTTGATTATCAAACTTTTCTTATATAAGCTGAGAAAGTCTTTGGCCCTTAGAGGTCAACCCCTTTTCCCATTCGACCAAGAACCATCTTCGGGCCCAATCTCCTTAAATCAGAAGACAACTCAACCAGAAACTCCTTAAATCAGAAGACAACTCAGCCAGAAACATAACGGATGAGACATTTAAACCTCTTGTTTGGTCATTATAAAGGAGGAGGGAATCACGATACTCGACACTAGTGGTCTTAATGGAATAATTACAAAAGAGCCTATATAGAGAGTTCCCATGGTTGAGGAGAAGACAAGCAATGGTTTATACATTATAATTCTAGTCAGAACACTAAGCTATTTTCACATCTTGAATACTGGCTTCAGGAGATAATTGAGCTTACTCGAAACACTCAGTTCATGTACGTACAAAAACAAATATTATAATTTCCTATATAGAAGTGATTTTTTACACAAAATTATCTTAATCACTTTTTAGCAAACTCATACACACATAACATTTCTATATAATCAATAATTGAAATAATTAATTTTTAGCTGCTCATCCGAACACAATAAGCTGATTTGAACTCAAAATAAATTAATCCAAACACATACCTGGTTAGCTAGCTTGGCGAATTGACCCTTTCCGCTTCCACCCATGTAGTTGACTTTCCCCAATAGAGAAAATAACGGTGCCAATCGAAAAATTGTGGTCTCATCGCCTCCGGCGAAGATGGCGAGGGTCCCGTTCTTTGCACCGCGATCGCCTCCGGAGACGGGGGCGTCGACGGAGTGACAGTTTTTTGCAGCGGCGGCGGCGGCGATTTCGACAGCGAGGGAGGGTTCGGAGGTGGTCATGTCGACGAGGATGCCACCGGGGCGGAGGCCTGAGAGGGCGCCGGTGGTGGAGTCGAGGAGGACGGAGCGGACGTCTGAGGGGTAGCCGACGATGGAGAAGACGACGTCGGATTGGGAGGCGAGGGCGTGGGGTGAGTGGGCCTGGTGGGCCCCCAAGTCGAGGAGGGGTTGGGCCTTGGAAGGGGTGCGGTTGAAAACGGTGAGAGTGTAGCCGGCTCGGATGAGGTGGGCGCACATGGATTGGCCCATCACGCCAGTTCCTATCCACCCCACGCGAGTGTTTGATGGGCTTATGGGCTCGGCGGCGGTGGATGTGGCGGAAGCCATGAAGCAGCGGCGGGCGAGGGTGAGAGTGGGAGTGTGAGAGCGTTGGTGAAGTGTACGGAGATGGAGTAGAAGAGTGGGGAATGGCATTTCTCTTCTTATGTTTGCCACATATTATATATTATGTTATTATTTTCTTGTCCGTTTATCCATTTGTCGAGGGAGTATTGTCTAAATTGCACTTTTTCTATCCAATGTAAAACCTCCATTTTGACACATCAGCCTAATCACTTTTGGTTTGAATTTGACTGGTCAAAGAGTATTTATGTTGGTCAAACTTATATGTTGTATTTTGCATTTGTGGTATAGGTGAATAAGATGTATTTACATGTATATATGTTGTATTAAACTTATACAAAACAAAAATGATTTATCTAAAAAAAATGATTTCATTTTCCTGAGAGGATGGAGAGGTCTCAGAGGCGGAGTTCCCAGCAGCGAGCTCTAGTGAGACGGCGATGAGCTATTGTTACTTTTTCTCCCTTCGCATTTCGATAAAAGTAGCACCAAGCCACCAAGTTCCGATGAGTTTATCCTTTTCCAATTCCATCACCCAGATCCATTCATCCATGGCAATGCCATCATCTTCTTCTTCCTTCACTAGCACATCACGGCCCTGGACGCCATCGTGAACGTGAACTCCCTGTTCACCATGGTCATCTTCATCGGCCTAACCTGGAATCCAACGACCCTCAAAACAACCTCAACGCCAACCCTTCCTGCTCCCCCACCTCCGCCATCACCGGGAATCTCATCACCTTCCACTGTGCGATTGGGCGAGACTGCGTAGCGACGTGCAGTTCTGCATGATGGCGCGACACGACGGTCATGGTGCTACCTAATCTGGGTGACTGGTTTGTGGTGGTGATTGTCGTGTGAAGGAACGACGGAGCTGCTACGGCGAGATGCGGCAGTTGTGGTATAGTGGCTGGTGGTCAGAGGCAGTTCAAAGCATAGAGGTCACTCGACGAGACGGTGGCGACGAGGGAGTGGGGGTCGAGACAGTGGTTGTTGGGCTACAAGGAGTCAAGGGATGACGGCGGTGGCGAGTGGGAGATGGAGGAGAAAAGAGAGAGAGAGGGGCCATGGTGGAGAGAGAAAGAGGGAAAATGGAAAGACATTTGTTTTGTGTGAAAAGACAAATACATATACCAACCAACCGTATAAGGCAAATCTCTTTTGTATATTACCTTTGACTGGAAAAAAAAAAAAACAACTAAATTGTGAGCCATGTTGGCATTTGTATTGGTTGAGATTATTTGGTCAAACTGGTGTAAGGTTGTGCCAGTTTTTGTGCTAGTGCACCATAAAAGGCACCTTGTCGAGGGTAGTTTGAAAGGCGATGAAAATGGAATGTTTCATGATATAAAATGGCGGTGAAAATGTAAAAGGTTATAAATTGAATTACTTAAAAAATATATTATTTTATGATTAAACAAATTTAAAACATCAATGTGCTTAAATAACCCTTCAATTTACTTATATTTTTTTGTTAAGACAAAAATAAATAAATAAAAAAGTTACTAAGTTACTAAAAAGTTTGATAAAAAAAAAGTTACTAAAAAGTTTGAATTTATTGACAAAGTTTGGCAACATACTAAAAAGTTACAATGATTTCTTTTTATGTATTTGATTAAAACACTAGTTTAATTTTGATATATTATCAGTATAAAGTTTTTATAATTGTCAATTAATCACAAATCATGTGATATTAAGATATTTATAAACGGTCAACTTTTTTAATGATATGAAAATTCATGACTCATTGATAGTGTAAAAAAAATATATTTTTAATGTTGTCAACGCATACCAATGGAATCCTTAAAATAAATAATAATTATATTTGGAAAAAATGAAATTTAAAGTTAGAGAAAACATTATTTAATTATCGTACGATTACTTTAAAAAATTCACAAGTAATTATATATTTATTTAATTATTGAAACCTACAACATGGAGATGTTGTCATCTTATATTGTTCATACGTAATATATAATAGGTTAAATTAGACTTTTGAGTCTTTATCTTATTTTTTATATATTTGATTTATAATTTTATCTTTAGAAAGATTCGTTTTAATTCTTTAAGTTCCAAACATTAGCCAAAATTACTATTTTCATCACCTTTGTTAGTAACATCATCAATTTTAATGTACATGGCAAGTATAGTAATTAAGGTGATTTGGGCAGCTAAGTTGACATGCTCTCCACATGGCTATCTGTTGGAACCACGTGGAGGACCAAATTGAATCCAGATAAAAAAAATTTAAATGATCAAATAATTTTTTTTAGCCTTTCATCCCCAATAGGCTTTCTTCCCCAATGGTTCTTCTTCTTCCCCAAAGGTTTCAGCCGTCATGAATGATCCTTCTTCAATATAGTACAAAGTTGTAGATGAACAATACCTGAAACTCATTTTCACCATCAACCAGCCACTAAAACTCACCCGAAAATCACCATAGAGCCATTTATTTTTCGTTGAATCATAGATAGAGAGTAAAGAACCTTTCTTAGCATAAACCACCATATCATTCTATTTTCATTTCTCCATTCATCCTCATCACATACCTTCTCTTCCTTTTTCCAATTTTCTCTCATTTATGTTTCAAATCCATTTTGTCCAAAGTCACCACGCTCCACCGTGTTTTGACCAACAGTTGTCATGCAATTGACCTGAACTGGCTCCTTCGCATTGCACCAATCACTGGGATGGAGAAGGATCAACCATAGCTGCCTGCAACCCATAGGGAAGAAGATTCATTAGGAAGAAGACACACTGAGAAAGAATGGTTAAAAATTGATTTGGTCCTTCATCTTTTTATTTGGATTCAATTTGGTCCTTCCACATGATTTCAACAAATATTGTCGGTCTCTCACATAGAGGACGTGTCAACTCGCTTGCCCTAATAACCACTTAAGTGATATGTATGCTAACATTAACTGCATTGTCGATATGGGTGACAAAAAGAGTAATTTTGGTTAATATTTCATAGTTAGAGACTTTTAAGGATTAAATTTTTTTTTTAAATAGAGGATTAAAATGAATAAAAAAATAAGACAAAGGAAGATAAGTATAATTTAATCTATTTTAACATTATAATATAACATAGTGATTTCAAAATAAAAGTAAAAAATTATAATATAACATAGTAAACGATGCCGTTCTGAAGCCCGTCCGATTCTGATAACAATTGGCCGTGCAGACTCTGTACATTGCCCTAATTTCACGTCAATGGAGTGCGGATAAGAGTAAGATATTTCCATGGCAGCTCTGAAACTCACCTATTTCCAGGTTACATGCTACTTCCTTCCTTACTTTTTCACCATTTATTCTATCAAGTTTTGATATTTCTCCCTGAGTTTCAATTTTGAAAACTTGATATCTAAGAGTAAGTGTACACAAACACGATGTATACAAATATCTCCAAAGCTCAGGCATTTCCTTTCGCCGCCAAAATCTCTTCGCAACCCAGATGCTTCAATTCACCCCTCACCTTAAAGTTTCGATCTTTACACTTCACTTCTCATCAAAAACCCTCCCAAAACCCTATTTTGAAGAACCCCAGTTATAGATATGGAAGCTTATGCTTGTTGAACCCAGTTAACTCCTTAACTTACTTGCAGCATGGAACCTTGGAAATGGTAAAATTATCGAACCCATATAGGTCGATGCTAAAATTTGCTAGAAGATATTGTAGAGCCAGAAGTTTCTCGAGTTCTTATGCTGAAAAGCAACTTCCTTGGTTAGAATCTAATGAAGTTAAGGAATCTAAAATGGTGGAAAAAGCAAAAGCGAGTAAGGTTAGTAGCTCCATTCAGGAAGGGTCAGCAAAGAAGTCATCCTGGGAACAATCTGTTGAAAGGCTAGAGAAAGCAACAGTTCCAGAATCTAAACACTTCTTTAAGCCGGCATCATCAGCGTCAGCGGTAACATTTTCTATAAAGGGTGGTACTTCATCAGCAGCAAGTAAAGAAAGGAAGAATGGACTGGTTGAGAATGTGAGAGAGCAGAGAAGTGATTATGGTAGAAGGTATGAGAAGTTTGTTGATAATGATGAAGAAGGAGGTGGTGATGAAATGGAGGAGGCTGTTGACGATCCAAGATGGGATAACATAAAGAATAGGTTCAAGGGGATGGTGAGAGCAAAAGTTGGATCCGAAAGACCTGAGTTTCAAAGATGGAACAAGCAGGAAGATTGGGGTAGAAAGACATGGAAAGAGGCCACAGAATCCACTGTGCCTAAGATTGTTGGTGAGGGAATCTATGGGGTTGGTCCAGTTTTGGCTGCACTGTCGGCTGGACGAAGGGAATTCTATGCATTGTATGTGCAGGAAGGATTGGATTTGAGTAGCAACAATAGGAAGAAGAAGGACAAGAAAGGGTTTGAGAGAGTTTTGAAGATTGCTGAAAAGGTTGGTTTGAGTATAAAAGAAGCATCAAAACATGATCTGAATATGGTGGTCGATAACCGGCCCCATCAGGGTTTGGTTTTAGATGCTTCACCCTTAGAGATGGTGAAAATAAAGGAACTGGACCCTGTTTCTATTGAAGAAGGGAAGGGTTCCCTTTGGGTAGCCTTGGATGAGGTTACTGATCCTCAGAATTTGGGGGCAATAATTAGGTCAGCTTACTATTTTGGTGCTTCTGGTATAGTATTATGTGCCAAGAATTCGGCCCCATTGAGTGGTGTTGTGAGCAAAGCAAGTGCAGGCTCACTTGAATTGATGGAACTTAGATATTGCAGGAACATGATGCAATTTTTAGTGTCTTCGGCTGAAAATGGTTGGCGAGTTCTCGGGGGCTCTGTCTCCTCTAAGGCTATTTCTTTGGATGAGGTTGTTCCTGGTCCACCAACTATTCTTGTTTTGGGCAGCGAGGGCACTGGTTTGAGGCCTCTGGTGGAGAGATCATGTACTCAGCTAGTTAGGATTCCTGGGAACATACCTATTGACGTAAATACTAGTGAATTGGATCGTGAAGGTACAGGTTTAAATTGTGAGAGCTCTGGCAAAATGTTCCTGTCATTTTTGGCCGTGGAAAGCTTAAATGTTAGTGTTGCAGCAGGTGTTCTTCTTCATCACTTAATTGGGAAAAAGTTGGCAGATACATTGCCAGAAGCGTATAGTCAGACCGATGCAATTGAGTGAGGCTGCAGAGCCTCATTTTATTTAGAGTCTGCTCTCTCTGTGTCTCTTAATGGAGCCGTGTTTTATTTCTTTGAATACATGTGGGTTATCTTCTTCTCTCATTTGATCAAGTAATCATATTACAATCATGTTATCAAATTGGTCTGTCAAGAACTGGAGTTAGTTTTTTTGTAGTTCTACAGCTAATAATTCATTGATTCATCACATGCTTGCAATAATTGTATGATCAGAGACACTACTACACATTCTCCTGTTTAGTGTTAATTTTGAGAAGTCTATAATAATTTATAAATAGTAGCGATTCTTGACATTTTGGAAAGATATTTTGACATATAGGAATGGTATCTGAAGTATTAATGGAGCATTACCAATATTCACTCTTGGCCCTTAAAGTTATTTTCAAGCATCTTCTGCTCTATAATGGATGAGCGGATACAATATGCCACCCCAGGTGAGTTTTTACTTGCATACATCAAGCTTCTGCTCTATCAAGGATGAAGGACCCGATTTTTGTTGCTTGTGGATGCAGTAGTATTTGCATGTCAGAAGTTTAGTTATGGCCGTTTAATGATACCATTTCTTATGATTGTTTCTTGTTACAAAATTGTTTATGATGCTCCTCATCCCTCTCTGTTTATTACTTGCTGAACTGCTCTTTTAAGAGCTTCTTTTTATTTTTAACTTACAATTAGATCTTGGTGAGCATAAATTCTTGGAAGCCCTCTGAAGGAGTTCTAATTCTTCTAATGTTCCTTAGTTGGGAGTGGGCTGTGTTTGTGTATGCGAAATAGTGCATGCTTACCAGATATGGCAGCCAGAAAAATCTTTAGGGGATAGAGATGAATAATTATACAGAACGGAGACAAGAACAATGATATTCCCCATGCAATTGCCAACCATCATCAATGAATAATATGGAAAGACCAGCAACACAGCTGAAAAGCACCCCACTAGATGCCCGATAAGGGAAGTACTAGCTCCTTTCCATAAAGTGCATGCTTGCTGTGCTCTCGGAAAATATCATCTGCATTACCATAGTTTTTATTAGGTTATTACTCCGAAGACTCCTGAACTATTTAAGAATTTTTAAATAGGTTATTATATTTTATAATTTTATAATTGAGTTTTTAAACTTGTAAATAATTTGTAATTGGATCTCGTGTTTGTATTCGGGTCACTGAACTTGTAAATAATTTGTAATTAGGTCCTTGTGATATGATTTTTGAATTGTGAAGTCTTTTGATGGAACTTTACCCTAGGGATACAATAATAAATTATTTACAAGTTCAGAGACTCGATTATAAACTGAGAGTCTCAATTACAAATTATTTATAACTTTATGGACTCAATTATAAATTTACAAGAACATATTTAGAAATTCTTAAATAGTTCAGGGAGTAATTAAATCTTTTAATTATCAATTTTATAAGGACAATTTTATAATTTTGAATTTTATAACACTTCCTATAAATCAAATAACAAGTAATTATTCTGAGTCATTAATTTCTTTTTCTGCTTATATAGTTAATGATTATAGTTGATCTCATTTCATTTTATGCATATCTTCACTTCGATTTTATTATCTATGGTGATGTAAGGAGATGTGACTTGTTATTAGTGCTAATTAGCATTATTCCAACGATTTTGCTAACCATTGGCAAGAGGCAACAATTAAAGAATAAAAAAATTTAAGTTTTTATAGAAAAACTAATTTTTTTTTTTTATGATATAGAGTTTAGGTAAGTTGGATGATCATAGAGGCTCAACAAAGTCAAGACAAGTCTTACAACTCAAAGAATGCCTACCAATGAGGTCTTCACTTGGCAGTGAAATTCGAACTTACATCCTTATGACATATGAGTCGTATCCTTGTAAACTGGATCAACTTTCGTTAGCTTAATACATCATTTCTTAGTCTTATAAGTACACTACTTTAACTTTCCAACATTATTTCTTAACCATTACTTAAGGGTCATTCTTCAAAAATCATTCTTCTTTTGTTATTACTAAAAATCAGTGAGGTCAAATTGTTGCTGAGTTAGCATATAATAAAGTCAAGGACCGGTAGGTTGGAAATTGGAATATACTAGTATTTCCCAGCATAGGTTGGCAATAAATTGCAATGGGCCACATGATGAGTGGCATTCCATTTGAACATCGAAAGCAAAAGCTGGCAGAACCATGTGAGTAAGGTGGAGGCAGTCATGGAAAGAAAACCAAAAAAAATATGGTCCATCTCCATGCCTTATCATCTCTCTTGATGTTTACAAAGACAATGACAATCTTTTGTGATGCCACCCGGAGTTAGAAATCCAACTTAATTTTGACAAGTGTTATATACTTCCCTTATTGTTGCTAATTTTAATTGGGAAATCCTAATCAGTATCATTAAGCACAGTTAATAAATTAAAAATAGAATGTTTATATTGAAAAGTGATGTGTTTAATAAATTGAAAGCTTAAAAATATGCTTCCTATTATAAAATTTTTATTTTTTAACTTCTTAATCAATATTCTAAGAGCAATGTGTTAGCAAGAACTTTTTCTATTCAATAAAACACATCATTTCTAATACATCCAGACCAATGCTTCTGTTATCACGTAATATTGGACAAACGCTATTTTCTTCTAATCAGCCATGTTTTATTGTTTCAATTACAGTCTTCGATTTGGATTCTCTATTGAGTCTTGAAAAATAGAAATATGCTACATGGATTCCCACATGTGCATTCCTTAGAATCAAATTACAAGACCAGATCAAATCTTTTTTCTTTTTTGGTTATTAAACTCCACCATTGGCATATTACTAATTGTCATCGGTCCTAAATACTACGTCATGTTACGATTGATTAAAATTTAAGTCTCAACATGCTGGACGCTTTCTAATGTCATCTGGTCAATATATTCTACTTAAAACAATAATATTTTATAGGATTTTTTTAACAATGACGAGGTAAGTATAATCGTACATATAAATCCTTTAATTTGTAACCATTATTTTTAAACTTAATGATCATGTAATAGAACATAGTATATTCGAAAGTTGCCCCATTAGGAGGCCAATTTTGTATCCTTTTTTTTATATATATATTTAAGAGAGACTTATAAGAGGCCTTATTATAAGGAGAAGAAGAGAGGGAAATCGAAAAATGGTGAAACACGTTGCGAGAGTTTGAATTCATATACTCATAGTCATAATTTATGTTTTATAACTTAACCTACATCCCTCCATCTTTTGTTTGGGGCAAATTGTGTTTTAGGTGCAATTATGCGCAATAATAGCATGACATTCTATAAATTGTACCCTAAACTTAAAAGACAAAACTAGAGGTAAGTCATCCAGTTAATTTGAGATGTGTTGGATGCCAGGATTTGAGTGCAATATATTCTCCGAGAAGGAAATCATAAATTTTATGCATTTTAAATTAATAATTATCAACTTTTCACGTTATTATCTTCTAAAATATACTTATATGTACATCTTTATCGATAATGAGAAAGTTGCATGTAAGTAACGATAACCCAAAAGTGATTGGAAAAGGCATGTAAGAATTGTGAAATGAATGATTGTCATGGTACAGTGTAATAAAAAAAACATGAAAAGCGACATAGAAAATCAATGATTCGGATCTTAAGAAAGGCATCTTCTTTCTTCGGTGATGACTCCGAATACGCACGTGACATCTTGCACGCTGCCATTCTTCCTGTTCTTTCTACCTATGAATAACAACCAATTTAACGGTCTCTCCCCCTCTTAGTCACTATTTTAATACACAAAATTTAAAATAAAAAATATAGTAAATTCAAAATTTCCCTTTTCTATTTTTGAAACCACACATACATCAAATAAAGATATTATTTTATAAGATATTTTTAGGTGATCGCAGTAACATATGTTGATACTCTATGCCATATTAGTTATATGAGCCATTATATTGCCTCCCATTTTAATTATATTTTTAATGCAATAGCTGATATGAAACTTATTTAATTATATAGAGTAAAATAGATTTCTTTCTCTAGAAGATATGGAGAATTTACAATAAAACAAAAGTGATGTGTTGTTATTCTCTAATAGAAATATAACATGTGCCTTATTTTTTAAGTTTTCGTTGATGAGCTGTAAAAAAATAATACATAGTTATGCTTTTATTTAAAGAAACAAAATAAATACCTTAATTTTATCCTTTTTTATAATATAACTAAGGGATTTGTTAATGTACACCCACCCATTCCTCAGAAGGTGTACGTTAGCAAGTTATAACTAAAAAATTATAAAATACACTCGAATGTGTTACTTGCTAACGTACATATTCTAAAAAAATGGGTGAGTATGGATTTGTTAATGTATACCCACCCTTTTTTTCTTAAAAAAAGAGCACACTAACAAGTTATAACTAAAAAATTGTCAAATACACCTGAACGTGTAACTTTGTAACAGACATTCATAATTGATCGACAATGTTAAAAAATATTTTCATTGACAATACATAACAATTAAATCCTAATTAAAATCTTACCTAAGAAAACTTTTGAAGGAAAAGTAATTTTGTTTTAAAAATGAATCAAAACCATATATGCAGCACGTAAACTTTAAATAATTTTTAATATAGCAATATATCAAATAAGGTTTATTGATTAAAATTAGGGATTGATTACTCGGTGAAGTGAAAAACAGCGGCAACCCAATCCAAACTCGAATGCAAAACAAAGCCAAGCCAAGCCAAGCTGTGTTTTGCAAATATAAAATTAGGCGCTCTTTGGATCATAAACTCTCTTTCGTTTTTTGTGTGTGTGTGTTTCTCTCTCAACTCAACGTTGGCCATGGCCATCTGAGACAAACACAGAGACACATACGTTAGTGTTCCAAACCCAGAGACACAACAGAGAGAGGTTAAACTTACACACACCCCCACAATGCTTTCGCTGCAGTCTCTGGACTTGTTCCTCTTCTCTCTCAGCAGGATCCTTTGTACTCCAATCGCAGTTTTCATTCAGATCCAGGTTTCCCACTTCTATCTCTTCCTTTTTTCGATCCATCACTTTATTATCTCTCATACCCATCAATAAAAAGTTTTTCTTTCCCCCTTTTTTTGTAATTCCGTGGGGTTGTTCCACAAAAATGAGCTTAAGTCCTTTGTTTGGCTGGGAATTCAGTGTAGCTGCTATAGTCCTTTGAAAGAAAAAGGTTTCAATTATTATTGTTTTGTGCCTTGCCGTTGTGGCGGTGTTAGATTCTAGAAGTACATTTATGAATGAAGTTTTGTTCAAATGTTGGATAGTATTCTCTTTCTATCATCTGGTGACTTGTAGTGTTTTGTGAATACAATTTGAACTTGTTTCTTTTCACTATCATATGCCAATTTGATTCCCCTTGCACTTGGATTATGATTGATTTTGGACAGTAAAAAATGTTTTTTTTTTTTTTTTGGTATAAAGGAGGTTTAAGACCTGGTGTGGAGAGGGGGGGTAAGGTAGACTTAAATGGTGGCCTCAGTGGCATATAGCTAAAGCTCTTAGGGGGTCAATTATGCTTTTGGTTTAGAGTACATCTACCTATACATACTTACACATTACCTCACATCTGAGGATTTTCACGGTTTCCATTGTTGATTAATGGTCCGGCATTATTTTATGCACAATTCTTATACTATGATTCTGCTACATATCCCAAGATGTGAGGTGATGTGTGTCTTTCAGATGTACAAGAAGCATTTTTATTTTGTTTAACAACTTGGGGAAATTGGAAAGTCATGAGTTTAAGTTTCTTCCTAGATTGCTATTGGTATGGATTGCTGCTGCCACAAAGTGGATTGAATGGTTTAGTTCTGGCTTGAGAAACGGTGACTTAGTTTGGCTTCATAGGATGTGGATGGTATTCAACTATACTTGAATGCATGACATTTAGCTGTACAATCTCTACTTTTTCCCAGGAACCTTTTCACTGATTTTATTCTTGAATTACGATAATTGAGGCATTAGCTTGCTAGGTTGCTTCCTATATGTCATGTTCACAGATTTACCATCCATAATCCCTGTAGTTGAGATATCTGGTAGGCTTTGAATCACATGTAGAATATATACTTGTAACACAAGCAACATTGTAGAAATAGAAAGTTCTACATTGTTGAAAGAGCTTTTCCTCTTGGTTGCATATCACACTGAAGTTGTGAAATTGCATGTTTATTGTGTGAAATGGATTTAATGAAGGAAGTAATGCAACCTTAAGTATCAGAATACAGGCTTAGTATATTAATGGCAGGCTTAAGCGATGATATAGTCATATAGCTTTTGCCTTTCAATTGAATCATTGCATGATAATTATTTACATAAGTTTCCTTGAAATCTTCTGTTGTATTCATCCCCCTTTGTTGTTCAAGAGAAAATCTATCATATTACCATGTCATAAAAACCTGAATTTTATGTTTGCTCTGCAGGGATGTATGATTTGCTTAGTACTTGCTCTTGGGTGGGCTCTTGCTGCTTATGTGAGGTACTTTTTGATGTCTGAGTTAGGAAACACTTCATATAGATCAGAAATTTACAGCACTTTTCCCTTTACAGGAACAGAGAGATAAAACAAATGACTGATGCTATGAAGAATGGCAATAGCTTTTCTTTCCTTAGTCATGACATCAATGAACTTGAGCACTCCAATCAGGTCAATCTCCCAAGAGTAACAGTAATTATGCCCCTAAAAGGGTTCGGAGAACACAATCTCCATAATTGGAGGAGTCAGGTGAGAACTTATAGGATACGTGCCACTGGAACTTTTTTGAGGGTGCTATGCTTTCTGAAACTACCTTTTTTAAGGTTTTTCTATGGTGCTTTCTTGGTTCTTTCATGAATGTTGCATTATCATGCTTTCTCTTGCATTTCCCAAGACTTTTAAATAAGTTGATTGATTTCTTGCCTCTTGTCATTGTGAGTATACTATTACTTATTCATTTTGCTGTATAATAAATAATAATTGGCTCTAAATTGTAATGTTTGAATATCTTTTTCAGCTAATACTTGGGGTTTATTTTGTTTGCCATTATTGTACCATTTTGTTTTTTGTTTTTTGTTTTTTGGTCTGTTCTTTTAATAAAAATAAATTTGGTTCATTGTGATTCTTTTTTTTTTTTTCAAATGCAGATAACATCTCTTTATGGTGGCCCTATAGAATTTCTTTTTGTGGTAGAAAGTACAGAGGATCCTGCTTTCCATGCTGTATCACGACTAATATTAGAATTTGAGGTATACGTAAGTCCACAAAATCTTCTTTAAACCTTCTTTTGACATTCATGTTTGTAATTATTTTGTATGAACTCTTGCAACCTTAAACTCATTTCATTTTTCTCCCTGTTATCATTCTGGAACCTGTGAAACTTCCATTTTGAGGCTTGATTCTGTCGCTTTGGTGTCCTTGCATGAATCTATTGCAGCTTTTGGCTGTATCTGATAATCTTCTTTGCATCTCACTAAATTGGATGCCTGTTGGATATATGCAGGATTATGTTGATGCTAAGGTCATTGTGGCTGGTTTGTCAACAACTTGTAGTCAAAAAATTCACAATCAATTGGTATGGGATTTTCTTAATATATATTTTGGTAGTCTATGCAAAGTAGGGTCAGGGTCCATCCTGTATTGAGAACTTTAGGCTTATATTTCTTACATTTATTTGAAGTCAATTTAAATATATCTTGAAAATTTGAAATTGGTGATAATCTTAGTAGTTTCATTGACTAGTTGTTGGAAGCATCTCCTCTATATAACACTTACTAGGCAAAGAAAAATACATGTGTGAAGGACCTGCTTTAACTTATTGATATTGAAATTTTGGGACATTTTATTCTTGTTGATTTGTTAGGTTGTTCTTGCTCTGATGCATTTTACCAACTACACTAATATTACTTTGTATTGGCACCCGGGTAGGTTGGAGTGGAGAAAATGCATAAAGACAGCAAGTATGTACTGTTTTTGGACGATGATGTTAGGGTACATCCTGGATCAATAGGAGCACTCACTCGCGAGATGGAAAAGAAACCTGAGGTATAACCTAAATTTTTCCTTGTTATTCTTCTTTAAAGATTTTAATTAGAATAATTATGGTTCCACTTGCCTAAATTATTTGATTATCATTATGGTCTTAACTGTTTTGATGCTTAACAGATATTTATTCAAACTGGATACCCTCTTGACCTTCCATCTGGAAGTCTGGGGAGTTATTGCATCTATGAATACCATATGGTACACAACTACCTCTGGCTTTCTATCTCCAATCTCTATAGCCCCTGTCTGTGTATTAGATTGTGTGTTCTTTAACTTTTATTTTCCATTTGTTTTGAATTTAAACCTATAGATGAAGCTTAGCTAATTGAATTCGAACTCACTGAGAATTCATTAGATAAATTTTCATTTATGCTTTTGATAATATATCATAATATTTAATTGTAACTCTTTACCTCATTTGTTCTTAATCCTTTTCTTTTTTGTTAACAGCCTTGTTCAATGGGCTTTGCCACTGGAGGAAAAACATTCTTTCTGTGGGGAGGGTGCATGATGGCAAGTAGCTTCTAACAAAATTTTTTTTTTCGCTTGATGCTTTGAAAAAACTTACATTCTGACTATTTAGTTTTCCCCAGATGCATGCTGACGACTTTAGGCAAGATCGTTATGGTCTAGTCTCAGGACTTAAAAATGGTGGATATTCTGATGATATGACTCTTGCAGCCATAGCAGGTACATCTTTGGTTCTCTTATTAAGCTTTTTGATGTAAACACATTGATCATCATATATAACAATTAACAGCTTTATCAGCATTGCTCATTAAAAATAATGATGAATTGATTATTGATCCATAAAGTAGCTTATTCTTTGTTGTAAGGTTTGACAATCTTAAAAGAATTTTCTTGTAGTTGTTTGATGCTTATTCATGCACAATATGCAGAATCTTATATTCTGGTAGTTTTGGTTTGGGTAATATTTTCTTCAGTAAACTAATTGTTCCAAAGACTGGTCCATATTTTGTTTTTCAGACAACTTCTTTTAATAAAAAATTTCATCTCTGATATTTGTGATTGGTTTGAGAAAGAAATGCAACAAGCTTCCGGTGATTCAACTAGAATAGACTTACTTTATTGCTATATATTTAAATTTTTTTCTAGTCTTACATTCCTGTTTATTATGCTGTTCTAATTATAGGGAAAAGATGGAAAAGAATGAGAAAAGAGAGAATGTATATTTTTTTATTAATAAGAATGTGATGTTTAATACAAACCATCAACACTCCCATTTATATTAATAATAATCTAGGTTAAGTAGTAGTGTAGTGTGATTATTGCAAGCCTAGCCCGATAAGATCACTAACACGATAAGACTTGGATGGGACCAAAAAGGGTATTATATACTAGGCAGAATAAAGGAAAGCCAAATGAAGGAAGAATAAAGGGAAGATAAAGCAGTTAGAAGCAGTTCAAGCAGTTAGATTAGTTATATGGGGGATCAAAGATAGGAGCAGGAGGATAGCTTAAACAGGGGGAAACATAACAAGAGGGGAATTCAGATTTGTTAGTTTTGGAAACTGAGCATTAGCTCAGCTTTAAAATCCCTTTGTTGAAGGGTAAACCCTTGGAAGGAGCTCTTTCTCCTGTTCTGTTCAGATTCAATCAATCACAGTAGATTAGTTCTCTTCCTTTCTCTTTTCTATAGACTTCTTAACTTCTCTTTCCTGTGTTCGTAACAGACTCCTAAAACAATAACCTAATATTCTAACAATTACTATCATATTGTATCTGACAGGGGCTCAAAAAAGGCTCATTAGTTCTCCTCCAGTTGCTGTCTTTCCTCATCCCCTTGCAAGTGATCTTAATTTTGGAAGGTTTGTGTGATGCTGTGATTATTACTCATCTGAAATGTAAGTTTCTTTGCATATTCAGTGTTTTAATTTTTTTATCATGTGCAGGTACTGGAATTACTTGAGGAAACAAACGTTCGTTTTGGAGTCGTACTTAACGAATGTTAACTGGATGATGAACCGCGCATTGTTTACTACCCACTGTTATTTTTCATGGGGATTTGTTGCTCCATATTTAATGGCATTGATTCATGTTGCGGCAGCATTAAGATTTTACAATAAGGCGTCCTCACTTGAAGATATGCCCTACACTTATGATGGTGAGCACACTACTTTTCCTTTTTAGGTAGGTTGTTTGTCTTGATACATGGGTAAGCAAATTGGCTGGATTCTGATGCCGAATGAGGGTTATTGTTCAACTTGTTTGCAGTGTAAGAAGCTCTCTGTTCAAGATGATGCTCTCTGGTTTTATATCCAAAATTGTAAATTGTTGATTTCTTTAAGGAAGGAATAGCACTTGTGTGGATTATTTTGTTATATGGAATTTGTAACCATACTTATATAAGCACTTTGTAAGAAGTTTATTTATGTTGTTATTTCATTACTGTCTTACCCTGTGGGATATTAAAATAAAACAGAGAAATCAGGTCTAGTTGTTGACTGTGATCTTATTGCTGGATTATTTGATTCAATAATGCAATGAGATGACATATGGAATTTAAATCCAACAATAGCATTCTCTTACCCATACCCATTGTTATAAGTTACATTTCTGCTACTGACACCCATGTATTTACAATGAATAGACAAGGCTTGTGAAAAGGAAAACAAAAATGGGAGAACTGTGTTATTGAGATGAACTTTCCTTAAGTTTTACGTTTTCAGTTGTTGCATTTTGATATATCCCTTTTCCCAGGGTTATTACTGGTGGCCATCCTAACCATATGCACTCTTATCGAGCTTCTTTCAATGTGGAACTTGACAAGGATAGAAGTTCAATTGTGCAACATGTTGTCTCCAGAGGCACCTCAACTTTCTCTCGCGTCTTATAACTGGTGTCTTGTAAGTATTTCTACTTGCTTGCTGTGGATAGATTTGAGTAACGTTTATCCTGGATGTATTGTACATTACTACTGTAGTATTGCTTGCTTGCTGTGGATAGATCTGAGTAACGTTTATCCTGGATGTATTGTACATTACTACTGTAGTATTGAGTCCTTAGTAAATCTTTATCAGCCCTGTATGCCAATTTTGTGTAGGTAATAATGATAAATCAAGGTTAACAGTGATCTTGATTCTTTCAGACTATAATATTCTAAATATTGATTAAAAAACATAATTTTACATTGAGCCAAATTTGATAGAAAAACAGGCAAGCGTGAAGAATTGGCATAGGTAAGTACATGGGATACTGATAGGAACTGGTTCAGAATAGCTAGGAAATAGCAAGAAAACGGTAGGAAAATGACTGTTATTGATAGTACTCAGAATACAAGAACTATCCTAGGCTCTTCGAGAGACCTCTCTCTCCCTTTCTACAACTCTGAACTCTCTAATCAATTGCCTACCTAGCTTTCCCTCCCCTGGCTCTATTTATAGATGGCTAACACCCCTAACTAACTATAACTGCTTTATTACAAGGCGTAACAACTAGAGGCCCACTCTTATTATCCTAATTAGCGCCCATACCTATCAGATACCTGACACAACAAGGATTGACATAAACATGTTGAACTATAAGATCAAGTATTATTAGATTTTGGGCCTAACTCAATCCCAAAAACTAGCTCATAGGATGAGGATTGTCCATTACTTATAAGCTTTTATTAGACACTACCTCTAGTCAATGTGGGACTTGGGTTTTTCCCAATACATCCCCTCACGCCCAGCACTATTGGGGCTTGGTGCGTGGATAACATGGTGGGTGACCCAACAATGGATCTAGGATAGCTCTGATACCATGTAAGAATGTTAGAGTAAGACTACCTTACTCTAACATGTATAAAATAGAGAAAGTAATGCATGGACTTGTGTGGATATAAATATAATATTGTGCCAAGGGATGTGAAAAATGCCTGATTACTAGTTGGTAATAAGAAAGTGGTTTCTTTCAAGCAGGTATTCATTGCAATGGTGGTGGATAACTTTCTATACACTATATCTGCGGTTCGTTCTCATTTTTCTCAATCTATCAACTGGTCTGGTATTCGGTACTATTTGAAAAATGGAAAAATTATCAAGGTAAATTGGTCAAGGCTTTATGTCATCTCTGACTTCCTTATTGGAGCAGATGCAGAATTGTCTGTAGTTCTGTATAGACAAGATGAACTATTGCAGCTGTTTTCTCAACCAAAATGTATTTGTTTGTATATACTATGCAGATTGAAAGAACTCAAAGAAGCAACGATATGGATCCAGTTTTCACAGACTTGGGAGGAAAACATTTATACGGCAAGAAAGGGTTGCCTACCAGAGGTTCATTCCTCAGTTCATTGTCAAGAAGTTTGGCACAATGGCATCAACCCAAGAAATTTGATAACTAGGAAATGGCTTGATTCAGCCATCAAATTCTGTCTCTTCTCTCAGTCTTATCACCTCACTTGGGAAGCATGGTATTGGTAGATCAATAGGTCTTATTTATTGTTTGGTGCATTCATGATTCATAACTAGGAAATTTGATAATTAGGAAAGGGCTTGATTCAGCCATCAAATTCTGTCTCTTATTGCCTCACTTGGGAAGCATGGGTGTTGGTAGATCAATTGGTCTTATTTATTGTTTGGTGCTTGCATAATTGATTGATTTTAGTGTGATAGAATCCTAGTTGCATTTTTTTTCATTACCCATTCAATCCCTATGATTTTTCAGTCCAAGCCTTCCCCTTGGGGTAGATTTTGTAATTGTAACAGTTCGGTGATGTAATTTATGTGATACTGTAATCAAGAGTTACAATATTTTTTTACAGGTCATTCACATTCATTTTTAATTTCCATCTCTCCTTCACACAGCACACATTACCGGCTCACTCCAAGGATCATAGTTTCATTTTCCATTTTTGTACTATGGACTTAACTTTCATGAATTAAGTCCCTATTCATACAAGTTTTATTGTGTCACAAATCATTATATGAAAACTTTTTAGAAGATAAGGCAAAATTTCAGGACTAACTTCAAGATCTTGCGGATTTGGGAAGAAAAGTCTCGGCGAATGAAAAAGCATATCAGTTTAGCAAAAAGAGAAGGGAAAGAAGGCTTGATTAAGATTTATCTGCTCATCCATAAAGCTTGAATATGATAAAAAAATATATTTATAACAATACATTTATATAGCATCTCACATTGATATAATTTAAGATTAAAAGTAATGTTCACCCTATTTGATTCATGTAAAATAAAGGTTTGTTGTCTCCAACAATTGATTCAAGTAAAGCATTCTTCAGAAAAAGAAAATTGTGTACATCATGCGACAACATGAAACAACTAAAACTTGAAGCTGCCTAATCTTCAACTTGATAGGAAGGCTAACAATTGGCAACATTAATCGGATAGTCCTACTCCTGCTCATGCTGATGCATGTCTCCACTAGTAGAACATGGATTAGTACCATGCAAAAGAAATAAAGGCAGGACAAAATTCCATAAAGTCTTTGGTTTCACACTGAGGCCAAGCTGTAATGCTATTACACATTTTTCAAGAAGCTCTCTATTTTTTCTTATATATATTCCAATTTCCACCGAAAGTCATATAACCTTGGCATCAAATTATTCATCAGGAATAGAATAAAGCAATGAACAAAAGAATCCATAGGCCATAGCAACAAAAACTTTCTCCACCATTGCCTTTATCTCATTAACAACCCAACCGGTCCCAAGTGAAAAAGAGAAAGCAACAAGATAAACATAGAAGATGGGGTGCTGCTTCCGTGGCTCCACAACTATGCCTTCCATTGAAACCTCAAAACCTGTGGCTGTTGAAGAATACTCACAACCCAAAACTCTCAAAGAAGAAGTTCTTATACACATACCAGGATGCAAGGTTCATCTGATGGATGAAGGAGAAGCTATTGAACTTGCTCAAGGCCACTTCATAATCATCAAAACCATGGATGAGAATGTGTCTCTTGCTACAATCATAAAAGTTGATGATCTTCAATGGCCTTTGACAAAAGATGAGCCAGTAGTGAAGCTCAATGCTCTCCATTATCTGTTTTCTTTACCTGTGAAAGATGGTGAGCCTCTTAGCTATGGTGTCACCTTTTCAGAAGAGAGTTTTGGAAGTTTGAGTTTGCTGGATTTGTTTCTGAAGGATCACTGTTGCTTTTCTGGTTTGAAGTTGAGTAAGAAGAATGATCTTGATTGGAAGGAGTTTGCTCCAAGGGTTGAAAATTACAATAATTTTTTGGCTAAGGCAATTGCAGAAGGGACTGGTCAGATTGTGAAGGGTATCTTCATCTGCAGCAATGCTTACACCAACAAGGTTTAGTTCTCTTGTTGAATTAGTGGATCAATTTAGTGCTTTCCTTTTGCCATTCACCTCTTATGTTGTGATGAAGCATGAAACTTGTAATTTACTTAAGCTAGAAAATGCATGAAATGTATGTGACTTTGGTAGCAAGAATGATAATGTTGAACAGAAGGAAAATAAGAAAGACAACTAAAATGCTATTTGAAAAGTATAGCACTAAATTGTTGTAATTTTCTTTGTATCCAAAACTTCTTGGGGGGTAAATCAGGTTCAAAAAGGAGGAGAAGAAATCCTAGATAGTTCTGCCGATGCGAAAAATGGTGTCGTGGCCAGAGAAAGTATGAGCAACAAGAATGCTGATGACTCAAAAAAGAACAAGATTAATAAAAACCTCAAACGGTATTCAAAATTGACACTTGGTGAAAATCATTATGTTCTATTATGTTATGACTTACTACTAAATATCTTTTGTGTTTGCAATCTAGTGTGAGAAAGCTGTCCAAGATGACTGAGAAGTTAAGCAAATCTTTACTTAATGGTGTTGGTATAGTTAGTGGAACAGTGATGGCCCCTTTGGTTAAATCTCAACCAGGAAAGGCATTCCTAAGAATGCTTCCTGGAGAGGTGCTGTTGGCTTCCCTTGATGCAGTGAGTAAGTAAAACCAATTCAAAGAATTTATAAGTTTAGCATTTATCCTCAACTTATGGACAACCAGACTGCAAACTTTCTATGTTCTAATTAATAATCTATTTCTTTCAAATAGCAGCACCATCTTGACTTTCTCTTCTCATGCTGCAGACAAGGTTCTTGATGCAGCTGAAGCTGCTGAGAAACAAACTCTTTCTGCCACCTCCAAAGCCACATCCAGAATCGTTTCTAAAAGGTTAAGGCAGGACCCTTCTTGAACAACATAGCAGAAAGTTATAGTAGGACCTCATTATAATTGATGCATTAGAATGAAATGAACACAATTTGTTTGGATTAGTTTATTTTGTATTTAAACTTTAAACTTTAAAGTAGCTTATATCAGAGAAAAAAACCGACTCCTAAAGTTTAAGCAAATCCAAATATTATGGTCTATTTGCTTTTTCTACTTTTCTGTTTGGTTTCACTGTTTCATGTACAAATATTTAAAAATAGGAAATGAAAACAAGAAACTAGAAACAAAGCAAACAGCCCTTAACATGCGAATGCACAATGGCTATGGCACTCAAGTGGCACCAGCCCCTGCATGTAGAATTATCCCTTATTAGAAATCTCATATAGCCAAAACAAGTGTCAGAAATATTGAAATCTTGAGTGGAATTCAGTTAGTGGTTGCTAACAAATATGCATTGTTTATCAATATATTTTTACATATAACTTCATCCGTCTTATTCCTTGGTCAACATGCAGGTTTGGAGAAAATGCGGGGGAAGCTACTGAGCATGTGTTTGCAACTGCGGGACATGCTGCTAACACTGCTTGGAATGTCTTTAAGATACGGAAGGCCATCAATCCAGCTTCTTCAGCAACCACTGGAGTACTGAAAAATGCTGCCAAGAGTAAAAGTTTCAAATATTAATTGTGTTTGTTTGTCAATCACAATATGTAGTGGAAATAGTACCTGTATTATTCATTTCTACCTTGTATTTTGGCCCTATAATTGGGCCAATGTAATTCTCCCCGCAATAGACAAGGAGTAATGGAGTATACTTTCCAATTAGCACGACAATATTTCACCTTGTTAACCAGAAAATGACAATCTGATCTATCAACCCCTTGATGCAGCAATAATACACCTGCATACTTCCCAAAGTCGCTAGTCATGGAAATTTTGAGTTGGTTACCAATTACTATGTATTTTTTGGTAGGTATCTCAGACTGAGATGTGAGACTAATCCTTGGACCAACGTATTTCCGTAAGTTTTGGTCTTGAAACAAGATCATCCACTTCCACTACAACCAACCATTGTTGGGTGACGATTACTAAGTTTAGTAACTTTTGTTATGCCACAAATTTCAAGTTAGAAAGGATTTGAACTTCAAGAAAACTCACTTTTTCACTTAAGCTAAAGTTGAAGCAATATATCTTCTTGAGTTAGCTCAATTGGTTAAGATTGCGGGACAAGCATTGCGAGTGCACAGATTCAAATTCCCGCAATGCACTCTACCCATTTTCCTTTCCATTCTCTCATCACCTCATCCCTTATATAGAAAAGTTATTTGGACATCTTAATATCAAACCAGACACCCTATAGACACCGTAGTCATGGAAGTCTGCATTTTATTGGGTTGAGTGGAAAAAATTAAGAGAAAAATTAAAAAGTAATGTGAATGATATATTTATACGGTATTGGTGTACATTTAAATTGTACAAATAACACACCTCTCCCCTATTTATATAAGACCTCTTATTGGGGAAAAAAAGTTTGAAGTAATCTAAGATTTCATTGATGACTTCTACTTGTAAAATTGAAGCCTCTCTTACTAATATTATGATTTATTTAAGCGTCTATATAAAAGATATTATATGAAAGAAATTTATATCATAAGCTTAAGTAATGTTTTGGTCCCTATACGTGACACTGATTTTCAATTTGGTCCCTATACATAAAAAGTTATCAATTTAGTCCCTATACGTGACACTGATTTTCAATTTGGTCCCTATACGTGACACTGATTATCAATTTGGTCCCTATACGTGACACTGGTTTTCAATTTGGTCCTCACCGCTAATTGGTCCCTATATAAGAGTGACCAAATTGCAAATTATTATCACATGTAGGGATCAAATTGAAAATAATTGTCACATGTAAGGACCGATTTCAATTTTTTTTTGTTGAATTGGTCCCTACATGTGACAATAATTTGTAATTTGATCCTCTTATATCGGGACCAATTAGCGGTGAGGACCAAATTAAAAACCAGTGTCACGTATAGGGACCAAATTGATAACTTTTTATATATAGGGACCAAATTGAAAATCAGTGTCACGTATAAGTACCAAAACATTACTTTAACCTAAATTAAATTATTCGGAGAATATTACGTGAAACGACACTGTTGAGTCCCTTCAAAACTGCCTCTCATCGTGGGAGGATGCTATGGAAAAAGGAAAATATTTTTCTTATATGTGAGTATGGAAACAAGGGTTGTAGAGTTGTATGATTGATAGAGATGGAAGAAGGAGAAGGGAAGCTCAGCATTTACAGAGCTGCAAGGAGCATAAAGCGAAGAGACAACAGTTTGTACAATGCATTGAGATCAATTTACGAAGACTCAATCTTTGTTGGTGAGATCTCTCAGCTATGGCCTCAGCTCCCTCTTCTCGCCAACCTTCGCTGCGGCCTCTGGTATTCTTCCAAATTCCATTCCACTTGTTACTTCAAATCCACCGATGGCCACACCAACAACTGCTCCTTCAACACCTCTCGCCTCAACCTCCATGTCGCTCACCTTGCTGGTACCATTCAACTACTCCTTTTATTTCATTGCAATTGCATACAGTCACATACAATGCTCTTTTTAGAATAAAAAGATGAAATTTTTATGTTTTGATTTTGAACTAATTGGAGATAGGAAAAATGGGTTTTATTTTTTGGGGTTCAATATGAGGAATTTGTGTGAAAGTGGATTGCCTTTTGTTTGAAATGCTCATCTGGGTCGCCCTTATTTGACGGTAATTGTGTGGTAGGACAGAAGGGATTGTATGTGATAGCTGACTCCATTCAACCTCTCTATTTTCATTGCATAATGGTTTTTGGAAGGGAAAAAAGATCAAATTTTTATGTTTGAATTTCGATGATAATTTGGTAGGACAGAAGGGTAGGTGTATGATATTTGACTCCATTCAACCTCTCTATTTTCATTGCATAATGGTTTTTGGAAAAAAAAAAGGGATTAAATTTAATGTTTGAATTTTGATGATAATTGGGTAGGACAGAAGGGTGGGTGCATGATAGTTGATTCCACTCGAAGAGGAAAGCGCTTTCCTGATAGCATGTCAAAAACTATACCCATTTGGACGTGTGTCTTGAATCGGGCCATTCGCGATTTCAGGAAGGAGTTTCATGATGCCAATGCTGATGCATCATCACTCAAGGGGGTAAGTAGCACTACCACTACCACTAGCACATGAAGTGGTTAACATTAAAGTGAGAGTGATAGCATTCTGCTTATTCATGATTGAAATAGTATTGCATAATTTCTCTTGTAATTTTGGTTTGGTGTGTTGCCTTCATAAAGCAGGATTCTAATGGTTGTGATGAACACACTGCGGTTACAAGAGATGTCTCTTTTGATTGGGATTGCTCCTTGCATCTCCCCCTGTGGGTTTCCGAAACAGAAAAGGCTTTGATTGAGGAGCAATTAGAACAATGGACCGAACTACTAAAAACAAGCGGAGCTGATATTGCTTCTCTTGCTGCGTGCTTGAAGAAACCCTTACGCCCTCTCTGGGTTTCGCAGAAAACTGTCATATGGTTAAATGAAGTACCTGACCATGATTCCTGGGATTTCACACCCATCATACTTGTGTCTGCATCTTCGTCAACTGGTGTAAGCCAGCATAGGACTACCTCTGAGTTTAGCTGGAATTACATACCAGGTGCTGGAGATGATGAAGAAAGCTGGGCCAGGGGTTTGTCTCCCAGTCTCTTCTGGAATCATGTTTATGATCTTATAAACTCAGGTCCTGATGTGTGTAACCAGAAGGTCTCAGATATAGTTGAAAAGAGTAGAGTATATCGTGCTTATAGAGGGGAAAGTGCAGTTCAGATCAGAGCTAAACCCCTCAAATCAGGTTGTCTTTCGCATAAAGAACCATCAGTTACTGCTGATATTTCAAACATCAAAATTGACACCGAATCTTCTGAGGATTTGGCTATATCTTGGTTGGGTTCAACTAGTGTGGCAGTTGGCACATCTCAAATTGGTATGCTGATTAATTGATGCCCTTCTACAACCCTTTGGTGCATTTCTTTGGAAGATACCCAGTATTCTCTATATAATTACATTTTTTTGAAACGGTAGATCTGTGAAATGAAAATATATTGTCACATTTATAAATCCTTTGAAAATTTTGTAGTACAGACATATTTCTGTTGCCTTGTTCTCCAATCTACTTCTGATTAGCAACATTGTAGAGCAGTAGTTTGTTTTCTACAATGTTTCTGTGGCTGAGTTTTGAATGTCCATGCTCGTTGCAGCTGCAGACGTGGCTGATGTTGATTGCATATTGAATTGTGATCGTGAGTCCATCTCTGTCTGTCTTCCCAGTGCTGAAGCATATTTGCATCTTCCAATGGTGGTGAGTACGAAGTTGAAGGAAAACTTGCTGTTATTATTGTTATTTAGAATTTTTTTGCTCATTTTAGTTTTTGATGGCCAGACTTCGAAGTTTGATCGATTTTCCTTATTAAACAATCTTCCTTCTGCGGTGAGCTTTGCAAAGTTGAATATCGGACGAGGAAAAAGACTGCTAGTTTGTTGTCATAACGGTAAAGACTCTGAAGTACCCTCTGTCTATGTTGTTTATTTACTATGCAGACTATGATTTGTGTGAAACCAAATGCAATAAACATGAAGTCATTCCATGGGTTGTGTTTAGGATTTGTAAACAGCTTAATTGTCATTGATAGCACGGTCTCTTTAGGAAGTGGTTGGTGGTACACAATGATCTTCATCTAGGATTCTGGATATCTTTAGCTACCTGTGTTAGACACCTGTTTTTAGAAACAGGTATATGATGAGAACACCAGCATCCAAAATTCCTTCAGGTCTATGGTTCCATCAATTACAGCCTAGAGATATCTCATACCTCCAAAAATATTGGAATCTGATTTTCCTGAGTAAAAGGATTTGCATACTCCCATGAATTCCCATGTATATCCTTTATTTAATAACTTTCGGTTTTTATACCAATTACTAAACATGAGGAGCTTAGATACCCATGCGTCTCCTACCTTTTTTTATCCTATTCCCATGCATCTAGGATATTTGCCAGTTTACCAAGCACATTGATAGAGTACTTGTCACGCATTAGGTGTACACTCAGTGCTCTCTCATCTTCTATTGTTATATCCTTAGTTTTCTTTCTAATTTTATCATTTTGAATCTGAGATGGCCTTCCTTAATGCTTCTAAATCAATCTAAGGGATGTGTGTAAAAGCAAATTATTTTATGTTTGTTGTACAAAATCATCACGCCTTGCCTTGCCTAATATGTTATTTTTTTTGGCTTTTCAGGGGAAGATATTAGTGTATGTGTTTGTTTAGCAATTTTGATGTCATTATTTGATGAAGAAGGTACATCAAGCACATCTCTCATAGTATAGAATTTGATTATTTCAGTATTCATCTTGTGCATTTTCATGTCATGTGTATTGTGTACTAGCCAGACTCTTATCTTTCATTAGTAACTCTAAATGTAAAACTGATGTACATTATCAGGGAAAACACAATAAAATTGTAGGAACAGAGACAAATAGAGGGGGAATTAAAAAGATTCATGAAGTGGGAAGAAAACATGTTGATAGTTTTAACTGAATACTAGGAATATAGGTAGCCTAGGAACGTTGAAATCAATGAATAATGATAGATAACCTTAGGAAAGAGAAGTAAATTACATCCATGAATTTAGACCTAAAATAAGCATTTTGTTTTAGGTATTTATCTCCGTTAAAATATTCTTACAGTTTAAAACCCAATGGGCTTCCTACTTAGAGCATATATAATGCATGTTTACTTTCCTGCACTTCTATTGTTCCTTAGATGTGTCCATCACTGTGAAACCCCTAAAGTCATTATGCTTAAATAAGTTCCTAGAGAAATGGTGGCAAGAGAATACATTACATATCTGTGACGAAGATATGTTTACAAAGTCAGGTGGAGTGAATTTGCTCAAAATAGGTTGTGTTTTCTCTTGTATATTTAAAGTTTTATGCTTTATTAATATCATTGTTAATTTTATCTGGGCATGTTTTTTTAGGTACTTTTGATGATGGAAAATCCTTCAATGTGACAAATGTCACTAAATGGGATATGCGGCGACGTCTTGTATATGTATGTAAGTTTGCAACAAATGCACGACCATCTAGAGGAAATTTGAGGCAAGTTTTTAACTTTCTTATTGGTGGCAAATGCGTGGAACAATGTCAAGACACTGTAAGGGGTGAGTAATTGCAAGAGCACATGAATATCATCGGTCAATCCTTATTTACATTTCAAACTTATTAACCTTGATTTTACATTGCCGGGATTGTGAAATTATTCCTGAACCAGTTGTAAAAAATTGTTCTATGGTTTAACTTAATATGAAATTTCTGACATCTGATTACTTATAAATGCTTTTTTGGTCTCTAGTCTAGTCTGAATACACAAAGCCTTGGACGTCTATAATCTTTGATACCAGGGATTTTGGTAACCGTAGACGTAGTTCATGTGATCGTATGGCCCTTTCCTGGATGATGGTTTCCTTTACTGGCCGAGATTGTTTTGGGAAAAAAAAAAAAAGCTAAAATATCAGTTTATATACTTAAGATCAGATTCATTGAAAGTTTAACCTATTAAACTCAACTCGAAATATGCATTCTCACCTCTAATCTCTGATTTATATACCAGTCATGTAAATTTATTTATGATTGTCAAATTACTAAAAGTTTTTTACATGTGATCTTTTTTTTTTCTTGGGGTAAAACTTACATGTGATCTTTTGATAGACCAGAATTTTTGGTCATCTTTCTTTATATATTAAAATATTGATCCCAATACATTTTTGACATTTTGTAAAATGGAACAATTCAAATTTCATTACTTCTTGTCACTATATTGATCCCAATACCAAGCTTCCCTTCAGGGCCAAACTGATAAAAATACAGAATCGATTTACACTTCATCATAACAAGCAAGCTCTAGCTAGATGTCATCACTTGTCATGAAGCAAATTCTTTTTGCCTGCCATCATGTAAACGACCCAAGTTTCTCACCACTTAGCCAACCCTAGAGGCTTACTTTTTGCCAGCAGCTCTGTGCAGCAGGTTAGGAGAACACAAGTAACAATGGGGTCATCAGACAAAAGGGTCTGTTTGTTTATAGATCAGCTATAGAACTTAGGGGGGTGTATTGGATTAGGATTGTAAAAGATTGTTTTTGCCTAAAAAAGTCTTGTGGATTTTAAAAGATTATGTATAAATATAATGACTTATAAGATTTTAAAAGACTTTTTTTTAAAGATTGTTATAATCAAGATTCTCATGTGTGGATTTTAAAGGATTTATTTCATAAGACTTTATAAGATTTGAATGGACTATATGGATTTATAAGATTTGAAATGAAAACATGAATTTTTAGCAAACATTCAAAGTTATAAGAGCCAATAAAAAAAGTAACAAAGAAATGAATAATATAATAAATAAATAAAAGTAAAACCCAATACAATTTTTCTAATCTTTTAATTATTAGTCAAATTGATATAACTTCATGTCCTCCGAAGTTGCATTTCTCCACATATCTAAAGCTATGTTAGCCCTCCAAACATTAACATCTTCTCATTCCCGCTTTTGGGTTTGAACAATAGCTTCAAAATTATTGTCTACATTAGCTGGTGATATTGAAGATAAAGATTTGTCTATTGGTTCAATTGTAAGTTCATCAGAACGACATTCTTTACAAAGGAACTTATATAGTGCTACACATGCTAACACAAGCAGTGCTAACACAAGCTCTGCTTGTGTGTTCTAATAGAAATGGCACTAACTTAAAAATTGTGAACCGCATTTTAAAAATATCAAATATCTTCTCGATCACATTCCTCAAGGATGCATGGTGAAGATTGAACAATTCATTTCCATTTTGAGGGTCATTACCATTACCTGTAAAATCTTGTAGCTTCTGATTTTAACCTTAAAAATGATTTATTTAAAAAATGATTTTAATGAAAAGCTTAAACAAATACAATCAAACTCGTTACAAATGATTTTTTTTTCAATTTAAAAAAGTGTTTTCTTTCGTCAAATAATCTGTAACAAACACACTCTAAAAGTTGTTTGGTAACTTATATTGGGTTGAACGACAACCGTGGGGGGAGATGGGTGAGAGGGGGAGAAAGGAGAGAGATGGAGGGAGGGAGGGAGGAGAGCGTGGGAGAAAGAAAAGAAATGGAGGGAGGGAGGAGAGAGAGAGCGGGAGAGGGGAGAGAGGTGAAGGCATATGTGAAGAAAAATAAGAATGAAGAATCCTGAGAAATCTCATGTGTTGAGATGAGATTTTTTGTTACTAAAAAATTAGTAAAAAGTCACACAAAGTCCCACGAAATCCATCTTAAAAAACAATCCATCGAAATTAGGAAGTTTTTGAATACCAGAGGACTTTTTATTACTTGTAAAAAGTCATGATTGAATACCACTAGATTTAGATTCTCTCTTTAAAAAATCCTGATAGTCTTAATTGAATACCACCAAACTTATTTAGATTACTTAAAAGTCTTGATTGAATACCACAAGACTTTTTTATGATAAAAAAGTCCATTAAAATCTTTTGAAATCTCAATCCAATACACCCCCCTTAGTAACAATCTCTTTGCCCTCCTCAAGGTTCAAAAAGATTAAAGAGAACAGGATTCTTAGGAAATTTAAGGCCTTTGCTGTCGTTTTCTCTTTGATTTTAGATCAACAACTATGATTGAAATGTTATCTTTGCTATTTCTACCATATGCAATCTCAGTCAGGCTATCCGCAACAACTTGTGCTGGAGATATTTCCTCCATTGACAAGGACCTGCGCCGCTGCCGCCTTAGAATATGTTTAGCAACCTCCCCAACCTCTTCATTGGTCATCACATCCCAAAGTCCATCACTTGCCAAAATTAAGCACTCATCCTCTTCAGTTCTTGCTGTAAAAGTTATTTCTGGCACTGGAATAATCCATGGCCTCAAGTACCGATCACCTGAAATATCATCATTAAGCAGGCAATAAATACAAGGCCAGCCAGATAATATGGATAAATAATGAAATTATAAATTAAATTACTATAAAGTATGCTTAGTTTTCCATACAGTGGGGGATCATCTTAGAATTGGGGAGAGCCATGACCACCTCAAAATTATTTTTGAAGTCCAAAAAAGTACTTAAGAAAATTATACACACAGCCCTGTACATATTATTAAAACATCATATGGCCATCCCAAGACAACTAAATAAACATTACCCCACCCAAAACACACTAGTTAGCTGGTTCTGTTATTGACTCCCTTCCAGGCTGTGCTATTCGGTGGTAGTACTGCTTAAAACAGGCGTGGCACTAATTCTTTCTTCTATGCTGGCGAACGTCTGCAACAGCTATTTTATGTGGTGTTACAGGGGCTGCCTTGAAGTGGTTTTGTTTTAGCTCTATCTTTTATTTTGAGGCTCATTTGCTGTCATGGAATTAAGCTGTATTGCTTGATCTTTAAGCCTTTTTCATGGTTTTCAGTTCTCTTGTAAATAGTTACTTGTACATGGGTTAGAGTACCCTAGTACTCTAATTAATACATTTTTGGCTTATTAAAAAAAAAAAAAACACTAATCAGCTTCCTCCTCTGTCTGTTTCTTTCATCACCCTCACCCTGAGACTCATTTTCATTTGACAACATTCATGTACTACTAAAGTTTGCTTGAACAGTCCTCCTATTACTTGAAGATCAAAAGTTGTTTACTTGAAGATTAAGCCGTTTGCATATTAGCTCATAGCAGGAAGATTATCCTACACGATTCTGAAGGATTTGATGCCTTAATCATAAGAGGAAAACATTTCACAAATTCTTATCCTAACACTGGATATGAAGATAAATCAAGGTACCTATGGCCCTGGACATGGCAAGAACACCAAACACCCTAGCTCCATTCCAGTTTATCACTTTTCCTCCATTTCCTTCAATTCTCAAGAGTTCATCTTGTCTATCAGGCTGTACAAGCAAGGACAATAGTACACCTCAATTTTGTTAATGAAATAAGATATGAATGAATTGAAGGAAAAGATAAAACGTGAAAATATGGCTGCAAATTGGAAAGGCGATTCTTCTTTCTCTTTCTTTTCAATCACCCTTCTCATGGATTACAAGAATCTCAGAACTTTAAAATTAATCACAATACTGAAAAGTTTTTATGTTTTCATTTACTTAATTATTGACAACAGACTTTATGCTCTATACATGGAAAACAAAAAGGATAGCCTCATTTAAAAATATGGCAGCATATAATTTTTCATTTTCAAGAAACCTAAAGGAGCACAGAACCACATGATTGTAGTATTATAAAACTATCAATGTAAAACCAAGAAAATATGAGCTAAAAAGGGTTGGCACAAGAGACAAGACCTTCTGATCCACTGTCAAGGGGATTGTTTGAGTCCTGCGGCAAAGAACTACCCGAGAGTCGCCACAGTTGGATGTAATAATTTGACAACCAGATAGAACCACCACAGAAGCAGTAGATCCTACCATTTCTGGTGCAATTGCATCTAATATGATTTCATTGTCAGTCCTCTCAAAGCCGTTAGCTAATACAGCCTCCCACCTTCTCTGCCATTCACTGCCAACAGCCATTTCTCGCTCCCACTCCTCTGCTATAACATCATGCATCCGCTTCGCACAAAATTTAGCCACCTAGGATTATATTACCACAAAAAGTTAGGAGAATGGCAAACTACTCATGATATATTATATTCTTCTAACATATATATATTGCTGGTTTTTTGACACACATACATACATGAAATTTTTTCCAAACTGGAGCATACACGCCATGATCCATTATCAGGTACAAAGACGCATAATGACAGGTCCCACTTACTAGGACTACTCACACGTGAACAATACACTTTCTTTCAACAAAAAGCTCATTCTTCCACCTACGTGACTCTGCCTTTTCCTACTATGGCCGCGTTTGGGTAAACAGCTTAATTGAGAGCTTATCACATAAGACCTTATCGCATGAGAGCTTATGCCATAAGAGCTTATGAAGAAAGGGGCACGAGAGAATTCGAAGGGGGAAAACACAAATGGGTCATAAGCACTTGTTAAAATTCCATAAGCTTGTTCCAGTGACTTATGAAAATAAGTCAAAAACTCCTTATGGGATGGCATAAGTTACTTTTATAAGCTCTGCCAAACACACTGCATAAGAGCTTATGTCATCAGATAAGTCAAAAGGAGCTTAAATAAGCTCTTCCAAATGCCACCTATGTACGATCTACACACTTTTTCTCCGATTGGGGCCACCCACCCAAATACAGTAACCCTAACACTTTATTATTTATTAATTATAATATTCTAAATTAAATAAATAATTTTTCCAAAACGGGATATATTTTTCAAGCACTGCTCCTTTGAAACAAAAACAGAACATCAAAATGCCTCTCTTGCACAATGAAGCCTAGATCGCACTTATATGTACTCACTTCGGCCAATATTATAAGCAAAAAATCCTAAATTTTTTAGTTTAAAATATAAACAAATTTTTCATACTTTCATCCAATTTAATGCTATTATTCCTAAACTACCCCCCACTTAATATAAATTATGTTTTCTGATACTCCTTGAAATTATTCCCAATTTAATGTCGAATATAAAGGGTCATCTTCCAATTTAATGCTGATATTATTTTTCAATACTCCTTGATATATAAAATGTCATCTTCCCTCTCATTCTTATTGAAAGTGGGATCTATTTAATGTAGATGTATTTTAACGATGAAAATTGAAATTTTAGATGAAGGATAATTTAGATAATAAGCCTAATTTTTTAACAAAATTAAATGAGATTTATTAACTTCCTTAATATGTGTGTTTTATTTAATTTTTGCTTATAATAGTGACCGAAGGGTGTATACAAGAGAGATTCTTAAGTGTTTTTTTATTAAGAAAACATTTTATATTATTTAATGTATGTTATATTTTAAGATATGTCACATTTATTATAATATTAAAATATAATTAAAATAAGAAATAATAATAATTGATAAAATTAATGTGACTTACACTAAATAATAGTATAAAATAATACTCCCTCCGGTCCTTAATATAAGAAACAAAACCCTAAAACACACAGACCAAGAAAATACATTGAAATGAGCTAATTATAATTAATATTCATATAAATTTTCAAAAATACCCTTCTAATTATTGAACAAACTCACTTGTATGAAAAATTGATATATCTTGTAAATATAAATACTATTATAAATGAGGGTAATATTGAAAATTAACATTTAATATACGTGAAAATTGATGTATATGTCTTATATTTTAGACAAAAAAAAATACCTATTTATTTCTTATATTAAGGATCTAAGGGAATACTGTGTACCAGCTATCATTATTTAAAAATTTCTCTGTGAAAAAGACACCTCTTCTTTCAACAAGTTCTCATCCTTCCATCCAGGTGGCTCTCCCTAGTCCCTTCTACTAAGATCCACACAAATTTTCCACGATCGGGTCACCCAAACATAAGAGTTGTGACACCAAATGTAATATCGTATGGTTTTATTTCTATCTCTTACTTATTTTTATTATCTTTGTATACACGTATTTTAAGAATACTACCAAAAAGAAGGGACACCGTGGTGTCCCAAAATGTGTTCAAGAAACATTTCTGCAAACATAAATACTAACATATACTGTTTTTTTTTTAAAAAAAAAAAATTATATTTTAATACATTAAATGCTTCATTTTAATTTTTTAAAAATTGTTTTATCTCTTTTAACAAAGACCCCTGCTAACAAAATTGAATAATTTTTACAAAAGGGAATATTTATTTTCAAAGCTCCAATTAGTTCAAAAAAAAAAAAGCAGAAGATGAAAATGGCTTTTTTTGGCATGCCTCAAATGCGATGATTCGTCTGTGATGTAAACCACTTGAGAAGTCATTCATGTTAAACAATCTTTCCCTATGACAATTTATAAGTATCTGTCCTTAAAGAGAAAAGCGCGACGCCGGTATCACGTACGGTCATACTTATCTTCTTCTCGTATGGACCACTCTACACCTACTAACACGTGGCCTTCCTATGTAACCCACCCACCAACCCACATTCCCAGCTTTACTTTATTTAACCAACACAATAATTCCGAAATTTAATTAAACGTGGGGCTTATGTAAAAAGAAAAAAGTAGTTGTGTTTTTTCGTCAAAAAAAAAAAGTAGTTGTGTTTTAAATTTTCTCAATATTTATATAATAATACATAATAATTAATAAATAATTTTTTTTATGCATCAAAATAAATAAATAAAAAGTATCATATCCTCTACGACTTTCTTTTATGAATTCTCCTAATTATTAAATCAATTATGGTAATGATTTTTGGACATATAGATATTGACATCATACACAGACTATGCTTGAGCGGTGTTTTGAATTTATGAAATAGATAGGATGAGAGAAAATAAAATAATAAATAAGTATTAGAAAGTATAAATATGTGTTGTTGAACAATAATGTTATTGTTTTAAAAAAAAAATTTAAAAATTAATTGACATATACTGTGAATGTAAATATTTTTTACACTGTCAACCAATGATAAATCATTACGTTATTAAAAATCTTTTATTCTTATCCAAATCACCTTAAAAGTCATTCATACCATGATTTGTGATTGGTTATCAATATAAAAAATTTTACACTGACAGTGCATACCAATTAAACTAAAAAAAAATGTTATTGTCAAAATAAGAGAACTCTTGTTAAATAAAGTATTGAATGTTTTCTTCTGTAAACTATATATGATAAACTTATGTATAAGCTTGGTGTCGTGTGCCCTTAAAGCATATAATAAAAAATTAAATTAATATTTATTATGCATTTAAATATTTTTTTAAAAAAATATTTATATTTTTTATTTTCTACTGTATTCCCTTGCCAAAATATTATTGATTAGGTTTGGTCTTGATTCTGTATATATAAAAAAAAAAAAAAAAAATTGGCCTTGATGCATCTATAAATGTGAGATTAAAACTCAAATCGGGAATGATTGTGATTCTAAAAATTCGAACCTTGACTTTGAAGATAAAATATGTGGATGCAATTACACTTCCACTCTGACATACTATTTTTGCCTTTATTTATCAGTTCTTTTTTTTTGGTGCTCTATTTATCAGTTAAATAACTATTGGAAATAAGAAATATTATGCAAAATGGGACACACTTCACTCACTTTTCTTGCCAAGTCACCACAACGATGACAACTCTTTCAAAACATGAAACCTAAGTTCTATGAAAATTATATAAATATATATAATAATGATGAAAAAAATGGAAGGAGGAAAAAGATGTACCTGAGAGCCACCGTGACCGTCGTAAACGGCGAAGTAATGAACAGGTGAGATCTGTGCGGAGGATCTGGAGGTTGGAGCCGTACAACCTCCGACGTGATGGCACGTGCGAGACATGAATCCCGGTATAACGGCAACCGCGTCCTCCATCTCTTTCCTTCTCCCAATCACCGAACTCTGTCCCCAACTCACTCCTTTGTTATTCCTTCCCACGCACTTCTCGCCGGAGCCACTGCTGATAGAGGAAATGTCGCCGTAGCTGGTGATGTTGCGGAGATCCTCACTGCTACGGGCGGAGGAAATGCCTGAGCCGGAACTCGTGGACACCAACTCTGAGTCGACTCGTTCATTTTGCTCATCCTCCATGAAGCAATAGTAGTAGAAAGAAAGAAAGAAAGAAAGGAGACACGAGAGAGAGAGGGAGAGAGGGGGGAGAGAAAAGAAAGGAATTGATGAGGAGACGATAAAAGGAGGAGAAATGACAGATAAGAAAGTGACACGTGTATGAAATATACACGCATCTGTTGTGCTGTGCTGTGAGATTACTGATTTGACTTGTGAACTTGAGTGGGAGAACAACAAAAAGAGGACAACACACTTATGTGATTTATTTATTCAATCTTTTTACATAATAATAACTTGTGTATATTAGATTAATTAATATTTAACTTTTAAGTGAAATTATGATTTATAGGGCCGTACTAACAAGTGTTTTAAGAATATTATTTAAAATATTAGATAAAATAATTATCTATTAAAAATAAATATATTTATTCTTAACTTGTTAAATACATCACTTCTTATAGAAATTATTTTTTAGATTTTTTAATCAATATTCTTATATAAAGAGAATGTCAATATATTTATGGTTATAGTTAAGGAATTAAAAATGAAAACTCTATATGAAGAACAGATGCATTTAATCCATTGAAAAATGTTTTACCTACTTTTATATACAAAATTTTCTCTTTTCTATTTCTTAACTAATGTCCAAAAATTGGGGGTGGGATAGCTCAAGTGGTTTGAGCTAAGAGTTCAAGGTATTGGAGATCCAAGGTTCAAACATTGGTACAAAAGACAAATTAATAATTAATACACTAACATTTGCCTATTAAAAAAACTAATGTCCAAACTTCAGCGAAAAAAATAAAACTAATGTCCAAACAAACACCATTAATAACCTAATTAGGGAAATTTTAACGACCCATGTAGTGATTCAAATGTTAATCCAGTTAGTATATATTGGTTAAAAATAAAAATAAAATTTAAAAAATAATATATTTCATACATTAAAATTTAAGAATATATATGTTAATAAAAAATTGTTTTAAATTTTTAAGATACTAATCGACATTGAGTTAATAAATAACACTCACAGTATAAAAAAGTTTTACATGAACATCCAATCATATTTTATCATTATGTTATTTTGCTATATTAGTTCATAAAACATCTACATAAATATCTAAATGATGAGATATGATTTTGTGACTGTGTAAAAAAAAAATATATACTGTTAGTATATATACATTAAATCTATTAACATTTGCTAATATAATGCTAAATTGCTAATCTAATTTACGCAATCTGTAAGGTAGATTTTATGCTGATTGTAATCCTACTCAACTGCCTTGTGCTGCGACTCCATCTGTCCTCCCTTCCATCTAGTTTCGACACGCACCTCTTGCGGTTTGGGTTGGGACTCTACCTTATTATTAGGACTTTTTCATTCCCTACCTCATCCTTACCTTCACAACCCTGCACCTCCCATCATCTCCAATGATGATCTCACACATTGTCCTAATACTTTAATTATTAAATAAAATATCTATTTTTATTTCATTTCTTTTATTAACAATTGAGAAATATTAAATATACTATGAAAATACCTAATGAGTGCAGCTCAGTTGACAATCAACGCAGAGTTGGTGGGGGAGGTCACAGGATCAATTCCCATCGAATGCATTTTTAGGTAGGGGGTTGGACCTTAAACTGTTACTAGGATCCCAACGGAGATTAGTCTCATAACGGATCTTAAGAACCTAAGTCGTAGGAATATTTCATGAACCCACTGTGTTACCATAAACCTACTTATGATGAGCCTGAATAAAAATTTAAAAAAAAACGTATACTATGAAAATGCAGGGTGCAAACTATGTTTGACACAACCCTGTACTATTAAAATCCCACTCCCACTATATAGGGTTAAGCGCAATCATAACAGTATTATATTATGGAAGGAAGATAAAGGTTCAAGTAATATATATATATATATAGTTTAATTTCTATACTTGACGGTGTAAAAAAATTTATACTATTAATATATACCAATTAAATCCATATTTATATTATTTGATCTCCAGGTGAATTGGTTTCACGTTAAAATAATCATCTTACAAAGCTAAAATAAAATTATTACCCAATGTTTCTCTGTGCAATACTTTAAAGAGTTTTGTTATATTTTTCAAAATATCTTTTTAATATCTTTGGAAATACTTAATAAAATCCATTTTAACTAATCATTTAGTTCCAATATGTGGCACATATTTTCAATTTAATACTTATACATAAAAAAAATTCAAACACTTCTCATGATAATTATTTTCAATTTGGCCCTCAGAATTTATTGGTGTTATAACGTCGTTTGTTTGATTTAAAGTATATGAACCAAATTGAAAATGATTGTCACGTGTAGGGACTGAATTAATAAAAAAAAAAATTGAACTCAGTCTCTACACTTGATAATCATTTTCAATTTGGTCTCTACATGTAACAATCATTTTCAATTTGATTTGTATCATATGACAGTGTTATAATACCAATAAACGACGATGACTAAATTGAAAATGGATATCACGTGTAATGACTGATTTGAACTTTTTTGCGTATGAGGCCAAATTGAAAATTAATATCACGTATAGAAACCAAAATATTAGTTTAACCTAAATAAAAAAAGGTCTTCCTAACGACTTTCCTATGGGCATTATTTAAGGAACCCACAGAAGGAAAATTTGTATTGAAAAACTAAGTGTCACACTCTTCGAAATGCTAAATACACATTTTTCCGTAAAAATTTTCCTTTTTTGATTCTTTAAATAACGTCCTAAGGACACTTGTTAGCATTCTCCAATAAAAAATAGATGAACACTATTAAAAATACTAAAGAATATTGAAATTTTATTTATTATTAGCTAAAAAATTAGTTCGAAGAGTATTAAATTATTTAAACCAAAATATATTCGAAAACCTGCAGCTTGGTAGAGTCTATGGGATCTGATTGGACCGTCCTGAAAGTGTGACATGGGAATGGGCTGCACTGAATCGTTGCCTTTGTGTCTGTGACGTGCGAGGAAGAAACGGTACTCTGTCTTTTATTGGGAAAAAAGGCCAGGTGGCACGTAAATTGCTTTAGGGGCCTACTCGTTTGGTAAAATTTGACGTGTGTGAATCGGTTGAAGTTAATGACCTAATCCATTCTTCTCACAGATTTCTAATTCAACATAAATGGCTACTTTTTTATGATTAATAAAATAATAAAAGGTACATGTTAAATCTTTTATACGAATTTACTGTGACAAAGATTTGGTCATTCTGAGCTACAGGTGTGCACTGTGATGAAACTGGATAGGAATTCCCCAGCTTTTGGAATCCAACTTCCAAATCGAATGAATCAAACTTTTTTTTTTAATAGTATTTTTATTCAATTTTTTTTATTCTATACAACTTGATACCTATTAAAAATTTAAAAATAAAATTATTATACTAAAAGTTGTATATTCAATCTCTTGAAAATTTAAAAATTATTATTTTCAATATAACAATTATATTTTTTTTAATTTCTTAAAATATACAAGATTGCATAATCGAATTAAACAAGTTTATAATATTATACGTTTTAGTTGCTTAATTAAAAAAATTAATTAGTAAAAGCTTAACTAAAATTTACTTAAATATAGAGATCTATTTTAAATTCTAAAAAAAATATAAGGATTTAATTAAAAACTTTTAAGTTATATATACAGACCTATTTAAAATTGAATAAAACTATAAGAATCAAGATTATTTTAACCTTAATTATATTAAAATTTCACAAACCTAATTTATATGGCTAAGATTACTTGCAGTCTATTTCAACTAAAATTTAATCATAGTAATAAAAATCTTTGGATAAGACTCCTTTAAAGTAATATTAATTATCAAGTAATAACATATTTATTATTAATTAGCTAAAATATATTCAAATTTCACCAAAAAAAAAATTATATTGAAGTTCCAATCCACTAAATAAATCTAAAGGTGAATGTATACTTTTATTTTATACTTAAACTCATTTTAATTAAGTTTCTTTTTTTCCAAAAAATTTGATGCCATCTACTATGGTTTTTTTTTTCTTTTTTCCAAGGTATCCTCCACATGTAAATGCTGAGACTAATCCCTCAAGCCTAGTAGGATCACAATAGCGGCAAAGCTCTCCCTTAAGAGTTTTAACGCTGCTGCATTCTCAGGGCCAGCATTCGAACTCAAGACCTCTGGTTAAGCTGGAAAAGACTTGTGCCATCTCATCCAAGCATTCTTGGGTATCTACTATGGGTTTATTTGACTAAAATAACTGATAAGTTAGTTCATGACCAATAACTATCAACCATAAGTCAGCTTATCAACTATTTTTATTGTGTATCTTTGACATGAGGTTCCGTAAATACACTTTACATAATAGTCGTTCAATTATGTTTAAAACATATTAAGTGTGGATTTAATGACCCGTGACTAGTGGTGGGAATAGGTCAGGTCAGGTCAGACTTTGTTTAAATAGGCCTGACCTGTTTAAAAAATTGAGGACCTAAACCTGGTCTGTTACCTGTTAAAGGCTTTATTTTAAGCCTGATCTGTCCTTTTTAGAAGCCTGGCCTGACCTGTTAGCCTGATTGACCAGAAATTCATTTTATTTTTATATTAATATATAATATATAAATATTCTTGATATAATTAAAATATTATATATATAATCAGGTTGGACCAGAAAGACTTTTCTATAGGCCTAGACCTGGCCTTTTTAACTAAAAAGGTTTCTTAGAAAGCTTGAACCTCGCCTTTTAACTAAACAGGCCAGGCCAGGCCAGGCCGGGCCTTAAGTAGGTCAGGCCATAGGCCCCTGTCGGGCGGCCTGGCCTATTCCCACCCTTACCCATGAGCTATATATAACTCGTTACGTATAATTGCATTAGGATAAACCTCTCAACGATTTCAATCAATCAGTTTCACAGCCACCACCATTCACCATCATCGCCCATTTTGATGATCTTCGCTTCTGCCATGCCAACATCTCGCACCCTCCACCCGTCAACAACCAAGATACACATTAGGCACGTTTCTTGCTATTGTCACGTGTCCAAGCTTTATACCAAAATATAGTGTGTTGTTGCTACCACTACGAGAACAATGCATTAGTCAGAATGGCGAGGGTAGGAGGGGTTAATCCTCATCTACTGCTACGTCAACATTAGAGGCATTGTTGATGGTAGAGATTGTGTGAGAGAGTGAGGCTTTTTGTGACGTGTTGGAGAAGTATGGTAATGCATCATAGTTTAATAGGACGCATATTAGCATGACTTTTAAAATCAAAACACAAACAAATACGTAGGTAGCATTTGGCACCCACATAAAATAAAATGAAACAAGATGGAATAGAAGAAAAAATAAAGTGTGGATTGAAACAACTCCAATAATAATTTTGCAGCATTGAAGATTCTTAGAGTTATCTTAATGCCTTGCCAATCATACTCAAGGATCTCCATCCCAAAGATTCCCTTCTCCTCCATCACTCCAATGAGGGGAATACCTCTCTCCCGTTATTATCCCTCTTTTGAAATAATGTTTTTTTTTTTTTTGCTTTTTAAGAAAAAGTTTAGATTGAGGGAAGGCTCATCCTCTTATAAGACCGGAGAATACCACCAACGTCAGTGAGGATTTATAATGGAATTTACATATTGTATATCAATACGAGAGATCTATATATCGAACCCAAATCACAGCTAGTATAAACAGAAAGCTTGATCAGATGTGTCAATCTCTGACTGAAATAATGCTGCAGGATCAAATCGTGGGACACATATGTACAGAAATGATATTCTAACACCCGGGTGCGACACCCGGGTGCGACACCTCTACTGTAGCGCTACAGTAGAGGTACTGTAGCGCTACTGTAGAGGTTTTTTTTTTTTTTTTTTTTTTAAAATTTTGACTTTTTTTTAAAAAAAAATTAACATTTTTAAATACGAACATTTTTGGTTAATTACATGCAAATATCTGGTTAATTCAGTGTATTATATGGTTAATAGGTTTTTTTGGGACAAATTTCGACTTTTTTTTAAAACCAAAACACGTGGTTAATCCTTTGAAAATGGTTAGTACACGTGGTTAATCTTTTGAAAATGGTTGGTTAATTCAGTGTATTCAGTGGTTAATCGGTTATCCTGAGGCTAATCATTTTTCACAACTATGTAAATATTTGATTAATCACATGCAAATTTCTGGTTAATTCAGTTTATTATATGGTTAATGGGTCTTTTTTTTTTTTTTGGGACAAATTTCGACTTTTTTTTAAAACAAAACACGTGGTTAATCCTTTGAAAATGGTTGGTTAATTCAGTGTATTCTGTGGTTAATCGGTTATCCTGAAGCTTACAATCATTTTTCACAACCATATAAATATTTGATTAATCACATGCAAATTTCTGGTTAATTCAGTTTATTATATGGTTAATGGGTCTTTTTTTTTTTGGGACAAATTTCGACTTTTTTTAAAAACAAAAACACGTGGTTAATCCTTTGAAAATGGTTGGTTAATTCAGTGTATTCTGTGGTTAATCGGTAACTCTGATGCTTCAACCATTCTATATGAGATATATCTCATATAGAATGAATTGAATTACCCAAATATTTGTACTGGATTAACAAAAAATGTTAGTATTTAAAAATATTAATTTTTTTTTTCATAAAAAAAGTCAAAATTTGTTCGGCAATAGTTTCTTGCCTTTTCGTCTTTTATATATCCAAGTGTTCGACAGTTGTTGGCAAGCCTTTTGAATTGATAATGATGTTTTAATTTATTACTTTAAAAAACTTTTACACTACTATATTGCTATTTAGTATAACGAAAATTTTCAATTGTTTAGGATTAAAAAATAAATAATTTTGATATAAAATAATTTAGTGATTGTTTTTATAGATGTTAAAGAAAAGCATAAATAGATTTGTGTTTGTTTATAATAATAAAAAATTATTTTTTTAAACAGTAGTTAATAATAAAAACTGATTTATTTAAGAGCTAATGAAAGTTGCTTTTCATAACCCTAAAAATGATTTTTTTTTCTGCTTTTTATTATTTTCAAAAGCAAATACAAACATACTAAAAGTTTTAAAAAATGGTTTTTTTAGCAAAATAAGCAATAACAAACGCACTCTAAATCGGTCGCTAATCATGTATGTTAATGATTATCTCACATAACTTATGTTTTACTAATAATTTGATATTAAACTGTGTATTCAGATTAGTCTATGACAATAATTTGATAATATATTATTATTTATATAATCAATATTTAAAATTATAAAGCATATTAGATTAGATTTTATATTAAAAAAGTAAAAGGTAATTGTCAAATAATGTCTACGGAAACAAAGTGATTTTTATTTGGGTTTCGCTTAGGAGCGGTGCTCAAGGTCAAGGGCAATTGTCACTTAGATAGCTCAGTTGGTGATGCTAAAGGATATAAGAGACTCCAAGTTCACTTGGAGTTGGAGGTGTCATCCCCTAACATAACAACTGTGACACTTGGGGCCGACCAGGGCCGGGAGTGATCGTCAGTGCAAGAAGGTACGGATAAGGAGCGGCTCGTGACAGGCTTCTATGCAGAGGGACGCATGAATGATCCGATTACACACCGGAATGAGAGTGATCCTGAGACTGTGTAGGTATGGGATTATATAATTGAAGATGTCTTATATGAATTGATTGATATTACCTATACTAACAAGATGCATATTCTTTTCGGTAGTGTCCATCACTTAATTACTCCACAGTTAAGTGTGCTTGACTTGGGGCAATTCTGGGATGGGTGACCTCCTGGGAAGTTTTTTTAGATAGTTTGTGAGTGAGGACAAAGCAGACTGAAAAGACACATGTTGGTATGTGGGGACAGTCGTCAATCCATAAAGGAATCAGGAATGTTACAACAACTAACATTAAATATTAACATTGGCTTATTAAAAAAAAAAAAAGTTTATAAAAGTGGTTAGGGTTATTGGCATATCTAAATTAAGTAATTATATATTTATACTTCTCATCAATTAACTATATTTCAATAAAAATAAAAACCAAATTACGATTGATTAATAAGGAGTATAGATAAATAAATTGGAGAGTTAATATCCTCACCATTTAAAAAGGACATCTTCCATTCTTCTTTTGTTTGTTTTTTTAAGGTTGGTGCATAAGAATTTAAAAAATAAAATAGTTTTGATAGTAAATAAAAATAATTATATTTAACTAAATTATTTATCATTGAAATATTCAAAACTTTATTATCACTTTATTAATACTTTTGTTCACTTATTAATATTCTAGATAAATCTTATACAAAGGAGTATAATTCATTTAAGTATTTATTTTACTCAAACAAATATTTTTTTGGTAAAAAGTGACAAATAATGAATATCATTATATTAACATATACTCCCTCCGTTCATTTTCTATGGTAATTTTAGCTTTTTGTTTTTATTCCAAAACAATGGATCTTTTATAAACCCAATGTATATTTGACAATTTTTTTTTCATATATACCCTTATCATAAAATTAAATTGAAATACATTGAAAACACACTAAACCTTCCCTACTTAAATTCAGTCATAAACACACTACACATATTAATGATACTATAAATAAGGGTAATTTGGTACAAATATAAATAAATTAATGCTTTCTTAATCTGTGTGTAGAAACCTTAAATTACTATAGAAAAGGAATGGAGAGAGTAATTATATGTGCCCCTGCTTTTTCTAGTTTGTTCTAGCAGATGCCATGAGAGAGTATCCGTTAAGCATGGCAATGAAACCCGAACATGCGGGTACCCACCCGAACCCGCCCTGACTGGAGATGAGGGCGGGGGTGGGGATACAAATACCCGCCTCGCCCCAAACCCGAACCCGCCCTGATATTTATGCAATTATAACAATATTCTCATATATCTATGTAGGGTATGGAATTTGCTTTGATTGAAAGATTTCATTCTGTATAAAATAGTACTTTTACATAACACTTATTGTGCTTTTATTATGAAGTGTATTTAAAGCATTAGTTTCTTTTTAATTCGTAGCTAAAAGAAAAGTAAGTTTCAGCTTTTGGTTGATTGTTTTAGTTGCGTGAGATTTTTATTTGTTTATTTCTTGGAAGTACAACTTTTGAGTTATTAATTTCAATTAAAGCAAAATAATCTTTAAATTTGGTTACTCATCGACGGGTGCGGGGGACCCGTGGGGGAACCCGATCCCGCTGGGGGAGGGGATGAGGATCTATTTTCCAAACCCGAAGAAGAGCGGGGCAGGGTTGGGAAAGGCAAAACCTGCCCCCGCCCCGTTGCCAACCCTAGTATCCGTTTCTAGTTTTTCTATTGTTTGTTGTTTCTTTCACTTTGATAATAATAAAAAAAAAAAATGTTGAACCCATGGCCAGTTTGTTGATTTGCAAGGGGTAAAATGTCATATTGTTATGAACCTCCATAATTAGTTTGATTTCTTCAAAGCTCTCTTTGCTCACGTTAAGTCGTTTCAAAACTGTGCTTTTATTGGGTTGGTAGATTCCGTGGGCCACAAACTTGATTTCATTATGATGAATATCATCGGATTAATAGTTAAGTAATCGGGTCTTTGGTGCAAACCTACCCGCATGTTTGACATAATATAAATTATTAATAATTAAAAATAAAAGAAAAAAAATAGTCTCGTACATTCTGCTTAGACATTATTGCACGAGCATGACTTTTGCCACATCTTGGGACACTTCACAAATTCACACATCTTTTGGCGGAAGCACACCTTGCACTTTAAGTGTGTTTTAGAAGGTTGAAAAAAAAATTATGACAATAATTGATTTTTGTATAATTAATTATTATGATAATAGATTATAATTAGAATCTGTTTTTGTTTAAGTCTATTTGTTGAAAAGAATTTTTAAAATAATCTATTTCGTATGGGTGATACAAAAAAATCACTTTTATATAGTAAATTATGAAAATGGTAAGAAGTTATTTGTATAATTTAATAATATTTGTTTAGAAGTTAGTTTTGTAGCAGTAAACATGGAAGGGAGTTTTGACAATAAAAAATAATCATATTATAGGATCGATCCAACACCTATTGAGACCTAAAGAGAACTCGGATGTGAGACTCTTTTAAAGTAAATAACAATATTTTATTAAAATTATTATATTTTTATTTAAAGTTCATCTTTAATGTTTTTAAGATGTAAAATCATTTATTGAATTATTATAATCGATTTCATTTAACATTTATGATATAAAAAATAGAAGTTCATGATGTATGTTGAGAGGTTCATACTTGCAAGTTATCGGTTTAGCTTATTTGAATCGTTTGTAGAATTAATTTTCGTTTGACTCAAACTTCTTTAAATAATATATATATATATATATATATATATATATATATATATATATATATATATATATATATATATATATATCCGAACCCAAGGTGCATCAAAACCTAAAGCAAAATATAAAACGAGGCTTTTTTATAATTAATTAAAAAAAGGGTCCTATTTTCTAAGAATTGAGATGCCTATTTTTTAGAATATAAAGTGATAATAAGGTGAGCAATTTATTTTAATGAATGGGGCCTAATACCTTTGCTCATTAATATTTAAAATAATTTATAACTTAAAATTTTCTTAAATTATAAAAAAAACTAATAAATTTTTCTCTTTAAATAATTTTATTATTAAATAAGTTTAAGTAAATCCCATCACTAAATAATAATATGTAATATTACAATTAAGGTCTGCTTAGGATGGTCAAAGGGGATTGGAGCCTGATGGGGTGCACGGTAGTTAATTATTGAGTAATAATATTTGCACACCCAAAGTTGACACCTAAAATTGATACCTTGGTTAATCGGTATAAATATTTGATTAATTCAGTTCATTATATGATTAATCACGTGTAAATATTTGGTTAATTCATGATGACCCATTAATCATATAAAAAACTGAATTAACTAGATATTTATATGTGATTAACCAATATTTATATGATTATGGAAAATAAGCTTCATATAACCCATTAACCATATAATGAACTGAATTAACAAAAAATTTACACATAAATAATCAAGGTATCAACTTTGGATGTCAAACCCAAGTATTCAAATATCATTACTCTAATTATTCAACAATATTGTAATGCTAACACCTATTTTGGTGGTAATGGTTTATTTGGTTGAACATTTAGCTACTTTTTTTTATCCCAATGTTTATCAGTTGGTGTGTAAATGGGTAAAGTACCCCTAATTTATATATATATATATATATATATATATATTTGTGGCTTATAAAAAAAATCAACTATTCAGAATGGAATCATAAATTTTATCTAATAGATGTCCAGAGCTAATATATGTAAAAATTGACAAAGATTTTATGTTTTTGTTTTTACATTTTATAATACTAATAAACAATGAGTTTAATTTGTATGCACTATCATCATGAAATTGATGACTTTTAAGGTGGTTAAGATATGAATCAAACATTTATAAGAGCGTATTTCTGATTGGTTGACTGTATAAAAAAACTTTACACTATCATTGTATACCAATTAAGTCCATAAACAATTTACAAGTCTCTATTATATATCATTAAAATAGGCTAATAAAGTATTCGGTGTGTATCGATTTGATTGATAAAATCATCCTTTAAATACAAATATTTGATATATATATATATATATATATATATATATATATATATATATATATATATATATATATATATGGTGCCTTCTATGGTGCACCACCCATCAAAGTGGTGTAGTGATGCACCACCTAAGTGGCAAAATCTGGACCATTCAAATTGTCACTTGGTTTTTTGACTTTTCAACTTCCTATAAAGGCCAATGCTATTATGCACCTTAGCAAATGGTACATGGATGAAACACTACTTTCAACCATTAAATTTATTATTTAAAAAAGAATTCATAAAAAAAAGCTAAATTTTAAACGATTGTCTGTCCAACCACCATCACCTACCACCTTCCCTTCAGCAAAATACATGTAAGAAAAATAATATTTTCAGCAAGAATAAGTGCTACAAAGAACAACTCTACATGGAAGGTGGAGAAGATTCACATGGTGAAATCGTTGTAGCTGATCTCCTAAAGCAATACATAAAACCACCTATTCTGAGCATGATGAGGAAAGGAGAAGGAGTGATGTTCCTCCGCCGCGAGCCGTCGCCGCCGCAATGCCCCACCGCCGCAAGGTCCTTTCCTCCCCTCGCCGCCGAACCAAAGTTCTCCAATATTTTTTTTTTTTTATCTAAACCATAAAATCACAACCAGTTTTCAGATTTCTTTGCCCCAGTCACTATTGTTGTATTATGTTGCATAAAATGTGCAATGTGCAAATATACACAATCATAACAAGTAATAAAGTGTAAGTAGAGATCGTTCCCACGAGGATTTGAATGAGTTAAATATAAATTTCAGAATAAAATTTACTATTTAGTTTAATAAAAAGAGTAGGTAACAATGTAATAAAAAAAAGGGCATGTAATTAAATGCAAAAATTAATGGTTTCGAGGTAACAGTAATTGTACTAAAAACGAGTTGTTACTGAAAGGGCATGTAATTATGCTTCAGAATGCTACAACATTTAGTCCAGGAAAGAATGTTTGTTTTCCAACAATAAACTGAGCTGCATTAAATATTCCTTATTCCTAAGCTCAAATTAAATTCACTCAGCTACGGGATAAGCACATCCAGCTACTTAAAGTCTTGAAAGCTATTCCTAGCTCATTCAAAAGCAATTAATTTTCCAATTAATTACATTTAACTTTATCCTCTAAACAAATCCACTAACTAAACTTTTCCAAGTTTAGCAAGCTATTATCTTAGCTAAGTTGATCAATCTCAACCAAAATATAAATGAAGAGTAGATTAAAGGAAAATGTGCAAGCATTCATTCACGTAAATCACCCATAAGTTTTCATTACAAGTTCATAGCTCCTAGCTAAAGATGTTTAGCTCATAATGAGCTTAAATAGCAAATGAAAGGCATGGTAACGTAAATTCAGAAATTACAGAGAGGAGAGATGGAACAGTGATGGCTGTTGTACCTTGTACCACCGTGTGCCCTAAAAGGAGGCTGACCTCTTGTATTTATACTAGCCTATGTCCCCAAAATAGGGTTTTCTACACTCTCTCTCTTGCCTTACTTTTTGGGCTTTTACAAAATTCAAATATTAAAATATTCCTTAGCCCATTTCCCAAGTACACTCAGCTGAGGTCTTCCACTCTTCCTTCCGCTTGTGGGACGCACAGCAGGCCTCTTGTCCTTTGTGGAAAGTGTGCTGAGCTGGCAAGTCTTTTGTCCTCTAGTGTCTCCTTCTTCAGAAGCTGCAGCATTCCAGAGCAATTCCCTCCAGCTTCCTTTAGCTTAACAATTAATTCATGCTCACACTTAAAAACTCTTTTTAGATAGCATTTTCAATAGCAAACCAATTCTTTTATAATATCAACAATTCATTTCACTTGATCGATTTCTTGTTAGAATCATACATTATTGTTCTTAAATTACCAACACAAGAACAACAATTTAGTTATAAAGATAGAAATAACTCTTATTTCTAAGAGTTATCATATTGCAGCCCGACTAAATGGGTTTATCGAAAATCTGGCTCCTTTCGCAATGGATCCGGCTTAATCATTTGTGTTTCCACACTTAGTGCGTTTCAAAAAAGAACATAACCATGGATGCCACTTTCTTTCAAAAACAACCTTTTTTTAAAGACATTCATCTTCAGGGGGAATTCTCATGAAGATTCTTTTGAAACCATTATTTCATCTGAAAATGCACATGATTCTGAGACTTATACTACTGCACCAATAGCAAATGACCAAGATTCATTATCTGGACCTACTCCCATCATGAGTAAGGCTCCCATGGAATTTGGGTCTACATCTCTAAATCAAAACTCTGACAAACAATCTTTGGAAATTGATAATAATGAAGAACTAATCGAAATGCCACAACATGATGATTCTTGTGAAGAAGAAATTAACAGATTCAAGGATAGTGACCGAAGGAGGGAAAAGTTCTTTGTTTCAAAAAACTGTCAGAAAAGGAATGAAGAATCAACTCTCCAGCACAATCATGAATCCGAACCGAGGGAAAATCCAATCAGTCAACCTGCTACATGTAAGTCCCCGTCTGAACCTAATTGTTACAATGAATCGGTTGAGTTAGACATCCCCATAGCGCTTAGATTTATGTCATATTCAAATTTGTCTTCTTCTTTTGCTGCATTTACCTCACAGTTGTTTAGTACAGAAGTTCCAAAAAATGTATAGGAAGCTCTAAAAATTCCAAAGTGGAAGGAAGCTGTTCTTGAGGAGATGAGAGCTCTTGAGAAGAACAACACTTTGAGTGTTATGACCTTACCAGCTCGGAAAAACACATTGGGTTGCAAATGGGTCTTCACTGTGAAGTATAATTCAAATGGACCTGTAGAAAGGTACAAGGCACGCTTGGTGGCCAAGGGATTCACTCAAACCTATTGCATAGACTACTCGGAAACTTTTGCTCCTGTGGCAAAATTAAACACTGTCAGGATTCTCTTATCCCTTGCTACCAACTTAGATTGGCCTTTGCACCAACTGGATGTGAAGAATGCATTCATTAATGGTAACCTAGAAGAAGAGGTATACATGGATGGGCCTCCTGGATTTGAAGAAAAATTTGGGTCAAATGTGTGTAAATTGAAGAAGTCACTCTATGGGCTCAAATAGTCCCCGAGAGCATGGTTCGAAAGATTCACCCAGTCCATGAAGAAACAGGGATACAGTCAGGGACAAGCCGATCACCCCCTATTCACAAAATTTTCCTCTGATGGAAGGATTGCTGCACTAATTGTCTATGTTAATGACATTATTCTTACTGGGAATGATGTAATAGAGATGGGAAGGCTGAAGAAAAATATGGCAGCAGAACTTGAGATCAATGATTTGGGAGCATTGAGATATTTTCTTAGCATGGAGGTTGCTCGATCAAAAAAGGGAATTGTGGTTTTCCAACGAAAGTACATTATGGACCTTTTAAAGGAAACTGGAATGAGTGATTGCAGACCAGTCGATACTCCTATGGACCCAAATGCAAAACTTTGGGAGAAAGGAGATGTTCATGTTGATATTGGGAGATACTAGAGATTAGTTGGAAAGTTTGTCTACCTGTCTCATACCAGCTCTGATACCATATTAGAATTAAAGCTTGAGCCTAACTCAACCCCAAAAAGCCGGCTTGTAAGGTGAGGATTGGCCAAGCTTTTATAAGCACTACTTTGGCCATATCTCTAGGTGATGTGGGACTAAATACACCCCTCACACTCAGCACAATGAAGGTGCTGGAGGCTGCAATGAAGGCAGCCCAAACTTGCCGCAATTAAGGCGGCTAGGGGCGAACCGCAATTAAGGCTTCTTTCCAACACACCCCATCACGCCTAGGCCCAATAGGCTTGGAGCGTGGATGATGTGGGCAACCCAACAACGGATCTAGGATAGGCTCTGATACCATATAGAAGGCAGTGGAATAATTGTTGTAATTTCATTCATAGTAGGAGTCTCTTTTATAGAGAGATTACAATAAAGGCAAAACAAATCAAAGCAAATCTCTTCCTATAATTAAGGAAGGAAATAAATAAAAAAATCAGAATAATAAAGATAAAATCAAATAGAATCAAAGAGGTTAAAATCATGGATATTTTCCTGATTCTCCAACAATAGCATTTTGGGTGGTCCTTTCGGTGGTGATTGAGAGACCAAGAGGTTAAGAGAGGTGGAGAGACTGAGACTGGATCTGGTGGTTGCTACTCCATAAACATGTCAGTCATGGTGGATGGAGGATGAGGGACAGGGGTAGAGAGATGGGGTGAGGGTAAAAGTGGAATTTCTAAAATAAAAGAATTTAAAATAAAAAATAAAAAACCAGGAAACTTACTATCATTGGTTAATTTAATGGCACACCCATATAGCACATTGCAAAGTACTCCATTGTAGAAGCCACCCTATAAAGTCCAACTCACCTTTGACTAACCCAAGTGATAAAATGAATGGATCACATTATATATGCCACTTGGGTGGTGCACAACTACACTACTTTGGCGGGTGGTGCACCTTAGACAAAACACACATACATATATATATATATATATATATATATATATATTTAGTAGGATTATGTTAGCAAAATAAAGCCAAATTTTTTGGACAGAAAAACTTATTTTTAATTTTTTGAAACAACTTTGCTATTAGAGATATTTTAATAAAATTCTTTTATAATTATTGAATAAATCTTTTTCTTTTCCTCCTTTCTTGTCGCCCGCCCCCTCCTTTCCCATTTTCTCTCACGTGTTTTGAACAGTCAAATAAGAAAAATGGATTCCCTGTCTCAATTATTGGCGTATCCATGCATTAACCTATTAATGCATCACTAGAATCACTTAATGTTTAGAAAAATTAAGATTGATCTAACGATGCATTAATGTATGAATGTATCAAAAATTAACTTTAGAAATCTTTGAATTCATCTCTCATGCCCCCACCGTGTCAATATGGATTGTTGGCATTGCAACATGGCAAATTCCTAAGAATAACCAACATAGAATCGACATGGTTTGGTCAAATATGATTTATGAATTGCTAGCTTTTCTGATGCTGTTTGTTGCATCCGTGTCATTTGAGGATTTAGAAACACCTAGCAGCTCGAGGATGATGGGTGCGAAATAATGGAGCTCTTTGTATGTGAGTGAATATGAGGATGATGGTGAAAAGTTCTTAACCTTTAGTATTTGTATAACTCAGCCAATATCTGCTATATATTGCTATCCATGTATGTTTTTGTTTTTTTTTTTAATACTTTTTCTTAATACCTTTTCCACCTAATAATAAAATTAAAGATTAAGAGATTTGTTCAAACCCAGTTTGGTCTCGGGAGATATGACTACCCATTAATTAATTTTTTTGGTAATAGGAAGAAAAGAAATTAAGAAAAAACAACATAAACACTAAGGCCTATAAAAAAAAAAAAAGCAAACCCATCGCGTCTGCCACGGTGGCACAAGAAGAGGAAACATCCAGAATCATATCATTATTTGCACCCACTTTTGCTAGAAAGTCTGCACAAAAAATGCTCTCCCTCAAAGAATTTTGGAGAGAAATCTCCCCCTATCTATAGCCCAAAAATTTTTTATGCTCCAAACTATTGATGCGTGCTATGGTACTAAGAAGGAGTGCCAATATTTGGAAGCTTGATGGCCTTAGCAAAACTAGAGAAGCACAAACCCTTTCTAAGCCAACTGCATGCCATGTAAAATGGATGGAGGTCCTCCCACTTTCTTGTCACATTCTCCATCCCCACCAATTACAATTTGCCATTTAATAAAGATTTGTATCCATGTAAAATGGGCAAAAGCTCAACATGCGACATGGTCAAGTTGCCCAAAAAGCCATGGAATCCAGCAATCCAATCTCCATGGTACGTAATGTCGCAACACATCACCAAAAACCAATGCACCTCGGGTTATGGAGAACTGCCTTCTACATTCAAGCCACGACATCTAAAAATCACATAGTACCATAATTTTGTACTTTCGATGTCGGACTAATTACAATTGGATGCTTACACCCTACCATGCTCTAGGCTCTAGAGACTATTCCTTTCATTAGTTTCGATCAAATAGTGCAATACTAGCATCACCTACTCGTAATGAATCTATGGTTCATCAATGAATGGTATGGTTTATTATCGTGCACACTTGATAGATTGAGATTTTGTATTCAATTTTGGGAATCATGTGCGTATGGAAAACATCGTTGGAAGGAATCTTCAATTAAGCATTCATTAATTTATGCCTTAAGAGATTACTCTTTTACCTACTGAATGATAGAATACTCTAAGAAAAAATTTACAATTATATTCAAGTTTGAATAAATAATATAATAATAATATTTTGAGAAAAACAATTTTCTGAGCAAATTAAGTTATCTCTTACAATGAACACTCCTTACTTTACAATTATAATTACTTTCTAATACTCTTGAACTTCTTAATCTATAATTAAGTACCATCGATTTCGAATACTCCATTACAATTGTCCCTCAATTATTATGTTAGTTAAAAAGATTAAATAATTAATTCCTTTTCTCCAACATACATAATATGTATCAACGAATCAAAATAAATGAAACCCTGGAGAAAAAAAAATCACCGTCTTTATAAAATTCTAGCCAAGCCACTAAAATTAAACTAGTGGAGAGGGATTTAGATAAAACTCATGTCTTCCATCGTTTACAAAAAAAGTATAAAATAAAGCTAGGCTTAGTTTTTTTTTTTTTTTTTTTTGAATCAAAGCTAGGCTTAGCTTAATAACTAAATAAAACCTGCATATACCCCTTCCATGAGTTATTTCTCCCAACCTTCATAGACACGGATAGTTTGATGTGATGAGGTCCCGTTTGGTTTTTTACATATTGAATTGAATATTGATGTGTGCCTACTTGAATTAATTGGGCCTACAACCTAACGCGGTGGCATGCTCCATGCGAGTAATCACTACGCATGTATATATATAACTACTATTCAAGTTTAAACCACAATCCATATTCAAATTATATATATGAGTAGCAATTTTAAAAAGTTACAGAGTAATAAAATAATCATTATGAATATTATGATTTAAATCACAATCCTGTATTGCTGTGATTATAATAGCACGCATATATCCACCAAAAAAATAATCTCTCGCGTATAAAAGGAAAACAATGTACTCAGTCTAAATTTAACATGAAATGCATAAGAACAGGGAAAAAAAAAACGAAAATACATATCATCATTCATCACAGTTAACTTGTATTTGGTCAATGCTGTTAATTATGAATGGCAACAAATATAATACTCCCTTTGGTCCTATATATAAGAGGCAAAACCCTAAAACACACAGACCAAGGAAATGCATTGAAATAAACTATTTGTAATTAATATTCATATAAATTTACAAATTTAACCCTTCAATAATTAATGAACAAACCTACTTGTATTGAAAGTTGCACTGTCTCGTAAATATAAACCCTATTATAAATAAGGGTAAAATTGAAAATGAGCATTTAATATTTGTCAAAATACATGTATGTCTCTTATATTTTGGACAAAAAAAAAGTAGTCATTTGCCTTTTATAATAAGGACCGGAGGGAGTATATCACATGAGAGATCTAATGCATGCAGAAACATCGTCACTATTTTAATTTTAAGTTGATGACATAAATTTTACTTAAATTTATTTAAAGTTGGCATTAAAAATTCTTTTAAAATAAATATGCATTAATGTACGCAACATACTAGAATTTCTCTACATATATATGGGAAGAACCGAGCAACATTATAATCAATTACAAGCCAAACTTTTCTCAAGTTTATGATCCTACGCTTATGTTGAGCTCTCTTGTGTTTGTGCAATGGATAACGTTAGCGTTATAGTTACAGTTTCAGAGAGCAACAACAATACTGTGGAGATCATGTCGCGGTCACCTTCCAACCATCCCATAGTTTTGGAAAGTTTTGATCTGGCCGAGGCTCTTGCAGATGCCGGAGAATCATGCCGCCGCCATTTTGCCGTGTCGAATACCTTTGTGTCCAACTTGGTGGCGGTTGATGACATGGCGGAGGATGATGTTTGCTCCGTTTGCATGGAAGGCTTTGGTGGCCACAACTCTGGTGGTGGAAACAAAAGAATCCCCTGCGGTCATGTGTACCACTCAAACTGCATCACCGTCTGGCTCTCCTACTCCAACTCTTGCCCCCTTTGCCGCCGCCATATCTCACTCCAAAGTTCCATTCCAGTTGATTAGATTTTGTTTTTGTTTTTCTTTCATTTTAATAAACTTGTTTCTGAGATATAGAGTATGTTTGAGTGAGTGGATTTTGTAAAAAAATAATATTTGGTGATGTGTGGCTTTCATATCATTTACTATATGAGAAATGATATTTTTACACCCAAAGTTGACATCCAAAGTTGACACCTTGGTTAATCGATATAAATATTTGGTTAATTCAGTTCATTATATGGTTAAGCACGTGTAAATATTTGGTTAATTCATGATGACCCATTAATCATATAAAGAACTGAATTAACCAGATATTTGCATATGATCAACCAAATATTTACATGGTTATGAAAAATAAGCTTCATATAACCCATTAATCATATAATAAACTGAATTAACCAAAAATTTACACGTGATTAACCAAGGCGTCCACCTGGGAGTCAAACCCAGGTATGCAAATATCATAACTGTTGTTACTATATTGGAAAGGTCAAAGGAAGGGAGAAATTCTCTCATCAGTGAATTGTCTATTGAATGGTCAAGAGAGGGCACTTGTTCTATAAATTCTAAGGTTTCTCATTTCTAGTTTATACAAGTCATTTTCAGCATCCCATCACAAGCATCGTCTCTCGTAGAGACTAAATAGTTCCTTATATCTTTTCATTGTTTATTTGTTGTGTTAAGAATATACGTGTACCACGATATTTTAGTATTAGATTTGTATAACAACTCTTTTGTATTCACCATCATATTTTTTTTTTCTTATTGAATATGTATAACCAAAGTTTTAAATCTGGGTTCGAAACCAAAATCTAAACCACGACATTTTAGTTTTAACAGTCGCCGAAACCACATCGCGACCATAATTACATCAGCATCGATCACATTTTCTCACAATATCAGAAACGCACCGCGACCGTAATTTAAAATCTTGTGTATGACAATTGTCTTTGCATGTAGCGCTTATAACGTTTTGGACAGATATGTTTAAAAAATGGAGATTACAAATCTGATATTGAACTGTTCGATGGACATATCAAGTATAAGATGTGAAAGGTCACAAATTATGGTGCATTGAAACTAAGCCACCCAAATTCACAATCAATAGATATGTTTAATGAAATTATCCATACTTCATCTGACAGAAGCTTGACAATACAGAAAAAGAGTATTGTATTAACAAGCGGGTGGAGCTTGAGATTGAACAAGCAATAGAAGTACAAGAAGCTATACTTCTTGATCAGCCTGTTCAAGACGAAAGGCAAGAGATTGTCGAAGAGCAAGAGGAGATTCTCCAAGAAGTCTTGCAAGAGATAGAGAAAGGCAGATAAAACCACCAAAGAAATTTGCCCATGCAGACAGTCTCTTTTGCATTATCGATTGCAAAGGATATTGAAACTCGAGACCCTATAGCATACTATGATAATAAACATTAATATTTAATGCCAAGTGCCAAAATGGTCATGATATTAATATTTAACTGCAGCCATATATTATGGTTCTCCAAGCCCTTTTATAGGCTAGGCAAGTTTTGATAACCACTGCCATTGACATGACATAAGGATTTCATAAAAGCATGTAAAGCATAAAATCATTCAGTCTTGCACAAGCATAAAAGCACACCATACACCAAATACATCTTTATTAGAGCCAAAAGCCTCAGATTAATTGCATACTATAAGTTGTCCCCCTTCACCTATAGTTGCGGTATAATGGGGTATACATGCAACTCTCAGCATACTTCACAAGATTCTGAGGACGAGGAAGACGTGTAGCCAAGCCTACAATGAGAGTTGAAGCAATTGTTAAGTTTAAAAGGAAATGCATGCCTGAGACTGAGATAAGATAAGTAACTAAATATTTAAAATGAGGGAGTAAGAGTTTAAGACAATGTGCACACACCTAGTTCGTATGCCTTGGCAGCAACATTTGCGGCTATATTAGCTGAAATTTTTCTGATATCAGGGAATGGTGGGTAAATCAAGCCCTTTTTGTAGTTCTCATCTGACACTTGTTTAGCCAAGGCTTCAGCTGTATAATACATAAGAAGAATATTTGATCATTCCTTTGTCGATACTCATTACTTATACAACAATTGTGAAATAACTGTGATTCATTTGTAGCCAACAATGGAAGAAGCTTGAAAGAACTCAACATCATGTTCATTGGATGTATCATGCTAAATTTGTCATATTCACTTACAGGCTGCTAGAAGCATATCATCATGTACTCGGATTGCTCCTGACATTACTAAACCCAAACCGAAGCCTGGGAAAATGTAAGCATTGTTGGACTGAATTGACAAGGAAAGAATTAGATATGATGATATGTTGTCTAACCAATTAAAGGAAACTAATCATGAATCTGAATAAGATTTTAAAACCTGGCCAGAAATATAGACTTTGCCCTTGTATTCAACAGGATCAAATGGACTCCCACTGGCAAAAATTGCACGACCCTTTTTCGGGATACAAGAAAAAAAAATTGGGGAAGTTAGTATTGAGAAAATGTAGGAATGCCAAGCATCATTTGCATCAAATAAAGCTAAGCCAGGTCAAGATACAGAAGCGGTAATCTGTTTTTCACCTCAGTCCACTGGTAAGCCTCTTCAGCTGTACACTCTGACTGTGAGGTTGGATTGGAGAGAGCCATAATGAGAGGTTTCTGCAGGCCAGACATGACACAAATACAGTTTCTATTTAATATCATATATCTAAACACCTACACAAATACTCGTGCAACAAAAGAGAGTGAGATAAGATTTTACATCATTGTTTGCGGCCATAGCCTCAATCACTTCCTTTGTAAATGTTTTTCCCACTCCTGATGATCCAATCAATACTGTAGGCTTGATTACCTGAAAATGTACGCTAATTAAGGATAAAGACACATCCAAACATAACCAATTACAAGTCATAAACAGATATATTTTGATACCTTAACAGCTTCTAAGAGTGTGTTAACAGGCTCATGTTCATGAGCCCAAGGCTTCTTGAAGTGTTGAAGTGAATTCTTCCGTGAACTAACAATTAAACCCTGCAAGAGAATAAATAAGTACTCTAGAGAAACTGAACCAAAATTAATTTTTAAAAAATGAATGAATATGAAAATAATAATTTTCCATGGAAGATTATAATGCTTTGTACTACCTTTGAGTCTACAAGCCATATCTTCTTGCGACTCTCTTCCACAGGTGCCTTAGACTGCAGCAGAAACAAAAGAAATAAATAAAAACATCACTAATTTCATTTAAAAGTGAACTCAAGAAACCAGTGGCTTTAATATATAAAAAAGTAAATAGCTTATTCACCTGCTTTGACATCTCAAGAGCTATTAGCTCTGCTATACCAGTTCCTGCCTGAAAGCATGACAGAAAATAAGTTTGAGTTTGACAAACTAATTTGTTAAGTTCAGAAAAGTAGGTGATTTGTGTGCATGCATCACTGTTGAGAGGGCATAGATGACATTAAAAGGAAGAAGAATGATTTAAGAGCACTGAGGAAAGCTTCTTTTTTTTTTTTTTGGTGGGGGTGGGGGAGATTTGTCTTACTTCTCCAGCACCAAGGAAGAGGAATGTATGTTCAGCCAGGGTACCGCCAATGAGCTTCAGGGCTGCTACAACTCCAGCTAGAACAACAGATGCAGTCCCCTGAGATAAGAAGACGTTAATAATTAGAACATAACAATCTTCAAGAAATACATGCCAGCTTTTGTGTGACATATACCTGTATATCATCATTGAAGACGAGATGAGTTGTACCATATTTTGCAAGCAGCTCAAAAGCATTGTGATTAGCGAAATCTTCAAACTGCAGAAATGATTTGAAACAATCAGACACTACAACAGAATAAATGTACATAGATTCAGAAACCTCATAAACCATGCATGAAATTGTAACAACCTGTACAATAACTTTTTCTCCATAGTTTTGCTTCACAGCAGTCATGAACTCATCCAGAAGATCATAATATTCCTATTAAGAAACCACCGAAGTTGCCTCAGATCAATACAATTTAAATGATGCAGCTAGTAAATTATGATATAAAAAAAAATTGAGCAAGGCACATATGTTAGACAAACCTTCCCGGTTGCCCTCCTTTGTCTAAGCCCAATGTAGAACTCATTATTCAGTAATTCCTCATTATTTGTCCCAACATCAATAGTAATAGGTAAACACTAACCAACAAAAACAGAAAAAGAAAAAGAAAAAGAAAACATATGAGACACATAATGATAAAATAAAATGAAGCAATCGATGAAAAATACTTACTGCTGAAGGACGAACTCCTCCTAGTGCCGTGTACAGAGACAATTTACCAACAGGAATTCCCATCCCCTGAAGCACATCCAAAATTATTCATTATTTGAAGGCTAGCAAATCTACTTTTTCCATTTCTGTATTTTGATTGTAAATTAAGAAGTTTGATTCCCATGCCGAAGTACCTGACATCCAAGATCCCCAAGCCCCAAAATCCTCTCACCATCAGTTACAACAATAACTTGAATACTCCTCTCAGGCCAGTTTTTTAAAACCTCAAGGATCCTCCCCCTGCAAAAGGCGAACAGCTATATAACCATGCACCAAATGTAGCCTAAAATTTCATGCAAATACAGGAAAACTGAAATGTATACTTCTCTTTCAAACTAATGTAAAGACCCTGAGGACGTCGGTAGATGCTCCCATATTTCTGGCAAGCCTCACCAACAGTTGGAGTATATACAACTGGGAGCAATTCCTCAACATTATCGATGAGAAGTTTGTAAAATAGCCTTTCATTCCTCTCCTGTAGACCAGAACAACATGCTGTGTTACTTTTCAACTATCATATCCTCATTTTCGATAAGAGGCATATGTCAATTCTTACAAGTAGTTAATATATTTCATGTTCTCTTTATAAAATCAAGGGCATCATTTGGTCCTTTTTTGTGAAGGTCAATAAGGAAACTGATCAAAGCACTACCATTCATCAAGAGGAGGGAACTCATAGAAGAGACCATGGAACAAAGAAATTGTTTATCATATCATGTTTGTGCAACGATATACTACTTCCATGTATCACAAATTTATAGGAGACACCAGACAACCTTAATAAGTAATAACCTCAAGTACAAGAATAAGACTAACTTAACAAGAACACATCTCATGCAGTTTAATGTAACTATGATGAGTAGAAATGCGTGCCTGAAGGTCCATCATGGCCACGTACTTTTGCAAGGGAACCTCATATTGTCGGATGCTGTTCATCAGTTTCTTTTCCTATATGGACATCAAGAAGAAATAATGAGAAAGAGAGAGAAAATAAAGCACACTGATAGATTATAGATAAAAAAAGAATCATAGATTATTCTGAAAATGCAAACCTGAAGTTGCTGGGTGCTAACTGTGGGAGGTAGGAGTCCACGCAAATAGTGTGCATCCCTCTCTTTCTCAGTGAAAGCAAGCCCTTTGTTGTACTGTGGATCCCTTAGCAAAGTGTAGCCACTGCAGCACAAGATGTTACAGAGACTCAAACCACAAATTCACACCAAAAAAGTATTTACTGAAACAAAAAGGTTACTTGTACACCCAGACACCAGACAACATGGTTAATGAGTGTACAAATCATCGTTAATGATATCTAAGTGTATGGATGGCTGGATGGTTAATGTTGTCGGATTTGTGATTAATGGTGTAAAAAATTTGATTAATGTTTGTCAAAATTTCAGATGTTAAATATCATTAGTGTTACTAAAAACCCAACCCTCCCCCAAAACAGCAAAATCAATATTAAGTATTATTTGATTTTGAACAATTGCTTCAGACAATTTCTCATGACAAATAATAGTTTCTGAAAGCAAACTGGATCAGTTCTTCAAATCACATTTTGGAAGTCAATATAGTAATATGCTATAATTGAAGAAAAATAATAACAAACAAAAAGAAAAGAAAAAAAAACATATAATACTTAACCAAGTTAGCAATTAAACCTCCAAGGATTTCATTCCATGAAAAAAAAAAAAAAAAAAAACAAGTTGAAATCAATTGTTGGAAAGATCACTAAAGTTTTAATGATGATAATTGATAAGCATTAGCACATAATCCAGAACTAAATAGAAAATGAAGTTTGATTGATGTGCATGTGAAGAAAAGAGTGACCTTGCAACAGAGAAAGTCCATGGAGTGACGAGTTGGTCCTCGGTGGCACGATCCTCACCGTAGACATCCTCAACACCACCGCTGACGGTGGATCTTGGGCTGAGGTCAAGCACAGTTTCTCCATCTCTCAACTCCTTAAATACGTTCTCCATCCTCTTCTTCCTTCCAATCACTTTCTTCTCTTCTTCTTCCTCCTTTGAGTTCAGACCCACTACCACTTTCTTCTTTGAAGGGCCAAAGCAGCCAGAAATTGCGGAGTTGATTGAGAACCTGTTTCCCTGCTTCACAAAGACACTGCTTTTCTTCACAACAATGAAGTCTTACTTAAACCAAGCAAGTCAATGGAAGAGATGATGAAAATAATGCAAGTGGGGTAGCATTTTCTATTTGAAAAAATACAACACATGGCAAGTACTTTGATTTTCTTTCCTTTTGCATTATTTGACGTGTAAGTGGATGATGACGATGATGGTCAAGATGAAAATGAAATAAAATTAAAAAAATACACGTGAATTACCGTTAAAGGGGCTATGTTCAATGAAAGCATTATTATAAAAAATTATAGTATATAATAAGGAGAAGATAAACTGAGAACAGAGTGATATTGAAAATGACAGAGGCTTTGTCTGTTTCCGGCGATGGATGACAGAGTGGAATAGGTGGCGTTCTCTCCTCTCATCAGTCAGGGAGAGGTTTTTGTACATTACCGTAGTAGTAACTTATCTTTTGTAACGATGGTTTAGATATTTACAAATGATTACTTTTTAATCCTTATAAAAAAATCATTTAAATTTATATGAATGTATAATAAAAAGAGATAAATTTTTATTTTGTGCTCCAAAGACTGTTTCTGAGGGAGTAAATTGATCTCAAAATATTGTTGGGAGACCAAAGCAATGTAATGTGAAAAACTCATGTCCCATATTGACTAGAGATATTATTTAATAAGAGTTTATAATTAATGGGCAATACTCATCCTATGAACTAGTTTTTAGGATTGAATTAGACCCAAAATCTAATATAGTATCAGAGCTATCCTAGATCCATTGTTGGGCCACCTACCATGTTATCCACGCAACAAGCCTAATAATGCTGGGCGTGAAGGGGTGTATTGGGAAAAACCCAAGTCCCACATTAACTAAAGATAGTATCTAATAAGAGCTTATAAGTAGTGGGCAAGAGCTTATAAGTAATGGACAATCCTTATTCTATGAGCTAGTTTTTGGGATTGAGTTATGTCCAAAATCTAATACAATGATACTTAGGACTATTGAGAGGATTAAATATGGTAAAAATATTTCAAAAACCAAAGTAATGATAATTTGTAGGTTTTTTAATGTTTTAAAAACTTATTTAATTGAAAGAATATTCTTTCTTTAAAACGAGAGGTTTATTATAAAGAGAAAAGTGGAAGATCTCAATTGTTAATGACAAAATTAATGAAATAAATTTTGCCAAATATTTGGTTTTGCAAATATCAACAATTAATTTAAAGAAGTTAAATCCTAATCGATGAAGTATATCAATAATTAATGGACTATTCCATCCAACAAATTTTATCTATAAGGTTAGAATTTTATCTAATCAACACTCTCAACCCGACGGTTAGTCTTATAGTTTTTGTAAGTGAGAGTATTCGATAAAAAAAAAATCATAATCAACGGACTTGAAAGAAAAAAAGATTTTTTTTTTCAATCAATTAAATCGGTTAAATTGGATGCCCTTTGTGAAAAAATTATGATCAAGAATAGAAAAGGAACACATTTCTAATTAGTTATTATAAATACACACATGAAATTCTTTGAATGTAATGTGTATTTTAAATATATGAACGTGGCAATATGCTACCTACTCACCATTCAAACTCTTTCTTTCTTATTCAACGCTAATCCTATATCACTTTATTAAATACTTGGTATGAGATGGGTAACCTGCAGGCACCATTGAAATGAACAAAATAAATATGAAATGAAACAAATAATCAAGAAGTGACAAATTTCAAAAGTGAAACTATATAAAAACTCTTACAACACACCTGTCCCATGTTCTATGTCATCTCTTCATTTGTTGCAGCTGTGCTGTCTCTCCTTCTCACCATTTTTGCTCTCAGTTCAATCATTATTTTATTGCTTATATGTAATACTGGAACAGGGACAAAAGCTCACAAGGTACTCGACGTTATTGTTTCAGATCCCTTTTTCTTTAAGATGCCATTTCTCGTATGATTTACTTTGAATTCTGTGGGGGCAATACTCTGTTGTCACGCATTCCTTTCTTGCACGAGTAATGGTGGGATTTTTACGCCTATAGTGTAATTTGGTTTGGAAATTACGGGAATGAGGTAGATTTTAAAATAATTATACAAATGGGGTAAGTCGTAAGAGGGGAATACGAAATCAATTTAAAAGTCGTGAATGCTGCTCACGAATCAGTATTATATTAAAAAAAACCCAGGGAGTCGTATATAAAACTTACGACTTGAATTTTTTATTATATTTTAATTGGAGTCGTTAATGACATTTACGACTTCAATTTTTATTATTTTTTAATATTTTGTAGTCGTATGTAGAGAATACGACTTATTCAAATTTATTTTTTTTATTTTTTTGTTACAAGTCGTATGATGTTTTTACAAGTCGTATGTAATACATACGATTTCAATTTTTAGAAGTCGTATGTATTACATACGATTTCAATATATATATATATTTTTTTTTTCCTTTCTTCCTTTCTTCCTTTCTTTCTTTCTTTCTTTTTTTTTTTCCCTTTCTTTCTTTCTTTCTTTCTTTATAGCAGTAAATTAAAAATATATATACACCCATTATACGACTCGAATTTTTGCATACGAGTAAAAAAAAATAAAAAATGAAGTCGTAAGTACTAATTACGACTAGCAAAAATTTTAAAAAATAAAAAAATAAATCGTAAGTGCTATTTACGACTAGCAAAAAAAAAAAAAATAGAAATGAAGTCGTTACTAGTGTTTACGACTTCTGGGGAAATATAATAAAAAATTCAAGTCGTAAGTTTTGTATACGACTCGCTTGGTTTGTTTAATATAATAATGATTCGTCAGTAGGGTTTACGACTTTCAAATTAATTTCGTATCCATCCCTTACGACTTACCCCAATTGCGTAATTATTTTAAAATCTACCCCATTCCCGTAATTTCGAAAGCAAATTACACTACGGACGTAAAAATCCCAGTAATGGTAGATTGGGGCAATGTCAAATTAAGAAAATTGTTCTATAAACAATGCAGTACGTTTATAAAAAATAATTTTAGATTTCTTAAATCATATATGAATTTATGAAAAAGCGTTGTATGATATTAAATAAAGGATCTTACTAACTAATATACTAAAAACACTAGTTAAGGAATTAATAAAAAAAATGTTATATTAAAAAACTAAATGTTACATACTATGTTAAATACACTGTCTATTTGTCCATATAAAAATGTATTTTTTTTCTTTTAAATAATTTCATTGATTAATAGAGCAAGTGTCGAAAACAGGAAGGAAATGGCCACTATTATTAACACATGTTTCCTCAAATGTTATCGGCCAGTTATTATTTAAGAAACCACAGAGGAAATATTTTAAAGGATTAATTTTAAATTTTCCTAGTCAATTTTTCTATTAATTATTTTATTGACTAAATAAAAATATTGAATGTGTTTTATATCCAAAACAATCTGTTATTTTCTTATTTAATAATTTTTATTTAGAAATACAAGATTAATACTATAGTAAAATGATTTTATTGAAATTGAAAGATATAACAAAATTCTGTTTTAAAATACTAATTTAGGGATGTTTATCACATTGAAAATTGGGCTGTCTAACTTTTTAATTGAAAAAGAAATTCCATTTTTTTTTTGGTTAAAAGGAACTTTACAGAAGACTAGTAACCCAAAGAAAACAGATGATAACTATTTAAATTTTTTTTTTTGACAAATGATAACTATTTAAGTCATTAAATATAATATGAGTTTATAATTTTAATATTTTAATCATATAAGTTTTTTACATCATTAATTAATTATATGCTATTATGTGTTTGATTTTGAAGTAATTATTATAAAATTTAAATATTTTAATAACATAATAATAATAATAATAATAATAATAATAATAATAATAATAATAATAATAATAATAATAATAATACGTAGTGACGTCTATTAATATTAATATGTAATATATATGCGGGCTGCATGAATAAGCTCTTATTAATTGTGTGATAAAGTAGCAGGTTTGAATTTGATAATTGAATTATTTGGTTTTTGATTTAATCCGGGTTTTTTTTTTTTTTTTTGATGAACCGATTAAATCGTTTATGTCACACGTGGTATCATTTTCAGTCGAATTATTAATATTATGATTTGGGATTATTATCTTAACTCATGAAAATGGAAAAGTATTCATGATGATCTGGCTCGCGAGCTTATCCTCACAGATATTTGGATAAAATAATAGGCTCATATTTGTCGTCCCATTTGTTGACTGATCTGCATACTCTTTTTGCCAAAATATCTTAAAATCTCACACCACAATGCTAAATTCATCTGATCAAGAAACTTTTTCTATAAAAGCAATTCCTTTTTAAAAAAAATACTACATCCACAATTTATAAAGGCACACCTCCTTTTGTCATTGGATTAAAGAAAACTGTTTTTCCACTGAGCAGGTGGACCTGAACCGAAGGCAATCATATGATGCTTTAATATTTTGGTTGTTACTAATTGTGAATCACATGGTGCTGGAATCAGGAGAATTTATCTGGAATCAATTACATATACTGCATCATTGGTCAGATCAGATCGCACCTATATAGAACGTTGATTATAGTATAACAACTTGCATAAATCAATTGCGCTTATGCCTTTTTTTCATGTTTAAAAAGTAGACTATTAATATAGGTGGCATCTAAGGTGAGGGAACAACTACGTCTTTCACATGTAAGAGAGCCAAAAATACCAGTTATAATAGTTAAGAAAAATGATATTCTGACACAGTTTTAAGACAACATACGGTGCTGCACTGTGCGACACTGTAGCAGACAAATTTTTTTTTTTTAAAAAAATTGTTCTTTTTAAAAAAAAAAATATTTAGTTTTTTTGAGAAATAAATTTTTTGATTAAGTATGTGCAAATATCTGGTTAATCAGGTACAAATATCTGGTTAATTCAGTTCATTATCCGGTTAATGGGTTTTTTGGTTAAGTATGTGTAAATATCTGGTTAATCAGGTACAAATATCTGGTTAATTGAGTTCATTATCTGGCTAATGGGTTTTTTGGTTAAGTATGTGCAAACATCTGGTTAATCAGATACAAATATCTGGTTAATGGGTTTTTTTGATAAATAAATTTTTTGGTTAAGTATGTGCAAATATCTGATTAATCGGGTACAAATATCTGGTTAATTGAGTTCATTATCTGGTTAATGGATTTTTTGGTTAAATATGTGCAAATATCTGGTTAATCAGGTATAAATATCTGGTTAATCAGGTATAAACATCTGGTTAATGGGTTTTTTTGAGAAATAAATTTTTTATTTATTTTAAAGAAAAGTTAAAATTTGTAAAAAAAAATAAAAACACTACAATATGCTACAGTAGCATATGTTATCCTGTATGTCGTCTGATTTATGTGTCACAATAACACAGCTGAATAGGTAAATCCGGTGAACCTTGTTGAAGTCCACAATTTTCTTCTCGCCGCTGAGCATCCTTGTTTTTTATTCGTATATTTTCTTTTGACAGTTGTTGTTACTCTCTTCATTGTTTTTGTAGCATTTATGGTACATCGCACAAGCTATACAAAGAAAAGGAGACATCGAAATCGAAATCGAAACTTGTTTATAAAAAAATAAGAATTTTTGGAGATGCGTTCTCCCTTTCAACACAATGCTCAAACCTTCTTCAACCTCTCACGCGTTCGTTTATCAAGTGAATACCTTGCACCCTCACAACAAGGTCTCAGATCTCATTTCACTTTTCACTGCAAAACCTACTTCTCATCCACCACCACACATCTACACAACCATGGTTCCAATTAAGGGCAACTCACATAGGCAAGTACTACCAACCACTGGCGGACCTTCTACAGGGCCGGGGGGAGCAACGGCTCCCCCCAGCTTTTTTGAACAAGAATTTTTCAATATAAAAATTATATGACACACTTAAAAATATTGTATACTATGTAATTAATTTTAGATATTTCATAAGTGATACTTTTAGCTTAAAAAATACAATGATACAAGCATAAAAATTGATGCAATTTTTGAAGAAGAAAACATATGATACAGATAAAAATTGTATAACTTTAATATTATTGGAGTGTAAAAAATCTTTACACCGATAATATGTACCGATTTAATCCAGGAATTATATGAAATTGATATGTAATACTAGTGTAAAAATTTTACACGGTCAACCAATCATAAATTATTACATAATAAAAATGTTTCACTTTTATACTAAATACCTTAGAAAGTCGCATATAAGATGATTTGTGATATGTTAACAATATAAAAAACTTTATATTGGCAGTCTATCAAGGTTACACTTAAAATTATATATAATTAATTATATATTTTGAATAAATATTTTTTTATATGATTGAATAGATAATTTTAGCTAGTAGCTAGTTGGCTCCCCCAAAATTTTCAATCAAGATCCGCCACTGCTACCAACTAACCACCAACCCCTGTAATTTCCAAAAAACACTGAAACCTACCTGGGCTCAAGTAGCCAAAAAAATAAGGTCTTCCTTCCTATCTTGAAAAAAGGAAAGATTTTCTTTTGAGAAAAATGGAAAAGTAAAAATTCAACATGTGAAGGTAATATCATACTGGGCATCATGGGATAGGATGCTTAAAGTAAAGCATAAACGGGCATTTAGAGGATGTTTGGGAACATGTTTGGGAACACGATTGTTCCCTCATTTCAGCTGTTTTATGATAAAAAGCTGTTTTAACAAATAAGCAATCATGTTTAGGTATAATGTTTATTTTTTCAAAAAGCTTTTTAATCCAAATTTCCGCTTTTTTAAAATATCTATGCAACTGGACTGTTTGATTATTGCTTTTAAATTATTTAGATCCAATTACCATAATAACCCCCTCCACAACGTTAAAAGTGTCATGGCATTCCCGTAACAGTAACACCCTCCACTCCCTCATTTCTGCTTTCACTCAAAGCACACTCACCCAACACTGGGAATCACGTGGTAGCATGAAGAGCCATAAGCGTGCTTATACCAATGATCATGCACAAAGTGCTGGTACTATTATTCAAATGAATGTATATATATATATATATATATATATATATATATATTTTTATTTTTTTATTTTTTTTTTATTTTTTTGAAACCAATATATTTTTTTATATCTTAAAATGTTTTGAACGATATATTTTTTATATTAAAATCCTTTATATTATTTAATTAGAATATACATCGGCTTATCAAAAAAAAAAATTTAGAATATACATTGTTTTTATTTAACTATTCTAAAAATATGTTTTAATATGCTTTTCATAGTCATGAAAAAATGTTATGAATTTTATTCAATTTTTTATATGATTTCTAATGTTAAAAAATATTAAATATTATTAATATAAACAAATAACTTCATATCCTTTTTTGTAATTTATTATGTAAAAGTGATTATTTTTACACCATCCAAACGAAATAGATTATCTTAAAACCACTTTTCAACAAACATACCCAAACAAAAATAGATTATGATTATAATCGATTATTAAAATAATCGATTATTTGAAAAATCAGATTATCAGCATAATCTTTTTTTTTTCCAGCTTTCTCAAACACACTCTTAATATTCAAAAGTACTCCATGCAAATTGGCAACTCATTCCAGGCTATCTCATAAAAGTAATATTAATTAACCGGACTAACAGGTTACCCCAACACAATCACAGCCACCCACTTGATGTACAACTTTTGATGTATAATAAACTAGTATCTATACCCGTGCGCGTTGCACGGGTTATGTTTTATATAAACAAATTTTTCTTTTGGTATTTTGTATTATATATTATGTTATTATTTTATATTTTTATCTAATATATATTATGTTATATAATTATTTATTATATATAATTATAAGATATAACATAACATATATTATATAATAATATAATAATTTATTATATTAATATATGGATTTAATTAGTATGGATTGTGAGTGTAAATATTTTTGTATTGATAATTAATTATAAATTGACATGTCATTAAAAAAGTTTGATTCTTGTTCTAAATATCATAACAGTTATAAATACTATGATTTCTAAACTTTACATTGATAATGTATATCAATTAATCCCAAACAATTCTATATATAACTTTTAAAATATTTATAAGAAGAAGAAAAGGCTGTGTCGGCAAACATATACATTTCCACAATCTTTTTTTGAATAATATCAAAATCAATGTAAAAATAATCACAAAATTGACCGAAAATGCATGTAATAACAATCCAATATCATATTCGCACAACATTCTGACACGAGATGCTGCCAAATGTCCCATCCCATCATCCAGCTTCAACAAATACTGTTTTTCCAAACTCTCGAACCTGCAGCAGTTTCTCTAAGATTAAGTGATTAATTAACTCGCGAGATATGATGGCTGTGCCCAAGTTAACTTTTGGTTTACACATATACCTGAGTGATTTGCCGGTTCGTTATTATCCTGGCAGCTACATTGGCAATTGTACACTTGAAAATATGGTCATGTTTAACACCACATTTAGGTACTAGATCTAGATGTAACATCTAGATGACTCATGGTAGAGTCGGGTTAGAAAGTCCCATAGATTCTGCAACCTCTCGAGCAGCCAAACTATCAGCTTGCTCCTACATCCGTGATAAAAAATACACCCAATCAAAAAAAAAAAATTGTGATTGCATTTTCTAAAGTAATATAGTTCCTATGGTAATATGGTTGTATGTATCAATAATTGTCAAGATTCTATATTGCAATCAGCTTAACATATTTACCTGAAGGCGATGCAAGAGATACATCAAGAAGAGATGTACAAATACCTGCTTCCAATTTCTCAAGGTTAGCAAAGAATTCAAATCCTGTCACGGTTATTTCATCTCAGATATTTGACTTTTTAAACACCCAAGAACTGATCTCACCAAATAGAACAATAGAATAACTCGAGCTGTTGGATAACGCCAGAGAAATCTTGTGGCCCTTACAGCCCCTGAATCTAACAGTTTCACTGCTTTCTGCAACTGCATGAAGCATTTCAAATACCAAGTTAAAAGTAATGATCAAAAGAGAAAGAAAAGGGAATGAAACATGATGATTACTAAACCTGTATACTTGCACCAACCAAATGGCGGTGATGCAAAGGAAGAGACCTGCAATTCCACAACTGGAAATGAACACAAAGATGGCGCAACTATTTGGAGAGACAGACTAATACAAGAAGCATGATGGAATAAAACAATCAGTTGACAGAGTTTTTAACTATTACTCAACTAAATACAGTAGTAATGAACAAATTAGAATACAAAATAGTAATAGTAAAGTGATTTTAACATGGAGATGTAAAAAAATTTAGTTACATGCGATGTAGACATTTTGGATCTTTATATCCAGACGGCTCTAGGATCACTGCCAGATCCTAATGATGACTGGGGGGAGGCTATTGCCACCCCCAAATTTTTTTGAAAGATTACACATGCCGGATACATTATAAAAACATCATAGATCATACCACCCCAAACTTCTTGTTTCAGATCTGCCACTGCCCAGGATCTTCCCTCCCTACAGGCAGGGCACAGACCCTGGAAGCTGAAGCTTAGGGTCAGTTCCATCAAATGCATTGTAGACAAGCAAGATAGATGCTAATATATAATAAGAGGAAACATACTCAAGGGATTTAATTTCTGTGTCTTCTTCCCAAGACGATGATGCTCGACGAGAAACTCTACTTCTTTCAGCCTCTACCTGGTTAGAATGAAAGTCATGTTAAGTACAAGGTGGAGCCAACTATTTATCAAGCAGCCAAGGGATCCTAAGCACAAACCTGTGCTTCTTGGAGGAGCTTAATTTCTTTCTGTAATTGAAACTCTACAGCAGCTTTTTCACTGGCCATGGTTTCAAATTGTGTTTGTTTGTAGTACTGAATTGAAACATATTTTCTAAACTCATTAATTTATTGAAAGTAAAAAATTTATTGCATGAAATTTAACCATTGCATGAATTACCAAAAGGTCGGTTAGTTCACGATAGCGTTTCTCCAACTCCATATGCTCCTGTTAAGGTAATATGACAGTGTTTAGAACAAGTAGTATTCCAAACTTACCATAACACCAAAAAAAATACCTTTTTGGTGGTATAGAACACCAAAAAATACTTAAGAAATAAGTATTCGTTAACTTCAACTGTATTAGGTGTCAAAAAACCCAAAGAAGAATAGCATGGTAGCATCTGAGGTAAAATTCTATAGCATCACTCTTCTCACAGCATAAAAGACAAATATAACACCATAATCATATGAAATTTTACCACATTGGTAATATCTGATTGATTACCCATTTCACAAATGAAGATGCAATTCTAATTTTGCAGGTCAAATCATCTAGACCATCTAATAATCAACCATAAATATATTTCTGAAGTTCTGCATCGAGATAGCTCTAGTAGTGTGGTTGAATTTGTTCTGAACAAATAAGATACAACTTCGTATTTGAAATTAAGTCCATTTAAATTCACAGGTATACTTCAATCCAAAGTTAATATATCAAGAACCAATGTTCACAAATAAAATTGCATGCATAATAAAAATTAGGGAAATTACAAAAAAATAAAGGTTTAAATAAGTTTTTAGTACCTGAAAAGTGAGTGCATTTTGGTTTTAGTCCCTATAATTTATTTTTTTTCATAGGTTTTGATTCCTCCAATTTCAAAGTTTAGGAATAGGTTTTGCACCATGTTGAAAGTATTTTAAGTGTTTTAAGTTTAGAGACAATCACCTATTCCTTTGGTTAACCATGTTGAAAGAGTGATAAGTGAGTAACAACTAATTGATTTAATTAACCATTTGAGTGGTTAATTCTCACTGGAAATATTTTTACCATGAATTTCATTTTTGTAAGGCAAGTTAGCTGGCTAAAACCCTAAATTGAATTTAATTTAAACAGAAATGTAGCAGCATGATCATCAAATCCAAGCCCTGTCCGCTTTAGAAACAAGTTGCCCTACTTTTGAATTTGTAAATATTTGACAAGGCGCGAAGAAATTCATAAGAAACTTGAATGTTACCTGACGGGAGTAATGCTCAGCATCCCTCTTCATTGCAGCCATTTCAACTCTCATTTTTTGCAATTCAGCCTGAAACCAAACATATAAGGAAATAATAGGAAGCAACCTTGACCTGCAAAACATGAGATCATTATCTCCAATAAATGCCATTAGGGGATAAGGGCTGGCCAATAGGCTCCCGTTATTGAGGGGTTCGGGAACTGTCATGAAGCAACTTAGACATGAATAGTTTTATATATCTAACACACCCCCTCATGCAAGAGCCATTTGAGCTTAAACTTCCTTGTACTGAAATTCAACTTTTTATCATAAGAATGGGGCAATAAGGATTGAATTGTAAAAAATCACTTGGTCATAAAGGCTTTGATATCATGTCACGGACCAACTTTCCGAAATGCTTAAGCTGTGTAGTAAACACATATTAATAGTTTTATATATCTAACGGGTTAGATCAAGCAACCTTAACCTCAGCATCCATGAATGAAGCTGTTTTTGTGACTAGAACTTGTGACCACTAGGTCATAAGGCAGTAACTTGTGCAAAGGCTCACCCTCAAACATTATTAGGAGGTAACTAAAACTAAAAAATACTTGCCTCCAAGGAAGAAAGCTCATTTTCAGCTTTTCTCTGACCCCTGCACGCTCGCTCTACTTCTTCCTGCCATGCCTGCATCTTAACATATGAAACTTGCATGGTTATAAGTCCAAAAGGATGAATTATTAATTTATTATCACTAATACGAATATACTATCGTTATTGCCATACATAGAGAGTTTTCCAAAGGCCTTTGACCTATTGGTGCTAGAAATGACAATGATCATCTATGCCGGGGCTTTGATACTGACTTGGGTAATTTTACTCACACATCCCGCCCCAAAATTATCTGTAGTTACATGAATGGCATTCATGTCTGAATTGTATTTTAACAGAAATAGCAGGATAAACATGAAAGTTTCCAAGTAAGGAAATTGTTTATGTAGCAAACAGTATCAATATTCACAAAAAAAGGGTTGGCATTAGAGATTATGAACTAGTCATGTATCAAGCTTTCTTCTATATAATAATATTTCATAAAAACTGATTACTGAGAAATATGGGAAACAGTTTACTTCTAAGCAATTCCCTTTGGTATGCATGAAAAAATGGCAAATATGTCCTCTAGTATATATGTAAAGCATAACAAATGGGGTTCAAATTAGTATAGGCAACAAACCAAAAAGGATGATGACTTCTTAAATATGTTACACAATTAATTATAATTCGTAGAAGATGAAATATAAGGAGGCACAATGACATTGCAAAATAGCATACATTTCACCAAGTAATCTGTGACTGACCCTGACTCTACCTGAATTACTTGATTTGCCTCTTCGGGTGACTTTTTTTGTTCACGGCGCACACGGGCTTCCATATCTTGTACTTCTTGAGTTAGAGATGCACACTCAACCTGATAACAGTTGATATCAGAATCTTTTCAGTGGATCTTTATTTCAAAAGAGTAATCACTAATCATCCATCACATTTAAAATGAGAGAAACCATCTCTTTTCTATGTACCTCAAGAAGTGCCACTTCCTGCTCAAGTTCTGTGGCCTTTGCTGTTCTCTCATCTGCTATTCTCTAAAAAGAGAAGCAACCAACCAATCAATGTATATGGTCAAACTTGATGTTGCTAAGATTTCTACAATTCCCTGGAGCTCAAAAGTCGGAAAATGCAAGAACCTTATTACCACAAGGAGAATCCCTATGCACTTGGTGCTATTCCCATTATTATTATTTTGTAAAACAGATGACCCTGCTCAAATTAAAAATAGAGAGACGAAAAGACATCATCGAGGATTATATGATGCCAACCTATGGTAGAGAGCTTGAGGGAATGTAGTCAAAGTTGTGTAGCAGTGCCGGGCACAGGTAATTCTTAGTTCTAACAGAATTCCTAGCATATAGCCTATGAAGCCGTGGCACATGCTGAATCTCATGAAATATAATGAGCTCAGATGGTCTTTTCCTCCCTTGAAATTTAACATGATAAAAAGCTTTTGCAATTTCAGATAGTGGAATTTATTACCATCTTTGAGGTTGAGCTGGATGTGTGTGTCACTCTTTCCTTTGTAATGAGTTCTTTTCTCATATAAAAAGATCGGCTGAACTAATAATTACTATTATTGTAAGTAAACTGTTAGACCTAAAATTAATGTCCATACAGAAGTGGTCGTGTAATATAAACTATAATCATGATATGTAGACATTACATTTCTGCCATTTTCCCTTGACACCATTCCTTTTGGGGGAAAATGAGAGGGAGGGGGAAGAGACACTCACCGTTCCCTTTTTTCACTATCCTTTTTTGCAAAAGTAAAGGTGTGTAGAAATGTGTTATATGAATAACATTATTATTACATAAAACATCTTTTCATATACATGAAAAATCTCGAGATTTCAAGGTTCATAGTTAAATTAAATGGCCGCATAGACAATTTGACACCCAGCAAGTATATCTAGAATTATGTTGTCAATTCATGATTTAAACTAATAACATATGCCAAACAAAATGGAAAAACAAACTGAAACAGCAAGCTCTTATTAGGATTTACAACTCATTCCAAAGTTAAATCGTGACGAGTGCTTACATTACCTGTATCCTTGCAAGAGCTGTAGCTGCCTCAACAGCTCTATGCTCCAATTCCACTTCTCTTTTCATAGCAGCCTGTTTTACCAAACACGGAATCTCAAAAGTGTAATGTAAACAAAATCAATGAAAACAAATAATTCTGGCTATGGACCATTTTGGTAGCATTATGTGCAGCATGCTCCTCTTCTGCTCTTCGCTCAGCTGATGCTAATTCCTCTCTTAGAGCCTACAAAAGTTTTACACTATGAATGTCAAATTGGAGTACTCTTACAGGAATCTTACACGCAGGGGAGAAACTACATACCTGCATCATCCTTGTCTCAGTTAGCTCTCGATTTCTCGTCATAGACTCCATGCTTGCCTGAAAAGATGTGAATAGTGTTACCAAAGCGTTGGACAATTAATATTTTAAAATAAAACTCCAGTGCAAGAATGTACTGGAGAAGGTACAATGAAAAGGCAGATCCTACATATGTAGGAAGAAATTACGAAGGAAAATGAAATAGGCAGATGACCATGTTACTCATTCAAATAAGTGTATCCGAGCCAAGTATATTCCTAACAGCCAACATACAACACAGCCACACACACACACACGGGGCAATTTATAAATGCAACTTTTAGTAATTTTCTTTGAATATAAGTTAGATAGATGAATATGCATTTCTAGCAAGCTATGCCACTCATAATCCAAAACATTCTTGCTAGGCCAAGGAAAAGTGGAGAAAATGGTTATTCAAACTTCAAACAATATTTCAATTAGGCAACATGGTGTGTGAAAATTTAAGATGCTAACACTTGAGCAACCCAATACATTCATTAAAGAAGGAAAAAGCTTCCACAGGAGATTACAGCAAAAAAGTGGAAAATGTAGATAACGTAGATATCTCTCTCTGTCTCTCACTCTCTGTGTGTGTGAAGAACCTGCAGCGAAGCTAGATTTCCTTCTGACAATGCAGCTTGCCTCTTAACAGCATCCATAGAACTAATAAGTGCCTCAATTTCACCATTCTTTGCCACCAAGGCTTCAGCCATATTTGATTCAACTCTGGTTACTTCCCCTTTACAATCAGACAAATCCTTCTGTAGCTGTTTTATGCGAGCTTCATACGATTTACTCAGCTCTCTCTGTAAATTTAGAATTAGCAGTACAGCTATGAAATTGTTTCTATTTCAAGATATGATGAGACCTTCTAGCTCTTTAAACATGAACCAGTAATGGAGCTTCACCTCTTCACTCAGGAGTTCCTCTAACTGTGCATTCTCAGATTTGTATTCTTGAAGACGGGATGATAGTCCAGCACAGACCTAAGCATCATGAGAAAAATATCAATCGGGAATTCAGGAATCTAATCAGCAACTAAGAGTAAACTCGTATTAAGGTTCCAGAATCAATCTACAAGATCTGCCCCAGTGATCCCATTCCCATATAAGGAGGCCTTATATAATAGAAACATTAGTTTGAACAACATTCTTACCCGAGCTAACCTCGCCTCTTTAGACTGACCAGTAGATTTTGCTGCTTTAAGCAATCCTTGAGCCTATGTACCAACTAACACACTTGTTAGAAGAAATTCTAAATAGGATTTGTATGTTAAGAAATAATGAAGAAACTTCTCCCACATTATAAGTGTTACCTCGTCAAGTTGATCCTGTACTTTCTTCTGAGAAATGTCAGTTTTATGATCCTCTTGACTCCTTCTATTCACAAAAGATTCAACTTTTATATCAGCATCTTTAATTGTAGTGTCACTATTAGGAGCAATATCACTAGCCACAGATCCAGATCTCTCTTGATTCATATTTAGATTGGCATCTAAATCTTCAGACTTGATCACTTGGTCGGCATTAGTGGGTTCATCTTCACTGGGGCCTTCAATTACTTTGGAAGCTGGAGAAGCATGCTCCTTAGGAATATCCAAGGAATTCTGTTTGGCAGGCTCACCATTAACAACAACAATGCCAGCTTCGGGATCAGTATCAGTTGCTAAGACTCCTGCATTGTCTGTGTCATGTTTGTCAACATCATCGGTAAGCATTTCTGATAATGAAGTGCCTAACAAGGGTGATGTTGCATCAGTAGGCTGCTGCTCCTTGTTTGGTTGATTTGTAGAAGTGGAAGCACTCCCATCATTTTCAGTTGCAAGATCAATGTCTATCATTGCAGTTGTTACATCCACCGGTGCTGCTGGGGTACCATTTTTCTCCTCATTATTAATAGCAGTACTTCTAGGAGATGTGTTAGATTTTCCCTTTTGAGCCTGCAAAATAATAATTCTAGGAGACAATTTCAATGTGAATATAAGGCTAACAAGACCTATGGATGGAAATACCCAGGAAATACCTTAGATCTTGATTTTCTCCTCTTGCCTTGAGATCCTTGCCCATTAGAAGCTAATTTTCAAAAAGGTAACAATAAAACAACTTAAGCACTTGTATTATTGGAGAATTTACCTTCGTACTTATATCGTTAAATACATTTTAATGCCTGAATAATTTGTTTCGGGTTTATGGCTTACCTGGTAAGCAATATATAGGTTGTAACTTGCAGAAAAAATATGGGATTTTTATGTTCAGTTGTAGATTTTAAAAGAAGGTTATCGCAACGAATCTGGATTCTCTGCATTAAAAAACACATGCATTTGCACATTAATGCACCGTTGGATCAATGTCAGGCTTTCTTTCAGTAATTGATTCAATTGTGCTTCAATGTGTGAATGTGTGAGTTTTTGAATGTAGGAAATCCATTTTTTATTGCAACACCAATTTTCAAGAGATGGCCAATTCGTGAAACATTTAAAATCTATCTCTTAAAAAGCTCTGAAGAGTAGAGCATGAATTGATTGCTAAGGTAAAAATAAGGCAAAAGAACAAAAATGTAAACCTGGAGACTTGGAATTAGATTGTTCATCTGATATATCATTGACAACCGACTTCGCTCTTTGATCCACGACTTCAAATAAATCTGATCAACCAAATCAAAATAATAATAATAATCATCAGAACATTACATGAGCAGATTCAGACATTACATGCATGATCCTTGGAAGCTAATTCAGAACATGAGCAAATCAGCATTGTCATTGAGCAGTTACCGAAATTGTAGTGGTAGAATTTAACTTAAGTGCTTAATTTTTTAAACATGAAGATAGATATGAAAATAACAAGTTGAAAGCTAAAAGCAAAGTCTCTGAGCTGATTTACATGCATCATAATAATAATAATAATAATTCTCAAAAACTTTCCGAGACATTTAAACCAAATCTGAAATCCGTAGGCACTGTAGAATGCAAAAATGGTTGAATAGGTAGGATCGAATTCAGGGAGATCTCATTCTCGTGTAATGATACCTTCAGCGGCTTTGAGCCACGACGCCATTGCCGGAAGGATGAGAGGAGACAATACGACGTCGCTTGGATTCAACGGAAATGCATCGAGTGGGTGCTGCAAGCTCTATCACTCTCACTACTCACGCCTTTCAAGCTCCTAATCATTTACCCTCCAAATGCATTTTGCGCGCTGATGCGTTTCTTTTCACTTTTTTCTCTTTCTTTCGGTTCCAACGGATGCAACCGTTAGTTAGTAGTTTCTGCCTTTCTGGTATTGTCAATCAGGTTGCTTTATGTTTAGAGTTATTTAAAGAAACCAGCTACCAATGATATTATTTATTAAATAAGGCCAAACTATTTTGAAATTTTCAAATAGCTCTTTAAACTCAAAAAAAAAAAAAGTTTATGATTGGGTCCCAAACTTATATAAAAATTTCAATTAGATCTCTAAAATAGAAAATCTGTTAGTAATCCGTTATATTAGAAGAGATGATTTCATCTAAGTTGGACACTCATATTAGTCATATATGTCATGTCATTATTCGAGTAACACTTCACCCCCATTCACTATTTGGGAGAAGGGTATGTAACCATAGAACATAAATTTAAAAAAGAAGGAGGCGTTGGTTCAAATGGAGGAGAAACAATCGTAGGTCGCATTTTGATCTTTTAGTTCAGAATTTTGGTCTCCTATAATCCTAAATACTAATTTGGGGGGAAAAATTCCAGCTTCCACATCAATAAGCTTAACGGTCTCTTCACGAAACCTTACCCTAGGGAACCAATTGATTTATTTTTTATAAGTCCAAGGACCCAATTAAAAATTTGTTATAAGTTCAGGGACCCAAATATAAGTTTTTTAAGTTTAGCGACCTATTTGAAAAATTCTCAAATAGTTTAGGGACCAACTGAATAATTAAACTATTAAATAATATGTAAGCCTTTTGGAATTTTTAAATAGCATGAGATTATTAAATATATAAAAAGATTGTAATTGGATTTCTCGTATAGATCTGTTAGATTTTCGTTAAGTATCTATTATTTATCCATCCACTTGCTATTTTTGAAATCTCTAGACTTTTTTATGAAAAAATTCAAATTGATTCTTATACATTTTGAAATCCTAATGAAACTTTAACAAATGAGGGATTCAATTGCAAATTTTTTTATGTGCTCAACACTTGATTACAACCTTCTAAAGTACTGGAATATGTTTGAAAATTTTCTGATAATAAAGGGATTAATTAAATCTATTTTTTAATCTTTCGAATAACATAATTTAATTTAAGAAAAAAATATACTATCAAAATCGATTTAGGAAGTTTACTTGGGCATAGAGGGGCAGATTACCTAGAACACTTTAACACCTGTGATACATGGGACAACAAAAACCCATACGATACCAGTGGGGGCTGAGTGGGGGCACAAAAATACACGATGTCTTCTCCTTTGTTAGAGCATCTCCAATCATAAAACCCAATTTAGGTTCTTCACTCTCTTTTAGTGGGCCCTACAATACCACAAAGGATTTAAGAATACTCATTAGTTTTTACTCCAATGGTAGAACTCAACTTGGGTTCTTAACATATTTTTAATGGGTCCATTTTCTCTTATTTTCTTTCCCCCTCTTTTCTTTTTCCCTTTTTTAATTATTTTTTAATGGCTAAGAACCAGTTCTTCTACAAGAACCGTTCTCTATCCTGGCTGCCAAATCAGCCAACTCCAATGACAGAAAATTTAAGAACCAGTTCTTAGTCATAAAAACCTCGTGAAGAATCACCGTTAATGATGGTCTTACAGGCTCTAGCACTTGAAGTGTGTCGCCCTGTCTACAAATGTCAAATGGAGCCTACCCCATTGCGATGGCCTCTGACGGCAAATTAAACAGGTTGAACTCGAATGGACTGAGCCAGTCCATATATTCTGATAATAAAGGGATTAATTAAATCTATTTTTTAATCTTTCGAATAACATAATTTAATTTAAGAAAAAAATATACTATCAAAATCGATTTAGGAAGTTTACTTGGGCATAGAGGGGCAGATTACCTAGAACACTTTAACACCTGTGATACATGGGACAACAAAAACCCATACGATACCAGTGAGGGCTGAGTGGGGGCACAAAAATACACGATGTCTTCTCCTTTGTTAGAGCATCTCCAATCATAAAACCCAATTTGGGTTCTTAACTCTCTTTTAGTGGGCCCTACAATACCACAAAGGATTTAAGAATACTCATTAGTTTTTACTCCAATGGTAGAACTCAACTTGGGTTCTTAACATATTTTTAATGGGTTCATTTTCTCTTATTTTCTTTCCCCCTCTTTTCTTTTTCCCTTTTTTAATTATTTTTTAATGGCTAAGAACCAGTTCTTCTACAAGAACCGTTCTCTATCCTGACTGCCAAATCAGCCAACTCCAATGACAGAAAATTTAAGAACCAGTTCTTAGCCATAAAAACCTCATGAAGAATCACCGTTAATGATGGTCTTACAGGCTCTAGCACTTGAAGTGTGTCGCCCTGTCTACAAATGTCAAATGGAGCCTACCCCATTGCGATGGCCTCTGACGGCAAATTAAACAGGTTGAACTCGAATGGACTGAGCCAGTCCATATATTCAGGTAAGGCCTGGCCCGGGAGTAGTCTAATTGGATGTATGAATCCAGAAACAACACTAGCATAAGCTAAGTCGACGCTACTATCCAAATGGAGTTAGAAAAAATTTATTTTGTGAACACATTTTATGGGATAACCTATGGAGTCATGTGAGTGTGGATGATATGGGAGTAACGAGTATACCTATTGAAATGTGTCAAAGTGTTATCTGATTTGTCTTGCACAAACAACGCGACTGTAATAAAGAAAAACAAAATAACTGCTAAGTGACTCTTTTACTCCAGAGTCCAAACACACTTTTTCAAGCAAAAGGAAGTTGCATGTAAACTTGTTAAAACAGAAAATGGTGAGTAATTCCGTCCAATTAGTTAGTGAGAAATAAGGATATTTATTAAGATTAATAGGGTTTGATTCTAGCAAATGATATTCATTAATAGACACATTGAGTGAGTGTAATTTTACAAAAGAAAAAAGGTGAAGGTAGCTAACTAGGCACCAATTAAAGTCTTTTAAGACTCGTGTGAATGTGGTCTATAATACTAGTACACCATAAGGTTGTTAGCAACTGGTTTACAACCTATTGCTCGTTTTCAGTGCTTTTAGTACTATTTTAAATTAATTTGACAACCAATTTGTCCTTTTCTCATTTAGTCATTGTGATTTTATTTTTGTTTTATTGCACAATAGTCTCCATGATTATTAAAATAAATTGAAGTTATCTGGAACTGAAATTTAAACCATATTATTAGAGACATGTGTTAAACGATGACTAGTTACTTTCTATTCACATTTATGCAGTGTTTGGAGCCACCTTTGTGGAGACGTGATGTAGAAGAAACTCCTTTGAGCTTATAATGTCACTATGGATATGACTTTAATGGTGGATGAGATTTCCCAACTTAATTCCAAACAAGCACTTAGTGTATTTGAAAACTCTGCTTGGAAATGTTGGATGTGTGTCAGCTATTGTGAGTACTTTCTGCTCTCCCACCTTATTCCAAACTTGTAGAACGTGTTCTCAAACATGTTATTAGTTTGTGTTTGGTACTATGGTGACCATATCTCAGACGTGTGTTTGGTACCGCAAAAGCTACTAATAGTAGCTTTTCACACATGTAGTTACCACATCTAAGACGCGCAAACAAACTCGCACTTAGTAAACTTCAATTTCTAATTTTTTTCTCATCTTTTCATTTCTCTTTCCTTAGATGATATTAGAGCGATATCATCTATTTTGAATCTCTTTTGAGCACTAGAGTGTAGGGTGGTGGGAATAGGATGAGAGCGACAATTTTTCAATTCCAATTAGTTAAGGATGTTATTTGCAAAATGACTAAACCTAAAATCGTGGGTGCACCTTTTTAAAAATGGTACACCATAGTCGAGTATCTTTGAACTTTGGTCAACTTTTTGAGTGGGCTTATTTTTCACCTACTATTGTACCTAATTTTTTTTGGTGAATTTATTTTTAAAGTTTAATAAAAGAAAATTTCATACTAGAATCTCTTTTTGTCAAAGTTGTTAAAAAATGTCTAAACCGCAAGACAAATGCAAAGTGACAAATTTGGATTCTTTCCATCACCCTTCTCTCCATTCCCTCTTTATCTCTCTCCTATTTCCTTTTTTTTTTCCACCATTACCCCTCCCTCCTCTCTTTGTTTTTTGGCTGCACAGCAGGAGAGGCAGGAGACAATCCAAATCTCAAAGTAATAAACGTTATATAATTGTCATTTAGACAAGGTTAAAGATTGAAGGAATAAGTATTTTTTTTTTCATCGAAGGGAATAAGTATGTTATAAGTAGTTTTAGGTTGGAGTGTAAGTTTGAAGCATATTTTTAGAGAATCCAACATGTATGCGGATTATTTGGCAAGGCTTGGTGCAAGGAGCAATACTAGTTTTCATTTATGGGACAATCTTCCTTACATGTTGGATCTCTTTCTTTTAAAGGATAACCAGTTTAACAGTAAAGACTATGGTGCACCACCCATTACACCACTCACATGTCAAGAATTTTACCAATCCTTTGCACATGTGGCCATTTGACTTTTCAACTTGAAAGTAAGTTAAATATTCTTTGGTCCAAAACTAGCCATATGGATGGTGTAGTGGGTGGTGCACCTTATCCCAAATCCCAGTTTAACTTATCCTTAGTCTAGGTCTTTGTTTTGGTTTTCTTTGTTCTTTTCCTCATGTAAAAAACAAAAAACAAAACAAAAAAACTAAGAAAGATTGGTAGGACAAATATATATATATATATATATATATATATATATATATATATATATATATATATATATATATATATATTTACCGCAATATAAAAGAAAAAGAAAAACCATTAGGTCAAGGGACAAACTTTGATCAACTACTTTTGATTGATATAAGGGTCTTTGATATGCTCTGCCTTGGAACCTCCACCCATTCTCTTTTAATCTTTCTATATATCCATCTAGCACATTTTTCGCTCATGGATTGGATGGGATAACCTTAGCCCCTTCAAATTAAACCGTTTGACAATTGGATATATTATTATATATATAACAAATCTACACTTATAAGTTTTCCCCCCTTTCAAATAAAGCAGAGAGCTTTCCAAGTGTCTACAGACAAGGGATGCGTATATATAATAATAACAATCATGCTCAAATTTTGATACACACCAGAACTTCAAAGTGGCTTTTATTTCATCATTACACGACTAAGCGACAATTCTACGTCTTTGCATGCCTCTTCGCCTTCGGTGATATATCCACAACCACAAAGCAGCATGGCCTTTATTTTGTCTTTGATAAAAATGATTCCACTGTTGCTATTGCCACTGCTTTTTTGGGAAGAAATAGACGGAGTAATCCACGCACTAATTAAAGTTTTCGTAAATATCACCAAACACTCTCACACTGGACAATTGAAGTGTTTCATTCTAAATCGGCATCGTTATCCTTGTGAGTGTAGTACCCTTGCAAAGTTTGCTAAGATTGCGCTCAAAAGTTTCCTCATTCCCTACACAAATATAAGATTCCATAAAGCAGGAGTTCATGACTTTAAACTCTCACGATTCTATAATATTTACAATCACTTTTAAACACAATTGCTTGGCCCATAATTGGTGATTACGAAATGCATGTCAATGCCAATATAATTGTGAACCATATATATTTTATATGACCCGTGTGTACTGTATGCAAAATTTTAAATTATTTATGATAACTACATTTGTATTTAAAAGTGCCAAGTGCCAACTTGCTAATGAATAGAGGCGAAAATGAGCCGGGAATAGATTAAGTTTTGTCAAAATATGGTTAAGGCCGCGTTTGTGTAAACAACTTAATTAAGAGCTTTTCACATAAGACCTTATCGCATGAGAGCTTATGCCATAAGAGCTTATGAAGAAAGGGACATAAGAGGATTCGAAGGGGGAAAACACGGAGGGGTCATAAGCACTTGTTAAAATTTCATAAGCTTGTTCCAGTGACTTATGAAAATAAGTCAAAAACTTCTTATGGGATGACATAAGTTACTTTTATAAGCTCTGCCAAACACACTGCATAAGAGCTTATGTCATCAGATAAGTCAAAGGAGCTTAAATAAGCTTTTTCAAACGCCATCTAAGTCTGGTTTGTAACTTGTTAGCCTCACATCAACATATCATTTATAAGATTTTCTTTTTAGAACTCAGTCTGTCTTGTTTATTAAAACTTAGGCTTAATTACACTTTTGATCTCCAAGTATCATTATTATGCAATTTTGGTCATTCGGGTTTCAATTACGTCAATTGGGTCTCCCACATATCATGATTGTATAATTTTGGTCTCCAAGGTTTCAATTGCGCCAATTGGACCCTCAAAATATCTCCTTTATTACAATTAGGTCCTTCTGTCACCTTGTCATCCAGTTTTTAACGTCAGTAGCCTACATGAGACTGATTCGACACTTAGTGAGGTTAGCTTGACAGCTTAGGTGACATTAGCAAATTTAATTTATATGAAATAAATATATCATACTAATATATAATTAGCAAATTAAAATTTTATCATTTTTTTTATAGAATAAATATTATAGTTTTATAACTATATAAATAAAAATTTAAAAATAAAGTTAATCTATGAGAATAAAAAGACTTTTAAAAACCCGAATTTTAGTGTGCATAGTAAAATAATCCTTTCAAAAAGTCTAGATCTAACTTATATACTAAATAAATCCAAACTTATTATGTGGGTTAGTTAAAAATAAGTCAGAACACAATTTGTTTTTTTTCCGATAAGTATATCAATTTCATTAATAAATCTAGCTTTAGTATCAAAGTGAATACTTCCCCCACCTTCTAGGAAATCAGAACACAATTTGTTGATAAATTGTGTGACCTCTGTGCACCAATTATGATTTAAAAAGCACGTAAAGAGCCCAACTCATAAAATTAGTACATTAGATGAGAAAGTCCTGTAACTTAAGTATCATATTGAACTTTCATATTTGCTTAAATATGTGACTTTCATATTTGTAAATTTGTCCATTAAATATCCACAATGTGTTGTCCAAGTGATTAGTAGTTTGGACCATTTAACCATATGTCCAGGGTTTGATTTATGGTGATGGGAATAGAGCTGCATATGTTGGTAGAGGAGATGTCCCTTAACCGATACTCTACTTATTCAGGGGATTAGTCTACGACTTCCGGTTGTGGGGATACGAAGAGTTCTATCCCGGACCTAAAAAATTAGTCCATTAAATAACTATAATATAGATTGAGTTTAATAACTATGCACCGACAATGTAAAAAGGTTTTACACAAACGTTCAATCATAAAACATCTTCACAGATATCTTTGTGGTAAAATATAATTGGATGATTATGTAAAACTTTTTTACATTATCAATGCATATTTATTAAATTCATATAGATTTGTCAATATATTATTAGATATCACTTTACAGTGACTGTGCGTGTGTAGAAATTAAACTCTAACAGTATACTTTCACTCACTCATTTTAAGATAAACACACTTATCCGCGAGTTTTGTAACTGTAAACAGGAATTAATTATATCTTTCTTTATAAAATTAACATTTTTGTATTGGTTAAAACAAATAAAAGAAAAGATACGGTACGGATCCCAAGTTATCAAAGATTCAATGTGATGGCACAATACATATCAAGTGCCAGAATTGAATTATGCAGGTGCAATAGTGATATATATGTGACACGTCACTTAAATGATTGATTCCTATTATCGTGTCATGTACTCCGTCAGTCCGGTCCATAATATAAACAAAAATTTTTAAATTTTTTGGTCCAAAATATAAGCAAATTTCAACTACTTTCTTCTCATTTAATGAAATTATTCTCAAAATACCCTTCATTTAATACAAATTTTGTTTTCCAATGACTCCTTTTATTCTCAATAACACAAGCTTAATAAATAAGAGGAAGGATAATTTAGGTAACAAACTTAATTTTTTTATTCTCAATGACTCTTTTAAATGAGATCAACTAACTATCTTAATATGTGTGTCTCATTTAATTTTTACTTACAATAAAGACCGGATGAAGTAGTATCTAGCAAAATATTTTAAAATGAACCAGAAATAAGTGTTGAGTGCGTGGAGGTCTTATCATTTATCGGTTGGCAAAATTATCCTTTTCATTCCTTAAGTTATTTATTTTGTTTAAATTGGTTCCTTAAGTTTATTTTGTGACAAATAGGTTCTTAAGTTAGATTCGAGTTTCAAATTAGTCCCTTAAGTTTTTTTTGTAACAAATTAGACCCTTAAGTTATGTTCGGGTGACAAATTGGTTCTTTAAGATAATAAAAATAACACATTAAAGGTCTAATTTATTGGTCTCTTTAACAAATTAAGGGACCAATTTGTCACCGAACATAACTTAAGGGTCTAGTTTGTCACAAAAAAACTTAAGGGACCAATTTGTCACCCCAACCTAACTTAAGGGTCTAGTTTGTCAAAAAAAAAACTTAAAAAGGCTAATTTAAACAAAATAAATAACTTAAGAGTTCAAAAGTGCAATTTTGCCTATACAGGTTTCATACAACAACCGAATATTGCAACATTTTTCTAGGAAAATTAAAAAGAAAAACCTAAACATGAAAATAATCGTCCAAGCTGCTTGAGGAAAACGAACTCGATCTGTTCAATTATTGAGCATTACTGTCACCATCGCTCCCCGTTTGTTCAAACCTTCGCTCCTCCTCCTTCTTTTATCAGTTTATCTCCAAAAACCCCCATTTCCACCCATTTTCACTTCCTCCTTTTTCTCTTCATTTTAACTTATAAATAAGGACCTTCTACACATGATATCTCATCCCTGCCCCAAAGCAGCGGAAACTCATTCTCTCCAAAGCCCACAATTTACTAATATTGTTCATATACTTTGTACATGTAGTGAAGAATTAATTGATCATGAAGAATGAAAAAAATGTGATTTTTCCTTTCATATAGCATTGGGGTGAGAGAAGAAAGAAATACACGTGAAGTTAAAGAAACACCTAATTTGAGGGGAGAAAGTTAGTGGGAAGTGAGATAAGAAATAAAGAGGGAGAGAAATTTTGACGGAGGTATTAATTATCTATAAGAAACCTGATTAATTAACTGATTTTCAAAAATTATGTTAGTTTGGACTTTAGAAGACATATTTAAGAGTTTGTCATCCCATCAAATAGAAAAGTAGAATTTAAATTTAGCCAAATGATGATCGGTGCACTGATTAAATGATATGTTTGATACATATATTTTTTTTTTAATAAAAAGTTGTAATTTTTTTATAATTTTTAAACATTAATTAATATTTTATGGGCACCAAATTGCAATGCACATTGATTCCTTACTGTAAGGGACTCCCTAAAGTCATTGCAGTCGGGGATCTAATGGTTAAAAATTTATGAGTCATTTTGATATTATTATTTTTTTGACACAACAAATAAGATATGACTAAAATCTCTTTACAATCAAATTTTTAACGGAAGAGAATCCATTTCCAATTGCAATACCTTAAATTTATATAAGCGTTTGTTGGGAAGAAGACGAATTTAGAGACAAGAAGAAGTAAAAGTGACAAATAAAGCCAATCTCCAACTCACCAACCTTGGAAAGTTGAAGATTAAATTTCTACACTTAACCACCCTTGGACGAAAAACATAACGCTCTTGCTTTAATTTCCCACTTTACTGGCAAAGTCGAAGTAGGTGCAAGCTTTATTGGGAGAGGAGAAATTCCTACCCACTAGAGGAAGACAGGCACAAAACACACACCTCCTTTTTGTTTTGTTTGATTTTCTTTTCCTTTTATTACCAACAATAACACAAAAATACAGAACAAGATAGTTCAAAAACACTAAAATCTTAGTGTAGTGAACTGAAACAAGATCATATATCCAAAAGCACGAAATAATTTAGCATCATGGTAATCAAGCACCTCCCCAACTCCAAAGAAGCCACCCCAGAAAAAAATAAACTGCTACATCAAACTTCAAAGTATTAAAGTCACGTGATTAGTCATCTAATCACGTGATCAATGAGATCATGCAACTTTGATGACATAGCAGCTAAAAATATGTAGAAGGTGCTTGTGATGAGGAAATGGCTAGAAGCATAATGCAAACTATAAATTAAGGTCCATTTTTCTCGAATATGGATTCTCTTCTGCCTCTACATCCTCGATCTCCGGCAGGATTTTGTTTCTCACACACAGCTACATACCGCATGCGATAGATGTGTTTTTACCATTGTTGGACCGTCCAGCCGCCGAAGAGAATCCGCATCCATTTTACTTATCTACCCCACAAGTTATTGTATGGTGACTCAATAGCAGCCAGTCTCTTTTGCAAGTTGAGGTCCTGATAGAACCTCTTGATGAATTCCTCAGCTGCCATGTCCACTACTTGGCTATCCCCTTCATCCTTCAAAGGGAAGGGTGAGTCAGTGACTCTCAGTTGCCTCCCAATAGGGCTCTTCCCAAACCCAGGCAATGTCACCAAAGGTGAAGCCTCCACCTTCTGATCATGATTGTTCAAGTACACATCAAGCACTTTTTGAACTGCACTCAAGGTGGAAACGTCGTCGTATTGGCACGACTTGGAGAAGCGGCTCGAATGATGGTGGTGGTGGTAGTGCTTGTTGCGCTTGATGATGGCAGGGCTATTGCTGCAGCTGAATTCATACTCTCGTGGAGATATAAAGGAGAGGTGTGTGTCGTGGCGGCGGCATGTGAAGAAGTTGTGGTGGTGGAGCATGAGGCTGTTGACTAAGGCCTTGCCGGCTAGTTTGCCACGTTTGAGCATCAAGTGGAACTCTACCATAATTTTGCTCTTGGCTATGCCTTTTCTTAACATGAAGAATAATACACGTACTATGTTCCATAGCTTCTTTGCTACCACTGGTTGGCTTGGCTCAATTTCCATTTTTGTAATTAGAGTGTGATGATGATGATGAGTTTATTTTTATAGAGGGAGAGAGGAAGTGAGAGCTAGACAGAGGAAGTACTTGATTAGAATGTGTTTTGGTGCGCAATTGGAGAGTGAGGGCTAGGAGCTATTTAAAGTGGTACAATGCAATATAATTATTTAATTATCAAAACATGATTAATGTTTGGAATAATAAAGCAAGGACTAAAATTCCCCCACGGATTGTGGCGCGTGACAATTTTTTTTTTTTTTTTTGACAATACGTGACATTATTATTGTGTAGGGAAAAAAATAGTTATTTACACATCAAAGTTTTTATATTATTTTTACACTTTACTTTATATGGGTAATAAAAAGTTGAGAGTAAGTATATTAAATATATATTTTACTTTTTTTAATACTTAAAAGATAAATGATAAAAAAAAAACGTTGTACTTATTTTAATGTGCAAATAATAGAATAATAATAATTGAATAAAGCTTGATATATGTTGTTCAATAGTCTCGTCGGTTATATATATGTAACACTTCTAGTTAATTAATTACTAGGAGCCATGCGTTTTTCATAATAATTATGGTGTTCAATGTGAGGGGTTCAATATATCACACCTTATATTCCCAATTCCTCAAAATAATTTGAATAGGTTTTTTTTTCAATTACCTTTAAAAAAAAAAAAGAACCTATATTGTGAAAAACTAATAGCTTATTATAGTTAATAGTCACAACCTACAACTTTTGCCGTTTGTGTAAGATGTGACTTTTTACCTGGGATATTAACCAAAGTCTATCCAAATATAGAGAATTATATGTAAGTTCAAGATTCAAATTTTTTTTTTTTTTTGGGTACCCATGTGATCAAGATTCATATTAAAAACATATCTATTGGACTAGATTGGTGGCCACGCGCATGTAAGTGCTTCTATATATTATGATGGACGAGAATGGTTGGGATTGTTTAAAAGAATTTTGCAACAGGTTTAAATAAAAAAATTCAAATAAAAACAACATATTTAATATATGTTTTTCTTATTTTTTTAATATAATAAATATTTGTTAACTTAAACTTTTATTTTATAAAAAATACTTGTCAACAAAACTTTATTTAAAATTGTTTGTTTGCTGTCTGTGCTTTGCACGGAAGTTGGGTTGGGGTTTTCTGGAAGGTCTCCATGATAGAGACTGATATTTACTAAAATAATAATGTTTTCTGTATATTAATAGTATCTATAATTATGGTTGAAAATTATCTAAATATCAAATGCAGATGTAGCACCCTACCCCGTTTATTCAATAATTGGAGAGATGCTTGAGCGGTGCTCTCTACTTTTGCGGTCAAGCTCAAGGGTTTGCATTTGCCGTGAAAGCTAAGCTAGTCATAACGCATCTCAACATCATAATCTTTACAGTCCCATTTTCATTTATACAGTATTATTCTTCACCAATTTTTATATCAAATTCGAGATAAACGTGATATACGTCAACCCATTGAAAATTTAAATTACATTTTGGCCCATTGAAATAAAATAATGATATTTATATTTAGTTTATTTTTTTACTTGAACCTCTGTGTGTGGTTTTCCGTTTTATTTTTTGAAAAATTAATTAAATTGTATTATGAGTCACCAAAAGTAAGAACATACATCAAGAACAAGAAGAAAAGAACGAGAGAATAAATCAACATGTGGTTAGTCCAAGTGGTAAGGACTTAGACACCTTATGCAAGTGGTCAGGGGTTCGAATTCTGACTCTTGTGTATGGAAAAATCCTAGTTGGGAGGGGAGAACTCACCTTATGTGCCTAACAGGTTCCCCGATGGAGATTAGTCACTACTAACGGTGGTGGATACTTCGCACATATGTCATGGTAAAAAATAAAATAAAAATAAAAAATAGCGAGGATAGTAATTTGAGATTGAGAGTCCACTTTAATAAGCAGTGAGGCCTCCGATTAATCTGCATGCAATTCCTTACAAAGGATAAGGAAAGAGATGAAGAAGAGCAACGCAACGCCCAATTTAAACCAAATTCACCACTCCAAGGACAAGAGAACCATAATCGTCTTGCAATCCCTTTCAATACAATCATAAGAGAAGCCTGATGGCTCCAGCCAATAAATATGATTAATGTCTATGTACAAGACCGCTACTGCCATACCAAAATATCAATCCAAAGTATAAGAATTGGCATATTCATCTTTAAAATTAACTATTCCATGAATGAGCAAGCTAGATCCACTACAAAAAAACAGTCGTTTAGCGACCGACAAAATCGGTCGCTATTTCATGATAATCGGTCGCTATCAGTAATAGCGACCGAATCAGCGACCGATTTTAGTCGGTCGCTAAAACCCTAGTCGCAAATCAATTAGCGACCGATTTTTCAATCGGTCGCTATTTAGCGACCGAATATTCGGTCGCTAGTTTAGTGGCTGATGCGTTGGTCGCTTGCTCATGGTGACCAAAATAGCGACCGAATACTTAGTAGCTAATTCGGTCGCTGTTTTCGATTATCCTAGCCATGTTGAGACTAATTTTTCGGTCGCTATTTCGGTCGCTAAATTGCACTTAATGTTGGCATGTTTAGCAACCGATTTATTGGTGGCTATTTCAGTCGCTAATTTTATATATATATAAATCAATTAATTAATGTTTTAATATTATAATTAACCCTGATAATAATATGTAAACAAAAATTAAAATTGCATTTAAATAAAATTGTTACGCAAATAAATAAAAGTATTAAAATTGCATTTAAATAAAATTGTTACGCAAATAAATAAAAGTACTTTCACTCATAAAATTGTAACCCAAATAAATAAAAGTACTATACCATCCATGCAAGCAAAATTCATGACATAAAGAAACATCCACAAAAAGTACTAATATAGTCAACGAAAATGTAACAGTACAATAATAAAGATCATGACGGAGGTGGGTCATTGTCCTGCTGTGCATCAGCGTCGACATCCTCCTCGTCGTCCTCTACAGCAGGCGGTGGTGGTGGTGGTGGAGGCGGCTGAAGATGCAGGTGAGACAAGATGTATCCAGTGGTGCCTCTAAGCTCACCAATCTCGACCTCCAAGGTCTTCTGCCTAGCATCCTTCTCGGCGAGCTCCTCAGTCAGTCGTGTAATACGATGCTGCATCTGCTCTACGACCTCTGGAGGAACGCTCGCCATGCTAGTGTCTCCAGAAGAGCGGGACGTCATAGCTACATAATGGCTGCCCAACTGTCCAAGCCCATACACGTGCCCCTTCTTATTTTTACCTCCAACAACCTCCAAAAATATGGCATTCGAATCAACAGAGGCCGGAGAGTGCTGCTCCTGGCTAGAAGAATCACCCTCCTGTGAGGCACGTGTATGAGCATCCGCTAGGGCATGATCATATTTTTCCTACAAAATAAAATTTATTATAGTATTATTAACAATTATTAACAAATAATAAGTCGAACGTAATTAAACTAATTAATTTTTTAAGTAATTTTTCCTTTTTATACTCACAGAAATGTTTTTTGCCTTATCATTCACCCATTCTCCTGACTTAAGCTTCTTTGTTTTTTCGAGGAGCTCATAAGCAGTAGGGGGTCGGGCAAACTGCTGAGTCTGCAAATTAAAATAAATTAGCAATTCATGAGTCACAATAAAATATTAAATAGAAAATAAATTAAAATAAACTACAGTACATACCATCCTCTCAAAATGGTCTCCTGCCCCGACCGACCCTCCGGTGTAGGCTGATGCTCCACTATCCTTTGCCCGATTCTGTTTGGCGATGGCACTCCTCTTTTGAAAATCCTCACCGGCCCAATGTTGTTGCAGTCCCTGTAGCACTTCAGGTTCCATCCACTTCCCCTTATCTGTCCCTCTCCTCAACCTGCTCATTGCATTTTTCATAATGCAAGCACCCCTATGATCAAAACCCTTCCTGATCAAATTCTCATCACGTGGGTCCCAGGTAAACGCTTTCTGCATGGGTTACGTAAATATTAGACAAACATAACATATATAATAATTCAAAATATTTATAATGCAAGTAACTAAATTTTAATTTACCTTAAACTCTCTGTACCACATGTCCCTCACGTCACCATCTATTGAAGTCCATGTGGGCCATGAAACCTCGAACTTCTCCTTGATGATCTTCGATATCTCATAAGTAGTTTCCTTCTGAGGATTCAACCTATGATTGGAAAAACCATCATGCAATTAAGTTTTTAAACAATGTCATAAATTGAAAAAATTTAAGTAAAAAGCTTACTCTAAGTCGCCAGGGCCTGGCCTGATCAACCTCCTCGGTAAAGCTCTATCTGTGACCTCTGACTGCGATGATGATGGTGGTGGTGGTGGTGGTGGTGGTGGTGGTGGTGTTGATGACGTCCCGACATCATGGAGAGGGGTAGTGGCAACCGATGCAACACTCGGAATCGTCTGTCCCGTCGCAGTGTCCGACATATGCTGGTCAGATGAAGGTGTGTGGGTCGTGGGAGATGATCTCCCAGCACGACCTCTCCCACGAGAAGAACGGCCTGCAGTACGGCCACCTCTACCACCCCTAGTCGAGTCTGCCATCTGTTTCAATGAATTTGTTACACACACAGATATATATATATATAATGCAATGTAGATCAATTCAAAATAAACAATCAATATAAAAAACATATGTATACATGAGTTACCTAATTAGATGAATCTGTATCACTGAAATCACTCTCACTCTCTTTCTCACTTGATATATATGTGTCCTCGTCTGATTCATCCAAGTCAGATTGATTCAATAACAATGTATCAATTTCCTCCCCGCCGCCCCCAACATCGACAAGACATTCGTCGATGATATCGGCATCTATATTTCGTAACACTTGAAGCCCTGCAATAATATCATCTTGGTATGGAGCCTCTGTTTCAGCCTGACTAACTGTATTATCTGAGATTGTACTGCGAGCCTTTGTCTTGATGACACCCAACCAACCATGATGACCCTCAGGGTATGGCGTGTAATAAACCTGTTCGGCTTGCTGTGCAAATATGAACGGGTCATATGCCTTAGTATATCTTCGCGATTGCCTTAATTCGACAATTCCATACTTATTTTCTACTTTTGTCCCTATATCTAGAGTATCGTCAAACCAATTACACCTGAAGAGAACTATCTTCAACGAGGGCAAACCGGTATACTCCATTTCAACAACTTCAGTTAAAACTCCGTAAAAGTCACTTTCTAATTGACCAGCTGTACCACGTACACACACACCATAGTTGGATGATAGCATGCCTTCACTCCACTGTTGTGTACGAAATTTGTAACCATTCACAGTGTACGTGTGAAATGGGGTGACTTTTCGCTTAGGCCCCCACGCCAAATTAAGCAATAGTGGTTCTTCAACATTATTTGTTGTATTTAGAACCTAATACATTACAAATGGTTATAACATATAACATATATAAGATATTACAGGACATTTATTATATATAATAAATCACAAGTGTTAACCTACATATTCTTTGAACCACATGGGAAACCTTTTGGTAATCTCCTGGTTTATTCGATCCTCTGGAATGTCTGGGTGGAGTTCCTTTAGAAATTCAGAATACATACTACAAGACAAAAACTAGATACTTTAGTTTGGCATTGTTAATTATTAAACAATGTGTTAAAAACTGGTATCAATGTTACTTACTTTAAATATGGCTCAACCTCGTCACAGTTTTGTAGAACGTGCAAGTGGGCTGCGTCAATGTCACGTTGCTCCATGAAATAGGATTTTGATTTGCCACCAGGCATGCCCGGGTAATTGAAACATGATATTGGAGGACTAGATGAAGAACTTTCACCTGCATCTACATTACGTGGCATTCTAGTCCTTCTTGTTTCCATTTCAGGTGGATAGTAATAAGTGGCGAAGGTAGACGTCTCCTCCACCAAATAGGCTTCACAAATGGAACCCTCTATCTTAGACTTGTTCTTGACTTTGCTTTTGAGGGAGTGCAAGAACCTAAGCAGGAAGAATTTTGGAATAAATGAGGGAAACAATAAATAGCATAAATAAGGGAATAAATGAGGTGAATTAGCTATTTACCTCTCAAAGGGATACATCCAACGATATTGGACTGGTCCACCAACTCTTGCTTCGTACGGGAGATGAATTGGAAGATGCTCCATTGAATCAAAGAAGCTAGGCGGGAATATCTGCTCTAACTTACATAGCAACACAGGTATATTGTTTTCCATGGCCCGTAATTGTTCTAGATTTAGTGTTGTGGACGTCAACTCCCTAAAGAAATGGCTAAGCTCAACAAGTGCCTTCCAAATAGGTTTTGGTAATGAGTCGAACGCAATAGGAAGCAAACGCTGCATGAATACATGACAGTCATGGCTTTTCATTCCATGTAACTTTCCTTCCCTAACGTCGACACATCTGCCCAAATTTGAGGCATACCCATCAGGCAACTTTAGTTCTTCAACCCATTTGCAAATAGCTACTTTCTGTGGTTTACTCAGAGCATAACTTGCCTTCGGCTTGAAAAGCCTGCCACCACCAAGATCTTTCATCTCAAGCTCCTTCCTGTTACATATTTCTGCTAAGTCCAATCGAGCTTTATTAGTATCCTTTGTCCTCCCTTTGATGTCCATCACAGTGTCAAACACATTCATAAACACGTTCCTCTCAGTGTGCATGACATCAATGTTATGACGTAGTAGGTGTGTTTTCCAATAAGGCAAACTCCAAAATATACTTTGCTTAGTCCAATTATGCTCAACACCATAGCCTAGATTATGTCCTCCTTGCGATTCATGGATAGGCGGTAATTGGCTCACTCTTTGCCAAATATTTGGACCAGATAAACGTGGAGGAGGGGGTGAGTTCTCAGCACATCGCTTCTTGAAACCATTTTTATTCTTCCTATAAGGATGATCGGCAGGAAGGAATTGGCGGTGACAGTCAAAATAACATGTCTTTCGACTGTGCTTAAGTGTAAACGCCTTTGATCGTTCCATACATATTGGGCACGCAAGCTTCCCCGCAGTCATCCAACCCGACAACATCCCATAAGCCGGAAAGTCATTTATTGTCCACATCAATGCGGCCTTCATCATGAAATTATGCCTTAAATCAACATCATAAGTCAATACACCATCATTCCACAAAAATGTCAACTCTTCAATGAGCGGCTGCAAGTACACATCAATCTTGGATTTCGGATTAGACGGACCCGGAATTAAAACCGTCAGGAACATAAACTCCCTCTTCATGCACATACCAGGGGGGAGATTGTACGGAGTTACTATAACTGGCCAACAAGAGTAAGATTTTCCATATTGACCAAAAGGATTGAATCCATCGGTACATAACCCTAACCTAATATTCCGGGGGTCTCTGGAAAATGTTGGATGCACCCTATCAAAATGTTTCCAAGCTTCTCCATCAGAAGGATGACACAAGACCCCTTCCTGCCTCTGACTATCACTGTGCCACCTCATGTAGGGTGCAGTTGCCATCGATGAGTATAATCTTTGCAGCCTTGGAATAAGCGGAAAGTACCACATTTTTTTAAATGCAGTCTTCTTTTCAATCCCCCTTTTAGTTGTTGTCTTGTATCGATCCACACCACAATGTTTGCAATATGTTATGCTCTTGTCTGCTTCATCTTTATAATACAACATGCACCCATTCGGACAACAATCAATTTTCAAACAGCCCAAGCCCAAGTTCTTCACCGACTTCTTAGCATGATAAAGATTCTGAGGCATACGACTATCAACTGGATGTGTCTCTCTTATAAACTGCACCATTCTATTAAAATTTCCTTCTGACATGTTGAAGTCAGATTTCATGCTCAGAAGTGACAAGGCGACGGACAATTCGGAGTGTTGATCACATCCTTCAAACAGTTTAGCTTGAGAAGCAGCCAACATATTAAAGAACTTTTCTGCTTCAGGATTCGGATTTTCTTCTCTCAGTTGGGGCTCCATCATATAATCATGTTCCAAAGCTTGGCCTACAGAGGGTCCAGCATGATCCATGATCATCTGCTCATAAGCATTCAGTTCTTCCCTGCGATCACCAGTCCCATAATATGACTCTTCGACAATCGGCTCAGGAAATGGGGGCAATTCCTCACCATGGTTGGTCCACCAATAATAATTTGCCATGAACCCCTTGTTGTAAAGATCTATCATTACCTCATGCACAAACTTGAAAACTCTACACTTACACTTTAAGCAAGGACACCTCATCTTCTCTTCACTGTTCCTTTTGAACTTCTCTTGACTAGTTGCGAACTCTAGGAACACATTAACTCCAGCTCTAAATTCCACTGTTAGATGTTTGTTGCGATCCAACCTTTTATACATCCACAATCGATTCTCGGGAATATCCATTACTGCTATCAAAAACGTTAATAAGGACATACAAATGGCAATCAAGCATGAAATTAACACATCCATCCTACTGAGCTCCGCTCAACACTAACAAACAACATATAAAGTTTGCAACCACATGCATCATTTTTAATCTACCAGCACACAACCAACATCTTATTGAGCTCCGCTCTCCACTAACAAACAACATATAAAGTTTGCAACCACATGCATCAATTTTAATCTACCAGCACACAACCAGCATCCTATTGAGCTCAGCTCTCCACTAACAAACAATATATTCAATTGCAACCACATGCACCATTTCTAATATACCAGCACATAACCAGAATCCTATTGAGCTCAGCTCTTCGCTAACAATCAACAAATCAATTCAAAGTCTTCAAGCACCACTAGCAACAATGAAAAGATAGAGTATTTGACCTACCTCAACTCCAAGCAAATAGTGAAAATAGGTGGCGACTAGAGCGGTTTCAATAGACAAAGAAGACTGTAAGAAAAAATAATAACATCAACAAAGGCTCTTGTGATCAAAGTATAAACTTGGAAATCATAACCTACTTGCACACTTGCCGCTCATGAAAGTATAAACAAAAAAATTTTCATTACTTATCAGTACCATAGCTTGTTTAAGCTCGACATTGTTTTAGTGGAAAAGCAATAAAAAAATGCATAACACTTTCAAAAGCAAAGCAAACAAAGCAACACGTCCACGGTCAAAATAATGACTTTCCTTCTTTTCTAAGTTAAATGAAGAAAAAGAAAATAAATTTGACTTGACTTGACTTAATAAATAGCAACATAAGTCACTTCAATTTCAACATTATCCTCCAAACAATGATGTGCTAATTGCTAAAAAATTGACAAGACTATAACTATGCTCAGCCTAAGCCGGCCGTTTTTCCTTGCATGCCGTCCATATGCATTATTTAGGCTTAATGTGTTCACAAAGAACCCATAAAGCTTACCCTCTTATATATCTATATAGCAATGTGTCTGCCTCTTTCACATCATCCAGCTCAAGAAGCAAACTTATCCTAGATTGATTCTAAACCCAAAAACAGAAACTTCATCCAACCCCACAAACTAACAACACAATTTCTCATCATTATAGAAACATGGCTCCAAATCCTGTGGGAGTATATCAGCTAAATATAAAACAAATATAAAACATGGTAATGGTAGTTTTAGCAAAGGTGGAATTTGGTTCCTTTTTTTGTTTTTATGTTTCCTTTAGGAGTGAAAATGGGAGCTGTTTTAAGGGAATAGTGAGTAATTATTAGGTTGTAGGCTATTTGTCTTTTCTTGTTTGAATTTTTGTAATGCCAAATTGACTTGTCTTATTTTTTATAATGAATCTGCAGATCTTTAAACCTCATATAGAGAAAACAAGACTAGAATATATGTATTACGTGGTTAACATAATAGTAATTAGTAATAGATTAATTAATTACTATTACCATCTCATTAACTAACAAATGCAGATAAAATTAATAATAAATTTATACATCATTCACTAGTCTAAAAGTAAAATAAACAATGGTATAAAAAATAGAATAGAACTCCTATCAAATCCGCCATACAAACACATTATTTTGCAGACAGTCAAAATCTGGTGCCTCACTCCACTAAAAATATGGCACACATCATATAACTAGTAGGCCAGTAGTAACTTGAGGAATTGTGCAGAAAACTTTAGTGTCAGGGTAGATAATAATAGTGAGATGAGGCTGCATACCAGCATCTAAATGAACGGGCTATATTGGGCTTCACTTTATACCTTCACTACTTTGGTTGGACAATTATTTGTTCAAGCCTGCTTGTCAAATTAACTAATTAAGTCTACAATAGCACAAAGATTTATAGTCTCTGCATATACTAGGGTAGTCACTGTCCCAAGCCTCATCTGCCTCTTTTGGTGTTCTCCTCTTATGGATATCACTTTTAGCCTTATTATTACTATTTTGACTTGAAGAAATTTTCAGTCATCGGTGAATACATCACCTCACCCTTGCTCTCAAACAAACACAACCACACAAAACAAACACAAACACACATTTTTCTCTTTCTCTTTTCCTTCCAGAAAATCAAAAACCTGAACAACTAAACAAAAAAAAAGATGCTTGATCCAAGAACTAACCAACCCACAAATCCTTTTGAGTTATTTTATGGAACTAGACACAGAACTCATACTTACCATGATGAAACATGGGAAGCCACGAACTCTGGTTTGTGGCCATCAAAACAACCTTAAATGTACATTTGCACCCTTTTCAAATCCTACAGTCTAATTTGTTCATTTGTCAAAGATGAAAGGTTTGATGGAGGATATAAGTTGCATTTTACTCTTAAATGTACAAAAGAATAATGGTTTTGCCTAAATAATATATATAATCAATTAAATTTAGTTCAACTAACCTAGCCTTTTCACGTGCACAGATAATTGTTTTTTGGGTACAGTCATGTACATACATAACTACTGCAAATCCATGTGAATTGTATAATTTCTTTTACCTCTCAACCATCGGGTTGATATATTTCTAACATCATGAATGACTAGCTTCTAAATCCCTGCTATGTTAATTGTCCCTTGAAGGATCTCGTGGAACACCAAAGGGTCGATGCTAGTGTGGAAGAAAGGAGTTTCACGTGTGAAGAGAAGTGGTGGTGGGAAGGAACAAAATGCAAGGTGTTCCCTTAGACTATAGGTCAAGTCCAGAAAACCCCATGTGGGTCAAAATTGAACAATTTCACTCCTTAAACTTAAAATGATAGTGAAATCAGATGCATTCAATGATATTGAAGTGAGATACACTCAAAGAAGAAACAGAGAGATGCGTGAGAAGATATATACCCGATGGCTGTTGCAGTGCTTCTTTGTTGCTCTGTTTCGCGAACCTGAAATAGTGAGACGCCAGTGAGAGAGAGAGACGCCAGGGAAAGAGAGAGACGCGAGTGGAGGAGGTGGTGGGCTTACCGTAGAGGGAGAGTGGTGGCCGGAGTCTTCGAGACGAAGATGGTGAGGGACGACAGCGCCGTGGTTGAGAGAGTAAGGGAAGGCTTCTGAAAGAAATGAGGGAAAAAGGGTAGGAATAGGGTTTTTTAATTTTAGCGACCGAACATTTCGGTCGCTAAATCGGTCGCTGATTAAAAATAAAAATTTGGTCGCAAAATCGGTCGCTATTAGGTCCCTGTGCTTTTCACAATCACGATTTAGCAACCGAATTAATTTCGGTCGCTAAAAGGAAATAAAAAAATTAAATCTCTCAAAAACCAGTTGCTAAATCGGTCGCTAAATGGTCAAACAAATTGACTTTTAATATTTTAGGCTTAGCGACCGAATTAGCGACCGCTATGAATTGCGACCACAATTTCGGTCGCTAATTCGGTCGCTAAACAGTAGATTTTAATTTTTTCTACAAATCAACCAAATGATGGCAAAATCGGTCGCAAATAGCGACCGAAATGTTTCGGTCGCTATTTTCGGTCGCTAAACGGGACTTTTTTTGTAGTGAGAATTAATTCTTCTCATTATGTGTACACCACTCGATTTTGATTAAAATGTAGAAAAATCGCCATCACTCCAACCCTTCATGAGAGTATGCATCATATGTATCATTATCCAACATGTTTGCAAACCAATTCCAAGTTAAACACCTAAAATGTCACACAACAATGTTGCAATCACGAATCATGAATAGCACCAACTACTTTGGAAACCTGAATCAAACATGAACCGCACGTAAATGAGTGATGAATAAGTTATAGAGTAGTTATTAGTTGAACACTGCGCGCATATCATAAGCAGTCTTCTGAACCCTATATATCTCGTACTCCCTCCGGTCCTTATTATAAGAGGTAAATGACTACTTTTTCTTGGTCCAAAATATAAGAGACATACATGTATTTTGACAAATATTAAATGCTCATTTCCAATTTTACCCTTATTTATAATAGGGTTTATATTTACTAGACAGTGCAACTTTTAATACAAGTAGGTTTGTTCATTAATTATTGAAGGGTTAAATTTGTAAATTTATATGAATATTAATTACAAATAGCTTATTTTAATACATTTCCTTGATCTGTGTGTTCTAGGATTTTGTCTCTTATATATAGGACCAGAGGGAATATACAAGAACCCTAGATGGGCACCAAGTCCGAATCTGAACCTCTCATCTACTCGAAACGATCCAATAGCCACTCAATTATTGATTAAAAGATCTTAGTCGCGTTGACCCGTAGCCTCCATAGTAAATGATTGTTTTGTTCCTTAATTAGTTAGAATTTTTATCTTAATCAAAGGTTTCGGTAATTTAATCCTCTCATTTAGTTATTTCATAATTTAAATTAATACAAATTAAGTCTCCAATCAATTTTACTACTAAAGCGATACTATCTGGACTTATAATATTAATGATGTAAAATAAAAAGTAATAATAATGTAACTATTTTTTTAAGATTTAATTGGTATACCTTTTCAGTGTAAATATCTTTTATGCAATCAACTGGTTACAAATTGTCACGTTAGTAATAATGTTTGATTTTTATCTTAATTATCTTAAAAGTCACTCATATCATAATTTGTAATTGATTGACAGTATAACAATTAATTAAACTCATTTAAGAGTTATAAGGTAGTCAAGGTGGTTTGGAGAGGGACATAAGAATTGGAGTGATAATTAAGGAGTCATGGGTTCAACTCCCCACTAACATAGCATACTAATTACTAACATTTACCTATAAAAAAAATTAAACTCATTTCTCTGTCATTTTTAATTTACAAAATTGTAAACGTAGTGACATGCATAATGTAATATTAATTAATGTACTTAGTAAAAAACAAATGCCATGTGAATATCATTATGATAAATATGAATAAACATTTTATTGCATCAAATTTAAAATCACAGGACCAAGATAGTCAAATCAAACGATAAGCGGCTAATTATGATCCCGAAAGACAAATGTGTACTCGAATAGTACTGAGAGATAGTATCTCAAGGAGGGAGGAATTTATCATAAGGCTAATTATAAACACGTGAGTGAAGACAAAACACATAATAAAAACTTGTGTTGATTTATATGGACACTCGTCAATCTATAGAATAGTCAGTGATGTTATAACGTTCATGTTTTGTTTATGAAAATCGACTTATTATTGTATACTAGTATTTTTGCACCCGTGCGATGCACGGGTCATTGATTACTATTATTATTAATAGTATTGTTATCATTAATAACTTAAATTATGCCTCTATATCAACCAAATTTTTTCTTCCTTTATCCCAAATTAAATCCACTATGTCAAACATTTTCTTTACTTATTTCACACACTTTGCCTTCAATCTTTCATTCTCACCCATAATGGCAGTGCTCATTTATCTCCAAGGCTTTTTATTTATAGATAGAAGTGATTAGCAAAAACCTTGAAACAATCTTATCTATAATTTGAGTGCAAAAAATTGAATATTTTTTATTTTAAAATGTTATTCCAATATGCCATCGCTCACTATGTGTTAAGTGTTCCTATTTAATTATTACTAATGATCAATTAATCCTCTTAAATCATGTGGTGCTGACACGTGTCCCTTTATTAGAAAATCAACAATTCCCCTTATTAATTAGTATAGATATAGATTTATTATTTAAAATAGAAAAAACAAAGGCAAGGATGTAGCCAAAAAATATATTAGAAAATATGAATAGCTCTGCCTCTATTTATTTCAATTCAGAAATTGACGTATTTGACTCCCAAAACATTGTACCTTTACCGGTTTGTAAATATTTTAAAAAATTATTACAGATATAGATTTATTATTTAAAATAGAAAAAAAAGGCAAGAATGTAGCCAAAAAAAAAAGTATTAACAAAAAAATGTAGAGAAAAAATATCTTAAAAAAATTTTAGCAAAAAAAATTTACAAAATTTAGGAAAAAAAGTTTTTAGAAAAAAATTAGGAAAAAAAAGTAATTCTATAAAATATTAAAAATAATCAGAAAAAATATATTTAAAAAAAAAGGAAAAAATATAATTAACAAAAATTAGAAAAATAAAGTTAATAATTTTTTCTAATTTAATTTTGTTAAATATTTATTTTTATAATTAATTTTTTAAAATTCTTTTAAAATATATTCTTTTACAATTATTTAAAAAAATAATAAAAAAATTCTATAACTTGACATGTGGCTTGTACTATTGTGCTACATTAAAATCAGAATTTCCCCTTATTAATCAGTATAGATATAGATTTATTATTTCAAATAGAAAAAAAAAAAAAAAGGCAAGGATGTAGCAAAAAAAATGTTTTAACAAAAAAAATTAGGAAAAAAAGTAAAACAAAAATATTTAATTTTATTTACTTAAATTAGGAAAAAAAAGTAATTATAAAAAATATTTAAAAATAATTCTGAAAAAAAGTGATTATATAAAATAATTTAAAATAATTAGAAAAACTATATTTAAAAAATAAAAAATAATCAGAAAAAAAAATTAGAAAAAAATATTTTTTTAAAAAATTATAAAAATATAATTAATATAATTTTTTCTAATTTATTTTTTAAAATATTTATTTTTCTATTTAAAATTTTAAAAATATTTTTTTTTTCTAATTGTTTTAAATATTTTTTTATAATTATGTTTTTCTAATTTTTTTAATTTTGAATAATAATTAGAAAAAAAATTATTATAGAAATTATTTTAAAAGGAAAAAGAAAAAAGTGAATTTGAAAAAAATTAATTCGAAAAAAAATTAGAAAAAAAAATTATGAAAAAATATTTAAAAAATTAGGGAAAAATAGATTTAAAAAAAATTAGAAAATTAAAATTAATTATAAACAAAATATTTAAAATAATTTGAAAAAATATATATTAAAAAAATTAAACAATAATTAGAAAAAAAATATATTTAATTAAAAAAATGAGAAATATAAAATTAATTATAAAAAAGTTGTAGAAAAAATGAAAAAAGTAAATTAGAAAAAAAATAATTCGAAAAACATTTTAAAAAATTAGAAAAAAAGAATTAGGAAAAACAATATCTTTAAAAAATTTAGGAAACAAATATTTAGAAAAATAAAATTAATTAGAAAAAAATATGTAAACAAAATTTAAGAAAACTAATTATAAAAATAACATTTAAAAAAAAAGTAATTTAGAAAAAAAATTCGGAAAAAAATAAAAAACATAATAAAAAAATTAATTATAAAAAAAAGTTGAAAAAAATACTTTTTTAAAAAAATAAAATTAAATAAAATAAAATTATAAAAAATTTAAAAAATATATTTTCGAAAAAAAAAGGGAAAAACATGGTGCCGACACATATAATATACACTATAAGTAAATGCTCAGCCTTTATATTAATATGATATATAAAGAACCAATATTTACCCCCAATCTCTGTCTCGATGTAAATCAAGTTGATTCGAATCAATGATATTTAAATAATTAAACTTGAAATGATGGGGGTTCAGTCTATACAGTTGAGACAATTGGTTTTGATATATTTTTTAAAATGCTTTAAAAGCGACTGAAAAATAAAGTCGAATTGTTGGAGTTGGTGGCATTTGTCAAATTTGATAGGCATGAGTTTTAATCTTTGATTTATAAAATCATTTATCAATTATATATATATATATATATATATATATATCCTAATATAAGTTATCATTATTCTTATATACAACTTATCAAAAAAATATTCTTAAGATTAAATATGTTTTTCATTCCTCAAATTTAGGTGATATTCGATTTTAGTCCGTCATTTGAAAAACATACTTTTTAGTTCCTTAACCTCTAAAATATGTCTATTTTGATCCCTAAACAGGATTAAAAAACATGTTTGAGTAATTCTAAAATGTACTTTTAAGGACCAAAATTAACACATTTTAAAAATTAAGAGACTAAAAAAGCATATTTTTTAAATAAGAAATTAAAATCGAACACTTGCAAATTTGGGGGAGTAAAACCGTATTTAACCCATAATAATTCTTATATACAAAAGTCAAGTCATGTCAAGAAAATAAAACTTGAGATCTTGGAAATCCGTCCCAATTTTGAGATTTGAATTTTTTTCTCTTTAAAATAATCGTAGAGTTGAAAGAGTTTGATCTTGACCCAGCTGTATAAAAAGTAGGATAGTCAACTTTGGAGACTGGCCACGTTTAGCTTTGGTCGATTTTAATTGATATTTTAATTAGTTTAATTTTTGGACTTGGTTTCTTTAGTTATGATTCGGTTAAAGAATGAGTTGTAATTGAATTTATTTATCTAAAAATTATATAAGTATATAGATTTAAATGTTTTACATAGTTAAATTATAAAATTTAAAAATATATATTTCATAATTTACATTTTTAAACAGACATAAAAATATATTTTTAAACAAAACATATTAATATTAATATAAAAGTATTATTATATCATGGTTAAGGTATTGACTTTAATTAAAATACTTAATGATTTATTTTTAGTTTTTTTTTAGAACTTATGGGTTTTATCTATAAAAAAATGGAGAGCAACTTTATTCATTACCGATTCTCTGCATCTTATTCTAGGACCGAACAACTGTCTGGCTCGGTCAGTTCGGGCCCAAACTGTCCAATCCGAACCAAACCGAAAAGGACAAAATCAAACCCATTTCTGCCAGTTCATACCATCGGATTGGGCGAATGACTGATTAACGGATCAGCGGTTGGGTTCGCACAGATTACCAGAAGAAACATAAAAAATAAACAGGAGAAGAGCAACAAGATCTACAAGCTCAATACACAAACGCATAAACGAGGAGATGGAAAGATAAATCACCAGCATGGAGGCGAAGGAGGGAGGGGGAGCATATATGGGCAAAATGGAAGCAAAGGATGTGATGCATGAGGTCTCTCACTGGTCGGTGGCACGACATTGGTGGGTTAGCGATGCGGCAGCACAGCGGCGGTCCCGCAGTAGTCTTCTCTTCTGGAGTCTGGATTGCGCGGGGTTCTGATGCACCGTGAATTGGACGACGACACTTGTCGGAGAAGGAGATTTAGAGAGAGGCAAAGATTGAGAGAGTGTGGGGTTGGGCGGCCAGGGTTTTCTTTGAGATGAGAGGTGAAGAAATCAGGATTGAAAGTTTTGGGTTTTCCGACTTTCTCGGGTGGCTCTTCACCTTGAAGTCCATTCAATTTGAATTTTTTTTCCTTGGTAAGTGCCTCTGATTTCTTCAAGAAATCAAGTCATGCTTTTTATCTTTCCAATGCATTGCTTTTTATCTTTCCCAAGGAGAAAAGGAGATTGAGGGACAGGACTCACGGGAGAAGTGTAAGTATAACACTCAAAAAATTTCATACGCTCAGTTATTCAGTCAAGTATAGGCGGGGTCAGAATTTTTTTACCCAATTCGAACCTGCCCGAGGCTATCCGTGTGTAACTGAAAGTGCGAATCCAGAAGACCCGCAAACTCGAAAGACCTGCCTGTTTGCCTGCTCCTCCTCCAGGTTATTCGAATCCGGGTCAAAATGGTTTTTTGTCCTGCCCTATCTTATTCCCCCTTATTTATCTCCATGAGTCCATCTCCTCCCACAAATTCCATTAGCGCTATAACATCCCTGGTTGCTTTATGGATTGAAGACTGTCCCCACAAATTAACACTTGTCTTTTCAGCATGCTTTGTCCTCACTCACACGCTTCCTGGGAAAACCTCCCACGAGGTCACCCATCCCAGAATTGCTCCAAGTCAAGCACACTTAACTGCGGAGTTCTTAAGTGATGGGCTACCGAAAAGAAGATGCATCTTGTTTGTATAGGTAGTATCAATCAATTCATATAAGTCATCATCAACTGTATAGTCCTATACCTACACAGTCTCAGGATCTCTCTCATTCCGATTTGTAATCGGTTCATTCACGTGTCCCTCCGCCTAGAAGCCTACTAGGAGCCGCTCCTTGTCTGTACCTTCTTGCACCGGCAGCCACTCCCTGCCCTCATCAGGCCCGAGAGTCACATGCACACCAGCTTCCGCTTGGTTCGTCCCCGAACCACACCATACTAGGAGAGGTGCCGCTCTGATACCAATTGTAACATCCCTGACTACTTTATGGATTAACGACTGTCCCCACAAGCCAACACAGGTCTTTTCAGCGTGCTTTGTCCTCACTCACACCTTCATGGGAAAACTTCCTAGGAGGTCACCCATACCAGAATTGCTCAAAGTCAAGCACGCTTAACAGCGGAGTTCTTAAGTGATGGGTTATCGAAAAGAAGATGCATCTTGTTAGTATAGGTAGTACCAATCAATTCATACAAGTCATCCTCAACTGTATAGTCTCATACCTACACAATCTTAGGATCCCTCTCATTCCGGTGTGTAATCGATTCATTCATGTGTCCCTCCGCCTAGAAGCCTGCCAGGAGCCTCTCCTTGTCCGTGTCTTTTTGCACCAGCGACCACTCCCCGCCCTCATCAGCCCTGGGTGTCACAAGCGCCACACAGAGAGCCCTTCCACTAGCCCTATAAAACGGGTTTGGGTCTTGCAATAGAAGAAGTTTCCTCGAGAGAAGTGGGACCTAAGGTTTGGGACCCAATGCGGCAATGCTAGAAATTTTCTTATGGGGGAAGCGATTTACCTTAAGTTGTTTTAAAGTTTGATATAATTGATGTTAAAATAATTGATTTTTAAAGAAATTAAAAAAAAATGATTTGTGTTTGGTAATAATATTTTAAAAGTGAGTTTAGAAGAATTAGTTTTGTTTAGATGATAAAGTAAAATCACTTTTGAGAGGTAAATATAAAGAATATTGTTGGACCCATACCGAGAATTAATTCTACTCAACGAAAAAACAAGAAATTATTTCTTATCTTAAAATCAATTCTACAGAATCCATAATTGATTTTATTGGACGCTAAATTTTAAACAAACACCTTTAGAATCCCAAAATCACTTTCATTGGAAGCAACGTGATTTTGGGTCATCCAAAATCTAAACCATACAAGCACTTAATGAGCACACTTGACTCTTTAAGTAATGGGAATTATATGGATTGTTTGTGATTTAATGATTTCATTTGACGTTAATTCAAAATTCTTAGTGTAATTGTCTCCATTTTTTTTTTAAATATATCAAATAATAAAAAGTTAATAGTTTAAATGTTATAATTTATAATCATCTTTCATCAGTAGAAAATATTGTTTTAACGATCGAACACAATCACTGTCTATATATCAATCGCTAAAACAACTAATGATGGTAATCAGTTGAAAAATTAATTTATCGAGTCCAGTAATCGAAACAAAGGCGAAGGCTGCGGTAGGAGATCTGGACATGTCTCCCACCATGAGCAAGCCCTTATAAGAAAAGAAAATTATTTTAAAATCCAAAATCTTTTTCAAATTAAAAGTTGACTCCATGTCCTTCTCTTTCATCCCCTCTTTCTCTCACACCTCCTCCTCCCTTAATCTAGATCTGAACTTCTTCGACTCTTCCTCCATTCCCAAGTGGCTCCACCCCTCTTCCAATCCCATTCCTCCTCTTCAGGTTCCCTTCTTTATATTTTCATCATTTTTTCAATTACGGTTTCTTTTTCTATTTTATAAACCCTAACTTTCATTGGTTACAACAACAATCACTTATAATTTGAATAGTGTGGTGATGAATTGATTCAGTAACAATATCGTATTGGTATTTGATTTGTGAATTGTGATGAATTTTGATTGGAATATGAATGATAATTACTAATTAGCAGGACTACAACTTGTACTGTAAGGGAGGTAGAATGATGTATAGGAATGCACAGAGGACCTTCAATGGAGGAACAAGAAGCGAATCAAAACTGGACGACAGTTGTTTTTTTTCGGGTTTGGGTGGAGATTAGTTGTGCTATGAACCATTGTGGGATGACGACGTAGTGGTCTATCTCAGTTGTGTGAATCCGCCAGTGGCGGGGTTTGGTTGTGGTAGCTCTTGTTCGTCAAGATCCATGGTGGTGTCGTGCCGTCGGTTATGTGTCACTGCCGGTTCCTCATCCTTTCCGCCGTTATCTACTTTCGACAGATCAGACTCCGTCATGCCCCCACACCCACCGCCTCAGTCACCGCCATTTCTGCAGAGGACAAGGTTGTTGTTGTTGTGTTAGGAAAGCCCAGGGAACTGCCATTTCTGTTGGCTTTGAAGATAGGCATTCATAGGTTCTGACAGTGCTGCTATTGTAATCGACGGCATGATGAGGGAGACGGTGAAAGAGAGGGAGAAAGAAGAAGATGAGGGATTTTTTTAATTATGGAAATGTTTAAGGATTTTAAAATAATATAATTTTTGCTCATGGTGAGAGACATGACATGGTCTCTCACCCTAGCATTAGCCTCGAAGGAACAACCAAAAAAGTCGTTGCAAGCAAATCAGTCATTGGATCAGTCACTGAATAGTGCAATGAACAAGTCAAGGTTATTGACTTTCTTGGCGACCAGTGGATTCCCACATACGGGTATCGAGACGTCGGTTGCTCCATCATAATGGACCCATTATATTGATTTAGGGCATTATACTTTCATTTTTACTTTCACAATGATTACTTTTATCGAACATTTTATATATTATTTATAAGGAAAATGCTAACGAGTGCCCCTTAGGGCACTCGTTAAGGAACCAATAAAAGAAAGTTTACATAGGGAATTAGTGTATTTAATATTTGAAAAAGTGAAATACTTGGTTTTTCAATGAAAACTTGCTTTCCCCCGAATGCCCTTAGGGCACTCGTTATGATAACACATTTATTAAATAAGATTGTTATAATAAAAATGAAACATTCTTGTTGATTTCACTTCTGTTTAATATACGATTCCACCTAAATTGTGTGATTGTGTATTTGGGTAGGTATTTAAAAGATAAAAACTTACATTTTGTAAAATCATGTTAGCGACCGATAATTTTGGTTGCTATGCTGGTATAAAACATATTACAATTAGTAAGTGATCAAGTGATCACTGAGTTTAATGTAATTTGATCGCTATCTTTAATGTAGTGACCACGTAGAAATCACTATTCTAAGTCACTATGCTCATATAAAGGATTCAGCACAGGTTAGAGACCAAATTGAATACTTAGTTTAGTTATACCTTGAGGTCGCTAGTGGCGAATATCTTTATTTCGATCGTTAACTAATGTGTTAGCAACGAGAATCTTTACAACTGCTTATTTTCGATCATTAAATTGGTTGTTGATTCGTTTAGCAATTGAACTTATACATTTAGTGAATAATGTTTCATTGGATAAAACAATTTTTGCAATATTCATTTAAAAAAAACAATTTTTACAATATCTTTTAAATTCTTTATGTATAATATATTTTGTTTTTTTTTTCTTTCCCCGTAGTCGCAGCTTTTAGATTAGACTTCAACAAATGCGTAAAGTGAGAAAGTAAAAATATATTAATTCCGGTTTAGTTCAATTTGATTTGAGATCTCAATCTCACTTTCACTTATAAAAAAGGGATATATCATTCCTTTCCCGCTTTATACTTTTTCTTAGTTTAAAAGAGCTTAATGCATCCGCGGCTTTTGGGTGCAACTTTGCTTACACAGAACGGGAAAGTAAAATAATAATTAAAATTAAATATAAAAATTAAATTTCAAGGAAATGTGTTTTAATGAGTTTCCTTTCCTTAGCCTCGTCCTCTTCCTCGTGGAAACCGTTGGAGTGTTCACTTTCTAATATAATAAGTAAATAAAAAAAAATAAAGGGATAAAAATCAATGCAATGCTCGATATGGGAACTCTCACTTAACTTTTTCAACTCCATTAAGAATTTAATTCATTATTTAAATTGAACACTTTGTTGTATTTGTATATGGGATCCACTTTATTATTGATTTTCTAATGAATACCTTATAATATATTATAATACTATAAATAATATATTATGAATCAGGAAAAAAACTCATCCAAACATGCTCAAAATCTTACTTATTATTTCAGCTTCCAAGTAAAGATTCCTATAATTAATGAAAATGATACATCGTTAATGTGATTCAAGAATAAAAGCAAAGTAAATAATGATGAAATTCGATAATGACAAATATCTTGCCCAAGAAATACTCCCTCCGGTTCAGAATATAAGAAACAAAACCCTAAAATACAGAGACCAAGAAAATGTATTGGAATGAGTTAATTATAATTAATACTTATATAAATTTCCAAAAAACACACCTTCTAATTTTAATTAATATTCTGATGGCCTATAATTAATGACAGTAATTAATAAGGGTAATATTGGAAATTAACATTTAATATGTATGAAAAACTGATGCATGTTTCTTATATTTTGGACAAAAAAAATGACTTATTTGTTTCTTATATTATGGAGCGGAAGGAGTAATTTCATATGGATTCATTGAATTTTTCCATACAAATACACACTCTTTTATATTATTTAATAAATTTAATAAATTCGTTATGGTTATTAACAAGGAGAAAGTCTTATATAGGCACGAACCTAACACCTCATTCTTGAGCACAACCAATAACATAATGCCAACACATTAAAATATATATAAAATAAACAGTAAACGGGACAAGACTTTCTCTTAATAACATGTCCCTCCTTAGTACCTCGATGATCAAAACAACAACTTTGATATTTCTCTTATCACTAAACAATCCTTAACAAGCTCTTAGGATTTAAAGTGCGCCTGTTTAAGTCAGGGGCGGAGCTAGGAATTTCCTAAGGGGGGCCAAGACTAAATATACATAACATAAATAATAATAAAAATAACTAATATATAGAAGCAAGTTAAATGAAACAAGTTTAATATATGATTAACAACTTCATATAATATAAATTGTTCAAATAGAATTTTAGTTAACTTAAGTACATACCTAAAATTGTTCAAATACATTTTCAACTTTGCTCTCTGAATTCAAAATTGGTGTACTAAGTTGTATTTTATCATCTATTCTCCCTTTCCTCTTGAAAAACGAGTCAGTAGTTTTGTTTTTAGGCATCACTTTGACTCAATTAGTGAACCTAAAAAACAAAAATTGCAAGAAAAATTGTATATAAAAAATTTTGAAGAATTAAAAATAGATTCATTAAAACAATAAGAAAAAAGAACCTTAAAAAAAAGGACAAATGTGACACCCGGGGCTGACAAGGGCGGGGAGTGGTCGCCGATGCAAGAAGGTACGAACAATGAGCGGCTCCTGGCAGGCTTCTAGGTGGAGGGGTACATGAACGAACCGATTGCACACCGGAATGAGAGGGATCCTGAGACTGTGTAGGTATGAGAGTATGAGACTGTACAGTTGAGGATGACTTATATGAATTGATTGGTACTACCTATACTAACAAGATGCATCTTCTTTTCGGAAGCCCGTCACTTAAGAACTCCACAGTTAAGCGTGTTTGACTTGGGGCAATTCTGGGATGCGTGACCTCCTGGGAAGTTTTCCCAGGAAACGTGTGAGTGAAGACAAAGCACGCTGAAAAGACCTGTGTTGGTTTGTGAGGACAGTCGTCAATCCATAAAGCAGTCAGGGATGTTACAACAAAAACATGAAAAAGAAAGGCACTTTTGCACTTACAACACACAGACACGCTTTCGCTTCTCTGATATATCATATACGGTCTCAGTCTCCGCTCCTGCACACAGCAACAACCAACAAAGTTTCTTTCTCCGCCACACTGAAGCAATGAAACAGCTGCGCCTTCGCCGTTTCTGTTCTTAGACTCAGTGTTCTGTACGTGTTTTGTTGTTTGGGGATGGGGAGTGTTCACTGGTTCTACTTTCTAATATTGGTTAGGTTTTGTAATTGGGATTTTGCACAATGATTTGAATTTTACACCTTAAATTATCTGAGTCTGATATGAAAACAATATACCATCTGAAATTGGGCTTTCTGAAGTTCGGGCTTAAGCAAATACTTTTTTGGGGAAAATATATAGGTATATAAAAAAAAATTTGTAAAAAGCTGGGGGAGGCCACGGCCTACAAAGGCCTCCCCTCCCTCCGCCCCTGGTTTAAGCTATTTTGATGATAACATTAAATTCTAAACTAGATTCTGTATCCACATAACATGAGTAGAATACCCTATGTTGAACCCTGTTTATTTCTCCCTGGTCATTAGAACAATTAGACAATTATGAATCTAACTTTGCAATTGAAAATTTGTTGCTTTGATAACTGAACATTGTGCCCTTTTGTATCTATCAAACAAGACAATAATGCAATGGTCGACTAGAAGATATATAAATACTAAAGAAACAAATAACAAAGAAAAATAGTTAGATCTCTCAATTCTTGATTAATTAAACTTCAATTATTCTTGGACTAGAAAAGTGAAATTAGTTGCACATAGTTTCATAGAAAACACAAAGAAGAACCAAAAAGAAAGCTGCAGTTGTTTCCTCCTTCTCTTTAGCAAAAACCTAGTCATCCTAAATACCACTAACTCCCCCCCATCAAGCAGGAAATGAAATCCAAGATTAACGTAGAACTTAGATATAAAATTTTGATTGAAAACTCATATTCGCATTAATTCGAAATCGTTTACTACTTTATTGAGATACATCAAAATTAACTTAATATATAGTCTTTTTTTTTTTTTAAATGAACTTAATATGTAGTCTTAAAATATATGAAAATAGGAGTTATTTGATTATGTTTGTATTGAGAGCATATCCAATCATGCAACTCATTGAAGTTGCTTAACTTTACTTTTTATGAGCTTTACCATGTTATTTTATCATTTTTTACTTTATATTACTTTAAGCAATTCTATATTCTAGTGGTGTAACTCTTAAAACTTCACTAAATGGGTCAATAAGTTCCCCCTCATTTTTATGTACATTTATCTTTTCTTCAATTTGAAATATTAATTAATTTGTGACTCAGCTATTGAATATTGTAGTTTTCTATCTTTTTTCTATTGATGACCTTTATATAAGAACCGATTACTTATAGTAGCAACCATTCTTGCACGTGGTATCCATATCATATTGCTCTAATGATACAAGTACAACACACTAAGAACTTATCCTTAACTTTAAACTACTTCTACCGGAGTTGCTCTTTCAAATTTTATAAATGATTTAATTGATATGCACTATCACTATAAATATATTTTACATTGTTAGCTAATCACAGATTGTCATATCATTAAAAATATTTAAATCTTATCATAAGTACCTTAAAAGTCACATATAATATGATTTGTGATTGATTAAAATGAGTCTCTTTTCTAACATTTCAGACAAACTATCTTGTTAGGGGTAGTTATAAATTCAACGATTGAATGGAGAAAAGTTACACTGCATAAAAAGCTATTGGTTAATGTATGTATAAGTTAATCTTTTCATATATATATATATATATGTGAAGACAATTATTGAGGGGGAAAATGATTTAGTCCATTACTTGCGTTTGCACATTGACATTTGAAGATTGTACCTAATAATTCTTATAAAATATATAAGCCCAGCATCATAGGTTTAGAGTTATAAAATCCATATAAAGCCGGGCAGGCTGACAGCTAGCAATGGATATTTCATTTCTCAAAATTTGCCCCGGGTGACTTCAATTGCCCCAAGTTTCACTCTCAAGGGTATTTTGGAGATAACAAACAAAAAGTAACCGCTACTCTTGGGCATTCTCAACGACTTTCCTGTACTTCCAAAGTACTAATTTTGACCCATTTTTTTGCAAACTATGATTTAAAAGCACAAAACAAATAACAAAAAGAGAGAACAAGAACAAGAATACAAGATCACCTGCTCCACTAACAAAAACAAATAAAGGTAACTTCCTGGTTAAGACTTCACTTCTTGCTCTTGCTCCTTACCTATGGCTCAATACTGTGTTAATTTTATTTTTTTTCTTTCATCAATCATCATGGTTATGCATGTTTCTTGGAATTCTATGATTTCCATGAAGTTAAATGTTAGGCATCATATTTGGGATATATGTATAGTGATTTGATGATTTGTCTGGTATTTTTGTGATTCTAATAGAGTCTGCCATGGAAGAAAGACTCTTCTCCTAAAAGACTTTAATTTGACTTTTATTTGTTGCTTCTTAATGATAGGTGGTTGAATTTGAAAACCTTAGCTGAAACCACAATTTAATGAACATGGATTTCATGTACAATCAATTTACAAATTATATTGGATTCCATCATCTTAAGTCATAAATTGCAGAGTTTGGTGGTACTTGCACATGATTTCGTTTTCTTTCTTTAATTGCACTTGTTTTTATCTGATCACTTCATTGATGTATATAGTTAGAGTTTGATTGGTTTATCCTTTCTTGCTGGTGTTGCAATATTTACTAGTCACCTTATGTTTCTGGAATTGATGATAGAATCAACATGTTAAAATACTCAATTGATAGTTTGATTTATCTTTAGAATCATCCGAATATTTATTATTTTGGCCATTGACAGTATGCTGAATTACATGCAGCAGAATGGAGTATCAATCCTTTGGAAGGCCTCAGAGACCTAAAGGGGCTAACATAATGCAGGCATTGAAGGTAATGTTAGTTTTGGCTGTTTGTGCCTGGTTGGTGTATCAGATCAAGCACTCAATAGGGAACAAGACTGAGAACTATGGGGGTCAAACCAAGCTTGTTGTAGGACATGATACTACGCCGTTGGGGCGTAAAGGGACCCTATCATGGCTGGATGAAAGAGCTGTTCCTGACTCAAGAAATGAAGATTCTTCTGCAGGAGAAGCTAAAGAGTCAAACAGTGGCAGGGATGATGTGTTTGATGGAGCCAAGAAAGATAAGACTGAAGAAGAATTTGGACATGTCAATGAGAAATTCAGGACAGATGAACCAGGAAAGCAGCCTAAGGTATCATCCAAGAATAAATACAAGGATTCTTCCAAAGGTAAAACTGGAAAATCAAGAAATGAATCAGGTGACAAAGAGCATGGCCATGAGAAGTATCCAAAGAGACCTGTAATAAATGATCCTCAAAGCAATGACAAGGAAACAGGAATACAACTCAGAGAACCACAAAATGATGTGCAGGTTAGAAAGAATGCTAAATCAGATTTTTCAAGGAAGGAGAATGATGAGGATGAAGACCCCAGAATTAGAGAGAAGGAAACCAGGACTCAGGAAAATGTGGTGGAGGGTGCCACAAATGATGGTGTGACAGGGGGAATTGATGAGGTCCAAAGCTTTCATGATGAAAATGGTGTTCCTCCTGATTGTAATGAAACTGAAATAGTGTATGGCCAGCCACACATCATGCATGAAGAAAATATTTCAGATTTTAGCAAGGGAAGTAGGCTTGGAAAAAGCAACATTTATGAAGTCACATCTGGAGAAGATAACAATATTGAAGTGACTTTGGAAGGAACAAAGAATGATGCTATAGCTGATGAAGAAAATAATGCTGGAACTATTATTCATTTGGATGCTTCAGGCATCAATCGCAATTCAGAAACAGGTGAAGGAGTAATCTAGTTTTATAAGCGTATAAATCTATTTCTCTCACCATTGTAAATGAAAGTTAGCAAACGCTAATTATTCTTACAAGAAAATTTGGTTAGCTATAAAGGAGATAAGTTCCTAGGCTATTGAGGATGTCTTTTTTCTTGAATTCCTAACAATGTATCATGTAATTAGCCATAAGGAATGTAATGTTGCAGATCGTTTTCTTGCCTTGGACTTGAACAACTGTATATGTTAAGATCAATGCAATTGTTTTATGACATTTTTCAGTTAAATTATTCATTTGGTTCCTATAGTTTCACTTCAAAATTTCAAATTCAGTTTAGTTCTTCTTCAAGTTCAAAACGGTCCTTATTAGTTAGTAGGTTCTTATAATTTTCAAACAATGCTTTCAATATATAACCAGATATCACAAGAAAAGTTCTTTCCAAAGCCATCTTTATGGCAGCATGTATACAAAACTATAATCAGGAAGGGATAAAAACACAAGAAGTGGGAACTTCTCTTAGCAAGCTCCACTGATAGCCACAAAATAGGAAAACATCTTAATTTTTCTGTCAAAAAGATAAACAAAAACGGCCACAATTGAAGCAAGTTTGACTAGGTTTCTTTACCACATCTCTTATCACACTTCTAACGTCTCGTTATTTGTGGACTTCCACAAGCAACTCCCATAACTTCTGTCACTGAAAAGTATAGTAAGGCACTCTTATTGTCCATGAAAAGTAAATAAGAGGTGATGCCCTTGTTCCCACGTCTACTTCATAATGAGAATCACATTGTAGAAGTTGGAAACACGTAGTTGGCTTGGCTGTATTCCTTTAATTCACTGAAGAATGATTGAACAAGCTAACCGAAAGCGAACATAAAAGGAGGCACGTCAATTGCATTTGGCTTTACATTTGACAGAGCTACACCTACCCAGTACTCTCAACCATTACAGTAATACACTAATTGGGATTTTCCAAAAGCAGACCTTCTATAGTTCTTGAGAAACAAACACTGCTATGACAGTTATGCAAAGATACACTTGACAAGCTGATGTGGCTCAGGCAAAGACGAAATATAGACAAATATTTGATGGAAGATATGTAACTCCTAGAAAAATTTGGCAGGATATACAATGATGTTGGACTATCAACAATTTGAGGATCCAAAATTTTTCTTTTTGGGTCCAAATTTGAGGATCCAAATTTCATTAATGCTAATATAATTGGATCAAGATGTTTAAGACCCTGATGTTTAGGTAACAATATAATACAAGTCTAACTATCATTATGAATTTGATTATAATCAAGTAACTATTATCAAGTAAGCATCCCTTCTTTACAAAGAACATTAGAATGATAAAATCAGAAGCCTATATTTGGTTTTTTCTTTTTTTTTTTTTCTCCCGACAAGTAAGCCTATATTTGGTATATTTATACATTAATGGTTATGTATGCATATCAGGCAAAGCATGATATAGTTCTCAATCCCCACTTACTAGACTTAAAAATCTTATCTGATGGAATCTTAAAACTTAAAAAGTCTAATTAGTAATTATTCTGTAATCAACAACAGAGAATTTACAGAAAAAAATTTCCCTACTTTCTAACAAGCTACTCATACCTAACTTCAGTCTTCCCCCCCTCTCCCAAACACAAAAAATACTGGTTATGGAAATATCTTTGGTTTACTGAGTATATTGCAAAAAATGCAAGAATTCAACTCATGAACAACACAAGCACAACAATAATTGATTGTGAAATTCCCAATGCTAAAATAAATTATTGTTGAATCTTCAATCTCAATTTGTTGCCAGGCTATAGGCAGGAACCTTAGCAAATCTTCTTTCTTTCATCACCGATCTTATTTTCTCCGTCTCCTTCCACAAGCCTTTATTGGCATAAATATTAGACAATACCACGTAAACAACATCATTCCAAGGTTCCAATGCTTGCAAATGCTTAGCTACCCACTCTGCCATATCCACATTCCCATATTTTTCACAAGCACCCAACAAGCACCCCCATACTATTGAATTTGGCTTCATAGGCATCTCCTCCACCATTTTTCTAGCCTCGTCAAGCAATCCTGCACGACCCAGCAGGTCCACCATGCACCCATAATGTTGCAATTGGGGTGTTATGCCATAAACATTCTTCATCATATCAAAGTAATATCTTCCCTCTTTAACTGTCCCTCCATGCACACAAGCGCTGAGTACTCCAATAAAAGTCACATAATTAGGCTTCACTCCTGCCTCTCTCATAAACCAGAAGCACTCAAGTGCTTCCTTAACATGTCCATGCATGGCATAACCCACAATCATGGATGTCCACGACGACACATTCCTTTCCTCCATTGTTGCAAAAACTTTGTATGCCAGGTCCATCCTGCCACACTTCCCATACATATCTATCAGCGAATTCGGCATCAAAATATCCGCCTTATACATATCTCTAGCATGGAAAACATATTTATGCAGTTGAAGAGCCAGGTCCAAGTCACCAATGCTTCCACAAGCAGACGTCAGGCTAACCATGGTGACGCCATCCGGCACAAACCCATGTCTCCTCATATCATGGAAAACATCTATTGCATCCCTGGCAAGCCCGGCCTGCGAAAGCCCACCGATTATGGCATTCCAAGAACCAAGCATCGGATCAGGATTTTCATCAAACAACTTACGGGCACTTCCAAATTCACCAGCTTTACAATATAAATTTATAAACCCACTTTCACAATACTCATTTGATTGCAGTCCAAGCTTTATACCAAGTGAATGGACCTGTTTTCCAAGGTTAATGGAAAAAGATTGACACACTGCTTTGAGAACAATGGGGAGGGTGTAATGGTCGGGTAACACCCCGGCACGCAACATTGCAACATGTATGTGAAGTGCCTTGTGTGGAGCATGTAGCCTGGTGTAGGATCTTATGATATTGTTCCAATTAAATGGGGTAGGGTTTGATTCTAGAAAATGGGTCGTGATGATATGGGCATATAATTGGTTCAATTGTGGTAAGCGAGTGCAATTAGACAATTGGGTAGCTATGAATGTTACTGGGTCGTTAGCAAGGGCTCTGTTGATTGCTGTAGTGGATTGAGTAAAACGATGAGGAGTGTGCAGAAAAATGGGAGGTTTGAGTTGGAAGAACCTAGGCATTGTAGTCAAGAATGATTGGAAATCATAGGAGCTTGAATTTGTTGAGGACAGTGCTGGATCCTCCAAAACCTATTACATACAGAAAATTAAAATGCTTCTGTATTTCTTGTATACAAGTACAATGTGACTTGTGTATAGAATTTTCCAATGTTGCAAATTCATTGCACTTGATATAGAACATGGGATGGAAGGATCGAATTTACGACATAAAAAAAAACTTCAGGAACCACATGTCTTGAAAAAAATAAATAAATCAAAGGATGAAAATCGCATATGACTAATGATAGGATGACTAAAAGTACAACTAAGCCTAACAAATTAGTATTGTTAGCAAACTGATAAGGTCGAAGACTAGTGGGTTCGAAAGAGTTTATAAATAGTTTATTTTTGGCATGTGATAATAGCTTATGAAAGAACATTTATCCATAATGTTTATGAAAATAGTTTATGATCTTTATATAAGCTCATTTTAGGTTATTATAAGCTCATTTTAGGTTATTGTAATAAGCTTGTCAGAAAAACTTATGAAAATAAATTATTTTTAGCTTATTTGAAAAAGACTTATCGAATAAGTGCTCAATTAAGTAGCTTACCAAAACACATCCTAAGTCAATACTCCTCCTCCTACATTACATATGTATTATATATCATGCTTTTACATTTACTGTATTATATTTAAGGGGAAATTGCGTTTACTTGATTAGAATTATATTTATTAGAGTTTATTGATATGTACAGTCAATTATAAATTATCACATTATTAAAAATATTTTACTCTTATCTAACCATTTTAAAACTCATATATATAATTTATATAATTGATCATAAATTAATGGTTATTTGCCCTTTTATGTTAAAGTGAATAAGAAGAAGAAAAACAATATTTGGTGTGGTGTGACAAATAAAACGGGCCAGGTTTCCGGAGCATCCCGATGAAAAAAGCATAGCGGGCCTGGGCAGGATGGGCCGAGATGCTGATTAAAATTTTTTAAAAAAAAGTAAAGGCCCATTTTGGTCCTGACAAAAAATACGGTGCTCATTTCAGTCCCTGATAAAAAAAAACTACCCCATTAGTCCCTGACAATCACTACGTGGGACAAGGTAGTCTCTGACAATTACTATATGACATTATAGTCCCTAACAATATTTAAAGTGAGACTAATTGGTCCCTGACAATTAGTATCGCGGGACATTTTAGTAACGGATGCTGACTAACGGAAGTCACGCAGGGACTAACTTGTCCCACGTTAGTAATTATCAGAAACTAATGGGGTAATTTTTTTTTTTTGTCAAAGACTGAAATGAGCACCGTATTTTTTGTCAGGAACCAAAATGGGCCATTACAAAAAAAAAATAAAAAAAATAAAAAAAAATAAAGGCTAAATTAGTATTTTCGTCCCTATCTTTTTTTCCCTCGTTTTGGTCCCTTATTTTTGTTTTAGTTTTCATTTTGGTCCTTTCCGTCAGTTTTGCACTGACGGCGTTAGGTATCCGCCGTGCGACTCACTGTTTCCGGCTGCGGTTTCCGGCGACTCACGGTGGATACCTAACGCCGTCAGTGCAAAACTGACGGAAAGGACCAAAATGAAAACTAAAACAAAGATAAGGGACCAGAACGGAAAAAAAAAAAAGATAAGAGACCAAAATGAAAACTAAAATAAAGATAAGGGACCAAAATACTAATTTAGCCTAAAATAAAATAGCGATGGGGCTTGAGTTGGAGGCAACGCAAGGTGTTGTGTTCCCTGAAAACAGAATCTGAGTTCTGTTTCCTTTGTTGTGGAAGGTGAGTGAGAGATAATGGATCCGAACGAAGGCGAAGAAGAATCATCGACGGTTCTGGATCTGACAAGCTACCAACTCCACGACCTCGACTCGGTCGAGTTACCTCTCAACCTCACCGATTTAGACCTCACCGCGAATCGCTTGTCCACCCTGGACCCTCGCATAGCCAATCTCTCCCATCTCACCAAGCTCTCCCTCCGTCAAAACCTCATCACCGACGACGCCGTTCTACCTCTCTCTTCCTGGACCTCCCTCTCCGCTCTCCAGGTACTCTCTTTTTCTAATAACCATTCATTTCATCATCATCATGATCACGATCATCTTATTGTTATGTATGTTCGTATAATATAGGAGCTTGTGCTACGTGATAATCAGTTGAAGAAGCTTCCCGATGTTACCATATTCAAGAGCCTTTTGGTTTTTGATGTTTCTTTCAATGAGATTTCTTCCCTACATGGCTTGTCCACTGTCTCCGATACGCTCAAAGAGCTCTATGTGTCCAAAAACGAAGTTGCGACGATTGAAGAGCTTGACCATCTCAATCAACTGCACATTCTTGAACTTGGTTCCAACAAATTACGGGTTTGTCTCTCTCATACTCATCTATCTACTACTGCACTCTCATGATAAAACAATATATCTTATATAATATTTCAAACGCGTTTCATTGGCTATTGATTATTTTAACTAGTTAGGTTTAACTAATGTGCAGGTCCAATTATTTGGGAATTTTCAAACAGCTCCCAATACCTTAAAAGTTTGTGATCAGGACCCTGAACACATAAAAAAGTTGTAATTTGCATACACTTTTCCGTTGAGGTTTTGTTATAGTTCCAAAGGATATAGGTTCTATTTGAATTTTCCTAAAAAGTATAGGAACGTTTTACTGAAAAGTTCAGCGAATGACGAGTGGATGGGATCACTCAACAGAACAGAACTCTAATTATACTTAATGCGGCCTTAATGTAAAAGTGTACGAGGAACTCAATTACAATTTTTTTATGTGTTCAAGGACCCAATCACAAACTTTTAAAATATAAAGATTTATTTGGAAGTTCCAATAATACATGGACTTACATATTAATTAAACCTTTTAAATATTTATTATGAAATCAGCATTTAATGAATGTTTGATTACTCACTCAGGATACCGTACTTATCAGCTCTCATTGTTCCCTATATGCAATGCAATATTTAACGGAGCATGGTTTGTGTGTGTGTGTGTTCTGATGATGACTCAGGTGATGGAGAATTTGCAGAACTTGACAAATTTGCAGGAGCTGTGGCTTGGACGTAACCGAATTAAAGTTGTAAATCTTTGTGGTCTCAAATGCATCAAGAAGATTAGTTTGCAAAGCAACCGGCTCACTTCGATGACGGGATTTGAGGTATGTCCTCTACAAATAATTTCAAATGTTGGATTAAGAGAAACATTTCAATCAAGTAAAGCAATTGAGGAAAATTATTCGTAGTAGTTATAGTGTCCTCTAATTAATTCAATCTACAAAGTTGAACTTCTTCATGAACCTTTTTTTTTTTGGGCGGGATGGTGGTGGTGGGGGATTTTACATTTATATATATATATTTTTCATATTAGTTTCATTTGTAGTTACTAACTTCCCCCTATTCTTTTGGGTACAGGGTTGCGTAGCTCTAGAAGAACTATACTTGAGCCATAATGGTATTTCAAAAATGGAAGGACTGTCATCTTTAGTCAATCTCCGGGTTTTAGATGTATCATCAAATAAGCTAACCTCTGTCAATGACGTTCTGAATCTGACTCAGTATGTGTATTCCTCCATTTCTCTCCTATGAATAATATGATTTAGCCTATGCTGCAAGTTTCATTGCCTCATTTAATCTATTACAGATTAGAAGATTTATGGCTTAATGACAACCAAATTGAATCACTCGAAGGAATTGCTGAGGCTGTTGCTGGTTCAAGAGAGAAGCTTACCACTATCTACCTAGAAAATAACCCATGTGTAAGCTTATTTTTTAGCATTACAAAACTGGGACTTTCTTTTTTGACACATTTATATTTGTAGATTGGGCTATACATCTTTATTTTCAATATATTATGTGTTTCGGTTGCTTCTTGTTGGGTCTTTTTATTAGTTTAAACTGTAATTTGACTTTGTTAGAGAGTTATGCGAGCATATTGTGTTGATAATCTTTCATTGGGTTTCATTTAGAACACATTAGCCACCATTACCACTAGCAAGGAGGTCAATGACAAGCCACATGTTTTTATCATGCTGCTTATTGTGTGAATATGTCCCAACGCAATGTAGCATTTCTTTACTATTCCATTTTGGGGGTTTAGCTGGAGAAGTAAATGAAAGCTTTGTAAAAGTGTCAGCATTTTGCTTTTCTTTATTCCACGTATTGGACTTCTATCTTTCCAAGCCTCCTTTGTATGCTTTTCAACTTTCCTTGTATTGGTTTTCTAGAAGGAAGCTTTCTTACATTTATACTATCCTTCCATGGTAGATTCTATGTTATACCTTTCCAAAATTATCACAATATTCCTCCTTTCGATTTTTTCGGTTATATGATATATTTCTTTAAGAACTAATCCCGTCTCTTTTCTTGCAGGCTAAGTCACCCAACTATACTGCCGTGCTAAGGGAAATCTTCCCCAACATCCAACAAATTGATTCTCATGTATTTTCTTAAGAGTTTCTTGGCTTCATTTTTTTGAAAAATTGTAGCTTTGAAGCTTTATCTTCTCATATCCATTTGTAAGTTTTGTATAAATCTTTGTATGCTTTTGTCATTGTAAATAGTTGTGTTTTAGATTGCACTGTGATTAATTTCTGCGAAGTCTGTCATTCATGCAGATTCTGGTTTGAAAGATTGATGATTTGGCTCTGTCCACCTGATGAAGAGAATGTGCTTATCAACTACTGGACAATATTATGTGGCCTGACCATTGGTTACCAGTCGAATGAATATGTTTGTTTTGCAGACCAAATTTAGTTTTATTTATGTTATTTTAGCAACCAAATTTTGAGATAACGGTTTCTTCTGCTGTATTAATGATATTTCCAGCTACCTTTTATAGTATAGGGATGAAGATGTAGTTTAATGACCGGCTAGAGATTCATTGAAATTTGTCTGACTGATTTCCTATCCATGACTGTAGTTTAATGAACGGAATATGTTTGACAGCCCTACATGGAATATGCACAATAAAGAAATTAAAACAAAGCAAATGAAGCCTATAATAAACACTACCCCTGCGTCCATAAGCCGAGGTGCATATCAGCAGTTAGAGTTTCTTAGGCAAGTTGTAGTTCTTTTTAAGGAACTTGGTAGCTGTCTCATCGTTCCGATGACACAAAACTTGCAGAAGTGTGTTCGGTTCTTTTGGACTCCATTGCTTGGATGTTGGAGGCAGTGGAATCCGGGGTTTGGGTGACGAACCAAACATTTCCATGGTAAGCTGACTGAATTGTTGAATTAGGCTTTCAGTATCCATGCCAAACAAGGGAAGCACGCCTTTAACATTAGTAGAGTGCTTTTCTATCAATTCAGCAGGTAAACAATTTCCATTGGACCTGAACAACTGAGTCAGAAACTTGAAGTCTTCCTCTATCATAACATAATCTTCAAGAGAGAAAGCACGTGATGGACCTCCAGCTAACAAAACCATTAGGAACCCTTCAAAAGAAGCCTTCATTACCTCAGTAAGTACACGTGTTTTGGCTCTATGATCATGCACTGTTGATGATATAATCTCCAAGCGTTGCTCAAGCTCCTCAAGAAAAGGCTGAATCCTAGTTGATGAAACTTCACCAACATACAAGCCATCCCAAAGAACATGACATAGATCATGGAAAGTGACTTTGTATGCTATAGCCTCACTCAGTTGATCGATAGCTTCCATAGAAGCAGCTTCAGAAAGCTTGAACTTCAAGCTCGCAGCCTCTATATCATTCTCATTAGTGTATTTAGAACTCCCAAGATGGGTAATTGTCCTCTTTTCCAAAACATTTAACTCCAAGTGAATGTGTTGCATAGTATTGATGCGAACACAAAGCTGGGGTAACCCAAATGAGCTATCTATATTTGTAGTTCCAACCTGTGATTTCCTCCTCTGAGTCATTAGTGACTTTTCTTTTTTCCTGAATAAAGCATGAAGTTTTGATCCTTTTGAACACCGAGTCAAAGCAGGCATAGTTGGGATGAAAGAATTACGGTTCCCTGCACAGATTATATCAAAGGAAAACATGGTCATCATGGGGTTTGAATAACTCTTTTGGTAATTTGAAGCTATGAAGTGAATATATACCACAGCCTGATTTGGCCTTCAAAATGTATTGTTGGAGAGATTTGTCAAGACCAGACATCAATTCAGGAAGCAAAACTGCATGCATGGGTATAGGCAGCTGAAAGTAAGTTTTCAGAGTCTCATCTATGACTCGTTGAACTTCAACAGCAGAAGGAGCAAAACACTCTTCATTTGCACGTGGATTCCATACCTACAGGAAAATAATGGATGGTAAAGTTAGGTCATGGATCCTAACTGATTATAAGAAAAGGTCTTAAAAATTGCTTCAAAATCAAGTTTGTATAATGGAAGGCACTGGAATTGATCTCTCTCATTTTGATATACCATATCATGTCTCCGCCAATGATATATGATAGAATACATGTCAATATGTTATCGGTGGAGACAGAGTGTGGTATACCAAAATGAGACAGTTGATCTGTATCTCTTACATTTGTGAAAAAGACCCATGGATCGAAGTCTTAATTAGAAGAGTAAATAATATGGATGGTAGCTCCATATATAAGAGGGAGAGGAAGACTAAAAAAAGATTTCAGGTAAAACCATGAGAAAAGATTTAAACATAAATAAATGGTCTATTAGAGGATATATTTGTTTTTGATAGGACACGATATCAACATTTGATTCATATAATCGACTCCATAACTTTGACTTTGATTGGACTATTAGCAACAAGATTTGGCATACCTCTTGTTGTAGACTTTTGTCAACCCATTCCTCCAGTCTACCCACCTTGGCCTTTATCCATGACTTGACCAGATTAGCAACTACAGCTTCAGCCTCATAAGGGTGCATCTCCCTTATAATGGATTTCCCACCATCTTCACTGTCAATTGAATCATCTGCTGCTATCTGTACCAGATCTTTCTCCAATTTGTCAGCAGCCAGCAGCACTTCTACAGCATCAGGTGTCAGCTCCTTAATACTCCTGACATATTGCTTCAACTCATTTCCATAACACACATGAAGGGTAGCAACAGCAACACCAGCAGCAAGGGGATGCCACCTCTTCAATATAGGACTAAATGTAGCCTTCTCATAAAAAGCCAATTCGCTGATGTCTTGTGCAAGGACAGCAAGACTAAGAAGGGCTTTATTCTGTTTTCTAGATGCATGCTTGCTGGGGTCCATTGTCTCCAATTTCTGCTTCAAAGACAGATTAAGAAGAGTTAAGCCAGCCTGTGTTGCAACCAAAATCTGGTAACTAGCTATGTACAAATGATTTAAGCATTCAAACATGAACCCCGAATGTGATGTGCATATAAATTATCCTTACAAATTAAGAAGAGGTTGCCCCTGCAATTCATTAAAAGAATTAACAGAAACTTTTGAATCACAAAGGAAGACCCAATAACCAAGTTATTTTTTTGGAATTCAACATTGTCACAGAACAAAATAGCCAGCTTTATTCTTTCGTCAGTATGTGGGATCAAAAGCATACCATATACAAACATGTCTATTTATCATATCTCCCGACCATAGTTATCAGATATGCGGTACACAAGTCATTTGGTACGCGATTCGTCACTTTTAATATTATTATTACAAGACTTTCTTTGAAGTGAACCTGGTAAGTAATAACAGTACGGCAAATTCAATATGCGATATATAGGGTTAATGAAAGAACCTGGTAACTATGCTCCCTACCATCTGAAATGAAGTATTCATGTTTATAAAGAGAGCTTGAATGGTAGAACTTGCCTGAGCGAAAACATCATGCAATGATGATCTAATATAGTTTTCAACTCTGGTGCATGATACATTGGCTTCTTTCCTCTTCAGATTATTTTCAAGAGACATATCTTCTACCAAAATCTTTGCTGATGATACTGCAAGAGAAACAATACTTTGCATTGATTCAACATTACCATTATGGAAAGTATCATGGTAGGCAAGGAGCCTTTTCTCTGCCCAACTTAATATCAAACTCAATATGGAGCTCAAGGATTTTGAGTAAAAAGTATCTTCCATGGCCCCAGCATCTTTCTCAGCTTCTGGCAATAGATTACTGGATGCAAACAGCAGATCATTTTCCACTTGGCCAGTGGCAACATACTGATCAAATAAGACCCAGGAAAAACATATATTATGCAGCATCTTGTTCATTCCAAGCACAATCCATGTCTTCTTAATGAGCTCTAAGACCTCATCAACCTCTTCTATCACATAGGTTCCTTCCTGATTATCAAAACATGCTTGTAATAGAGTTTGGTAGATCTTAAGGTTCAGTGGAAACCCATCAGCCCAATGGCATGTCTCAGGAACAGACCCGTCAGATGACCTGCAAGCAAGAGACATAACAACACTGCAAAGGTTTTGCATTGATTCTCTGTTGTTTACAATATCCATGGGGTTGTCAAGGCTTCCATGGATTATGTGATGGAGGCACTGTGCAGAAGTGTCTGCCTTATGATCAAATGGCAGGTGAGGATGCAAGAGGAGTCCTGCTTCAAGAACCTTCAGATTTCTTCTTAGCCAAGCCTCATACTCTTGTTGACAAGGAAAATCTGAACACTTTAACTGTTGTATTAGCTCAAGTGGCAGAACCATTGACTCTATCCGTCTTCCAATCTATTTCACGAACAAATAAAGACTTTGTAAGGTATCATTAAGTGATCATTAACCTTTTTCAGCGGCAGGACATATAATGTCAAGATGATCAATAAGCTAGCAATAAAGAAAATGTGAAATACATATTCTAAACTATATAACTGAAGAAAACACATGAAAGTAGCCAACAGTTGATACTCATTTGCTTCTTGTCCTTTTCCTTCTTTAATTAATCACTATCATTAATTAAAGCCCATGATTAGGTGCATGTTTGGTAAAACTTAATTTTTAGGGGGAAAATCACTCATTTTTCTCAAGTTGTCTCTATAAGATTTTGGTTATAAGTTGCTAGGCTAAACCTCTGATTCTTATATCTATCAGGTGTCCTCGGTGAAGAACTTGGACTTGAAATATGGACAATGTATAGACACACACCTTACTTTGTGCAAAATTCAATTATTATTTAATATTATAAAAATGAGAGTAACAACCGGGGACCAAAGTGACAAGGATTGAACTCTTGATCATAGAGACTTTGATATCATATCAAGAACAGGTGAAGGAGCGTTTTATATCTAACTCATAAAATAAGTTATAATTAAGGTGAAGGATATGGTGCACCACCCACCATTATGGTGCAGTGGTGCACCACCCACATGGCATATTTTTGTCCAATTGTTATGCCATGTCTGCTATTTTACTTTTCAACCCATTCATCATGTATTCAATACAGTATGTAAGTGGTGTATTTTTATTTTCCATATACTTTGATTATGTTATTGTAAAATTACAAATACATTAATTATTAATTATTTTGCACAAATTAAATAAGAAAAAACATTAACACATTAATTCAGGTGATGCACATTCCAAGTTTCTCCGCCGCCGTCACTTCCTTGGCGGGATCCAAAATCGATGCCGCCGTTAGATCCCGTCGGAGCGCCGAATGTCACCGCCTTCTCCGGCGCCTAGAAGGACGTCGTCGGATCGAGGAGCAGCAGCGGCGCCACCTCCAGAAGCTCCACCCGAAGGGTGTTCAATGGATTCGCTATAGTGGTGATAGCGACCCCATATACAATATAAATCTCTCAGGTGGTTGCGAGGCCGCCGATGGATTCTCTGAAGAGGAAGGCGGGGAGGCGATGGTAGGGTTGGGAGCGGCGGACCTGGAGGAAGAAGTGGAGGGAGGCGGAGGCGATCTTGTTCATGTCACCGAGGTAGCAGCGGAGGCCGTCAGAGTGGCCGTGGCCGAGGAGTTCGGCGGCGAAATGGCGTAGCCCCAGGAGGCGAAGGTGATGCATATCCTCTGGAAGAACAGCCGTGTTGGAGCGGGTCATGAAGATGGTGGCTTTCACGTCTTTGGGTTGGATGAGGAGTGGGAGAAAGGACCGGGTAAAAGGAAAAACAGATGTAAACAAACAATATTTAATATTTTATTAAATTACAGTATTTCCATGGATGAATACATTTCATATACATGTATTTTCATGGTATAATACATGTTTGACTACAATTTTGTTTGAAAAGTCAAACTGACAACAACTAACACAATTGACAATTTCATTGGTGGATATAATGACATGTGGGTGGTGCACCACTGCTCCACTTTGGAGGGTGGTGCACCTAAGACGCCTCCTATAATCTAAATACACACGCAATGTATTACCTACTAGTATTCTGTCTCGTGCGTTGCACGGAAAAAATAGAATATTCTAATGTTAGATAAATTGTAAATAAGCTATTTGAGGAGGAAATTTGTTTCCCTATTTTCTAATTCTGTTTCACTTTTCAATTAAAAAAGAGAGTAAGAAATCCGATATTTTAATATGATACTTTACTCATGTTTATATACAATACATTCTTCACATGCAATATACTTCTATGAATATCCAACACCATTCATATAAAAGTAAGGTATCTCGTAGGATGTCAAATTCATGTATATAAAATTTATCCTAAAAAACAAGGTTTTAAATTGTGGACCGCATCATGTGATGCAGTCGCAACGTTTCGATTGTAGTGGCTACCGAGCCAGCATTGCACTGTGATTGAGACCGCATCGACCGCAATATATATGACTGCCTCGAGCCGCAACGCAACCATGATCACAACCGTAATTTAAAACCTTACTAAAAACTAATTTAGTCAAGGTTTCAAATTGTAGACCGCGCGCATCACCTGTTTCGGCCATAACATACATCTCAGTTGCTAATATGACTGCATTGGACCGCAACGATGTAACCATGACCGCAACTACAGTATAAAACCCTTAAATATAGTATAAGTGAAGTTTGGAGTGTGCAGTAGAAATAAAGGGTGAGACCTGGCGTGCAGCTACTCTGAGAAGGGCTCGTCTGATTCTGGTATCAGTTAGGTCGGAAACCTTCATTTGCACCCTCATCAACTCCCCCATCGTCGTCACTGTCCTCATCATGCTCTTCTTCCCTTCACTCACTGACGAGGACGTTTTGAAACCCAGCTCCTTCTTCACCTTACTCCCCCTCGGCATAGAAGTCAGCGACCTGTGCAACGAGGGATTCCTAGGTGGTGTTGTGTCGTCACTGTTAGAGTGTGAGTGTGAGATGAACGTCAACGGCTTCAGCTCAGAACTCCGGCATGCCGCCACTACGATCTCGTAAGCCGTTTCCCGGAGCTCTAGTTCGGATAACGGGACGGCGAAAGGGGATGGAAGATCTTCAACCGAATGGTGCACGTGCATGGTGTTTTCTGTTGGAGCCTCCAACTACTGCTGTATATCTCTCTTTGTTCTTCTATATATGCTTAGAGTGTCAGTGACAGTGAGTTTGTGTGAAGATTCGGTTTCTTCTTCTTCTTCTTCTTCTTCCTTGACTTCTAAGGTAGCATAGCTGCATCATGTTGCTTTTGCTTTCTAATGGAGGGTGGGGCAAAGATAATTACTTAGTTATCGTCAACATAATACCTAACATATCTTTAAAATCCTTGCTAAAGAGATAAAACAATTAAAATCACAATTTAAATTTAGATATAATTAAGATGATAGTTTGATTGAATGTTAAATCTAATTATTAGGATAATCAGTTATAATGGATATGATTCCCAAAATATCTCTGTTACTTTTTTTTCTTCTATATAATCATATAGCTTGATTTTGAAATACTATTTACAATACAATCAATAATATATCTTAGGTGTCATTCTTTTCTGTGCACCAAAAAGGTATCTTCGAGTGATATCCGAAGATTAATCACTTTCGATACGTAGATGTTATCGAAGTGGAATTTTATTTCTTTCAACAAAGTATTTTTCATACACAAATTATAACTTGAACCTCTAACAACAAGCTTAGGGATAGGAATAGGTGATACCGCTCGTCGGGGGCCTATGACCTATCCTATTTAAGGCCTAGCCCGATCTAACCTATTTAGTAAAAAGGTCAGGTCTAGGTTTTTTTTTAAAAACTTATATAGCTAAAGAGATAAGGCCTAAGACTTTAAAAAAAGCCTACTAGGCCAGCATATTTAACTCACACGCATATGTAAATATATATGTATAATATAATTTATTATAATACTATAATATATTATTTATATTATTTATAATATTTTAAAGTAAAAGCCACTCACTCATTTAAATGCAGTGACCTACTTGCCTATTTATTTGTGAATGCTTAGTGACCTATTTATCTGTATAGGTCTACCGACATCTTTATCATTTAAGGCCTACAGACCTATTTTCAAGTTAAGGCCGATGACCTATTTATAGGTGAAGGCATATTTAAAAGTACTTTTGATTAATAGGCTTTTAAATAGGCTTCAGGCCAAGCCTCAAGATTGGAACGAGGGCCAGGTTTAGGGTTGCCAGGGCTTAGGTCGGCATAGCCTATTCTCACCCCTAAACATGCTTAAGGAACACAACATTTACCAACTCTGTTGGGTCTTGTTGGTATCTAATTAGATGTCACTTTTAATGTAATTATTATAATAGCCAAATATTTTTTTATCTTATAATAACCAAATATCTTTAATTATATGATAATACATTATTTGTTGTTAGTGTTAAAATCTTTTAGTGACAATATATTCTAATTATCTTTTATGCTAAGAATATATATTCTAATTAAATCCTTAGTCATAAGTACCAACATGTGATAGATTCGAGTGGTAACGGGCGCTCGATCGAGCCCTTTAAGCAAGTGGTCAGGGGTTCGACTTCTGACTTTTGTGTATGAAGAAAATTTGATTAGGAGGGTTAACTCTTAAATGTCGTCTAAGTCCCCAGATAAAGATTAGCCACTATTTATGAAGGTAATTACTTCATACCAATGACATAATAATCAAAAAATTCTCACTCATAAGTGACAAAATAAATTGGAAGTAAAATTTAAATTAATCACTTTTTTATGTACTCATGTGATGGGTATGAAGTATCCACTGTCATTAACAGTGACTAATTTCTGCCAGGAAACTTGAAGGCACATAAGGTGGGTAGTCCCCTCCCAAACCAGATTTTTTTCATTCACAAGAGTCAGAATTCGAACTCCCGATCACTTACTTAAGGAGCTAAAGCCCTTACCACTTGGACCAACCTAAGTTGGTAATTTATCACTTTTCAATTTAAATATAATTAAGATAATAAGTTTACATGTCTAAAATAATAAGTTGCAATAGGTGTGATCTCTGATATCTTCAATAAAGAAATATTCAAGTATAATATATTACTTTTTATTTATTATATAATCAATTAGTTATACCATCCAAAAATTACTTGAAATTACAATTATCTAACATACCATCTAAAACATAAGTGTTAACATTTTTATAGATATATTTAGTGAAAATGTTTTATGATAAACTATTTCAAGAAATTTTGAACAATCTTACTTTTTATCACATATCTTTTGATGTAAAATTATCAAAAATATTATTTAAAATAAATTTATATTATTTATATTGTTTTCTTCTTACAATTTATATTATTTATATTGTTGTTGAGAGGGGTACATGCAACTCACCCAAAGTTGAAGTTGAAGAGTGTATATGCATTTTACCCATATAGATATATAAAACTCAATTACTGAATTACGTTTTATGAAGGCATGGAGAAGTGGACAAGAACTTAGAATTGAGTGAGACATGGAATGAAGTTGATGGAACCTGAACCTGGTGGTGTTGGCACTGAGATTGAGTTAAAAAATGAAAGTTAAGCAAAACCTTCGCCAAGCCATAGATCTTTTGTGCTCTCGTGGCCCTGCTAATTCTGATGACTACACTCGTCTCGTGCTTCATTGTGCTCGAGCCAATGACTTCATTCAAGCCAAGAGATTGCAGTCCCACATGGAACTTCACCTTTTTCAACCCAAAGACTCCTTCATCCACAACCAACTTCTCCATTTGTATGCCAAATGTGGCAAGCTCTCTGATGCTCGAAACCTGTTTGATAACATGACTAAGAGAGATGTTTATTCTTGGAATGCCTTGCTTTCCGCTTATGCCAAAGTGGGTAAGGTTGAGGATTTGCATGCAGTCTTTGGTAAGATGCCTTATCGTGATTCTGTTTCATATAACACATTGATTGCGTGTTTTGCAAGTAATGGGAATCCGAGCAAAGCGTTGAAGGTTCTCGTGAGAATGCAGGAAGATGGGTTTCAGCCCACCCAGTACTCCTGTGTCAATGCATTGCAGGCATGTTCTCAGCTCTTGGATTTCAGGCATGGGAAACAGATTCATGGAAGGGTTGTTGTTGCTGATTTTGGGGAAAATGCTTTTGTAGGGAACGCTATAACTGATATGTATGCCAAGTGTGGTGATATAGATAGGGCGCGGTGGTTGTTTGACAGAATGGTTAATAAGAATGTTGTTTCATGGAATCTCATGATCTCTGGGTATGTGAAAATGGGGAATACTGGTGAGTGCATTCATTTGTTTAATAGGATGCAGTTATCAGGTTTGAAACCTGACCAAGTTACGCTTTCGAATGTTCTCAAAGTGTATGTCCAGTGTGGACATGTAGATGATGCAAGGAAGATGTTTAACGAAATACCCAAAAAGGATGAGATTTGTTGGACAACGATGATAGTTGGTTATGCACACAATGGAAGAGAAGAGGATGCTTTGATGTTGTTTGGTGACATGCTACGTGGAAACATGAGACCTGACAGTTACACTATTTCAAGTGTGGTCAGCTCCTGTGCCAAGCTAGCTTCTTTGTATCACGGTCAGGCTGTCCATGGAAAAATTATTCTTATGGGCGTTGATGATAATATGCCTGTGCGTAGTGCTCTTGTTGATATGTACTGCAAGTGTGGAGTCACTTTGGATGCTTCGGTCATTTTTGAAACTATGTCTAGTCGGAATGTGATCACCTGGAATGCCATGATTCGGGGTTATGCACAAAATGGACAGGTTCAGGAGGCATTGGTTCTGTATGAAAGAATGCTGCAAGAAAATTTCAAACCCGATAATATTAGTTTTGTGGGTGTCTTATCTGCTTGTATCAATGGTGATATGGTTGAAGAAGGACAGAAGTATTTTGATTCAATCAGTGAACACGGGATGACACCCACATTGGATCACTATGCATGTATGGCCACTCTGCTTGGTCGGTCAGGTAGGATTGATCAAGCAGTGGATCTGATCAAAGGTATGCCTCATGAACCAGATTACCTGATTTGGTCCACCCTACTATCTGTCTGTGCCAAGAAGGGGGATGTAAAGAATGCAGAGTTGGCAGCTAATAATCTCTTTGAATTGGATCCACATAATGCCGGACCTTATATCATGCTTTCCAACTTGTATGCTGCTTGTGGGAGATGGAAAGATGTAGCAGTTGTAAGATCTGTCATGAAGAGCAACAATGCTAAAAAGTTTGCTGCATACAGTTGGGTTGAGGTTGAGAATGAAGTCCACAGATTTGTTTCAGAAGATCACACTCATCCAGAAGCCGAAAGAATCTATAGTGAATTGAACAAATTGATCTCAGTATTGCAGCAAATTGGGTATAATCCAGATACAAATATTGTTTTTCATAATGTGGGGGAGGAAGAAAAAATTAGATCCATCTCTTATCACAGTGAGAAGCTTGCTCTTGCATTTACTTTAATCAGAAAGCCCAATGGAGTTGCACCGATACGGATCATAAAGAATATACGTGTCTGTGATGACTGCCATGTGTTTATGAAGTTTGCATCAATTGCTATTGGACAGCCAATCATTCTGAGAGATTCAAACAGATTTCATCATTTTTTTGGTGGGAATTGCTCTTGCAAGGACCATTGGTAAAGTCTTAATCAGGTGTTAATCTGCTGTGCTTTAACCGTTTTAGAAAGGCAGGGTGCTGGCTATGTAATATGCACTTCGTATCCTTTCTGAAAGTTTCTGAAACAAGGGGAAAAACCATGATATAATTTGAAATTCCAAGGATTATAGCAGCTGTGCATTATGAGAATACTAGTTGAGAAGAACAGCAATGCTTTTTATGAAAATTTCTTGTTACATCGCAATGCAGCTTATGATGCTTTGGACTAGGAAACAAGAATATTCTTTGAATTCAGTGATCAATACTAGACATTGAAAGAGCAGTCAGAGCCTTGAAAGTGTGCAGAAAATTGTCAAATGCTCATACTTTATGGGAAATTGGTGCTGTCGGGGGCTATTTTACCTGCTTTGTAAGGTAAATGTGAATTATGATTATACATTTTCGAAAAGCATTATACTGTTCCTATTAAAAAAAATAAAAGGTCCACTTGTAATGTTGTATGACAACATCTTGTATTTAAGGTGACACTCTCTAAATAAGATCCTTCACCTTCAGTTCTAAGTTTTCTTCTTTATTTTGTCAGTAACTCTTTTTTAGTTTATGCTGTATCATTGATTAGAATGCATGTTCTTTTGTTTTCTTCATTTTTCTTATATTATAGCAGATCATGTATTGCTATTACAGACTAATGGCAGGCATAATTCACCATGATCCAATTTAATGTTTATAAGAATACTGACATAGTGACATTCATGTATGAGTGGATATTGGTTCTCTATAACATCATTTAATGTGTCTAGTTTGAGATGATCTGGGGCAAGGGAAACAAGGATTCTAAATTATATTTTGTGTACATACATAGGAAGGCAACTTGAAGTAAATTACTGACTTGAACAATGCGAGGGCATTTATGTATTCCATTTCCTCTTTACAATAATAAAAATGAAAGGATAACTCGGGTGATGACTTTATCAGGGACGAAGATTGCACCACATGAGCATGATTGGAGTATTGGACCTTAAATCTTCCATCTCCAGCTCCAGTACCAATGTCTGCATTCACTGACAACTTTAGATCCTTGACCTCCACCAAGGGTCCCCGGCATTTGACTCATGGAATAGGTCTAATCAACTAAGCGGTGATCCTTGATACTTTTTTTGGGTAAATAATGCACACAAGTTAAAATTTTAAACCTCATTCTTTGGTAGTCTAGTATGATTGTTTTTATGGGGTTTAGGATCTATAGATACCAATGTAATCAAATTTAATCTTTCACCAATGAATAACTTTTTGTAGGATAAAGGTTTCACAAAATTCACCGTTACATTGAACTTCACCTTATATTTATCATATGCTAAAAAATAAGAGTTCTTTAAAATTTTCTGTTAATTGTCACCTTGATTAGTACCTATAATTCAACATTGAATGATCTAATTCAATTTCTATGGAGTTACTAGATGTGTAAGTTTATCAAGTCTTACACAGGCTTCCATGGATTCTTTTCCTAATTTGAATGAGTTGGCATTGCTCTTACTGTTTATCCTGTTGGTTGAAACGATATAGTATTCTAGTGGCTGTAACTGCTACCATATCTTCAGTGATGGTTATTTCCTCGCAAACATTTTCTTGGTGGCAAAATCCTGTTCTCATCCACCTTTTCCCCCAATACCTCTTTCTGGTTTTGTGTATTTAGTGTGTGATGCCTTTTTATTTGACTCTGATCACTCTGCTATAAATACCAAATCATTTTGGTTTGATCTCTCCTCGAGTCAGTAATCAGTAATCTATAACTACTATAAGCATATGGCTTTGTTGGTGAGTTAAATATTCCATATGTGCAACCAATTAACTTATTATTAACATAATGCTTGGTGCTTGCAGTTTATGTTATGTATGAGGAAGTCTGGTATTTAATAATTTCAGAGAAGAACATTTTCTTGTTCAAAATGGATCCTCCGTAGTTATGGGGTTTAGGCAATCTAATTTAGAAGAAATATCCCGCCACTTGTATTGTTGCATACTTGCATATCATAAAACCATAACCACATTGAATCAAAGATCTTGTAGAATTTCTTCCAAGTCAATTTGATGAGTGTTGCTACCAATTATCTATTCACACTATTAAGCCACTCATAAAAAAAAAAAAAAAAAGAACCTAAGACTTTGATTGGTTAGTCGAGAGTGTGAATAGATAATTCGGAAGTGTTAGTAGCTTGACCTCAATTTACTGGATGCTATCTTGTAGAGAAGCATTGTGAGTGCAGCAGTGAAGAATCAGTAGTTTTGTTCAGCTTTACTATTATGTTATTTTGGAGCTTCGCCTATAGCATGCTGCTTTTGGTTGAGTTCCATTGAACAAATTAGATTTGTGACTGGATGCCAACATTAGTTAACAATATATTTGTGTAAATTGTAATAATTTTATCCTTTATTGCTTGCCTTCTTACTCTGGACTGTAACTAATCTGTGGGTTTGCTCTGCTGTTCATGCTATCTCAATATAATCCTTGATATATCTGTCTAACTTTATAGTAATCATTTTTGTTGAGGATTACTGTAAAGAAGTTCTCAAGTAGGAGGGTCGGCTTTTATACCCTGGAGTGCATTGGTTTGCCTACTGGTATTGGAATACACTATATATGTACAGCTCAAGGAGTAAATGCCTATTTTTTATCCACCACCAGGGTTATCTTACTAGAATCTCTTTACATTTTGACCTTAATACTTAGATATGTGCTCAAAATAGTTTTCTGTGGTATATATGACTGCAGCTCCTAAAAAAGGTAACTCCATTGGGATCCTCAGGAGGAGGAAGGAACGCTGATGATAACAGTATGTTTGTATTGAACTAATTTCAATGCCAAATGGCGTTTAGACCTGCGTTGGCAGAAAGCTCCGAAATGGAGCTTCGAGAAAAAGTGGAAAATGTTGTCTCGGGTGGAGAAAAAACACGGAGTTTGGAATAATCTAAACCAAACATAGTTTAAAGACCAGCGTTATGAGGATATGTTATGATGGATACTTGAATGATAATTTAGTAGTTTGTTATTGCTTAGAAAACCTCACAAAATTTACGGTGGGAGAAGCAAAGATATGAAGATATGATCATCAGCCGTAGGGGTTAATATAGGGTCCTAAACTGATCTGAGATGATTTATTCGGCCCTTTCTTTGTCTTGTATCTGCCTCCTTTTGGTGCATGGTAGTATGAGTCCTAAATTGATCTAAAATAAGTTATTTGGCCCGTTTGTTGTGATAACTTTTGTTTTCAAGGTAATTAATTACACCTACCTCTTTGAGGTTGTTTAATTACATTCGGTATTTTTTTTTTTTTTTTGGAGAATGCTAACGAGTGTCCTTAGGTTATTGTTTAAAGAATCAAGAAAGGAACTTTTATATGGGAAAATGATTTATTTAATATTTTGAAAAGTGTTACATTTAGTTTCTCAATATAAACTTTATTTTTATGAGTTCCTTAACCAATGTTCCTAGGACATTCGTTAGCAAGACATTTATATGGACCTTTCCAAAGCAGAGTTAAGTGGAACTTTTATATAAAAAGAGTGATGAGTGTAATTATATTAAATTTTGAAAGTTGATATAATTTTTTTTCTTTTCAAGGTTATTATAAAATCTAGTTCAAAAATATTATCTATCCCACTTTAAGTATGGGTTCATGGACCTACATGAAAATTTAATGACTTCTTGGGGTTTAATTTGGATATAATTAGCAGGGTAATTAGCTTTTTTTCTTCTTTTTAATGCAAGCTAACAAGATTAAATTTTTATACCAAGAAATTGAAGCATATATTATATATACTCAAATAGTATGATCGACTACCCTGACACAGATTTTGGTTTGGTTTTGTGTTGATAAAGGTTATTGGGAATAAAACTCCTTTAAAATGAGTTAGTATGTAAAAAAAGAAAATAAGGATGTAAATATGCACTTATCTTTACCAACATGGTGTGGCACAACTGTAGATAACTGGGCCCCTTAAGCATGTGATCAGGGGTTCGATTCCTGATTCATGTGTACGGAAGAGTATCTGTTGGGAGAGGTCAACCCCTTGAATGGATCTCAGTATCTCAGGGGATTACTCTCTGGCTCCTGGTCGGAGGATACTCGGGTTCACAAAAAAAAAAGGTATATTAAATTTTAAACTATATTTGAAGTTAGAGCCATTTTTTTCATGAATTGATAGGTAATTTATAAGTAATTAAGTCATTGTTAAGATTTAAAACAAGTTTTAACTTTGAAATGGGATAACTTTTCCTGCTTTCCAACTTGGTTTTTTAACTAAACTGACCCACTTTTAGAAACTATTTACCAAAATAACCTATTTTTGAAACTATTTACCAAACTAACCTACTTTTAAATAAAATAATTTTTTTTTTTGACTTTTAGTGGCATCGATTTAACCGGCGCCATTGACTTTGACCGCCACGTGACGGGTCTCGATTGGCCCGAAAAAAAAAACGAAAAAGAAAAAAAAAACGGGGGGTAGTGGCGCCGTTCAAAACGGAGCCACTCATATATATATATATAAATTTTTGTTATATATATATATATATAATTTTTTGTTATATATATATATATTATATATTATAATATAATAATTATATATATATAAATAATTAATTATATATATATAATTTAATAATTTAATATAATTATTATATATAAATAATTTAATAATATTAATATAATTATATTAATTAGTAATTAATTAATAAATATTTATTATTAATATTAATAATATTAATAAATAATAATATATATTAATATAATTTTATATATATATATATATATTAATAATTTAATATAATTTTATATATAAATAATTTAATAATATTAATATATTTATATTAATTAGTAATTAATTAATATAATTATTATATAATGATAATATTTATTAGTAGAATTTAATTAATTAATTCATTAATATTTATTATTAATTAATAGTTAATAATATAAATTTGTGCAGTCTTGTGTCTGTAATGTAATTTGTTTAGCTCGTTTCTTTTGACCGATGACTTGGTTGCTCGTCATATTCACATCACATGAATGTTCACTGATCACAATACTATCGCACTAGTGAACTGTTTGACAATATCACAATTCTTGCTCAACAAAAACCAACTCCAACAAATTTTGTTTATAATAATTAATTATTATATAAATAAATGATAATATTAATTATTATATATATAAATGATAATATTAATTTATAATTTTAAATATCTTCTTATAAAAGTATTTTTCCTTATATTTTTTATTGCTAGCTACGCTTCTAAGCTCCATTGGTTGTTTCTTTTCTCACATGACAGTATTTGTTTACTATAATAAAGTCACAAGTAAGGTGGTGGTTGTTGTTGGAGTTGGTTTTTGTTAGGAGTGTTCGCATCCAAACCAATTCAAAAAAAACCGAAAATATCGGTTTTGTTCGGTTTTCGATTTTTTTGGATCGGTTTGTGGTTTTTTTTTATCAGTTTTCGGTTTCCTTTTGAATCGGTTTGGATGTGAATTCTACTAATAAATATTATCATTATATAATAATTATATTAATTAATTACTAACTAATATAAATATATTAATATTATTAAATTATATATATATATATATGAGTGGCGCCATTTTCAACGGCGCCACTACCTTTTTTTCTTTTTCGTTTTTTTTTGGGCCAATCGAGACCCGCAACGTGGCGGGTCAAAGTCAATGGCGTCGATCAAATTGGCGCCACTAAAAGTAAAAAAAAAATATTATTTTTTTTAAAAGTAGGTTAGTTTGGTAAATAATTTTAAAAATAGGTTATTTTGATAAATAGTTTCTAAAAGTGGGTCAGTTTGGTCAAAAAGCCTTCAAACTTACAGCATCCAAAACTATAATTATATTATATAATGATTAAAATGCAAAAACCCATTTCTAAAAATCTTAATAAATTTTTCTCAAAAAAAGAGAGGTTTCATAAGCTGATAAGCGAGTAGTGCAGCGTGATCTGATCTGAGATTCTTGTGTCTGCATTGTTGTACAAATACAACAGTGACACCAAAAAGGTACCCGTAGACCGTAGTTGTACGTCGCACCTGCCCAACGTTAGCAGACACCGCCCCTGCCCTTTGCTACCACCTATCCTTATTAGTCATACTTTGACCATCCCACTCTCCGCTTAAAATCTCGACCAGTGTTACATTAATCATTACCACTTTATACTAAACGTGAGAAATAAAGAAAAATTAGATGCCCATTATTTAAAGTGATTAATTTTATATTTGTTTACGTTACAGAATGAGAAATTGAGAATAGAGGTGTGCATCAATAAGATAAGACTAGACCGTTAAAAGTAGAAAGATGTGAGATAATGGGTGTGTTTGGAGGGTCTCTTTAGTTTGCCAAATCCACTAGCATATAACAGATAGAAAAGTAGTACCGTTTGGTAATTGTTTTTACAATTAGTGTATAGTGCTTTTTTACTAGCGTATAACGTCTTTTCTATACACTACTTGAAGTAGTATTTGAGCTTGTAACGGATAGCTTATATTTTTTCTTCCATTTCTATCCTTACTATCTTAAATAATTTCCTCACTTATCCTTAACTAATAAAATAAGATATTAATCATTTAACATAGTATATAAATAAGAATTATTTTCATTATTTAGATTTATATTTATGATAAAAAATAGAAAAAATTATTTTTATCTATAAAAAATAAAATTTATATGAAAATCATATCAGTATATAATTTTATTTTTATTCTTCCATTTTATTTATTAAAATTAATCAAAAAATAATAATATTTTTAAATGATAAATAATTTAAATTAAATTAAAGTGTTGATAATTATTTTAAAGTAAATAATATATATATATATATATATATATAATTTATATAAAAAAATGCAAATATATCCTTTTACGTCATTTTGTATTTATCAGCTTGTTCAACCGCTAGTTTTACCAAACACTTCAAATCCAATATGTTAGCTAATCCATTATCCGTTATCCGCTAGATTATCCGCTAACCACTAGTTTTTACCAAACATAGCCTAAGTTCTTTTTCAAATAAGCTAAAAACAGTTTATTTTCATAAGTTTCTCTAGCAAGCTTATGAAAATAAGCTAAAAAAGGGCTTATAGAAATATCATAAACTATTTTAATAAATTATTTATTTTGGTTTATTATCATAAGTTATTCTTATAAGCTCTCTATATGTAACATCCCTGACTGCTTTATGGATTGACGACCATTCCCACAAACCAACTTCCTGGGAAAACTTCCCAGGAGGTCACCCATCCCAGAATTGCTTTAAGTCAAGCACATTTAACTGTGGAGTTCTTAAGTGATCGATGAGCTCCCGAAAAGAAGATGCATCTTGTTGATACGGGTAATATCAATCAATTCTTATAATTCATCCTTAATTGTATATAGTCTCATACCTAAACAGTCACATGATCCCTCTCATTCCAGTGTGTAATCGGTTCATTCATATATCCCTCCACCTAGAAGCCTGTCAGGAGACGCTTCTTGTCCGCGCCTTCTTGTACCGGTGATCATTCCCCATCCTCGTTGGCCCCAAGTGTCACACTATAAGCTCTTCCAAACGTATCCAACATCAGGGAGCGTGTGCCTGAAATTATTTGTGAGAAATTTGTCTACCATGTTTTGAATATGCTTATTTTCCTCCTACGCAACGTCCATAAGAAGCTATGCAGTGTAGCTTCCACGGTAAAACCTCATCCTACCATGGTTTCACTTTCAAACACCCGAGTATATTGTGAAATGAACATTTTCATAAAATATCAAATTACGCGTGCATGATTCTTGGATAAGTTATGTTTATTATTGACACTAATTCGTATTCAACATATATAAAGGCACTGTTTGGTTTGCCAAATCCGCTAGCGTTTAGCGGATAGCGTATAACGGATGGGAAAGTAGCCCCGTTTGGTAGTCGTTTTTAAAATTAGCTTATAGCGTTTTTTCATTAGCGTATAGCGTTTTTCCCAGACGCTGCTTGAAGTAGCGTTTGAGCTTATAGCGTATAGCATTTCATTTTTTCTTCCATTTTTTTCCCTACCATCTTAATTAAATTCCTCACTTATCCTTGATTATAAAATAAAATACTGATCATTTAACATAGTATATAAATAAGAATTAATTTTACTATTTATATTTATATTTAAGATAAAAAAAGTGGAAAATATATTTTTATCTATAAAAAAATAAAACTTATATAAAAATCAAATCAATATATAATTTTATTTTTATTATTCCATTTTATTTATTAAAAAAAATTAAAAAAAATTTAATATTTAAATTTAAAATTAATGATTGAATTTTTTAAACAATAAATAATTTAGAATAAAATAAATTATTATAAGTGATAATTATTTTAAAATAAATAATATAAATAATATATATACATATAATTTACATTAAAAAAATGCAAACATATCCTTTTATGTCATTTTACATTTATCAGCTAGTCCAACCGCTAGTTTTACCAAACACTTCAAATCCAATCCGCTAGCTAATCAGCTATCCGCTATCAGCTAGCTTATCCGCTATCCGTTAGTTTATCCGCTACCGCTATCCGCTAGCTTATCCGCTATCCGCTAGTTTTTACCAAACAGAGCCAAAATTGCGGGCTCATGTTAGTGTATAAATCTCTAAAAAATGTATCTTTATGTCATTACAGTGTGTAAAAGACAATATGACAGATGATGTTTAGTCAAAACATTCTCCTCAAATAGCATGATTAGCATGACTACTTATGTAGCACGTCGGCACAATCCTATTGGTGCAGCGAGATTCCCATCCAATTGTCTTTTTCTTATAATACTTTTTTATTTTGACAATTTATCTTATAATACCTGCTTTTCCTTTTTCTTAAATTAGGTATACGTATATTTTTTTATAAGCAAACAACTTGTATTAAATTGGAGTATAAAGGATATTCAACGACTGTAGCCTATCATAACCACAGCAGTAGAAAACTAGAGCAAAAGTCTAAAGTAGTCCCTCAAATTTTTCGAGTAGACCAGTTTGGTTCCTAAAAAAGTAAAATGATAATTTGGTCCCTCTAGTTTTAAAATGGGGGACAATCTAGTCCTTACTGAGGGACCGAATTGTCCCCCGTTTTTAAAATTTGGGGATCAAAATGTCATTTTTTTTAGGGACCAAACTGGGTTACCCGAAAAATTTGAGGGACCACTTTGGGCCTTTACTCAGAAAACTATATTACATCCGATTAGATATATTGTTATTAGTTTTTGTTATTACTCGATTGTTTTTCATGGCATATCATATGATTTTCACTTTCGTGTAGGGGAGAAATTAATGGCCATATGGGAAGAAGCGGGCCTAGTGAATAAGGTGGTGCTAAGACAGTGAGATATGACCACTAACAACGTTTTTGGTTGATGTAATTGGAATTTTATTAAAGTCGGTATAAATCTCCAATTATTCTCAAGGTTAAAGTGAAGAAACTTCATCGTATAATCAAATCAACTAAAGTATTATTAGAAAGCATACAAGATCGGAAAAGAAGAACATACTTAAAGTAATAATAATAATAAAGATGGGGAACCCAGCAAACCACCTGTGGCTCCACAATTTAAATAGACAATACGGAAAGGAAAATGGGAGGGCATGAAAAACAAGCATTTAAAACAATAAAAATAAAGAGTATCAAAGAAATTTCCTATAAAATATAATAGGAAATTTGTCAATTCCCATGCACGGCATCACCATGTTTTTTCGTCGGCAAGGGATATCATCTTTAAATCGATTTGGTCCATATTGATGTTCCCACATTTTGTTCGCATTCAATTTTTTTGAAGTACCACCATCGCTTTATTGCTAGCTCTCTATGAACCATATAATCCTATAATTATTATGCTACCCCACTACCATCTCTCTTCCTACCTCTTTGCTTCAATCATTTTACATGCTATATGTGCTCTGGACTTCAGGGCACACAAAGGGATTTAGAAAAAATAGTTGCTGAAAAGTTTGTTTTGACAATTATATATGCAAAGATCATCTACAGGGTTCAAACCGGTTGTCTCTCCCTCATTAGCTTAAATTGAGAATTCTAAGTGAGTAGAGCATATTCTTTTTAGGCTAAATCCCTATTTTGGTCCCTTATCTTTATTTTAGTTTTTATTTTGGTCCCTTATCTTTTTTTTTGGGCGTTTTGGTCCCTTATCTTTTAATTAGCGTTAGGTATCCGCCGTGAGACGCCGGAAACCTCCGCCGCCGTCGGAAGCTGCGTTTTAGAGAGAGAAAATCTCGTTTTTTTTCCCTCTCTCTCTTCTCTTCTTCTTCTTTTTTCCTCCTTCTTCCTTCTTCCTCCACCACCACCTCCCTAAACCGCCACCACCGCTCGAGCTCGTCGTCAATCGCGCCGCCAGCGGCTTCTTTCCAATCGAAACAGTGACAACGGCGAGGAAAGAAGGGACCAAAACGGAAAGAATGGAGAGGAAGGAGGAAGAAGGAAGGGGAGGGAGAAGGAAGAAGGAGGAAGAGAGAGAGAGAGAGAGAAAAGTGGGATTTTCTCTCTCTAAAACTCAGATTCCGGCGACTGCGGTGGTTTCTAGCGACGGACGGTGGTGGATTGATGGCAGGGACCAAAATAGACTAACGGTTGAAAGATAAGGGACCAAAACGCCAAAAAAAAAAAGATAAGGGACCAAAATGAAAACTAAAATAAAGATAAGAGACCAAAATTGAGGTTTAGCCTTCTTTTTAACACTCTCTTCAAAACAATCTTGATTATTGAGTGAATTATACATGGTCCCATATAAAATTTATGGCCTCACATAAAAGTTATCCAATAACAGAGTGTGTTGATAACATTGCTCTAACTAACATGTAAATTCTGTATTAAAAATCATGAGAAAATGGGTGACATAATATTTATAGAAATATAAGATAATGGGTGACTGTATTATCACTATTATGTGAATACAAAATTTTATGGCCCACTAACTAAATTTGTGGGACATAATATTAATTTTAAAACAAATATAAATTGGGATTTAATTAGTATGTACTAACAGTGTAAAGATTTTTTACACTGTCAACCAATTAGAAATTGACACATTATTAAAAATCTTTGACTCTTATCCTAACTACCTTAAAAGTCATCCGTATTTTAATTTTTGATTAGTTGATAGTATAAAAAATCTTATACTGACAGTGCATATCAATTAAGCTGTATAAATCATGGGGTACATAAATTCGGATAGTCAAAAATGGAGGTGGGAACTGGACTTTAAACTTCACAAGTTGAAGCCCACTAAGCCTAAATACAGTGCACAAGCTTCTCCTTTCCTTGGACCCACTAGGTCCAATTACAATCGTGGACATGCTTTGTAAAATTAAAGTGATGTACATTACATTAATACATTTATTGATTATTGTTCATTAATATTTTAATTAGCGTAATTATTAAAAAGTAATAGGTAATAATAAATAATAATTGAGTTTAATTTTGATTTTTGATGCATTGATAATGAAAAGTTTTTATGCTATCAACCAATCATATACTATAACACTTTTCTCGATGAGCTACTCACGTCATGACTTCACGTATATAAGTATATAACTTTTTAGTTTAATTATTCAATTCGTCCCTAAATTATTTAGGCTTTGTTTGTTGTAAGAGAAAAGGAGAAGAGAGATTTAGAGGAGAAAATGCTATTCTCATATGTTTGGTGGAGCAGAGAAATGGAGAGGAGAGAATAAAAATGGTGGATCCCAACGCTTTTTTCTTTCTCTGCTAATATGAGAAGAAAACCTGGAGAGAGAGGGCTGTTTCTCCTAAAATACCACTGTATCCTTCTAAAACCCGTTGCCTCTCCAAATTGCAAAGTAACATTGGCAAAGAAAGATGACAATAGACACAAAACCACAAAAGAAATAGCAGAACAACGAGAGCTTATGCAAATGCAAAACCTCAGATCCAAGGCAACAGAGCTTTTCATCAGAGAAGAATGGAAGGACTCAATTGAAGCCTATTCTCACTTCATCACTCTGCACAAACCAAATCTCACACTCTCAGACCCACATACCCTCTGACCAAGATCACCTCCAAAAGCTTCGCAAATCCCTCTGCATTGCATTCTGCAACCGTGCTGAAGCAAGGTTCAAGTTGGGGTACTTACACTGCGCCTTGCAAGATTGTGATCATGCTTTGAACATTGACGCCACACATTTCAAGACCCTTTTTTATATTTTGGTTTATGCTCCCTGAATGGTGGGTGATGGTTTTATGCTATTCTACTTTGTGCAGCATAAATTTACTAAGTTGATATTATTTAATAAATTTAAATCAATTAAATTAATTAAATCAATTATTTAATTGAATTAAATTAATAATTTAATTAACTTTAAATTAATAAAGTAAATATATTGAAATAATAAAATTTATTAGTTTAAATAATTTTTTTAATAACTTAAATCAATTACATTTAAATATTTATATATTGGTTTTTTAGGTAAGGGTATTTTTGTCTTTTTTAAAAAAATTACATTTCTCTCTTCTCATTTTCTATCCAACCAAACAAAGGGGAGAGAGAGAAAACATCAATTTCTCCTCTATTTCTCTTACACCAAACAACATACAAAATCTACTATCTTTCTCACCATTTTCTCTCTTCTCTTACTCTTTCTCACCTCTTTCTCTCTTCTTATTTTCTTCTCACAACCAAACAAAGTCTTAGAAATTTTCAAGTAGGTCCTAATTATACATACATGCTAATAGAACTTCATTTGTACCGCCCCAGGGAAACAAGAGTGGGACCATAAAATGTGACCTGTTTTTTGGGCCTTAGAAAAGTAACCTTTGTTTTTGGTACGTCGACATGCAAACGTAGATTTCTCCAATGGCCGAAAAAACAACAGGTGGGACCAGAGTTGTCGATGGCAATAGGCAACATAGTGACATGCAGGGTGTGGGGCGTGAAAAAGGTAATCTTCAGCAGCAAGAAAAAGAAGGACGAACGTTGAAGGTTTGACTTTTGACTAGCTATGAGGGGTGATGGTGATGAAGGTAAGGTAGTGATCAGCTTTTCAGCGAAGGGCAAGGGAGCACGTGTGACGTTAGCAATGCCGACAACGGCTGTTCATTTGCTCAGTCCTTCACCACCGACCACCGCCAAAATCTCCACCCATCATGAGGTTCATAAAGCCCTAACGTCACTCTCCTTTTCGACTTCTGTTATTTGAATGATTAGGATACGATGCTCATATATTGCAACTTTACAGCTTTGTTTGGAGGTGGATGATAGAAAGTATAATATGAGAAAAAACAAGTAGAAAATAAAAGAGATTTTGTGATCTTATAAAAAAAAAGATTTTGTGATTATTTGAATTGAAAGAAAAAGAAAGAAGAATGAAATCATCTCTTCACTTATTTGGTTTGTAAAAAAGTGTGAAAAAAGAAAATGTGTGTATGTATTTGTAGTATCAAGAGGATCAAGAAATAGCATAGAGGACGTGAAATCTTTTCATTAGGAAATATATTTTATTTGGACCCCACAACAAAAATTTTCCGTCCTCTCTATTTTTCTTCTCAAACAAACACTTCTCACCCACTTTCAACTGTGTCGATTCAGTCACTAAATTAATTAGCGGCCGGGTTTTCATGATTAGCACAAACAAAATATATCTGGTCACCAAAAAATGGATTTCTTGTAGTAATATTGAATCTAAGAATTCAGAAATGATGAAAGGAGCAATGTGCTCATAATGCTTTCACTCAATGAATAAAAAATGATACAAGTTAAGTTTAAATGAGGAGCTAAGTCCCTGTATATATACAGTTTCCTTCTAACTAAAGCAACTAGAGTAAGTTAACTGTGCTAACATAAATTAACTGAATTACAAACTAACTTTTAACTAACCAAAACTAACTAACTGTCCAATACTCCCCCTCAAGTTGGGAGGTAAATATTGTGGACTCCCAACTTGTGAATAAGAGCTTCAAACTGAACATGTGGGAGTGCCTTTGTGAGTGGATCTGCCAACTGTTGATGTGTGTTACATGTATCAGTTTGAGAAAACCAGATTGCACATACTCTCTAATAAAGTGACAGTCAATATCCACATGTTTTGATCTCTCATGACCTAAAGGATTGCTGGCTAGTTGAATGACTGATTGATTGTCACAAAACACCATCATTGAGCTGATGGGAACTTCAAATACTCTCAGTAATTGTTTCAACCAAAGTAACTCAGATGTCAAGGCTGCCAAGGCTCGATATTCTGCTTCAGCAGAAGATCTTGCAACTGTAGGTTGCTTTTTGGACTTCTAAGCAACAAGTGATTCTCCAAGAAAGATACAAAAACCTGTTGTGGATTTTCTAGTAACTTGACAGCTTCCCCAATCTGCATCAACATGGGCAGAAAGGCGTAGGGAAGAGTTGCTAGGGAACAAAATGCCTTAGCCAGGAGTGCCTCTGAGATGTTGCAACAACTGATTAACTGCATGAAGGTGAGGTGTCTGAGGAGCAGCTAAGAACTGACTCAATTTGTTGACTGCAAATGTGATGTCAGGCCTAGAAATTTTGAGGTACATAAGCCTTCCAATCATCCTTCTGTACAAGGAAGGATCTGTTAAGTCTCTAAAATGTCTGTGTGCATTTCCCTAAGTTTTGATGAAAACTAAACATTGGTTAATGATTTAATTAACCTATTTTGTGGTTTCTAACCTGTTTACTTAGTGTACAGATCAGAAAATAACAAAACTCACCTGTCTGTCTACCTAAGTACCAACCTGTTTGGATAAGCAAAAAGTCAACCTGTCTGCTGACTAGGATTGTTGACTTTGTACAAACTGGTTTCAACCTGTCTCTGCTCTGCTCTGCTCTCAAACTCGTCTAAGGTTCTTTGTTAAGAACTCGAAGTACAGGAAGTTTTTGGAAGCTGTCCCCTCATGCAGAAGACTCTAAATCTCTCTCTCACGCGTATCAAGAAATTCAGAGGTGCTCTCTCTCAAGCAACCTAGGAAGTCAGAGACAAACTTCCAGTTAAAGAATGTTTCCAACATGCTTTATTCCCTAGTACTTTCGGTTATTACACAAGAAGGGAAATGTACTCTGCAAAAGTACAAAAGCATTCTGCACAACTCTGATTTGGCTACTACACGATGCATAAAGCCATTATCCTTCATGTTAGAGTACAACCAACGTCTCCATTGCATTAATGGCTGCCCAGAACGACTATATTGCATTTAATGAAGCTCTGCTTGAAGCCATCGTTGCAAGGAATGTCTCTAACGGATATTAAATTTTTAAAGGCTATAAATACAGAAGTCATTGAAGATGAACACATCAGAGATTACAAAGCATTAAAGAGCCATTACTATGTTCATTTATTCACTCTGTATTCTTTAATCATTTGAAGTTATTACGCAGACTTTCCTAAGCCTTACATTTAAACCACTCTCTGAGTGTTAGTGAAAGATCTGTCTGTCTGTAATTGTATTTATTACAAACCAAACTCTCAAACAAATCTGAGTGAGCCTGAAGAGGCTAGGTGTGCAAAGAATACTTGTCTTGGAGCCTGAAGAGGCTAGGTGTGCAAACAATACTTGGAGTCTGTAACCTGATCAGTTATAGTGGATAAATCTTGGTGCTGCCAAGGACTGGACGTAGCTCTTTGTGTTAAAGAGTGAACCGGGATAAATCACTGTGTTAATCTCTCTTCCCTTAATCTCTTTAGTTGTTTTGATTATATATCATCTGCATTCTAACTAAGGGGTTAAAACTGTCTTTATCAAGCTTGTTTTCACCTGTATGCTTGTGTTGTTTTCTGAGAAAAATATAACAGACAGGTGACCTGTCTGTGTAACAGTTTACACCTGTCCGAACTTAGCTTATGTGTGCGAAAAGTTTTCAACTTTATTTTAATTTCTGATAAACACAATTCAACCCCCCTTCTCGTGTTTATAGTTGTCTATTTCAGGATCTGCCATTGGCTCCCCATCTATGGCATTGAGATGGACATTCGGATCCATTGGTATATGGGAGGGTTTGGCTGACACAAAACCAGTGTCCTGCAACAATTGAATTGTGTACTTTCGTTGGCATAAATGAATGCCTTGTGCAGATTTTGCAATTTCAAGGCCTAGAAAGTATCTCAAATCTCCAAGAACCTTGAGTTTGAAATGATCAGCTAGCCAGGATTGTACTTGTTTGATTAATGAGGCATTTGGTCCAGCTAGGATGATATCATCCACATAGACAAGAAGGATCACAAGTTGAGAGCCTTTACCAAGAGAGAAAAGAGAGTGATCTATTGAAGACTTGGAAAATCCCAATTTCTGGATGGTTGAGCTGAACTTGTGGAACCATTGTCTAAAAGCTTGCCTTAGACCATAGAGTGACTTATTGAGCTTGCAAACTAAGTTCTCCCCCTGAATAGGATACCCCTTTGGCAATTGCATGTAGACCTCCTCATTGAGATCTCCATTAAGGAATGCATTATTAATGTCAAGATGAAGGAAGTTCCACTTCAATTGAGCAGCAATGGACAAAAGTAATCTCACTGTGGTCAACTTAGCCACTGGTGAGAAAGTGTCTTGGAAATCAATTCTAGCTTGCTGGGTGAATCCTTGTGCCACCAATCGAGCTTTATATCTGTCCAAAGAGCCATCTGCCTTTAATTTTGCCTTATAGACCCATTTGAAACCAATTTTCCTCTTATCTGGTGGTAGTGGTTGAACTGTCCAGGTATCATTTGCTTCCTGTGCAGCCAACTCTTCTGCCATGGCCTGTCTCCACTCAGGGACTTTGACAGCTTGATGGAAGAATTGTGGTTCAAAGATTGCATTCATTTGCATAACAAAGTTTTTATATGGAAGTGAAAGATGATTATATGATAAATGACTCTGGATAGATATGTGACATTGCACTGATATTGCTAGAGATAAGAGGGAGGCCTATGAGACCTGGTTGATCTTCTGATAGGATGCAATTGTGCATCAGGAGGAAATGGTTCTACACCATTGACCACTTGCTGGACAGGTGGATCAGGAACAGGTTGCTCATGCGGATCAGGAACAAGTTGGACAGGCACAGGCTGTGGAGGAGGGACTTGTTCTGTATCTGCACCATTGACCACTTGCTGGACAGGTGGATCAGGAACATGTTGCTCATGCTGATTAGGGACAAGTTGGACAGGCACAGGCTGTGGAGGAGGGACTTGTTTTGTATGATCAGGTATAGGCCCTGAGACAACCACATCAGGGAACATTTCTGATGGGATATCTGAGGAAGAAGGCATGTGATGAAATGGAAAAGTGTCTTCAAGAAATACAACATCCCTGGAAATGATGAACTTGTTTTCTTGAGGATCATATAGTTTGTACCCTTTGATGCCAGGTGGATAATCTATGAACACAGAAGGAGTAGCTCGAGGACTGAACTTGGATCTTTCTGAAGGTATAGTGGATGCAAAGCAAAAGCATCGAAATACTCTTAGAACTGAGTAATCAGGCTGCTTTTCATGCAACAACTCATATGGGCAGCAATTGTTTAGACTTGTGGATGGCACTCGATTGATTAGGTAAGCAACAGTACTTACACACTCACCCCAAAAACTGAGTGGTGCTTTAGGTTGAAACAATAGAGATCTTGCAACATTTAACAGGGGCTGATGCTTCCTCTCAACCACTGAATTCTGCTGTGGCCTATGAGGACAAGAGAATTGATGTGTAGCACCAACTTGTTGCAAAAAGGATGTTAAAGCTAACTCTTTTGCATTATCAGTTCTAATGCTCTTTATAGCTTTGCCAAACTGAGTTTGGACAAACTTAAAAAAACATTGAATCAGATTTGTTGCTTCTGATTTTCTGCTCATTAAATGAATCCATGTATATCGGGTGCAGTCATCCACAATTGTAAGAAAATACTGTTTTCCATTATGTGTGTCTTGGGAGAAAGGTCCCCAAGTATCACAATGAATCAGATCAAAGGCAGAAGATGCATGATTGTTATGTGACACAAAAGGCAATCTATGAAACTTTGATAAAGGGCATAGTTGACAAGTATGAGAATCAAAGTTCAGAGGTAACTGAATTGGAATCTTATTACTCAGAATTTTTAGAATCTTATCAGACAAATGACCTAGTCTAGAGTGCCACAAATTGGCATTATTTTTCTGTACAGCATTACACTTTATCATTGCATCATTACAGTTTGATGGATGCAGTAAAGAATTACACTGTGACTGTGAAACTAAGGAATTACAAGTATTGTTATGTGGTGCAGTGTGCAAGACATAAAGACCTTGATCAAGACTACCCTTGCCAATCACCTTCAGGTGCTTCTTGTCCTGAATCAAGAAGACAACATCAGTAAAAGACAAAGAGCAATTAGATAACTGCAATAAACTGCTAACTGAGATGAGATTAACTCTAAAGCTAGGAATGTAAAGAACGTTGTACAAAACTAGATGAGGAGAAAGAGAGACTGTTCCTACAGCTTGTACAACAATCTTGCAACCATTTGGAAGCATAACAAACTTGTTAGACAAGGTAGTATGTGAATCAAAGACATCTAAAGAATGAGCAATGTGGGAGGTAGCTCCCGAATCAAGAATCCATGTGCTAAAGGAACTTAAAGAACATGAATCAAGAGTTGAAAAACTCATACCAATGAGTGCGTTATGCATCTGATCTGAATCATTGAGTGGCAGTTGAGCCATCTGAGTCTGCATATAGCTGATCAACTTCTGATATTGTTGATGAGTTAATGGAGACTCTGAGGTATTGCCCTGAGTAGAGCCAGGAACCTGATTGACCATTGTCACTTGTGGAGCACGATTCTTCTTGTGGCCAGAGGGATACCCATGAAGCTTAAAACATTTGTCTTTAGTATGGCCAAGAATCCCACAATGAGCACATAGAGGGAGATCTTTCTTGCCATTTCCAGGTTTCTGATACTGATTGTTTCCAGATTGATGCAAAAACAACTTGAGAATCTGAATTTCCATTGCATACTTCTCGTTGTGTTTCTTCTTGAAGCACGAAAGAATGCGCATGTGCAATGGAAGGAAGAGGTTTCATAAGCAAGATTTGACCCCTAACATGTTGGTAAGAATCATTAAGACCCAAAAGGAAAATATGAAGGTACTCATCTTGCATGTGATCTAGTAGAGGCCGAACACCTCCACAATTACAGGTATGGACAGGTTTGTATTCAGCTAGTTCTTCCCAAGAAGCCTTGACTTTGATGAAATACTGAGTGATAGAAAGGGAACCTTGAGTGCAGCTATGTAAGTTTCTCTTGAGCTGAAACACCCTTGGACCATTTTTCTGATGAAAATGCTGGTGCAGATCTTTCCATATACCCGCTATAGTGGTGGAATAGATCACAGTTGCTTTAATTTCCTTTGAAATGGAATTCAAGATCCAAGAGGCAACAATGTTGTTGTTGCGCCTCCATAAAGGATACAAAGCGTCATCTTCTTGAGGTGGCTGAACACTACCATCGATAAAGCCAAGCTTATTCTTGCCAATAAGTGCCATGGAGATGGCGCGTTTCCACGAACTAAAATTGTCCCTGGTGAGTGGTTAAGAAACCAGAGTCAAACCGGGACCATCAGAGGGATGAAGAAAAAGAGGGTTGGCAAAAGATCTTCCATGGTGATAACCGGATGTAGGAAGAGAGGAAACCAAGATCGATAGAGAAGAAAAAAGAAAGAAAGCAAGAACTTGAAGAAAGAATGCGGAAATGAAGAAGCAAGAAGCTCAAAATTCTACTAATACCATATTGAATCTAAGAATTCAGAAATGATGAAAGGAGCAATGCGCTCATAATGCTTTCACTCAATGAATCAAAAATGATACAAGTTATGTTTACATGAGGAGCCAAGTCCCTGTATATATACAGTTTCCTTCTAACTAAAGCAACTAGAGTAAGTTAACTGTGCTAACAGAAATTAACTGACTTACAAACTGACTTTTAACTAACCAAAACTAACTAATTGTCCAATACATAAGTTTCTTAAATTCACCCTTTAAGAACTCCTTAATTAGTTTACTAATCTCTCATAGCTAGCTTGATGGGCTTGGTGTCTTTGATGGACAATTGGTCAACCTTGTGGCCGATCTTGATGCTTTGTTAGGCTCTGATCGCTTGATTCGGTGTATAATGAAGTTGTATCCGCAATGACACTCTGATACTTAAATTAGCAAAGAAGATACAGGTATCTAGGTATGAAAGTGTGGAGAGTAAATGAAAAGTGAAAATTGTGTGGGTCGATATTCCCTAATGCTTATAGACTTCCATAAGGAGTGGGTTTAGTGGATCTATCCCGTAGGGGAGTCACAGATGATTGCACATTTGTCACTGGTCATCCATCAATATATTTTTTTTATAAGCAAATAAAATTGTATTAAATAGGAGTATAAGGAATATTCAAACCCAATACAATCAAACACGAAAAAGATCCGAACTAAAATCGATAATTCAACAATTGAAAACCAGTAAATTTAAATCTACAACCAAAGATATACCCAAAACCACCCACATCATCCTATCTAAACCTATATAAAAAAAAATGCTCCCATTTCAACAATCCTGTTCCTGAACCCGAACAAAGATCTTCACTCTGAGAGCAATAATTCCGCATGGAGAACCTTCCCCCTGGACTGCTACAGCAGTTTAAAAACCAGCAAAAATTAGATAGGTTCCTTCCATAGATAATTTGCAGCATGGGTATGTATTTATATGCCAAAGCCGTGATTCATATGTCTCTCCAGTTAAATTTTTTCCTGACATGCGATTTCATAGGTACATTAAATAGTGAAAGTGAGGATTAGTCTAAGCTAATCATGATGATACATGAGAACATAATTGTGGGAAAAGGGGATATTTTTAAAAAAGTGGCAGGTGGGGGAAAAAGGAAATGCAAATCAAAATATAAAGTTTAAAGCGCATCGTGTCTTTGCCTCATGTTAATGACATGTCTTAATCTGAAAAATCAACGTCAAAAAACATATTAAGAAGAATAATCCAATTTATACATTGTAGAGTTATTGACACTACAATATATTTGTTCACACTCTTGTACATTTATTTTTTAAGGCAGCTACTTATGTACTTTGATTCTTATGGAGAAGAAAGAGTCATCATTTTTCAACTATGATTGAACATTAGTGGATGCGCTAATCAACCACATCCTCATGCTTTGCAAAAAAAAAAAAAAAAATCACATCCTCATGTTGCAATCAACCTCTCAAGACTCTTGATCTCTTTGCACTCGCAACTGCTAGACTAAAACAAGACGCTTATAAAAAGAAAAAGATAAAACCTAGAGTACTCAAAGAAGGACTGCATGCACCACACCACCCATGTAGCTCTATGACATTTGATGTAATTAACAACATATGCATACACAACAAAAATTTACATCAATTATAATAATTACACTTTAAAAATATAGAAATTTATAATAAAGATAAAATTTAAATAAAAATATAGCACACACATACAATTTATTGGTGTATTTTTTATTATTTAATTATAATTAGTTTATTTTATTATATATGTATGTGAGCGCGTGTGTGTAAATATAAATATAAATATAAAAATAAAAGTGCATTCTATTTCCTTCTCTTAAACCAAAGAAAACATAAAGTGACATAGGGGTGTTTGCGGATTGGATTGAATCGGTTTTAGCTAAAAAATTCATCCGATCCAATGATGAAAACAACGTGCGGTTTGGATTGGATCGGTTTGCTTCCTTAAAAATATCCGATCCGATCCAATCAAATACGGTTTGGATTGGATTGAATAATTTGGTTTTTGTGATATTTTACTTTTTTTCTTATGTCAAGTGTCCTTGCTACTTATTTAATAGTAGACAAAGGATAATCTTCATCTTAATTTAGGAGTTTGAGAAAAAATAATTATTGATATTTTTTAGCACGTTCTTTTATGTTAATTCTCTATGTCTACTCTCATTTATCCATTTTTTTTCCTTGAATCGACTACAGATAAATTGTAACTAATTATTTTTCAAACTTACTTAATTGATTTCATATTTTTCATGTTTACTCAATCAAATATATATATGTTATGCATCAAAAGTTTTAGCAAAATATAATTTCAAGACATTAATATTTATTCTAAATAGTCTCATAAATGTCATTCCAACAAAAATATTAAAGAGAATGAAGGACATTAAAGTATGAAAAACAATGTTTAAGTATGAGTAATGTTATAATTTCAAAAATAATAGTATATGTATATAATAAATCGGTTTGGATTGGATTGGATTTCACTAGAGGATCCAAAATCCGATCCAATCCAATAAAAAATTGCGGTTTTTTCGGTTTTCAGTTTTTCGGTTCGGTTTTTGCGGTTTGGATCGGTTGATGAACACCCCTAAAGTGACTGGGTAAATATGAAGGTTTTAAACTATTCATTTAGAATTGAGTAACATTATCTATATATTTGCACTCATGTTTTTGTATATAATTTTATCATTCCCAGAGCATATCTCCAATTGGTAATATTTAAGCAACCACTTTGGGTGGCTTATCTCTCATTAAGTGAGCTCCACTGTACCACATCATATTTAAGCAATTCATCATATTTTTACTTCAATGGTACCTATTTAAGCAATCCTTAAGAAAACCCACATTCTTATATATTTTTTTTATACTTAATTTTGTTTTAATTTAAAGTCGTAGCAAGTCATACTTGAAATTGGAAGAAAAAATAATTTTTTATTCATAAGCAACCCATTCTTGGGGTTTCTTATATAAACAACCATGCCTTATTTTTAAGTAACCCATATTGCCACATAGATCAACTTCAATGGAGAAAAAAATGAACAATGGTTCCTTATTTGCCACATAGATTTAAGAACTCCATAAGCAACTCTCATTGGAGATGCTCTTACTATTTGTTTGTAATTTCATTATTTTTTTATATTTACACTTTAATTTTGTGCCTAATCAATATGTGAGGCATGCATTACTATTATTTTGGACCAGATTTAGAAAAACAAAAAACTTTGCTTAAGTCTCTGTCTCATCAATGCATGGAGAATAAGACGACTTTACTCGACGGCCCACTTTCATATGGGACAAAATACAATTTAGCTTGTAATCTCTCGCCGTTGGAGGTCTTAATTGTCTATTAGTATTTTTTTTTATTAATTGATTATAATTATAAAAACTAAATTATTATTTTTAAGTGTTGAGAATGGATATAGACAATTTTAATTTTTAAGTGTGTTGAGAGTATAGGTAGATCATTTGGAGTGTGGATACTTTAGGTTATGTTTCAATATTTAAAGATAGATAGAGAATGAGATGGAATATAGAAAGAGTTATTGTATCATTATTTTGAATAATTTATGATAAAATAGAGTAAAATCAAGTAAATACTAAATTAGTTTCATCTTATTTATCTTATACTCTCAAATTGAATGGGAACAAAAATAAGGATGAGGATGACTTGCTTTTGATTAAGGAGAAGTGGATTAATCATTATGCTCACAAGTAGCATGGCCGTTACCGACCACAATTCAGTTGTGGATGAATTCTAACTTCACAATTCCACTGAGTGTTCTCTATCATTGCATTAAGCATTAGGAAATGGTGCGTTGACTCTGCATCCTTGCCACCAAACTACAGCACCCAAGGGTAAATAGTTGTTATAAAGGGTAAAATAAGCACTCTGGCAGTTATCTTCCTCCACAAATTTTGCCTTCACTAAGTAACAAAACTACAAAAGTAAGTGGGGCCTTTTTCTTTTTTCAATCTACCTCTGCGTAAAGAAGTTATCGACAATCCAATATATATATACTCAAATGATTATAACCCATAAAGCAAAAGATTTTTATGTGCTTCTTGCTTTTGGGCATGTCAACATGGGTTCTGTGTGAGCTTGTTTCATGACAGTGTGACACTCAACAAAATGTAAACGCTGAGTAATTAGAGACCTTGTTTAATTACAAAAACCATTTAGATGACTATTATAAAAGAGAAGCTTACTCACTGAATATATAATTAGGAGCAGGAAAATGTCATTGGAGGCAGTGAAAATAATTTTAGTGCTACTTTCCAATTATATATTGCAAAGTATAAATTTTTTTTTTTTTTTTGATAAGCAAAAGAATTTTATCAAAAAAAGTACAAGAGATAGTCTAACACATATATAATAAGTGAAGAAAGTAGCATGTAAAAGCATCACAAAAAGTATCATTTTATTTACATTTACATGCTCTGTGGTGGGCTTTCCAAATTGAAAATGCACTTAACAAGTGACAAGTGTTATGTTCATGTTGCTATTTGCAACCTAAAGAGAAAGGCTAAAGTAAGAAGAATGATGGTGCATTTCTTTTTAATTAGGATTGCAAATTAGTTGCCAAGTGATTGGTCAAAATATAAGGCAAACTGACGAGACTCTAAATGCTTGTCATTTTCAGTTAGCTGAAAAATTGTTTTTAACTTTCATAAAGTTCTTCTAGTAGAGATATATATATATTGTAAGCTTTTGGACTATGACGTTACCCTTTTGGAAATTTGACACGTAATTGATTTATGATTTACTGCAATATAATTGTTTCACTTTCATCATCCACTAAGTCCCAAGGATTTTCTGCTTTGTGAAAGAAGATAGGGCTTTCTCAGTTGGTGCCTAATGGGTTACTACAAATAGATTCAAACAAAACACAATCATATCCTAAGATGTAACTGCTGTTTCGGGTAGTTTTTCGGGACATCGAATTGGAATATGAATCAGTATGATTTGAGATTGGGACGATGCATGCATTCAGTGTTCTGGGCTACTGTTATTGATTGTAAAAGCAGTGGACTACTGTAAACAAAAGTTAAGTATTATTCTTCTTCTTTGGACTATAGAAAATCCCTAATATGCATAATTTCAAATTCTTTTGCTAAACTTGGCCCCCAACTAATGATATTTATACCATAGTTCCACCTACCGTGTCACTACTCCATAATTTATTAAAAACGGTTCAAACCTCCACAATTTATTAAGCAGAGGTTGCTACCTAGATAGACTTAGAAAAAAGAAGAAACAAATTAATGAGGTGGTGTTGCGATTGTAATAAGACTTTTTCTATCTCATTCATGTTGTACAGGTTAAGGAACCCAAAAAACAGTAATTATTTATTGAAAAATTAAAATTTTATTTTTTAAAGTATAAAATACATAAAATCTCATATGAATTTACTCTTTTGGATTCTTTAACCCGTGTAAGATTGCATGGGATAGAAAAACCTTTAGCTTAATAATAATTAACAGCCTATGTTTCTCTGTTGGGGCGGAAGCTGTTGCGTCTTTCATAAAGTGCTTAAATGAAGAAAAACAAGTGAATTTGAGTAATGGGATCAGTCACAACGCACCACAGAGTCAAATAGGCAAATAGCCGATTCTTGCAGGTATGCTTCATTTTGGTCGCAGTCCCCATGGTCAATTATGGACAGCAATGAAACAGACATTCAGAGGCTTCTTTCTAAATTCTAATTAAGAGGGGTGTTAAGAAATGATGATCTAACAATGGTCTTGCATTAATTTGATACTGCCATATTTGCGGTTACCAATTAAGCGATTTCACCAAATAATCAAATACGACGTCCCATTTATGAAGACAAATAAATCAAGTTCCCTATATAGTGAGAAAATTTATCATGTTACAATTCAAAAATGTTGGAAGCACCATTAAAACTCTTGAGGGAGAGTTTTGCCGCCCTTATGGTCCTACCCGGCTTGAGTGATTAGTTTCCGTAGTTGCGCGAGGAGGATACCCCGGGAAACAAAAAAAAAAAAAAATTTGTTGGAAGTCCCACATCACCTGCTCAAATCTCGGGGTGCGGTTCACTTAACACCAATTGGTTTTAGGTTGGAATCTAACATGATATCAGAGTCAGAGCCCATCTTCCTGCATATCGCTTGTTATGGCAATCTTCCTGTGTAGTGCCTGTTCTGGCAGGCATTCGTGAAGGAGGGGTCCAATTAGGTTTTAGGTTGGAATTAAAAAAAAAAAAAAAGAATGATAATTTTAACATAAGTAGTGTGAAATGATAATTTTTGTTAGAATTTTAACACTAACTGATATCATTCACTATAACCTTCCTCTAAGGTTCTCAATTATCAAGCTATATATATTGACAATGATAACTTTGTTTATATGTACAGTCATTTTGACTCAAGCAGAAAGCTGGGCAAGACAATCTTCTGATTCTTTCAGACCATTATCAACACTCCTCTTTGGCTTCAGCACTTTACACACACACAGAAAAAGAAAAAGAAAACTCCCTTCCATTAAAACCAAGAGTACTAATCACTGTTGCTTCACTGTCTTATCTGCCTTGAAGGGCCCAAATCATGAATCACTTTTTGCAATACAACACTTGTCCTAAGGGAATAGAAAAATTCTTCCTACACGTCACTAAATCCCTCACATCTCATATCTTTTAATATGTGGTAAAATCCGATTATAAGTGTGGAGCAAAAAAAAAAAACAATTATAAATATTAAATAATTAAAATGTGTAACTATGAGATGATATAAGTGTATGTAATTCAAACGAATGAGATTGCATAGCCCACCTTATCAGACAAAAACTTTTGGGAGACATGAGACATGGTTCTCAGGCCTCTGGGGACTCCAATTGCCATCAAATCACCTCTAGCACCTTCAGAGGGTGCAATGGAGCACCACACCATATTACACATGCATGATTGACACAAATAATTCCATGCCGAAATATCATATTTTCAACTTCTATTATTGGGTTTGTGGTTGCCTTATGGTTTTCTAGATAGAAAATATTGTATATACAGTCTGGTATCACCTAAAAAATAAATTCAAATAAATCACGATGATACAACGATTAGCTGGAATTATTAGCCGAAGAGAAACATAGCCGATAGGTAAAGCGTCATACTCGGCTGGGCTTTGCGATGATGGGCCAAGATTGGATGACAAAGCTAGCCGAAATATAACTGATCAAAGAGCTGCTGCCAAGAATCGTGGGTTGTTGCCATATTGCGCACGTTCTGCCAACGGATACCGCAAGAGGTGCCGAGAAAATAGGAGGTGGTTTTTGTGAAGATAGCCATTGTAACGCAGTAGGGCAAGTGACTTAGAGTCATGGGCAGGTTAGACGTGGGTAATTGCTGGTTTTTAGGAATATTAGCCAACGAGGATGCCTATGGTGGGGGTTAGTTTCTGCTTATAAATACATATTGTAAGTTCTTGTTAAGGACACAACGATATCAATACAACTACTTAAGCTTTTGCTTATTTTCTTCGCCTTTAATTACATTCAGCTTACTTTCTGCCTTTACTTTGTGCGTTTTATCTCTTGCTAGCTTATTTCTTTTAGCCGATTACTGTTTTTACCTTTAGATTTTAGCTCCTTTTAGTTCACCTTAAAACCAAACACTTTCTTGAGTTAGTTTGGGAACCTTTTGCTAAAGGTTGGATTTTGCCTTTAATTCAAATCGTCTGATTCCTTTCAAAATCCATACATGTTTCTCGGCTGAGATTGTATTCGGCTGATTAGTTATTTTACACGTAAACATAGTCGTATCAAATTTTGTCCACTACTACAATCTATTAAGCAGAGGCTTTACAATGTTGACGTTTATTCTTAAAAGAATTTGAATTTAAGTCTAACTCAACGTCCTAACCCAAGAGTTGACTCATGAGGTGAGGGTTGCTTTTTACTTGTAACCACTACTGAGATCATATTACAATCTAACGTGGAACTATCAACACTTATTAATAGAATCAAATCCAAAGAATAAAATAATTTTGAAATTAAATAAGGAATAGAAGGAAATCTTTTTAGCTAGTTATTTTTCTGATTCCGGTGTGGCTTCACTCTGCAGATTCTGTGTTGAGATTAAAATACTGTCTCCCAGGAGTGATGATAGCCTTCTGACTAATATATAGTAACCAACTTCTAGTTTACAATGGTTAAGGCCATCTAAGATCTTAGTAATTTCAACTAGTTGTTCTCTGTTACATCTGTAAATGATTTGTAATTGGTTTTGTTGCTAATTAAAGCAAGCCACTGGCTTGGTATTCTGCACCGCCTGCAACGGTATGCAGAAGCATGTGAGCATGGAATCCTACCATCCTCCACTTTACCATAATCAGTCTCTTCTTTGGAAGGGAAAAAACATTAGTCTTGATCCTCAAATAATTTAATTAGAATTACTATTAAAGAATGATTTATTGAATTAATGATTGAATGGACAGTTACAATATATAAAGGTCCATCAGAATTGATAGTAATAAGTCATAAACTAGGATTAGAGAATTTCCATGACAATACATTGATCATTGTTTTCAGACAAATTTGATACTTCAACAAGAATTGAGGCTTGATGAGATGGGGACAGACCCTTTTTCATCTAAGCTGTGCTGAAGAGTCACTAAATTTATAACTGTTTATATATTATGAGCAATGATATTACATTATAAATTTTTTATGTTATTCTTACGCTGCTTTTTTCAGATGATAAAACAAGCAAAGTACACCTTCTAATATATTTTTTCTATCTTATATTAATCAAACAAGCAAGATGTAAATATCATTACCAGTATATTAGGATCATGTGTGAAACAGACACTTTAGCGTGCCTACCAGTCTTAACTATCTTGTAAATTGTAATTCCCAAATATTTCATTTATTAATTAATTGGAAGTCAACTTTCGTATCAAAGAGCACGTGTGACTCCACAAGGAATAACTCCAGACACAGTAAGATATGTTTATACAAATCTAATTAGGTCAAAATGCATTAACAATATGCAGTTATTGTTTGATATTTATTGAAATAATCAAACCTAGCATTGTATACATATTAAAAAACTGTTCGTAACACAAAAGGTACCCCATATAACTCCTGAAGATCGCTAGGTTCTTGGAGGATCCAGCTTTTTCCCCATTCAAAATAGAATAAGATTCTGTTGTCCCAAAAAATAGTGTCTTGGTATAATCAAAGGTTGTGAGTGTACATAAGTATCAATGAGTTATAATTTTATTTTATTAAGTGACAAATTATCATTAGTGAGATACAGAAAATGTAACAGAAAAGTGGGATAGTAGATATTCATCTTTCAAAATATATACGCTCTCACACACACAAAGACAGGGGAGATAGATAGATGCACATGTATGGCCTGTATACTAAATAGTCATGGCTATTGTAATTTGACGGGATGACTAATCGTTCTTACACACGCAGAAAGCAGCAAAAGATATAAAAAAAAAAACGCCACAAGAATATACACATGAAGAAAGAAAAGATAGATAAAGAATATCACCCAAATGTAATGTAATAATCATAAAAAAAAGAGTAAAAAAGGAATATCACCCAAAAATTTATTTAATTTATTAGAATTTGAATTTTGACTTAACTCAATCCCAAAAAGCTAGTTCATTGGTTATGTAAAAGTTGTCTCTCACTTATAATCATTATTCAGACCATATATCACCGTTCAATATGGGACTCCAACATCCCTTTACGCCTAGCATCTACTGGTGGTTCAACGGATCTTAGATAAATTCTGATATCATCTTAAAACATGGATTTGAGTCTAACTCAACTCAAAAATTAGCTCATGAACCCCATCTATAACCACTATTTAAGTCATGTTACTATCCAATACAGGATTCCAACATAATTTTCTTGTTAATTGGTCTATTATGATTAATTTAATTAAAAACAATCTCATTGCTAGTTTTAAGTTCACGCCATTTCCAACCACATAAAAATAATAGACCCAGATCTGTACTACAATACAAAAATGGTAAGCTTCTACCAAAAAAGGAAAGAATGGTAAGCAAAGGCAATGGGTCCTTTGCCAGCTATGTAATTGGGTCATGAAGTTTTGACTTTATACTAACCGATAGACTCAGAAAGGATGAGTTCGCAATGCTACAAGCCGTGTGAATAATATACTACGAGTGCATAGTTCAATTTATACCATTGATATAATGTTTTCAATTAAATATTATGTTAATTTTTTTAATTTATAAAGTATAAATCTTACAAAGTTACAACCAATTTGCAGCATACATCTAACTTGTAATATTATCGAATATTTTTTATATATTTAAAATGAACCCATAGGAAGAGCAATTCTGAATTGGGCAAGGATAAGAAATTGATTAAGGCTCATGCTCAATTATTGGAACAAAAGTCATTCGTTGTAATGGTATGACTGGTGTCCACCTACTGGGTTTCCTCCCAATGATGTTGAGCAAGAGGTGACAGCGAAATGAAGAGAAATTATATATACCACAAAACACACTTTTTGTGGAGCAGCATTTGCAGAAATAGATTGCTTGATCTTTTGTGCAAATACTAGAAAATTAGCGGGGTTCAAACAGTGACTCTTTTTGTAACTATTAATAACTCAAATTATGCTTCCATAATTTATTTGGTGTCATTTGAATTTGATTATGAATCATTTGCAAACTCATCACAGCACCTTGTCATATTTCAGAATCTTCATTCTCACACAAAGATTACAGAGTTTAAATTTGACGCCTGTACAATTTTTTATATTATTATTTAATAATAAATTGACATGTTATTTTAATATTTAAATATTTTATCAATAATTATAATAGTCAAACTTATATAATAATTTTTTAATTTTTTAATATATTATTGAATAAGGACAATGATATTTGCACAGCATTTCTATTATATCATTTTTAGATTATTTTCTTAGATAATAAAACAAGAAAAATACTTTACTTAATACACATTCTTTCTCTCTTGTCAAATTAGTATTGATGCATCATGCAAGTAAAAGTGTAAAATATTGATGTGCAAATAGTCTTTTCCGTTGAATAACTGTCTACAAAGAATTAACAATAGCAATTCATAAAAAATCATCATTTAATAATACTATTTAATGTGATGAATGGTAGCTGAAAATATATGAAAGAGCATTGTGGGGTGGGCCAATCGAGCTATAAATTTGACTAGTGTGAATATACGAATTCCAGAACCTTGCTCTTCTGCATTGACGGCTAATTTTTTCGGCGTCAAAGAATTTTGATGTAAGGACACCCATCGTCCTCCACACTGTGGGGTTGAACAGTTGCAAGTCCAGCTTCATGATCCGGATTGTATCAGGCATCTTCAGCAACATCCTGTTTCTCTCCCACACGTAGTTTTCCTTTGCTTTTTTTTGTTGCTGGACGGTCCAGCTGCCGGAGGCAATCCAGATTGAAGAAAACAAAGAGAAGCTAGCTGCTTCTTTTAGTTTGGGTTGTCTAAGCTTTGCTCTGTTAATGATTGCGGCAAATGCTTCATGAATGGATTAAAAAATCAAAAGAAATAAGTTTTTTGAAAAGTTTTTATATTAAGGGTGTCTTTGATATGTATTAATGAATAGAACAATACAGGATAAGTAGGACAGTACAGCATAACCCCTTGAGTTACAGGACAACTTTTTGTCATATACATCGTTTGATAAATAATGGACAATAATATTAATTTTACTATGATACCATTTGTAATATATATTATATATTAATATAATATTATTAATATATGTAAGTATTAGTCAATATATAATATATTTTATAATATATAGTATATATGATAATATATTATTACTACCATAATAATACTATATATTAGAGGAGTAAACACCCAATTTGTTCCCTGAAATTGTGTAGTAGTATCAACTTAATCCCTAAAATTATCGAAATTCCAAATTAGTCCCTGAAATTGTAAAATTGTAATCAACTTAGTCCCTTCGATGAAAATCGTATGGACTAAGTTGATTTTAAGTTTGTAATTTCAGAGACTGAATTGACACTAAGTGAGTAAAATGAAGGATCAAATTAATATTAACTTATCATTCAAGGACGCTTTTGGAATTTTGATAATTTCAAGGACCAAGTTAATATTACTTCACAATTTCAAGGACCAATTTGGGTATTTACTCTATATTAGAGAGAGAGAGAGAGGAGAGAGAGAGAGAGAGAGAATAGAGTTAAGGATAATTTTGTTTTTTTTGGTAATCTGTGCATGAGACAAAAAGTTGTCTCGTGGTTCGTGGTTTGGTGGGGGACAAAATTTTGGGTTTTTGCCCTGTCCCTCACCCGGCCCTTTTTTTTTTTGTCCAATCCCCTGACCACTTTTCAAATCAAACAGGGGACAAAATTTTTTGTATTATCCAGTCCCCTGCATTTTTTGCAAATCAAACCCACCCCTATAAGGGTCTGTTTTGTAAAGCCAATCCACTAACTTATAGCGGATACCTTATAGTAGATGAGAAAATAGTCATGTTTGGTAACTTATTTTCTAACTAGCTTATAACATTTTTCTCCATATGCTAATTGAAGTAATATTTGAACTTATAGCTAATAGTTTATTACTTTTTCTCCCATTTTTGTCCCTGTTGTTTTAATTAAACTCCTCATTTATTCTCAACAACATATAATAGAAAACACTCATTTAATATTTTCTAATCCTTAATTAAAATTAATATTTTAATTTTTGAAATGATAAATAATTTAAAATAAACTAAAGTATTAAAAGTGATTATTATTTTAAAATAAACTATATATATGTATACATAAATAGTATTATATGAAAAATATATAAACATGTTTTTTAACATTTATCAGTTAGTTCAACCGTTAATTTTATCAAATACTTTAAATCCAATCTTCTACTTTATCCGTTATTTGCTATCAGCTAACTCATCCGCTGTAAGTTCATTCGCTATAAGCTAGCTTATTCACTATCCGTTAGTTTTTACAAAACAGAACCTTAATATAATGAGAAGTGATGTATATAGTTTTTCCATAAAAACTAATTTTTTACTAATTCCTTACTATTAGAAAGATCCGATAATTTTTTGTTTTGAGCTTAATTTTGATATAATGTAAAGTTTTTTACACTTTAAACCAAACCCTAGTGTAGGGTGCTTGTGTACCTGGGATCCAGAATTTGTGTGCCGCTCATATTTTTGTATTGCATTCATTGCGATAAACTAACGAAATCTTAAACGACTCACGGAGACCCATATGGAGTCGGCAATTATATAATATACATTGCGATAATCGAGTTCCTAAGTTTTCAATGTCAATTCAATGATCATAAATTTTCTGATCATTTTATTATTCAGAAGCTTTAAGATTTTCAGTCTTTGACCCCATTTTCTAAAGTTCAGAAAGCATATGTCTATACGTACACGTCGTGACAGCACACTAGGTGTTGAAATGCAAACTCTCACTATAAAGTCTGTCTCCAGAATCTCAAATCCCACACACACCAAGGGATGTAAATAGTAAGTATTGTTGTCATGTTGTGGTAAATCGTTAGGACGTCAAGTTTTTTAGTTGCGTTTTGCATTTTAAGTGTTTGGCATCAATGTATTTTAATATTTTAAAAAATATAAATATGAGAATAAAAATTTTTCATATTTGATATTAGTTTTAAGAAGTACTTAATAACTCGGGTATAAAAATTGTCCGAAAATAAAATCAGTGAATTAAAGTTAAAAATTTCATTTTCATAAATAAAGATGAGAAAGAAATATTCTTAAAAATGATATTTTCAAGAATATAATTTATAATAATATTGCAAAATGAATTTTACCTCACCCTCTTTCAACATAAGTTAGTAATAGTTTTTTCGGATCTGCGGTAGAGACCCTTGAAATCAAGTTAGAGAAGCAGAAGGTGGATATTGTAGCTTCTCTCTGGACACACGTTTAGAGATATCTCGCACAAGACCAAACATGAGATAAATATAATATACAACATAGTATTCATTTTACCAAAACCACTTAATAGTTTATTTGAACATAAATTATAAATCATTTACTGCATATTCACTTTTAATCAAAACTAAATTTGTTAAAACTGATCAATTTAGTACACGAGTCTCGGACGCATCCTAAATATTGTCCATCTAGTAAAAATAAAAAATAAAAAATATTGAATTATTGTTAATTCTTTCTAAAAAAAACTAATACCAATGATTTATTTTGAGTGTGAGCAAGATTAATAACACAAGTAAGTAAAATTTTTAATTATTAAATATACATGTATCTTACAGAGTTAAAAATAATTTGGACTTTACACGAGGCCAAATGCTTCCACGTAATATTGCAATTTTGCATGGAAGAAGCAAATCAATTCACATCCAAACAATGACACAGCTTAACATTGGGTGAATTTGCTTTAAGTATATATCAATATCAATAATCACTACTTTTGGACAAGTAACGCAATTTGCAAAACTAGTAAAGCATGCACTATTTTCCAGCTCCCCAAAATGCAATACAGGAAACGAAAAACAAACAAGAACATCCGCGTTGCCTGTCATGAAATTATTGCTAGCTGTTCGTACCATGGCTCACTACTATTCGAAGCTCCTACCACTTCACAAATAGAATATAATTGTCTAATGTTGTATCTATCATTTATGGAGACATTTTCTTTTAACTGAAAGAATTGGAGTTTTATTACCATCTTAAAAATTGAAGTCTCATTTTAAAGGCATTGATTTTTATAGGCCCGACTCCCGAAGATAGGAAGGTCATTCATTCTCATTGAATTTTTTAAAAGAAAAAAAATGAAAAATAAATAAATAAATCACGAGAGTTAGCTGTAAAAGAAAATAGAGAATCTGCTTTTAACCTTTATTTGTTCCTGTCACTCAAAGTAGAATTATATATGATTACATCATATAAGCTTTGAGAATCTTTTTACACACACAGAGGAGCAATTCAAGTGAGAGGAAGTGTGTTATTATGAGAGATGAGAGGAGTAAATCTGGACCTTTGGATCATGCATGAATGGTCAAGATTAGATCATAAAGTCATGTGACTTTTTTAAGTGATCACATGACCACAAACTAACTTCTAATCCTGACAATCCATGTATGGTTTAATGGCCCAGATTTATTCCTCTCACTCTCACAATAAGGCACTCCTCTCACTTGAGTTGCCCCCGATATATATATATATTTCATTTCATTTCATTAGCATTACACATCAAACATCATATTCCAGCCAGTAAAACTTGGTTAACCTTGTACCTTATATTTTATCATATGTCTTCCATCTTTTGTATATGAGTTCGAATACTCCTTATACTCGAATATATTTATTTTTTTTGCATATAAAAAAAAGGAGGATGGAGATTCTACATAGTACAATACCCCTACCTTCAGGTAATGTAATATACAATACGAGAACTCATTTATAGATACAAAATTTTATAATAAATATTTATAAAACTGAACTAATTTATCATATTTTATATCACACTACTTGAGAAATTACCTAAAGGGGGAGAAAGTGAAAACGATAGTAGTATTTGAGAGACAAGGAAGGAATTAATGTTATTTGGCCCTTCAAATGAAAAATTGCAAAAGGGCTTCTGATTCTCACATTCAAAGTTAAAAATAAACAAACACTATTATGTAATTCAGGAAAAGGACAAAAGAAGAAAAGAAGAAAAGAAGGGTTAAAAAAAAAAGGTGAAACAAAAAGGGAAAACAACACACCCATGTGTGACATTAATGTTGCCACAATGAACCACCCTCCTCAAAGCCACAAAGCATGATGCTCTCTGAGTCTTGCATTGAAATATGATCCCCAATATAATACCCACCACAGTCCCTCTCATCATAAATGTTGTGATACCATGGGTGACAATAGGGCCACCCATCAACCGGGTCAAAATACACAAACTCGTTACTCGGGTCGGGTAGTGCTTCGAAACTGCTTCCCAAACGTGGCAGCTCCACTATCTCACCCAGCTCCTCCGGTGTCGACGGGTCACCGGACGAAGAAGAGGAGGAGGAGGAGGAGGAATGCGACGTCGTTTGGGGGTCTAAAACTTCCATCGCGGCGGCTTTGGCGGCGGCGGTTTGAACGTCCCGGGGCGAGTTGGATTCGGGTCGGGGCAGAGACCCGGCGAGTTCGGGGAAGTTTAGGATGGCGGAGGTGCCTTTGATGGTGAGCGCCGCCACGTCGTGTGCACGCGCCGCCATCTCCGGGGTGGCGAAGGTGCCTAGCCAGATCCGGCTCTTCTTCCTGGGCTCTCGGATTTCGGATACCCATTTGCCCCATGCACGCATTCGGACCCCACGGTAAACCGGGTGCTTGCTGCTGGTCTCCCTGACCCGTTTCTTGGACACCTTCTGTTCCGGGTCGGGTAAATGGAGCTCCGAAGATGCTAGTTTTGGAGTGCTGGTAGAGCTTGGTACACATGATGAAGAACAGTTAGTACTTGTTTCTGTCTCCGAGCCTTGTAGCTCACCCATTACTAGTTAACCCAGTTTCTAGCTAACTAGCTACACTATTCAGTAATATAGTGTTGTAAATGGCACTAGTTTTTGTTTGGTCTATGAGTTAAGTACAATATATCTATATGTGGAGAAGAATGAGAATGAGAATGAGAATGAGAGGTGTAGTGACTAGTGACTAGTGACTAGTGAGTGTAATTTTAGAGCTAAGTTTATGAGAGATGGAGGAGAGTTTGGAACTTTGAGCCTCTTGGTGTTGGAGTTCGAGTAAGAGGGGGTTTTAGTAGAGGACGAAATGAAAGAGGACGTGGGGCTTATTTGTAATTGACCCCCCACACGAGTGGTTCTGCTTTCATAACCCACACATAATGTCTTAATGAAGATCCATATGCATTATTGCATTATATGATACTCCGTATATATATGATATACCACATTGTGCTAGATGCACGATTACATAGATATATATGTTTAAAACTATAAACACATTAATTTGTACATGCATCGGCCTCATGTAGCGGTAAATGAGCATGTGATACCAGTAGACTCTTATTAGCTACATTCATCTGTCTCTCATTATTATAGTTATAGTACATGATTTTAAATTACGGTTGCAGTCAAGATTACGATTACATTAGATTTAAATTACATTTAGCCCGTTTGTTTTAGTGTTGGGAAGCATCCAACCCGAGTTGGATGGAAGCAACACTTGAGAAGCTTTGGAATAAAAGAGTTTGAGAATTCGTGTTTTTCCATTTGCGTGTGAAAAAATCTTCAACAAACATATTGATTATATTTACGAAATTATAGATAATTGCATAACAATACATCTGCAATTGTGGTCACACGCAATTTCAGATATTATCAAAATCATTATCTTACGACTTCAATTGCAGATTGGGATCATAATTGAAAACCTTGGTTATACTTCTTATACAATAGAATATGAGAAGTGGGTGCAAAATAAATATGTGATAAGCATTTTTCGAAAAATGATTTGCACAAAAAAGAAAGATTTTTCTCATTGTAGAGAGAGAGGGACAGATATCAGAAAATTAGGACCCAAAGGTGGGTACCTGAGTTAAAAGGTGGCGAGGGAAGGTGAGGAAACAAGGACGTGTCGCCCTTAATAGCTTGACCACAGCCTAAACTAAAGGGTCACACAAAACAGGCTGGCAGAGGAAGAGGGGCCTGGTTGAAAAGATGAGAATTTTCCATTGCGACATGGGCTAATAATATTGAGCATGGCCTTCCTCTCTCTTCTACTTGGATACCCTCTATTCACAGTTCGTTCAGAGTCTCAGGGACTAAATTAATAATTTCTTTCTATTTTACACTTATTTTCTTTGTGCTTGTCCATGCATGATTAGGACACTAAGAATACTATTTTTGTCCCATACTCTTTATTTTATTTCAGGCTGCAACATGACTAATTTGCCCTTTTGAGTTTTGATCATGTGGTTTCTTTCTAGTTTCTACTTGTGCTACTTAAGATATAGGAGTATTAATTATTATATGACCTAAAGTTCCTTCATTTTGTCATCTTGCGAAATAAAGCTGAGAGTACTATTCTTCAGGCTAAGGCTACTGTCACTATATTCACATTGTCACGCAGATGATAGCAGGAGATAAGGGACTAGTATTCACTTTTCAGTGAAGCTTGAAAGAAAGGTCGCCTTTTTTTGTTTGTTCCATTGAATTGGTCATGGATACTGGGGTTAGGGTTTGTTTATCTATTTTTCTTGGGAAAAAGAAAGCATGACAGAATAAGAACAATAGCTACAGTTTAAGTTCATCGATTTACAAGATTTCTAAATTCGGGATAAAAGAATTGGCCCCAGCTAGCATTACAAAACTCTACAAGCATTCTTTATCATAGATACAGTATATTCCGTTAAGGAATTCAAAGATAAAATTTCTTATTTGAAAGTGTAACTTTTAAGAGTTCAACGATTTGAATATATTATTTTCTTATGTAATTTGGTTTCTTAATGGTTAGCATTCCTCTTAAAAATATATTAATCTCTGAGAGATCATTAATTTTATATATAAAATATTGAATTAACTGTCTTAAAAAATAATATGATAAACAGTGTTTAATAAAAAGGTTTCTCTAGAAATAACCAAGGATCGAATCAATAACTGCATATTTTTCTTGGAAAAACAACTTCCAAAGTTAGATGTCTGGAACGTAAAAAAAAAAAAAAAGTTAGATGTCTGGCATCTAGGATCGTTAGTTCACACACACACACATATACATATACATATATGTGTGTGTGTGTGTGTGAATAACCAAAAAGTTTTCCTAACCTACCGGAAATGGAAACTAGTTTAGGTTACCAGAATTATTTACTCTCACATTAGATAAGGAGAACGGAGGAAGTTTTGTAAATTGAGGAGTTCATGATAGAAAAATAATACTTTCTTTTGCTTCTGAAAATCTTAATTAGAGAAGTTGAGTAGTGAGCATCGATGTCTTATAGTCCAAATGGCGAGGAGCTTCATTTTTCTTAAATAAGATTTCGGATTTGAGTCTTGTGTATAAAAAAAGTAAACGTCGAGAGAACTTTACCTCTTTAAATGAATTTTTCCGCCTCGAGTCGAATAAATTAGAATCCGATGTGATTTTCAGATATCAAGAACTAATCCCAAGAAAAAAAAACTGAGATTGGTGTAAATGATTGGAGAAGGTTTAGTAAATTTAAAGTATTTATTTTACCAAAAAAATTAATTAGTTTTTCCCCCTTTCTGTTTATTTCACTTTTGAGCACACTAGTTTTTTATACTTTTTTAAACCACGTTAAATTGGGTTTAGTTATTTTTTGGTCCCTCTTTGACACTGTCTGTGGATAACACACTCGGTCCTTTTAGTTGCATGTCTATTTCATCATCATCGTTATCAGATGTCATCACTCATTTTTATCTATACATATTGAGTAAATGGCAGAAATTAAGATTAAAGTATTAAAACACAAATGCCATCTCCATCGGCAAAAAAATTGAGGTAGCTACCTATTAAGCACTGCCGCACCGGTGTCTAATAAGCACTCACCATTGGAAACAAATTAAAAGGAGGTACTTAATAAGATGAGGTGCGTTTCTAATTGTAATGTGGGGCCACTTTCATATTTTTAAAATTCAAAAAGAACAATTGATCCCTTGATGAGTGGTTTATTGTTTTAATAAAATAAATTATTGATGAAATATAAGGATGTGAGATTGTTGATAGGGTCCATTTAAGAACTTTTTAGAAATTATTAGGTTAGAGAGATGTGATGTTTAAATTATAAAAATAAAAATGAGTAATGTGTAGTTATGAGACCCATTTAAGAACTTTAAAAAGTAAAAAATTGGGGTGCTAAAATAAAGATTCTCTAATATTTAAAATGCATTGTAGGATATGTAGTCAGATAAATACGTAAAAAAAAAAAAAAAAAAAAAAGCTCTCTTTAAACATCTCTCCAGAAGACTATAATTATTTGTGTCCCCGGCCCGAGCAGGTTCGGCTTCGAATAGAATAAGGTATACCTACGGGCCACGGGAGTACTTCTGTGTTGGAAAGCTATTAATGCATCGTCTAAAAATTTATAGGAGTTGGGCACTCTAATGAGTAATGAGTACTCCTCTGAACTCAATTATAAGTAAAAATAACTAATTTTATATTTATTAAGAAAGTTAGTTAATTTAGTTTAATTACTTTGATTTATGTAAAAAAAAGAGTTATAATTACTAAACTACCCTTTAATTATCTTGAAAATGTGCAATACTCTTAGAAAAGTAAAGGGAAAATTGGTTTGATTGGTTAATTTTTTGATTTTTGGAATACTTACATTAAATAGAGTTGAGTTGATTGAATTTTACTTATATTTGAGTCCAAAAAACATTGATATTTTTTTACTTATAATTGAATCAAGAGGGAATATACTCTACCAACAAACGCCCCAAAATGTGTGCAAAATAAAGTTTGGAAAAGGTAACTTTATAATGAACTTTTTGTTTTGAGTGATTAATGTGTTTTTGGATTGTTGAAAGTCTAACTTACTCATAGTTAAGCAGAAATGGAGAACCAGTCTTAAGCAAGCTAAACCGCAGACTTCAACATGCGTGAGAACAACAAGGGAGCTACTACATTCTTCTATACAAACTTTCCTGAAGATCTAAGTCATGAGGAACATTGGAAACTTTTCATGAGATGGGGAAGAGTGATTGATGTTTGTATACCACCAAAACGGGATAGGTTTGGTAAGAAGTTCGGATTCGTCAGATTCTTGGAGGTTCGAAATCCGAAAGCCCTGGAAGAGAAACTAGACTCTATCTGGATCGGAACTTATAAGCTACGAGTAAATATTCCTGCTTTCAAAAGAGACCAAGGTAAGTCACATCCAGCTGTTCGGAGAACATTTACTAGGGAAACAGTAATAGCCAGTCCAAAGGTTGGTGGGAGAAGTTATGTCAAGGCAGTAATGGGGGGTGGAGGTAATGACAGAGATAATAGTTACCCAAAAAACAACTATAAAAAGGTGCCTTTCAAAAATAATCGCTGGTCGGGCCCGGAATTCTCAGTCTCAGAGGACCAAATAGAATGGCTCAAAGGTTGTTTTGTTGGGAGGACTCACGAATCTGATGGAATCACCTGTTTACAGAAGAAACTTCAGATGGAAGGAAGTCTATCAGTAGCTTTAACACCGTTGGGCGGCAACCAAATTCTGATCAAACAACTGGAAGGAGAAAATTTTGAAGCAAATCTAGCAAAGAGAGAAAAGGTGTTCAGTCATTGGTTCTATGACATTAGACCATGGACAGCGGATACGGTGGACAATGAGAGAGCGGTCTGGCTAAAAATTACAGGTGTCCCAGCCATCATATGGGGGGAAGATTTTTTCAAACAGATAACACAGTATGATGGTAAATTTATAAGGGTGGATGATGCAACAATGAACAAAGAAAGACTAGATGTGGGAAGGGCTTTGATCGTAACATCAGTTCCAGATTTTATTAACAGAGTTCTAGAGGTGAAGGTTAACGACAATCTCTATTCAATTCGGGTGTTAGAAGATACTGAGGAAATGCTTATGGTTAAGGAAAGAAATTACTGTTTGTCGGAGGGAGCCTCGTCAGAAGATGAAGATTTAGTGGACAACAGTCTTTTAATAGTGCCGGAGACGGAGTTCTCTACGGAGGTGGAGGAGGAGGAGCTACGCCGTCTGAATCGTGAATTTCCAAATTCGGATTTTGTAAGGGTCAAATCACTAGGGGAGAGGGACGGGGTTAGCAGTAGGGGGGGCAGAGATGAAATTGGGGCTCAAGAAAAAAATTATGTCACTTCGAAGTCTAATCAGGTCCCAAATTGTACTTGTTCAGAAAAGATAGAGGAGGGTGAAATTCAAATGAGCCCAACAGGTAGGGAGGAGGAAATTGGGCTAATTGGCAGTCTGGGTAAATCAACAACAACAGGGTTATTAAAAGGCCTTGAAACTAATTACGTGTTGGGCCAACAGGAGAAAGAACAAGGACAACAAAATGAAGGCCCAAACACAAGGATTGTCACAAGAAGGGGACTCTTAAGGGCGGAAAAAAATGACAAATATGAAGGAATTGGGCCGGAATGTGCTGGGCTGGATGACATAATCTTACCAGATGGAGTCTTTGTTGGAGGAAGGGAGCTTCCAAAAAGAAAAAAGGGTGGGCTTATGATGCAAACTGCAGAAACTGACGTGGAAGGAAAGAGTGTGGGGAGCAAAAAGGGGAACTTACTGAAAGAAGGAGAGGAAAATCAGAAGGGTACTCCACAAACAAAACTATTCCCACGGCGTAGGGTCAGATCACTGAAGGACGATATTCTAATCCATCCTTTGAGCGATAAAAATGAGGAGAATCTTGCTGAAGGGGTTCTTGAGGTCATAGATGAAATCAGCGAATCAGGGGAATCAATTTCAGATTCGGAAGTGCTGAGGAGAGTAGCTGTAGCTAAAGGCAAAAGACCTTTGATTCCTCCGAAAAGGTTATCTGGATATACTCAGGTTAGCAAGTTTACATCTGATAGTCAAATAATGAATATGAATAGGGCTTTTGTTAGGGCTGAGGCCTATAGGGAAGCCAATGATATGTGGAATTTGGGTAAAATTTTGGGTGCAAAATCAAATAATAGCAATTTGGAAGTAATTGAGAAAATAGTTGACTTGGAAGAAAGGGACAAGGAAAATATCAAAAAGGTTCAGGAGATTGGGGAAGTCAGAGTTTCCTCATGAGGATTGCAACATATAACATAAGAGGGCTGGGGGGAGAATAAAAAGAAGTCAGTTGAGGCACTTGGTAAAATCTGAAAAAATACAGTTTCTATGCATCCAAGAAACTAAGATGGAGTCAATAGATAAATTCCTATGTCAGTCAATTTTGGGGGGGGGGGGGGGGGGGGGGGGGTTCTGAGTTGGATTGGTGCTATAATCCTTCAATGGGAAATTCGGGAGGTCTACTTTGTTTTTGGGATTCAAGAATTTTTGTAATGTCTGAGGTTTTGAGTGGTGTTGGGTTCTTGGGAGTAAAAGGTTGTTGGGGAACAGATAGGTTCCCTTGCTTAATTACAAATATATACGCCCCATGTAGTGCAGCTGGCAAGAGAACCCTATGGGCAGAACTGAAAGAACAGAGGTTGAACTGTCCAAATTTAGCTTGGTGCGTAACAGGAGACTTTAATGCCATTACAACGGAGGCTGAAAGGAAAGGAATAGCTGCAGCGGTGAATACACAAGTTATGGCTGATTTCAGGGAGTTCATAGATGATTTAGAATTGAATGATCTACCATTAATTGGTAGAAAATTCACTTGGTACAAGAGTAATGGAAGCTGCATGAGTAGATTAGATAGATTTTTGCTATCAGAGGAATGGTTAACAAAGTGGAGTGACATATCACAATGGGGCCTTAAAAGAACAGTCTCTGATCACTGTGCTATTATACTCAAATCTGTTTTGAAGAACTGGGGTCCGAAGCCATTCAAATGGTTAAACTGTTGGATGGAAAACAAGGAGTTCCATAACTTTGTTAAAACATCTTGGGAAGGTTTTAATGTAACTGGATGGGGATCTTTTGTCTTAAAAAAGAAATTGAAATTACTGAAAGAAGAATTGAAGGTTTGGAACAAGGTGTCTTTTGGCAATATAGATGATAAACTTAAAGAAGCAGTTGAGGAGGTTGAGAAGCTAGACATGAAAGGGGAAACTGAATTGCTTTCGATGTCAGAAACAAGTAAAAGGAAGGAATTGTTTGAGGAATTCTGGAGATTATCTAGAATCAAAGAGTCTTTGAATCATCAAAGGTCGAGGTTAAAATGGCTACAACAAGGAGATTCAAATTCGGCTTTCTTCCATGCTCATGTTAACAAGAGAAATAGGTTAAATTCAATGCATGGCATTTGGTGGGAAGGGTGTTGGTATGATGAACCGAATGATGTCAAGCAACATGTAACAGATCACATTGAGAAACTGTTCAAGAAAACGGATGGTCCAAAATTACTCTGGATGGTGTGAATTTTAATCAAATTTCAGAGGTAGAAAACGAGTTGCTTTGTGCAGATTTTGACAGAGAGGAGATAAAGAAGGCAGTTTGGGGGTGTGAAGGTAATAGAAGCCCGGGTCCGGATGGTGTAAATTTCAATTTCATCAAGAATTTCTGGGATTTGTTGGGGGAAGATTTCTGCAGAACAGTTTCGGATTTTCACAGGAATTCTGCACTTTCAAGGGGCTGCAATGCATCTTTCTTAGTTCTTATTCCTAAAAAAGATTGTCCAATTGGCCTTAACGACTACAGACCGATTTCTCTGGTTGGATGTATATACAAAGTGATTGCAAAACTGCTGGCAGAGAGGTTAAGCAGGGTGCTGAAATCAGTCATATCAGAGAATCAGAGTGCTTTTATCAAAGGAAGAAATATTTTAGATGGTGTTGTCATTTTGAATGAATTGCTGGACACTGCAAAGAAGAGTGGGGAAAAAATAATGATATTCAAAGTTGATTTTGAGAAAGCGTACGATACGGTATCATGGGAGTTCTTGGACTATATGATGTTTAGAATGGGTTTCCAGCTGAAATGGAGACAATGGATCAAAACATGCTTGGATTCAGCATCAGTTTCGGTACTAGTTAATGGTAGTGCAACAAAAGAGTTTAGAATGTCGAGAGGGATCCGACAAGGAGACCCAATTGCTCCATTTCTATTCCTTTTGGTGGCTGAAGGATTACATGGATTAATGCAGAGTGCAACAGAGAAGAACATCTTCAAAGAAGTGACTTTTAGAGGTGGGAGCCAACAAATGGGAGTCTCACACATTCAATACGCTGATGACACAGTGTTAATGGGTGAATTCTCAATTGCAAACGTCAGAGCAATAAAAGGAATACTCAGAATTTATGAGTTAGCAAGTGGGCTGAAAGTAAATTTCAACAAGAGTGCACTTATTGGATTAAAGGATGAACAAAGGATGATTCATCTTGCGGCTTGTATATTAAACTGTAGAATTGGTGGGTTGCCGTTCAAATTTGTGGGTTTACAGGTGGGATCAAATCAGAGGAGATACATCACATGGGAACCATTGATAGACAATATCCAAAGGAGGTTACAAGGATGGAGAAATAAATACCTGTCTTTCGGAGGGCGAATCATTCTTATTAATGCAGTACTTTCGAGCATTCCGGTATATTATCTTTCTTTCTACAAAGCTCCCAAGAAGGTAATAAACCGCATAATTCAAATACAAAGAAGATTTATGTGGGGTGGGAATGATGAATGTAGGAAGATTTGTTGGGTCAAATGGGATTTGGTATGTAAAAAAAGGGAGGAAGGAGGACTGGGAATTAGAAATATAGAAGCGTTCAATTTAGCTCTTTTGGGTAAATGGAGATGGCGTTTTTTAATGGAACCTGAAACTCTTTGGGCTAGGATTCTAAGAGTGAAATATGGAGTGCCCTCAAATTGGGAAACTCAGTGGGTTGGGAAATCTACTGATGGGAAAATGGGGTCAATGTGGTGGACTGATTTGGGAGAATTAGAAGGGGAAAGAAGTTTAAAAAGGGGGTGGCTATCGAATGGAATTTCCAGGGTGTTAGGAAATGGTTCTTCAGTAGCTTTTTGGTTTGAGAACTGGGAAACTACAGGTCCATTGTATTCTTTGTTTAACAGACTTTTTAACATCTCTAATTTGAAACATGGAATGATATCACAACTAGGAGATTGGAGGAATGGAATCTGGATTTGGAAACTACCATGGAGAAGGGGACTTTTTGTTTGGGAACAAGACCTATTGAGGGTTATGATGGAGACAATTGAGCAAAAGAGACCCGTAGCAGGTAAATTAGATTCTTGGAAATGGAAGCATCATCCAGATGGCACATATAATGTTAAATCAGCATACGAGCAGATCACTCTCTTGGAAGAGATTCACACATCAAACTCGTTTAAGATGCTTTGGGACAAAGACATTCCTCTAAAAGTAAGAGCTTTTTGTTGGCGTTCTTCCTTAGATAGAATTCCAACCAAAATAAACTTACACTTTAGAGGAATTATTCAATCAAATGCTGCTATGATGTGTTGTTTTTGCGGTCAGGAAATTGAATCAACCAGGCATCTATTTATTTCGTGTAGATTTACATATGCAGTGTGGATGGAGTTATACAATTGGTTTGGGATTCAAACTGCATTATCTGGGGATCTGCTAACACTGTTACAGCAACATGATGGATTGTGTTTTGATGGAAATCGTAATAAAGGGTGGAAGATGCTGTGGTTCGCTATTATTTGGTCAGTATGGTTAAATAGAAATGAGATTCTGTTCAAGCAGGGGACAATAGATTTAGATAAGGTGGTGGATCTCATCAAAATTAGAGTTTGGAGCTGGTGTAAAAATTTGGCAAAGAGGAATTGCTTTTCTTTCTTGGACTGGACAATCAACCCACAAGAATGCATTTTATATACATTATAGGTACTGAAGATACATAGCAGACGTCCTGTTAGCGATTTAGAGCTTAGTTTTTTATTTTTGATGGATATGTTAGTTAAGGCTAATCATATCCTGCAAAAACTTTGCTTCTGGTTGGGGAATATGTACATCAAACAGTTACTCTAATTGTTGGGTTGTGGGGAATGATACGATATGTAATACACATCATGAGACACACTTGTAATTTGTTCTGGAGTACTACTGGTACTCTTTTATCTATAATACATTTGGTTTATCAAAAAAAAAATGTGTTTTTGGATTATATCTAATCTGATATGAATTAAAACCATGATGTATTTTATTAAGTGGGTCCAACTAACTAGTGTCCTTAACGGATAAAAAAGAGTTAAGGTTTTATTTGAAAACAAAAAAACTCAACTTATTGATACATTATTTTTCATAAAAAATTACTTTTTAATTTTTTTAACAATGTCATTGGTTAAATTATCCTTATTAAATTAAAAGATAAGTACTCACTTATAATTTTTTTATATAAAAATAAGCTTCGCCTTCTCGAAAAAGTTGCTATCTTATTTAATATATGCCGGATTTGTTTACAGTCTCTGGCCATTTTTTCACTTCATTTAAGAGGGAATTAGGGTCAATAGATAATGTGAACCTCTTAGAGTTACAACTAATATAAAACCGACCGTTTTAGAGTTACACTTTATTTATTTACACAGGGGTGTTGAATCATTTAATTTTGTCCATTCAAATAGCTCTCCCATGTGTTATGTCATATTTTGAGAAATAGCTAACATCTCCAGTAATGTAGCAAATAATGTTAAGTCCCATGACAAATGAGAATTAAATCTAGCGTTTGAGTAGAACTACTTTTAAGCTAGCGTTTGGGTAAAATTAAATCTAATTATTTTTTATTTATTTATGGTACATAAATGGGGAGTAAATCAAAAAGAGAAAAAAAATTAAGCAATTGGGGAGAGATCCTACGGAACAAAGGAAACCCTGCATTATTATCAGTTAACAACAGCAAGGCTCTAACCAAATTTAAAGATCAAAGCTTAATTAGACATAAGCTTCTACTAGCTAGCTAGCTATCCAGTTTGCACACATGCTACCTTCTTTATAGGTGTGGCAAAGCGGACATCCAAATCCTTAACAAAGCCAAGATTTGATATGGTTGACTAGGGTTATTGAATGCTTGGTGGAAGATATTTGATTGTTCTCAAGTGGGCTTATAGTTATACTAATTATATAGTGCCTGTTTGTTTTAAATTACATTGAATGCAAATGGGCTATTTTTCCATTCAAAAGTTCCAGCTTCTATTTGGAGCTTTGAGAAAAATTGCATTGAAACGGTATTTTTCTCCGTTTGCGGCAAACATAATCTGAAACAATCATACTCATTATCAAGACCCAACTCAATCTTATCAACGGGTCACTTATCTATATGTCCAATTCTACAAACTTTACGTTCTAGATATCCAGTCTTGAATGCACGAGTGTGTATTAAATCTCACATGAAAATGAGAAGAGAATCTTTTATAATTATTTAAACAACTTTCTTCTTTTAAGCTAGCTTTTGAGAATGTCCAATAATTTTAATAACTGATGGATTGAAAAGGGCAAGAGTATTATAGGTTCAATAGACTTTCAGTAATTTGATGAAAAATGTAGATTGTCAAAATAACCTAGTACCTACCCATGTTCCCAAATAGAGCATTATAAGACAATTAAAAGGTGAAGGCCTGTTAAATCGGATGAAGGTGTAGAAGTTGAAATGTGCAGTTGCTGGTAGCAGGACCCAAAAACACCTGATATATTAAATGAGTGGAGCCATCTGATTTTCTGTGTAGAAAAAAATTGTTTGAAATGACAGTATCTCCTCATCCATTCACATGAAACCATTTCAATGATTAAGAGAGTGAAAACTGGTGCTTTCAACCCCCTCCCCCCGGGAAATTCAAATAAAATAAAATGTCCAGTTATCTCATTTTTATATTCTATTTTAAATAACCATAAATGAAAAACAACCTTCTTTTAAATATAGACATTTTTTTTCTCTATCTAGGATATCCTTTCTGGGGCGGAAACTAATCATTCGAACCGGGTAGGGCCACAAGGATGACAAAGTTCTCCCTCAAGAACTTTAACACTTCTGCATTTCCAATATTAAGATTCGAACTCGAGACTGGTTAAGCTGGAAGAAATCCGTGTCATCTCATCTAACCGTTCTTGGTTTCTTTTAAATATAGTCTACCCAAATACAATCCTCTAATCCCTGAAAATAATGGAGAAGAAAAAAAGAAAGCTATTACAGAGCATACATTTTTTTCTGGGCCGTTACTGTAGTATGCGGGATGGATTCAGAAGATTAAATATGAGCCCTCGGCAATTGCTGGTTGCTACAGAGCAGGACCCAAAACCTTGTATTAAATGAGTGGAGCCATATGTTATTGGCTGCTTTTTTTTTATCTTGTAAATATTTTGGATGCAATGCATCATCTATATCATCTTATATATTCATGTGCAGTTCAGGTGCCACCCATACTCGACAGTTTTGGGCCTCACCCAGCTAGATGCGTTAAAGGATTTAACTCCTCATACTTACTTGTCCACAGACTCCACACTCCAAATTAATTAGGGTGATATTCATCAAAAAAAAAAAAAAAATTAATTAGGGTGATATCTATAAATTAAACTCAATATATTTTCAGTTAGGATTTAGATTATGTTTCTGGATGGTCCCACGTTGCTTGGAAATTTATATATAATTTTATAATTAATTACAAATAATGATACTCTAATTAATAACTTTTACATAATATGATAATAGTAAATTTACACAGACATTATTTAAAAATATATATTGTAAATTATACTTTAACTTTAGTTCCAAATTATTATAGTTTTATAAATTAGCTATATATATTTTTTTAACTTCATATTTTTTTCCTACAACCATCTCCTACTAACACCTTCAATGGCATTTGCATGGCTGAAATTAGGGATGGCAATGGGCAGGGTCTGGGTAGAGTACTATAGTACCCGCCCCCATACTCACGTTTGAAAAAATTACTCGTACTCGGATCCATACTCTTATGGGTAGCAACTTTAGTACCCTTACCCGTATCCTCTGGGTATCTAAGTACTCGTTCCCGCACCCGTTACCCGCACTTTAAGTTATAACAATTAAAAAACGATTCAAAAGTCTTTTAAATGTGCTAATAAATATTACAAATCAAAATATTTAAATAAATAAAAGCATCCAAAAAGGAATTATAGATGTAATTAGATTTAGAAAGTTAAGAATCTTTATATTAATTTGGTTTTAAATTTTGTATTATAGTTAAAATTATATATATTAGTAATATAAATAAATAAATAAATAATTATATATACATATACATATACATATGTGCGGGTATGGAGCGTGGTGGGTACCATAATATCCGTACTCGCATCCGTACCTATTCAAATTTGCTGGTAGTTACCCGTACCCGGATCCTTACCCATTGTGCGGGTAATAAATATTCTACTCATTGTGGGTAATTTTTGCGGGTACACAATAAGTAGAATACAAATTGTCATCCCTAGCTGAAACCAGAGTCAATAATAATATCTTCGGGTCCCCAAACTTCAGACTCACATCACCATCCCCAGATTTATTTTTTATTTTTGGGTCATGCTAACGAGTACCCTTAGAGCATATCCAATAGATGAGATTTAAGGAACCCACTTTGGTTCCTTATATCACCTTTAAGTGGGTTCTACTATGTCACATCATTTTTAAGCAACTCACCCATTTTTCACTCCAATGGTGCACACAATAAGCAACCCACATTTTTATACTTTTTTATTTGCACTTACTTTCATTTCAACTTAAAAAAATATTAATCAATTTATTTTAATTAATATATAAAATAAAAAACATTTGAAGTTCGGGAACATTTTTGTGTTTTTCAATTAAAATTGCAACGGATCTTTTGTCCTTGAAAATTTTTGCTGACCCATTACATTGTATATGACCCAAAATTACCCTTTCTCAATATGACCCAAATTTTTTCCGGTGATACACTCCACTCCAGAAGCTTCTACGGTTCTGCCCACCAAATCTCCATCACTCTCCCTTCTTCCCTACCTACACCTTCACTTTGAAAAACCAAAACCTCATCGCCTCTCAAAGTCCATCTCAGTTTCCCTCTCTGAATCTCACCCATCTCTGTCTCGGTCTGTCTCTCTGCCCCCTGTTCTTCTTCTCAGTCTCTCCCTTTCTCCCTAAACTCACCCACAACCACCAGACCCTTTCTCCCTTGGGTTAGCAAACCCATGAACCCAGATCAGAGGTGCGACCAGCGGAGTTCCGATGGGAGGTGCGACCAGCAGAGGTCCGATGAGAGGCAACCCTTGATTTTTGTTATTTTTTACTTTTGGAGTTTATTCATTTTCGTTCACCATATATTTGCTACCGGATCTGTTTTCTTCCTCTCTGTTTTTGTGATATATGGTTTTTTCCCCTCTTCTTTCCTAGTTCATGATATTTTCTGGTTGAGAATACGTAAGAAAATAGTTTTTAATGTTAAGGAACCGTTCCTTATATAAGGAACCGGTGCTTAACTTTAAGGAACTCCAAATATAAGCAACTGCCACATAGATCTCCTCCAACGGTAAAAAAGCTAAGGAACGGTTCCTTAATGTTAAGGAACTCATTAGTTCACTACCGATGGAGATGCTTTTAGGACACTCTTTAAGGAGTCAAGAAAAACAAGTTTTCATTGGAAAACTAAGCAAATAACTTTTTCAAATATTAAATACACCAATTCCTTAGATAAACTTTCTCTTCTTAATTTCAGGACACTCGTTAGCATTTTCCTTTATTTTTTCGTTAGGTAGAAGAATGGAATGATTTAATGGTATTATCCGTAATCCATTGATGACAAGTCTGTGATGTACTTGCTCATAATAAATAACTGGCTAACTATGATTCCCATTTTCTATCCAACTTGGCGGTCACATAAATCATAAATTCATATATTCATTAATACAAGACAGCAGTAGTACCGTCTTGATACCACAGTGCAGGGCTATCACTCAAAAAAAAAAAATATGCAAGGCTTATACAATTGCATTAGCGGGTTGGGCCATAAACAGTTTGGATGGGAGTTAGAAGCTGAAAGTCCGAACCAAAACAAGAGAGATGAGTGCAAACATTACACCAGGTGTTGTTTTCCAATGGTAATATGACATGTGTAATAGTTGTTACATATGTTATGTTTTCATTGTTGAACTATTACACATATCTTATAATCATTCAAAAACATCATCTAATATACATATGGAAATGAACCTAAGTCTTATCCAAAACAAAATCATAACAAAATGGCAAAAGTTTGAGGCCACTAATATGCTTTTGCACTTGGTGAACAGTAATCCAAACATGCTGTAACACTCACTATGCATATAACAATTATTAAATCATGTTGCTTATTGTAGTATTAGATTTTGGGCCTAACTCAATCCCAAAAAGCTAGCTCATAGGATGAGGATTGCCCACTACTTATAAGCTCTTATTAGATACTATCTCTAGTCAATGTGGGACTTGGGTTTTTCCCAATACACCCCCTCACGCCCAGCGCTATTGAGCTTGGTGCGTGGATAACATGGTGGGTGGCCCAACAATGGATCTAGGATAGCTCTGATACCATATTAGATTTTGGGCCTAATTCAATCCCAAAAGCTAGCTCATAGGATGAGGATTGCTCACTACTTATAAGCTCTTATTAGATACTATCTCTAGTCAATGTGGGACTTGGGTTTTTCCCAATATGTAGTCTCCAGGTTCAGCACACAAATGACAATCTGATGTTTAAGGGGATAAAAAAAAAATGGAGCCTAGTACTACAGCTTTATGAATTTGCCTCCTTCACTTTAGAATTCGGAGAGTTTTCTCACCATAACACACAGCTTTAAGACAAGCTGTTTTATTCTTGCTTGACGCTGAGTGCTTCTGCAGGCTTCTCATTCTGAAGTAGATTTCTTGTTTAGAAAATTATTATGCTTTTTGGCAAATACAACTGATTATTGTGGTTGCTTCTATTATAATGTGGCAGACTGCAGCATGGATTCTTGCCTCTTACAACAACTTCTGATAGCAATTATTCATAGACTGCCACAATATAATAACATAACCCTTGCATTAGTTTTTCTCTGCAAATAATATAGGTGATAGGTTCCTCATCTGCAAAGCTAAGTGAGTCAAAATCAGGAATTAAATTGTGAGTACTAATTTGGATTACATATTAGTAGCTAAGTAAGCATGGAGCTGGAACACTGAAACATAGGCTAGAGAAAAATACAAGCATGTTCATTGTCTCATAGCTCAAACAAAGGAACCAAATATAACTAAACAAACAACACAACCGTGAGGTGAACCAAAACTGAAATTGAATTTTGGGAAAAAATATTGAAGCATATCACATTATAAAACTTGCTTCACTTCCCTTTTTGCCTTACCAAGCTCTACAAGTAAAGTCAATAGAGCTTCACACATTTCACAAGCGTCCGGTTCACTTGGATTTCTATTCTTTGAAGAGTACACCATCCAGGCATGATCAAGCTTCCTGTTTGGTCTTACAACCACTGATCCAGGAACTTCAGCATCACGGCACATCACTAGGCCATCGCTCTTCTCTCCATACCTGAGCTGCAGGTGGAGAGCACAAACAGCCATGGCAGCAGATACAGGAATCATCACGGGAACTTGACGTACGGATTCAGCAAATGAATCAGAATCCTCAGTGCTAAATTTTGGTAAAGGGAGCCAGGGAAGTTCTGCATGAGCTATCTGAGTCAGTGTTGCAAGGACACCAGGGGCCATGCTTGCTTCAGAATGGAAGGAGATAAGAGGAATATCTAAGGAGAGCTTGTGCTTCATGATGAACTCTTTCCGCTTCTCATATGTGAGATCCTCCAATGCCCGAATGTCACCCTAAAGTATATAAATGACACACAATTAACAACAAAAAGTGAGAGAAAAGAAAGTCCTTTTGGATTTTGGGTTTAATGATATGAACTTTGGTTGTGTGTATCAGCAAAATAATAGACCAAAATCAGATGCAGTTATAGGATTCTTAACATAAAAATTATGAGGAAACTGAAAGGAAATGCAACATGATCTGGAGCAGAAAATCTATATATAGGCTGCTACCTTGATCAATTAGCTTATATTATATTTAACATCCTGCTCCAGCTTCAAATTTCATTGTGCATGCAGGATGGTCTAAACTCTAAACTGAAACAATTTTCTTTTCGCCTTTTATTTTAGGTAAAAATAAAGCAGAAATTAATACTCAAGTCCACAAACAAAATTTATAGCACAAGAAATGGTTACCTTAATTATTTTGCATATAAGAAGTTCCATTATCCTCCTGGTTTCTTTGTCACCAATTTGGCCTTCACGAAGAATATCTGAAGCTATGGGGGTGCCACCATATGGACTCTGTACCAGTGCCAAACCAGCAAACCTTGTCCTTCAGGTCAGACCAATATATGGACAATGCAGCTGCAGCATCAATCCCACCCTTACTGTGCCCTAGTAGCATGACAGGCTTGCCAGAACCCCAGTAAATCTCATCAATGTATTGCTTGAGTTCCAAGGCATTGTGTTCTACTGATGCCTTAAAAGAAGAAACAAATATACATTGGAAACATGCCTGAGGCCCTGAAGAATACATTTTTATGCTGAATAATTGGAAACAAAAAAGAGATTTTTGAAAATTTAATTGTACAGAAAAAGTTCAATGGAAAAAGTGCATAACTATTGAACTTAAAGCAACTACAGAACCAGGTTTTGTGATGCCAAAGAAAAACGATTTGAAATGGTCAAAATTGTTCGAGCAATTTAGATGAACTCACGATCAATTACCTCACTATGAACTTTTGCAATATGGCAAGCTAGACCCATCTTTGAAAAGAACCTCTTAGTGGCAACAAAATATAAGGGTCCATGATTGCTAAAGAGACCTGTAACATCTGAATCTTTCAATCTCAACAAAATGAGTGAATCTATACAGCAAAGGCAGATGAGAAATGGATTTTGTCATACCGGGAATCAATAGATAAACAAATGAGCTGGGTAGTGAGTGCTCTCCATTCCTGAAGAATAAAACCCAAAAACAGTATATGTAAACAAACTCCACCCTAAAAGATGGAAATAGGAAGCACAATTTTAAAATGAAAGAATAATTTACACAATCTATATTCCACTTCTCATTCAAAAACAGTGAAATAAGAAGAAATGAAAAAAAAAACAAAACAAACAATACAAAATCACCCACATAAAAAAATGAAGTTAAACATTAGTCACCATCCGGCCACTGTAAGGACTCACAAAGAGGCCTTCAGCTAGAACTGGCAGACTTTATTATGGAGGCATAGCCCAAGCAGCAAATAAATATTAACTTTGATGATTCTAAAATTAAAGAAAAGTAGTGAATCGTACTAGTATTAAATGGAGAACAAGTTATCTGATGTTCAACAGTACAAAATGTGGCATATAAAAGAATTTATTGGGAAATCCTAGTCTTCAAAAGAAAACAGAAAGAAATCTATAGTTCAGTCTATTTCAATTTAAACCTTATGATAATATAGGGTACCTTATGTCTGAAAGCAACTCCAAGAATCTTGAAGTTCCATCATGTACTGGAGGCATTCCGGGAGCATGCTGCAACCACCCAATATCATCAGAGGAACCACGCAAGGTTTTCCACACACGAGATGTAACTCTGATAATGCCAATAATTATCAAGTATCATTTTATAGCAGTATTCATTAACACACTGACCAAAAATGTATCTATTGTTTTTATTTTTTGGGCTAAAAGATACTGATCATGATGAATTAACTAAGAATAAAATGAATTCATAAAGAAGCATTCTAGTAATAAATCATTCCCATCAGTTTGCTTTCACAAACCTACTTTTTTACCTATGAATTCGAACTTGTGCACATTTAATGCATGCGAAAGAATATCTCCAAGGGGCCATTCCCAAACTCCAAGCATATTGTAAACCAGATAATGGGAGCGTCAGACTGCACATAGATGAAAATAATGCAATAGCAATGATATAAATCCAAAAAGTTGATTGTCAAAGCATTAACATAGAGTATAACTTGTGAAAAAATTTAGGTAAAAGAAGTGAAATTTAAAACAATTAAAAATAAAGAAATTGGTCATTCAACTTCATCTAATTTGAACATTTATTCTGGTAATTAAAATGCAATGAGAGAATACCAGCTAGACCTTACTTTAAATTCATGCATTGTCATTAGTTTGTAGTGTACTAGTGCTGTTAAGCATGAAGAAGATAAGGTTATTACCCATTTAATAAAAATGATGGAAGTACCACAAAGGTATAATTGACATTTTGAACTAGTGATCTCGTATCCACAAGCAGTTCTTTACTATTGTTGAAGACTCTTCTTTCACAGATTCCATGATTTTCGCCTCCAATTTGAGGAGGCTGCGAAGATGTGCTTCTGGTATAACCTTTTGAACAGTGTACTGAAGAGAATATCACTGGAGTGACCCCAAAATTTTCTGTCCATCTAACTGAATCTCTAAGTACCAGATCCTCTGCAGAATTGGCATCATGCAAAATGTAACTATATTATGCTTTACAAAGAAATTCCTTCAAACAAAAATTGATATTTGGAAAATCATATCTTTCTACAAATGATACACAGCAAGCAAGTAGGGACAAAATCAAGAACTAACCTATAAATTTTATAAATCGATCACTAATATAACTTGTCAATCTCAGAAGATTGGTGAGCATGTCTGCCATGTATTATCAAAATCCAATCATATCATTGCCACTGGCCTGAAATGAGGAACCATGTCAGATTTGGAAGCAATGTCGTTAAATTATGCCAAAATGTTTGCTGCAAAGACAGACATCCAAGTCACAAATGTTCAAGCTAAAGCCATAAGCAATTCTTTCTCTTGAGCTCTGATAAAATTTAACCAGCAATAAAAGCTAAATGCTATATTAAACCTTCTCCCTATTGGCTAAAAAAATGATAATTCATAAGCCAATGGTATCTAGCCTGCCCCCCAATATTATCAAGCTCTGAATTACCTTCATTACTTTATGAAAAGAAACAATTTCTTTCAGCGCATAACCGTGTAATCATGTCAATAGTATCTGCACTTCACATCTTTGATCAAGAGCACCTCCTACAAACAGAAACAAATAAGGTAAATGGCCCTGGGATCTAACATCTGTTTTGAATTTTGACCATGATGGGTTAGGTGTCAGTTTACAGAAAATTGAGAAGGCCTTGGAATTTTGTGGATCATAATCATAACCACAAGAAGGATAACCACAAGAAGGGCCGTATAAAAGCAAATTGAATCAAATCCAACACAATAAGAGAAGTATAAAAGAAAACAACAACAACCCAGACAAAGGGAGAACTAAAAGACTATATTTTCATTGATTCAAGCATGCATAGCCATATCTGAAAGGAGAAGCACAAAAAAGATGGAATGCTGATAAAGTGGCTTGCGGTTACTGAGTTACAACCATGTTGTTGGAACTTTTTGAAGCCAAATTATAGAAAGTGGCAGCACCCTGCAAATATGAACACACAAATCTCTCAAAAATCAAGATCAATAAGAATTTTTTTTAATGTATAAATAATATTAAAGGAGAAAAAGAGGAGGGAAAAGAATAATCGTTGATGGTTATCCATTGCAGTCGCTATAATATCAATATCTATGGCTGAGTGGGTGCCCACTTGCAGTTTTCTTTTTATAGCATGCAACATAAGCACTTACTATATTCTTTTCTCCATTTTTGGTTCACATTGGAATGGAGCAATCTATTTTTCTTTTCATTATTTTTCCCTTTTCCTTCCTTTGGTTGCTTTTCTGAAATTCAGGGAAACTTCAGGAATTAAGAAATTTTTTATTTTGCAAGGGAAAGTTTAGGTGAGTTGGGTCACAGGGGTTCACAGGACCAGAGCAAGCCTCAAGGCTCAAATAGCGCTTACAGAAGTACTTACAGATACTCACCAACGATAAGGGGTGTTCATCAACCGATCCAAACCGATGCAAACCGCAAAAACCGAAAACCGAAAAAATCGAAAACCGAAAAAAACCGCATTTTTATATTTGATTGGATCGGATTTTGGATCCTCTAGTGAAATCCAATCCAATCCAATCCAAAGCGATCTATTATATACATATACTATTATTTTTGAAATTATAGTATTACTCATACTTAAACATTGTTTTTCATACATTTATGTCCCTCATTCTCTTTAATATATTTTTGTTGGAATGACATATATGAGACTATTTAGAATAAATATTAATGTCTTGAAGTTATATTTTGCTAAAAGTTTTGATGCATAACATATATATACTTGATTGAGTAAACATGAAAAATAGGAAATGAATTAAGTAAATTTGAAAAATAATTAGCTACAATTTATTTGTATCCAATTCAAGGAAAAAAAGGATAAATGAAAGTAAATATAGAGAAGTAACATAAAAGAACGTGTTAAAAAATATTGATACTTATTATTCTCAAAACCCCAAATTAAAATGAAGATTATCTTTTGTCTCCTATTAATTATGTAGAAAAGACACTTAACATAAGAAAAAAATAAAGTATGACAAAAATCGAATTATCCAATCCAATTCAAATCGCACTTGATTGGATTGGATTGGATCGGATTTTTTTAAGGAAGCAAACCGATCCAATCCAAACCGCACGTTGTTTTCATCATTGGATCGGATGACTTTTTAGCTCAAAACCGATCCAATCCAATCCGCGAACTCCCTTACCCAACGAGGTCCTTACATCGGTAGTGAAATTCGAACTCACGACTTTATGAGTTATGAGTAGTATTTTTATAAACTGATTCAATCTTTGCTGGCTAAGAATTTGTTTTTATTTAACTCACAGCCACAGTTGTTGTACCATGAAATCACGGACTGAAAGATCAAAGTTTAAAGTAGTGATTGTTTCAATCAAAAGGTACAAAACGAGCTTGGAAATTGGGACCCTCTAACGTAGGAATTGGTACTGAATCTCATAACTCAATGACTTGGCTCAAGGTGACAAGGACAATGGATAGGACTGAGATGTTGGGATGGAACACGTGGAGTGTTGGGAAAATCCAAGGCTTTCGCGGATATATATGCATCATTCATTGACCTTCCATAGTTTCGTGAGGAAAATAACACAATTATTTGTTCGCGGGTGTATGTGACATGCGTCCTAAAAAATGGTAGAAGGGAGAGAGAGGATTAAGAAAATATAGATGAGGGAAGAAATATAATTTTATTGGATAAGAAAAGTTGAACTTACCCATTACATCATGAGCTTATATAAATAGACTCCTAAAGTAATTAGGCTAAGGTGAAAGTAAAAGACATAATAACTTAGCAAATCACTCTAACCAATTATGTTGATTAAGCAAACTACTCTAACTAGCTCTATTGATGTAGTAATATATGGTAATAACATGCACAAAGGAGAATGTGTTATACTCATGGAATTTTTCATGGAATATATCTCATGTTATGGAACTTTTTAGTTGTTGTTTTCATCTATTTTTTAGAAGATTGTGTGATTACTCTTAAAAAAAAAAAAAGTAGAGTGGAATCTAACTGAATGTAATTATCTATTTGAAGTTATTTCTCTTTAAGTTGTCTACTCTCTTTTTAAGTTGTCTACTATTGCAAGAATTAGACTAAATTTGGTACAAATACATACATTCTTGAGATGTAAGCTAGAACTTGGGATGTCTTCTTCAAGATACATATACATCCAATCTGATATATATACATACAGAACAAACTAGGACAGATAATACAAATTCCTAGCTCCTATTATATTCCTTCTCATACACAGAAATTCCCTCTACGGCTCAAGAAGCAGTGTCTCTGATAACAACTCTTTTTTTCTTTTTTCATAGGCTCTATAGCGATATATGCTTCTGCTTTCTAGTTCAGAGGACTCATATGCATCATCGTCTCACCTTTATTTGAAACACTCTATTATACCAAATTGAATGAAGGGTCATGTGGAAAAGGTCATACTTCAAGGGCTTTGCATGCCATAAAAAATGTTTCTGAACCCTTCTGACCCCAAGTTGCAACTTGAGATACTTCTCTTCAGGCACTGAAAGAAGTATGTGCTTCAAGTTAGGAATATCTTTCTCTGCAAGGATTACTGAGAATGCATCCCAATTTAAAACCTCAAAAAACGGTGGCACAAAATTGTCTGATATAATCACAGGCACACACTCATAAAATATGGCTTCAACCACCCTGGGGCTGTTGACCTCATACCCCTTAGGACATATACAGTATTTGCTACTCTTCATGTGCTGGATGTAACTCATTTTGCTTGCAACACCAGGAGGCATTGGGCCAAATATCTTCATATCAGGATCTCTATCCTTCCAGTGCTTTAGCAATATCGGACGCAAATATCCATGCATATTACCAGCAAAGAAAGCAAGAATAGGCCTTTGATGAGGAGGCCTTCCTCCCAGATCTCTCTGAGGATTTCTTGCGGACCGAATATAAGTTTCTGGAAGAGAAACATCCCTTCCTATCTTGAAGCCTTGAGTTACATCAGCATTGCAGAGGGCTTTTATGCAGTATTCCATATGGTGCCTCGTTTCATATGGAGCCTGCAACAATCCAGTCTAATAAGCTATGTGCACAAAAAGCATATTGTTATGCTACACAAACAATAAGAAAAGAAAAAAGAGCACACAGCATACCCAATCATGGCAAGCAACAAGAAAATGGTCAGCACCACCAGTTCTGTTAAAGTAACGATATTTTGCAGAAATTTGATCTGTATAGTCCTTCAAATACCGACGGAGATTTGTCCGATTATGAGAGTTACGTACATAAAGAGAGAACTCTAACATACGGGAACTAAATGGCATATAAAACAGGTGGGCCTTTGCAGGATCCTTCACAACAAAAAGCCTATTTTGTTCCATCAATTTCATAAACCAACCCTCTGAGGCATATAGTCCTCTAAGTATAGGTTGATGAAAAATGGGTTTGTTTCCATCCTTATATATATAAACCTTAAGTGTGTGTTCCATGAGTTCATAGCTCCTGAAAATGCAATGAGAAAAAAAAGTCAAACAATCTTGAACTTTGGTCATAGTAGCTCAGACATAAGTCAGGCACAGAATGACAAAGAAAAGGCATGTAGGAGCAAACAACTGAAGCTCGATGTCATATTTAGAGAAAGTCTTAAGATGAAACTGTAGTTGAGTTCATATTTTCTTTAACAACTCTACCAAGCTTACCTTTTGAACATAGAAAGATTGCGAAAAAGAGGAGCATGAAGTTCTCTGTCATGTGTTACTATAGGAGCATGCTCAATCTCTAACCTTGCAGAAAGAATTTCCAGGTCAAGTTTGGATGACCACCTCGGTCTCTGCAATCAAAAGTAGAACTTCAGAATCAAAATAACTAGAACAATAACTTGTCCAGGTAGTCAGTTCATAATTGACAGATATTAATACCATTGCACGAGAAGAAGCACGGCGGCGCACTAGTATACGGTTCATCTCCTGTATTAATGTTCTTGACTTAGGTGGCATGTTGCATCTCATCTTCTTTCCCTTAGGAATACTCGCTGCAGTACTATTACCTGAGGCAAAAGAATCATTGTTCGGTGGAGAATTTTCAAGATGGGTCAGATTAGTAGATGAAGTTGTATTGTGTGAGGTATGAACACCAACTCTTTCAGGTTCCTTTGGATCCATGTTTTCATGTTTTACCAACTGAGAAATTGTAGAAATTCCCCTTTTTGTCTCCAAAAAATGCTTCACTGAAAAGTCAATCTTACTGCCGTTAGCCGAAACTGCTATGAAACTTTTATTGGAACCGAAACTCTCCCACTCCAAGCTATCATTTTTACCAACATCTTGCTTCTCAGGTAAACTATGAATGTCATTTCTATCTGCCCCAATTGCAAAAACATCAACAGCTTTGTTTCTCTCAGAGACTAAATCTCTCTTTGCATCTTTGTGCATTTCCTTTATCCAATTAGTGTGCCCAGTTTCACCTTCAACAATAGGAATATGCACTTCTTTCACCATAGAAATGAAAGCAGAAGAATTAGAAACCCCTGAAGCATTAACTGTTAGTGGATTCCAAATAGTGGAATACTTTGTTGTTGAATGTATTGATACAAAGCTAACTTCATCATGTAAGGGTGCATATTTTTCAGGCACTGAAGACCAAGGACCATTTCTATTTCCATATGGAACCAACATTGACTGAAACAGTAAATAATTAACAGCCAGTACCCCCAACAGAAAAAGCAACCTCCGGTTTCCCATATGACATCACTCATGAAACTGAGATCAAACCAAAATTAACCATTATTTGAAAATTAACTTCAACCTTTCTGCTTGAAAAGAAGTTAAAGGGTCCTAAACAAAAAGAGCATTAGATAATTAGAGAGATCGCAGGCATGCCAGAAAATTACTTTGATTCAGATCAAGTAACTGAGAAAACACAAAAATATAATGGAAAATAGGAAAATAGACAATTGGGGTCTAAATTTTCACTTGTTCTTAAATGGCTCAAGCTCAATCAGCTAGAATGATGCATGATCTCTGCTAGCATGAACTTTCTAAGAGAGTGAGAAAGTAAAGGCAAAGAGTTTACAATTGCCATTACTTGATCTCTAGCAGAAGGAAAAGAGACAGCATAGAGCAGTATAGCACTAACCTCAGTGCAGTGAAACTACATTTGAAAGTCTTGTTTTTTTTCTTTTAGCTTTCTTCAACTTTCCCAGGAGCCAAACAGAGAAGCCCTCAAGCAGAAGATCAAAGTTACTAACTTTAGCAGAATCCCTACATGAGAAGCATCTTATTTAATTAATTAAAATGTGAGAATCACAAGGCAATAAACTTGTTAATTTTTATATGCATAATAATAATAATAATAATAATAATCATTCAATAATTCATGCAAACACAAAAGCTATTGAATTGTTGTGACCCCACTTTATTTTAATCTTAATATTTTTTATTTCAATTTTGATGTAATGACATTTGCAGGCGTACTCAGCAGAAGCTCTTTCATTGCGAAGGTCCCCATGAAAAACGACGTCGCATTCTGGGGCGACTAAGAGTAAGTGTTATTTCCCCTACCATCTTCAACCAAACATGAAAGTGTTATTCTCCTCTCCTCCCCTCCTCCCAACCAAACATATTGAGCCCGTTTGTTTAAGATTAAAAAATAATTGATTTTGTTACAAAATAGTTTAGTGATTATTTTTAGAGATTTTTTAAAAAAGCAGAAACAGATTTGTGTTTGTTTACAATCATAAAAATCACTTTTTTAAAAAGTAGTTAGTTATAAAAACTGATTTTTTTTCCAGAAGCAACTCAAAGCTGCTTTTCATTTTAACCCCAAAAATGAATTTTTTTCTGCTTCTGATTATTTTCAGAAACAAAAACAAACACACTGAAAACATAAAAAAATCATTTTATGGTTAAAAAATTGATTTTTTTTTTAACAAAATAAGCAATAACAAACGGGCTCATTGTCTAATTAAAATCTCTTCCCCTCCCCTCCCCTCCATTAAAATCCATCTCCCCTCCTTTGAACCAAACACACACTTAATTGACCTTATTCTTTTCAAGTAATAATATTATTGATTATTATTATAAAAATGAAATGAGTTTAATTGGTATGTGCTGTGAGTATAAATTTTTTTATACCATCAACCAATCATAAATCAGGGAATGAATGACTTTTAAGGTGATTTGGATAAGGATTAAAGATTTCTAATGACGTGATGATTTATTATTAGTTAACAGTGTAAAAAACTTTTACACCGACAGTGTATAACAATTAAACTCAAATGAAAGTAGTCTTAGGCTCTGTTTGGCCAAAATAGCTGACAAACTAACTGATAACTGATAAGCTAGCTGATAGATGATAAGCTAATTTTTAGCTGATAGCTAATAGATGAAAAGTTAGCTGATTGAATTTGATATGCTTAATAAAATTAGTTGTTGAACTAGCTTATTGAACTTGCCATATAGAGTCTTATTCTTAACTACTATAAGATTTTATTTATTTATAAATTAACGTGTAATAAAAGAGTTTTACTATATATTTCTACTAAATCTTTATCCTAATTATTTTCACTTATTTATAAATTAACGTGTAATGTAAGAGTTTTACTATATATTTCTATATAAATATATATATATATATATATATATATATATATATATATATAGAGGCTCAATTCGATTCCTAAAAAATCACGAGATACTTTTATTTTCTAGAAGAAAAAAAATTTTGACCACTTATTTCCTCAAATTTACAAACGGCCGACATGTTAGTCCCTCAAGTCTGTTCTAACATCCGTTTACTTGTCTACGTGTCACGTTAACCATCATGTCTACCCGTTGTTGGTTCTGCATGGCCTGTAATGAATTTTCACCATAGAAAATGAATGATAAGTGAAAAAAAAAATATGCTTAATTTTTTAGTAGCTGAGTTTTAAAAGTATGCACCTTTTTTTTCACTTTTCTTCATTTTTCACGACGAAAATTTGTTATAGGCCACACAGGGCTACCGACGAGCCAGGCAGAGATGATTAACAAGATACCTAGTCAAGTAAACGGACGTTTAAACTAGACAGAGGGACTAAGGTGCCCCGCATTTGCAAATTTGATAGATTAAGTGGTTAATTTTTTCTTTTTTAAAGGACCAAAAGTGTCTCCAAAAAGTTTTTAGGACCAAATTAGTCATTTCATCTTTAAAAAACAATATTGAATAAATAATATTATATTTGATATTATAGCTGGTAGCTTATAGCTGATAGCTAATAGCTGAAAAGTTAGCTATTTGACGTGTTTAGTAAAATTAGCGGTTGAACTAGCTTGTTGAACTTGTCAAATAAAGTCTTGTTCTTCACTACTATAAGATTTTATTTATTTATAAATTAACGTGTAATGAAAGAGTTTTACTATATATTTCTACAAAATCTTTTACTTATTTATAAATTAACGTGTAATGAAAGAGTTTTACTATATATTTCTATATAAAAAAAATAAAATAAAAAACTATAGGCTCAATTCGATTCCTAAAAAAATCACAAGGTACTTTTAGCTTCTAGGGAAAAAAAATTATTGACCACTTGTTTCCTCAAATTTACAAACAAGCGACATGTTAGTCCCTCAAGTCAGTTCTAACATTCATTTACTTGCCTACGTGTCACTTAGCCATCATGTCTACCTGTCGTTGGTTCTTCATGGCCTGTGATGAATTTTCACCATAGAAAATGAATGGAAAGTGAAAAAAATATGCTTAATTTTTTAGTAGCTGAGTTTAAAATTATGCACCTTTTTTTTTTCACTTTTCGTCATTTTTCACGACGAAAATTTGTTATAGGCCACACAGGGCTACCGACGAGCCAGGCAGAGATGATTAACAAGATACCCAATCAAGTAAACGAATGTTTAAACTAGACAGAGGGACTAAGGTGCCCCACATTTGCAAATTTGATAGACTAAGTGGTTAATTTATTTTTTTTAAGGACCAAAAGTGTCTCCAAAAAGTTTTTAGGACCAAATTAGTCATTTTATCTTTAAAAAACAATACTGAATAAATAATAATATATTTATTATTATAGCTAGTAGCTTATAACTGATAGCTAATAGCTGAAAAATTAGTTGTTTGACGTGTTTAATAAAATTAGCTGTTGAACTAACTTATTGAACTTGTCAAATAGAGTCTTATTCTTCATTACTATAAGATTTTATTTATTTATAAATTAACGTGTAATGAAAGAGTTTTACTATATATTTCTACAAAATCTTTTTACTAATTATTTTCACTTATTTATAAATTGACGTGTAATGAAAGAGTTTTGCTATATATTTCTATATAAAATAAAATAAAATAAAAAACTATAGGCTCAATTCGATTCCTAAAAAAATCACAAGATACTTTTAGTTTATGGAAAAAAGGGAAAAAAAATTGATCACTTGTTTCCTCAAATTTACAAACGAGCGACATGTTAGTCCCTCAAGTCAGTTCTAACATTCGTTTACTTACCTACGTGTCATGTTAACCATCATGTCTACCTATCGTTGGTTCTACATGGCCTATGATGTATTTCCACCATAGAAAATGAATGAAAAGTGAAAAAAAAAACATGCTTAATTTTTTAGTAGCTGAGTTTTAAAATTATGCACCCTTTTTTTTTCACTTTTCTTCATTTTTCCCGACGAAAATTTGTTATAGGCCACACAGGGCTACCGACGAGCCAGGCAGAGATGATTAACAAGATACCTAGTCAAGTAAACGGACGTTTAAACTAGACAGAGGGACTAAGGTGCCCCGTATTTGCAAATTTGATAGACTAAGTGGTTAATTTATTTTTTTAAGGACCAAAAGTGTCTCCAAAAAGTTTTTAGGACCAAATTAGTCATTTCATCTTTAAAAAACAATATTGAATAGATAATAATATATTTGATATCTTAGAAATATTAAAAAAATTTAATATTTTGTCAGATAAATAAAAGAATTATTAAAAGAAAAGAGTAAAATAATATAAAATAAAATAAAAATGTAACTATAAATCCAAGTAAGCATACCAATTTGTGTAGATCAAAATGGAAGGGATTTGGGTCCCTTAACCTTGTAATCCTAGGTTCGACTCTCGGATTTATGTATATACAAAATACAAGTGGGGCCCTAATTTAGGCTAATTTGCGAGTTTTGAAAGAGATAGAGTAGAGTAGTTAGTAGTGGGATGAAGTGGAATGATAAAAGTATATCGCTCTACTGTTTGGAGCTTTAATGAGGGAATTGATGGGAATCTCAAACCCCCCAATTTGGAGGGTATAAAAATGGGAAAGTTTAGGGTGAGATTGAGTGGTTTGGGTTACCATCCTAAACTATCTCACTTCATTACTTAATTAACTCCCAAATAAAGGATTAATATATTTTAACCACTTCACTCCATTATTAATCTCTTCACTTTATCCTCCCAAACATAAGTCTCACCTATAAAATATGATGATACTTCGAAAACCTGAAACTTCCAAGCAAGCATGCTCAACTAACATAGGCATATTTTACAGTGGAAAAAGTAGTTCAGCTCAATAAGTCATGTGTTGGTTTGCAAAGGCATACAAACAAGCACTTAAAAGACGTGAAAGGTTCTGGGTATGATTTTTGGAATCATGTATATGAAAAAAGCCATCGGAAACTTGGCTCGTGATATAGATGAAATGACAAATATTTACACATATAAAGATCAATTCTCAAACTCTTTAGTTATAAAGACCAAATTAAAAATTTGTGTAGGTAGAGATGAGAATAGGCAATGCCGCTTATTAGGGGTGGCAAAACGGGTTGAGCTCGACGGGACAACCCGCCACTTTTTGGCGGGGCGGGGTAGGTCGACCCACCAACCCGCCACAACCTGTAACACCCTGTTTTTCATAAAATGTTTTATAAAGCTAGTTTTATTATTTCAATGATGTTGGTTAAGAGCTAAGTGGGATTTTAGCCTAAAAGTCTCTTTCTGGTACATGAGCACGCTCGTGCTCATCAGCCAGCAAGCCCGTGCTTAAAGTCAGAAGTGTGTTTCTAATTTTAAGTTGAGCACGATCGTGCTCGATAGTGAGCACGCCCGTGCTCAATGCGTGGACCGCGTCTCGCTGACGCTAAGTGGAGCACGACCGTGCTCAATGCTAAGCACAACCGTGCTCAGGTCCGGATGATATAAATGTTGCAGAGGCCGAGGGTTTGACGTGAAACCCTACTTTTTGGTGCAACTGCGACCAGAACGCTTTCTTGCTCTATTTCTCCTTCGTTCTTCACCGTAGTGGAGTTCTGAGAGCCGTTTGGGAGATTAGATTGACCTGCTTCAGTGTTAATAGGTAATGGTTTCGTCCCTTCTAGTTTCCTTTCGTGTTTTGGGATTGGAAACTAACCGGTTGTGTTCTTATTTGACCAAGGTTTATCATTGGAGTGAGCCGCTTTGGGAACGGTACCAGTTTGCTAATAAGAGCGGTGTTAGAGCTACCTTCAATCCAGGTATGGGGAGAAGGACATTGTATTCATTAGGCAGTGGGATAGTGTAAGGTAACGGGGTTCCCCATGACCCCGGAGTCGTTGTAGGTCTACTTGATATTATGTCTGTTTGCTAACATGATCGTTTAAGTTAATGCTGTTATGTCATAACATGTTTTAGTTGTTCTTGATGCTTGATGAATTATGCTCATGTTCATGATGTTATGATTGATGACTTGATCATGGTGATATTGAATGATTGGCTGAATACTGAGTTATTGTTTTAAGATTGTAACTGGAAAAATTAGGTTTGAAAACGTGATAGGTTAGTTGGTTAATTGATCCTTCAAATTTGGCTAAGAATCTGGTTTCTGCCTCTGCCCAGAACAGTGCAGTCGTGCATTGAGCACGACCGTGCTGATAAGGGAGCACGACCGTGCTTCCCTTTGAATTTTGGGAAATGGCCGCGCTGTTTAGCATGGCCGTACAGGTCAAACAGCACTACCGTGCTGCTGAGCACGATCGTGCTGAGTGTGAAGCACGACCGTGCTTCACTTAAAAGGGCAGCACGCCTCACGTGTCCAAGCACGACCGTGCTAGGGTCTAAGCACGACCGTGCTGACCCCCCTGGACAGTAATGCAATTAAAGGACTCAAGGGGTTTTTAAACCCCATTCCCCTATGACGATAAGTTGAGATAATTAATCAAAGATAAAGATTAGACAATCTGATTATTAATTATATAGGATAATTAGATAATCAAATGTTAAGTCGGTATCCGCTGGGTTACCGCACGTTGATAAGTTGAAGTCTTGGGTGCTTATAGACCCAAGCACGTTGAGTTGAACCTTGGTGCTTATTGGCCAAGGGAGCCTTGACCCCACGGTTTGGGTCTAAGGTTACGTTGAGTTGATGTTGAAAGTCTTGGGAGCTTCATGGCCCAAGCAAGGAGGTGGTTGAGATTATTTGTTGTTGTGCCATTAGCATAAAGCATTGGAGTAGTTGATGGGGGAGGTTCGACAAAGGGGAGATCGCCCGAGAGTACGGTGATCTGGTCATCCACGGTAGGTCACCCAAGGTTTGGTGACCGAGGCCCCCCGTGATGAGGCATCCATGGTTTGATGCGTTGGCTATCCATGGGGTTCACCCAAGGTTTGGTGAACTGCCGGTGTTGGTGCTTTTATGGCCAATACGGATATGTAACTCCAAAGTCGTTCATCCTGAGTTAGTTTGGATCCACATGCATAGTTGGAGTAGCGGAGTAGTTGATGCATTGCATAGCATAGCATACTTGGTTGTTATGATACTGTTGGATGTTGATGTATGCTTATGTGTACGTTTATTTTACGTACTTTTTCCCTTGCCGTTTATATGATTACATGAATCTTACTCCCTGTATTGTTTGTGTTTGGCCTGATTGGCATTTGCAGAGGATGATGAGCAGCCCGGAGAGGAGTGACTCTGAGGAGCCGCACTCATATTAGGGTTGTTTAAGTTTAGATAGTTTGTTTCCAGTTGTATTCCGAGGATTTGTTTCCGGAACGGTTATACCAGCTCTGAATTGTGACATCTGGGTTGGGTTATTTATTTGATTATGTTTTCATTCGATTAAACTTATTTTTATTATCCGCGTTGTAAACGAGTTCATGTGGGACTTTTCTACCCATGGACAACTGTTTTATTTAATTCAGTTAAATGCATGTTTTTCTTTTTAATTGTTTTATATTTAAAAGCCTTATAACATGTGGGGTAGAAGGGTGTCACACAACCCACCATGAAAACGGGGCGGGGCGGGTTGGCCCGTCGGGCTGTTTTTTATTTTATTTTATAGCTCTCATATTTTTAGCCTTTTAAGTTTTAAAGTTAGTCATGGTTTTAATAGTTACTACATGAGTACATGGTGATTGTTAGAAGAATGGTGCCATGTATATTTTTATTCATTAAAAAAGGTTCAAAATGCTATACTACCAATCAAAATGCTATACTACCATGCATATACTAAAATATTTATATTTTTATCATGTGAAAGTCCAGTTTTGTGCATATAGAGATTCACAACCATGCATATGTTGGATATCTTAGTATTTGCATTCTAGTGTGTATACCTCCTATTCTTTAGTCAAAGTTGATTTTGAAGACAAGATAACTAAGCTAGAGAAATTTCAATAGAAGAAAATGGTTACAAGATCACAACACTTACTAAGTGAGATATAGTAATATCTTATACATGTGTTAAACAATGGGAAAACAAATACAAAGATTGATTTTTGCTTGGTGCATGCATTAAGATTGTATAATTTAGGTTCTCATAATTAAACAATTAAGTCTTTGTATTGATACTTTTTCATTAATTTAAATCATTTTCAAGTGGCAACATGGTTATTTTAAATATAATTTAAGTAATTAACTATTTAAAATTTTTTTTTTGTTTTAAAAAAAAAGGCGGTCCAACCCGTCACGGGGCGGGGCGGGGGTAGATTTTCAACCCACTTCCAAAATTCAACCCGCCCCGCCCCACCCCGTTTTAGGCCTGTTGACGGCGGGGCGGGGCGGGGCGGGTTAGTCCGCTTTGCCACCCCTACCGCTCATCAAGGGCCTATGGTTCATCCTATTTAAGGCCTAGAATGGCCTACCTAATAGGCCTGTCAAGTCGGCCTATTTAACACATGCACACACTATAATGTATTATTTATAATATTTAAAAGTAAAGGTCTATTTATCTATTTAAATGAAAAGGCCTGCTAGTCTATTTATTTGTGAAAGTCTAGTGGCTATTTATCAGTAAAGGCCTACCAACCTCTTTATAATTAAAGGCTTACAAGCCTATTAACAAGACCTATGACATATTTATAGGTGTAGGTATATTTAAAGACCTTGTTAAAAAATTAGCCTTTAAATAGGCTTTTAGGCCAGGTCGGACTTAAAGTAGGTCAAGCTTAGGCTTTAAAAAGTAACCTATATCAAGCTAATAGACTAGACTCAGGTCTTGAGATTGAAACGCAAACCAGACTTGTTCATATCAAGGCCTAGCTTGACCTAACATATTCCCACTGCTGCATGTAGATGTCGACAATATAATTTAACTAAAGAAAAGATGTTTTGGAGTGAAGCCATGACTTTATTGATAGCCCTTCAATGTATTGTTAATCACAGCTTAGAGCTTGTGGTCTTTAGAATGGATTGTCATGTGATTGTTGATAGCATTCGGCATCCAAAGGATGATGCCACTGAAGTTGGTGCCATCATTGCCCAATGTAGGGAGCTTTTAAATATTAAACCAAACTTCAAAGTTAAGTTAATTAGAAGACAAGGTAATGTAGTTTCTCACGCTATTAATCTACCTAGCCCCAAAATCTTTGAATCTATTCCAATTTGTATTGATGCTACTATTGCTGTTAAAATGAAGAATAAAGACCAATTTTGTTTCCCGAGAAAAACATCGAGGTCCATTTTAGTCCCTAACAAAACTAAAGTACCAAATAAGTCCCTCACAATTCTAAACTAGGGACACGTTAGTCCCTCTGTCAACCCCCCATTAGTTTGGATTCGTTAAGTCAATAACGTGTTCTGCTTTCTTGTTTAGGTGTACTGTTATATGATATTTACAATTTTCATTATGTAAATTATTTATTAAACATTTACTTAAATGCACAAAATGCCCAAAACAACACCATTTTGAACACACATTAAAAAGAAACTGGCCCTTTAATGAACCAAAAACGCCACTTAAATGTTCAAAATGATACCTAATTGACGACACATCACTCTAATTTCTATCCCAAATTAGAAACTATAGAACCCTAATCTACAGAGATAACAGATGGTATCTAACGGGGTCAAACGGAAGGACTAATGTGTCCCTAATTTAGAATTGTGAGGGACTAATTTGGTATTTTAGTTTTGTCAGAGACTAAAACAGACCCTGTAATTTTCTCAGGGACCAAAATAAGCCTTTTTTCTGAAATGAAATAGGCAAAAATACACTTTTGGTCCCTTAAGTTATTTGTTTTGTTCAAATTGGTCCCTTAAGTTTATTTTGTGACAAATAGGTCTCATAAGTTAGGTTCGGGTTTCAAATTGGTCCCTTAAATTTTTTTGTCACAAACTAGACCCTTAAGTTATAATCGGATGACAAATTAGTCCATTAAGATAATAAAAATAATACATTAAGGGTCTAATTTATTGGTCCCTTTGACAAATTAAGGGACCAATTTGTCACCTAAACATAACTTAAGGGTCTAGTTTGTCATTAAAAAACTTAAGGGACCAATTTGTCATCTGAACCTAACCTAAGGGACTAATTTGTCAAAAGAAAAACTTAAGGGATCAATTTGAACAAAATAAATAACTGAAGGGACCAAAAGTACAATTTTGTCAATGAAATAAGTTTCTTTTGTAAAAAAATAAAATGCAATTAACCCTTTTTTTAAAATGGCTCACCTCATTCATAGTAGGGGATGAGATAAAATACATAGATTTCAGCCATGAAAATATAATTTTTGTCATAAAATATTAGACCAAGCTGCAGGAATCCTCTTCCTCATCTTCTCCCATGGCTCTCACTCTCAAGTTCAAGTTCCCCATCTTCGCCCCACCCCTCGACCCAAACCCCAACCCGACCCACCCTCGTCCATCAACGGAGCTCCGCTTCTCCCGCCCCAACAACGCCAACCCCGACAGCTTCAGCCACCAGGAAAACCGCCCCAACCGCCGCCCCGCCGCCGCTCCCTCGAAGTGGAAGAGCACACCAAAACCCAGTGCCGCTTCTCATCCAGCATTCAGGTTTTCCAACATTCCGAAATCGAAACCTAGACCGTTGAACGAAGCACCCGAAAACATGAAAATTAGCGAAGACGGAGTCTCCTACGTGATCGAGGGTGCCCCCTTCGAGTTCAAGTACAGCTACACCGAGACTCCCAAGGTCAAACCGGTCAAAATGCGTGAACCGCCGTACTTGCCGTTCGGACCGGCCACCATGCCTAGGCCGTGGACCGGGCGGGCCCCATTGCCTCCGAGCAAGAAGAAGCTGAGGGAATTCGATTCCTTCGTGTTGCCGCCGCCGCATAAGAAGGGGGTTAAACCGGTTCAGTCGCCCGGTCCTTTTCTGCCGGGGACGAACCCGAGGTACGTCCGGTCGAGGGAGGAGATATTGGGGGAGCCATTGACGGAAGAGGAGATCGGTGACTTGGTTAGAGGGAGCTTGAAAACTAGTCGCCAACTCAATATTGGTTCGCACTTCGTACTCTCTTGTTTACATTTCTCTGCATTTTCTATTTTTATATTCTTAATTTTTTATTTATATCGAGGGTGAGCATTAGTGCAAAGGAAAGGATATTGGCCAGTAGAAGGGGTTTCGGTACCTTAAACATCTGGTTCTAGGTTCGATAATAGAATTCATATGAAAAAAAAAAACATGAGTAAAAACCCAAAGTGGTCCCTCAAATTTTTCAAGTAGGACAGTTTGATCCCTGAAAAAAAATAAAGGACAATTTGGTCCCCCAAATTTCAAAACGGGGGACAATTTAGTCCTTACGGAGGGATCAGAACGTCCCCGTTATGAAATTTGGGGAACCAAATTGTCCCCCGTTTTGAAATTTTGGGGACCAAATTGTCCTTTATTTTTTTCAGGGACCAAACTGTTCTACTTGAAAAATTTGAGGGACCACTTTGGGTCTTCACTCAAAAAACATTATTCGAAGGTGTCCCACGTAGACATTTGACCGTACTAGGAGATTAGTCTCTTATGTGTTAGATGAGAGGATATCTTGGGAAACCAAAAAAAGGTAAGGTTATTGGCCAATGAGGTCACTAGTTCAAATCTTGGAAACAACATCCCCGATTGCGGGATAAGGTTGTGTACTTCCACCTTTCCCAGATCCTACCAGGTGGGAGTATCGTGCATTGGACTGTTCCGCTCTAATTCTTAGTTTTCTTATTTATCTATGAAAAATAGGGTGAAGTAAGTGTTCTAGGTGCGATGATAACTTCAGCTTATGCTTTCTCATATTTTTATCATGTCATTTATTGACTTGAAAATTAGTTTGTATATTGATATTCATTTTTTACTAATTCTTCCTAGCTGGTGGATAAAAGAGGAAGGTTATGTTAAGCTGTTGACACTCAATGTCAAACTTTGTCAAACCTTAATGACATGGAGATACGATGTGATTGTGTTAATGTCAGGTCGTTACTTCTAAGTAAGTGTTGTAGAGCTTGGATTCTCTCCAGTGGGTTAATAAAAAGATTAAAAATCATTGATGTTGTTATTAAGAGTCTTTACATGCATTTAATGGTCCAGATAAATCAATGCATGCATCCAATGGTTGAACTTTTGCTAGAGAAAGGCTTGAGAGAGGAGTTGCTTGAGAGGATCCAAGTCCAGTGTTGTAAGGGGCCCTTGGTGAGATGTGTTTGCAGCTTTATGTTGACTGAGGAGATAAATGATGTTCGTAGTTTGCACCATCTACTTATCCTTTAGATGTGAGACCAATTTCGTTTAGGATACTGAAGAGTAATGTGTTTCTGCGGACTTGAATCCCTAGCATTGCATAGTCCCCTCAACCATTTCTAATTTTCTATCCACTTGTCTAGTTATTGGGAATGGAAAGTTTACCGTTTATGTGCATTCAAATTTTCTCTTTTAGGTAGAGATGGCTTGACACATAACATGTTGGATAATATACATGCTCATTGGAAGCGGCGGAGGGTGTGCAAGATAAAATGCAAAGGAGTGTGTACTGTTGACATGGATAATGTGTGCCAGCAGTTAGAGGTTAGTTTCTTGACTTCTGCTTTTAACCTCTGATCCAGTGATCCTTCATGATTTGCCCTAATAGCATAATACCAATTTTTCTCAACTATAAACGTGTCTTATTTTTTTAATGCTATGATTCGCCCTCTAATTGCCCTAATGCTTTTAATATTTATTTTTCTCTCTGTTGCTGGTATACAAATAAATGCTAAAAGTAATATAGGTATTTGGTCATAATGTTGTGTTGGATAAACTCAGTCATGCCTTTATCTTACTGCTGTTTGGGAGCCTTCTTTGATCAATATTGGCAATTTCGTTGGCTTCTGGATGATAAACTCTTTACATCGTTTCTTTTTCTTACAATGGTTTACCTTAACCTACTTTTGCTGGTTGGATACTTGGATATGCCCCCTGACATTCTTCATTAGAAAGAACTCGATCATGTTTTATTATTTATGTTCCTCTTGCCTCATTTTATATCATTTTCCAGGAAAAGACAGGGGGAAAAGTCATTTACAGAAGGGGTGGTGTGTTGTACCTTTTTAGAGGTAGAAACTACAACTATAAAACACACCCGCGTTTTCCTCTGATGTTGTGGAAACCCATTCCTCCAGTATATCCTAGGCTGATTCGGCGAATTCCAGAAGGTCTAACACTAGGAGAAGCAACTGAAATGCGTCAAAAGGGAAGGAACTTGATTCCCATATGCAAGCTAGGTACCTTTTTAAGGATGTTTATTGCAGTTTATCAATGAAGAAAAAAGATTATTCTTTTCTTCTTGCAAACTGGCATTCTGACTGTCTTTTTTTGATACACGTATACTTTATTTTTTTTGATAAAAATACACGTATACTTTTTATTAAAAAACAAAAATACATTGGCTCTCTTTCCTTGTTACAGGAAAAAATGGTGTTTACTCTGACCTAGTAAACAATGTCAGAGAGGCATTTGAAGAGTGTGAACTAGTGCGTATAAACTGTCAAGGACTAAATAAAAGCGACTATCGAAGGATTGGAGCAAAACTAAGGGTATACCGATTTCGTCTCATTTTGGTATCTAATATTGAAGGGCATGGGGACTGAGATGATTTTTTCCTTTTTCTTCCCTTGTTTTGGTTTTTTTTTTTTTTTTTTTTTTTTAATGTAATAGGATTGACAAGTGTTATTATTATTTTTATTGTAACATCTTTTTTGCACATATGTTCTTTGACTGTAGGATCTTGTTCCATGCACACTGCTTTCGTTTGAAAATGAGCACATACTTATGTGGAGAGGAAAAAATTGGAAGTGTTCTTTACCAGATCTCAGAGATGTAAACAATGGAGCCAATGAAGTTGATGTTAACAACGAAAATTACAAAACGCTTCCGTCAGCAGCCCAAGAACTCTCAGCGCCGTGTCTACAGAAGAATTTGGTAGAGCATGCAAGTAATTTGTCGCATGACACTAGCATTTCCACTAGTTCAAGTGATGTGACTTTGGATAAGGTTGAGGTGCCATATCCGACAGAAAATAGCAAGCAATCTGTGTCTGTGGTTATTGATTATAATCTACTTACGAGAACCCATGAAGCTGAAACCACAAACAATGTCACAGGCTCCTATGGTGAGCCAGAACCTTGCGAGAGCACCAGTCCAAGTATGACCATGTCAGGTTATGATAGCCGTGCTGAATACCCCTATGAAGCTATGAGAGGTAGTCATGAAACTGAGGATAGAATGGATAGCAAAAGCTGCAGTGATGGTCCTTCTGCTTCAATTTCAGGATCCGACGAGATACTAGGAGCTAGTGATAATTATATCAATGGCATGGTAGATCCTCATGCTGATAAGTTGCTTGATGGTTCAGAGGCAGCAGATGTGAGTCGGCCACCAATCTCAGCTGCACCTTGTACGAAAGAAATTTTATTACTGTTGGAACAAGCTATTGAGAAAGGCAGTGCACTTGTTTTAGGTGAAGCTTCTTTGGATGCTGACAATATTTATCAAACGACAGTTGCCTTTACCAAATCAGCTCCACCCGGACCTGTTTTTAGGAAACATAGAGAGGTCGTGGTTCCAAAAAGTGACAAGAATGTCAAGAAAGAAGGTTCGACTTTGGAGACAAAAGAAACTAACACTGTTCCCATCAAAGGTAAAAGGGTGAAGAGTTCTAAAATTCCAAGAAAGAAAGAAAACTTTGATCAAATTCTGAATGTTGTACCACAAGGAACATTAGGAGTAGATGAACTTGCCAAACTTTTAACATGATCCTGGCTGGTATTATCATAAGTACTGACAACGTCATACTTAGTGTATTTGTCAATACTTAACAATAAATTGATTTTGTTTTATTCTTCTATCACTGTCTTTTGCATCATTTTTGTTACATTGCATAGTATTGTTCCTACATTATCTTAATATAGTTTTCCACTTCTACTGTTACTTAACTTCGGACCTCCTCATGGCTCTAAATGGTCTTTGTAGCAGGGAATTCCCGTTGATGAGGAAGAGATTCAATACATACTACGACTTCGTGCAAAGTTTTAAAATTCAGCAAAAATTTAGGAAACCATAGATTAGAAAAGAGGTGTTTGAAACTAAATAATAGGATACGGTTGTTAGATTGAAAGAGGATTAAAGATTTAAAAAAGAACTAATAACAACATTTGTCATTCTTTAAAGGAGAGTATGTAAGAAGGAATTGTCACCTGCAAGTAAAAATACTTAAATTTAATAGATGGGGGTGGATAAAGTAACAATATTTAAAAGAAATGGTATAATCCATTTATTTTTGATAATGCAAGCATGAAACAATTGACCCAAAGAATTAAAACCTAAACTTGTTCAATCTATTTTGTTGAGACTTCTAAACAGCTGCTGTCTTCCTTTTTGATATGTCTTGGTCTTGGCCCTTCCTCTATGTTACAATTTTCTTCCAGAACCAATGGTTTTCAAAAAGAAGATAAATCTCCTCTATGGGAACTTTCTTTGTTTCCGGCAAGAGGAGGAGTACAAAGAAACTCATGATGACAATTAAGCCAGCAAACAGCAAGAAGATTCCATATCTGAGATGGCAAAGTGACATGAGGAACAATTGTGCCACAAGTGCAGTGAAGATCATGTTGACACATACCACAACACTCTGTGCAGATGATCTTATCTCTAATGGGAAGAGTTCACTAGGAACTAACCACCCTAAGGGACCCCAAGATCTTCCATATGCCAAAACAAATAGGAAAATCACTATAACAAGAAAGACACTGATGCTTTTGGGAAGTTCTTTGCCATGTCCAAACTCCTTAGCCAAAGCCACAGCTACAGCAATCTGCAAATCAATCAAATAGTCCAAAATAAGCAATTATATAAGCAGTGGTTAGCATAGCATTTGTTCCATGAAACTCAAGGACAATAGCATAAACAAGCACTTACCATGTAGATTATCATTTCAAAACCAGCTTCCAAAAAGAATGCTCTTCTACCAAACTTGTCAACCAAAAACATTGAGATCACTGTGGCAACAAGGAGAGCTCCATTGGTGATAAAAGATGAAAAGAGTGCTGCATTAGCACCAAACCCCAAACTCTGGAAAATGACAGGAGCATAGAAGAGGATGGAGTTATTGCCAGTTAATTGCTGGAATGCTGGGATCCCCAATGCACCTATTATTAGTTGGGGCCTGTACTTCCTCTTGAAGAGTGTCCTAAATGGGTCCTTGACTGCTTGTGCTTCTTCACTGGCATCAAGAAGATCTTGATATTCGGCTTCAACATTCTTGGTACCTCTAACTCTCTCCAAAACTTTTCTTGCTTCATCCAATCTTCCTTGTTCCACAAGGCTGTTAGGTGTCTCAGCACATAAGATACCTCCAATCAACATTAGAGTAGCTGGAACAGCTGCCAAACCCAGTGATATCCTCCATCCATGAGGATGGATTTTGTCAGTAAAATAATTCACCAGGTTTGCAATTAAGATTCCAGCACAGGTTGTGAACTGAAACAGTTGGTTCACTGCTCCTCGATTCTTTGCTGGAGCCATTTCTGAAAGATACAAAGGAACGGCCTGCACAATTGGACAAGGCAGTAAGTAAAAATACAGCAAAACTTTTCTACATGTTCTTTATGGTTTTATTAATTATTATTATATTATCTGTGTTACAAATTACAATGTGACTGTGTTAATGCTAGTTATGACAGAACAATGCATCATAAGATACATATAGCCGATTGAGAAATGAGAAAAAGGCTTTTGTTTGATACACAAATGCAAGGTGCACATCATCTTATACCATAGTAAGTTGCGCATGTAGGTAGCATTATTCATAAGAAAATATATAACAAGATTTTTCTTGTTCTGTATAGTTTTATTAATTATTATCATGTCTTACACTTAGTTAGTAGTTTGGAGCAATTCGCTTGATTGCCAAACCCAACGCCTAGGACCTCGCCAAGGATTAGCATTGCAATGCAGCATGATTTTTCTATGTTGTATATAGTTTTATTAATTATTATTATTATGGCATCTTGGTATTACAATGTGAATGTGCTAATGCCAGTTATGACAGAACAATGTGTTGTTTGATTCTACTAGTTATGTCATGTTTGTAATTTGGAGCATTTGACTTACTTGGTTGCCAAAGCCAATGCCTCCACCAAGAAGGATACGACCAATGATTAGCATTGGAATGTTCTGGGCACCTGCATTGAGGGCTGCACCAGCCAGGAAGCTAAGGGCTCCCACTATGATACTGGCCTTTCTCCCCTTGCTTCTTGTTAAGTATGAAGCAAAAAATGTCATAACCAGTGCTGAGAAATAAAGAGATGATGTAAACAGTGTCAGCACTTGGTTGTCATATTTACAGTAATCCGTTTCGTTCAGATGCATGTGTTTCCTTCTGTACACGTCTGGGAAGAATTCCTTCAGGAAATCATCCATTGATGTCACCCCACCTGAAAAAAGACCAAGAAAAGTTAACATCTAATGATATTTTGCATAGTAATATGAATATCATTCGTGAATTGGGTTAGTCATTATTATAAGATAAGGTCTAAAACTATATTGACTGTGCTGGTAAAAACATTGTAGGTGAAATATTCTAGAGAAATGTTTTGACACGTATGAATGTATTTGCTTATGAAAAATCGACTGCATTAGAAAAATACATTAAATATTTTTCACAATTTCACAAGTTTATAATTGATAATGGTAATGATATCCAACAAAGATGGGAAGGGAGGAAAGTATCTACAATATGTCACCCTGCAAAGGACTTTGTTAATTTCTAATTTTAAAATAAAGAAAAGCCAATAAATTTGTTACATTCCATGCGGGTATCATGAACCCAATGAAGTACAAAATTCCAGGCGAGATTCCCGGCAAAGTTCTCTAATCAGATTGGAAAATGCACAATTTGTTTGGAATATCCCATAACCAACCAAAAATTTATGGATAAGTTTTTTTTTTTAAATAAAATTATAAAATTATTTTATAATTTTTTACTTCAATTCTTAATCTCATACCAAACATACTAGAAAAGATAAAATGAAATAACAACCATTAAGAAAAATAATGATTAAGGTTTTGATAAAATATAACAACCAAATTCTAAAAGTAATCACTCCACTGAAAACATAAAAAACGCCATTTGTTCCCTTTTATCTTCTTATTACGTCTGCAGTTCTCAGCTTTTTTCCCATTCTCTAAAAAGGTTAACATTCCATGTGAACCTCCAAATATTTAATTAAGCACTGACAATCGACAAACATTAAGAATCATGAACCTCCAAATATTATATGCTAATGACTACAGAGCATTTTAAAGGTGTTGTTTAAGAAATTTTAAAAAGTAATTTTTCATAGAAAGTGAAGCAATTGATATATTTGAGGATGAATATATGTAATTGTTCAATGAATAAGTTATTTCAATTCTTTATACGATATCCTTAGAACACTCGTCTGCGCCTATATTAAAAATGGTGGTGTGTCAACTATCATTTCCGCTATAATAATTACTAAAGACCTCTTCAACAACGACGGCCAAGACAATATTATTAATTTGGTACAGTTTTTTTTTTAATGAGAGACCTCGTAAATGTCAAAGACAAAAAGTAAGAGAATGTTACAAATTGAGGCAGGGTGTGCAACTAGCTGCTGAGTTAATCTGAAATGACTGTGAAATCAAAATGGACATAACTGAATCATAGGGAAGTAACACAAAACTGAATCTGATACTGTCATACAACAATTCAAGCATGCCATGTGTGAATAAAAAATCAGAGAAAAATCATGGAAATGAAAGCGACCCAGATCAAAAAAAGAGTAATTGAAGGAGAATCTGACCTGAAACACCAAGATCATAGCCAAAAAGAGAACCACCAAGAGCTCCAACGATGCAGGTAAAGGCAAGATAAAAAGTGAACTTGTGCTCATAAAGGTGAGCCCTTTTGCCTGGCCCTCCATCTGTTACACCTCCACCAGCCATTCCTTCAGCCCTTTGGTCCCTTTCTATGCAGAGAGTTACACCAACCACTACACAATTTCAGTTCAGAGGTAGGTACTTATATATATAGTGTGAGTCAACGTCCCTAAGGGCCACGTCTCATAAAATAATATCCATATCCCATTTTTTATTTTTTACTTAAAAAATTGTCAGTATTTTTAAAATCAAATTTTGATTTGGCACCTAAAAAAATTCAAATTTTGATCCAACAGTTGAACTTGAAAAAAAAAAAAACCATTGGATAGGGTTGGTTATAAGGATCAAATGATGTTAGCTATTAGGGGTTAAATTTCTGAGTCAGTTTTGGAAAAATTAAAATTTAAAAGATAAAAATGTGATATCCAGCTAAGATAGGAGGAGCAAATGAAAGAGGTGATGATTTTGAATTTTGATTTTTGATCCAATCCTATATGAACGGATAAATGGATAATCGCAAATGACAAATAAAGAATTGGGTTTAAGTTTTTTTTTTTTTTTTTTGACGTAAGAATTGGGTTTAAGCTACTCAAACAGAAAGATAGTAACAGCTCCAACTTGCAACTATTTTGTGTAATACTAAAGAGCGATGAGTACGACGTGGATCGTTGAATTGTGGATAGAGACAGAGAAAGTAGTAGGATCTGACTTAGGCTTTGCTAATGTTTAATCTTATCTTTTCTTAAATAAGAATAAGAAAGTGGTTTTCCAACAAATATCATATTTAATATGAGTATTTTTTTTTTTTGGGTAAGAATTTATTTTGAGTATTTAATTAAATATTGTTATATACTATATATAATATTAAAATAAAGTAAAATATCAATTAATATCTGATTTTAAAGATTCAATCATTGCTCTTGTGTATGGAGAAAACAAGGTTGAAAAGGGAGAATCCATCTTATGTGCTCAACAGGTTTATCGAAGGAGATTATAACGATGGTTACAAAAAAAAAAAAAAAAAACACGTTGTTTTTTAAATAATCGGCTTATGCCAATATGTCAAAGAATACACCTTTTCGTCTAATATAACGGCTACATTTTTCAACTGGAAGCACATGCATTGTTTTGCTTACTAATTGCTTTGAAAGTCTTTTGTATATTATCCATAGAAGTCAAGTGTAGTCTTACAATTTGAAGTGTTAAAAGAAAAAATGATCTATCCCTATTTAAGTTTACTTAGTTTCAATTTTACTCATAAACTTGTTTGGTTAAAATTTTGGAGACCGCAACAGCAATTTCAACAATAAATATGTTTATTTGTTTTCAAAAATGAATTCAGTAAAATCAATCTTGTAGTTGGTAGATTCACCAAAAAAAATCTTGTAGTTGATAGAATTGATTTTAAGAAAAGTAAAAATATCTAGTTTTAACTGTTGAGCAAAATTGATTTAGATGTATGATCCTCGAAATTCCTTATATTTACATCTTAAAAGTAATTTTACTTTATCATTCAAATAAAATCAATTTTTTTAATCTAGATTCTTTTAACATCAATTCTTTCAAAATCAATTTTATCAAAATCTAAAACAAATGATCCTTGGTTTCTAGTCTTTTTTTTTTTTTTTTTTGAAATCAGTTTCAAGTAAAAAAAATTCAATGTCATAATATGAAATTAAAATAGAATAGATGTCTAATAAATATGGAATAATTTTCATATTTTTTTTCTTAAAATAAAAAAACTAAAAATTTATTTTTGCACGAGAGTTTGGCTTCATGTGATACATCTAGAAGGAAATGGCGAAATGCCAAAAATGTTTGCACTGGTATCCTTGAAGAAGGGGTAGATTCATCTCTGGCAGTGGCCAGTGGATATCCTCCCCGAAATCTTTTTAGTAGCTGCGCGATTTGATGCCTTTAATTGTAGTTCTTTTTTAGAATTGCAATAAAGTTGCTGATTCTTTAGCCAATTATGCAAACTTGCAAAGCTATGTGAGCTTGAGAGTTGAGATGGAAGAACCAAGTTGTTTGTCCCAGCTCCGAATTTTTTGTGCTGGTTTGGAATGAAATTTGACGTTGAGCTCAAAAAATAAATTTTTTTTATGAATCTTTAATATTCATTCATTTTTTTTCCTATCATGTTATATAGACGAAATATCAAACGACTTTATCAATGACTAATCTCTATCGAGGAATTTGGTTGACTATCTTTAGTGGGATCTCCCCTCCCAAGTCCCAATCATGTTTTTCTATCCATAGAGCTCAAATTCGAGACCTTACTTAAGGGATACGAGCTCAGTTTCACTCGGACCAACGTATTATTGATCTTTAATCATTCTATTGAAGTGTTTATTAATAAGCCGGAAGAAACAAAAGAAAGATGGGCAATTAATTATATAATATAATTGACTTATTTATTTTAAAATACTTTTTAGTAAAATTAAATTCACTAAATTTTTTACTCCCTCCGGTCCTTAATATAATAAACAAATGAGTACTTTTTTTGGTCCAAAATAAAAGAAACATGTATCAATTTTCACATATATTAAATGCTCATTTTCAATATTACCCTCATTTATAATAAGATTTATATTTACGAGATATATCAACTTTCCATACAAGTGAGTTTGTTCATTAATATTTAGAAGGGATATTTTTGAAAATTTATATGAATATTAATTACAATCAGCACATTTCAATGCATTTTCTTAGTCAATATGTTTTTGAGTTTTGTTTCTTATATTAAGGACCGGAGGGAGTATCTTTTAAAAAGAGCTAGTAAATTAAAGTGTTGCACACCGTTAAACCAAATCTTTATCTATAATAAATAATGATACAATTCTCATAAATTCATTTAATACTTGTTATTTTTAGGCGAATGCTAATGAACGTTCTAAGGATATTATTATTTAATAAGTCTAAAAAGAAACTTCCTCCGGTCGAATATATAAACAAAAATGTCTTAAGGTTTTTGGTCCAATATGTAAGTAAATTTTGTCTTCCAATAACTCATTTAATAACATTATTTCCAAAATATCCTTCATTTAATACAAATTCCAATGACTCATTGAATAAAGATTAAAGTTTTAGATGAAGAGTAATTTATGTAACAAACCTAATTTTTTAAAGATTCAATGAGATTAATTAACCACCTTAATATGTGTGCTCCATTAATTTTTTACTTATAATATGGATCGGAGGGAATAAGTCTTTATGGGAAATTGTGTATTCAATGCATTGAGAAGATATATACTTTGATTTTCAATTAATAATTTCTTTATTTAAAATCCGTAAACAATACCCTTATAACACTTATTAGCAACATCTTATTTTTTTAATTTACTTGTCAGTTAACCCTTTAAAAATAAAGGTGATCAATCACTCATCATAGACAGTTAGACACTTCACATGGATCCCAGATTATAATGGCAACGGGCATAACGGATTAAGTTGTCGCACTGCACGATCATGAATGTCTTTGATAATTATTTAATTCTTATTTAATTATAGAGTTTAATTTCTATCTACTATCATATTAAATGATTTTTACACTAACATTTAATAATATCTTGACAATTTAACATTATTAATATTATTATTATAATTTTTCTCTCTTAGTTATTAAAAAAAAATACACATGTCAAAATGTTAGTAACTAGATTGATGGACCCGTGCCATGCACGAGAAATATACTATTTTTTAATAATTTAATTTTTAAATATATTATTGTTAAATTCATGTTTTGTAGTTTAATTTTTTTTTTGTGGGAAATTATATATCAAAAATATTAAAAATTATTTGATGTGAATCGTCGATCGCAAATTGTAACAGATACTAACTTAATAATTATAATGGACATTACAATACAGATAATAAAACTTAAGTGTAAATAGTAAATATATATTGTCTCCTACAACATAATATTTGAATATAGGCATTAAAGTTTTATTGTGAATTTTTTTTTAAAGCAAAATTATAAGTTAACACTAACGATTTCTTATAACACAAAATTATAGTAATGTCAGTATAAAACATTTTATACTAACAGTATATATCACTTTAATCCTTAATTATAATGTATTTTTAGTTAAAAAATTTACATTATTAATCCAATTTATATTATCACAAGAATGTTTGACTATTATAATAATAATTATTTTAAAAATTATACATGAAATAAAATATAAATGATTGACAAATAAAAAAATTCATATTGATAATGTATCAAAATTAAATTGTTATTGATATCATTCTTATAATTATTATTATTAAATATAATTAAAGCGTTGGTGTTTGGTATAATTATGGCTGAGTTGCGAAAGGTTGGCATTCATGTGTACATCTAATCTAATAAAAATAAATAAAAAGCAAGTATATCGTCATCAGCTGTGTTATTTTGACAGCAAGCACCGGACAATTATGGGACAACTTGTACCGTAGTACTACTGTAGTGTTATAATAATGCAGTTTTTTTTTAATTACAAATTTGGACTTTTTTTATAAAAGAAATAAAAATTTATTTCTAAAAAAATCCATTAATCAGATAATGAATTGAATTACCCAGATATTTGTACCTGATTAACCAGATATTTGCACATACTTAACCAAAATTTTATTTCTCAAAAAAAGCCATTAACCAGATAATGAACTGAATTAACCAGATATTTGTACATGATTAACCAGATATTTGCACATACTTAACCAAAATTTTATTTCTCAAAAAAACTATTAACCAGATAATGAACTGAATTAACAAGATATTTGTACCTGATTAACCAGATATTTTCACATACTTAACCAAAAATTTTATTTCTCAAAAACACCCATTAACCAGATAATGAACTCAATTAACCAGATATTTGCATATACTTAACCAAAATTTTATTTATAAAAAAAACCCATTAACCAGATAATGAACTGAATTAATCATATATTTGTACCTAATTAACCAGATATTTACATATACTTAACCAAAAATTTTATTTATGAAAAAAAACCCATTAACCAGATAATGAACTGAATTAACCAGATATTTGTACATACTTAACAAAAAAAATTATTTTTTTCAAAAGAAAGTCAAAATTTGAAAGGAAAAAAAAGTCAAAAATTGTTTAAAAAAAAAAATTGCTACAGTGCAGTGCTATAGTAGCGCTGCACTGTTCAACTATACGGGTTGTCAGGGACGGACCCAAAAATTCTGGCTAGTAGGGGCGAGATCATACACTATAAATACCTTTATAAATAAATATAAATAGATAAACAATAAATAAGGACATCATTATCATTAAGCCAAAAATTGGAGATTACAAAAACTATATCATTGTATACCAAAAAAAATAGTAGTTAATCAGCTTTCACAAACTATAGCTGCTCTCTACGTGTCTTCATATTTTGAAATTGTTGTATGATTTTTTCATCTTCAACACTATCAAAAATATCCCTTTCTATGTATGTGACTAAACAATCATTCAATAACTCATCTCCCATACGATTGCGCACTTCATTCTTCACAAGTTTCATTGCAGAGAAACTCCTTTCAACTGTTGCAGTGGCCACAGGCAAAATCAAAGCTAACTTCACAAGTAAATATACCATTGGATATGCAATATGCTTTCTAGTTTTCACCAACATTTCTGAAAGATCACTAATCCCATTCAAATTAGAAAATTGTTCACTAGAACGAACATCCATGATATAATTTTCAAGTTGGCTATCAAGCCCCATAAGCTCCATCGAGGAAAATTCTGATGGATAAAGTCGAGCCAAACAAATCAACTTCTTCTTGTCAAATGCAAAAAATGAATCTCTTGGATTTAAGCTTGCCACACAAATAAGCAAATCAGTGCTCACCTCTGTAAATCTATTATTAAGCTCTTGAAGTTGCCTGTCAATCACCTGATAAAATACCTCAACTTGAAAGTGATGCAAGTTTGAAACCTTTTCAGGTTTACGTCTTGATCTTCCCTGTGCCATGAATGAATCATCCATATTAGGAATCACAATATTTTTCTTCTCACAAAACAATGATGCTTCATTGAGTAATATATTTGATTTTTGAAGAAGACTCATCCAAGCCTCCAAGCGAGTGAGTGAGCGACCAGCCCTACAAGAGTCTGAGAGATGGAAATAGGAATAGGAAGAGGCAAAGAGCAAGAGACAAAAAAAGGTTGTACCGTGGTAAATGATAATTGGCCATAAAACAAAAGGTTTCAAAAGGCATTTATTGACTTCAGACTTCTTGTACGGTAGTGTTGGCCTTTCTACCATATTTTCATTACTTCTAATTTAATTTATAATTTTTGTAGTGTAAAATAAAAGTGTTATGTAGAGTAGAATTATAACACAATAAGGAAACATTTTGTAGTGTTATGTGAAGTAGGATTGTAGGATAGTGAGGGCAATATTTATTTTTTAGTGGGGGCAAAAAAAAAATTATTTTATAGGTAATAAAAAAAAAAAAATTGGTGGGGGTAGCTGCCCCCATACCAATACACGTGGGTCCGTCCCTGCGGGTTGTCCCGTATAGTTGTCAAACCCAGTGTCAAAAAAAAATTTATGTATCGTCATACTGCCATAGTCAACAACCATCATTTACCCACTATTTTTTTCCATAGAAAATAGGAAGTGAGAAGTAGGGAGGATGGAATTGGATGAGAAAATGAACTTTTTGTGTGTGTTTATTTAAGGGAAGAAGGTAAGGAGGAGAGAAAATTTTACTTGAGAACTCGCAAAAATAAAACCCTTCATGTCTACTAATGTTATTTCTTCATCCTCTTAATATTATCCATGTTTCTCAAACACAAAGCTTTCTTAAATATTTTATTCAAATTGTAAAAATATCATTATATGTTATGCACATTTTGTTTCTTTTCACTTTTCTCTCTACTTCTTTCTTTCTTTCTTTCTTTCAATCCAAACAACAACAAAAACTTTTCATTTTCTCTCCTCCCCTACTTTTTTTTTTTTTTATAAGCTTCTCCCCTACTTGTTTATATCGTAACTTCGTAACTTCGTTCCTCCTTACTTCATCCCACATCCAAATAATTTGAATAGTTTTGATAATTTGGATAATGTCTGTATATAGTTTGGATAATGTTTCTTTAAAATAATTTTGCCTTTCTAGTGAACAAATAAGAGTGTAGGGAAATATCAAAGAACATGACTAACAACATTTTTTTTGTTTTTGCAAAAAACCATTGGCCACTTTCATTCGAATGTCGGGTCGAGTATGAACAAACCTAGAACGACGTGAGTTAATCCTTAATTATTGTTCCACCAATGGGCATTGCTTTTATTGTGTTTGTTTCCACGACCATATACTCATGGACACGTTTCTACCTTTCAAAAGCAACTATTAGTTGCTTCTCAAACCCACGTCCACTGGATTTTGGACGTGGGTCCAAACACCTACTTTTAGAGTGTTTGGATATGAGGTTGTAATTCCAAGAAGCACTTCCACATGAAGCTAGTTTTGCCTTTCCAAAAGTGATTTTGACCAAACTCACCTAGTTTCCAAACATGCATTTTATCTTTTAGCTCGATAGAGATGCTCGGGACTCGGGTCATGATCCAAGACCAAGAAGTAAATTAATTTCAGCATATATAATCAAAGCCCAACTCTAGGCCTTGTTTGGTAGCACTTCTCAATAATACATTTGCTTTGTTCATATTATATATATGTTCGGTATCCAAGTAGAGAATGAGAGAGACATAAACGTGTAACAACATTTTTCATCTAAAATATTTGCATGAAAATGTAAGACATAAACGTGTAACATTGTTCATGTTAACATGTTTATGATTACAAAAAGAAAAAATAAAAGAATTTATGTCCATCCACTTCCCTGTTTGAATTTATAGACATCTTATGCTTGCCCATTTTCTCTCTCTTGAGTTCCATCACCTACTATTCTCTTCCAGAACCAATGCTTCTCAAACAGAAGATAAATCTCCTCAATAGGAACTTGCTTGGTTTCAGGCAAGAGGAAGAAAACAAAGCAGCTCATGACAAGAATCAAGCCACCAAATAGCAAGAAGATGCCATATCTAAGATGGCAAAGTGACAAGAGGAACAATTGTGCCACAAGTGCAGTGAAGATCATGTTAACACACACAACAACACTCTGTGCAGCTGACCTTATCTCTAATGGAAAGAGTTCACTAGGAACCAACCATCCAAGGGGACCCCAAGATCTTCCATATGCCAACACAAACAAGAAAATCACTATAACCAAGAAGATACTGACACCAAATGATAGTTGTTTGCCGCCTCCAAATGCAACAGCTAAAACAATTGCAGTAGCAACCTGTGTAGATCAAAATGGTCCAATTAGCAATAAAAGAAATAAAAAAATGTAATGGTTTCTAATGCATATAAGAAACTCCTGCATAAGTTTGGTGCACTAGCCAATCACATTGTTAGTTATGGTAGAATAGAGGATAATTAACTATTGATTAATTATAATAATCATGGATTAATTAATAATGTGGTTGATTGATCCAGTGCACTCAACTTTGCATGATCCAAGTTTTTTATGTATGAATGAATATCTATCACTTGAATATTTGTTAAGGACAAGAGGTGCTATGAAAGCATAGTTACCATGCAGCAAAACATTTGAGCTCCAGCATCCAAAAAGAAAGCTCTCCTGCCAAACTTGTCAACCAAACCCATTGAGATCAATGTAGCAATAACAAGTGCTACATTAGTAATGACAGATGAATATAGAGATGCCTCAGAGCCAAATCCTACAGTCTGGAAAATGACAGGAGCATAGAAGAGGATGGAGTTATTGCCAGTCAGCTGTTGGAATGCAGGAATAGCAATTGCCCCAATTATGAACTGGGGTCTGTTCCTTTTTAAGAGAAGGTTCTTAAATGGATTCTTGATGCCCTGTGCTTCTCTGCTGGCCTCAACAAGGTCTTCAAACTCAGCATCAACATTGGGGGTACCCCTAACTCTCTCCAATACCCTTCTTGCCTCTTCCATTTTACCTTGTTCCACAAGACTGTTTGGTGTCTCAGGACACAACAAACCACCAAAAAACATAACAATTGCTGGAACTACAGCTAAACCAAGTGATAATCTCCATCCCCATGGATGAATTTTTTCAGTACCATAATTTATAAGGCTAGCAATCAAGATTCCCAGGCAAGTTGTTAATTGAAAGAGTTGGTTCACTGCTCCTCTGACTTTTGCAGGAGCCATTTCTGACAGATACAAGGGAACGGCCTATAACAAAAAGTATTCACAATAAGTAAGAACCTTTTCAACTTTCATGCAAAAACACACCATTTATCATTTTGGAGCATTGAAGAAGTAATTCTTAATTAGGCACAATCAAGCTTTTAAATAAACATCTGAAACCGCAATCAGAGTCGCAACATTTTGGTTTTGGAGGTCTTTAAAACCGAAACGCGACTGCAATTGCAGCCACATTTCCCTGCAATTGAGGTAAATGCAACGCGATCGCAACCGCAATTTAAAACCTTGGGCACAATATACCATAGGAACTCAAATAATTATTCAACCATAATTTAAAATTGCACCAATCTTTGATGATGCTTTGTCATCACATGTTCAATAATAATAATGTGAGTTCCTAAGGGATGATAATAATATGGCTAAGTAAGAATCTGTCAGCATTGAACTTACTTGGTTACCAAATCCAATGCCTACACCGAGAAGGATACGGCCAATGATCAACATTGCAATGTTGACGGCAGCAGCATTGAGGACAGCTCCTGCAAAGAAGCTTACAGAACCAAATATGATACTGGCTCTCCTGCCTTTGTTTTTTGTTAGACTGGAGGCACCAAATGTAGACACCAGGGCCGCAAAGTACAGAGATGAAGTAAAGAGTGTCAACATCTGGTCATCATATTTACAATAATCTGTCTCATTAAGATGTGCATGCTTCCTTTCATACACTTTTGGGAAGAATTGTATGAGGAAATCATCCATGGAAGTAACTCCACCTGATACAAGAATTTAATTTCTAAGGAAATTTTGTAGTGTAAACTAATTTCTATAAAGCTAGAAACAATTTGACATTATTATGTCATAATTTGCTAAGATTCAAAGTGGCTGTTGTCAGGGTCGACCAAAGATTAGGTGAGCCTCAAAGTGAACAAGTAATGGGAGGGAGTCTCATATACGCAAATTTTGTTAGGTATTAGACAATTTTTGTTAATGGGATATGTAGGGGTTGAATGGGGCTGGGGTTCTAAAGCAAGAGATAGTCTGGCCTTACCCTTGTGTTGGCCCTGGCTGTTGGATAAGTTAAAGCAGTAGCAACAACTCAATTATCTAAGAGTCAATAATAATGGCGTCAACTTATTCTATCATCAATTCTAACAAAAAACAAATCAGACTGTTTAGTATTATCCGTGATTGTAATCAACATTGGCCACTTAGAAGTTGCAATGTAATTATATATATTCTCCTTCACATGAAAAAGCTTCCTAGTCTCGATCATATTTTTGAATTTGATCAACATGCATGTTCATAATATTCATATGTCAACGTGAGATGTTATTAACCATGCAAATGATATCATTTTGGAGGAGGACCTCCTCACCTGAAACACCAAGATCATATCCAAAGAGGGAGCCACCAAGAGCACCAACAATGCAAGAAAAGATGAAATAATTAGTGATCTTGTACTCATAAAGATGAGCCCTCTTTAGAGATCCGGCATCAACCAATGCTCCCCCTGCCATCCTTTTTTTTATTTATTTTTTTGTTTGTGTTCTTCTTGTCTCTCTTTTCGTTGATTTCTCAATCAAAAGCTCTCTTTTCCTTGATGCCAACAAAAAGAAGAGACAAAAGAATAAAAAAAAATCCATTTGGTGGAGCTATTTATATAGACTCAATACAATGGTGAAAGCCATAACAAGAAGACATCTACATCCACTTTTAACCATAAACATACTAACAACGTTACGGACAAAGAGTATATAATTAGACAATTGTTTACCATTTTCGCTTAAAAAGCGTTGAGTCAAGAAAGGGAGGGTAGATAACCATTAGCTTGTAATTTGATTTCAATGACAAAAGATAACCATCAGCAAATTTCTTCGATAAGATTAAGAATTTAAGATACAGTTTGTTGATGAGGATTAAAAGATTAACACGAGAAAAAAAACAACAAAAATAGGGATATCGTTAGATATTGTATTTTTATTTTATTTTTTAAATTTTGTTTTTTCTATTTTTGTTTTTTGGATAGAAATTTGTCAGATAAGATACCATGTATAGAAAGAAGGAATAGGCATAACTGCATAAGGATCTTTTCAAAGTAACAGAAGTGACCGCATTTTTGGATGTTAGAATACTTCTAATCACATTCTCCAGCCAAATAATCATTGGTTTTGCGGAAGAAAGAAATAATTTAGCGGCATATTTATTATTATTATTATTATTATTATTATTTTACAAGTAGCGGAATATTTATCTTTAATTTTATATATTATTATATTAATCTATTAAATGATTCAAGTATTTTTATTTTATACATAAAATTTAGATTAAAAAAAGACACGTCCCCTTGTAAGGTGGGAAAACGATTTAAGTACAAATACATTTTTATGTCTTATCCAAGCTAACTTAGATGAGAGATTAGAAGTGTAGACATTGCCCGTTACATTTGATATCATTTTTGCAATACGTGATTTCGAGTGAAGGCTAGAGTTTAGGGGGGAAAGTGTGTTTGGATTTCAGGGTATCATTAAATGGACGTTCCAAAGAACTTTTTAGTTTCATTAATGGGATAGGTTTATATATTTATGAAGATCCCAATATACTTTTCAGTAAATCCTTTCGAAAGATTATCAGTGCTGTTTTGGGGTTGCAACGAAAAGAAAACGAGAATCCCATAGACTTCCCATGTAGCTAGGAATGGTAAATTCCTGGAGGGTAACATTAAAGGAGGAGAGGCTAAAATCAGATAATCAGTTAGAGTTGGGAAATACAAAATGCAACTTACCTCATAGTGAAACTCATATATTCTTTGCAGGAATCAATCACAAAGTGTATTTTGAAAGGTACCAGGGTAAAAAACTAAAAATGACTAAGCACTAGCAGTCACAAAAAAGCATTACTATCAGCCATCTGTGCTTGGGGGGGAGGGAGCGGGGTTGTAAGCAACTATTCATCCTTGATTTTAAAATGCATTGATCACCACTTAAGGGATGCAGTGATATTATTGCATTTAACTGCAATCTTCATTGCAGTGCTGAATCCTGATACAACCTTTTTATTTGCTGTGAAAAAGAAGGAAACTTAACATTTAGCTGCAATCTTGATTGCAGCAATAATACAGCTAAAACAGGGAAACTTAACATGTATACAGGAATAAAAAATGTGAGGAACCTCATTGATGTGCATAAAATTAAAGGTCGATTTCCCAGATTCTCTCAAAAAACTATCAGTAAAGTTGAACTTAGATATTACAACAATCTACCTGTGAGCAGGGGCTGCAGGATTGCCATTTGCAACCGTCCCCAAAACTGCACTGCCCTCAGGATTGGCTTGGTCTTCGTTTGCATGCCGAACAAACTCCTCAGGAGTCATGTGAGAACCATGACATGAACAAACAATCCTAATATGATTAGTGCTGTATCTGTAAGTAACACCAGATATTGTCTTACCATTTGAGCCAGAGCCCGTGGTGGATACCCAAGGTAGGTTTGGGCAGGAACCACTCCCACCAAATTTCACATCTGCAGCAAGACCTGGATTAATAACTGAAAAATCAATCGAGGAGCCTTCTCCTGTTGACTGGTCCGATACATAGTTTGCCCTCAGGTTTGTGCTTCTTCCTTTTGCATCTTCAGCCTGTGAGGAAGAGCCATCTTCAGTGACATGCTGTTTTCCATCGCCTTTAGATCTCTCTAGTGGTCTTCCTTCATATGGCATGGCCTCAAATATATTATTTGAGATTACACGCATGGTAGCTATATCCATACATAACAGCATAATGTCATTTCCAACCAGATTTCCAATAAAAGCTCACGAAAAGACATCCTGATACACAGGGACCTCAAAAATGGTGTTGGCCATCAAAATATACAGAGTTTCTAGTAGCTATTACAAGGATATGTTAAACTGCTGCATGAACAGACTGACGAATGGGGATGTGATCAAATTTTTTACATAAAAAGGCTTCAAGCATTATTTAACATTCCAGTTATCTATTGGTTTTAGAATACCTAAACTTAATTTATCACCTCATGGCTAGGATGTCCATACATAATATAAATATATAATCCAACACAATTGACATACACATACCCTTCATTCATGTAATTTTAGAAGTTCAAGGTATAAAAATCATCAGCAAATTCCTTGGATCCATCCATATCATGATTACCTGCATTTGGTGGACCCTTCCCAGCAAAGGAAGGATGCAGCTGTTGAGGATGAGAGACCAAACCCCATGAGTTATCCTTATCCAACATCGGAAGTTGAACAGAAGGATAGCCAAACATCATTGGTAAGCTCCCGTTGCTCATACGTTGAGCTCCTGAGCATTCACCAGTTGCAGTAGGCATCATGTGCATCGCTCTAGATATCTGAGGGCTTGGTGCACGAATAGGGTTGGACTCTTTAACTGGTGAAGGATAAGTCAAATTCATCATATTTACTTGTTGGACAGAGAAGGAAGCCCCATAAGTCAAATTTGCATTGTTAAAATCTTTTTCTGATGAACCAGTAAACTTTGTCGCCCCATTAGTGGCACTCGAGTCAGCAACTCCGCAAACATCTTTTGGAGCATCAGAAGAAACACCAACTCTCAAGAATTGTTTGGAACCATCACCATGCTGTGAAATAGGCCTCGAGGAGAAGTTCTCAGCTTCAGAATCTGCTACATGTTCATTTTCAGCAGCTGAGCCATCTTCTGTCATAGAAATGCGCGGTGTTCTTGCCCTGTCATGTAAATCAGCATGATGAACATCACTTTCATGCTTCTTTTGATGATTCATCTCATCAAAGGACATTTTTCGTTTATTTCCTGCCTCTAACTGTTTGTCTTCCTCAATTTCAACAGGTTTGTTACTATTTGCAGCCCAAAATCCTCTCTCATTTAAACTCAATGGAGCATTCTCTTCTCTGGACTTTGAAAAGTCACCAAAGAAAATCTCCTCATGTTTTGAGGAATCAGTTCTTCGTGTCCCAGTAACTGAATCTGGTTTCTGCAGACCAGTATCAAATATGCCCTTGAATTCATCAACCATTTTCCCACTTCTACCAACCTCTTCTGCCCTAGCATCAGAGGAGCTACCATTCTTACTCTTGGGTTTGACAGAAGAACCACCACAAGATAGACCCAAGCTTAGCTCAAGCCCATTCTCATCCTCCATATTGTAAATTTGTAATATCTAAGCCTATCAAAACATTTCAGACATAATCTCTTCCCAGCTTGAGTATCATATGCCTCATGGCGCCACCTTCTTACATTGAGTAACAATCTTCAAAAATAGCTGCATTCAGTTTGAAGGCAAATAAGGCAAGCCGTATCAGTTTCAGCTTGCATAATCAATAAAAATAGTAACATAACCATTGTTTTCATTTGTGTTAATGTCAATGGAACCATTGAAGTTTGAACTCATTCCTATGTTTATACTCATGCACAGGTCAGATTCCATTAGCACAAATTTCATGGTTTTGATTTGGATGGCGCGCATGCAGCCACAATGACTGCAATTGTGATACCATTACAGTCAAATCCATCAGAACATAACTATGAAATCAACTACCGATCTAGGAGACAAAACTGAAATAAGGACATGGCAAATACTAAAAGTTATAAGACAAGACGGGTTTAGAATGCAACATATAAAACTAAGATAAGATTAACATAAAAAACACAAATCCTAACTCAAGCACAAGTGTTTAAAATATTCATTACTGCATAGTCACTAGTACAACTCTGAAAGACAAAATTAAAACAGAGATATTCTGAAAAAGTATGAGGAACAGAGAAGTTAAAAACGATTGAAAGATAAAGAGATAGTAAACAAAAGCAAAGACTGTTTGAATCTGAGAAGAGCAGTTAAACAATTGGAGGAGAGAAGAAGATTATCAAACCCTAGATTGAGGTCAAGTTCCTCTTAGTAGCGATCCAAAAGTGACAACTGCTGCGTAATGTTCAATTCAAACAACTAATATTAATATTCCTTTCTTAAAAAATTTCGATTTTGCGCATGTGATTTTCGTGTTGATATTTAGGAGAAATGATACAAGACAATGGAGGGCCGGCCGACGGATTGAAAAAAATATATTCTCATCTAAGATTATATTTTTAAAATTTTTTTCAAGTAATATAGGAGCTAATTTGTCTTTTTTGTTTTTTTTTTTGACATAATAAATATTTTTATAGAAAAATAATTATTAACTTGTTTGGATATAACCATATTAAATGTATTTTTTTATTACAAATTAACAATAAAAGACATTAAAAATTAATTTTTAAGGTAGGGTACAATGACTCGAGTTAATAATATATTAAATTTTATAAGATTAGTTTGATATAAAAAAAAACAGTCTCGTTTGATATTCTCTCTTTTATAAAATCAAATTTTAATAAGAAGTTATTCAAAATAGTTTCATATTTTTTCACATTAATCATTTTTTCTTCTTCAGATTCTCATTATTTCTAGAAGCTGAAGCAAACACATTGAAAATCTTCATAAGTGATTATTTGTTAGAAATAATTATTTTTTCCAAAATAATCTGTAACAAAGAGATTCTAAAATGTGAAATATTTTTTTATTCCAATGAAAAGATTAATTAGAGAGAATGGATTATTATTTTTTTGATGAAAAGAGAATGGATTATTTTATGAGTTTAATTGTCATATACTGCTAGTGTAAAGTTTTTTACACTGTCAACCAATCAGAAATCATGACATAAATGAATTTTAAGGTGGTTAAGATAAAAGTCAAAGATTTTTAACGATTTGTCAATTTCTGATTGATTAACAATATAAAAAATCTTTACGTTATCGGTGCATATCAATTAAATCCTTATTTTATTCTATCCTTGTGCCGAATGCTATCATGCTTTGACATGGAGATTTTATTTCATGGTCATCAATTTAAAGGCCTCCTTCATTTGTCTATAAAAGATTAGGCAACCTTTACATTATTGTATGTTTTTTTGACACAGTTATCTTAGTGTATGTTAAAAAAAGTTTCCCAAATATCAAATTGTTTGTTACATTCATTTATGCATATAGTAGGCACCATTTTGACTTTGGTGCATAAAACACTTGCAATATTCAGAATTTAACTTGAAACTAGACTTGTGGATGTGGTGCTTGATGATGCAAGAGAGGCAATATTTGTAGCAGTGATGAAAACAATTATCAAACCCGTAATATGTTGTAGGAGTGGCAACAACTTGCATCTCAAATGCTAACTAATATGAGTTATGCAATCGAGGGACCTCTATAATGTTAAAGGTTTCGCAAAAATGCACCAGAGACAGCTTCAATGCCCCAAATAAATTGGTCTCCTATTCAAAGAGTGTGGAGATATTCAGGGAAAAAAAAAATTAGTTGAAAGGTGCCACCACGAATAATGCTAAACGCGTTCAACGTTGTCTGGGAATAAATGTGCTCTTTAAGCTACTTAAAAACAAAAATTTAAAAAGCGTTTTTGGGAACACTTATTTTTTATGGTTTCAACTGTTTTGCAGCCAAAAAGCTGAAACATGAAATAAGCAATGTGTTTGGGTACACTGATTATTTTTCTAAAAAGCTTTTTCTTGAATAAAAAAAGTTGTTTTAGAAACAGTTAAGTGAATGGACTGTTTTAGAAAAAGCTGTTTCTGATTATCCCTCCAAATTGGTATCTTTTATTCAATTACTTTATGAGTCACTCTCTTCCATCCTTCTAACGTCTGCGTCAGCCACCAATGATTTATAAACAAAATTTTTCATACCCTTTTTCGTAATTTACTATATAAAAGTAATTATTTTTGTACCATCCAAACGAAATAGATTATCTTAAAATCGCTTTTCAGCAAACATACCCAAACAAAAACAGATTATGATTATAATCGATTATCACAATAATGTTAGAAAATTTTGGGCCACACATGTAATGTTTAAATATGTTAGGGCCATTATTTTAATTAGCCAAAATAAAGTGATCTAATTCAGATAAGGTTTATGGCTAAGGACATAATTGTCACGAAAAATATTGTGTAGATACCTAAAGTCTTATTTCTATTTTTATGATGGGCTAAAATAGAGATAGGAAAAGTCTAAGAGTCTTGACTCTTCATGAAAGGGCATTGACTCATTATAAAAGGTAATGGTCCCCAAGTCATATGCAACCAGTTTTCTTTTCTAACATCCCGTCATTAGAAAGGAGAGGCTCTTTAAGGTTTAAGAGGAATTGTGCATGCTTGACTTGGAAGACCAAGAACCACAAGTTCTCCATCATATTCTCCATGGATTCAGGTACGCTTCCGCTATTGTCTTTCATTCTCTATTCTTGATGATTGAACATAACTTGTCTTGATTTGATGATGATTTTCATCTTTAAGTTTATCCCATAAAGTTTTTCCAACAAGTGGTATCAGAGCCACGAGTTTATGTTGAATCATTAAGAAATAAGTTTTTCAATATTTCTCATGTATTTATTTGGAGAATGTGGTGTAAATTGTTTTCCAAGCAATTCACTATTTTAGAGGCTTCATGTTAGAGTGGAATCTTGTTCTTTGAATGTTTTCAACAAATTAGAAATTTCAGACAAATTCGGTTTTCAATGATAACATTCATTCATGTGCATTATTTAAAATGCTACGTGGTCAAGTTGCATTGGGCTGAAGAATGTACCCTTCAGTTTGTTCCACATTGTTTTTTCTTCTTACGTGGAAATTCATGGTTCAGATGTAAATGTTATGGTTTTATTTACTGAAAAGGTTTATGTTTGCATTAAGTATCAATTCGGCCCTTTGAGTATTTAGTTTCGGGTTCCACTAGAATTTGTGGAATGTTCGTGCAACTAGTGTCTTTAGTTTCAAATATATATTGAATGTTCAGAAATCCAGTGGTGAAGTCGCTGGTGTAATGCAATGAACCATCAGATTCGGGAACATGATTCGATTCCTGTATATTTGAAATTTGCAATTTTTGGAAACGTTAGGTACGTGGATTTAAATTATAAAATTCACTGGTCATGCCCATGTCAGTAGTTTGTTCGGGTGGTTGAAAGCGTGCGCCCTTTCGAAAAGGGACCAGGTTCGAATCCAATAGTTGCGTACCTACTCATTTTTTAAAATCATTTTTTTTTTTGGAGAAATGAGCAAAACGTATCCAGTGGGGATCGAACTCAGTACCTTTAATTCGGATGACAGAACGCTGACCGCTGGACATTTGGTTGATACTGTTATTATTATTCAAAACAATAATATAATAAGGCAATAAATATAAATTCAAATATCTTCCAAATTTAAATTGTTTAACATTTTAAGTTAACCAATTAAAACAAGAAGTCGCCAAAGTGACCTCTCTTGTGTAAATTTCTCATGAGAAATGTTGAATGTAAGTGTGTATGTGTATCCATGCGGGTATCAACCGGCCCAAAGGAAGGTTAATATTTGGCCGGATTACATGCACACCTGTGATGGTAAACATGTGATGATTATAAGGTTGTACATGTGAATGATAAATAAGTCCAAAGAAGGGTTTATTATTTGACATGCATTATTGTCAATGTTTGATCATTACAACAAGAGTACCACTAGCAGTTATTATTACTGTCCAAAGACTTGATATTAATGTTGCACTAGGTATCTTGAGATGGGGTATGCCATTATTTGAATTTATTGATGATTGAATTTTGGTTATGATGTGAGTATATTTATGTTATTTATTTTGTTCTCTCTTCAGCTACCATTGCCACTATATCTGCTAACCTAAATTCGGTTCCGGTCCTTAATGGTACCAACTTTAAGGACTGGAAAGAGAACATCTTGATTGTTCTTGGCTGCATGGATCTTGACCTTGCACTAAGGATGGAGCAACCCTCTTCTCCTACGGACTCAAGTACCTCTGATGAGAGGAAAAATTATGAGAAGTGGGACCGCTCTAATCGCATGAGTCTAATGATCATTAAGCACGGTATTCCAGAGGCATTTAGGGGTGCTACATCCGATAGGATAACAAGTTCCAAAGAATTCCTTGCTGAAATTGAGAAATGCTTTACCAAAAGCGATAAAGCAGAAACAAGCACACTCCTTCAAAGCTTGATTTCTATGAAGTATAATGGCAAAGGAAACATAAGGGAGTACATTATGGAAATGTCTAATATTGCTTCAAAGCTGAAGGATCTAAAGCTCGAGTTGTCTGAGGACTTACTTGTGCATTTGGTTTTGGTTTCTCTTCCTGCACAATTCAGTCAATTTAAGATCAGTTACAACTGTCAGAAGGAGAAATGATCTCTTAACGAGCTCATTTCATATTGTGTGCAAGAGGAAGAGAGGTGAAGCAAGAAAGAATAGAAAGTACTCACTTGGCAAGTACCTCTAATGACAAGGGCAAAAATAAAGCTGCTAATATTGAAGTTGCTAAGGGTCCAACACAGAAGAAGCAAAATGAGGGTGAAGAAAGTTGCTTCTTATGTGGCATGAGTGGACATGACAAGAAGGGATGTACCAAGTATCACGCCTGGCGTGCAAAGAAAGGTATATTCCTTATTTTGGTCTGTTCTAAGGTAAATTTAGCTTCAGTACCAAGAAACACTTGATGGTTAGATTTTGGTGCTACTACTAACATCAGTGTTTCAATACAGAGTTGCCCAAGTTATCGAAGGCCAAATGATGCTGAAAGATGCATTTATGTGGGAGATGGCATGTCGGTAAAAGTATAGGCAAATATGGCATTTTAGGTTGTTGTTAAGTACTAGTTATTATTTGGATTTAATGGATACTTTTAATGCACCGTCGTTTAGACGGAATTTGTTTTTGTTTCTTGGATTGGACAAATTTGGTTACCATTGTTCGTCTGGAAACAATCACTTCAGTTTATCTATTAATTCAAATGTTTTTGGAACTGGTACTATTACGGTGTATGACAATCTATATTTGCATGATATTGTAAGAACCCTTGAATGTGGAATCACATGGTACTAAGTGTAAAGTTAAGAGTGCAAATTCAAGAGCATCAAGTGCCTTGGTTACATCTCTAGAAATAGAGTGGAGTAACTTGTGTCAGATGGAATCCTAGATTCCATTGACTTTAAAGACTTTGATGTCTCTGTTGAATGCATTAAGGACAGCCAGACCAAATAAATAAATTAGGTGCCTAGTCTAACTCATGTATAGGGATTTCCAGCTGAGGTGTGGCCTTATAGGCCAAATGAAAGTTAATTGGAATTCCAAACAGTGAGCAACTACTTTATTGGCTATTCTAAACGATCTAAGGGGCTATAAGTTTTACGATCCCAAATTAACGTCAATTTTTGAGATGGGAACCGTCATGTTCCTTGAGGATATTGAGTTTGGGGGGAGAAATAAGGTTAAAGACTTTGTCTTTGAGGAAGAATCGGTTTCAATTTCAGAATCGATTCATAAAGTTGCTTTTGATGAAGCAAGTTCGGAACCTCTTCAAGACATTGTTGTTCAAACTTCCATTCAAGATGAGTTCGTTGTTCCAGAAGAACAAACTCAAGATCCTCAAGAATCAGTGACTTTGCGACGATCCACTAGAGAAACAAGAAATGTTATTCCGGATGGCTACATAATATTTCTTCAGGAACATGAGGAAAATGATGGTATGATGGAAAATGATCCAATCAATTTCTGTCAAGCCATGCAAGACTCCAACTTGAAAAAATGGATTGAAGTGATGAATTGAGAGTATGAGTCCATACAAGACAATAAGGTTTGGTAACTTGTCCTATTACCATAAGGTGTGAAGCCCATTGGTTGTAAATGGATTTTTATGACCAAAAGGGATTCCAAAGGTAATGTGGAGAGGTATAAGGCTCGTCTTGTAGCCAAGGACTATACTCAAAATAAAGGGATTGACTATAAAGAGGCTTTCTCTCGGGTTTCATCGAAGGACTCTTTTAGGACAATCAGGTCTCTTGTTGCAAATTATGATTTGGAGCTTCATCAGATGGATGTTAAGATGATGTTTCTCAATGGCAACATTGACGAAACAATCTATATGGTGCAGGCGTAAAACTTTGTGTTGGGAGACACAAAGAACATGGTTTGCAAATTGACAGAATCCATCTGTGGGCTAAAATATAAGTCTCGTCAGTAATGCCACAAGTTCTATCAGGTAATTCTCTCATTCGGTTTTTAAGATGAATGTTGTTAGCAATTGTGTGCAACACAAATTCAGTGGGAGTAAGAATATTTTCCTGTTATTGTATGTTGATGACATACTACTTGGGATTAATAATATAAGCATGTTGCATGAAACCAATAGATTTCTATTGAGAATTTCGAGATGAAATATTTTGGTAACGTCTCCTTTGTATTAGGGATCCAGATACACCGAGACCAATCTTGGAGTACTCTAGGATTGTCACAAAGGAGCTATATAAATAAAGTGCTCAAAAGGTTTGGCATGCAAGACTGCTAATCAGGTGATGTCCTGGTCGCTAAGGGAGACAAATTTAGTCTCAGTCAGTGCCCAAAAGAAATCTTAGGATTCAGGAGATGTAGGAGATTCCTATGCATCAGCTATAGGAAGTATAATGTATGCTCAAGTCCGTATGCATCCGGACATAGCGTACATTGTTAAGTGTTAGGCATATACTTAAGCAATCCAGGAATAAATCGTTAGAAAGCAGCCAAACGGGTTATGGTTTATTCAATAGAGAACAAAGAACTATATGCTCACATAAGGAGAATCAAATCAGGTAGAGATCATTGAGTATTCTGATTCTGATTTGTTGGATGCCAATGTAGTTGGAAATCCACATCAGGTTATATTTATTTATGGTTATGGTTATGGTTATGGTTATGGTTATGGTTATAAGGCATCCAAATTATGGAATATGGCTGCGAAATTTTGTCACTGGGTTTTGAACTTTAGATTTAATGAAAGACCACTACAGTTATTTTGTAACCATAAGTTAGCAGGGACATTAAGTTCCTTATTGATGTGGAAAAAGAGTTCAGAGTGAGAGATATCTATAAAGCATATTGGGACAAACTCCATGGTTGCGGATCCGCTCACTAAAGTTTATCACCCAAGGTCTTTCACGAGCATAGTGCTTGAATGGGTGTTGTATCACTGGATGATACATTGTCCAGTGGGAGTTTGTATTTGGATGCTTTTTTATGGAAGATATATTTTATGATTATTTTCTGCAGAATACAGTTTTGGTTTGGTTTTCACTCTGAGGTTATTTTGATCTCATTAAAGAATAAAGCAGGACCAGTTGAAAATCAACATGTACAGATCACCTTCATGTGATTTTCATGCTACATATTTCATGATTAATCTATGTCATTTGGTTGTGTTAATATTAGTGATCATTGATGGGTTTAGTTATGATTGATATAACGAAAGCCGCTTTGGTCCTATATATTGATATAACTAATGGACGAGATAGTGATATGTCCAAGGTTTATAATGGCAAATTTTGAGCTCATTAAGTCTAGCACATTTTGTCAGGATATATATGTGACCAGTGGGAGATTGTTAGAAAATTTTGGGTCACACATGTAATGTTTAAATGTGTTAGGGCCATTATTTTAATTAGCCAAAATAAAGTGATCTAATTCAGATAAGGTTTATGGCTAAGGACATAATTGTCACGAAAAATATTGTGTAGATACCTAAAGTCTTATTTCTATTTTTATGATGGGCTAAAATAGAGATAGGAAAAGTCTAAGAGTCTTGACTCTTCATGAAAGGGCATGGACTCATTATAAAAGGTAATGGTCCCCAAGTCATATGCAACCAGTTTTCTTTTCTAACATCCCGTCATTAGAAAGGAGAGGCTCTTTAAGGTTTAAGAGGAATTGTGCATGCTTGACTTGGAAGACCAAGAACCACAAGTTCTCCATCATATTCTCCATGGATTCAGGTACGCTTCCGCTATTGTCTTTCATTCTCTATTCTTGATGATTGAACATAACCTGTCTTGATTTGATGATGATTTTCATCTTTAAGTTTATCCCATAAAGTTTTTCCAACAAATAATCGATTATTTGAAAAAAGATTATCAGCATAATCTTTTTTTTTTTCAGTTTTCCCAAACACACTCTATGATTAAAATTTCTTGACCATCAACCAGTATTTCTAACCTAAAATCATGTCAACCTACAACCATCAACCAGTATCATACTATCATTTACTTCCTTATTGACTTAAAAGGGATAAGTTCTCAGAAAAAACAAACAAAAAAATACAAAAAAAAAAGATTAAAAGGAAAAAGCAGTCGCAAAACAGCATAACTATATCCTTTTGTACTTAGGCTCTATTTGTAACTTGATTTTTGGAAGGAAAGGAAGGTTTATGGAGGTGACATCCTTATTTGGGGGTTGATTAAAAAAAGGAGGGAAAGGTTTTGAAGATTTTTATAAAGCCTCCAAAACCCTTACTTAACCCATTTTCTAGGTTCCCCCAATTTGGGATGTTTTGGAGGAAAACTAACCTAAATTACTAATTTGCCCTTATACATTTTCAAAATTTATACTTTTTTCTGCATTGATATTATTTATAGAATATTAGTTATATTAATTTTCTCAAGTAAGGATAAAATTGTAAAAATATGTCATATATCTTCCATTTCCTTCCCCTCATATAATATATACTCCTAAACAAAGGGGGGTTGGGGGTTTAATGCTCTCCTTCCCATTCCTTCACTCCCCTTTGATTCCCTCCCTTTCGTTTTCCTCATAACTTGCAGACATAGCCTTTAGGTGGAAAACTTTTGAGTGATAAATTGAAAACACATTCTTCTAAACTAGGGTGTTTGAGAAGGATGTTTTGTAGAGTTTCAATTGTTTTTGGAAGGAAAAAAACTGTTTTATGAAAAAATTAATATGATTGATTACCTAGATTATTTTCTAAAAAATCTTTTTTTTCTTTTCATTTCAGCTGTTTTTTAGTAAGCTGTAAGACCCAGTTGTTTTCTAAAAAAAAATTTTCTAACTAACATCTATTCACAACATTCTCCATCGTTAATGTAAAAATGATTATTTTTACATCACCCAAACAAAATAGATTAACTTAAATTTGTTTTTCAACAAACATATCCAAACAAAAACAAATTTTGATAATAATCAATTATTTGAAAATAGATTATCAACATAATCTTTTTTTTTTTTTTTTTTTTTAGCTTTCCCAAATAGACTCTAACCAAATAAAAATGTCTTCACTGTTAATTTGATTTAAAATGCATTGTGACGCTAACTCATTAAATGATATAAAAGCGTGCTTAATTACTAGCAATTATTGCATACAACTGCAATCCTGATTGCAGCCTTGATACAGCTTTTTTTTAGCTGTGAAAATAAAATAAAAACTTGACAACATCCTAGATTGCAGCGTTAACACAATAACAGCTAATACAAGCGAAACATGACAACATGTATACAGAAAAAAATGAGAGGAATCTTGTTGATGTACATAAAATTAAAGCTCGATTCCCAGTATTTTATCATAAAAAACTCTCAGTAAAGTTGAACTTAGATATTACAATAATCTACATGTGAGCAGAGCTTGCAGGATTGCTATTTGCTACTGCCCCCAAAACTGCACTGCCCTCAACATTGGTTTGATCTTCATTTGCATGCCGAACAAACTCCTCAGGAGTCATGTGAGAACCATGACATGCACAAACAATCCTGATTTGATTAGTGCTGTATCTGTAAGTAACACCAGATATTGTCTTCCCATTTGAACCTGAACCTGTGGTGGATACCCAAGGTAGGTTTGGGCAGGAACCACCCCCTCCAAATTTCACATCCGCAGCAAGACCTGGCTTAATAACTGAAAAATCAATTGAGGAGCCTTCTCCTGTTGACAGGTCTGGTACATCTTTTGCCCTCAGGTTTGTGCTGCTTCCTTTCGCATCTTCAGGCTGTGAGGAGGAGCCTTCTTCAGCAACACGCTGTTTTCCATCACCTTTGGATCTTTCTAGCGGTCTTCCTTCATATGGCATGGCCTCAGATATGTTATTTGAGATTACACGCATTGCAGCTATATCCACAAATAACAGCATAACATCATTTCCAACCAGATTTCAGATAAAAGCTCAGTAAAAGAAAAGCTGATACACAGGAACCTTAAAAATGGTATTGGGCATCAAAATATATATAGAGCTTCTTGTAGTTATTACAAGCATATATTAAACTGGTGCATGAACAGACAGACAAAAGGGGATGTGAATAACTTTTTGACCTAAAAGGGCTCCGAGTGTTATTTAACATTCCAGTTATCTATTGGTTTTAGAATAGTTAAACTTAATATATCAACCTCATGGTTAGGATGTCCATACATAATATAAATATATAATCCAAAACATTTGGCATACACAACCCCTTCATTCATGTAATTTTAGAAGTTCAAGCTATAAAGATCATCAGCAAATACCTTTGATATCATAATTACCTGCATTTGATGGACCCTTCCCAACAAAGGAAGGGTGTAGCTGTTGAGGACGAGAGACCAAACCCCATGAGTTATCCTTATCCAACATTGGAAGCTGAAGAGAAGGATAGCCAAACATCACTGGCAAGCTCCCGTTGCTCACATGTAGGGCTCCTGAGCATTCACCAGTTGCAGTGGGCATCACGTGCATCGCTCCAGATATCTGAGGGCTTGGTGCACGAACAGAGTTGGACTCTTTAACTGGTGAAGGGTAAGTCAGATTCATCATATTTACTTGTTGGACAGGGTAGGAAGCACCATAAGTCAAATTAGCATTCTTAAAATCTTTTTCTGATGAACCAGTAAACCTTTTCTCCACATTAGCAGCACTCGACTCAGCAACTCTGCGAACATCTTCTGCAGCATCAAAAGAAGCACCAACTGTCATGAATCGTTTGGAACCATCACCATGCTGTGAGATAGGCCTTGAGGTGGAGTTCTCAGCTTCAGAATCCGCCACATCTTCATTCTCAGCAGCTGAGCCATCTTCTGTTGTAGATATGTGTGGTGTTCTTGCCCTGTCATGTAAATCAGCATGATGAACACCACTTTCATGCTTCTTTTGTTGATTTATCTCATCAAAAGACATTTTTCGTTTATTTCCTGCCTCTAACTGTTTGTCTTCCTCGATTTCAACAGGTTTCTTGTTACTATTTGTAACCCAGAATCCTCTCTCATTCAAACTCAGTGGAACATTCTCTCCTTTGGCCTTTGAAAGGTCACTGAAGAAGTTCTCCTCATGTTTTGAGGAATCAGGTCTTCCTGTCCCAGTAACTGAATCTGGTTTCTGAGGACCAGCATCAAATATGCCCTTGAATTCATCAACCTTTTTGCCACTTCTACCAACCTCATCCCTGGTATCGGAGGAGCTACCATTCTTACTCTTGGGTTTGACAGATGAGCCACCAAAAGATAGACCCAAGCTGAGCTCAAGCCCATTCTCATCCTCCATATTGTAATATCTAAGCCTATCAAAACAATTCAGATCTCATACATAATTTCTACCCAGCTTAATCTTAACATCATGATGCCACCTTCTTATAATGAGTAACCATCCTCAAACAGCTGCATTCAGTTTGAAGGCAAATAAGGCAAGCCATATCAGTTGAAGTTCAGAGAATCAATAAAAATAATAGAATAATCATTGTTTTCATTTGTGCTAATGGAAATAAAAAATAAAATAAAAATTGAACTCATTCCTATGTCCATATACTCAAGCACAAGTCAGATTCCATTAACACAAATTTCATGGTTTTAAATTTGATAGCACATGCAGCCACAAAGGCTGCAATTGTGAATTCATTACAGTCAAAATCCATCAGAACATAGTACAAATCCCTTCAACTTCAGACAGAACATAACTATATAATCAACTACGGATATAGGAAACATATGACACAAAACCGAAATCAGGACATGACGAATACTAAAAATTATAAGACACGACAAGTTTAGAGTGGAGCATATAAAACTAATATTGGATTAACATAAAAACACAAATCCTAACACAAGGACATGTGTTTAAATTTTAAAATATTCATTACTACATAGTCATTGGCTCATTAGTACTAATCTAAAAGACAGAATTAAAACACAGATATCAATTACTACATAGTCATTAGTACTACATCGAGTCAGATTTGTTAAAATGAAGGAGGGGTGAATCGGGTAAAGAGCTTACCTCACTTGAGGTCCAAAGATATGAAAAAGCCGGTTGCTTGAAACCAGAATTTAATTGAGCTGATCAAGCTCTTCTATTTTCTCATCAATTAGAAAACTTGGGTTTATCGTGGATTGAAAGTTGAGCGAAAATGGGTGGGGCTCCGATCAGAGATTCGAATCATACTCTGTCCGGTGCATGTTTGGGGAAGAATATGTAACTGCCAAAAGAATTTGAAACAGAGACCAAAACGTTTGAAATATGAATAGTGAAGAAAAGCAGAGAGAATATGAATCTGATAGATGAAGATTATCAAACCCTAGGTTAAGGTCGAGTTCCTCTTCTGCTAACACAGGAACAGGGAAGAAAGAAAAAAATAAATGTTCAACTCAAGCAATGAATATTTATTGAGTAAAAACTCATAAAACATTTTTTTTTTTTGTTAAACTATACTCTAGACTTTTATCTTTATTTTAAGTTTCCATTGATCTTTTTTTTATTTATTATTCTGTTTTGTTCTTTTATTTTTATTTTAGATTTCAATATAATCATTTCTGTTTGAAATGTGATACAAAGAATACTAAATTAATATAACTTCTGTAAAATAAAGAACCATTTCGAAACAAAAATAAAAAAATAAAAAATGGACCATTTTGGAAAAAACAAAAGGACCATATTGATCTAACTTTAAAAAATAAGGGATCATTTCGGAACAAAAAATAAAAGAGAGACCATATTGCTATAACTTTGAAAGATAAAGAACCATATTGGAACGAAAAATAAAAAAGATGGACCAAATTAAAATTTAAAAATTATAAATAAAGACAATGGACCAAAAGTATAATTTCACTTTTTTTAATGAATAAAAACTCATAAAACAAGGATACGTATTTGTTTGGTGAGAAATGGAAAATATTGATTATATATTTCCGTATTTTTTGTTAGGATCAATTCCCCATACACAAGATTTAGGAGTTCAACCCTGATTACTTGCTCAAGAGGCTCAAACCTGTTACCATCGGACCGACCACATATTGATACTAAGAGTTTCATTTTTTGTTTGTAGTAACCATGTTATAGGTATGAAGTATTCACCATCATTAGTAGTGACTAATTTCCGTCCGAAAACCTATTGAGCAGACAAAATGGTTCTCCCCTCCCAACCAGGTTTTCTCCATACATAAGAGTCATGATTTGAACCCTGAAGGTATCCGAGTCTCTTACCACTTGGACCCCAACCACATATTGGTCACTAAGAGTTTCATTTGGTACATTTGTCTCAAGTTTTTACATTATCAACTAAATGTATATTATTTATTGTATACATGATTTCTGAGTTAGTTATTTATCCCCAAATTGATTTTTTTTTTTAAATTTAAGAGACCAAAATGAAATTTTTAAAAAATAGAGGACCAAAATTATTTTAATACTATTGGCAAAATAGGTAGATTGATCTTATATATTTATTTTATTTTTCATATTGATCCTATAAGTTTTTTATTTTTCAAATCGGGTCTTATACGTTACTTTTTGTTTCCATGTTAGTCATTTTTGTCAATTTCGACCTTACGGAGTCAGATCTAAAGTCACATGTCAAACGAATGTGATAGCCACATTGGGTCAAAACTGACGGCGTTAGGTCAAAATTGACGAAAAGGATTAAATGTGGAACAAAACGTAACATGTAGGACCAATTTGAAAAATAAAAAAATTATAAAACCAATATAAAAAATAAAATAAATGTATAGGAATGATCTACCTATTTTGCTAAAACTATTTTATATTTATATAATTTTATCATTAAATATAAATTATTTGATTTGATTTTTTATATTTCTGCAATATATGAGGTTGTGTGTTTTTTACCTACTTGTGAAACGCATTTTTTTCTTCTGGAATTCATGTATAGCGCCGCTTAACCCAAGCTAATTTTCATCGGCGGCTTTTATTTTTTTAGTTTTAATTTTTATGCTCTGAGTTCTTATAATATTCTATTCTTATCTTGCTCATCCACCAAATAGAAAAGAATATAATAATAATAATAAATAAAATTCTTATCATCGTATGCGCTAAACGCTACCCTCAGTTTCTGTCGAAGACAAGAGCAGAGGAAGAAGAAGAAGAAGAAGAAGACGACATGGCGAGAGTAATTCCCTTTTCAATGGCTTCTTCGGTTCGACCCACTCTCTCTCTCTTTGGTTCAACTTCTCGTTCCTGTCGCCCACTCTCTTTCTTCCATCTTCCAACCACTGGTAACTTCACTCTATATCCTCAAAATTTTGTTTTCTTTTTTATTTTTAATTCATAATATAGTAGCAAAACTTTATTAGATGCGATATATAATAGCAACTCTACTTCATATATCATCTTTAATTTTTAATAGAGTTTCAAAGCCACTCTTGTTCAGCATATCTTTAATTTTTAATTTATATATAATATTTGCTACTAACCTCAATTTGTGGGCTTTGTGCATCAATGCAAATGAGTTGCACGATGAGCAACAAGGGTGGAACTAGAAGATTTTCAACGAGTTGACAAAAAATGAACAATATTTTAGGCAAAATTAAGGAATTTATATATTTAAAAAAAAAACATTGGAAAAACTTCACTTTTAAGAAATTTGGCTATGAGGGTAAGTAAATTTTGATGCCTCAGAGCTGGAAACACTGATGACTGAATAGTAGTACTGTATAATTTCATGAGCTAAAATTGATTTGGGTTGTGGTTATGTTATCCAGCAGTTCCACAATCAAATAGTTTTGGCTTGAAAGCATCCAGGCTGTTCAGACATGATGGTAACCGCATGAGAGTGATGGCAACTGGTAATGTGTCACAAGCAAGCCCTGCTGCTTCACCGGAAAATGTACTCGAATGGGTCAAACAGGACAAGAGAAGAATGCTTCATGTTGTGTATCGCGTTGGGGACTTGGACAGGACCATAAAGTATATCCGAATTAATTTCATTATGAACTAATTATCTCTGGTGTAATCATCTGTTGACCAACTTTGTGGAGTACATATTTTTATGTAAAACAAAAACAATCTTCTTGGACATTTCAGATTTTATACAGAGTGCCTGGGAATGAAGCTCCTTAGGAAGCGTGACATACCAGAGGAGAGATATACCAATGCCTTTCTTGGATATGGGCCTGAAGATTCACACTTTGTTATTGAACTGACATACAGTAAGAGTCTGACTAAGTTTTTGACATTCCTTTTAAGATATGCAAAACCAAATATTCTCGACGACCTTTCCTGATAATCATAGAATTTTGCTCTTTTATGAATTTTGCAATAGAAAGCTTTCAATTGATATTCATTTTTCATTTAACAATGTTTCAGATTATGGAGTTGACAAGTATGATATTGGAACTGGATTTGGCCATTTTGGTATTGCCGTTGATGATGTAAGTTTTCCAAACTTTTATGCATGCTACCATCCTATATTAGCAAACATCCTCACCCTCTCATACTATGTTCATTCCTGGCGGCTTCACGAACTTTAATTTCAATCTCATGTCTTCACTAGTATTCTCTTGAGGACGGCGTGTGGTGTGGAAGTCCAGTTATGGTTATTATTAGGAGTTCTTCTATTTTGGTCTTTTAACCAGCATATATGGTGAATTTCTTTGTCCATTTGATCCTTTATTAGGTTGCAAAAATAGTGGAATTAATAAGAGCTAAGGGTGGCAAAATAACTAGAGAACCTGGTCCTGTCAAGGGAGGCAGCACGGTAATTGCATTTATAGAAGATCCTGATGGTTACAAATTTGAACTTTTGGAAAGAGGTCCCTCTCCTGAGCCTTTGTGCCAAGTAATGCTTCGAGTGGGCGATCTTAATCGTTCTATAGAATTTTATGAAAAGGTCAGGGTCAATGCTATTTTATGTTATCTTACAGTCTTGTTGTTCCCTTAACATGACCTTAAGACATTTATGTGTTTGCTTACCATTTAGGCTTTTGGTATGGAGCTGCTTCGCACACGAGATAATCCAGAGTACAAGGTATGGCGGTATCCATTTTGTTACATATTTCGACTGAAGACATTTATAATTAATATGACCAGTACTCAACAGTTAGCTAATTTGAATTTAGGAATTTTTTGAGATTGTGAAATTTTAATGCCTACTGCACTTTCTGATACCAATTCATCTGTATGGGGGAAAAATCAAGCTTTGAGGATACGAGATCGGATCCCTTTCTAATGGTCTAACCAATCCTCTAAGATATAATGATCCTTTGCACGGAGTTGTACTGCAAAAGTAGCACTGTGACAAAGGCCTTCTCTTCTCTTTGTTAGGGAATTCCATATCTCTGGTGTCACTGTTAACATTGTGACAACAAAACAAGACATTACCACACTAACCAACGCAAGTAACATTAAAAGGATCTTACACTTGACCCTCTACCTTCCTGGTGGTTAAGTGTAAATTTTAAGTGTCATTCCTTTAAGTTACTTGCTTGCCATTACACACAAATACAACTAATATAAATAACCCAATGTGTCACAACATAAGTTCGTCATATCCAAACCATTACATAATAAACTTCTAACTAATCATAGCATCTCAAGAAAAAACTCAAAGCTTAGTATCATCAAATTCAAATGTTAACTCTTCAAGGGACCAGCTTTAATTATTAAAAACAATTCATTGATTCCTTTAAGGGTCCTCCTCATAGTTCATAGAATTCTCCTAGTCTTGATAGTGAGTTCATCATTACACAAGAGTCCTTTCCTTGCAAAGGTCATTATAAGATCCTTAAATTGTTCCCAAGCCAAGGTAACAATAGCTTAATATTAAAAATTCATGTCAATCAAGAATATCTTTATTAATTTTTAAGTCTTAAAAAATAATATATATTAATGGTCCCATGAAAGAGTCAACATTAAAATCATGATAACTACAAACTTTTATCAAGCATTATCAGGATTTCAAACCCAAAACACAAGAAAAACACGGTAAATCATCAAGTTTCTACAATCCAACCTAAATCCCTCCAATATTACATTCGTAAAACTAATTTGGTCTGGGAAGGAGATTATAACTTTATGCACAAAATACTATTATAAAAGTTTGAACTAGCTTATAACTAAAATCATTGTTTCGGTATATAACCATATCCGTTATCAACTAACTACAAGAATACTTGGTGCAATGGTTTGAAACTTAAAATAAGGGGCATTTATTTCCTACCTTCTCTTTGTAAGCTTTCATTTTTGTCTTCTCTTCCTCTTTTTTTTCTCTCCCCCTCTTCTCTTCTTTCCTCATTGTTTTTACTCCTGTTTCTTTCTTCTCAATTTCATTGTGCACTATTTATATATAGCCCTTTGCACATGATTATATATTTGCTTGGTTATGGTTAATTTAGGTTGCACATTGCACCATCTCTTGCACTTCTTTCCTTTTTTTAATTAAATGAAATATAATCTTTAATTTTGATACTTTTCTCTTTTCTAATTTTAATAATAATATTTATTATTATTTATTTGCTTGCTTATGGCTAATTTTGGCATTGAAGGACCATTTTGATGTGTTTATTATTGGAGGACTAATCTGATAACTCTTATATCTCTGGAGGACCAAAATGGATGTTTATTTTGAATCTTAAGATGTCTTTAAAATTCTTTGGTTACATCTTGCTTGCTTCAATGGCCTAAAAATTGTACCAAATACCTTATTTGATACTTTGGGCATGTGCTTGCCTTGACTTCACCTGCAATCCTTTGATGGCTTGTTTTTTTGACAGTATACCATAGCAATGCTGGGTTATGGTCCAGAAGATAAAAGTACTGTTCTGGAGTTGACTTATAATTATGGAGTCACCGAATATGATAAAGGAAATGCTTATGCTCAGGTTAGCAGAAGCTCCTCTCGTATATGATTCATCTTTTTATGGATATGGAATCTGCTGAGGTTTCTATTGCCGCGGTTATCATATCAGATTTTGTGTTCTGTATCAACAGAAAACAGCTGGAGTTGTCATTTAAATTATTTTTATTTTTTAATTGAAGATAGTTTCTTTTATTTATTCTCTTTTCTTCCCTACTTTACAGATTGCAATAGGCACAGATGATGTGTATAAAACTGCAGAAGCGATTAAACTTGCTGGAGTGGGTGGAAAGATTACTCGGGAACCTGGACCACTACCTGGTATAAACACAAAAATTACAGCATGCTTGGACCCTGATGGTTGGAAGACGGTATGTCTCTTTGAACTTTATGATTTAATGTGTCAAAGACCAACTCTCCCAAAAAGCTTAAGTTGTTAGGTGAAGGCTCATGCTTTATAGCCGACACACCCTCTCATGCAAGAGCTCTTTGAGCTTAAAGTGTGGACAATGCACAGTGGTCTCAATCTGAATTTCAACTTTTATATAGGAGAAATGAGACAGGAAGGATTGGACTATTGTCCAGTTGGTCACATAGGCTTTGTATACCATGTCCAACACCAACTCTCCTAAAAGCTTAAAAGCTTAAACAATTAGGTGAAAATGCAACCCCTCAAACAATAGGCTTATTTATACAAAAAGCTAAAATTCAACTTTATTTTAAAAGAATGGGAGCTACAAGGATCTAACTCTAACCGCTTGTTTATGGATGCTTTAATATTCTGTCAGGGATCAACTATCCCAAAAACTCGTGAATGATTCTATATATATTGTGGAAATTACACCGACCATCCTTGATGTTTAACTACACTCTGTGCCCCTCTTGTTTCAAAAGTTATCCCCACCTTCCTTTTAGGGAGGTCAATGTAATTTCAATATCACCCTTCAGGAGAGGTGAGTATAATGATAACATAAACTTCAAGGGAGGTCGATGTAATTTATGAAACAAGTGGGGTATTTAGTGTAATTAAGCCAATCTCACGGAAGGTCAATGTCATTTCCCCTTAACATAATGCTCTGGAAGATTTTAGTTTTCTTTCAACATTTTGGCAAGGAAATTTTTTATGGTACCATGCATGGTATTCACAATTATCAAAGTAGTAATACTTTGAGATGGGAGAAAATATCATGGTAGATATATCGGTCTTGTGACATTATCCTTTTTTCCATCCTTTTTTTAATGAATTAATTAGTTTTTGTGTGGTGATTGTGACGACCACTCTGCATGCTAGCTTAGTCAAAATTAATTCAGTATGACAATGTCTTATAGCTATATTTTAATTGCCAGTGATCATTATCACTAGCTTGTGTCACAAGGTGTTCAAGGTTTATCTTTCTAGGAACAGTGTATAAGCTAGCAGAGTTTATATAATTTAGACAAAATTAATGCTTCAACTCTACAGGGTGTAAGCATGCATTTTTCATTTCGTGTGTATTTCTCATTTGGTACTTTCTTTGTGTTTGTTCATTTCTAGCAGTCGAGCATTCGTTACTAATTAGTTTTTCCCACCTCTAATTTGCAGGTTTTTGTAGATAATGTTGATTTTCTTAAGGAGTTGGAGTAGAGTATAGGTAGGTCATATCAAATGTCTGTCAAAAGATTGGTATTCCTTGTTGAAGTTGTTTGCATCAGAGAATGTATCATATTCAAATCCGATTTTGTAGAAAATGGAATAATGACTATAGCAATGACCCGTGTAGCAAATATCTTTAATTATATACCCTGAAGCAAGCTTGTAAAACAAATATCTGTCTCCATTTTCTCTCCCCTTCATGACTCTGGCATTAGTACAAAGTTTCTTGTTTTCCACACTGGATATTTCAGAATTGCATCGTGGGACATTATTTCTCGATCCTTTAACTGTTTGCCACCCATAAACAATCTTCCTTTGCATTATTGAAATCGTCAAGTGTCATCCAAAATGAACCGGTGAAGAAGTTAATTAGCATCAACCAAATCCTAGTTCCATTGGCAATAATGAAATTCTTATATTATTATGTCAATACTATAGAAAGCCTCAAATGTTTTTTCCCCTCAATAAAGATTTAAAAAATAGTATGGTTTCAAATTATTTTTTTGTTATCACAAAACTTTTTTTATATTTCAAAATAAAATATGTATTATAATAACTAATATTTTTCCCTAAGTAAAATCTTTTAACCAATTTTTTAGAAAATTATTAGAGAAAAATGCGATTCAGTCCCGTGAACTATATGCTATGAGTGATTTAGTCCTCAATACGTCTATTTTAATTCCTAACATTTGTAAAATATGGAAATTGACTCACGATTAAATATTTGGCAAGTTCTAACAAAAATTGATATGTGATAGCATTCGATTAAATTTGAGACAAATGTCCCATGTCTTACCCTTACCAAGTCATATTCCTAAAATAAAATTCCACCAACACCTAAAGCTAACCCGGCTTAATACGACTCACTAGTGGATTGAGTTGGGCAAAAATTGACTCACTTTTACCCTTGATTTGTGCCAAGGTATAGGTAAAGCTGTCAAAACAACCCGAGGTAAAAGTAAGTCAAATTTTGTCTAATTTAACCCACCAGTGCAGCTTTTTTATATGATGATATTTTTCATCATTCTTTAAATTTGACATTAATATTTGCTCCAAATATTGAAAATGACCCTTTTTATAAGTTTTTTTTTGTTATCTAAGACAATGCTCATAGGAAACCTTACATAAAGAGAGGGAGATAGCAGAAGGAAACAGAAAAGGAACAGAACGCACAGGGATTATGTATCTCTAATCTTGTACGGACTCATCAACTAGCAAGTTCAAGTTAATAAATGGGCCATGAGCACCCTTATGCACCACAAAACAAAATAAGTTTTTTGGTCCAACAAAACAAAATGAATGAAATCAGGATTTTAAAAATACTACCGGTTGCCATATTAAATACCCTTTTAAACGATCAGAAAATTGAAAAATATCAATTTCATAGTAAAGTTTATCAAAAAAAAATACCGACAAATATAAAGTTTATCTATTTTCTTATTAATTTCATAGTTCACAGTAAATTATATTTATCATAAAAAAAAGTCACAAACCAATTTCATCCAAAAGAGTTAGGAAAAAAAAACCCTAAAAAACAAATCCAAAAGAGTTAAAATAAAGTCTAATGAATCAACCAAATATTTTTCATTTTATAAATAATTGCATAGGCGATTTTATGTAAAATATATTTATTTAAAAAAATTACATACCCAAAATAACTTTAAAAGATATTTCATAAAAAAAAAAAAAGAGTAAGTTATAGAAAAATTATGGTATTTATTTATTTATTTATATATTCTGTCATGTGATTGTATATATATATATATATATATATATATATATATATATATTAGCTCTTAAACCCCCAAACTATACTAGGGACTGTGAAGGGTTCTTCTTCTTCTTCTTCTTTTGAGATACAGAGTTTGGAGAAGAGAGGAAGAACAATGGATGTGATGGGGAATAATGGAAAGACCAAAGATGAAAGCGAAAAGCAACAGCAAGAAGCAAAGAAGAACAATAAAAAACGCAAGCAAGTTTTCCCATACGGCAATTACAAGAGTTACTATGGCTATCGAGTATTTATTTTTCTTCCCTTTTCTTTTCATTCACACAAAAAAGCTTCAAACTTTACAAACCCCAACATGATCACCATTCTTCTGAGGAAAAAAAATAATAGTAGTAGAAAAAATATCGAAATTTGGTTAGGTTTGCGTTTCATGGAGCGTTGAGTTGGAGTTTTATTCAGTTTAACGTTACCCATCTTTGATTTAGTTAATTTGATATAGTGCATGTTTGGTTTCGATTATTTTTTGGGGAAAAAAATCGTTTTTTTTTTTATTATTTAATATCTCTCTAGTAAGAGTTTGATTATAAGCTGTTTTGAACACAGAACGAGCTAATATAAACACACACTGATATATGTGTTTCAGATTGGTCAAGGCATGGATGAAGATCCTCGGTTGAAAGTGTTAAGGAAGGAGTGGTTTGAAGGAAAGGAGTGTCTTGATATTGGCTGCAACAATGGGATTATCACCATCCAAATTGGTATTTTCCCTTTATTTTTCATTATGCAAGTAATTGAACAAATAATAATGCTGTCTATTTTGGAGCTTCGGAGAATGATCATTTACTTATTAAACTGTCTTTCAAATGGGTATAGCTGTGGCTCAAATGAAATAACTAATTCAATTTCATGCTCATTGTTGTTACTTGTTACACTCCCCCGCCTGCAGAAAAAGGTTCATTTTAGATGAACAATTTCATTTCTAAATTTAATTTATATGATGCTGATCTAAATATTGCCTCCTACCCCCACAGCACAGAAGTTTTGCTGCCGGAGCATTCTTGGAATTGACATTGACTCTGGTGAGGTTCTTATCAATTCTAATTTATGTTGCTGATAGGCTATTCTTGAAGTTTAAAATTGAGCTTTGTTCTGTGTTTGTTTCTATTTGACGCGGCTTAAATGTGCAAAATGTGACATAGTTTTGATGTCTATGCTCAAAACGAAACATTAAATTTACAAATTGAATCTTTAGAATACTTATCAGTATCATCTTATCTTACTTAGGCCAATTCAAGCTATTATTAAAACCTCCTTATAGTACTACATATGAAGCATGAACAGGTGGCTAATATGCATAGAACAAGGCACTAATTTCAAAAAATAAATTTATCTTGTACTTAACATGTAATCTTATACTAATATGCATATTAGTATCTTACGAATCGCATAATATGCATATTAGTATCTTACGATTCATGCGATTCGTATCTCGATTCGAAATGAAATCAAACACAATCGATAGCTATCGAAGAAAGAATCTTTTATGGACCTGAATCTCAGCATGAATCCCGATTTGCTCTGCCGAATCTCGTGAAACGTGAATCTCGCTGAATCCCACGATACGAATTCCGGCCATGGGTGCAGCCCAGAAACGGGCCAAGTTGTGTGACCTTGTTTCTAAAAGGCTTGCTCAGATTGTTTTCTTTTTTGCAATTTTTCTTAAATAGGACATAATCAGCCAAAATCAAACCTTTCAAATAATCCAAATCAGATTCACAAACAAACAACCCTAGCAAACTATGTTTTTGGTTCGCACTCCTTCCAACAATGTGATTATTTTTATTCTTCCTGCCTACACAGTGCTTTGTGCTCTCCCTTTTCTGTCTCTTGTTCATAGACAATGCTCTCTCTTTGGTCCCCACTTGCTCTCTTTCCACTTGTTGCTTTGTTGTGTTATTGTTGCTCTCTTTTTGATTCATGACTTGAATATTGAATTATTTTGAAGTTCATACTATGATATATCTGCTTATATTTTTTGCTTATGTTACTTGTTTTTACTTACAAATGCCATAATTTTATTGATCATGTATCTTACGATAAATAAAAAGATTTGATTCATGATTCGGAAAATAAGTATTCCGATTTGTGATGCGTATCTCGATTTGATAACCACTGGAGAGGCTTTGAATTATGCTTATGGAGTTCTATTGAACACTTATTAGGAACTTGTGTAGTAGTTTACATCAATATAACTCATAATTTAATTTAGCTAGCAAGTGATAGGAAGTCTTTGGTTTTTTTAACTCCCAAAGTGGGTGGTATTAATAAGTCTTTATTCCATATTGATTTTGTTTTTCTGGTCAATCTGCCAGATCGAATTGAGGATGCTAACTGGAATCTGAGGAAAACTGTTAGATTGAAATCTGGTGGGGACAAACCTGCGAAGGCCCCCAAACTTAAGGACCAGGACCATGCAGACAATCCAGAGAGAAATGTTACTGTTTTGTCAAATGAAGATACAAAAGAAATTTCAAAGGAACTCTCTTCTTTGGAGCAAAGTGCTCTGTCTGATATAGTTTCATTTAAACGAGAAAATTTTGTTCAGAGTCAGCACCCACCAGGAAAACAGTATGATACAATTCTTTGGTAAGTTGCTGCTGCTTTTTTGTTTCGCTGAATAAAAGTTTTTTTTCTTTTTTTTTTGGGGGGGTAAAACTTTTCAGGGTAAGGAGATAGAAATTGGTCATCCCTCATTTCTTGTAGCATATGAGAAGTCCATTTCAAAATTGTTCATCTTTGATTTTTTGCTATTGACATCTACAGGATTGTTGCTATTCTAATGGATTGACTTGATATTTTATTTTTTTATTTTTTTAATGACAATATTTTATTGAACTTGTATTTCTACGCATAAGTGCGCTTTTACCTCACAAAACATTTGCTTCATTTTCAATTATTATGATGCAGGCAGAAAGACATTCTTAAGTTTGGCTTGACTTACAGCTTCTGCTATAAACTAAATGTTGTTTGAGTATGTTTATTTGCGACTGTTTTCAATGCACTTGTTGTGTGAAAATGAGTTATCTTCTGCCATGCAGTTTGAGTGTAACAAAATGGATACATCTAAATTGGGGGGATGACGGCTTAATTACATTATTTGCTGAGATTTGGAAACTGCTCCGACCGGTAAGTATCATCTTCCCATCATACTGTAATATTATTTTTCTTTCTACTCTTGTAGCTTAAACCACCTAATATACAAGTGTTGTTGGAAAAAGAGGCTTGATATTATGGGATATATCTAGTGAGAAAAGTGGATCACAGCGAGAATAAAATTCAAAATTCATGGCAGCACATGATCTCTTCTAACTTGGCAACCCGCATGCCTCTCATTCCTTTCTCTTTATCTTGGCAATCATGCATGATTTCTTCTTCTCTTTCTCAAGCCCCATCTCTCTAATCCCGATGCCTTTTTCATGTCCCCTCTGTTCCAGCTTGGATTTGTTGTCTGAACTTGATTGATTTAATGGTTCATATGACATCTTGTAAACCACCAAGCACATCCCTACCTATCTCTATATATATTCTGGTGTATATGAAAAGAAACATAATCTTTCTTCTGAACAGGGTGGCATTCTTGTGTTGGAACCTCAGCCATGGAAGTCATATGAAAGCAATCGTTCTGTCTCGGAGGTAATTATTAACTTGCCTTTTTCTGTGGTTATCAAATTTATGTTTCAATGGGTACCAGGAAGTGGAAACCTCCTTTACATATTATGGGAAGCTTAGCAAGTGTACTTTATAGAGTTATCTTGGATCTGTAAAACTTTCTGCTTGCTTTGGCATCATTTTCTGAAAATTTTCATTTGACTGTTGCCTGGCCCCAAGGGAAGGTTTCCTGCTAGTTGAACAATTATTGCATCATCAATTTGCAATATATTTTTTTGGTAAATTAATTTGCTAATCCTTTAATCATGCTTTTAAGTGTCTTTATCGCTAGATATCACTTACCAAAAATAACAAAGGGGCTATTGGATCATTTGTGTTTTTTCCCATAATGCAGACAACTGCTGCCAACTACCGTAACATTATGTTTCGTCCAGAACAGTTTCAGGAAATACTGCTAGATAAGGTTCGTATTGAATATTTCTTTGGGGTTGGCTTCCATATTTAAATTTTGTTGAATTAATAACAAGAGTCCTTGTTGCTTTGCCTATTACTTTTAGTTATAATTTTATCCAGATTCTAATGACTGATATTTAACTTATCATAGATTGGATTTAGAACAGTAGAAGATATCACTTCAGGTTTGACAGGTAGCAAGACCGGTTTCAATAGACCGATTTTGGTTTTTCGGAAATGAGGCATGCAGAAAGCAGGTGCAGAGTGGATGGAAGTGTCTATGGTGTATATTTGAGATTGAGACTGCAAGCTTGCATGTGATGCAACTACTTGTTCATGATGATGACTTCATGTGCATGGTGCATCCTTGGCCAATAGCAGCAGTGAAGCAAATTTGAAAATACATGTCTTTTGTCCTTTTTGATACTAGTATGTCAATTTGATTCTCGCATAATATATAGGGTAAAATCAAGAAAAATGAAGTAATGAATGTGTTAGTACTTACATGTACCACAACTTGTATTATTTAATTTTATCTGCGAAGAAATGTTATTTATACCCCATTTCACTTTGACATGTATACATATCTAGAAAAACAATTCTTTGAACATGTAAGGATGTCTCCACCTTAGTGTATTGTAATTTTTAATTGGAGTGAGGAGTTGACTTATTTTAAGGTCAGGGAAACTCTTCAGGTGATGGTGGTTCGGGTGAATGAGTGGAAGCAATTATGTCAATCTAATTTGAAGTTATGTTTTACCTTCTTATTACTATGTTGGGAAGATGGATTTATAGGGGTGAATAGAAGATAGAAGATAGAAACTAGAACTAGAAAGGACAGTTTTGATTTTCATTCATGAACCTGCTTTAAGCAACCGTTTTTCCTTTGAGTCCTGACTAATAATAATTAATAAATGAAAATGGACCCCTCTTTATAGTGCCAGTTGTGGGTCTTTCACATGGCTTTTATGGAGCTTTTAAAAGTGAATAATTTTATATTCACCAAAGCACTTGCAAAAATTCATTGGAACAAAGGCCGTTACATTGTTGCAAGGGGCCTTAAAAGTAAATGTATGAATATATCATCACCCTTCAAAAATTGATCAATAGCCCTGATCTTCACTTATCTTTTTTGGAATACATTTCGCAGGGTTGTGGAATCCTTGTATTTACTCGGTTGGGTCTGTTTGTGGATGTTTGTGCTTTTGCTCCTCACGTGATGGTGCATGTGTGTTTGAGATTGAGAGAACAGGAATTATTTTTGTACATTTAAATGGGGCATCATTTGGTGTCACTCCCCTTTGTTTTATGGGTGTATTTTTGAGAAGCGTGTATACAAAGAAGATAAAAAAGTAAGTGAGAGATAGAGATAAATATATACGATGTCATATACGATATCCAAAATTTGTATTCAAATATCATAATTAGAGGAAAAATGATAACTGAACACAGTTTCCCGACATCAAATACGCGACATCGTATGTGCGGCACTGTAGCTGCACTGTGCGGCACTGTAGCGGGGTGTTTTTTTTGTTTTTGTTTTTTTTAATTTGTAGTTTTTTTTAAAAATGTTTTTTTTATAAATAAATTTTTTGGTTAAGTATGTGTAAATATCTGGTGAATCAGGTATAAATATCTGGTGAATTTAGTTCATTATCTGGTGAATGAGTTTTTTTTTGAGAAATAAATTTTTTTTGTTAAGTATGTGCAAATATCTGGTGAATCAAGTACAAATATATGGTGAATTCAGTTCATTATTTGGTGAATGGGTTTTTTTGAGATAAAATTTTTGGTTAAGTATGTGCAAATATCTGGTGAATCAGGTATAAATATATGGTGAATTCAGTTCATTATCTGGTGAATGAATTTTTTTGAGAAATAAATTTTTTGGTTAAGTATGTGCAAATATCTGGTGAATCATGTACAAATATCTGGTGAATTCAGTTCATTATCTGGTGAGTGTGTCTGATGTCGCCTGAGTGTGTCAAGTTAGCAGCACTAGGGAAAGGAAAAGGGGCTCATCTGGATCATGGTTGCCTAATAGCAAAGGAGAGTGTATAATAGGAAAATGCTAGTAATTTCTATCCTTTTTGTGGTAAAAAGTTTTGACATTTGTGTTTTTTAAATAAAATAAAAAATCGATTCTTCATGGAACTCGAGCATTTAATTATTTAGTAGCACGTCTCAATATAAAATATGTAACATACTCTTCAAGACCACAGGAGTCAAATATAGGAAAGGGAAGTGTTTTCTAACACCAGGGACCAATTGAACTATGGTCATAATTATCTTATTACTTTTACTTTCTAGGTTAAAGTAATATCGTGGTCCTTTTATTTGATATGAATTTTCGATTTGATCTTTATACATAAAAAATTATTAAAATGATTACGTATAAAAAGTATTTGTTTGGTTCTTATACATTACTCATTTGGTCCTTATATGAAGTAAAAAATTATTAAATCAATCCTTATTCCTTAATATGATGTATGGTAGGGACCAAACGAATATTTTTTATATGTATATGGACTGTTTTAATAATTTTTTTTATGTATATGGATCAAATCGAAAACTCGTGTTAAGCATAGGATCAAAGTATTACTGTAACGTACTTTCTACGTTTTCTTAATTTGACCTGACTTGATAACGCTCGTCATTATTCCTCACATATCAACACCTTTGTGTTTCCTCTTTCAAAATGTTATTTTCTTCCTCACTCCACAACATCAACAATGGATGCCAGAAAAAACTCAAAGGTACTGCAGCAGCTGCATACCTTTCATGAAGAAGAGCAATACACTTCCATCAGCTTCTTCTCCCAAATCCCTCACACCCTCTACCCCATGTTCTCTACCATGGAGTTCAATGAGCTAAAGAATGCAAAGGCTAATAACAGAAGCAGTTCTAATTCCTTTGCACCAAGCGAAGCCTCATCTGGTAATGACCCTCTTGGGATACATGCTTTTGATGAGAAGTCTGACACAGACTCGTGGGGTGAGGGAGGTAGTGGTGGTGATGCATGTGATAAAGAAGAAGTGAGTTTGGATGAGTTGCTACATGATGGAAAAACAAAGAGGAAAATGGAGCTGCTGGCTGCAATGGTTGGAGTTGATACTACTGAACCAGCGATTGTGCTGAGTGAAGTAGCAAGAGTTCTCAAGCACTCTAAGTCTCTAAGAGAATAAATCGATCAGTTCTACTTAAGTGTTTAAATGATGGGAAGAGTTCTAGTTCTTCTTTCATGTTGGGTTTAATGCTTTTCTTCTTGTTGAAATATGGCTTGTGTAGTTTCTTTTATATGTTTCTTATATAAAATATCAGTTTGAGAATTTATATTTTGATTGTTTCTACTTGTTTTCTTTCTTTCTTTCCAATTAGTTAACATAAAAAGCATTCATCCTTGAAAGCCTCTGGTGGTAATTGGGAAAAAGATAGAATATGATTGGTGAAAAATAAAAAAGGAGAATGTGACATGAAAGAAAATAAAAAAGACATTGATCTCTCCTTCTACCGAGTTTGCATATATAAAATACCATGTTCAGGAATCAAGGCCCAGAATCTGCCCAATGTTGACGTTGTCTATTTTTCCAAGGCAGGTTTCTTTGTTAGTTAATTTGTCTAAGACATGTTTAATTTGAGACAAAAAAATTGGATCATAAGAAAATGCTAGGTTGGAGTTTAATTGACAATTTGCAAGACCCAACACTTGTGCATGGACGAAAGTCGGTCTCAGTGATTCAATGATATCGAGTGGAAGGGCCGTCGTTCAAGACAATTGCTACTTTTGAGTTCTTTACAAGTAGTTTTCCTTTTCATAGTAACAGCACTGCCATCAATATGAGAAAATCCTCGATTACTAGCTCTTGTATGTAGGGATGGCAAATCGGACCAGCTCACCCAGCCTAAAACAGGGCGGGGCGGGTTGAATGTTAAAAGTGGGTTAAAATCATACCCCGTCCCGTTTATCGACAGATTGGCGGGTTGACTCGTCAAAAATAAAATCAAAATTAAATATTTAATTCCCTAAAATATCTTTAAATTAATCATGTTTCCACTTGAAAATCACACCACGTTCAGTTTGTGTGATTAATTTCTTTTATATACGATTTTACTATGTAATATTGGGAAAAAATGTTTATTATTTATTATTCATTCGAGTTCGATTAATAATATTTGAGTAATGTTACAATTTTTAAACATTATATAATAATAATAATAATAATAATAATAAAATATTGTATGGTTATATTTATGTAGGCTTAAAAAAATATTTAAATTAATATAAAAAAGTAAAAAAATAAAATAAAAAATGAAAGTTGGCCCGGCGAGCAACCCCCCCCCCAAAAAAAATTTTCTTGGCAGGTTAGGCGGGGCGGGTCAGGGCGGATTGGTGGCTAGAAAGTGTAGCCCGCCCCGCCAAAACAAAGACGAGCTAAACGGGTTGGCCCATCGGGTCCAACCCGTTTTGCTACCCCTACTTGTATACAACTAGAATAATTACAAAATATGACCTTATTTTCATTAAGTTTTTCTATTTTTAAAGAGTATTTAATCGGTATGCATCAACATTACATTAGTCCAAGTGGACGGATCCCTTGAGCAATTTCGAGTCGTGTGAATGAAAAAGAAACGTGGTTAGGAGTAGAGACCCCACTAAAGATGGCCAGTCAGGTTCCCCAACAGAGATTAGTCATCGACAAAGCCGATGGATACTTCATACTTATAACATTGTAACAAAAACAAACAATATGCATTGTTCTAGTATATATTTTTCATACTATTAACTAATCATAAATTATTACATCATTAAAAATGTTTGACTTTTATAATATAATTTTATTCAAAGTCACACATAAGATGAACTGTGATAGGTTGACAGTGTGAAAAAAAAAAAATCCACTAACAGTGTATCAAAATTAAACCCTTTCCAAGGTTTATACAAGGAATAGAAAAAAATGCAGACTAAAAATAATGTGACATTTTGTAAACCTTCTTAGATACAATGTATAGTTTGTTTGTGGTTAGTTGCATGCCTAATCCTATTACACATGATGTGTCTCTATTCTCTAAACAACTTTAAATGTTGAGTGCATGTTTGGTTGTGAGAATCCTCAGAACAATATAATTTTGGAAAATCCCTAACATAAAACCAAATAACTAGCATACATCTATAATTCCTCTTTTTGGAAACTAATACATACGCGTGTGAATGTCAAATGTTAATCATTTTCAAACTAAACTTTTTCTAAAAATAGTGATTTACAATTAGTATTTCCAAATAATATATTCAATTATATAAAAATATATTTGATAATTACTTAATTCTTTTTGTCAATAAAAACATATATGCATGACTCTATTATATTACTTTTATTTAATTTTTATTGTCCCCTACTAATGATTAATTAACTCTAACTTGTAGTATGGGAGACCGTGTTATTGATACCGTTCCAGTCGACAACAGTTGGACGCATTGTTGAGTCTAGAAGAGAAGAAAGTTGATGGGTCAAACAACTCATAACTGGCCCATACGTTTAATTATTAGTCACTTTGACTACATACCTATTTGCATTACTAGGACCGCTGGGTAATGCTATTCAAAAACGACAACCGATCGAAACCTAAGGTAGAAATAGGATTAGGAGAGATCATTCTTATAGCCTTACTGTTCATTGGGTGGACCACAATGTTCCTAATTTGTTCATTCTTCATGCTAAGAATGGTGTGGCCTGTGAGTAAGATCTTCCGATATTCTATTATCGAAATTATATCTGGCTCTATTTTGTACGGTGCATGCGGGTTGTTGTATGCAGCGTTACAGTTCCAGGTCATATACAGCCCATTCAACATGAATGTCGCCTTGTTTTTACCCATTCAATAAGAGTAAAAGAAAGACAACATTCACGTTGAATGAGTCACAAATCACCTGGAACTATAACATTCATCCAACAACTCACATGTACCGCACAAAAAAGCTCCAAATATAATTCCGTTAACAGAATACTAAATGATCCTACTCGTAGGGCACACCATCCCTAATACGAGAACGAACATAGTAGGAACATTGTGGTACACCCAATGAATGCTTGGTAAGACTATAAGAAAGGTCTTTCCTAAACCTATTTATACCTTAGGTTTGGATCAATTTTCGACGTAGGTTTGAACAACATTACCTATGGGACCTAATAATGCAAATAGATATGCAACAAGATGATTGATAATTGGGCATCTGGTTCACTTATGACTTCCCATACCCATCTCCTTTCCTCTCTTCTAAACTCAACAAAACGCTCAGTTGCGTTGTCGACCGTAACGATATTAATAACACGATCTCTCATTCTAGAGTTAAAATTAATTAATCATTAATAAGGAACAATAAAAAAAAGTAATATAATATAGTCATGTATATATTCTTTTTACCAAAAATACTGAAAAGAGAATTAAGTAATTCTAAAAATTATCAAGTTAGTCATTTTCGTTAATTTTGACCTAACGCCGTCAGTTTTGAGCTGATGTGGCTATCACGCTAAGCTGACACGTGGCCTTAAAACTGACGGCTTTAGGTCAAAATTAACGAAAATGACTAACTTAAAAACGGAACACAACGTGTGGGACCAATTTAAAAAGAAAAATACTTATAGGACTGATTTGAAAAATTAAGTAAATGTATAGGACCAATTTACCTATTTTGCCCATATTAATACTATATTTTTTTTCAAGAGAAATCAAAGATATAGACTAACTATTTGATTTTACGTAAATTTTCTATATATAGTTTTAAGGATTTTCACAAAATCTGAGTGCAGTTAAAGGTGCTTAAAAGTTGCAGTTGGGCCCATGATTTACCCTAAGACCAACGCAAAAACAAATTGAAGTCTGAACCAAAAAAAAAATCTATCACCTAAAACTAACATAAAAACCAGACACCATCAGATGACAAAGGAAAAAGGAGGAAGAGATAGACCAAAGTGTGAGGGGAGGGGCGGTAGCTACTGGGTCACGGCAGCTGTAAGCAGATAGGGTGGTGCTCAACGATGGCGAACGGTGGTGGAGGAGCAAGACGGCGGCCCGGCAAGGGACCAGCGGTGGCGGACGGCTGTGACGGTAGTGAGCACGGGGAAGGCCGGAGTGAGGTGGTTTTGAATCGATGTTGGTCCTGGTGCGACAGCTAAGGAACGGAGGAGGTTCGATCTGTACGGTGGAGGCGGCCTGACTTGTGGTGGTCCGTGTGGTTGCTGGGAGTATGGTGGCTCGTGGCGGAGCGGACCTGATGGATGTGTTGATGCGGTGGAAGAGCTCGCGGCGGCTGGGACGTGGACGTGATGGCGAGGATGCCGTTTGGCTTAGGAAATGCTTGAGAACGAAGAAGAAGATGGAAGGTATTTGGCTTAAATAGAAAAGAGATAAGAGAATGACTGAGAATGATGAATGCATTAAAGGGAAAAGGAAAAAAAGACTTTCAAAATGAGAGGCTCAGAGAAGGTTTCCTCCTTCTCAGAATCAAGAAAATGTAAAATGAGTCCCCCTCCTCTTTGCTTCTCTTGTGCGTGCGAATATATTGACCATGAAAGGAAGAAGATGACCAAAATAACCCTCAGTAGCCAGCTGTGGAGGAAAGGGACAACACTTATTGGGTGCTGCATTATGCATTAAGGAGCAAAAACAACTTTTTCCCAGTACTGGATTACGGTGGTGCAGAGGGGCAAGGAAGAGTGCAGCATTATTTTTGGAAAAAAAAGTAGTAAAAGCCAAAAGAGAAAGTAAGAAAGCAAAATTGAACTATACCTGAAATGAGAGTAAGAGAGACAGCCACGGGAGAGAGGACTGAGGAGGCTAAACATTTTTTTCATAATTTTATTATTATTTAAACAATTAGATTTTTTTATCATTTGGATTTGGACCCTGGGCTCAAAGATACTTGCAAGCATGAACTTGGGTTAAATCCAATCTTCAAAGTTAAAACACTTTTTCCGGTAAGTCAAGGGTTTGGCAAAATACTTAAACATGTAATGTGTAAACATACACAACCACATTTTCAAATTTTTATCATCCTAATTACTTGGAACCAGACTGCCAAAAGTATCTACTACTACTACTACTCCTCCTCCTATTCTGGCGTAAATAGTCTAACTTTTTATCTCTAAAAAGTTTGGATTGGGGGAAGACACCCCTCTTGTAAGATCAGGGAATACCACTAATCTCAACAAAGATTTATAGTGGAATTTATACATTGCCTACCAACAGGGGAGATCTAGGAATCGAACTTTGATAATTGATATAGTTAGTAAGGTTGAGTAGGCAGTTGTGCTATATAGTAAGAAAAGAATTCATACATATATAGCTTATAATACACTGAGAGAAGGAGAAAAATCACGAAAAGAATATTTTTTGATCAATTCATGGAAAGAAGACCAAAGTGAATGATTTTTGGATAACAAAATGGGAACATCATATGATTTCTCATTTGTTTTTTTAATATATTTTTGATAAGCATGTATGCTTCTCCTTGATTCTACGGGGGTTTCCACCCCTAGATTGATTACAGTGTAATTTTCTTCTGGATGTAGCTCTGTTTTATCATTAAAAGAAAGTGAGAGATAAAAATAAACATATATAATATTACTTATAAGAGCACTGCTATACAGTGCGAAAGTGAACCCCGACGAATTTCGTCAACCAATCACCGTTAAGAAATTAACAATGTTTGAAAACATACAAACCGATAAATAGTAAAACGCATGGATTTGAAAGGCGGAAGCTAAATTCGTATGTCGTATAACGAATTCACTTTCGCACTAACCAGGATTATCCTACTTATAATTTCCAAAATTTGATGTTAAAACAATATAAACCCAAAGGTCATTCGTACGATAGATACAAAGCAGCAACATTTGATTCGCAATATTTCAAGGACAGTACTGCGCAAAGTTTTTTCCATGTTTAATTTTAAAACCGGTTGTGGGATAGTACAACAAATGAGGCAAGGACATAACAAAAAGGTAAATTTTTATTACCCACCCAACTAAACGACAACTTTTTTTTTTGCCCTTGGTACAATGTAGTTAAAATGTCAAAACTACCCTCCCCATTTTCCCTCTCTCTTCACCCACGTACAGTATTACTTCCCCTTTCCTTCTTTCATCCCATTATCCTTTCTCTTCCACTCTCGCTTCTCCTTTTCTTTCTTCTGCACTAACGCATAACCTGTTGAGTTTTGTTTGAGATTAATGCAGAGCTCTATTCTATAGCAGCATATAGCATCTGCAAAATGCAAATAGAAGACTCAAATCCCGTAAAAAAGAAATCGAAGGAAAAAAAATAGGACGAATAAATTATGTAAGGATTTCACTCATTTATTATAAATTAATTTAATTATAATATGTTAATTATAAAATATAGATACAAATTTATCAGTATTATTAAGAATTGAAATTCCAGTAAAAAAAAAAAGAATTGAAATTTATTATTTTAAAATGATAAAAATAAAATAATAATTGAAAATATATCCACATGATGTATTATTAATAAATTCTAAATAAATCTAAATATATCCACTCTCACTCCACCACGTTTATTTTGTCAAAAATAACAGCAAACCCCAAAATTGGTTATAAATTACACTTCACCCCATTTTTTGTTGTTGACTGACATCGTTTTTTTTTTTTTTAACCAAAAAAGGTATGCAAAAGCATCACTATAAGGCCTAACTAGGTTAGCACCCCAAACCTTATCATATGCAGCATACCTTAAATATTATTAAAAAAGATTAAAAAACAAAAAAACAAAAACAAGACATTTGGGGGGGGGGGGGGGGGTGCGCAAACCAAACCAATGAAAGAGTACAATCTACTTAAACCTATAACAAGGAAGACCTAACCTATTATGGTTAAATTCTTCCCTAGCAAAATTGGGAACTAAGTCCCACCAACTAAAGTCCTGAATGGTCAATCCATGAGCAGCTAACTTATCAGCACATGAATTACCTTCTCTAAAGATATGAGTTATAACAAAAGACATTTGCTTAACTAATAACATACAATTTAGCAATCTAATTTTCAATCTCCATGGAACATCATTTCCATTTTTAAAAGCATTAACTACTAACTTTGAATCACATTCCAATCACAAGTGCTTCCAGCCTCTTTCCATGGCTATTGCATACATTGCACCAATGAATTCAGCTATTAAGGAGTTTCCCATTCCAAGGTTGACAACAAAACATCCTAAGATCAAAGCTCTATAATCTCTGAATAGTCCTCCACAAGTCCTGGAGATCCTCTAGAAGTGTCATCGGAGTTGCATTTTACCCAGTAACATGGAGGGGACACCGTTAAATTATTTAAAAGTAAAAAATATTCATGATAAGTAATTTAATATTTATATGGCAAAAATATATTTAAAGATCAGTCTTATACTTTGTTATCTACAAAATAAAGTTAATTTGTTAATTTAAAAATAAAATATGTAATTTTAAAATCATATAAAAATATAATTTATTTAACTATTTATTTTTGAAATCCATCATATATTTATATTATTAAATATAATTTTTAGTGTACTTTAACAAATAATCATATAAAATGTGCATCAATTATGTGAAAATTTATTTTTTATTATATTCTTTTTGTAGTCCTTTAAGTTAACAACTTCTAAATAAATATCATGTTTTTAATTATTTTATCTATAGAGTATATGAATTATTATAATAGTTATTGTAGATAAATATGAAAAAAATGCTATTAAATAAAATGAGATAATATTATTTTTAAATAATTAAGATAATAAAATTATATGACATGTTGATATATTTTTTTATATATAAATTAGTTTTTTTTCTAGAAAATTTATATTCTCTATTAATTTTTATCCCGAATATATATCTACTTAGTTTTTTTATTCTTTTTTTACAAGAATATACATCTAGTTAGTGGAAATAGTATTATGAGGAATAATATATTTTATTCTATTTAAGAGATGATAATGGAGGAATTTAACTGAAATGGTACGGATAAAATGAGAGGGAAAAAACTATAAACTATAAGGTCAAAATCCCAAAAAAAAAAAAGTAAAATGAGATAATAAAAATAAAACTACATGTTGATATGATTTTTCGTATAAATTTATTTTTTCCAGACAAAAAATATATTATCGATTAATTTTTTTTATCCTGATATATAATATATATCTAGTTAGTGAAATTTGTCCTTAAATATATCCAGAGATATCAATATTGAAATATTTTATTTTATTTAAGAGAGGATAACGTAGGAATTTAACTTAAACAATAGGGATAAAAATGAGAAAAAAAATAAGTTATATAACATAAACAATATGTATGTTGAAGTTATATAACTTAACCAAACCATCAATATTCCCCTTAATCCACTTATCAGGAGGGAATTAGAAACAATAGTTTCAATATAAATGGTAAGAACATACTCTTTGTCCCACCCATTTTCAATACAATCTCCAAGTGAATTTTACGTGAGACCCACCAAATACAATTATCAAATATCATATGTGAAATATTCGATGTTAATCAACTATAACTATGCCCTCGACTGGGCCATCCCTGATTAGTCTTCAACTTAACATTCAACTAGGCCCAGCTAGATGTAGCCCATGAACAAGCTACAACATTACTTCTCTGACCCATAGTATCTAAACGATTCGTTTAGTGACACTGGTGCCATCTTGTTGTTCCTGAAAGAAAGCAAAGGGGAGCAGAGAAGAGACGATGGGAAGGGACGTGGGGAAGATGATATTGGTGGGTATGATATGGGGCGCCACCAACGCTATCATGCGCCGGGGTGCATCTCTATGGGACGAAGCTCTGAAATCCTCTCCAAAGCCAGACCCTACCTCCACCATCCGCGAGAGAATCGCGATCTCGCTCCGTAACTGGGTGAAGCTCTTCATGATCTGGCAATACTCCATCCCCTTCCTCATCAACCTCTCCGCCTCCGCCGCATTCTTCGCTATCCTCTCCCACGCGCCCCTCTCCCTCGCCGTCCCGGTCACCAACGCCACCACATTCGCCGCCACCGCAGTCTTCGCCGTTCTCCTCTGCGAACAAACCCACCTCCCTTGCGCTTTCTTCGGTACCGCTCTCATCGTCGTCGGCGTCTGCCTTTGTATCAACTGATTCAACTCCTCGTTTTTCTACATTTGTATCTATTTATTTGTTGTTCTCTATAATTAATTGTGTACTAGGGTTACTGAGATTCGGATTTCATTTTTTTTGTGGGACTGTAATTATAGATAGGCTTAGGGTTCATCATTCATGTGATATGATAGGAGGAAAATGATGATTGCATGCCCGATTGTTTTAGATTTTGAAAGAATTCTTGTTTTTGGTATCTTTGGTTCGGATAGGTGTTTGGATGAAACAGAGTATTGATTGTTGGAGGGGCGTCAAAATGAGCACTTCTGGTTATTGGGTTTTCAGAAATGCTAATTGAACACGGAAATTAGACACTATACGGTTGACACCGTATATTTTGAGTGGCACTCTTGTAATATTTGATACTTTTGACCCAAAACCTCTCTTTTCCCTCTTTTCCTCTACCTTGACGAGATTCTTTCATTCCCTCCATTTTTACACTTTTCCCTCAATCTCGTCACTCTCTACACCTCAAGCTCCCACTCTCTGCACGTGGAGTACAACAGGCGAGACAAATGAGAGACGCTCTCACCCTCGCTACTTACACTGTGGTGAAGGAGAGGCTACTCAATAAAGGTAAAACACCTTCAACTCCTATCACATTCAACTCCTTCAACTTCTAAATAAAGGGGTCTTTGATACCCACACATCTACTCTTGTTTCCTTCACTTTTAGAGGTAAATTCCTGGCTTCAAACTATGATTTGTGGCTGTTAATTGGGGGATTGTGGAACATGAAAGGGTTAGAGGGGATCAAATTTGTTATAGACAGGGATGAGTGTTTCTCTCACATATTTTCGTTGTTATTAAGGCTGATTCTCCCTGGTATTTTAGCACTAAAAGAGGTCACTATTAAGGGTGACAAAATTGTGTGCCTTGCTATAACATGTATTGCAATTTCATGGGTTAAGGTTTGATAATATGTATGTGTTGAATTAGGAGCATTTCTAGAATCTTAAAAACATAATGAAAATATATTTGAAACATGGTTTTTCTTTTTATGGTGAAGGAAAAAGGATTGCATGTTGGTTTAAAGTCAAAATCCATGAAAATCCCTATTAGGACACTTGCTATGAAAGCATTTGATTACTGTGCACGAGAAATAAATGGTGAATCTTTTGCAAAAGTTTGAATACTGCTGTTCATTATCTAGTTAATCAGGTTCATTTATCTGGTGAATGCTTCTCATTATCTGGTTAATGACAATTCGTGACAGTTCAAGTCCTAGGCATCCCATTGAATTATCTGGTTAATCAAGTTCACTTATCTGGTGAATGCTTTTCATTATCTGGTTAATGACAATTCCTGACACTGGTTTATAGTTATTTTGTGAGTTTTGGTTTGTCAACATTAATTGATACGATAAGCTTGTAAATCCATGGTCTAATTGTGATATAACTAATGAAAGATCTAATTTGTACAGTTTTAAGTGTGGCACCCCCAATTGGATATACATGGATACTTCAAATAATTTCGTGGACTGTGGTGGTAATGATGGTGAAGCTGCTGGAGTTGACATTGTTAATGATGATCGAGAAAAGTGGGAGCCTGCAACAGGGATGTGTTTTTCTTCCATGGAGGATGTTAAATCATTTTATGGCGAGTATGCTTCAAAAAAGGGTTTTGGTTGGAAGATTAGAACATCAAGAAAAGGAGAGGATGGACAGATTTGCTACTTAATTCTAGCATGCTAAAGAGAGGGGTCCCGAGTGTCAGAAATTCCATGTACGTTGATGACACGTCCGACTAAGGCAAAAAATGGTCCTGCAAAGATTACTATTAAGTTGGGAGAGGATGGACTGTGGTACATCAAAAAAATTGAACCCAACCACTCTCACGAGATCAGCCCTACAAAGGCAAGATTGTTCAAGGCTAACAAGAAATTGAACCTCCACGTAAAGAGAACAATCGAAATAAATGATGATGCAGGAGTGAGGATCAATAAGACTTTCCAATCTCTCGTTACAGATGCAGGAAGGCACGAGCAGATATCATTTTGTGAAAGAGATTTGAGGAATTATGTCAACAAAGAAAGGCGTGCGATTGGGAAAGAAGGTGATGCCAAGGCCTTACTAAGTTATTTTGTTCGAATGACAGAGCAAAATAAAGATTTCTTCTATGCCATAGATATGAATGATGATTTTCATGTATGGAATGTGTTTTGGGCTGATGCAAGAAGTAGAGCTGCTTATGCATCTTTTGGAGATGTTGTCACTTTTGATACAACATATTTGACCAATAAGTATGACATGCCTTTTGCTGCATTTGTCGGCGTTAATCACCATGGTCAATCAACATTACTTGGGTATGGTCTGGTTTCTGTAGAAGACACGAAGTCATTTGTCTGGCTTTTCCAATCGTGGCTTCGTTGTATGTTGAGAAAAGCCCATGCGGGTATTGTCACTGACCAATGTAAGGCTATGTAAAATGCTATTGAGTTAGTCTTCCCTACAACTCGTCATAGGTGGTGCTTATGGCATATAATGAAAAAAATTCCTGAAAAGCTCAGTGGATTTGGTGAATATAAGAGGATTAAGTCTGCAATGAAAGCAGCTGTTTATGATACAATCACAGCAGCTGATTTTGAAGAGAAATGGTCTTCCTTCATTGACAAATTTGAGCTTGGACAGAATGACTGGTTGAGTGGGTTGTCCAATGAACGTCATAGATGGGCACCAACCATGCTGAAGAAATATTTTTGGGCAGGTATGTGGTCAATTAAGTATCTTGATACTTACGGTAGTTTTCTGAATGTATTTTCATATATATGGCTAATCACTTGTAGTTATTTGGTTACTCCTGTTGATTATCTGGTTAATGGGTCCTTTTGATACTTCAATGTTTTTTACAGCATTTTTCATATATAGTTAATGACTTGTAAATATGTGGTTAACTCAGCTCATTATTTGGTTATTTCTATTCATTATCTAGTTGATGGTTAAGCACTTTTATGTATTTGGGCAGGTATGTCAACAACGCAGCGAAGCGAGAGCATACATGCTTTCTTTGATGGATATATCAATTCAACAACAAGTCTGAATCAATTTGTAAAGCAATACGATAATGCTCTCAAGAGTAGAGCCGAAAAGGAATTTCAACCTGATTTTCAATGCATGGATACAACAATTCCCTGCGGGTCAAATTCGTCAATTGAAAAGCAATTCCAATGCGAGTATACTCATACCAAGTTTAAAGAGATTCAAGTTGAGTTTAGATCAAAGATGAATTGTGCGTCCTCTTTGAAGACTGTTGATGGTTGCCTTGCTACTTATCATGTGTTGGAGGAGGTCTTAGTTGGAGATAGACCAAAAGAATGTATATATATGGTTGTGTTTAATTGTGAAAACCATGATGTCTCTTGTGAATGCTCGTTGTTTGAGTTTAGAGGTATTTTGTGTCGCCATGTGCTGTGTGTGTGTACTCAAGAGAGGCTTAAAAATGTGCCCGATAAGTATGTTTTAGCAAGATGGAAGAAAAATATTAGAAGGAAGCACACATATATTAAGACCAGCTATTATGTGATGAAATTGAAGCCACAGATGGACAGATTTGACAAATTGTGCAAACATTTCTACGAGGTTACTGAAGTAGCTGCAGAGTCTGAAGTTGCAACTAAGGAATTGCATGAAAGACTACATGAATTTAGTTCTAATTTGCCCACCATGGATGCTATTTCTCAGAATGGTAACAAGAGTCTCATTGCTGACTCAAATCCAAACCATGCTACCCGCATTCAGAGTCCATTGCAAGTCAAACGTAAAGGATGACCTCGTACAAATAGAAAAATAAGGGTAGTTGAAAAAGTTGTTAAGAGGGCCAGGAAGCGGTCAGAGCATACCGAAGACAAAAAGACGACCAAGGTATGTGTTTTTCATCAAAAATTATGTATTAACCATATACAACACATGATTAACCAGTAATTTGAACCCTGTTAACCAAATATCTTGAAACTATAAGTTTCAGCTCAATGTGAAGTGATGCATTGTATGTGTTTTTTTTTCTTTCCAAAATGTGCAGGAGGCAAATACTGGACTGGTGGGTAATCAGATTGGAAGCAACATCCGTGTAGAATCATCTCTTGAGGTTGTCACCGGTGGAGATTTGTTGGATGCAAGCACCATGGTTTGTGTCCATTATAAGATAGTGCTTAATGTGTAGACTTTGTTTAAATATGTGTTGTGGGTTAAATTTTAGCAATTTGATGGATTTTTATGCCGTGTTCTAGAGTTTCTAGCCTATTCATGTGCTAGTTGTGGACGATGAGTTAGAAATTTATGTTGATTGGTTGATTGTTTTTCTATACAGTCAATGTCCATTTTTGAAGATAGTCGCTGATTTCTTCAAAATCCAACAGTTAAAGATGATATTAATCCGAGTTCATAGGCATGTAAATCGTGCTAAGATTTATATGGTTAATGACGCCATTATTTTAGTTTCTTATACGGTATTGTCCAGGTTGGAGGTAATATATCATTCGTGGACCTATTGACAACGTCCGATGTTGACTTCATGGGGTCCTCGCAGTTCACTACAAATTTGGATGATTAGACACAATTTGGAATTTAGTTGTCTTGACAAATGACGTGTATTTTGGTATATGGTTGTCATATATTTATATGGGTTGGAAGATTAGCAAGACATTTTTTTGCATGATGGTATGGTCTTCATCAGTCCTTTATTGTGCTCATACTAACAACCCGACACATATTTTAGTGTTTAACACTTTACTAATGAACACCATTGGTTGTGCAAGTTGATCGGGTGCAAATCACTTTTGTCAGTTTTTTGTATAACATGGTTGTAGCACAAAAATCAGAATTATCTTGTAATGCCTTGTAAAGGCTTTAGGGTCATTTTTGATGTGCATAACGTTTACTATGTGTATGTAGTTAATGCAAGTTGGTCGGGTACATAACGTTTGCATGACAAAACCACCACTTGCCGTGTACATATTTAGACAATCCTATGTAAATGGTCATGTATAAATGTTAAAGGAAGCTGCATGGTTAATGACCAAGAATTGCTCGATAAGTTCAATTCTGTATATGGTTTATGGTATATTGTGATGCTTTAGCCATTTCCACAACCCATCAATTATCTGGTTAATATCTTCACCTATCTGGTTAATGCTATTCATTATCTGGTTAATCACAAATCCTGACACTTGGGTGTCTCCCATTTTCTTATTTGGTTAATGAAGTTCACCTATCTGGTTAATGCTACACTTTATCTGGTTAATGCCAGATCCTAAGACTTGGTTTCTTCCATGACCAATCAATTATCTGGTTAATCTATTTCACCTATATGGTTAATGCTATACTTTATCTGGTTAATGCCAAATCCTAAGACTTGGTGTCTTCCATGGCCCATCAATTATCTGGTTAATCTATTTCACCTATCTGGTTAATGCTATTCATTATCTAGTTAATGCCAAACCCTAAAACATAGATTTCCATGACCAATCAATTATCTGGTGAATCAAGATAAATTATCTGGTTAATCAAGTTCACTTATCTGGTGAATGCTTCTCATTATCTGGTTAATGGCAATTCGTGACAGTTCTAGTCCTATGCATCACATTGAATTATCTGGTTAATCAAGTTCACTTATCTGGTGAATGCTTCTCATTATCTGGTTAATGACAATTCCTATCCTAGACATTCCATAGAGTTATCTGGTTAATCAAGTTCATTTATCTGATGAATGCTTCTCATTATCTGGTTAATGGCAATTCCTGACACTTAGTTCAAGTCCTAAGCATCCCATTGAATTATCTGGTTAATCAAGTTCACTTATCTGGTGAATGCTTCTCATTATCTGGTTAATGGCAATTCTTGACAGTTCAAGTCCTAGGCATTCCATAGAGTTATCTGGTTAATCAAGTTCACTTATCTGGTGAATGTTTCTCATTATCTGGTTAATGGCAATTCCTGACACTAAGTTCAAGTCCTAGGCATCCCATAGAGTTATCTAATTAATCAAGTTCACTTATCTGGTGAATGCTTCTCATTATCTGGTTAATGCCAATTGCTGATACCAAGTCCTAGGCATTCCATAGAGTTATCTGGTTAATCAAGTTCACTTATCTGGTGAATGTTTCTCATTATCTGGTTAATGGCAATTCCTGACACTAAGTCCTAGGCATTCCATAGAGTTATCTGGTTAATCAAGTTCACTTATCTGGTGAATGCTTCTCATTATCTGGTTAATGACAATTCCTGACACAGTCCTAGGCATTCCATGAGTTATCTGGTTAATCAAGTTCATTTATCTGGTGAATGCTTCTCATTATCTGGTTAATGGCAATTCCTGACAGTTCAAGTCCTAGGCATCCCATTGAAATATCTGGTTAATCATGTTCTTTTATCTGGTGAATGCTTCTCATTATCTGGTTAATAGCAATTCCTGACACTAAGTTCAAGTCCTAGGCATCCCATAGAATTATCTGGTTAATCAAGTTCACTTATCTGGTGAATGCTTCTCATTATCTGGTTAATGGAAATTCCCGGCAGTTCAAGTCCTATGCATCCCATTCTCATTATCTGGTTAATCAAGTTGATTTATCTGGTTAAATACTCCATGTCTACCAAGTTAATCAAGAACTGCATTACTAAATACTCCATGTCTACCAAGAGCTGCATTACATACTAATCATAAACTACATAAAACAATGTCCATCACAATATTTCATGTTTAAATATCCTAATAAAAAACTATTTCTTTGTTGTCTTCTTATTCTTTCTCCCATATGACTTGCCACATGGGGAATCAAGTTTAGAAGATTGGGTCCGCCTCCTAGGGTTATCCCTAATCCTTGTTGCTATGTTTGATCCATCCTGTGAAGCACCCTCAACATTATGTTCACCTGCAAACAACAATCAAAATTGTAGATGGTAAGTGGGCTTTCTTGTTAAGTATGACATTAGTACTTTTATATTATGGATACACAAATCATTACTTACCAGTTTGCACTTCAACGTGTGCTTCCATAGCTCCAGCAACCACTACTGCCGGAGGATCAACATTAGCATCATGAACAACCATCTGAGGAGAACTTGGCATTTCTAAACCTGCATATAAAGTGATTCTCAATGTGCTTTCATCAAGCAAACTACATAAACACAAAAAAGGCAACTAACGCTCGTTTAGTAACCACGCACCTATTTGAACATCTAAAGACCCTACACCACCCATGTCAGCATACATATCTGCTAGGGGAGTTTGGTGAAGAGGAGATGCATCTTGCCCACCTAAAGTGGAACATCCCCCATACTCATTTACTCGGGCACTGTTTGATCGGTGACGAGGGGGACCATCTTTCAAAATGGCAACGTCCGCCTCTAGAGCCAAGATCCTCTCTTTTTGCTCCCTAATCTTCTCTTCATGGTCCGTAAGCGTCGCCAACACTTTCTGGTATTCATCAACATGTACATACTGGTGTTGTTGGCCCCGCTACAATGCATCCCGGACAATGGGTGGTTGAAGCTCAGCATCTGTTGCTGTTAAAGCAACTGTTACCTGTAAACATGAGAATCACATCAAATGAACATTATGTATATAAATTTCAACATATTAAAGAAACTATGGTATCGTTGGTACCCTATTATTCCTGAATGCTTCCGTCATTCTCTTCTTCCTCATTGTAACAACTGGCCAATTCAAAATGCGTGGGAAAGGGTGCTCGGGATGAGTGGTAGGTGTTTGCCCAATCGAGATATGATTCATCGTCCAGATCTACAATAAAATTGTAATCATTAGTAGCTGTAAAATTTTGTTAACACATCATTAGACGGTGATATAGCATATGTGAAAATACATACCTGTAGGATGGGAGCACAGCCGCACAGATGTATTTGATGGTCATTTGACCCCTCCTCACTGGCAATGAAAGCTTTGCTCAAACTCTCAACCAAGAAATCATGAACTGTACATGCCCAATTGAAGCTATGGCTGGCATCCAAGTCATCTAGCAGCCAAGCATAATCTGTGAGGACCAACCGGCCCGTTCTCGCAAAGTAAAACACTCCGAAAGCAAGGAGTATGTAAACCCTACAATAACCCCCCACATTACGATGAATCATGAGTATCTTGTCAAGAATATCCTCTATGGTCACATCAGCCCCTTCAAAAATAGACAGTGTATAACACTGATCATCCTCTGCACCTACCACAGGATCACCTATGGCTGGAAGTCCCAAAGCCAGACATACATCAGCAGGAGTAAAAGGGATCATCGTACCCATAACCTTGAATGCTCGGCAACCCTCATCCCACCTTCTCACAAGCTCCCACAATAGGACACTTCAAATCTTGGGTTCTTCAGACAATTTACTAACCCAACGGAATGGGGTCGTCTCCAATAGTGCATGATGCTTCTGTGAAAGTGCCTTGTTAACATCAATGAGGATTCCTGGCATACAAGCATGCCTAACACGAACTTGCCAAGTATCATTAAATGAAATGTCAGTTGATTGTAAATAGATCGCACACGGGTAAATACAAATACTTAGGAAGTTTCCGTACATTATTATCTGTTGATGCAGCCATATTCCTTACTTTTTTGTTACCTGTTTATAGACGATCCAACACATGATAAATTAGAATCACATGAAATTCTGTTATAGTCACATTGCAATTGTTTTTCTTAGTTAATTAAATGGTACATATAGAATTCATCTCATAAGGAAGGATAGAGAATGAGAGCAATATTTTCAAGGACTAGCTGAAGTTAAAACCAGTACCATCTGCAGAAATTCCAGTGTATAATATCAACATGAAACACAAGTATGTATGCGAAGCCCTGTACAAAGAAAAGCTTTGAAAGAGGATTACACTAAACCATTTAACAAACACCACAGTATCACAAAAACTCTAAATTATGGAAGACAAAGAGAAACAATTTCAAGGAAATGAATAAGTTCCAAGTCCTAACTTAATAAAATAGGAATTTCCCTAGTTACACTCTCCTAATATTTACTTCCTCAATCAACAATAAATTTAAAATTTACAAGAAACAGGTAAATGCATGAAATCATGTTGAATAAGGATTAAAAACTAAGAACCCCATCTGTATAGAACCAACTGGTTCATTAAGAATCCTATGGGCCTTTAGGTTTCACACTTAGGATTTCATAAATCTGATCATCTACAAAAAGAAACCATTACAACTGAATTGACTTCTATAATATCCTACAAGAATTAGCAATATAACAGAGCCAAAAACCCCTAAAATGCACAAGCATCCATAACCAACAAAAATAGCTAATAAACCCTAAACAAGCCAAAAATGGAAAATGTTTCTCAATCAGAGAGAGACCCAGAAGTTGATACCGAAAATAGACAAATAACCTTGCTTAAAGGAAGCTAGTGACCACCGTCTTCAACAATGGTAGGCGTCTTCAACAATGGTGGGAGGAGGGTTGTGAGTTCACCACTGTCTTCGACTTCACAATCGAGCACCACGAAGGAGTGAGTTCCCCACCGTCACGAGGGAGTGAGTTCGCGAGTGAGCTTCGATGGGAGATGCAAGGAGCAAGGGAGTAAGCGTGGAGTGAGACAAAAGGGAAGAGTCTGTTCAAATTTTTCGGAAATGAAGCGAGGAAATGGAGGAGGGAATGAAACAAGTTTTGCTTTCCCTAAATCTTCCCTCAATGTATACGCTGTGACTGGCGCTGGGCTTTGCTGGAGGGTGGCGGCGTTCCACGAATGCAAGAGGAAAGGAAAGGAATGGGTTAGAGCACAGAGGGAGCGAGTCAAGTGAGAAAGAAGGGAGAATATTGGAACCAATGAATCTAAAATAACAGAGAGAGTAATTTGGTGATGAATGAATTGTGATTCATTGATCTGAGTTTTATCATTACAGGGTCGAGTATATGTACACTGCTGAAGCAGTAACTTGTCACACAAGTTTCTAACTAACTGAAAACTAACTCTAACTAACTGTAAAACTAACTAACAGATTAGTTAAATATAAAGCTTAATACGCCCCCTCAAGTAGGAAGGTATATGTTATATACTCCTAACTTGGCTATGAGAGAATGAAAAATGGTGGCAGTGACTGGTTTAGTTAACAAATCAGCCAATTGATGTGCTGATTTTACATGAACTAGCCGAATCACCCCAGAAGCAACCTTCTCCCTTATGAAGTGACAGTCGATTTCAATGTGTTTGGACCTTTCATGAAAAATTGGATTGGAGGCTAAGTGAATGGCAGATTGGCTATCACAAAAAATCAGTGTTGGACCAACTGTGACTTCAAAGTCTTTCAACAATGAGCAAAGCCATTGGACTTCACTTGTAACACTGGCTAGAGCCCTATACTCGGCTTCTGCAGATGATCTAGAGACCACATTCTGTTTTTTTGATTTCCAAGAGATCAATGAGTGGCCAAGAAAAACACAGTGTCTAGTAGTAGACCTTCGAGTGTCAAGGCAATTTCCCCAATCCGAATCTGCATAAGCTTTAAGGGACAATGTTGAGTCTACTGGGAAGAGTAAGCCATTTCCTGGTGTGGACTTCAGGTACCTTAATAGGTGATGGACTGCATCAAGATGAGGGAAGAGAAAAAGAGAGGTTTTGGGTCAACCAAACTTGAAATGAAGGAAGGAAACACATAGTATCAAATATTACAAAAGTGCCACTCAAAATATACGGTGTCAACCGTATAGTGTCGAATTTCTGTGTTCAATTAACATTTCTGTTGGGTTTTAGACTTTTGGGTGTTGGGTACTTGGTTTCTTAGCTATTTTTAGGCACTTGTAATTCTTTTTTTTTTAGCTATTTTTTTATTTATTTTTAAGCACTTGTTATTCTAATACTGTCTAGCATTATTATCTTGCCTTGTTTCTCTTGACTTTTTGTGTTTATGTATCAGGTTAGAGTATCTCTAATACTATATATCAATTTATTTGTTAGTTTATAAAATAAAAAAAAACCATACTTGCAAATTACAATTACCTCACCTCCTCAAGGAGACTCGTGGGGCTCAAACATATGACCTATTGAATACGAGTAATGCTTTACTCGATCAACCTATGAGATTACCAAGCACTTGTTTGATTGTATGTCATTTGATTTGATGTGGACATGATTTTGAAAAGCTAATTATCAATTTATAATTTTCTTGTTAGAAATAAAATATATTACTGAAGTATCGCCACATATGTATTTTCATGCGAGTTAAAACACATTTTTGGTTCTTAATATATTTTTTAGTTTCAATTTAGTCTTTTATTTTTTAAAAATTTCAATTGTATTCCTTAATTTGTCTATTTCAACTCAAGTTAGTCTTTTTCATCGATGAGTCAGTAACCGTGTTAATTTTTTGAGTTTAATAACAAAAATCAAAGAACTAGTTTGAAATCTGTTAACAATTTGAAGGACCAATTTGAAACATGTTAACAATTTAAAGGATTATTTTGAAGCTCATTTAAAATTGTTAATATCATTACTGACTTCATTGAAGGAGGGGACTAACTTGTGTTAATAGAGATAAATTGATGGACCAAATTAAAACTTTTAAGACTTAATGGATCAAATTGAAACTAAAAAAATAAGTTAAGATAGCAAAAGGTTATTTTAGCCTTCCATGCACACCAACATGAAACCAAACATACTATAAATGGTGTTGTTAAGTCTCTAAAATGTCTGATGTGCATTTCCCTAAATTTTGATGAAAACTAAACATTTTTTAATGATTTAATTAACCTTCATATTGGTTGCTGACATATCTATCTAGTGCGCAGATCACAAAAGTCAGAATTCACTTTCTCGCCTGTCTGCCAACATAGAAGACCAGCTGTCTGGAGAAGCAAAAGTCAACCTGTCTGCTGATAGGATATTGACTTTCTGTGTTTAAGTTTCAACTTGTCTTTGATAAGTTCTCATACTCGTCTAAGGTTCTTCGATGGAGAACTCAAGTACAAAAAGCTTTTGAAAGTTGTCCCCTCATACAGAAGACTCTGAAGCTTTCTCTCTGACAGTTATCAAGAAAGTCAGAAGGTTATTCTCACAAACAACCTAGGAGATTAGAAACGAAGTCGAGTTTAAGAATGTTTCCAACATGCTTTATTCCCTAGTACTCTTGGTTATTACACGAAAAGGGAAATGTACTATGCAAAGTACAAAAACATTCTGTACAACTCTGATGTGGCTACTGCACGATGCATAAAGCCTTGATCTTCTTTGTTAGAGTACAACCAACGTTCCTATTGCAATAATGGCTGCCCAGAACGACTCTATTACATTTAATGGAGCTCTGCTTGAAGCCAACATTTGAAGGAATATCTCTAACGGATCTTAAATGTTTTGAAGCTATAAATACATAAATCATTGAAAATAAAGATAGAGAACTCACAGCATTAAAGAGTCATTACTCTGTGCATTCATTTCTTCATTCCTTCAATCTGTATTCTTCAATCATTTGAAGTTATTGAGCAGTCTTTCTAAGATTACATTTAATTTAGTCTTCTGAGTGTTAGTGAAAGACTTGCAAATCGTATTAATTACAATCATTCTCTCAAACAAACCTGAGTGAGCCAAAAGAGGCTAGGTGAGCATAGAATACTTGTCTTTGAGCCTGGAGAGACTAGGTGTGCAAAGAATACTTGGAGTCTGTAACCTGATCAGTTATAGTGGAGAAAAACTTGGTGCTGCCAAGGACTGACGTAGCCCTAGTGTTAAAGGGTGAACCAGGATAAATAACTGTGTTTATCTCTCTTCCCTTAAACTCTTTTAGTTGCTTTGATTACACTATCTGCTTTCTAACCAAATGGGTTAAAGTGTGAATATCAAACTTGTTTTCAAGTTGTATGCTTGTGTGCTTTTTAATTAAAATCACACCAGACAGGTCACCTGTCTGTGCTGTATTTTTCACACTTGTCTGAACCTAGTTTCTGCGTGCGAAAAGTTTTTAACTTTATTTTAATTTCCGATAAACAGAATTCAACCCCCTTCTCGTGTTTATAGTTGTCTATTTCAGTTGGTATCAGAGCTCGGCCTCTAGGTTGAGCATCTAACAGTGGAGAGGTAAAGGTCCTGAAGAATAGACATGACTGATGAAGCTAGTTCTAGTGGGAGCCACCAGATTGAATGAGCTTCCCTAACCAGACATCCATTCTTCAATGGAGAAAACTACAACTATTGGAAAGATAGATTTCAAAGGTTCATTCTATCAACAAACTCTGATCTCTAGGATGTCATCACTAATGGCCCATTCATTCCTAAAAATGATGATAACACTGACAAGCCAAAAGCTCGGTGGACCCCTGTAGAAAAGACAAAATGGGAGCTGAATCACAAAGCCAGATACAACATCATCTGTGCTCTCAGTCCTGAAGAATTTGAAAAAGTGTGTGTCTGTGATTCTGCTAAAGAAATATGGATACTTTAGCTGTCACACATAAAGGAACAACCAAAGTTAAAGAATCAAAGATTGTCATACTTATCAGAAAGTATGAACTGTTTCTCATGGAAGAAGAAGAATTTGTTGCTCCGATGATAGGAAGATTCCAGACTATCATCAATGGCCTGAAGTCTCTTGGTAAAATTTATACTAAGAAGTCTTCCTAAACAGTGGAGACCTTTGGTCACTGCTATCTCTCAAGCCAAGGATCTCACTACCTTGACTATGGATGAACTTCTTGGTACACACACTGTTTAGGAGTAAGAACTTGGTGATGAAGTTACAACAAAGAAGGGCAAGTCAATTGCTCTGAAAGCTGATCATGAGTCATCAAAGGCTTCAAAAGCTCTAAAGGCAGACGAGTCATCCAGTGATGCTGACCTGTCTGAACTCGAGGATTCTGAAAGTGATGAAGAGTTATCTTTCCTAACCAGGAAGATAAAGCTTCTCTTACAGAAAAAGAAGTTTAGAAAAGATAAGCCATTCAGAAAGTTCAACAAGGACAAGAACTTCAAAAAATCCACTTCAACAGACAAGAGTTCAATTGTCTTCTATGAGTGCAAGAAGCCTGGTCACATCAAGGCTGAGTGTCCTCAACTCAAGAAAGTCCTTTTCAAGAAGTTCTTCAAAAAGAAGAAGAAAGGAATAATGGCTATTTGGGAGGATTTGGAGTCAACATCTTCTGATGAAGATACAGAGGAAGAAGCTAATCTCTGTTTAATGGCCAACACTGACTCGGATTCAGATAAGGAGGTACATCCTAACTATGAGGAATTACTTGATGCCTATGAGGAGTTGCTGGAGGAATCCAACTACTTATCTAAGGCCTTCAAATCCCTCAAGAGAGAGTATGTAAAGCTCCTTAGTGAGCATAAGCAGAAATCTCAAGAGTGTGAGAAGCTGGCCAAGGAGAACAGTGAGCTGAAGACTGAAAAGTCTGAGGAAGCTAAGATCTCTAGTGAAACATCACAATCTGAAGAAGTTGAAAAACTTCAACAGAAAGTGGAAGAGCTCATTTCTGATCTTGCCAAATTTGTTAATGGTAGAGATAATCTGACTAAGCTTCTTGACTGTCAGAGACACTTCCTTAACAAAGAAGGTATTGGATATGTCCATCAGATATATTATAAAGTATCAACTAAAAACTCTAAAGTGTCTGTTAAGTCAGCTTTCATTAAATCCATACCTGTCTGTAACTTCTGTGGAAAAACTGGACATGTTATGTCTAAGTGTATTCACAAGAAGAGAAGGAAGTCTTTACAGACTCCTAGAACTAACAGAAAAGGACGCAGAAAATTATGGGTACCTAAAGAACAAATAATTCCTGTTGCAAATGTCCTTAATAGGACAAATAAAACACCACTGCTGATACCTGGACAGTGGTTGCTCGCGACACATGACAGGAGAAAGGTCTATGTTCCTAGACCTCCAACTTAAGAAAGGTGGACATGTTGCCTTTGGAGGAAATCGGAAAGGGAGGGTTATAGGCATTGGTACTATTGGTGGTAAACCTCTTTCCCTCTATATCTAATGTTCTTATGGTTGAAGGATTAAGACATAATTTGCTTAGCATAAGTCAATTATGTGTTGATGTCTCCTTTACCAAGGATTTATGTATAGTTAAAGACATTAGTGGCAAAACCCTTTTTTCAGCTAAAAGGCAACAAAATCTGTATAAGATTGAACTGGCTGATCTCTCAGATTAGAGTGGAACCTGTCTCAAATCTAAAGAGGATGAAAGATGGTTGTGGCATAAGAAACTAGGACATGCTAGTATGAAACTAATTTCAAAATTGAAAAAGAATAACCTTTTGAGAGGATTGCCTGATATCAGTTTTAAGAAAGATGCCTTGTGTGATGCATGTCAGAGAGGTAAACAAGTAAAATCAAGTTTCAAATCTAAAAACCAAGTATCAACCTCCAGACCTCTTCAGTTGTTTCACATGGATCTGTTTGGGCCAGTTAGTGTTGCTAGCTTGGCTGGAAGCAAATATGGATTTGTCATTATGATGACTATTCTAGATTTACATGGGTACTCTTCTTAACCCACAGGTGAGTCTTTTAAGGCTTTCTCAGTAATCTGTAAAAGAGTACAAAATGAACATGGTTTCTGTATCTCTACCCTTAGAAGTGATCATGAGGGAGAATTTGAGAATGAGCAATTTAGATTGTTTTGTGATGAGAATGGAATCTCTCACAATTTCTCTACACCTAGAACTCCATAACAAAATAGAGTAGTTGAGAGAAAGAGCAGATCTCTGCAAGAGATGGCTAGATCTATGCTTAATGAGAATAATCTCCCTAAATACTTCTGTCCGAAGCAGTAAACACTGCATGCTATGTACAGAACATAATACTTATTAGGCCCTTTCTAAAGAAGACTCCTTATGAACTGTGGAAACGAAAAAGCCCCAACATCTCTTATTGTCATGCATTTGGTTGTGAATGCTTCATTCTAAACACTAAGGATCAACTTAGAAAGTTTGATTCCAAAGTGGATAAGGGTATCTTTGTAGGCTATTCTGAAATGTCTAAATGTTGGGGTTTTCATGAGATAATCCTCTTTAAAATCATATCTCAAGGCGGAAGAAAACCATCCCCATGGATCGCGCATTACAAAAACATGAATCACATAAGGGCTATTTGTGTTTACCTCTTGAAGCGTGTTTTCCCTGTGATCACAAGTGCTACGAAGGAAAAGCACCTCTACTCAGTCCACGCGAGCAAAAAGGCATCGGAGCTTTGCGTCATGTGCTAGCTGACGGCTATGGGAGGCAAGGTTAATCAGTCTTAGTTCAGTGGGAGACTAATAGTCTATTTATAGGTCACAAACTCCTTTTGACCTAACTGCTCACTTATTGGGCCTTGTACACTACAAGTCCAATAACCTTTAAATTAATTAAATCATATTTAATTAATTGACCCGCTCCGCATTTGCTTTATGCGTGTGACCTTGTAGGCTCCCACTAAGTTGGCAATAATATTAAATATTACAATAATATCAAATATTAATTATAAATATTAAATATTATGAATAATGAGCGGCATCTAGTAATGCATCATTACTAGCCAATTAGCGAGAGTATCAGCGTCCGATTTTAGCCTTACGGCGACCAAAATTTATCGTGCAGTAAATGTCCCTTTGTCCATATATCTTAATTGAACACAAGGCATAAGAGTGTCATCCTTGTTATGTTCGATTATTTATTCCTCGTTCCCGAATAGACGTGTAATCACAAATGGGCCCAATATCACATATTGGCCCACTTTCGCGTGGCCACGCATATTTCACGTCTCACTCTATCGAGGGGCCCAAGACATTACCCCTGTTATGCAGGTAGGACGAATCCTATATACATCACTCACACTCCTCAACATGATTTATTGCAGGTCCAATAACTAACTTTATGATCACCCTGTTATGCGTGGTGTTTGATAGCATTAAAGCCTACGACTCCTCATGTAGGAATCGTAGTGATTTCAAGTCAAAGGACTGCTTCACTATGGTCGCCTTGAGAATACTTATGACACTTACATAACTATTATGAAGTATTCTCATAATGGGTCATCCGGTATAAATATTACTCCTAATATTTATACCTGTGTGCAGACTTGATATCACATATCCATGACCCGTGAGATGTGGTCGTCAGGCCACTCACTTAATAGTCTCTATGTATTATTGTCGTCCTAATTAACAATAATACTCGACTACGGTTATTTAAGAATAGAGTACTATTATTCAATGAGGTCTCACAATTAAGTCACACACTTAATATCTCAATGAATGAACTGCCTATTCTAAGGACTTTATTATGCTATAAACTAATAACATAATAAATGAATGCCTTATTCATATATCAAATATATGATCAAATCCATGATACAAATGATGATCTATTCAAAATAGATTGGCCACTAGGGCTTACACCAACAATCTCTCACTAGCACTAGAGCCAATCAGGCATCAATCTAAAACCCATCGATCTAGTGTGAGTGTCACGCTGCCATTGAGCAAGAGACTCCCTTAGCGGATTATTTAGAGTTGTCATTCTGCATATCTTCATATCTCTCCTCTATCGATCATCTATCGAATGAGATGGAAGCACCTAAGCATATGTTAGGATCGCTGGTGAGATCATGTTTCCTTAGCTTATGCGATCACTTCATCATCATCGCAACGAGATCAATGGAGTTCGTAAAGTAGAAATCATTCCTAGTTCATAAATGAACTTGCCGATCCAAACTGCCTTTAAATCTACATTTAAGGCAACTATATAATTGGCCTTTGTAATGAAATCTATAACTGTCCCTCATTTGGAACTTTTTCCAAGTATATAGTGCCACCATTAAGATAAAACTCAAATCCAGACTGCGATCTGGAATAGTTTTTATCGATTTGGAAATAGCGTCGATATAACACTTTACAACGACTTCTTCCTTATCTTCATTTGTCAAGAATGTATCGTCAGTTCTTCTAAGACATTTAAGGATATTCTTGACCATAGTTCAATGACCTTCACTGATAACAATTGGTACCTTCTTGTTATGCTCAAAGCATACAAGACAGCTGGTGTAGTACATAACGTACTCTGACTAACGGCCAACAACTTTAGCGATCTATCTCTATAGATCCTGATTCCTAACACGTAGCAAGCCTTGCCTAAGTTCATCATCGAGAAACAATTTCCCAACCTTGTTTTCACATTTTACAATTAGGATATTGTTTCCGATAAGTAGTATGTCATCCACATATTAAACGAGAAAGACAATCTCACTCCTACTAACCTTCTTGTACACACAAGGTTCATCCTCGTTCATGATAAATCCAATCTGTCTTACATCTTTTATCAAAACGAAGATTCCAACTTCTGGAAGCTTACTTTAATCCATTAATGGATCTCTGCAACTTACATATCTTTCTAGCATCCTTTGGATCGATAAAACCATCGGGTTGTGTCATGTACACATCCTCGAGAAGAATCATGTTAAGGAATGATATCTTGACATCCATCTGCCAGAACTCATAGTTGTAGTATGCAGCAATAGCAAGTAGAATCCGAACAGATTTAAGCATCACCGCTGGAGAGAAAGTTTCATCATAGTCTAGACCATGAATTTGCTTGAAACCTTTCACAACCAGTCGCGCCTTAAAGGTGATCACTTTATCATCCATGTCAGTCTTCTTCTTGAATATCCACATGCACCCTATGGGTTTTACCTCTTCGGGTGGCTCAACCAAGGTCTATACTCGGCTTGTATACATGGATTCCATCTCGGATCCTATGGCCTCAAGCCACTTCTCAGATTCCGGCCCAATGCCTCCTGGTAGGTTACAAGCTCATCTTGATCCATGAGCAACACATCACCTTTCTGAGTCAAGAGAAGTCCATATCTCTCGGGTTGGTGACGTGACCTGTTAGACCTACACAAGTCTTGTGTTACTTGAACCGGCGGTTCAACCACAACATCTTGTGGAATCGATTCTTGTTCCATTGTAGGTGGTTCAGTATTTTGTGGTGCTTGGATTTCTCCAAGTTCTATATTTCTCTAACTGTTTCCTTTGGAGATGTACTCCTTCTCAAGGAACACTCTAGTCCTAGCGACAAACACCTTGTCCTCGAAGGGGTTGTAGAAATAATATCCTTTGGTTTCCATAGGATATGAGACACCCCGTTGTGCCCCGTTGTGCCATTAGATTAAAACCTTACTAATTAATTTCTTAATCGCGCGCTTAACGTTAAACGTATATACTGCAATACGTAAAAATTAAAACTTAACTATAAACATACAGCGTATGAAAATTTAAACCATCACACCATATATCACTTACATACAAACCATATGTTTATGCATCAGAGTTCCAAAACACTGTCTAAGGTATCCCAGCAGTAGGATCCCTTGCAGGTGAATATTAAAACAAGCTAATATTTGCGGAAATATAAAATGTCTTAAGACACACTGGCCATAACTTCTTAAACTCTATCACTCGAATTCACAGCTCGTCCTCCCGCATCTGGTTCATACGGAGTCCCATCCAGTTCCTCGGTAGCTAGCTCCTCCACCGGATCTTCTCATACGAACACATGATAAAATATATACCAAATACAGAAAATAGGGGATAAGAAACAATTCTATCATCAAAAGCGGAAAAGAATCATAGCATATCATATAACAATAGTCACAGACACATAACACTCAAAATCAACCATCATCCTTACTTTACGATATCATCCTTTACCCTCAAACTCATGCAATCTAACATTTATGCTGACGTGGCCACTACCAATCCTTTCACACATCCCTCGTTGGGAATGTCAGTCAGTAGTCCAAGCGACGCATTCCCAAATCCCGGTGCACAATGTAACACCCCGCTTTTTGTTAAGTGTTTTCCTTAAGTTTGTTTTGTTAAGTTGGAATTGTTGGCTAAGGGTTTAGTGGGACTTTTGGCTTAAAAGTCCCTTCTGGTACATGAGCACGTTCGTGCTTATTAGCCAGCACACCCGTGCCTAAAGTCAGAAGCATGTTTCTGATTTTAAGTTGAGCAAGCCCGTGCTTAACAGTGAGCACGCCCGTGCTCAAGTGCGGACCGCGTCTCGCTGACGCTAAGTCCAGCACGCCCGTGCTAGGTAAGGAGCACGACCGTGCTTCGAGCGCAGCTTATATATTGATGAGTGTGATTTCACCTCATATTTGCTTGACATTTTGCATGCATTTTCATATAGGTTAGGCATATTTAATTTAATTTTTGTTAGTTTTTGCCTTGGAACGGGTAAGGTGGTTTTGTGGTGTTTGTGTGTAGGAATTCATGAGTAAAATAATCAAATCCAGTTGAATCGGAGTTTGTATGAAGATGGAGCTTGAAAAGCAAGGAAAATGAGCAAAGCAGAGACCATCACGGCCTGGGTGTGACAACCATCACGGCCGTGATCGCGTGGGACTGAAGAAAAAAGAAGAAAGTGCAAGTCAGAAGCTGTCACGGCCTGGCCGTGACAGCCATCATGGCCGTGACAGACATCACGGCCAGGCCGTGACAGCCATCATGGCCATGACAGACCATTAGCACAAGAATTCACAAAGCAGAAGCTGTCATGGCCTGGCCCTGACAGCCATCACGGCCGTGACGCGTAAAATCTGGGATTTTGGGATTTGTTTTTGATCTGATTTGTAATTGATTTAATTCCAAGTTAACCTACACTATAAATAGGGGAATTAGGCTCGAAAATAGGACCTCTTGGCTGCTACCTTAGGCTTAATTTTAGGATTTCTCTTCTTCTCAATTTCTCCTCTTCTCTTAGGATTTTCATGTTTTTTGTTATTCAACGTTGCTATGAACATGGCAATGTGTGAGTAGTCGTTTTATTTCTAGGAATTGGGGCTATGCCCAAGACTCGTTTTATGTGATGAATTGACGATTTACTTCTTGTTAATTTCAATTTGCTTTCGATTTAGTTCCTATTGCATGAATTACTTGTAAATTTGGTGCGCACTTATTTGCATGTCTTAGATACTCTAAGGATGAACCTAGCGGTGAACTTAGGTATTGGATCTATAGGAATTGAACTTAGGACTTAAATCACGAGAGTTAGAAGCGGTCCTTCGAGGGTTCATTGAATTGTCACAAATCGTAATGGGTTCAATTTAAATACAATTATCACGAGAGTAGGTGTTGGTTTAATTGGGCACGGTTCTTGTATCTCGAGAGGGAACATTAACTTTATTAGGATAAATTCACCTTCAAAGCGTTTTGATAATTAACAAGAGGAGTAGTCAATTTAGTAGCATAAGCAGTCTTGTTGGTAACCCAATTCCTGGAAATATCTTTTAATTTGAAAAACACCAGATTAGATTTGATTGCGATTTTTAACTGATTTCGTTTTAGATATTTGATTTGTTAGTTAATCTTTATTTTAAAAACCAAATCTTTTCCAAATCTTTTTATATATAGTTTAGTTAAATTGATTTAATAATTGATTGTTATTTAAGATCACGGTCTCTGTGGGTTCGATTTTTTTATTACTTGACGACGAAGCCGTACACTTGCGGATTCACGCTATCAAGTTTTTGGCGCCGTTGCCGGGGACTGTGCTTTCTTGAATTTCAATTTAATTTTTAAATTAATTTTTCTGGACATTTTTATTTTTTATTTTTTATTTTTTTTTAAAAAAAATTCTTTCTTTTTCTAGTGTATCTATCTTTCTCTTTGCAGGTATTTTTCTCTTTTATGCGAAGATCCCAAAGTCTTGGATCTCTTATTGAAGTTGATCCCGAGATCGAAAGGACCTTTCATAGACGTAGGAGACTACAAAGACAAAGAGCGAGAGAGCGGTTGATTCCCATCCCACTCATGGCCGATCAACCGGATACCAAACCACTGAAGGACTACGCAGCCCCAAATGCTAGGGGTTTGCGAACTGGGATTGCTAGGCCAGAAATTGAGGCGGATAACTACACTATACCGCCCCAGTTAATTGGCATGATTAGGCAACATCAGTTTGGAGGATTACCCTCGGAAGACCCGACTGATCATGTGGAGACATTCTTGGAGTTCACCGATGCAATAAGAATTCGAGGTGCACCGGTTGATGCTATTCGCTTGAGGTTATTCCCCTCCTCTCTGACTGGAAGGGCAAGAGCTTGGTTGAAATCAGTGCCTGCTAATACTTTGTCCACTTGGGACCAATTGGAGCAGGCGTTCTTGGAAAAATTCTTCCCACCATCAAAGACCGCTTACCTACGAACTCAGATCACCGGCTTCTTCCAAAAGGACGGAGAATGCTTATCCGAAGCTTGGGATCGTTACAAGGGATTGCTAGAATCTTGCCCACATCATGGGCTTGAGAAGTGGCTTTTAGTGCATACCTTCTACAATGGATTGGAATATTCTTCGAAGGTCTCACTTGACTCCGCAGCTGGTGGAGCATTGATGAATAGACCATTGGCTCAAGCATTTGAGATCATCGAGAACGTTGCCACCAACTATCATCAATGGGGTTCAGAAAGAGGTAATAACCCGAAAAAGCTTTCGGGAGGTAAGTTTGAAATGAATAGTAATGATTTAATATTGTCTAAATTTGACTCATTGAGTAAGCGCTTTGATAGGCTTGAAAAGGCTAATGTGAGTTCAATAGGTGCTACTAATGTTGCTTGTGAGATTTGTGGAGCGCAGGGACATGACTTCGTGGAATGCCCATATGGAAGTGCTCATGAATCAAGTGCTTCGGGGGAACAAATGAATTCATGTCACAACTTTTATGACACGAACCCGAAGTTGCCAAACTATGTTCCCCCAAATTCATACAACCAAGGAAGGAAGAATAACTCTTATCTCTCATACGGGAACTACAACAACACGTTGAACCATGAATTCCAAGAAGGCCAAGGTAATAGGAAACCCGCATTGGGGTATCCTCAGGTACAAAAGTCTAAACTTGAGTCTCTAATGGAAAATTTTGTTGAAACTCAAACAAAGCAAAATGAAGAGTTTAGGCAACATGGTAGGGCTATGGGCGAAGCCATTAAGGAACTAGCTTCTAAGGTAGACAACTTAGCTATTCACAATAAGATGCTAGAGACACAAATTGCCCAACAAGCTAGTACATCTTCTAGGACTAAGGGTACGTTTCCGGGACAACCCGAAGTTAATCCCAATGAGCACTGTAATGCTATATACTTGAGGGATGATAAGCTTGGGGTAGTTGAAAAGGGCATGGACTGTGAGGTAGACATGAGTGAACAAGAAGAAATTAAACCAAAATATATACCTCCACCACCTTACCAACCCCAATACCTTTCCCACAAAGGCTAGTCAGGAAAAAGCAAGTAGAACAAGAGACTAAGAGCTTAGTTGAGGAGCGTGATGAAATGATAAAAACTAATATATGCCTCCTAAATTAAAAGATCCAGGAAGTTTCTCTATTGCTTGCTCAATTGGAGAAGTTAAAATAGATCATGCCTTATGTGACTTAGGGGCTAGTGCAAGTTTGATGCCACGTGCCATCTTTGAGAGGTTAGGAACCAAGAAATTGAGCCCATCCAAGTTCTCTTTACAATTTGCGGATGGCTCAACTAAAACCCCTCTAGGCATACTAGAGAATGTCCCCATAAAGGTAGGGAAACTTTTCATTCCTACTGATTTCATGGTGTTGGATATGAACGGGAATTCTAAATTCCCTATCATTCTTGGAAGGCCATTCTTGGCCACAGCTGGAGCAATAATAGATGTTAAAAATGGCAAGCTCTCTTTGAATGTAGAGGAAGGTAGGGTGGATTTTGATTTGACTAACTCATATAACAACCCTCCTCTTGAGAATAATGTGTGCAGGATTGAGATAGTGCCTCCGGAGATGAAAGAAGAGCTTAACATGGAAGCAACTCCCAAACTTTGCATGACAAATGATGCACCAAATAAAGATGAAATTGGAGTTTCTGAACATGTGGAGTTAAAACTTCCACCGGGAGGAAGTAAGGCCATGAAACTCAGAGTGAAAAGAGCAAAGCGAAAGCGCATGTGGCCATATGAACACTATAGGCTCATTGATGGACTTCCTTGGAAGAGAGGTGTTCTTGCACTTCAAAGCCCACCTGATCCCGGTTGATTGAAGAGAGTATGGTCAAGCTTACGACCAAAAAACAAGCGCTTCTTGGGAGGCAACCCAAGCTTTCTTTCCCTTGCTATTTTGTTTTTAATTTTTGTTTTCAATAATTTGAGAAGATTAGAGGAGAAAGACCACAAATTGATGGTTTTGCCAAGTGTGTTTCCAAGTTGGAAAAGCATGAAAAAAAAAAAAAAAGGGTGCAAGCAGTGATGATCACGACTAGGCCGTGACAGAGCTCACGGGCGTGATGCGAAGGTGCCAGAAATCAGAGAAGATCACGCCCGAGCCGTGATTGACATCACGGGCATGACGTGGAAAGGACCACATAACCAGAATCTATCACGGCCCAGCCGTGAATATGGTCACGGCCGTGATGCGCCTTGCTTAAAAAAATAAAAATAAAAAAATTCACCCTCACTCTCTGGTCAATTCGCGCAGCACCCAACACCACCTAGGTGAGTTGTTCCAATTTTCTCCTCTCTCTAACTTAATTATTTACATTGGGGACAATGTAAGTTTTTAAGCTTGGGGTAGGGGTATTTTTGCATTTTGCATATTACATGTTGCATTCATTTAGGTATAGTTTTGCATGATCACATCTTTAGATTGCCCCTTGTTTTGAAATTGCATCCAATTGTGAAAATTTTGTGCCAAATAAACCAAGACAGTGAATTTTGAACCCAATTTTTGTATTCTTGTGATAGGCTGAAATTAAAAATTCTAGAGATGATCTTTTGATAGTTGATAATTAGCATGTGGTTCCTTGGATTTGTATTTCTCATTGATTTTTGAACTAATAAATGTGAGATATTTGAGCCTAAAAGGGGTATTCACTAAATTTACCCCCTTTCTTGTGATTGAGTGTTTTCTTCCTCTTGGATTGTATTCTCTAGAACTTGACTTGAAATCGTTTTGAAACTTAGAAATTTTTGAAAACATATTTGAAAATGATTGAGGCACTAGGTATTTTTTTGGCCTTCTGAGCTTTGACTGATTAAAATTCTACCCCTTAGTTGCCCAATTTTGAGCCTAAAAAAGAATAAAATGCTTTTCTTGATACCCTGATTAATTTTGATAAATGATGCATGATATGGCACCTTTTAAAGTATTGTAAAAAGGGCAAAAGGGTGGTTTGAAAAAATAAATTTGGGATGAAAAAGTTAGAAAATTATTTCTCTCGTGTTGAAAATCTCCCCATCTTCAAATAAATAAATAAATAAATAAATAAATAAAAAATGGAGAAGGGGAGGAAAAGAAAAATAAAGTGAGAAATAAAGTGAAAAAGAAAATGAAAAAGGAAGAAAGAGTGGTGGAAGAGTGATTTAAAGCCCAAAAGGTATTTTAGAAGGTTGTCATACTTTGCATTATTTGATATTTTTGTTAGCCTTCTTGTAATTCCTTTTCTTGGTTTCCCCACCTAACAATTAATCCCATGGCCCCATTACAACCAAAATAAAAGACCTCTTGATTCTTGTGTGTTTTCATTAATAAAGTAGAGATTTGGTTAATAGTCAAGCTTATGGTAGGGTACCTTCCTTGAGGAAATTGAGTAAATTATCATATACCCTTAAACACTTGAGTGAGGTGAGATGAGTGCCCGAATCAGTGAGAGATATGAATTTAGGGAACCTAAGCTTCTAATTGGACTTGAAATTGATTGTCTCATGATTACTTATTTGGATATGGCTGTTACTTGGATTTGTTACTCGGGTTCTTGGTTTACTGTCCATGCTCTGATTGTTTATCTTGGCTGGCCTTAATGATTGCTTGAGGACAAGCAAAATCTTAAGCTTGGGGTAGTTTGATGAGTGTGATTTCACCTCATATTTGCTTGACATTTTGCATGCATTTTCATATAGGTTAGGCATATTTAATTTAATTTTTGTTAGTTTTTGCCTTGGAACGGGTAAGGTGGTTTTGTGGTGTTTGTGTGTAGGAATTCATGAGTAAAATAATCAAATCCAGTTGAATCGGAGTTTGTATGAAGATGGAGCTTGAAAAGCAAGGAAAATGAGCAAAGCAGAGACCATCACGGCCTGGGTGTGACAACCATCACGGCCGTGATCGCGTGGGACTGAAGAAAAAAGAAGAAAGTGCAAGTCAGAAGCTGTCACGGCCTGGCCGTGACAGCCATCATGGCCGTGACAGACATCACGGCCAGGCCGTGACAGCCATCATGGCCATGACAGACCATTAGCACAAGAATTCACAAAGCAGAAGCTGTCATGGCCTGGCCCTGACAGCCATCACGGCCGTGACGCGTAAAATCTGGGATTTTGGGATTTGTTTTTGATCTGATTTGTAATTGATTTAATTCCAAGTTAACCTACACTATAAATAGGGGAATTAGGCTCGAAAATAGGACCTCTTGGCTGCTACCTTAGGCTTAATTTTAGGATTTCTCTTCTTCTCAATTTCTCCTCTTCTCTTAGGATTTTCATGTTTTTGTTATTCAACGTTGCTATGAACATGGCAATGTGTGAGTAGTCGTTTTATTTCTAGGAATTGGGGCTATGCCCAAGACTCGTTTTATGTGATGAATTGACGATTTACTTCTTGTTAATTTCAATTTGCTTTCGATTTAGTTCCTATTGCATGAATTACTTGTAAATTTGGTGCGCACTTATTTGCATGTCTTAGATACTCTAAGGATGAACCTAGCGGTGAACTTAGGTATTGGATCTATAGGAATTGAACTTAGGACTTAAATCACGAGAGTTAGAAGCGGTCCTTCGAGGGTTCATTGAATTGTCACAAATCGTAATGGGTTCAATTTAAATACAATTATCACGAGAGTAGGTGTTGGTTTAATTGGGCACGGTTCTTGTATCTCGAGAGGGAACATTAACTTTATTAGGATAAATTCACCTTCAAAGCGTTTTGATAATTAACAAGAGGAGTAGTCAATTTAGTAGCATAAGCAGTCTTGTTGGTAACCCAATTCCTGGAAATATCTTTTAATTTGAAAAACACCAGATTAGATTTGATTGCGATTTTTAACTGATTTCGTTTTAGATATTTGATTTGTTAGTTAATCTTTATTTTAAAAACCAAATCTTTTCCAAATCTTTTTATATATAGTTTAGTTAAATTGATTTAATAATTGATTGTTATTTAAGATCACGGTCTCTGTGGGTTCGATTTTTTTATTACTTGACGACGAAGCCGTACACTTGCGGATTCACGCTATCAAGTTTTTGGCGCCGTTGCCGGGGACTGTGCTTTCTTGAATTTCAATTTAATTTTTAAATTAATTTTTCTGGACATTTTTTATTTTTTATTTTTTTATTTTTTTTAAAAAAAATTCTTTCTTTTTTCTAGTGTATCTATCTTTCTCTTTGCAGGTATTTTTCTCTTTTATGCGAAGATCCCAAAGTCTTGGATCTCTTATTGAAGTTGATCCCGAGATCGAAAGGACCTTTCATAGACGTAGGAGACTACAAAGACAAAGAGCGAGAGAGCGGTTGATTCCCATCCCACTCATGGCCGATCAACCGGATACCAAACCACTGAAGGACTACGCAGCCCCAAATGCTAGGGGTTTTGCGAACTGGGATTGCTAGGCCAGAAATTGAGGCGGATAACTACACTATACCGCCCCAGTTAATTGGCATGATTAGGCAACATCAGTTTGGAGGATTACCCTCGGAAGACCCGACTGATCATGTGGAGACATTCTTGGAGTTCACCGATGCAATAAGAATTCGAGGTGCACCGGTTGATGCTATTCGCTTGAGGTTATTCCCCTCCTCTCTGACTGGAAGGGCAAGAGCTTGGTTGAAATCAGTGCCTGCTAATACTTTGTCCACTTGGGACCAATTGGAGCAGGCGTTCTTGGAAAAATTCTTCCCACCATCAAAGACCGCTTACCTACGAACTCAGATCACCGGCTTCTTCCAAAAGGACGGAGAATGCTTATCCGAAGCTTGGGATCGTTACAAGGGATTGCTAGAATCTTGCCCACATCATGGGCTTGAGAAGTGGCTTTTAGTGCATACCTTCTACAATGGATTGGAATATTCTTCGAAGGTCTCACTTGACTCCGCAGCTGGTGGAGCATTGATGAATAGACCATTGGCTCAAGCATTTGAGATCATCGAGAACGTTGCCACCAACTATCATCAATGGGGTTCAGAAAGAGGTAATAACCCGAAAAAGCTTTCGGGAGGTAAGTTTGAAATGAATAGTAATGATTTAATATTGTCTAAATTTGACTCATTGAGTAAGCGCTTTGATAGGCTTGAAAAGGCTAATGTGAGTTCAATAGGTGCTACTAATGTTGCTTGTGAGATTTGTGGAGCGCAGGGACATGACTTCGTGGAATGCCCATATGGAAGTGCTCATGAATCAAGTGCTTCGGGGGAACAAATGAATTCATGTCACAACTTTTATGACACGAACCCGAAGTTGCCAAACTATGTTCCCCCAAATTCATACAACCAAGGAAGGAAGAATAACTCTTATCTCTCATACGGGAACTACAACAACACGTTGAACCATGAATTCCAAGAAGGCCAAGGTAATAGGAAACCCGCATTGGGGTATCCTCAGGTACAAAAGTCTAAACTTGAGTCTCTAATGGAAAATTTTGTTGAAACTCAAACAAAGCAAAATGAAGAGTTTAGGCAACATGGTAGGGCTATGGGCGAAGCCATTAAGGAACTAGCTTCTAAGGTAGACAACTTAGCTATTCACAATAAGATGCTAGAGACACAAATTGCCCAACAAGCTAGTACATCTTCTAGGACTAAGGGTACGTTTCCGGGACAACCCGAAGTTAATCCCAATGAGCACTGTAATGCTATATACTTGAGGGATGATAAGCTTGGGGTAGTTGAAAAGGGCATGGACTGTGAGGTAGACATGAGTGAACAAGAAGAAATTAAACCAAAATATATACCTCCACCACCTTACCAACCCCCAATACCTTTCCCACAAAGGCTAGTCAGGAAAAAGCAAGTAGAACAAGAGACTAAGAGCTTAGTTGAGGAGCGTGATGAAATGATAAAAACTAATATATGCCTCCTAAATTAAAAGATCCAGGAAGTTTCTCTATTGCTTGCTCAATTGGAGAAGTTAAAATAGATCATGCCTTATGTGACTTAGGGGCTAGTGCAAGTTTGATGCCACGTGCCATCTTTGAGAGGTTAGGAACCAAGAAATTGAGCCCATCCAAGTTCTCTTTACAATTTGCGGATGGCTCAACTAAAACCCCTCTAGGCATACTAGAGAATGTCCCCATAAAGGTAGGGAAACTTTTCATTCCTACTGATTTCATGGTGTTGGATATGAACGGGAATTCTAAATTCCCTATCATTCTTGGAAGGCCATTCTTGGCCACAGCTGGAGCAATAATAGATGTTAAAAATGGCAAGCTCTCTTTGAATGTAGAGGAAGGTAGGGTGGATTTTGATTTGACTAACTCATATAACAACCCTCCTCTTGAGAATAATGTGTGCAGGATTGAGATAGTGCCTCCGGAGATGAAAGAAGAGCTTAACATGGAAGCAACTCCCAAACTTTGCATGACAAATGATGCACCAAATAAAGATGAAATTGGAGTTTCTGAACATGTGGAGTTAAAACTTCCACCGGGAGGAAGTAAGGCCATGAAACTCAGAGTGAAAAGAGCAAAGCGAAAGCGCATGTGGCCATATGAACACTATAGGCTCATTGATGGACTTCCTTGGAAGAGAGGTGTTCTTGCACTTCAAAGCCCACCTGATCCCGGTTGATTGAAGAGAGTATGGTCAAGCTTACGACCAAAAACAAGCGCTTCTTGGGAGGCAACCCAAGCTTTCTTTCCCTTGCTATTTTGTTTTTAATTTTTGTTTTCAATAATTTGAGAAGATTAGAGGAGAAAGACCACAAATTGATGGTTTTGCCAAGTGTGTTTCCAAGTTGGAAAAGCATGAAAAAAAAAAAAAAAAAGGGTGCAAGCAGTGATGATCACGACTAGGCCGTGACAGAGCTCACGGGCGTGATGCGAAGGTGCCAGAAATCAGAGAAGATCACGCCCGAGCCGTGATTGACATCACGGGCATGACGTGGAAAGGACCACATAACCAGAATCTATCACGGCCCAGCCGTGAATATGGTCACGGCCGTGATGCGCCTTGCTTAAAAAAATAAAAATAAAAAAATTCACCCTCACTCTCTGGTCAATTCGCGCAGCACCCAACACCACCTAGGTGAGTTGTTCCAATTTTCTCCTCTCTCTAACTTAATTATTTACATTGGGGACAATGTAAGTTTTTAAGCTTGGGGTAGGGGTATTTTTGCATTTTGCATATTACATGTTGCATTCATTTAGGTATAGTTTTGCATGATCACATCTTTAGATTGCCCCTTGTTTTGAAATTGCATCCAATTGTGAAAATTTTGTGCCAAATAAACCAAGACAGTGAATTTTGAACCCAATTTTTGTATTCTTGTGATAGGCTGAAATTAAAAATTCTAGAGATGATCTTTTGATAGTTGATAATTAGCATGTGGTTCCTTGGATTTGTATTTCTCATTGATTTTTGAACTAATAAATGTGAGATATTTGAGCCTAAAAGGGGTATTCACTAAATTTACCCCCTTTCTTGTGATTGAGTGTTTTCTTCCTCTTGGATTGTATTCTCTAGAACTTGACTTGAAATCGTTTTGAAACTTAGAAATTTTTGAAAACATATTTGAAAATGATTGAGGCACTAGGTATTTTTTTGGCCTTCTGAGCTTTGACTGATTAAAATTCTACCCCTTAGTTGCCCAATTTTGAGCCTAAAAAAGAATAAAATGCTTTTCTTGATACCCTGATTAATTTTGATAAATGATGCATGATATGGCACCTTTTAAAGTATTGTAAAAAGGGCAAAAGGGTGGTTTGAAAAAATAAATTTGGGATGAAAAAGTTAGAAAATTATTTCTCTCGTGTTGAAAATCTCCCCATCTTCAAATAAATAAATAAATAAATAAATAAAAAAAAATGGAGAAGGGGAGGAAAAGAAAAATAAAGTGAGAAATAAAGTGAAAAAGAAAATGAAAAAGGAAGAAAGAGTGGTGGAAGAGTGATTTAAAGCCCAAAAGGTATTTTAGAAGGTTGTCATACTTTGCATTATTTGATATTTTTGTTAGCCTTCTTGTAATTCCTTTTCTTGGTTTCCCCACCTAACAATTAATCCCATGGCCCCATTACAACCAAAATAAAAGACCTCTTGATTCTTGTGTGTTTTCATTAATAAAGTAGAGATTTGGTTAATAGTCAAGCTTATGGTAGGGTACCTTCCTTGAGGAAATTGAGTAAATTATCATATACCCTTAAACACTTGAGTGAGGTGAGATGAGTGCCCGAATCAGTGAGAGATATGAATTTAGGGAACCTAAGCTTCTAATTGGACTTGAAATTGATTGTCTCATGATTACTTATTTGGATATGGCTGTTACTTGGATTTGTTACTCGGGTTCTTGGTTTACTGTCCATGCTCTGATTGTTTATCTTGGCTGGCCTTAATGATTGCTTGAGGACAAGCAAAATCTTAAGCTTGGGGTAGTTTGATGAGTGTGATTTCACCTCATATTTGCTTGACATTTTGCATGCATTTTCATATAGGTTAGGCATATTTAATTTAATTTTTGTTAGTTTTTGCCTTGGAACGGGTAAGGTGGTTTTGTGGTGTTTGTGTGTAGGAATTCATGAGTAAAATAATCAAATCCAGTTGAATCGGAGTTTGTATGAAGATGGAGCTTGAAAAGCAAGGAAAATGAGCAAAGCAGAGACCATCACGGCCTGGGTGTGACAACCATCACGGCCGTGATCGCGTGGGACTGAAGAAAAAAGAAGAAAGTGCAAGTCAGAAGCTGTCACGGCCTGGCCGTGACAGCCATCATGGCCGTGACAGACATCACGGCCAGGCCGTGACAGCCATCATGGCCATGACAGACCATTAGCACAAGAATTCACAAAGCAGAAGCTGTCATGGCCTGGCCCTGACAGCCATCACGGCCGTGACGCGTAAAATCTGGGATTTTGGGATTTGTTTTTGATCTGATTTGTAATTGATTTAATTCCAAGTTAACCTACACTATAAATAGGGGAATTAGGCTCGAAAATAGGACCTCTTGGCTGCTACCTTAGGCTTAATTTTAGGATTTCTCTTCTTCTCAATTTCTCCTCTTCTCTTAGGATTTTCATGTTTTTGTTATTCAACGTTGCTATGAACATGGCAATGTGTGAGTAGTCGTTTTATTTCTAGGAATTGGGGCTATGCCCAAGACTCGTTTTATGTGATGAATTGACGATTTACTTCTTGTTAATTTCAATTTGCTTTCGATTTAGTTCCTATTGCATGAATTACTTGTAAATTTGGTGCGCACTTATTTGCATGTCTTAGATACTCTAAGGATGAACCTAGCGGTGAACTTAGGTATTGGATCTATAGGAATTGAACTTAGGACTTAAATCACGAGAGTTAGAAGCGGTCCTTCGAGGGTTCATTGAATTGTCACAAATCGTAATGGGTTCAATTTAAATACAATTATCACGAGAGTAGGTGTTGGTTTAATTGGGCACGGTTCTTGTATCTCGAGAGGGAACATTAACTTTATTAGGATAAATTCACCTTCAAAGCGTTTTGATAATTAACAAGAGGAGTAGTCAATTTAGTAGCATAAGCAGTCTTGTTGGTAACCCAATTCCTGGAAATATCTTTTAATTTGAAAAACACCAGATTAGATTTGATTGCGATTTTTAACTGATTTCGTTTTAGATATTTGATTTGTTAGTTAATCTTTATTTTAAAAACCAAATCTTTTCCAAATCTTTTTATATATAGTTTAGTTAAATTGATTTAATAATTGATTGTTATTTAAGATCACGGTCTCTGTGGGTTCGATTTTTTTATTACTTGACGACGAAGCCGTACACTTGCGGATTCACGCTATCATATATGTCATACATACTTGAGAGTTGCTCCGTCAATTCTCCTTGGTGGCTAGAACCCTAGTGCAGCTGCTACGTCTTTTTCCCTCTTTTCTTCATACTCAGTGTGTTTCTTGAGTATTGGAGACTCTAGGGAACCGTTGTTTCGTCTGTACCTCGTATATAGGTAATGTTCTGTCCCTTTTTATGATTTTCTTTCGTTTCTGATTTGAAACTGAGTTTTTGTGTTTTGTTGTTCCAAGGCTTGGATTCGTTTTGAGCCGCTCGAAGGGAAGGAACCGGTTTGGCTGTTTAGAACTGTTGTTAGAGCTACCTTCAATCCAGTATGGGGAGAAGGGTAGTGTACTCATAGGATTAGGGTTAGAGTAAAGTAAAGGGGTTCCCATAGCCCCGGTTGTTTGTATGAGTATATGATTTATATATTGATTTGTTGGTTATTGTGATAACATGATAGTGGTTGTTAACATGCTGTTTATATGCCTATGTTCATAATAATTGATCTGTGTTTATGTTGCTATTGTTGTTATGAACATGATGATGAGTATGATTGTTGGATGATGTTGTTAATCCTGTTGATTGATTGGTTGATGCCATGACTGCGATAATAATGTTGAGTTGATGATCATGGGTTATAATCTAGAAATTTTGTTGTAAAGTTGACTTAGGATTAATGAACTTAATCCCTAGGATAATTGACTAAAAACCTAAGTTAGAACTCTGCCCAGAACAGTACTATCGTGCAGTGAGCATGACCGTGCTGAACAGGGAGCACGACCGTGCTCCCAGTTTGAATTCTGGAAATTGGTCGCGCAATCAGCACGGCCGTGCAGGACAAAGAGCACGACCGTGCTGCCGAGCATGACCGTGCCCAATAGGAAGCATGACCGTGCAGGGGACATGCACGCCCGTGCTCCCCTAACAGACAGAGATGGAATTAAAGGACTTAAAGGGGTTTTTAACCCCAACCTTCCCCAATAATGATAAGTTGACATAGCTAATCAAAGTTAAATATTAGACAACTTGGTTAATGATTATCAAAGATAATTAAGATGATGATATGGTGAGGTGTGGAGTTTGATAAGCCGGTAATCGTTGGGTTACCGCACGCTGATGAGTTGCGCCTTAGTACTTTTTGGCCAAGGGAGCCTTGACCCCGTGGTTTGGGTCTAAGGTGTTGTTGATATTGTACCTTGGTAGCCGAGAGTTTGCTCCAAGGGGGCCTTGACCCGGTTGGGTTTAAGGTGTTGCGGTAGATTCTGCTGCGGTCGACTCCGCTGGTTAAAGATGTTGCGGTTGATTCCGCTGATGTCTGCGGTTGATTCCGTTGGAGTGAAGGAGGAGGCGGTTGCCTATTGGTTGTTGTTGTTGCTCATGCATCATTGGAGATGTTGTTGTTGAGGGATGTTCGACATAGGGGAGGTCGTCCTAGAGTACGGCAAACTAGCCATCCACGGTTGGAGTAGATTCTCCTTGCACCCCCGTGATGAGGCATTCGTTAGTTTGATGCGTTGGCTATCCAAGGAGTAGATTCTCTGGCGTTGAGTCGATTCTCAATGTGGATATTTAACTCCGAAGTTGTCTATCCTGAGTTTAGTAGATCCACATGCATTGTTGGTTTAGCGAAGTAGGACTGCATTGCACTACATAGCATGCTTGATGTTGATGATGTGGATGTATGTTTATACATGTTGTTGATGTATGCTTACGTTGGTGCTATGCTTGTATGTTTTACTTTACTTCCTACTTCCTTGCTATTGTGTTTACATGATTCTTACTCCCTATGTTTGTTTGTTTGTTTGTTGTTGGCCTGATTGGCACCTTGCAGAGGATGACGAGCAGCCCGGTGATGAGTGACTCTGAGGAGCCACCACTCATAGTTAGGGCCTTTCGCTTTGTTTAGTTAGTTTTATTTAGTTGTTTTTTCATGATGTACGGAACGGTTATACCAGCTCTGTTGTGACATCAAGTTGGGACGTTTGCTATTGTTTTATTCGTTTATTAGTTTTAAACTTGATTTATTTTCCGCGTTTGTGAACTGGTTCATGTGAGACTTTTCTACCCATGGACAATTAATTTTTATCTGAATCCAGTAAATGCACGTTTTCATTTAATTGATTTTATATTAAATGTCTTATAACATGCGGGGTAGAAGGGTGTCACACACAATCTCTTCCATGGTGAGAATGCTCATGCAAAGCAATGACACTATAGCTGCATATTTTACCCGGTGCACACCTTGTCCACTCCCGAGGATGCTCATGCAAAGTATTAACACTATAGTGGCACAACCTAATATCTAATTTGGAACGATCTAGCGAGAACTTCGGACCTCGTGTATTCTAAACACACAGTTGTGAACAACAATGCAAACATATGAATCTCACTGACTCGCATCAATAACAACCTACTGCCTCAACCTTCCATCACAGTCTTAACACATTTTCCACATCACACCTCATAGATAAAATAACTTAATTAGGCTAGGCACCTCTAAGTCACATTCATTCTCTCACGCACATGCATATCTCCCGAATAACACATATCATTACTTAAAAGTTAACTAAGCATATTATCAAACCAGGCAGATCATGCATAATACAATATCATAAAATATTCAAACAGAAAAATAAAACAACACATGCAGTAGAATACCTCAACCAGCGCATCACAAACAATTCAATAATAATAAATCAGACATCCTCAAATATTCTAAAATTATCCTAATGGCGATAAACCTACAATCCCCAAATCATCATTGGTATTACGGAAAAGTTTCCAATACGATTTTGGTATTGTTGATTACTCAACCACTAGTAGGGTTTAGGTCACCCTACACCATTATTATAAAATATACTACTTATCCATTCCGACGACAAGGATGATTCTTTCCCCCACCTGAACTTATCACCGATGTCACGAACTTTCCGATCTTCGTTACTCTACCACAGTTAATGGTTAACCTTCAAACAAAACAACATAACACAAATAAATCAAACAAAGTTCATCCTTGACCACAAAAGAGCTCGGTTCGGCCATCTAATCAAAAATAGACTAGAGTTATTTTCTCAACTACATCTTTTGGATCCTAGTTATTATAATTCTAATTAACATAGATAAATTGTTACAAGTCAAAAATATGAGACAAAATCATCCAACCTCTTTGGGTTAGGGTTTCGGCCATATATGTTAAAATTAGCTAGAAATTCCTTTTGCTCACAAACTCTTGGATCTAGAACCTACACATTAGATAGTTCATACAAGTCATTATCCAATTAAAGATTGAAGAAAACTTATTCTGCCCACATGAACTTAGATTCAGTCAACATAGTAAAATAGGTCTAGGAGTTTATTTTGATTTCAAGCTTCTAGATATAACAACTATAGGTATTAGAGAGGTAAAATCAAGTGTCATATTTTAAAAATTGAACAAAACTTCCTTTGCCTAAAAATACCTAGTTTCGGCCAAGAGTAGAAAAATAGGGAGGAAAATTCTTTTGCTTCCATGCTCTTAGATGATCAAAGTAGAAGTCATATAAAGATCATAGAACTTGGTTTCACATTAAAATGATTTTTCTACAATTTTCTAGAATTATTTGAAAATCTAGATCTAAGAATAGAACTAGGTGAAAAACTTGATGAACATGAAGATTGATGGATGATTAATGAAGCTTAGAGGATGAGGACCATGATACTCACCTTGAAATGAAGAATTTTGATCAAGAACTTGAAGAGGTTTGCTGAACTTAGCAAGAACACAAATGGGTTTCTTTGTGTTTTAGGAAGAACTTGACATAGAATGTGAAATAGGAAGTAATGAAATTTGGTTAAGTGTAGAGAGAAGGGTGTGGGCTGCGAAAATGAGAGGATGAGTGAGTGAAATGGTTTTGTTTAATTGCTTAATAATGAACCATGGTTGAATTTACTTAACATAGGTTAAGTTAGAAAATAATATAATACTTAACTAGGGTTAATAATAATTATGTCTAGGAAAAAAATGTGTGGTGAAGGGTGAAGGATGGTGTGGCTGCTGTTTTCACGACCCATGAGGAAGAAGAGATCAATTTGTTCTTGACTTGCCTTAACCATGGTTAACATTTAACTAGGATAGGTTAGGTTGAGGGTATTTTGGTCATTTCACCTAAAAGACATGATTACTTGCATTAAATGCTTCATAAATGCTTGGTGAGTCATGGTGGTGACTCATCTCCTCTGGTGTCCGATTCTGTCTCTGCAGTTCTGTCTCCGACTTCGCCGTTTTTCCCGATTTAGGTTTTACGCCCGAATAAAACATAATATTTCATTTCCGATCGAAAAATTTTAAAATAACCAAAGTTGTTGGGAACTCGATATAAAATCTAACCATTTCGTTCATGAGTCAAAATTAGGTTTTCTGATCAGTAAAATATTACTGTCAGTGCAAACGCATACCGGTTTCCGTCTGAATTTTTAACCCACAATTTCACCGTAACCCTCTACCATAAGGTAAAGTATGAATATGATTTTGTTTTATCCAAAATCATTTTCTTGGTCTCAGATAAAAATATAATTAAATATATTTTTACTGGTAATATAGCGTAATTAAAAACAGGCTGTTACAGGATATCCCACAAATATACACTTATCTGATTTGGCCCTAATTTTATCCGTCATAAGATGTTTCGGATAAACCTGACATCACCAAATTCTCATAAATGACAAACTGGGCCTTCGGCCCATCCATATCTCATATGGATTCTTTTCAATCGCCTTAGATGGAACACAATTAAGAGTGAATCCAACAGTAGAGCAAAGTCCCAGAAAGAGTCAGACAGGTCTAAATGACTAATAATGGATCGTACCATGTCTAACAAGGTGCGATTCCTCCTTTCGGACACACTACTCCATTGTGGTGTTCTAGGGGGAGTGAGTTGGGACATTATCCCACACTCTCTCAGATAGTCATCAAACTCTTGGCTTAAGTATTCATTACCACGATATGATCGTATGACCTAAATACTTTTGCCAAGTTGGTTCTCTACTTCAATTTTGAACTCTTTGAACTTTCCAAAAGTTTCTGACTTGTGTCATACACAAATCCATGTCTACTGAAGTCATTAGTAAATGTGATGAAGTAGAAAAACCACCTCTAGCAGACTTGTTTAGGGGCCCACATACATCGCTATGTATCAAGCTCAAAAGATCACTGACCCTTTCACCCTGCCTAGTGAATAGGGCGTTGGTTATCTTCCCCAACAAGTAAGATTCGCATACATCAAACGATTCACAATCGAATGAGTCCAAAGAGTCCATCCATATGGAGCTTGGAGATGCGTTTCTAACCTATATGGCCTAAACGACAATGCTAAATGCATGTAGGGTTCAAATCACTTGGTTTGATCATTCTGCATTTGTATTATAAATGGGCATATGAGGATTAAGGACACCAAATCCATTATCCAAAAACTTGCTAGCATATAAAATTTCATGTGACTGATATTTCTACCAATAGCTGGAACATAATAACATTTATTTAGTTCCAAAACAATCCCCAAAGGCAAAGTCAAAAACTCCTACTGTTAATGCATCAACTTTTGCTCCATTTCCCATTCTTAGGTTGACTTCGCCTTTAGTCAATGTCCTACTCCCTTTGATCCTTCACATTAATGTAAGATCCAGTTACGGCATCCAATACCCATGATTTTGAAGTAGGTTTACTTATACAACATAATGCTTAAAAAGGAAGTCACAATCCCTTTCCTTTTCTTATACTCTTTCTTGTATCTTTTGGCAGTCTTTCCAATGTCCGGTCAAACCGAAATGAAAGTTATTTCCTTCCTTTGCAACCTTGCCTATTACCTTCAAGACAGAAGTACCGGGCTTGAACTAGTTCTTACCATTCTTCTTCTCCTTGTTTAGCAAGCTTAATACTTTCCCATTCAAGACTATCACAATAGTCTACCATTTTCTACTGTATAGACTCTGCTTGGCAGTTCTCAACTTCCTTGCAATCTCTAGTAGTGGTCTGTCAGAATCATTGACAACGATTTGACTATAACTATCCGGCAACAATTACAAGATCATAACACCGGCCAACATTTGGCCTAAAGGAAAGCCCAGCTTACCAGGTTCTCGATGACTAATTAATAGCATGAAGCACATGGTAAGTGTCGAGATTTCCTTCTGCCAGTTCGTAACTGAAAAATGGTCAGGATGACTTGTGGTTCTTATGCATTGCATGCTCTCAAGAGAGCATCATGAGGTGCACGATCATATCACGCATCTTCATGGTTGCAAGCATGAGGAATCCTACATCCAGGACATTGATTTGATGCTTCTCGTAAGCATTCTTTTTTATCCTAGTAGGAACAGGTTACTCAGGAATCATTTGCTCGAGAACATACAGTTATTTCTCATACTTGAGGACAATCCTCAAATCCTGTACCAATCCAGAAATTTAATTCTGGATACCTTGTCCTTCTTAAGGATAAATCGTAGTAATAACTTATAGTGTTTTATTTAATGGTAATTCTAATTACAAAAACATGCAGAATATAAGTATCATGATAAAACATATTTAATAAAGTCTTTTATTAAATATGCTCCCACTATTTTACTCAAATCAATGATCATCATTGACTTGGAAAATCCCGTTGGAAGATTTTCTAGTGCGATCAAGATCCATATTTCACCTCGTTCTGAGTCAACTTTAGTTGATCTCCCAAAACTTAGTTATTTAGGTAGGAAACTCCTTTCCAATTACATCTCATGTAACTCTTGGATCAGTTGGGTGAATAACTCTTATTCTAATTCATCTCATGAATTAAAGCCCAACTTAATGCCTCTAAGCCTTTCAATCCTATTGAATTTGGCTTAGTTAAGTTAAACCCAATGAATAGCATTTGGACATTACAATTGTCCCATCACATCTTACTAGTATAGAAAAATGCACTCCGCTTTGGCGGACCTACACTCATTCAATATGAGTCTTGATGTGTGCCATGCATTGGAAGGCTCTTAAACGTAATATTTTCTTTTGAGGGATTTCTATTAAAATTGATCTCACCGGCGTTGTATCATATACAAAGCATCTCTCATCATACATGAAATACATGCTATCATACATTTAATTAACATATATAGCATTTAAAACATACATGTATACATACATTTCATGCATCACATACACAAACATACATCTAATACATTTCATGCATCTCATACATAAACATATAAGATAAGGTAATATAGTTATGACCTCCTAAAGCACAAAATTAAATAAATAATTATTACAAATCTTTGACCCTCGGGCAAGCTTCTCAAACTTCTCCCACGGCGTTATCATTTGGTGTTACCTCCTCTTCAACTCGAGCAATTACATTATTTATAAAATAAATAAATAAAGAATTGATAGGCACGACACTCAAGCCGTATTTAAATAAATAAATCACGATACACTGGTGATATTTACCCAAAGTAAATAACACCAAAATCTAAGGCCATAACTATATACCTTAAAATAAAATATTTAATAACAATCAATTATAATAAACACTTTATTATTATCATTATAATTATTAAATATATTTTAAAGTGAAAATCTTCATGAAATCAATTGTCAAAATGATATCATGTGATAGATTTCCAAATCAAACTAATATCACATAATTAATTTTAATTGATTTCAAAATCAATTACTTTATGATTTCCAAATCCTTTAATATCAGTGTAAATATATTTAGTAAACCAATTCATTAATTGATTTTAAACCAAAAGATACACATGATTTCAAAATCAATTACTAACAAAAATTTGAATTAATTTGAAAAAGGTCACTGCACACATGAATTTCAAACTTTCACGTTCATCCTTCAAAATTCAATTTGATTTGTGTACAGTACATCAATCCATTAGACCTTTCAAATAAAAATTTTGTGCCTAGAGTTACAAGGCACAGTGAATTCACGTTAAAACACGTGAATGACATTTGAAAACAAATGGAAACATGGATTCAATATAGCCAGTTCACGCACGAAAAAGAATTTTGGACGCCGATTTCGATATATATATATATATATGAACAAACAAGTGCTCAACTGAGGATATCATGCATTTCAATTGTATCACATTAAAAACAGTAAATCATGTTATCAAAGGCAAACAAGCACCTAGGGATCCAAGATAACTACGACCATATGCTCTGATACTATTGTTGGGGTTTTCATGAGATAATCCTCTTTAAAATCATATCTCAAGGCAGAAGAAAATCATCTCCATGGATCGCACATTACAAAAACATGAATCACAAAAGGGCTATTTGTGTTTACCTCTTGAAAAGTATTTTCACTGTGATCACAAGTGTCACGAAGGAGAAGCATCTCTACTCAGTCCACGCGAGCAAAAGGCATCGGAGCTTTGCATCATGTGCTAGCTGACGGCTATGGGAGACAAGGTTAATCGATCTTAGTTTAGAGGGAAATTAATAGTCAATTTATAAGTCACAAACTCCTCTTGACCTAACTGCTCACTTATTGGGCCTTGCTGTACGCTACAAGTTCAATAATCTTTAAATTAATTATTCATATTTAATTAATTGACCTGCTCCGCATTTGCTTTATGCATGTGACCCTGTAGGCTCCCACTAAGTTGACAATAATATTAAATATTACAATAATATCAAATATTAATTATAATATTAAATATTATAAATAATGAGCGGCATCTAGCAATACATCATTACTACCTAATTAGCGAGAGTATCGGTGATCCGATTTTATACTGAAACTTTTGCACCTGTTGCTAGATCAGAAGCAATTAGGATTTAGTTTCTTTTACTGCACACCATAACATAATGCTTTTTCAAATGGATGTTAAAAGTGCTTTTCTAAATGGCTTTATTAATAAAGAAGTATAGGTAATGCAACCTCCTGGTTTTGAAATTGAAACCCAACCTGAACATGTATATAAGCTTAAGAAAGCTTTATACGGCCTTAAACAAGCCCCTAGAGCTTGGTATGATAGGCTAAGTTCATTTCTAATGGAAAATGGCTTTAATAGAGGAAAGGTCGATACAACCTTGTTTAGAAAGTCCATTAAATCCAATTTTATAGTTGTGCAAATTTATGTTAATGATATCATTTTCGGTGCTACTAATGATTCTATGTGCAAAGAGTTTTATAAGTTAATGCAGAAAGAGTTTGAAATGAGCATGACGGGAGAACTCAAATTCTTCCTTGGACTTCAAATTAAACTAACTATGGACGAGGTGTACATCCATCAAGCCAAGTATACAAAGAAACTCTTAAAGAGGTTCAAAATGGATGATTGCAAACCAATGAATACCCCTATGCACCCCACGTGCATACTGAACAAAGATGATAAAGAAAAAAAAAGGTAGTCCAAAAGGTATATAGAGGTATGATAGGATCTCTTCTATATCTTACTGCGTCTAGGCCTGATATTATGTTCACTGTATGTTTATGTGCTCGATTTCAATCTGATCCTAGAGAATCTCATTTATCAGCAGTTAAGAGAATATTTAGATACTTGAAAGGTACTACTAATCTGGGTTTGTGTTTTAAGAAAAATGAAGATTACAGATTAGTTGGCTTTTGTGATGCTGACTGTGCTGGAGACAGAATTGAAAGAAAAAGTACCAGTGGAGGATGTCACTTCATTGGAGCTAACCTTGTCTCATGGTCAGGCAAAAACAAAGTACCATTGCCTTATTAACTGCTGAAGCTGAGTATATTTCAGTTGCTAGTTGCTGCTCACAACTTCTATGGATCAAACATCAATTGGAGGACTACAATGTGTTTGTAAGTAGTATTCTACTTATGTGTGATAATACTGCTGCAATTAATTTATCTAAGAATCCAATATTGCATTCTAGAGCTAAGCATATAGAGATTAAACATCATTTTATAAGGGATTATGTGCAAAAAGGTGTTTTTGATATACAATTTATAGATACTGACCATCAATAGACATATATCTTTACTAAACTTCTTGCTGAGGACAGATTTATTTTTATTAGAAAGCATCTTAATATGCTATGTGTGGATTGATTATGTCGTCCAGCCTTGAGAATTTTGTTGTTGATATATGTGCGTCTAAAGCATTTCAAGTCCATTGCATGATTAAAGTGCGCATCCATTGCATACCGCGTCCATCGTATTTGTGTGCCGCATCCACTGCATGCCGCGTCCATACTTGCTTTTTGCTTGGACCCGTCCATACATATATTTTTTTTAACTGCATTTATTCTGTCTCAAAGACAAATTTATCCTTTATTCTCTTTGTTGAGTCAGTTACTTCCATCAATCTCATCAAAACCTTTTTACATTTTCAAAATACCAACACCATTTTATCCTTAATGACATGTCTTGTCAAATATTTTCTTTTTGATTTATTTCCAAAAGAAAAAACCTTTGAAATTCAAAACCTTTTTAAGCAACCCCCTTCCCTCTGAGAAAGCTTTCGCTACCCTTCGTCTATGAACTCTCTTGAACTCTCTGCTTTCTACTTCCAAACCCTAACCTTCATTCTTCAACAATGGCTTCTTCTTCTACTGCTGCTACATTCAATGTGGACAAGATGAATCTCGCTGTAGAACATCATTTCAACTTTGCAGTCTTGAAATAATACAACTTGGATGTTAGCAAGTTCATCAATACTGCTGGGTGGGATGGTTTGTTCTTAGAGAAGGTCTCCATCTATCCCAACCTCATTAGGGACTTATGGAGAAAACCCACAGTTACCCCTACTGAAATTTGGGCTGATGTTCTTGGGAAAAGAATTATTGGTTCTGAGAAAATAATTTTTGATGCTATCGTCTGTGCCTAAGAGGGATTGGTTCATACAAGCACATGGGAAGATGACCTAGGTGGTTCTGAAACAGTTGCTACCCTCCTTATGAGAGAAGACAAAGTAAGAGATCATAGTTGGAAGTCAGTGGAAATGAAGGATGATATCAGGGTTCTTCATCAAATTCTAAACAAGGCTGTTCTGCACAAGACTGTGTCAAAGGGCAACTTGTCCGCCTCACACAAGTTCTGCCTTTGTCATCTTGTCACAGAAACGAAAAGCAACTTTCCTAGGATTCTGTATGATAGGTATAGAGATGCTGTGGTGCATAAGAAGAACCTCTCTGCAAGGCACAAGGAATTTATGACATACTTGCTACTAAATCAGAGGAAGAACAAAATAGAATTCTTACTGAGAAAGGGATGTCTGCTGTTGATTTTGGTAGAAGCAACCTGTCTAGCATACAACTGAGTACTTACACTCAGGCTTCAATGGCCAAAGCTGAGCAAATGAGGAAGATAAAAGAGGAACAGATTGAGGCCAATAATGCTGAAATATTGGGGCTCAAGAGGACAGTTAGAAAGAAGACCACTGCAGCAAGGAAACCTATGCCTAAGAGGCCTGCTGGTGGCATTGCAATCAGGGAATCATCAGCTGCTGCTCCTCAACATGCACCCTCACAAAAGAGACCAAGGAAGATGATCCTATCTCATGATGAGGATGAGGATGATGAGGACAGGGTCCCCATTAGTACTATTTTGAAGAAACAGAGGACTGCTGCTACTGTTGCTGGTGTTGCTGATGTCTCAATTCCTACACAACCCATAAAGGCAACCTCAAAGGAAAGCTAAGTCTGTTATGACTTCTAAGGTAATCCTTCCTGCTAATGACCCTGTACAAATAGCAATAGATGCCTTAGTGTCTAGTTTTGAGGATAGAATGGATGTTGTTTCTGCACCTGCTACTTCTATGAACCAAACTGAAACCTTAGATGATGTATACATTCCCATACTACCATCACCACAAAGAACTTCCCCCAACCAACCACAAATAGCCTCACCAAAAAGACCACAATTCCAACCCTTGATACCTGAAAATGACCCGTGGTTCAACCAACCAGATGATGGAATTGTCCCTGGTGCACCCTTTCCCAAAATGCAAAAGACAAAATTTCCATACACTCACCCCTCTGTACTTTATGATGGCAAATTTGAGACCTTAGCCAAAGTAAAGAGGGATTGAAAAATTCTGTATCACACTCATGAACTTGAACCTGCTTCAACCAGACCCGGTATCCTTTACCAGAGTATGAGTATGAAACTGAAACCATTTACTACCCCTTGCATCAACCTCACCCTGATGTCCCCACTGGCCTTCCACCATCCAAAATGTACAACAAACTTGGACCTCTCATCACTCATCTACCATTAAAGAAATTTCCCTCCTAGAAAAATTTATCCTAACCTAGTCAGATACCCACCTTTCAAACCTTTCACAGAAGGTGTAGAGAGACATATCATCTCTGGCTGATCTAAGGATCCAGCAAAGAAAGATCTGAACAATGTCATCTACAAAAGGTCAAGATCCTTCAGACATATTCCTATTATCATGGACAACAAAACCAAATGGAAGACATTCAGACATCCAAGAGAATATGGAAAAGCTGCTGATATAATTGATCATATCATGTATGCTATGCTGAAATCAGAGTTTGAGCTGTTCAGAGTTGTTAGAGCTATAAATTTTGTACCTCCTACTTGGCTGTTCCACACCCTGAAAGATACAAAGATTGGGATCAAGCCTTATATGCTTTGTCCAAGGCTACCTATGATTGGCCTGAACAAAGACAAGGACAAGAAGAAGCAGAGAAACACTGGAAAGATGCCATTCCCAGATTGCTGCATGATTAACCCTAAAGCTGTCAACCTAACTGATCAGAATGTCATAGATTATTGGTTGGCACAACCTGTTGAAGCTATTTCTAAAGAAGCTGTTGTTGACATTTAGAGAACTCATATGGTGGAATGTGCAAAGGAAGCTTCCTCTTCTGGTCTGAGTATTGAAGAGAAAAGACTCATTCCAAAAGTCAGAGGAAAGTGTGGACTCTCATATTGCAGATTCTTCATTTACAAGGACATTCTGAGACTTCCTGTCACTAGTCTTGTTTTTGAAGAAGACCCTGTCCACTGGGCCAAAGAGCTGCCTCCACCTGTTCTTACTCTTACTACTTCACCTCCACCATCACCACCTTCAGAACACACTGATGAGGAAATAATAGTTGAAGACCCTGCTATGGATATTGACTCTGTTCAACCAGTTGCTGAGGTTGAGGAAGTTGCTGAGTCTGTTCCTAGACCAAGCACTTTTGAGAAACACTCTTCTCAACCACTGACCTTGACTGTCATCCATCCACCAGAGCAACCTCAACACTCCAGAGCAGTGAGCACCTTTCATGGAAAAGAGCAATTTCAAGACTCTGCTGAAAGCTCAAGACCCCCCTTGCCATAGAATTTGGAAGCGGTGATTGGGAAGATAGTGGAAGATAAGGTTGCTGAGAAAATCAATGTGCAAGTTAAAGAGCAAGTCAAGCAACAAGTTGAAGAATCCATGGCCCCAACTCTTGCCCTTGTCAACAAAATGTTGCAGTTCCTGAATGACTTTAAACAGAGACAACACCTTGACCCTCCTCCTTCACCTCCTCCTGCCTAATCTTAGCCTTTTCTCTTTCTTTTCTTTATACTGACAAAAAAAGGGGAGAAAGAGAATCAATTAAATTTTATAACAATCAGTTTTTGAAAGTATACATTTGTTTGCATATGCATGATTTTACTTGTTTATATATTCTTTGACATATTCTATTATATGCTCTGACAAATACTACTTTCTGATTACTCTGATACTATCCTTAGTTTATATGCTCTGATACTATCTTTTGACTGATAAGTAGCTGAACTGATCTGATAAGATATATATATGATATGTGCTGCTGAGTTTATGTCTTATATTTTATTCCTGTTAAGTTTGAATGTTTTGTCTTAGGGGGAGCTTTGTAAGCTCTCTTAAACTTTGCTCACTCAAATTTAATTAGCTTTTGTCATCATCAAAAAGGGGGAGATTGTTGGAACCAAAGTGATTTGGATTAATAATCTGAGTTTTGATGTTAACAAAAATGATTAAATTTGCATGACTAAGTTTTAGTTGGGATCTAACATGCTTTATCTAGTCTTGTAGGAATGTTCAAAAGATATAAGTTATGGAAATCTTGAACAAATTTTCTTATATATGCTTGGACTTAGATTGAGAATCCTCTTCCATTCATGTAGACGAGCTGCTCAAAACGTTTGGTATATATATTTATTTAATATATCTGAGTAGAGGGGAACTTTAGTTTCAATGAGTAGACGGTTAATAAACTACTCTCAGTAGACGGGAACCTTAGTTTCGATGAGTAGACGAGCTTAAATGCCACATCAGTAGACGGAGATAAAAAATAACTCAATTGAAATATAGCAAGTCCGAACACTTGATGATAGACGAGAGGATATGCCACGTCAGTAGACGAGCGAAAAAGAAAAATGCAAGTCCATAGACTTGGTTTTACCCATGAGCATGTAGACGCAGTTTTTAAGTAGACGAGCTCTTTTAAGTTTTCATATGCTCCGTCTAACTAAGTAAATGCTACCCCGACCACAAAGTAAGATTTATTTCAAATGATTGATATTTATTTCAAACGAATATTGGTCCTTCCTATTTGCTTTATCAGTTTTAATGCCTTGTTTCTTTGTGAGAGAAACAAAGTACCATCGAGGAAATGCAAAAAACAACATAGTACAATGAGGAAATGCAAAACGCTCTATACCCTGTCACCTTGACTGCTGGAATAGCTGAAATTTTCACAAAGGAGGAAAGACAGTTTTCAAGCTACAATTGCTCAAAGCTGTGACCCTCCATTTTGTGCAAAAGTGATAACCAAGAGTACATCTCACAATGGCCACGATCAAGCTATCGGTCACAACAGATATTATGCATTTAATGCCATCTCTAAACGGGAATATTCAAAACAACCGTTGAAGATTTTCAAGTGAAGAAAAAGGTCACTATAAATAGAAGACATCAGCCTCTGAAGATCAACTTTAACTTTTGCGAGCTAAACTTTTGCCAATCTACAAGCTCTCATTCTTTTATTCTTTCAAGAGCAAAAGTCTGTAATTCTTTAGCTTGAATATTGTTGTAATATTCAATCGATCTTAAACTTTCATATCCTCATACATAGTGAGTTAGAAGATCAAAAGCAAACAATCTCTTTGTTAGAGTTAGAGCCTGAAGAGGCTTGGTAAGAAAGGAATACTTGTAGCCTGGAGAGGTGTTGAATACTTGGTGTAATCTATTTGGATAAATAGTTGAGTAAATCCTTCAATTCGAAGGTACTAGACGTAGCTCTTGGTTGGAAGAGAGTGAACCAGGATAAAACACTTGCGTGAATCTTCTAATCCCTTAACTCCTACAGTTTTATTTGTTTATACTGACTGTAGGGATTTGAATTTGATTTTGTTAAGCCATCTACTTTATATTCTTTGTGTGAGAAAATAAGTTTTGAAAAATGTTGTTTTCGAAAATTATTAACAAACACAATTCAACCCCCCTTCTTGTGTTTGCCTATGTCAACTTCACTTCACCCTCTTCATATCTGATGGCTCGGGCATGGGGTGATAACTTCACCACTTCATCCTATTAACAACCATGTCAGTCCATTAATTCTAAGTCTTACAGAAGAGGCAAGTTCATATTGATGAAAGCTCAATTCAAGTGAACAAAAGAAATCGACTAACTAGAGAAACTCCCAAGTAACAGATGGTATGCATTTCCACTTGTACCAAAACATGGGAATTCAAATAGTTGAGACACAAATAAAAGAGCACAAACTTGTAATATTTCATTGTATAAATGGACGAACTTACATCAAGTATAAACAGAAGGGTCATAATTGGAGGAGCTGCATATCCAAGCCCTTACAGAATGGCATCTAATGATATATTGGATTAATATACACATGTGTTAAATGTGTGGATTAATATTCTTGGATATTTAGAAAATGAGAATGATGGTTCTTTATTGATTATGGGAAAGATATAGTTGATTTTTTGTGTGGGACTATTAGGCTTCGGAGATGGGACTTCATTTCTCCTTCTGGCCGATCAAGACTTCGATTTATGGTCGTGACAATTTGATCCTAAATTGAAAGAAACTTTCATGCATTCAATATACTTTATAGGACTAGTAATAACATTCAAAGTGACCATATAGCTGGTAGTGACATAGGTAGTGATAGTAGTAGCAGTGCTCGTGATTCTTGCTTCGACCTTGACTTTCTTTTTCATTTTGATATCATGGATAATCCTAATGAAAGAACATTAAGGGAACTTGCTGCACCTGATGTGAATTATCAACCTTTATGTATTCAGTACCCTGATGTTGATGTGCCTTTTGAACTAAAATCTGGATTAATACATTTGTTGTCTAAGTTTAATGGTCATGAAGGTGAGGACCCTCATAAGAATATGAAGGAGTTCCATATTGTTTGTTCTACCATGAGGCCTCAAGGCATTCCTGAAGATCATATCAAGCTTAGAGCGGTAGAGCCTTTCCATTCTCATTGCAAGATGCTGCCAAAGACGGGTTGTAGTACCTCCACCCAGGTTCCATAACATGATGGAATGACTTGAAGAGATTGTTTTTGGAGATATTCTTTGCTGCATCCATAGTTGCATCAATCGGAAAGGAGATATGTGGCATTAGACAATTTGATAAGGAGACGTTACATGAATACTGGGAAAGATTTAAGAAGATTTGTGCAAGTTGTTCTCATGAGTTTGAGACTTTTTTGGGTGCCTAAAGCCCTTACAAAATTAAAAAACTTTTTAGGGGCCTAAAGTTGCTGCTTTAGCAGCTTTAACCAATGGCCAACCTGGGTAATGTGATAAATGTTGGTGTTGAAATTATCTCTTTGATTAGTGAACGCCTGTGGTTTTTGTTGGTCTATGGAATGCTATCAGTAAATCACTTTCTTGTTGACTTGATTTTCTAGTATAGGAATTCATAATGATTTTAGATTAAGTCTCAGATATGTAGAATTCTAAATGTTCTTTGATCATTTTTCACCGGTTACAGGACCAACCAAGATCAATGTAATGTCCAACTGGTATCGGGTGAGGACATATCCGGCGAAGGAAAGGGAGTTTCGTCTGCGTTGGCTGTCAAATGCATTCGCAAACCTTGTTGGTATGTTGACCTCTTACTTCCTTTTCTCCTTTAGCTAAGATATGGCATTCTTTCTATAGTGCTTGATTTGCAAGGGACAAATATTTGCAACATTACCTTCCATTTTCAGGAAAGCTTTATATCATAATTGTATTATTACTTCAATGTCATTTTGTCTCATTCTTTTCTCATTAAGTGTGTTCACTTCACAAGTTATTATGATATAGTGAAACCAAATGCTTTGATTGATTCATTCCATCTACGTTTTTAATGCGCACCGTAAAACTTGATGCAGCTATATGTTAATCACATCAATCTCACTTTCATACCATAATAAAAGTGCTAAATCAGAGGAGCAGGTCCTATAGTAAAGAAACACAATAAAAAAAAAAAAGTTAAGTAGCATACCTATTACCTACACAATCCTCTTCCTACCAAAAAAAAAACCTACACAATCCTCTAAGTTATAACCTCTCCTTGTGAATAATGGCAAAAGTTAAGCCTATGACTAGTTACAACTCACAAATTTTTTATCTCACCCATGACAGCCGAAAAGTACTCATTATTTTTTAATAGGTGAAAAGTGAAAACCAATTGTTGCATGCTCCAGGGAAGGTAATTTCACGTCTTGGCCAGCTCATCCTAGTTTTGAGACGTTGCAAACGGATACAAGGGGGTGGGGCGGTAGTTTGAGCTCTTTTGGTGGTTCATTTTTTTATTTTTTATTTTTATTTTTATTTTTCTCAAATGTGCCAAATACAAAAAAAAAAAAAAATGCAGCTCATAGTAAAACAAACAAATAATTTATAATGCACCGATAAAACAAAGAATTATAAATAATCAAGTTCTTACCTGCTGGTTCCCCAACCAGATTCTTTCTTCCTCTATTCTCTACAAAATTAAGTGGGCTTCAAAACACCAACAATGGCTGAAAAGGAACTCCCAATAGTTAAAAACTTTGATATATGCAAGTCAAAGTAAAATAAACAAAGAATTTATAATGGTCTAAAAAAAAAAATCCAAATTACGTGGATTTTAAAACTCCAACAGAGCAACGAGTCAAGGAAGCAATTCTTGAAAGATGATTGAAAAGGAACTCTCAATAGCAGATGACTCTGATGAAGAGGGGGAGAATGCTTCAACAAAAGAGAAAAAATGGGGCTGATAACGGTGAATAGGAGAAGGATATTGTAGTTGAATTATGGGTTTGCTCTCACAGGGGTGTTGGAGTGTAAGATCACACACACTCAAAAATCACTCATTCAGTTACTAACTTACTATATGGATATACGGGTGAGAGTTCACACATACATGAAAGATGGTTGAAAAAAGAACTATCGTAGCTAATAATTCTGACTAAGAGGGGGAGAATGCTTCAATAAAAGAGAAAAAATGGGGCTTGTAGTGGAATTATGGGTTTGCTCTTATAGGGGTGTTGGAGTACAAGATCTCACACACTAAAAAATCACTCATTCGGTTACTATATGAATATGCGGGTGAGAGTTCACACATATATGAAAGATGGCTGAAAACGAACACTCAGTAGCTGATAATTCTGACGAAGAGGGGGAGAATGCTTCAACAAAAGAGGAAAAATGGGGCTTGTAGTGGAATTATGGGTTTGCTCTTACAGGGGTGTTGAAGTATAAGATCACACACACTCAAAAATCACTCATTCAGTTACTATATGGATATATGGATGAGAGTTCACACATATATAAAAGATGGCTGAAAAGAAACACTTAGTAGCTGATAATTCTGAGGAAAAAGGGGAGAATGCTTTAACAAAAGAGCAAAAATGGGGCTTGTAGTGGAATTATGGTTTTGCCCTTACAGGGGTGTTGGAGTACAAGATCACACACACTAAAAAAATCACTCATTCGGTTACTATATGGATATGCAGGCGAGAGTTCACACATATGAAAAATGGCTGAAAAGGAACTCTCAGTAACTGATAATTCTGACTAAGAGGAGGAGAATGCTCCAACAAAAGAGAAAAAAATGACTGAAAAGGAACTCTCAGTAGTCGTTTATTTCTTTCAGTCCTTTCAAAACTGCTCTATTCTTTTATTTATATATTATCTCCTCTTAACTTGAATTTTTATCATGCCTCCTAAGTTCCTATGCTAAATATATTACATGTCTCATCTGCTCATCATTTTATGATACAAAGGATGCTACACCAATGCCTTATCATCCTGTGATATTGTAGTTCTTTGCTTAATTAATGTCCTTAATATGTTTTTTTTTTTTTTGGAACACCTTGACCATAAAGAAGTAATTGACTTTTTTAGGTAATATTGCTATTGCTAGGGGAGTATTGCCACTTTATGCTGAAGATATTAAAACATCTAGCAGCTCAAATAGTCTCATGTTTGGTTTTAACTTTCAATCTCTAAGATAAACACATAACAAAGTTCTGCAAGTTCTAAGTTTTACTTGTATGGCCTAGGTAGAAGTAGTGGAACTGTTTGCCTAGTATCACTTTGTGAATTAAAAGTTAATTTCTACAGCGGTTAAACATAGGTTATGATGCATAGGGCTTCATATTTGAAGATAGCAAACAAACGACACATCCAAACCAAACTACATAAACACAAAAATAGCAATAATCGAAATCAAAAGAGACCGTACCTTTGAGGGCAGAGTGAAACCCAAAGCTACATAGAGAGAGATGAAAACCCTGAGATGCTGAAATTAATAACAAAAAATAAATAAATCTAAGGATGCTTCCTAATTGGACCCTTGAACATGGGGACAAGAACTGGTCTAACCTTTGAGAACCAGAGAAAATGTACTCCCTGGTGTTGTGGTTCGAAATGCCATCTCCAATGGCAACTGATACCATCGTGAGCAAAACTTGAGCAGGCAAAAGAAACAAAAACGGGTAAGCAATTTTCTAGAGAAGGTGGGAAATGTTCTAGAGGGAAGAAAGCACGGGTAAAACATAGGTAGAAATTACATGAATGTGTTTTTCTTGATTGATCTCACTTTATGCTTAAACAGTAAAAGAAATACTTGCAAAGAGGCCATAATTTGCTATTGTATGGTATTTGTTCTATATGCTGTGAAATTTTAAGTAGCATACTATTCAAATGTCATAATTTCTTGCCTCTTAATTAGTTCTGATTTTAGTGTCATGTTTCTCTTTTGGTTATTTGTTTCTTCTGATTTTTGTTTAGAGTTTGATGTTTTGTTGAAAACTAAAAGAAAAAAAATCAAGTTACTAGCTAGGCAAGAAGAGGTTTTACTTTTTTTTTTTTTTTGTTAATTGAATTTTTAGATGTTAGAATATCCAATTTCAAAGTCAGAATATGCCACAAACAAACACACATACAAACCAAACCAAACACATAAACACAAAAATAACAATAATTGAGATCTACCTTCGAGAGTTTGATGGTGCTAATACGAGAGCAAAATGTGAATTGGTATGAGCAAAATTTGAATTGGAATTCTTGTAGGTGTTGGTATTCTTGATGGAGTTTGTAAAGGTGACACAAGAATCTGCAAGAAACTATAAATTGCTTTATATATTGTAATTTCAAAGTCAGAATATGCCATAAACACACACACATACAAACCAAACCAAACACATAAACACAAAAATAACAATAATTGAGATCTACCTTCGAGAGTGTGATGGTGCCAATACGTTAGCAAAATGTGAATTGGTGTGAGCAAAATGTGAATTGGTATTCTTGCAGGAGTTGGTATTCTTGTTGGAGTTTGCAAAGGTGACACAAGAATCTGCAAGAAACTATAAATTGCTTTATATATTGTAATTTCAAAGTCAGAATATGCTACAAACACACATACAAACCAAACCAAACACATAAACACAAAAATAGCAATAATTGAGATCTACCTTCGAGAGTGTGATGGTGCTAATACGTGAGCAAAATGTGAATTGGTATGAGCAAAATTTGAATTGGTGTTCTTGCAGGAGTTGGTATTCTTGCTGGAGTTTGCAAAGGTGACACAGGAATCTGCAAGAAAGGCGATCTTGAGACCTCTTGGATGATGAATAACTTGCAGCAAGGGAGTTGAACGAGCAGATAAAGAAGGAGCTTACTCACTAACAGAAGCTATAGGGAATTAGAGGGTGGTATTCTTGCTGGATAAAAAAAATCAGAACTATAAATTTCTGTATCTATTGTAATGGTATAGCGATACTACAAATGTAAATAATAGCCTATTTGGAACCTTGATTTATTTGAATCAAATAAATATCCTACATCTGTATAATTAATTAGTTGAACATAGATTTGCATGAACAAAATAATCTCAATTTTTTTCTTTAATTTCACCATAATGTATTTTAGTTAGTGATAAACTATATCTTACAAACAAACCCATGAAAAAATTATTATATCAATAAGCAATATGCATGTGCTTCTATAGTGTTAATGTTTGGTACTTGAGGACCAAAATCTTCATGATCTTCTTTTACATTCAACGATTTAACAAACAATAGTGTACTCCATATATGCAATTCATCATAAATCACTTAATAATTTGTTTAATATAACTTGTTAGAGACAACATCAATTTTCTAAATGCTCGATTCGTAGGCCGAAAAAAAATTTGTTCTTTAAAGATCTTTTATTTCAAATAGTTTATCAAGACCATCTACTAATTTGAGAGAAATTCAAACAAATTTAAAAAAATTCAAATCATCGACATATATAGAAATTATTTCAAATTCAAATTTTATTTTACTTGTGAAAACACATGGACAAACAAGAATATTTTCACGTTGGCTTTTCAATAAACACTAGTGTAGATGACCTGTCCAAATGCACAAGTAAATTTATTATTAAGAAAACAATCTCAACATTAAATTTTAAAAAAAATATTTCAATTTGGCATAAAAATATTTTAGTATGTATACTAATATATCTAAGAATTTAATATTTGACAAATTAGCACCCAGTTTTGTCAGTAATATTAGGAAGTACTATTGCAAGCTATTAATAACCATTATCCCCGTATATTTTGCCATGAGTTAGTGAAGCCAAAAAAACACTTTTTTGATGGTGGTGTTGAGAACAGCATAGCATTATACTCAACTAAAAAATTATTATTCTAATTCGTACTTAGTCCAAAGGATGAGAAAAGCATGAATGTTTGATTTTATTGGCCAACCTATTACCACACACAAAAAGTACTTATAATATAAAAAAATGCTGCATTACAAAACATAGCAGCATGTACTTATAACACATAAAACCCATTATTACATTACATATGTTCAATTAATTGTGTGTAATAGTTATTAGGGTGTTTGCGGATTGGATTTAATCGATTTTGAGCTAAAAAGTCATTCGATACAATGATGAAAACAATATGCGGTTTGGATTGGATTGGATAATTCGGTTTTTGTCATACTTTTTTTTTCTTATGTCAAGTGTCATTTTTACTTATTTAATAGTGGACAAAAGATAATATTCATTTAAGTGAGCTAGTTTAGGGTGCCCAATACTTATTTTAACATCTCTTTATATTAGAACAATAGAACCTTTATGTAAGGCATCAACTATTTGTTCCTTATCAACTATTATTTGATTTGATGACGAGGGAGGAAAATTCTAGAGAATTCTTGACAAAATTTTAATTTGGGAGTTTGAAAAATAATTATTGATATATTTTAACACTTGCAGATATGGCTGGTCTTTAGTTACCTTTTCGACCTCTTAGCTCTTTTGAACTTTGTTCTATAGTTGTTGGTAGACTAGTTAGCTTGGTTTCAACCTACAATGTTGTTTTTTTTATCTTTTCACCTGTAATTGTTAAGAGTACACCATGTATTCTTTCATCTCTTATATGGGTTAGGTTCAAATGACACCAAGGTGTCAAACTTAAGTTTGACACCAAATCCTACCCATTAATTGTAATCTAATCTTATGGCTAATATTAATCTAATCTTGATGGTGCAATCTGCAACCATTGGTTTATCACAACAAGAATCAAAGGTACTTCATAATTGATCCATTTTATTCTATCGATTTGTTGATTCCTAGTCGTATTAACTTAATTGACAGTGATATACTTATGCTAAGTTATATGGTTTGTTTTAATTTCGTCCTTGTTTTCAAGGATGCACTGCATGATTGAATTTGTCTGAGCGTGGTTCTTCATGATATATTTTGTCTTTAGGGATGCATTGCATGATTGATGGAGCTTCTCTGTTCCCTTACATGTTATATTTTGTGCTTGATATTGCCTCACAATTACTAGGGTATATGATCTCATTCTCATTTATTCTGTTATGCATGAGTTTATTATGATATAGGCTTGCCATGACTAGGTATGGGGGAAGTTATTCCACAAATTTGAGGTTTAAGTGAATTAATCTCAGCCATAAGATAAAATTATAATTAATGGGTAAGATTTGGTGTCAAACTTAAGTTTGACACCTTGGTGTCATTTGAACCTAACCCCTATTATATATATATATATATATATATATATATATATATATATATATATATATGTATGTATGTATGTATGTATGTATCTACACCAAAAGTGCAATTAAGCCTAAAAGGAAAAAAAAAAAAAAAGATAACAGGTACCTACACTAGTATGCCACAAACACATACAAACCAAACACATAAAATTGAGTGAGATAGATCTACCTTTGAGTGGTATTCATTTGCAAATTGTGATGGTGCTATGTGAATTAATATTATTGCACGACGAGGTTTACACGATAATCTGAAAGAAAATTACAAAATTGAATTGGTATGCCACAAAGAAACACAAGCTTAAAAATATAAATAATTTATATATTATATAATACCTTTGTCTTTTTTTTTTATCAGAATATATACCTTCATCTGATGTTGCTAATACGTGATGGTGCTCTTTGAATTGCTATTATTGCACGAATTGGTATTATGAGCAAGAATTGGTTGAGACAAAGAATCTGAAAGCAAGAAAAATTACAAAATTGAATTGGTATGCCACAAAGAAACACAAACTTAAAAATATATATAAATTATATACCTTCGTCTTGTTGCAGTAGTTTACAAAGTGACACCAGTTGGTATTAATGCAGGTATACTTCGAGTTTGCAAAGTGTGATGGTGCTATGTGAAAACTGGTATGAGCAAGACAATTACAAAATTGAATTGGTATGCCACAAAGAAACACAAACTTAAAAATATAAATAATTTATATAACTTCGTCCTTGTTGCAGTAGTTTACAAAGTGACACTAGTTGGTATTAATGCAGGTATACTTCGAGTTTGCAAAGTGTGATGGTGCTATGGGAAAACTGGTATGAGCAAGAATTGTTAGAGGACTTTGCAAGGTGACACGAGTTGGTATTAATGTAGGTAGACCCCTTAGCCCTGTGATTAGTTGAACACAGATTTCCCTTAACAAAATATCCTCTTTTCCAAGTGCTTATCACTCTTTCAATCAAGGCAAGAGGAAGCTCGGGGTCGGGATACGGTATTAGGAAATACAACTGGCAAAAGAATTCATAGATCAAATATTCTTTTTTTTTTATGAATAAAAAATCAAATATTCATCAAGTCTACCCATTACAAAATCCATCGAACACATCCAATCCAATAATCCTATAATAAAAACATTAGATCTCTTCAAAAAGAAAAAAAAAGTAAGATTAGATTGTTGATATTAATAAATAAAAAAATTCTTAGTCCATTGGACTATACGTAAAAAGGAAGCACCCATTCCAAAGTTTTTTTTTTTTTTTTAAGATGAACCATTTATTATCCATTCCAATTATTTCCCTAGTTTCAGCTTTACAATTTCAGTCTCCTAGACGCAGTAATAACAAATTTCAAATTCAAGATTCACTAATAATCAAAGCAAATTTACCGGGAAAAAAAGTGTAAATATGCAGAAGAAAATAAAGGGATCTCAGCAAGTTATAATTATCTCCATTTCCCTTGGAAAGACTCAAATAGATAACGCAGTATAACAGTAACATCACTGATCCATCGATAAATTTAACAAAAATATTTTTATTATATTATGATAAATGATAAATAACAGAGTGAAGAAGAAGCATCTAAGAGTAATCATTCCCAATATATGCTTCTTCACGGCAATCAAAGTCCAAGGGTAACAAATTCAGTTGTGTTGGTATCTGATGGTCGTAAAAAGAAATCCGATAAACACAAACACAAACACGTAACCATAAACTTTGAGAAAATTTGAAACACGGCATCGTAGGTTTGAAACTTGGAACCTTAGACTGGAAAGAAGAGAAACAATAATTCTTGTAGAATCATTGGAAGTGCGGTTCCAATCACATTCGGCGCAAGCAATCTAAGAATTTATCGAACCATTTAAAACACTAGGGTGCTCTTTTGGGAACTCGGATGCTGTATTCTATTTCCACTCCCAAACGAGTATTAAGTTGTGTTTTTGTTATGGCGAATTTTGTGACACCTAGTTTTAATTAATACTAATGATAATGATTAAAATAGGGATGTTCACAAATCATTTTCAAAATGTCTCTTTTGAAAAACGAAGATTTGTTTGAAATCGGAAAACCTGATAAACAGTTTATAGCGTCAAAACTTAATTCAAATCAATTTCTTGGTCTCTGGTCTTACATCAACTGCCAGGGGCAAAAAAAATAAATAAAAAGACTTAGAAAAATTATAGATACAGTAATCCGAAATTGATTTTCATACGTACACGGAAGTCATTAGTAAAATAAAATAAACATAAAGTCATAAAAACAGGAAACTGCCATCACGGCTGATACATCAAAGTTTCTCTTAATATATATACAACACAAAATAAAAGAGCTCAAGAATATCTCTCCAGCACGGGATCCTCCAAAAGGAGCAAAAGTCCACGTGATGCATCATCAACCATCAGTCATCTCGGTCCCACGTACAGTGCGGCCATCAGAATCAGCTACTCACATACACAAGAAGAAAGAAGAAACACATATGGAGGTAAGATTCTATGCCAAGCTCATAACGTAGATATGGGTATGCGGCGACAAACAAACAATCAAGTGGATACATATAATTAAGGAAATTTTTATAAATACATATATACGATTTCAGAAAAAGCTGAGACTCGAATGCATGCCTAAGACATCGACCTAACTTTGCTCCATGGAGACTATTGTTGTCATAATGTTCTGTCGAGATAGCATTAAGGTAATATGCGTAAATAACTCGGTGCACAAGTCCCGATTGGAGTACGCTAACAGCCATCTCCGCGGTCCTTTCACACGAGAGTACTTAACATCTGAATAATATTTAGTTCAGTGGAGTTTCAAGATAGCCCTGCTGTCCAGGTCTCCACCGGTACCGGTGATGCATACACCGGACCATTGGCAGGATCCACGCCTGACTATCCCCGAGGTCTCCGTGACCCCCACACAGTCCCCTAATATCCTATAAATAGGTGTCTATGCCTCCAGAACGACAACGGCTATGATTAGGTTAGAATATTGCCCGAAGGCAAATAAAGCAGGGACTAAAAGTTCCAAAGCGCCGGTATCAATATAAAAAACAGTTATTGATAAGAGTTGAGCTCAAAAGAACCATTGGCCAAAATTATCATTTTCGACTCAAATTCATTTGAATACTTTAACTTAAAGCTTACTTAGGCTAAAATTAATTATTTTAGAGTACAGGTATCGATAAAATGATTTAACTCGATAAATTGCCATTTGACTCATTTTGGATAAAAATGTATAATAATAGTTACAAATAATATTTGATGTTTAAAATGAAATCCTTTCACGGTGCTCCCCGTACTCCCCAACAAGTGGTATCAGAGCCATGGTTTATTGGATCCTTGTATCGAAAGTCTTCCTGACCACGGTGGAGTCAGGCGGCGTGTCCCGTTGGTTGGTAACAATATCAAAATATTATTCTTTTCTACTAGTAAATAAAATTGCAACATATCTTAAAATGCTGCAAACATGCTTTATATCTTATTCGATGCATGTTAAGCATAAATGTTTTACCTGAGGTTTGATCCAACACAAGATGAAGGTCTTCGCCCCGAATTGATGCATGTTGAACACCCCAGGTGAGGTACATGCTCTTGGAAAAGTTGGCATGCATGAGCATGATTTTGGGTATGACTGAACAGATGAACAAAAGCTATCAACATTTATTCAAATTTGGCCATGTCAATTAACTCCTATGAACAACTTATATTTCTGTCTAGCGTTCTTGGACGATTTATCACTGGTTGGTGATGTCTTTATATAGTTACAATATGACATTCTAAAGCTGAACTTTGCGTTTATTATAAATTTAATTGGTCCCCGAGTATATTGATATGTGCATCGGATTTGTCATTTTGAATTTATTGTTTTTACAACGGAGAGCCTCTAGGATTTATGTGGGGTTTCATAAATAAGTTGGCTCCTCATAGGGTACAGTGTTTGAAATCTGGTGCATTTTGTTTTGAATTTAATTTTGCATACACAATTTTTTATCCTATGTATTTTAATTAGATCCTTTTGTTTTATTTTATTATTATGTTTTTTAAACATTCGCAAGCAAACACAGGCTTGTCTGGTTTTAATGTTACAAAATAAAATAGTTGATGCTGATTCCATAAATCAGAACCTAAAATCATTAGAAATACAGATGATATTTGATGCACATACATGGGGATGAATGGAAATTGGAAAGTTGGAGTGGCGTTGGTGGGAACCAAGGCTTCGTGCCCGAACTAGTAGAATACCCGTGTGGTATCACGGGGAAGATATGATTTTTTATATTTATTTAATTTAATACTATTATTTGGTTTTTCTTTTTAAGCCAATACTATTATTTGTTGAAATATTAAACATATTTTATTTTTGACAAGAAGATTAAACATATTTAATACTACTTTTTTTTTCATTTGAACATAATTTTAAGGTGTCCGAAATTATATAAAGAAGGTGAATTCAATAAAAGTAAATTTAAAGTGTGTGATCTAAATATAATATTAAATAGTTCAATCACCTATATGTAAGTAAACATAACTGAAGCATAAAATTAAGGAAAATGCTAACGAGTAGAAAGTTTATATAGGGAATTGGTGTATTTAATATTTGAAATAGTAAAATGCTTAGTTTTTCAATGAAAAGTTGCTTTTATTGGTTCCTTAAAGAGTGTCCTAAGGGCATTCGTTAGCATGACCCTAAAATTAAAAAGAAAACTACAAAGTTAATTAAACGGTTGAGTTTTTTTTTTTTAAGTAATTTTTTTACAAAGTCTCTCTGTACAAAGTTAATTTAGTGTATGTTTGTATTAATTTTTTTTCAACGCAAACTTGCTTTCAATGAAAGCTTGAATTTGGAGCTGTGAAAACATGTGCCTTGGGACAGTATATTTCTCAGTTTGCGTCAATGCGAATCGGTCCCCAATTCGTATGAAATTTTCCAAATCAGAAAAGTGGTCAATCACAAAAATTCGGTGCGCGATATCGGTCAGCCAAAGACCCTCACTGGATCTAATGACAATACCTGCAGCATATACTATATACTATATGTATATGAGAAGGTTTGAAACAACGAATACTTTTTTCAGCTTTTCTTTTGTGCGAAGAAATGAAGAATTTCAACATTTTTTTTATAAAAAAAAAAAGTGTTACAACAAAGCAACTAAAAAACACCGAAATAATAAACATATTCACGTTATTGAACACCTAAATACGACATCCAATTGACACATTTTTTTTATATCAGCATGTATGCGTGTGGATATTCTGTATATGTGTTCCAGCTAGTGGTAAAAAAAAATATTTTTCTAACAGCACATAAACCTTGTTCTACTGTATATGCACCCATATTCCCTTGCTAGGCAACCCACGATGGACAACAAAGAGCAAGTAGTATCCAGGAGGAGCAATCACACCCGAAGGTGGTGCCACCAATCTAATCCTGTAAACCCCTTCAAACACTGGTATGATTCCATCATTCTTGAGAACCAAAAGCCTCTGTCCCATAGAGACCCCATGAGTTGTGAAGGGTGGGGGATACATTGTGACCTTAATATCATTCTTGGTCAAATCAGCCCCATCCTCCACTGAGAATTGCATCTCAAACAACTCACCATACCCCAAATCTTTCACTGATGCATACTCATCAATCTGTGGCCTATACTTGTCAAAATCAATGTCCAAATAAGGAGGAGAGAATGCCTCAACCCTAGTCTCAGTTGGGAACTTGTCTTTATCCTTATAAACATTGTGAGTGTTGCTACCACCAACCCAAATCTTGCCACTAGGAAGCACTGCTGAAGATGAGTGGTACATTCTAGCAATTTGGCTAGGTTTGAGCACCTTAAACCTCAACCCTTTAGGCTTCTCTGGGCTATATAAAACCGGTGTATAGTTAGGCTCATCAGCATCCCACCATGCAGCTGTGCCCTTTTGTGCACCATTGATGAACAAGATTTGTCCATTGGGGAGGATCAGAGAATCTCCCATGGTTCTCCTTGAAGGCATTAACTCATTGTCCCACTTAGGATTAGGGTCTGTGATGGTTAACCTATTGCAATCATCAAGAGCTGGGAGGAAGATTTTCTTTGTCTCAGCTAACTCGAAAGCATTAGGGACATTGCCACCGCATACCATGATCTCTGCCTTGATGGTGGTGGTGGCACCGTCGATGTTGTTGGCATCAACGGCGTTGAGGTCTATTGGGAGGAGAGCTGACATGCCGGAAGCTGGGTAGTTCCGGGATCCACCGGGTAAGAGAGGGAATGTACGGACGACTCTGTTGGTCGTAGGGTTGAGGAGGAGGGAACGATTGTTGGAGAAGATAAATAGGTTTCCATCGGTAGAAAGGTGGACAAAAGGGTAGAGGTTGTTCTCGTCTAAGTCAGATGTTTCATAGAGGAATGGGAAGAAGTAGGGTTTCTTGCTGGTTTGGCCTTCCATGGGAATGAACTCGTAGCTGAAAGCTCTTCGGCCTCCTATCAGAAAGAACTCTCCATTGGGGAGGAGTTGTTGACTTGCATACCTAGTAGCACACACACATATAATATATATATGGTTTAGGTATGGTAAGTAAAGTCAAATTAAATCTCAAAAATAAAAACCAAATTAATACTCCTTGATGCGAAACGAAAAGATATTATTACGAAGAAATTACTTTCTTTTAATTGGTTGAAAATAATATGACAATAAATTAATGAGAACATTTTATTTCACTTCTATTTTAATAGGCATTTTAAGTATTCGTATGAACATCACTTTGTATTTTTTAGCATCTCTTAAATAAAAGACACCATAAGGTATCGGTCCGTTTCTCTTCGGCCGTTGGATCGTCCAACCAACATTTTTGTACAACTAACATATATCCTCATGTTAGAATACATGCATCTTCATATACAAAAGTATTGACTGAACGGTCCAACGGCCTAAAAGAATCCAAATTTATAAGGTATTGCCATTCAGGTTGGCAAAAACAACTTTTTCATTATTATTTGATATATGTTCAAAATGAAAATGAAATTTTATTTAAGTGGTTTTTTTTCCGGTATATTATATATGCCTCCAAATAGAAAAATGAAAATGGTGCCTAATACAGGGCATACGTACCATCTATCATCTGCCAATACATTGTCATATTCCCTCCAATCACATTGTTGGGCCTCTTGGCATTCACCACCACCGAAGTATCTGAGGGATTTTCCTCCATCCATGAAACCACCAGCACTCACGAAGGTACCATCAGGTGGCAAGCCCTCCGCAGGAACACCAGGGATCTCCCTTTGCTACCTGCACCAAAGTTCAATGCCATTTAATCAGCTCATAGTCACATTTTCCCACAGTTCACAAGGTGTGAAAAGAAAAGTATGAAAAAAAATAAAAAAATAAAAACAAGAAAAGATATGGATACAAACCCTTAGTGGCCTAAATTCATTAGTCTCAATATCATACTCCATTGCATGGGCAGAACAATCTTGTTTATCTTCTTGAGTCTTGTCATCTTTGTATGGAATGCATGGCACCCCATCTGGTAAATTGAGTCTAGAAGGACGGTAAATTTTGGAATCATAGACAATCATCTTGTTTGTGGGCAACAAATTGATATGCATGGCGGATACACCAGAGTCCTGGTTAATCAAATCCCATTCTCCATTAGAATCTATTTGGAAATCAGGCTTGGCTTCTTCTTCTTCCTTGTTTGGAAAGTTGGCATTATTGTCATTGTCTTCATTATTGAAACCACCCTTGTTTTCCTCTTCAGGTTGCTGTTCATCATAGGGAAAGTTGTTATTATAGGGAAAGGGTAGGGTTTCTGGGTGGGGTGGGAATTCTGGGATGAATGGGAGTAGTTTTGGAATTCTGGGAATCATGTGATCATGTCTGTGTTTATGCTTTTTGTGTCTTGCATCTGTAGCAAGGAACAAGAGAGTGAGAATGAAAAGAACCTTGAGCATATGTGCCATTATAAATTGGTGGAAATATATAGAAGTGTTAATTAATATATTTGATGAGGAACCTCAATGAATTAGGAAAGATTAGACCAGACACATTTCCACACGTACGGCTTGTTAAAAGCCTGTGTGGTTTTTTCTTTGAATGTCTGGTCTTTTAGGGTTGGGGTTCTTCTAATGTACCTTTACATGGTCTTTAATATATAGTCGAAGGTTGGGTCAAGGTATTTGCCAAAATAGCAAATGGTTTAGAAACAGTTGCGTTATCTGGAAGTGAATGACAATTAACAAGGCACCAGACCTTTATTTTCAGTTGAACCCTAACAAACGGTTCCAACTTAAATGTGGTAAGTGTATGTAACCATAAAAGTTCCATGGAAACCCTTTTCCGTGGGAGGGGGGCTATAATATATTCTAGAACTTTAATATATATATATATATATATATATATATATATATATTATCATAATGTGACAAAAGTAATAGTGTAATACAGCCCAAAGTCTGTTCTGAAAGGAGAGGATTCAGATTTTTATATTATATTAGTGTTTTTTTTTTTGGTTTCTCAGGGTATCCTCCACGTGTAACTGTGGAGACTAATTCCTTGAGCCGAGTAAGACTATAAGGGCGGAAAAGCTCTCCCTCAAGAGTTTTAACGTTGCTGCATTCCAATGACCATAGCTATTGATTTCGACTAATGCTTTTAAATAAATATTTTTTATCCAAAAGTATCACTTTTTATTTTATAATAAAAAAAGAGTCTAAACTAATGCATTCTAAACCTAGACTGTGGAGACTAATTCCTCGAGCCGGGTAGGATCATAAGAGCGGAAAAGCTCTCCCTCAAGAGTTTTAACGTTGCTGCATTCCCAGGCCTTAGCTACTAATTTCGACTAATGATTTTTAATAAATACTCCCTCTGGTCCTATATATAAGAGGCAAAACCCTAAAACACACAGACCAAGAAAATACATTGAAATAAGCTATTTGTAATTAATATTCATATAAATTTACAAATTTAACCCTTCAATAATTAATGAACAAACCTACTTGTATTGAAAGTTGCACTGTCTCTTAAATATAAACCCTATTATAAATAAGGGTAAAATTGGAAATGAGCATTTAATATTTGTCAAAATACATGTATGTCTCTTATATTTTGGACCAAAAAAAAGTAGTTATTTGCCTCTTATAATAAGGATCGGAGTGAGTATTTTTTATCCAAAAATATCACTTTTTATTTTATTATAAAAAAAGAGTCTAAACTAATGCAATATGAACCTAGACCAGCCAGCAACGACTGCAACGTTATGAGGATCAAATCAAACAGCATATGGTTTGCTGGCAAACGTTTTCAACTGTACGTATTATTATTTTTTTTTATAAATTATTCAACATACTCTAAGCTCGAGTGGATCCGGATTCCCTAACTTTTGGGAGGGAAAAGTTAGGTGACTTTAGTGTATTTGAGAGAGAAAAAGGTGAGAGAAAAAATGAGAGATAAGATGAAAGAAAATAAAATAGGAGAGAGATAGAAAGAAAAGTAGGTGACTTTTGACGCAAAAAAGTTAGAGAATTGGGATTCAGCTCGAGTCGAGTGTAATGAACTAATGATTTTCAATAGAATCCCTCCTCAACAATAATGGGTTAATTAGTAGCAACGATAATTGCTGGGCTTCCTCAAGTACAGTACCACAACGGCCTAAGCCCAAAGGCTCGGTCAAATCTATTGCCAGCATAGATTGGACTTTCCAGCTCCCCGTGTTCCTCATTCACTTCTCTCCGATTCCACCAGCACCAAGGAATTTGAATCTGAGTCATCAGAATTCTCATCTTTTATTTTATCTGATCTCAAACTGTAATTTGTAGCACCAATTACTTCCTCAACTAATCAAATGTTAAAAATTGACCCATTAATTTTAACGTTAATCACTTTGTTAAGAGATTCTCCAAGAGATATTTTTATCAACGTCCTCCCCACATCAAATATGACCTTTAGCCTTTACCTTCATACACAAATATGAAAGACAGAAAGAGCCATATTAATCTTTGAAAGATCCATATTCTAACATAATATTGTGACATTATTATAAAAATTTGACTCTTGTGATGATCGTCCAAAAAAGTATACATATAATAATAATAATAATAATATATGATTAAATAATGATGTAAAAAAATTATGTTAATGTTATATCAAACTTATTAAACAACTTAGCAATATATTATTAAACTAAATATAAATATTTGTTGTATGAACATTATATCAAAATCAAGTTGACTTATTACACTACTTTGACTAAATTATACTTTTGGTCATTCATATTAGTTTTTTGATTTCAAGTTGGGCCTCTATTTAATTAAGCTTAGTTTTGGTCCTCCAAGGTGTCGACGTTACACCATGTTAGTAATTTCCATCAAATTTACACTAACAATGTTAGATTCTAGTATTAGTTGTCGGAGACCCTTTTCCCTTGCCGGAATCTAGGCATCCCCTCCAAGGTTAACCTCTCCTTTCATGGCATCACCAAATTCGCACTACCCAAATGCATGTCACCTCCGCCACCAACCCGCGTCCCTCTCTAAAGTTTTAGCAAAACACTCAAAATAAATAATGTTAAAACACAAAAAATGAACTTCATAAATTAAACTCAATGCAAATTGTGTAACAAACGCTAGTCAATTGGGTAAATTGTACTTTTGGGGGTGTATAAATTCAGGTACATAAACTTGTTAACCATATAAGAGTAGTCTAACGTTAACAAGTTTTTTAGAATTTACTTAAATTCATACAAAATTGACAAGATAAAAGTTTGCATTAACTCATTTTTGTATCTTAATATCATAAACTGGTCATAAAGAATTTAAGAATTAAACCGATAGTTGGATAGCAATGCTATATGCATAGAATCAAGTCAGTGCTGTAATCAATTGGAACTTGGAAGATACCGGGTCATTATGATTGTGTTTGTTTTAACTTGGAGCGATTTCTATTAACTATTTTGTTTTTTCACTTGTTGACACTGATATAGCTGTTTTTCCATCATTGGCCACTGGAAGTTGATTCATGCATTGAAGGCTTTAAAACCGTACAGATACACATAAATATATGATACGGCAAATTGCAAAAGTAGCCAACTTTGTGGGAGCATCCTGTAGAATCAAGTTCTTCTTGTGGAGTTGCGGTGCTGAGAAACAAATGTCACCCAGGCTAGCTGGATCTTGTAACTATACAGTTATATATTACGAGTTCATAATTTTAAGGTAGATTAATTTTAGCTAGCTTCTTATTCCATTATTTGTTTTCAATCTTTTCTTTAAATGTAAAAGGGGACATATAAAAACAAGCACCTAAAGCTGCACGAATTAAAGTCATAAACAGGCAGCATACCACGTTAACCAAAAAAAAAAAACCTAACAACGCCTTCCTATTAACCGATTGACCAAACTTCCATTTTATCAAAGGACCTTCAACAATTTTTTATTTTTTTTTATATACACAAATTTAGTAAGTTGAATGTTATGTTAATTTTCTCATTTATCAGGATTTATCAGGGTTTGAACCATGAACCTCCTTCTCCTTAACACCTCATACCCTTAGCTCAAATCAGTGAGCTACCCAGCACCCCGGACCTTCAACAATTAACCACTGGCAACTTTCAGTTTCATAGTGGATGCACACATGCCTTCAGAAAATGTATGCAATTCAATGTTGATTGAAGAAAAGAAAATCAAGTCTCCTTATTTCTGGTCTCTCGCTCCTTACCTCTAGTCACCTCTAGTCTAAACGTACACATTAACAAAGAAAAAATGCTGAGTTCATGAAATAGCTACTCTAACTAATGGAAACGAATAAAAACTAAGGACTATTGGTATATCAATAACTTCTCATTTCTTTGAGAATTTACGTTAAAGGAGAAAGCTCTCGCATCGATTTATATGCAAAGAGACAATCAATCTTCCATTACACGAGGGTTTCAAACAAACACATATATTGGCTAGTGGATTTTTGTGCTTTTTGCAATTCTAAATTGTAAATAAAAGCGTTACAATTATGAGAATCGCTGCATTTTGTAGTGGCAGATCAAAGAGATAGTCTGAGCTCCAAATCTAGTTCTTGAGTGTCACTTGATTCGGAGTTCTGACCTGAGCGCACGGAACCACTCCTTTGCTTGGTATCTATGTCATGTGAGTCCTAATTTAAGGATGCAAATATAATAAGGTCCTATTGAATTTACATATAAATTACTGAGTGCCAAATCGTTTATGCGAGGAATATCAAATATACATGCATGTAGAAACAATTCCTTACATGTATGTTTAGAAAGGGTCTAGTTATGTTGGATTGAGTAGAGGACTGGTTCTCCAAGATGGCATTGGTATGTTCCCATCTGGTTTAAGAAAAAGAATTTCACATATCAGCAAGAAATCCATGATGACAAATTGAAGAAATATCCAACTTTTATAAACACATAATAATTTGCTCATCAATGGCAAGGATCTAGAAGGGGCTGTAAAGGTAACCTTGCTATATTAGTTGGCTGAGAATCTCCATATCTGATGTTTGTTGTATCATGTTCGGGTAGGCCCATCTGCACTAGCAAACAACTTTTGTCAACATATTTCAGGATTTTTCAAACTCACTCTATATATTGTCGTATATTTTATATTGCTATATAGTATATATTATGGAGAAAAAAAAAACAGTTAGTGTGTTACTCGTACTATATCTTGCAAGTTGCAACACTTAGATTTGAGAATGAGAATTAGGTAATTGTAACGGTGAATTATATCGAAGATGATTTCAAAGACAGTCATGACTCTTATCATCACTTTAATTTAATGATTTTTCTTTTATCATTTTTAAGCTAGCGGAACACACAGTTCATCCCTCATGCCTAGGGTTAGTACTACCTTTGATCAAAGTAATGCAAATGCACTTTCAGACTCAACGAACTATAGAGAAGAGTTAGTTCAAATTAAAAGATTGCTAGGGCTGCCCTATATAATAAACTTAAGACAAGTGGCCTGGGTTAATATACTCATATATCATTTCATATATTAAAAAAAAATAAAATAGAAGAGATAGAAAGACAGCCATCTTGTTGCTTTCGTGGTGCATTTACTGCGCAGATGCATAGATTGATTTTGCAGTTATAGTCACTAATTAAGCGGTGAAAGATGAAAATATGTGGTGAAATGTTCACCAGTCATATATAATTCAAACAACATAAATTACTTTTGATCTAATATCTGGTTTGGATTAAATAATTCAGCTAAAACCTAACAAAATAATCCAAATACAAGCCTAAACGGTAGCAAAAGATAACAACAAAAATATGAAGGCAAAATTAATTGGGAATATTTAAGAAAAGCCAAAATTACACCTACCACAATGTTTGGTTGGTAGCCATATGAAGCTGAGTATGCTGTAGATGAGGGTGAATAAGAAAAAGATGATGATGATGGTACTGATGAATATGCTATTTCACCCATTTGCATTCTTGGATCTTCCTGCATGTTCATGAGGGACAAAACTCCGTATTGAATTTCCCAAAAATAAGTAAAAGAAAGGAAAAAAATTGCTAGTCATTAGAGATTTTTTTTTTTTCAATAAGCAAAACTTTATTATATAGTACTCGAGGTACTCTAATCCATTTACAAAAGATCAGAACCGAATAAGAATCATTTAGTCATTAAGGAGAGAAAAATAGAGAGGTTTACTCACATTGTTAAAATTAGAAGGGTAAGGGTTGTGAAGAGGAGGATGATAGGCACAGGCCATCTGACCATGTAACCTGATTTTCTCCAATTGAGCAACTCCAAGTCCTCTCTGTGGTTGCTTTGGCTTCTCTGAATTGTTCTTCTTCCCTTTTCTTGATGAAGATGAAGAAGATCCACTTGCTCTTTCATTTCCCAAGTTTGGTTCTCCAAAATAACTGCTACCCATATTAATTGGTTCTTCTCTTTTCAGTTCTTTACGCTGTGTGTGTGAGAGAAAGATAGAAAGATGTTGGGTTTTGCAAATAGCAGAAGGACTGGTTCACTTACAGATGGGAAATCAGAGATCTCCTCTCTGCTGTTTTTATGCTACTTGCACCCCAGGAATTATTGCATCGCTGGATCAGATTGTGTATTGATTTCAAGGTTATGTTATATACACCTAGATTCTACTTTTTATTAGAAATTTAATTTTTGATCCAGTAATTAAATAAAGCTATCTCTAAAGTAATGATTTCAATAATTTTTTTTTTTGTTAATAACAATTCCAAGATTTAGATGTATAATATTATCAATAAATTTTAAGGATTTAATTGATATGCACTGACAGTGTAAAGATTTTTTACACTGACAACCAATCAGAAATTAACATATTATCAAAAAAGTTTGATTCTTATTCTAACTACCTTAAAAGTCAATCATATCATGATTTCTGATTGGTTGTCAGTGTAAAAAACTTTACACTGACAGTGCATACCAATTAAACTCAAATTTTAATTAAGGTCACAGTCCACTTTTTTTTTTTTTAATATACAGTCCACTTTTCTTATAACCAACCAGAGAGATTTTATAAAAATTTTACACAGATATTCAATAATATTTTGACAAATTGATATTAATTTTTTTCCCCTTAATATTTAAAATAAAAGCACATGTGTCGATATGTTAGTGGATGTCAACGTAAAACTCTTTACGTCGACAGTTTATACTACTTTAATTCTTGGTTTAATTACTCTGTAGGTCCCTATACTTTTTAGGAATTTTCAAATAGGTCCCTATACTTTTAAAATTTTGTAATTAGGTCCCTGAACTATTATTTCATTTGTGATTAGGTCCTTATACTAAAAAATTTGTAATTGGGTCCTCAAACTTTTATAAAGTTTTCAATTGGGTCCCTGAACTAAAAAAGTTTTTAATTGGGTCCCTGAACTTATATAAAATTTTCAATGGGGTCCCTAAATTATAAAATTCGTTAGTGGTATGTTGAATTGGACGGAATATAACTGATTTCATCCAAGCTGGCTATGTAAGAGTAGTTTTGGTGGAAGATGAATCTTGATATATTGTCACAATAAAATGTAGCAAGATGTAACAAGTTGAAGTGAGATGTAGTAAGTTGCAAGTGAAGAAACTATTTTGGACGAAATTATTTCAAGGAAGGGATATACAAACGTAAAACATAAATCGGGGAAGGAATGAACTATTTGTTCAGATGGAGGAAAAGCAATCACAGGTCAAGTTTTGGTTTTCTGACTCAACATTTTGGTCTCCTGCAACCCTATATACAAATTTGGGGGAATTGCAGGTCACGTTTAACATCAGCAGACTTAAAGACCTCTTCACGGAACCCTACCCAGGGACTCCATTGAAAATTTTATATAAGTTCAGGGACCCAATTAAAAACTTTTTTAGTTTAGGGACCCAATTGAAAACTTTATAAAAGTTCGAGGACCCGATTACAAATTTTTTTAGTATAGGGACCTAATTACAAATGAAATAATAGTTCAGGGACCTAATTACAAATTTTAAAAGTATAGGGACCTATTTGAAAATTCCCAAAAAATATAGGGACCTACAGAGTAATTAAACCTTAATTCTTTTATAAGAAATTTGATTCGATTATTATATTAATACTGATTATAGTATTTATTTATTTTTATACCCCATTTGTTATATAGACTTTGGAGACTATATCTGAAATCGATTGTTTCTCATTTAATATTAAAAATAAGCTGGAATGGTATACATATGTGGCCACGCGTCATAAAGTAAGCTGCAAGTACAATTATTTTATTTATATATTCATTAATCATAAAATATTGCTTAATGAACATTTTTTATTGTTGTGTGCATATGTTTGTTCAGTTTTGCTTTCCATTAAAAAAAGCTTAATAGTATGTTACGCGATGTATGTTAATTAATTGTCTCTAATTTTTCTCCATATGATTTTTGTTTTCAAGGATTTTTGTTTTCGGCGAAATTTAAGGTACTTTTTATATATGATTATTTTGATTACACAGTTAACAGAATGATGTAGATAAGAAAGATTTAAGTAGGTTCCACCTTGCATGTGGTTTCCTAGTTCATGGTCAATTTGTCTAAGCAGATATACTAAACTGAAAAGAAAAGCCACAGCTGTCAAATTCCGTAATTAAGCAACTTATTAGGAAAAGAAATTAAAATAAAGATTAAAGACCCAAACTAGTCCTTAAAAAAAACACTAAGACATATTTAATCCCAGAGAAATAAAAAATATTAATTTGATTCTCAAAATTTTAAATGTCAATAAAATTAGACCTTTCTAAAATAATTTTTAGAGACATTTAGTTCCTATTAGAGACTACTTTGACCAATATTTAAGATTTTTAAGGATCAATTTGAAACTTTTCATTTTTTACGGACCAAATATATCTTTGTATTTTTTTTTCAAGGACCTTTACTCTAAAATAAATGTAGTAATGAATAATTTAAAACACCAATTAATAAAATTAATTCAGAGACCAAATCGTGTTTGAATGACAGATTCTAATCTTTTTCATTTTTATAGTTTTTTTCAACTCAAGAATACATTTTTCATAAAAAAAATAAATAAATAACTATAATGATTCAAATTTTAGAGAGAAATGAACAATTAATTTTTTATGGAGTTACGATCAACAAATTTATGTTTGTTTCCAGATTTAAAAGAGAGATACGTGATAGTTTTGCTTAATTTATTAAGAGGGATTGACCTAAAGATTACGATAATTCAAGCAATATATACATGATGATTATAATAATAGTGGAATTATAATTATATTTTTAGAGATCAAATCTAATTGAGCTGTTTCACGCATGATTTGTGGGTCATATTTTATGAGTTGTTTGTAAGGTGGAAAGTGAGAATCGTCCAATTTGTTAGCCAGACATGTGAACCCATTCAAATTAATTACAAGAAACCCCACTTATTCCAACGAAAAGCATGTCATTTGTTGCTTAAGCAGACGACAGACTAGCTATAAACACAAAAGTATCATATCATAGTTTAAAATAATATATATATATGGTAATTTATTTGTTGCTTTATAGAATTTTGGATTCGCTTCCTTTCCTTTCTCACCTTCTGTTTCTACCCTTTCTTTTGTTGTTTTTATTTCCTTCTACCTTCATCCAGTCTCCCTTTCCTCCTCTGATTGATTATGGGGTTGGCAGCTGATGCAAGCGCTGATCCAATTGGCATCCATCACTTTAAAGTTTAAACTAAACAATGAATGACTTGAAAATTAAAATTTTGAAGCTTGCTTCCTTTGTTTTCACTTTCATGTTTTCTTAAATAATTACAAAATTGTCACATTTATCACATGTTTTCAAATTTTTATACAGAAAAAAGAAACACTGGAAACGTTTTTTTCTTCTTATTTTCACTATTTACTGTAAAAATAACTAATTAATCCTCTGGTAGTATATATTACTTTAATCCTTCCTTTTTTTTTATTTACATAAAAGCATTTATACCAATACAAAAAATTTAATAAGATATAAGTTATGTTATACCTGAACTAAGTACACAACTTGGAGAAAATTCATTAGCTTTGGGTTTTATATGAAAAAAAGGCAGCAAAAGTCAACAAGCATGAGTTCTTTTATGTTTTTCTGGTTAGCGAAAGCATAGAATCTAAACTATAAGTTTTTCTTTAATTTGTTGCTAATGTGTTGACAGTGAAACTTCCGATAAAATAAAAATAACCTGTTAGAAAAATGAGAGATTAGAATTTGATAGTAAAAAAATTGATTTTTCCTTTTCTAGCAAAAAAAAATTGATTTTTTTAAATTAAAAAAGTTGAAAAGTAAAAGTGTCCAGAAATCAGCAAAAGTTTTAAAATTAACATTATATTTATAAATCCCTCCATTTTTTTTATAGAGTTTAATTGGTATGTACTGTCAGTGTAAAGTTTTTTACACTGTCAACCAATCACAAATAATGGATTGAATGACTTTTAAGGTGATTTGGATAATAATCAAATATTTTCAATGAAGTGACGATTTATTATTGGTTGATATTGTTAAAAACCTTTACACTGACAGTGTATACCAATTAAATTCTTTTTTATAAAGGAAAAAAAACAAGAAATTGAATTTGGTTTAATGGTTTTTTTTTTTTTTTTGATAAGTAAAAGATGTATATAATTGAGTACAAGGGATACTCAACCCATATACAAAGAATCAAAGTATGAAAAAAGATGAATACAAAAGCTACTTCACAACCAAAAGCACTTTTAGGAGTAACTAATAGGTTGTGTGATAACTAATGACATCCCCAAAAAACCCAGCTAAAAACAGTAGCAAACTTCCCATTTCAATGGTAATACTTTATCTTAATTAAAGTTCAATTCTCCTTTGTCATCTTATTTTATAGTCTACTTTAATTAGTTGTGTTGGTCCCGTAAAAGTTGGTTCCATTGGGATTACTATTCTATTGCGCGAGTGATGCAATGCAATGAGAGAAACGCAGTCTACTCAGCCATGATTATTTAACAGAAAGCATATTAAATCCAATCAGGAAACAGGTGATTCAATTTATTTTTTTAAAGGAAAGTTCAAGGGGTGTGAGCTTGTCTCATTTCAATGTCAACGGCTCAGAGCATATCATAAGTTTCACAAATATTTACAAATGATCTATTGATTAATAAAGTTTACAGCGCCCGAACTTGAAACCTTTTAAACAATGCAAATTAATCTTATTAATTGAATCAACCTTCATTAAGTCAATAAAATACATTCAAATGATTCAATATTGATAAGATTGAACAACGTACTCAGAAAGTGATTTAAATATATAATCACACATATATGATATTATATGATTCTTTCTGGTAAACCAAATTTCCTTCTGGTATATCAAATCCATCTGTTGATCTGCTGCTATGCCACGTGTATGACTTAGTCATGTTCTAATGACATTAAAACTAAAGTAATTAATATATGATAATATAAAGTAAAAACAAATCTATCACTTCGGTATACATAGTCTTCCCTCTCTTATTTTCACACTAGTAAATAATTCAAAAGTTTGAATTAATAGATATGGTTATAGGGATACTATATAACACAAAACTCAGGAAAGATGATTGACGTGGAAAGTTAAAAATCAATATAGTTAAGGCAAGGGAATTTTGCAATGTCAATGATTTAAAGAAAAATTGAAGAAAGTAAATATGGTCAAATAATATTAGTCCCACACTTAAAAATTATTTTAAAATCTCATATATGTGTTTACGTGTGCGACAGAGAAGCAAACATGGTCATCCTATAGTTGATGTTGATGAGTTTGGCAAACATATGTTACATATACATCCTTCTCCTTCTCTCTTGTTTATAATGCAAGGCATTGAATAGTTATATAAGAAAAAGAATATCACATCATCAGCCGCCTAAATATGACTATATGAATAACAAGAGATACCGTGTATGAAAAAAACGTGCGAACCCCTATTGATTTTACTCGCAGCCTTCTTTAATATATTATACTTGTGGTCTTTACTCTTCAAGAATATAAGTAGATTTTACATTTTGTTTTAAACAATAACGGTGTTATCAAGCCGTTGTTTGGATGGTGACAAGGGTGCGCTCTCCACATAATAACTTACTAATATACATTTAAGGGAAGCTAATTTTCATATAAGTGTTGGTCGAAGGTTTTAACTTAAATCTATATATAGTCAAAGGCAATACTAAAAAAATAAAGCCAATCCATTTTTTGGTTTCCCAGGGTATCATCTGCTCGCAACTGTAGAGGGTAATCCCTCGAGGTACTGGACGACATTGAAAGGTTAACCTCTCCCAACCAGGTTTTCTCCATACGCAAGAGTCAGGGATCGAACCCCTGACCACTTGCTTAAAGGGCTCAAGCTCGTTACCACTTGGACCAACCACATGTCAGTAAAGCCAATCCATTTGGTTACATAAATGTTATATATTTTATTAAGAAATTTTTTACCACATATTACATTTAGAGAGAAGAGAGAGAAAATCTTCATAATTATAAACAATGTTACTATTAAATGAGCAATTAATGTCATTTTTTTTTTCAGGGTATCCTTCACGCGCAACTGTGGAGACTAATCCCTCAAGCCGGGTAGAACCACAAGAGAGGCAAAGCTCTCCCTCAAGAGTTTTAACGCTGCTGCACTCCCAGGGCCAAGATTCGAACTCGAGACATCTGGCTAAACTGGAAGAGATTCGTGCCTATCTCATCCAAGCGCTCTTCAATAATTAATGTCATGTTTGTATATATCAATATGAAAGGAAGCAATATATCTGTAATAAATAAGAAAACCAAGTCAAAAGAAAGTGGAAAGATATGAGGGAATATATGGTATCTACTATAGATTTGTTAGCACATGCATGCAAATGAACTCTAACAGGTGCATTATTCCGCACGATTCGCAAAGCTAATGGATCCCTTGGAAAACGCCGTGTATTAAAGAGAAGCCAAACAAAAGCTTCCTTCCACCACCACTTCCAAATCCAAGCAAATCAGCCACAATCCCATATATCAGATTCTCCAATTAATTTTTTGTATTCCATATATTCAGATAATACACACGGGGACTTGAGCCTACCTCTCCTCATGGTTAAGGTTCAGACTTAAGAATATATATTGAAAGAGGTTAGCTCTATAGAGTACATAATAATGCAGATCGATCCTTCTGTCACACGCTTTTTCGGATATAAAAAAATACGATACAAGGTTCTTTTTAAGATCATCGACCGTGTAACGAATCTGCCCTAGCTGCCTGGTCTAATTAATCTAATAATTAAGAAAATTGAATTTAACGTTACTCCTTTAATTTATAGGATTATTTCTCTTGCTCTTTTTTTTTTTTTCCTCAATGCCAATTAAATCTTTGTGCTGCAGTGCTACGTTTTTTTTGGCTATAACCATGAATCTTCATAAGTATTGCGACTAAGAGGCCTTCCAAACTTTTGTGAAAAAAGAGAGAGGCCTTCCAAACACGTTTATTACTTGCATTCAATCCTTATACGATAATATATCCAAATCTAAAATAATAAATAAGAAAAAAAGAGAATAGACGATGCTCATTAAAAAAAAATCTTTTAAAGTGAGAAAGTAAAAGTATATTAAAATTTTAGTTGGTTAAAACCACAATACACTTTAAATTAAAAACATTATTAATTAATTACTTTTAATTTAATTTTGCTTATCAATTTTTTTTTTACTTTAAAGATAAATATATTTTAGAGATTTTTTTTTTTTAACTTGACTTACAACTTAATTACCTTATTAAAAGTCAATCAATTGATATCAAAATTTAGATATGGACTCGAAGGATCAAATTTTTTGTTGTGAACCAAGAGTGTCCTTCCAGCTCATAGTTGGAGACTCGTTTCTTTTGAGCGGAGATCACCTAAGTATGTACAATTTCTCCCAATGATTTTTATATCAAATGGCTTACTTATTTTTGTATATAGAAAAAGTAATTTAATTGGCATGTCTTTTATATATATATATATATATATATATATATATATATATATATATATAATATTTTGATACGCAAACAAATTTATTCAAAAAGAGTATAAGGGGTATTCTAACCCATATATAAATAGATTAAATTAAGGATAACCCTTTTTTTATACAAGAAATTGGGTTCACACACCGGTCAGAAAAAGCACAAGAATTTTCCCCCACACTTGACACAAACCAACGCCAACATCTAGTCTTTATCAAATTCATAATACCAATGAAATAAAAAACACCCCTGTCAAACAAGATTTCAGTCCTAATTAACCAAATTGACCAAATGACAACATGCCAGAAAATGTAAGACCTCTGTTTGATAAACTTCTCTCTGAAAAAATTACCATGGTAGAGTAATGTGCAAAACCTGAATTTGTAAGATCAGAATTGAAACCAAGCCAAGCATAAGTAGAACTCTATACCTTGTGCACACTCCCTTATTTACTGGTCTAAGGTTTAATTAGTAGCATAAACATTACAACAAAAGTCATTTTTAGTGACATTTAAAAAAGGTCGCTAAATTATAAGAAAATGTTACATATTAACATTAGTAACATTTATCAAGTGCCGCACAAAATCCATGTCACAAAAATTCTTTAGGAACATTTTTTTATACCTATAGTAACATTTAATAAATGTTACAATATGTTTTTTTTTTTTTGTAATATTTATTTAGCATATAACAACGTTTTGTTAAATGTAGCTAAATGTTAAAAATGTCGCTAAATATAGTTTTGGTGACAATTTAAAAAATGTTGTTAACTTTAAAAATGTTGCCAAAAGGTATTATTGACAACATTTTTTAAAATGTAAGTAATTGTCAGAAAAAATGTCGTAAAAAATAATTTAACATTTTTAAATATCATCCTATTTGAAAATGTTACCGATTGTGACAACCAAAGAAATCACAAGTAACCTAAAAACTAGTTCAGCTGTAAGCAAATCAAATAAAAGTCATTTATCTCCATTTACATTAAAAGTAAAATCAAGTTTTACAATAATGTCAATATTACAAAGAAACTTCAATTTTGCCTAATAACTCCTGAAACCAATTGTAGTCTAAAGTGCTCCGAATCAAAAGCTGGAAAAACAAATGGCATGGAGGAGGCCTGCACAACAAAATGGCTATTTCTTTTTGCAGATAGCAAACAAAAGTGATGAGGAAGAAAAAAAAAAACTAATGAGTTACTTTTCCTAAAAGGCTCCATATGATGGCATATAAGAAATTAAGAATATTCATAGTCCCAAACACCTAGGACATTTATAATTAATACTATAAACATATAGTGGCTGATTGGTTTTCTCTATCTCATTGCACAGAAACCTGAAGTATATATGCTAATCAAATTTCATAGAATCATATGGAAAGATAAAGCCAAGTTTATTTTATAGTATCATATATCCAACAGAACAAGGAACAGAGTGCCACAACTTTACTTAACAATTGTTTGATCATAAAGAAGAGGCAAGAGATTAGGAAGAAGCTCCTTGATGAGGCACAGCTTATTGTGTGCAAATGATTCTAGAGCCAAGATAGCAGCTCGCCTAAGATGCTGCATGCTCATAATTACAATCAACAACAACAATAAAGTTAAACCAAATAAGCATATGTAATTTTAAAATTATTTTTTATTTAACTAATAGTGATTTTTTTTTTAAAAAAAATTATTTGGTCCCTATATTTTTACAAAAACAAAAAATTAGATAAAAATATAAAAGAAAATAGTGTGCAGAGTCATTGAGTTATCTGTTAATCCATATATAAAAGTGATAATATAATCCTTCATCATGGATAAAAATATCTGATATTTTGAAATATTTTATACACTATTAAAGAATATAAGATTATTCTAAATAACCATTTATTTAGTACTTATTTTGGACCTGCTATACTTGCTTCTTGGATCCCTCCTGAGCTACAGAGAACATATAGCAGGGACATTGAACAGCAGATGGAGGAAAAGAATTATATATATAGATTTCATTATCTTTCATCATTTGAAGGAAGAGTTTCAATCAAGAAACCAATCTATTCATAATTCCCTTGAAAACTAGGAATCCTTCAATTCTAAGATTTTGCATTTATTTATTGTTAAAGAAGATATTATCCACAAAAGATGCATGTGTAAAAATGCTGCCTAATATTAGTCTGTTGTATAAATCAAAACCTGTTGAGTTTGCTGTCACAATAGTTTATAGTTGTTTGGCAACTTTTGGATTTCCAAATAATAATGAGTCCCCTCACCCTGAGCTTTTATTAAAATGCATGATTGATCTATGTCCAGTTAAAAACTTGTGGCTAAGATGCTTAAGAATTATTTTGATGCCCATGGGATGCATGTTTTGCTGAGGTGGGAGATTTTCTAAGAATATAAAACTACAAGAAGTCTCTAAGGTTTATATAAATATAAAATAATTAGTACTATATATATGTATTGGCACAACTGGAATGGGACCTTGGAAACTGCAAGGAAATGGTCCTGACTCCTGACCACATGCTGGAGAGGAACAGAAAATTCAACACTTGGCTTACCTTTAGATATGGAACCCTTATTATATAAAGTTCAGTTCATAAGGTCCCACTGATTACTTGGAAATGTGGCACTATTAATGTGATTAGTCCTCCCCTGTCTCCTAACCTTATGTAACTATATTTATTAATTCAGAAAACCAACATCCCCAATGCTCCTATAATCTATCTTGGATATGGTTGTATGATACAATTGATCATGATCAAATCAAGCATAATTAAGTTAATATCTGACTTATTTGTTATGTGCACTGTATTGATTAGGAGTAGTGTCTACTTTGTATTACCTTAAGAATCAATATATGATAACGGTTGCTTTTAAGGTACTATATATATTTCCACCCAACCAGTGGAGGGGGATCAGTGTAAGATTTTTCTTTATTTGTACTTTAATTTGATTTTGATGCGATATATAATGGACAGATTCAATGGCACAGGTACATTAGTTGTTGGCATAATCTTTCAGGGGAATATACACTGGACGTTGACAGTTTTCCAAAGTTTATGGCATATCATATGATCATTAAATCATACTGAATTAATCAGTTAGTAGAAATATTTAGTTCAAATTACCAAAAACATATGATGAATTAAGATGCATAGGTGGTGGAAGCAGGTATTTGCCAAGGGGCCCAAATACTTGGTCTGATTGAACGTATTAATTATTAATTATCCCAGAACATTGATAACTTGCAGGTTAATTATGACATTAGGGCATTGGTTTAGAAAGGCTGCACATATTTATAAAGACAGACGAACGAGACACATCTAAAATAAGTTTGAGTATAAAACGAGCAAGAATATATCAAAATTTGACTGGTTTAAATAAGTTTTTGATCCCTACAAAGTTCATCAATATTGGTTTTGGTCCCTGTGAAATTTTTTCTTAGGTTTTCGTCCCTGTAATCTCAAAAATTTTGCAGTCCCTACCGTCATCTTTTTCCGTTATCTAGTACTCATGGGTATCGAGGTAATTTTATTTTACAGTCCGACTTGCTGTAGAATTTGGCCATAAAATAAAAACAAATCATACATAAGGGACATAAGGTTAAAATTGCTAAATTCCTTCATTTTGTATGATAGTACTCAGCGGGTACTGAGGTAATTTCTGGTTTTTATCCTACTTGCTCCAAAATTTGGCTAGAAAGTAGAAATAAAATCATATATTAGGGCCATAGGGTTAAAATTGACAATTTTTTTTTATCTAGTATGATTTCTAGTACTCGGGTAACAATAGAGACTATTTACAAAATTTTCATAAATACGGGGACGAAATCCGAGGGATTTTTTTTTACAAGGACTAAAACCAAAACTGGTGAACTTTTCAGGGACTAAAAACTTATATAAACCAAATTTGATTAGTTAAAGTGCAATAAGGTGGTTTCAACCCACTGTAACTAATCAAGGATAGGTACTACCTCCGGACCTAATTATAAGCAAAAAAAACTAAATTCACACATATTAAGAAAGTTAGTTAAGTTAGTTTAATTATCTTGATTTGTGTAAAAAAGAGAGTTAATTATCTAGGGAATATGCAATGCTCCTGGAAAAGTAAATAGAGAATTGATTTGATTGGTTAATTTTCTTGATTTTTGCAATACTAACATTTAATAGTGTTGACTTAATTGATTTTTGCTTATATTTAAGTCCAAATAATATAGCTACTTTTTTGCTTATATTTAGGTCCGGAGGGAGTACATTTTTATTCTCCATCTTCCACACATGTATATATGCATAATTATGATTCTAAGCAACAATTAGTAAATGAAAGTATAAATCTTGTCTCATCCGGAGCCAGTTACACTGGGTCCTGAATGACATAAAATTCCTCTCCTTTTCACGTGTCATCGAGAATTCTTCTCAGATTAATTTGGCTGCTTTTGAAAAGAGAGTATCTGCCACAAAGTTCAGTTTAAATAACAGAGTTGTTTAGTTTAAACGCAATTTCCAGCACGCTGATGATGTCATTCCCCTCGATGTTTAAATTATTATCAGAGTTCCACACATGCTTCATCGATTATTTTATTGGTTATGAGGTTGTTGAATTAATCCTTAGACTTACCTTTGAAACCCAACAAAACCAATGCACATATCTCCTGCATAAAGTATAAAGATTTGCTTCCATACATGCATGTGCTCATAATATTAAATTTTCAACCTTCCCATTTTATCGTGCAATTCCTTATATATATATCGTCTCTTTTTATATCACAAAACATTGCGTAGTCCTTTTTGTTTTGCCGATCATTAAGAATGTGTTCGTGGGAGTTACACAGAACCTTTTTAAATGGAGAGAGAGAGAGAGAAGGTTTACATTGAGTTGTTTTGTAAATCACTACATTTGAGTTGTTTTGTAAATCACTCAACTATTGATACATAGATACCTTAAAGAGCAAAGGTACAAACTAGTCTCAACAAAAAATATGGACATATATTTGGTCCCTACGAAATCAAAAATACTAATTTCATCATCGAGAATTTCAAATGTCCATCCACTTAGTCAATTTTAAAATGAATTTTAGAAACATTTTGGTCCCTATCGGAGACTATTTTGACCGTTGGAGATTCTTGAGGACCAAATTAAAATTTTTTATTCCTCATCAACCAAATATGTCTCTGTATTTTTTTTTCGAAAACTAGTTTGGACCTTTATTCTAAATTGAATTAAAGTGCACACAAGGAATTTATGCAGAAAAAATTTGGTGGCCAACGGAATAAAATAATTGAAAATAAAAAAGATGACACTGTTTTGGGTAGGTTCATAATTAAAGGAAATTAGTCAATTAATTCAAGTTAAACCTATGAGAGAGACAGTTGGGGGATTAGCTAAGGAAGTGAATTAGAGAGAACCCCACAATGAGTTGGTGGATCGTAGTTTTTATACTTCCCATTTTCCATCATTTTATATTGTGTAGTTATGTAACAATGTTGTCAGCTATATTCCCACAGGGTCGAAGTGGCAGTTCGAACCAACCAATTCGGGTGCATTTTAATTCCATGTTGATCAATGGCATTGCCTTTGGGCATCAAACTAATTAGAATTGTGACCGACAATACTTTACCTTCACTGATATTACTTGGTTTTCCAGGGTGCTAATTTTTTGTTTCCTTTGCATTCATGCATAGGATTAGGAATTTTCTACTAGTTAAATGTCTGTCCCTTAAAGTGGATTGCAGCAACTATGTCACCGGCACTTATGAAACAGGAGCTGTAATGATGGACTGCAAAAAGGCTCTGTCAGAGACTGAAGAGGACATTGGTAAAGCATTGGAGTTCCTTAGCGAAAAGGGCTTAGCAAGTGCAGCAAAGAGAGCAAGCAGAGTAATTGTGAAACAATAGCAGAATAAGATGAAGAAAATGTCAAAAAGCATGATTGCTAATAGTGTAGTCCTTGCATCGGTTTAACTTATAACAGCATATGAACAAGTAGGTAGTAGGATGAGGCTAGTCTTGAGAGCAGCAATCTGATTCACTTAAGTCTAACATGCAAGAGCTTGTAAGTTATAACAGCTTTTATCATAGATTTGAATCAGCAAACAATCTCGTACATAAAAAAATATGGGATAATCATGTACTTTTCTACATATCCTTAGGAATCACAAGCTGTCCTTTAATCGCAATTCACAATCTCATCGTCTATTGCTCTAAGCCTAACACCAAATATCACTGCCTTGATGACTTGCAGGTAATAAAACATCGGAGGTCCACAGCAACATCTACTTTATGAAATTTGTATAGTTGAAGTACATCAAATGGAAGCTGAAAAAGCAAGAAAACAAATTTGGCTCTCAAATCACTGATATAAGAAACCTGTAGTGGTAGATCTGTCAAATGGAAGATTTGGGAATGGGGTCAGTCAGTTAAACCAGAACCACGAAAGAATCAGGTTTTGTTGGGGGACCTTGGCTTGAAACTGGTGGGTTCACCACATTAAAATAGAGAGAACACTTATTAAGTCACCTCATTCATCAAATCTGCAAAGTGTGAATTCAGGACATCCTAAAAAGTCAGATAAGTTAGTCTTAATGATAAACTGATTTGTACTGGTTGGTTCAGGATTCATCACTCATCAGTGCTAACTGCAAAGACCAAAAGAACTTATCTTGGATTTTTTATTTTTTATTTTGGTTCCCCACAGTATCCCCAACCCGACAGGCAAGAGACTAATCTCTCAAGGTATAGTAAGGCATCTAAGTGAGAACCCCACCCAAAAAACTTATCTTGGATTTGGGACAAGGAAATAAATAGAATACATATTTTGATACAAAAATAAGGCCATTTTAGAGAGAAATTTAACTTTAATAATGGGATTCGAGGATATCAAATATGCAGTAAACTTCACTCACCTCACACAACTTCAGCACTGCTATCATTGATGTTTCTTCAAGGCTGCTCGACTCACAGTCACATGCTGCAATGAAATAAAATTGAACCCTTGTTATTATTATCACATACGAGGAAAAAATCCTCTTCAAAGGAATTTTTTTAGTACTAAAAGAACTTCCAATTCTATTTATTTTTTTGTAAAAAAAAAAATAAAAAAAAAGATAATTGTGGCATTACAAATTTACAGCAGATAAAGAGGATGACTTCACTAGCAAGTGTGTTTTGTGAAAGGTTCATGGTTTACGGTAAGATGTTTACCAAGCTAAAATAATGAAGTATCATGTAGAAAAATTGATTCATTTTAAGGCAGCTTTCTTTAGTTCATCCCAGGTAGCTAGTTTTTCCCTAGGCTTGTTTCTTGAACTTCCAAGCCTCCTTTCTTCAGAGTCTATCTTTTCCCAATCACTGAATGAAACTATTCTGACATCTCTATCATGTAGAAGCTGGAGAAGACCGTCTGTGCCTGGTTTTGGTGAGGTCAATGATGAAATCAATTCTCCTCTTTCAAGGTCTTCTGATATGCTTGAAACCTATCATGTCAATTATCAGCAAAAAATACAACGCTAGTAATTACATGCAAACCATAGCTAACCCCCGACTTCTTCCCCATACCCTTTCTAGTCTCTCCTTCACATGGCAGCCTCGTGCTTCAGCTAGCTCAAACTACTAAATTACTTCTCAAACATGCACAATCTGTTCCGCCCTTTAAAAACAGGTTATGATAAAAGGGTAATAATCTAACTACAAGAAAGCTCACAATCAAGCTTAGTACTTCAGATTCAGCTTCAAGAGTTCTCAAGAAAAGTATAAAACATGCAAAACTGAAAATTTTACAAGCCGGAAGTCACCTAAGTATACCAATTATCAAGGCATTGTAGTATGTATGACTAATTTCGTTGCTATCTTACTACTTTGGTCAGTTTAACTGTTTTAGGAATAAGCACGGACACTCCTAGCTTTTGGGGTGTCCAAGTGTCGGACACGCATCCGACACCGACACGACACGTGTCCGACACTTCTATATGTGCCTTGGACACCTCAAGGACACTTCTCAAAATTTTTAAAAAATAAAATAAAAGATAAATAAAAACTTTTAAATATTAAAAAAGTAAAGAACAAGACTCTTTTCGTTGTCATTTCTTCCATTTCATTAAACGACTTTTTTACTTCTTTGTATACATTCATTCCTTCTTCCAGCAGTCTCTGTTTTTTGCTTACGCCTCCACTTGTAAAGAAACAAAGTGTTCAAATTATATAATGATGTCTCATTATTTTTTTTTGTGACTCATTATCATAGGAAAAACATAATGCTTAATAAGTTATTTCAGATGATAAATACATAAATCTTGATTTTCAACTTAGATCTTTTCAATGATGCTCATATTTAATTTTATTTGATTTAACACACAAATATATATATATATATATATATATATATATATGTATGGCGGTGTTGCAGTGTCCTACATTTTGGACATTGTCGGTGTCCGCATGTCTATGTCCGGTATCCGTGTCCGTGTCGGTGCTTCATAGATAATATGAATAGAAAAGCAAGAGACACATACAGTTTCTTCAGCACAATATAGGTTCGTGGCAATAATCCCAGTTGGTCCTCTCTTCAGCCAACCACATACATACAAGCCCTCTTCAAGAAGTGCAGGATCCCCTGAAGCGTCACTTAACACTCGACCTCTATCATTTGGAACGATACCTGAAAGGTAGGCATCATATATTCAAATATGAGATCCTGTTGTAACACATTTATATATGCCAGGGCACTATGTTTCTTGGCCAATGTCTGAAAAACACCATGCAATATTTTTTTTTAAAAGGAATTTAGAAACAAAAAAGAGAGACTAGAAAACAGGGGGGATCAGGAATCCTACTAACTCCTAAAGCTACAATGAAAAGAACAGGGGAAAGAAAGTAAATAAAAATACTTCAACACAAAAGACCAACCCAGTCCATTTACAAGTCCAACCTAGAAACACCCTTAAAAAACATGAGTAGATGAGTGAAAGGCACTAGTGCAATTAGTAACTACAAATTTTGTTTTAAGGTTTGAGTTAGGCCATGCATGTACTGTTCTTTTGTCACTTTAAAACATCAACAAATAAGTCTTACTAGTCCACAGTCAATCAAACAATATAATGTACAGAATCCTGTTGTCACGACCCATTTTTTAAAAAAAAAATATAGATCGATGCAGAAGACTATAGTTTCAGAGAACATAAAATTAAAGGGCTTAAAAAGTATTATGAATGTTATTTTTCTGCTTATTTTATAAAAAGTATTATGAATGTTACCAAAACTACATCTCTTATTTCCAAAGCTGTTATATTTTCCACAGACCATTCCCCAAAATCAGTATGCATTTGTCTAGAATCAAGCATATTTTGAGACAAACATTGATTTAAACTTTCCACAAGAAAATATGTAAAATGAATTAACAATAAAAAGTATGAAAAGTGAATGAATTGGAAGCATCCATTATTAGTTCACCTTTCTTATGATCAAAAGGTAAGCCATCAACTGGTAATGATTTATAACCAATGCTCTTAAGCACCATCCTACAAAAAAGTGTTGCAATGTATTTGGTAAATACTCATAACATTTTGTGATAATAAATTAATAACACAGAAACAAATATCTTGAGAGACTGCAATCATTTATTTGCAAAGCATAAGGTCAATCTCTATACTTTATGGAGGATATGAATTAATGTAACCTATGGATCTTTGAGAACAATGATACCAGCAGAAAGGATTTCATGCCAAGTGATGACAATTTATACAACTAGGAATCTCAGCAATTTTATATGATTTCCTGGGTATACAATAATACCCGCATTTTATATCTTCAAATTCTCCAGTACCAACGGCAATCTGTTTTCCAGGGCCAACACCTGCAAAATGAGTCGACTCATCAAAAGTAATTCATTGCACAAGAATAGACTATTTTAAACTCACCACTCAAATGCCTTACTGTTTAGAAAAGCTTAAAGAAACACTTATATTTACCAACATTTTAGGAAAGCCCAGTAGTCTAAATATCTGCACTTAGGTTATCAAAAGATATTATACCAATTTATAACTATTAACAATATTATATGAATTGATGTATAGGTTATGCTTTAAATTTCTAACTCCATAGCAATAAAATAAATAAAGGCAAATGAAAATCACCTTTCAGAACTGTCTTCTCAAAGTGCACGCCAGAAACATGGCCACTTCTGTCTTTTGACTCTTGAAAACAATCTGGCTTACGGAAGAAGACAAAATGGAGCTCACGTTGGTTCAAACCAGCATGTTTGGGCTTTGGGGCAGCTGCCTTAGATAGCAATTCATAAACTCTTCTCTTTATTCGGTTACTCTTAAGTTCTTCCTTTGCCAAGTGACAGCACAATCCATAGATAACATCAATGAAAAGGAATCCAAGTTTTAAAAAAAATCTAAAGGATAATATTCTTAAATAGAATATACAAAACAGGAGAATAAAAATAAGAAAAACAGCAAATAGAAAAGAGACACTACTTGGGGAGTTATCATATTGACAACTATAGAAGAGACAACAAAACCCCAATTATATAATTTATATGTTTTGTGGGTGATGTTTATGGAAAAATAGTGATAAAATAATGAAAATTAGATGCATTATATACCTCATCAACGGGGGTTAAAAGTAGATCAGATTCTTGTATGGAAATATCAAGATTACGAATACCTGTAAATAGATGTCAAAGCTTCAGTTAGTTTCATGTGTGAGAATGATATCGCTTAAAACCAACAGTAAATGACAAATAATAAATTGATTGGAAGTAATTAGCACCAATAAAGATTAGGAAGGGAAACCAATATAATGTGTCAGATGGTGGGCCGAAGAACATGATCAAGGTTCCATTTTCAGTTCAAACTGTAGTCTTAAGGTCCGAAATGGTTTGAGACCAATGACTAGTGATTAACAATAAACAGGTGGAAATAACATAGCACCAATAAATATTAGGAAAGGAAACTAATAAGAGACTTATGGAAATCAATGGAGAATTAGAAGCCAAACTTAAAGGGTGATCTCTAGGACTGCAAATTGAGAAGTACTAGTTTACAAAGGAAACTTCTTAGTCTGATAAAATAATAGTATTATGGAGTAAATCACATAGCCCAGGTGTGCCTCCTTTCCAAACAGTTCCACAGCACCAATATTAAAGTTCCAAACTAATATGCATAAGAAAACTGAATAGCTAAATTTAACTTTTGGCATATTATTTGACACAAAAGTTACCAAGAATTTCACGCAATTCTTTTGCAGTACAGGCTGCTTGGGCTGGACCACGTCTTCCAACCAAATAAACCTTCCTGCAATATAGCTTATATAAACAGATAAACAACATTACAGGATATGAATAAGACTATCTGGCTGCTTCAAATAATGCAACTAAAAACCTGATAGAGCTCTCCTCTAAAGCAGCCAAAGCATGGCTGGCAATATCAGTTGTTGCTAACTCCGTAGTAGGTCGTAAAAGAATACGTGCAACATCAAGAGCAACATTCCCCTGAAATTATATAAAACCATTTACCTACAAAGCCTTAAATCCAATTTAAAACTTAAATCTATATGTTCTGGAAACTCCTGTAACCTGTTTGCAAGTATATTCTTAACTTTCATTATGGGTGTCTTTTCTTAGAAAGAAAATAATATAGTAATTGCTCAACTCAGACTCGCTATAAAATTTAGGCACTGTGAGAATCATTGAGGTAAAGTTACCTGACCAAGAATTACAGCTGTATCTGTGCTCTTCAAGTCTAGATCAAGATTTCGTCCATCTGGGTGCCCATTATACCACCAAACAAATTCTCTAGCTGACTGTATCCCTTTCAAATTCTGAGACGATAAAATATGACATTAAAAAGTAAGTCAAAATATCAGCTAACACATAACCATCAAACAACAAATGAGTGTTAAGCCATCACTTATACCAAAGGAAATTCCAATGAAACACCAAAAATCCTAACAAAGTAGTACTGCAATTCAGGAAAAGGCAAAAATTAAACCAAACATACTTCTCCTAGAATACCAAGACTTCTGTCACTTTCAGCACCATATGCGAGGACAACCTGCTCAAACACATAAAATGATTATTGAAAAATATGGTACAACCGACAAATATCTACATGGACATGTTACCATTAACACAACAAATCCATAACCAGAGCGGCCCTTACCACATGATACAGCTCACGTAATTCAGAGAGAGAAATGCTAGCCCCAAGGGTCACATTTCCAAAAAATGAGCATCGTTCATGTTGTGCCACCCGTGAAAACTGGTTGATCACAATCTGTTGAAAGTTTTATAGGTAAACTAAGCTCAATGGAGTCGCTCTCACGAAGAAAATATTGAAAACCCCAGCATGCACGCACGTGCACACACACACACAAAAGATCTTCAAGTGCTTTTTCTCAAGAGCTTCAAAATATCTAAATAGCCAAAACTAACAACAACTTCTTCCCCACCCTCTCCACAAAATCTTCAAGTACTTCTATTTCTCTAGAACTTATTCAAAATATCTATAGCCAATACAGTTTCTAATACTTATCACATGCAAACCCAATACATATGAAAAATAGCAGTGGTAATCAATTATGAAATTCAGCAATTACCAAGGAACGCTGCAACAACAACAATAATAATGATAATCATAATTGACCTTTGTTTCAGGGTGATCAGGTGCAACACCGGAGCGAACCAACCCGAAAGGCGTAGGCAACCTGTCAATGATATCAACTTGTGCTTGTTGCTGCACCTTCAACATCTACTACCCCATGCAATCCGAGAGTACCCAATTCGGTTACATAATGGTTACCCATTTTTCAAATTTCAATGATAAAGGTAAGACTTAAGAGCTTTACCTTCTCGGCAGTGTAGAAACCAGCAGGTCCACTTCCAACAACACAAACCCTCAAAGGGTTTGAAGACATGCTTCTACAAAGCCACCTTCTTGCTTGCCAAATTGCCATTTTTTGCATTTTACTATCTGAAAAGAAAAAATAAGAAGAAAAAAAACAAAAAAGGGTTTTGGATTATTCCTTTGTATTCAGTGCAAAAGGGAGCAGTGACGGACGACGTGAAATGGCACGCCGGTTGGGAGATTGTGCGGCGGAGCTTGCGTTATCCGGTGGAGCTGGACGAAGCACGGTGGGTGGCGGCAGAAGCGGTGAGCGACAAGGACGTTTGCAGCGGCGGATGGAGCGATTCAAACGGCGTCGGATTGCTGCGATTACAAACTCGTAGAGAAGATGATGGCTGGGCAGAAGGCTGGGAGAAGAAGGGAAAGGGGTATTTTTGTAACAAAAAAAAATTGGGGGATGGGAGGTAGAAACATCAAACGCGGGAGGTGCCAAAAATAATTCTATTAGTTTCAAGATCTGAAAAGCCCATTTTTAGTTTGGCATGAACTAATGGTTTGCCTGGGAATGACCCAATAAAGGAAAGAATTTGTTGTTTAACAAGAAATTGAAGTATTGAACCTTGACAAAAAAACAAAATTAGGCATTGTGAAATTTAGTTTGGGCTAGCATATTATTAACTTAACACAATTCTACGAGAACTACGAACTATTTGAGCAGACTTGTTAGATGATATTTTCTTTATTAATTCTAATAATTATAGTATAAAAATATTAATTTAATTAACTTTTTTAATTATATTATATTAAAATATTTTGAATTGATTATTACATACAATTATGGATGGAAATTTTTTTTAAAATTTACAATTGAGTAAACTTTTAAAAAAATAAGAACTATTAGCATATTGTTTAAGGAAATTAAAACAAAAAAACTTAAGAGCATAAAAAAAAACAAAACTTAACGGGAAGTAGAGTATTATATATTACAAATTGAAAAAACTATTAACTTTTACTCTCTTTTGTTTTTTTTTTTTTTTTTTGAAGAGTATATTAACTTTTACTTTAAGAAAATCCTATCTTGAGCAAACTAATTATGATTTATCAATAAAAATGGGCATTTCAAGCTTCTCGACTAATTCACATTGGGCTATTTTATAATTGGGCTAGGCCACTCCAAATTATATGGGAGTCAGCATTCAATAAGCCTAACCCATGGGCTATAAAAATCATTTATATGATTTTCAGTTGTGAGCTTTTAGATCATGAAAGAAATTAGAGTACCACTTGGGAAAGATATGAAATTAAATATGAAAAGTGATGGCATGTGTTTAACTGTGGATTCTTTGGTAAATAAAATAAAATAAATAAACGGTGGAATCTTGCCACTTCAATGCTTGAAAAGTTCCTACATATGTATTATGTATAGGCTACACAAATCACTGAAATGTTTTTTTTTTTTACGGAACACAAATCACTGAAACTAACAAATTTAACTTTTAATTTTTCATTTGTTCAAAAAAAAAAACTTTTACCTTTTTACTAACCATTAAAGTCGATCAATTTACTTCCTCCGATCTCTGTTATAAGCAAAAAAGTCTCAAAGTTTTTGATCCAATATATAAGCAAATTTTGTTTTTCAATGACTCATTTAATGATATTATTTCTAAAATACCCTTATTTAATATAAATTCCGATGACTCATTTAATGAAAATGGAAGTTTTAAATGAAGGGTAATTTAGATAATAAACCTATTTTTTTACAAAATTTAATAAGATTAACTAACCATATTAATATGTGTGTTGTATTTAATTTTTACTTTTCTACGGAGGGAGTAAGTAACAAGGCAAATGATTGTATATAAAATACACACCCTAACAAAAAATAAATGAAGTGCACAGTTGCGGACACATGCATGAGCATTCAAGAAGCGAAGTCTATAAATCCTTTTCACATTATCTCTAACTTCAATCACTACTGATGAACTTCTTGTGGGGCGTTGACCTTGTCTTGTTATATAGTTTGTTTTTTATTTCATGTTTTCATTTTCTAATTTTAAAGATAATTATAATAGAAATACTTAAAAAAATGTCATCATGTTTTCATTATTTTTTTTGTTTCCAAAGATTTGTATAGGAAACAGTGAAATAAACAAAAAATTGTTTTCAATATTTCTTGTACAAATATTTGGAAATAAGAAACATAATGAAAATAAGGTGACAATTTTGTAATTATTTTAGTTGAAATTATATTTAAGATTAGGAAATCAAAATAGGAAACTAGATATAAACTAAACAGACCCTAAGGGCCTGATTGGTTTGTTCCTTGTTTCCTGTTTTCATTTCCTATTTTTGAAAGTAATTACCACAAAAATCAATATAAAATCATTAAATTGTTTTCATTATGTTTCTTGTTTTCAAAGACTTGTATATGAAATATTGAAAACAAACAGAAAGTTGTTTTCACTATTTCCTATATAAGTATTTGGAAACAAGAAACATAATGAAAATAATGTGATAGTTTTATAATGATTTTTGTTGTAATCTATTACTATATATAAATCACAATAACATCAACTATAAAAGTCACACGTGTTAATTCATTATCATCTTCTCCTCTCAACAAAGTCAAACTTTAGGTTAAAAAGAAAATAGAAATGAGAAGAACATTCTCGATAGTGGGGTGTTCAAGTTTCAATTTTGTAACTTTTCTAAAAAAAACACTTATGTTACTCAAGTACTCATAATATCTTTCCAGCTTTTTTCAAGACATTTTTTTCCAGCTTATTCATACAAAAAAATTATTGTTTTAATTTATTTTTAATAGAGAGCTCAAGAGATTTAGGTTCACGAATTATGCATTTTAAAATCTTAATTAATATAATTATTTGTCTTTTTAAAATTTTCAATTCTTAACCACAATGATATAGTTGTATATATACCCACCAACGGTACCTAGCTACATGAACAATTATCATGTATTGTCTACATTTTTTTATTATGATTATTAAGGTGTCTATGTATTTACTTCTATAGTTACTGCAATGTTTTTATACTTGTGTAAACTTCCAAGCATAGTCACTATTTTTTTCCTTTCTTCTTCATCATCTTATCTTTTTAAAAAAAATCTATTTACATCTATAAAACCTAAAGCATGAGATGTAGAGTTACTATGTCAACTTCTGGAATTCCTTTCATTCCGCCATATCAGCAATTTTTTTCCATTCTTGCTCTCCGGTTGAGTGGCTTTTCAATTTCTTTTTCATTCAATTTGACCACTAATGAGGGTCATTTAGCCTATTCTTTCAAAAATGAATAGTCACAAGTACGTCCACCTTTGATACCAATAATAGGTATTCAATCCTATAAAATCACCTGTGTTACAACACTTCAAATGCCATAAAAAAAACTGAATTGCTTTATTATAAAATAAATAGTAGCAAACTTCATTGAAATATAAAAAATATCACATGGTGTATTTTGTCAATTGTTGTTTGTCTTTCTTCATCTCTACATACCTCTTATTTTAATTGACTAATCAAATCTCATTTGAATATGTTTTTATTTTATAACCATGAGGAAATTATCATATATGTTCAAATTGATTCTCTGTTGATTTTGTACAATGATACCTTTATTACAAAAAAAAACTATTGGATAATCAAATTAATTTCAGTTTATGAAGAAGTCAATGTGTTACTTTATATTGTTAGATTATCAAATTTAATTATTAATGTATTTCAATTTATTTACTTTTTTGTTTGGTTTTTAACCATCATTATAACAAATGTAGGAGGAGCAAAATATATAAAAACAAACCGAACCAAATAATTCATTCCCACCCTGCAATGCAAGAGGTCAAAATCTAGTTACTTCTAAAAATAGAAAACAAAAATAAGAAATAACGAACAAACCAATCAGGCCGTTTGTAAATAGATTCTGGATTCTCCCTTCTTCTTTTTAAGTGTAAATTGATTGATAATAAAATTAGCGGTTAAGTAATTAATTCACGATTAGGGTTCAATTTGAATAGCCCGCATAAAAAATACAATTTAAACATTGACTTGTTTTTTATCATAGTACGTACAAAAATAGTAGATGATACGTGGGTATTGAGGTTAACTTCGAACGAGGGAAAAGAAGACATACATATAATTTAAAGACGAAATGGAAACAAGTGCGTCTACAAAAGTTAGTTTATGAAGTCCAAAGGAAAATGATTGTATTAAGTAGTGTTAGTAATAAAAAGAGGTTTAAGTGAAGTTTAAGGGTCAACAGAAGTCCTCAATTGCCCGTGACATGCACACGTTGTTGTAACATTTTTTTTCAAAGAAGGTGACTCCAAGAAATGATTAATTTGATGGCAAGGGTTTGTTTAATTTACATATAAACCGACTGAAAATTAAACCTTATTAATACTCCCTCCATTAATAATCCCTCCATTCTTCTTTGATGTTTTAAGATTTTTATACATAAATTAAGGAATCATTAATTTGTATATATGTATACTAAAATACCCTTATTTCTACTATTAATTGTTTATAAATTCCAATTATATTTACTCCATACTCTACTAGCTATTTATGTACCTAGTCATTTATATGTGCCACTTTTGTTTTGGAACATGTAATATTTATGACTAAATTTAAGTACGGAAGGTTTTGCATATTTTCAATGCAAATTAACTTAATTCTATATAAGGATATATTAGTACATGGAAAAAAATTGTCAATTATTTCTTGAGTTTATAAAATATCCATTGTTTTGAAACAAAAACAAGTAACTAAAAACACGAAAGAAAAATAACCGAGGGAGTATTTAATAGTGGGTGGGTGGCATATGCATGGACGATTTGACATCACTGGGTTTACTTGGCATTCAAGATGGGTAAACACCAAGTAGCAGAAGTGGTTTTACCCGAAATGATGTACTTAAAGAGAAAAGGATTTAATGTTGTCAAGTGGACCACGTTTGGACTAGTTGTTTTGTCAAACGGCGTTCAAGTTCTCAACCACAAATATACATATCCAAAGAGGTCAACTGTAAGTTTACATTTGCATCACTAATTAAGGACAATTATGTAAATTATTTTGGTTAGATTTTGATGCGCACGCGAAAGAAAGTAATGATGATAAAGCCCTTTGATATGTCTGCATGAGCAAAAGCCTCTATTATAGAACTCGAATCTTGATGGATTCTTTGTTTTATTTTTCATCATGTAGTGGATCCAATATAAATTTTAGCTTACAACGTTTTTTTCATTTGGTCAATTTTAACTTTATTTACTAAACTTAGATAAACAATTTGCTTGGTTTGTGTCGTCGGGTAACAAGATTAAAACATGGATTTATTAGGTTGGAATATTACAAATTAGCTTATGAATTAATTATGTTTATTAGCATTATCAAAATCGGAGGAGCTTTTGGCTCAATGATTAGCATGTGGTGGTGTTTTGGTCGATATGGGGTTTTGAAATGAACCCCAACACAAAATTTAATAATAACAAAAATAAAACCAAATCCAAACACTGTCCCCTTAGACCAATTTTAATGGTTGTTCTTAAGGTGATTCTTAAGCATAAGAACTGGTTCTTATAAGAACCTTCATTGGGGATGAATGACATACCAGTCAAGTTATAGAACAGTTCTTCTATAAGAACGGTTCTTGCTAAACAATCTTGTTTTTCATCGAGAGAGTGAGAAAGTGAGTAAATAATATTTGTGGGATCCATTTAAGAACTCAAAATGAGTTCTTCCATTGGAGTAAAATGGAGGTTGAGTTCTCATATCACATGTGATATCTTTGGACCCACAAAATGATAGATAAGAACCAAAATGTAGTTATATCATTGTGGATGCTCTTAGTGGGGCACATATCTAGGCCCAAGAGGACCTAATACTTTTAAAATATTTATATCATAGTAGCAAATGGCAATCACATGTGAGAGTGAGACATCATCCTCATCAGTTAATTACACTAACACTATTACTGAACACTAACTAGGGATGACAATTTGGACCCTACCCAATTGGTACCGCAAAAAATACCCACAATAGATAGGGTAAATATCCGCTTTATAGGTATGGGTATCGGTCCGGGTCTAGGTAATTACCCGCAAACAAGATAGGATATGTATGGGTGCGGATATGGATACTCTAGTACCCGCCTCACACCCGCATATATATTTATATATTTAGGTCAACAGACACAAATTAAGGGACCAAATTGAACCTTTTAAATGTTAAGGGACCAAACTGAATCTAAAAAATAAGTTAAGGGACCAAATTGAACCTTTTAAAGGTTAATGGACCAATCTGAATCTAAAAAATAAGTTATATGACCAAAATGGTATTCTAGCCATTAAGTTATAATGTTGTTATGTTATTTATTGCTTTTTCTTAGTTAAAGTGCGGGTAACAGGTGTAGGTGTGGGTACTTAGGTACCCAGAGAGTACGGGTAAAGATACTAAAGTTGCTACCCACGCGGGTATGAGTATTTTTTCAAACACGAGTATGGGAACGATTAGTATAGTACCCCACCCATTGTCATCCCTATCAATGACAATAATTAATGAGCGCGTATATATGCTTATCAATAAAATAAAATAAAAATTAGTTAACTGATTAACGAGTCGGGTCTGTAGGGATGTAATTTAAAAAGTGTTTAATATAATAGATTAGTTAGTGTACAAAGGGACATCAAGGAATCTCCACTTAAAGAACACGATTCATCTCCCTAATATAACAACTAACATTAAAAATATAATAAATGAATATGATGTGTTTTTACCTATCCTTTACTTTTGAGTTTCAACCTACTGCAAATTAGAAGAGTTTTGATTTTTTTTAGTGTTAGAATAAGATATTTAGATAACTTTTGTACTCATATTTATATAAAATATATTTATTTAGCTTTATATGCAGTATATAATATCATCTAACTTCATTTACATAAATATAACATCAAATTAAGTTATTAAAAAAAATTATCATGATTGAAAACAAGAGTTATGTTTGGTCACGAGTGACGTGAGGATTGCGTAGTAATTTGCACGTTTAAAAACTTAAAACTAGGATGCAATAATTTAAAAAATATATATATATATTGATGTGAATGTGAATTTCGAGAATTTAAAACCAAAAAGCAAAGAGAAATAATTAGCATGTGGACCCAGTGTTGATTTTGGGGGAGTGGGAAGAAAGAAAAGGAGGTGTGTGATTTTTGGCTTTTTGCTTTATGCATAGGAAGGGCGAAAAAGTGGGCCAGAAACTGGGCCCACCCCACTTGGATTGAGTAGCTGTGTCCAAAAACTTTAAGTCGCTGTCAAATATGAAAAGCCCAAATAGAAAGGAGTTCTCTTTGTATAGAACTCATTTGCCCATCGCAGCCACCCACGGACCCACGAACCGCCTCTCTGACCTCCTTAACAACTTTTTCAGGTTTGTTTATCTATCTCTTTCTAGGGTTGTTAAAATGAGAGGAGCCCTCTTTATTTTGATGATCTCTACACATCAAAAGGATTAGCCTTCGTCGGCTATCGACATGAGAATATTAATTGGTGTACCAAAAATTACCGAAATCAATGGTTTTTTCTTAAAGTAATTTTAATTTATGTGCACATCACATATGTTCTTTTAATTTTTTTTCAAGTACATTCTGTCCCGAATATGATTTAGGGGATGCATTGAAATTATATTAGGAATAAAAATATATAAAGGAAACAAATGCATGTAAAAGTTTTAATTAGTGCCTATTTGGATACCATGTTAGAAGTCTGTTTTACCGGTAAAATCACATCTGATGAGGCAAAAGACATTGACTAATTTAATAGTGGATTTGTTTGTTTTCAAAGGTGCTCCTAATAAAATCAATTTTGGGGGTGACTATAATTGATTTTGAGAAAAATAATAATTTCTAATTTTTTTGTTAAGTAGAATTGATTCCAAAAGACTCGTAAAATTATTTATATTTAATTACACTTCAAAAGTGATTTTATTTTTTTATTCAGATAAATTTAATTCTTCTAAACTCACTTTTAAAATATCATTATCAAATGAAAATCATTTTTTATCTTAATTTTTTAAAATCAATTTTTTTAACAATAATTCTTTCCTAATCAATTATATCAAAATTTAAAATAAACATTATTTCTTCATTATTGTCAATCAATGTCAAACTGTCCTTTTCATCACTTTTGGTTAGGCAGCAGGTTGATCTACAATTCTTCTGTGTTTCATTTTTTGTAATTGTTCAGAATTTTAAATCTTGCCCTCTGACTCTGCGTTGACCCTATAATTCAACTTTTAAGGTATCTTAATTCCAAATTACGGATAATTGACTTTTGTTGTTCAAAACGAAGAAATTATTAGCAATTAATTGTCCTCAGAAAAAAAAAAAAAAAACACAAACAAAATCAATGTATATCAAACTACCATACAAGAAGTTAAACTGTAAATGTAAAATAGAGTAAATGACCCGTGCCATGCACGGGGAATATGCTATTTTTTTAAGATTTCATCGAAAAATATGTGATTGTTGATTTCACATTTTTAGTTTAAAATTTTGTTGGGGAATTATACACCTCAAATTATTGATTTATGAGGTTAATTATGCAGAAATATTTGAAAAAAAATTATTATGTAAAATACAAAAGATAAATCATCGTATAAGTTTAATTATAAGATATTTTTAAATCTATTTGATTTATAAACATTCTCTCTTAAAAAATTATTTGTTTTTTTTTCCCCCTTCAAGTTAACCATTATTAGAAATTACATTTATCTTTCATATTTTATCTTTTCTCTTCAAAATATATTTGATTTATTTATCCTCTTATCCCCATGCACACTAGTGCAGAAAAGGGATTTCACATCGGTTATTTTTGGCTTTTCACATCGGTTTTCAAACTGATGTTGAAACGTCCGATGTGGTTTATTGCCACTTTTCACATCGGTTTTAAAACCGATGTCAAAAATTCAATTTCAGCATTGACAATGTAACCTGTTCAGCACTTTTCACATCGGTTTCTGTAAAAACCGATGTGGTAACCTGACTTTCCACATCGGTTATTTTAAAAACCGATGTTAAAAACTATATTTCCACATCGGTTTTGATAATAACCGATGTGGAAAGTTTTATCACATCGGTTTTTACAAAAACCGATGTGGAAAGTAATTTTTTTTTTTAAAACCCTCCCTTTACAGTAGTGACATCCTTTCTCATGTTTCAGTAATCCAGATCAATACAGCATCTAAATATTCTCAACAGAATCACTTTTGTACAACCAAAACACATTAAATTAAAAGATTACGAACATCATTATCCCCTATTACATCAAAAGAAAATAGATACTTACTGCTTCAATCAAGTGATAATGTGGTATTTGAGGGAAAAGGTGATGAATGACATGAGTTCCAATGTCATGGTGAATATTATTAATCCAACCATAGTCACGGTCTAGAGTTGTAAGACCACCCCTAAGGTAACTCCATTCCTGCACAACATGATGAAAACATAACATGGTAAAAAAAATTGAGTTACAAAACAATAAAAGCCTCAATAAACCAGGAAAACATTGACAAAGTTTTAGTAAAATAATAAATTTTTTAGGAAAAGAAATATGAATATAAAATGATACCTTTCCACGATACCATGGTATTTTGTCTTCATGACCATGATGATGCAAATAAGTCACCAAATCCAACCACATAACAAAAAGCTACAATTCCAATCAAAGTCAAATAAGGATCTCATTCTTGATTCAAAAAGAAAAACTAAAGCAAGGAAAATGAGGAGGAACTTACCAAGTAGGGAACACCATAGAGCATAAACAATGGACCTGGTCCCATTACAAACCCCAAGCCTACAAGCAAACTAAAAAAGAAGCATGAAAGATAGAAGTATATTAATAGAAAAGAGAGACAGATGAAAAGCTATTGATTCAGAAGCATTAGTATACCATCCATGATAAGGAACTAGAATTGAAGAATGAAGCAGATGTCCAACAACACTGTTCAACTTATGATCATTTGAGAAGCTTCCACTGAAAGAACCAAAACAACAATTAAACTCATCAACACACAAATTAAAGAGCCAATAGTTGCAACTACATATGAATTATAATAATTGGTAAACAGAAAAGTGGCAAAGCAATGATATAACACTGCAACAAGAAAACAGTTTTTAGTGAGTGATAAGTTGCATTACTAAGGTTGACAAATACCCACATTCATCCAGATATTCTATAAGTAATCTATAGTTTACATTTTTAAACAATAATTAATAGAGGAGAATAAAATAAAATAAGTACAAAGCAAAGGATAATGCTATATTTTGTAATTAATAAGCCTGAAAATTCATAGTTCACCATAGGGGACTTAACACAAACACCTTGCAGTGAACCGAGTGGCTCGAGTTTATGGGAGCAATGAACCGAAAGAAAGATCAGAGGAATGTACCGTGTGAGGAAACATGGTGAAGCTGATCTTTTTAGTCGCACAGCTATTGAGACAGAGGCGGACTGTGAGTAATTCTCGAAGCCACAAGTCAGAAAGAAACCAAATATAAAAAACAAAAAACTCAACATAACAGAACCTTCTCGAAGAAGATGGAGGCTGTGCACGATTCAGATGATGGCAACGGCGGCTCTGGCAGCGACGCGCTGCGGTGGCGGTTTGTGGTGGAGCTGCTTCGGTGGCCGCAGACCTATCGCATGAGGCCGAACGGCGGAGAGATCAGATGTGAACAGCGTATGGTGTGTGCGTCGGAGGCCGTGCGCGGTGGTGCGAGGCGGTGGCCCTCCGGAGCTAGCGGTGGACGTCAGGACTCTAGTTAGCATCTAGAAAATGGGGTGAAGGTTTTGGAAGAAGGGAGGGAATGAATTGAAAGCAAATAGAAACTTTTCCTTAACTTTTCTACATCGGTTTTGGAAATCAACCGATGTTAAAACTTTTCCACATCGGTTATACATAAAACCGATGTTAAAAGTTATATTAGTATTTTCTCTATTTTTTTTATTCAGTTTTCCACATCGGTTTATAAAAAACCGATGTTAAAACATAAAACTTTTCACATCGGTTATATAAAAAACCGATGTGTTAAATTTAAGAATTTTTAAAATTTTATTTTTGGTTCAATTTTCAACATCGGTTTATTTTAGAACCGATGTTAAAAGTCTTCAATTTAATTTCAAAAATGCCACCGCCTCCTTTTTCACATCGGTTTTCAGTAAACCGATGTTAAAACCCCGATGTTAAAAGCATATTTCGCACTAGTGGCAGGTGAACTATTTCTAGAAAAAATACTTATATATCATATTATTAATTTATTTTCTTTTAAAAATCTATTTAATTTATTTATCTTTTTTTCCCATGCAAGTTAACCATTTATAGAACATTTATATATTTATCATTTTTTCTTCTCTCTTTAAAATATATTTGATTTATTTCTTCTCTTTTCCCATGGAAGTTAACCAATTTTAGAAAATATTTTTATCTATCATAATATATTTTTTAATCTCACTTGAAAATCTATTTGATTTATTTCCCTCATTTTCCCGGTGCAAAATAACCATTTTTAAAAAATATATTTCTCTATTGTATCATTTTTTTTATTCTCTCTTGAAAATATTTTTGATTTATTTCTACTCTTTTTCTGATAAATTAAACCATTTTTAGAAAATGTATTTTTCTATCATATTATTTTTTCTACTCTCTTAAATATATATATTTGATTTATTTCTCCCTTTGCCTTGTACAAGCTAACCATTTTTTATAAAATATATTTTTGTTTTATATTATTTTTATTCTCTCTTGTAAATCTATTTGACTTATTTATTCTATTTTCCCGTGCAAGTTAGCAGTTTTTTAGAAAATATATTTATCTATCGTACTTTTTATTTTCTCTTGAAAATCTATTTGATTTATTTCTCCTCTTTCCCTGTGCAAATTAATCATTTTTGTAAAAATATAACTATCATATTATTATATGTATTATTTCTCGAAAATCTATTTGATTTATTTATCATATTTTCCCGTGCATGTTTACCATTTTATAAAATATATTTATATATCATATTATTAATGTTATTTTCTCTTGAAAATTTATTTGATTTATTTCTTATCTTTCTGATATAAGTGTTAACCATTTTTAGAAAATATATTTATCTATAATATTATTTTAAAAAAATATTATTAATTGATTTAAATAATATTATTAATTGATTTGTGCCCTTGAGTTTTATTATTGGATTTGCATTAAATGATGTTTTTCTAAGAGGATGACACATAACATAGAATTCAATGAGGTTATTCCTAAATGTATATAGTATAGATTATTTTTATTCTCTCTTATAAATCTATTTGATTTATTTATTCTATTTTCCCGTGCAAGTTAGCAGTTTTTAGAAAATATATTTATCCATCGTACTTTTTATTTTCTGTTGAAAATCTATTTGATTTATTTCTCCTCTTTCCCTGTGCAAATTAATCATTTTTGTAAAAATATAACTATCATATTATTATATGTATTATTTCTCGAAAATCTATTTGATTTATTTCTCATATTTTCCCGTGCATGTTTACCATTTTATAAAATATATTTATATATCATATTATTAATGTTATTTTCTCTTGAAAATTTATTTGATTTATTTCTTATCTTTCCGATATAAGTGTTAACCATTTTAGAAAATATATTTATCTATAATATTATTTTAAAAAAATATTATTAATTGATTTAAATAATATTATTAATTGATTTGTGCCCTTGAGTTTTATTATTAGATTTGCATTAAATGATGTTTTTATAAGAGGATGACACATAACATAGAATTCAATGAGGTTATTCCTAAATATATATAGTATAGATAGATGACCATTAAATTACTATTGATCTTAACTGTGACAACCGTGGCAGTGTTAAAAAATTACTTACAATATGTCTTTTATGAACACAACAAACATATTAATATATTGGCTGCTATTTTATTTGTTAGCATAGTCTTTGTAGTGTTCTTCATCTCATCCTTGGTACTCTAGACCGGCCAATCAATTTGCTTATCAAAGGTCATCATCCTGACTGTTTTCCTACATTGATTTTCAAATTTAATTTGGTTTTTTCATCATCTACTTGCATTTGAGGAAGATGATATGAATTTTTATTTTTTATACAAAAGGGAGAAACAAAGGAAGATGATATGATTTGATTTAGTATTTATTTATATGATATGATTTGTTTGTATACTTATGTAATTAAGGATATTCACAAAAAAATAATACTTTTGTAAGGTATTTTTATAATTAAGTGTAAATAATACTCTCTGTCTCGATGTAGTTCTTTTTTTTATTTTTATTTTTTATTATTATTATTATTATTATTATACAAGATGTAGTTCTTTAATTATATGACCAACCTCTTCCTAGAAGGTGGGGAAAGGTTATAAGCTAATAAACTAACCTCTTTATCTTCCTTTTGAAATTTTTGTTTACATTTTCAAAGGACCCTAACATGAAGGTTGAAGATTGCAGTGAAAATCGTCTATCGATTAATCTATAGAAAAGCTTTTTTTTAAAAAAAATTTATTTTTTAACCATCTCAAAGAAAGGATTGTTAGATGGATTATTTTTAAAGATGCTCTTAATGAGAAAGGTCATTTCTCGTAATGACCCTATATACAATCTGATTGCTTAGTCACTTTTTCTTATTTTCCCCCTTCTTCGCGTAGATCTGTAGTTGCTTGTTCATTTATGTAGATGACCTGAAAAGAAGTTATTGATATATTTTCATTGTATTAATTTACAGTAGGCTTCAACGATAGAATATAAATAAAAATATTGTTTTGAATAATATCTTTTTTATCATAAAATTCTCTAGCTATATTATTCAAATGAAATATATATTGTTTTTATTTAACTATATATTATAAAAATAATATATCTTCACATGTTGTGAGCATTAAAAAATATTAGAAATTTTATTCAATTTTTTATAAATAGAAAAAAATTGATGACTAGATATAAAAAAAAATTAATTAATTAAAAAAAATCAAATATTATTCACATTTTCCACCAAATATTATAAAACAAATAACACCATATCCTTTTTCATAATTTATTATATAAATGTGTTTTTGTTTTTCCACCACTCAAATGAAATAGATTATCTTAAAATCGTTTTTCAGCAAATATACCCAAACAAAAATATATAACTGATTATCAACATAATATATATTTCTCAGCTTTCACAAATACAATTTTAGATCTCTTGTCGTGCTTCCATATAGATCTTTTAGCTACGAGCCTACGAGGATGGAAGTGAACGATATACTAGCACCAAAAGATTAGTTTAAGTAAGTTTCTTAATTAATTCTTCACTCGGTTGACTTTTTTTTATCTTTAAACGCCTTCACTTTTGACAAATTGGAGGCTAGTGACAAAATGAGCACATTAAAAAAATTAATTAACATTGTCACCAGGGCTGCAATTAAAAAATGGAAAGTGTAGTCAATTATTTTCCATACGATATATAAGAGGACAAAAGAACCAGAGATTATATTAGAAGCAGGGATGTCAATTTGAACCTTACGCTATGGGTATCTGTAAAATATATACACAACGGGTAGGGTAATTATCACTTTATGAGTATGGATTCGGATATGAGTAATTACTCGCAAATAAGAGAGGGTATGGGTACGGGTACTCTAGTACCCACCCTATCCCGCACTTGCATGTATATGTGTGTGTGTATATATATATATATATATATATATTATATTTATTTATTTATTTATATTAGTATATAGAATTACAATTATATATCCGTTTTTAAGAATACAATTAATGTAAAAATTCTAAACCTAGTGCTCATAAGTTTTTTGGCTTTCCGGACTTACAAGTTTATAAATTTGTTGTTTTAGATGTTTGTTGTGATATTTACTCGTTTTGGGTTTTTAGAAGTTTTTATTTGGTTTAATACTTTGGTTTATAATGTTTTATGAGTGGATTAGAAAGATCTTTGGATGGTTTTTAATTGACTTATAATGTTCTTTATATTAGGACCGATTTGAAAAAAATAAAATTTATAGGACCGATGTGGAAAAAAAAAAAAAAAGGTAAAGGATCAATCTACCTATTTTGTATTTCTTAGTTAAAGTATGGGTAACGAGTGTGGGTGTGGGTTACTTAGGTACCCAGAGGATAAGGGTAAAGATACTGAAGTTGCTACCCACATGGGTAAGGGTTCGGGTACAGTTAATTTTTTCAAACGCGGGTATGGGGATGAGTATTACACTCAGACCCTATCTATTGCCATCCCTAATTAGAAGAAAAAAGCACTACGCAAATGGCATTGGGATTTGTATTTAAATAAAAAATATTACATATAAAAATATTTAAGATATGACTATCAATTTCACGCTGAGAATGATTGAAAGTTTTGTTTATAATCTACTCAGATATTGCCTTTTGCTTGTCTGCCAACATTATTGTTTTTCCATAAAATTTTTTTTTGATAAACCTTTTCCATATTTTCTTTTTTTAGATGGTACTTTTTCCATATTTTCCGCTACTAAAATAATTAGTAGTAATTTGGCAATGAGCTTTAACATAAAAAATCACCAAAAAAAAACTGGGCCTTTAGCGACCCAATCCTTAATTAACAACGAAAATTTGGTCGTTATCGGAATTATCGATTGATGTAGAGATCGAACACAATCATAAATTTGATCGCTATACAATCAATTGATTTTTTTGTAGTTAGAGACAGAATTAGGAATTAGAATCTTTATGACCACGATATTCAGTCGCTAATTTTGTCGTTAAAGGTAACCAATTGACGAGCTTGACATATGGCTCAGTTGATTGTGCGAACTGAACTTTTTGGAAGGATATTGGTTTATATCGCAGAACACATCCTTAAGGAGGGGTGAAAAACCTTAACTGTGACTAAGTATCCGAATGAAGATTAGTATTATATATATATATATGGTCCAAATGATCTAAGTTTTTGGATATTTCGTGGACCAATTGGGTTTCAACAAAAGACCCTAATTATGTTGGGTTTCAACCAAAACTTGACAAGCTCGACATATTAAACCGTTGGACACAACTTCGGTTACAAATAGCAACCATCCCTATTCGATCACTGATATTCGATCACTATTTTTTTTTATAGGTTATTCGATCTCTATTTGATTATTTTTTTTGTACATCACATAACACATTTAATGTTGTCGTTATCGATGTGAATTTCTTCAATTAGAGCATGGATACTTTGATTTTGAGATTTTCTGTTGGGTATCTTAAAAAATAACAAAGCTAATCTTTTGGAAGCATTTATATCCATCAAGTTTGTAAGGTATAAGTGTATAACTAATTAATTAGGTCATTGGTAGTGTGTTCTTAATTTATCTCCTCTATTTCTTGAAAAGTTGTAGGGGGTGGGGTGATAATAAAAAGGGGAAGATGAAAAAGAATCAAAGAAATTAGGCATATATATTATTTGGATGAGTACGCAGTGATAATTGTTATATGCAAAATAATTGATTTGATTGGAATTAGATAGTGATCGATGGCTAGCTAAGGAAAGGTAAACATTAGGAATGATTGGCACATACAAATAAAACAAAACCATGTTTGGATAAGATTGTTTGGATGCCTTGAAATACGTGCACGCAAAGCCAACAATAACAATTTTGTCAAAGTTCATGTAGCTACTGCCTAGAGCATAATCATTTTTCCTTAGGAACAACTGTGACAATTCGTTTTAAATTCTTGGCTTTTTGGTGGGGAGATCAGGTGCACGTATTCTCAGCTAAATCTCCACAGAAATGGTTCATATCCTCATATTCTACGAAATAAACAAAATTAATAATAAGTGTCGTGTATTTTTTATTTTTTTAAGGTGAGTAAAATGGTGGCGAATGAGATACCGCTTTGGGAGCTAGAGTGATATGGGTATGACACTTCCCCAGTAAGTTTATTTTTTGCCAGAATTCAAACCAGAGACCTCCCATATTCTGAGAGTATCCATGTACACACTCTTCTACCTGACGGACCTAGCACGCTTCTACTAGGTCAACTCCTTCAAGTAATAAGCGTCAAGTATATATGTGTCACGTTCAATGATTAGGTTTATTACATGTTATTCACCATCTAAATTCTAAAGTATTCGCGCTTCCGATTCTATTTTCAAAGTAATTCCTATTTGTAAAAAAGCTTAATGCACGCAATTAGGGACATAAATGAGCTGAACTATTTGTAAACTATTATAGCTCGGCTCGGCTCGTTAAATGCTCGATCAAGTTCATATATTTAATTAAATAACATTACTAGAAAAAGGTTTTTAGTGACGAAATTTAGTGACCAATTTAATTCCGTCGCTATTAGAGACCGAAATTGCGACCGAAATGATTTTTCCAGAAATTGGTCACATGTTTTAACTCAGTGACCAAACTTGAAAGTTCTGAAAGTCAAACATTTGACTTAGTTTGCGACCGATTGAACGACGAAAATTTGGTTATAATTTAGTGACCGAATTTGATTATTTAAATGAGTCAAGCCCAAGCCTTACAGGCTCTATATTAACTGCTCGTGAATAACTCATATATATATCATCGAAAAATTAAAATGATATATATTCTATTATTTATATTATGGAAATATGTAAACTTTATTGAGAGGGTTAAAATTAATTTTGAAGTTTTTTTTTTTATAGTAGTAATAGTAGTCAATAAGTTATGAATTTTTTATTAATTGGATTATGAAAATGTAGTAGCCTAGAATTTTTGAATTTCACATATCACATGTTAAGCACGTATTTCTATTTGTAAAATATAATACGATATTAAAATATTTATTAAAGGGCCTTGCAAACCAGTGCCCTAAGGGTATTGGTTAAGGATTCCACTAAAAGCAAGTTTTCATTGGAAAGTTAAAGGTATCACTTCTCAAATTTTAAATACACCACTTCCCAATGAGAAATTTTTTCTTTAGATTCCTTAACCAATGTCCTAAAGGCACTGGTTAGCATTCTCCTTTATTAAACACTAAATTGATAAACTTACAAAATATTTTAGGAAAATTTTCATAAATGCAAAAAAAAAATTATGTTATAAATGAGCTAAACAAGTCAAGCTCAAGCTTTATTCTTTTTTGACAATACAAACTCAAGCTTTTAGTTAGCCTCGTTTAAATAAATGAGTCAAGTTTGAGCAACCCATTTTTTCACAAGTCAAACTCAACTTTGAAATGTTCGGCTCGGCTCGACTGGTTTACACCCCCTATAGGTGCACAATTTAATTGGTATATATTATCGGTGTAAAAAAAAGTTTACATTATCGACCAATTATAATTAGTTATCACATCATCAAAGAGGTTTGACTACTCTTATCATAACTACCTTGATTAAAAGTTACATATAACATGATTTTTGATTGATTGTCAGAGTAAAAAATTTATCTGACACTATATCAAAATCAAACTCCATAAAAAATGAGTTAAGATTAACTGTAATTAAACTTAGAAAAATATATAAATATAAGGATTTAATTGGTACTTATGTACTGTGAGTATAAAAAAAATATACTATTAATCCTATATTGTCATTAAAATGTTTGACTCTTATTATAAATGTCATATATAGGATGATTTGTGATTGTTTGACAATATAAAGAGAGTATGGATGGTAGCTTGGTTTACAACTTTTTTGTCTAGGAATAGTATCCTTTTCAAACAAGAAAATGTTGATGTTCTTAGCAAATATGGTCTTATAAATAAGGTCTTGGCATTGGATTAAAATAAAGATAGGCAGAAATTTCTCTTTAATTTTCCGATTGGTGCACTTGCCCATTGAAATGTATATCCAGTGGTCCTGAATTTGGCTTGGTTTTTTGTGATGACTGTAAATTTGGGGTTTTGTTTTATTGGCTGGTGTAGTTCTTTGTCAATTGGAAAATGGTTCCTATCTGTCTTGTTCGGTTAAGGTGGTAAGCATTAATATAGTTGGACTATTGGCTACGCGGATTTTTGGTAATTTGAAAAGCAAATACTGCTCCTACATTTAGATCAGTATTCTATTTACATGTGATAGTATATAGGTGATTTTGTATATGGGTTGGGGTACCCCTAGTTCAGGGCTGGTCCAAGGGTGAAGCTGGTGAAACTAGGGCTTTAGGCCTCCAAATTTTTTTTTACTACCTATTTTAATAATTTTTTTTTTTTTCAACATATATATACCATATTTTCTTCATCTACTAATAGATGGAACATTTTACAAGATCATATCCCTAGCCTAACTCTTAAATCATTCTCACAAACATGTTGGGAAAGTCGTATTGAAAGGGTAAAAGCTTTAAGATTTCAAACATCACAAATAAGAGATGTTTTATTGAAATTAGTTGAAGTTAATGACGAACCTAAAAAAAAAAAGTGAAGCTGATTGTTTAGCAACTTATGGGCTTGAAAATTTTGAGTTTTTATTAGGCATGACTATTTGTTATGAGATATTGTTTGCAGTAAACTCATTTAGTAAAAATATGCAATCAAAGGATATGTGTATCGATGTTGTTATACAACAATTGAAATGTCTTATTTCATTTTTTGAAAAATATAGTGAAGACTGATTTGAAAATGCTTTTATTTCTGCCAAAGAAATTGCTATAGAAATGAATATAAAACCAAAGTTCCGTGAAAAATGTATTATTCGTAGAAAGAAACAATTTGATGAGATTATTGACAGTGAAATTGTAAAATCTCCCGAAGAATCATATAAAGTTTATTACTTCTTGTACATAATAGATAAAACAATCACCTCATTTCAAAGTAGATTTGAACAATTTAAAATGTATCAAGATATTTTTGGTTTTCTATTTAGTATTGAGAAATTAAGGTCATTGGATGATGAAAATTTAAAATAAAATTGTCTTAATCTTGAACGTTCATTAACACATAATGACAACTCTGATATTGATGGATTAGATTTATTTACAGAACTAAAAACTTTAAGAGAAATTATACAAGTGGAAAATGATACACCAATTGACATACTTAATTATATAATAAGGCTTGATTCTTTTCCAAATGCATATATCGCTTATAGAATAATGTTAACGATTCCCGTAAGCGTTGCTTCGGTAGAAATAAGTTTTTCAAAACTAAAATTAATAAAATCTTATCTAAGATCGACAATGTCTCAATAAAGATTAAATGTACTAGCTTTATTATCGATTGAAAAAGATTTGTTAAATGAAATCGATTACAATAATTTAATAAATGATTTTACATCCCAAAAAGCACGAAAGATAAATTTTAAATAAAAATATAATAATTTTTATTATTTTTTATTATTTTTTTAAAAGGCCTCACTTTGGAGTTCGCTTTAGGCCTCCAAAAGTGTTGGGCCGGCCCTGCCCTAGTTACCCCCTTTTATAAAATTAGATGTTTATCAAAAAAAATAAAAAAGGTTTAAAAAATAGGGATTATTTATTTAAAAGGGGTCATATCCTTGATTGGTTGACAGCCTGTTGACTTTCATTGAAGGAAAAGAAATCAATTTTTACTGTATTGGATGACATGTTTGATATGTTTTGCATGTATCGTATAAATGTATGGTGTCGGACACCAAAAATGTGTCCAAATAACACACCAGCTCGAAAATTGCAACGATGATGAGTAGCCCCTCTAACTTTAAGAAAGAAAGCTACAGCAAGTAGGGGTGTAAGACCCGAACCAATGATCCGATGAACCCGAAGATCAAAACCAAATCAAATAATTTGGTTCCGATTTTTTTTGGTGTTCGGGTGCAAACCGAACCAAACCCGATGGTGATTGATTCGATCCTCGGTTTCAAGGATTCTGGAACCGAACCAAACCAAACCGAACCAATGACTATATTTTAATATTTACCCATATATTTTAATATTTATTAATATTTATATATATTTTAATAGTTTAATATTTATTATATTTATTATATTTATTTTTTTTATATATTTTAATATTTTATATATTTAATATTTATATATTTTTTAAATTTAATATCTTCGGGTTCGAACCGAACCAACCCGTTTTTGAATGGTTTGGTTTGGTTTGGGTTTGGTAGAAAAAAAATCTTAAAACTGAACCAATCCAAACCAAATTATTTTTTATTGGTTCGAATTTTTTTCCTACTTAAAACCGAACTAAACTGACCCATTACACCCCTAACAGCAAGGGTTCACTTATGCTGTGAATATTGTAATTCATGCCTCACGGGGGGACTGTTGGATCACATAATTATGTAAAGATTATGATTTGGAGTGTTTCTTTCCTATTTAGTTCCTTAGTTTATTTTTGGATACTATAGGTGATATTGGACGTTTTTACTGGTATTGGACAATAGATGCATGTGGTGAATTCTTGATTTTGATAACTTATTATGGAGTTTCCTTTCCCCTTGAACATGTACTATAAATCAGATGATGGCTTTATATTGCAGGGGATAAGTTTTTGTAATTTGCATACTATATAATTCATTGTCTTTAAATGTTATAGGCCATGTCATAATTACTTACAATCTGACATTTTAAGTTAAATTTGTATGAGTTAAAATACCTCTTATACTATTATCAATATATCCTTTTTGTTTTAAAAATTTTTTTACTTGAACCCTCGATCAAGTATTGTTGATCAGGATTGTGCTTGAAAAAATGCTAGCTAGAAAACCAAAATGCTAAAAATTAAATCCTTTGGTCCATACAAACTTAAAAGTAAAGGAGATGGATGAGTAGTGGAACTTGTATAGGATATCACAATAATAGAAATGAAGCGAAAACAGGCCATCGGATTATCATAATTCCTTTTTGCTCATCTCATGCTTCTAATCAAAGAAGATATTAGGAAATAAAGAGAATTGAGAAATCTGAATATTATTTATACTTGATGATTTACAAAGAGGTGTGATGCTGATTATATAGAGGTGTGATGCTACCTCTTGATCTAAGTAACTAACATATTAACTGATAAAGAAATAGCAACAGAAAACTAACTAATAGATGGTAACAAGTAATTCAGTTATGTGAATTTTTTCAAATGCCAAATACCCTCCCTTAAGCTGGGGAGTGTATAATAAAAATCCCAGCTTGGATACAAAAGAGAATGAAATAATGTTGTTTTTAAAAAATTGTAGACGAAAAGAGTCGACTTTGCTGGAATTTAACACCAGTCTTTGGTCGCTCCTAATTAGCTTTATAGGCTTCATGAATGTTGTTTGTAAATGGGTGTTGGGTTTTCCTCACCATTCTTGAGCAGGGATCTCTTGTATTGGTTTCTTGCACCCTTCTTGGGGTTCATGAATATTCATTGAAATACGGGTCTTGGGATTTCCTCCCCGTTCTTTGATATTCTTTCTTTACCATGACTCATGGCTTCTCCCAATTGAGTCTCTTGCATTAGTAACCTTTTTTTTTTTTTTTTTGTAGTTATTCTGATGATTTCCTGGAGGCAGAATCTTTAGCATTATGCTTCATGTTTTGAGCCGTTGTGCTATTTGTTTGGAGATATGCTTTGACCCAAGCACCACACCTTGTGGTCATAGATTTTGCAGAAAATGTCTTCGATATGCTGCAGACATTGTTATGTGGATTACAAAACAATCATGGTTGGTGGGCGAAGAAGACTACCAAATATGGTGTAAAAGAAACATAATTGTGTTTGGGGAGGAGAGAAAATGATAGAAAATGAACATGAATAAATGGGAGAAAGGCAAAAATGAAGCACAAGATTTCTGCACCATGGCTTCAACAAGAAATGGGTTGTTGAGAGAGGAAATGTTGACCCTTTGATGTATGATAAAAAATGCCACCTTGGTAAGGCACGTGTTGCTGTGAATCATCCTTGATTCATGAAATAGGTGATGGCGGTCAATGGCTTCCAGTTTTGGTGCACGGAGAAAATGAAATTGTAGAGAAGGAAAAGAAAATGTAGAGAAAAGATAAAGATTTAGAGAGAAGAAAATAAACTGAGAAGAACAAAGAGAGACGCAACAGAAAAAAAAAACCGAAGGTGGATGATATCTGTCAAGGGTTGCCAGCGGAAACAAAATAATTCAAGGATGATGATATCATTCAAAAGCTCCCATGGAAGAGAATTAAAATTCTTTCAAGAAGAGGTAAGGGAGATAAAAAAAAAAATTGCTCTTGATACCATATTATGAAATAAAGAGAATTGAGAAATATGAATATTATTGATACTTGATGGTTTACAAAGAGGTGTGATGATGATTATATAGAGGTGTGTATGCTACCTCTTGATCTAAGTAACTAACATACTAACTGATAAAGAAATAGCAACAAAAAACTAACTAACAGATGCTAACAACTAATTCAGTTATGTGAATTCTATCACATGCCAAATATAAATTCTATCATAGCTAATAGAAGATAAGCAAATTGTACATTCCCCTTTTAGGTTTCTTTCTAGTGCCCTTTTGGAAGGGTTCAGGGTTAGGGTTATAGGATTGTCCTTTAAGAAAGGAAAGCAGGAGTAGGGCTACCACTGCCACCTCTAGATATTAAGCCTTTTTTGTTGTTAACCAAAAAAGAGGCATCATAATGAGATTAGTTTTTTAAGGTAATTTTAATGCATGTGATAGGAATCCAATGAGGAAAACGTTTTTTTATAGGAATTTTGAAAAGGAAAAAGGTAATCAGTGCCTTTAGGGCATCGATTAAGGAATTAAAAATTAAAAATTTGTCTTGAAAGATGGTATATTCAATATTTTGAAAATTTAAAAGTTACACTTTCCAAGAAGATTTTTCTATCTTTAGAATCCTTTGCCAATACCCTTAGAGCACTTAGCACTAGTTAGCAATACCCTTATGAAAAATCACCCTCTTTTCAGTTTTATGGGACAAAATTCCAAGCCTTAATATTGTTGTTTGTATGGGTTGCGCAAATAAATTGAGTCATGAGTACAATACTAGGAACATGCTGCTTATCACGCTAACTTAACCTTGCGTCGATAGTAGAATTGTCAATATGGGTTGGAAACCGTGAGCCAACCCGCCTCAACCCGCCTCACTGGTGGGCCGGGTTGATAAAAAAAGGCTCACTTTGACCTCGGGTTCGCAGGTTGTTTTTTGTTTGCCCCCTTCTATTAATCTCAGCCCAACAACACTTCAAACATGGAGACGCCCACCCCCACTAAGAAGCAACTTCCCCTTCCTATCCCAACTGACCTAATCACCAACTTTCCCTTTGCTAATATACCAACTTCCCCCTACCCCTACTTCCTGAGAATTAACATTGTGCGCTGCTTGAGAAGCAAATCACCCTGTGAGAAGGAAATGTCGCTGCCATCTAAGAAGCTAGAAGGAACGCCCTGCTTGAATGCTAGTATTAGATGATTATTTATTCATTTTGTTAGATGAATGTCGCCCAAATTTCCTTTGAATGCTCTATGCTTGAATGTTAGTGTTAGATGATAATTTTGAATGTTTCACACATTCACGTTGATTTTAGGCTTCTGTAATTTTTTTTTTCTATTTAAAATTTTTTTCTTTTTTTATTTTCTAGGTTTTTTTTTGTTTTTTTAATTTTAAGTGAGCCAACCCGTTTAACCCACCAACCCGGGTGGGTCGAGCCGGGTTGACTATTTCTTGACTCACCGAAAAAGTGAGCCAACCCGGCCCTATTCACTTTGGCCCCAACCCGCGGTGGGACAGCCCGGGTGAGCCGGGTTGGCTCACTTTGACAGCTCTAGTCGGTAGGGGCATTGATATTAATTACTTCCCCCTTGGTTTTGTGATGAAAAAGAACAAAAGTACGAGGACACCCCAAGATCAACACGCTAATTTATGACTATGGATTAAAGAAAGTAATGGTAATTAGCAATTTCTTTTAGCAATTATCAATAAATGGATTAATTTGTCTCCATTTATTTCTTGTTGTTAATCATAATGCATATATTCGACCAAAAACTTTATCCCTCACAAGTTGCGTACACTGATCTTTCGTTTAAATTCAGTTTGGGCTATCTTGATCATAAATGATATTAATTAGTCGGAGTAAAAGTTGAAGGACACATAAAGAGGAAGAAAATATGACGTTAGAAAAAGAAAGGATTAAAGGAAGGGTACATAAACATTGATAGAGATCCTGATAAAAAAAACAAACATTGATAGAGATGAGTTCCTATGATACATTTATTCTTATTAAGTGATGTTTCATAAGGGTATTAAAATAAATTATTTTTTAAATTTCTCCCCTCCACTCCTTAACTACATATAAAAATGTTATTTTCCCTTTCTTTCGTTAAAATTTCTCCCCTATCCCGCTTTTAACCAAACACAATGTATGATTAAAATTCCTCTTCTCCCTCTCCGTCCTCTTTCCCTCCATTAAAATTCCTCCCTCATCTTTCTTCGAACCAAACGCAACGTTAGTCAAAAGACATAAGCGCATCTACTAGAATGTAAAAAACCTTCTTAATTGACATAACCAAAAGGAATGATGATGAGTCAATGACTTTTTTGAAAACAAAAAGTAGGTATAAGAGCTGATTTGAAAATAAAAAACTATTGAATTAAAAATGAATCTAAATTATAGGGACCAAAACTTTAATTTAACATTTAATTTTTTTTTTTTGGAGTATTCTCACACCCGATAGATAAGAGACTAAGAGTGTATTTGGGAAAGCTGGAAAAAAATAGATTATGTTGATAATTGATTATTGTGATAATTGATTATAATCATAATCTGTTTTTGTTTGGGTATGTTTGCTGAAAAGTGATTTTAAGATAATCTATTTCGTTTGGGTGGTGCAAAAAATTATTTTTATATAGTAAATTATAATTATTTGTTTGTATTAATTTTAATTTTTTTTTAACTTAAACTTGTTGAAATGTTTATCTTTTTATATTTTTCTCGTCAATTTTTTCTATTAAAAATTGAATAAAACATTTTTTTTTACTATGAAAAAAATGTGAAGATACTTTTTTTTTAGAATAGTTATATAAAAATAATAAATATTTCATTTGAATATTTATTTATTTATTTGAAAAACTAATATAATTTTTTTTTTTAGAATAGTCATATAAAAGTGTATATATTTTGTGGTGGCATATTGGCATTTGATAAGAAATATTGGCACCGGCTTTGTATATCATTCGCTAATAACAGATGATGGTCACTTGTTGGTGTCTTGGTCAGTGAAATTGAAAATAATCCGTTGGGGGAGGGGTAAGATGGGAAGAGAATTACGAGAAATGAAAATAATCACAGTGAAATAATCAAATTGTAGTCCTTGGTATTAGATGGATGAAAACATATTATTTTTCCAGAAATAAGCTTTTTAAAAAATTTAAGCTAAATGTCAAACAAGTAGATTATTTATTAAACAACTTTTTATGGGAGAAAACAGGTGAAACTTAAATAATCTAGCTTTCTCAAACATGCTTCCGTCAGCGTCTAAGGGGGATCTCTCTAAATAATGTTTTTTTTTTAAAACACATGAAACCGAGAATTTAATTGTATATTTTATATGAATGTAAGGTTTGCCTTAATCTTAGGCCAGTCATTAATCTAACCCTGTTTAATTGTTCCAGATTAAAAAAACAAGTGATTTTCATATAAAACAATCTCTTAGATTATTTTTTAGAGATTTTAAGTGAAGCATGGGCTAATTTATATTTGTTTACCATAATAAAAATCACTTTTTGTTTTTGTTGAGATAATCCTTCTCTCCTACAAAATCAGATTTTAATTAAAAGCTAATCAAAATAGATTTCTGATTTTTTTTTCATATTAATAATTTTTTCAAATTCCGATTAACTTTAAAAATGAAAACAAATACGATAAATTCTTATAAGTGATTTTTTCACATATTAGTCTATACCAGAGAGACCCTTGATTAAGGGTGTTCGCGGATTGGATTGGATTGGATCGGTTTTAAGCTAAAAAGTCATCTGATCCGGTGATGAAAACAACATGCAGTTTGGATTGGATCGGTTTGCTTCCTTAAAAAATATGATCTGATTCGATCCGATCAAATACGGTTTGGATTGTATTGAATAATTTTGTTTTTGTCATACTTTATTTTTTTCTTATGTCAAGTGTCCTTTCTATTTATTTAATAGTAGACAAAAGATAATCTTTATTTAAGGGAGCTAGTTTAAGTTGTCCAATACCTATTTTAACCTCTCTTTATATTAGAATAGTAGAACCTTTAAGAAATGCAACAATTATTTGTTCCTTATTAGCCACCATTTGATTTGATGACGAGTGGGGAAAATTCTAGAGAATTCTTGACAAAATTTCAATTGAGAAAAAAATAATTATTGATATTTTTAACACGGTATTTTATATTAAATATTATTTTATGTTAATTCTTTATATTTATTCTTGCTTATCCTATTTTTCCCCCTGAGTCAGTTACAAATAATTTATAGCCAATTATTTTTCAAATTTACTTAATTGATTTCCTATTTTCATATTTACTCAATCAAGTATATATATATATATCAAAACATTTAGAAAAATATAACTTCAGAATTAATATTTATTCTAAATAATCTCATATATGTCATTCCAACAAAAATATTAAAGATAATGAGAGTCATAAAAATATGAAAAACAATGCTTAAGTATGAATAATATTATAATTTAAAAAATGATAGTGTGTTTATATAGTAGATCGGTTTGGATTGGATTGGATTGAATTTTACTATGGGATCTAAAATCCAATCTGATCCAATTGAAAAAAAATGGTTTTTCGGTTTTCGGTTTTTTTATTTATTTTCGATTTGTTTTTTACAATTTAAATCCGTTTAGATCGGTAGGTGAACATCTACTTTTAATCAGGTTGGATCAAGGACTTAAAGATTTGGTCCGCTAAAAAATATCAGGTCAGGTCTACACAATGATATGAGATTAAGAATTTCCTAGAAAATTAATCATAACTGAACGGGAGCAATAATTTGATGACGATATACACAGATCTATGATCTAAGTTGTAAGTTGGAAAGTTTTAAAATGGCAAAATAATGAAAAAAATGGGTTGGAAAGGGGAATATATGAGAAAGAAGGTAAGGACAAGAAGGAAGTGGTGTTTGTTTATGGGGAAGACATGGAGAAAATAAAATGAGAAAAGGTGGGGTGTGTGCCCTGGAAAGAAAAGACATTGCACCTACGACAAAGATTTGGCAGTACGGATAAGACAAACCCATCCCTAGCCATGCCTATAGCTATAAGGTATATATAATCCTTCTCGCCATTCCTTGATAGAGCATTTGATATTGTCCATTTACCCATAAGAATAAGAATGGAGAAAACTATAATCAATTCACTGTTCCCAGTCTCTGGTCAAGGCAATCTTAGCTCGAGGTTTAAGGGGATTTATTTGTTGGTGACATCAAAATGCGGTTTGAGGGAATGCTTGTCTGTAATATATAAAAAGAGAACTTATATAATTTGATATATTGTTACTATAAGAAATTTATATTATTAATATTAATCAATAACAAAACAAATCATCCTATACGTTTTTTATCCTTCAATTCAGTCAATAGCTACTCAAATAAATTAAAAAAACATAAGCAATCCAGTTTCTAAGGTGTAAAATATACTAACTGTATATAATATAGAACTTAAAGAATAAAGTACACGAAGAAGGATGTCATGCATGTTTTTGTAATTTTTATTGGTATTATTTTTCTTTTTTTTATTTATTAAATCACACAATGACAATAAGCTATTCAGTTATATAATTTTTTTAAATAAAAAATTCGACAGATTAGTGCTTATTTGAAGTTTAATAATTTTGGGTTTTTAAAAAAAAATATATATCTCAATAAGATTTTAATTATAACTAATGTAAAATTCTTAATATACTTACCCTTAAGCAATATCTCGAGCTCAATTCCTTTTTTTTTTTAATAAAAAAATAGGTGCTGAGAGAGCTTTACATTATATAGATTCACCTAGTTCAACTGGGATTATTTGGTGTCCAATATGTCTTCCAATTATGTTCGATGATTTATATAGACAAAAATAGAGTTCTCATTCTTAAAAGTAATTTATTTTCCAAATATCTCCTTCTCATTGCATTTGATGTCATCTACATGAAACAATATTTTTTAATATGCTATTGTTTTTTAAATCTATTAATTAATTAATTGTTATAATTATAAAATCCTTAGTTATATTTTATTTAACTTTTATATTTTCAAAAAAAATAAATATAGTTATTATCATTAATTTCAACATTGTCTATCACAACTAGGGGTGTTTATATCCGAACCGATCCAAAAGAAAATGAAAACCGATTTAAAAAAACCGAAAATCGCACAAAACCGATGTGTATTAGATTTTTATGGATCCTTTTTTGTGAAAACCGATCTGATCAGATCGGATTTAATTTGGATTCCTTTTCTTAAACCGAACCAACCCAAACCAAATCGCATATGTAAAATTTAATATATATTTATTCTATTTTTTGCATTATTATTATTTATTTGTTGGTTTTTTTCTAATAATACTTACTAGTTTGATTTGACATAATTTTTTACTATTTCTAAGTTCCAAACATAAAAAATAAGATGTTCCGGAACTAATTGATAATGATGTTTATTTATTTTGCACATACTTTATGAAATATTATTACATGAATATATAAATAAGTATATAAATGTTTAAGATTTTGTTAAATTTACCATGTAATCTTGATTCTTTGATGTAACATAAATATGTAATGATGTGTCTGTAAAAACCGAATCAACCGAAACCGATCTGAACCGCATTTAATCAGATTAGATCTATTTTTTTAGGGAAGCCATCCAAACCGAACTAAATCGCATGCTCTTTTTATCTTTGGATTGGATGGTTTTTTGCCTCAAAACCGATTCAAACCGAACCGCGAACACCCCTAATCACATCTTATTCAAATTATTACCCTTTTACAATTAAATCAAATACTGGTCATTTTGTATTATATTTTATTCAAATCATTATCTTTTCAAATAAATGTTATAAACTTTATAATTTTTTAATTATAACCTTTCTAAAATTTAAGAGTAGTTAGCAAATCAAACAGTTTAAATTTATAATGACTTGCATACACACACGCGCGCGCGCGCACACACACATATATATATATATATATATATAAATATTAAGTATTCAATTAATGAATAATAATAATTAAATAAATATTAAAATAAAAAACTCATGCAATGCATAAGATATAATTTGCTAGTTTTGAATAACATTAATTAATTGTAAAAAAAAAGAATAACGTTAATCAAAAAATAAATATTTAAATGGGAGTGACAGAATAATATTTTTTTTAATAAGCAAAAAAATATATTGATAAGGATACAAGAGGTACTCTAACCCATATACAAAAAATAGCTTAAGCTAGACAACACTTTTTTCGATCTACTTCGAGGAGTATCCCACCGCCAACCAGAGACGGGGACTAATCTCCCACGGGAGTTTGTTCAGCACCTCTAAGGGTGGCATCCCTCCCAGCTGAGGTTTTTTCATACTCAAATCTAGAACTCGAGACCTTGATTAAGGGATGAGAGGCTTTTAACCACTCATACCAACCTCAGTTGGTTAAGCACGACAACACTGTAACTAGGATACTGCTACTAGAAAAGAGTAATTCCAATGATTATCCGTTACTTACTTTTCCCCATTTCTTTCTTACATTCCACATAAAGCAAGTCCACGTATTGATAATATTGACTTCTACTATTTATATTTATATTTATAAGGATTAAATTAGTATATACCGTCGATGTAAAAGTTAGTTTTACACTGATATCTACTAATATTTTGACATATGTAATTTTTATTTTAATAATTAAGAGAGAGAAACAACAATGTTACTGATTTGCCAAGATAATTTTGAATGTTTGTGTAAATTTTTTTTACACTAACGGTACATAAAAATTAAACTGATCTATTTATAAACTCTTAAATATTTTATTCACCAAAACAAATTAAATGAATTAAATTTCACTAAGTTGTGTGTTATAATTTCCTTTCGTGTCATTTCCATCAGTAAATCAGCATCATAGAAGTAAATTTATTTTGGCTAATATAACTTAATCTTGTTATGCAAAACACCCGTCTATTTCTCTATATGTATTTTTTTAAGTAACTAGCCACCAAGTAAAAGAGAAAAAATTATCTGCCAAGTAGTGTCATTTTCTCAAATTAATGTAGAATCTGCTTTTAAAGCAATCAACTTGCAGGATACTAATTAATACATATGACGGGTAATTCATAAATGATTCCCTGTAACCAGTTTACCAAAAAAATTGATGTAACCCTTTTATTCTGCTGAGAATAATCTGTTGTAACCTTTAACCTTTTTCATATCAAAACATACAAGACACAGACTGATTAACCCATTGACAACGGCTTAATGAATTGGAATAAACAATGAATGCCAAGTCAAGCATGGAAGTGTAAGTGTTTAGCTTGCACAAGTCACATTAAGTTTCACAAATTTTAGACGTCTCATCATGTATTAAAGCCTTAAAGGTTTTGTATAGTTTGTAATCTACAAGCCTCATAGCATGCCACGTATGTAGATATTATAGAAAAATCATGCACTCGCGAGTGGCCCTGGTGAGATGCATATATATTTGGGTTTTCTTTTAATTATGGGAATTGCTACCACCTTTTCTGTCCCACTTTAAGATAAAGCAAAAGAAAGCAAGAGGGGGGAAATATAAAAGAAAGGAAGAGAAGAAAAGACATGAAAAGAAGAAAGGAAAGAAAAGAAAAGCAATAAAGAAAGGAAGAGAGAAAAGAGAGTAAACAAAGACAAAAGGTTCTCAAAACTCCATGATTATTCACATTCTCTCAAAAACAGGACCAAAACAGTAGTGTTGTTCTCCCTACTTATTCAACCATAAGAGGACCTCTCAAAGTCTAAGGACCCTTTTGTTTGGGCTGAACTGAAGCATCAAGAAAGAAAGAGAAAAGGAAAGTTTCTTTTTCTTCATGAATAGAGGTGTGTTGCAGAGCTCACCGGTGCAACAAATGATGGCTGGGAACCCTAATAGCTGGTGGTACATCAATAGCATGCTCCCTCCTGCTCAACAAGCTTCTCCTTTCTTCTCCACTCCTTCCAACTTTCTATCTCCATATGCCCCCACTTCTTCTTTTCCTTTTCCTTTTCCTTCTCCTTCTTTGCATGATCATAATCAAGAGCTTCCCGAGTCATGGAGCCAGCTACTCATGTAACTCTCTCCCTCCTCTCTCTCTCTCTCTCTCTCTCTCTCTCACACACACACACAAACTCACTCATACAAAAAAGTTTATCCAGTCATTTTTTTTATAAGCAAAAAGTATATTGACGAAGAGTAGAGTGAATTCCTTAACTCATATTAATGAAGGAAATAAAAAACAACAGACGGAATTGCATATAGCATGGCTTCGTATACTTATAATGTTATATATGTACTCATAAATACGTCGATCATCGTACGTTTACACAATATTGGTTAGATAAATGAAGCTGAATTTATCTGTTTTTTTTTTTATAAATATACTTGTACTCTATGTTGCTGCATACCTATCTAATGTGAGTTGATGTATTCCTATTTAATTTGTGGAAGCATTCTCTTGTATCTATGATTGATTATTGATTATTGAAGGATCAAAATCTTATTGTTTTTGGCTTTTTGGTGTGGTTTTTGGAAATAGGAGTGGACTGGTTTCTGAAGAAGATAAGGCAGGTATGTGCCAGGTGCAGGTTAAGAAATTGGAGAACTGGGAGGACCAAATGGCAACTCAAGCTCCAAATGCTCCACTTGTTGATGATAAGCAAGAAAGCTCGATGAACAGCTACGTATATGGGCTTGGAAACGAAGAATTTAAGGCAGCAAAATCCAGCTGGTCTCAAATAGTGCCAACTTCTTCTCCCAAATCATGTATAACAGGTTTCAGCAGCAGCATGTTGGATTTCTCTAACAATATTAAGACAGATGCGAGGCCTCCTCTGCTAGATCGTTCTTCTGAGGTATAAGAAAGATAGATAATGGATGGATCTTAGTTAACTGAGTGGAAATCTACAGTTTTGTAAATTGGTTATCTTTTTTATCTTTATACTTGATTGATAATTAAGAATTACAGAAAATTTAATTTTCATGATACTTTACTAATTAAATTAAATTGTCTGTTGAAACTTTTAAATTTGGCCACCGAAAAAGCTTTCTTATTTATCCAATAAATATATATTTGCTGAAGGCAAGGTCCTCCAAGTTTATTTTTTAAAGGGAAAAAAATGAATGGGGGTTTGTCTTTTCTTTCTTCGTACTATAGTTCAAACAGTGGATTACTTAGTTGGATTTGCCAAAACTACTGCTAGTATAATTGGCCTTGTTTATAAATTATATACTCACACAGTAAAACTTGGATGGAAATCATCTTCATTTTCTCACTCCACTACTGTAATTTTAATACGTATAGAGGATATTTGGACTACATTTCAATGTCATTATCATGTTTATACCCCTAAAACTATAGTAATGAAGAGGGAAGATGAAAAGGATTTAAAGCTTCTACTTCATCATTTTTAACATTTTAATTAATTCTGACGAAAATCTTTCTCTCTCTTAAGTGCAATAGCACTTCAGCTGGTGGGGCACTCAAGAAAGCTAGGGTTCAACCGTCCACAACTCAGTCTACCTTCAAGGTATATGCAATTGCAAACAACTAGACAGAAACTTCCAACCCCGAACTCTTTTTGAGGCATACAAACACACATATGCACACACAAAAACATCATGTGGATGTGGGTGGTAACTGTTGTCTTTCTTGGTTGTCTTGTTCCTAATAATGATGGTTTATTTTAACTCTTCCTTTCCCATTTTAGTTATCTCAAAATGCATGAAGAATCAACATAAGCCAATTGAAACAACAGAATATAACCAACTTTTAAGCATGTGCCTGTCCGACACAGTTATATCATATCAGCTTCTTCTGAATTTCAGGTTAGGAAGGAGAAGTTAGGTGACAGAGTTACAGCCCTTCATCAACTCGTTTCCCCATTTGGAAAGGTATATAATCTTAGTTTATTCAATCCAAAACGCACATAAACTTCGTTTATGTCCATATTTGGAATAAAAACAAGTATCAAATTATCAAATCTCTCTCTATATATATAGAAAGGCAATTAGAAAAATTTACTTATCCAACCTCGATGATCCTCGGCTCCAAAAGAATAAAGGAAAATAAATAAATGCTAATTACACTTATTTACATATACATCTTTTTATATTTATTTTCATCATTTCCTTCAACAAAAAAAATATTTATTTTCATCATCTAATGTCAATTTTTCCCAACTTATTTTCTGTACATTCACCTCTTTAATTATTAATCTGTGTTGATCCAAGTAGAAAGGGTTTGAGTCTATTAAAATGTGGTCTTGAGTTCAATCTCTGGATGCATGTATGTGGAAAAAACTCTTTTGGGAGGAGTCTCTGATTAAACATCAAACTATATCTCGAAATATTAGTCTCTCACTTATCGAATGTAAGGATACTCTTGAAAACACAAAAAACATCCTTGTTTATGCTCTTGAAATACTTTTGAGAAAAGAAATGCTCATTTTTAGCATTACATAGTACAAGAGATGAATGGGAATATGACTGTAGAGGACTGTGGTGTGTGTGGTATTTTTCACTTTTGCAGACTGACACGGCGACTGTCTTATTAGAAGCTATTGGGTATATCAGATTCCTTCACAGTCAAATTGAGGTGATGTTTCTTTCTTCTCCTCTCTTTATACTTTTCCAAACAACCACGAATCAGTGATGGCACGCTGTTAAAGTTCCATTTTACTTTGTTCTTTCAACATAACCTTTAGTTTTTGAAATTCTAAAAATATTCTCTTTTCACCCCCCGTGGATGCAGGCCCTTAGCTTACCGTACTTGGGCAGTGGATCAGGAAACATGAGGCACCAACAACAACATGTAAGAAATAATATTAACCCTTTTCTTGTTAGCTCATGCACAAAAACATTAGATGTTGTTCTTCAATAGAATTATGACATGTATAACAACTTATCAACGAAAACATAACATGTGTATGACTGTTGCACACGTCTTAATTCTATTAGAAAACAACACCTAATATACCTATGGAATTGTACTTGAAGTTTTCTTCAAATGTAAAGCCGTTTCTCACTTCCCAAAACAAGAAAGAATAATCACTCTTTTCTCCCTTTTGCTTTCTTGGTTCTTGCATGTGCACCAGCATGCTAATTAATGGGTAATTATGTGGCACTAATTGGGTGATGATATTTGTAATTATTTAATGTCAGGTTCAAGGAGAGAAGAATTGTATATTCCCTGACGACCCTGGCCAGGTATGGTTTTTTCCTTGGATCCGTTAATCCCTGAAATGGGTTTGGGGTAGTTCAACACTTTAGCTTCAACTTGTATTATTAAATGAGGAAAGTAGACAATCAAAGAGAAACATCACCAGCTTTATCTGATGTAGTATTATTCTAATAATATATATGAACCAAACAACTGGTTTCCTTTACTGCATTACAAAGTATAATGTTAAATCCTTATCAAATTCTCATTTTATATTACTTTCTGGTTATAGCTGCTGAATGAAAACTGCTTGAAGAGGAAAGCTGCTAGTGAGCAGGTAATTATTCCATGAAATTTTTTTCTTCAACGATAATGATTAAATTAAGAATTTAATTTTAATGCACTCACTATTCTTGTCTTTTAATGAATTTAAATTTATGAGATATCAAAGTTATTAAATAGTGTGACATAGATGTCAGTATATATGTATATTTTTATATATATTAACAGTGTATAAAATAATAAAATTCTAGTGCATTTATATATTTTCATTTTTACCTTGTTGCTTCGATTGTTGTTAATTAGGATTCTCAAGAAGAATCAAAGAAGGACCTGAGAAGTAGAGGGTTGTGTTTGGTTCCAGTGTCATGCACGCTGCAAGTTGGAAGTGACAATGGAGCTGATTATTGGGCTCCTGCTTTTGGTGGGGGATTTCGGTAGATACATATTTATATATGGTAACAGAAAGGGATATTCATGGAAATTGTATAACATCATGAGCAGTCAATCTGTTATAAAATCTAAGGCTGATTGCTCATGATGCTATACTGCATTCCTGAATAAAATGTGCACTGGTCGTCAAGTAGTATTTGCAAGCCTTTGTTAAGACTTCTTTTATTCATGGAAATCAAGCTTTTATTTATTTTCATTAGCTTAATTAATTAAGATGTTATACAATGGTAGATTTTAATGTGCGTGTATATATATATATATATATATGCAATAATTATATGTTAATCGTTTGAATGCTACTACTTTAGTAGCATTAACTGATGAACTAAAGATAATCAAAGAAGCTATTAATTACTAATGAGTATCCTATTTAGAAGTTCTAAAATAAGTTATCTGCAAATTTGGATCGTTTCAGAAACTAGCTAGGAAAGCATAAGAAAACATGAGCTGCATATCAAACAAATATCCAAAGCATCTTATAGATATGTCTTAAGAGCAACTATTTCAGGAGTAAATATATCCCACTTTTATCAAAATTTATGAGTTTAATTTTTATACAATGTAATTTTTTACACTATCAACTAATCAAAAATAATTCTATATGCAACTACTTTTAAAGTAGTTACAATAAGAATCAAACATTTTTTTTTATGATGTGACAACTTATGATGGATTGACAACGTAAAAACTATTTACATTAACAGTACATATTGAATTTTTTTATTAGAAACAACACATATACATACCCTACCAATTAAATATATCTTCCTCTCTTTCTCTCTCTCTCTCTCTCTCACACACACATCCTTGTAGACAAAGTTGTGCAACTAACCTTTAAGCTGAGAGTGATTGTTAGGTAAAGTCCTCCCCAATATGACGATTCCAGAGAAGGTAAAGTTCACCTGGGAATATAGTGGGAGTCTGTGAGTGTGCATGTATTATTCGTTTAACAAGAATAATAAGATTAACTATTTAATATTGTTTGTGACTCCCTCGGTGCTGCCTCTGCAACACCAAAAACAAGGAGCGGGGGGGGGGGGGGGGATAATAGCGAGTGAAGAAGTAATGATGAAAAAAAAAGTGAGAAAGGAGGGGAGAGATAATGGAGAAGGGAGGGAGAGGATCCAAATTTGTTGTCATTATTTTATTATTAAAAAGGTAATGTTAGAATGTTTTAAGATTGTGACGTGGAAATATCATTTCTCTAGCAAGATAACCTTATCAAAATAGGGTCAGGTATAATATGTCCATGTCAGATAATTAAATGTTTAATTGAAGATTTAAATTAAAAGCATTTACACAAAATTGATCATGGGCCAGGACTTATGTTGTGTTGAGTGAAGGTCTGATAACCTGATCGGACGTTGGCCCATATGCTAGGTCTTGGGTTTTGATTTTGGTCTTACTCTTACTCTTGGATTTTGATTTTTATGTAGGTACGGTCTATCATATTACTTTCTGAATATACTCAAATCATATTTAATCTAGATATAAAAATAAAACATATTTGTGTAAAAAAAAAAGACACTGGCAAAACATGCCTCAGACAAATGACCACATCGGTGGGAGAATGACACAAAGTTGCATAAAAATGGAGGAAGGTAGCAAATCCACTGCAAGGTGTTAAATTTGGAGAGAAAAATATTAAGAACATACTTTTTATCACACTCATTCTCAACACACTCTCTATTATTGGGTGAATTTCATGTGAGACCCCACCAAAACACATGGTCTCACATGAAATCTACCAAATAATAGAGGATGTGTTAAGAGAAGTATGATAAAGAGTTTAGAGGAATGTGATGAAGAGGATAATGTTAGCATTGATGATTTGGGGAATATGGCATGCTGTTTGGTTGGTCATGGTGGCACTACAACTCTTTCTGTCTGAGACAATGATAAAAACACCGTTCTTAGAAGTCTGAAAATCATTGTCTAGTATCAATCAACTACTAAAGCTTGAGAAAATTGCAATCCTAGACTATACAAAATAACTAAATTGTTAATATTTGAGAAGCATGACCAAGATCTTTAAGAACTAAATTAATAATGAGACATGACTAAGACTTGGTAGCTCCATGCTATTTCAGTCCATCAATCAAATATAAGAAAAAAAAACACGTCAAGTTTATTCAAATAGCTAGATAAAATGTATATAGTTGGATGGTTTTGGGGAAATACGGTTCAAGAGTTAGTGTGCCAACTAATGTTTTTTCGTCTTATATGTTTGTATATTCGATCAAAAAATATATATGTGTGTATATAACAAAAATAACTAGATAAAATGAAATTTGATTTAAATAATCTTGAATTAATCGTAACAATAATAAGAATTAAGATGAGAAGTGTGCCGAGTAAAAGCATGCATCCAGGAATGGAGCATGTGTCACGCAGCGATATGATTAACGGTCAAACCGAGCCGGCTGGGCGGCAAACGGGTCCCATCCGTTTACGTTTTGCCGCGAAATTTTAAAGCCCGTAGTTACCAAAATGTCCCCATTCTTTTGGTCTCACTCTCCATTTCCGGCTTAACACAGCTGTGAAGATGTTGCTATATAAATTAAATTAACTCTCAATTTTTAATTCTATTTTCAAATCTTAATTCTTATGATTCTTTACCCCTTGTTTTGTTTTCTATTATACCTCAAATTGTATGTTCCGTGTTTAATATTGGGGGCCATCAGTGTTCACCTCATTAAACTATTTTTGTCTGCACCAAAAAAACTAAACTATATCTGTCCTTTGAGAATGTCTGAAAAGTATTTTAGTTTGTAATTGTTAAAAGACTCTTAATTAATGAACAATAAATATCTATTAGACTATTGGATAAAGAAATATATATATTATCTAATATATTTTGTCAAAAAAATATCAATTTATTGCAGCAATTTTTCGTAGGTGCAAAAATGACATAAAATTAATAAAAATGAATAGCATTTTTTTAAATGAAAGTTATTGTGGAAAGTAGATCAAGGAAACAACAACACAAGGAAATCTCAACCTCCTGCTGAAGGGTCAGATTAGTCATTTCACAAGCTGCCGTCCGAGACATTTCGTTCCCGCAAAATTGAACCGGTAACTGGTATTTCCGTTAACTTCGTAAACCCCAAAAACGAACCCAATTTTTTTAGGCTTCTTCACACTTCACTCCCTCCCAACTAACCACAACCACCGTCCACCGCGATGACCACCACCGTAACTGCCACGTCGACCATCACCTCATCTCATATCCTCCGCCACACAACCGCATTCATCTCCGGCGTCCTCTCGCAATCCAAACTCCGCCGCCATCTCACCGCCACTCTCCACTGTCACACCTCAATCTCCAACCAAGAAACCCTCAAACACCTCAACCTCGCCGCCGAAACCCTAGAAAACGCAATCTCCTCCACCACCACCCCTACGATTCGCTCCTCTTCTCTCTCCCTCGCCGAGAAGCTCCTCCTCCATCTCCCTGAATACCCTGTCTCCTCCTTCCTCCTCTCTCTCATTCACTCCCTCTGTAACCGCCCGATCGAATCCGCCATTAGCCTCCTCCGAATCTTCAACTCCGTTCCTTCCCTCGCCAGATCCGAAATCGCACCTTCTCTCTACGATCACCTCTTCTCTCCCCAACTCCTCGCTGTTTTTCACTGGTTCGATGAACGGAGGACGCGAATTTTGTCCTCTGATTCTGCGAACTCGAGTTTCTACGCGAGCGATTGTTCGAATTCGGAGGAGTCTGTGGTGCTTCCGATTGCGAAGTTGTTGTCGAGGATGAGCGAGGATCAAGCTTCGAAGCTGAGGGAGTTGGAGAGAGAGTACGAAGAGGTTCTGGATGAGAATTGCAGGGTTTTTGCAGTGTATTTCAAAGAGGTTTTAGTGAATAAGAACGGAGATGCATTGATTAGTCCATCGTTGTTGGTGCCGACGAGCACCGCGGCAGAAGGTGCTGGCGGTGGCGGCGGTGGTGGTGGAAGAATGGAGAACAGAGAAGAACCTGAAATGCCTGTGTTAGAGAACGGACGGTATAATGTAATAATTTATTTTTGTTTACGAATTTATTACCATTTTTCAATTCATTTCGTAAGTATTTTTGGTTTGTTATCTAAATATCTTTACGTATTTATAACATTTTATATTAGGAGATACTTAAAATTCATAATTTTCATGTTTGATGTGTGCTAAGCAACATGAAGATGTTATGTTTTTGTTAAATAAGTTTCAAATAATTGGGAAATTAGCATGTTCACTCAAGTTGTTTTCAAGAAAAGTTCTTTTATTTTTTGGCACATAATTATCAATTTTTATTAATTGGATTTTAAGTATTTGTGAAGGCAGCTCAATTATTTGGAATATATGCCTCAGCTTTGTAAAGAGCGATCGACTTTATATTTTTTTGACATTTTTATAGAATGAAGTTATTAATAATGGAGTCAGTTTTGAAAATTTCATTGGCCTGTTTGATTCCATTTTACTAAGAGAGAATGCTGAAATCTCATAGGGAAAAAAAAAATAAATTTGAAAACGGAAAGCTTATTTAATTGGCTGGTTGGGTCACGTTTGCAGCAAGCAAGAGAAGTAATGGTCCTTTGTTCATTTGGAGAAGATTTTTTCTCCAGCATAAACATAATAATAATGAAGTTCATGATGGTTTGCTATTTAGCGTCTTACCATTACAATGCAGACCGGATGTTATTTAAATTGGAGCTATTCATAATTTTCTAATAGTAGTACATAGCCAGTAATTAGTCACGGTCTGTGATTTTATAAATCAAATGGTGGATGATTTTTGTTTTTTGATACTTTGTGTTCTAATGGCCAAAAAATAAAGTTGTATTTGAACTAAGGCCTCGTTGGTTTGAGGATTTTAGGCACATGCATTTCATGATCATTCTGTCTTTTTTATCTCTTTTTTGTTTTTGTTTTTGTTTTTTTATTTCATGTGATTCCTGTAGCCAATATGGTCCAAAAGGGAAACATCTATTGAATTCTTGAGCAGCAGTTCCAGCAGCAAATCCTCACAGGCACCATCTCATCCTCAGAGAGTTTCTCCTAGAATCCTCATACCCGAAAAAACTTCAAAAAATTGGATAAAATCAGTCTATTTAAACTCATCCGTTGAAACTCAGTTTTCTATAGATGAGAATTTATATCGCTCTTCAGATTCTGAAGCTGAAAATGAGGTAATTGATGCCACCAAGAGGGGGGAAAATTCCAACGAGGACTGAATTTTCTATGCTTCTTGTTTTGGTTCATTAAAATGCTAAGTGATGAAGGTGTGTCCTGTAGGAAAAGGACAAAAATATGGCATTGTTGGAGCCTCGACAAAGCGAAACCCAAGAACAAATGCAAATCATCTTCAAAGAATCCAGGGGGTACGTCATATTTCAAAAATCATTCATCATTCTTTATTTGTCTGCTACATTCTCTTTAATCTTGGATTCTTCTTGCTTCTAGTTCCCCAGATTATCCTATGGCAGACTATGATAACCCACCACATGGAAGTGGCAAACATGCTCCTCCCAAGGACTTTGTCTGTCCAATAACTAGTAACATATTTGATGATCCAGTGACTCTTGAGACAGGTCAAACATATGAACGTAAAGCTATTGAGGAATGGTTCAATAGGGGGAACTCAACTTGTCCTATCACTCGCCAGAAGCTGCAAAACACACAGCTACCTAAAACAAATTATGTGCTCAAACGACTAATTGCAAGCTGGAAAGAACACAATCCCAATTCAGCCCCATCGCCGTGTGAGAATCCATATGAAGATACCGAGGCAATAGAGAAGTCAACAATGCCTTCAAGTTCTCCTAATAGTGTTACAACACAGGCCACTCTTGATGGGATGATTAGTGAGTTACGCTATGCAATCAATAACCTTTATATGTCAGAGATTCTTGAGGAATCTGAAATGGCTGTGCTTCAAATTGAGAAGTTGTGGAGAGGAGGGAATCTAGGAGTCGATATCCATAGCATGTTATCAAAACCTCCTATAATTAATGGGTTTATGGAGATCCTTTTCAATTCTGTTGAGCCCCAGGTGCTAAAAGCAGCAGTTTTCCTTTTGGCCGAGATGGGATCTAGAGACAATGCTGTTATTCAGACGCTTACACGTGTGGACACTGATGTAGAATGTATCATGGCTCTTTTCAAGAAAGGGCTGACAGAGGCTGTTGTGCTGTTGTATCTCCTAAAACCTTCCACTACGAGTCTTATAGATATGGCCACAGTGGACTCTCTCATAACAGTTTTGAGTAAGAAAGAGAGAGACTTGGTGAAGATGTGTTTAGTGCCCAAAACAGCTGCAGTGCTTTTACTCGCACAGATTATTCGAAGCAGTGAAGAGAGAATTGCATCTTCATTTGTCAAGTCGGTGTTATCTGAGGAAGTCATTGGAACCATTGTGGGCAGTTTGGGAGCTGAGAGAGCAGAGGAGAGGATTGCTGCGGTGGATATCTTATTGAGATGCATGCAAAAAGAAGGAACCTGCAGGAACACCATTGCTGATAAAGCAATTCTGTCTCCCATTTTGGGAAGCTTCATCCGGGCAGCTGATGGAGAGCGTTTTAAGATTGTTCAATTTTTTTCTGAGTTAGTCAAATTAAATAGGTATATCTCTTTCGTATTCATTTCTACACTAATCAAACTAATATACTTTTAGTGTATGTCTGATTGCTTTCTGTTGGGTTCCCCCCAGGAGGACATTCAATGAACACATCCTCCACATTATAAAGGAAGAGGGACCTTTTAGTACAATGCATACTCTCCTTATTTATCTGCAGACAGCCCTTCAAGACCAAAGTCCAGTCATGGCCGGTCTTTTACTCCAACTTGATCTTCTAGTATGAATTTGATGCTCACTAAATCATAAAGATAGGAACGAAGTTGTATCATTTCTAGATACACTATCTTCACTATCTTTGTATTCTTGCTTAATTATTATTTTCCTTTAAATGACAAATGCTAACATGTTGTTGTGCCTATAATAGAGATTTCATATTTGTCATGCCATTTGCAGGTAGAGCCAATAAAAATGAGCATATACCGTGAAGAGGCGATAGATACTCTTATTTCGTGCCTGAGAAATACAGATTTCCCTGCTGCCCAATTAGCAGCTGCTGATACAATCATGTCACTGCAAGGGAGGTTCAACTTGTCGGGAAAGCCTCTTACCAGAGAAGTCCTTCTTAAACGTGCAGGAATAGACAAAAGTTCTAGAAGTCTCATGCCGATGGATCAGATCGGCATTATCTGCCCAGAAATTGAAATAACTCCAGTAAATTTCTTTGAAACTACTCCTATATTGAGTTTCTGCTTTCTGCTTGCCAAACATTCTTTCTAATTGGTTTTTTTTTTTTTTTTTTGGCTTGGCATTTTAAAGATGATGGTATAGACTCCTTAATTTATCTTTTTATTTAATTGGAATCAACAGGAAGAAGAGAAGGCAGCTGATGATTGGGAAAGAAAAATTGCTTCTGTTCTAGTTAGCCATGAGTTTGGTATACTTTTTGAGGCATTAGCAGATGGCATGAAGAGGCGAAATCCAGAACTACGTTCAGCATGCTTTCTATCAGCTACATGGCTTGTATACATGCTGACCATTCTACCAGATACAGGGATACAAGGAGCAGCCCGTGCCTGCTTGCTGAAGCAGTTCATAACTAAATTACATTCTGCTAAGGACATTGAAGATAGAATCCTTTCTATGCTTGCTCTCAATAGCTTTCTTCATTTGGCTGGTACGTTTCACAAACCATAGCTATTTATTAGAACCGTGAACCATCAATGAAAAATATAGAACAGATACAAGCACTCTAATGGCAACTAAATTTCTTTACTAAGAGTGTGTTTGGGAAAGCTGGAAAAAAAAGATTATGCTGATAATCAATTTTTGTATAATCGATTATTGTGATAATCGATTATAATCAGAATCTGTTTTTGTTTGGGACTGTTTGCTGAAAAGCAATTTTAAGATAATCTATTTCGTTTGGGTGGTGCAAAAAAAATCACTTTTATATAATAAATTACGAAAAAGGGTATGGAGTTATTTGTATAATTTAATAATATTTGTTTAGAAGGTAGTTTTATAGGGGTAAACAGGGAAGAGAGTTTTGAGAATGAAAAATAATCAAATCACAATAATCTTAAGCTAGAAAAAACTAGATGGCATAAAACAGCTTATTTCTCCTAAAAAAAGCTTCTTTATAAATTTAAGCAAAATGCCAAACATAATAGATTATCTATGAAACAGCTTTTAAGCTAAAAAACAGCTGAAACCAGGGAAAATAATCTTTCCCAAACATACTCAGAAGGAATAACGGCAGATTGGCTGCTCCTGGAAACATTATCTCAAATACAGAATCCAACATAGATTTAGATCAGATATGCAAAGACTTGTTAAATATACCCAAGAATCTTGTCTGAGAAGGAATAAAAGCAGATTAGCAGTTCCGGGAAATATGATAAATTACTCATACAGAATTCAACAATGATTTAGATCTGATGCTGTGATATTATTATTAGATTTTATTTGAAAAAGATCAAAATGTTCCCCATCCACAAGAATCCATGAGCTTTTCAGTATATTAATGTGTTCAAACTCCTATATGTCATTGCTATTCGAATTTAAAAAATGGTGATCCTACTCTAAGGATCTAACTCCTACTTGATATTATGAATTTCAGATGGCTTAAGTGATCTAACTTCCAACTCTAAGGATATTTTAAAAGTTTTGAGAGAGCTAAAGAGATCCTCTCCCTTGGCATCAGAAATGCTAAAAGTTCTGGCTGAAGAGAATGAATCTAAAGCAGTAAGTTTGGTGTATTATTAAACCATACTTTAATATAGGCATGGTGGATGACAAACTCTAAATTGTTATTTGGAACAGGACATTTGGATGCATAAAGAGCTAATTCAAGTAGATTGCAGTGAGAATGGAGAAGTGCAGTCTATCATTTGCTTTAAGGATAAACTTTTTTCAGGCCATTCAGAAGGAACTATTAAGGTAATTAGAGTTAGTATTGTAGATCTTTTAAATTCTAATGATTTTAATTATTGAAAACAAACATAACTATTTATAGTAGGATTTACGAAAACAGATTTCATATTGTATATATTGTACTTTATTGAAGTTTTTTTTTCCTGAGAATTATCAGAAAATAGATTATTGTATTATCAAACTGCTAATCTGATAAATTACCTTTGGGGGAATCAGGTGAAAAGTTTTAAATTGCAGTTGCAGTTGTGGTTGCATCACAATTACTGAAATTGCAAATAATTGTGAGAAAATGTAGTTGGTGACTCCACAATTGTGGTCTCAACGTAGTTCAGAGATCATCAACACCGTAATCGTGGTGCAAACATTATTGTAGAAGCATTTAGCAAGACCTAAATACCTAAAATATAGCTATATGCGTCACTAAAAGGAGTTGGTTCTGGTGACATGGTTTTTGCCACTGGCTTGAACGATTAAATAGCTTGAAAAATGCTAAGGACAGACGATCCAGGTTCTTAAATGTAGAATGTATCACATTATGCGGCTGCAATATCTTGATTGAGGGAGCCTCCATAATCACATCAGGTTGTGGTTGTGGATTGCATTGGCCGCAACACAACCACAACCAGAACTGCAATTTAAAATGCTAACATACCTGCTCATTAGCAAAATGTTTGGGTCTTGGATGTATCTCACAATTTTGCTGTAATATGAGCTTAATGACAAATACTTTGTAACTTCTGAAGGTCTGGATAGTAAAGGATAGCTTATTCCAGCTTTTACAAGAGATCCAAGAACATACAAAGGCTGTGACAAGCTTGGCGATTTCAGAATCTGGCGATAGATTACACAGTGGTTCACTTGATCGAACTGTAAAGGTAAAATTTTCTGTGGTTATTCTAATTTCAATGTCAGGCAGCCTGCTAATGAAGGTTTTGTTTCGTTGAAGAACAGGTCTGGTCTATTGGAAAGGCAGCAATACATTGTGTACAGGTGCATGATATGAAGGACCAGATTCATAATTTAGTTGTAACCAATAGCATATCTTATTTCATTCCGCAGGGCACTGGTGTCAAGGTACTGAATGAAATTATGAATACATCTTCTTTGAATGGCCGGGGAAGAGGCTGATCCAACTGCTTTTTTTCCATGAAAGTTTCCAATTCAACGCTATTCCCTTTCCTTTTGAATGCTTCTCTATCATGCTCTCACACACACAAACGTAATGAAAATGCTTGACAACTAGATCATATATAGTAAGTAAAAGAAGCGACATCATTATGTACCGAAGTTACTTTGCTCTTTCATTAGGTTCAATCATGGAGTGGAGAATCAAGGTTGTTAAATTCTAATAAATATGTGAAGTGCTTGGCTCATGTTCATGGAAGATTATACTGTGGATGCCACGATAGTAGTGTTCAGGTATCATGATTTCAGAAGTGTGACATAGTCTAAATCGTTGGTGATTATGTGATGCTATCTCAACATACTATTGGATATTTCAGGAGATACATTTAGCCACTGGAACAGTCAGTACTATACAAAGTGGTTCTAGAAAATTACTTGGGAAAGCAAATCCTATTCATGCACTGCAAGTTCATGGTGAACTTATATATGCAGTTGTCTCTTCCTTGGATGGATCTGCTATTAAGGTATCTCACGATCATATGATTTAGTGGTATATAAAGGTCCTAAAAAATTACAAGTTAGCTAGAAATATCGGGTTCCATGATGTGATGAATTCCGAAACATAGAAAATGTGGATGTAATACCATAGTTAACTAACTGTTTTACATATGTATGTCAAGATATGGAACAATTCCAATTACAGTATGGTTGGATCACTGCAAACTGGATTGGAAGTGAGGGCTATGGCAGTGAGCTCTGAATTAATTTATTTAGGGTGCAAGGGAGGAGCTGTGGAAATTTGGGATAAGAAGAAATACAATAGAGTTGAGACATTACAAACGGGTACGAATTCAAGGGTTCTTTGCATGGCTCTAGACAGCAATGAAGAAATTTTGGTTATTGGAACTTCTGATGGCCAAATTCAGGTACCTTTTCCTTTTTTTTTTTAATAATAAATAATCGTCTTGTTTGAATATTAATCTTCACTTGATTACCCTTTTTCTCATTTCATGCTTTTAAATTAGCATTTGGAATTAGCATTTGACTCTCTCTAAACCCTATAATGATAGAAGTCTCGTGAACTGTTTTACTTCGAGGTTTGGGTAATCATTATTGAAGTTGCATTTGTGTTCTACATTGCAAAGGTTTCTGGGCCGTGCAATGCTTATATATGCTTGGGCACCCTCATCCTATGAGCTAGCTTTTGGGAGTGAGATCCAAGCACATCTAACATGGTATCAGAGCCGGATTTTGTAGGCAATGTGAGAATTGGACCCGAGGGTGGGTATTGAAGTTGCATTTATGTCCTACATTGCCAAAGTTCCTGGGCTGTGCAATGCTTATATATGCTTGGGCATTCTCATCCTATGAGCTAGCTTTTGGGAGTGAGATCCAAGCACATCTAACAATCATGTCGTCTATATACCTAGTAGCATTTGTTCTTTTGTCATCCAAATCTATAAACAAGATTGTAATGATAGAGGCTTCTATTAACAGCTACTAAATCTCTGGTAATTGCAGGCATGGGGAATGAATTAAAAGAGGATGCTCATCAAAGTACTGGTACATGAAGACAAATATCAACTTACACTAACGATATTAAATTCATTTAACCTTAAAAGTGCTTTCATTTTTTAGATTGTTTATGAGCTAAGCTGTATATAGCTCAAACGTCTATACATATATGTGCCTTGTACATAGACTGACTTTCTATTTAGATCAATGATTATTTTTCTAGGAATCCAGAGTTCAAAAAAGAACTGCACTCCTGTTGTTGGTGAACTAATGGTTGGAAATTATTAAACCATGTATATTTGTAACATGGAAATAGGTCCTTCCCTAATTCAGACCTCAGACTTGAGACTAGCTGCTGCTGCTGCACCACCACCTTCCGAACGATATCCACATTAACATGTTAACTATTTCATAAAATAATTAAATTTAATTACAATGCACATTAAAGAGTTTAACACTCATTAAAAATAATTTAATTTGTATGTACTGACAGATTTTTTACACGGATTTAATTGTTATATATTGACAGTGTAAAACTCTTTTACACAAACAGTTAATCATAAAATGTCAATAATTTTTGTATTCTTATCATAACTACCTTAAAAGTCATTCATATCATTATTTTGATGATTGATAGACATTATAAAAAACTTTACACTGTCACAGTATAACAATTAAACTCTTTTTTACAATGTTACTTAATAAAAAATAACACTTTATTAAAAATATTAGAATTTTATTCTTACTATCTTAACATTCACTTGTACCATAATTTTCATTTAAACTTCTGTCAAATCACTAAAAATATTCCACAATCACAAAACAATATGTTTTTTCTATTTTTATATTAACAGTATCAAGATTAAACTTAATAATTATTATAAATGTTTCTTCTATTGATATAAAGCTATCCTCCTCTTAATTATTTTTTTTTTTTTGTTGTTGTCTAGATTGCGAATTCACATATCCAAGGAAAATGGGCTCCCAAACAATACAAAAGTAGGACTGAAGACACACAAAAAAAAGGGGGGCCTTCACACGCTTGTTTGTACATCGACTGTGGATATTGCAGATTCTGATATTGTTCATTTAAAGGATGGAACTAGGCACCTAAGGAGACAAATTTGACCCAAAAGGAAATTATACCTCTTGGCTCTTAGTAAAGAGTCTAAAGACCCATGGCCCAGCTTACGGCTATTACAGGCTTTTGACTGTATATACTAACTAGCCCACTTCGGCCTGATGATATGAAAGACTTTCAAGTCTGAAGCCGCTTGCTTTAACCATTGAAAAATGTTGTTTTTTTTAAAAACAAAAAACATTGAAAAATGCTAGTATAAAACTCCTCTTCAACACACTCTTTGTCATTGGGTGAATTTCATATGAGACCCACCAAAACACATGGTACCACATGAAATTCACTCAATAATATAGGGTGTTAATTAAGAGAGTATGATGCTAGCAGTGCTCATTCTATCGAGCTTTCTCTTACTTGTGTTTAGGAAGGATGCATTGCATCCTTTGACCTTTGGTACATAACGTTCACCCAATGCCAGCACAATTATAGTTTTTTCTAACCACAAATATTTCTACAGATTAGGCTCGTTTGAAGTGTTTATGAAGTTAATATTTGTTTAACAGGGAAGCACAAGAGTTATGCAATCTGTTATGACCAAATTCCGATTACTCGGAATTAAATCGGAAATGGTATGGATGATGGGAGTTACTTATGATCTAGCTTGACAGAGTGGAACTCTGGTCCTACGTATCCCCCTATGAGGAATCAAAGCTAAATGTAGTTCTATAGACTAATACCTGAAATCACAGAGCTAAAACTATGTTTCTTCTAATTACTATCTCTGAGTTATCTCACTATGAATGAATTCCTTTTCCCTTCCTCGTCTCTTTTTATAACTTGTTATCGGATAAAAGAGGTTGTGATTTTGTGATTGTTATTCCACGATTTCCTCCGAGATGGGTTGATCGTTATATCCCCTAAGATCTCGGGCTTTGTTACTCGGGTAATGGGCTAAGTCTTTTATCAAGAATTCCTTACTCTCGGTTAAACGTTTATTAAATGTGCCTGAGGTATACTTAAGATTCTCCGGAATATTGCAACTACCTACTTGTTTAAACCTTTGAAATCATTTTTATGTAACCCGGATAGTCCTCGATTTAGGTTATATCTAGTCGGTATTCGAAGTTACATATTTTAGGCATAACATAAGTCCCCAAGGCTCTGAGTTTCATTTATGAACGAAAGAGTTTTACTAAACCGGGGACTTTCCAGAAGTATTTTAAGCTCTCCAATCTGGTCAATGGCGTCACTTCTTCCTAACTCCTTCTTTGACAAGTTACCGCGCCTGTTCACTTCATGCGTGGTGACACGTGTCCCACTTACTTACAGTTACTCATCGAGCCGTGGTTCCAATAAATGCTTGATGGGAATTTTTTGCGCCTCTTCGTTTTATTACTTATTATTAATTTTGAAAAATACCATGGAAAATGAACGGTTTTTGAAAAGTAAAATGGAAAATGAACGGTTTTTGAAAAGTAAAATGGAAAATGAACGGCCTTGTAACCGTGTTTCTCCACTTACATCTTCCCTAAAGATACGCATTTGGGACATTCGTTTCTTCTACATCTTCGTCTTCACCACTTTGCCTTCCAGCTTCATCTTCTATGTCAATTTCCTTTCATCCAGGTACGCCTTTAGGTTTTCTAAGTCTCTGCTTTAAGTGTTTTATTAAAATGACTTCAATTCCTCCTTCTTCCTCCCGGGATCCTCCTGAGAGAGAGGCAGTGAATGATTTTACTGGGGAAATTGATCCCTAAGGTGGGGTTTCCCCTAACAATTCCAGAGTAGCCATCACTGGAAGGATTCCTTCAAACTCCTCCTTTCTTTCTTTCCAACTTAATGCGGAGAGTGAAACTCCAAATGATTTACCCTCTCCTATTTCTAAAAAACGGAGAAGGGGAACAAAAATTCCTAGGGTTCCAAAAGTTGTGCTACCAGACATTACCATTCCTGGGAATAAATGGGTTAGACCCGAGGTTGCCTCCTCCTTCTCTAGTTATCAAACTCCCGAGGCAATTGCTGAACTTAGGGAAAAATTAACCATTTCTGCTACTAGGGACGAGGATGATTTTGTATGTCTCCCCTGTTCCGAGCACGAACATGTGTTCCTCTCTGCCGGAAAAGATGAACCCCATTTTATCTATCTTTATAAGACTCTATTTTCTCAACTAGACATTAGGCTTCCCTTCACTGATTTCCAGTGTGGAGTGTTGACCTACCTGAATGTAGCTCCCACTCAACTTCATCCCAATAGTTGGGCTTCGGTCCGGGCTTTCGAGGTATTATGCGAAATCAAAATGACTCCATCAGTTAGGTGAGTGAGTGTGAGGGATCATCCCTCACATCACTTCAGTGACATTAGCTATACATGCAATGGACCCGGATCCACTAGGGACCATTACACGTGCTGCACGCTTGATTCCTCCACAACCCCTCGAACATTTATACTCGTGACTTTGACAAACAATGCTTGGAGGAGTGCTGAATGCTATCCCTGCATTATCTGTACATGATATCAAGCTAGTTGTGTCCATAAATGGCAAAATCAACAGCTCTGGATCTGTCCGACTCTTTAGTGACATCGCACGTTATGAAAGTAGCATTGGGTATTAGTTTTTTTTGCATTGTCTTGGCCAATTTGTTGTTGGATATCAGCAATAATTGCTTTGGGAATTTGAGAATGTGGCTAAGAATACAGTTATTTTTTGATCAATAAAGAATACATAGTTATAAACTTATGATATGAGTGTGTTTATAAATTGTTAGTCGTTGCAGTAAGATGAATGTGAAAGTTTGAAGTTCGCAGCTAGAAGAGGTCCTCCAACTCAAAATTTAATTATTGTTTGGTCGTATTGAATGTTCCGTGCGCTTTAAAATTATATATCCGAAAACTACGTTCGTGTCTTGTGTTCTTTCTTATTGCTTCAGTTCGATTGGGAATATTGTTTGGGATTATGTTCGCTATAAGATTAATGTGATATTCGATTCATTTGTTAATTAGAAGCTAAAACAAAGTCTGATATTTTGGATACATGGAACATATTCTAGGACGTTCATAATGTGAGAGACATATGGATACGCAACAGATTGTTCTTAAAGATATGCTTGTAGGAAGTAAATTCGTCCTAGTTCTACTCGTGGAATATGTATTGAACTTTAACCTGAAGAGAATGATGGTCAAGACACCTCCAAAATTTTGTCTTCAAGTGTTTTTATATATATCTATATATATACAAAAGGGTAAGACCAAACTAACTAACAACTCGAGGGATGCAACAACCTAAAGCATCCTTCCAAAGTGACAAAGACAACGAGGGCAAAGCCCTATCAAAAACCGTACAAGAGAACGAGGCCAAGTGGCATTGGTTAGCTAGGTAATCTGCACACTGATTGGCTATATAGATTTTTTTTTTTTTTCAATATGGTCCAAAGATGCCAATGAAGATCGGGAGAACCACTTTCCGGAAACCGAGCTCTTCGAGGACAATTCGGTGCTGCATTGTGATAGTCTCTTCACACCCAGGGGAAAATCTCAATCTGAACGTACGTATTTTTTTTATTTAATAATCACTGTAATTTAGGCATCTCTATAAATCACTGATGTTTTTTGGTTTTTAACCAAGATTCCACACATTCCAACTACAAGATCCTCCCAACAATAGCCTTCTTCAAAGATTGAATTGTTTTACTTATAATTAACGAGGATACATAAGTAATTAATTCTAGAGTGTTTCATGAATGATTAACTTCCCACGGGCATCCATGTTTGCTTAGGGAAATGCGGATTTTCTAATTACAAAAATAATTCCAAGAATTATAAGAGAATGACTATGAAAAGTAATAATAGTAACAGATTAGATAAATGTGTAATTCGAGGTTATGAAATACAAAGAATGCTTTCATTTCGTAAAAGAAGGCACTTTTCAAGGGACAAATGCTCAACGGCATCCATATACTTCTACAAAATAAAATTAGGTGACTCAACATGCATTCGTTTAGGTGATGCTGAGTCACTAGAACTTGGTATGAATTCTTTCTCAAACTCGCCCAAGTTTAACAATCATAAAGCTTAGATAAACAAAATTAATTAATTACAGCTTAAAAGTTATCAACAAGCCATGTCAGAAATTCTAAGCAACTAATACTTCAATATGAATGAATACCTTCATCCAGAATGAAAAAAGTAACTCACAACTTTTCCCGTATTCGAACTGCTTGACACAGTACATACCAATAATCTATGATTGCTCTAAATATGGCCAAACATGGCAAATAAGATTACTCATTGCAAGGAGAGCATAAATAACTCTAGTCACAAAACTCCGATGGAGATAGAATTATCCAGAGAGAACTGTAAACACACAGAAATGAATAAATAAATAAATATATAAAATAAACTAAAAGAGAAAGTTGATTAGTAGAATGCAATGAATGCTTACAATGCTCTCCCTGAGTTACCAGTTGAAAATAGCAAAGAATAAGGGAATGAAATTTTATGAAAAAATATTGCACAAGTGTAAAATTAAATATGACATAACATACCAGCTTGAACAGCTCAGTGATTGCCCTCGGGTGCTTGGGCACTGGCATTGTAATTATCATAACCTCCAGGTAATGGTGCCGAGATATTGGCTTGCTGATGATACCATAGAGGGAGCACCATTGGAGGCTGGCATTGTAATTATCATAACCTCCAGATAATGGTGCCGAGATATTGGCTTGCTGATACATTACTGATGATACCATAGAGGGAGCACCATTGGAGGCTGGTGTTGCAGTGCTTCCAGGAACTGCTGGTGGGGGAGCTAAGGTAGGGGGTCTAGGCATAGTATTTGCTTGACCTGGTACCTGGGGATCCCCGGGTGGAGGTATCATTTGCGGCATGGTTGGAGCAGAAACATATCCTGTTAACTCCAATTGAAAACCACTTACATCAGATATGCTGGAATAAAGGAACTAGTTATAATGCTTGAACATGGCTAACCAATTATCCAGAACTCTTGGCATGACATGGAAGGTTGTTGGTTTAAACAAAAAAATCAAACCAAAGAAACAGATAAAAACATATATGGACCTCTTTATCTAAGATTTTCTTGCTTATAAGAAAAAAAATAAAAAAATTTTACTAAAGAAAAGCCAAAGAAAAAGGTATCAAGTATCAACAACAATCAATCCTTTTTCTACCAAGTGAAGTTGGCTCCATGGATCAAATGACACCATAATATTCTACCATAAATCATGTCTATAAACCATTGACAATCTAAATCTTTCTTAATGATTTCGCCTATAGTTTTTCAGGACCTCCCTTTACCTCTAGCAATTGGGCTAACCTCCATCTAATCTACTCTCCTTATTGAGGCTTCTACAAGTCTTCTTCACTCTTGAGGCAAAATTTTACCATCTTTTCTACAATTGGTGCTACCCTAACTTTCCCTTTAATGCATTCATTCCTAATCCTATCTTGTCTAGTGTGTCCACTCATCTAACACAACGTTCTCATCTCTACTACATTGAGTTTATTCTCTTTTCAGTTTTACCTCCCAAAATTCAATCTCATACAACATCACGTCTTAGGGGTGTGCACAACCTAGCCCAGCCTGATCAGGTCGAGTCAGGCCCTAACTTGCAGCCTGCAACAGAAAGCAGGATGAACCAGTACCCTTTATTCTGACCTAGTACCGGGTGAGGACAGCTCCAGGTTGTCCTCAGGTTACCCAACCTGCCTACTTTGAAGCAACACACACCAGTGTCAAAGTTGTTGGAGAAAGAGAACATATAAAACAGGAAGTGCAATGAGCATCCCTAAGCATAATAAAAAGGGGGCTTTATTTCTCTATGAACTTATGGACAAGAAAAGGCACCTTGCAGTCGTTACATGGCAAATGATAAATATTTTAGTGCTTTAAATTGGTGGCCTGAAAGGATAATAGAAGTAAAAAAAAAAAAAAAAAAAACTTGTGATATTGCCAATATCCTTAACTCCTTAACCAATGGGCAGGTAACTTGCCATTAATATGAGAATGAGATTTCTAATGAAATAACAATCGCAAAGAAAAGGAAAACAAGTATTGTCATCTTTGATGCATGTATCTGTCTCTCTGTATAATGCAGTTCACGTTATAGGTGTCCAAATGAACTACATTGCCATATCAGATGGCTTGGCTTCCAATTACAGACTACTTGCCTATGATTTTAAATTTCCAGAGAAAACATAAGATAAATACACTAAAAGCAAATACCCCATGGAAGTGTTGTCATGGTAACCAACTAAACTGAAATATCCCTTTACTGGTACATCACATATAGCTTACTCTTAAGATTATTGCGGTGAAATATCAAGGTGCAATGCTTTATTAGAGAAAAATTCATTTTATAATTTTTATTCTCTCAAACTTCAACATTTTCATCTTCTTGCTTCTTTATCTAGAAAGTATATGAAGTATGAGTATTGTATTGCAAGTATGCATAACTGGACCGAAGATACCCTTTCATATGCTTTTGACAAGTAGTTATAAAAGATATGTGATCCTCATACAGAGCAAACCTCTTTAGGCCTGCATTTATTGAGGTAGGCACTAACCAGCATTTCTGTTTACTTAACTATATGTTGAGTTGTATGTTTAAAATGTATGCTGCTAAGTCCCCTTGGAGGCAGTATGAAGAGGTTAGTAATTTATGTCAACTGTATGCTGCACATGATCAGGAACCTTTAGGTTTAGGGTCGGGTTTGAGTTCAAAGAATTGACCTAGTCAAATTTTAGGGTTGGGCGAGGGGCAAGCCTAACTCGTCTAATGCACACCCCTAACAGGCCTTATAGCTATGTGATAATTTTCCCCTTAAGCTTGAGTGGTACCTTTCTATCACGGATAATACTCAAAACACTCCTCTATTTCATCTATCCCGCTTTAAGCCCTATGGTTTACATTTCCCTCTATCTTTTCGTCATTTTGTATGATTGACCCAAGACACCTAAAATGTATGACTTGTGGTATGAATATGATGTGCTCTCCAATTTTTACCTCTAAGCTAGGATTGATGTGCCTCCTGCTAAACTTATATTCCACATAATTCGTCTTACTTCTACTTAAACGAAAGCTTGTCATCCGAAGAAAGGAAGTATCATAGATTCAAAAGGAAAAATCCAACTTACAAGGGAAAAGCAGTAATAGAAACCAAAAAAATTGTAGCAAGACATCAAGATATACATAGTGCATAATCATAGTCGTTGACTCGTAAAAAATAATAAAGAGGAGTGCAAGTAGCACACTCTTTCGCATGCTCTTTCCAATACAATCTCTTACTGACTTACATATCATACACTCTTTTTTTCTTCTAAATATCAGACTTTAAAAAGTATGTAAGATGTAGTCCTATAAAGGAGATTGTGTTAAAGAGAGTGTATGCTAGACTCCTAAAACCACATGTCTACATGTAAAATGCAAAGCAAAAGCCAAAGCCAAATTTGAATGCCTCAATCTGAGCAGATGGAGGTTTTATTTAAGAGATGAAAGGAGTGGGTGATAATATATTCACCTGGTGCACCAGGAATTGGTCTAGGCAAAAGAGGTCTAATCCTCGGCATTAGTGGTTGACTTCCAGGTACTTGTGCATTTCCAGGAATAGGCAATCTTGGTGGGGGCAATACAGGGGGAAGGGTTGGCCTTTGAACCATTATTAGAAGATTATAAGCCACACCAACCTGCTGAAATGCTGTAGCTTGCCCAAGATGTTCTTTGATCCTTTGATCAATTAAACTTTGGGTCTGTTGTTCTTCAAATTGCTGGTAGTAGGACCTCACATTTGCCTGAAGGCACAAATAGATATCAAACATCATAAATATGAGAAAATTTTAGTGCATTTATTTTAAAAAGTTAGAAAATTTTAAGTACCTTGTGTTTGTAGCCTGCATTATGCTGCTTTCTTACAGATGGCTGTAATATTACACAGACAAAGTTAGCAACACATAGATGTGCCATTGTGGCTAACAAACTTACATGGAATCACCCTAAACTTGAGAATTTCGCACAAGTAGTGAAACACTTCATATTCAGTTTGCAATTTTGTATCTTATTAGTACTGGTTTGAACAATTAGAAGAGGAAAAGATTATAAGAATGAAGTCTTTCTTGCTGGCTAGGAGTGAAAACTTGTGAGGAACCGTCAGCTATTTTCATCTCTTTCTGCTTGCTAAAATTAGGGATTCTGGCTCTTGTAAAGATGCCAAAATTCTGTGACAGTGCTCTATTTTTGCTGTACTTTGGTGTACATGGTTGGGAAGCAACAATAATCTTTTCAATGACTCCTTCCTTTGGTCCCCCCACCCCCTAACCATGCAGAGGGACTGGCATGTATTGTTGCAGTGCTCTGTCTCTCAGATTTCAGTTGTTCCTGTCAGTTTTTTGTAAGGACGTCTTATCCTCTTCCTTTGTGTTTTTCTCTTCTCGACTACTAATATTTCTTTTATTATAAAAAAAAGGAGTAATCTATCTTCCAATATATTTTACTTGTACAACAAAGATTTTTGAAAAGTAACATCAAGCATCGTCATTCATCAGCATTGGCAGATATATAACAATTTGAGAGCTGCAAAATCAGGATCGAATAAATTAGATTGAACTAGAAGTGAAGTACAACGTGATTGGTGAGGAAAACAACTTACAGAATCGTGGGTCAAATAGGTATCACAGTAGTCACAGTAGTACCTGCAAATTTGAACATAAGAAATTAAATGCCATCGATTTGATGAAAGCTGAAATATGAAGGTAATGTGAGATTTTGAATAACTAAGTTACATACCGAGGCATCGTTGTTTCAATGTGAATAGGTCCTCCAAGAAAACCTAGCAATAGAGAAAAGTATCGGCACTGGGAAGTAGCAAATTAAAACCCTAAAACCCTAAAAGTGAGATAAATGATGAACATAGAATAGACTTAACCTTCAACCCAAAAAATGAAAACAAAAACGCAGCAGTTAGCTAATTATCCATTTGATCTTAAAGATTGATTTTGTTTGCTCTTTTATCATCGAAGATCGAACATGATAAAATCTGCATTCGAATGTTTCACATTTCGTTTAGAAAATTTAATTGTATTATTTGTCTTTTTAATAAATTTTTATTTTACAATAAAACTCTATATAATAAAAAAAAATTTATTGAACCATATGATACATTTCTTGGTGTTAGCTCACGTAGTATTAACCATTTAATTAATATTTATTAAGAACCATTCAGCATTACTGTACAAAACAATCATTCAACAATCATCATATAACAATAAGAGATGCTTCAACAAAAGGCTAAGACAATATTTCCTTTTCTTAATTACTCAAATAAAACGGTATTTCATTTGTTTATTTGTAGAATATAGAATTTTATAATGGCGAAGGATCAAGTTCAAATTCTTTCTTCACTTAAATATATTTACCGGTAGACAATCATCGAATTTTGGTCACATAAAATATCCTTAAGTATCTAGGGTACTGTTTAGTTCATTGAATGTTTTATCGTCAGATAAATTATATTTCCGAGAATTTTATTCTCAAAAATATTTCTTTCCCTGACTAAAAACTTGTGAATGAAGCTTTTAATTTTTTAATCACTAATTTTATTTGGAATAATTTTTTATCTCTTGTACTATTTTTCTTGGCCACTTTTTCAGTAATATTAAAATATGATTAATACCAAATGCTATTTAAAATGCCTGACCAAGATGTCATGTCATATTCACTTCTTCTATTTAGAAAAATATATGTATTAATAACTACATTATGTAATTATTTTTATGTAAACATGGCCATTTTTTTGATTCAGTGTATAAACTTAAGTTTTTCTATTATGGAATCATTGGCATCTTATAAGGTGTTATTTATTCATGTTGAGCATGATGTGTCCCTAATCACAAAATTCTTTGTTTAAGATTCGACCGCATAAAATTTATAAATAAATTAGAAGTTGAAATAATTAGTGTGCAAAAAAAAAATTTATAAAAAATAAAAAATAAAACGGCTGCGGGGCTATTAAAAGTAACAATTAAAGAATCTATAGTTAAAGGTGTTACAAGAAAATATATGAAGGTTTCACATCGACGGAATCAAATATTCAAATGTAAATTGATCTTACAATACTCACAAGATGTGATCCAAGTATCTAGTAACTTGAGCCCTTTAACCACATGTCTAGGGTTCGATTCCTGGTGATAGGAATAGAGTTGCATATGTGGATAGAGTAGTTGCCTCTTAACTGGTACTCTACATCCTCGGGGGATTATTCCTATGGCTTCCAAATGTGGGGATACCCTGGGTTCCATCCCGGACCTAAAAAAAAAAATTGATCTTACAATGCTAGGCATGTGTCTTTTGTTTGTTTGTATGTATAAAAGGCCACTTCACCGTTACTTAAAATGAAATCAATTAATCTATGGTGTGTGCAAAAGATAAATTTATTTATTATATATAAAAAAGATAAAATTATTTAGGGGAAAAAAAAAGGACGTCTGTTTGGGTATTAAAATGTAAGGTTTTTTTTACTCAAAAAATGTAAAGTTAAAAAATATCCACAAAAGAGTACGTATACAAAGTAGTAACAGTTATGTTTCTTCTAGGGATCAACTATTCAGCTGTAGACTTCACCATTAATCAGTTGAAATAAATTATAAATTAACCTTTTCCACCCTCTTTTGAAACCTTTGATCCGTCGTTGGACACTTTGATTAACATAGAGTCACATTATACATAGTAGCACAAAGCATTCTCAAGTTTTTAATTATATGTGGAAAATAGTTTCCATATTTTAGACCAATCAGATGCCAAAGTTCTTTAACTTATAAAGTCGTCACAGCCTTGGGAGTTAAATCTTAAGTTTCTTGCTTTGTTGCTTCATGCAATGCAGGTATACACCATATAAATTAATGAGACGCATTTTGAGAAAAGCACACTAATTAACGTGTTTCATCTGAAGGCTTACGTGATTCGCTTCCTTAATCACCAATTACGTGCGTTCTTTCCCAGTAGCCACCCCACGATAATCATACAGCGGTGTCACAAGCTTCTCGAATATTTCAGTGCAGAAATTGGTAAGAAAAACAAATTAATTCATTATATATGCGATAGGAATCTAGGATGCCATTTTATGTCTCTCTCTCTTTACGTGTCAAAAATTCTGTTTTTTTTTCCTTTCTAGAAGAGAAATGCTGAAGGAGGATGAATGTCGTACTATTTATATCACCATTTTTTCTCTTCAAACTTGATGATCGCATCTCTCCAAATCCAATTATTAAGGCTTTGTTGGTTTTGCAAACTTCAATTTGCAATAGCAATTTTGTAAAGATAATTCACAATCAACGTGAAAACAAGTTTCATAAAAACAAGCACACTAAGTAAATATGCAGTAGCTAGTAGGTGATTGGTTACATTCAGTTCGTCTAGATTTGTACCATATCTCATCCTACTAAATGACACAGAGAACGACTCTCTTAATAGAATAGTTGAATAATGATAATTAATGTTATTGATGATGATTCCAATTTTACAATGGTTATGTCTAAATCTCAAAGATATAAACTGAGGAAGAACAAAAAGCTTACTCTGGGAGTTGAGTAGCACAAGACCCCATTTAGGGGTTGTCATAAATTTGTTTAGCATAAGTTTTGGTTTATATAAAAAAAAAAGTTTAAACTTGAATTCAAACTTAACCATATAAATAAGTCAAATTTAGTTTGAACTTGTTTGACATTAAAATTTGTGAATAATTAAATTATAAACCAACTAAACAAGGCAAATCAGCTTCATATTTTTCAAATAGTTCAAACTCAACCTTCAAATTTGGCTTGTTTATACAAATAAATAAAACTCCAGTATCATTCTTTTTACATGCCAAGATTGAGTTATTAAATAATTTGACAATACATAAATTAAGTATACATTATCTTTATGTTGAGAGATTGCATATATCAAGGGAGGATTATAATAGTGAACTTCACATTACATATTAAATTAAAACCTTAAAGCATTAGATTCACAAGTTCATCCACTTGTTTGAATTGTACTTTTCTTCATTCATTTTTTATGTGAAATTTGTTTTCCCTCACAATTGAATTCCTAACCCCAAAAAAATAATGTTCTTCTATTGTAATAATTAGCTTCAATTAACCAACATGTGGTTGATACCTTGGGAAACCAAAAAATTAGCTTCAATTATATTTTGAGTATAACATTTCCATGTGTAGGGCAAAAGAAAAATGGAGACTTCAATGGAGCAAAGGAAAGATACCAAACAAGTTACGAGGAAGAAGGGTGGTTACAAAACCATTCCCTTCATCATAGGTGATGACCCTTTTTCTTTACATAAATTATATTACATGACCCCTTTCAATTCATTTTTCTAGTTATATGCATAGACTGAATGGTAGTGAAGTATATCTCAAATGTTCTAACCGAAGGGGTTATAATAATAAAATAAAATAAAAAAAACCAGGAAAAGACTCATACTTTAATGAAACTTATTTGAATTTTATATTCATACTCTTGATTTTATTTGGCTTAACTTTGCTTTCTCTTGACTTACTCTTGACCAAACAGAGTAATCTTTTTTAAGGATTTGAGAGAACAGAGGGTTTTAAACAAGTGCAAAGCAGAGCATCCTTTGTGAGGATATCTTCTCGAATCTATGGATGCATGATTTTGCACGATTGACTACCCAGTTATATGAAATGCACAAATACAACTATATATATATATATATATATATCAATAAATACTTAGAACTTCTAAATACATGAACATACAAATACATAAACAATAATTAATTAAATGAATGCATGAAGTTTAATTTTTCAACACTAACCTGGTTGTGATTCCTAACCTTTTTTTTTTCTTTCAGCAAATGAGACGTTTGAAAAGGTTGCAAATGTAGGGCTCCATATAAATATGATTTTGTACCTACTCCACGAGTATCATTTTGATCCTCCAACAGCAGCAATTATAATATTCCTGTGGAACGCCTTGTCCAATTTTATGCCCTTCGTTGGTGGTTTCCTTTCTGATTCTTGCCTTGGACGATTCCGCATTATTGCATGGGGATCAATCGTTGCCCTTCTTGTAAGCTAATACTTTTAAGCATATGAATGACCATATTCAAAAAGCATTGGAATCAACTCCATTACTTAGCTTATCTCTATAATTTTTTTGGTTGAACTCATCTCTATAATTGAAAACATACTAGTTAGGTAAAATAGATTTTGCCAACTTAGGTTGGTCCAAGTGATAAGGGTTTAACCCCCTTAAGCAAATGGTTAGGGGAATCCTGACTCTTCTGAATGGAAAAAAATCTGGTTGGGAGGGGTGGTCAAATTTCCCAGCAGAGATTAGTCACTATTAATGACGGTGAATATTTTCCACATATCACATGAATAAAAAAAATTCTTACATGTTATTGGTTTTTATTTTCATTATAGGGATTAATTGCCTTATGGCTTACTGCAATAATGCCACATGCAAGGCCTCCACAGTGTAAATTGTATGAAGAACCTTGTGCAACTCCAACAGGACTTCAATTCCTGTTTCTTTGCTTTTCTCTCGCTCTTATGGCTTTTGGAGCTGGTGGCGTTAGGCCATGTTGCTTAGCCTTTGGTGCTGATCAAATTAACAACCCTGAAAACCCTCAAAATGAGAGGATCATGAAGAGTTACTTCAATTGGTATTATGTTTCTGTTGGCGTTTCCATAATGATTTCAACAATATTCATAGTGTACATTCAAGTTAAAGTAGGATGGGTCGTGGGTTTTGGGATCCCTGTGGGGCTTATGACATTTTCTGCTATCATATTCTTCATGGGTTCTTCCATGTATGTCAAGGTGAAACCCAACAAGAGCTTGCTTATTGGTTTCGCTCAAGTAATTGGGGCAGCATGGAAAAACAGACACTTAGCTCTACCCCCAGAGAACTCTGACACTCGGTATTTCAAGAATGGCTCTAATCTTGTCAAACCAACAGACAAAGCAAGGTACTAATTCATATTATTCAACTACCTTCCACTAGGGTCTAGGGGTGTTTATTGGATGGATTAATTTGGAAATTGAAAAACCAAACTAATTTAAGTTGTTTCAAATAATTGAATTATTAAGGATTACAGCTTATAAACATTCGTGATATGGTTAACATTGTTTAATGAAGTTTTTGTTTCCTGTAAAGTGTGTGGGTTTTGGTTTTAGTCCCTTCATTTATTTTTTGTTGGTTTTGGTACCTGCAAGTTTAAAACTTTTGGTTTTAGTCATCGTTGTCAGTGACTCACCGTTAAGTGCTAATGTGGCTAACGGAGTACCACGCCAGCACTGTCACACCAGTTTAAATAATATTATTTAAAGCCACATAATAATAGGTACCACATAGGTAGTCTATGGGCATTGGGAGTGTTAATGTATCTAGCGGTGCAATCAAAATAATATTATTATTTAAAGCCACATTGGATTCTCTTCAACAGTGTAATGGAGCGGCCAAAATTTGTGCATAGGTACCGCATATGGTAGCCCATGGGCATTGGGAGTGTAAGTGTATCCAACGGTTCAAATAAATCAATACATGCATTCAACGGTTCACATATTTGTTAGAGACATGCCGGAGAGAACTTGGCTTCAGAGGATCTAAATTCCTTTGTTAGTCTATTAACCATACAATAAAACTTTGTTATCAATAATTAACTCATGGATAATCAGGTGTAGCTCTGGTCTAAGTCACCAAAATAATCTATTTAGGTTCTTATACTAGACTTATTATTAATGTTTATCTAATGTAAATTAATTCAATATCTGATTTTCTCTAGATTCTTGAACAAGGCATGCATAATCAAGAACAAGGAGAAAGATTTGGACTCTAATGGGATGCCCATTGAACCATGGAGTTTGTGTACAGTCAGACAAGTAGAAGAGCTGAAAGCATTCATAAGGGTCCTTCCCATTTGGTCTACTACAATCATACTTGCCACTATCATCAACCAACACTCATTTCCAGTGATCCAAGCTAGCACAATGGACAGGCATGTGTTCAACATGGAGATACCAGCAACCAGCTTCAGTGCCTTTGTATTCCTCAGTATGATTATATGGGTTGGTATTTATGATCGCATTCTAGTTCCCATGTTAGCAAAGTACACCAAAAAAGGAGGACTCACCCTTAAGCAAAGAATAGGAATTGGGCTATTACTCTCATGTTTGTCCACTGTAGTAGCAGTTTTAGTAGAGAAAAGGAGAAGAAATGAAGCAATAAGAGAAGGGCTTATAAACAATCCCAAAGGAGTGGTTAACATGTCTGCTATGTGGCTTTTGCCCCAATACTGCTTAACTGGTTTAGCTGAAGGTTTTGCTTGCATTGGACAAATAGAGTTCTACTACACACAATTTCCTAGAACCATGTCTAGCATTGCTGTTGGACTTTTTTACCTTGCCTTTGGGACAGGGAATTTATTGGCTAGCCTCATAGTCAAGACTGTGAGAGATGGGACAATGAGAGGAGGAAAAGTCAGTTGGCTGGCATCAAATCTAAACCAAGGGCACTATGATTACTACTATACACTCCTTTGCATTCTAAGTTTGGTTAATTTGTTCTACTTCTTCATATGTAGTTGGGCTTATGGGAGTATGGAAGATAATAAAACTTGGGATGAAGAGGTTGACCCAAAATCAGAACCTCAGAAAGAGACCACAAAAGATGAGGAAGAAAAGAACCCATGAATTCCTTTCCTTCCAATACTCACAAACCACAATTTTAAAATAAATAATGTGTGAAGTCCCTATAAATATGGGTTGCTTTGATTTTAGTCTCTGGAGTTCCTTTTTTTTTATTTTATAATTTGGTTCTTGTATGTTTTAAAATTTTAGAAATAGTAATTGTTTTAGCTGATCACCGTTAAGTGATGACATGACTAACGGTATATCACATCATCCACACCATATGTATAATTATTTAAAATCCTAAAAATTAAAAATTATTTAATTATTTAATAATTAATATTATTAATATTTTAATTCCACATGGATTAATCATGGGTTCTTTTCTTCCTGCTGTGGAACATTTGATCCGTCGTGTAGACTAACCCTTCCACGTTTCCACTGAGTCGTCAAAGCCTTGGGACTTGGGAACTGTTAACACTTTAGTTCAGAAACTGTTAAATCTTGTTTTAGTGCTTTAATCATGCAGCTACACACCGTTAATACTTAATAACACGAGCATTTTGATCCTTTGAGAAACGAGAAAAACACATCAACATTCAACAGCAAGAAACGCATTTTCCACACCTTAGCAGTTATAAGGGAATTCACGTAGCTAGTGTGTGCTTTTTCTGAAGGCTCTTACATTGTTCCCCCTTTCGAAAAATTAATTAATTATGTGTTCTTTTGAAGTAGCCAGCCCACAATCATCAAACTGTGCGAGGCATGTGACGAGCTTCTCTAAGATTAATTTCAGTGCAGAAATTGGTAAAGATAAACAAATACTAATATGCGTGATTATCTATGATATGATGCCATTTTGTGTCTCTTTAGGAGAAGTTAGATTCTTCTAGAAATACCTATATTTAACATGACAAGAAATGGACAATATATATGTCCATAAATATTCAAGTTGAATTAGTTTCTTTTTCCTTAAGGAAAAGGGATTGTTTGCAACAAAGAAAAGAAGTACTTGTTTCTTTCAATATTTTCTGCCTTATAATTTATGGGAGAGCAGTGGATACAGCCTTTCTGCTGCGGCAATAAATTAGATAGTAACAAGGGCAACCGCCAACAACACCGAGCCGTGCCAAACTGAGAGATTCTGTGAAGAAAACAAGAGCTTGTGGTCCGCACATATGTGGTGTTTAAAACAAAGCTCTTCTACTGTATAGTAGTATTAATTAGCTTAAATTATATTTTGTCTATAACCTTTCCATGCTTACAGCAGAAGAAGAATGGAGATTTCTATGGAGCAAACCACCCAGCATGTTACAAGGAAGAAGGGTGGTTACAGAACCATGCCTTTTATCATAGGTATGGTGACCCTTTTCAGGAAACTTTACTACTTATGCAAATATTGTATTAAAAATCATTGGTTTTATTTTGGTTTAATATTGTGTTGTACTAAAGTATTTATCAGATGTTCTAACCAGGTTGTGACTTATGATTTCCATCATTTTTTTCAGCAAACGAGACTTTTGAAAAGGTTGCAAATGTAGGGCTCCACATAAATATGATTTTGTACCTACTTAATGATTATCATCTTGACCCTTCAACAGCAGCTATCGTAATATTCCTGTGGAACGCCTTGTCCAATTTTATGCCCATGTTTGGTGCTTTCCTTTCTGATTCTTGCCTTGGAAGATTTCGTGTTATTGCATGGGGAACAGTCGTCGACCTTCTTGTAAGCTAATACTATACTCCTCAATATCAAGACATATATATAGCAAGAAAAATTCTTAGGTGGTCCGAAATTTCTTACTCTATATGTATTAAAGTGAGAGACACATATATTTTAATACTATATTTTAGGTACCATCCACCAAAGTGGTGTAGTGGTGCACCACCCAAGTGGCACAATCTGATCCATTTATTTTGCCATCTAATTAATTGACTTTTCAACTCATGTTCCAACCCCCATTTTTTGACATTTTGACCAACTTAAGTGGCAAATCATTTTGCCACTTGGGTGGTGCACCACTTAAGTTGGTCAAAATGTCAAAAGATTGGGGTTGAAACATGAGTTGAAAAGTCAATTACCCAGATGACAAAATAAATGGACTAGATTGTACCACTTAGGTGGTGCACCACTATACCACTTGGGTGAGTGATACCTCATAGCGTTCACCCTATATTTTAACATTGATTATAGATTCTAAAAGCAACAAAAAATTTAGGTGGTTACCAAGACATACATAAGAATAATAGCTATTATATTCGTTAATGGTATGGAGCAAGAATTTTCTTTTGCTTCTAATTCAAAACATACTAATTGAGTAAAATAGATTTTCAAAACATGAATTTCTTACATGTTATTGGTTTTATCTTCATTACAGGGATTAGTTGTGTTGTGGCTTACTGCAATCATAGGGAATGCAAGGCCTCCTCAGTGTAAATTGCATGAACCTTGTGCAAGTCCATCAGGACCTCAAATCCTGTTTCTTTGCTTTTCACTTGCTCTCATGGCTATAGGAGCTGGTGGCATTAGGCCATGTTCCTTAGCCTTTGGTGCTGATCAAATTAACAACCCTGAAAACCCACAAAATGAGAGGATCATGAAGAGTTTCTTCAATTGGTATTATGTTTCAGTTGGCCTTTCCATAATGGTTTCAGCATTATTCATAGTATACATTCAAGTTAAAGTAGGATGGGTTGTGGGTTTTGGGATCCCTGTGGGGCTTATGTTATTTTCTGCTATCATGTTCTTCTTGGGTTCTTTCATGTATGTCAAAGCGAAACCAAATAAGAACTTGCTCACTGGCATTGCTCAAGTAATTGTGGCAGCATGGAGAAACAGACACTTAGCACTGCCTCCAAAGAATTCTGACTCTTGGTATTTCCGCAATGGCTCTAACCTTGTTGAACCAACAGACAAAGCAAGGTACTAATTTGTCATATTCAACTACTTTCAAGATGCTTTCTTTTTTGAATGGTCAAAGTTTATTGTTTTTTCTGTTAGAAAAAAATAAGGGTCCAAATTCTTCTCAAAAAAAATAGTGACCCATTTGTTTTCTGATAAATTACAACTTATCCACAAAAATCTCCAATAGTCAAATGTCTGTTAAATAGTCGTTGATAGGAACTAAAATTTATCTTAAAAAAAACTATTTTGATTGGTATGAGACTTTTGACAATAAGTTTAATTTTTCATTTTTCATTTTTCATCAAACAAATGTGTCTCTTTCCATATGTTTTTATGGGAACAATTTAGGCATTCACAAAAAAAAAAAAAAAGATTTTTATTCGTATCTCAAAATTGACAATGAGTTAAGATTGCAAAATGGTTCGAATTTTAGAATTAAAACTTTTGAGGGGATTTTATCTAACCATCACCTCAATATGAAATTGTGAAGCAAATGGTGAAATACTTCTATTATTAAACTTTCTAATTTGAATGTATATTAATTAATTCAATATTTGATTCTCCCCAGGTTCTTGAACAAGGCTTGCTTAATCAAGAGCAGAGACAAAGATTTGGATTCTTATGGGATGCCCATTGACCCATGGAGTCTGTGTACAGTAAGACAAGTAGAAGAGTTGAAAGCAATAATCAAAGTCCTTCCTATTTGGTCCACTGGCATCATACTTGCTATGACCATTAGCCAACAATCATTTTCAGTGGTCCAAGCAGGCACCATGGACAGGCATGTCTTCAATTTGGAGTTACCAGCAACAAGCTTCACTGTCTTCATAATGCTCACTATGACTATATGGATAGCTATTTATGATCGCATTATAGTTCCCTTGTTATTAAAGTACACCAAAAAAACAGGATTCACCCTTAAGCAAAGAATGGGAATTGGACTAGTAATATCATGTTTGGTGACTTCAGTAGCAGCTGAGGTAGAGAAGAGGAGAAGAAATTTAGCAATAAGGGAAGGGTTTATAAACAATCCCAAAGGGGTGGTGAACATGTCTGCTATGTGGCTGGTGCCACAGTACTGCCTAGCTGGTTTAGCTGAGGCTTTCAATGCCATTGGACAAATAGAGTTCTATTACTCTCAGTTTCCTAAAGCCATGTCAAGCATTGCTGTTGGACTTTTTTACTTTGGCTTTGGGATGGGGAACTTGGTGGCTAGCCTCATTGTCAAGATTGTGAAAGATAGGACAAAGGGAGGTGGAAAAGTCAGTTGGCTATCATCAAATGTCAACCAAGGGCACTATGATTACTACTATGCCCTCCTTTGCATTCTAAGTTTGGTTAATTTGTTCTACTTCTTCGTATGTAGTTGGGCTTATGGGAGTATTGAAGATATAAAAACTTGGGATGAAGAGGGTGACACAAAATTAGAACTAGAGAAAGAGATGGCAAAAGATGAGGAAGAAAAGAACCCATGAAACAAGGAGAGGTTCTTAGATGTTTTTCTGCTTGCTCTGTAGCATTCATTGCCTACTACTTCAACTATAACATTAATGTTGTTTTAGTTTTCGGAATTTCTCTTCAATTTGAACTTGTCTTTGGCTAATGATGTTAGGCAATTTTTGTGTAGATGTAATATATAAATTTAAAGATTATGTGCAACTAAATCATAAAATCATATAATTAAAAATCTAAAAATAAGATAAATAAATAATATTAATGTAAATATATTATTATGTTATTAAGTAAAAACTATTATTTCTTTTTTGGAGTATATATCTCCTCAGTTGATAGGTGAGAGATCGGATATCCTCAAGCTCCCGAGCGGGAACCTATCCCAATATTATTTTTTCATACACATAAATTTGGAATCTAACTCAGAATTAAATGCTTAAAGGCTTGTTTGTAAGTTTTAGAGGGGAAGAGAGGGGAAGACTTTGGGAGGAGGAAGGGGCAAAAGGATGAGGGAAGGGAAGGATACTCCCCCACATTGCATGGCGTTATTTTTTAACAAAGAGAATCAAAATCCTCCAATTTGGGGAACTAAAAAATGAACTAGAGGAGGATTTTGGAGGGCTAGATCTCATCCCTCATCCCTTTCCCCCTTCTTTTTCCCAAAGCCTTCCCCTTCCTTCTCTTCCCAAACTCATAAATAAGCCCTAAGATTATATTTGTGAGTTGTTTTTTGGAGGGAAAGAAAATGAGAAGTTAACTTTTCTCCCCCTCTTTATTGTGAGTTCTATTAATTGGAAGGAAATGTTTTGGGATATTTTAATTAATCCCCCGTTCTCTTCCTCAACCCACTTTTTTTCATTTCACTCCCAAACAAGGGGAGGGATATACTCTCCTTCTCTCCCCCCCCCCCCCCCCCTCCCCCTCCCTCCCTTCTGATCCCTCTCTTTCCTTCCCCTCCAAACTCGCAAACAGGGCCTAAGGGACTCAAATCCTTTTCACTCAGACTAACACACATTAGTCTTTTCTAGTGGGCCTACACAGATCTTTTGCTAAGGACCGAACTGGTAATGATTTAGGTGGTGAGATGTTGTCTTGTATAGGATTGGGCCTCACCAAACTTATTAGGAACAAGTTTAGGGTGGATTCTAGCATGAAGTAGGGTGTTTATGGGTATACCAGTGAAGGCACCAATTTTACATATGAAAACCCATTTGTACCCTTATCCTATCCTACCCCATTTGTCTTCTTCTTCCCATCCCATCCCACCACCACCGCCACCGCCACCACCCAACCACCCCCACAATCAGCAACCATCCACCGACTGCCACCCCCACCGATTACCACCCCCATCTCTTCCCAAATCAGTCTTCTTCCTCTCTCTCAACACACAACCCATAGTAGCAACCCTTAACCACCAACGACCACCGTCCGACAGTCACTACGCCGCCACCGCGCGCGACGCCACCTCGCTCATCTCAGATATCATGACGCCATCGTCTTACCACTGGTCTCGCGACACCATCAGTCACGCACCGCCGCCGTCAGTCACAGATCAGATCTGGATTCCCCTCTGCTAGTGCCGGCATCCTGAGGCAGCACCGGATCTGTCGTCACTGGGCCTGCACGTCACAGATCCCTCCGCCGCTACACCTGTCATCATCGTCTTCGCCGCTGCACCTATCGTCATCGTCACCGCCATGAGCTCTTCTCATGGTCGATTTCATGCGAGCCCCTCGTTATTTATTTATTTTTTTGGTTTTTGAATCTTAATAAATCTTTCTTCAATTTTTGTATTATTCTCGATTTCTTTTAGTTAGTTGGCATCAAATTTCATGGGTTTTTTTTCTTCTGGAATTTTGATTTAGCTTGAACTATGTCAGATGAAACCGTGAACAGTGGTAGGAATGTGGGATGGGGTTGGGAAGATGAAAGGGTGAAGGGCAAAAAGGTCTTTTTCTTATTATTTTTTTCATTTCAATTTTTTTAGATTAAAAATCTGGACCATCCATTATTTAATTATTATATCCAATGGTTAAAAATTATCCCTGATGAAATTTTTTTGAGGTATACTGATATACCCATAAACATCCTATTTCATGTTAGAGTCCACCCAAGTTTAGAGCATCTTTATCGGTGCTCATTCAAGGGTGCTTAAAATGTTAAGCACCGAATCTTACATTTTTTTGGCGATGCACCAGGTGCTTAAGTAGCACCTCAAAGTACTTGTGCTTTTCCCCTCATTTTTGCCTTTTTTTTTCAATTAAAACATATAAAATGTAAGGATGTAGGTTATTGGTGTGGTCCATTTAAGAACCTTTTAGAAGTTACTGGGTTGGAGAGATGAGGTGCTTAAGTTATAAAAAAATAAAAATAAAAATAGGTGATATATAATGGTGTGACCTATTTAAGAATTCCAAAATAGGGTGTTGGGATATGGAAGCTCTTAAAGGATGGATCAAGTAGAAGCTACGGAAAGTTAAACTTACTTTTTTTCTCTCCTACGTGAGATGACCGTGGTTTTTTCTCTCCGATCTCTGTGAGAAGTAAACCCTAGTTTTCCTTCTTCTTTTTTGAGTCTTTTCTTTCACTGTCTTGGAGAACGGTGGCTGTGGAGGGATGGCAGGTTTGGAGAATCTGAGTTTGAGTGATGATGAAGATGTAGTTCTGACTTTCAAAGGACAAAAAAATATAGAGAGAAGGGCTGATCTGGGGTTATGTTTAGTAGGGAGGTTCCTGACCCATAAACCGCTGCGTGTGTTCATGGTGAAGGAGCGCATGGCAACGATATGGGAACCAGGTAAAACAGTATCGATCAAAGAGTTGGAGAAGGGCTTATTTCTATTCCAGTTCTACCATAAGTTGGATATGTAGAAAGTTCTTAATGAAGGGCCATGACATTTTGATGGACATCTGCTGATTCTTAGTAGGCTTGGAGGGGAGGACATGCCTACTCAGGTTCCTTTATTCCATGTGATGTTCTGGATCCAAGTCCATGATTTACCGATTGGTTTCATGAATGTTGAAGTAGGGAGAGGACAAGGCAACTACATTAGTGAATTTGTTGAGTATGACCCTAAGAATAACTCTAGCTTCTAGAGATTGTTCATGAGAATTCGAGTGCTTATTGATGTTAGGAAGCCACTGAAGAGGGGAAAGAAAATCAGGCAAGAAGGAGGAGAAATAAAAATTGTTCGTTTTAAGTACGAGAAGCTGACAATTTTCTGCTATCTATGTGGTTTCCTAGGGCACACTGATTCGTCCTGTGAAAAACGGTTCTTAATGGAGGAAGATGGTGGAGCAAGGGGGTGGGGACCGGAGCTGAAGGTAGAGAGGAAAAGGCATGGGGAAAGTAGCGGTTGCCGGTGGTTGAAGCAGGAGGAGGAGGAAGAGCCGCAGCCAGAAAATCCACCATTCAATGCCAATCATGATAGCCGGGATTTTCAGGAGGGGATGGCGGAAGTAAACATCAATCAAATTCAAACGATGATCCCAGTTTTAATGCAAGCCGTTACGTGCATGGAATAGTACAAAGCAATCTTTGTAACCGTACAAATATGGAGGGGTCATCACGGGTTGTTAAGGAGGGTGCGAATTTTATGGGATTGCATTCTTCTCTCACTTTAAATCAATTATTGGCAGTTAAGGATCATAATAACAGGCTGTCAAATATGCTTGGAAATTATGATTCTGATATGGAGATGGATGAATTCGGAGAGAGAAAAAGGAAGAGGGAGGCAATTCAAATCTCTGAAGTTAATGAGAAGGAGGTGGAGGAAGTAGTGGGGGGTGTGAATAATAACACTATTGAGACAAACAATCATTTTTTATCGGTAGGTCCTGGTCCCCAGACCTACCGGGAATTATGACGATCCTAAGCTGGAACTGTCGAGGCCTGGGTCACCTGCGCGCAGTTCCAACTCTGAAGAACCTAATCCAGACTCATAGACCGGGAGCTATTTTTCTTTTTGAAACTCTTGTGCATGCTACAAAAATCGAGGAAGTTAGGAGGGGGTTTGGTTTTGACAATTGTTTTGCAGTGGATAGGGAAGGGCGTGGAGGTGGAGTGGCTATTTTCTGGAAAAACACGTTCAAATGTGAAATAACAAATTATTCTTTGCATCATATCAATGTTGAGGTGCATGATGATCTGAAGGGGAGGTGGAGGTTGACTGGATATTATGGCTTTGCAAATAGGGCTCGTAGGAGGGAGTCTTGGGCACTTCTTCGCCAACTGGCTAGATCTTCTCAGCTTCCTTGGTGTATTTTAGGAGATTTCAATGACCTTCTTTCACCAAAAGATAAAAGAGGTGGATGTGATCATCCTTATTATCTCATGAAGGGTTTTGGAGATGTTGTTCATGATGCGGGGTTGATTGATATAGCTCTAGAGGGATATCAATTTACCTGGAGATTTGCCTTGGGAACGGAAAGAGCAATAGAGCAAAGACTTGATCGCGCTATGGCAAACAGGGAGTGGCTTGTTTTGTTTCCTCAGGTCAGACTTCTGAATCTTGTGGCTCCGCGGTCAGATCATTCCGCTATTCTTATGGAGGGTGCTAGAAGATTCAGGTTTGAGAACATATGGTTGCGTGAACCTGATATTTTGGATGTTGTTCAGGATGGGTGGGAAAGAGGTCAAGCTGGCGATATGGTTAATAGACTCTCTCATTGCGCAAACAGGTTGAGTAGATGGAGCCGTAAGTTCAAAGCCCGTTTTAAGATGGACATAGATGCATGTCGAAAACAGCTAGAAGTGTTACGTGAAAGACGAGATGAGGAGGGGGTTGCTCATTACAATAATGTGAAGGAGAAAATGGCAAATTTGATAGCTTAAGAGGAGATCTTTTGGCGACAACGAGCAAAAGTCTTCTGGCTCAAGGAGGGAGATTTGAACACGAGGTTCTTCCACGCATCAGCCACATGTAGATCAAAGGTAAACAAGATTACAAAGATTAAACTGAATGAAAATGTGTTTACTAGTGATCCTATACAAATTAAGCAAGCTGCCCATGATTATTTTTATGATCTATTCACGCATCGGTTGGGTGTCTATGAACCAGTTTTGGTTAACCTGCAACCTTGTGTGACTAGTGATGATAATCACATGCTAACCAGACCTTTTGAGCAGGATGAATTTCGTATGGCTTTACAGCAGATGGATGGGGATAAAGCCCCGGGTCCAGATGGTTTCAATCCGGCTTTTTATAAAAAGTGTTGGGATGTTTACGGTGATGAAATTTTATCAGCTTGCTGTGAGCGGCTCCATAGTGGTCTATTCCCTCCAACTATAAATGATACAAATATAGCTCTAATTCCCAAGATTGATAGCCCGGATACTATGAAGGATTGGAGACCTATTTCTCTCTGTAATATGATCTACAAAATTGTTTCTAAGGTGCTTGCTAACAGACTGAAGTTGGTTCTCCACAAATGCATCTCTCTTGTTCAGTCCGCTTTTGTTCCTGGCAGGTCTATTTTGGACAATGCAATGATAGCTACCAAAATTATCCATTTTCTGAAGAGCAAGACAAAAGGCAAAAAAGGTTATGTTGCCCTCAAAATTGATATGAGCAAGGCTTATGACAAAGTTGATTGGGGCTATCTCAAAGCGATTATGATTCGTTTGGGCTTTAATGACAGGTGGGTTAATTGGATCATGCAATGTGTGGAATCAGTCAGGTATTCAGTTTTGGTAAATAGAGAGCCTGTGGGACCAATTTCTCCAGGTAGAGGCATGAGACAAGGGGATCCCCTATCGTCATATCTTTTTATTTTGTGTGCAGAAGGCTTGACAGCTCTCATTAACCATGCAGAGAGGGTAGGTGACCTCCATGGAATTCAAATTTGTAGAGGAGCCCCTACTATTTCTCATTTGCTATTTGCGCATGACTGTTTTTTCTTTTTTAGAGCTAATGAGAGGGAAGCGAATATCATGAAGACTATCCTTACTGTTAATGAAAATGCCTCAGGTCAACAAATTAATTTTCAGAAGTCGGAGATCTATTTTGGTAGAAATGTAAGTGATGATTCCAAAAATAGCATTGCTTCTCTTTTGGGTGTTCAAATTTGTTTGGGAACAGGAAAATATCTCGATCTCCCATCTATGATTAGCAGAAACAAAAAGGATTTATTTAAATTTATAAAAGATCGGATTTGGCGAAAAATCAACTCTTGGGGAGGAAGGTCTTTATCACAGGCAGGGAAGGAGGTCATGATCAAAGCCGTTTTGCAAGCTATCTCAACTTATTTCATGAGCATATTCCTTATTCCTACTACCTTGGGTTGTAACACCCCGTTTTTCGTAAAATGTTTTTATAAAGCTAGTTTTATTATTTTAAAAATGTTGGTTAAAGGCTAAGTGGGATTTTAGCCTAAAAGTCCCTTTCTGGTACATGAGCACGCTCGTGCTCATCAGCCAGCAAGCTCGTGCTTAAAGTCAGAAGCGTGTCTCTGATTTTAAGTTGAGCACGACCGTGCTCAATAGTGAGCACGCCCGTGCTCAATGCGTGGACCGCGTCTCGCTGACGCTAAGTGGAGCACGACCGTGCTCAATGCTAAGCACGACCGTGCTCAATGCTAAGCACGACCGTGCTCAATGCTAAGCACGACCGTGCTCAGGTCCAGACGATATAAACGTTGCAGAGGCTGAGGGTTTGACGTGAAACCCTACTTTCTTGGTGCAGCTGCGGCCAGAACACTCTCTTGTTCTATTTCTCCTTCTTTCATCGCCGTAGTGGAGTTCTGAGAGCCGTTTGGGAGATTAGCTTGATCTGCTTCAGTGTTAATAGGTAATGGTCTCGTTCCTTTTAGTTTTCTTTCGTGTTTATGAGATTGGAAACTAACCGGTTGTATTCTTAATTGACCAAGGTTTATCGCCGGAGTGAGCCACTTTGGGAACGGTACCAGTTTGCTATTAGGAGCAGTGTTAGAGCTACCTTCAATCCAGGTATGGGAAGGAGTGGGATTGTATTCATTAGGCAGTGGGTAGTGTAAGGTAACGGGGTTCCATGACCCCGATTGTTGTATGATTTTAAGTGTAAATGATTAACTGTTGTGATAATATGTTTGATGTGAATTGGAGTCTTACATGTTATGTTCATAATACGTTTATGTTATGCGGTTTGATTGATATGAGCATGATATTGAATGATTGATTGATATTGTGATGTTACTGTTTTGGAATTCAAAGTTAAGATATAAATTGATAAAATAGGATTAAAATTGTGATGAGTTAATGGCTGGAAGATCCTAAATATTTGATTAAGACTCGGTTACTGTTCCTGCCCAGAACAGCACTGTCGCTCGATGAGCACGACCGTGCTGAACAGGGAGCACGACCGTGCTCCCATTTAAATTTTGGAAAATTGCCACGCTGTTCAGCACGGCCATGCAGGTCAAATAGCACGACCGTGCTGCTGAGCACGACCGTGCTGAGTGTGAAGCACGACCGTGCTGAGTGTGAAGCACGACCGTGCTGAGTGTGAAGCACGACCGTGCTTCACTTAAAAGGGCAGCACGCCCTCACGTGTCCAAGCACGACCGTGCTGACCCCTCCTGGACAGTGATACAATTAAAGGATTTAAGGGGTTTTAAACCCCATTCCCCTATGATGATAAGTTGAGATAAACAATCAAAGATAAAGATTAGACAACCTGGTTATTAATTATATAAGATAAGTAAGATAACAAGGTGTTAAGTCGGTATCCATTGGGTTACCGCATGTTGCTAAATTAAGTCTTGGGTGCTTATTGACCCAAGCAAGTTGAGTTGAACCTTGGTGCTTATTGGCCAAGGGAGCCTTGACCCCAGGGTTTGGGTATAAGGTTACGTTAAATGTTGATGTTGAAGTCTTGGGAGCTTCATGGCCCAAGCAAGGAGGTGGTTGAGATTGTTTGTTGTTGTGCCATTTGCATAGAGCATTGGAGTTGTTGATGGGGGAGGTTCGACAAAGGGGAGATCGCCCGAGAGTACGGTGATCTGGCCATCCATGGTAGGTCACCCAAGGTTTGGTGACCGAGGCCCCCCGTGATGAGGCATCCACGGTTTGATGCGTTGGCTATCCATGGGGTTCACCCAAGGTTTGGTGAACTGCCGATGTTGGTGCTTTTATGGCCAATACGGATATGTAACTCCAAAGTCGTTCATCCTGAGTTAGTTTGGATCCACATGCATAGTTGGAGTAGCGGAGTAGTTGATGCATTGCATAGCATAGCATACTTGGTTGTTATGATACTGTTGGATGTTGATGTATGCTTATGTGTATGTTTACCTTGCGTACTATTCCTCTACTGTTCATATGATTACATGAATCTTACTCCCTGTATTGTTTGTGTTTGGCCTGATCGGCATTTGCAGAGGATGACGAGCAGCCCGGAGAGGAGTGACTCTGAGGAGCCGCCACTCATAGTTAGGGCCTGTTTATGTTTAGTTGTTTCTTTTTGTATTCCAAGGATGTTATTTTCCGGAACGGTTATACCAGCTTTGAGTTGTGACATCGAGGTTGGGTAGTTATTTGTTTATGTTTTTATTTGATTAAACTTATTTTTATTTTCCGTGTTGTAACTGGTTCATGTGGGACTTTTCTACCCATGGACAATTGTTTAAACTTATTCAATAATTGCATGTTTTCATTTAAATTATTTTTATTAATTGCCTTATAACATGCTGGGTAGAAGGGTGTCACATGGGCGATGAGATCCAAAGGATAATGAATTCCTTTTGGTGGGGGAGTGGGGGTGAGAGGAACAAGGGCATAAGATGGATGTCTTGGGACAAACTTTCGATGTCCAAAGGTGATGGAGGTATGGGTTTTAAAAATCTGCATGTTTTTAACATAGCTCTTTTGGGTAAACAGGGTTGGAGGTTCATGAACCAACCAGAATCCATAGTTGCAAAATTATTTAAAGCGAAGTATTACCCAGAATGTGATTTCCTGGAGGCTAGGAGAGGTAGTAATCTGAGTTTTGTGTGGAGGAGTATACATGAAGCCAGCAGGGTGTTGAAAGAAGGCCTTCGTTGGAGTATAGGGGATGGGTCATGTATCAAAGTATTTCATGATACCTGGACATCTTCTTTTCAAAAGGTTACCCCAGTAGATCATGCTTTCTACAATGCTGATTTGCGGGTCCAGCACCTCATGCAACAAAGTAAAAAAACTTGGAACGTTGAAGTTGTGAGAGCTTGGTGTGATCATGAGACGGCAGAGTCAGTTTTAAACACGTCCCTGCATGAAGAAGTGAGGGTGGATACTAGAGTTTGGTGGCCTGATCCGAAGGGTTGTTATACAGTAAGATCAGCGTATAGTATGTGTATGGAGAGACTGCTGGACACATCACATTTGAAAGAGGAAGGTATGTGGAACTTGATTTGGAACATGACAATCCCTCCCAAGGTAAAGAACTTCCTTTGGAGGGCATGTCGTGGATGTATTCCTACTAGAGTAAATATGCAAAACTGTGGCATTAATGTTCCCATCAGTTGTCCATGGTGTAACTCGGATGTGGTCATGTGGAGACATCTTCTCATATTCTTCTATCATGCCCCAAAGGTGAGAGTTGTTGGCGTAAACTAAACCTTTGGCGTGTGGTTGATTCTCAGCTGCAAGTGGAAGGTACATTCAAAGCTATATTCTTTAATGTTTCCCAACATCTTTCAACTAAGGACAGAGCTACTTGGGGTATGATTTTATGGAGCTTATGGCGTAGCAGAAATAAGAAGATCTGGGAAGGGGATGCCATTATTCAGCGTGGTAAGCTTGTGCTAGAGGAATGGACTAATGCAAGGATGGACACCAATGGGGCGCAAAGTCAACAATATGTTGTGCAGCTCACCAAGTGGTCTAAGCCAACACCTGGAACAGTAAAATGCAACATTGATGCTTCTTTCTCTAAGGAGCAAAATAAAGTAGGTGTTGGTTTGTGTCTTAGGGATGAGTTTGGCCTCTTCATGGGAGCTAAAACCATGTGATTTCAACCTCTAGTTGATGTAAAACTTGGAGAAGCTTATGGTTTAAAAGCTGCTATTCTTTGGATGAGGGAGCTTAGTCTCAAGGATGTGGTCTTTGAGCTGGATGCAAAACTTGTGGTGGATGCTGTGAGGAACTCTTCCACTGATGTCACAGAATTTGGATCTATTGTGCTTGATTGTAGATCTTTGCTACTTTCTTTTTTTGAAAACTCTGGGGTGGAGTATGTTAAGAGGCAAGCTAATATGATGGCTCACAATCTTGCTAGGGTGACCATATATAATGCTAGTGCTCATCTTTATTTTGATATGCCTACTTGTATTGAAGCTGCTATTTTTAATGATATGAATTAGATTTTTACAGTTAAAAAAAAAAAAAAGTAGAAGCTACGGAGCAAACAGATAACATTATGTTTTTTTTTTTTTTTTATATATAAATAAAATAAATTGGACATTAATTTAAAATGATTAAAGTTTTTTTTTTGTGCACAAAAAAATTGATTAAAGATAGGAGAAAAAGAAAAGTGAAGAATAGTAGTACTATGGTATAGAGGGGTTAAAGGCAAGGGGGCTGGAAGAGAGGCAGAGAGCTCGCTAAGGCAGCAATCACCATGGAGAGGGACCCTCCGTCCAAGAGCTGGAGCATCCATACCCGATCCGAGATCATCGCCAAGTACCAGGTCCTCGAACGGGTCGGGTCAGGTGCTTACGCCGACGTCTACCGTGGCCGTCGTCTCTCCGACGACCTCACCGTCGCACTCAAGGAAATCCACGACTACCAATCTGCCTTCCGAGAAATCGATGCATTGCAGATCCTTCAGGGTTCTCCAAACGTCATCGTTTTGCACGAGTACTTCTGGCGCGAAGACGAGGACGCCGTGCTCGTCCTCGAGTACCTCAGGACGGACTTGGCCACGGTCGTCGCTGAAGCTGCCAAGGAAGGTGGTGGAGGCCTCTCCGCCGGGGAGATCAAGCGGTGGATGATCCAGATTATGTGTGGGGTGGACGCTTGTCACCGGAACATGATCGTGCATCGAGATTTGAAGCCTGGTAATCTCTTGATTTCCGATCATGGCCTCCTCAAGTTGGCAGATTTTGGACAGGTAGGTAAAACGTATAATTGGGCGTTTTTGTTTTTATTTTCAGTTAATATGCCTTTATTTTATAAAAAAAGAAAATATTTTTATTTGGTTTAATTATTCACTTGGTCTCTCTTCTATTTGATAATTTTTGAACTAAAAACATTTCTAATTGGATTGCTGAATTTATAAAAAGATTTAATTGGGTCCCTAAACGAAAAATCAATTTGGTCAGGTAGGATTTCGTGTAGAGGTCATTAAGTTTGCTGATTTGGAACTTGGAATGTTTTCCCCCAAATTAGTATTAGGGCTGCAGGAGACCATAATGTTGAAAAGACCAAAACGTGACTTGCGGATGCTTGTCTCCCACAACTTCTTCCCTCCCCAAACTCTTTTTCACGTTGCATACCCCTCCCTCGTATAGTGAATGAGTTGCATACCCTTCCCCCAAATAGTGAACGAGGGTGGAATGTTATATGGACAATGACATGCTATAGGTAGCTGATATGGGTGTTCAGTTTAGATAGAATCAATAATATTCCATCCAATAGATTTTTTACTTTAGGGATTCAATTGAAAATTTATATAAGTTTAAATATTCAATTAAAAACTTTTTTTTAGTTCAGGGATCTACTTGAAAATTTTCAAATAGTTCGAGGACTAACTGAATAATTATACCTTTTTATTTTAATTTTTGTTTACAAAGTTCTACGAATAAATGATGAAAATAAAAAAAAAGATAAAATAAAAAAATAGAAATGATTTAATTGGTACATCTTGTTACTGATATTTATATTGTCAATTAATAAAAAATTGATATATTATTAAAAATATTTGACTCCCAGTAAAAACAAAATTTATGGTATATACCCATATCATGTTTTTTTTTTATTTTTATTGCTTGACAGACTTTTTTTATGTATGGGAATGAAATGCTCCATTTACTATTTTCTCAGGCAAGGATACTTATGGAGCCTGGATTTGATGCTTCGGAGGACAACCCACAACCATATGAACATGATACATCCAACCTTGAAAGTTCACTCCAACTTCCTGAAGCTCCTCCGCCGACAAATCAAGAGCAGGGAATCATCCGTCATGAAGAATATTTTGATGTTTTAGATGAGCTGAGAACAAAGAGATCCACAGATGACATTGATAAGGATACAAGCATTCCTGATGGAAATACCTCTTGTCTTGCAACATGCACAACAAGTGACATAGATGATGATATTTTAAAAACTAATTTTAGTTATGAAGCAAGGGAGGGGGAAGGTAAAGAACTTGGTTGTCTCACATCATGTGTTGGAACCCGTTGGTTCAGGGCTCCTGAGCTTCTTTATGGATCCACAGACTATGGTTTAGAGATTGATCTCTGGTCCTTGGGATGTATCTTTGCAGAGCTCTTAACTCTGCAACCCTTATTTCCTGGAACAGCTGATATTGATCAGCTCAGCAGAATTATTAATGTTTTGGGCAACCTTGATGAGAAAGCATGGCCTGGTTGTTCTAAACTTCCTGATTATGGAATAATCTCGTTTAGTAAAGTTGCAAACCCTATTGGTCTTGAAGCGTGCATGCCCTACCGATCCCCCGATGAAGTGTCTCTAGTCAAAAAATTGGTGTGTTATGATCCAGCCAGGAGAGCAACAGCAATGGAGCTACTCCATGACAAATACTTTAATGAAGAACCTCTTCCTGTTCCTGTTTCTGAGCTGCGAGTTCCTTTGACCAGAACTGGAGAAGACAAGGATTCCCCTGGTGGATGGCATGAATACAATGACATGGGTTCTGATTCTGATTTTGAGGACTTTGGCACAGTGAATATCACCAGAACTGGTACTGGTTTCTCCATACAGTTTCCTTGACCTTAAAGAAATCAAGGTACATCATATTCTTGGAACCGCCTTTGCAATTTGTGTTGTTCAACTGATATTTCATTTGCTGCAGTCACCGGAAAATCTGTGGTTGGAATATTTATAGGGAAATATCTATCTTTTTACATGAAGTGTGAACCAAAGGATAAATTAAAATTATTGAAACGTTAGCATGATTCATGTGTGTTACAATGGTAATTGGTAACCATTGAGGAAAATGTTGCCAAGGGGCAAGTCTTGTAGTCCAGTTGTAGAGATAATTATAAACAGAGAGAGCCAAATGCTCCATCCTTGTGCTTGTTTTTTCACAGTACTTTGAGCATCACGACTCTATAAATCTTTGCTTTGTTCTATATCATGACTCGTTAAATCTATTCCTTACATCTTTTGTCTGCGTTCTAAATGGTGCACCATATTGTGATATTCATCTAAAACACGTTTTTGTATAGCCGCTGGATCTCTGTCTTGTAAAATATAATACGAGACTTGTAATAGGCACGGGGCGAAGTCAATTGTAGATATCTGTCTAACACTTTTGATTCTACGAAGTTCTCTCTGTTCTTTATATTGATTCATTGCCAATATGTTTCTACTGGTATGTTAATTGTAAACAATTCGTACTTTTGATTTAGCGATTGATAAAAGCTTATATTTAGTGTAGGCAATGGAGATAGAACTAGTGCTCTTCTTTGTTTATCCTTGCAAGTTGTACCTAGTAGAGAGAGCTGCGAGCATGGATTGAATGGCTTCATCGAGCTTTTAGGTGACTTTATTTATTTAAATTTTTTTTTTGCCAGTATGGCTTCATAAAAAAAAAAATATATTCAGTTCCTGTAGCTATAGTTAGATGACTTTATCTATTTCCCTTCCTCCCTTCATAAAAAAACAAAGTTAATCTCACTACAGCTGCAAAACTAAATGCTCGATGAAAGGGAAATAGATTAAGTGAAAATTTTGATGAAGTGAAAAAACTCAGTTTTTTATGTGAGTTTTGCAGCTGTAGTTAGATTAACTTTGTAGTGAGCTTTTAAGTGACTTTATTTATTTATTTAGGCGTTGGCTAGGGTGAGCGACCCAGCCATATCACCTACGGTGAGCGAGTTAAGGGAATTAATCACAACCGTTGATGAAGTGAAGTTGCACGGATCTTATTATGCACCATCAACACCTTATCATCTCCCTCGATCTCTCCTCTGTTTTCGTCAGCCTTCTTCGAGCTTCTTCGACGGCCATCGTGGTGGTGCCGACCATCACCCTGCCGCCACCACCGCAGGGACCCATTCTCCATTACCATTACCACCACCACAAACGGCGTCGCTTCACTCAGCAAGAGACCCAAAGCTCACAACGATGGTGGAGAGAGCTGCCGACGAAAGGTTGAAGATGGTGGGTGCCGCTGGTAGGTTAGATCTGTGATAGATCTGTGATTTCCATAACCTTGCTCCTCAGAAGCGTTTGATCGAACAGGTGGAGCATATTCCTCTGCAACTCGATCGCTGGTTGTTGCGGGGGACAGAGGCAACGGTGGACCAATTAAACAACCATATATTAAACATCAAATTCATAGAAATAAAGAAATAAAGAAGAAATTGATGAAAGGTAGAGAATAAAAGAACTCGTGGAGGAGATGATTGGGGTGAAGGCGGAGAGGGATAGAACATGTTAACGATGGCTTCATTGAACTTGCGTTTTTTCTCATCCGAGAGAACCATACTCAAGTAGCAGGCGAACGGTGGTCGCAGCGGCTAGCTTGACGCGGTGGCTGGGTAGAGATGCAGCTGGACAAAGTGGACGAGGGCGCACTGAGAGAGAGATACGCGAGAGGGAGAGGGAGATGGAGACAGATCTGGCTGCAGGGAGACAATTTCAGGGCCGGTGGTGGTGGTGGGCTGTGGTCGGTGGTCAAGCGAGATGGAGGGCCGATGGTGGTGGGGCATGGGAGAGAGATAATGTGTGGAAGGTATAGGGTATGATCATGGGGATCACTTCAATCCAATGGTGAGATAGGGTCTCTCATGGTGAGAGACTTAAACAAGTCTCTCACCCTAGCCAGCGCCATTTATTTATTCTGAACTGAGTTTTTTATGTGAGTTTTGCAGCTGTAGTGAGATTAACTTTGTTTTAGGGGTTACTGTAGTGTTTAACATTATTGAAAAGCATTATAATAGTTTGTATTGACAATATCATGTACATATCCGTTTGTTTCTTTCCTATTAGTCTTTTCTTCATGATTGTCAAACCATTTGAAAATGGAGAATACAATGAAATTTTTACTTCCAAACTTGTTTGCCTTTTATTGTTTTGTATTCCCCACCTAAAAAAGAATCCGAGGATTGTTTGACTTCTTCTAAGATTAGTCATTTTCTCACATATACTGGGCTTCTCATAGTTGTGTCTTCAAGGGTCCAATATCAAAGACATATGAGTAGTGGGTAGCTGTATTAAAGGTTTGAACCCATATTAAACCCTAAAAATCGACACTTTCAGAAGAGGGTTTATCTAGGAACACACGTTGTCTACAGGACCACCAAGCAGGAGCCTCTCTGCCCTTTCGACCAGGTGGAGCGGAGTTTATTATCTACTCGTTTGCTATCATCAGCTCAGATCAGAATGGATGTAAATTAAGTGTCAACAAACATGACATATCCTTTTCAATTTGGACACTCCTACTAAGTAGTTAGTACCATAGATATTTGTACGAATGCCATACAAAACACACTGCATGAATAATAAGGAATGATATAAATCTCCGTCAAAAAAAAAAAAGGAATGATATAAATCAACAAAAGAAATAGCAAAAGACGTGGGTATTGAAAAAAACAAAAAAACCAATCATAATCATGTGCACAAATTATTCTTTGTGCAATTTAGCATTGTTGTTTTAATTTATCATCATTAAAAATACGTACAAAAACCAAATAGTGATGGTTTTTATCATTTGGGTATTCATCTTAATTAAGCGTTTATGTAATAAGTTTTTTCTCAAATAAGCTAAAAACAACTTATTTTCATAAGCTTCTCTAGCAATGTTATAGAAATAAGCTAAAAAGAGTTTATAAAAAGATCGTAAACTATTTTAATAAAATATTTGTTTAAGTTTATTATCATAAGCTATTTTCTTAAATTCTTTTTAAGTTTTTCCAAACATACTCTTGGTCCCAGAAAATTGTAATAAAAATTCAACAGAATATCAATATTGAATATTTGTAAAATTATTGATAATTTCCCAAATTTGCTTTTGTAAGAAATTATAATCATATTTTGGGCTTTTGTTTTATTTGGCTAACCTCACTTGGTGGCTATTTTACTTAACTGGTGCAATTTGTCAGTGCAATTACGTGAATGATGTAGATTTTAAAATAATTACGGACCTGGGGTAAGTCATAAGAGTGAGTTACGAAATCAATATAAAAGTCGTAAACACTATCCACGAATCACTTTTATATTCGAAAAATTAAAAAAAGTGAGGGAATCGTATACAAAACTTACGACTTAAATTTTTTATTATATATTTTTTATAAGTCGTGATTAATATTCACGACTTTATTTTTTTTTTATTTTAAATTTTCTATGTTAGTTGTATGTAAAACATACGACTTATTTATTAAATTTTTTTTTTAAAATGGCTTGTATGTCATATATACGACTCAAGTGAATAAAATAAAGAAGTCGTGATCCATGAATACGACTTGGCCATTTAATTTAAAATTTTTTTTTACTGAAGTCGTGATCCATGGATACGACTTATTTTAAATTAAAATAAAATAGCGAAGTCGTGATTCATGGATACGACTTGCTAGACAATATTTTTAAAAAAATATTAAAATAAGAAAGTCGTATTTGCTAGAAACGATTTGTAATAAAAAATAAAAAATATCATAAGTTGTATGTGATATATACGATTCCTTAATTTTTTTCTGCGATTTTATATTTGATTTCGTATTTGTGAGTTACAACTTATCCTAATAACGTAAATATTTTAAAAATTACACCATACACATAATTGTCGAATCAAATTACACTACTCCCGTAAAAATCCCCCACTTGGTTTACTCGAAATCACTCTTGTAAGTCAACTACTGTTAGCAGAGACCACCTTAATTTTAGCGCCAAAATTTATTTTTATTTACAGTTTTTAGCTTTATTAATCCCCCAAAAAATAGTTATCGGGTGTTTCCAACCCTAACGATCTTTATGTAAACTACCTAATCACACAGTGACACTCATCCCCCACCATCAGTTGCATGATGGAAATGTACACGTGGCGCCCTTTACAGATATAATCTATCGCATCCCTCCCTCCAGTGGGGGTAGCTGCAGACGATATTTGTTTCATAGGAGACAAATACAATTCCACATTTCCCATTACTTCACGTGAACAAGAGAGGAAGCTTAGGTTGGGTTTGTTTTAGATTTGAATAGAATTGATTTTAAAAAAATTTGATTTGTATTTAATAATAATATTTTAAAAGTGAGTTTAGAAGAATTAATTTTATTTGGATAATAAAATAAAATCACTTTTAAGGTATAAATTCAAATAATCTTGTGGATCCTACGTCTATAATAATTTTTCTCAACGGAAAAGTTATAAATTCTTCATTCTCCTAGAATTAATTCTACCTAACCCATAATCAAATTTTTAAATGCAATTTGGTAAATAAATATCCTGAAATCTCCAAAATCACTTTTACTTCTACTAGAATCAAGTTTGAGATGTCCAAAATCTTAAACAAACGGGTACTTAAAAATTAATTCTTTATTATATAATTTTAATGCATGTTATAACTGGATGGATTTCATATAAAACTTATTAAATAGAGTGTAAGCTTATGGTCAATAGGGTGTTGGTCTAGTGGAAGCAACTAGCCCCATAAGGAGGAGTACCTAGAGAATCCAGGTTCGAATCCCTGTGAAGTCACACCCATTGGGAGACTGAGAACCAAGGGGTAAAACTCTGCTCAATCACCCGAACCAGAGATTGGTCTCATAGTGGGCCCGAAGAACCTAAGCCGTGGGGATACTCTAGTGGAACCACTCGACCCAAAAAGTTAATTAGGGTGGGTTATGAACAAAAGGGTCGGATCAACATATATTGAGGCCTAAAGGGAATTTTGTGTGAGGTTTTTTAAAACTAGTATTTTTTTTATAAAATAATATTATATTTAAATTTTATTTTTATTATATTTTTTATTTTTAAAGTGAAATTATTATGGTTGATATAAATATTTTTGTGTATTTATATACAACGATACTTGTAGATAACAAAACAAATACAAACATGATATATAATATATTGAGTTTGAGACCTTTTTGAGGCCTAAAATAATTGCAAAATTAGATTTTTTTTTTTTTTGGGAGCACTAGAGCTACTGCTTTACCTAAGGGCCGACCCTGATGTCGTCTAGTATCTCGAGAGATTAGTATCCGTAGTTACGTGCTGGAAAACCAAATAATGAGGGTTAGATCCAAGGGCTGAGAAGGAGAGGTGAGTGATGGTTCTATGAATTTGCACCGTGGGATAGTTGCTTTCATCAAGAACCGTAAGATGAAGATGAGAGTGAGATCTGAGCGTCCAATATTATTCACAAAAATTGAATTTCAAAAGCTTGGAAGAGAGAGGGAGGAGAAGAGAAGAGAGGGTCGAACAACAAAAAACAAAGCTCCCTCTTCTCTTCTCTTCTCTTCTTCGAGTTCATCCTCTTCCTTCCTTCTCTGCAGTCTCACACTTCTTTTCATTTCTCTCTCTACTGTTTCTTCTTCATCTTCTTCAACCGTCCTCTCTCTATTTATATATTTATCGTGTGCTGTGTTTGTGTTTTGGATCGAAGTTCCTTGAATTGTGGCCACTATTCGCTGAGCTTGGGTCTTGATTCCTGAGCTGCACAATCGCACGTCGTTTTGAGGTTCATTTGTCCTTGGATCTGAAACTCACTCAATTTCAGCTGATTTTTTCTGTTTTTTAAATTTTTGAGGGAATAATCGGTGGTTGAAGTTTATCATATTTCGAATTTTCGATTTTGATTTTCTTCAAGGAGGAAGAGGAATTCGTAATTCGCGGTAAAAATTTTTAATTTTTAATTTATTGTAGTTTGTTTAATTTGTTGTATCTGATGGGGGAAAGTGAGGGGGCTGATTGCCCTCCAAAAAATGTATCATCATCTGCTGCTTCACCTGCGCCTGCGCCTCCACCTGCTCCTGCAATGGATGTTCCCGCCAAGAAGCTGGCGAGGCAGCTCGATTTCACTGTGGCCGTGCCGTCGCCGCAGCTTCATCCGCCACAGAGTCAGTTGCAGCCGCAGCCGCAGCAGTCACGTCCGCAGCAGCCTCAGCCACTGACTCAACCAGCAGTTTCGATGCCGGTGCAGCCGTCACCGCCGCCGCCGCAGGCACATCCTTTAGTCAGGGTTGGGTGAGTATGGCTTTTGAAATTTCTGGGGTAAAGCAGTTAATTTCAAAAAAAAAAAAAAATTGTGCCTTTTGGAAGCTGATGAGCAAGGTTTTGTTTTTTAGCTTAAAATTATTAAGTTGTGTCTCTGTTATGGAAATCAGTGTTTGAGATTCTAATGCATGGGTAATGTTTTGGTTTGCAATTAGCAGTTTTTCTATGCTCACTGGGAAACTGTAATTCAAAAAATGTACCTTTAATTTGCCCTTTGGGAGCTGTTGAATAAAGTTTCGTTTTTCCTCCTTGTTTGGTTAATTTAAAATTATTAATTGGTGTCTCTATTATGGAAATCACTGTCTGGGATTGTAATGCATGCTCAATATTTTAGTTTGCAATTAACAATTTTTCCATGCTCATTGTAAACTATGATACATTGGTATTCCAAAATGGTTGCCATACCGGTTTGGATACGTATCCTGTACCGGTATTTGTTGGGTACACATGTGTACTTACCCAATACTCGGTACCTTATATCACTCTCAATTATAAATCACAGTCCATGTAAAGCACCTAGTTTTGTTGCTGAGCTATTTGATTTGCTATTAAATGAAACAAGCCACTACTTCACTCTCTTTATATCATGCGGTTTCTTTATATATTTTTGCTTACTTGAATTACTTTATAGAGTTCCCTTGAAACCATATAGCTAAAACATTATACAAATTGTATTTATCTTAGTATTTAAATACTCTATTTATTCATGTTTGTATACTTCTATATAATATATAATGTATCCTGCCGGACTAGTACCCTAGTTTTTAGAAATTTGTCGTATCCAGTACCTGTATCCATGTAACTGAGTTGGGAAATGAGATATAAGTAATCTAGATTTAATCTTATGCTCTGGTTAATTTAGTGTCTTATAAAATTTATTTACTCTTTAACCGGAAATACTTGTTAATTTGATTTTATTTTTTATTCATTTTTTACAATTACTTTATTCAGGAAACCAGAATCTCCAAAAGCAAGATCAAGACCCAACTTTGAAATGAAAGATGGCACTCCAAAAAAGCAAAAAACAGTGCAATTGCAAACACTCAAAATGCCTAAAGCTGTAAGAAAAATCATCTCATTTTCTCTCTTCACTTGTTATTGCACCTTTGCAACTTATTCTCTGTGATAAGAAGCTGTATGAAGCTAATATTCGAAAGGTTTTGAGCAGATATTGTGAATGTTTTGCATCGGGAATATATTGTGATGGTTGCAACTGTGTAAATTGTTATAACAATGTTGAAAATGAAGCTGCTAGACGAGAAGCTGTTGAAGCTACCTTGGAACGCAATCCAAATGCATTTAGACCAAAAATTGCGAGCAGCCCTCATGGAACACGTGATAGCAGGGTATGCAGGTTTAACTTTTTTATAACGGCCAGTGTTGCATGCCATGTTTTATTTTGTTGATGTTGAAGTCAATTTAAGGTAGAGTACTCATTATGACAGGAAGTCACATTTCCTCGTTTGCCATTTTTTCCCTGCATCGTATACATTTCTATTCTATTAGGTGCAATACTCCATAATTACAAGTTATGACTAAGAACCATGTCTTAGTTTTATAATTTTATAGAAATAATCAATGTCTTTGTCCCCTATTTGCCTTCTCACTATGTCAGTTTTATTTTCAACAACTTATAATTTTGATAAATTCCTTTTGTGGATGTCCTAAATTTTTGTTGTTGATGAAACCAATGCATTTTTTTTAGTTTCCTTATTTACATTTTTTTTAAATTTAACATAAGGATAGAAAGACAATGTAAAATGGTAAAATTTGAGTGGAAGTAACTTGGATAAATAATTATTTTTTCAAAAGGCATGTCTCTATAATGATGTCTGCACAAGAAGTTGGGCTTTTGATAGTATAAAATTATGGTATGACAGGAGCCTATTATCAAAATACCTGAAATCCTTTATATATGCTCTAAATAAATGAAAAAATAAAATTTTCTGGACTTACTAATTTTCCTTGTATTAGAAATTGTGTTGCATATGTTTTAATAATTTAAGCATCTTTGGTTTTTCTATTGTTATTTATTTGTAAGCTTCAAAATAAATGTAGGAGGAAGCTGGGGAAGTTTTAATATTGGGAAAGCACAACAAAGGGTGCCATTGTAAAAAATCTGGGTGCCTCAAGAAGTATTGTGAGTGCTTCCAAGCCAACATTCTTTGTTCTGAAAATTGCAAATGCATGGACTGCAAGAATTTTGAGGGAAGTGAAGAGAGACAAGCTTTATTCCATGGAGATCAAAATAACAACATGGTATATATTCAGCAGGCAGCAAATGCTGCCATAACTGGAGCTATCGGTTCCTCTGGTTATTCATCACCACCAGTTTCAAAGAAAAGAAAAGGTCAGGAACTGTTCTTTGGGTCAACAGGCAAGGACCCATCCGCTGGCAGAATGGGACAACAGGTAAAACCAAAACCGGATTATAGTATGAGCGATTCAAGGTTTTTTATTATTTCAAAATTGGAGAAATGGAGAACAGTTAGTCCAGTTGACATAGCATTTTGCAGTCATGTTATAGTTTCCCCTTGAGGACCTGACAAATTTATCATTTTGTTTGAAAGATGCATTTAAATTTTATGGAGTCTTATTAATTGATTGTGGCTCCCTCTAATCTGGTCCAATGTGTCTGATATAACTCAAGTCCATGAGGACAGCCTATCCCAAAAGACTTACTGTATTGGGTGGGAGGGCCCATAGTTATCAGGTTCTCTCAACAACCTTGCAAAACCGTGAATTCGAGGTACTTCTCAGTGTAAAGAAAGCCATGTAATCATAACGGCGAGAAGTCATTAACTGCATACCTTTACCATAGAGTATTACTAACATGGTAACTGTGGGAAGGCCTCTTGCCATAAGTATCACATTGAGCTTCCATATTTGCTCAATGTTGGACATAGTGTCAACTTTTTAATTTTGAATGTGAATGAATAGAGACAAGTCAAGTCTTTGGCGGGGAGGCCGAAATTTTTGTTTCAATACCATGGTGACTTGACACCTGGTATAAAAAAGCTCACTCATAAACTGAGTTGCTAGTTCATAGTAGCTTGCTGAAGTTAATGGTGAAAGTTGTTAAGGGCCTTTATATTGTTTGATTTATATACAGTAGCATATGAATGATATTTATTTTAATGTTTACCAGGCAAACCATGTTAGAGGCCCTGCACCCTCCTCATCCTTGTCTCCTATCCCAGGCGCTCGTGTTGGAACTGCAACATTAGGTCCTTCAAAAGTTATGTATAGGTAGGACTGGTTAAATTCATGAAATAAGGATACAGTTGCTTAATTTAGTTATTAACTTGATTATTATTGAAGGTCTCTTCTAGCAGACATCATACAACCACAGCACTTGAAGGAGCTTTGTTCAGTTCTGGTGCTAGTATCTGGACAAGCCGGAAAGACACTGACAGGTATATTAGCATTTAAATCACCAATTGTGCTATTGGTTTCAGAAGGACGATTTTGTGTTCTTCTGTTCTTCCTTGGGTGAGTGGACTGGTATTGACCTAGAAAAGATTTTCCTCTGTTACCCTCATCTTCCCTGCTTTTTCCCTTTCGAAAATAGACCTTACGAAGTTTGAGTAGTTCTATTTGATGAGTGGTCATTATATATGGGCCAATTGCCTGATCGGTGACTTGCAAATTGAGTTTTGTCAAATTGTGTTAGATAAAACGTTCTAAGTTGTAGCTCTAGACTCGAGTGCACCAGAAAGTGATAAACTAAACAAATTTTACTGTAAGGTTCAGAATGTTTATTCACCAATCACCACATGATATCAGTCTTGTCAAACCACATTATGGATTAATTTTCTCTGACCAACCAGTGTTATTAATATGACCAGACCAGAAGAATTTAATGGATAAGCATACAGAGGATCGGACAGAAACTTCACTTGCTTCTTCAACTCAAGAGCAACTAGCAAGCCAAAAGGAAGCTGATGATTGTTCCAGTGCAAACCAAACAGATAAAATCAGCCCAGATAACTCTAGTTCAGATGGTGCTGATGCCCCAAAAGGGAGGCCAATATCTCCTGGAACTTTAGCATTGATGTGCGATGAGCAAGATACTATGTTCATGACTGCTGCCTCCCCTATTGGATCAATGTCCCATGCTTGCAACACATCTACACAATTGCCTTACGGACAAGGAATGACAGACGTCTATGCAGAGCAAGAAAGGATTGTATTGACAAAGTTTAGAGATTTTCTTAATAGGGTTATCACTATGGGAGAAATAAATGGCAAGTCAATATTTTCCTCTCTAATTATCATTTTTTTTCCTGAAAATTTCACAAACACCATTCTTGGTGTTGGTGGCTTTGGCATATAGATCCTAAACATTCATTTTTTCTCAAGTAACCTCGTTTCCTTGGCTTTGATAAACATTTCAATAGCTGCTGCTTCTATTTGTTTTTTATTAATTGATTTGTCTTTGATGCCATTCCTGCACATGAATTCTTAACTACTACATGCCAATCTATTTGTATTCCATTGATTCCTCAGCAAGAGTTTGTGCTTGGAGAAATAGTAGCAACACACTCTTTTAAACACTTTATTATTGGGTGGAATTCATGTAGGACCCACTAAATCACATGGGTCCACTTTCTATTTAGTGGATTTCACATGACTTCGACCCAAAATTAAAAGAGTGTTGAAAAGAAGGTATAAAAGAGAGTCTTGCTAGCATGCTCTTGTGCTTAAACACCAAAAACTCAAAAATTATCGATTTTGTGTCAAATTTAGGGGGTGGTTTTTTTCCTGTTAGTTAAAAGTAAGCTGTGAAAAAGGATGGTTAGTTGCATGGAGCATTAACTCTCATATGGTTAGAAAATGATTCTATGGTTGGAAAGTGTTGATCAATACAATTAGGCAGATAGGCAGTCGTTACTAAGTTATTAATGCATTCTCTGGTTTGCTTTATTTATGTATGCCTATGTCTGTTGAAATGAATTTGAAATTTCTAATTCTTTGTCAGAAAAAGGTATTAAAATTTGTGTGCTGGATTCTGAGTTGTCTCAGGTAGAAAATGTATTACTGTGTAGTTATGTAGACTAACATAATATATCTCGTCTCATGCATTTTGCATTACCTACTTTATTGTTAAATTTAACTGATTTCTATTCTTAATTTCAGAAACAAAGTGTTCTTCATTAGCCAGAAGTGAATTAGAGAGTCAAAAGGACCCAATCATCAATGGCATTGGAAATGCCAGTGCTGAGACAGTGCATCAGCAGGGAGCCACTAGTAATGGTGTTGCTAAACCTTTTGTTCCACCAATGGCCACAAGTATGAGCACGATTGCTTCAACATCTTCGGTTCCTAGTAACCTTGTTCCTGAAAATGGGGAAACTAAGCTGAAGGTCGAAAAAGAGATATGAAAGGATTCTAACCTAGGAGGATGTGTAGAGACCCCATTGGAAGAAAAGTTAGAATAATAGTGTGGAGGTATGCTAGAACTTCTCTGTAATATAAAGACAGTACCATTCTTAATTTTATGGCTTCTCCTGGAAGGGGGTGTCAAGCATACAGGCCCACCACCAGTCAAACTAGGATAAATTTTTTCTTTTATTAATTTTCTTGTTCTGCTTCGACCATTCATATATATCTGAAGTAATTGTTCAGCTTCGACTAACTTGTAAATTGCAGATTTGTAATTTCATAAAAGAAACAATGTAATTTAATTTTTTCCCCAATCTAGGTCTACCCCTCCCCCTCTTTTGCTTTTTTTTTTTTTTTGTGTATTCATATGAAAAGAATTTTTGGATTTTGTTAATGTGTGATTGTGTGTTTCAAGTACACAAGTTAAGGAATAAAAAAAAAATTAAAAAGTATTAAATAAAAAAAATACAAGTATTTAATATTTTAAAATGTTTAAAAAGTATTTCATGGTTTCTTATTTAAATATTTTGAATAAGTATTAAATGTTATTTTTAATTATTTAACATATGACTTTAGGACACACATTAGCAAAAACACTTGCATAAAATTCATTTCCCATCAAAATGCACTATACAAAATATGAAAATCGTGGTTGATGCATGACATCAACATTTGTTCAAAAATAGTCAAAATAATGCAATAAAATATATAAATTTACAAAAAATAAAAAATATAAAACGAATTTAGAGTAAATAATATCATAGAAGCATTTTTTAATGAGAAAATGATATAATTATTGTATTTTTAAGATGGTTGGTGGAAGGGGCAGTGGAGGTCAGGATTTTGAATCCCTGGAACTCTCACTTTGGGGAGCCTAACCATCATCCTGGTTCGAGGGTGGGTTACTCTCACAGTTTTGCAAGTGATGCATGATATATGTGTTAATAATAAGAGAGAAGGCTTAAATTAGTCTCAGGAAAAATTTCGGGAACCCTTTAGTCTAAAAAAAATAGATAAATTATTTAATTCTTTAAATTTTTAAACACGAGACACATTAGTTCCTAGATTTAGTTTCGACGTCCATTTGCTTGCCTACATGTCTTATTAACCATTCCACTTGACCCATTAGTGGTCCTGCTTGACCTATGACGAATTTCCGCAGTGAAAAATTAATGAAAAATAAAAAAAGTGTATGATTTTCATGTATTTGAATTTTAAAAATTGTACATATTTTTTACTTTTTATTCATTTTTCACAAAGGAAAATCATCATAAGTCATGTAATACAACTAATGAGTCATGTAGGATGGTTAATTGGACATATATGCGAGTAAATGGACGTCGAAACTAAATCTAGAGACTAATATATCACTTATTTAAAAATTTGAGAGACTAAATGATTAAAAAAAAAATTTTAGGGTGGGTCCCTAGAATTTTTCAAGGATCAATACGGGAATAATAATAATAATCAATAATGAATTTTGGAAAGCACAGTGGCTGCGAAGGTTACATAGTGTTGCAGTGTTGCGTGAGGTGGACAAGCAAGTAACAACAGCAACAACAATGGCAGCAGCGTCGAAGGTGATGTGTAGGTTGTCGTCTCGATTACAGCCTCTTGCTCATAGCAAACTAACAAAACCATCACTCTCTCCCAATCTCAAACCCAACCTCTCTCCTTCTGCCCCACGCCTTTCTCCTACTTCCCGGTGAGTGAGATTGATTATCCCAAATGATAAAAGATTCCATTTTTCCATTCAATTTTCGTTTTTAATACCCAAATGCTGCTTTCCATCCATAAAAATTTTCTGGGGTTTTCTTAATTTATATTTTAATTATTATATTTTGCAATTTGGTTGGTTAGGTTACCAGTGGAGTTGAGTAGCTGGGAATCAATGATGCCGTTGCATAGTGCGGTAGCTTCAGCTCGATTAGTATCAAGCTTGACTATAGAATCTTCTGGGTGGGGATTAGTTCCTCAAGGTGCGTTTTCTTTATTTGATTTCTGGGTTTGTGGCATAACAATAACCTATGTCACATGGAATTGGACTAACTATTCCTGGTACTCTCTATGGTAGTACACCTCATTCTTTACTCCTTAGATATAATTATAAAGCTTTTTTTTTTTTTTTTTTTTAACAGTGTCAAGTACTATGTTTGGATTTGGTAGTATAAATTTGATATCTCGAGTTGTGTAACTTCTTACTGTTTTAGCTTTGGTAGTATGTTGAAAACTAAACTTTTCCGCTGCTTTATGAATTTAGATCATAAGTTGGATGACTAAGCCTGCTTGAATTGGTCTTTCAAGAAGACATGGATTAAAAAGATTGAAAATTCTTCCTCACCAATTTATATGAACCTACGATTAGTTTTATTCTGGTTATGTGAGATATAAAAACCATTCATTAATCTCCACCTAACAGCTTAAGCTTTTAGGAGAGTTAGTTATTGGCAGGTTAGAGGTAGAGCTTCATTGTATAGAAGATTTTAGTGCACTGGGATATTGGAAGTATTTAGATTTGTGATCATGAGCTGTATTTTCCAAGAAAATGGCATGCTTAGATCAAAGAGATCGGAGCAGGGATTTCTTCTACATATTTAGTAAATTGGTCATATAATTTTCATTTGATCCATTCTACTTGCTTTTAAAATTTAAATTTTGGAATCCTTGGATCTAGTTCTAAAGTTAAAAGAATAAAAGGGTATCTTTAGTAATATGGTAGAAATGACACTGTGATTGTTGCATCATGACTTCAAAAATGCTGAAATAAATCATGTTCTTCTTATTGGTTTTATCTTAATGGAGTTTTGCTGAAGTGACTTCCAAAATATGAGTGTAACTTCTTACTGTTTTGGCTTTGGTAGTCTGGTAGTAAGTTGAAAACTAAACTTTTTCGCTGCTTTATGAATTTAGATCATAAGTTGGATGACTAAGCCTGCTTGAATTGGTCTTTGAAGAAGACACGGATTAAAAAGATTGAAAATTCTTCCTCACCAATTTATATGAACCTACGATTAGTTTTATGCTGGTTATGTCAGATACAAGAACCATTCATTAGTCTCCAGCTAACAGCTTAAGCTTTTAGGAGAGTTAATTATTGGCAGGTTAGAGGTAGAGCTTCATTGTATAGAAGATTTTAGTGCACTGGGATGTTGGAAGTATTTAGATTTGTGATCATGAGCCATGTTTTCCAAGAAAATGGCATGCTAAGACCAAGAGATTGGAGCAGGGATTTCTTCTACATATTTAGTAAATTGCTTTTAAAATTTAAATTTTGGAGTCCTTGGATCTAATGCTAAAATTAAAAGATTAAAAGGGTATTTCTAGTAAAATGGTAGAAATGATGCTGTGATTGTTGCATCATGACTTCAAAAATGCCATTCTTCTTATTGGTTTTATCTTAATGGAGTTTTGCTGAAGTGACTCTCAATATGAGTTAACTGGTGATACCTCAAGCAATAATGAGACATACCTTTTTTGGGTAATTGCATAAAGTTATATTTTATTACTCAACAAAATTCAAAATCTTTGTGGCCTTCTACACTGTTTTAGAAGTAGACAACTTGCCTGAACGAGTAAATAACTGCCTTTGATGCAAGTGCCACTAAAATGTGAATTTATCAGGAATTATTGTTTTTAAAACACATGGTAAGATAATTGCATATTGTTTTCCATCTGAAATGAAGTGTCAGTTTTAATACTTGAACAGAAAGAACTTACTGTGATGCTTCTGTTTGTCTGTTTTACAGGTATTTCCATGCCTTTATGACATTATGTGTCTTCAGTTAGTTGCTGCAAGATAGCATTTCCATTTGCTGGCAGATTAGCTTTCATGTTGATCTTTTCATTTGGTTGTAATCTCGAGGCCATTGACATAGGATGCTTCATCTGATATTTTTGAGGAACATGCAGTGCGACTGATGTTGCTTACTTATTGAATTGGTTCATTTTATTTGTGTTTCTGAACTATCATTTTTGGTTTTCCATACTTTGGACCAGTTTTTGTTGACTAATAATGCATTACGATGCATTATATCTGAGGATTTAAATCCTTTTACTTGTTAGTGATACAATTGTATGGCATTTCTTAATCATTGTCTAACCAGATATGATGTTTGTAGAGTGTTTGATCCCTTGAGGGAGTCGTTGTTATATACTGCAAGGTTTATGCATCCTTGGTTGACATAAGTGGAATAAGGAGAAAACAGAAGGTTGCTTTAGGATATGCTAAACCGTTACCTGCTGTTGATACCTACTCGTTCATTTCTGCTTATCCAAAATCTTGTTACATTCCATTTTACTCTTGTTACGTCTCATATTAGTTGAATGGTCTTTAAAAAATTGTTTATTTGGTTGAAAATTGAGTTCTGAGTTAAAAAAATTCATAACACCATTTTATATGCCAAAGCTTTATTTCCTTGATGAGTTTTATTGCAGGAGTTATATTACTTGTTTTTCACGGCAATGTGATGTTTTATTTAGTACAAGCTCAGAGCATGGAAAAATGACTGCAATGTGATTCTTTTGGCGACTTGACCATCAACCTGGTGGTTTGCCTAATTTATCTTTTGTATCAATGTCAAGGTCATAGCAAAATTTTTAGTAGCTTATCCTGTTATTATACCATTAAAAGTAGGGTCAGGATATGGAGGGCTCGAGTGATGAAATTGATTTTTTAATCAACTATTAAATTTATTGTTAATTGCCTCATAATTTTGCCTTTGGTCTTCATGTTTTAGACTCACCTCCTGTATGTTGTGGGGATTTTCTTTTGCATGACCTTGTTGGTGTTTTTCCCCTGATGGTGTGCTTGTTTAGTTTGGGCTTTAGCCCTCCAATGTACCAAAAAAAAAAATTTGTAACAGTCAATGTATATTTCATAGTGAAAAAATAAATAAAAAATCATCAAACTCTCGAGAGATAATACTCTAAATCACCAATATGTGGTTGGTCCAAGTGGTAGAGATTTGGACATCTTAATCAATGGCTAGGGGTTTGAATCCTGGCTCGTGTACGGAGAAAATTGGGTTTGGAGGGGAGAATCCGTATTGTGTGTCTAACAGGTTCCCCGACTGAGATTAGTTCCTATTAATGGTGGTAGATACTTCGTACTTATAACATGGTTACTATGTTGGTATGTGAAGACTTTTTGGCCGTGGAGCTTCGAATAGGACAACAACTTATAAGTAAAAAGTGTATAACTATTAATTGGCCTTTTATTTTTTAAAATTTCATGTTTTAATTTTTTAAGTAAATAAAAATAAGAAAATTAAAATGTATAAAAAGCCCGATGCAGGTTTCATTGGGTCGGTCCAAAAGGCCCGGGATTAAAATGGGTTCAAATTTAGGTGTGCAGACCGTATATTTTATCGGGCTTATTCGAACGGGCCAGTTTTGTCGCATCCGGTGCTAATTGTGAATGAATAGTGAAAGAAAGGGCATTTTGGTCGTTTTGACTCTTGGGAGTTGAGATATCAGTTATACAACAGCGTATCGTATCGTATCTATGGTTGGATAGGTTTGGGCCACAAATGGCCACTCCTACCTTCAACACCAACACTCTACTCAGTCTTCTGCGACAACAACAACACCAACCCTATCTATCTGCCTTTCATCATTCCTCTCTCTCTTTCTCTCTTTCTCTCAAACCCAAAACCATTTTTCATCATTATGCACTCACACCACATTCTTCTTCACTTCCAAACTCATCTACTTCAAAACATGATCATCGATCTTCACCTTCAACAAACACCCTCAACTTCAAACAAACTACAACACAAACTCCAACTGGGTATTCCTCACTCAATTCCCTGAAGCTTCAAACTGCCACCAAAAACAGAAGGAACTTCTCCACCGACAGAGTGAAGAAGAAGGACAATGAAAATGTGGTGGAGAAGAAGAGTAGGAATAAGAAGGGTCATGATTCCCCAGAAGTGAAGTTAAGGGTTGCTTTGGATATGTGTTCCAAAAAAGGTGATGTTTTGGGAGCATTGTCCTTGTATGATTCAGCCAAGTCAGAAGGGGTTAAACTGGGGCAGCACCATTATACTGTGCTATTGTATCTTTGTTCTTCTGCAGCCGTTGGTGTTGTTCGACCAGCTAAAAGTGGAACTGGTGCTAGAACCTTGAATGCGTTAGTCTCATCATCTAATGAAACTTTGAATCATGAGAAATCAAGTGGATCAATACATGGAAATAACAGTGTTGGAACATTTGATAATGCAGAGTTAAATGCCTCAGTTTTAGATTTCAATGAGAAATCAGAGAAGAGAGAAGGCAACCCTTTTAACCATGAAGACCATGGAATCTTGGTGAGTGAGGATGTGAAGAAATATGCACTTCAGAGAGGGTTTGAGGTGTATGACAATATGTGTATGGATAAGGTGCACATGAATGAAGCAGCATTGACATCTGTGGCTAGAATGGCCATGTCAATGGGTGATGGTGACATGGCTTTTGAGATGGTGAAGCAAATGAAGATCTTGGGGATAAGTCCTCGGTTAAGGTCTTATGGTCCTGCTCTATCTACTTTTTGCAATAATGGAGAAGTAGATAAAGCATTTGATGTTGAAAAGCACATGTTGGAAAATGGTGTCTACCCTGAAGAGCCTGAGTTGGAGGCATTCTTAAGAGTAAGCATAGGAGCTGGTAAGGGTGATAAGGTCTACTATGTGTTGCATAAACTAAGAAGTAGTGTAAGGAAAGTTTCACCTGTTACTGCATATTTGATTATTGATTGGTTCAAGAGCACACGGGCTTCAAGAGTAGGGAAAAGAAAATGGGATAAAAGATTAATAAAGGAGGCAATGGAAAACAATGGTGGAGGCTGGCATGGGCAAGGTTGGTTGGGAAAGGGAAAATGGCAAGTTTCTGAAACAGCCATTGGAAATGATGGAATGTGTAAATGCTGTGGAGTGCACCTTGCTACTATTGATCTTGATCCTGTTGAAACCGAGAATTTTGCCAAGTCAGTTGCATCCATTGCTATAATGAGAGAGAAAAAGTCAAACTTCCAGAAATTTCAAGTAAGATACTTGAATAATGCACATTAGTTCTGATTGATGAAGTGAATTATATGAAAATTGTGAATTGCAGAAATGGCTTGACTACTATGGACCTTTTGAAGCAGTGGTAGATGCAGCAAATGTAGGCCTTTTTGGCCAAAGAAGATTCAAGCCATCCAAGGCAAGTTACTGAATGTAGAAAATACTCTGCTGTTTTGTTTTCTGCATGTTGTTCTTATCGTGGTTGCTGATTATTTTCTTCTGAGGTGAAACCTTTAGATCAATGCTGTCGTCAATGGAATACGCCAAAAGCTCCCTTCAAAGAAGTTTCCACTTATTATTTTGCATAATAAGCGTATCAAAGGAGACAAAATGGATGAACCAATCAATAGGGCATTCATTGATAGGTGGAATAATGCTGATGCACTGTATGCAACACCTACGGGATCAAATGATGATTGGTAAGAATAATTGGGTTAATACATTGTTAACAAGTTATTTATTTATTTATTTCTACTGATTATGCATACCATGCTTCATTAACTAACCTATGCTTCAGGTACTGGTTGTATGCAGCTATAAAGTTTAAATGCTTAATTGTTACCAATGATGAGATGAGGGATCATCTGTTTCAACTTCTGGGAAATGACTTCTTCCCAAAGTGGAAAGAAAGGCATCAGGTGAGCAAAGCTCTTTGGAGTGAATTTTTGTATAAGGTCTTTGTTCTGATTGTTATTCTGGCTGTATATATTTGATGAAATAAGGTTTAGTTTATGGTCTTTGTTTCAATTATACATAATGCTTGCTTCGTTTTCCTTTCTTTGATCACAATTTACAAATACGCTCGTCCTAACATTAGAATCCATGTTTTTCCAAATTTAAGGTTCACTTCAGTTTCACTGATACTGGTCCAGAGTTTCACATGCCCCCTCCTTGTTCCGTTGTAATTCAGGTAAGAGGCATATTACCGGAAAGCTCTTATGCTGTTCTAAAAATGTCAGAACATGACCACAAATTAAATTATATTTTATATTTAAAAATTAGATTATATTTTTCTGTAAATATGAAGTTGAAACAATAGAGATGTAATGAAAAGAAAGAAAGAAATATAACATGGCAATTTTGGTAACAGGAATCAGAGGAAGGCCACTGGCATATTCCAATTGAATCAGAACATAATTATGAATCAGAAAGAAGGTGGCTGTGCATTACACGTGGCAGATTAGACATGGTTGGACAAGATTCTTCAACAGCTGAAGGTAATTGCTAGAACAATCTCTAAAGAGAGTGCCTGGTTCATATTTAAATGGTTAACTTTAATATTTTATAATGTCTTCACCACGTTTATTTCAGTGAAATTAATGATATTAATATTATGATATATACCAAAATTACTAAAAGAAAATCTTGATAGTAACTAAATATTCTCGCTATATGTTCACTGGTTAAGCTTTGCACCTAACTATGTTCAAGTTTCAGGCAATAACCCTTGTATAATGGTTGCATGAAAGTGTCATTTAGCCTTATAACTTCTGTATTGTCTGTGTGGTTAGTTTGAAACTGACATTTCTATTATAGTATCATCACATACATCAAAATCTTAGGTAGAAGTTAATTTTTGTGTTCATTTCTGCTATGCATCCATCCACTTGAGCTCGGATTTACAACTTGATCCCTAATTTTGCATCCTGTGCTTGGGAACAATAATACAATGAATGCCATATGATTGTATACTGCAATTTGCAAAGTCATTGCTTATAAAATATTTACATCTCAATTTGATGAATTAACTTGATGATATACTAAACCCTCGCTTTCCCTTCGTTTCATTAGACTCTAAATCCCTGCAAAATGGGGAATGTGCAAGATCAGCTCCTACAACTGCATCTACAAAGGAGTTACAACATCAGAATCTTGGCAACCATGGAGAAATTAAGGAAACACCTCAAGAAATGTACAAAAATCTTAGAGATATTTTTTCAGCATCAGTATCCTCAGATAATAACTCGATATCATCTGACATTGAAGCTGCAGAGTTGATTGGTGGTTGTACTATTGATTTTCAGATATAAAGTTCGCTTTGTAGTGTTTAGTATCTTGAACTATATACTGGAAATTGACCGAGGTCCGATGTGAAGCTCCAATGTCAGTTTCATATCTGAAAATGGTGCTTGTACATTATTTTTAACCTGTTTAACAGTATACTAATTTCTGGTCAATCACATAAGGTGTGAATAGCAAAATTGTTTGATATCACAGAGAGAAATACAAAGGCTAAGGTGTATTTCTAAACTAAAATATAGTTTTCCATTCAAAACCTTTTAATTGCTGATCGTACATGGAACAGGATAGATTGTTTAATAGTTCAATTTTAATTTTCGGCAACAAAATTCATTCGTTGTAAAATAAGGGTTATTGAAACTTTCAACACTATTGAATACTTATATCAATATGCCTAGTGTTATTAGAAGGGAGCTGTGTATCACATTATATCTCACATGAGGCATTGCATGTGCTGTTTTAGCCAAACCCAATAAGCTCTCCAACCAGTCATGTGCCATTAAAAATATAAAGAAAGAAGTAATTATTGATTCATATTTTTCTTATCGTTTATGGGAAGGTAGATTGAGGCATTATTTACTTAAGTAACAGCAACACTACTATTTGTCTTTATCAGAAAATTCAGATGACAATCTCAGTGAGCAGTGTGTGCTGAGTAGTACTAAGCTTACTCTTGTTTATGCGATTATAGGGTCTGTCATTTCATTATAATTTGAGTCATTACTTTACCTTTTTTAATTAAAAGCATGCAAAGAAGGTAACAACAGCATATCACGGGACTGAAACTGTTTATTTGTCACCATCCTCTATTTTGTATGTGTTGGCTGCTGAATCTGTTCATAAAGAGCTTTGTTTGTATTACCATTTCACAAGCCTCCAAAACTCACATCACATAAATCCACTTCTCCACTCTCTTATAATCAGTTGGACAAAGTGAAAGCATTCATTTCATGCACAAGTGTCAGTAGATAAAGAAACTTTTAGATCCTATATTTTCAAGCATTATTGTTTTCATAACCCAACTATTATTTCATCCTCAGAATCAGTAACAAAAGAATGGAGGTGAATTTCAAGTCTTCTTCCAATGAAAAACCAGAAGCTGAGGCTGATTTAGAAGAAAGCATGAGCTTTGACAAGTCTCTTAAGGTTCACATCCATATATATGTACTCAGCAATGCCATATTGTATTGTTTTGTTACCTTATGAATCTACAGTTATTCAGAAAAGTTCCATCTTTGTTCATGGTGGTTTCAGGAGCTAAGAGAACTACGGTCTCAACTTCACCATGCTGCAGAATACTGTGAAACAACGTTCTTGAAAAGCAAAGAGAAGAACAAGTGAGTCCTCTAAACACACAACACTTTTGTACTCGTGCTATTGTGAATATATATATTTTTTTTTTCTGTTGAGGAATTTGCTAACATGATAGTTGATAACATCTGTATTCTGTGGCCTGTGGGGGGCACACCCATATGGGTACAAAGCATTGGGTGGTTGGTCACTTTTTACCATATAATTGTAGAACTTTTTTTATTTTATGAAGTACCATGAATTGGTATGAGAACTAATACTCGGGTTCACAGGATTATTGAAAGAATCTATAATTAAGGTATATATAAAGTTGGGCTTAAAAATTCAGTTTTCATTGATAGGATTGTAAGTACTACCTTAAGCTTTATGACATGCGACTTTAGAATATAACATATGGATCAAAATAAACTTATTTTTTAGAATATAATAACAGTGTGATTTTGAGTCCCACATAATTTGCTTAGACATCTAAAAGCACGCTATAAGAAAGTTTAGATTGTTCCCTGTTACTTATTTTTGTGTGCTTTCTAAACTTCATTAAAAAGAGTTTGTATGTTTGCTGGATATGTTGACCTGTGACAAATTGGAATATGTAAAAATTGCAGTGTGTTGGAGAGCACAAAGGAGTACATATGCAGAACAGTGGTCACTGTTGTTGATCATCTTGGAAACGTCTCGGCCAATCTTGAAGGCCTTATTTCTCAAACAAATGCATTTTCTGAAGCTGAGTTACGAATCCAATGCCTCAAACAGGTTAGTGCTATTAACATTGCTTTGCACAAACCCCAAATGCAGATAATAGGATGTTGTTATCTGAAACTCCAAAATCTGCCTAAAATAAATGTTTTATTTGAAAAATCATGACATTCAACATAGTGTTTTTTGACCAAAACAATGTACTAATTAAAGATGATGCTTTTGCTAGAGACTTCTCTCATGTGAACAATATGCTCATGAATTTACCCTGGCAAAAATGCAATTTAGCGAGAATTTGCCAAGACTCCATTCGCGTTATTTATCAAGTAAATATTTCATGCTCTGCCACCCTTTTGTTCTTTTCATAGACTATTGAATTTGCCAATCAAATACATTATACTATTACTATTGTTCCATTTATGTAATTCCTCTTTCCTTTTTTCTCAATTGCTTGCATGATCAGCACCTACCCTTGAGAGATCAAGCAGTGAAAAAATAAGGTACCTCATCATTCCTCAATGCCCTCAAGAATCCACTAATGTAATACAGCCTCATCTATAAAAGTGAGATATTTTATAGTTTGATATCTATGATTTTTTTTATCTAATGCAGAGATTCTGAAAGTCAAATTCCTCCAAAAATGAAAGATAAACATGTACCAACGACACATGAGGCACATCCAGCTCAAAATTTGAAGCTAACCACTTCTACTGTTAAAGGGCATATGGGTAACATATTATGTTCTTATCACTCCAAAACAAAAAAGTTACTTTGTTTTCTGCATAATTGTCTTTTGGGTTGCATCTCTAAGACTCTGACATACATTCTTTATCTTAAACAATAGTGGTACCTGTTGGGGACCGTTTGTCAGACTTAACAAAAGTTCCAAATCCTACATTTCATTTCCAAGTGAGTGTAACCTCTACACTGCATGTTTTATATTCATGATGCATATTGATCTGCATAATAAAGTGGATTCACTGTGTTATAGATTTCTAATTTGTGAGTGGCTTTGTGTGTAGAGTACCCAGAAGGTTGGACAAGTTGGACGCCACAGAAGATCCTTGCATGGCAGTGACATCTTATGGCTCATACGACGTACAAAACGATGAAGATGATGTGTGATGAGTGATGACATATTGTGGTTAGAATGTGGAACAAAACTACAAAAGACAAACATTAAGAGATCTGTTATACTATACTAATAACATAATTTTAGTCCCCAAAAAAAAAAAAAAATTATACTTTCTGTAACCGAAAAATTTGTCATGCTTTCATACTAAAAAAAAAAAAAAACATATATTCATTGCTATTTACGCGTTTATAACAAGCACATCATGTCTGGATGTATGTGATAGAATTATTACTGACTCTGTGAGGATAACTATAATTATTATATATAGTAAAAATTGTGTACATTTGAAATTATGTATATGTAAACATTATTAATTATAGCATATAATATGTAAACGCTACTTTTCTTTTTGGCAATCACTTTTGTTCTTTTGTAAATAATACAGCTCCTGTTATGCTGTTATCTTATCCATGTTAAAACTTTCAAGTAACATCGAGTGACTAATAGGGAGGAAATTGCCACCATGAAGAAACGAATATTCTTATGAAATAAAAGAAGGAGAGGGGGGGAATAAATGAATAAAAAAGTAGGGATATTTTTTTATTTATTAAAAATTGGGGTACATAAAGCTCAGACAGCATTTTATTATGGTTTGATTATTACACTTCATTCATACAAAAGAATCTATAGCGGAAAAGCTCCATTTGATGAAGACACTTATCTTCCCTGAACCATACTGCAACAAGTAACAAATAATATATACTTTCCACATACATGGAAGAAAATCAGTTCAAGGAGAAAACAAACTTATCTCTGATAACCCTGTTTCCTGTCTCAGATTGTATATATAAAATCAAGAAGAGGTTCCCTTATAGATAAGAAAATTAAGGGTCTCCAGAGCAAAATAGATGAAAGTCCCAGGTGAATGGGTGAAAAAACACCCAAAATTGGAACCTACCACACATTGCCACCCACTCCCATACACCTTATCAAATTCCTGAACAACCAAACACCAACCCCATAATATAATCAATGGAAATAAAACAAAACTAATGAAGCAAATTATACATAAACAAGATTAAGGAGTAAAAGTGAAGCATGCACCTTCTTGATGTGGGCTGCAATAGAGATGCAATCAGAAACATCATAGAGATCAAGGGCCTGAGAAGCAGAGGCCATGGCTTGGATTTGCATGTTCAGTGGCATGTCTGTTTCTCTCACCATAGCTTTTCCTTCCAGCATCTTCTTAACTTGTTGTCCTCTTCAAAGAAGCCCAATTGCGATTCTGATTCTTCCCTCACTTGTTGTTATCACACAAGAGATATATCCTATCATCTAAAGATGAAGCTGTGAAGCTCACCTTCCAAGATACACATACATTGGTAAGGTAACTGATTATTGATGAATTGATATTATTGATGGTAGAGTGGCAGCACTCTGCGGGTGGCACGTAACCTGACCTTTTTGTCTACCTATCTTGTCTTTATATGCTTCCGTCCATCTTACATAACAATTTTCGTGGACTTGTCAAATTATTATGGGATTATCTGTTATCTCTAGTACATTGTACTCATTTGTATTATGTATATATTATTAAAATATAATGTTTATATACTATAAAATGTAGTAGGTTTTCCTTTATTGAAAATGTTTCACAAGGATACGTACCTATCCTAATATGATGATCCTTTCCTTCCTATTCCTACGCGTAGATATAGTTCATCAATCATCACTTCATCTGCATCCTCAGAAAATATATTATATAGTATGTCCCCACCCTGGATTGTTGCATAATGCAGATTAGCGAACCCACGTATTCAAATAAATGGATTATCACGATTACAATCACACTCAGAAACACAAACCTTCTGTCTGATTCGCATTTATCCTAATCATTTCGTTTTGAAAAAGTTAAGGTGTGCAAGTGGCAGCGTATGTTGTCACTGATGCAGACACCTAGAGTGTCTTGGACAGGCGATCTGGGCTAGCCCAGGAAATTGAAGTATGGCCCATGTATATGTGTGGTTAGTGGTTACCCATGAAAATTTTCTGTAGGCTATACTAGACTGTGACTACCGCGTAACATTGGAACAGTACGGACAACAAGTCAATAAAACAACTCATCTACACTCCACCGCGTAATCATTCAATTGTTTGACTTTGACCAAGAAGACTTCATAGTTAGGAGTGTGATCAGATCGATTTGGATCCGGATTAGGAGAATTTTAGTATCCAAACCGATCAAATTATTCAAATAATCCATTAAATTTGGTCACATGGGATTGGATCGGATTTTGTCGAAAATTCCACGGATTCGAATCAAAATAAACCAATTATAGGGGTGGTTTCTCGACCTTTATGCTAAACATTTGTCTCTAACACATCAAAATCCAAATAATAGTCATTATAAGGTAAAGAACAATTAATATCTACAAGCGAATGTTGGTCTAGTTGGTAAGAATACAATTCATATCCTATAAGGACGTGAGTTCGAATCCCGCTGCCGATATGAGAAACTCGTTGGCGACAGGTAATCTGTAAGTATTTCTATAAGCGTTCTTTGAGATATAAGAACTACCTTAACCTTGGTGAGCCTCAGAGCCCAACTCACATAAACTTTTATGTAAAAAAGAAAAAGAGGATAATTAATATCTAAAATTCACGAAAATGAGATTTATATATGGATGTCATGTCATCGGTGCTTCAATGATGTTATTTTATAAGAATCTATTCTTATTTATGAAGCAACACCTAATACGGGGATCGCAATTGTCTAACGTTCGCGCGGGAAACGTCACCTGCCGTTCCTTGTTTTTCAGCCGTCGGATGGCTTCACTTATATATATATATTTTTTTTTAAAAAAACCTGTACGTAAATCGTGTTGGAGAAGCCAAACTTCCGAAGCCAAGACGTAAAACACGTACGTGACAGCTGCAGCGGGGTCATTGTCGTCGCTTCTCCTCCGGCAGCCACTGCACCACCACTGCACCACCGCTTCACCGCCACTGCACCGCCGCTGCACCGCCGCTGTGACCACCGTGAAGGTAGCATATTTTGAGTTCAAAAAACAGAGCTTTCTTTTTGCTATTTCTTTGAATCTTTGTAACCCAATGACTAAGAGGGTATCTATAGTTCATAGCCTTGTTTGTGGAAAGAAAGAGTAGTGTGTGGTGAAATGTTGGGATTATATGCACATAACATGGAAGGAATATTTTTTTCGTTTGCAGAGTTGGAACATTAGCTTCTGTGGGATTTTAAAAATAGTTTTATACGTGCCACTGGTTCTTGGTGGGGCTATTTGGGTATATTACACTAAGCTAAGGCTTTGGTTTGGTTTGCTGTTATTGTTCTGGACTATGCAAATAACTATTATTTGTATTTGTATCTGTTGGAATCATTATGTGGAAATTTTTTGTAATCAGTATGTGGAAATTTTTTATGTGGTTATTTGTAATCAGTATGTGGAAATTTTTTGTAATCAGAATGTGGTTATTTGTAACTTATAGCTAATTCTTTTTTCACTTGTTAGGTTCTTTGAGCAAATATGACATCTTCAAATGTTGATTGGAAGCCAAGGATTGGTATGGAATTTGATAATAGAGAGGCGGCTTATGAATTTTGGGTTGCATATAGTGTACGTGTTGGTTTTAGAGTTAGAAAACGTTATACGAACAAGAGAAAAAAAGACGGTGTTATATCTTCATGTAGGTTTACTTGTTGCAAGGAAGCAGTACGAAAGAAAGACAAGAGAGATGCTTCTGTTAAAAAACACAGGCCCGAGACTAGAACTGATTGCAAAGCACAGATTTCACTTGTATTGAGAAATGGGAAGTTTGTCATCCATGAATTTATAGAGGACCATAACCACCCTCTACAACCTCCAGAGACAACACACATGCTGAGGTCCCACAGAAAGATAACTGAAGTCCAAGCATATGAGATTGATATGGCTGCAGACTCTGGGTTAAGGGAAAAGTCAACATTTCAGCTTATGAGCACACATGCAGGACATAGAGCCAATCTTGGATATACACGGGTCGATGTAAGAAATTACCTCAAGGCAAGAAGACAAAGAAGTATGGTGTATGGCGAGGCTGGATGTCTTTCGCAATATTTTCAGCGGCAATTATTAGAGAATCCGTCATTCTTTCATGCATACCAGATGGATATGGAAGAACAAATCACAAATGTATTTTGGTGTCATGCAAAAATGGTGTTGGATTATGGGTATTTTGGTGATGTTGTCTCATTGGATACTACTTATTGTACCAACCGTGCTAATAGACCACTTGCTCTGTTTTCTGGTTTCAATCACTATAGGGGTTCAGTTATTTTTGGTGCAGCGCTATTGTATGATGAAACAATTGAATCATTTAAATGGTTGTTTGAGACGTTCTTATAAGCACACAACAACAAAAAACCTCTTACTATCTTTACTGACCAAGACCGGGCAATGGCCAGGGCACTTGATGAAGTGATGCCTGAGACTCGCCATGGTTTATGCACCTGGCATTTGTCACAGAATGGCATTAAACATCTTGGAAACTTGATGAAGGGTGGAAGTTACTTTTTAAGAGATCTCAAGAAATGCATGTATGACTTTGACACTGCGTCTGATTTTGAGAGGGCTTGGACCAAGATGATCAACGAGTATAATGTTCATGAAAATAATTGGATCAAATCAGTTTATGCCATAAAAGAAAAATGGGCTTCGTGTTACATGAAGGAAGCATTCACGCTTGGGATGCGAAGCACACAACTTAGTGAAAGCTTGAATTCTAACTTTAAGTCTTGTATGAGACCGAATGTGGATATTATCCAATTCTTCAAACACTTTGAACGGGTCGTTGAGGAGAAGAGAGACAATGAGTTGACTTGTGAATATGCATCCATACATAAGCTTGCAATGTTAAGATATGAGTTGTCACCAATACTAATACAAATGGGAAAAGTGTACACTCACACTGTGTTTGAATTGTTCCAGAATGAGTTTAAGTTGTTCTTAGCTTCATGCATATCAGAGAGAAATGAGTCTCACTCTTTATGCCAATATGTCATCACTAGGGTCAACCATGAAGGATCCTGGAGAGTATCATTTGATCGTGCTACAACCTCAATATCTTGTAGTTGTAGAAAGTTTGAGACATTTGGCATACTTTGTTCACATGCACTGAAAGTCTTTGAAGCACATGATGTTAAGGTCATTCCGGAGAGGTATATTTTAAGAAGGTGGACTAGAGAAGCCCGTTGCGGCATTGTGCAAGACGTGAAGGGAAATGAGGTTGAAGGAGATCCAAAATTAGCTAGCACACGAAGATTTAGACAACTTGTCTCTAAATTCATTAGATTGGCAGCTGAGGTGTCGTCCTGTGAAGAATACCACAAGCATGTAGATAACAGTGTCGATGTCATGTGTAAGCAAATAATGGAACTTCGCTTACAAGCCGGAAACAATGATGGTCCTAACAATGATAACCCCCCATTTGTGAGTAATGATGTTATGCAACCGAAGGGATTCAAGCATAGGCCTGGCATACAGAGACATAAGCGACAGAAGGGTTGGGTTGAGTGTCAAAACAGTAGGAGAAAAGGACCTCCACCAAGAGGACAACCACATGGTCAACCATCTCAGGTAAATTCCTCAATGAGCATAACTTGTACTAGCTACTTGTACTATCATTTGTTTTAACTTTACAGTTATTTTAGGATCCCTGTGAAGTATCTTGTTCGGCACCTCCAAGTTATGAGCCTACTCAAAGACAAGAGGATCACTTTAGTTTCACAGCATTTTTGATGGTAATATCATCTATCTTTTTGAAAAAAGTGTTATCCTTACTTTTTTGATAGCGAGATGTTGATTAGTTTGTGTTTTTATATGTAGGCACCTCTTAATGAAGCGAACACCGCACCATTAGATATCACGTCTTCAATCCCTGATCTACATTGAAAGAATTGAAGCATCGATCACATTATATATAATTTTTTGGAACTTTATTTTTTGGTGTTGATATGTTGATATAATTTTTGATGGTGATATCTAGGTCCATTTTTTGATATTGATATCATCACATATTACATCATTTTTTGGCGTATTGATACAATTGAAGCTGTTACTCATTATGTTACACATGACAGTTGTTAAATGAAGTTGTTACTTATTTTGCTGTTAAATATCTTTGTTATAGTCAACAGGGGCAGCTTGCAAGAAGTAATAGATAAGTCACAATGCACAATATCAATAAGTCAAATTTCATTAATAGGAACACATGATGCCAATACATATATTCTGTCCCAATTACATTGCATATACTCTGTCCCAGTACATTATGCCAATACATATATTCTGTCCCAAATACATTATGTTCTGTCCCAATTACATTACATACTCTGTCCCAGTACATTATGCCAATACATATATTCTGTCCCAAATACTTTACAGGATAGTTGAGATTTTCTGTACAACACAGTGTGTGTGTGCACTTTTGCAGTCCCAAATACTTCAAGGATAGTTGAGCTTTTCTGTGCAACAAAATTAGGCATCACATGGAGTCGACTGAAGCAGTTTAAAGAAGCAGATTAATGCAAAACCAACCAATATGGCTTCACCCCAGCTTCAGCCTTTATCAATATCATTTGCTGTGTTGAAACAGATTGAATCAGATAAAATACAATTGAACCAAGATCCACAATACAAAAATGGCATGAGATACTTTTAATATCATAACAAAATGAACCTAAATTTCCTGCCACAGTTAGTGTTTCAGCTTCCAAAATCTAAAGAAACTAAAACCCTAACACTAAAACCACAGTTGTGTAAATTGTAAAACTTCAGTTCAAGCAACCAAAAAGAAAAGAGACATGGAGTGAGGCGTTCGAATGGCGGATCCGTCGGAGGGTGTAGCTGCGGCGGCGGAGGGCGGATCTGGAGGAAGAAGGGCGGCTTTCGATGGGAGGAAGGCAGAGGGAGTTCTGGGTTAGGGACCTGCGGTGGAGCTGCGCCGTCTCTGGAGCGGCGCCTGCAGTGGATCTACGCCGTCGCTGGAGCGACGCCTGCGGCGGAGTGGCGCGCCGGTGGCGGAGCGGCGTCGGTTGTGGGAGAAACTGGGATTCGGTTCTCCTCTTCGAAACCGGGTCCTAATGAAATTGCTCCATTTACGTACAGGTTTTAAAATATATATATATATATATATATATATATATATATATATATATATATATATAAGTGAAGCCACGTGTCAATTTATGGGCCGTCGGATTGATCCGACGGCTGAAAAACAAGGAACGGCAGGTGACGTTTCCCGCGCGTACGTTAGACAATTGCGATCCCTAATACGGAGATTCTCTTAAGAATTTGTAACCAAAACTGGCCTAGCCTCACTTAAACAGCCAAACAGGCAATAAATAGTAGACTACCAAGTATAATCGGTTAGATTATATTTGAAAGGACGGAGTTGAGTGATGAATAATTAACTAGAGTGGTAAAAAGACCTTAGCCTATATATTGCTTAAGATATTTTAAGTAATAAAATAAAATGGTTAAGGATGAAAACAAAAATCACTCCATATCGACTTTTCATATCCTTCCATTGGGGGTTGAGATGGTGTGGAGTGTAAACTATTTCATACATTTTGTAATTTATCCCACTTCATTGATTACCATAGTACAACTAGGGGGTAACGGGTCAGTTTGGTTTTGGTTCAGGCGAGAAAAATCTGAACCAATAAAAAATGGTTCGGTTCGTTTTAAGTAATTTTTTTACAAAATTCGAACCAACCAAACCAATCAAGAACGAGTTGATTCGGTTCGGACCTGAAATTTATTAAATTTCAAAATATATATAAATATAAGGTTTAACTATTGAGTAGGTCCCTGAACTATTTGGGAATTTTCAAATAAGTCCCTATACTAAAGAAAATTGTAATTGGGTCCTCGAACTTTTATAAAGTTTTCAATTGGGTCCCTGAACTAAAAAAGCTTTTAATTGAGTCCCTAAACTTATATAAAATTTTCAATGGGGTCCCTAAATTATAAAATTCGTTAGTGATATGTTGAATTGGACTGATTTCACCCAAGCTTGCCATTTATGAGTAGTTTGGCTGGAAGATGAACCTTCAGACATTATCACAACAAAATGTGGCAAGATGTAACAAGGTGAAGTGAGATGTAGTAAGTTGCAAGTGAGGGAACTATTTTAGACGAAATTATTTCAAGGAAAGGATATACAACCGTAAAACATAAATCGGGGAAATGAATGAACTATTTGTTTAGATGGAGGAAAAGCAATCACAGGTCACGTTTTGGTTTTTTAGCTCAACATTTTGGTTTCTTGCAACCCTAATTAAATACAAATTTGGGGGAATTCCAGGTCATATTTCACATCAGCAGACTTAAAGACCTCTTCACGGAACCCTCCCCAAATACTCCATTAAAAATATTATATAAGTTCAAGGACATAATTAGAAACTTTTTTAGTATAGGGACCCAATTGAAAAAAGTTTTTAATTGGGTCCCTAAACTTATATAAAATTTTCAATGGGGTCCCTAAATTATAAAATTCGTTAGTGATATGTTGAATTGGATATAATATAACTGATTTCATCCAAGCTGGCTATTTATGAGTAGTTTGGCTGGAAGATGAACCTTCAGACATTATCACAACAAAATGTGGCAAGATGTAACAAGATGAAGTGAGATGTAGTAAGTTGCAAGTGAGGGAACTATTTTAGACGAAATTATTTCAAGGAAAGGATATACAACCGTAAAACATAAATCGGGGAAATGAATGAACTATTTGTTTAGATGGAGGAAAAGCAATCACAGGTCACGTTTTGGTTTTTTAGCTCAACATTTTGGTCTCTTGCAACCCTAAATACAAATTTGGGGGAATTCCAGGTCATGTTTCACATCAGCAGATTTAAAGACCTCTTCACGGAACCCTACTCCAAGTACTCCATTAAAAATATTATATAAGTTCAGGGACATAATTAGAAACTTTTTTGGTATAGGGACCCAATTGAAAACTATATAAAAGTTCGATGACTCAATTATAATTTTTTTTTAATATAGGGACCTATTTGAAAATTCCCAAATAGTTAAGGGACCTACTCAATAGTTAAACCTAAATATAAAATATATATAATAAATAAAATATAATAAATTTTAAATTATTGAACTATATATGAATATTAAAATTTAATAAATATTAAATATTAAAAATTTAATAATTGGCTTGGTTCGGTTCCAGAATCATTAAATCCGAAAATCGAAATAACCACCATCGGGTTTGGTTCGGTTCGTCCCGAACACCAATAAAATTTGAACCAATTTAATTGGTTTGGTTCTGATTTTCAGGTTCATCAAGTCATTGATTCGAGTCTTATCCCATACATGCAACCAAACAATGGAGCAAAATCCCCCTCTATATCATCATTAAAACTTTCAAACAGTAAACTATTATAGTTTTACAACTTCAATTCATTATAAACCACTCAATTACTAATTACTTTACTCTATCTCCAACAAAATTCTAAAACATAGCCCTAATCAATCTACAGTACATTAATTTTTCCAAAAGCTTTAAAAAAAAAAAAAAACTAATTAAGGGGTTCAACAGGCATCCAGCAACTCTCAAAAAAGAAAATAAAAAGAAGTTCCTTCAAGGTCTCCAGTCACATGCAACCTTCCATTATAATAACTCAAATAACCTTAAAACTAAATTGTCTATTTTAAATTTGTTATTTTTGAATTGAATTAAATATAACCCCACCAGAATAAAGGGGAAAAAAATAGAAGACAAAAGGAAGTGGGACAAGGGCGAAAAGAATTGGAATTATTATACTTTTAAACTGATTTGAAAATTTGTCATTTTTGTGTTCTCTGAGTCTGAGTTGAAGAAGCAAAAAAATCGGGGTAATAAGCGTAAGGGTTGTGTGTTTCTGGAATATTGAAACGGCGTCGTTAATAGGTGTTCCTTCCTCTGGTTATGGGCGATGACAAATCGTCAACGGTAATGGCCAACAGAGATAGAGATCGAGAGCTTCTTATCCCCGTCGCTGATTCCGCCGCCGCCGACGGCGCCGCCTCTTCCAAGCCATCCTCCTCCTCCTCCTCCTCCTCCTCCTCTTCCATGCATCATGCTGGCCGCGAGGTCAACATCTCTTTCAATTGTTCAATTGTTCTGTCTGCTATGGAAAATTGAAGACCGGATGTTTAGGGATTTTACTTCAGTTGAAACTGTTTTTAGGAATTATATCTACATGAATTCGAGTTTATATAGGAAAAACTAGTTCTTACCTGTGTTTGAAAACTCATACCAATTTAAATGATCCAAGTGGCTTTCTTTTCTTCTTCTTGAAGTTGATAGTATTAATTCAATTATTTTTATCTCTTTGGTTTTTAATATTACTTAATTTATGTAATTTTAAAAGATGAACTTTGCTTCCATAAGGAGTTAAGTCGATTTTCTTTTCTCCAATGGATCTTGTACACATGTCTAGCTTTGGATCAAATTTTTTTAGACATATTACATTGAAGGTGGTGGTAGCAACAGTACAGGTGTGGGGATGTAAGGAAAAGAGATGTAGTTGTAAACATGGGATGAGATTTTAATATGAGGTGATCCAATGATTTATGGGTATTATAAAGTACAATAAGTTGTTTTTGAGTTGGGGTAGGGGACCTGTGTTATTTCATTAGGAACACCTCTCTAAATTTCTTTGAGATTTGCATTCATTTATATTGGAATGGAACTAATGACTTTTCATGAGTTTGAATACCTAACAAGAGCTATGTTATCTATCCCATTTCTTTTTAGCTGCATATGAGAATTTCTCTGCTTTTTTACATCTGAAGTATTTGTCAGACTGATTTTCATATGTTGTTTATGTCACTTTGTAGACTTTTTACAAAGTTATTAGGAGCTGGGCATCGAAAAAGTTCATGACCGGATGGTGCGCAATTCTTTCTTCAACCCAGTATCTATTCAATATCAAGACATGGATATATGCTATTTCATTGTGTGCACTGTTACATATGAAACTAGTGCACACGTTATACCATAATATTTGATTATCTTATTATTATTATTTTCTGAAGAAAGTGTTCTTTTAATGCTTTGCGTTCTTTAAAATAAAAAAGTTATTTTCTCTAATATTTTTCATCTATATTCCTATTTCTGCTGGCCTTGGAGTTTAGTGTTTGTATCATCAACTGAAAAAATTACTGTACATGATAGTTGCTCTATAATGGAAAGCTCTTACATCCTTCTTTATTTGAGTTCGAGATATGTTGCTAGTAATATATTCAAAGTGATACTCCTTATTCAATGGGAAATCCTAATTGAATCAAAACCCTAGGTTCTGAATTATAAATATCCAAATTGCTTATTGAACCATAATAACCAAACTATAGCCCTTTATGTCTATTCCTGCAATAAAATATATTAGTCTCATTGCTATCTCTATCACTCGTTTTAGAAGGATAAGGCAATGGAGAATCAAATAACTTCTTCGAATAATCAAAGATAATTATTCTATGAATACTTGCTGCAAAGAAAGTTTGTCGCTGTCCAGCATTTACCTTTCTATTTGCATGGATATTAGGTTTGCAAAACAAAATCATGTCCCTGCCTTATGGTTGTCTGTCTTTGCATTTCAGCCCAATTGTTACTTTGGTTTCTTCAAATTCATGAGGTCTTTTATCTTTGTGGTTTTAGTTGCTTTGTTTTGCAATTTGAATAATTATGATTGGAGGCTTTGAAAGTTAAAATATAGTTGGAGTCTTGGAGATTCAGAGATTTTTTTTTCCAGGGTTGCACATTTTACGCCTTCTTTCTATTTCATAAGAATGCTACTGCATTTGGCTTCTTTTTATGATGTCATTTAAATCTAATCTGTGAGGCTATACCTGTATAATGGCATTAGCAACTGAATCTAACGATTCCTGTGTTTATCTGTTATGGTGAATTGGTGATAGGCTGATAGCTCTTTTCTTCTGCAGTGTCATTCTTTTTCCAATTGCAATCACCTTCTATATAACATGGTGGTTTATTCATCTTGTGGATGGGTTTTTTTCTCCAATCTATGCTCAACTTGGAATCAATATTTTTGGTAAGTGCTTCTGTTTTATGGTACTTCACTATATCCCATTACTTTTTTTTTCCATGTGGTTGCTAAAGCATAGTATTCAACGTTAGTGGTTGCATATATTAGTAATTGTATAATCTTAATATTCATTTTATTTTTGTTTTGCTATTTTTCAAACTTGGGTTTTATTGGAAGTAGAAATGTGCAATAGAGCTACAAAATAGATACAAGTTGTTAGTTACATGGAAAATAGATATATCATTGGATATTGTTGTCTCTATCTCTAACCCATTAAGTTCATCACTTGATGTCATGGTAGTATTAAACGTGTTGAAATTAACTGTTAATACTTCGTGGTCAGGCCTTGGATTCATAACTTCCATAACTTTCATCTTCTTGGTTGGGGTTTTGATGTCATCATGGTTGGGTGCATCTGTCCTGGGACTCGGGGAGTGGTTTATCAAGCGCATGCCTCTTGTTCGTCATATCTATAATGCCTCCAAGCAGATTAGTGCTGCTATCTCACCAGGTGTGTTTGCCAACATCTCACACTAAATTGTCATGCTGGTAGATATATAATATTGGGTGAGAACTGTTTGTGTTAACACATTTGTTGTCACAGATCAAAATTCACAAGCATTCAAAGAAGTAGCCATCATTCGGCATCCACGTGTTGGTGAATATGCATTTGGATTCATCACCTCATCCGTTGTCCTTCAGGTTTCTTAGGGACTTCTATGTTTGGTAGCATATAAGTTTTTGGAACTTTTCTTTCATCGTTGCTTGAATTAGTGTTGCGTTATAAATCCCATGCACTACTTTATTGTTGCTTACACTGTAATCCTGGTTTCTTTTTTCTATGTGTTGCTGTGTGATATACAGGTCCATATGATAATGTACTTTATGACTCATCTGTAGCATGTATAGCTGATGCTTATTAGGCTTGGCTTTGCTTGACTCATAATTACTATGGGCCATGGCCACTTATTGTTGCCATTTACCTTTCATCCATTATTCTGATGATGTTGGTTGCCATGTAGCCTTTCAGGTTATTTTTCTTTAGTTGTGTTTTTAATGCCATATAATATTGCAATATATCATTTTGAGTTACTCGAAGGTTTATGATATGCTCCTTAATTGGTTGGCATTTTTCTGAATGCCCATTCCAAGTGCCCTATGTTAACTTATGATTCATTGATTTTGAAGTCATTGGGAGATTTTCATATGTATATGGATAAGCATTTAATGTATGTGCTTGACAAGGCAGGTTTAGTGTTAATGAAAATTATCTGCAATTATCAGAGCTTTTAACAACTTTACATGTTGAATTTTTCTCTTTTAATTATATCATCATTTCTCAGAATTATTCTGGAGATGAGGAGCTGTGCTGTGTCTATGTTCCCACGAACCATCTTTATATTGGAGATATATTTCTTGTCAACACCAAGGATGTCATTAGGCCAAACTTATCAGTCCGGGAAGGAATTGGTGAGTTTTTGTATTTATTAGTTACTCAGAGTCTTGAATTATAAGAGTAAAAGCAGGCTTAATGAGTAAAAGCAGGCTTAATTATCTACTTTTCACTATGCTAATATGATGAAGATGATTTGTTTTTGGAGTGAATTGCTCTCTGGGGCTCTCTCTGCATATGATTCAGTAAAGTTGGAGCTAAGAGGTTCTTGGTCTTCCTAATTTGGGATTGGTGGATAATTATTAAAAGGGCTGAATAATAACCGTTGCATCTACACTTCACTCACATACTCTTCGTACCTTCTGTGCAAACCACTACACGGCACTCTAATCTTATTGCAACTTCATATAAACAGTTCAGAATCTTCAGATTCTGCACATACATTACTCACATAGTATGTATAAGTAATGAATTTTGTGCATGCTCGTAGATGTGCTACAAGGAAAATGATAATCTAATTGGATTCATTCCAGTATTTTTTTTTCAATATTTGGGTTAGCCATTCCAGTATATTTTTAACGTATGGTAAGCTTTGCAGAAATTGTGGTTTCTGGAGGCATGTCAATGCCTCAGATCCTATCAACACTTGATTCACGTGTTCCACCGGATATAAGTAGATCTGAGAGAAGATGAAACTGAAGGGGATAACAGCTGTTCATCAGAATGACAACTCAGTTGTGAATGCATTGTATTTATATTGTTGATCTATGAGAAAGTGTTAGATTTTGATGATGTGTTACCCACATTTCTGTGTAATAGAATCTAGAATTTTAGCGTTTGCTTGGAATTATAGATTGGGTGATGCTCCAGCCACACAAAATACTACTCCCTCGTTGGAGCCCCAAATTTCTACCTGTGCATATTATGGAGGGCCCCAACTTGTTCTTATAGGCTCATAGCAAGTCAATTTTGTAATTTTGACTCCTGAATACTGGCTTTCGACTATGAGTAATTACTAATTACTGTATAAAATTGGAGCATCCTATGATAATAACTGCACCTAATTAACAACTATTTCATTACAATTTATTATTAACAACTTTCTCATGGTTTATGCAATAATTTCTCTATAGGTGTTTCTATGTGGTTTTTCATTAGCCAGCCAACTACTCAAAATGATAGTATTCTCTATGTTTTTGTTTGCTACAATTTATACATTTGTGAAAAAGAAGGGCACCAACATGACATTTATATTGGATAAGATAAGATGCCAGACTTCTGTAACTTCTGTCAATTCTATCATGTATTGGTTTTCTGAATGCAGAGTGCCATGAGCCGTACGCACTGTAAGATAAAACTTGGTAAGCAACGAAGAAATTGATCGCAACAGGGTTTAATTTGCCTGTATAATTACGTGAATGGTGTGTTTTTCGGAATAATTACGGAGCATGAGAGTCGTATGTCCTACATACGATTTTTATATTTTAATATTTTTTCACCGAAGTCGTTATTTACACATACGACTTAAATATTATTATTTTTTAACTTTTTAGAAGTCGTAACCATTGGTTACGACTTTCATATTTATTTATTTTTAAATTAAGGTTTGGTGCAAGTCGTATACCATACTTACGACTTGTACATAATTAATTAAAAAAAAATTTAATAGAGTCGTAAATATGGCATACGACTTGTTTACTTAAAAAAAATGTCGTAATTTACGACTTATTTAAAAAAAATTTAAAAAAAATAAAACACTAAAGTCTTAATTGTTCCATAGGACTTGTCATAAAATATATTATAAAAATACAAGTCGTATAAGTTGCATACGACTCCCTTGATTTTTTTTTATTTTAATGAATATAAAAGTAAATCGTTAGTATGGTATACGACTTCTGTATTTTAAATCGTTACCACTGCTTACGACTTATCCTATTCTTGTAATTATTCTAAAAACTATACCATTCACGTAATTGCACTGCAAAATTACACTAGTTACATAAAAAAAACCCTCTGTCATCGATTAAAAATACCTTCATGATCATTAGGTACATTTTCAAGTTGTATGTGAATTATAGCGATGATATGAGAGAACTTCTTTCATATTTTTTTGAATGAGTCCCTTCACAAGGATTTTTTATCTATCATCAGATCAGATCAGATCAGATCAGGACCGGTCCAACAACTGTTGAGGCCTAAAACAAACTTTGGGATGAGGCCTTTTTAAAATTAATAACAATATTTTATTAAAATTGTTAAATTTTTATTTGAAGTTTATCTTTCGATTTTTTTTTTGTATGCAAAATAATTTATTAACTTACTATTTTTTTTGATGAACCATCATAATTAGGGCCTTTGGATCCCCAGTGGCAACTCGTGGTATCCCACAAGCTTTGACCATTTGGACCGATTATACGACTAATCTTTGGTCAGTTGCTTAGAGCATAGAATTAACCATTGATTTTCGCAACTTTCTAATTAGAGTGTCCACACCAAGATTACTATTTAGTAAATTACTATATATTAACTACTAACTAGTAAGTAAATATGTTTTTTTAAAAAATAAATAAAATTACTTTACTATATAGTAACTACTAACTAGCAAGTAAATTTTTTTTGAGGCCTAAAGCTCTTGCTTGGGTGGCTTGCCCCAAGGGCCGGCCATGCATAAGATACATAAAAGCAGGCAATTAAAAAAATATAACAACATACATAAAAAATTTGTGAATGCTTGAAAACATGATAAGAAATTTATATTATCAAAAGAGAAAAATATAAATATGTAATTCACTCAAAGTAGGTTATATTATTTTTTAATTTAATATAAACATTAATCGAATAGGATCAACTTTTACAAAAGAAGGTTCAAAAATCTAATTAACATTGATTTGTTCGATTTTTTTTTTTTTTTTATCAATTTATCAATTTTTTGGATTGATCTAGGTACGAACACCCTTATTTATATTTATATTATATATTATATATTTATTATTAATTATTAATTGATATGCGGCGCAGGTTAAGGAACGGCGCACCCTTCTAGAGAGTTCTTATAGCTCGACATGAGTGTGTGACCCGACTTGGCCAAAACCCTAGCTCTCTTTTGACCTCTTTATAATCACCACTTACCTCTCTTTCATTCCACACTCGAGGCTCGCCTCTTTCTCTGCGACTGCGCAAAACAATCTTCTTTTTAGCCCTAGGTTTTCTAGATCTATTTTCATGCGTTCCTTTTAATGTTTAGTTTGTTGGAGAAAGAATGGAGGACGGTGACGATTTATCGTGAAAGGTCTCGTTCGTCGTAATTGGCCTAATCGGCCTTGCCGACCATCCTGATATATCACCACCCATATTCTGAGTCCTTTTTGTTTTTTCTCCCTTTTTTTATTTTGAATCTTTCTTTTTATTAGGGTTTTTTATTTCTCAATCAATCGGCCAATGATTAAATCACATAAATAGACAAGCATATGTCTGAATTATATTTCATGTAGATCAATCTAATCTTCTCTATGAGGCCGATTACATCTTCTTCTTTTTTTCTCACTAAAACCCTTTTTCGTTTAATTTTTCCTCCTTTTAACCTAATTTTGTTGTGCCTGTGATGAAAGAAAGGGTGAATTTGTATTGTATGATATTTTATGATTATTATACCACTACTGCCTTCCTTCTGAGGCATATACTTTCAGAGAGTTTTATTACATGATTTTTTTCCATGTGCATTTGTTTTCTGCTTCCTCCGAATTTAAACTTTTGTTTTAAATTTTATTGATTTGTGTTATAGTTTCTGTGGAAGGGTCATAGGATGATTAGAAGCATAGTTCAGATGATTTATCTGTGATTAATTTTTTTCAATAGTCTTTCGCTCCTATCTGATGACCTTACACTTCATGAACTTTTAATTATAATTATTGGTTTGTACTGTCTTGTTACCGTCTAATGTTCTCTGTTTATTTTTTTCGAGTGCAAAATAAAAGCTACACCTTTTTTATTGGTTTGTTGTGGATGTGCCATTTGAATGTTTTGGGACTTTTCGTCTGCCCCTTTAGCAGTGCATGTGATTGCTTTAGGGATGAAAAAGTCCCTCATATTCACCCATCCGAATCACTTTGTCAGCTTTGTTTCTGAATATATTGCTGATCATTATAGGGTGGAATATTTACCCTAGATTCTATCTCAAATTAATGATTAAAGGTGGTTCTTTTAGATTGCTGCTTCTTGATTAGGTTAGTGTCATTATCTGTTTTTTTTTGTTTCTGGCTTTCTAATTTGATAATTTGTTTGTATTTAAAATTTTGAGTATTGATGGTTGTCGTCTGTGATGATACTTTGAAGGCTTGTTTCTCAGAACATTCGCAGTGGCCGCCTAAGTGCTCTCGCCTTCGCCAGGCTTGAGAGCTAATGCTGTTCTTATCCTTCCTTGGATGTCTGAGACGTTTGTAAATTTGTTTTAAGAACTTTGTTATCGAATTTTGTTTTGTCAATTTGGATTAGTCCCATTATCCAATTTCAATATCTGTTTAATTGTTTTAAGTATTTCGTTAACCATCGTTTGTAGTCTGTGGCCTTGTACGGTCTAAGATGAATTGTCACCATAAAAAACAGAAACGTGAAAAACCATGCATAATTTTAAGATTCGGACTCTTGAAAATTAAGATTGTTTTTTCACTATTTGTTTGTTTGATTATGGAAATTCATTACAGATCAAAATACTTCTGTTTTCAAGTGTTTACTTCTTTTGTTGTAATTGCTCGATGATGATATCTTCTAAGGCTTGTTTCTCAAAAACATTCGCAGTGGCCGCCTAAGAGCTTTCGCCTTCGCCGGGCTTGAGAGCTTGTGCTGCTTTTATCCTTCCTTGGATGTCTGAGAGCTTCATTTTTGTTTCTAAATTGGACGTTTTTTAATTTGTCTTTAGATTTTGTCATAGATTCCATCAAGTTCTATGTATATATATGTTTGTTATGATGCATTTGTCTTTTGTTATATTCTTCACTTAGTGTATGTGGTTTTGTGGATGTTGTTTGGTTTCTTAATTAGATTTTTTCTTTATTGTGATTTAAACTCTTAATGGTCTATGATGATAAATCCAAAGGCTTGTTTCTCAGAACATTCGCAGTGGCCGCCTAAGAGCTTTCGCCTTCGCCAGGCTTGAGAGCATGTGCTGCTTTTATCCTTCCTTGGATGTCTGAGGCCAAATGTAGCTTCGCCTTCATCCAAACCCAATTTCATGTTTATGTTTTTCGCTAAAATGTTGATAATTGTAATTGTTATTTTTAATTGGCTAACTATTGCATTTGGTGTTATGTCTGTAGTTTTGTTTAGTATTTCGCTATTGATGGATAGAATAAGAAGAGAGAAAAAGGGGGACGGTTGTGATGATTATAAATAATTCCTCGTACTGAATGCTATTGCCATGGCATGACAGACACTTTTACACCCATAGAATATGAGCACCTCTCCTTTCTCTAATTTCAAGCTGTCCATCTAATGTTTTTGCATTGCTTTTAATTGTTAAAAGCGGTCGGATTGCATTACGCATTGCACATAAACCTAATTCTCATTCCTAACACGTTTTTTGTTCTCTAGGTAATGCTTTTTCTTAATGTTCTTGGTACTCAAAGTGTGACTTGCAGACTTAAAACTGGTCCAAAAACTGCGGCGGTTCACCTATTACCTCTCCTTCTGCCTCGACAAAGCTGTTGTTAAAGTTCCTGTTATCTGTAGAGTCTTGCTCCGTTTTGGTTGCCTCTTTTTTGGGCTGGCAAACGGTTGGATTGAATGTATTTTGATAATTATAATTATAATTATGAGTTGAAGGCATTTCTTTAATTCATTTCTTTAATTCATTTTGATTTATTAAAATTTTAAAAAAATTAACTCATCCATCCCTCACTTGTATTTAATAAAGAGCCATCCAACTTTTCCATTAATTATTTTTTAAATAAAGTATAAAACCTGTTTGTGAGTCCAAAAAGAGTATCCCAGCATCCTAGTGTTTTGAACGGTTAATTCTCGATGTGTGCATGCCTTGATTGCCTGCCAATGGTTCCACAAGAAGCCGTGTTTCAAATTTCAACCATTCTCAAAGTTTATTGCTCTACATGTTCGTGTTTATTAGATTTCTATTCACGAGCTTCGGTGACGAGCACTCTGAATTTGTTAGCCTTGCACTTTGAATGCCTTTGTAGAAGCTTATGGGGAATCATTACTCTGAGATGCACTTTCTTCACTCTGTTTTCATCATATAATCATATATTATTGATAATAATAATTATTCTGCAAATTAATTCCTTAATTCCTTATTTTGTTAGATTAATCAATGGATCAATGATGTTAATGTTAAACTGCGTTATCTATCTGAAACTTCCTAGTGGAATTGAAGATAGCCATGACTTGCTGAGGTCCCTTCTTTTTCTTTTGCATATTTACTTTTTTTTCCTTTTTCTTTTTGGGTAAACTGTTTATTGACTTTATTTCTTCCGCAAATTAGTTTAACTTAAGTACGAACTGAATCTTGAATCTTCAATTTGGGACTTGTGGAACTTCCTCATTTGATTTTGCATTTTCACTTGGAAAAAAATTGGGTTCGAAAATGATCAATTATCTTTGGTTTAAATAAGTTTTTGGTTCTTGCAAAGTTTATCAAATTTGGTTTTGGTCCATGTGAAATTTTTTCTTAGGTTTTCGTCCCTGTAATTTCACAAATTTTGCAAATAGTCCCTATCGTCAATTTTTGTCATCTTTTTCTGTTATATAGTACTCATGAGTATCGAGGTAATTTTATTTTACTGTTCGACTTGTTGTAAAATTTGGTCATAAAATAGAAACAAAATCATATATTATGGTCATAAGGTTAAAATTGTTAAATTCCTTCATTTTGTATGATATTTAGTACTCATGGGGTACCGAGGTAATTTCTCGTTCTTGTTCGACTTGCTCCAAAATTTGGCTAGAAAGTAGAAGTAAAATCATACATTAAGGCCATAGGGTTAAAATTGATAAAATTATTCATCTAGTATGATTTCTAGTACTCAGGAGTGACAACAGGGATTATTTACAAAATTTTCGAAAATACAGGAATGAAATCCCAAGAATTTTTTTTAGAAGGACTAAAACCAAAATTATTGAACTTTTCAGGGACTAAAAGCTTATTTAAACCATTATCTTTTTAAAATTTTGGAATGGAAATGATCCAATTTTAATTTTGTTTGATCTAATCTATAGTATAAATAATACCTAATAAATTTCACTGTTCAATCCATGCGTCACCACCTAGTATAACTTACATTTATTATAATAATATATTTGATATAAGGTGTTTCATGCTTTTTTTCTTTCTTTCTTTCTGTTTTATGAATTTTATCTCGTCGCATGTCATCCAAAAAACCCCAAGAGATTATCTTTTCCTACGTTAACCTAGACCTTCACGCTACCATCAATGAATTAATAAATTAATATCACATTTACTTATTTACATACTAATTCTTGAAAGATTTTTGTCAAAAATGCAATATCACATTTTAATATTTCTGTGAAAGATTAATATCACATTAATGAATTTAAATCATCTATATAATATCTTGATAAAGTAGTATATCACATTAATATCACTTAAAGTAGTATATGCTGTCAGTGTAAAAAGTTTTACAATGACATCCACTAACATTTATGATATGTGTGTTTTCATTTTAATAACTAAGAGAGAGTTCGTCAATATAAAAAATAACTAAGAGAGAAATAAAACTAATGCTTTAAGATATTACTGGATGTCGGTGTAAAAATCTTTTACATTGAAAGTGCATAAAAATTAAACTTCTATTATTTCTTGCTTTTAATTATTGAAATAAAAGCACACACATGCCAAAATATTAGTGGTTGTTAATATAAAAAAAAATTATACTGACAATACATATCAATTTAATCGTTATAATAATAAGTTTTGAAATATAATCTCATGTAATTTATCTAAATTTCTTACCATTGACTCAATCTTAATAACTTAATATCATTCAACATACTTATTGATGTTTTTCAAGTTGTTGCAATCAGCAAAATATTTATTTAAATCTTGAGATTTTGTTGCATTTTGATATTAAAGTATAATTGAATGATATTTGATTTCACATTTACAGTATTAAATTTTATAAGATGATTGATTTTTTTATTTTTATATGACTAATTAGTATGCATAAAAAATATTTAAAAAATATGCATGTATACATATTAAATTAATATATAATTATATTTATTTTTACATGAAGTAATTAAATCAAAATATGGAAAAAGGACCGTGCGTAGCACGGGTACCTTTCTAGTGTATTAATAAAACTTATTAGATATATCATACTATCCATTAATAAATGTAATCCAATCCAATTTATTTAATTTTATTATTGTTATTGAATGAGTTGGATAGATTTGTAATGGATGCATTGGATGGATATTTAATCCTCGTTTCCTTTTGTTGGCCACCCCTGACATCCTCTGGAGAAAAGAATTGTCATATAATTTCTAGGTTTGATTGTATTTTTCGGTCCTCTTATTGTGGTCATGTACGATTTTGGTCCCTATAGCTTTTTTTAGCGAATTTTGTCCCCTTATTTTTCAATGTTGAGTTTTGTCCTTTTGTCCAATGTTTGTCAATTTTTTCAATGACCGACATAGAAGAATTACTCCTCTAATGTATAGAACCTCATGTTGAGCTTCTCCTTCCTTGCCTCTTTGTTTCACATGATTTGATGATTTCTCTATATATTTGTTGGTTTCATCCCTCCTCTTCTAGAGCTTATTTTGGTTCCATCATAAGGTCTATTATCATAGAAGCTCAACCAGAGGTCCTATGTGTTTAAATCTGTGGTTTCTCTCTATTGATCATTGAAAAATTGATGAACAGTAGATGGAAGAGCTAAATTTTCAACATTGAAGAAATAAATGGACCTAATTTGCTAAAAAAAAATTAATGGGACCAAAATCACAAGTTGCCAATAATAGGGCATCAAAAGTGTAATTTAGCCTGATTTCTATATCACCATGTGGAAGAGAAGGACATGTCAATTCCTTTGGCTAGTTGTTAAACATTGTCTTACCAAAAGTTACATGTTATATTTTTATTGGTGAGAAGTTCTTGTTACTCTTTTCAGCGAAAAAGAGCATAAGTCCTTATATAAGATTTTTGTAAGGAAGTTGTATTTAAGTTTTATTTTACAACAAAAATTGTACATGATACCATGCTAATTGTCTTGAATAAATTAATAAATGAAAATTTAATTTAATTTAATTTAATTATTATTTGTCTCTAACTATTAATTGGTTTAATTTAGTTGAGTTTGTGATACACTTTTCGTTTTACTAAGATATGTTTTGATTAATAAAATCTTCAGAAAGTTGTTTTATAATGTAAAGTCTCCATAATAAGCTTTCAAAATTGGTGATCCATTACATTTTTCATCTCCAAGAATGACATGGAATGATGAAATATCCTGAAGTAAAAATGTATTTATTCTTGGTATAATTTACATTATCTATAAGTTCGTTAAAATATATTTTTTCACTTTTAATCCAAACTCACTTTTATTTCAAATGTGAGGTAAATCAGGGTTTCATATTTGCAAGTCTCTTTGTAATAGTTGATATTGTCGTTCCTACCAGATTTGGTCAAGTCCCAACATGCATATGACCTTGACTTCATGATCCAGGACCTCGATCCCGTGTGCACAAAACCAAGTAACACCTTGAGCTACCAAGCTCGTCCAATCATAAAGATATAGTTTGGGCGATACCTTGAGCGACACAGCTCGGTCAGTCATATAGGTTTAGATCGGGCAACACCTTGAGCAACACAACTCAATCAGTCACGCCACGTCGACTCCTAGAAGAAAGGCACACAACACATGAAGGAGAGAGAAGACACCCACTAACTAATCATCTCACTCTTGCTCACGCCATGGTTGTAAATGGAGGACTAAGAGGCTGCAAGAGGACCATAGACTAGTATATTATCACTTGTACTTGTTAATATTTAATGATTGTTGTAAAAACAGTTGTAAAAACATCCTAACAATTAATTACTTGCATAAGTTGTAGGATTTTACTAACGAGTGCCCTTGAGACAATGGTTAAGAAATCCAAAAATAGCAAGATTCAATTGGAAAATCTAATGTTTATCTTATCAAAATATTAAATACACCCCTTTCCAATAAGACCTTTTTTTTTGTTCCTTAACTATCCTAAGCATTCTCCATTACAAATTTATTAATTTATTAATTACAGAATTAGTACTTGCTGCTCCTCTATCCCCGCACCCATCTAAAAGGGGCTGTGCTACAAGGAAATTTCTCCTCCTCAACCCCAGGCTCGCACATGTGGCATGAGAATGGTCGAGACATTCAGATGAAAGAATGGATTAAAAAGAAAATGATGAGTTAGCGTATAATAATACAATTAACCTTTTTGTAAAATCAGAATACTTGCTATATCAGCTAAAATTCAATGAGCAGTGGATCTTATCCGGTACACCTTTGACTATAAGGTGCATCATAAAAGCCTCCTTTCCTATAGTGAGTCACTATGTCAAGGTTTAATAATTTATCATAAATTACATGAGCCGATACCAAGAATGAGGGACCTTGAAAACTTTCCCACGGCATAATGAACAATAAAAAGGGATGACCTGAAAATTGACAAAATTTAAATAATTTTCAAAATAAACGATCCATTCAATTGGTGTCATCGTATAAAGAGCTGTCATTGAGATGCTAGAGCAGTCTCTTGCTTGCTTTCAACAGCACATCCTTCCTTAGCAATTGTGCTGGCAACTCTATTTGGTGGCCAATAACGGAACACTGACCTACCTATGATGTTCTTGGCTGGCAGGGGACCCCTGAGAAAAATGCATTTACAAATGAACTTAAGAAATGAGAAGGTGAATATAATGAATCTGGATTATGTGATCTGAGAACACATTACCACACATGAGAATCATAGCTGTTGTTGCGGTTATCTCCCATCACAAAGACATGGTTCTCTGGTACACGCTGCAAAGCGAAAAGTTGTCAAACCGAATGCAAAATCAACAGGTTATTAACTAGCTGAAGTCAACAGCAATAGGTCAAACAACCCTCAAATGCTTAGCTCAAATTATCTCAGGAATCAATTCTTGGTGCTAGCAATTACTTCCTTGCATTCCAACGGAGGACTGGGCATATCACATTTATGCAGTTCCTTACTGTCTGTTTGCGAGTTTGGAAGGGAAGGGAGGGGAGGGTTGAGGATGAAGGTAGGGAGTAAGGAGGATAACCCTCCAAAATCCTCCCCTAATTCATTTTTTAACAAAAGAACAAAAATCCCCCAATTTGGAGGAAATAAAAAAATGAACTAGAGGAGGGTTTTGGAGGACTATCTTTCCTTCTTAATCCCTTTCCCCCTCCCCTCCTCCTCAAACCCTTCCCCTCCATTAAAAAAAGGGAGGGAGGGGAGGAGAAGGAGAGTATATCTCTTGCCTTGTTTGGGAGTGAAATGGAAAAAGTGGGTTGAGGAGGAGAATGACGAATTAATTAAAATACCCCAAAACATTTCCCTCCAATTAATAGAACTCACAAACAAGAGGGAGAGAAAATTAACCTCTCCTTTCCTTCCCTTCCCCTTAACAAAAAAAAAACAACTCACAAACATAGTCTTAAGGACCAATAAAGAGAAGGGGAGGAGAAAAGAGCTATAGTATAGAAGGGTAGAACTTACTGTAGGATTCATCTCATAAGAAGGTGGTTCAAGGATGAACTTTTCATTCCTCTCAACCCCATTAACTATAAGATGCCCTTTGTGAACCTGCAATAATACAATTGCTCATGTTGAAAGGACTAAGGCACCAAATCAATCACACCAAGAGTCCAATCAAAGCATAGTTCAAGACCAATTTATAACTGAATACTAACTGCAATATTTCTATGTTCATGCAAACTTCCAAGTTCCAAGTACATGTAACAATCAGTAGGCAGCGAACCAAACTTTGGAACAGCTAACAAAGAACAAACTTGACCCAAAGGTGATTGCCAAAACTATCTATTGCTATTGCTATTAATAAATATTTGCTGACATCTCTTATCTCTCAACACTTGTCCACACTGCATGCTCAGTTTCACGGTGCCAGAATCCACTGCACATGCCCACACGAGCCACCCTTGAAAAGCACATCTGGTGGAGGCACGTGCAAGTTTCAATCACCTCCCTCGCTTATTAGAGGGAGGGGGGATCTTACTACTTCTATTAGAGAGGAGTGGGGTCTTAGAGATATTCCCCTATCTAATGTTGGTTTCACTTGGTAGGCTAGAAGGAGTTACACTGTTGCCTCTCAGTTCGATACCTTTCCTGATCTATCTCAAGAGAGCTTAACTCGGCCTGTTTCTCAAGAAATATTGTTTTGGAATCTAGCAAGGTGAGATGGGGTCCAGCTCCCTTTAGGTTTGAAAATTTATGGGTCACTCATCATTCTTTTACTCCTTTTATTAAAGTCTGGCGTTCAACCTCCGTTGATGACTGGCTGGGAAGGTTATAAGTTCATGTCAAAGTTAAAGGTGCTCAAAGAAAGGTTGAAAGAGTGGAATGAAGTTGTCCTTGAGGATATCCAGGTTAGGAAGGATGATATTTTGAGAGTTAGACAACTTGGATAGATTGGATTTAGAGGGTAATCTCACTGAACTGAAGATCTCTGTGTTTGGAGACAGAGTTTGAGAGTTGAGACTCGAATTAGAAGAAGTTCTTTTTAGGGAGGAAATGGGTCAAACACAAAAGTTGGGAATACTTTGGGCCAAGGACGAGGATGCTAATTCAAGGCTGTTTCATACAGTTTTCCTTGGAGAGATGTAGAAAAAGCCTCATAGAGAATTTGGAGCAGTGTTCCATTTTTCATGATAAAGCTTGCTGGTTGGAAAGGCCTTTTGAGGAGGGGGAGATTGTAAGAGTGTTTTTAGCTTGGGGAAACATCTTGCAAAAGATTTGATACAATAGTGTTGTGGCATGGTTTTCTGCCCATGGTTTCTTTCGATGTGTTTCTCTGATAAAAATGCAAAGAGATTGGCTTGCCCTGCCTTGTTAGTTGTTTCATTACACAATTTCTTAGCTCCTAAGTGTTTCCTTTTGTTTTCTTAGGAGGATATCCAGGGTTTGGGCTCCATTGTCCTTTTTTAGAGTTTTTTTTTGGCGGCTTCTTTTCTGTAATTATATGTCACTGGAGTTTTTGGTAGAGGATATCTTATCCCCCTATCTTGTAATCCTCTTCATTCTTAACGAATTTCTTTTTCTATAAAAAAAAAAAACTTACCCTAAAAAAAAGGAAGACAAGCAACAAGAAACGTGAAGTCATTGACAAACAAAGCAAACACAAAAGACAATAACAAGACCATGAATGAAAATGTGAGAAGTCATTGGAATAACAAAATAGAACATTGCACAATAACATTAGCTCAACAAGGAATTGAAGTTTAACAAACGAAAAAGGGACAACATCATAAAATAATAGTATGAATGTTCATCTCCAAAAATCTTACCTCCACGATATCACCTTCCTTTGCAACCACACGTTTTATAAAAACATCTTCACCTGTATATCCAACTTCTTGAAGTACTGGAGGGCTTTTAAATATCACTATGTCATTTGCACATGGCTTTCTAAAGTAGTATGAAACCTGAAAATATGAAGATGTATCTTTATATAGAGAAGCATCATAACAGAAAGTCTAGTTCTTTTTTTTTCTTCCTGAAATGAGCAAGAGCTAGTTGAATGCTGATGTCAAAATCAATTAAAAGATCATACATATTCACATGATTTTCCCTCGAAGCATCAAGGTCTACAGTTTCACATTACATTTTTGTGCAGTCAAATTTAACATTAAGCAAATCTCATCACATTTCACTATGATACTATTAACAGTAATGAACTAATCAGGGAGTCATAAGGTGGTCAAGGTGGTTAGGGTGGGGGAGTTAAGGAGTGGAGTGATAAGGAAGTTGAGGGTTCAAACCCCACCCACTAACAAAATACTAACATCAACACTAACATTTGCCTATAAAAAAAAAAAAACAAACAGTAATGAACTAATCCATCAAATAATCTGCATCGACACAGAAAGTAAGAACTTACTGACTTAGCACAAGAAGCAAACTTTTATTAAATCAATGCAGAATGAGCAGCTATAACCAAAAATTTATCGTACACCATAAACTCTGATCTTTTTATATGTCTGGCCGGATACAGTATTTCAAATTTCAATCACTAATACTCACCAAAAACAGAAAACTTGAATATTTCAATGAAGTTTTATTCCAATCTTTCCAAGATAATTGTCTAAAAGAATTCAACCACTATGTACCCCGTGCCTGCTAGCCTCCCCATATGTTATAGAAAAACATTGAACTTCCCAATGGGGGTACCTGGTAAGAAGTTACAAAATCAAAATGGAAACTAAATCTTAATCACCAACTAGACCTGTTTGCTTTGTTTCAAGGTGCTGTTTCCATTTCCTGTTTTATAAAAAAATTATAGGCCTGTCACCTTGTTTTTTTTGCTGTTTTTCAAATATTTGAACAGTTTTTGTTTTTGTTGAAAACATGAAACAAAACATAAGGTGACACTTTTGTAATTTAATTCTAAAACCAGAAAATGAAAACAGAAAAATCGAAACAACCCTCCTTCTAACACCTAGGCAATTTGTTTTTTCTTCTATTCTAAAGTTTTCTTGTGAATATAGTTTGACTTGAAAAACAAAAAACTAGAAAGCAAGTTCCATGTTTGAGCAACAAAATGCTACCTTTTCAGCAACAAGTCGATCTCCAACATCAAATGTAGGATACATTGACAACGAAGGAATGTACCTCGGCTCAGCCACGAACGTCCGAAACGCAAGCGATATCGCCAAAGCAGCAAAAACCGTTTTCGCGTCATCAGAAGTGAAATTCAACCAATCTGGCAAAGGCCCCGAAGAAGAAGAAGAAGACCCTTCTTTCTTCTCCACCTTCCCCTGGTCACCCCCACCATCACCGCCGCCACCTCCGCCGCCTCCACCACCTCCTCCTCCGTCGCCCGAGCCCAACACTGACTTGATTTCTTCGCCGGAATCCTTTAAAGCATTGCAATGAATCCTCCTCTGGGAGTGGATTCTAGTGGCTCTGTGGTGCGAGAAGTGAAGGTGAGAGTGTGGTGAAGAAGTTAGAGGGGAAATGAGGGTTTTGATGGATTTGAAGAGGTGGGCATGGTCCAAGTTAGGGTTTTGAAGAGATGGCAGTGGTGGGAAGATAGACAGGGATGGCATATCTTCGTTCCTTACGGTGCTAGGCTCAAGCTCCAAGTCCAACCTGAGATACGAAAATCAGAAGACTCAAAATATCCTATCGCTGTTTTTCTTGGATAAAATAAACATTTTTCCTATATCAAAATAAAAAAAACACTAGAAAATTATCCTACAATGCCCGGGTTATACCAACAATTGACGACAATATATAAAATAAATTAAAAAAAAAAACTAAGGCTTGAGAATTAAAAAAAATTGTTGACATTTTGATAAACAAAAAGGAAGGATCGATACTCCAATTTTAAGTATGAACATCATTATATAAAAAATTAGAACATGACCAAACAATAATGATAATGATTATTAACTATTAACAAAAATATTTTTATGTAGATATTTCAACTCCTTGTTATATTGATATAAAAAATAAATTAATATAAAAAGATAACTACTATACATCATAACATATAAACAACAATTATATTTTGTTTACTTATAATCATCTCTTACCAAAATAATTTCTTTAACAGTGTTCCAATTCAATACCTCACCATTTTTACCTTTTATTGGATTTCAACCTCGTATAATATTTGATAAAAAAAAAAACCGTGTATAGTATAAATATAAAGATAAAATATTTAAATATTACATAATTCACCTAATCATTTCTAGAAGATATATTTATTTATCATATTATTTTTAACATTTGTAAATTAGAACAACTTTAATATTTTATTAACTAAAATTTATTTTTCCTTATTTTATTATAATTTTTTAAATAGTGTCTTTCTTAGTCAGTTTCTTCTCTTATGGTTGTATAAATTATTTCAAATAATGAAAATTTTTGGTAAGTTTCATCTTGTATTATTTTATTATTATTATTATTATTATTATTATTATTATTATTATTATTATTATTTAATTTGGCAATTTTTATAAGTATCTATATTTTATTATCTTATTATTATTTTAAATGATTTTTCCCACTCGATTCAAATTTTTATTATAAATCCTGAACTTTATAGCACAATTTATATTTTTTATTTTGTTATTATCATCATCATCATTATCATTATATCATTGCTAAACTCCAATCTTGTGCGGATAATCTTCAAGTATGGAGCAATAATTTGCGCTGTGAGTTTAAAAATGATATAGCTGATTGTAAGAGATTGTTGAATGACCTTCAGGATCGTTGTGATGAGGTTGGTGTTGGGCAGTTTCGGGCAGCCAAGGATCGTGTGATTACACTTCTTGTTCAGGAAGATAGCTTTTGGCGACAACGTGCTAAAACCTTTTGGCTTCGTGATGGTGATCTTAATACTAGGTTTTTTCAGGCTTCTGCCACTTCTAGATCAAAGGTGAATAAGATTGAAAAAATTCAGGATGATGTTGCTAATGTTGCAGTGGATCCAATTCAGATCAAAGTAATTGCCAGGTCTTATTTTGAGGATATCTATGCTCCTAGAGTTGGTGTTTACGAGCCTGTGGTTAGTACCATCACTCCTTGTGTTGCCATGGAGGATAATGAGGCCCTTACAAGGGCTATTACCCGAGGTGAGTTCATTTCTGCACTTGGTCAAATGCACTTCTAATAAATCCCCGGGTCTTGATGGGTTTAATCTGGCTTTTTTCAAAAAGGCTTGGGATCTTTGTGGTAGTGAATTTTTGATGCCTGCTGTTTCTGGTTGGAAAGAGGCTATTTTCCCATCTCTGTCAATGACACCAATATTGCTCTTATTCCTAGGAAGGAGTGCCCGTAATCAATGAAGGATTGGAGGCCAATTTCCTTGTGCAATGTTATATATAAAATCCTTTTCAAAGGTTTTGGCTAATAGGCTGAAGAAGGTGCTTCACAAGTGTGTCTCTATTGTTCAATCGGCTTTTGTTCTAGGTCGGTCTATTCTTGATAATGCTATGATGGCGGTAGAGATCATTCATTTTTTGAAAAGCAAGTCTAAGGGGAAGATGGGTGAGGTGGCTTTGAAGATTGATATGAGCAAGACCTATGATCGAGTGGATTGGGGTTAATTACGTGCAGTGATGAGGAGGATGGGTTTTGTGGAGAAATGGGTGGAGTGTATTATGCTTTGTGTGGAATCAGTTAGCTACTCAGTTTTGGTTAACCAGGAGCCTGTTGGGCCTATTCAGCCAGGTAGAGGGCTTAGATAAGGAGACCCCCTATCCCCTTATTTATTTAATCTTTGTTCTGAGGGGTTGACATCTCTTTTGAATAAAGCGGAAGGTAGAGGGGACCTTTGTGGTGTTAAAATTTGTAGGAGGGCGCCTATTATTTCCCATCTTTTATTTGCAAATGACTGTTTCTTGTTCTTCAAAGCAAAATTGTCCGAGGCTAACTATTTGAAGGAAATTTTGGCTACTTATGAAGCAGCTTCTGGGCAGGAGATTAATTTCCAAAATTCAGAGATTTTCTATAGTAAAAATGTTCTTGTTGAGGTACGTGATTCTATAGCTAATCTCTTGGGAGTTAGAATTGCTTTGGGTATTGGAAAGTATTTGGCCTTCCCTCTATGATTGGTAGGAGTAAGAAAGCTCTTTTTAAATTCATTAAAGATCGGATTTGGCAAAAAATAAATTCTTGGGTTAGTAGATCTTTATCTAAGGCAGGGAAGGAGGTGATGATTAAGTCTGTGCTTCAAGCTATTCTGACTTATTTCATGAGTATTTTTCTCATTCCAACCTCCCTAGGGGGTGAGATCCAAAAACTCATGAATTCCTTCTGGTGGGGTAGTGGAAGTGAACGCGGGAAAGGAATTAAATGGCTTTCTTGCGATAAACTTGCTATGCATAAATGGGATGGCGGCATGGGTTTCAGAAATTTATATGCCTTCAATGTGGCGCTTCTTGGTAAACAAGGGTGGCGGTTAATGTCTCAACCGGAGTCTCTTGTAGGGAAGCTTTTCAAAGCTAAATATTATCCACATTGTGATTTTCTGGATGCTAATGTTGGGTGTAATTCCAGTTTTGTTTGGCGTAGTATTTGTGAAGCAAGAGTGGTCCTAAAAGCTGGTATGAAATGGAAGATAGGTGATGGGTCTAATATTAAGGTCTGGTTTGACACTTGGTCCAAGGATGCTACAGTCTTATATCCTTCACATTCGAGCTACTTCAATTCTGATCTTAAGGTATGTGATTTTTGGGTCCCTGGGTTCAAAAAATGGGACGTGGGCAAGCTGTCCCAAGTTATGTGCGCTGCTGATGTCCAAGTGGTGCTTGACACCCCTTTGTTTCATGCAATTCAGAAGGATGAGAGAATGTGGTGGCCTGACAAAAAGGGTATTTATTCAGTGCGTTCATTCTACTGGTTGTGTGTAAATAAGTTGGTGGATGTGAACCATCTTAAAGTGGAGGGTGCTTGGAAGCTCTTGTGGAGTCTTAAAGTGCCACCAAAGGTTAAAAACTTCCTTTGGCGGGTTGCTCGCGACTGCCTTCCCACAAGAGTTAGGCTTAATGAAAGAGGGGTTGCTTGCTCTAGATCTTGCCCCTGGTGTGAGAACAATTTGGAAAATAGTTGGCATATTTTTTCAACTTGTGCAAAAGCCATGAATGTGTGGAGTAGAGTGCATTATCAAGACGTGATTTTGAGGTGCATGGATGCGGCTAGCAACTTTTCAGATTTGTTATTCTTGGTGTTGGAGCGCCTCTCAGCTAATGATGCTTGTGATTGGAGCATGCTATTGTGGTCCTTGTGGAGAAGCGACAACTGCAGAGTGTGGGACAACATTGATGATAATGTGACCACTATTATCCAGCGTGGCCGTTCGGTGCTTAGTGAGTGGCGTCAAGCATGCTTGGTCTAAGCCCAGTCTCATGTCCGAATTCCTGAGTCAATTTGCCCTATTTGGTCCAAGCCTCCCAATGGTTTTGTTAAGTGTAATATTGATGCATCCTTTGCTTCTGGTAGTAACAAAGTGGGTATTGGTTTGTGTCTTAGAGATGAGTTTGGTGCTTTTCATGGGGCCAAAACTCATTGGTTTAGCCCTATTATTGATGTTCATTTGGGAGAAGCCACTGACCTTTATTATGCTATTTTGTGGATGAAGGAGCTGAGGTATGAAAAGATCATTTTCGCGCTAGACTCCAAACTGGTGGTAGATGGGATGCACTCCTCTAGTATTGATTTGTCAGATTTTGGTGCAATAATTTCCTCTTGTAAGGAGGGTCTTTTTTCTTTTTGTCAAAACTCTTAAGTTGAGTTTACTAGGAGGCAAGCCAATATGGTTGCTCATAGCTTAGTTAGGGTGGCCATTTCTCATGCTAGTCCTCATTTGTTTTATGATATCCCTACATGTATTGAATCTTTAATTATTAATGAAATGCAGTAATTCTCTTGGGTAAAAAAAAAATCATCATCATCATTATCTTATAAATTAAATTCAGCACTCAAATTTATCTATAATTTTTTAATATTTTAAATAATAACTTTTTTAAATAAGTTCTATTTTTCACAATTTTTTTTTTTTATTATTTTAAATTGTGTTTTTTTTTCTATGTTTTACCATAATAGATGATAATAGATTATTATTATTACTTTATTTTAAAAAAGTTATTTTTCACCATAAAGTAACTTTTTTACTATGTTTTATCATCTATTTTTTTTTTAACTCAATGGTGTCTTATTTATTTTATTATTATTTTAAAATATAATTTTTTAAAGTTGTATTCATATTATTTTAAATAGTTTGTCATTGAATATAATCTTTTATTATTTTATTGTTGTAAAGAAACGGTATAGATACTGAGAGAAAATCAATCTAAAAATAAAATAAAAAATTATCAACAAATGAGATGGATGAACAGTATGACGGACAGTGAATCAGACAGATTTGTTGCCATGATATAAAACCAGCTTGATTCAATAATACATAAAAGCTTAATGAAAAAAAAATAATACATAAAAGCTTTATGAAAAAGGAGCGGATCCAACGCACCTAAATGGCTGTGTAGCATCCATCCTGCACCCAACCTATGGATATATACATTATTATAAGTTTTTAATTATTTTTTTAATTATTTATCTATTATTAATTTGTCAGATGATAAATGAACAATTGAGAGCTCAACTATTATCATTTGACACGTGTACTATGTACAGTACCACTTATTTAGTTTTATATAGACTATAGATTACCTCTCAAAATTCAACATATTTTAATTTGGATAATGTTAATCAATGCCTTAAGGATATTAGTTAATAAACCAATTAAGAAAAAAATATTTTATTAGAAAATAATGCATTTAATATTTTGATAAGTTTTATATTGGAAAACTTGCTTTTATCGAAATTCTTAAACAATACCCTTAAGATACTTATTACCATGATCTTTTTATTTTTCATACATCCACCACATTTATAGCATAAATTTTAGATTGTGGTAAAAAATAATATGAAGATGTATATATTTTTTTTTTGGGGTTTAATTTGAGAGAATTACATAGATCAACTCCTTGAGCTTCTTGGTTGTTACATATAAGAGTTACTTTAGTATCTTGCATAATGTTTGGTTAAAGGGAAATGGACGGGAGCATTTTTTTAAAATTTTTATGTTTGTTTCAATTTTTTCTAGATGGAGAAAGGCAAATGGAAGGGAGCAAAATCTCTCCTCACTAAATTTTAGTTCCCCTCTAATATTGGGGGATTTGGTGGGGAGGGGAGACGTTTTAAAACATTTTAAATGAATTGACTAATATATCCTTAGTTGTGTATCTTGAAATTCAAAATTATACGGATGTGGAAGTAAATTTGTTTTAAAATCCCCCTCCCCTTGTGAACCAAACACACCCTTAAATTTCAAACATTAGCCAAAGTTACCCTTTTTGTTGCCTCTTTTAGTAATGCCATTAAATTTTGCGTCCGTGCTAGTTAAGTGATGATCTGACACTCCTCTGTGTGGCAATGTGCTGGATCGATGTTAAGGACCAAATTGAATCCAAATAAAAAGATTAAGGCCAAATTGAATTTTTAACCCTTCTTCCCCAATGTGTTTTTTGACTTTTTCCCCCCGATGGTTCTTCTTCCCAAAGGATTGCAGCAGCCATGAGTGACCCTTCTCCAATCTAGTACAAAGTTGTACCTGAAAGATCTCCTAAAAATCACTTGAAACTCGTTTTGTCCATCAATTAGCAGCCGAAATTCACACACAAAAATCACCATGGAGCTATTTTTTGTTGAATTTCTGGGTATAAAATAAGAGAAGAATTTTCTTTATTAGAAACCATCTTTTCCTTCCATTTCCATTTCTCCATTCACCTCACTGCTTGTCTTCTCTTCCTTCTTCCAGTTTTTCCCCTTCCCGTTTCAAATCCATTTTGCCTAAAGTTACCACGCTCCATTGCGTTTCGCCCAACAACTGTCGCATGGCCAATCAAATCTGGGCTCCTTTGCGATCACCAATCATTGGGTAGCAGGAGGATCAACCATGATTGCCTGCAACCCTTGAGGAAGAAGACACATTGGGAAACAAAAGTTGTAAATTCAATTTGATCATTTATCTTTTTATCTGGGTTCAACTTGGTCCTCCTACGTGGCTCTAGCCACGTGGAGGACGTGCTAACTCAGCTACCCATATCACCACTTAACTGTTACATATGCTAAAATTAACAATGTTACTAACAAAGATGACAGAAAGAATAACTTTGGCTAATGTTTTATAGTTAGAAGATTAAAATGAATCTTTTTAAAGATAAGGGACCAAAATAAATTTAAAAAAAATAAGATAATGGATAAAAATATAATTTAGTCTGTCTCTATATGTCATTTTAGAAAACTATCTGAGTCTAAATTGTTTTTCTTTCCCAACTTACCCATGGTATTAATAAATAAGTAAGTAAAAAGATTAATAAAGTAATAATAATATTGAGTATTTCAATGAGGGATAATTTAGTGAAATATGATTATTCTTTTTATTCCCGAAGCTATTTATTAGATTTATTAATTCTCGTGCAACAACCTTAAAAAACAGATAAGAAAGATCATATGAAGTATGAATGTCGAATTTCCTAACAACGTGCAATATACACAGTAATCCAAATCAATGAATTCTGCCTTCATATATCTAATATCTTACACATTTCATTGGCAAGTGAACACAAGTAGCAGCAGTTCAACAAATACAATTTACATCATCATCTTGACAAAATTTTAAGTGTTTCCGGTTACTGAAGTCTATGAATGATAATTACAGTTTCTCCAGCAGAACTCATCAGCATGGTGTGTTGTACTGTCATGGAAGAAAATAAATCTATTCCGACAGGATTGTTTTTCGTCACTAATAATCAACATGAGATCACCACAGCAGATAGATAGATAGTCACCTCAAGTCCTCAACAGTGTATTGCCACTACCCTGCAACAGTCAAGAAGGAAAGGCCTAACAATCTGATTTTGAATTTGCTGCCTACATACAATCAGTGGCTGTACCCCATATGAACTTGTACGAACAAAAACCATGGAAGTGGTAGCATTCCTCATGCTATCAGATGTTTTGATTATCTTTTGGCTTCTTATGTTGCCATTAGTTGTTCTTTCTGTATGAGCTGCCACTTCTTCAGGTGTTTGCAGGATATTAGGGTGAGAAGCACTGAGTTTCTGTTTCTTATAAAACCTCTCCAAGCTTTGCATTGGTATCTTGTCACCATCAAAATTTTGGTCCAGCTCAGATTCTTCTTCCGAACCATTTAGAATTCTGTTGGCTTCCGGAAACAAACCAATGGCACGCCAAGCATCAGCAACCAGTTGCTTAGTGGTCATTTCAGGAGAAACACCCTTCTCTTCCATAGTAATAAGTAACTCTTCTGCTTTCCATGGTTGTTTTGCTTCTCCATACCCCCATATTAAAGTTTCGTAAGTCTTCAAATTTGAGGGAGTTCCCATTTCATGCATTTTCTCATAAAGTCTAATAGCGCGATCCATTTTGCCTGCGGCACACCATCCACTGATGATGGTAGTAAAGATCACAACATTTGGTTGTACACCATATTTGCTCATGGAAGTAAGAAGTGCCTCCGCTTTTTGTGGCTGTCCAGCACGCACATAGCCTTTTGCAAGGATGCTATAAGCATGGATGTCAGGTTCTATCCCAGCCTTCACCATGTCATTGAATATCTCCTCACAATTGTTCATAAGTCCAGTTGAACTCCATGCATTCATGATGGTGCTAAATGTCACTACATCTGGTTTGATCCCAAATTCTTCCATCAAAGTCAGTGCCTGATCAATTTTCAGTTTATCACAATACTGAACACTGAATAGTTACATGTCAAAACGATACAAACACAAAATCAACATGCAACAGATGATTCCTATCTTAAAAGTATTAATCTTCCTATTGTATTAATGTTCCTTCAGTGTGTCATGATTAGGGGGGGAAATACACACAAGAAAATGTTGATCTTATGTTATGAATAGTATCATATATCAGAACTTACCTCATCTACTCCATTCGTGTCAGTAATGTCTAAATATCCTTTGATAAGAGAGTTAAAAACTACTGGATTTGGTTGGACTCCAAGTTCCTTCATTTTGTACAGAAACCTCAAGGCATCTGTCATATTGCCTTCCTTACAATAACCACTTATTATGATACCACAAGTTCGTTCATTAGGCTTCACTTTTTTGTACTGCATTTTCAATATCAACCTTTCAGCCTTTTCTGTCTCACCATTCTGAGCATAAGCCCTTGCTAATGTGTTGTACGTGACAACGTCAGGTTGCAGGCCAGAGGTCACCATCTTGTGCATAACATTCCATGCCTCTTCCAGATTCTTCTTGGTACACCAGGCTTGGATGAGAATATTATATGTTCTATCATTAGGCTTCACATTTTCATCCTGACCCATCATCTCTAGCAATTTCATAGATTCATAAGGCCTTCCAGCAATTCCAAATCCTTTAATGAGGGTGTTAAAAGTACTAGTTGTAGGTTTACATCCATACTCCTTCATTTTCTGAAAAATCTTCATGGCTTCATCTGCCTTACCAGAATCAGAAAAGGCATTGATCATGGCATTAAAAAGTATTGAATCCGGCTTCATTCCATCCTTTGCAACTTTAGAAAGAAGTGAAGGAATGGACTTGAATCGCTTCTGGCGGGTAAGGGCAGCCACAAGAGTTGTGTATGTAATAAGAGTTGGCCTATGTCCTTCTTCGGTTAAACTAGTAAAGATGGCCTGAGCTTCCCGTGGCTTCCCCCTTCCAATCAAAGTTTTCATCAGCTTTGTTCTTGAAAGAACTGTTTGACAACTGTTGTTCCGTGTGCAGATAAGACAGCGGGATTCGTTATGTGTCTCTTCTGGAGTAGAGATTGAAATTTTCTTGTTGTTCTTGTATTGCTGCAGTTCCTGTAGCAAACAATTGCCAAAAGTTGACAATTAACTTTTCTAGACTCTTCAGTTAATAGTCAAAGAGAATGTATCAATAGATTTTGAAGGTTATTCTTTAACACATGACACTAGTCATCAAAATCCAATATACCAATAAAAGATCAAAAAAATTTTAGGCCATAACTTATAGTAGTTGAACTATTCATCCAGAAGATGTGGATAATTATATAAATCACTAGAGATTTCAAAGAATTCGGTTAATGGCCGCTTTATGATGATAATGTTTCAAGATTCACTTGACTTTATTAAGATAAACTTGAATTATTCTAGCATCTTAAGGCATTAGATTGTTGTCATGGTAAAGTTCCCAACAGAACATGATGCTACTCTTTATCAGTCTTATAGTCATCTAGTAACCAACTTCAATTAAATGGTGATCAGGGGAAAATTCTCATTCAGGTTATCAACAAAATTTAACATAGTCTGCTTGGCCCCTCCCTGTTTGTTTCAAATATCATATACTCTAGTGAATAGCTCAAATAGCCATAAAATGTAATCTGATAAAAAAGGGATAATTTAATTAAAAATGTACCTTAAAAGCATAAACCAGACAGGTACACATATTGAATTACCAGAAGACCATAGATTATACTAAACAAAAATAGAACTGGCATTGAAGAATGATACAAATATCACCCTAGTCTGACATAGCAATTCCCGTATCTAAGTACAACCTTCAGCAAACTTAGGCATTTATCATCAAAATTAGGGGAAATTTTTCTTTGTACTCTGCATGTTGGTCAGCTACAATATAGTGCTAATGTGCTATTAATATCATGGAATTCAATAATGAACAATGCATAATTAGAGATTGTATAAGCAAGTAACAGATTTTTATAGATGTGTAGATGCTCAATATCATAGGGATAATTAAGGGCAATTATAGGTTATAGTTAATGCAATCAACTGCACAGATGAATTTCTGACATCGTAAGAGAAAAAATAGTTGACAATACCATGACTGATATATCTTCAACACCTTTATTTCTCATGAGGGCTCCTTTCGGCTGCTATCCATGATGATGAATATACTAAGATCAGATTCCCAGATTTCTATCTTGGCTGCTTCTGAATGCCTCAACAAACTACCTTTCTACCCTGGCCAGAATCAGATTCTGGCTACCAGACCCAGAAGGATTGTTAGCTATTATCCTAGCATCATAAGGAGAAGCCTGATCCTCAATTTTGCTATCGAGACTGCATCAGAGAATTAACCAGAAGCCTATCATCAACTAGCATATTTAAGAATAGAATGATCAACAAAAATACCATGGCATTAGTCCAAACTCCAGAAATGACCAAACTAATCTTGGACAAGATGAAGATTAATTGATAAAAATGCTATCTAGTTGGTCAATAGAGGCTGCAACTGATACAATGCATCGAGTCATCTACTGCCAAAGCATCCACAGCAAGGAGAATATGTGCTAATACGGGCAAATCTAAGTTGGTTAGAGAAAATTGAGCAATTATACCACAAAATCGATTCCAAAACTCATAAATCCCCCACCTTTAGTCATATTAACTCTAGATCTGCAAATAAACATGCAGAAACAAAATCCATAACTTGGCATTAACATGTTTAATGTGGTAAAATCAGAAGCAGAATGTAGAGCTGGATCATAGGATGCATGGCAACATTATTTAATATCTCTTTATTTGCCATATATAGCAACAATTGTGCAAAATTAGCAAAGAAATCACCCAATTGTTACTTATTACTTAACAAAGCAAAGTGTTAAAGTATCAACTAAATGATTTTATCAGTTTTCAGTGTTGCTGTGTTGCATAACCACGGGAGAAGGCCTATATTGATGGAAGTCATGGAACAGAACATGGATCCCCAAATTTCACATAGAAACTCTGAAAAAACTGGCAAATTTGCAAAACATTTCAGCCCAAGTTTTGACAATACTTTGGACTTTCATGTTAAATCATTAAACCAAACTGAAAACAGGAACCAAAATCCAAATCCCAGATGAATATCTAAGTTTGACAGTCCTAATCAATATCAAAGCATGGCAATGAAAGGTACTGATACATATTATAAAGACTCAGAAGCAAACTATAATGTGTACTCTATAGTCCATATGCTTGATGACAGTCTGGTGATGTTACCATTGTTTTGGAACTTGAGTGGAAGTCCCTCAGTTGAGCAGTTGAGTAGCTTCTTAGGGAGAGTTGGGTGTGCATAGCTAGCAGTGAAGTTGTGCATGCAACTGAAATGAATAGAGGAGAAAAACCAAGTGTAGTGTATTGTAGTTTAGTGGATTTATGTGTGTGTGTATGTGTGGCATCCACGGAAGATTCTTATCCACAAATATTTATCATAATAAGATTTCGGGGTACTTTTTTGAGGCTGTCATAAGAAAAAGACAAATGGCTTAGAAGATCACTTGGGGACTGGATTGGGCCACGCCAGAATTCTATTCACCATATCAAACTTTCCCACGTATTTTTTTCTTCTCAAGAAAAAAAGAACAATATACACTTTATATTATATATATATATAATGTTTTTTCCATATTGTTCTGTTAGATGTTTAATCAGCATATTCTTTTTCATTACTAATTTCACAAAATAATTACATAGAGAGACATACTGAGATATTTGGAGAATATTTTGTATTCTAAAAAAGTGATAACAATAAGGATTTAATTGATATACACTGATAGTGTAAAGTTTTTTTTACACTGTTAACCAATTAGAAATTGATACATCATTATAAATGTTTGATTCTTATCCTAACCACCTTAAAAGTCATCAATTTCATGATTTCTGATTGGTTGTCAGTGTAAAAATCTTTACACTGACAGTGCATATAAATTAAACCCTAACAATAAATATTAACCAAACAATAATATATCAATGATCAATATTAAAAGTTATTTAATGATTAGATGGTCATTTAAAAAATTTGTATGTATTTATTTGTCTGACCACTCAAATAAAATTTAATAATCAAGGTTTCGTTATCACATTCTTAAAATATAAACTTATTGCACCTGATATGGTCCCCAAACCAAGCCCTGCTGAAAGGGAAAGCTACATGATTCGAGTTCTTGACATTTTAGGTAAGTTCGATTGGAAGTTGTATTCCATTTTCACTATAATCAATCACTTGTTGTAGTATTTAAGGCTTCTTCTTTAAGTAATTTAAATAAGTATGCTATTTTGATCTATGGTAATGTTCATTACGGGACTAGTGACACGAAGCCCAAGCCCAACGTGTGCATACACACAATGGCAGAAGGCCCAACACGACTTAACTGCAATGCTGCCTATCTATGTTGTCGGCTGTATGAAACTATGAATGTTTTTCCGAACCTCGTCTTGTTTTGTACTTTATTATCTCATATGTCATCTCCTACGCTCCTACGTTGGTGAGTGAATATTATAAAAGATGATGTTGAAAGTGTGGAGGTGGTACCAGAACTGCCTTACAGTTCATCCAGTAAGGACCCAAGTCATCAGCTCTGCCATCCTGTGGGGTGTTGGAGACATCACTGCTCAGTACATCACTCACTCTGCAGCTGCCAAAACTAAGAATCCTCTCCAACTATCTGTAAGAAACTAACAACTTTCACTGCCCAATACTCTCTTTCATTTTCATTTATCTCTTGTATTGGGAATTGGGAATTGGTTATGGGAACAAAAGAATGAATGGTAGATTGAAAGAAGAAGAGAACAAGGGATGTGGTATTCTCCTCAATAGTATTTATCTATTTTGTTTTCCAGCTTTCTTGTCTTTGGATTTTTTATATATCATATCATATATCCCTTAGTTGTTGAAGCTAGCTGATTATTGAGTATTGACTGTGGACAAGATTTCTTGGCAATTTGAAATTATATTTGATTTGACATGGTAGGATGCAGATGCTAAATTTATGATCAACTGGAACCGCGTGGCTGTTACAAGTATGTTTGGTTTCGGTTTTGTTGGACCAGTTGGCCATTTCTGGTATATGTTTCCTCTTTTTTTTTTTTTTTATGGTTTCTTTACTAGCTTTTGTTACTGCCTACTTATCAAATCATGGCTTTATATGGGTGGAATTCCTCCAAGTAACTCATGTAAAGAAAATCTTCAGTATCATATCAGTGAGATTTATTTTAATTTTAAAGGAATGAAACAAGTATGATTTTTTATGTTGGGACTCTAAATCTGTTTGTTACAGCATGATATTGCATTGCACCCAATTTTTTGAGGCATGGTGTGCTGGACTTTGGCTTGTCATTTTTTCTCCAATGCACGCATGATGTTTAGGAGATCCCTCTGTAAATGTTTATGTTCTTAGTTTGTAGGGCCTTCTTAGAATGGGGGAGAAGTTTACAAATCCATGTTAAGCTTGGATTCCAGTTTGCCTAGAACTAGTGTGTTACCAGTGCCCGTGCGACACACATGGTATTACAATGATTTGCGACAATATAAAGGTCCTTAAATTTTATAGAAAAATGTTTGCAGTTTGAGAATTAGAGAATTATAATAGGAAGGCTCAATATAATGTTGGTTCCATAACTGTTGTCAATACCTTTCAACTCATGAAAACAATTACTTGGGAAATATGAGGATCGAGTAAGGAATTAATTAAAAGTTATAAACAAGTGTTACAAGTGGGTATGTATCATTGACAGCTAGCTAAATAGGGAGAATAAATGTTGAATCATATTTATGTCATTTAGAAGCACTATGCATCATATCTTGGCACCAGCTAAGTTCCTGTTTTCTGATTTGGAAATTTACACCAGAATGTGCTTTTGAACCCAGTGGTTTTCACCTAGTTATAGAGAGGGAATATCTTTCCACAAGTAAGAAAGTGAGAGCATTAGGTCCCTTGTAACCGTTGCCTCTGTTACTCTTTGCTGGTTGGATCTGAACTTCAGTTGGATATGTAATTTTTGTTCAAAGGTAGTTGTAATTTCCAAAACTTTGGGGTATGCACTAAATGCACTAAGATAGCTTGCAAGTTGCTTGCTATTGGGTTTAAGATTGAAAAATGTGTCTTTCCATTTCTCTAATAAGCTTAAAGCACAGTTCTTCTGAAAATAACTATAAGCAAAGTTATAATTCCATTGCCAAAAAGATTTGTTCTCAGGATTGAAATAACCTTTGTGTCTTATAGGTATGAAGGCTTGGACAAATTTATAAGGCTTAAGCTTCAACTCGTACCAACGTCTGCGCGAGCTGTAGCTACTAAAGTTGCAATGGATGGCATGATTTTTGGTCCCATCCATTTGTTTGTCTTCTTTACTTACATGGGATTGTGTGCTGGAAAGACTCTTCCTCAGGTGAAGGAAGACTTGAAGAAGAATTTTATCCCAGCTTTGATTCTAGAAGGTGGTGTTTGGCCAGTTGTGCAGGTTTTTAATTTTCGGTATGTTCCTGTCAAGTACCAGCTTCTATATGTAAACTTGTTCTGCTTGCTGGATAGTGCTTTCCTTTCATGGTTGGACCAACAGAAGGATGCACCTTGGAAACAATGGTTTAAATCATCTCATTCTTCTAAGGAAAAATGACCTCATTGCTGATGAGGAGATTAATGTTTCAACTCTTGTACTCCCCTATGGTTCATAAGTCAATTTTTTATCTCATGGATAAAATAGCCGGAACATGAAACATTGATTGATTGAAGCTTTTGAACATTTTGCTTCTTTGATGTTCTCACAGTTGCAATTGATAGATTCGGAGATGGACATTTTGCTTTGTTTGTTTATCCCCCAGCCCCCTAAAATTTGGCTCACCTTTGATGATGTTTAGAAGTTGATTAGAAAAATAACAGAGAGAAGTAAAGGCAAGTTTTGCCAAAAAGCAACCGCTTCTAGCATGTATGGATCTACTTTCAAATGCTTCATAATTACTTTTAAAAGGGAGGAACTACTCATATTAACTTCTCCCAACAGCACTTCCGTCCCTTCAAACTTGTGTTTCCAAACACACATCATAGATATTAAAAGGTCTAATAAAATGTTTTTAACTAGAGTTTACTTTTGATGAACTCTAAAGATTTACACTATTCATCAATTATATATTATTTATCAGATATGTGATTTTTTATGCAATAATCATGAGAAATAAATATTTTTAACAACATGACTATTGATTGATGATTTAATGTGTGTTTGTTTTAAATTTTTTTTTATAACACAACAGAACGTTACAACTTTCATTGGATGAAAGCTCAAATATGGAGCTTTGGGAAAAAGTGGGCTTTGGTGTCTCAGAACGCGGAATTTGTGGGTTAACGTCGAAATTAATCTCATCCAAACAAACTGTTAATTTTTTTAAAACAATTACATTAATAATACATTCAAATTAATTCCATCTAAGTGCTATCAAAATGCACAAGTCCCAAGGTGCAAGCATACAGTTCAAATTGATGTATTACTATTATTCCAATCTAAATGGAAACTATAGTAGAATTGAATACATGTCACTAATAATGTTTTAAGCAACTCAAAGTTTGGTATGGACAAATTGGCCAATTTATGCTACATTTTTTTATCGAGTAAACACCCATTTTGGTCCATAAAATTGAGAAGTAATATCAACTTGGTCCTTGAAATTATCAAAATTTCAAAAGAGTCCCTGAATGATAAGCTAGTATCAATTTGGTCATTCACTTTACTCACTTAATATCAATTAAATCCCTGACACTGTAAACTTAATATCAACTTAGTCCATATGATTTTTAACGGATGGAGTAAGTTGATCTCCGTTTTACAATTTCATGGACTAATTTGGAATTTCGATAATTTCAGGGACCAGGTTGATAATACTTCACAATTTCAGGGGCCAAATTGGGTGTTTACTCTTTTTTTCTCACTATATTTCTTCATTGCTTATCTTATTTTTCTTGTAATAATATTTAAAAAGTTGAAACATTTAAAAATAAAAAAATAAAAGCCCAAATAATCAAATTGATCCATGAAAAAAATATGGAAACATATTTAATTCTTAAAAATTTCAAGTGTTCATCAAAATAATCTTTTATAAGGATTAAGCTGTCTCTAAAATTTATTCTAAAAATAACTAATTTTACCTAATTTTTTATTATTAAAGAAAAACAAAGGAAAAGAGAGTAGAAGAGAGAAGCTGATTGAGACAAAGGAGATTGAATTGAACCAGACTGAACAAAAAACAAAACAAACCAAACCAGTCCTCTCACTCTCACTTTGCTGTCTCCGATGTAGTAGCAACTCAACCATGAACCCCAATCGCCACCACCTTCTTCTTCTTCCTTAACGCAAACAAACAAACAACCATGGCCACCATCCAAAACAGCTCCACCTTCTCTCTTCTCTCACTTCTCTTTCTATTCATCGCCCTCTCTCTCTACCCTTTCCAACCTTCTCCCTCTCCCTCTCCCTCTCCATCCCACCAAACCCTACCCACAAACAACACCCAAATCCAACCTCGCCAAAACTACATCGTTCGCTTCCTTCAATACAAAACCGCCAACCACCACCGCGCTTATCTGGAATCGAACCTCCGATCCGACGGTTGGGAATGGATCGAGCGCCACAACCCTGCGTCCAAATACCCCACCGATTTCGGCTTGGTTTCGGTGGAGGATTCGGTGAGACACGTGTTGACCCGCGAGATTCGGGACTTGGAACTTGTGAAGGACGTGCATGTGGATGTGGGGTATAAGAGGGGTCTTCTGGATCATGATCAAACGCGTAAAGGTGGTGGCTTTGTCGATGGAAAGAAGCGCCCCGGGAAGATATTCACGACGATGTCGTTTAGCGAGGGAGAAGAAGGAAAGGAGGAAGGCCATTGTTTCGCGATTCATAACGCTTCCGTTAAGTGGGGGAGACAGCTCTTGATGCAGGTGAAGTTTTTCGTTACAAAGTTCTGATTTTTTATTTTCTTACTGTTATGGGATAGATTTGTTATTGTCTTATCGTGTAAGTGTGCGTCTGGTAAACAACTTAATTAAGTAGTGTTTATTTGATAAGTTTATTTTTTTAATGTTAAAAATAACTTATTTTCATAAGCTTATCTTAAAAGCACTTATTGCAATATGCTAAAATGAGATCATACATTGTTTTCATAAACTATTTACATAAGTTTATTTTCATAAGCTCAAATAAGCTCTCACCTAAGCATGCAACTTAGTCATTAATATTAATATCAAATATCCACTTACAGTATAATCCCTGAATTCATTTATTAATGTATACAAGATATTTTTGTTGTCAAACTAATATTCATTTATCATCAAGGGTCAAAAATCCAACACAGTTGGTAGATAGCTGGAATCCTTAAGCATTTGTTAGGGGTTCGATTCGTGTCGTGTATTGAAAAGGTTTTGTTAGGAGAGTCAAAACCCACTTTGATGATCTCTACGCCTCGAAAGAGATTAGTCTTCAACTATCGGTTGGAGGATACCCTTCATGAACTGAAAAAATATGCAACTTAGTCATTAGTATAAGTATCCACTTACAGTTTAATCCCTGAAATTAGTAATTAATGTATACAAGATATTTTTCGTTGCCAAATTAATAAATTTTTTTTTCTCTTTTGGGGTACACTTGTTATTGAGTAAATATGCAAATTATTCTCTACTTGTAGTTTGGTTGTCGAGTTAGTATCCAAATTTATAGAACTGTTAGTATCTAAATTTGTTTTTTATATCTCACTTTAGTTTCTAAAAGGGACTAACTTGATCTTAGGTTTGTAAACTTAAGGAATAATTCATGTATAAGTTCAAGGATTAAGTTGCATATTTGTTCAATCATTGAATCCATGAGGGAAAGAAAAAATAAATAGCATTAGAAATTCACACAAAGATGCTTGTTTCTAGGGAATTGCTTAATGGTTGAAAGTGTGCATGCTCTGACTCAGTGATGTATCTTACTGTAGCAGAGATCTCAAGTAACTTCCATGTTTGGGGCAGAGGATCTTTGGGCAAAAGGGCACACTGGTGCGAAAGTCAAAATGGCTATATTTGATACTGGCATTCGTGCTAATCACCCTCATTTCCGTAACATCAAGGTAATACTTGTTTTGACGTGATATGGAACAGGATTTGGTTTGAGATTGTTTTGGCCTGCGGTAGATGAATTGAGCATTGAGGACCTTTACAGGAGCGTACAAATTGGACCAATGAGAATACGTTGAATGATAATCTTGGTCATGGGACCTTTGTTGCTGGTGTTATTGCTGGTGTAGATGCAAAGTGCCTTGGTTTCGCACCAGATACAGAGATTTATGCATTTCGTGTTTTCACTGACGCACAGGTATTGCCTGTTGGATATTACTATTGAACTCGTGTTCTTTTCTTTTAACTGCATAGACACATTGTGGTTTCAGTTTATCCAAAGCATCTTTGTGCTGTTAATTTATTTGTATGTGTGTGCGCGTCCAATAAATACATGTAATCATCATAAGTTTATCAATCAAGTATTCATTGGCAAGCTCTAAACAGGAAAATGCATAAGTATTTGAAATGCTACAACTTCTTACCAGCTTATAAAATTGTTATTGTGTAACATTTGGCAAGATTTTGAGAAGAATTCATTCAGCCTATTGCAGGTTTCATACACATCATGGTTCCTTGATGCCTTCAACTATGCTATTGCAACCAATATGGATGTGCTAAATTTAAGCATAGGTGGGCCTGATTATTTGGATCTCCCATTTGTTGAGAAGGTAAATTTATGTTGTCTATCTGATCTAGCTCAGTAATTTGATGGTATTAACTATTAAGTGTTTTATGTAATTTGAGGAAACCACAGAACTGTAGTATTTGTGAATATTGTAGCATCTTTATCTACCATAACCTGTATATATAAAGAAGCCCTTTTCTGTTGATTTATGGTCTTACACTTGAGTTCCAAAATATCCTATTTGCTAATTTGTTGACCAGATATGGGAGATAACAGCAAGTAACATTATCATGGTCTCTGCAATTGGAAATGATGGACCACTTTATGGAACTTTGAACAATCCAGCAGATCAAAGTGATGTCATTGGTGTTGGCGGTATTGATTATAGTGACCATATAGCTTCCTTTTCCTCACGTGGCATGAGTACCTGGGAGCTTCCTCACGGGTAACATTTATTTATTTGTCTCTACAATCTTATATTTCGTTGATCCTTCTCCAGCGAGTATTAATTGAATAGAAGTCTACTGAGGACTTTTAGCATTTGTTTCTGGCATGATATTCTAAAATTTAAAAATATCATGTTATTGTGGAAGATGTTTTTACTGGGTGAAGAATGAACACACACACACATACATATATATACATATACGTACTATGTCAGATGAGAGCACCTTGCTATTGAGGTGAGAGAGGAGTGAATTTGACCATTAGATTTTATTTTAATTGTCAAAATAAGAAGATAAATGCCAGGAACTTTTATATTGGTCATGTGACCATTAGGTAACTTTTAATCTTGGCCATTCATGTATGGTTGTGTGGTCAACATTTGCTCCTCTTGCCTTAAAATACACACTCCTCTCACTAGATATGCCTCACACACACTCAAGCATACTCATTTAGTCTGGACATGCCCTCCACTTACAGCAAAGAGTGGTGAGCCTTCTAGAACCATCCATGAATGTACAGTGTCACGTTGGATATCAAATTTAGAAATTCTTTTTAACAGAAGTTGGGTTTTGCAACATGTTAGTTTTTTTTTATTACATTTATATGCAAGTTTTGTTTCTTAATCCTGATAGATTTTAAAATTGATAGTGGCATCTGTACCTTGCAGTTATGGTCGTGTGAAGCCGGACATAGTCGCATATGGACGGGACATCATGGGATCCAAGATCAGCACTGGTTGTAAAAGTTTATCAGGAACTAGTGTTGCAAGTCCTGTAGTTGCTGGTATTGTATGCTTGCTTGTTAGTGTCATTCCTGAACCTAATCGAAAAGATATCTTAAACCCGGCAAGCATGAAACAAGCATTGGTCGAAGGTGCTGCAAAACTTGCTGGGCCTAACATGTTTGAGCAGGGTGCTGGCAGAGTTAATCTGTAAGATCAATTATCTAGCCTTGTCACCTTTGTTTTGTTTTTATATGGCAATACCATTGCCACTATTTTTTCAATAGATTCATTAATTTTTGAATCGTGTTCTATGAATTTAATTGTCAGGTTAGAATCATATGAGATTCTTAAGAGCTACAAGCCCAGGGCAAGCATCTTCCCCAATGTTCTTGATTTTACAGATTGTCCTTACTCATGGCCCTTTTGTCGTCAGCCACTCTATGCAGGTTCGATGCCTGTCATCTTCAATTCCACTATTTTGAATGGAATGGGTGTTATTGGCTATGTTGAGGGTCCACCAACATGGCATCCTTCCAATGAAGAAGGGAATCTTTTAAGCATTCATTTTACATATTCAGAGGTTATCTGGCCTTGGACTGGTTATTTGGCACTGCACTTGCAAATCAAGGAAGAAGGTGCTCAATATTCTGGGAATATTGAAGGTAATGTGACTCTCATGATTTCCAGCCCTGCTGCTCAAGGATACAAGGACCCTCGAAAAAGCATCTGTGTGCTTCAATTGAAGTTAAAAGTGGTGCCAACACCACCACGATCCAAACGAGTGCTGTGGGATCAATTTCATAGTATTAAATACCCTCCTGGTTATATTCCGAGAGACTCCTTGGACGTTCGTAATGACATTCTTGATTGGCATGGTGATCATTTGCATACAAATTTTCACATCATGTTCAACAATTTACGAGATGCTGGTTACTATGTTGAAACACTCGGTTCTCCACTTACTTGCTTCGATGCTCGTCAATATGGAACACTTCTGATGGTGGATCTTGAAGAAGAATACTTTGCCGAGGAGATTGAAAAACTAAGAGACGATGTTATAAATACTGGATTGGGACTTCTTGTCTTTGCAGAGTGGTATAATGTAGATACCATGGTAAAGATGAGATTCTTTGATGACAATACACGGAGCTGGTGGACCCCTGTTACTGGAGGCGCTAATATTCCAGCACTAAATGATCTTTTGTCTCCATTTGGGATTGCTTTTGGAGACAAGATCCTGAATGGTGATTTTTCACTTTTGGGCGAGCAGAATCGATATGCTTCTGGAGCAGATATAGTGCGGTTTCCAAGAGGTGGTTATGTACATAGGTTTCCTTTCTTAGATAGTTCAGAAAGTGGAGCCACTCAGAATGTGCTGATGACTTCTGACATGACCAAGGTGAGCTGAGAGGGCATTTCTTTTTATTGCGTTAGTTATTAATATCAAGTTAAAGGTTTACAAATGGTGGCCTCCAAAGAAAAAACCATAAGAATAAATATAATTCCTAAGCTCATCAGTGTTTTCAACCCACCAAAAGATCTATGTACATATACACAAGTCATTTGGCATGATAAAGTTGCAATTTCTATTGTAATAAATAGTCTTCACAATGATTAATCATTGATGGCTTAATAATATAAGGATAAAGTGCATACACGGCTCCTAAACTATAATTTGTTTGCAAATAGACACCCTCAACTATTGATTCTTCTCAATTGATCTTCAAATTCCAACTATTAGTGAGATAGGTCCTTTGTTAACCCAAAGTTAGACAGCGGTTGGACTCAAACACTATTAGTGATCTAACTTCGGGTTAACAAAAGGACCTATCTCACTTATAGTTGGAGCTTGAAGAACAATTGGGAAGAATTAATAGTTAAGGGTGCCTATTTGCAAATGGGCTAAAAGTTCAATCTGTTTCATTATAAAACACCATCTTTCAGACCAGTCGTTAATTTAAGTGTTGTAGGATATATATCTTTCAACATTGAGATACTTCCTAATATTATATAGAAAATTATTGTGGTCTTTTGATGAAACAGGCAGATTCTCCAATCCTTGGTCTTACAGTGATGGGTGAAGGTCGCATAGCTGTGTATGGGGATTCCAATTGTTTGGATAGTAGCCATATGGTTACTAATTGTTATTGGCTTCTGAGGAAAATGCTAGATTTTACTAATGGAGATGTCAGGGATCCTGTTCTTTTCTCTGATTCAGTTAAACTAGACACTATATTGTATGAAGATGACAATCAATTGCCATCTCGCAGAACTGATGTCAATTTCTCGACATATTCTGCTGTTGCTGGGAAGGAATTGATCTGCAAGACTGACTCAAGGTTTGAAATATGGGGAACTAAGGGGTACAATTTGCAGGTTAGAGGAAGAAACAGAAGATTGCCTGGTTATCCTGTCATTGATTTGGGGAGAGGATTCAACGCAACCTTTGATAATTCTAACATGAGGCATCCCAGGTTAACAGCCAGAAATAAGGGTGACTCTCTGAGGAATAGGTACATGGGCCTGTTCTATGGGGATGAGGTAAGAAATAGAAACAGAAACAGCTGTTTGGTTACTTATTTAGAGATGGAGTTCCCTTTATCTTTTTCTCTTTGTTTATAATAATTTGAATCCTTTGATATTTCTTGCAGCTAGATGCACCCATGCTTGTTGGTAGTCATTGGCTCCTTCCTGCGGTAGTCGCAGCAATTGGTTAGTAAATAAAAATTAAGTGTCCATTTGCTTCGTTTCTAGTTTTTTTGTTTTTATGAATGATTGCAAAAATGTCATTGTTTTTATTTTGTTTCCTATTTTCAAAGATTTGTAGAGGAAACAGTATTTTCAATGTTTCCTATACAAATCTTAAAAACAACAGACTGGACTCAAAGCAAAACTGCAAAAGTCCTAAATTTCCTTTCCAATTATGAACTGGTATCTTTATGTTTCATTACCTTTGTTTTAAATCTTGTGTGGCAGGCATTTTGCTTTTGTGTTTTTGGCGCATTCGCCAAAAGCGACGCCGAAGAAAGAAAGGATCCGGCTCTGGTAGATTGGCCAATTTATAGTCCAGCATTACATTGCTGTGTTATTTATTGTAACACTTGCCTCCAAAGAATTTCCCCTGTAGCATAGTAACTAATTCTAGTGTTCTCATCAGCATCATTGTAGGAAGATAGCCAGATAAGTTGCCATTTTTCTCCCTTGTCCCTATAGAGTTGTAACCCCCTTTTTTATGTTTCGGATGCTTTTCAATCAGATAATGAAATTATGTATCTGTTGTTATTGGTTATTCTTACAAACAGAATTAGATATAACTTATTAGTATTATTTAGCTATTTTTTAATAAAATTAAATTGTGTTGTGTATTTGCTATGAACAGTATGTTGTAGTGGCATTCAATAGATTAGGCAACAAAATTTGAGTTCGTTCTGCATAATAGCATGGCGGAGGGACTAATTGCATAAGTTAATTATTAAATCCGCAAATCAGTACAAAATTACAAATGCTCAGGGTGTGCACCCTTTAGGTAAAAAGAACTCGAGCATAGTCCAAAACACTTAACACAAAAATGTTTCATACACTTCTTAACGCATCACCACAGATCTTATTTGTGGGGTGTGGCTGAATTAGAATATAGGTGGATAGAAAATGAGGTGAGATTATTGTAATAATTAGATAATAAGAATTATGTGGATATGAGATCATATCCATATAAATGTGCACACTGCTGACTTGACATAACGTGAGGGTTTTGGAGGTAGATAGACATAAAGGCACTTGCGCTTCATTGGACCACCATTCACCATCAACAACTGGCAACTACAAACATTCTCTCTTCTCTGCTTTTCCAAGGCAGTGCCGTGGCCTATCTCTCCATTCACCAAACGTGCTATCCTGCTTGGTTGTAGTTGTCTTTTTAATAATTTCAATGCTTCTACCAAAAATGCCAAATGTGACTCGGTAAAAGCTACTACACCTTTCTCATTATTTGGCTTACAAGTCACCAGGAGGATTAGCAAAATATTAAGCAACTCTCTAACACTAGGGCTACCTAGCTTTTGAATATCAACCAACTACCTTTGCAATGCACGTGCAGTTAACAACATCTCCATTGAAAACTAACTTGAGGAAACAATATAGGGGAATCTCACCCTTCAACCTCCTCTTCCCCCTTTATTATATTGTAAAGCCTCTCTTTTTACCTTTTTTGATGGATGGTGGGGATTTCACTGAATGATAAAATATTGAAGAGAATCTATTCCCCTGATGAGTAAAAATCAAAGGCACATCCTTCTTTTTCCTCTCAACAAATTAAAATGGGTAAATAGCACTATATGCTTGAGATGCACACAATCCAAGGACATTAAAAGTTTGATACTAACACACTAACAACTAACAACGCCAACTTATTTACAATCCCAATTACCAGCAAATTGACACGTGAAAAACAATACTGTTGATGCATTCCATCGCTAATACTGCGCAAAAAAGAATGAAAGAATAGTACTTTATGTTATTTTATTTATCGTACCCCCTGATAAATACAATTCAAAAACTGATCATTTCTGGAATTTTTTGGCAAAGCCACTCAAAACATGTCAGTCAACCAAATGAATACGAAATCAAGGACATAGATTTATAAAGGATAAAGTAAACAATTGTGAATACTCAAGAGTTTCCACTGAAACCTTGACTGTTCTTCATCTTTCTCATTTCCATTTCCCTTGTGGTCTGGCGGTTCTGGCTTTCACTGCTCGAGTCAGATGGGTTTAAACCATACTCACTTGTAGGTCCACTGTACTCACTGCTGCCCCTGCCATGCTCCTGGGTTCCAAATGCCATTTTTCTAAACTTTTTCATGTCTTCCTTGTATTGTGCAGTGTCATAATCTGAGCTTGCATGAGAACTATAGACAGTACTGTGTCCAGGTCTAATTCCATCATTAAGATCTTCTAAAGACGCGTCTCCTTCCAGAGCTCGAACAACCTGCAGTATATCATTATAAGAGTCAAAAGAAAATATTCTTGCAAATAGCAGGCAACAGTATGAACTCAACAAACTACACTATCATAATGCATTAGGCTTGGCACATTGATACTTGACAATTGACAAATGATAACAAACTCCGTTACTTAACCTGGCTCATCTTTGGTCGACGCTTTGCTGAATGTCGTATGGAAGCTGCAGTACATGCTACCATGCGAGCCATCTCATTCGGGTCATATTCATTCAGGAGCCTTGGATCAACCAAAGAATCAAAATTTTTCATCTTCCAAAGCACGTGTGAGCAAAGGCCTTGCCTGTGATGACAAGACAAGATAGATATAGTTAAGAGCAGTTCCATGGAACCTTGCTCTCTCTCAGAAAGAGAGAAGAAAAACAGAAACCTTTATTTTATGAATATACACTAGTTTTTGAATTTATAGTTGCAAATATAAATTTAGGCCCAGAAAATAGGAGCTTGATAAAACTTACCCAGTCTACCAAACTATCCTCCACGTAAGTATGCCTTGAATCAACTGGTCGACGACCAGTAATTAACTCCAGGAGCATAACTCCAAAGGAGAAAACATCTGATTTGTCTGTGAGTTTTCCACTTGAAGCATATTCTGGTGCCAGATACCTGCAAACAGCAATCTATGCATGAGCTTGAAACAAAGTTATACACACAATGCCAAATGACAGAATACGCCCTGGCTTTGTTTATGACTGTTGATGGGATTAAATAATCTTAGGCATAGGAACTGAAACCATACCATTAAAAACTGACAACAATAATACATGTCAAACAGCACAGCACATTTTACTTGAAACTTTCAGCTATGACCTACTCTCTCTCTCTTTTAATACATTTACACAACCTATTAAAAATGGACAAGAATAAAGTACTTCGCCATTGTCACTTCCGAGGTTCTTGATAAAAGAGACTGTTCTTACCCAAAAGTCCCCATCACCCGGGTGGAAACATGAGTATTGACATCAGAAGACCTCTTTGCTAAGCCAAAATCCGCAACCTGCCACGTGAAACAACAATTGTCATCTAAAATTACATTGTTTTATTGATGTTAAACAATCCTGTCACAACTTCTATAACATTTTAAAGGGTGCATCCAAAAGTAAAACCAATTCAAATTAAATGATAGAAGCTCCTTAACTTCTGGGGCAAGGGAAAGACAGATAATTCATACTAATTAGACTAGATCAGGTAAAAATTCTGCAGTTATTTCATTCAACCCAGCAAACGTTAGTAACTATGAAATCCAAGAAGACACATAACAGAACATACCTTTGCTTCAAACTTAAAATCCAGAAGGATGTTAGCAGATTTGATGTCACGATGGATGATCTTTGGATGACCTGAACATACAGATCATTACAATGAACATTTAAGTTGATATAATTCAGTTACAGATGAGGAAATCATAATCAAATGCATAGAACATACAATCCTCGTGGAGATACGCTAGACCTTTTGCAGATCCTAAAGCAATTCTTAGCCTTGTGGGCCAATCCATAGTAGGTCGCCCTTTTCCTGCAGTTCAATTAACCATCAGATCTTTGCTACCAAAATCACTATGCCGCACTATGTAGGAGCAACTACTGCTCAGTTTCAGCTTGAAAAAGAAAACAAACCAGGTACATTGAATTTTAAATATTAAAGATATTTTCTTAACAGAATGCTAAAATACAGATGTACCATACCATGTAAATGGAACTCCAATGTATTGTTTGGAACAAATTCATAAACAAGCAGCCTTTGTGCCCCAGTGATGCAGTATCCAACCAAAGAAACAAGATGTCTGTGATGAACCCTGCTAATTATCTCTACTTCAGCTTGAAACTCGCGCTCCCCCTGCCCACTTCCGGCTTTTAGCTGCTTGATCGCCACCTCCTTGCCATTGGGAAGAACACCTTTGTGCACATATCCAAATCCACCTTGTCCAAGGAGGTTGGCATCAGAGAAGCCATCTGTTGCCCGTGCCAACTCCTCATATGTAAATGTGCTCTTTGAAAAGCCCAATGATATGCCAGGAGAAAGAGCTCGAGGTGGATTCTCACCACCTGAATTGTTTGAGCCAGACCCACTACTGCTGCTCATCAAATGTGGCACCAGCGGCGTAGATTGAGGAACATAACCTGGAGGTTTAGGTGGAGGTGATGGATTTGGCATCACAGAGATGACATGATTGGAAGGAGGGGGAGCATTGTTTTGCCAATGTGCTGGGGGTCCACCATATGGATCATCTGGCAATAGTGTAGAAATTAGCATAAATGAGTAAGGATCATGCATTAAAGAAAAAATATCGTTGAACAACATCAAAATTCAGCAAACAAGGTAAGAAGCCATTTCTTCTAAATAAGAGTAACTTCATTTGTTAACTGAGAATGAACTAAACCAAATAGTCACAGAAAAAAATTCTATGCAGGTAAGTAGCTTTATATAGTAGGTAATCTGGAATCTACATGGCTTCTATTAATGTTAAAAGTTTGTGATTTCGAATTCATCAAAGTATTAACTGAATTTTGGGTTTGCATCAAGTTAAAAAAGAAGAAAGCTTGAGGTGAAAGGTCTCACTTTTAGGTCCCTGTGGTGGTGGGGCAGAGAATTGGTGATCCCGTCTTCTCTTCTTCTTCTTCCTATAACAAATGCACAAAACGCTTAACACCAGAAGAACCACCACAGCCCCCACTGCGATTCCGACAATGACACCGGTTGAATTACTCGACGATGACGACGACTGCGACGGAGTTGAAGGAGAGGCTGAGCTTGACGGAGGAGGAGGAGGAGGAGGAGAGAGACGAGTGAGTGGTGTAGGAGGAGTGTTTCCAGTAGACGGAGATGCCGGTGGGGGCGGAGAAGTTGATGGCGTGTCCGGGGAGGGAGTGGATGGAGGAGGTGCAGAGGGGGAGGGAGGCGGAGGAGGAGGAGGAGGAGAAGTGATGTTGGTGGCTGGCGGCGAAGTGGGGGCCGGAGAAGCGCCGGGAGACGGCGTGGTTGACATTGGCGGAGAGAAGACAGATAGATAGATAGATAGATAAAGAGAATTTCAGATGCCAATTGTGTGTGACTGTGTTTCTCTCTCTTACAAGTTTGAGACTTTCAGCAAAAGAGAGAGAGCTTTCTTTGTTTGTGTCTGTCTGGTTTCTGGTTTGGCAATTGGCAGTTGGCAGTTGGCACCTTCACTTTCTTTCTCTCACCCCTAAGCAAGTTAAGTTACTGGTTCAGCCAACCAGCTACCTCAACTCGATTGCCACGCGCTTTATTACAATTTTATAAACATAAATAAATATAAGCTAAATTGCTCTTTTAGTCCATTATCTTTATTTTAGGTTTTATTTTAGTTTTTTATTTATTTTTTGTTCCGTTTCGGATCCTTATATTACAAAAGTTAGCATATTTTGGTTATTTCCGTTAATTTTCACTAACGATGTTAGCCAGAAATCATCTCCGGTCACCAGATTCTGGAAAAGTTGTCGAAAAACCATCTATCCCCCACCTCTCATGTTCCTCTTGCTAGTCAACCTCTCAAACTTCCTTACTCTCCCATTTTTGTTCCCAAAATCATCACCATATCACTTCCAATCAACAACACATCATCACCTCCCACCCTTATCCCATCTTCTTACTTTTTCTCAACCTCTCTACCATATCGACTCATCCAAAACTTGAGATTTTTGTCCTCCATACAGACCAAGAGAAACCAACCCTATTTCCTCCCTTCCTACACCTACACAACTAAAGCCCAACGATCAATTCCATCAATTTTGCACGAATTCAAAAATCCCTAATTTCAATTGGGTCCCTGAACTAAAAAATTTATAATTAGATCCCTGAACTTATATAAAATTTTCATTTGGGTCTTTAATGTAGAAAAGTAACTATATAAAATAAAAAATAGAACACAATGATAGATGATAAAATTTAGAGAAGAAAAATGTTTGGCATAATAATAAAATGACAAAAGATGAATATGAGATTAAAAGTCACTATTTAAAATAATAATAATAATAATAATAGTAATAATAATAATAGTGATAAAATAAAACTTAGAGTGAAAAGTTATTTTTTAGTATAATAATTGACTAAAAATAGATAAATTTGAGACAAAATTTAGTTCTTTAAATGATAATAACAAAATAATGAAATATGAAATTGTTCCTAGAGAATTCATGTTTTATAACAAAATAGTAAGTGATTAAACTGATAAACCTTAATTAAAAAATATACATTTTTTCAATAGTAATATATTATTAAAGGATGATTTTGAAAAAAAAATTGTTTCAAATAAAAAAAAAATAGTAAAAGATGAAACTTAACAGGGAATGTCATTATTTGAAATAATTTTTATTATAATATTATAACAAGAAATGAAACTAAATAAAAAAATCAATACTTAAAAATAAATTAAATAAAAAAATTTTATACTAAAATAAAAATATAATTTAACAACAAATTTATTTTTTAAAATAATAAATAAAATAAAGAATATATTTAAGTAAATATCACATCTTATTTTGATTGTCAAATTTATTTTGAGTTATTGAATTTATTTTATTATTTTATATTTTAATTGAGAATTTTCTTAAATTATTTTGATATTTCTTAAATTTTATTTTTTTCTTGTTATGTCTATTATTATTATAATTTAATGTTATTTCAAATATTAAATATTTAATTCAATTTAATCTCTTAATATTTTGTTATGAAACATGAATTTTTAACACAATTTCATATTTTATAATTTTGTTATTATTTTCAACAACTAAATTTTGTCTATCAAATTTAACTATTTTTATTTAATTATTATGCTAAACAATAGCTTTTATCACTAAGTTTAATTTTTATTTTTATTATTGTTACTATTATTTTAAATAGTGAGTTTTTTCTCTCATATTCATCTTTTGTCATTTTATTATTACGTTTAAACAATATTTTTTTCTAAATTTCATCATCTATCATTTTATTATTTTTATTTTATATAGTCACTTTTTTACTTTAGGGACCCAATTAAAAATTTTATATAAGTTCAAGGATCCAATTAGAAGTTTTTTAATTCAGGGACCCAATTGAAATTTTATATAAGTTCAGGAACCTAATTATAAATTTTTTAGTTCGGGGACCTATTTGAAAATTTTCAAGTAGTTCAGGGATCAACTCATAATTAAACCTAAAATGATTTGTGACTAGTTGTGTGGGTGTTAAAGATATTACATTACATTGGTTGTTTACAAAAATTAAACTCTAATAATAATACTAAAAAAAATCCATTTTCTTCAAGAATAACTATTGCACATTTACTTTATTTAATAACCTCTTAAGCATATTGAATTTTATTAATTTAATTGAGTTAAAAATTCATATTAAGTAGTTAAGTCTACAAAATTTCATAAACATCAAGAATTATTTGATACTTAACTGCAAGTCTTATTTTAACATATATAATAATATAAGTAAATATTTCATCATTAATATTTTTTCATAAAACAGTTTCGAAATGTCATCCCAAAATTACCTACATAGTAGCTAAGCTGGAATTAAGTGTTAATTTTTTTTTTTTTAAGATCCTCTCATGTTTCTCTCATGTTTCCTCTCATATTATAAGATAGAAAGAGATAAAACAAAACCAAATTTGTTTTTGTTTATGGGTCTATTCAAATTTGATTTTATCTCTTTGTATCTCATGACATAAGAGAGAAAATGAAATTATTCGAATTCATTATTTTTAGGGTTGAAGTTCCCCCTTTGAGAAGACCTTGAAAATAAAGCTATAATGACCAAAATTCTTTCCCGTGTTAATCTGGTGGAGAGGACTGTTAGATAGTTTTATTTGATTATGCTTTAGTGACCAAAATTCTTTCCCGTATTACCCCCAAGGCTCAACGGCATATGCAATGGCCTGGTCTCGTTAATTAATCAAGGAAAGTTTCTCTTCCATCGGTAGTTATTACTCCCTCTGGTCCTATATATAAGAGGCAAAATCCTAAAATATACAGACCAAAAAAATGCGTTGAAATAAACTATTTGTAATTAATATTTATATAAATTTACAAATTTAACCCTTCAATAATTAATGACCTACTTGTATTGAAAGTTGCACTGTCTCGTAAATATAAACCCTATTATAAATAAGGGTAAAATTAGAAATGAGCATTTAATATTTGTCAAAATACATGCATGTCTCTTATATTTTGGACAAAAAAAAAGTAGTCATTTGCCTCTTATAATAAGGACCAGAGAGAGTATTACTTACACTTGCCAAGAAGCATCTATTCTTGATACTGAAAGGCTTTGAACAAATAACTCCCACTTTTTTTTTTTTAATTGGCGATGAGAGATTAGGGTGTAGGAAATAACTCCCATTGTTACATATACTTATTCTAGTTTTATAATTTATAACCATGAAAAAATGTTATAAATTTATTCAATTTTTATAATTAGAAAAAAATTGATGACAAGATATAAAAAAAAATACACAAGTTTTAAATATAAACAAATAACTTCTTACCATTTTTTAGTAATTTACTATATAAAAGTGATTATTTTTGCACCACCCAAACGAAATAGTTTATCTTAAAATTGCTTTTCAGCAAACATACCCAAATAAAAAAGATTCTGATTATAATCGATTATCACAATAATCGATTATTTGAAATCAGATTATCAATATAATCATTTTTTTTTCCAGCTTTCCCAATCACACTCTAAATATATCACTTCTCAAGATAATTTTTCCATAGAAGCTTAGCTTTATTGATTCCTTAACTTAGGGCACTACTCGGTATTCTCCAATTCACAAAATTCTCATTAGAAGGAGGAAAATTCCATGCAGGGAAAGATTGGTTGGTGAACCTTTAAGGACACGCTTAACTTCTAAAACGGAAGCAAACAATAGAATATGTTGCATGAGTATGCATGTGCAATTGAAGAAAATGAGGTGGAACATGTTCAAAATCTGTGTTTTTTTCTTCCGCTTATGCTCTCTTGTCCACAAATAATGGATAACAAGGAAAACAAGAGATTAAAAACGATTTAAAAGAAAATTAGGATATAGCTAATTAATTAGCTATGATAAATAAAAATCAGAAGGCAGGTAAATTGTTAAAAAAGAAGTGAAAGGTGTCACCTTTAGGTTCCTGTGGTGGTGGGGCATGGTGTTGGGTTCGGCCATCAAGTCTTCTCTTCTTCTTCTTCCTATAACAAATAAACAAAACAGTTAACACCAGAAGAACCGCTACAGCCCCCACTGTGCTTCCGACATAGACTCCCGTTTTACTCGACGGCGGAGTTGATGGAGGACGTGCAGAGGGGGAGGGAGGTGGCGGCGGAGGAGGAGAAGTGGTGGATGGAGGAGGTGCAACGGGGGAGGGAGGCGGCGGAGGAGGAGGAATGGTGTCCGGAGGAGGTGCAACGGGGGAGGGAGGCGGCGGAGGAGGAGGAATGGTGTCCGGCGGAGGAGAAGTGGGGCTCGGAGAATCAGCGGGAGGCGGCGTGATTGACATTGGCGGAGTACAAATAGATAGAGAGATAAAGAAAAATGGAATGGAAGGGAATTTCAGATACCAATTGTGTTTCTCGCTCTTAGAAGTTGAGAGAGAGAGCTTTTTTCTTTCGTGTCTGGTTTGGTTTGGCAATTGGAACCTTCACATTCTCTCGCACCTCACTCCTTGTAGCAAGTTCGGTTCAGCCAACCAGCTACCTCAAGTTGACTGAATAACTATTGCACGTTTACTTCATCATTTAATAACCTCTTAACCATATTGAATTTTTTTTAATCTAACCATTGAATTAAAAAATCACACTATTAATTGTAAGTTTAATTGTGATACCCCGACAACGTGGAGTCCTTCCACACCGACGTTCAATCATAAATTGTCATGTCGATATTTAATTTTACTCTTATTTTAACTATTTTAAAAGTCATCCATATTATGATTCTTGGTTAACACTTGACGGTATAAAAAACTTTACATTATTAGTATAAAACAATTAAAATCTTATTTTATACTTTTAACTCTACATTATTATTTTAACATATAATAATATAAGTAAATAATCTCATCATTAACAGTTTGTCTTAAAATAACGTTTTCATTATATATATATATATATATATATATATATATATAACACTTATCAAATTATTGAATGAAACACTTCCCAATAAAAACATAATTTTTATTAGTTCATTAATTAATGCTCATAGAATACTCATTAACATCCTACAAAAATGTCCTCTCTTCGGAGTATAAAAATTCCAGGCAGGGAAAGATTGGTTACTCATTCAACCTTTAAGGACACGCTTAACTTCTAAAACGGATCGAAGCAAACAATAATAGAATACGTTGCATGAGTATGACACTTGACATAAAGACAAATGGCGTCCACGGTGCATGTGCAGTTGAAGAAAATGAGGTGGAACATGTTAAAATTTTGTTTTTTTTCTTCCTCTTATGCTCCCTTGTCCGCAAATAATGGATAACAAGGAAAATAAGAGATTAAAAAACGAATTTAAAGAAAGGGATAGCTATTATAAATAAAAAGCAGAAGGCAGATCAATTTTTGAATATCAAAACTAGTTGTCTAAACCTTTTTATACCATGTTAATATAATTTTTTTATTAGCAATTTTTTTATCAGATATATTGTTAATATGAATACACCAATATTTAGAAGATATTTAGACAACCTCTTTGATTGGGTAATTGTGAGTAAGTTTAAGATATATAGGTAATCTATTTTAAAAGAACAATGCTAACATCACACTCATCTTAACACACCATCACCTATTATTGAGTGAATATTATGTGAGACCCATCAAAGCACATGGTCCCACATGAGATCTACCAAAATAGGATTCAAAACAAGGTTGACAATTTTGTGATTATTTCTGAAAACATGAAATTAAAACAGAAAATGAAAACAAATCAAACAAATCCTTCGTAATGAACATTTCCATTTCTCATGAAAAATGGATAGGATCCCTACCGTAGCAAACAAGAGGAAATCAACCAAACAAGAAGGTCATTTGATAAATCTTTTTATATAATCCTAACCAATACTACTAGAAATCTTCTGATTACCTGTAGATTTTCCTGCGGATTTTGCTCAAAAATTCGAAGAAGACAGGTTTCATATGGATTTTCCTACAAATTTCTACCTTCGTGAGTACTTTTTTTCCTGTGAATTTTAAAATCCGTAGGAAATTTCCTGCAGATTTTCTTGCAAAAAATTTAAATCTACAGGAAAATTTCCAGGAAATTTCAAAATTTCCTAAAAATTTTCCTACAATTTAAATCTATAGAAAAAACTTATTTCTGGAAAAAATGCCGGAAAGTTTGCAGGAAATTCTTGCGGAAATCCGTAAGAAATTCCGCAAGTAATCCATTAATTTCTAGTAGTGCAAGGAACAGAGATCAATGATCTTAACTAACAAAAATGTGATTTGACCATTTATTTTAAAAATTAAAGTTGTATGCATTCTCAGTATAAAAAGTTTTATACATGCATCTACTAACATTTTGACATGTGTAGTTTTATTTTAATAACTAAGAGAGATAAATAATAATGATGCTGATTTGTCAATAGGAGTGGGAATAGGCTAGGTCGAGTTAGACGCTGACAAGCCTGAGCATGACCTACGTTTCAATCTCGAGGCGCCTATTAGCATGATAAAGACCGATTTTTAAGGCCTGAGGCTGGCCTGGCCAGAAAGCCTATTAAAAGTTTACTTATCATAAATATGCTTTCCGTCTATAAATTGGCCATATGTTTTCGCTTGTAAATAGGCTTATACGCCTATAATGATAAAGATGTTGGTAGGCCTATACCTTTTTTTTTATAAGCAAAAAATTTATTAATTTGAACATTAAGCATTGCCATTTTCTACAATGATTATGGAAAGTAATAGTTACAAGTTTTTAGCAGATACTGGTTGGATTTTGCCATTTTCTTCAATGATTATAGAAAGTGTTAACAGTTACAAGTCTAGGCCATACCAATTAAATATCGTTCTAAGATTAACAAACAACAGCTCTAACTTTTTCCTTTTTTCTGTCTTGCACCAGTATCTTAAGGATATTCGTAAAGGAATAAAAAAATATAGACTTTACATTAAGAACGGTGACTTTTAGACAATTAGAATACTTAGTCCTGGTCAGTTTTTTTTTTTTTTTTTAGAAAAACTCTCAAGTCTCTAACTTACTTCGCTGGGCCAAAAGACTTATGGTCAACTAAATGTAGTGCGTAGATTGTAACAAGGTCAAGGTCTTCATAAACGGTCCAATAAATAAATTCCTATTACTCCCTCCATTCTCTTTCTATGATAATTTTAGTTTTTTGTTTTTGTTCCAAAACAATAGATCTTTTATAAATCCAAGGTATATTTGACAATTTTTTTACATATATACCCTTATCATATAGTAATTAAATTGAAATACATTGAAAACATACTAAACCTTCCTTACTTAAATTCAGTCATAAATGCTGTATGTTCCAAAACAAAAGTGGCACATATCAATGCATCTTGCATTTGACCAAGGTACACAAATGTTTCTTTTCAAGGTACATAAATGACCAAGATTAGAATTTGTAAATAATTAATGATACTATAAATAAGGGTAATTTGGTACAAATGCAAATAAATTAATGTTTTCTTAATATGTGTACAGAAATCTTAAATTACCATAGAAAATGAACGGAGGGAGTAATTGGTAAGTGCTGTAAGTCGTTCCTTCGTGATAAGTCGGGACCCATGTAATAAATGAAAGCTCACCACCAACAGCTAGCTGGAGTAGAGGGTCCAAGTGATAAGTGTCCAACTTACTTAACCAACTCTCTAATCAGTAATGACCCAAACAATGACCCAATTTTCCCAAGTCAAAGTGAGAAATATGGTTGTCAAAAAAAAAAAAAAGTGAGAATGAGATGGTCACTGAAAGGTGAAAGCAATAGCGTGATCAGAGGAATTGGGCATTGCAAAGGATGGACTTAACCTATCAAGATATATTGACTCTCACTTACTTTATATTTAATTTCATTTCATTTAAGATGAACCTTTTCCAATGAAAACTAAATGAAAACTATCTCTCTACGATCGCATTCCCATTCCTATTCCAACATCATCGATGACCAATTTTCCCTCCAGGATTCTTGGAAGCCCCCGTTCAGGTATTTATATTTGGGTTTTTCTAACCCGTGCAATTTTGCACAGGTTAAGAATCTTAAAAAGGTAAAGTTACATAGAAACTTGTATAATTTATACTTTCAAAACTGAAATGCTTAGTTTTTCAATAAATAATTGTTATTTTTGTGTTTTTTTAACCTGTGCAAAATTGTACATGATAGAAAAACCCTTTATATTTTACAATACATGATTAATGCTTCGTTAACATTTCTATGATACAGATTCACTCACAATTAACATTACGTGACAAAATTAAAATAAAACAGTGTCTTGCTAACCAATGCTCAACTTAATTAAGTAATGAAGAAATGATAAATTTTTATTGGGAATACAAGTATATATATCATTTCTTGATAAGTTAAATATATTATTTTTCAATGAAAAATTTTTATTTTTTTACTCCTTAATCAGAACGCTAGTTAACATTTACCATTAAGATATAAAGACATACTACAACATAAAATAGAATTAATTACCATCAAATACCCAAGAGCGCTTGGATGAGATGGTATTGGCAGGGATTTCTTCCAGCTTAACCAGAGGTTCGGAGTTTGAATCTTGGTTCTGGGAATGCAACAGCGTTAAAACTCTCAAGGGAAAGCTTTGTCGCCCTTGTGGTCCTACCCAGCTCGAGGATTAGTCTCCGCAGTTACGTGTGGAGGATAGCATGAAAAACAAAAAAAAATTACGATCAAATAGTAAAGTTGCATAGAATAGGCAGTTGCTCAACTTACCATCATCAAAACGTTCGAAACAATTTGTCCATCATCGAAACATGTATGTATGATAGTTACACTTACACACAACATATAGAAGCCCAAATACGTCACACTTCATTCGTAGTTGCCATGTGTGTCAACCAACAGTTTCCTTATTATTTATTGGGCTTAGGCCCATAACTTGGGTACACTAATCTTAGATTTGTGAAGCTACAAGCCCAAAGTTCTAAGTAGGCCATTTTCAGTCAATATGTTGGTATGTGAGCCCAGTGGGACGATGTTCATGTTCAGGCCTTCATGGCATTCCTGGATTCCGAGCAAGACTCAATCCATTCTATTTGAAGAAATGACTTATTTAAAGTGTTTTTTTTTAAGGAGTAAGTAAGACTATAATCATCCTTAATTTAATAAAGTATATTAAATTTCAATTTCAATTTACTAGTATTAAACAATTAAAAGGAAAATATATTCTCACCTTCTCATTTTAGAGACAAACTCTAAGGAGTTGAATCATTTTTCTTTGGAGGATATCGAAGCTTTGGTTGGAAATCCTGCCAAAACTCATGTTGGTTATCTGATCGCAACATAGGTCAAAACTCAAAATTGAAGCATCGTGACAATGTTGAAAAAGAGAAAAAAAGGTGGTTTGGTCGAAGAGATCGGCACACAAATCGCATTTATGTTTTGCTTGGTAAGGCACGTATTTGGATGCATGTTGGAAAATAGAAACTGTTGATACATTAATATCACATGCATTGGATAGATTATAGGACAAGAAGTTGAGGACACACCGCGGAATGAAGATACTCCATATCTCTCCATCAAGGGATAGGTGTTTCACATAAAGAGTTGCTTGGAATTTGGACCTTCCCTTCTTTACATGACATGGCCTATGTATTTATCGTCCTAGCTAACTGAATTCTCTGTGACTGTGATCCATCCATAAAAGTATGAGATTAATTTTTATGTACTGTCAGTGTAATTTTTACACTGACAACCAATTAAAAATCACGAAATTGATAACTTTTAAAGTGATTAGGATAAGAATCAAAGATTTATAATGATATGTCAATTTCTGATTGGTTGACAGTATAAAAAATTGTTACACTATCAATGTATATCAATTAAATCCTAAAAGTATATGCTGATCATTAATATTGGGATTTCCCTTCCTTCTTTACATCACATGCCCATGAGTATGAGTGTGGTTGAGAAGCATCTATATTATATACATTTTTTAGTCATTGTTGGAGGCTGTTTTTACACGTGGCATTCATACAGTAACCATCCTAAAAAATTCAATTCAAATTTTTGCCATATCTAGAAAAGGCCTGGCCCGTGGCTCCATTTTTCAAATTTCAAATTTTAATTCCGGCGCCACTTTTCATTCTTCAATTTCAATGCTTTGAAAAAAGGACTCACTTTCTCTATCTCTCTCATTTTTTCAGTTTTCTTTCATTCCTCTCCTCTCATTCTTTCTTCTTTTGTTTCAGATGCAGTTCGGAGACTCCTCTCGCCAACTCGCCGGCATCGATCGAAATCCTCGCCGTTGCTACCTGCCATCGCTCCTCTCACACCCACAAAGAAGAGAACTTGAAGAGAGAGAGAGAGAGAGAGAGAAAGCATTTAAACGATTCTGTCTTCAGAGATGATGAACATCAGCGTAGGGGTGAGCTTCAAGGTGCATGCGAAGGTAATCGAGGTGGCCACTGTCTCCGTCTCCGTCTCGGTTTTCCTTTTCTCTTTCTCCCTCCTTCTCTCTGAGGTACCTCTCTATTTCCTCTCTCTGTTTCCTCTCAGTTTTCTTTTTATCGTTGAGAAAAGGGGGTTCATTTTAGATGCTATTACTTGGGTTAATCAAATATTTTTCTTACTGGGGTTTAAAATTACAGAAATTTGATGTGAATTTTTTATTTCTTTTTTGCAGACTTCAAGTGTTCAAGTTCCGCTTGAATCTCTAAATTGCTCTTTGAAGTTTTTTGTGGTAGTAGAACATGCAAAAGAAAAAGGGGAGAAAATCTGATACCTTTCTTCTGAGGTGATGGCATCAGCGGGTGCACAAACATGAGGATATGCATATTAATTTGTTCTTTAATTTGGTTCCCTGGTTTTGTGTCGTTGATGGGTTCTGTGTCGCAGCTTTTCAGTTTGGTCATTGGTTTTGAGTTGTAGTGGCTTTTCTTTGACATGAAGGTTTTTGGAGTTATCTGATGCTGAAGCATTCAAACAGCATTTTTAAGGAGGATAAGCTTCCTTTTAGCATCTGACACAGGTTTGACAAAGACATTTCTTCAACTTTTGTATCTCTGATCCATTTTCATGGTTTTGATCTGGCCAAGAGTATTGATTAGGTTATTATTAATTTATGTATTTATGTATTTATCTGTTGATCCTTCAAAAGTTTTAATTTAAAAGACCATTAATATTAACATAGAAAGTGGAGATGGTGAAGTCTTAGTATGATCAGTTGGCATGTTTACAGGAAAGCTAAGATTGTTTTTTAAACTTTTAAATTTTTTAATTTTGCTGCAAGGAGAGACACAGCTGTGAAGAGGAATATATAGTGTTTGACAAATAAAGGTTGCTGAAAGCTGACATGCATGATTTGATGAACCAGGTGCCAAGGTTGAAAGCTTAGCAGGAATTTTCAAAGATAATACAAGCATATCACCATAACAGGTATCTCAGAACTGATTTTGTCCACCTTCTTCATTATTCTAGGTGCACAACATGCTGAGGCACCAAAAGAGTGTTAGTTAGTGCCTAGGTACGAGGTGCATGTGTGATGATTGAACATTACTAAGGCAGGGCAAACATAAAACAGATTTAGCATACTCTAAATTAAATAGAACAATAATACTTATAGAATGCACTGAAGCTAGAGTTTAGAGTGATATTTTGACATATACATACATATATACATTGGATCATGGATATGTCACAACATATGTGACATTCATTAAATACAAAAGAAGGATTAGATGAATGTTTGCATGTCTAAGATAATGTTGAAAATTTGGAATGCATCACTAAAATTACAAGTCAGAATAGAAACTCAAAAGTTAAAGCAGGACATGGCCCAGTGTATGAATGTGTTGCTTTTTAATTTGAAGTGGATTTAGCTGAGTATCATATTATGCAATCTTATTAAAGAAACTAAATTTAGTTTTTTTTTTTTTTTGACTAGAAATTTAGTTAGGTAATGAATGAAAGGCAAGTTGAAATAAGGAGAGGTTTCTGACTGTTATTCAATTCTATATGACTAACTTCTATTGAAAAGTCTATTTATTATTTTATGTGTTTGCAATTTTGCTCCATTGTTACTACTGGGTGTAGAGGTGGGAAAGGACGAACAAGTTAGCTGAGAAAGTTATTGCCACAACAGGAAGAAGTTAGCCGAGAAAGTTATAGCCAAAGCAGCTATGAAAGCACAAAAGGAAGTGAATAGAGGATTAAGGATGAGGTATTTTCGCTATCACTATCTGTAACAGTTTTAAATCATCTTGACCATGAAAACAACTTTTAGCAAGGCACAAATTCTCTATTTTTTTAAAATTTGATTTTTGTCTGTCTAAGCTTGGGTGTGTTGCTGATAGGAACAATCAGATTATAAGCAAAACCAGTGGCAATGGTATTTGTATAGACAAGTATAGGATTGAGCCTAAGGTCTAGGATAGTGGTTTTGCTGTCTTTATTCCTTTGTTTTATTTGTTCCTTATGCTGTCTAGGATAGTTTGTTGCAGTTCTTTGTGAAGAGTGAGATTTATGAGCTTCCAATTTCAGTTAAATGACATTAATTATCCAGCTGCTACTTTTAAGATACCTTTAATTGGTCTTTTTTGTTCTGCTTGGCTGCTGCATAAATTGGGTGGTTTGATGATGTTTGTTCATTTTTGGTGGATTCAATCTCTTTATTTATCAATACAATCAGTTATGGAAGCAAACATTATTAAAGGATGTGAATTTAGTTCTCTCATATCTGACTTAAAAATCAAAGGACATCAGCTATATAGCAAATGATTAATGCTACACTACTTATCTTAAGATTAATATAAAAGATCATTGCTGTAACAGAAACTTATATCTTGAATTGTTTGGATTTGAGGAGTTAGTATATTGCATTATGCAGTTAGGTACTATATTGCATTATGCATCTACAGTGCTTACTTTCATTCTTTGTTCCTGTTCCACTCTCATTAACATTGTTACTGCTGAGCTTCAATTCCTCCTATTTTGCTTTGTTGACCAGGGGCATCTTTATACATCTCTGGATGCAATTGTGGTTGTAGGGCTTCTAGGGACTAAAGGCCAAGGTGTTTTGATTCTTCTTATTATGTTATCTTATTTCTTTGATCGTCTTCTAAAAAAAATAGGTACACATGAATCCTGGAAACACATGCTACCATTCAAAGCTTCTCTGTGAGTCTCATATGCTTTATGGGGATTCATTGAAAAATATGTTAAATAATCTCCTTTTGCGGTGTTCAAATTTTTAATATTGTGGAATCTTCAAGCTAATGTGATATAGCCATCGTATGGAAGCTGATGGCTCTCTCAAACTTCTCCCTGCAAAGCATGTTTTATATAGCCATAGGCTTTGAACCATTCACCTCTGTACTACAGAACAAAATGAGCTATTGTGACACTAATGTCTTCTTACCTATCTTTGATGCTATTCAGCTGGTATGTTGGTGAAGGTATTAGAGCTTATTATATCTCCTTTACGTTTATGGGACAACAATTGTTATATTTTGGCATAGAAGTTTGATGTTGTGTTTTCAATTCTGTGATCTCTGAGCTGAAATTTGTATTTGGGGAAGAATCTATGGGCTCAAGGAAGGATATAGATGAAGGGCATTTTGACTATAAATTGGTTGCGGTGAAAGTTGAGAAGAACTGAACTTGAAGTTATCTACACTTTTTGTTGGATCCTCTGAACTTTAGTTTAGTGGTGCACAAAGATGTGTCATGGTGGAATTATATTGCTGGTTTAGGCAATGTAATTATGTGTACACAATTTGATGTATTTTATTGTTTTAGATACTGTGTAGTAGATACTTTTTACATGAATGATGATTATATTTAAAATTAGAATTTTTTTTTCCTCAAAATGTAATCACCTTTTAAAATTTATTAACTTTTTTATATTGTTGTCAATCAGTGTTATACCCCGTATATCGCACGAGTCAAAAGCACTGATATATAAGTTTACAAAATTATTATTCTTATATATTAAAAATTTTAAATTTCAAATATTTTATATAACATTCAAAATTCAGAAATATAATATATGTCCCGTGCATTGCACGGGTTCTTATACTAGTATTCTTTGAAAGTGTCGTTTTCTGGCTTTAAAGCATAATAATAATATTAATTCTAAATCTTTTTTATAATATCCTCTTATTTATTTAGTCTTCCTACTTACTACAAATAAGAGTATCGAATAATTTTTATATTTCTAAAATATTATTTGTATTTCCTTTTTTTACTTTTATTTATTCTGTATTAAGAGATTCATCAAGTGGATATAAAGACATAACGAAACTCATTTCAACCTAGAAACAGTCAAAGTACAGTAATTCATTAACTATTAATTATTACACATTTCTTTTTTTCGTAAATGTATTCTAAATTCTAAATTATAGTGCAGAATATCGTGGAAGTCGTCCTTCATATTGCCTAACACAGTTTTTTATTTTTTTTTATTTTTTTTATAAGCAAAATATATTGATAGGGATACTTGGGGTACCCGAACCCGATTACAATATATACTATAAAGAAGCAAGAAAAGGAAAGAGATAATCGTTCAACTCAAAGAAATAGATCAAAAGATTGATAAACTACCTAAGACCCGACAAGTACCAAAGAGCAAAAATAAAATGAACATCCAATATACACCCTCTTTAAAAACAACCAGGTGACAAAACAATAAACTCCCAGAAAAAACTTGAAAGCACATCCATGTAACATGATCAAAATTCCCCCTTAATGGGACTTCGGCACACTGTGAACGCCACCCAACCAAAAACAGCAATGAGAAGAAACAATACCAAGCATCATCAAACTAAAGAAACCCCACTCGTCGAACAGGTTAGTACCAAGAGATATAATAATTGGATTATGACCTTAATCTGTATCTGGTGCTGTCCCAACTTAGGTAAACTACCATCCATAGCTCATAGGACCAAAAAATAACCCCCTAACGTAGTTAATGGCAAATATGTAATGACGACCAAACTCTATCTTTAATTACTTATTCAAAAGAAATAGTGTTTTCCTTCTAAAAATCTAGAAAAATCGCTTCTATAATTTTAAAGACGGCTTCATAAAGTTTTTTTAAAAAAAAATCATAAAAAACAGAATTTTCGGCAACCCATATTTCTTCTGTGTTCCATACACTATGTCCTCCACTCGAATTATGATAAGCAAAACCGATGGTGATGATATGTAAAACCATGTGTGCGCAATACCATGGATCTTTCTCCCATATGGATGTTCACCAATCATTACTCCTACCGAAAAGGGTCCAAGTGCTATTTTGCCACCTCATTTGGATCATACATTTATTGCATTGAAAAAGCACTTTTTTTTTTTGTCTTTTTATTGATTTTTTCGTTTACCTAGATGCAGTGACCAACTTTGCTAAAAGATCCTCTTATATCATTTTAGGACTCGCTAACGAGTGTTCAAAATATATTGATTAAGGAACTCATAAAATAAAAATTTATATTAAAAAATTAAGTATAACATTTTTTAAAATGTTGAATATATCATTTTCTCTTTAGCATTCTCCTATCATTCTCATCATATAGATAGAAGAAAGAGGCATAAATGATATTAAAAAAAAAAAATCACAAATTTTAAATAAGTTCACTATTAATTTTATCCTGACTATCTCTAATTCCACCTAATAACTTGGCCAAAAAAAATTACATGAGATGATCCATCACTATACATGTTAGTATTTCCTTCTTCCTGTCCGAATCATTAGTAACGCACATTACCTCTTCTGACTCTGAATAGTGCAATTAATGAACAAAAAAATAACCATTGCTCTCTCTCCTCCTCCTCCTCCTCCTCCTCCTCCACTTTGCATACTCACAATTCCATAAACCAATTCCACCCTCCTTCCTTCACAACATCCACACCCCAAAATGGACAGCATTAAAACCAAAGCAAGTTCTGCAACAGAAGCATCACATGGCTCTAGTCATCCCCAGACCCGGTTCAACAGATTCACACTCCTTTGTGCTCTTCTTGCTTCCGCAAACTCCATTCTCCTTGGCTATGGTGAGTCAATTAATTAGCCTCATCAATCAACTTCATTAAATAAAATCATTAATTTCAAGACTCTAACAATTGCTACACAAAGAAGAATTGCTATACAAAATGTATTATTATATTATATGATATTATATATGATGCAGATATTGGGGTTATGAGTGGGGCAGCAATGTTGATAAAGGAAAACCTTAAAATCTCTTCAATCCAAGAGGAAGTGCTAGTGGGCACCCTCAATGTGTTCTCTCTAATTGGATCACTTGCATCAGGCAAAACCTCTGATTACATTGGAAGGCGTTACACAATTGTGTTAGCATCATCAACATTCCTATTGGGTGCAATCTTGATGGGCCTTGCACCCTCTTTTTACTTCATCTTGGGTGGTAGAATGGTTGCTGGCATTGGTGTTGGCTATGCACTCATGATTGCACCTCTCTACACAGCTGAACTATCTCCTTCCATCACACGTGGCTTCCTCACATCACTCCCTGAAGTCTTCATCACCTTGGGGATCCTCTTGGGCTATGTCATCAACTATGCTCTCACGGGCCTCCCTCTGAACTTGGGCTGGAGGCTCATGTTGGGCCTTGCTGCCATGCCCGCAATTGGTATTGCCTTAGGTGTCATAGCCATGCCTGAATCCCCTCGTTGGTTGGCCATGAAAGGAAGAGTTGATGATGCAAAAAGGGTTCTTCATAGAATCTCAAACAATGCTGAGGAAGCTGAGTTAAGGCTTCAAGAAATAACCAAAGCTGCATCTTTGGTTACAGGCCCGAGTGGAAGCCCGGGCTTGGCCCATGAAGCTAATACTAGCATTAGCATTAGCAATTGGCATGGGCAGGGTGTTTGGAAAGAGCTTTTTCTCAGGCCTTCTCGGCTCATTAGGCTCATGTTGATTTCGGCTATAGGTATCAACTTTTTCATGCAAGCCTCCGGCAACGACGCCATCATATATTACCTGCCGGAGGTCTTCAAAGCCGCCGGAATTCACAGCAAGAAGCAACTTTTGGGGGTGAATGTGATTATGGGCCTGTCCAAGAGTTCCTTTGTTTTGCTTTCTGCACTCTACTTGGACAAGTTTGGAAGAAGGCCCCTTTTGTTGTTGGGCTCATTTGGCATGGCGGTCTCATTGTCTGGGTTGGGCATTGGGTCTAAGTTTCTTGAGAGGTCAACTAGAAAGCCGTTTGGGCCATTGTGTTGAGTATCGTGGCTGCATGTGCCGATGTCTCGTTCTTTTCTATTGGGCTTGGGCCCATTACATGGGTCTACTCATCGGAGATTTTTCCAATGAGGCTTCGGGCCCAAGGTTCAAGCATTGCAATTTCAGTGAATCGGTTGATGAGTGGGGTGGTGTCAATGACGTTCTTGACCATTTCGAAGAAGATAACGTTTGGAGGAATGTTCTTTGTGCTGTCAGGGGTCATGGTGGTAGTTACAACATTCTTTTACGTGTTTATGCCAGAGACCAAAGGCAAGAGCCTAGAAGAAATGGAAGCTCTTTTTGATGATAATGATAATATTAAGAAACAAAATCATGATAGGGAGACAGAATTGAGAGTTGTTTAGGGGGCAGGTTGCTAAAATTCTGGTATGTGTTTTGCTTTCTGGTTATGCAAAATTTTATCTTTATACTCGCAATTGCATCCCTGTATAAATGCATTTAATTAAACTAAATTTATGTACGATCAAATTACTCTTTTAGATACAAACATTTCTAAAATTGTGCTAGAGCAATTCCAACAGAAGTTACTTATCTAGTTCTTAAAATTAAGATTTGGTTGCATTATTGGAGATGCTGTTAAGTATGGGGTGAAATTGTGGTGCGTTTACACCATTAAATAATTTCAGTATCCAGCTAACATAGTATATCTAACTACAAATAAATTTTTAAGTTGCTAATGTTTATAACAATTTCAGTATTTTATGTGACCAATGTTGTCAGAAATGAATTGGTGGGTCTGTGAATAATTTGTATGGCCTTATCAATGGTTTGGAGTTTGGACATTGAATCATATTTTTGTTGTAACATATGGTTAATCCAAATGGTAAAGGACTTTGGTACCTTAAACAAGTTATTAGGGTTCGAATCATGACTCTCTTGTTTATGGAGAAAACATGATTTATTATTGAGAATACACTACAAGAAATATACGTATTTCTTGGGGACTTTTATCGACGGCCTCATGGTCGTTGGAAATATTGAATTTACTGTCGGTCGTTACCGTTGGAAAGAAATGGGAGAACCCATCTTGTGTGTTCAATAGGTTTCCTGACGGAGATTAATCACTGCTAACGGTAGTGGATACTTCGTGTTACCAGACAAAACACATAACATACGGGTTGACATTAATCTAAGTCATATGGCAAAGCCAGTACGAAATTTATGTTCCCATATCACTTTTTACATGGTGAAGTTCCTCAAAATGTATATTTTTTTTAGCTTCTGCTAGGAACCTAGAATCACTTGTTTTCACCATCCTGTGAAAGCCTTAGCTCCACTACTTACTTCCGTTGTGTCAGCTACTCTGATTGCTTGCTGGCTTCAATTCAAAACTTTAATCATATTATTATACTCCACTATTTGATGAAGCGTCAGTTTTGCAGACTTTTGCACACGGTGTCATTTTGGTTCAATGCCCTTGTCTTATACCGCAATAGTAACATGTTTGATACTAACATAACGTTTAGGATTTGAAATACTGACCTAATCACTTGTACATATATATACTATCAGTTGTGTTGAGCCAATCTTACTAGTACGTGTGGAATTTGATGAATTATTCAATGTATGCATTGACAATGTAAAGGACAAGCTTGTGAAATTGTGCAAAAAGAGAAAAAGGGTAGAAAAAAATTTACATCAGGACCATACGTCATGATCCAAGTGTCTTGGTTTCACTGGGAAGGCATAAGCTAACAAAAAAATGGGGGTCTGAGATCTTCAGAGGCTTTTATATAATGATAAGCAGAGCAAATCAGGGGGCAACAGTGTGTCAAGAAATCCATGTAATTGTAATGGTTTTCTCCTTGTCATTGAGCTTATCTGAATTTGAAAAGCTGACTGCAACTATCCCATACTTGTCTGTTACCCCTTGATGGGGCTTTTGAAGTAAAGGGTAAGAGCTACTCTCTTCCATGTGTCTTATGTGTTTGGAAGCTTCCAAGACTTTGAGATGCTCTTCAGAGAGAGAGAGAGAGAGAGAGGCCTTGACTTCCGCTGACACTTTTTTAGTGCTTGTGTTCAAATAAGATAAAGGCAATTAGGAGCCTGTTAGGTTTAACGTTTGTAAAATTGAGTTTTGATAAACCGATATTTATAAACCAGGTTTTGATTAAAAGTTTGTTTGTAGTAATTGATTTTTGTTTGGATACTTTATTATTAAAAGTAAATTTGGTAAAATGAATTTTGTTTGGATCATGTCATTAAAACTGACTTTTGAATGTAGAATAACCAAAATGTTCTTCAACTTTTTGACGAGCATGAAAAGTAATTACTTTTTAAGGGTATGTAGTATGATAAAACTATTAGTTGATAAACTGAAACTAAGTTTTGGCAAACGCAAAAGCAACAAATTTTTGACATAACATACTAATTATTAATATTTGCCTATAAAAAAGAAAACTAACATACTTTTGCATTTGCCAAACGGTAATCCAAACATGCACTCGCGGTGCTCTTATTAATATTAATTGATCTTTGATTTACATGATTAAAGGGTATGTAATGGTGAGATAAAGTTCCTATAAAGTAAGAAAAATGTAAAGTGAGAAAGTGGTGAGATCTCAACTTAGTTTAACTAATTAATGATAGATATATCTTTATTTTTTATTTTACATCTTTGCTCACTTTAGATAAGTCTAATCCATAATGACGCACCTTGCTACGTATTCAACTATTCATTGAGCTTCCCATATATTACCCCAACGAAGGGATCAATTCCAGCAAAAGAAGTAAATCAAAATTTTAAAAACACATAAAAGAATGTATTAAAAGGCTCCTAAAGGGTAATAGAAAGGGTTAATACCCATGATTTTTTGGGAAGTGAAGTAGTGAGGTGTAGTACTCCCTCCGGACCTAAATATAAGCAAAAAAGTAACTAGATTATTTGGACTTAAATATAAGCAAAAATCAATTAAGTCAACACTATTAAATATTAGTATTGCAAAAATCAAGAAAATTAACCAATCAAACCAATTTTCTATTTACTTTTCTAGGAGCATTCCATATTCCCTAGACAATTAACTCTTTTTTTTTATACACAAATCAAGATAATTAAACTAACTTAACTAACTTTCTTAATATGTGTGAATTTAGTTTTTTTTGTTTATAATTAGGTCCGGAGATAGTACTCGTTAAGATTCAACTTCTTGGTGTAGCCCAAAGACTTCAAACCTCTAATCTTGTCTTCTAACCACCGGACGAGTCGAGCAAGACACGAGCATGTTGACAAAGTTACTAAATAATATCCATTTAGATGGGACATGGAAAAGGTGACAATAATACCTTTGTCCTCCACTTCCGCATATCACCCATTGAAAATCAAAATTTCCCCTATTCTCTCTCTATAACACGCACTAACTTTTGAAATATTGCTACTAAGAAACACTAATATATGCACCTATTCTTGTATCATCTAATATTTGTAATTTTAAGCTTAAATTAATTTGTAGTTTTCTAAATTATTTAACAATTTTCAAATAGGTCGTTATACACTTTTTTGTTAGGGTGTTCTTAAGTATTCGTCAAGGTTTTATTAAATTATCTATCCACTCATCATTTGTGGGTCCCTGAACTTTTTAGAAATATTTAAATATGTTCTTATATATTTTAGAAAAAGTTTATGAGAGATTCAATTACAAATTTTCTATAAATTCAAAGATCCAATTACACACTTTTAATTGAGATTTTCAAATAGTTCAAGACAAGACGGATCCAAAATTTCTAGCTAGTGGAGGCAAAAAAAATCTAAAAACATTTTTACAACGATTTCTTGCAGTGTATTGATATTGAAATATGCAAAAAGACTGAACTGGAAATTATCTACCATTTTGATTCAAATGATTTGGTCAAGAGTCACTATTCAACAATTAGTTATACAGGATGCTCAGTTCCCTCACAGTTGAGTGCTATAAATATAGGTACTAGGTAGAATTAGGTAATGCCCATCCGTAAGCAATAAGCCTCATTCTCTTTCCTTTCCTGAACCATATTCTGAAGGTGGTTGAGCTTGCAAAAAGAATCCGCTGCAAGAAAATGGGCAATTTCCTTTGCCTAAGCCAATATATAATATTAAAAAAAATGGGATTTTTAGAACTTTATCTTTTCTACTGGTAGAGGAGGTGGAGACTGGAGACAGGAAATTAATTTAAAAATCCTATTACATAGTACCTACAGACATTATTATCTCATGTGAATATATACTACTCCGTTACCACCATTAATAAATAATATACGGACTATAACTCTTAGGGGGGCAAATCATTAAGGAATTAATTTGCTATTTTGTTATATTCTCACTATGTAGCTCTTAGGGGGGCAAATCAATAAGGAATTTATTTGCCATACTGACACTATGTAGCTATATATATGTGTGTGTGTTTTTTTTTTTTTGCTAGGCAAATAGATTATATTGATTGGGGGTACAAGGGGTACCCCAACCCATATATAAGAGAACACACAGGAGCAAAAAGATAGGACTTATGTAACTAAAATAGATTATATGGGTGTGTGTGAATAATAATAAATTAATAATAAACTGAAATATAACCAAAAAAGTTATTGAAAAGTTCTCAACTCTTTCCGATTTGAGTTTGTGTTATGGAAGAGGAAAACAGTGAGAAATAACCAAACTTGCTGGAGTATTTCATGTTGGTTTAATTCATATACTATATACTTTCCACACAGAAAGAATTAGGGGAAAAGGAAAAAGAAGAGGAGGAAGGAACTCCATTAATGCTTAGTTTGTTTCAAATTAAATGTTATATTATATCAGTGAATCACGGGACTATGTGGAAGAAATCAAGTTTAGGTAAGATTCTTAAACTGTTGTTGTTGAAAAGGCTATGCTAATGTAGCACTTTATTTTATTTTATTTTTGTTATTGTGTATAACTAGGTGTTACCAGCTCCGTGTTTGTAGTATTTGAATTTCAAATACCATTAAGCGCTCTCAACAAGTTCAATTAACGTGATCTTGGTCCCCTACCACCATACTCCCTCCGATCCATAATGTAAGCAAAAATTTCCAATTTTTTTGGTCCAAAATATAAGCAAATTTCAACTACTTTCTTCTTATTTAATGAAGTTATTCTCAAAATACCCTTCATTTAATACAAATTTTATTTTCCAATGACTCCTTTTATTCTCAATAACACAAGCTTAATAAATAAGAGGAAGGATAATTTAGGTAATAAACTTAATTTTTTATTCCAATAACTCTTTTAAATAAGATCAACTAACTATCTTAATATGTGTGTCTCATTTAATTTTTGCTTATAATAGAGACAGGAGGAAGTATATGTCTCAGAGCAAACATATGCTGCAGTTAGTAATTTATTGTTTAATTAGTACAGTTAGTCAATTGCTATTCTAATAGACAACCAATAATTGCATTAATTAATTTACTCGGCAAGTACAAGGAGTAAGCAGTAAGCACCTTACTTTTCATGAGACTAATTAAGGTATTTATTTATTATGTAGGTTAAAGTAATGTTTTGGTCCCTATACGTGACACTGATTTTCAATTTGGTCCCTATACGTAAAAAGTTATCAATTTGGTCCCTATACGTGACACTGATTTTCAATTTGGTCCCTATATGTAAAAAGTTATCAATTTAGTCCCTATACGTGACACTGATTTTCAATTTGGTCCCTATACGTGACACTGATTATCAATTTGGTCCCTATACGTGACACTGATTTTCAATTTGGTCCTCACCGCTAATTGGTCCCTATATAAGAGTGACCAAATTGCAAATTATTATCACATGTAGGGATCAAATTGAAAATAATTGTCACATGTAGGGACCGATTTCAATTTTTTTTTGTTGAATTGGTCCCTACATGTGACAATAATTTGTAATTTAGTCCTCTTATATCTGGACCAATTAGAGGTGAGGACCAAATTGAAAACTAGTGTCACGTATAGGGACCAAATTGATAACTTTTTACGTATAGGGACCAAATTGAAAACCAGTGTTACGTATAGGGACCAAATTGATAACTTTTTACGTATAGGGACCAAATTGAAAATCAGTGTCACGTATAGGGACCAAAACATTACTTTAACCTATTATGTATCTATACTCCCCATTCAACTTTTCTTCAAGGTAAGAAAAGGCATAAATTCAACATAATAAAAGCATGTGAATCTTCATGATGCTATCTCTTTTTACTTGGTGTGCAAGTGACAAACTTATTTTTACTTGTGGAAAAGTGAGAATTGTGATTGTCCAGTAAGCCTCTCCATGCCCTTGTGTTGGTACTTATACAGGAAGCTTTACACTTTTCAGAGTTTTTCACTCTTACTCAGAAGAAGTTAGAGGCTTAGAGCTAAAAATAAAAGGACGACGTACCAAAAAATATTAAATAAATAAACAAAAAGACAAAGGGTAAATTTTACTCCCAAGAAATTTGAATTCTCCTATACAGCACCACCAAGTAATTTACTCTTTAAGCAGTTGAAATGAGTAAAATTTAATAATAGTTATACTTATAATGCACCAAGCAAATCAAATTATGAAATATAACACAAGCCCAAGTGTAATATACAATTGTCCACATGCTACAATTATCCATCAATTAGTATGCATTTCCTTTTGAATATTTTATTTGTTATTTTGTACATCCACGTTTATGTTTAATTAGTTATTTTGACAATTTTATAACAATTAATATTAGTGAAGACAAAAATATATATATATATTAGTTTATCTATAGATTTGTCCTTATAAAAAATATGGACAAAATTAAAATAAATAGAAAATATGAAGGAAAAAAAAAGGTTACACACAGGTTACACACCAAATGGATCTAACGTCTTAATAATTATTAGGATTTAGTTTTTCTAAAGTGAGTAGAAATATAAAGTGCGAAATAAATATGCATCCGCCATTGATAACATGAACTGAGATGAGATCTTAATACATTTTAATTAATCAATGATGAATATACCATCACTTTCTTACTTTATATATTTGCTCACTTTAAAAGAGTTTCATATTTAGAAAAAGACATGGATACAATTTCATTAATAAAATTATAATTATAACATGCATAATAACGACTATTACACGCGTCGTATTCGAATTTATTGAAAAACGGCATCTATCTTATCCTAATTACCAATATTAATTAATACTAAGTAAACCCGGTGGTTAAAAGTTGAAGGTCAAATACACAAGTGAATAAGCCAAAATTTTCTTATTGATGCAATCAGTAGACAATCAGGACAGGACAAAGAAGAGGACGAGATAAACAGCATAAAGTTGAATCAGAACCATTTATTATTATTTTCTTTCCTTTTAAATGCATTATTAATACAACTCCCACTTTCAGTTTCTCATGCATTTATATCTCTCCTCTCCCCCCAATTATCCACCTTCAAATTTCTCTCACCCTTTCTGAGAAATATTCCCTCTCTTTCTTCTGTCTCTCTCTCTCTCCACTATCCCCCATTCTGTGTCTTCCTTCCATGGAAAACCAAAGCCGTCTCAAACTGCGAATCTCTCGCATGTTCCGATCCTCATTCGGATCCTGTCGTACCCGAAACTACACCGACGTAATGGAAAAGGCAGTGTTCTCCTCCCCACCTAACTATAACCGTGGCAGCTTCCACCACCTCATGAATATGGAGCCACCACCCTCCCCAAAACCCCGACCCTTTCCCACTATTTGCAGACCCAAAACATCCCAAACCATAAACGACCAATGCATTTTGTCGTTTAAGGATTCACTCCCCAGACGCAAAATCTCAGAGTACTGTTTGTCACCCTTTGCCAACAACCTCGGTGGCAGCTCATGCCCCCCTGCTTCCCCAAACACACCCTTCAACGACACCGTTTTCGGCTTCGAAGAGAAAACGAAAAACTCAGAGAGAAACATAAGGAACAAGAAGAAAAAGAAGAAGAAGAAGAATACCCAGAAGAAAAGAGACATGTTCCCATTTAACTCTTGTGCTAAAGATACAAACTTTGGTGGCTATTGGTGGTATAGTAGCGACGAAGATGATGAAACGGACACCCTTTTCTCCTCCAAGAGCCTCTCTTCCGATTCCTCAAGGTCTCGCCGCCGGCACCGGTCTCGCCGGAAAAATAACTCCGGTGACCGGAAGAAGGACCCGAGATCTGAAATGGGTGTTCTTCCGTTGCATGGGAAGGTGAAGGACACGTTTGCGGTGGTGAAGCGTTCGAGTGATCCATACAATGATTTTAGGACTTCAATGGTGGAGATGATAGTTGAGAAGCAGATATTTTCGACGCGTGATTTGGAGAAACTCTTGCAGTGTTTTTTGTCCCTGAATTCGTATCATCATCATAAGATCATTGTTGAAGTTTTCGAAGAGATTTGGGAAGCTTTGTTCTCTGACTGGCTTTGATCATATCTTATGATCTTATCTTTCTTAATTTCTCTATGTTATTTGTGTTTTGTTTCTAAGGAAATTAGAATTAGTTTGGTTCTTCTAACTTAGTTAATTTGCATGTATGATATTCTATCTAGCTAGAGTACTTCTATTTTACTTGTTAGACATTTGTCTCTTAACAAACAAGAACTGAACCTTCTTCATTATCTGGCGTTTCTTTTCTCTTTTGTTATTTTTATTGTTTTTACTTTCAGAATGGATTCTTGATATGGATATACTGACAAAGAACTTTATTTGCAAAGGTGGTAGTAAAATTGCGAAAAGGCCTAAAAAAGGGACCTGTCTTGGCTGTGGGAGTGCCAGCTTTCTTTATGCACAATTTTTAATAATAATAAAATAGAGTTCTAATTGGTACATAATAAAATAGAGTTTAAGGTCTACGATTCAACTCCTCGTTTTATATAAAATAATTATATATTATTAATCAATCACATATTATCCAACCAAAAATCTTTCAAGTAATTATAATAAAAATAAAATATTATAATAATATAATAATTTATAATTAGTTGATGATGTAAAATACATATATTATTTCATTACCTCTCTTTTCATAAAATAGACTGTGCAAAGAAAAAGTTATGTTGTTTAAAAATTTGTATTATGGTCTAATTCATATTTGTATTAGTACATGAAATACGAAAATAATAATATTTCTAACAAGTGTTATATTGTTTTTGAAAAAACATATTTTTAAAAATAGAATAAAAAATTATATTTGAATAATCAAATTGGGACAATATAAGGTGTCCCTTTGATTTTTTGATATATTTTGGGATATGTGTATACGAAGAAGATAAAAAAATAAATGAAAGATAAAAATAAATATATATAATATTACATACGATATCTAAAACTTATGTTCAAATATCACGACTCTTATAGAATTTGACATGAGTCGGTTACTTTTCATTTTCTCGTATATGCTTCCTGGAAAGATTGCTCAATGGAAATTGGAAACAAGGGGTCATGATATAGTAATGTTATTTATACAAATGGATTTTAATAATTGAAGCGATAATTGAGATATCTGATTATTGTAGTTCAAATATGTAGTTAATAATATTAATCAATTGATTAATGAATTATGATATATTATTATATTATTATATTTATTAATCATTCATTAAATATAATTAATCACATATTTAAATTATATTAACTACGGTTGTCAGTAGGCCCTCAGGGTTGGACTTCTGAGGCTGAAGCTTGACAGAGATTATGATGGGATGGGATGCTTTGTTTTGATTTGAACGAAGGAAAAGTGCTTGAAAACCCAAAAGCTGTTTTTTACTCTCACGTGTTGTTGTGTTGTTGAATTGATCCTTTGAAATTATTTTCACTCGGATGTGCCAAAATATAATACAAAAAGATTAGCTCGTTTTCTAAAAAGAGAGGGAAGGACGAAGAGGAACTTACTTTTGTCTTTCCATTGAAATTAGTAGGTTATCATCATGTTGACACGGGATACCAAGTAATTTAGGGGTGAGCGTAGTATATGTTTTGCCTGTCCATTACTCGATTGATTGGATCAATTCTTGAACTAACTCGTCCTAGATTCAAAAGAAATCGATCACATATAGGTTGATTTAAGATTTAGTCTAAATAAGATGAGATCGGGTTGATCCGAAGTTAAATAGATTTTTTATATACTAAATTTCTGTATGTGAGAATTTTTTTATAAACAAAAATATCTGTAAAAAATGCTACCTAAAAGCTATCAATTGATATCCTATCGCCACATAGATCCAAAATTGGATGTTACATAACATCAACAAATAAATCATTTTGCTGGTTGCTTCCTTGATACTCGTGTAACCAAAATTACATTGCTAAAAATAGGATACTTTCATTAAACATGATTCTTTCAATGTTACAAAAGCCACAAAATACTTCATAAAAGCCACCAATTAGGCCACTGTGAGACATGAGATGTGTGAGTAAAATTTTAGTAATTTACTTCAGACTTCTTTCTCAGTGATCGTGCGTGAAATGTAAGCTAGAAAAGAATAAAAGTAAAAGTAGATTTTTATTAGGGGACGGGTTGGGTAACCTGAAGGTTAACTCGGGTCGGCCCGTCCCTGACCCAACACCGGGTCACTAAATGGGATGCGGGTTCGTTCCTTCTCTTTTGTGGGTTACGGTTAGACGTTGTTCGAATACTATGGGTTGGGACATGTTCAAGGGTCGGGCCAGGTTGTAAGCCCCTACCAAGTACAAGGTGAAAAATAAAGCGTATGGGTGCTATTTTAAGGAGAACCGTCGATTTGTATGACAAATAAAACTTGCAAAAATGCTATTTGAACACAGAAAATCGACACCATACGGGCGACATCGTATGTGCCGCACTGTGCGGCACTGTAGCGGTTTTTTTTTTTTTTTTTTTTTATTTTAGTTTTTTTTAAATGTTTTTTTTATAAATAAATTTTTTGGTTAAGTATGTGTAAAAATCTGGTAAATCAGGTACAAATATCTGGTGAATTCAGTTCATTATCTGGTGAATGGGTTTTTTTGAGAAATAAATTTCTTGGTTAAGTATGAGCAAATATCTGGTGAATCAGGTACAAATATCTGGTGAATTCAGTTCATTATTTGGTGAATGGGTTTTTTTGAGAAATAAATTTTTTGGTTAAGTATGTGTAAATATCTGGTGAATCAGGTACAAATATCTGGTAAATTCAGTTCATTATCTGGTGAATAGGTTTGTTTTTTAGAAATAAAATTTTTCGTTAAGTATAATATCTGATGAATCAGGTACAAATATCTGGTGAATTCAGTTCATTATCTGGTGGATGGGTTTTTTTGAGAAATAAATTTTTTGGTTAAGTATGTGCAAATATCTGGTGAATCAGGTACAAATATCTGGTGAATTCAGTTCTTTATCTGGTGAATGGGATTTTTTGAGATAAAATTTTTGGTTAAGTATGTGAAAATATCTGGTGAATCAGGTACAAATATCTGGTGAGTTCAGTTTATTATCTGGTGAATGGATTTTTTTGAGAAATAATTTTTTTTTTTTAAAAGTCAAAAAAAAAAAATGTAATGCTACAGTGTGCCACTGTTGCGTGATGTTGCTGGCGCTGTGTTCAAATAGCACGCCTCTAAAACTTCAGACCAGTTGATCGGTTTTATTTAAAGTGTTTTGTTATTTGCAAAGAAGGTGCTATAAAATGGTTATTTATTTTTGGGTCTGGACGAATAAGATGAGAAAATATAAGTCAACACTCCAAACAGCCTTGGAGACAAATTCGGTTCTAACAGTAAAACAAGTGAACACCAATAATTCAGAACATTTTGAAACCAAAAATAGTGCAATGGAAATAGAATGAAGTGGTTAAATATACCATTTTTTCATATAATTTTTATTTTTTTTAGTTTCTTAAACAATATTCTCATGGCATTCGTTAATATTTTCCTTTCTAAAGTTATATTATAGTTTGTCGATACCAACATGTGATTGGTCCGAATGATAACAAACACGAACCCCCTTAAACAAATGATTAGGAGTTCGAATTATGTCTTTTGTGTATGAAAAAAAAAATCTAGTTAGAAGGAGGAAAATCCTTAAATGTGTATAGATTCCCCAATGAAGATTAATCACTGTTTATGATTGATGGTGGATATTTCATATCAATACCATAATAATCCAAAAAACACTATAATTTGTCGATATGAATCGATTTTATAAAATGACTTTTAATGCTTCCCACCTTTTATAATGTATTAATTCTTGTCTATATTTAAAAAAACCACTTTTAAAAAAAAAATTTATTTTTTTTAATGAACGAGAATTTTGTTTTTCATTTTTATCTTTTTTCCAAGCCAATTACAGGGGAAAACAAAAAGTCAGTGAAAGGTGCATTGTTGACCTTATTTCTGCTAGAATAATCTACTATTTTCCTGAGACAGGAGAGGATTCACATGATGTAAATATTTCTATGTCGGGTTCTCTTATTTGAATCCACTCGTTTCAAACTTTCAATTAAGAATTGCCAAGTTGGAGAACCCGGATTCAGATATATGACTGAATAGTGATATTATTTGTCTCTTGCTTACTCAAGGTAATATCAACTAATTATTAACCAATTGCAAGCTGCGGAAAAGATTCATTGAAATTTTTCAAAATGGTTGTCTCTTAGGCCATTTTGAAAACAAAAAAAAAGCAGTTGCTCAATAATTTAAGATTCGCACCATGCCGGTGGACAAGAAAATTTTGAAGTCAATTAAAGCATGCAGCCAAAAAATTAAGAGAAAAGGAAAAACAATTAGTTTGTTGGTTTTGTATGCTGTTGGCACTGGCACACACAAGAGACAAAATGTATCATTGTTTTGTAAAAACATGTACAAGATCGTTTTATTAACCAAATCCATATGTATCAATGTATTTTCATTATCTTTGAGCAAGACGGAATAAACAAAACAAAACACACACCTTGCATAAAACCTTGTCCCCATGACAAAGATCATTTTGTTTGTCTTCACTATATACCAAAAATTGAGAGATCTCAAAATATTAATACTAGTTGTAAGGAAGGATCGTGGACTATTCATGTACATATATCAATGACAAGCAAAGATATATATGTTGGGGTGCTGATGGGACTATAGACTGCAACTTCAACAAATCAATGGGAAAAAAAAGTAACCAAATAAGAAGCATGTTTGGTTCTATGGTAGAAAGCTTTATAATTGATTTTGCATACTGTCAAATGATATTTTAATATAAGTGAGATATTTGATTAGTATTAGATAGAATTGATTTTGCCTTCAGAAATTATTTTGTCTAAGTATGTGTTTGGTTCCACTTCTGGAGATATCAAAAGTGTTTTTGCACCTGTCAAACGTGATTTTAATATAAAAAAAGAGGTGTTTGGTTACACAGTTTGAGAAACAATTTTGCATCCAGAATCAATTCTATCATAAGCAGCTTAGAGTAGCTTCTGCTTTTGAATTGAAAAATTATATTAAGTTTTACATATAACTTGCTTTTAAAATAAAAGCATCCAAACATAAATCACTTTACTTCAAACTCAATTGTACTAAAACAATTCTATAAAATCAATTCAATCTAAAAACTAGTTTGTCAAACGCTCGTCCAAACACACACTAAAGCTACGAAAATCAGCTTTTGCGGTGAATTGAAAAACTTATACTAAGATTGACATCAAACTTGCTTACAAAATAAAAACATTCAAACATAAATTACTTCACTTCAAACTCAATTGAAACCAAATCAACTTTACAAAATCAATTTCATTCAAAATCACTTTTATCATACGTTTATCCAAACACACTAAGAATTTAGAATTTTAGATGGAAAGTAATAAATTAAACTAAACTTAGGTACAGTACTATATATGCAGTCGGTACTGTTCTAGATACAAATAGTTATTTTCATTAAATATGTGCATCCTTTGAGGTACTCCCTTTGGTCCACAATATAAGAAACACAGACCAAGGAAATGTATTGAAATGAGTTAATTATAATTAATACACATATAAATTTTCAAAAACACTCATTCTAATTTAAATTAACATTCTGATGGCCTATAATTAATGACAGTAATTAATAAGGGCAATATTGAAAATTAACATTTAATATGTGTGAAAATTGATGCATATTTCTTATATTTTGAAACAAAAAAAGACTCATTTATTTTTTATATTATGAACTGAGGGAGTATGTTACGACAATTATGTTATAGTTTAAGTGAGTAACCATAGGAACATGATGTAAAGAACTATTTCTAAGGTTTTTCCTGGATTAAATTTCCTTGGCCAGACCCCTTTAAACAAAACAAAACAAAAAAAATCAAATTAAATGAAAAGAAGAAGGGGGAGTATTGGTCATGTGTCTGTCAGAGGCTCGAAACGTAAACTTCCCATTCCATTATACTGGCAATGCCATTGAAGCTGAAACATCAATTTGGGGGCGTAACGTCTATTTCAAACAAATGGGTGCTTCTTAAAAACTGAAATGAAAGAGAAGAGACAGAGGAATGAGAAAGTGCAGCGGAAACTGTTATGAGGGTTTGCAGAAAGAATATAAAACCAAAACGTTTCTATTAGTTGTTTTGTGGGGACTGGACTGCATATATAGCTACCCTCTTCTGCTAAATGTATCTTTACCTAATTACCCTGATGTGTCCAAGCTATGATAGCTATTTAACATGACACACATGATAGAAAAGAGAGAGAGAGAGAGCTTGTTTTCTCTCCATCTATTATTTGTTTTTGTGGCAATCTAGGACGTCGCCTTCAATTGAATTTTGGTAACAGATTAAAGAGCAAAGAGGGACCAATGGGGGGTAGGCTCATTTGCCTCAAATGGAAAGCAGATTAAAGAATGTCTGCTAGTGGCGAATCCATTATGTCTTCGGTTTTGGTTGCTATGTACTCTCATTCATTAATGATCGCATTTTTTGGGTTCTTGAGCCCCAAATCTCTACGTCAATGCACACAAACCAAATACGTGCAATTAATTATCGGCCATAAAAAGGGCCAATTAGTTAGATGCATTGGGTGTCGGTTTCTGAACATGGACCTCCAATTCTAACATTATTGGGCTGCCCACCCCTACCCATTTCTGTACACTTCGTCGTTTAATCCGTAAGCTTTCCTTCGGGCTACCTTCAACTTGTCACTGTCGCATACTAGTATTTACATTAAGCTGTTAATAGTTGAAATTGGACGTATACAAAGAACAACTTCAGATTTTTTATTTTTATTTTTTTATCTTTTCATGAGTATGACGTTTATATAATAGTCTATGATATGATGTGTATTGAGCAAATGCTATTCTTTAGTAGCGTTTGCCCAAATGTTCGTTTAAATCTTTTTGACGAAAATCCAAACATAAAGGCTATTAATTATTGATATTAATTTCGTTTAAGGATACCATTTTTTTCCTTCATAAATCTAATATTTAGGACTTGATTCAACCTTTCAAAAAGTCAAAAACTCTTAAGAAATTGTATTGATTAACTTAATTTACTATTTGGACTCTTGATTGATTAATGAATAAGGTGAAAAAATTAAGTAGGCCCATAATGTAAAGGAAAAAACTTGTGTACAATACCATAGGTATAGTACATACCATAGCAGAATTGGGTTGAAGTGATGCGCCATTTGAGTTTTTTTTAGAGCAGTTTTTGCGGTTACCTTTTATATTAAGTGCAAAACAGCATGTACTATACCTATGATACTGTACACAAGTTTTTTTTTTTTTTTTTGAAAGGCAAAGAAATATATTAAAAGGGTACACTGAAATTGGTAGAACTGAGTTTGAACATTATTATGCAAAGCTGACTGAACGCCTAGCCACCGTAAGCAACCTCCCCACACTGATGAGAACAGATGACAATCGAAAAACAAGTGTTTCATGGATTCAGTTTCCTTTAAGCAACCTTCACACCTGGATGCTGTGACCTGCAAAATATCTCTATGCAGCAAATTCTCTTTTGAGGGGATTCTGTTTTGTGCAAGCCTCCACGCGAAAGCAGCAACATTAGAAGGAACTATCTTATTCCATATACTGCTGAGAAACGTACCGCTTGTATCTTGAAGGCTATCCTCAAAAAACCTGTAAGCACCCTGCACAGAATACTGTACACAAGTTTTATGCTAATGTAAACTGTTCAGTGTTAAGATGATTTTTTTTTTTAATGAGTTGTCTCGGGTTATAACCCGACCCGATATTATGGAGCTCAGAATTTAAGGAAAAAAAAAAGATTAGATCTATGGAAAAGTGGAGGGCAGGAGCCAATAGATAAGAATCAGGGCCGTTTTTGTATTTCCTTGTAAGTTGGACTGTTTTACTGGGTTGTGAGTTAGGGTAACAATCTGAGTTGGAAGTTCCATATCTGAAAATTTGTGCAATTCTCGTATTAGTTCTCCCCTAAAAGGGTATGGATTCTTTCCAGTGGTGCAACAAAATAAAGTTTTTTTTTACTGATGCCGCATGCGTTGACCCTATACGTGTGTTTTTTTAACTACTATTGAGGGCTAGAGGCAGAACCTTAAAAAGGAAAAAACCATAATACACCGAGAAACTTATTGGTTCCGAACTTCTAGAATAAAAAATATTGGGTCGTCTGTGGATGTAGATCACATTGATTGAATCACGTTAAATCTTTATATGTTCTTTTCCCTTCTGTTTTTCCCCCCCAAAACTCTGTTCTTCTGATTCTCTTCTGCAACACTCAGATATAGTTCTATATCTATCATGAATTTGAACTAAACAAAATGACTTGCTTCGGCTTGAAGAAAGGCACCAGAGGAAGAACACTACTAAAAATACATGGATTACTTGCGGATTTTCTTGCGAATTTTTTGGAAGGAATTTCCTACGAATTTTGCTATAATTTTTCTAGAAATAAGGTTTTTTCCTATAGATTTAAATTTATAGGAAATTTTGTATGATATTTTGATATTTCCTATGGATTTTCCTGCGGATTTAAATTTTTTGCAAGAAAATCTGCAGGAAATTTCCTACAGATTTTAAAATTCGCAGGAAAAAATTACCCACGAAGGTATTACCTATAGGTGAAATTCGTAGGAAAATCTGCATGAAACCTGTTTCCTGAAAATTTTTGAGCAAAATCCGCAGAAAAATCTGAAGGTAATAAAAAGATTTCTAGCGGTGGAAGTAACTAACTGTGAGCTCCATTGCACTCATTCTTTGCTGTCATGCACCACACTGCAGAGCTATTTTGGTAATTTAAATAATATAGGATATAGATTTGATTTAATGTGTTGCACCATCATGTAACATTGTCGTAGTGTGACCATTGACAAAATATAAGTAAGATAACACGTATAGGGTAGGTACCATGACTGGAATTTCATTAGGGACAATGCACTTTTCTTGATGGTTTATCAAAAGGAAAATATTTTTTTGTACTATTGTTTGGGACATCTCGTATGTTAATGTAAATGGATATTAATATATTCTATATGTTAATATTGTAAGTGGATATTAATGTATTCTATATTCTAAGATGGAATAGGGTTCCCTAATGAATACACCATCTTAACAACGGTAGATGGCGCATACAAAAATTCGTCCTTAACTGATAAGTGATAAGCAAGCTTGCAGTTTAGATACCTATTGTAAAAGGTTTAAGTTTTTTATTTATTTATTATTCTATGTAAAAGGTTTAAGTTTGTTGAAAGAGCTCCTTTAAAAAAAAAATGTTTGTTGAAAGAGAAAAGTTCAGTATCCTAAATGAAATTAATTTCATATATGCCTAAGAAGTATGAGAATCTACAGGAAAAGAATAGAAGTCTTCCTGATACATTCGAAAATCTAATTAAGGATAAGACCTATTTAAACTTACGTAACATTCGACTTGTTGAAGTATAGCCTAGTCAATGAATCATCAATTTGACCAATGATTAAGGGAAAAGCTGCCATAAAATATTGATCAGAACTGTTCAAGAAAGACACAAATCAACATTCAACAACCAGCCGCTCCCTTTCATACATCTTTTGCTTATAAAAATAAAAATAAAAATAAAAAATTCTCCAAAAACTCCACCATCAAAAGTAAAAGCAACGAAACATTTTTTTATAAAAATAAAAATTATAAAATGAGAACTAATCACAATCTCCAACATTGTAACAACCCCAATATTTGAAAGAGGAGTAATAGTAACATGATTTTTTATGCATTTAACGAAACAATTTTTTTTATTGAACTACGATTTATACATTTTTTTTTATAAAGTATGGTTTAAAAAACAAAATAAGAAAAAATATATAACATATGACTCAATAAAAAATATATTAAAAAACGTGTAAAAAAGTATATTACTAATATTTATCTATTTAACAAATTTATTCAATAAAAGTGGATTATACTTACATGTAACACAATATCTCACGTATTATTATAAATGTTTAAAAAATATTTTTATAATAATCCCCTAAAGTAATTTCTGTTGGTTAAGTTATGGGACATTATTTGTGAGTGCACAAGTTCATACTAGTGTAAGGCCTTTCCCATTTCCCATTTCCTTCTCCCTCTCCCCCATTTAAGGCCTCCTATGAGTCTCTCATTGGACAAATTTTTTTTTATAATAATAAGGATGAGGAGAGATTATTATGTAAGAAATTTTTTTTTTTATCTCTTAAGCATCTATATTAAATTTTGATATATCTAAAATTATATTAATAAACAAGATTTAATTGGTATGTATTATCATGATGTAAGTATCAAAATTAAACTCTAATAAAAAAAAATATTGAATATAAATCACAGCTTTATATACATTAGAAATTTGATTCGTATGAATATAATAAGAAATTCTCACCTTAAATCCTCCATGATGGACGATGTGGGGTCCCCTTAAGAAGCAAAGGAGCGTGTGAAGACAAAAGAGAACAATAAAGCAAAGGAAGCCGATGACAGAAAAGGGAATTCCATTGATCATCAAAAAGGAAAAGCTAAAGAATCTTTTATGTCTCCTTTAATTTGGTCCTTTCATCTGCTTAAAGAAATCTTCACTGAGATAATATCCAACTTCAACCTCATAATAGAAATATTCACACATGCACATAATTCTGTAGTAGTGCCCCTTGTCTGCACCAAAGTACACACCACAAAATCTCGTTTATACAGGAATCAATATCATTGTCATAATCACAACAAACGATGCTAAGAAGCTCCATTTCCAACAGCAAGAAGTTCTTCCAAAAGACTTGTAAAAACTTCAAGTCTTTCTTCACTCCACGCTACCACAAGCTTCCCAAAGAACCTCCCCACAATTCTGTAGCTAAGGTTAGTGTCATAGACATGGACAACAATAACCCAAGCTATAAGGACTTGGAGAAGTTCTACAGTGACTTCACTGAGCAATGGGATTCAGAAAAACATAAGGCAAGGAGAAGAAGCAAGAAGAAAGCAGCGTTGTCATATCCAGCAAAGAGAGAAAATGAGGTATGCAATGAAAGCTTCATTAGCTTGAAGGAGGAGGATCAGATGGAGAAAAGAGAGGAACGTGAGAATCAAAACAATAAGAGGAGCTTAACCCATCAAAGGGAAAGACATGAAGATTCATCATTCAATTATTCTATGGTGGAAAAGAAGCTGAGGGAATTGGAGAAGTTGGACATGAGCAACGTGGATTATATACTTGACATCGAAGAGGTTCTTCATTACTATTCTCGACTCACTTGCTCCGTGTATCTTGAAATTGTGGATAAATTCTTCTTGGAAATGTACTCAGAATTCTTTGGTACTGCGAGGCCTATTACTGTTACACCTTGTCGCGTTAACTCTAGGCCGAAGCAGTGATCAATGAGGTCTTAGGGCTTCCATTTGTCCTGTATCTGAAGTCCATAGTTACCGGGTGCGTGGTATACTAGTATGGGTACATGGCATGTGGTTCGTCATTTTTTATATTATTTTTATAATATTGCGCGATAGGTGAGTAAGGTTAATGAGAGAGTCTGTTAATTATGTTATGAAGTCCTTATCCTCTCAAATCATTTAACGTTTCTTTAGATGATTCTCATTGTTTATTAACCTTATGTCCATGGATGGTGATAGCTGTTTGGTTTGTCTAAAATGTAAACTTACTTTCATCAATTATTTTGGAACAATTTGACAGGCACTTAGATATGAAAGTTCTGAAATACATATTAGAGATCTTGGTGTTTCTAAAAAAGTAGATATATTTTTCATATCGCATTTAAGACTTTTATAGCTCAATCTGCGGAAATGAAAGGTACTTGAGTCCCCTTGAGGATAGACATAAGGCCTTTTCTTTTTGCTTTCTTTTCCTGACTAAAAATATGGATGAGACTACTATAGTAAAGTAAAACCACACACATCTGAACAATTAGTTATTTTGGGTCTAATGGTTGAATCCTATTATATTATCTTAATGATTATCCCTATCAAATTTTAGATAAATTAAATATTATAAATTATAAATATATAATATTTTAGTCAACATTTACTTATATTCTAAATAAAATAAAATATAATTCTTTAAGTTTTATAAAATTTTGTAAGTATGATAAATCTTACTTCAAGTAAATGGATCCCTTACTTGCATGTGTTACGATTAAGACTAAGTTGGGTGTAGTATTCATTTAAAATGATAGTTGGGATGAAAAAAAAAATGAAAAATATGAAAAACATCTTAAATAGGGCTGCTTTTCATGAGTGACAAGGCTTGTTCTCACCATGGACTAACTTTCAGCCCAATGAGGCCCAATGAGTATACGCTCGGTAGGTTAATGCCCATATACCGGTCCAGTAGTCCATGGATCAATACACTGGTTTATGTTTTATTGGATTCCCGTTGATGAAAGCCGATTCCCCCTCTTAGAGGCAAAGAGATGGTTTGGATTTGTTCACACCCAGAGCCCATTTTCCATTTGGGCCATGATTTTCATAGATATGGCATGAAGTAAGTGTAACGCACTAACGCACGTGCTTTGGATTTGGTCACATGGTTCAATTGCCATGTGAATAATAAAAGGAAAAGAACATATGTACACAATTGGAAAAAAAAAGTCCAAGAAATTGAGAATCGATGACTAGACTAATAAGTAACAGATTCCAAGATTCTCCGCTAAGAATCATGGTGGATTCCATTTCATCTTCCACCTACTGATCAAGAAATTAAAGGAAAGTCGTCAGGTCAGGAATCCCAGTGACATGCTCATGTCAATGATGATTTATATGAGAGATTGTTCATACAAATTAGTGTGCATGCACCTGGCCACATTCTTAGGGTATGGAAGAGTCCACTGGTATCCACTGAATATTCCAAGAACATGGGGTCAATGTCACCTGCCCTCTACTTAATTAGTTGGAGATTCCACTCTCCCCTTCCAGGCAGCATTATGGAAGTGAGGAAGCCACTCTTTTACCATTGTCTCTCCCAAATAAGCAGGATTTTAAAATGAGGCCACAATTAAAGTCGATTATAATATTGTGATTTTGATAGTCTTCTAATCATTACTATAGTAATATTGATCGACTGCATTTTTCTGTGATTATCATTAATTATGATAATGATAAATGCAAAGTAACCACAATCCCAATTTAAAATCTTGCTGTTATGGTTGGGAAAATGGGAAAAGCTATAAATGAATAGAGGCATCTTTTCTAGGAATATCATTCTAGCTTGCTTAGATACGTTCAAGTTACCATCATTGCTCAATTGACCTCATTGCAACCACACAGAGTACTAGCTTTAATTTTAAGAATTAATGGAGCCTGCATGATAAATTCTCACTTCCATTTCTCTCCACGTTGAAAAAAATCCCCTGGCTAGTTAGCTTTTTCGTACACAAGCAATCAGGATAAAATGATGAGAAGTTTAAGGCACGATGGAAGATGCATATTATTGTTGACTAATGGATATTAATTGTCTGATAATGGTCCACTCTGTAGCTTAACCACATTTTCCTCAAGTGTTATCTTTATTCCTCAGTTACAGCCGATTAATTTGACAAAATCTATCAACATTTAGCGATACATAGGTTATACTTGTGATTTGACACAATAAGAAAATAAAATTGCTAGGAACCACATCTTTTTTTTTTTTTTCAAATAAATTAGTTTCAGCTAGTTTTTCCTGTTGATCAGCTTACTTTACCATACGATGCATGTACTCCATGATAAGTCTGTAGTTTACCATAATTTTTAACTAACTGATAGCTATTCATGTTCATCTATAATTATTTAAAAATTAGTGAGATAACCTATTTTTCTTGCTTATTAATTAGCTAGATATTAGCAAAGAACAATTTAATAACTAAATTCCATAGCTAATTTGCCTAATTCTTATAGCGCACTACATTGACAAGTTTATTTTGTTAGGGCTGCTGTAGCTTTTTACTAAGTAACATGTCATTTTATGTTATGACTCTTATGAGTGAGTGACAAATAACAAATTGAAGGATATTCCCCAATGTGAGGAAGTAAAGATGTATAGAGAGATTTCACCAAAGTGGAAATTAATTGCAACATGTCTGCATTGGAATCGCAGAACATGTGGACTGAAGATTGGTGTAAATGATTGAACAAGACAAGTTGCAAGTGGTGGTCCATGCAAACCTACCCTAGGCCCTGCTCAAGAGAAAGCTCCTACTAGCTAGTAAGTGTACAAAGATGAGCAGTACCCATCTACAAATTCTTTTCTCATGACTGACTACAATACTGACTATCCCTCTCATGCAAAACAGCTGCTATCTATATACCATATATATACATAACTAGTCCTCTTCTGCTATGATTCTATGCCTCCTTCTCTTTCCTTTCTTTACCCTTCTTCACTAATGATGTGTTGCTTCCTGTCTCATCCAATTAGATTGCTTCATTTGAAAATTAATGTGTTTTTTAAATGATATAGTACAACTTTACAATCTAATTGGATGGATCAGGAAGTGATATTACACCATTTTGAGACGGATGACCTTTGTCCTCTTCACTAATGCTTCTGATGACTCGTCGTGCTCACGCTCATGTTCATGCTCACGCTCTCACACACACACAGGCCTGCATGTCTTGCCCTTTTCATCTACACGTAATAAAGTTGATCATAGACAAATATCCCTTGTGCTGTCGGTATTTTTCTGTGTTCATATAGATTCGGCAACTATCTCTCTTCTTCTAGGACCGCATGATTAGTCCAACTTCAACATAATCTTCATCATAATCATTAAGGATAACGAAGCAAAACAAACCCCTAAGTTTGGGACAGCACTCTTTAAGGGTCTTGTGCTGTAGCTACAAGAATTAACAATGCATTTCAGTCTATAGTTACTTAAGCCGTCAAACCTCTATGCTCTATCCCAAATGAAGCAATTACCAATCATTGTTTGTCACATCCATGAAAGTTACATTACGTCCCAAAGCCTCTCATTCACAACAGGTGTCAGACTTCAATTTGTAATCATCCTGTGGACACTCATCCCTCACTTTCTTATACATAATCATACTAAATTTGAGATGGGCATTTTTCTTTATGGACCCTTCAGCTTACCATTTTTGTGCAATGGCGAGTGTTTATTCATCATACTTTGTCCAAACTTTTTAAGTTCAAAAGTTGGAAATTACTAAAATACCCATATTCCTTGCCTAGGTTTGTGTTAACTGTCAACCAATTTATGAGTAACCGCTTGTGTTTAATATATTACATGTATTACAAAATCATCAGCTCCTATATACAAACACATTAGGATCCATCTGCGCAGCAGTGCAGCCAATTTTTTTATACACCTACCGCATGCGGTTGTCAAAGGCATCTGGGTCTTTATATATATCTAATGGTCTAGATCAATCAATATATGCATCCAATGATTGAAAGTTTGCAAAAGAGAGGTGTGTTGAGACAATCCAATTCCCACTATGATACCATAAGAATTCCCTCAAAAGATTTTGTTAGTGTGTGCAAAAACTATGGGGAATGCTACAGGTCTAGAAATTAATTAACGATAATTGGTGTGAAACTGGTTTTATATATGAATAATAGTACGAAACTATTACTTTACATTTACAATATATATACTGCGATTGTGGAAGTTTTCAACCACCTCATTCAGGATTCGTACTACTCCCTCCGGACCTAAATATAAGCAAAAAAGTAGCTACATTATTTGGACTTAAATATAAGCAAAAATCAATTAAGTCAATACTATTAAATGTTAGTATTGCAAAAATCAAGAAAATTAACCAATCAAACCAATTCCCCATTTACTTTTCCAGGAGCATTACATATTCCCTAGACAATTAACTCTTTTTTTTACACAAATCAAGATAATTAAACTAACTTAACTAACTTTCTTAATATATGTGAATTTAGTTTTTTTTGCTTATAATTAGGTCCAGAGGTAGTATTTTCTGTCGTCCCATTTATCAAAGATTTATTTATAGCATCAATCCATAATGACTACGTGTGTGTTTGGACAAGCGTTTGACAAACGTGATTCTGAATAGAATTGATTTTGTGGAATTGATTTTGGTTAAAAGTGATCTGAAAGTGAAGTGATTTATGTTTGAATACATTTTTGAAAAAAGTGATTTATATCAATTCTTATTGTTTGGATAATTTGGATCAAAATTGCTTTTGGATGCCCAATTACCAAAATGAGTTTTATTATATATATATATATATATATATATATATATATATATGATTTTTTTTTTTATCATGTGCAACTTTGTATAGGTTAAGAAACCCAAAAACATTAACTATTTATTGGAAAACTAAACATTTTAGTTTTAAAAGTATAAAATACACAAGTTTCCATATAAATTTACTCTTTTCAATTCTTTAACATATGCAAAATTGCACATGATAGAAAAACCAATACTCCCTCCGGTCTCTATTGTAAGCAAAAATTAAATGGGACACACATATTAAGATAGTTAGTTGATCTCATTTAAAAGAGTCATTGGGAATAAAAAATTAAGTTTGTTACCTAAATTACCCTTCCTCTTATTTATTAACCTTGTGTTATTGAGAATAAAAGGAGTCATTGGAAAACAAAATTTGTATTAAATGAAGGGTATTTTGAGAATAACCTCATTAAATGAGAAGAAAGTAGTTGAAATTTGCTTATATTTTGGACCAAAAAATTTGGAAATTTTTGCTTACATTGTGGACCGGAGGGAGTATATATATATATATATATATATATATATTCTTTTCCATTTTATTTATTTATTTATTATATATTAACAAATTAAATAAATATGCTAAGATAATTATTAAATAAAAGATTTCATTTTATATGACATGGGTCATCCAACTAGCCCGCTTAAAAAACTGTACGGGCCTTGCATAACTATTATTCTTTTTTTTTAAACAAAGCATTGGATGACTATTAAAATTTGTAATAAACAAAAGAAAATGAAAATCAATTAGACCATTGAGAGCTGGACAACTGACAACTCCCGTCACTACTCTCGCTGTGGGGTTTGAGCCACTGAAATATCAAGCATGAAAAAGGAGAGTGGGTGATGGTCGAAATATCAAGCCACCGAAACATTGTTGGCTGCAGTGAGGGAAGGAACCACCAGTGGAGACCAAGTGGAGTTGCCTCTTCAAATGACACAAACACGGGTAATGAAGGGTATATGTGTTAAATTACTGGTGGAGAGACTACATCTCTACAATCGATTCTGGGTCCCAAAAGTAGAAGCTAGTTGACGCTGCTTCCTCTCAAACTCGATTTTTGGGGCAAAATTGCTTCTCAGCTCTATGTGCCAAACATCTTCAAATAGGTCAAATTCACGTTTGACCACCCATAACGTACGTTTGAAGGGTGCAGACGTGAAACCAAACAGAGGCTACATTTGTGTTTGGATGAGCGTTTGAAAAACGTGATTTTGAATAGAATTGATTTCAATATAATTGAGTTTGAAGTGAAGTGATTTATGTTTAGATGATTTTATTTTGAAATCAAGTTTGATATAAAACTTAGTGTGATTTTTCAATCTAGAAGCAGAAGATACTCCAAGCTGCTTCTGGTAGAATTGATTTTGGAGTCCAAAATTGCTTCCGCATCCAAGAGCCAAACATCTTAAAAATTGGTCAAACCCACATTTGACCATTGTAAAAGTGAGTTTGGTTGTTCCCACCATGAAACCAAACATCCACTACCAAACTGTTATAATTTCAAACATGAGCAAGTTGTCGGCTATTTGCACTTAACCATGCTGTCGGCAAAAAAGTGCATATCTTATCATTCTTATGCTTCTATATCCAAGAATACATTGATTGGTGTGATTGAGATCAGGTTTATAAGCTTCAACCGTTTCTCTTCCTCCAAGAAATAGTTAGGTACTTAGGCAAAGTAACACTGAGTCTACAAACCTCAAAGTCACCCTCAGTGTCAGTGGTCATGCATTCCATCTTCTAAAACTAATTGCAAATGGTCCTTCAGAAAGATATAGAATAACAAATCATACGGTTATCACAATAAATTGTTTTGGACCACGAATATTAAAACACTAATTATATGGTCCAGATTGATGAGCATATGGGCAGGGCACCATGCATAAACCTGCACTGAACAAAATAAGAAAGCTGAGTCGGTGTTAATTTTCTTCCGTGGTATCACGTGTTATTGGACCATGTAATATTTCAGATTATAGTCGTAGGACAAGTCCTTCAACGTCCTAGTTGACAGTTGGATCTCAGGTGGCAGCTAAGAGGAAATTAAATTATATATATACCGCCGATACCACTTCCATGGAGGACAAATATGTTTGTAATTTTTTTTATAAGCAAAAAATATAATGATAAAAGTACAAGAGGTACTCTAACCCATATATAAAGATAAGAGATCATCTCTCCCCAAGGAAGATTACCAAACACATGTATATTATCATACAGTCATTCCAAAATAACATCAATACATAATATCATGTCACATGTATTAATATTCATCAAGTTCATATCAAAACAACACTAAGATATCACATATCACAACAAGAAGACATACCAAATAATAATAATCATATGACGAGCAAGCTAATGTAAATAAAATTCTGAGCCACAGGCAACCTAGAGAAAACCTTACAAGCAATAAATACCCTCCAAAAAGGAGACAAATATACAGTACCAGAAAAGTGCAGACTAATGAATATGTTGTAATTAAGTACATAACGAGAGGATTTCAATATTTACTTTTATTCGCACCATCAAGATGGAATAACAAGGATTTTGTAATAGGGTTTTTCCTAGCTATGAGCACATGATAGCGTATTAGCTCTGAAATCCTTCCTAATAGGTTGGGAGACCGACCACTTTGATGCTTTAGTTAGATATATTATTAGTAAAATTATTATTTATAGAAAAAAAAAATCAGAGAGCTGGTATTTTTTTCTTGTTCAGTCTCTTCAAGAGCAATTTATTTTGGGATTGAACTTGTGATATGCGCCTTTGTCTGTTATTGGCATTCAAAACGACTAAATTCGTTTTAATATTTAGTGAGATTATGACCTTTACAGAGCAGATATATATATCTAACATTTGCGGCAGCTTGATTGCATATGGTGGATTAAAGTGACAGCCAACTTGAAACTAATGCTCTGGAAATTCTTAAAAAGAAAAGAAAAGAAAGGATATACCTAATATGAACTAGAAATAGCGAAATATACAGCTAAGAAGATTATATCCAATTTGATTTCTAGCTAGTTACCTAATTTTTTTCCAATAACTATGATTGTGACAATGATAATATAGTGATTGTGATTAAGGATCGATGGTGTAACGGGTAGACTGGAGAACGAGACAACCATTATACTAGGCACGAGGTTGATTACGGGTCAAGTGCTTTTACGTCAAAAACACTTTTATGATTGATGTTGAAAGTCCATACTTTCAAAGATATACAAGCATAAGAGACAAAATAATGTAAAGATTTGGGTGTATTTAGCTAATATTGATAAAGAAAATCTATGATATGGATTTATGCGTTGATATTTTTGTGCTGTAACGTGAAAAACATTTACACACCTTATATTTGCGTTCGAATTTGTTATTGAGAGTATATAAAGTGGTTTAGGAAACAACTCTTTTAGACTAAGATCATTAAGTCACACATCAACTCAAAACTAGATACTATTCCCTTCGTCCAATCTCTTCACCTCTCTACAGAATGACGAGTTACTTGAGCTCCCAGCTCCTACTTAAATTAGAAGTAGTGGAATATTGATTCCCATATTTTAAGCATAGTACAATACCATAAATTAAGCACTCAATTATATTCCTTCAACATATGTAATCGCCACCTCTATTTTTCTAAATATTTTGAATCAAGTAACTGTTTTTCAATATATTCCATATAGCAATTAATTACTAGTATTCATGAGAGAAAGGATCAAATTCGAGAGAGATAAACACAATTTTTATCATGCATGAACCTATCGCAATTGGTTATAAGCCTAGCTAGTTTCATACATAGAGAATGATTTTTGTTTTTGTCTCTATAACATAACACTCTCATGTTATTGAAGAAGGGAGAGAATTCCTATACTATTCACGACAATTAAAGCATTATAGATAACAAAATGGAAAAGAAGGAACGGCTGGATGCAGTTAATTTTTTATTTTTATTTTTTCATTACCCTGTTAGTTATTTTGGGTTTATCCCAACAAAGTAATTTTCCTTGCTGGTTTTATGCCATATGAGAATTGAATAAAAGCTAAGTAGTACCTTTTTGGAGAGAAAATAAGAAGTTGGAACTATATTATATTTAAGATTAAAAAAAAAAAAAAAAAGAGCAAGCTGGTGGGAACAAGAGGAATTAAGGGGGACGTTATTAAGGATGTGATTAAGAAATCTCATGGGTAAGGCAATAATTAGTACTTAATAGGGCACACTTCTGCTGGTCCTCACTACTGGATTGTTACCACTACTTGATGGTGATGGTCTGCAGGGTTGGGACTTGGGGAGGGTGGTAGTGCGTATCGTCTTCACTCAGAGCCATTCTTATGGGTTCACCAACTGATCAATTCGGTAGGAATAAGCAACATATAAATTGAGGTGCTATCTTTTAGGTGCTTGTAACGCTATTTTTTTTTTTTAATGAAAATGAGATATATGTAATATATAGCTTTTTTTTTTTTGAAATCATATGTAATATATATAGCGGCCACATATATATTTTCATTATGAGTTATTACACATGTATTATTCCTATTGAAAAACAGCTAAGTGCCTATGAAAATGCACCTTAGTCTTGTCCATTTTAAAACCCTAATTAATTAACTCCTATCTCCCTTATTATAAGTTATAACTATATTTGTTATTTTATATTAGATTAAGCATTTATCTAGTTTGTTATAATTGTTTTATCCTTTATTAATCTGTTATTAGTTTGTTTTTATATTGACTTAGTCTCTCTTATCAGTTAGTTATATACTGACTTAGTCTTGGATCAGTCTTGGATAAGTTAGTTACTTGAGTCACTTTCTTCTTTGTAACCAAGGTGTTATATAAACACCTTTCTCTGTAAACATTAATTCACAACTATCAATACAAATTCATTCTATTTTGATTCATCTAATATGGTATCAGTTTTCATTCTGCATACATAGCTTCCGCAATCTTTCATTTCTTTTTCTCATGGCTGAAAATAACCCTCCTACAAGCCCTTCATCTACCAATCATGATTCTTCTAATAACAACCCACCACCATCGCCTCCTCCTCCTCCAACCGACCCTTCACAAAATCTAGCCAGCCCTTACTTTCTTCATCCTGGTGAAAACCCAGGATACGTCCTTGTATCACCCCCTCTCCATGGCGAAAATTTCTACCATTGGAGCCGTGCCATGTTACGAGCTCTCTCCTCCAAGAACAAGATCAAGTTTGTCAATGGCACCATCACCTCTCCATCAGATGAAGATCCACTTTTCGATGCCTGGCAACGCTGCAATCACATGGTCATTTCTTGGATCACTCGCATCCTTTCTCCTCAAATCTCCCAAAGCACGGCTTCATTCGACACTGCTAGGGACCTCTGGCTTGACCTTCAGATCCGATTCACCCGTGGTAATCATTTCCGAATGTCTGATTTACTCCAAGAATTACATTCTATGAAACAAGGTGAGAGATCCCTCTCCAATTTCTTCACTGATATGAAGATCCTTTGGGATGAGTTAGAATTCCTACGCCCAACCCCTTCTTGTTCTTGTTTACATATCTGCACTTGTGATTTGAGCAAATCGGTTCAAACCTATAAAGACAAAGAGCATGTTATCTGTTTCTTAAAAGGTCTCAATGAGACATTTCAACCTGTTAGAAGCCAAATCCTTATCATGAATCCCCTACCCTCTATTAGTGAGACATACTCTATGGTTGTTCAACAAGAACGCAATCCCTCTATTGTTCCTGATGCTACCGCACTATCCAGTACCAATTTTTCCCAAACCAGAAATCAACCATCTCAAGGAAGGGGTAGAGGCCGCACCAACGCTAGAAATTCCATGTTATGCACCCATTGTAACCGTACAAACCATACAATTGATACTTGTTATTTTAAACATGGATTCCCTCCTGGATATAGGACTAGAAATTCCAATCCCTCTACTCAATTAGCAGCTGTTACACCTATTGATGTTCCCAGAATCGAATACCCTGTCAAAGCTGCCCCTGCTGCGCCTTCTTTTTCTATTTCCAAGGAGGATTACCATTACTTGGTCAACTTACTTCATTCTTCTCGACAAGATGCCACTTCCAATGTAAACACAGTGAGTAAACCATCTTCTTCAGACACCAATCACCATGTGGTTTCAGGTGTCATTAAAACAGGTAATTGCATTTCCCCTTATTTTACTTGGATCCTTGATTCGGGCGCTAGTGATCATATTTGCCCTTATATTGAAAGCTTTTCTTCATTACAATCTATTTCTCCTATTCCTGTTAAGCTGCCCAATGGCACTATCCTTTATGCAAAATCATCAGGCACTATCTTCTTTAACAAAGACTTTTATCTTGATAATGTTCTTTTTATTCCTGCATTTCATTTTAATTTAATATCTATTCATCGGCTAACCACTTCTTTGCAATGTCAACTTTTACTCACTTCTTCATCTTGCATTATTCAGGCTCAGTCTACCCTGAAGATGATTGGGCAAGCTAAGGTCATCAACAATCTCTACATCTACCATGGCATTCCATCATCATTCTCCAGTAAATATAATTCTTTTAGTTTAGCTACTACTACCAACATACCTTCTACTTCTTTTGATTTGTGGCACTTTAGATTGGGACATCCTTCTATTTCAGTTTTACAACAATTATGTACCACATTTCCTTATATTTCCTTTAATAAAAGAATGATATGTGATTGCTGTCACTATGCTAAGCAAGCTCGATTACCCTTTCCTGTTAGTTATTCTTCTACTTTGCATCCTTTTGCTCTTATACATATGGATATTTGGGGTCCTATTAGCATTGCCTCTATTCAAGGTCATCATTACTTTTTAACTATTGTTGATGATTACACTAGATATACTTGGATTTATTTGCTTAAAACTAAATCAGATACTAGAACTTGCATTACTCATTTCTTCAAATCTTATTTCAAATCAATTTTCTGCAAAAATAAAGATTCTTAGGACAGATAATGGCAAAGAATTCCATATGCCATCCTATTATTCTTCCCTTGGGATTTTCCACCAAACATCTTGTGTGGAAACCCCTCAACAAAACTCCATTGTAGAAAGGAAACATAGACACCTCCTTAATGTGACTAGGGCATTGCTTTTCCACTCCAACTTACCTAAAACATTTTGGAATTATGCCCTATGTCACTCTGTCCATCTCATTAACAGAATGCCAAGTCCTGTTTTGGACAATAAAACTCCTTTTGATATATTGTATGCTACTTCTCCTAATTTCATGGATCTTAAAGTATTTGGTTGTCTTTCCTTTGCTTCAACTTTGACTCAACAAAGACACAAACTTGATTCAAGGGCTAAGAAATGTATATTTTTAGGTTATAAACCAGGGACTAAAGGATATTTACTTTTTGACTTGCACACTCATAATGTTTTTGTATCTAGAAATGCCATTTTTTATGAAAATTCTTTTCCATATAACCCTGCCTTACACTCTCCACATCCTCCTAATCACTCTGTTATACCACATACTGATTCTAATTTTATTTTTTATTACAATTTTAACCTTCCATATCAACCTGATAACTTGCACACTGCACCTCCACACACTTCTCCACAATCAATTTCTGTTACACACACTTCTCCCACAGATGCTGCAGCACCTTCACCACCTCAGCACACACATCATTCTAATATTACTGCACCTAACCCACCCATATCCCCTGCTGCACCCGAGGATCCCTTAGACATTAATGCACCTAATCTAAGAAGGTCTGAGAGGAATCGACAACCACCATCATATCTGAAAGATTTTCATTGTAATAATCTTGGTTCCAATGCTAATACTACTGTAAGGTATCCCCTTTCCTCTGTCATCTCTTACTCTAAGCTTTCTCCTTCTCACTTGCATTATACTCTTGCTGTTTCTTCACATGATGAACCTAAAACTTACCTTCAAGCTATTAAAAATGATCATTGGATTAAGGCTATGAGTTCTGAAATTGATGCCCTTCTTGCCAATAACACTTGGACTTACACTGACCTTCCTAAGGATAAATCCCTAATTGGCTCTAAATGGGTTTATAGGATTAAATACAAAGCTGATGGTACAATTGAAAGATATAAGGCTCGCCTAGTAGCTAAAGGCTTTAATCAAATTGAGGGTCTAGATTTCTTTGATACTTATTCACCTGTTGCCAAAGTTACTACAATTAGACTTTTATTAGCCATTGCATCTTCTAATAATTGGTTCCTTCATCAGTTAGATGTGCATAATGCTTTTTTGCATGGACACCTAGAGGAGGAAGTCTATATGCAGCCTCCTCCAGGACAATCTACTCCAAAACCAAACCAAGTTTGTAAACTCTTAAAATCCATTTATGGTTTAAAACAATCTAGCCGCCAATGGTTTGCTCGATTGTCTTCCTTTTTGAAAACTAAGGGCTTTTCTCAATCTCTTTCAGATTATTCTTTATTTATTAAAGCATCACATTCATCATTCACAGTTCTATTAGTTTATGCAGATGATTTAATTCTTGCTGGCAATGACATTCATGAAATAGAAACTGTCAAATCTGCATTACATTCTACTTTCAAAATAAAAGATTTGGGTCATTTGAAGTATTTCTTGGGATTAGAGATTGCCCGTTCCAAAGATGGCTTACATATATGCCAAAGGAAATATGCTCTTGACATCTTGAATGAGTGTGGCTTGTTGGCTTCCAAACCTGCCTCCACTCCAATTGCTAAAGCTACCCGGTTAACCACTCAAGAAGGGACTCCATTGACAGATCCTGGCTCATATCACAGACTAGTAGGCAAGTTATTGTATCTGACAACTACAAGGCCAGACATCAGCTTCTCAGTCCAGCAGCTCAGTCAATTCATGAGCAGTCCTACCAACCTTCATCAGGAAGCAGCAATTCGGGTTCTCAGGTACATAAAAGGCTCACCAGCCTCTGGCCTTTTCTACCCAACAGATTCTACTCTTCAAGTCAAGAGTTTCAGTGATTCGGACTGGGCTACATGTCCAGAAACCCGCAAATCAATAACAGGCTATTGCATCTTCCTTGGTTCTTCACTAATCTCATGGAAGTCCAAAAAGCAGGCCACGGTTTCTAAATCATCATCTGAAGCAGAATACAGGGCCCTTGCCTCAACTGTATGTGAGTTACAGTGGCTGAATTACTTACTTCAAGACCTTCAGATTCCATTCTTAAAACCGGCCCTGCTATATTGTGACAGCCAGTCCGCACGACATATAGCATCAAACTCCTCCTTCCATGAACGTACCAAACATATAGAGTTAGATTGCCATATTGTTCGTGAGAAGCTGCAGGCAAAATTATTTCATCTTCTGCCAATTTCAAGCTCGAATCAACTGGCAGATTTACTGACTAAATCACTTGATCCTCTTCCTTTCAACACTTTGGTGAACAAGCTGGGAATGAAGACAATCCACTCTCCAGCTTGAGGGGGGCTATTAGATTAAGCATTTATCTAGTTTGTTATAATTGTTTTATCCTTTATTAATCTGTTATTAGTTTGTTTTTATATTGACTTAGTCTCTCTTATCAGTTAGTTATATACTGACTTAGTCTTGGATCAGTCTTGGATAAGTTAGTTACTTGAGTCACTTTCTTCTTTGTAACCAAGGTGTTATATAAACACCTTTCTCTGTAAACATTAATTCACAACTATCAATACAAATTCATTCTATTTTGATTCATCTAATATTTTACTCATTTTAAATAAAATTGGAATAAATTGAGCTTAATTTATTCAAATTTTTTTTTTTTGCAGTGGTAGGGCGAACGATCGAAGACCGGCTAAAATTCGGGTCACACACTCTTTTGTGTTGGTTGGTGGTGGAGACCATGCTGCAATTCTGGCAGTGCGCGACGGCCTCATGGTTATGGGTGGTGGATGCACAGATAAGATTTGTGGTGAATATATCAAAGACAAAGATAAGATTTGCCATTTATTGGTTACTTGATGTTGGTAGGAGACATCAAGATAGAGAAAAGTTTCTTCAATTTTTTTTTTACTGTGTTTGATCGGGTTTGGTTATCGATGGATCAAATTACATGGACCCGAACCCGCCCGACGATATTCATATGTTAAACTTATTCTTTTCACGGGTTAGTCCGATCAAACACACTCATATTACCAAATTATCGATCTTTTTTATAAGCTTACCAAATTATCAATTGATTTGCCCAGGTTCGGACGGGTCACGAGTTAATGATTACCCTAATTTTAAGGGTCTACCCTGAGCTTCATCTATGGGCCCGATCAAGTAGTCCAGGGAGGAAACCTATACATAAAAAAAAAACAAACAAAAAAAACAACCAAATGTATCTCTCCAAGTTGTTTGTTCATGTTAGAGCTTTTAGTCGAAAACTTTGATTTGTCCTCTTAAATTCTCACTGCATGATTTGAATTCCAACTGGGCTTTTGATTTCTATTTCCCTTCATCTTTGAATTCGATGTTTAAGTATACAGCATATACCTGTTCACTGAACTTCAATTTTCAACCCTACCTTTTCAATTATTTATTAGATCAATCTATCAGTTCGTAGAAGTGCTGGCAGTACTGGCAAGGTTGAACCAATTGTGGTAGAGATTTTGTGGACTTTCAAGAGCAAATGTGGTCCGAGTTCCTGACTTCTGATGACGATGGAAAAGACGGGGCAACGAAGATAAACGATTCGGGAATGTTTTTTACATGGATTAGAATACTTCTAATTGTACTCTCAATTAAATTTTTTTTTTCTTATAAAAAAACGAAGATAACAATTAAAATGAATTTTTTACATATAAAAATACTGCAATTGGGACGTTTACCTAGTCTAATGGACTTTTCTTTTGCTGGTGGATGAATGTTTTTTCGTGATAAATAGATAAGTCACAGTTGCTGATCGTGACTTACTCTAAATAAAATAAATAAATTATGGTTATTAATCTCAACTTTACTAAAAATACATCAAGTCGGTAATTAATTTGAAAATTATTACCAAATTAATAAATTTAGAATGAAGTTGCACTAGTGTAGTCAGGTCAAAGGTGTAAAAAATGTTTTTTGGCTTTTATCTTTTTGAATGACTTTTTTCAAGTTTTCCATCTGAATAAGATTTTATACCCCCACAAGTAATTAATTAATGGATTTAATTAGTATATACTATTAGTGTAAAGATTTTTTAACGGTCAACCAATCATAAATTGTTATATTACTAAAAATATAAGACTTTAATTTTATATCTTAATTATTTTAAAAAGTATTAATATCATGATTTGTGATTGATTGACACTATAAAAAAACTTTACACTTAATTAATTGCAAGATTTATATTAATAATTAATTTATGGAACAAGGTCACATTTAAAGGACACCTCACATGGTATAAAACTGTTTATAGAACACTAACATTGAAAACCATAGCAAGCTAGCAGCCTCTCTCTACTAAAAAAATTCAACTACCTAGATAAATAGAGATGGCCATGTACATTGTACAATTTGGAAATACAAATCGATAATATTAAACATGCAATGCACCCAATCATATTCAACCCAACCAACTAAAGTAAAATTACCATCATGTCCCTCTACCTTGGTTACTAACTCAACTCATGTTTTGTGCATGGATATGTAGGAATCACACATATTGATCAATATATACTTGTTTATTATATGCTCAAATGGGAGACGAACTGTGTTTTGGTACAAAGTATTGTGTTAAAGACACCTTGAAAGGTGCCATAATTTTTTTTTCTTTTCTAATCCTAAAACATTTGTATCATTCTCACATCATGCAAGTGGATAAGTGAAGTACTCCTACGCATACGTGGCCTCAACAGCTTTCCAGCTAAGTTCAATATCTTCTGCCATCCTCTTTGCATCAATAGATGCACCAAGCAGGCCACGCTTAGTGAAACCCACTGCATACAGTCCATTTTCACCTTTCCATCCATTTGGGAATGATTTCCGGGGCAAACCATCTTTCTCACTAAACATGTCGGTGCCCTGACCACAATAAATTCCGAGCCCAATCAACGTATAGACATTCTTATATGCTTCACCAGCAAGAGAATGTATGTGAATGTGATACATCAATTACAACAATAAAAATACAGTTAAAATAAAAAATGATATTGACCTATAAACCGATATATCATATTTTATGAATATGATATTGGTTTATAGGCCTACATATACGTAATGATACAGAACAAAAAGTAATTTCTTGCGCTCTCATTAATATATATGTTAATTATATTTCATTATCAAAGATTAAGTACCAAAATCAAGCACCAAAACTATGCCAAAGTTATAGCAATAGAATTAAAAGAATATTCACCTTTAACCAAGAGGGTACATTGCTTTTGTAACCAGTTGCTAGAATGATGGCATCGAATCTCTCTATCTTCCCATCAACAAACTCCACTGCATGCTGTGCCAGTCGTTTAATTCCTCGGCAAACCTATATATTTATTAGACAAAGTTAACGTTGGAGACAATATATTGAAACAGAAAAGATCTTTTCTCCCCCCTTCTTCTGAATGTTTACCTTAAAGCCAAAAGGCAATAATGGTTTACTATGACAAGAAAACAGATATATATGATGAAAACCCTTATGGATTTGATAGGGGATGGGGAGAATCTAACCTTAATTTTTCCACTCTTGATCTGAGCAACTGTCCCAACATCCAAAACTGGTGTCTTGCCGTGCAAGTTCTTGAGCTCTAGAGGGCCAAATTTGGGACGATCAATTCCAAATTGAGCTGTGTCTCCAAGCATGACATGTGACATTAGAAGTAAAAATTTATCCACAAGGCGTAAGGGGAACCACTTGAGTAAGCTCATAGATAAACCAAAAGTTGATTTCCCAAACATCTGCTGAGGCAAGATATGCACCTATAGTGAGAAGAAAAGATCACATTTAAAATAAATAAAAAGGCGATTAAGAACCTTTTTAGGAAATTGTAAGCATGAGACTAGTGACCATCATCAATTTCATGCTTCCTGTGATTTTCTGTAAGTCCTGACAATGGTTCTGTGCGCAGAGAAAAGAACATGCTATCTAAGATTTTTGGTTACTGACCATGTTTGCGCATGCAAAGTGTGAGAACAATGACACAAACTCTGAGTGTTCTTTTTATTTTATTTTTTATTAATTTTGAGGTTTCTTTGAGAGTTTTATAACAACTATAGTATAATATGTTACAAAACTATATTCACTTTCAGTTTACTTGTTTTAAATTCTTCCTATATTAAAATCAAATTGAAACCTCCGTTCACTAAAAGCTACAAATTGGAGCTTTAAAAAAATTGTCTCGAGATGACAAATTTTTCAGTCTGCATCATCAGATAGAATCTAAACCAAACATAGGCTTTGCAGTTTACAACAATGCCAAAAAGTAGATTTGATAGGAAATTATTTTCAAATTGGATAGGGCCTATTTGTTTAAGATCTTTTACAATGTAAACAATTCGGTGCGGCTTCCCAGTGCACTTTATATGAAAGCTCTTAATTTTAGCTTTTACCCAACACAGTTTGAAACGAAAATTTACGATGGACCGACTATAAAACAAACAGGCTGTATCTGACTTACTTAAGAGAATTAATCAACAGAAAGAAAGAGTAATAACCAATATATTTTCATGTGTTTAAACACACTAATTATATTATTATAAAGTACGTGATGGAATTAGAACTATTTTTTTTTTTGATAATCGGAATTAGAACTAATTAAGAACTTGGTTATGATGCATATAATGAGTTTAAGTGTACTCACAGTATCTCTAACCACAAGGGATGTTCGAGCATTATGGTTGCATAGATCCAAACAAACCTCCATGCCTGAATTCCCACATCCAACTACCAAAACATTCTTCCCACAAAACATACTGCCACTCTTATAAGAGCTAGTGTGTATGATAGGCCCTTCAAACTCACCCATTCCTTCAATTTGAGGCACTACCTCCTCAGCATTCTCTCCAGTTGCTACTATCAACCATTTACAAACATATTCTTTTTCCTCCATCTTAAGTCCTTCACTACTCTTCACTCTCCAATAGCCACATCTATGATCAAATTCAGCATTGACCACTGTGTTGCTGAAAGCTGGCTTTATATCAAAGTGATCAGCATAAGCTATCAAGTATGCCAAGAACTGTTGTTTGGTTGGATAAGAGGGTAAGTGTTTGGGTAAAGGCATGAAAGGGAGCTGACAGAATTGCTTTGGAAGATGAAGGCGTAACCGGTCATAAGTCTTGAGCTGCCACGTTGAAGCTAAGCATTCAGCTTTTTCAAGGATTAGGCTTGGAATACCTTTGTGCTTAAGACATGCTGCTGCAGCTAGCCCAGATGGACCAGCACCCACTATAACTGGTCCCGGAACCCATATAGGCTTTGTCATTTTTTCCATCTTTACCTTGTGAAGACTATCATGAACACTTTTTCCTTCTAGTTCCTTCAACCAGTCCATGAAAGAAAAAAGGGGGTGGGTGAGGAGATCAATAAGCTTCAGGGGTGCAGAGGGGATAGGGCAGCTCAACTGGTTTGATCAGCTAAGGGTATAAAAAATTGAAGGAGTTGGAGGTCCAGGGTTCAAACCCTGACATAGAAGAAAAAAATAACAAAACAACTAACATACTAACATTTGCCTATAAAAAAACAAAAAGAGAGTTATGACAAATCATAGAAGAAAACCATGTTTCCAAGTAAAGATGCAACTCATTTAATTACTACCTCTGATCCCCTCCTCAAGTAAAGAATAACTGAGCTGATGAGATATATAAAAGTATGGTTTGATTGATCTAATTTAAGAAGAAATCAGCTATGGCCTGTAAGGGTGTTGTTGCTTCAATAAAGTGAGGCTGAGGAGTTTGAAATTTGGTTTTGTTGAATGGAGGAGAGAAAGCGGGAAGCAAGAGAGTTTGCAGGACCAACAGCAACTAAGAGACAGCAAGGTAGTTAAAGGGGTTTTGTACTTTTGTTCACGGGTGTAGGGGTTTCAATGAATATATATATGTATATATATATATATATATATATATGAATTGGAGAGTGGTGATGAGTCACGAGTCTTAAAGGGGTTTGGTTATGTGGGACATCTCTAATGTTAATAATAACAAGCATTAACCTATATGAACCTTTCATCCATCCAAAAAACCATGAGAGCGCAAAATTCTGGCTTATTAAGGACAAGTAGCTACTCAGAAATCCTAGAGATCAATGGTATTAATGATATTTTCAACTAAATAACAAAGTGACAATGTCAATCAATTCTAGGTATGATTTTTAGGGGATGTTTTGTAGCTGGGCCTACACCCCAAACAAAACAGTCCTCCATCGCTTGATTTGAAGGTTCTCATCGTTAATACTCAAATGTTGATTGGATAAAACATGTTGTATATCACGTTGTATGCACATCTTTTGTATCTGTAAGTATCTGATAAATTAAAGTATAAATATATCAAAAGTAAGATGGAACCAACTCTAATCAAATAATGGTAAAAATTATTCAATGTAACGAATGGATTCAGGCCAATAGTACTCACATGGGCCAGAAACCAAATATGCTTGTGAGAAAATTATCACAGAGTAGAAGCCCAATTTCTTGCACTAGTACTACCCATAGTAAGGATCAACGATTTGGGATTTGATTTTACTACCTCATAAATTACTATTCTCGCATCTCTTATCCCCCTAATTTTTTTCATTTCCTGAATACCCTTGTTAACCCTAACCCTTTTTTTACCTCACTCATCCAACCTACCATATTCTTTTTTCTTTTCTTTTTTTCTCTTCATTCTTTTGTTCTTCATTCTCCTCTCACCTCTCTCACTATGCAACACTCCATGCTTTATTTTAATTTTTTTGGTTTGACTTACGGAATTTAATTTCGGTAAGTGTGTAATTCTTTGACACTTACGGAAACTAGTTTTTCCGTAAGTGTCAAGAAATACTTACGGTCCGGATTCACTTTCCACTTACGGAAACTAGTTTCCGCAAGTATAAAAAAAAAATTATACTTTCCGTAAGTATTAAATTTATTCAACGTTTTAAATTTTATTCGCCTTTCACTTACCTGTCAATATTTTTACACATATGGAAACTAGTTTCCGTAAGTATTAATTTTTTAGTAACAAATATTTAACGGCTTAAACTAGTTCGCCGCCTCGTCGTCTCCGCATCGCCTCGCCTCACTGCTCTTCGTCTCCTCCTTTAACTTGTTTTAAGCTTGTTGTATTCCTGTTTGAAGCCTCTCTCATTCTATTTTACATTCTCGTTCTCTCGCTAAAGGAAGCTTGCTATCTCGTTTCTCTCGTTGTCTCTGTTGCAGAAAAAGAAAGGGGAAAAGTGAGAGGGAGGTGAGGATAAGGTGGGAAGGAGAGGGGCAAGAAATTGGGGAAATATATAGTATTTAATGATTTACAGTAGGGAGTAATTAGTGAGTTGGGGTAAAATCGATAAAGCATAAAAATATTTTGTAAATGAGAGGTGAGAATATCAAAGTGGGAGGTGGGAATATCAAATCCCCAAGGATTTTTAAGGCACTAATAATGGGCTGGGCTGAATTGCTCGGTTGGGATATTCTTCTGATCACTTATTCATGTGAATGACAAAATAAAAAAAATACTTATTCATGCAGAAGTAATTGCTTTTTTACTTTTTCATTATTTTCAGGGTATTAGTCTAAGTAATTATATCCATAATAAGGAATAACATATATATCCAAAATCAAACATTAATTTTAAATTAATTGTGTTCAGCTTACCAAAAAAGAAATGTGTCATAATGAAATGAGTTTTTCTATCTTGTGCAAGGTTAAGAAACATTAATTACCCCTTTTCCATTAATTTTGACTATTCTATTAATTATGATTTTTTTGAAGGGAAAAAAATAGTCTCTCTTCACGATATTTTTTTTTTTTACGGAAGCTTTCAAGACTATTTTTTACGAAACTTTCAAAATCGTTAAAGAATTTATATCTGCAACACTAATTGCTTTCTTCTAATTGTGAAATAATCAATCTGCAAATACTATTTGCTTTCTAATTCTAAAATAGAAAAACCATACTAAGAGAGAGAGAGAGAGATTAATAGGAAACAATTAAGAATTATTAATTTTTATGCGAATAGGATTATAGGGAGGTGAATCCATAAATAAATAGGAGAGAGATTATTGCATTTTTCAAAAAATCATAATTAATAGAATAGTCAAATTTAATGCAAAGTGTGTAACCAATTTTTCTTAACCTGTGCAAGTTCAATCCTAATGAAGTTTAATAGAAAAATCCTAATGAAGTTTAATCAATCAGTTCTCCAGCATTAATTTTTTTTTTTTATAATGAAAGAAAGACAAAAGAACTAAGGAACAATACGAAGGGCACGACAACCCATTACATCAAAATGAAGACTAACACTGTGTTTGGAAGGAGTGAAAGCTAGCGGAGAGAAAGGAAATGGATAGAAAACATACTGACCAAGAAAGTTTCCATTGTTTGGTTCCTAGGAAAAGTAGAGAGGAATGAGAAAACATAATGTGGGGCCCATCCAGTTTTTTTCCTCTCCAAAATGGAGAGAAAGCATACATTTCAAGGCATGGCACGTGGACCAAGGCCTGTACAATTGAAGGGACGACTACTTTATGTAAAATGCCTAAATGCAACATTATTTTTTATTTTTTAAATTATTATATTAGGGTATTTTGGTCATTTCATAAATAAATTTTTTCTTTCCTTTCACTTTCTTCTCAACCAAACAAATGGAGGGAAAAGTTTTTATTTTCTTTCCTATTATTTTCTCTTCAACCAAACAACTAAACAATCCCTTCATTTTCTACTATCTTTCCTCTCACTTTCTTTCCTCTTATTTTCTCCTCTAAAGCCAAACAGAGTATAAGGGTGCGTTTTATATGTATTAAGGCACAGGACAAACAGGACATCACAATACAACCCTTGGAGTCAGAGGACAACTTTTTGTCCTTTACATCGCTTGATAGATAATGGAAAACACAAGTAAAATAATATTAATTTTACTATGATACCCTTTGTAATATATAATATTATATATTAATATATGTAAGTATTAGGCAATATATAATATATTTTTGTAATATATAGTATATATGATAATATATTATTACTTTCATAATAATATTATATATATTATTAATATGTTTTATATATAACATTAACTTTGAAAAAAATTAAATAACATGGGGTGGGGGGAGAGAGGGGGGGAGGGGGAAGGAGGATAGAGAGAGAGGGAGAGGGAGGAGAGAGAGAGGAAGATATAAGGATAATTTTGTCTTTTTTTTAGTCTGTCCATGGGACAAAAAGTTGACCCATGGTTTGGTGGGGGACAAAATTTTGGGTTTTTGTCATGTCCCTCACTCCCCTGTTTTGTCTTGTCCCCTGATCACTTTTCAAATCAAATAGGGGACAAAAAATTTTGTATTGCCCGTTCCCTGAATTTTTGCAAATCCAACATACCCTATGTCTCAATTGGGGAGGGGGGTCATCCATGATAGTCCAAGAGCGGATGCATGAGCAACCCATATTGGCAAGGATATCAGCACAACCATTAGCTTCCCGATAAATATGGTTAACATGAGTTCTCTAGCATTAATGATATAAGTAATTTATGTTACTAGTTATTGGATAGTTAGGTCAGGTGGTATTTGGGCTAATTTATGCAAATTTCGATTAAATAACTTTTCTATAGTTTAGTCAAAAGCAAATTATTTATGTTGAGACAATGGTTTTTTTTTCCTTCATGTCGCCTAACATGACAACACGACTGTTTCGTTTTAGTATAACAATAACTTAGCCACACATGCATCATATAGTCTAGCCTCTTAAGATTAAGTTGATGTTTGTATATAACTATTTTATTTATATAAAAAAATTCAGATAAAACATATAGATTATGATTAAAATAAATAAATGACAGTGACCCTACGACTCTGTCCAATGATATATTTAGTCTGAAATTAGTACAGAGTTGTCACCAAAATTTTTATTTGTTGACTTTTATTAAAAACTAGATAATTCAAGTTCTAACATCTTGCTAACGAGCAGTGGTGACCCTGAGCATGATTTGGTGGTGCGACTGCACAGGGCCCCATTTTTTAGGGGGCACCACTTTTTTTTTACTTAGTATATATGTATTAATGTATATATGAGTCTCTCATAGTTGTATATATTGACTGTCGTCTCTCATCGCTGTAGGCTGTACTCAAGTTGCTATTTTAGCAATTTAGCTTACAAAGTTTTCAGAACATAAGACGAATTGATAAATAGATATAAGTATAATTATTTTTACTATAACTCTATTGTAGTTTGCTACTGTAATCTTTTTCTTTTCTTCGATAATATTTTGTTTCACTTAATGTTATATTAAAACAATTAATGGCTGGTTTTTTGCATCTCTTTGTATGCTTTTGATGATCAATATATATATATATATATATATATATATATATTATCGGCTTATAAAAAAGGGCACTGGTTTTTCAGTTCGCACAGGGCACCCAAAATCTTAGGGACGGCCCTGCTAACAAGTACCCTAAGGATATTGGTTAAGGAACTCACAAAAGGTAAATTTGTATTGAAAAAGTAAGTGTCACAGTCTTCGAAATGCTAAATACATCATTTCTCATATAAATTTTCCTTTTTTGGTTCCTTAAACAATATCCTAAGGACACTTGTTAACATTCTCTTTTTTTTAATTGTCGTTTATCAGTAGTATTTAAGTCAAGTTAGACACAGGTTGACTAATCTATTTTTCACGCATGGATAAAAATAGGTTATTAACTAGTAGGTTAATATAGTTGGCATGAGTTTATTAAGCATACTGTTAGAGGTTCAATTCCTAACATGTGTATGAAAAAACTTTGTTAGGAGAGGTAAAACCTAATTCGATAATTTTACATATAAAAGGAATTAGTCTCCGATTATCGGCTGAAAAAAATAAAAATAAAATGATCTATTAGCATTAGGATTAAAGATTGTCAAATATATTTCCTGTGGTCTACTCTAAAATATTTAGCATAGTTAGGATTCCAAGCAGTAAGCACTATATATATGTCTGACTTGTACACATTACAAACCCCTCTAATCTTCAAATCCTATTTAAATGTATGAAAACATCTAGTTAATATTATGATATTGTACTGATAAGATCGATATATACAATTGATAAATAAATGAATTCGTTAAACATATTGATCGGAGTTCGATTCTTGAGCACGTGCTTGGGAAAGGCTTTGGTGGAGAGGCTAGTTATACCGACTTTGGTGATTTCTCTACCTTGAAAAAGATTAGTTTCCTATTATCGTTGGAATACACCCTTGATGCACACCAAACATATATTAAGATATTATATTGATTTATTTATTGTGATATTTATTCTTATGAAGTGAACTCATACAATTTATTATTAAGATAATTATTAAGGTTTTATTTAATATGTATTGTTAGTAAAAAGATTTTTACCTTGTTAATCAATCATAAATTAATACATTATTAAAATGTTTGACTCTTATCATAATTATATTAAAAGTAAACATAGAATGACCTGTGAATTATTAAATTTTGTTTTGAAAGGAATGACCTGTGATTGATTGATAGTATAAAAAACTTTATATTGTTGGTGTATCAAAATTAAACCAAAAAAATTAAAATATTATATACCATCTCGTAGAGAATTAGTTAAGTAATATCGGACTAATCCGACAATCCCACATTTTATATCAGGATAATCAATAAAACCCCCAACGGAAAGCTATTACTCGCTCCCACCTCACTCCATTGTCATTGCTAGTTTTATTTTTAAATTTATCAATTAGTTTTAAGTTTTATTTTTTTTAGTTTCTTAAAAATATGTGCTCATTCAACACTTGATAAATAATAAATAAATAGATAAATAATAAATAAATTGTATATATATATATATAATTATTATTTTTTGACAATATATATATATATATTTGACAAAGGCAAACTCACATCATATTATTGAAATAATCTGAAATACATGATGGTAAAAACTCATAAACACGGGGTCTAGACAAAGACGTGGCCACCCTAGCAATAGTGTGCGCAACCACATTCGCTCGTCTCCTAACAAACTTAATTACAAAGTTTGGTTTCAAAGCAAGAAGATCCCTACACTCCTAGATAATTGCACCAAATTCAGACTCATCACTCTTCAAGGAGTTAACCGCATTGACAACAATCTAGGCATCTAACTCAGATGACAAACTAGTAATTCAAAGAATCCACCCACTTGATAGCTTCAAGAAGGCCCAAAGCTTCACCTTCTTTAACATCCACTGAATGGAAACCAGCTGCTCTTACCCGAGATGAACTCGCCACCATCGCATCTAATACACAAACCCAAACTACTGACGTTCATGTTGGAAGGGAGTGCAGCGTCTATGTTACATTTAATGTACCCCAAAGGCAGCTTTGACCAAGACTCGGACATTGTGACCACCCTTTCCTGTATAGTAGAATGACCTATAGACTTGGCCATCTTCCATTCAACCCAAACAGCCTTGGCTCGGATGATGATATGATGAGCAAATTCAGTAACATTGTCCCACACCCTCGAGTTACGAGAAAACCACAGGCTCCATAACGTGATGAAATTTAAAAGTCTGGTATGCGATAACTTACCACTCACCGTAAAGAAAAGGCCCGCAAAGTTTTCAGCCTCATCCATGCAGCTCTTGATAACACTCCAAAAAGATTGGAGTTCCCATACTTCCACGCTCTTGGTGCAAGTGAAGAACAAATGGAAAGAGTTCTCCAACCCCTCATCACACCGCAAACAGGTAGAGATACAATTGACTCCTTTATTGTGACACCCGGGGATGACGAGGCCGGGGAATGGTCGTCGATGCAAGAAGCCACAAACAAGAATCGGCTTTTGGCAGGCTTCTAGGCGAAGGGACACATGAATAAACCGATTACACACCGGAATAAGAAGGATCCTGAGACTGTGTAGGTATGTGACTATACAGTTGAGGAATGCTTATATGAATTGATTGGTACTACCTATACCAACAAGATGCATCTCCTTTTCGAGAATCCATCACTTAAGAACTCCACAGTTAAGCGTGCTTGACTTGGTGCAATTCTGGGATGGGTGACCTCTTGGGAAGTTTTCCCAGGAAGTGTGTGAGTAAGGATAAAACACGCTGAAAAGACTTGTGTTGGTTTGTGGGGACAGTCGTCAATCCATAAAACAGCCAGGGATGTTACAAATGGTATCAGAGTAAGGATGTTACAAATGGGATGGGTGACCTCTTGGGAAGTTTTCCCAGGAAGTGTGTGAGTAAGGATAAAACACGCTGAAAAGACTTGTGTTGGTTTGTGGGGACAGTCGTCAATCCATAAAACAGCCAGGGATGTTACAAATGGTATCAGAGTGGCACATCTCCAAGTACGGTGTGGTTCGGGGATGAATCAAGTGGAAGCTGGTGGGCATGTGACACCCGGGGCTAACGAGGGCGGGTCGCCGGTGCGAGAAGTGACACACAAGGAGTGGCTTTTGGCATGTTTCTAAACAGAAGGACAAATGAATGAACTGATTACACACCGGAATGAGAGGGATCCTGAGACTGTGTAGGTATGGGACTATACAGCTGGGGAAGACTTATATGAATTGATTGGTACTGCCTATACCAACAAGATGCATCTCCTTTTCGGGAGTCCATCGCTTAAGAACTCCACAGTTAAGCGTGCTTGATCACTCGGTATAATTCTGGGATAGATGACATCTTCGAAAGTTTTCCCATGAAGCGTGTGAGTGAGGAAAAAGCACGCTGAAAAGACCCGTATTAATTTGTGGGGACAATCATCTATCCATAAAGCAGTGAGGGATGTTACATTTATCCCGAAGACGCATCCTTATGGGCACACAATCCGTACAAGCTCTCCCAATTCAGGTTAAAACCGTTAAATACTTAAATATATAATAAATATATTAAAAAGCATAGGCTTAATTGCACTTTTGGTCCCCCTATTTTAGTGTTTGAGCGATTTTGGTCCCCCGACTTTTTTTTGCTCGATTCTAGTCATCACATTTTAAAAATGTGCAATTTTGATCATACCGTTAACTTGACATCCAAATCTTAACGGAGTTGGATTTAACTTTTATTTAAAATTAAACGAAATAAATTTAAAAAATGAAATAACAAATAACAAATGTTTTTTATAAAAGCATTTGGGGCTACTCCACCATTATCTTCATCTCTGCGTCACACAACCATCAGAAGAGGAACCAATGTTGCTGGGACAGATAATGAAGTACTGAGAATTTACCATTTAAATTGATCGTACTAGCCTATGCAATATAATCTTTTTGTTTGGGTAATAGGAATGATTCTCCAGTCAATGTTTTCTCATCAACTTCATAGTTTCAATCTAAAACAACCCCATCAATGGGTATGGCCTCCCCTGCTTTAACTGCAAGAATGGTGTTTACTTTCACCTCATCATCAGGCGAGACTACCCCGGATGCCCGCCACCCATCTCAACGACGAGTTCTGGTTCCGTTGCAGTGGTTTCCGCCAAGCGGTCCTTCTCCACCACCATGGCCAGATCCGCTTCGCTCTGCTCTATTCCAGCTCACAACTTCGACGCTCACCGCCACCACGTCGTCGCCGGAGAAGACAGCTCTGCACATCACCTCTGTCACGCTGCAACCACACCCTGGTTACGTCTTTGATCTCGGCGGCTTACACTCCGCTGAGCGCCACCGTCTCCACTTCGTAAGTTGCTGCTGCTTCGCCGTTTTCGATTTCAGTTCTCCTATCTCCGCTTCGCTCTTCACTATCGCCATCAAGTGCATTGCACCGCCGCCAAGTACGTTTCTGATGGACGTGCGACACAGAGATGAAGAAAATAAATGTGGAGTAGCCCCAAAATGCTTTATAAAAAACATTTGTTTTTTTTTTCATTTTTTTAATTTATTTCTTTTATTTTTTTTATTTTTAAATAAAAGTTAAACCCAACTATGTTAAGATTTGAATGTCAAGTTAACGGTTGGACCAAAATTAAACGTTTTTAAAATGTAGGAACTAAAATCGAACAAAAAAAAATTCGGGGATCAAAATCACCCAAACACTAAAACAGGGGATCAAAAATACAATTAAATCAAAAGCATATTGAAATTTCCCGGTTAAAACCGTTAAATACTTAAATCACTGACACAACGGCTCTTAACTCCCTACCCTGTTCTGTCCCACCCACTTCACAACATCCTTCACCGTAATGCGATCCAGCTCAGCTCAGAATGCCCCCTCACTTTACATCCTCACCGTCCATTACTTTTCCCATCTCCGCTCCCGAACAAAACACATCTAACTACCCAAAATACCCTTGTAACGTTCGTCTTAATTGAAACAAAACCAAAGGCTATTATCGTCTCATAACAGAAGCGCCTTCAATTCATTTATATTTATTTATTTTATTTTATTCAGAATATTTTCTCTCTCTTACTCTTCTTCTTCCATTCCACAGTTACACTGCACCACCAGCATGTCCAGACTCTTGCTTCGTCAATGGCGAATCTCGCATTTTGAGCTCCCGAGTCAAACAGCTCACTGAGTCAAACCTCCGAGTCACGACCACCAACACAGGCTCGAGATCTTCCACCATGTTGGACGGTCTACTTGGCAGAGGCTTCGCCACGAAATGGTGATTTCTTCTGTGTGCTTTGCTTCTTCGATTGTTATCTGATGAAGAAAGCGTGTAGGGATTTGAGAATGTCGTTATGCTGATTAGTGATTATAATGCGAGTTCTCTGTTGTTTGTGTTTTTTCAGCAAATCGTTAATCAAAATAACGAAGACTCGGATCGATATTATAAGGAGGAAGAGAAGAGCGACAGAGAAGTTTCTGAAGAAAGATATCGCTGATCTGCTCCTCAACGGTCTCGACATCAATGCATACGGAAGAGTAATTCATTTATTTATTTATTTATTTATTTCTTTATTTATTTATTTATTTATTTTTGTTTAATGCAATTTCTGGATTCGGTTGTGTTAGACAATCTCTGGATTAATGTGATGGTAATATGAAAGAGCATGCTTAGTTTTCATTGAATTGTTCCTTATGTAAGAATTAGACTTTCAATTGTGTCAACGATTTGTTAGTTTTGCCTCATGGAATTTTCTCAATTAAGTCTTGTTTTGCTTGGGAATTGTTCAAACAGGCTGATGGACTCATGGTTGAGTTGACACTGTCATCTTGTTATGATTTTGTTGAGCAATTATGTCAATTTGTGTTGAAGCACCTCTCAGTGATGCAGAAACTGAGGTATGAGTTTGTGTTAATGACTTGTGAACTTTTTTTTTTAAATTGAACTTAGAATTATGGCTGACATGACAAAGGCAATATGGTAGATTTTTTCTGAGTATTATAATTGATCATGTCTAAAAATAAACTTTACTATATAATCAGTAACTTTTCTTTCCCCCTTTTATGCTCAACAAACATATTTTGTAGATATTGTATCATTTTTAGGTGAAATGATTTTCCAATTTCTATCTATGAGTCTATGACGCTTGCGTGCTTTCTAATAGAAAAACATATTTACTGGTCATCAACACACAACAATACACCTTAAATATGTGTCTGCATCACAGATTTACATGCACGTAGCTGAACATAGCTTAAGCTTTGGCCTTCTGTGCGTGCAGTTTTTCTATCTTAGGTACCATCGTGCAGTTTTTCTATCTTAGGTACCATCATATAAATTGGTTGAAACATAATTTAAACTTGTAATAATGATTTTGGTGTGATGAACTGGTCAGAATCAAATGACACATTCAGTTTATGTTGTAGGTGGGGGAAGAGGTATGTTTGAGAACAGTTTCTGTGGAATGCTGATGTTGAATTCAATGGCAGAACTTGACCAAAAATTTTAGAGGGACAAAAGTATTAATGCATGAAAACTGATTTCTTAATAATTGATTAGAATTCATAAATTCTAAACATTATTTGTCAAATTGTTAAGGATATCATTCTGAAAACTCAATCAAAACACCAAGATCTCAGGGAGGGAAAATTTGCCTTATTCCAAGGTCACTGCATTAGATTTACTCCTAAAATGCACTCCTCACTTTAAAGGATCTAAATCCTAGTGCATACCTCTTGCTCAAGAGGCTATTTCTATATTCTAATTCTGAAGATGATAAACAATGAAGGCTAGAACAAATTAAACTCATCAACCAATATCTACAAGACGGACAAGTTATGATGCATTATGCAATCACTTTTTTGCAATTAAGATAGGCCTATATATAAATATACAAGGGGCTATAATTTCTGAAGGGGACAGCTGCCCCTTCCTTCCCCAATGATGTTGACAGTGGTTGAATTTCATGCTTTCTTTTATATTTTTATTTTTGGGTTCATTGATATAGATTGCTTGGACACCTGTAGCCGTTTCAAAATTTTCCTTAAATTTAGAACTTGAATAATCAACATAACTACTTCCATTTCTTTTCCAGTGGTTGCCCTGAGGAATGTAGGGAAGCTGTATCTTCTCTGATGTTTGCTGCTGCAAGATTTTCTGATTTACCTGAGTTACGTGACCTTAGGCAAATATTTCAGGAGAGATATGGGAATTCCCTAGAGTATTATGTCAATCAAAAGGTTACTATTCATGTTTTTATTTTTGTTATATAACTACATGTTCCTGCTTTCCTGCAATAACTGACTGAATTGCTCATTATCAGTTTGCGGCAAATTTGAACTTTAAGTCTTCTACATTGGAGAAGAAGGTCTGTTTGATGCAGGAGATCGCATCTGAGTTTTCAATTAATTGGGACTCCAAGGCTTTTGAACTGAGGATGTCGAAATCCTCTCCATTGGCACAGGTGCTTTCTTCTGCATTTCCTTTTCGGTTATCTCTAGCTTCATTGTCAAATTAAATACTTAGCCAATTCTTAATTTATTTAAAATTTGAGTATATATCTAAAATTATTCTTGTTTCTTATAAATGACTTCTGCAGGGCCATAATACTTGTGTGTCAACCTATTTGACTGATTATGATAAACCATCACATGGCAAGGATGCTACCCCAAAAGGAGTCAAGCATGATGTTTTGTTTGATAAAAGTCCTGATCATCCTATTGATGGGTACAGAATTCAGAATGGCAAGGAAGCTGTTGTCTTAAATAGAGATGATCGTGATCTTCAGTCTAGATCCACACTCCCTGGAAATGGATTGAAGCCACTAAATGGTTGTGAAGTCATTTCGAAAAGGGATGGCCATGATAATCCATTAACAGGAAGGCAAGAGGTTACTGCTAAGAACAATGATAGAGACAATTGGAAGGAGGATAGTATGCTAAAACCAATTGGACGTTCGTCCCAGGAGAAAATAGTGAAACAATTTGAAGGTGGTTCCACACTGCATGATAGTTGGGGGAATACCAATCGTGTAAGAGAAAGCCAGGACACTACTGCTAGGAAGTCTCCTAGTCATGCAGGATTGCGTTTCAAGAGTAATGTGAACGAGCCATTTTCTGTTAACAATGTTGGCCTACCTGATACTGATAATTCTGAGAGAAAAATTCAAAAGAATGAAACACCTACGCTAAAGCCCTGTTACACCAATGCCATTCCGCCTCCATATGTCAAACCCAAGTCTAAGCAGCAGAACAGCACACATGGAGCCAATGTATTATCTTCACATATTGACAGTGATGGTATCTCTACATATTTTTCAGCACATGACAAGTCTGATGCTGCTTCTACATCGGGGAGGATCCAAATAGGCTTCGATAATTCTGACCAGGATTGGCAGGCCAGTAGACATGAGAGTCTGAGTAAACAGTGTCATGAAAGAGAATTCTCCATCCATGAAGATGCTAAAGAGGTCCCAGTGTTAAAACCAAAATCTACAAGGCGGAAGCACTCAAAATCACGATCTTATCACGGTGGTGCCACCAATGAAGACATCGGAGTTGTGAGAAAATCGAGGAGCAAAAGCAGGAGACGAGATGAATCAAGACGAGGCTTGCAAATTTTGTTTGATGATGAGCAGTATGGAAATGCTGAAGAGGAAAAGATAATAGATAAATTACTGAATCATTATAGCAAAAAACCATCCATCCTTGTTCCTGAAAAAACAAGAAGAAAGTCTAGAAGTCACCATGCACTTGATGCACATGTAATGGATAACTCAGCCAGGGAATCCCTACATAATGGAAGCGGAGATGGATCTGATGAGACACCAGAGATGGTTACCATTCCACCACGATCAGTTTCCCTTCCTCGTGAACAAACTGAAGCAGTGGAAGTTAAGAAAGTATTTACTCGTGCTGCTTCATTTCAGCCAGATGGATCAAAGGAAGCTCGACATGTGCATCCTAAGCTGCCTGACTATGATGATTTAACAGCTAGGTTTGCGGCCTTGAGAGGAAGATAAAGGACAGAAATTCATGAACAAATGCTCCTTCTTTATTATGATCATCACTCTTTTAATCTCATATACTGTTGCTACTTGGTATTATTGAAGATTACACGGGGGTGCTTTAATTGCAAATTGTTGATTGCTCCGGAGCTGTACCAAGTCGTACAACATAGATGGTCCTATCGGTGTTGGTTGACAATAGTCACTCTGCCATCATCTTACTGATGCGACTATATGGTGTTACACGCAACATTAATTCAAGTTTTGCCTTTAACGATTGTTTGTAACAAAAAATAGTGTTTTAAATTTCTACGTGTTGAGGATAAAAAGTCGAGATAGGTGTTATATTGGTTTCTCACACCTCAAAGATATTAACTATTTTTTATTAGTTTAACATTTATGTCTTGAATATATGTTTCAGTTTATATGAGATCAATGATTAATAAAGTTGTGATTTTAATCTTCTGTGTGAGTGGAATTGGGTTAAGCCCAAACTCAGCCAATTGCCAAGCCTACTCAAAGCATTGATGCCGTTAATGTTGTGCCAGATTGTGCTAAATGTCACCTTGAATTTAACACTTCCAAAGTTAGGGAATGCCTTAGAAAAAAAGGTGGCTTTTAAGGTGAATAAATGAGTTAGGCTAGATTAGATTTTATCACCAAAACCGGTTTTATAATATGCAAGGCTAAATCTGATCTGTTATTTATTATGGTTAACATATGTTTATAAGAAGATAAAGGTTTAATGTCTCAAACACTTATTTGAATATATACATAGAAGACGTTTATATAAGCCAAAGTTAAACTTTTCTAATTTATATTTTTTAATAAATTTATTAATTTTATATAAAATAATTAGTTATACAAATGAGACAGACATTGAGAGCAATGGCAGAAGCAGTGGCAGCCTGCGAATTCAGGCATTGACGGTGAGATCCAATCATTGGTGTCAAGGTAGTTAAAACCGGACCGGACCGGCCGGTTCGACCGGGACCCAGGGACCAAGACGGTTCGGTTTACCCTTGTAACGGAACTTGCTTTGAACCGGCGCAAAAACCGGTGAACCGGTTCAAAACCGGTAAAACCGGACATAACCGGCTGTAGTCAGGTCTAGACCGGTTCCCTTTCCTTGTTCCATGTTCGTGATGTCGCTTCTCCATGGCTGCTGCTCACTTCCTCCGAATACCACAGCCTCCATAGCTGCTGCTTTAAACAGCGTCGATGTGCATCTCCTCCATAGATATCTTGCGATCCACCTCCATAGCTCCAATAGAAACCAGAAAGTAAAAGAGTGAAGAAATGAAAATTGGATGGGTCTTTAATGCATGAAGAGAAAGGCGCCTCTTTGTGTGCAAATTGCAAACTGTGCGGCGGTGGAATCTTTATATTAGAAGCTCCTAGGTTTTCTTCAACTCATATTTTGTCTTTAATAAATAATAAGTACTTGGTCTGGGCCCTCGGTGCTGTTCATACAAAAAAGCCCAATAGTACCTTATTTGACCAATATTTGGACCTTAAGTAGATATCTATAGCCCAATATTTGATTAATATTGTTTAATATTGTTATATATATAATATTAAAAAAATTAAAAACATTATTTAATTAATACCGGTTCAACCACGGTTTAACCACGGTTGAACCATTGAACCTTAAACAGGTGCCTTCACCGGTTCAATGACCGGTCCGGTTTTAAAAACCTTGGTTGGTGTGGCCTGATGATGTTATGCCCGACCTAGAAAAAAAAATGACAAATCTTTATTTTTTTGTTTTTTACAACAAAATTTCCCATATAGCTCCGTGAATTCGTCAAATTTCGTAGGAAATCTTGTACCATATAGCAAAGTGTTTGATTCCACGGTTAATAGAGTATGAGGAAGGGTCGGCCTAATATATTTAGAAGCCTAAAGCAAAAAAAAATCATAGATGTTCTCAAACCTTTTGCTTAAAAGCAAGCTATATGTCGTTCTTGGGAGTTGATTGAGCCTAATCTGTTATGGATCATTCGAAATGGCCATAGTACTCGGTTTTGGAAAGATCCTTGGATACCGGGCGTAGGAAAATTGGAGGATCTTTTTCAGGATAACATTCCTAATGGTGAAGCTGATTTTTTTTGTTTCTTCTTCTTCCAATTAGGAAGGGTGGCTTTGGTCCCGGATTTCTGGAATTCTTCCGGAGCAGGTTTGTAGGAAAATAAGTTCTATAATTCCGATTCTTCAGCCTTGGTTTAGATGACTCGATTCTATGGAATTTATCCTCGGATGGGGTAGGGCATTTTCAGGCAGCTTGGTCAACTTTCCTTGGCGCTGTGGTTTGGTCCATTTGGAATGACCAGAATTCTTTGGTTTTCTCTAGAAAGACTAATATAGGGGACAACTTGGTTCACCTTATTTCTCATCATTGGACACCTTAATATGCGAATTGTGTTTACTTTCGGTTAAACGTGACTTACTAATAAAAATATATTTAGCTATTATCACACAAAATTAATTTTGACATCAACTTTTTTTTTTTTTACTGGATTTTGACATCAACTTGATTTTATTAGAAGTTAAACTAAATTTTAGGTTAACTGAAAATTTTACACTAATTTTTATATTAAATTCATATTCAAAATTAAAATATTTAAATTTAAATCATTTCATTTCAAATTTAATTATAATCAAATTAATTTTACAAAATCAATTTCATTAAAAATAATGTTTCAAGAACTCATCCAACATACTCAGTGATGGTATTGTCGCTGATCATCACCATGATCTCTCTATTTGATTCCGGTTGGGATTGGGTCCCACTCCAACTAATTATCAATCCATCCAATTATATCCGATAAAGAATGCTAACTAGCACCGAAGAAACAAGAAAAGGAAATTTGTATAAGAATAATATATTTGATATATTAAAAAAATTATATTTATCACAAGACCTTATCCGATATTATTAATTAATTAACCAACGTCCAGCACGTCACCATGGTCCATGGCGTTTATGAGAAACTTTAATATACATGAAATTGAATTATTTCTAAATTTGTTTACAATATCCTATGCAGTTACATAATGGACAAAAAACGATCAATGAAACCACGCAGCCTTGGACTGCTGGAAAGGATAATGTAAAGAGGATGAACAATCCTTAGATCAGCACTCTCTATTACATCAATGAGAATGGAGTGAAAAGGAAATTTTATATTTTTAAAAAATAAATAAGTTAGAAATTTTCACATGTATACCAATTAAACTAAAATTAATATTGATATAGAAAAAGATACTCTTTAAAGTTAGTAAGTACATGCTTAACATAAAGCACCATAATAGTACTCATGTTTAGCATTAAATGACTTTGCTTATAATAGTTACGTGCTAATGTATATCAATAACAAAGGAGTGCTCCAGTCAAAAAAATAAAAAAGAATAAATAAAGGGGTGCTGGTGTTAGTATTTTGAATTTTTTTTTACAGAAAAAAAAAATAGAAGGGGAGCTGGTGTTAGTATTTTGAATTTGTTACAAATGGAAAAGAAAATAGAAAGCTGGTATAGATTTAAAGGTTAGTCCTTTAAGTAATAGGTACTAGAATTCATAGGTTTGTTTTATTGATAATCTCATCAAGTTTATATCAATTACAAACTAACTAATTCTATTTATAACAAATAATTGACTCCTAATCTTAAAGTAGTTTTCTATGATATTATTTATAACAAATAATTGACTCCTAATCTTAAAGTAGTTTTCTATAAAAATATCATAGTCATCCACGGAATCAATTCGGATATAACAGAATTATTTATTTATATTTTTATTAGTCATTTATAATATTTCATACATAAAAATTAATATATTAATTAATAGATAAGAAGTTTCCCTAGAAATTTCAAACTCCATCCAAATCTTGATAATAATATAAAAAAACTCCATCCAAATATCTTTCCTTGGGGTGCGGTTTTCTATATAAACGAAGCTTCTAGTGCTAACCCTCTTGGCCACTCGAAGTTTCTCTGTTTTTCACATCCATAGCATCATTGATCCATGGCTTCTCAGTCTCAGGGTGAGGGTAAGCTCACCGTTTCCACATCACCAAAAAGCGACGGTGGAGTAGCGTCGTTGCCAAAAGGGCAGTGCTTGTGTTCTCCAACGACACATGAAGGATCGTTCCGGTGCCGTTTTCATCGCTCATCAGGGACAGTTAATTCATCATCCACACCAGCTTGGATGAAACGGTCGACCAAGTCCAATATTACTGATAATAATAAGGCTGTCGTTTCTGTCTCTCCACAGTGAGTGAGTCATGAATCCTTCACTACCGTCACCTATGATCATAATTATTGGTTACAACAAAATTAGCAAGTGTCATATCATGTTCAAAATTTTCTTAGCTTGTTATTATATACATATATAAATATTTGTAAGTGATGGTTGGGTGGATCGAGAGTAGCTAGCTCTCATATTGCCACGAATCCTTATCTAACTTGTTTTTAATTATCATATATCATATAATTTTGTGTATATATATCTTGTTTTTAATTAATAGTGTTATTTTCATACCTATATCATGATGCATAATTCTATGCACGTTTTGCACCTTTGATATGATGGCATCAAATCATATAATTGGGAAAAGAAATTCCCTTTGATGTATCACATGAGGAACTAGAAAGGTTCATCAGACTGCAAATTAAGCAGAAGTTCTGCTTTTTCGTGCATATATCACGAACATTTAACTCGTATTTTTTTTAATGGTACGATATTTTTCGTCAGTGACAAATTATTCTGATTTGTGATGCCACCAGAAAATAGAATAAATTAAAGATATTTTGTCTGTCTATTGAAAACATAATATATGGTTCCTTCTTGGATTACCAATTTTGATTACTGGCATTGTTTCTCTGGACAATAACGAAACGGCTTGGATGTGCCTCGAGTGGCCTGTGATTTTAGGCGCATTGCAATTGATCAAATTAAGATTGAAGATAATTAGATAAATCATGTGGTCAAAAGAACCCCCAAAGAAAACTAATTAATGGCCCTTGATAATGCCAATTCCATTCCACGTATATCATTTTGTCACTTTCTTCCTCCAATTGGCTTTTTATTTTTTTAAACATAGAAAACATTGAACCCGATGCTATTTATAAATCGTTGAAGGAATAGTTACGCAATCGCAATTATCTAGATAAAAAAAGATGCACTCGAGATAAAGTTGATTTGACACCCCCTTCGACATTTGGGCTGAAATAATTCAAATGCCTATAGCATTTCTACAATTGGATGAAATTTGCACCAACTGCGCGTCCTAATTGTGTTGATTGAACTAAATGTGCACTCAAAGTAACTTGTTGCCCTGACATGTGATTGGTCTAAATGATAACAAGTTTGAGTCCCTTAAGAAAGTGATTAGGGGTTCGATCTCTGATTATTGTATATGAAGAAAATCTAGTTGGGAGATATTAGTCCTTCAATGTCGTTCAATATCTCAAGAGATTAGTCTCCGTAGTAGGAAATCAAAAAAAAAAAAAATGTAACTTGTTGCAAACATTGCCGGCCGGCTAATTATCTTTCATAAGAAAATCAATGATAACGAGACACATGGTAGGTTAAGAAGAAAGTCGTTACTCTTATCCATTTTAAGTATTTAAAGGTACATATTTCTGAACTGTATCATGTATGCGTAAGTTTATACAATATTTAATCATATTTTTCGAATAAAAAAACGACTCAAAACGACAACTGGTGTCACCATTAATTCGAACATTTCAATTTGAGCTTTTGAAAATATTTTTCATTGAAATCAAGTCACAACAATCACAACTATCTATCTTATATCCAAATAACAATACATAACCTAATGCTTCCCTAACTGATAAGTGATAACTATATGCTTGAACTACAAAAGCGTTCTTAAAACTTTTTTTCCTATAACAACTGCTTGTATAATAGAATTGAATCTAGCGCACACCAAAAAAAAAAAAAAAAAAAATTGAATCTTGAAATTTTTTCGTTCCAATGTTAATGATTAAGAGTACTTTTAGTTTGACAATCCTCTAGCGTATAGCGAATAACTTATAATAAATGAAAAATAGTCTCGTTTGATAATTGTATCTAAAATTAGTTTAATATTATTTTTTCACTAATTTATAGCTTTTTTTTTTTCAGACGCTACTTGAAGTAGCATTTGAGCTTATAACGTATAGCTCATCATTTTTTTCCATTTATCCATACTATCTTAATTAAATTTCTTAATTATCGTTAGCTAATAGAACAAAATACTAATCATTGTATTTTTTAATCCCTAACCCACTTTTCCTTTAGCAGCAACCCTCTCTCTGCTTTTCCTATTTTTTTAATAAAATTATACTTTTTAAAAGTGGTAATTTTTAAAAAATAAATAATACACATATAATTTATATAAAAAAACATGGAAACATGTCTTTTTATGTTATTTTACATTTATCAGCGAGTCCAACCGTTAGTTTTACCAAATATTTTAAATCTAATCCGCTAGCTTATCCTTTATCGGCTATCAGCTAACTTATCCGCTAACTTATCCACTATACCGTAGTTTTTACGGAGCCAAATTGAAGATGGACCAGTATACCCTATAGTTATAAAGAACTGCACGGTGGTGCAGTTGCTGAAAACCAATAAATGGTTTAACATTTGTTCATAAAAAATCATTCGAAGATCGGATTTGAATTAGCTTGCAAAAAATTCAATTATTTTAATAATTGATTATATGTATAATTCATTATTATTATAAGCGATTGTAATCGAATCAGTTTTAAATGTATTTCTGAAAAGTGAGTTTATGATAATTTATTTCGTTTGATTGTGCAAAAAAAAAAAAAATAGAAGGTAAATTACAATGAATGGTATAAATTTTTTGTATAATTTAATAATATTTATTTGATAGCTTTGCAAGCAGGTTAAAATTTCAAAATAATCTAATATCTCTAAGTTTCAAACGTATAACTTTTCCAAAAATCACTTTTATCTCATAAAACAACCTTTTATATTAGTCATGTTTGTGGTTTTCTTTTACTATGTCATTGGTACGGAGTATCCATAATCGTAAATAATGACTAATCTTTGTCGAGGGACCTGGATGACGTTTGAGGGTTGTTCCATTCCAACCAGGATTTCTCCATACACAAGAGTTGGTAATTGAACTAGGGTTGGCAATGGGGCGGGGCGAGGGCAGGTTGTGTGATTGGCTCCGGCAATTGTACCGGATCGAAGCAAGTAATAAGAATCAAGGTAAGTAATTACCGAGATTGAACACAGGGATTGGGTGGCCAATTGTTATCAATATTCAAAGGAAACAGTTAGGATTGACCATGTCAAAGGAAAGAAGTTCGTTTAGAAGTAAGCATTTATCTATTTCAATTATCAAGCAAGAGTAAAAACAAAACAATAGCAATTATTAAGAGTTGTTTTTAAGAATGGGAAAGTTCTAAGGTTATGAATCCACCTACCCAATTAAGCAATAGATCCAAGTGATTATTTTCTACCCCTAGGTTCAATTACATGCCAATCGGGAGCCCAAAATTATCCTAATGTCTCAGTCGAGCACAAAAGAAAACACATAAGCATGTCAATGAACTATATTTCTATTCAAAGATTAACAAGTTAGATTCATTAAATTCTTGGTTCCCCATAATGATTGCACAAATATCATATTACATCTCTATCAATATTCAACTTGTGTTCTTAATTCAAGTCCTAAACCGTGAATTTCCGGTCGGACTCATCATGCTTGACTAGTTAACTACAAGCTCATATGATTAACACAAACAAAGCAGAACTAAGAAGCAAGAATTGAGAGTTAGGGAGTAGAGAACATCACTATTTCACTATGTTGTCATGAGCGGCTTCATCGCTTCCTTAGAAAAGAGGATTAGTTCCTCATAGCGTGCTTCAACATTATCAATTCAAAAGAAAACATAAAATAAAACTAAGTAAATTGTATGTAAACCTAAACGAGACGCAACTCACAGAAAACTAGGATTGGAATCCTAACTTCGCACAGTTACAAGTTATTTATAAGAAAATTGGGCAGCGTAGGGGCGAGCACTTAAGTTTGGCTCCAATCTCTTTTGAATCCTCGAGGGTCGAGACAGAATGGTCTCATATTTCCTGTGTCTGGCTCGCTGGGCAAGTCCTTGCTCACGGGACGAGCCTGAAAGTCTTCCTTTTCTGATCAGCATCAGCTCTGTCTCGCGGGGCGAGGCCTTGAAATTCTTCTTTTTGCTTGTTTTCTTCAATTTTTCAAATTTCCTTGAGCTTTACTTTTAACCTGAAATTAAATAGTAACACTTAATGTTTTATTTGATCTAAAAAATATTAAAAAAAAACCTACAAATTACTTCAAATACTCAAAACATTGCACGTGGACAAATAAAGCCAAATTTGGACAAAAACGAGATTGAACTTGCACAATTCGTATCAAAATTGTGGTCTTTCTAGTCATAAAACTAGATGAACTAAAGGTTTATCATTTTTCCTTCCCTAACCCCGCCCCGCTCCCCTTCAGGGTTGAAAATAGATCCCCTTCCATGCGGGTCCCTGCCCCCATTAATGAGTAACCAAATTTTAAAATTATTTTGCTTTAATTGAAATTAACAACCCAGAAATTGTACTTCAAAAAAATAAACAAGTAAAATCTTCACACGATTAAAAAGAAACCATTGCTTTAGATGGACTTTATTGTGCTTCAAATAACATTGATAGCATCGAAACACCATAATAGAAACACAATCAAATGTTCTATATTTTTTGTTTTTTTAATAAAAAAAGTACCCTCTTATATAGAATGGAACCTGTCAATCAAAACAAATCCTATACCCTGCATAGATATATGAGGTAATGAGGATATTATCATAATTACGTAAACAAAAGGACAGGTTCGAGTTCGAGTGGGTATCTGTATCCCCATTCCCATTCCCACCCCCATCCTCGATCAAAGCGACTTTTCCCTGTCGAAATCGGACGGGCTCGGATAGGTACCCACGGGTTCGTGTCTTGTTGTCATTCCTAGCTTGAGCTACAAAAGCTTTCTTGAAAACTTTTTTCTAAGCAACAACTGCTTGTATAATAGAATGGGAAATGCTAACGATTGCCGGGCACTCGTTAAGGAACCAAGAAAAGAATGTTTGTATTGGAAAATGATGTATTTAATATTTGGAGAAAAGAAATACTTAGTTTTCCCATAAAATCTTGTTTTTTATGATTCCCGGACACTCGTTAGCATGACCCTAATAGAATTTATCTTGAAATTTTTTCATTCACAAATTCAAGATGGACCAATATCCCCTACAATTAAAAAGAACGACACAATGGTGCAGTTGCTGAGATCCAATAAATGATTCAACATTTGTTTACAAATTTTTTTTCGTATATCAGATTTGAATTAACATGCGAAAATTTAATTATTTCAATAATCGATAATCGAATCAATTTTGAATGTATTGCTGAAAAGTGAGTTTATGATAATTTATATTGCTTGAGTTGTGTAAAAAATATTTTTACACAGTAAATTATATAACTGATATAAATTTATTTTTATAATTTAATAATAGGTTTAAATAAGCTTTTAGTCCCTGGAAAGTTCATCAATTTTGGTTTTAGTCCTTGTAAAAAAAATTCTTAGGATTTCGTCTCTGTATTTTCGAAAATTTTGTAAATAGTCCCTATTGTTACCCCTGAGTACTAGAAATCATACTAGATGAATAATTTTGTCAATTTTAACCCTATGGCCCTAATGTATGATTTTATTTCTACTTTCTAGCCAAATTTTGGAGCAATTCGGACGAGAACGAGAAATTACCTCGGTACCCCCTGAGTACTAATATCATACAAAATGAAGGAATTTAGCAATTTTAACCTTATGTCCCTAATATATGATTTTGTTTCTATTTTATGGCCAAATTTTACAGCAAGTCGGACAGTAAAATAAAATTACCTCGATACCTATGAGTACTAAATAACAAAAAAAGATTACGGTAGGGACTATTTGCAAAATTTGTGAGATTACAGGGACGAAAGCCTAAGAAAAAATTTCACAGGGACCAAAACCAAATTTGATAAACATTGTAGGGACCAAAAACTTATATAAGCCTTAATAATATTTATTTGATAGTTTAACAAGGCTGTTACTAATTTTAAAATAATCTAATAGCTCTTTAAATAAGTTTCAAACTTATAACTTTTCCAAAAATCACCTTTCTCTCATAAAACAACCTTTTATATTAGTCATGTTTGTTTTTTTTTTCCTTCTTTTATTATGTCATTGGTACAAAGTATCCATCATCGTAAACAGTGACCAATCTCCGTCAGGAGATCTGGATGGCGTTTAAGGGTTGTTCGACTCCATCCAGTTTTTCTCCAAACACAAGAGTTAGGAATCGAATCACTGATCACTTGCTTAAGGGCCCCAAGCCCGTTACCACTATGATCAATCACATGTTGGTAATCATGTTTGTCAAGATATAAGATTAATACACTTTGGCTTATAAAAAAAAAAGATATAAGATTAAACCTAAAACTTTATGGTTTGCCTTTTGAATTTATAAAGGAGCTGTGTTTTTTTAATTTGCTTAATTTTATGCGTACCTAATCAAAGATCAAAAATCCGTATAATATGTCGGGCCCGGTAACCAAAAATCATGAATTGTATAAAAATACGGTGTGGTTTGACAACAATCGTGTGTTCAAATAACACACCTCCTATAGTTTAATACATTCAAATCCTAATATAAGGAGAAATAGTGAATGTTTTTGAATATTTAATATTAATTTAATTGTAAGCATGCTTATATAAAATTAAAGAGGGAATCAATTTACATTAATATAAATTATTTTTCACTTATATAAATTATAAATTTAACTAGGAGTTTAATTTTTATACACGATCATTGTAAAATATTTTTACACATGTATTGAATAATATATTGAAAAGTCAACATTATTGTTAGTTTTCTCTCTTAGTTATTAAAATAAAAACACATATATCAAAATTTAGTGAATGTCAATGTAAAAGCACACTATCGATGCATACTATTTCAATCATTTAATTAGTATGTATCGTTAGTTTGAAGTTTTTTATGGCATCAATCAATAAAAATCATGGTTGGATAAATTTTAAGATAATTAGATAAAGAATAAAATATTTTTGTTGATATATCAATTTTTAATTAAGGAGAATACTAACCGGTGCCATTAGGACACCGATTAAAGAACCAATAAAAAAAGAACTTATTATAAAGTGGTGTTTTTATTTTTTTTAATGTTTTGAGAAGATAAACACTTGGTTTTTCAATAAAATCTTACTGTTTTTGTGTTCCTCGTTCAGTGCCTTAAGGGCACTAGTTAACAAGATCATTTAATTAATTGACAACATAAAATACTGTATACCAGTTAAATTCATAAATTAATATTGTTCATCAAAATTAGAAGGAGAATGCTAACGAATGTCCTTGGGGAATTGTTTAAGGAATCAAGAAAGGAAATTATTTTTGGGAAAAGATGTACTTTCTCTGGACTTAATTATAAGCAAAAAAATTACATATATTTTGTGAACTCAAATATAAGTAAAAGACAACTAATTCAACTCTATTTAATGTCAGTGTTCCAAAAGTCAAGACAATCAACCAATCCAACCAATTCTCCTTTTACTTTTTCAAGAGCATTGCACACTTCCGAGATAATTAAATGGTAGTAGTTTAGTAATTGTAACTCATTTTTTTTTATATAAATCAAGACAATTAAACTAAGTTAACTAACTTCCTTAATAAGTCTGAAGTTAGTTAATTTTGTTTATAATTGAATCCAGAAAGAGTATTTAGTATTTTGAAAAATATTACACTTAATTTTTCAATACAACTTTTTTTGAGTAATGATAGTTGCACACCCAAAGTTGACACCTTGGTTAATCGGTACAAATATTTGGTTAATTCAATTCATTATATGGTTAATCACGTGTAAATATTTGGTTAATTCATGATGACCCATTAATCATATAAAAAATTGAATTAACTAGATATTTGCATTACATGATTATGGAAAATAAGTTTCATATAACCCATTAATCATATAATGAATTGAATTAACAAAAAATTTATATATGATTAACTAAGATATCAATTTTGGATATCAAACTAAGATGTTTACCTATTATTACTCTATTTTTTATAGGTTCATTAAACAATGATCAGCGAGACCCAAATTTGAATCACCAATTCACCGTGGGTCCAGGTTCTAGACTTCAATTTGAGCGCGTGTCGTATCCGAGTCAAGTCAGCAATAGGCGGTGGGTCTTCACACTCACACTTTTATTTTTTCTCTTTCGTTGAAAATTCTAAAACGCGCGCGCCTCGTCCAGACCTCCACTTCCACGTTCCTCACTTCGCTCGCTCCTTCCTTTCACCTATAAATACAACTCTCACCTTTCTCTCTCCTCAAACTCAAGCCCCAAATCCCATCTCTTCGATTCATTTCTCAATTTTCTCAGACAAGAAAACAAATATATTATTGTTGAAGGAAGGAAAATGAATGCATTGAGGCTTTTCTATTTCTCAATTGTGAGTTTGGTGCTGTTGGCCATATCTGACATCGGCCAAGCTCATGACTTGACACTTTCTCCGGCGCCTGCTCCTTCCAGTGATGGCACTGCGCTTGATCAAGGAATTGCTTACCTTCTCATGCTGGTCGCGCTGGCTATCACATACATGTTTCATTGATTTTTGTTTGCTCCACTCAATTATTATTATTATTATGATTGTTTTGGGATTTTTTTTTTAGGATTCTTTTGCTATGTAATTACAATTAAGGAAATTGATATTATTCTTTGATATGGTGCATTTCTCGTATAGAATGGTTTCGTTATTCCCCTGGCTCTCTGTAAGTGCAGCTCTTCCTTTCAACCATTCGTTCTTTTTGGACCCGGTTTTACTTTTTCTGCTATATTGGCTTCCAAGAGAACTTATTATTAATATTTTTGAATGAATTCTCTCCCTAACTTAACTATCCACCATCCATCCTTCAAAATAGGAGGAGAGAGTTTTTACCCTATAATAATGGAAGAAGAGGTTTAAGGTCTAAGGGTGAGATTTGCTCCAAATTATTTCTCAATTTATTTTCTAATGGAGAGAAACTATTCCCTTATTTTTTTTATTTTTTTCTGCCACAATACATAGTATTTCGTGCATAAATACATAGACTAAGGCTATCTCATCCCATCACTCCATATTTTTATTTTTTGGGTTCTTAAATGAATTCCACACATCACTCATTTTTTATTTTTTATAATTTAACCATCTCATATCTTCAACCAGCAACTTCAAAAAAGTTATTAAATGGACCTTATCAATAGACTCACATACTTATATTTTATCAATAATTTATAAATAAATATTGTGGCTTATTTGACAGCAGTGTACTTTTTTGCATTTTAAAAATGAAGCTTGACCCACTGAAAATGTTAAGAACCGATCATTTCACAAGGAACTCATCTTGTTAAGCACCCCTTGTGAAATCCTCTCCAACAAGGGGTGCTTGTTAAGGATCGATGTTTGTTAAGGTAGCACCCACAAATAAGGCACCATCGAGATGGCTTAATATCTCGAGATATCGAACGATATTGAAAGAGTGATCTATCCTACCAATGATCTAAGAACCGTTACGTACCAATTGAGTTACAGGTTTAAGAACGTTTTATTTAAGACTCTTTAACACCTCTCTAAGAACAGTTTGATTTAAAAATTTAAAGACACCTCAGAAGAAAATTCTTATTTTATTCTCGTCGGCAAAGTTTAATAAGGAGGAAATGAGGTAACGTTGAATGCAGTGGCGTGCGCTTGAAACTGATCAAGTGGCATGCATTTGCAGGATTAAAAACTAGTCATATATTAAAAGAAATTATTTGTGTTAAGAGCATCCAATGAAGTTATAATCTATATAATATAATATAAACTAGTACATAGTTCACACTACAAATCGAACGGAAAAAAATAGTGGAAATAAACGCTCACGTATGCTATTAGCCAAGTGCCAAAAAATCCCAAATAACTCTTAATCTTGACCTGCACGATTTGTTAAATCTATTTTCTCCTTTAAAAAAAAAGTTTCATCTTGAAAGTATTGAATTAGCCCTTAATTCCACCACTCTTTTTCAAAAATTAAAATTACAATAAAGAATTACCCTTTTGGATTCGAAGCTAGTCATTTCACCCAAATTTTGTAATGGTTGCTAGTCATTCATTTCACACATATTGGTCTCCTTGGTGGGGAATGCTGCTTAATGTTGCTACCAATCTGGTATCTGCTTGACATCATATAATCTTATTCTTAAGGGAATTGGAACTTCAGCTTCCCAAGCACAATGTCACCAAATGATATCATGCAGGATTTTAAATCTAGGTTCGAAATCATAATAGAGGTTGCGATATTGTGATTTTGAAAGTTTTCGAAATTACATTGTGACCATAATTAAAGGTGCATCGACCACATTTGATTGCAATTGTCTATAATAGCAAAAAACATAATATGACTGCAATTGGGACTCTTAAGTATTTTAAAATCTTGATATCAAATACTTCCTCTGGACTCAATAATAAGCAAAAAAAGTACTAGTATATATATTTTTTAGACTCAAATATAAGCAAAATCTAACAAACTCAACTCTATTTAATGTAAGTATTCCAAGTATTAAGAAAATTAACCAATCAAACAAATTCTCTCTTTACTTTTCCATGCGTATTGCACATTCCCGAGATAATTAAAGGATGGTTTAGTAATGATAACTCATTTTTTTACATAATCAAGATAATTAAATTAAATTAACTAACTTTCTTAATAAATATGAAATTAGTTATTTTTGCTTATAATTGAGTTCGGAGGATGTACTATAAAATAATTATGTCAATGCTCTGCACCAAAACACAGTTCCACACGGCAAAGTTTCCCCATAAAACAGTTTCACATGGCAATTACATGCGGTCTGCCACGTGCATCACGTGCCTTACTTATTACTATACAGAACGTGATTCACTGCCACATAATCAGGGTAGAAAATTTTGGTGGCGCAGGTCTTTGGCTAGGGAGGTGTCTTTAATTTTTAATTAAAGAGAGCATTGTTTTGTTCGGAGTTTAGGTTAGCTGAATAGATTTTACTTTGGCAAGTGAAGCCTAAAAAGGGAACAAAAACAAAGTTCCTATAGAATAGCCAAACCACCCTTATTGCAAATCCAATGCCATGTGCTTATATTCATAGTCTTGTCACTTCTCACCCTGCTTATTTACACTCTAACATTTGCCATGGATATCAGAAGATGGAACAATTCTGATAGGAGAAGCATTCAATTGGGAAGGTCTTGCTATGAGATTGAGCAAGAAAACACAGTAACAGCCTGTGGATCAAGTAAGTTGAGGTGGAAAATGTTGTGGATGAAGCTCAAGAAAGAGAAGAAAAAGCTTTTTGATTCTGCATCATCATCACCCTTGCAGGTCCCTTATGATTCATACACTTACTCTCAGAATTTCGATCAAGGGACTGGATTTGATGAACCAGATAATCTGTCTAGATCTTTCTCTGTTCGGTTTGCTAACCCTTCTGGAGTAGTACTTGTAAAGAAAGGAGTAGTTTAAATTTGAGACTCTTCTATCTCTTTACAGTGCTTAGTTCTACATAATTATGTCTCTATCTGTCTTTTCATTTTCCCTCAACCCCTTGCCAGGTTCTTCTCTTTGTATGTGCAATTGTTATCACTGCTTCTATGTATATTTATGACATTATTGAATATGTGCATTGCATGATGGAATGGAAGTTAATTTTATTTTTTTATATATTACTTGAGTATAAGAAATACTCGAACCCGTGTATAAAGAAAAACTTACAAAGAAATAGCAGTATTGGTGGCAAGAATATTAATTTGTGTCTTTGGTCTTTACTTGACCACGAGGTAGGATTTGAAGAGAAAGAATAGTTATGGGGTAAAGGGTAATAAATTAAAGTTTCTCCTTCAAGAAGTAAAGAATATTATATCTGCTCTCATGCTTTTGGTTTATTTTCTTGATGAGATCTAGGTGTTATGGTTGAGAACATTGAAATGAAGAACATTAGCAAGTATCTTTGTACTGTAATAAGGTGTTGTTTATGGGTGAAATCTTTGGGTGTTCAACTGTTCATCGACTCCTTTTCCATTTGAAGTATGGTAAAAGAAAATAAAGGAGTGTGCAACAAAAGTAATTAATTAATATAAACATGCATGACTAGATCATAAATTAATACAATGAATTGTATTGCTGCAAGCCAAAAAGTCAATTAAGTTGCTTGTGGTGGCTCCAAAAGAGACAAATATGAGGTCATTGTCGTTAGGTGGTTCTTATCTGTGGACTGGGAAGATTGAAGAAGCTAGAACCCCCACCAGCTGTAGTGTACCTAGCAAGGGCCATTATCTCCTCCTATTATTAATTTTTTTAAAACTTTTCTGAACAAAGGTAACAAACAGAAAATCTAACCTCTAACAAAATCACACCTAAACTATCTGAGTATCTGCTAACAAAGTAATGCATTTGAGGACTTTTTTTATAAACAAAATTGTATTGAAGAAAAATATTAAGGATACTCTAACCCAAATACAAATGGAGAATCAAAGGCAACAGACAATCTATAAATGAAATACTACTCCTTAGCCGAACTAGTATTAATATTATAGACTCATATCCCCATATCACAATATATAACCACCTAAGCAGCTTCGGCAGCATAAAACCCAAAAAGAACCTAAATGTACATACTAAACTAAACTTTAGCTTTTAGCCTAGTTTAAGTAATTTCGATGAAATACTAAACTTTAGCTAATACATACCCATAAGGTGTGGTCCGAGTCAGTGGCGGATCTAGGACCCTGACTCAAAAGGGGCGATTTATTTAAAAAATAAAAATTAATAATCATTATTATACTTAAGTATGTTTTTGATCCCTAAAAGTTGATTTTAGTCCCTAAAAAATACAAAAGTGATGTGTTTTTAATCCATGGTGAGAGACTAAAAACACATTATTTATTAAATGTAGGACTAAAAATGAATAATATTTGTATAGGGACCAAAATTAAATTTTACCAATTTTATAAGGATCAAAAACATATTTAATCCTGATTATTATCATACATATGAATATAAAGATAGAGAGGGCTGGGTGAGGGCGAGAGTTTGAGAGAGGATAGGGTTGGGTGACTGTGTTTATTGGAAAAAAATAGAGGAAAAAAAGACACTGGGTTCAATGGGGCAAAATACAAACACCTATAATATTTACATGTAATTTTATTAAAGGGACGGTATGCAAGTGCACACCCTCAATTGCACCTAGGTCCGCCCTCTGGTCCGAGTGGTTAGTAGTTTGGGCCCTTTAACCATATGTCCATGGTTCGAATCCTGGTGATGGGAGAGCTGTTTTTGTGGGTAGAGGAGGAGTTTCCCTTTAAAAGGGTGGCAAATGGATGGATCGGATGGATTTTGATTCGGATTATAATGGATCGGACGAAAAAAAATCCATCGATCCATTAAAAATTTATTAAAAAAATCCAATCTATCCATGACTCATTTAATAAAAAACCATACAATCCACCCATTAATCATTTTTATATGTATGGATATTCGATCCATCCACTTAAAGATATATTTTACACTAAAATTTTATTTTAATGATTTTCACAAATTAAAAATCCCCCCCCCCCCCCGAAGAAAAAAAAGTTGGCCAAGCCAATTAAAACATATATGCCAATGAGCAAGGATTTAGTGCCTTTGGTGACTTTAGGCAAAAATGAGATGGGAGAAATAGGAAAAAATGGAGGGAAAAGATGATAGGGAAAATAAGAGATGAGAGAGATAGAAAGAAAGGCACCAAATCCATTTTCATATGCCAATTAGTCAATTATTAAATTTTCACGTACATACGGTCCAACGAGAGTACGAGTCCAGGAAGCGAGAAAGCGAAGGCGTGAGTTCAGTTTCTTACTGAACGTTGAATGAATTTTGTTTTAATTCAAACTAGTGATCCAGTGGATTTTTTTTATTTCATGATGTAATCCAATGGATTTAGAAGGATGGTGGATGGATCACTAACCATCCTTAAAATAAACTAGTCCAACTTATCCAATCCATTAAATTTATTTTTTTTATAATGGATGAATTGGATAGATTTATGCTTGGATTGACTGGATGGATGGTGGACGAATGGATCCTTTTGTCACCCCTATCTTTAACTGATACTTTACATCCTCAGGGGTTAGTCCTACGGTTACCGGTTGTGAGGATACCCTAGGTTCCATCCAGGACTCGAAAAATAAATTTAAAAGCTAATACATTTTCCCTTTTATCAATATTCACAACTTATTTGATCTAAAGAAACTTACACATCTCAATTGATACAGTAAACTTTTGGGTAATGAACATTTAGTGTCGAGTATCAAATATCTAATGTCCGAAATTAATGTTGAAACTGAGAGAAACGTGAGCGAGAGGATCCCCTCCCCGTCTGACAAGCCGCCGGATGGGGGCGAGACGGGAAATAATGTGGTGAACAGTAAGGTGTCTTTCCGAGACAAGGTGTTGGGAGACCGTAAACCTCCCCCACGCCTTTCACAGGTGGACTTGTTGCAGCAGAATCTGGCTAGAATGGAATTGCATGGTGGGAACAGGTTATTTCCTAAAGTTTATTTTGATGAAAAGGTTATTAAGGAACTCTGCACCCCATGGACGGAGGCCTTGATTGTGCACCTAATGAGGAAGAATGTTGGCTATCTGGTTTTGAAGGATAGGCTGCCAAGATTGTGGAAGCTTTGTGGAGGAATGGATTTAATGGATATAGGCAATGGCTATTTCATGGTTAAGTTAGAAAGAGAGGAAGATAGAACAAAAGTCATGGAGGAGGGGCCCTGGATGCTTTTTGATCACTATCTTTCAGTGAGAACGTGGACTCCTGATTTTGTTTCATCCAAAGCTAAAATTGAGAAAACATTGGTTTGGATCAGATTTCCAAACCTTAACCTAGTTTACTATGATGAGAGTGCCTTGCAAGTTATAGCTAGCGCAGTGGGAAGACCTGTTAAGGTGGATCTAAACACGTTAAATGTCTCGAGAGGCAAGTTTGCCCGAGTGTGTGTTGAGATAGACCTTGATCAGCCTGTTGTGGGACGAGAGTGGGTCCAAGATAACTGGTACACAGTTGAATACGAAGGTCTCCATATTATTTGCTCTACTTGTGGCTGTTATGGCCATTTAACTAGAGACTGTACTCAAAAACCTGTGAACAAGGATAATAGTAAGAATGTCATGGGGGATAATGGCACTGATAAGGCTTCCGAGAAAGCAACGGCAAGCCAAGCTGGAACAGGCCAGACTACTACTCCGGCGGTGGTGCAAGGCGCTGTTCAGGGAGAGAAGGAGAAAGATATGGCACTAGCTGATTTTCAGGAGGTAGATCCGCATGGTGATTGGTTGGTAGTTATTAAGAATAAAAGGCAGCAAAAATCACGTGGAAGTAATCCTAGAAAACCTGCGTATTTCAAGGATACAAATCAGAACAAGAACAAATATGCTGCTTTATGGGAAAAGCTGGCCAATAGCGCGGACGTTATGAATCAGATCCCCACAGATTCGTTAGCCCATGGCGAGGGGAATCATGCACGTGTGTCTAAGGATTGGGACAAAAAGAAAAGACCTAGAAAAGATAGTGGCGGGCCCTCAAGTCAAAATAATGTTAAAGATCAGGCTACGGGCCCATCCATTAGTGCCTCATCTGCACCCAAAGCTATCACAAAAAAGAACCCTAAAGCTAATTCTAAAGTCACCTCTAGAGTCCAGCCCGATAAAAAGACAAACCCTTTTGTCTTTAACTCTGAGGTTTCCCCGTCTCACATGGGACAAAAGGATGAGTCTTTTCTTAACTTTAAGTCTGCCATGCCTATCAAAGCTCTATCAGCCAATAGATTTATCTTCGTGGAGGATATTGAAGAAAAACCACCAGACTCGGGGAATGCCATGCAGGAGGATGTTATTCACGTGAATGATCGTCTTATGCAAGGAGTGACAAAGAGTGGGGATGGGTCCTTTGGAAGGAAGGACAAAGAGGTTGTTATTATGCAAGTAGAGGGGAGCCCCCATGTTTGACATGTTGGTATTGCTTCTCCTTTTTCTATTAGTTTTAATGATAGAGTTTCAGCAGTGCAATATTCTCTCCTGGAATATCAGGGGAGCTTCGAATGCTAGAGCTAAAAGACATGTTAAAGATCTTGTTAGAAAGTACAACCCTTCTCTTTTCTTTGTTTATGAGACTCACATCCAGTTCGCTAGTGTAGCTCTCTTCTGGAACAGGTTGGGTTATAATGCAGCTGCCATTATTGAGGCCCAGGGCCACTCAGGTGGAATTTGGATCTTGCAAAATGATGATTCCTTCTCTGTCTCTGTAACTAATCTTTTCCACCAAGCAATCACTGTAGAAATCAGAAACGGTACTAAAGTTTGGAACTGCTCAGCTATCTATGCTTCCCCCATTCCTAGTTTGCGAGCTGCACTTTGGGAGCATCTGATCAGTCTTAGAAGTTCGGTCCCAAACCCTTGGCTCCTCTTGGGTGATTTCAATGAAATCCTCCTTCCATCTGAAGTTCGAGGGGGCACCTTCTCTACTACTCGGGCGAGTCAGTTTGCTAGAGTGTTCGAGGAGTGCAATTTGGTGGATTTGGGGACTACAGGGAGCTTGTTTACCTGGCACCGAGCGAACAAAGGGGTGCGCAGGCTTTTGAAAAGGCTGGATAGGGTGGTTGCGGATTGTAATTGGCGTATGAGTTTTCCAGAAGCTATGGTTGAAACGCTTTGTCGTGTTTACTCGGATCATAATCCTATTCTTTTGCGCTGTAGGGGAGTCCCTGTTTGTCCTATTGATAGGCCTTTCCGTTTTGAAGCAGCCTGGGCAAATCATCAGGACTATAAAGCTGTAGTTAAAGAAGCTTGGCAGGAAGGTGACCATGATGTTGTTAAGGGTCTAGATGAGGTTAAAACTAAATCTATCCTCTTTAATAGAGTGGTCTTTGGAAATATCTTCCGCAGAAAACGCAGAATTGAAGCCAGGTTGAGAGGGGTTCAACGCTGTCTAGAGAATGTTGACTCAGCTGCTCTTATTCGTTGTGAGCAAGATTTACAGAAAGAGTATGATAATGTTTTGCATGAAGAAGAATGCCTTTGGTTCCAGAAATCTCGGGAAAAATGGGTGAGGTTTGGGGACCGAAACACGTCCTTCTTCCATACTCAAACCATTATTCGTAGAAGGCGCAATCGCATTACCGGTCTTAATCTCCTTTCAGATAATTCTTGGTGCACCAATGATGAGAGTTTGAAAAAAGAAACTCTTGATTTTTTCCAGGGGCTTTTCTGCATGACGGATTCTAATCTTCCTCACTTAGAAACTCGCCACATGCCTCAGTTGGATAGTGTAGCAGTGAGTAAATTGATGCTTCCTGTCTCCCTTGAGGAAGTCAAGACAACTCTAAAGTCCATGAAGCCCTTTAAGGCACCAGGGCCTGACGGCTTTCAACCTTTCTTTTTCAAGATGTATTGGGAGGACGTGGGAGAAGATGTTTTTCGGCTAATTAAAGAGGCTTTTCTAATGGGGCAGTTTGACCAAAAGATTTGTGGCACTCTTCTTGCTCTTATTCCTAAGATCCATCCTCCTAAGAGTATTAAGAACTTTCGCCCAATTAGCCTGTGCAACGTGACTTATAAACTGATCACTAAGGTGCTAGTTAACCGTATTAGACCTTTTTTGGATGAGTTGATAGGTCCCTTGCAAAGCAGCTTCATTCCAGGTCGGGGTACTTCGGACAATGCAATCTTAGCACAAGAGGTTATCCACCACATGCATAGATCCCAAAGTAAGCAAGGTACTTTAATCTTTAAGATTGACTTAGAGAAAGCTTATGATAGAGTTAATTGGAATTTTCTGAAAACAACTCTAGAGGAATTCGGTTTTCCACAGATCATTGTCAGGTTGATTATGTTTTGTGTCTCCTCTTCGGAAATGACAGTTCTTTGGAATGGAAGTAAACTTCCCCCTTTTACACCTTCTAGAGGGCTTCATCAAGGAGACCCCCTCTCTCCGTACTTGTTTGTTCTTTGTATGGAGAAATTGGCCCTGCTTATCAATGATCATGTGAGAAATGGCACCTGGCATCCTGTGCAGCTCTCGAAGGGAGGCCCGGGCATATCTCATTTGTTCTTTGCAGATGATGTTTTGTTGTTTACTCGTGCTAAACCATCACAGGTTAATCTTATTATGAGCACTCTGGATAATTTTTGTGAAGCTTCTGGCTTGAAAGTTAATCTTGATAAATCTAGAGCTATGTGTTCCCCGCGAATCCCTAGGGCCATGAAAGATCAATTGGCTCGGCTTAGCTCTATTCAGTTTACTGGAAACCTTGGGCGCTATTTGGGGTTCCCTTTAATCCATGGGAGAATTAAAAAAGCTGATTTTAATTTCCTGTTGGAAAAAGTTAACTTTAGGTTATCTGCTTGGAAGAGTAGACTCTTAAACAAAGCGGGAAGAACTACTCTTGCCAAATCTGTCCTGGCTTCTATTCCAGTCCATACGATGCAAAATGTTTGGATCCCTACTGGAATCTGCTCGGCTCTTGACTCTTCTATTAGAAGCTTTATTTGGCGCAACTCTTCTGAGAGTCGTGGTCTTAATCTGGTTGGTTGGGAGAAAATCTCTTGCCCTAGGAGTCATGGTGGGTTGGGGATTCGTGAATCTAGAATGACTAATACTGCTCTCCTTGGCAAGCTTGTTTGGGACCTTTTGCATAACAAGGGGAAGTTGTGGGTAGAGGTTTTATCCCACAAATACCTGGGAAACTCCAATATCCTTCATAGTCCGATAAAGCAGAATAGCTCCGTAACTTGGCGTTCCATCATGAGGGCGGTGAATGAGCTTAAAGAGGGGTTCTGTTTTCGGCTTGGCAATGGTGATTCTTCCTTGTGGTATAGTGACTGGTTAGACTGTGGAAGACTGTGTAATGTTGTTGATTACGTCCATATCTCAGATACGGATATGCGCATCAGGGATGTTTGGAACGATAATGCGTGGAACCTGAATAAGCTTTGTACAAATCTGCCAAATGTGATTAAGCAGAAAATTGAGGCCATGCACTTTGTGGAAGGCTCGAATGTGGATGACTGCATAGTTTGGGGAGCTGATGTCTCTGGATCCTACTCCACCAAATCTGCGTTTTCTTGGCTGTTACATAAAAGTAGACCTTTGGTGTCTACTCCTACTTGGACCCGGATTTGGAAGCTTGCTTCCCCAGAGAAGGTGAGGTTTTTGGTTTGGCTTATCTGCCATAATGCCTTACCAACCAACCTTCTTAGGTCCCGCCGCCTTTCTATCGCTAATAGTACGTGCATGCTATGCATGGGTGACGATGAGTCAGTTGTGCATTGTTTGAGAGATTGTAATCAACCCAAGCGTATCTGGCAGCAACTCGGCTTCAACCATGTTCAGTCCTTCACTTCCTTGGATGCTCAGTCTTGGGTGCATCATTTTGCTACTAAGCCAGGGAGCCATGTTTTTCTCTCAGCGATATGGTGGTTATGGAGGGCTAGAAACAGCGCTACTATTGAGCAGAAAGTGCTGGAGGATACTCAAGTGCTTCATCATATTAGAAGAGACGCTGCTACTCACCTTGGTCTCCTCACTAATATAACGATCCCCAGCACTGCTCCTCGTCTGGTTCACTGGGTCAAACCTCCGGAAGGTTTTGTGAAGCTCAACGTGGATGGAAGTGCATTGGGTAATCCTGGTAGGGCTGGTTTTGGAGGTGTGGTGCGTTCAGATAGTGGGCAATGGATCTTAGGTTTTTCTGGTTTCATTGGTACTAGAACCAACCTATTTGCTGAGTTGAAAGGCATTCAACAGGGTCTCCATCTGCTTTGGGACAATGGTTACAGAAAAGTGGTGTGTGAATCTGACTCTCTAGATGCCATTAATCTGGCCCATAATCAGATGCCTGGATTCCACCACTATGCTAATGTGATAGTCGATATCAAGAAGCTGCTTTCACTTAACTGGGAGGTTTCTATCATCCATACCCTTCGTGAGGGTAATGCTTGCGCTGATTTTTTGGCTAAGTGGGGATCAAGGAATTCTGAAGAGCTCAAGATGTGGTCTTCTCCTCCCCATGATCTGAACAGCATGATTTTAGCGGATGCTATGGGGGTCTCTTTTCCTAGGGTTTAGTTTTGTGTTTCTTTTGTTTCTTTGCCCTTGTACCAAAAAAAATAACTGGCATAAATGGTGGTCAATATGTAGCTTAGACTTCAAAATGGGTAAGCACGGCTCATAATACTGGGCCCTTCTTTGGGTGAATAACAAAGTAGGCCCATATTTAACCCAAAAACGAGTGGCCCATTTATACGTGTTTAATGGAATAATATAGTAAACAATGATAAAAAGAAAAGAAAAGAAAACATAGAATGTGGAACTGAACTGAAGCAAGTTGATCGTCACCATCTTCTTGTCTATTGTTAAAATTAGGGTTTTTCATTCTTCTTTCAGAATACACAATTCTATAGCTTCCAACAATGGCGACCCAATTGTCAGCACCAATCACAGACAACAACAACAACAACAGGGTTCACCAATTCTTCGACGAACTCGAAGCTCACAAGAGAATCCTCAGCACCTGCACCAATCTCTTCACCACCCTCTCCAACCACTTCTCTTCCCTCCAGAACTCCCTCGCCGAAAAATCCCAATCCATCGATTCCAAGCTCCAATCCCTCCAATCTGACTCTAACGAAACCCTAGATTCCCTCCTCCGCCAAGAGAACTCCATCCCAGAGCGCGAGTCCGCTGCCGCCGCACGCATCGAAGAGCAGAAGGAAGCTTCTCTTGCCGAGTTCCAAAAACCCCTCCCCGGAACCCTAGAACTCTCCGCCGCGCTCAAATCCGTGTGCCGGAAGATGGATGCCTCGGCGCTGCTGCGGTTCATCGTGTCGAAGCGCAAGGAATCGGCGTCGCTGAGGTCGGAGATAGCCGCGGCGATAGCGGAGGCGGTGGACCCTCCCAGGCTGGTGCTGGAGGCGGTGGAAGAGTTTCTGAGTAGCAAATCGGCGAAATCGGGGGTCACCGATAAGAGGTGGGCGTGTTCGATTTTGATTCAGGCGTTGCTTCCGGAATCAGGTTCGAAAAGTGTGGAATTTTCTAGAAGGATTGTTGAGAGGGCGGTTGGGGTGGTGGAGCGGTGGAAGGGGCAGCTGGATGGGGAATCAGGAAGCGGGGCAGCGGAGGTGGTCATGTTTTTGCAGATGGTTATGTGTTTCGGGCTGAGGGGCAGGTTTGATGAGGAATATTTGAGAAAATCAGTGATGGAGTTTGCTTCCAGGAGGGATATGGCAAAGCTTGCAGCTACATTGGAATTTGGGGATAAAATGATAGGTCAGTGTTTTCTGTTGATATAGTGTACTTGGAATATTTGCAAGATTTTAGTTTTAGGTCAATATTGTTCATTTAACTGTTGAATTTGCATGTATTGCACTGCCTTATGTAATGAGTTTGTTGCATTTTATATTGGGTGGATGGAACCTCAAGCATGATGTCATTGGTCTCGTATGTAGTTTGGTTTATGAATTGGTGGCAAAGGAGATACATTGTTTGATTTTGGATTTTGTGGTTCTAGTAGTTATGAGGCTTGTTGAAAATCATTGCATAGCTGGTACCTAGCTGGATAAAAGAGGAAGCTTGTGCTAGGCAAATAGCAAACCTGAAACTTTGTTGAATCTTTATGTGATGAAATGAAGTGGATAGACAATATGATTGTTAGTATTTATGTCTGCTTCTTTGTCTTTTTATTCTTTTGCCTTTCTTATTCTTTCTGCATGTATTGTGGGTTGAGGAAGAGTGCCATCGTGACTTGTGAGTACTTGTTGAGAAGTAACCGAAGACACGTGTGTTTGACCCCAAACTCTTTGATTCAACAGTGGAAGCCCGCAAGTCATGTTTTGAGGATACAAGTGATGGCTGTAATGATGGGTTAGAAGCTTAATGCTGAGGTTTACTTGGACTACTGACCATGTGGTTTATAGACTGTAGTTCTCTTCCATAGAGAAGGGTCAACCTCAATCCTCACTTCTCAACTTTCCCAGTATAGACTATAGAGAGAATCATAAAAATTATCAATCATAGTGATTAGTGTGTTTACGTATAAATTGTTAGCTCGATGATTTTGAGACATCATATTTCTGCACAGTTCTATATATATTTTAAACCCCTCATTGGTATTCCAGTCTCTACATTCATCGATTTTAAGAGGGGGAAGGGATTGTTATGTGGGGGGAAGATTTAGAACTGGGCTATCGGATGTTGGGTCATCTAAATCGAAATTAGGGTGGAGCTTATTGAAATTTAAACTATTTTTTCTTCAGAAATAGCTTCTATTGTATTGAAATTATTTCATGCTCCTCTTGATACTTCTTTCACTGTTGTTGCTGTTCATTGGTATGTGTTACAAGGCCGCATCCTCCTACATGTCCCTTGTTAGTTGTTACCTTTCTGCAACCTTCTTGATATCTTATATAGTTATATTTCCAAAAATCCTCCTCATTCGTTGATTTTCCCATTGCACCTGTCTCTGTTGACTTCTAGGGCTCTGGGCATTTTGCAGTGTTAAGCATTATCCGCAATAAAGTAGATGCAGGTAGTTAATAAGAGAAATTTAGATTGTGTAATCACATGAAGTTTATATTTTAATTCGATTTCTGTATAATAGAGTTAGCATAATTTCTTTAGATTTGTGATTTATTTAATTTAATTTTTTACTATAAACTTTAGGCCAAAGCATACATTCCTACATAGACTAATAAGTGCAAGTGGTTTATGCAGATATTATAGATGAACTAGTCAAAAATGGCAAAGAGATAGAAGCTGTTTATTTTGCTTCAGAATCTGGTTTGACTGAAAGATTTCCTCCTATCAACCTGCTCAAGTCCTATAATCGGAACTACAAAAAAAATGTTGCTACCATATCGAAGAAGGGAAACAACAGTCAGGTTGCAACAATTTGGATACCTACCTGTCTAATTCAATTGTGTATGCTGTGTTTAAGTTATGCCTTTGGCATACCACTTAATTAACTTTGTGTCTTTTTTCAGGATGATTCAAACACTTTGGAGTTGAATTCCATTAAGGCCATGATCAAATGTGTAGAAGATCACAAGCTGGAATCAGAATTTAACCTTGATAAATTGAGGAAGCGGGTTACACAGCTGGAGAAAACTAAGGCTGAAATGAAGAAGAGTTCAGCATCTGGAAGTAAACCTCAGAATAAGCGAGCCTTTGGAACGGGTGGCAGTCGTAGTGGATCCAGCTATGCCCGTCCAGCCAAATCAGCCAAATTTAGTGCATATCCATCATCTTTCAGTCGCAGAAACCTAGCACCTTCCCTACAGCCTAGCCCCGGTGCAAGATTTTCTGGTCCATTTAACTACCCTAGCCAGACTATATATGATGGTTCCACTGTTAATCCTTATGCATCAACCTATGGAACTTCCCACACTCAAAGCCCAGCGGGAATAACTCAACAACACTACTCACTCCCTGTGGACAATTTGGGCCCGTCTGGTTATCGATCTAGTAGTTCTTATGCAGGACAGCCTAGCTACAGCATGTATGATTATGGAAATGCTGCTGCTGCTCCACCAAGTTACCAAACTCCATATACAGTAGATCAAACCAGCTACAGGGGATAAGTGTTTTTTTCCCTCCTGCAGTTCTCTTTTTGCCCGTTTTCTCCTTTTGGACATTTATTTTGTTTCTCGTATTGTGCATGTTAAAATTGGGATTAAATTAGGTTCCTGGGAATGTATTTATTGAAATACATAGGCATATGGTACCAATACGTTGTTTCTTTATATTTTTTGTAATTATTATTATTACTATCACTTTTTCTGTTTGAAAATAATTAGTTCCCCCCTTCACGTTTTTGGTAAAAGGAGGAAGCAAAGAAAATATTGGGAACAGAAAAAAAAAAAAAAAAAAAAACTGGTGACTTCTATTGAAGACAATACAATGCTCATAGAATCACCAAGGAGAGCTTCCATAATGCCTTGGGGGCTGCAGAGTCCACCAAATTCTGAGCACATTCGGGCTTTGTAAGCAAATAACTGCATCTGCAGTCAGACTTGAACGTATGTAGAAATGCATAGCAAACTTGTTAAATTATCAATTCCTATGCTTGAATCTGCACATTTGTTAGAAAATTTGACTAGCCCAGAGGGCAATGAAGGATATGAAGGAACATGGATTCCGCCCTCAATTGAAGCATATTACCGTGACCAAGATTTCTGCATAGTATATCAAGTTTTGGAGGAAACTAGGGGAAACGGTTACACCCTTAATGCTGTGACCTAACACTAATGTGATACTTGCTCTGGGGAATGGAGCTGGTAGGCCTGCGATGTGTTCGAGGATATGCCTAAGCAGGTGGTTGTGCACTTGTGCAAGATGTGCTCAGTGCTCTTATGTGAGACGTATCATGCAACCCGGAGCTTGAGACTTATCATCCATTGCACAAGATATGCTGCAAGAAAAAGAGAATGAAGGTGCTCAAGTTTTTATTGGTTCACATGTTCAACAACGATTTAAGCACTGATGTTCTGTATCGTTGAACATATGGTGCATGGTTAGACAAAAACCCAACAATCAAACAATTTATCAAATTCATCAGCGGACGACAATAGATATGTCTAAGACTTTAACCATCCATTTGACAGTAATGGGCATTTGATTAAAAGTCCCATATTCCCAAACTTTCCTTTTACCACATAGCTTTGTAGTTGTAGGTGGAAGGGACGGCGATCACATCCAGTTAATACAAAATAAAGTAGTTTTACTTCTTGGTTTTTTTTTTTTTTTTTTTTGATAAATAAAGTAGTTTCACTTTTACATGTCCAAGTAACTTAAGGATGATTAATTGATTTGTATTTTCATTTCCTGTCTTCATGTCCTAAATTCTGTATTGATTTAGTATTTGCCACATCAATTTTTTTTTTTAAATTTTGAAAACACATCCAGCATTTCTAGAAATTTTGAAAATGTCAAATAGTTTATTGTTTCCGGAAATACATTCTTCCCAACTAGCCTTCCATCATCCCTTTGTCACAATTATTTATTGTAGGAGCCTTCCATCCTCTTGTTAGCAATTTAAAATCAATACAAATTTTAGAAAATGAAAACAGGAAATGAAAATGAAGACCAATGCCCTTATTTTCTCAAGTAATCCAAAGACAAAGAGGAAGAAGATATGTCGTTGCGGGGGAACAATGATATCTATCTATCTATCTATCTATCTATCTATCTATCTATCTATTAACAATACAATTATATCCCCTATACAATGTAGTTTTGCCATGTGTCATCTTCCCTATGTTGTATGGATGACAAGTGTCAACACTACAAATTTTTTGATTTATTATTGAATTTATAAACTTAACAAAAAATAACACAATAAAAATAAAAGCCAAAACTAACTAAATATAAATCAATTAATAAATCAAATTTCAAATATACGTAAATATTCTTATCTATAAACAAATCTTATTTATCTATAAACCATATACTGTGGAAATGTTATTGACGGATGAGAAAGTTGATTAATTATATTTACACGTTCTTTTAATTATAAATTAAAAGAAATATTGTTTATTTTCTTTTTCTTTTTTTACAGTTTATTATTTGATTTGTATCCACATTTAACATGTTATTTGTCATCATTCATGCTAATTGTTGCTTATATTTCTTATAGAGGCAAATAGTAAGGAAAATATTGGTGTTGGAAGAGTAAACAAGAGGAATTTTGGGAACAATGTCTATGGGAATAGAGAACCATTGTCTGCATTACCAACTCCTAATTCAAATGGTGAGAAAAATGATGGTGTTGAACCATCATCTCATTCTTTTACTAATATATCGGCTAACTATAGATGTTATAAGAAATAAATTCCTAAATATTTAGACTCGCATATATTTACTATGTTTTTTTTTTACTAACGCATTAATATGATATACGTAGGTGGCACAAGTGGAAGCACAAATGGAGGACAAAGTATTAGTCATCTCAGTTTTGTGACTCCACATGGTTTTTCCTCCCAAAATGAAGGTTTACCCATTGGTACCTCAACTAAGAAGATATCTCCTATTCCATCGATCAATAATATGATATATGAAGGTTGCACAAGTGGAACGAAAAATGGAGGTAAGAGAAACTGATAAACTAAGTTTTTTTTCATCAAAGGAAATGTTTTAATTATTTTTTATTTTTTATCTGAATATATTTAATGAACTATTTGTTTTGGGTCAATAAACTATACATCCAAAACTCAAAATATATTAAAAAAAAATCAATAAACTCTCTAACACTTAGTCCAAAACAACAGTTTTATTTAAGAAAATAAATAATATATTTATATTTTAATCTTATTGTTAATAATAATGCCTAAATTATCTTGACTTATATGATTCAAAGATTTATTTTGTATCTATTATTAGAATAAAGAGTTCATAAATTGTCGATTAATACTAAAATATCACTTCATTAAAAGGTTTTATGCTTATAAAAAATAATTCAAAATCAAATATAATACTCTGTCATCGTCTCACAGTATAAACTTGATCCTAGCAATGTATCAAATTTTATAATCAATATTTTATTTCTCAATTTATTAAATAGGTCATTTAAACCTAATTAATTATATGATATTCACATGCATTATATATTTTATATAATATGTGAATATTTTGTTAAAAGCTTTATATAATTGACAGGTCAAAATTCAAAAGTTATCTTATAATACTATTTTTTTTTGAAAAAATAAAAAATATATGAATAATTAACTTTTTTTAAAAAAATTATAATACTAAAATTATTAATCAAATAATTTAAAAATCATCAATAGTTTATCCTGTGCGGGCACGGGTTCAAACTCTAGTAATATACATTTGTGAATAACCTCAAGATGGCAACCTCCAAATGTCACTCATTGGAACCTTCACTGAAGCCAAATTTTTACAGGTTGCAACACCACAAGTCTTCCCTCCCTTTTTGCTTATGTGTCGCACTATGGTTGATTTGGGGACTAATTATATTAATATTAATGGTCAAAATTTGATTAATTAAAAAAGTAATTAATAAATTTTGAATTTTGAATTTTGAAATTTAATCAATTAATAGAATTATAACAAATCAGTTACATAAGGAAAGAAATTCAATGTGTTAAAATACATAAGGGACAACTCAAATCAATAAGGGATAATTTTAAAAATGTAAATCAAAGCAAATTAGATATTCAAGTGAATCAACAGAGGGTCCAAATTTCAATTGTATGAATTAATTGATTTCCAATCTTCCAGATTGATTTCAGTTGTATGAATTAATCAATTTCCAAATTTCAATTCAATGCAGAATGGTCAAAGCTTGGAGAACAGTTCATTGGGAGCGTCACTTTTGAAGATTCAATGCAAAAAGCCTTGGTTTTCAATATAAAGCTTTTATTTTTCATTTCTTTAAAATTATTTGGAGTTCTATGTGAATTCACCATTTAGAAATAATGGTTTAGGGTGAAGAAATAAATCAAATAATTTTTTAAGAGAGAAGAAAATTAATAATATGATAGATAAATATATTTTATAAAAATGGTTAACTTGCACGGGAAAAGATGATAAATAAATCAAATAGATTTTCAAGAGAAAATAAAAATAAAAATATGATAGATAAATATATGTTATAAAATAGTCAGCTTGCACGGTGAAAGAGGAGAAATAAATCAAATAGATTTTCAAAAAAAAAGAAAATAATGTAAAAGGAAAATATGTTTTCTAAAAATGGTAAACTAGCACAAGGCAAAGATGGGAAATAAATCAAATACACTTTCAAGAGAGAATAAAACAAATAATATGATAGATAAATATATTTTCTAAAAGTGGTTAACTTGCATGAAAAAGAGGAGAAATAGAACAAATAGATATTTAAGAGAGGATAAAAAAATATGATAAGTAAATATATTTTCTAAAAATGATTAACTTGTACAAGGGAAAGAAGATAAATAAATCAAATATACTTTCAAGAGAAAAGAAAAAAATATGATAGACAATTATATTTTATAAAAATGTTTAACATGCACGTACTGGAAAAGAAGAGAAATAAATCAAATAAATTTTCAATAGAGAAGAAAAAATATGATAGATAAATATATTTTCTGAAAAATAGATTACAAAAAAATGTTATAATTGTAAAAAAAAATATATTATAATTAGACTTATATGAAGATTTATCTTTTATATTTTACATAACATTTTCAAATATTTCTGCATAATTAAACTTATAAATCAATAAATTTTGGTACATAATTTTCCACACAAAAAAATTAAACTAAAAACATGAAATCAACAATTACATATTTTTCAATAAAATCCTAAAATATTAGTATATTTCCCGTGCATGGCACGGGTACATACACTAGTATATTAAATACAAAATTTATGTTTCACAGATATGTAAAACAAATTAATATAACATAAGGAACAATACCTTTAAGATATAGTTTTTACAGGCATTATATATGTGTCAAGCTCAACTTATCTTCTTCTTTTTTTCTTCTTGTTTTGTTGTATAATATATCTGCTCCTTCGTTTGCGGCCAAAGAACTTCCGGGGTCAAAGCTACGTGATGACATCTCTAATTAACAAAGATCGCATCTAATTACTTTTCTTCCCAACGCATATGATATTACTTTCAACTGCGAAGCCATAGAAAGCGATTAAATAAATGAATAATATCCAAACCAATCATTCATTGAATATAAGCTAAATGTTATTTTTTTTTCTTAGAAACCAATAAGCTAAATGTTACTGATGTAGTCAAATCCGGTTCCATATTAATTTAGCAGGCATATTTGACATTTTTTTTTTTTTTTATTTAGACGTTGTTGAGCCGGCAATAAGAAAATGGACAGCTATGTTGTGAAAACTACTATCATGACTCGTGATATTAAATTTACTATAATAAAATTTGGGATTGATGTTATATGAACTATTTGTCCACTTTCAAATGGCTAAAGACCATTATTATTCAAACCCGATATTAGGGTAAAAATTGTGAAAATATGAAGAGTATTTTGTATCATAGGCTAGTGGGTTAAATACCCATGTAGACTATGTCAATCAGTTAATCACATTTGTTCGGAACTAGTATATGTACTCGTGTCATACACGAGAAATATGCTAATATTTTATGATTTTATTAAAAAATATGTAATTGTTGATTTCATTTTTTTAGTTTAATTTTTTTGTGTGGAAAATCATGTACCAAAATTTATTGATTTATAAGTTTAATTATGCAGAAATATTTGAAAATATTATGTAAAATATAAAAGATAAATTTTCATATAAGTCTAATTATAACATTTTTTTTTACAATTATAAATTTTTTTTTGTAATCTATTTTTTAGAAAATATATTTATCTATCATATTTTTTCTTCTCTATTGAAAATTTATTTGATTTATTTCTCTTCTTTTCCAATATGTGCATGTTAAACATTTTTATAAAATATATTTATCTATCGTATTTTTTTCTTTTCTCTTGAAAGTGTATTTCATTTATTTCTCTTCTTTGCCTTGTGCAAGTTAATCATTTTTAGAAAATATATTTACTTATCATATCTTTTTCTCCTCTCTTGAATATCTATTTGTTCTATTTCTCCTCTTTTCCATGCAAGTTAACTATTTTTAAAAAATATATTTATCTATCATATTATTTGTTTTATTCTCTCTTGAAAGTGTATTTGATTTATTTCCCCTCTTTGCCTTGTGCAAATTAACCATTTTTAGAAAATATATTTTCCTTTTACATTATTTTATTTTATTTTTAAAATCTATTTGATTTATTTCTCCTCTTTCACCGTGCAAGCTGACTATTTTATAACATATATTTATATATCATATTTTTATTTTTATTTTCTCTTGAAAATCTATTTGATTTATTTTTTCTCTTTTCCCGTGCAAGTTAACCATTTTTATAAAATATATTTATCTACCATATTATTAATTTTCTTCTCTCTTAAAAAATTATTCGATTTGTTTCTTTTCTTTTCCGATGCAAGTTAACCATTTTTAGAAAATATGTTTATATATCATATTGTTTTTAATGTTTGACATTTCTCTCAATAAGTTGCTATTATACTTATCTCAACATTCAATGTTGTAGTGCATTTATTTTTTCAATTTTTTTTTTTTAAATTATCCCTAACCATTTGTTTTTTCACTACCTTGGTAATGTATTTTACGAACATTTAATACTATGTGTGTGTGTTTTTTTAAAGCAATGACTGCATTTTCAAATGATTAATCATTATTTAAACACTATGGCTAAATACTTCCCATTGATCTTGGAAGTCATATGAAATCTTTTTATTTTGTCTTGAAAATTTATTTTATTTATTTCTCGTCTTTTCTCGTGCAATTTAACTATTTTTATCAAATATATCTATCTCTCATATTTTTTTAACATTTGACATTTCTCATAACAGCTTGGTATTCTACTTCTCTCTACATTCAATTTTGTGGTGAATTTGTATTTTTAGGTAAAATTATAAATTAACACTAATCATTTCTTTTCTCACTACCTCGGTATTGCACTTCTATTATGATCTTTAAGGTTAGCTTGTATGCAAGAAAGTTGTTAGCATCTTTCTACCCTGATTTTTCTATATATATAGAAAAGTTTGTGATTTCCATAAACAAAAATAATAATAACAATAAATGAAAATAAGCAAATTATCTTTAGAAACAGAAATGCCACGAGCTTCACCCTAAACCATTATTTCTAAATGATGAATTCACATAAAACTCCAAATAATTTTAAATAAATGAAAAATAAAAGCTTTATATTGAAAACTAAGGCTTCATCCTCTTGAAAACCAAGGCTTTTTGCATTGAATCTTCAAAAGTGACGCTCCCAATGAACTATTCTGCAAGCTTTGACCATTCTACATTGAATTGAAATTTGGAAATCAATCAATTCATACAATTGAAATCAATCTGGAAAATTGGAAATCAATTAACTCATACAATTGAAATTTGGACCCTCTATTGATTCACTTGAATATCTAATTTGCTTTGATTTTCTTTTTTAAAATTATCCCTTATTGATTTGAGTTGTCCCTTATGTATTTTAATGCATTGAATTTCTTTCCTTATATAACTGATTTGTTATAATTCTATTAATTGATTAAATTTCAAAATTCAAAATTCAAAATTTATTATGACCATTAATATTAATATAATTAGTCCCCAAATCAACCACAGCGCGACACATAAGCAAAAAGGGAGGGAAGGCTTGTGGTGTTGCAACCTGTAAAAAATTGGCTTCAATAAGTGACATTTGGAGGTTGCCATCTTGAGGTTATTCACAAATGTATATTACTATAATTTGATCCCGTGCCCACACGGGATAAATTATTGATGATTTTTAAAATTATTTGTTTAATAATTTTAGTATTATAAGATAAGTTTTAAATAATCTTATTTAAAGACTGATTTTGATTTCTAGATCTCCCCTGTTGGTAAGCAATATGTAAATTCCATTATAAATCCTCGTTGAGGTTGGTGGTATTCCCTAGCATTGTAAGGGGGCGTGCCTTCCCCCAATCTAAATTTTTTTTTTATCAAAAAAAAAAAGGACTGATTTTTGAATTTTAAAAAAATTAAATTTTTATTGTCAAAAAAAAAATTAAATGTAATTAATCTTATCTAATTTCAACATATCAATAGTTTTAAATCTAAATAATTTCCATTAATTTCATTTCCGTTTAAACATTAATTTCATTTGGGTTAATTTCTGTATTCAAAAAGTTGAATTTCCGTGGTAGCATTAATTATGTCATTTAATTATTATTTCAAAATTTAAATTTTAAATGTAAATAATATTATCTATTTTCAACTGATCAATTGGTGGCAGATATATCCATTCGGTTTACATAATTGTAATTTTCACTCATTTTTTATTTTTATTTTGTTATTTTTGTAAATTTTATAAATACAATAATAATAATAAAAAAATGTAGTGTTGACACTTGTCATATGACACATGACTACATCTCCTACATAGGGAATATGACATATGGCAACATGACATTGCATAAGGGATATAAATGTATTGTTTATAGACTAGAGTTTGAACCCGTGTCCGCACGGGATAAACTATTGATGATTTTAAATTATTTGATTAATAATTTTAGTATTATAATTTTTTTTAAAAAATTAATTATGAATATATTTTTTATTTTTTCAAAAAAAATTTAGTATTATAAGATAATTTTTTAATTTTGACCTATCAATTATATAAAGTTTTTAACAAAATATTCACATATTATATAAAATATATAATGCATGTGAATATCATATAATTAATTAGGTTTAAATGACCTATTTAATAAATTGAGAAATAAAATATTGATTATAAAATTTAATACATTGCTAGGATCAAGTTTATTATACTGTGAGACGTGACAGAGTATTGTATATTTGATTTTGAATTATTTTTTATAAGCATAAAACCTTTTAATGAAGTGATATTTTAGTATTAATCGACAATTTATGAACTCTTTATTCTAATAATAGATACAAAATAAATCTTTGAATCATATAAGGCAAGATAATTTAGGCATTATTATTAACAATAACATTAAAATATAAATATATTACTTATTTTCTTAAATAAAACCGTTGTTTTGGAATAAGTGTTAGAGAGTTTATTGAATTTTTTTTAATGTATTTTAAGTTTTGGATGTATAGTTTATTGACCCAAAACAAATAGTTCATTAAATATATTTAGATAAAAAATAAAATATAATTAAAACATTTCCTTTGATGAAAAAATACTTAGTTTATCAGTTTCTCTTACCTTCATTTTTTGTTCCACTTGTGCAAACTTCATATATCATATTATTGGTCGATGGAATATGAGATATCTTCTTAGTTGAGGTACCAATGGGTAAACCTTCATTTTGGGAGGAAAAATCATGTGGAGTCGCGAAACTAAGATGACTAATACTTTGTCCTCCGTTTGTACTTCCACTTGTGCCACCTTCGTATATCATATTAATGCGTTAGTAAAAAAAAAAATAGTAAATATATGCGAGTCTAAATATTTAGGAATTTATTTCTTATAACATCTATAGTTAGATGATATATTAGTAAAAGAATGAGATGATGGTTCAACACCATCATTTTTCTCACCATTTGAATTAGGAGTTGGTAATGGAGACAATGGTTCTCTATTCTCATAGACATTGCTCCCAAAATTCCTCTTGTTTACTCTTCCAACACCAATATTTTCCTTACTATTTGCCTCTATAAGAAATATAAGCAACAATTAGCATGAATGATGACAAATAACATGTTAAATGTGGATACAAATCAAATGATAAACTGTAAAAAAATAATAATAAACAATATTTCTTTTAATTTATAATTAAAAGAACGTGTAAATATAATTAATCAACTTTCTCATCCATCAATAACATGTTCATAGTATATGATTTATAGATAAATAAGATTTGTTTATAGATAAGAATATTTACGTATATTTGAAATTTGATTTATTAATTGATTTATATTTAGTTAATTTTGGCTTTTTTTTTTATTGTGTTATTTTTTGTTAAGTTTATAAATTCAATAATAAATCAAAATATTTGTAGTGTTGACACTTGTCATCCATACAACATTGTTGCATTTCATGCATAGAGAAGATGGCACATGGCAAAACCACATTGCATAAGGGATAGAATTGTATTGTTAATAGATAGATAGATAGATTTCAAATGTGAGTAGATGTGAAGGAAAATGTCATATATTTTAAAAAAAAAATTGACAAGTTGAAGGTTATATAGGTGGAGAAGACCTAATCGACTCATACCCTCAGTAGCTTGTGGGCAAATATACGTTTGGGACCTTCCCAACGAGAAATCAAACACACCCTTATACTTTGTTTACAACTAGGTATAAGTAAAACAACTTCCGCGACTCAAAACAAATTTTTTACATAACATAATAATATATTTAAATTTAAATTATTTTTTTAAATATAAATTATAGAATATACTTTAGAGTTAGTCTTTGACTTTTAAAATTATATCTATTATATTACTAAGCCTCATCCACCATTCTACTGTAGATGAACAGTAAAATGGTGGATGCCATATTTCTATGGTGTTTTTTTATTGTTTTAATAAATAGGTATAAATATAATTATTTAATATATTTTGTTTGTATTTTATTTGTATATAATGTTTAAATTTTAATATGTAAAATATTTATTAAGTATTTTCTACAAACTTCATTAATTATGTAGTCCTAAAAATTATTGATGTTGGTTTTTAGGGGATCATTTATTTAAGCTTTATTATTTGTTTTCTACTTCAATATTTAATTATGTCTTTGAAAGGGTAATATGAATGTACTAGCTTTGTCTTCAAATACTTTGTTTATATTTGAATTTTTTTTTTTGCTTTATATTTTTAAAAAACAAATAGGTATAGATTTTTTTAAGTCTAGTGTAATGTCGGCAACATAGTCTGCCAACTCAAATGAGTTATGGGAATATACTACATAGAAGAAAAAATGTTGATTTTACAATCCGTCAAGGTAATAAAAATTGGTATTTTGTTTGTATTATTGATAACCTTTTTTCACTTGCATTTCAAATTTTTATTTAATTGGTTAATTGTTAATATTATAGAAATGCATTTTCAAGTTTATGTTGCAGAAAATATTTTATTTGTTGAAGATGAACGTGAAGGTATTTATTTAGAAATCAATGTTTATTTGCATATATTAATTTATTTTATTTTTGCCATTTTTTATTTTTTACATGTTGATTGATTTGTTAAAATTTTTCTAGATTGTTTAGACTTTGGAAGAATGAACCGGTGTAGTGAACATTGTGACGCAATGGTTGGTTTGAGGAGCGGGCAGGAAAAAAATAAAAAAGGTTCCAAAGTAGAATTATTTTTTTTAATAAATAGATATGAATATAATTGTTTAATATATTTTGTTTGGACTTTATTTGTATACAATGATTAATTTTTAATATGTGAAATATTTATTAAGTATCTTTTACAACCTTTATTAATTGTATAGTTCTACAAATTATTGGTCTCGGTTTTTAGGGGGTCATTTATTTAAGTTTTATTATTTATTTTTTAATTTAATAATTAATTATATTTTTGAAAGGGTAATGTGAATGTACTAACTTTGTCTTTGAATACTTTGTTTATATTTAATTTTTTTGCTTTATTTAAAAAAAAATAGATATAGATTTTTTAAGTCGAGTGAAATGTCAGGAACATAATCTACCAACCCAAGTGAGTTATGGGGATATACTATGTAGAAAAAAGAATGTTAATTTCACAATACGTTAAGGTAATAGAAATTGTTATTTTGTTTGTATTATTGTATAAATTTTTCCCACTTGCATTTCAGTTTTTTATTTAATCGGTTCATTGTTATTGGTATTATATAAATGAATTTTCAAGTTCATAATGGAGATAATCCTTTATTTGTTGAAGATGAATATGATTGTATTTATTTAGTAATCAATGTCTATTTATAAATATTAATTTAATTTATTTTTGCCACTTTTTTATTTTTTAAATGCCATTTTGTTTGTTAAACTTTTTTCTAGATTGTGTTGTCTTTGAACAAATTAATCGATCCTGTGAATATTGTGATGCAATGATTTGGTTTGAGAAGCGGTTAGGAAAACATAAAAATATATGTAAGAGTAGAATTGTTTTGTTTTAATAAATAGATATGAATATAATTATTTAATATATTTTGTTTGGACTTTATTTACTAAGCCTCATCCACCATTCTACCGTAGATGAACAGTAAAATGGTGGATGCCATAATCCTATGGTGTATTTTTTTATTGTTTTACTAAATAGGTATAAATATAATTATTTAATATATTTTATTTGCATTTTATTTGTATATAATGTTTAAATTTTAATATTAAATATTTATTTAGTATTTTTTACAACCTTTATTAATTATGTAGTTCTAAAAATTATTGATGTTGGCTTTTAGGAGATCATTTATTTAAGTTTTATTATTTATTTTCTAAGTCAATATTTATTTATGTCTTTGAAAGGGTAATGTGGATGTACTAACTTTATCTTCAAATACTTTGTTTATATTTGATTTTTTTTTTGCTTTATATTTTTAAAAAACAAATAGTTTTAGATTTTTTAAGTCGAGTGTAATGCAGGCAACACAGTCTACCAACCGAGAATATACTACATAGAAGAAAAAAAATGTTAATTTCACAATCCCTCGAGGTAATAAAAATTGGTATTTTGTTTGTATTATTGATAACCTTTTCCCACTTGCATTTCAAATTTTTATTTGATTGGTTAATTGTTAATATTATAGAAATTCATTTTCAAGTTTATGTTTGAGAAAATCTTTTATTTGTTGAAGATGAACGTGAAGGTATTTATTTAGAAATCAATGTTTATTTGCATATATTAATTTAATTTATTTTTGTCATTTTTTATTTTTTACATGTCGATTGATTTGTTAAACTTTTTCTAGATTGTATAGACTTTGGACGAATAAACCGGTGTAGTGAACATTGTGGAGCAATGGTTGGTTTGAGGAGCGGGCAGGAAAAAATAAAAATGGTTTCAAAGTGGAATTTTTTTTAATAAAAAGGTATAAATATAATTATTTAATATATTTTGTTTGCATTTTATTAGTATATAATGTTTAAATTTTAATATGTAAAATATTTATTAAGTATTTTTTACAACCTTTATTAATTATGTAGTTCTAAAAATTATTGATGTTGGTTTTTAGGGGATCATTTATTTAAGTTTTTTTTATTTATTTTCTACTTCAATATTTAATTATGTCTTTGAAAGGGTAATGTGAATGTACTAACTTGTCTTCAAATACTTTGTTTATATTTGATTTTTTTTTTTGCTTTATATTTTTAAAAAAACAAATAGATTTAGATATTTTAAGTCGAGTGTAATGCCGGTAACATAGTCTACCAACCCAAATGAGTTATGGGAATATACTACATTGAAGAAAAATTGTTAATTTCACAATCCGTCAAGGTATTAAAAATTGGAATTTTGTTTGTATTATTGATAACCTTTTCCCACTTGCATTTCAAATTTTTATTTAATTGGTTAATTGTTAATATTATAGAAATGCATTTTCAAGTTTATGTTGCAGAAAATCTTTTATTTGTTGAAGATGAACGTGAAGGTATTTATTTAGAAATCAATGTTTATTCGCATATATTAATTTAATTTATTTTTGCCATTTTTTTATTTTTTACATGTCGATTGATTTGTTAAACTTTTTCTAGATTGTTTAAACTTTGGACGAATGAACCAGTGTAGTGAACATCGTGACGCAATGGTTGGTTTGAGGAGCGGCCAGGAAAAAATAAAAATGGTTCCATAATTATTTAATATATTTTGTTTGGACTTTATTTGTATACAATAATTAATTTTTAATATGTGAAATATTTATTAAGTATCTTTTACAACCTTTATTAATTGTATAGTTCTACAAATTATTGGTCTCGGTTTTTAGGGAATCATTTATTTAAGTTTTATTATTTATTTTTTAATTTAATATTTAATTATATTTTTTAAATGATAATGTGAATGTACTAACTTTGTCTTTGAATAATTTTTTATATTTAATTTTTTTTGCTTTATTTTAAAAAAAATAGATATAGATTTTTTAAGTCGAGTGGAATGCCCGGAACATAATCTACCAACCCAAGTGAGTTATAGGGATATACTACATAGAAAAAAGAATGTTAATTTCACAATACGTCAAGGTAATAGAAATTGTTATTTTGTTTGTATTATTGTATAACTTTTTCCCACTTGCATTTCAGTTTTTAATTTAATCGATTCATTGTTATTGGTATTATAGAAATGAATTTTCAAGTTCATGATGGAGATAATCTTTTATTTGTTGAAGATGAATGTGAAGGTATTTATTTAGTAATCAATGTCTATTTACAAATATTAATTTAATTTATTTTTGCCACTTTTTTATTTTTTACATGTCGTCTGATTTGTTAAACTTTTTTCTAAATTGTGTAGTCTTTGAACAAATGAACCGGTGTTGTGAACATTGTGGCGCAATGATTTGGTTTGAGGAGCGGTCAGGAAAACATAAAAATATATGCAAGAGTAGAATTGTTTTGTTTTAATAAATATATATAAATATAATTATTTAATATATTTTGTTTAGACTTTATTGTATATAATGTTTAATTCTTAATATGTAAAATATATTTATTAAGTATTTTTTACAGCCTTTATTAATTACGTAGTTCTAAAAATTATTGGTCTTGGTTTTTAGGGATCATATATTTAATTTTTATTATTTATTTTCTAATTTAATATTCAAGTTCATGATCGAGAGAATATTTTATTTGTTGAAGATGAACATGAATGTATTTATTTAGTAATTATTGTTTATTTGCATATAATAATTTAATTTATTTGCCCCTTTTTTAATTTTTACATGTTGACTGATTTGTTAAACTTTTTTCTAAATCGTCTAGACTTTGGAGGAATGAACAAGTTTTGCAAACACTGTGGTGCAATGGTTTGGCTTGAGGAGCGGTCAGGAAAACATAAAAATATTTCTATAGTAAAATTTCGAATATGTTGTATGAATGGGAAGGCGACGTTGCCATATTTGGCCAGGCCACCTACTTTGCTTTGGAGTTTGATACATGGAGTAATAATATAAACAATTTTATTTGTGATAGTAATAATAATTATGATAATAAAAATAATGTACAGTAAATTAAAGTAATAAGTATAATGTCAATATTGTTATAATAAAGTTTTTAATTTATATATATTAAGAAAAAATTAAATTGTGCATGCTATTAGTTTAACGCTTTTTATATTGGTTGGTAATTATATAGTGATGTATTGCTAAAAAATACTCATTGTATAAATTTTTCTACACTATCATAAAAAAAAATTAATGTAGGCATAATACTGTCTATATATTTTTTGTAATAATGTATTTTTTTAATTATCAATATTATCAACATTATAAATTTTGAAATAAATTTATTTAGTAGAAATTTTACCTATGCATGGGTGCTAAAAACTAGTGATTTAGATATGAATAAATGGGCACAATCAATGATGATATGACACGTCATTTAAATTTAAATTATTATAACAAAAAATAAAAGAGAACAAAACTCCATCTCCTTCCCATCTCTCTCCGTACCTCCAACAATTCCCAGATCTGCAACTCTCCTTCTGCCATCAATTAATATACCTTAGCCACTCTATCACAATTCCTAAGCTATGAAATGAACTGTTTTGAAGGCGTCCAATTAACACAACTATAAACAGGAAGTTGAAGAGCCATTTTTTTTTATGAGCTTTTTTTTGTATGAGCGAAGCTGAAGAGCTATTGAGACATATAACTTGCAAGTTATTGTAAAGATCAGAACTTTGGTGTTATCTTGTAAAAAAAAAAAAAAAAACGAAATTTGTAGTTGTACTCCCACAATACAATCATGGGAATTTCTAAGGATGTGTGATAGTCATGGAATGGTGGTTGGAAAATTTGTAGTTTTACACCCACCGTTTGTCAATTTATTCTCTTAATAAATTTTATTAATTTAACCCTTAAATTTAAAATGTTCATATTTTAAACCAATGAATTTCCATCCATTTGATCTTTACAGAATTAATTTCCAACACAAAATAGACCAAAGTGAAATCATGTTGTTGTAGCATAGCAACAAACCACGATGCCTCTTCGAAGAAGAGGAACTGAGGTAGGAGATAAGAAATTGAGAGCAGATTAGGCGAAGAGGATAAAGAAAAAGTTGATGCATACCAAAAACGACGATGATGGCAGAAGAAGAGTTGCAGAGATACAGAATTGAGTTGTGTTATTCTAACAACCCAATTGGACAACTCCACTGTAGCGGTGGCATTTTCATAATTTTGACATTTTTTTTTTAAACATTTAGCATTTTTTAGTACTAACATTTTTTGTTAATTACGTGTAAATATTTGGTTAGTTACGTGCAAATATTTGATTAATTCAGTTCATTATATGGTTAATGGATCGTCCTGAAGCATACAATCATTTTTCACAACCATATAAATATTTGGTTAATCACGTGCAAATATTTGGTTAATTCAGTTCAATATATGATTAATGGGTCATCTGAAGCATACAATCATTTTCCATAACCATGTAAGCTTCAGGATGACCCATTAACCATATAATGAACTGAATTAACCAGGTCTTTGCACGTGATTAACCAAATATTTACATTATTGTGGAAATTGATTGTAAGCTTCAGGATGACCCACTAACCAGATAATGAACTGAATTCACTAGATATTTGTACGTAATTAACCAGATATTTGCACATACTTAACCAAAAATTTTATTTCTAAAAAAAACTAAATATTTAAAAAAATAAAAAGAAAAAAAAAGTGCTACAGTGCCGCACAATACAGCACAGTAGACATACATACGGTTGTTGCCGTATGTTGTCTATTTTGGATTGTCAACTTATCATTATTATTGGAACCAGAGAGGGGAAAGAGAAGGAGTTTTATTATCTTTTATTTTTATTTTAATAATTTAAATTTAAATGATATGTGACATCATTATTGGTTGTGTTCAAAGATGATGTGTTGAGTATGTGCCTACCCAAGTGTTTCTCCATCAACATATTAGGTCGGTCCGACCAAAATATCGAATTAGGCACATACTGTGCTAAGCTCGTCCCGATCCATTCTATAAAGGTTTAATTACTCTGTAGGTCCCTGAACTTTTTGGGAATTTTCAAATAGGTCCCTATACTTTTAAAATTTGTAATCAGGTCCCTGAACTTTTATTTTATTTGTAATTAGGTCCCTATACTAAAACCGTTTTTAATTGAGTCCTCGAACTTTTATAAATTTTTCAATTGGATCCTCGAACTTTTATAAAGTTTTCAATTGGGTCCCTGAACTTATATAGGGGCCCAATTAAAACTTTTTTAGTTCAGGGACCCAATTGAAAACTTTATAAAAGTTCGAGGATCCAATTGAAAACTTTATAAAAGTTCAAGGACCCAATTAAAAACGGTTTTAGTATAGGGACCTAATTACAAATAAAATAAAAGTTCAGGGACCTGATTACAAATTTTAAAAGTATAGGGACCTATTTGAAAATTCCCAAAAAGTTCAGGGACCTACAGAGTAATTAAACCTAATACTCCTAATAATGGCACCATAACCAAGTGGCTTAAAGTTTAATCTTTGTTAGCCTTCATTCTAAAAGTTAAATATATGGTAAAAAGAAGGTATGCTTAAAGCATCTCCAATGGGTAATATTTAAACAACCCACTTTGGATTGCTTATCTCTCATTAAGTGAGTCCCACTATATCACATCATATTTAAGCAATCCATCATATTTTTACTCCAATGATACCTATTTAAGCAACCCTTAAGAAACTCATATTTTTATATTTTTTTTATTTACACTTAATTTTGTTTTAATTTAAAGTAGCAACTCATCCTTGAAATTTGAAGAAAAATTAATTTTTTATTCATAAGCAACCCATCCTTGGGGTTTCTTATATAAACAACCATGCCTTATTTTTAAGCAACCCATATTGCCACATAGATCAATTCCAATGGAGAAAAAATAAATAATGATTCCTTATTTACCACATAGATTTAAGAACTCTATGCAACTCCTATTGAAGACGCTCTTATAAATTGTTTATATCTTAAATTTTTAAAATATCAAATGTTTCTATATATATATATATATATATATTCAACCTGATACTACACACTACATAGTGATAATAAAAGCCATTTAGTTTATTTACTATTTGTTGTGCATTTTTTTTTTAAAGATGTTTATTTTTATTTTTTTGGGTTAAACAACTCATTTAGCATCATTTGAATATAAAAAGTTTAATACAAATTTTTTACATAAACCTGATACAATTCTGAGCACATATACGTGCCGATAAAGCCTAGTATACGATTTCTCACAAAAAAGAGAGAGCCAAGTATACGATTCTTTCTAAAATTGGTTCATCCTCTCTTCACCTGAGCACTCTTATATAATCTAGGGTATAGCTCCTTCTCTACTAGTCATTATGTTGAGTGCTTTTCTCTCCTTCTAATTTGTTGATGTTGAAGGCAAATATATTATTCTTAAACGTTGAGACGGCAATCTCATTAACTAAAGCGGATCCGAAAATTCATCAGTTATGCTCGGTTATTTTAAAAGGGAACTTTCACTTGAATTTACGGGTCCGGAGACAAGTGGGCCTAATACTATTCGGCCCATGGAACACTAATATATATGATATACCCATTAGAATATTACATGATTGAGAAATGATAAATGAACACATTTTTGGGATATCAAGTATAGATATCATATGGTGATATGTTGTTTTTAAGTGTTAAATATATGTGATGAGAGAGAAAAATAATAAACAAATATAAATACATATATATAAACGATGTTGGACACCAAAAGTGTGTTCAACTATCATTACTCTTACATGATTATTCTTCTTTCCAAAGTAAGCAACTCTAAATAAACAACTGGATTTGTCAGTTACTAATGGCATTTGGAATTCAAACTGTTGAGTTGACATATATATAATTAAATTAAACTTTCTTACATGTGAAACGTTCACATGGAGGGATAATTGATAAGATAACTAGTGTTCCTAATATGTATATTTTAAATTTAATAATTGTATATTTGGTATGATATCAAAAATAGAGAGATTAAAGTTCCGTTTGTTATAGATTAAAAAATAAGTAATTTTGACATTTAATAATTTAAAGATTATTTTTAGTCATTTTAGAGAAAATCAGAAGCTATTTTGTGTTTGTTTACAATCATAAAAAATCACTTTATTAGAAGTAGCTAGTGATAAAAAAAATGATTTTTTTTCCAAAAGCTAAAGAAAGTAGCTTTTCATTTTAACTTTAAAAATGATTTTAAAAAAAATCCTTTTTTATGAAAAGCTTAAACAAACACATTCAAAATAATTAAAAATGATTTTTAACTTTAAAAAAGTGATTTTCTATCTGTAACAAACACACTCTAAAACTCATATAGTATATTTGCAAATTAAGCAATGATTTATTATTATTATTATTATTATTATTATTATTATTATTATTATTATTATTATTATAAATTTTTGCTTTAGTACCAGATTGACCCTAAGAATAAAATAAGTGTATTTATTTGAAATCAAATTAATTATTAACAAAATCCTATCAAATTTGATAATTTTTTAAGTCAAATTATTTCTCATTTTTTAAAATTTCCAACAGAATTTAATCAAAGTTAACTAGGAGGTGTTATGTCAATAAGGGTTGACACTTGTGGTCAAGCCTTCTACTCACATTTGTTATGACTTAAGTTCAATTCTCAAATCTCCCTTTTTTTTTTTATTAAAAAGATATTCATTCATTCAAATTGGTAAAATACATCGAAAACAACACAAATCCAACATCGCTAAAAACCGAAAAGGATGAATCTGCGAACAAACTCACAGCACCCAGGTTAATAGCATAACACGGCAAAATCAAAATGCCTACAAAAGTGACAAAATCAAAGTCACTGGAATACCCATGTCTCCGGATCTGTAACATTAACGTCCAATTCTTGATCAAATCTATGATGGATCGAAGCATATCTGCCAATATGAACCAAAGCGAACACCGCACCAAGACGGGAAACCAAACAACGCCTCACCAAGACGACGAACAACAATACCGCCGCACACATACGACGAAAACACAAAAAACACGAAAAAAAAGATCTATGTGGAAAAATCACTTATTTAGATAAAAGGGGAGAAAAACGAAGTAAATGGGTGATTCCAGGCCAAAAAATGGTCCAAAACCACCCCCTCTAGTGGTGGCACACGACGGCGTGTGTAGAGAGAAGGGAGAGAGTTTGAAGTTAGAGAGAGAATAGGGTTTTTACAGATTAGGATAAACCTCTTGTATTCAAAAGAAGGTTGTATATATCCAAACTGTCACAAATCTCCCTTGTTGATATAGGGGATATATAAATTTCAAGGGATGTGTCTTCCCCTAATCTACACCTTTTTTTTACCAAAAAATAAATTTAGCAAGTATTCCGAGCATTGCACGAGTATTTTATATTTAAAAAATATAAAAAGTAAATGTAATTTTCAAAGAAAAATATCTAAATTATAAATAAAATATACATTATTAATTTAAGTAGAATGTAAGGAGTATGAATTAAAAAGATAAAATATTTAAATTATAAAAAATATGCACAGATAATTAAAATTTTCAATGTTAAATATTGAAAACAAATTAAGAATGATACGTATCATTGTATAAATATTTTTTTGGATCTATTTCGAGGAGTATCCCACCGCCAACCTGAGACGAGGACTAATCTCCCGCGGGAATTTGTTCGGCACCTCGATGGGTGGCATTCTTCTCAGCTGAGGTTTTTTTTCCATACCCAAGGCTCGAACCCGAGACCTTGGTTAAGGGGTGAGAGACCTTTAACCACTCACGCCAACCTCAGTTGGTATCATTGTATAAACATGAGATGTATAAGAGAAATAACCAATCTTAAGAGAGTATATTTTAATTTAATATATAAATGTAAATATTTTTTTTATAGAAATCTATATTATGAAAAGAAAATGAACCAAATAAAAATAAGGTAATGATGAAAATTAAATGAAAAATAAATATTCTGTGAATTTGATAATTATTATTAATTATTAATAATTAATAGATTTTAAAATATTAAAAGTTTAAGAATATTTAATGAAGATGACGCCACATGACTTTTTTTTTTTTTTTGAGAGAACGCCACATGACTTGAGAGATGAGAGTTTGTGACTTGTGAGGAATGATTGGTAGTAGTTGATTTACAAATATTTTTGTTTTTTAACATTTGAAAGACACCTACACTACATAATATAATAAATAATAATAATGTATATAATGGTAGTGCCAATCCTCATTTCCATAAGTCACAGCCTGCTTTCTATATATATCCCTGCTTCATTTCATTAGCAGACACACACACATAGTTCAAAGATGACAGACCTCGATAATGGCCAAGCCAGCTCCATCCACAAGGTCCCCACCATCAAGTTCACCAAGCTCTTCATCAATGGATATTTTGTTGATTCCATTTCAGGTTAATATATGTTATATGCATGCATACATAAATACATACCTTCATCTCCATTTTCTCTGTCTCTCTTTCTATTTTACCCTCTATGGCCCTTTCATTACAGGTCTTCTAGCTCTCTCTGCTCCTCCTCCTATTCCTATTTCTGTAACGCTATTTCTTGATTTTTTCTTTTTTTATATATATAGATAAATGTTAGTGGTTAGTTGTTATGTTAATTTTTTTTCTCTTTTGCCATAGTTTGGTTTGAGTTACCAAACCCCCAACTCTATTCCCTAATTTATCTGTATTAAAATGGAAACAATCAACATCTACAAGAGATCACCAAATATTATGTCACCTCCAATTCCAAAGATAGGTGTAAGAGCCGTGCATTATGAATTAATTTTTTTTTACCATATTATAGGTGTGAAACATTGGTGGACCTTCTTAGTGGCCGGGGAGCCGCGGCTCCCTCCAATTCTTTTTTTTCCTAATTTTATTTTATATAAAAAATTTATATATGACACCCTAAAATATTTTATGCAATATGTATTGCATGTAAATTTTGCAAATTATTATATATTTTATTTTATGAAACACTATTATTAGACCCCTATTTTTCTAAAAAATATTCAAATAACTAAACAACTCCATCAAAATGAGTATTATTTCAAACTCAATACCATTAGGGGTCATTACAAATAGTTTTTCCTCTTCCACACATCTACTTCAAATTTCTCAATTTCTCATATGAGTATCTGCACCATTGCTAGATGAGTAAAACATTAGATAGGATTTCACATATTGAATGTTTACACACTTTACATATTTGAATAATAAAATTATGCATGACTAATTATAATTTTTAAATATATCATTTTAAATAGTATTCAGTGGCTCCCCAAAAAAAATATCTCAAGATCCGCCACTGGTGCGAAATATCCACCAACTTCGCTGATGACTAATTTCTGTCGATAGATCTGGTTGGTCATTTTTAGTGGGATTTCCTCTCCCAACCATGATTTATCCCATTCACAGTGCTTGAATCCAAAACATATCTTCCTAAAGAAATTCGAACTCATTTCACTTAAATGAATTTCAAGTTGGTCTTGTGAATTAAGTTTGAATAGTAACGGGTTGGCCAGCAATTATATATGGTGTCTCAGGTCACTCATGGTTCAAAAATGCAAAAAGTTAAGAGATTTCTATGCTAACTTGATATATCAACAACAAATTAAAGAAGGTTATCTTTTTGAGTTTATAATTTATATTTGACAAAACTCTTAGGAGAAAATTTAGGTACAATTCCATAAGTATATTATGTATTATTTTTCAATAAAATTATGATATGTATAACAGCTCATCAATGAAAACATAACATGTGTATGAATTGTTACAAATATCATAATCTTATTGGAAAATGAGACCTAATATACCTATGAAATTGTAGTTAAGTTTTCTCCAAACACTTATTGTTGTGGTTTTGTACTTTTGCGTGGTTAAAACAACGGAATAAAACAGGGAAGACATTCGAGACAATAGATCCAAGAACAGGAGAGGTGATAACGAGGATTAGTGAGGGAACCAAAGAAGACATAGATCTTGCTGTCCAGGCGGCACGTCAGGCATTTGACTCGGGTCCTTGGCCTCGCATGTCCGGCGCTGTACGTTAATTTTCCCCTTCTCCGATTATGTAATGTTATATTTTATTCATTTTCATTGCTCACTATTTATCACCACTACAAAAGAATTTTTTGCTTACATTTTGAAGATCTTAATCCTAGTTTATTGCATAAATAAAATTTAAAAATTTGAAAGGCTTTTTTTTTTACACAAAAATTTGAAAGTTAAAAAGTAGAAGGTATTTGAAGGAATATGCCACTGGAAGCGGAAAAAATTAAAAGCAAGAATTATATATATAAAAATAAAAGAGTCATCAACAAGATGTATGCCTAAAAGATTGGAAAATTCCAAATTACATATGGAATGTGCCTTTGTTTAAACAATGACCTTGGGATTCAAATTTTAAAATATAATCCATATATAGATTGAATCAGACAATTTTTTAAGGATTTTTCTAACCTGTGCAATATTGCACATGTTAAGGAATCAAATATAGAAATATTGTACTGAAAGTTGTGTAATCAGTTTTTTAAAAGTCTAAAAGTTACTATTTCCAATGGAATATTTTTATTTTTGATTCATTAACATGTGTAATGTTGCACATGTTAGAAAAATCGTTTTTTTAAATAAATATTCTTTCCGGTCTCTATTGTAAGCAAAAATTAAATGGGACACACATATTAAGATAGTTAGTTGATCTCATTTAAAAGAGTCATTGGGAATAAAAAATTAAGTTTGTTACCTAAATTACCCTTCCTCTTATTTATTAAGCTTGTGTTATTGAGAATAAAAAGAGTCATTGGAAAACAAAATTTGTATTAAATGAAGGGTATTTTTAGAATAATTTCATTAAATGAGAAGAAAGTAGTTGAAATTTGCTTATATTTTGGACCAAAAAATTTAGAAATTTTTGCTTATATTGTGGACCGGAGGAAGTAATTGATAATTCTACTTCATGCTGTTTTACGATTATTATTTTATTTCTAGAATTAATTATGATAAAAACGTCTTTGTTGCTACCGCCCGTTTTTTATTTCTTTCTTCGTTAGTATTATCAGAAACCGTCACTTATGACGAGGGGACTTTGGAGGCATCAATGTGTGTGTATATGCATGTTAAAGAAAAACTATATAATTCAAGTAGCATAGTAGGAACCTGAATAGTTATTTATGATTAGGGGAGAACTAGCTAGAACTTTGTTGACAAAAATAGCTTATAGGTTACCTTATGGCTAATGCTAGCTTATACTCCTCCCGATCCTTGTTATAAGAAATAAAACCCTAAAATACACGGACTAAGAAAATATATTGAAATAAGTTAATTGTAATTAATATTCCTTCTAATTAATGAACAAACCCACATGTATGAAAAGTTGATACTATCTCGTAAATATAAATCCTATTATAAATGAGGATAAAATTGGAAATCAGTATTTAATATGTATCAAAAGTGATACATGTTTCTTATATTTTGGACAAAAAAAAAAGTACAAATTTGTTTCTTATAATAAGGACTGGAGGGAGTAATTGATAAGCTAATTTTTTAGCTGGTGGCTGAAAAGCTAATTGATTGAATTTGAATCATTTTATAAAATTAATGGTTGAACTAGCTTATGAATGTAAAATAACATAAAAGAATATACTTATATGATTTTATATAATTTTTTTAAGTTCTAATTAAAGCTTTATATATAGTTATAATATTATTTTTTAATTTTATATTTAAATATTTTTATTAAAAATATAAATAAAATTATATTTTTATATGATTTCTTATATAGATTTTATTTTATGAGGGATCAGATAAAATGGAAATTTCATTTAATAATAATAATAAGCGTGAAAATGAGAGAAAAGTCAATGTTATAAGCTAAATAAATTTGCTTATGAAAAAAATACTCCCTCCGGTCTCTATTATAAGCAAAAATTAAATAAAACACACGTATTAAGGTGATTAGTTGATCTCATTTAAAAGAGTCATTCATTGGGAATAAAAAATTAAGTTTGTTACCTAATTTACCCTTTCTCTTATTTCTTAAGCTTGTGTTGTTGAGAATAAAAGGAATCATTGGAAAACAAAATTTGTATTAAATGAAAGGTATTTTGAGAATAACTTTATTAAATATGATGAAAGTAATTGAAATTTGCTTATATTTTGGACCAAAAAATTTGAAATTTTTTGCTTATATTGTGGACCGGAGGGAGTATAAGCTAATGAGATGAACTTGTTGACCAGATACATTTATTTTGGTCAAACAAGTTTGTAAGCTAGTCAAATAAATTATAAATTAGCGTGTAAGACTTGCCAAACAAAGCTTACAAGTTAGCCAAGCTACCACATATAAAAATTATTTTAATTTAATAAATATATATTAAGTATTTTCATATAAACCAACTGTGTAAACCAAACATATGCTGGGAACATAGTACAAAAAGAAAAGGAACTATAGTTTTTTTGGTGAGTAAGGGACTATAGTTACGTATGGTATTAAATAAATACTTTAATTTTGATATATTATCACCGGTGTAACTATAAAGTCACAAATAACAAATCTTATATATGATTTTTAAGATAATTTTATAAAAGTCAAATATTTTTAGTCATGTCAAATTTCATAATTAGTTAACAATATAAAAATTTTAATAATGACAATACATAATAATTAAATCTTTAAAAAAAAATTAAGAAGTTTTATTGTATCTCGAAAGATTATATTTTCCAAATAAAATCAAATTGCCTCTATTTTAAAATGACTTACTTATTAATATATAAAATGTGTACCTTCTTCAATATTACCACCAATTTTTTATAAAGAAAATATAAAAATTTAAAAGTCAACTTGCCTCTCCAACTGGAATCTTTAAATTAAGGTAGGTACATATTGTTTTCGAATTGCAGGTATATATTTAAATAACATTTACGTAGTATATGTACCAACATAAACAGAGGTTTGTTGATGTAATTGAAAACTTGGATAGATATAGTCCAAAGTTTCTAAGAAATAAATCAATTATTGGCAGCCAAATTATTTGTACTATTGATTGACAAAGAGTACTCCTGTATTCCGAGATTTAGAGAAAAATACAGCCATATCACTAACTAATCCTCGCTGGATAAAGACCTAAGAAATTAAGGAAAAATGATCATAGTGTCATACCTGGACCCTAAGTACCAAGGGAGACAGTGGTATATGATTATATATGATAAAAGGTTTGTTAATACATTCCTTTGGAAGTGCCTAAAGTCAAACAACTCATCAAATAGCAACTGGAAACAGAGTTGGATATCCCTTGTACCTTCTTAATATTAATTTTGCTTATTAAAAAAAAAAAAATGGAAACACAGGGGATGGTAAGCAAACAAATTGAATAGATAGAGTACAGGGGCTCTGTAATCTGTTACAACAAAATAGTTATAAAATACACTAGTCAAGCCAAATAGCTACCTTCTTACCTCGTAACACATGTTTCCGAATTACAAATTATTATGGATTAATACAACAATCCTCAAATGAAAATTTACATCCCTTACCAGAATTGCGTCAATTAAATTAGGAAGGGTTTAAATTATGGCAAATTTGTTTATATAAGGTGTTATCAACGGATTATATGAGTACTTTATAAATATTCATTCAGTCTAGGGATGTGTCCTGAGGAGACAACTCTAAAATTTGAATGTACCTTAAAAAATGACATGGCATATATGGTGATCAGGAGAGAGCAAAAATTATGATGAAATGGGCGGAGCTAATTGAGCAAAACATAGAAGAACTAGCTGCACTAGATGCCATTGAGGCAGGAAAGTTGTACCATATGTGTAAGGTCGTGGATATTCCTGGTGCAGCAAATACTCTACGTTACTATGCAGGTGCTGCTGATAAAATTCATGGTGAGGTATTAAAAATGTCCCGAGAGTTCCATGCATATACATTGATGGAACCGGTTGGTGTTGTGGGACACATAATTCCTTGGAATTTCCCCACTACCATGTTCTTCATCAAGGTTAGTCCTTCCTTAGCTGCTGGCTGCACCATGGTCCTCAAGCCTGCTGAGCAAACACCTCTCTCTGCTTTGTTTTATGCTCATCTAGCTAAACTGGTATGATTCTCAGTTCTTTTTATCAAACATGGTCCTCACAAGTTACTTAGACTAATAAGCTAACTGGGTTTTCCTTGTTTCTCCCTTTTGAAGGCCGGAATCCCAGATGGAGTGCTCAATGTAGTACCAGGGTTTGGCCCGACTGCTGGTGCTGCAATAAGCTCACACATGGACATTGATAAGGTAATTTACATTCAACAACGTACGCACTTAGGGCCTGTTTGGTTTGCCGTTTGCTTTTAGTTTCATGTTTTCATTTCCCAATTTTAAAGACAACTACAACTAAAATAATTATAAAAGTGTCACATTGTTTTCATTATGTTTTTTGTTTCCAAAGATTTGTACAGGAAACAGTAAAAACAAATAAAAAGTTGTTGTAAGTGTTTCACGTATAAATCTATAGAAACAAGAAACAAACTGAAAATACATGCATAATTTCACATGTAGTATACAATTTTCATCATTTGATTACATTTGAGCTCATCTCATTTTTCATATATATACCTACACACACACTGATTTTCTCACATAGGCAGATGTGAGAAATGTGAGAGTATAAGTGTTATGCAATTAAGGTTTTTCATTTATATAATTTTACGTATCAAACATTTAGAAGTACCGTGGTTTTAAATAACACTGCTAAAATTGCCTTGATGGTGATACGTTCAGGTTAGCTTTACTGGTTCAACAGAAATAGGTCGTGAAATAATGCATGCTGCGGCTAGGAGTAACTTGAAACAAGTTTCACTTGAATTAGGAGGCAAGTCACCCCTCATAATTTTTGATGATGCTGATATAGACAAAGCCGCTGAGCTTGCACTCTTGGGCATCCTATTTAACAAGGTGAAATTGCTTTCAGAGAATCGTTTCCTTTTAAAATAATGCATCTAAATATATCACTACTAGAAATCCAGTCTATAGACTAAAGTGAGAAAATCGGTCACTAAATGATTTAGTGACCGAATTAGAGGCCGATTTTTTTCAGTCTCTAAACCATTGGTGTCTAATATGCAGAAACCAATTTAGTGACTGATTTTTCAGAGACTGATTTAGTGACCGATTTTAGACATTGATTTAGAGATCGATTTTAGACATTTATATCTCTCCCAACATGTTATTTCTTCCTTCGGTGACTACAGGGAGAAGTTTGTGTTGCAAGTTCCCGTGTGTTTGTTCAGGAAGGGATTTATGATGAATTTGAGAAGAAGTTGGTTGCAAAGGCAAAAGCTTGGGTGGTTGGGGATCCTTTTGATCCTAAAGTTCAGCAAGGGCCTCAAGTAAGGGAAATATATAGTGGCATAACTATTTTTCTACACTACTTATAAAATATATGTCGGTTGTTTTTCGTAATTCTCCAACTTTGATATTTAAAAAAATGCTTGGTTGCTTGCAGACACAAAATTAAGAGAAGTAATTAGGATCCTTCTCTAGTGGCTAATAGCTTTCTGTATATTGTAGGTTGACAAAAACCAATTTGAAAAAGTTCTGTCCTATATAGAGCATGGAAAGAGAGAAGGAGCTACCCTTTTGACCGGGGGTAAAACAATAGGCAACAAGGGATACTACATTGAGCCTACAATTTTCTCCAATATAAAGGTGAATTCTAGGTCCATAAAAGTATCAAATTGGATATCTTTGGCATAATTAGATAACTAACAATGATTTTTTCCTTTATAAAAATTATTAACAACCTGCTTAGGAGGATATGCTTATAGCACAGGATGAAATATTTGGCCCTGTGATGGCGCTGAAGAAGTTTAAGTGAGTTATACTTAATTTTTGTTCCTTTATAGTTTTATTTAGTACTAAGAAAACAGTGTATGTGGACTTTTTATTGGATATTGGATTATTGAAGTATAATATATGGATAACAGGACAATTGATGAAGCAATTAAGAGTGCCAACAATAGCAGATATGGCCTGGCAGCAGGGATTGTGACCAAGAACTTGGATACAGCCAATACTGTGTCAAGGTCTATTCGTGCAGGGACTATTTGGATCAACTGCTATTTTACCTTCGAGAGTGATGTTCCTTTTGGAGGGTACAAGATGAGTGGATTTGGAAAAGATCATGGATTGGAAGCCCTTCACAAGTACCTACAAGTCAAGTGTGTTATAACTCCCATCCACAATTCTCCTTGGCATTGAATGTCTCATGCCTGGGTTGTTTTTATACTATATTTACATACAGACACATCATCAAATCAATAAGTTGGGAGGATCTTACCGTAGATTACCGGTCAATAAATATACAGATATCTGTTATGTTATCTGAATATCAAACTTTGGACACCATATATGACATCATATATATTTATCTCTATCTCTCGTTTATTTTTTATTTTTTTATATACACACATTCCAACAATACACCACACACCGTAAAAAACAAAGGGACACCATATGTATGATGTCCCTATTTTGGTGTTCAAGAAACTTTTCTCATAAATATAAATGTTTGGCAGCTCGGTATGATTTGCATAAGGTTGTGGTAGCAACTCTTTTTATTTTTCCCTTTCAAAAATATATATATATATAATAAATGAGTGGAGATTTGGTTTTGGTCCTTGTATTCATCCCTCTAAAATATGAAATTACTAATTTTGGTCACTATAAAATGAGAAAATTTCTTTGATTTTCATCCCTCTAAAATATGAAATTACTAATTTTGGTCCCTATAAAATGAGCAAATTTTGGTTTGATCCTTATAAATTGTTTTTCTTTGATTTTAATCCCTTCAAAATTTGATATCACTATTTTTAGTCCCTATCATCCATTTTAGGAAAGATACATATAATTCATTTGAGATTCAAGAAATTTTTTAGGAGAATCATATGCTAATATGACACTACAGAAGTTATTGTGTGTTACTTGGGATGATCATATGACTTTCTGTTAGACAAATAAGTACTTAATAGATGTCACATGACAGTAGGGACCAAAAATAGTTAATTCAGATTTTACAGGGACCAAAATCAAATTTTTTTTTTTATAGGGACCAAAACCAAAACTCACTCATTTTGTAGGAACCAAAAACATATTTAAACCTTTTTTTTTTTTTCATTTTCATTCTTGTGCTAATGTTAGCTAGCAGACCTCGGATTTGCTCCTGCACAAATCTCGTCCTGCGCCGCTCCTGCGCAAATCCAATGGCTCCGTGTTGTTGTTGGAGGGTGGGACCAGCTGTTCTGGAGTGTGGGTCCACGATTGGACGGCGCGGATCAGCGGCAGGACATCCTGCCGCTGGAGCAGATCCAGCTCCTAGCAAGTAAAGGTGTCTCCTGGATAAGTGAAGTAGCTTTTTTGGAGTGGACCCGCTTGTTAAACCATTGGGTCGTAGATGTAATTTTTTTTTTAATGGTTTTATGGATTTCGTGTAAATATCATTCCTTATATCCTTTAGCAATTTCTTTATTCTGGGTAGGGTAGGGGGCGGGGCGGGGCGGGGCGAGGGAGGGTTTTGCCTTTCCCAACTCCGTCTCACTCGCTTTTGGGTTTGGAAAATAGATTCTTATTCCCGTCCCCAACGGTTTCGGTTTTTCCTGCGGGTCTCCGCCCCAGTCAATGAGTAATCAAATTTAAAAATTATTTTGATTTAATTAAAATTAACAACTCAAAAATTGTACTTCAAAAAAATAAACAAATAAAACCTTCCTATAATCAAAACAATCAACCAGAAACTGGAACTTAGTTTTCTTTCAGCTACAAATTAAAAAGAAACCAATGCTTTAGAAGCATTTCGTTATGCTTCAAATAACACTGATAGCATCAAAACACTATAATAAAAACACAATCAAATGTTCTGTAATTTTTTCAAAAAAAAAGTATCATTTTATACAGAATGGAACGTTTCAATCAAAATAAATCCAATACCCTACATAGATATATGAGGCGGGTTTTCTCCGTTAGAGTCGAGGCGGGTTCGGGTGGATGCCCACGGGTTCAGATGTCATTGCCATGCCTAATCCTAGGCATTTTATTTTATTATTATACATGTAAAACGTTGGTATGAGTGCCTAATACTATATGTTAATCGGTATTTCAAATTTTCTCTTTTAATAGTTTTATTTGAAGAATAAATGACCAAATTAGCTTACAGAACTATAAAATCGTGGTTTAAATAATTTTAGTATGTATTGGGATTAACTGTGAAAATACAGTTATGAGTGTTGACCTTGTTTTAGAAAATTCCAAACATAACCCATAAAATTTTAATTGAAAATTTGTCCCGGCAACCACCTCCTCCCTGAGCTCCCAGGGAGGCTACTATTATGTGATTCTCTGTTAGATTTCTTCAAATGAGATGCCATGGCTCTCTACCTCCCAACAGGGTTTATCTGTTGTGCTTTTATAATTTACTGGCGAGTTGTGTGTTGTTTGTACAATAAATATAAACAACACTACCGCATTTTTATATACATGACCCACACAGTTAAGTATCACTTTTCTCCCACCGTAGATGATTTTGTTCTGTAAAAGTTTTGCCAGAAATGATATATAGACAACCCATATACGACAACTACTTAGACAACCGTATGGGACCGTATACATTTGGTTTGGGAGCGGTGGCAATTTGGTAATAAAGTTTGTAACTTTCATTTTTTCATTTCCCCTGTTGCATTTTCATTTTGCCCGCTTCTTCCTCTTTGCCCGCTTCTTTCTCCCTCCCTGCTCACAGTTCTAACTGCATTTCTTCTCCACTCTCCATTGACGAAGTTTCACAGTGCTACCCATTAACCCATCGTGCTCACTTTTTCCTCCATTCGCGGCAAGACATGTGCTGGTTTTCAGCCCCTACCAGTGCATAGAACTCGATTAGACGGTGTGAAGGACGACGTTCCCAGCTCCTCTCGTGAAGACGACGACCCAACCACCTAAGGAAATCGTGACAACGCTCCATTTCCTTCTTTAAGCAAGGTCATTTTTCAGAGAGAAGATGATGGATGTGAGTTTGATATTAATGCCTCTTTGTAGTGTAAGAGACTCCATTTTCCTTCCTCCTACGTTTTGATACAATCTCCTCTGTGATATTGATTCAGGTTATGCAGTGGCTGAAGGAAGACCTGTAAGAGAACCCCACCATCCTTGTTGTGGTCTTGGTTGCGGCTGGTTCATGTAAGCAAATATCCTGTTTGGTTGCATATTACTTCACAGTAATAACTTGTAGATAACTAGATATGAGGATGTTGGCTTGTCTTTTCATGGTTCAATGTTCAAAACTAAATATAGATTTCTCTAAAGGTTTCAACTTTCAATGCTTAGGAGTTTGGTCAGAAATTAACAGGAATTAACCAGACAAGTGTCATTAACCAGATAATGCGGGTCATTAACCAGATAATGGGTGCCATTAACCAGATAAGTGAACTAGATTCACCAGATAACAGGAATGTGGTGTCCATGACTTGTGGCTGTGTCAAGAAGTGCCATTAACCAGATAATGCGTGTCATTAACCAGATAATGGGTGCCATTAACCAGATAAGTGAACTAGATTCACCAGATAACAGGAATGTGGTGTCCATGACTTGTGGCTGTGTCAAGAAGTGCCATTAACCAGATAATGCGTGTCATTAACCAGATAATGGGTGCCATTAACCAGATAAGTGAACTAGATTCACCAGATAACAGGAATGTGGTGTCCATGACTTGTGGCTGTGTCAAGAAGTGCCATTAACCAGATAAGAAGTGTCATTAACCAGATAATGGGTGCCATTAACCAGATAAGTGAACTAGATTCACCAGATAACAGGAATGTGGTGTCCATGACTTGTGGCTGTGTCAAGAAGTGCCATTAACCAGATAATGCGTGTCATTAACCAGATAATGGGTGCCATTAACCAGATAAGTGAACTAGATTCACCAGATAACAGGAATGTGGTGTCCATGACTTGTGGCTGTGTCAAGAAGTGCCATTAACCAGATAAGAAGTGTCATTAACCAGATAATGGGTGCCATTAACCAGATAAGTGAACTAGATTCACCAGATAACAGGAATGTGGTGCCATTATTATCTTTGGGAAAACATAAATGTCAAACTTGTTTGACTGTGCATGAGGAAACGGCTCTCATTGCTTTCTAATGTTAATTTTTGTTTAAACAATCTTATTTTGAATTATGTATGATAGTAATTTCCTATCTGGTTGGAGAGGTTGCTCACAAGTTAAAAAGTGGTTAACCTCATTAAATTAACCATTTTATTAACTGAATTAACCAGATATGCGAAAGTGACCATTTATTTACATTGTTGTGCAGTTTTGGTGTTAAGCCCATTGTTGAAAGTCCATGGATAGTTCAAACAATTTGGATACCTGTTCTACTGAAGCAGGCAGCTTTACTGATGATTGTGAAAGATGGGAGCCTGCAACAGATATGTGCTTTTCTTCCTTAGACGAGGTGAAATCTTTTTATGGAGAGTATGCTTCGAGGAAGGGTTTTGGGTGGAAGGTTAGAACATCAAAGAAAGGACAGGATGGTGAGATAAATTACCTAATGCTAGCATGTTCAAGAGAGGGGTCTCGAGTTTCTGAAGTTCCATGTACGTTGAAGACACTACCGACAAAAAAGAACAATTGCCCCGCAAGGATTACTAGTAAGTTGGGAGAAGATGGATTGTGGTACATTAAAACTTTTGTACCTGAGCATTCCCATGAGATCAGCCCTAGAAAGGCAAGGTTCTTCAAGGCTAACAAGAAAATGGACTTGCATGTAAAGAGAACAATCCAAATAAATGATGATGCTGGAGTGAGGATCAACAAGACTTTCCAATCTCTTGTTATGGATGCAGGAGGGCATGAAAATATACTATTTTGTGAGAGAGACGTGCGGAATTATGTTGACAAGGAAAGGCGTTCAATTGGAAAGGGAGGTGATGGCAAAGCCTTAGTAAGCTATTTTAATCAAATGAGCGAACAAAATAGTAGTTTCTTCTATGAGATAGATTTGGATGATGATTTCCGCGTAAGGAATGTGTTTTGGGCTGATGCAAGAAGTAGGGCTACTTATGAATCGTTTGGTGATGTTGTGACGTTTGACACAACATATTTGACCAATAAATATGACATGCCTTTTGCTGCGTTTGTTGGTGTGAATCATCATGGCCAATCAACCTTATTTGGATGTGGGTTGGTTTCAACTGAAGACACGGACACATTTGTATGGCTTTTCCAATCGTGGCTCCGTTGTATGTTAGGAAAGGCCCCTGCGGGCATTGTCACTGACCAATGCAAGGCTATGCAAAATGCCATTGAGATAGTCTTCCCTACATCTCGCCACCGGTGGTGCTTATGGCATATAATGAAAAAAATTCCTGAAAAGCTGAGCGGATATGGTGAATATAAAAGGATCAAGTGTGCAATGAAAGAAGCAGTTTACGATACTTTCACACCAGCTGATTTTGAAGAGAAATGGTGTGCTTTCATTGAAAAATTTGAGCTTGGACAGAATGATTGGTTGAATGGGTTGTACAAAGAGCGTCAAAGATGGGCACCAACGATGCTTAGGAAATATTTTTGGGCAGGTATGTGGTTAATTAGGTATCTTGATTGTTACATTCATTTCCCACATTTAACTGAATTATCTGGTGAATCGTGTTAACATATCTGGTTAATCCTGTTTGTTATCTGGTTAATGCCTCATCCTGCTACTTTGATGTTTTCCACAGCATTTTAAGTATCTGGTTAATCTAGTTGACATATCTGGTTAATCCTGTTAAGTATTTGGTGAACTGATAATGTGGTCATTATTAATCATGTTCATCTCCATCTTTTATTGGGTAGGTATGTCAACGACGCAGCGCAGTGAGAGCATACATGCTTTCTTTGATGGATATATCAATTCAACAACAAGTCTAAATCAATTTGTCAAGCAATATGATAATGCTCTCAAGAGTAGAGCAGAAAAGGAATTTCAGGCTGATTTTCAATCGATGGATACAACTATTCCTTGCGGGTCAAACTCTTCAATTGAATTGCAATTCCAAAGCGCTTACACTCATGCCAAGTTTAAAGAGGTTCAAGCCGAATTTAGAGATAAAATGAATTGCAATGCCTCGTTGAAGACTGTGGAGGGTTGCCTTGCAACTTATCATGTGTTGGAGGAGGTGTTAGTAGGGGATAGACGAAAGGAGCGTATATTTGAAGTTGTTCTTAATCGTGAAAACCATGATGTATGTTGTCAATGCTCGTTGTTTGAGTTTAGAGGTATTTTGTGTAGTCATGTGTTATGTGTGTGTTCTCAAGAGAGGCTTAAAAACGTCCCCGATAAGTATGTTTTAGCTAGGTGGAAGAAAAATATCAGGAGGAAGCATTCATTTGTTAAGAGCAGTTATGGTGTGACGGAGTTGAAGCCACAGATGGACAGATATGACAAATTGTGCAAACATTTCTATATGATTGCTGAAGTAGCTGCAGAGTCTGAAGATGCAACTAAGGCGCTCCATGATAAACTGAATGAAATTAACTCTAATATGCCCACCATGGATGCTACATTGCATAAAGTTAACAAAAGTTCCAATGATGACTCAAATCCAAATAATGCTACCGGAATTCGCAGTCCAATACGGGTCACACGTAAAGGACGTCCTCGATCAAAGAGAAAAATATCTGTGGTTGAAAAAGTAGTTAAGACCCACAAGAAACGATCCAAGCGAAGTGATGACAAAGAGACTACTAAGGTATGTGTTTTTCAATAAGTTATGTAGTTTTTCAACCATTAAAGCCTTAGGTGACCTGTTGCATCTTACAATATTTGTTTTCAAATATGTAGGAGGGAAATACTAGAATGGTGGGTAATCAGTGCGAAAGTAACATCTGCATAGAGTCATCTGTTGAGGTTGTCACTGGTGGAGATTTGTTGGATGCAAGCACCGTGGTTTGTGTCCATTATAAGATTGTGTTAAATGTGTAGAATTTGCTTGTTTATGTGTTGTGGGTTAATTTTTTTAAGGTTTCATGGATTCCATTGTATGTTGTAGACTTTCTACATAATTTGTGTTGATTGGTGACGATGAGCTGGAAATGTAATTTGATTTGTTGATTGTTTTTCTATACAGTCAACGGATGTTTATGTCAATACAGATGCTTCAATGTCGATTATTGAAGAGAGTTGGATTCTCCAAAATCCAACAGTTTCACAGCCCACGATTATGGGTTTAGGTTCAGCATTTACAGATGATAATAATCCGAGTATACAGGCATGTAAATGGTTTAGGGTTATCTGGTTAATTGTTCCATCATTTTAGTTTTCTTATTTGCTATTGTCCAGGTTGAAGGTAATATATCATTCATGGACTTGTTGACAACACCCGATGTGGACATCATGGGGTCTTCACAGTTCACTACACATTTGGATGACTAGACATGTTTTGGAATCTAGTTGTCTTCACTAATGACATTATCTTTTTGGTATATGGTTGTCATATATTTACATGGTTTGGAAGATTAGGAAGGCTGATTTTACATGATGGTATGGTGTTCATCTGTCCTTTATCGTGTTTTTCAATAACATTGCGGTATGCTTTTTAGATTACAATACCTTGCTAATGAACACCATTGGTTTTGCAGGTTGGTCGGGTTCAAATCATTTTTGTCAGATATTTTTGTATGACATGGTTGCAGCACTGATTAACCATTATCTTTTAAAGGCTTTAGGGTCTTTGTGATGTAAATGACATTTACTCTTTGTATGTAGTTGATGCAAGTGGGTCGGGTGCAAATCATATTTGTCACTTTTTTGTATGACATATTTGCACAAGAAAACAACCTATTGCTGTGTTGTGTAGATATATAGACAATCCTATGTAAATGATCATGTATAAATGTCAAGTTTAGAAGGTGGTTGTAAATTCAGTTCAATTTATGGTTAATCATAGAGATGTCCGACGACTTTTTTAAGTGCAAGCGGTGTCATTAACCAGATAATGGGTGCCATTAACCAGATAAGTGAACAAGATTCACCAGATAACAGGAATGTGGTGAATCATGCACAACCACAAGTCATGGACACCACATTCCTGTTATCTGGTGAATCCTGTTCACTTATCTGGTTAATGGCACTCATTATCTGGTTAATGGCACTTCTTGTGATGTTTTGGTGACTGATATCTAGTCTCTGCTGCTGCTGTGATGTTGTCCATTTAGCATTCTTAAATCACTCCAGTTTGCTATCTGGGCTCGTGATGCTGCTATGTGTGGAATTGTCCTACATTTATAAAATTTTGGTCAGGGAGTGAGACAGTGTAAAGGCACATTGCAAGGAACCTTTTGAATATATAGCAGATATTAAAAGAAAAGAAAGCTAACCATATTATAATTATATAAGTTTTTCCAACACATTTTTGTACATTTTTAATATATTAACTAAGTATAGATGTCCAAAGACTTGAAAAAACATCAGGAATTGGCATTAACCAGATGTTGAATAGAATTCACCAGAGAACAGAACTTGATTAACCAAATAACTCATAGAGATGTCCGACGACTTTTTTAAGTGCAAGCGGTATCATTAACCAGATAATGGGTGCCATTAACCAGATAAGTGAACAAGATTCACCAGATAACAGGAATGTGGTGAATCATGCACAACCACAAGTCATGGACACCACATTCCTGTTATCTGGTGAATCTTGTTCACTTATCTGGTTAATGGCACTCATTACTTGGTTAATGGCACCTGTTGACAACCACAAGTCATGGGCACCACATTCCTGTTATCTGGTGAATCTAGTTCACTTATCTGGTTAATGGCACTCATTATCTGGTTAATGGCACTTGTTGACAACCACAAGTATCTGGTTAATGGCACCCAATATCTGGTTAATGACATGCATTATCTGGTTAATGGCACCTCTTGACACACCACAAGTCATGGACAGCACATTCCTGTTATCCGGTTAATCAAGTTCACTTATCTGGTGAATCTAATTCATTTATTTGGTTAATGGCACGCACTATCTGGTTAATGGCACCACATTCCACTTATCTGGTGAATCGTGTTCACTTATCTGGTTAATGACACGCATTATCTGGTTAATGGCACTTCTCGACACAACCAAGTCATGGACACCACATTCCTATTATCTGGTGAATCGTGGTCACTTATCTGGTTAATGGCACCCTATATCTGGTTAATGCCAATTCCTGATAGTCTTCGGACATCTATACTACGTATTTGGTTAACCAAGTTGAGTTATCTGGTTAATGCTATTCAATATATGGTTAATGCCGATTCCTGATTGTCTTTGGACATCTATGAGCTATTTGGTTAATCAAGTTCAATTATATGGTTAATGCTATTCAAAAGCTGGTTAATGCCAATTCCTGAGATAGTCTTTGGACATCTATGAGCTATTTGGTTCATCAAGTTCAGTTATCTGATTCCACTAACCACCACCTACAATCCTTCAGATAACTACACTTTCTACCAGAACAACACAATAAACACAAATGACATCAAAATTAGAATCCAAAAACAGAACACAAATCATAACTCATAGGAGTTTCCAACGGCTCATTTACTACAATATTCAAGCTTCATCACTTGTGAAGTCTTCTGTAACCATATCCAGCAACTGCAACCTTATAGATGAAGCCAAATCTGCACCCTATCCAAAAATCATCATCTCCAACAGCAAATATACATATTTATCATTCTACTAAGAGACAAAAAAGTAAGATCAGATATGGCCAATTCCACAGGAGTTGCATTACATTCACTTCCAAAACCCAAAACAAACAAGATTTGCATTCCCCACTAACTCTATATCCTAATCCTATGTCCTAATTAAGAACTATTCCTTTGTAGCCTTCTTGTTTCTCGCATATGCCCTGGTGATATATGGGGAGGCAAGTACAGAGCTTTGGGTGCGCGTCCTAGGCACACCTTTAATTCTTGTTGCTATGTTTGAACTGGGGTTTGAAGCACCCTCCCCATTATCTTCACCTGCAAACAACAGTCAAAATTGTAGATGGTAAGTAGGATTTCTTATGAGTTACAATGGTACATTAATTTTGTGCATTCACAAATTATTACTAACCAGCTTGGCTTTCAACAAGTGCCTCCTCTGGTCCACCAACCATTACTCCTGGAGGTACAACATTTCCATCATCATCAACCATCCGAGGAGAACTTAGAACTGCAAACATGCATATAAAAATATCCTCAAGTGTGCTTTCATCAAGTAAACTATATATGCATGCTATTCAAGATACTAACGCTCGTTTACTAACCACGCACCTCTATGAACATTTGAACCTCCAATACCACCCATGTCAGGATACATTTCATAGACGGGAGTTTGCTGAAGGGGAGATGAATCATGCCCACCTAAACTAGAACATCCCCCATACTGATTCACAGGCTCCGTGTGTGATCGACGACGGGAAGCACCAGCTTTCAACATTCTCACGTCCGCCTCTAGAGTCGTTATCTTCTCTTCATGCTCCCGAAGCTTGGCCAACACTTTCTCATGTTCATCAATGTGTACATATCCATGTTGTTGGCCTAGCTGTAAGGCGTCCCTGACAATGTGTTCCGTTAGCTCATCATCTGTTGCTGTTAAGGCAACAGTTACCTACAAAAAACGAGAAGTACATCAAATACACATTGTATTTATATTCTTCAGCATATTATATAAACAATGGACATCCATAATTACCCTGGCATTCTTGAATGCTTCCCTCATCCTCTTCTTTCTCAACGTGACTATTGGCCAATTGAACAATCGTGGGAAAGGGTGTGCTGGAGGGGTGCTTGGTGGATGCCCAATGGACACGTGGTTCATTGCCCACACCTACACCAAAGATTAATGACCAATTATTATCTGTACAATTTTTAAAACACAACAAAAGATGGTGATATAACATATGCGAAAATATATACCTGTAGGACAGCTGCACAGCCACACAGATGTGTTTGATGCTCAGTTGTCCCATCATGAATCGCACCAGCAGCTCTACTCAAGCTGTCAACCAAGTAGTCATACACCGCACGTGCCCAATTAAAGCTATGGGTGGCATCTAAGTCATCTAGCACCCTAGCATAATCAGTAAACACCCACCTCCCTGTTCTCGGAAAGTAAAACTCTCCGAAAGCAAGAAGTATGTATGCCCTACAGACATCTCCAACATTATCCTGAACCTCGAGCATCTTGTTAAGACAATCCTCAATGCTCACCTCAGCCCCTCCAAACAATGACAGTGTATAACACTGATCATTCTCTACACCTACCACAGTCTGACCTGTCGCTGGGAGTCCCAAAGCCAAACATACGTCAGCAGGGGTAAAAGGGATCACCGTACCCCTAACATTGAATCCTCGGCACCCCTCATCCCACCTTATGACAAGTTCCCCCAATAGGACACTTGAGATCTCCACTTCTGTCGACAATTTACTCACCCAATGGAACGGGGTGGTCTCCAAATGTTCCAGCTGCTCCCCTGTAAGTGCTTGGTTAATATCAACCAAGCTTGCTGTACCACAGGCATGCCTCACACGAACCTGCCAATTATCATTAAATGTCAGTTGGATTGTAAATAGATGGCACACAATTAAATACAGATAGTTACGAAGTTCCCTTACATATTTATCATTTGCTGCTGCCATATTGCTTGCTTTTTTGTTACCTGTTTTTAAATGATCCAACACATGCTCAGTTAGAATCACATTAAAACAAAAGATGCTCCAAAGACATAACACAACTTCACATGTAGCCTGAAACCAAATAAAAGACATGCTTCGACCTTTTTGAAAACAACAGTCCAAGCTACAAACATTGAGCTTAGCCCCACTCAAAACCATATACAGCCAATGTAGTCAAGCAGAAAAGACATACAAGCTGATCAAGCTGATCTAATGCCTCATCGCAAAAAGAGGCAACTGCTGTTGAAGAAGTGCTTGCACAATATATACCTATCCTTAAGCTACGAATACACACCACAAAGGACCCCATTTCAACCACAGTTCATAAGCCCTTTACCCTAGATTGTGACAAACTGATTTTTAGTTTGTTGGTCTCTATAATCTCTTCTCTAAAAAATGTTCATGCAATTTAATAATCCTACATGCATTAATTTTACAATTGAAGTAAACATAATGTGAAATCCAATTTGCTAAAATTTTCAACTAAGCAATAGACAAATGTGTTTGGAATTTGGATTCTCTATGTTTTGTCAACCATAACAAGCTATGTTTAAGGTCATGTAACCATAACACCTTTCATGAAATCCTGATCTTAAATTAGCTCTTGGAAGCCTCTCACAATCTATCTATTATTGATACAAAGGTACCAAGTTCCAAATTGCAAGAATTATATTTTATATAAAAAGGGGACAAGACAATCAACTAATGCACAACAAAGATGGAATGAACCCTAAAACCCCAAAAACATAATGTAAATATAAACCCAGAAGCTGATCTGAAAAGGAGATAAACATAACCTTGCTTAAAGGAAGCCTCTTCAACACCGTCTTCAAGAGGGATGGGAGCGTCTTCAAAACGAAGGCAGGGACTGAGCTATTGTCTTCGTGCTGCTGTGCAGAGAGGGGTGCTAATAGCCTTCGAGCTCCTGATGGACAGTGATGAGAAAGAGTGAGCGTGGAGGGAAGATGCAGTGACTATTGACCGAGCTCGTGGTGAGAAGACCGAGCTCGTGAAGGGAGAAGGTCGGAGGTTGGAGGGAGTGAGCGAGCTCGTGGTGAGAAGACCGAAGGCAGCGAATGTCGTGAAGCGAGAAGGTTGGAGGCCGGAGGGAGTGGGCGGAAAAGGCTGGAGGCTGGAGGCTGGAGGGAGTGAGCTCGTGGTGAGAAGATCGAAGGCAGCGAGTGTCCTCAAGGGAGAAGGTTGGAGGCTGGAGGGAGTGAGGTCGTGGTGAGAACGAGATGAGTGTTTTGTCTTTAGGGTTTTCAGGAACAAAAATGTGGGACCCAAAACTTTCAGAATTGCCACTGGCTAAATTTTCAAATTGGCCACCGGTCTGCCTTTCTTATATTATACGGTCCCATACGGTTGTCTAAGTAGTTGTCGTATATGGGTTGTCCATATATCATTTCTGGTAAAAGTTACTACCACGTACGGTGTCTAACTTCTGTTGTCCAAAAGGTATTACCGTTTACAAACAAAGGGGAAAATACTTATTTTAGTAAATTCACAGTAAAATAACATAGACATAGATTTATTTGAAGATGCATGCCAAAACATAGCTCGGTTGCGGTATTGCATCTGATCTTATAAAATGCGCATATATAAGCTATACCATTAACGTGTTAATGAATTTCACACACTGCTATTGCTGGCCGTTTCTTCTTTTCATCCGACATATATAAGCCGCGTTTTGGTAAACAACTTAATTAAGAGCTTATCACATAAGACCTTATCACATGAGAGCTTATGCCATAAGAGCTTATGAAGAAAGGGGCAGGAGAGGATTTGAAGGGGAAAAACACGGAGGGGTCATAAGCACTTGCTAAAATTCCATAAGCTTGTTCCAGTGACTTATGAAATAAGTCAAAAACTCCTTATGGGATGGCATAAGTTACTTTTATAAGCTCTGCCAAACACACTGCATAAGAGCTTATGTCATCAGATAAGTTAAAATGAGCTTAAATAAGCTCTTCCAAACGCCACCATAGTTGCTGCAAATTTTCTTCGAAGGAATTTCCTGCGAATTTTGCTGCAAATTTTCTAGAAATAAGGTTTTTTCTATAGATTTAAATTCATAGGAAATTTTGACATTTCCTGTGAATTTTCTTGCGGATTTAAACTTTTCGCAAGAAAATCTGCAGGAAATTTCCTACAGATTTTAAAATTCGCAGGAAAAAATTACTCACAAAGATATTACCTATAGGTGAAATTCATAATAGATATACAAATAACATTTTTCCTGTACCATTAGCTTGTAAATGCATTTCATACACTGCTATTGCTGGCCGTTTCTTCTTTTCATCCGACATATATAGTTGGTTCCATTTATCGTCATCTTTCCCTCAATTTTTTTAATATACTTTTGTGTTAATCATAAGAAAAAGATGAATTACTTAATCATCTAAATTTCAGAAAAGGACCTCGTGGTGACCTTTCTTTAGACTAAATCATCAATGATCACTCCCACCTGCAACGAAGATGCAGCATCGACAGTTATATTATAATTCAGGCCTATTTCTACACGATACAATCTTATTTTCTTCATATATTATATGTTTTCAGTGGAGCACAACTTTTGGTTTTACGTGAAAAAGGTGAACCTGATTCGATTTAGATGTTTTACCTGCACAGATATGAAAATCTTCAAAATAGTTGATTAATTAAAAGGGCTGCTTCCACCGACAATATTATAATTAACATATAGTTAGGTCCTTAATGACATGATAAACTATAATTATTTGACAATCTAAAGAAGCCAAATGTTACTGGCTGGAGACAAGCCTGATCAAAATTTTTTACACTAACAATATTTATCAATTAAATCCTAAAAAAAAAAGTTTTATAAGAATAATAATAATAATATAATAAAGATAATGTATCAAATCAAGAAGATTGTTAACAAAGAGAAGAAAAAAAACTATTCTTCCAGGGACGCCTGTGTGCAGTCCATTTTTACTTCTACATATAAATACCCATATATATGTTGCCACACTCCAGGCACCGTTTCCTGAAATAGTCAAATAAGCCTTATTTCTTCTCTACATTAATCATTAACACACTCAGCGTGATGACTAATCTCTCTAACTCTAGTAGTGGTCACGACGGCTCCTTCCTCAAGATACCCACCATCAAGTTTACCAAGCTCTTCATCAATGGAGATTTTGTTGATTCCCTATCAGGTTCATTTCTTGAGAATAAATGCCTTACTCTCGAGCCTCTACCTCTCTTTTTGTTGGTCTTTTTTAGTAGTAATTTTCTCTGTTCCTCCGTTTGTTCTTTTTCTGATATCTTTTTTTCTCTTACAACGAAGATGTATAAGTTTGATTTTAGTTCTGATGTATTATATATATCTTATAAAACTCTTATATTGTCATTCAGTTAAATATCAACACATCACTTCAAGTTAAGTGTAATTAATTAATTATTAGTTATTATATATCTTAAATGTCAATAATTGTTTAAATAGTATTTTGGTGCAAGTTATTATTCAACAATTCAGACTCATGACATGATGATGAGGTAAAATCCTACTCAAATCCTACTCACTAATAATTAACTGCAGGATAAAGAATTGTTACCATAGTTAAATAAGAAATGCTAGCAACACATTCTATAAAACTCTTTCCAATACATTCCCTCCTATTGCACTCCCTCCTATTGGTTGAAATTCATATGGATCCTACAAAATTCAAGTAGGATCCACCTCAATTAATGGAACCCACGTGAATTCTAACTAATAGGAGGGAGTGCGTTGGAAAAAGAATGTTAGAGAGTGTGTTGTTAACACTCCTCTAATTAAATTCACTTGAAGATTTATATGCACATAATTAGAATGATAAATAAAAAAAATCCCCTTTAGCTAAAGCAGTGTGTGCATTGAATAGGCTAAAGGGTATCAAGCATCAACAACAAATTTAAATTTTATTTTCCTTCTGTCAAAATGAACACAAAATTATGTTTAGGATTTGGATTCCCTCCTTTAATTCTCTCATATTTTTTACTCATGTTATGAGGGAAAGAGAAATGAAACAAAAACCAATTTACTTTATATGTAGTGTTCATTCAAATTTATTTTTATATTTTTTTCTCTTCTAAAAAAAGGATAGAACAATAGGAGATCTCCATGTTTAATAGAAAAAGACATTTAAAAAAATGCTTATCTAGTTATCTTTATTGATGAAATCCATTTATTTTTTAAATAAAAGTATTTTATATCATCATTCTGCTATGAAATGTTATTATATTTTATAAATAAAAAGAAACAATCCATATCCCTCAATAATTATGGCTTCTAAATCGTTAACGTAATATTCACGAGTTTCTTTTAAAGGGAAAACGACCTACACATCAACAATTCAAATACGGAAGGTTATTTTCTATATTTGATAAAATAACTTTGTTAAACTGTTTTGTGGCTTTGGTGTTTTTTGGTTAAAAAAATTAGGTAAGACATTTGAGACAATAGATCCAAGAACAGGAGAGGTAATTGCGAGGATTAGCGAGGGGGTCAAAGAAGACATTGATGTTGCTGTTAAAGTGGCGCGTGAGGCATTTGACTCAGGTCCATGGCCCCGTTTGCCTGGTGCTGTATGTTATCCTTTTCCTTTCTTTAATTAACTATATATAAATTTGTTTTTATTATTCATCTCTTCTTTGAATGTGCATTTAGAAGCGACCCTAAGCTAACAAGTAAAAGTAGTGGCAAACTAATTATTTCTTGCGTAGTGGCTTTTCTATATATCACTGTCAATATCCTTTGCCATTAAATCTTAATTTTCTAAGGAGAGTAGAAATAAATTTATTAATTAGTTGTGGTTATTCGGCCGAAACTTGTATGAATACCTTTTGCTGTTGATGGGCTATGACTTATTTTTATGTTTAAATTATAATTCAACTGTGGCATATTGATACAGATTTCGCGTTTGACTAATTGGGCCGGAGGCCTCGAGCTACTCGTTTGTTATTCATAGCTTGCAGATCTTGAACCAATTAACAATATAAAATCTTTTTTTAATTAAGTTCAAACCTAAGCTGGGCAAATTGTGAACGAGCCGAGATTGAGTCTAGCCAATTTCGAGTCAGCTCGGTTTAGGCACGATAACGAGACTCGAGCCCGCGGGTATTCATCCGAACCCGCCTCGTCTTTGACGGGGAAAATTCGTTTTGACCGGGGACGGGGGGCGAGGTGAGGAAATTGATACCCGCACCGACCCCGAACTAGACCGGTATTTACGTAATTACAATAATACCCTTAAATATCTACATAAGGGATTAAGTTTGTTTTGATTGAAAGATCTTATTCTGTATAAAGGAATATTTTTTTTAAAAAAAATTACCAAACATTTTATTGTACTTTTATTCTGGTGTTTTGATGCTATTAGTGTTATTTAAAGCATAATGAAGTGCTTCTAAACCACTAGTTTCTTTTTAATTTGCAACTAAAAGAAAACTAAGTTTCAGTATGGTTGATTGCTTTAATTGTGTGAATGTTTTATTTGTTTATTTTTTGGGAGTACGATTTTTAAGTTTTTAATTTCAATTAAAACAAAATAATTTTTAAACTTGATTTCTCAAACCCGACCCCCGCTTGGGGCGAGGATAGGGAACCCCAACGGAGAGCGAGGGTGGGGGTGGGATTGGGGAAGGTAAAACCCGCCCCTACCCCCACCCCCGCCCCGTTGCCAATCATAGCTCGGTTCAATGCAAATCCTGCTAGCCCATAACCCTATAGATTTAGCAATTTTTATTTATTTAATTAAACCCTAATAATAAAAAAGTGTTTTAAAGAGTAAACCCTAATGAATTCAATCATCGAAGGATTAAGTATCGCCAATTTTATCATTACTTTTCTTTTTCACCCATTAAATCCTTAAAAAAAAAAAAAATTGGTGAAATCCTTAAAAAATTTAAAACAATGTTAAAATGGAATTTCTTTTATCATCAATTAAATCCCTACAAGGATCAATGTGGTGGCATCTTATATCTTTTAAGGATTTAGTTGATAATTAAAAACTTTTAAGGACGTAACGATACTGTACTTTTTGATAGTTGAATTAAGATGTAACTTATTTTTAAATATTAATATGGAGTTTAAGAGTGTGTTTGATTTGCAAAAAAAATTAAGAGACTCCACAACACAAAACTAAATGATACTGAATTATTCATGAATTATTTTAATTTAACCCGTTAGTTAGATATTCGATCTAACTCACTTAATTATTTAAATAAATAAGTTTAAACTTGAAGATAGACTCAATTATTCAAAGGAGCCAAACTCAAACTTTAATTTTTGAAAGAATTTCTAGTAATTTAAGCTTTTGAATTTAGTTATAAAAGAACCTAAATGGAATTTCTTATCCTTGTTTGAACTTTCCCTTATGTCACATCTCATGATCAGGAAAGGGCAAAAATTATGATGAAATGGGCAGACCTAATTGATCAAAACGTAGAAGAACTAGCAGCATTAGATACCATTGATGCTGGCAAGCTCTACCATTTTTCTAAGGCTGTGGAAGTTCCTGGTGCAGCAAATATTCTACGTTACTATGCAGGTGCTGCTGATAAAATTCATGGCGAGGTATTAAAAATGTCTAGGGAGTTTCATGCATACACACTATTGGAACCAATTGGTATTGTGGGACACATAATTCCCTGGAATGCACCCAGCTCCATATTCTTCACCAAGGTTAGCCCTTCCTTGGCCACTGGTTGCACCATGGTCGTCAAGCCTGCTGAACAAACACCTCTCTCTGCTTTGTTTTATGCTCATCTAGCTAAGCTGGTGCGTGTGATCAAACACATGTTCGTTTTCTAATAGAAAATGGGTCTCACAAATTAATCGAGGCTAAACTGATTGGGCTTTCAATTTTTTCCCTTTCTTTAAAGGCTGGAATCCCAAATGGAGTACTCAACGTGGTGCCCGGATTTGGCCCAACCGCTGGGGCAGCAATAAGTTCACACATGGACATAGATGCGGTAATTTACATTACATGTTACCCAGTTTGATTTATTCCAGTTTCCCGTTTTCATTTCTTGTTTTCAGAAATAATTATAAAACTGTCACTTTGTTTTTCTATTTCTGAAGATTTGTATAGGAAATAATGAAAACAAAAAAAAATTGTTTTCAATGTTTCCTGTACAAATTTATCAAAACAGGAAATAAAATGAAAATAAGGTAACAATTTTGTAATTATTTATGAAAACTGAAAATGAAAACTGGAAAAAAAGTAAATAGGGCCTTAATATTTGGATGTTTCATGTTTTCAATTGACTGATAAATTTTCTTGATGGAAGAAATTCTTTAATAAACTCGAATTACTCAATTTAAGTGTATAATATATTATTAATTATAATTGTTATAATTAATAATATGATTGTTTAGTGAATCCAACTTAAATACTTTATGTAAGAATTTCTTCTTCTATGTTCAGGTCAGCTTTACTGGTTCTATTGAAGTAGGCCGCGAAGTAATGCAGGCTGCAGCTATGAGCAATTTGAAACCTGTTTCACTTGAATTAGGAGGCAAGTCACCTCTCATTATTTTTGATGACGCTGATGTAGACAAAGCTGCTGAGCTTGCTCTCTTCGGCATTGTCTTTAACAAGGTGACATTGCCTTCAGGGAATTAATCCTTTCCTTTAAAAGAGCATCATGTAGTTATTATTATATGATTATATCTTTGCCATGCCAACATTTTTACTTCTTCATTTGTGATTTCAGGGAGAAGCTTGTGTTGCAAGTTCCCGTGTGTTCGTTCAGGAAGGGATATATGATGAAGTTGAGAAGAAGTTAGTGGAGAAGGCAAAAGCTTTGGTCATTGGAGACCCTTTTGATCCTAAAGCTCAGCATGGCCCTCAGGCAAGGACCATATATAGTAGCACAATACTGTTTTGTTGAAACATATATACCAACTATTATGCACGTCCTTTGTTCAATATAAGTAAGTATTACCACTTTTAAAATTAGAATTGAATATGATTTAATTTAAAAAATGGAAGAAAAGTTAAGTATGTTGTGCAATTCACTATCTCACTAGTTATATCTCAAACACTACTTTGTGCTTTTTAGAAAATGACTATCTTATTAGGATTATTCTCGGTTGGCTATAGGCTAATAAATTTTATTGTAGGCTGACAAGAACCAGTTCGAAAAAATTCTTTCCTATATTGAGCATGGAAAGAGAGAAGGAGCCACCCTTTTGATTGGAGGCAAAACAGTGGGCAGTAAGGGATATTACATTGAACCCACAATTTTCTCCGATGTAAAGGTGAACTCTACCACCACTTAAGTAATTAAATCACATCTTCTGCATTATAAGATATATAGTAATTTTGTCATTGGAGTACTTAGAATTCAAATAACACTCGATTCACATGTGAATGACATACAATATACGAAAATATCAACCATACTCACATTGGAATATGATATGATGTCCTTCATTCACACTCACATCACATATATAGGGTTCCTTTTAGATATCGTACCCAATTATGTCATTTAAACACAAAATTTGGACACTATACATATGACACCGCACATATTTATCTCTATTTCTTACTTACTTTTTATCTTCTTGTATACACGCACGTATTTCAAGAATACATAAAAAAACAAAGGGACACCATATGATGTCCCTATTTTTGTGTTCAAAAAACATTTGCCTATTGTATCTTAGTTATCAAATATTAGCGGAACTAAGTTATTAGATAACTTGCCATCATGTTTTCTTTTACTTTGTAATTTCTTAAAAGCTAAATCCTAACTATCTTTTAAGGAGGACATGCGTATAGCACAGGAAGAAATATTTGGCCCTGTGATGGCGTTGATGAAGTTTAAGTAAGTTACAGTTTAATCTTATATATGTGTCTTGTCCTTTTAGTACCCAAAAAAAATGGGTGATTGGTCATGATTGCTGGTTTTTGTATGGCATATGAATGACAGAACAATAGAGGAAGCAATCAAGAGTGCCAACAATACCAAATATGGCCTAGCAGCAGGCATTGTGACCAAGAACTTGGATACAGCAAACACTATGTCAAGGTCCATTCGTGCAGGCACTATTTGGATCAATTGCTACTTTGCCTTTGGGACTGACGTTCCTTTTGGAGGGTATAAGATGAGTGGATTTGGAAGAGATTTTGGATTGGAAGCCCTTCACAAGTACTTACAAGTTAAATCCGTTGTAACTCCCATTTATAATTCTCCTTGGCTTTGAATATCACACGTGTGGGTTGTCTTTAAATAATATATGTATGTTCGTCATCAAATTAATAAAACTGGAGGATCTTATGTTGCATGTTATATGGATGTCTTTCTCAATACATTTTTTTTGCTAAGCAAGAATTGTATTAATTGAGTACAAGAGGTACCCAAACCCAATACAATGAGACCGAAAAATTTACAATGCAAGGAGGCAAAACTAAAAGTATTTTTTTCAACCAAAAACACAATGAGATGCAGTGTGGTTGAAGCATATCTATAGCCCCTTTGTTGTGCTTTCAACCCCCACAAAAAAGCACCAACTTAAAAGAAATTATAGCTCCTACGGTTCAGTTTACAGAACAAAGAACAGCAAAAAAATCAGCACTAGCAGCTTTCACTTACTCCAATCCCCAGCACATCTTTGTTACAAACCCGAATGCTGCAAGCAAAGCAAAGGGTTAATTGTCCAATCAGTGAAAGAGAATCGCCCTCTCTGGTTCCAAGCATTTTGCCAAGTCCATATTCTCACTTTTATAAGATCAATCACCTTCTCAAAATCAAGTGCTCCATTACTGAAAATTAGTTCATTTCTGTGCGTCCATAATGGCCAACAAACCACAAACCAAACCAGCCTCCATATCCTATTTGATGCTCTGCCATTTAGTAAACCCGTATGCTGCATTAACATATCCTTTAAATTCCCTGCCAACATCGTTACCAAGCCAAACCAGTTAAATATAGTCATCCAAATACTGTATGAAAATCTTTCACAATACATTAAAGCCCAATGTTTTGTTAAAACATTTTGTTGTATTCTTTTCTGAGTGAATCACCATTTTGGTCTCTAAAATTGTAGGACGGTAACAAGTTGGTCTCTTATGTTAAGAAATAGATAAAAATGTTCCTCAAATTGAAAAAAGTCCGTCACATTAATCTAATTTGACAACATTTTTCAATTTGGGGGATTATAACGTAACAAACATTTTTTAATTGGGGTGATGTTTTACCTATTTCTTAATGTAAGCGACAAATTTGTCACTGCCTTACAATTTCGGGAACCAAAATGATGAGTTACTCATTCTTTTTTCCTGTGGAGCTAGGACGAGGGCAATATAACCTCTTAAATAGATATTGAGCTTATTCTCTTAAAATACTCATAAATGCAGGATGTAGTTTACGGATCGTTTTTTTTTTTTTATAAGCCAAAGTGTATTAGAAAGGAGTACAAGAGGTACTCAACTCATTACATAGAGCAAAAGACCAAAGTAGGAAGATAAAGTGTAATTAACATACTGACATAAACAATAAATCAGTATGAACATTACACTAATCCAACCAAAAAACTGAGGTCCCAAAGACAAACCAGCAACACAAGAAGAAACCATCAAGTATACATAGTTACAAGTAATGATAAAAATACCCATAAAAGAACTGCCTCAATACAACAAAAACCCCAAAGAAAGATATCCTCCAATAATAAACACAGAAGCTCCTTAATCTGTCCAGAGCAGAATACCTTGAAAATCACCACCAAAATGCAGCTGCTAGGAGAAAAGAAAACAAATAGAACCAAGACCATAATATAATTTCCTCCCATGCTAACCAAATTAACGCCTTTGAGCAGAAAAATTTGGTCAGCTATAGAGCTTCAAAAAGTCCTGCACTACTTTAGACCGCAACATCACAAATAATTTGGGAAAACCAGATTCAGCATCAAGCAAAACTAAATGGAGATTACCAAGCTGAGGAAAAAATTGGTAGTAAAAGCCATCAACTCCCAGCAGCTTGTTTCAAAAGAAGTCCATAGAAGCATCACTTCCCAAAGACCAACCAATCGCAATAAGAGAATTATGTTAAATAAGCCAACAGCAAAAATAGAGGACCAGAAAATAGTCCCCCTGCATACTGCATCTACTGAAAACCGTCCAACATCCAAAAGTCCCTTTTTAGACATCAACAAACAAAGATTTAAGAACTAAAGGTGACAAATGAGGTCACCAGAGCTCTACTAGAGTTAAAAACCATAATGAAGCACCATAGGGAAGGACACTCACTTCAAGCAAAGAAAGATCTCTCCCTCACTAGAGTCACTCAAGAACACCAAGACAGAAAAGCATAAAGGGAGAAAGGAGACAAAATAGTATTAAATTGCTCAAAATTCTCAAATACATACATATGGAAGTGTGCTACTTATACTAGAGGAGATAGTGTACAGTAAAGTCTCCTAGGTACAACCTTACTGAATCACCTATTCCTAATTTGTTATAACTGTTAAAAAAGGGAAATGAGGCCTCAAGAAGAATATTCTAGAATTGCTGGAATGAAGATTTGGTTGCTATAGTGGAGATTTGTTTGCTGCTGCTGTTGCTTTTTGGCTTGGTGACTCAGCATGCCTTTTGTCCATTTTGTGCGTGTGACCATTTTGTGAGTCACTCTCAATTTCCTTTGTATATTTCAACATCCCCCCACAAGCTGGAGCATGATATATGTCAAGCATGCCCAGCTTGGAAATGAATGGAATAAAGGAAGGTGGAGCTAAGGCCTTTGTGAAGAAATCAGCTAGTTGTTCCTTGGAAGTGATAGGCAGCAACCGAAGTACACCTTCTTGGACCTTGTTTCTTACAAAGTGGCAATCGATTTCCAAGTGCTTAGTTCTTTCATGAAAAACAGGATTGGCTGCTATGTGTAATGCACTTTGGTTGTCACAATATAGTACTGGTGTTCTTGAGCAGGTGATGTGCAAGTCTTGCAAAAGGTACAAGAGCCATTGTAGCTCACAAGTTGCTGTAGAAAGAGCCCTGTATTCAGCTTCAGAGGAGGACCTTGACACTGTCTGTTGCTTCTTTGCTCTCCATGAGATCAGTGATGAACCAAGAAAGAAACAATAGCCTGAGATTGATCTTCTGGAATCTAAGCACCCTGCCCAGTCTGCATCAGAAAAGCCAAGTAGTTGGATGTCTGAGTTTCTAGGAAATAACAACCCTCGGCCTGGATTGTTTTTCAAATACCTTAGCACTCTACAGGCAGCATGATAATGAGCCATGGTAGGCTTGCTCAAGTATTGACTGAGCTACTGTGTTGCAAAAGTGATGTCAGACCGTGTGGTGTTTAAGTATAGCAGCCTTCCTATCAATCTTCTGTATGAAGCAACATCCTCATATAACTTCCCCCCATCCTGATGTAATTTTATAGAGTGATCAAGAGGAGTTTTAGCTGGTTTGGAACCAAGCAAACCTGATTCATGTAGGAGATCCAAACAGTATTTCCTTTGACAAATTGTAATTCCAAGCTTTAATTCCAAGAAAATACTTTAGGGTTCCCAAGTCTTTAATTTTGAAAACTGTATCCAGGATAGACTTGATTCGGTTGAATTCCTTCAGTGAATTCCCAGCCAAAATCACGTCATCAACATAAATAAGGAGAGCAGTGAAACTGCTGTTGTTGCTGTGAGTAAACAGAGAATGGTCTGCATTAGATTGTTGATATCCTTGACTGAGCAATAGAGTAGTCAATCTTTCATACCACTTGCGGCTGGCTTGTTTAAGGCCATATAGGGACTTTAGTAACTTGCAGACCTGATTAGGCTTAGTACATTGCACACCCTGAGGCACAACCATGTAGACATCTTCATTCAATTCACCATGCAAAAATGCATTGCTCACATCTAATTGATGTAAGTGCCAATTGTAAATTGAAGCAAGTGCAAGTAGAGTTCTAACTGTAGTTAGCTTTGCCACTGGTGAGAAAGTGTCAAAAAAGTCAAGTCCCTCTATCTGGTTATAGCCTTTGGCAACCAATCTTGCCTTGTACCTCTCTATAGTGCCATCTGCCTTGTGCTTTACCTTGTAAACCCATTTGTTACCAATTGGCTTCACATTGCTTGGCAAGTCAACAAGGATCCAAGTTATGTTTTTCTCAAGAGCATCCAATTCAAGTTTCATGGCATGATTCCAACACTCATGCTTGCTAGCCTCTTGGTATGTCTGTGGCTCAGAAATGTGTGAGATGGATAGACTAAAAACATGATGTGATGGAGAAAGATTGGAAAATGAATGAAAGGAAGAAACTGGATAAGAAATACCTGAGGAACAACAGTAGCAGCAGGTGGTGAATTTGTGGTGGATGTAGGGTCATGGTGGGATGTTGGGCTTTCTGGTTGATTTATTGGTACAGGGCTGTGAGGACTAGTTGTGTCAGGTTGCATGAAGGTTATAGGATTATGGATGGAGAGGCCTGAAGGTTGAGTGGTGTGGTAGTGCCAACAGGACAGAGGTAAAGAACTCCTGTAAGGCAAAATGTGTTCATGGTAGGTGACATTTCTGGAAATAAATATTTCCTTATTGTTAAGGTCCAAAAGGACAGCTCCCTTCACACCACTTTTGTAACCAAGAAATATGCATTTCCTAGCTCTAGGTGCAAGTTTTGTTCTATGTGATTGCAATGTGGATGCATAACATAGAGAACCAAATACTTTAAGATCATGCAAATTAGGATTTTGTTTGTGTAAAAGAAAATAAGGAGACTTGTTCTTAAGAATAGGACTAGGGACCCTATTTATGATAAAAGTAGCATGAAGAATAGCATATGACCAAAACTGCTTAGGTTGCTTAGACTGAAAAAGAAGGGCCCTTCCTACATTAAGAACATGTTGGTGCTTTCTTTCAACTCTCCCATTTTGTTGTGGTGTTTCTACACAACTTGTTTGATGCAAAATTCCCTTTGATGCATAGAATTGTGGCATGATAAATTCTGGACCATTATCAGTCCTTACTGTTTTTACACTTGTGCCATGTTGAATTTCAATCAATTTGATAAAGTTCTGAACATGTTCCCTAACTTCTCCTTTTGATTTTAACAAAGTAATCCAAGTAAACCTACTGAAATCATCTACTGCAGTTAAAAAATAACTATGTCCATGCACAGATTGTGTGGAAATGGGACCCCAAATGTCAAAATGTATCAAGTCATAAGGTGCTGAAGCTTTATTGAAACTCAAATTATATGGCAATTTCTTGTGTTTAGCAAAGTGGCATACATCACAAACTGCCTTTGGATTGACCATAACAAAAAGAAACTCGGAATTTAAAGTAAGCATTCTAGAAACAGATAAATGTCCTAGCCTAAAATGCCATAGGGCCTCCTCATGTAGGACTTGTTCAGCTACTACTTCAACATTGTTACTGCAAGTAATCTTGACATCAACCTCTAAGTAATATAACCCCTCATACTTCTCAGCAGAACCAATCATCCTCTGTGATTTCAAGTCCTAAATAAGACACTTTGACTCATTAAAAATGACAACACAGTTCAAATCGGCACACAGTTTTGACACAGAAATTAAGTTCAATGAAAAATTAGGCACATAAAGCACATTTGCTATTGAGAAACCAGGTGAAAAGGTCACAGTTCCAGAGTGTTTTGCAATTGCTATTTGTCCATTTGGCAGCCTTATGTTAATTGGATTTATCTCACTGAAAGTATGAAAATTCTTTAAAGAAGCACATATGTGATCACTGGCTCCTGAATCAATGATCCAAGAGCCAAGATTGAAACTATTAAAGGAAGATGAGATGAAGAGTTTACCTGAGTTGGCTTTCTCAATTGGTGAATGACCAATTTGAGATGATGAGCTGACCTGGTTGGCTATCACAGCAGAGTGTTGATTCATGCTAGATCCTTGGATCAGGCTAATGAGCTTTTCATATTGTTCATGAGTAAAACTTGGTGGAGCTTGTTGCACATTGTCCCCATTTGATGAAAAATCTTCCTTCTGATCTGCATACTCATTTGAAGCATTGTTGGCCACAGTCATGTTGTTCTTCTGAAAATGAGGTGGAAAGCCATGCTTCCTATAGCATGTCTCCACTGTATGCCCTGTTCTCCCACAATGAGTGCAAACTCTTCTTGAACCAGCACCCTGCACAAAGACCCTTCCTCTTCCTTGTGGCCTCTTATAGTCCACAGCATTCACAAGTGCCTTGGATTCATCATTGTTGGAGAAATTTCCCTGTCTTTCATGTTGAATAACCATAGAGAAAATCCTATTCATGCTAGGTAAGGGGTCCATTAGTAAAATTTGTGACTTAACCATTGAGAAATTTTCATTCAAGCCAGTCAAAAATCGTATGGCATAGTTTAAGGTGTGATTATGCCTAGCATTTCTCATAGCAGCACAGCTACATTTTATAGGACAGGCAACAAGCAGGCATTGGCATGTAGGTTTCAAGTTCTTCCCATAATATTTTTAGTTCAGAATAAAACTCAGTGACAGAGAGAGATCCTTGCCTGAGTGAGTAAATCTCTTGTTGTAGCTCAGAGATCCTAATCAGATCTCCCTGTGAAAACCTTTCCTTCAAATCATTCCACACATCCACAGCATTTTCCAAGAAGACTATGCTTTGAGCAATAGACTCAGCTACTGAGTTCATAATCCAAGAGTGGATTATCATGTTGCAGCAGCTCCAAGCTTTGTAGCTTGGATCAAAGTTGTCAGGGATGGGTATGCTCCCATCTACAAACTCGTACTTGTTCTTAGCTCCAAGAGCTCTCCTCATAGATCTAGCCCAAGCATGGTAGTTGGATAGATGTAATACAGGGGTGACCGAGACTGAGGAAGGGCCATCCCCTTGCATGGACATAATAGGGACTTATGGGGTCTTGTGATGGGTCACTAGGACCAAAATTTTGGGCATTTGTTTTCACCATCAGAGCAGCGCAGTCAGAGAGCTATACGCTCTCTGATACCATCATAAAGTTTTGATAAAAGGCAATAGAAAAAATAGAAAGTACAGCAGAAAAGCATAAAGGGAGAAAGGAGACAGAATAGTATTAAATTGCTCAAAATTCTCAAATACATACATATGGAAGTGTGCTACTTATACTAGAGGAGATAGTGTACAGTAAAGTCTCCTAGGTACAACCTTACTGAATCATCTATTCCTAATTTGTTATAACTGTTAGAAAAGGGAAATGAGGCCTCAAGAGGAATATTCTAGAATTGCTGGAATGAAGATTTGGTTGCTATAGTGGAGATTTGTTTGCTGCTGCTGTTGCTTTTTGGCTTGGTGACTCAGCATGCCTTTTGTCCATTTTGTGTGTGTGACCATTTTGTGAGTCACTCTCAATTTCCTTTGTATATTTCAACAAACACCAAGACAGAAAGGTAGGTAAACCAGCGAAACCAAGGACCAGCACCATGGAAGAGTTAAAAAAACAAGACCAGACAAAAGGTTTTACAACCACACTGAAGCCAAAAAGGGAAAAATAATGCATGGATGAAAACCCTCACTCACAAGAATCATCAAAACACATCAAATTGGAGAAAAGGAAAAGGATAGATCACTCAGAAAAGGAGTTTTAATCTCAACCAACCTAAAACAGAAAACTCACGGGTTTAAAGCCCCACTATCCACATATCTCCCAATGAGAAGACATTATAGTAACCATCCTCTTGCCTAAGACCTTCAAAAAAGCTAAATAACCAACCACAATTTGTAATCCTGTTAGTCACAGTGATAAATTCACAGATAAAGTTGTATTCCAGCTGGCAGCTATAAAGCTTCCTGGTCCACCCGAAAAAACTCTAGAACCACACCCTAGTAACATTTTCACACCTCACATTATTTTGAGTAATTCTCTCATTGCATCCACCCAGAATGTAGGTTGATATAGAAACAGGTGATACCCAAAACTGAGACAGTCGATAGAAATATAATTTCATCACAGGGATTTTTTGCAAAAACCTTAATTCACTTTCGGTAACCAAGAAAAATCAGTCAAGTTACAAGGTCTTTGAGGCTAGAATCATACATTCCAAGGGGCAAATACACCAGTCTGCAACGGAGAAGGAGGAACCTGTTTTTAGTTTCAGCCAATGACAAGACCGATATTTAATCTCATCCATCACATTTAAAAGATCAACCTCTTCATGTTGAAAGATTTTTTTATTTCTAGCTAGCCAAATAGACCATACCGTTGCAAACCATGGTACCATCCATATCTTCTTTAACTTCTTTCCTCTCACCAAGCCAAGATGGCTCTTAAAATGCAACTTTGAGGATCGGATTTACAAAGTATTTTTTTTAATTTGATGAGCCGGATTTGCAAAGTTTAGTAGTTCATTATTCACACCGAATTATTATGTGGACCATACAATGCTTTTATCCCATGTAGTAGCCATAGTTCAAGACTGCACGACCACTACTGGCTCCCAACCAAATTTTGCAGAATTGCTAAAAGTTCAAGGCAGTACTGCTTCTTTCGTGATGCATGGTAATTCCTCCTATGCTCAGAAATCAATTATTTTATTAAAATAAGTAGGGAATTCTTGAAATATTTTTAAAAAAAGGAGTTAAAGGACATTTCGTACGTTGCTATATATGTTCTAAGATTTATTTATATGGCAATGTTCATGAAGTTATTATTGGAAAGATACATAGCCTTAAGCCCTTAAAGCAAATTTAGGTGTATTTATGTTGTAATATTTTGACATTAATATATATATATAGGGGACATATCAAGTGAGAATGCTCTTCTTATATGAGAGTGAGAGTGGTGAATCATAGCCATTAGATCAAACCTTGAATGGTCAAGATTAAAACATAAAGTCATGTGACTTTTTTAAATGGTCATGTGACCATCAAATAGCTTTCAATCTTGACCATCCATGTATGGTTGTATGGCCAAGATTCACCCCTCTCACTCTCATATAAGAAGAGCCCTCTCACTAGATATGGGCCCTATATATATATATATATATATATGAGGATGTATCTAGTGAAAGTACCTTTTTTATATGAGAGTGAGAGGGGTAAATTTGGACCATACAACCATATATCGTTATCTCATTATGCACTTTGCATGAACTTTCATTTGAAACGTTGTGATGATGAAGTCGGCATCATCAAATTAATTACGTTGATTTAATAAAATGTGTTTAATTCTTAGCTTTTCATATATACCTAAGCTAAGTTAGCAAGAGAAATGATATATACACTCATAAATTATTTTTTATTTTTTATTTTGGGATAAGGCAAAATTATTGATGAAGGGTACAAGGGGTATCCTGTATCCAAGTTCCATATTTATACTCTTAAATCATATACACATTAAAAACATTAGGTTAAAATAACTTTTTGGTCCCTATATGTGTCCTTGATTGTCAATTTGGTTCCTATACGTAAAAAACTTGCAAATCAGTCCCCATACGTGACTACCGTTATCACTTTAGTCCCTACCGTAACCCACCGTTAGTAACTGTTATCACTTTGGTCCCTATATGTGTCCTTGATTGTCAACTTGGTCCCTATACGTGTCTCTGATTGTCAATTTGGTCCCTATACGTAAAAAAATTTCAAATCAGTCCCCATACATGACTACCGTTATCACTTTAGTCCCTCTCACTCTCAGGCTCACGCCGCCCGTTAAACCTTTAACCCTGATAACAGAGACATACTATTTCCAGCTATAGCAAAAAAGAACTAGATACTTGTCCCCTGCCTGATAAACCTTTAACTCTCTAATTACGTAATACACCTTAATTTACTTTTGATCATCCCAAAATGATATCCATGTCTTAACAAGCTCCACTGTTCAAGCGCAAATAAAATGGTCAGGGATGGAAGCTCCCCACTACGCATCAACCTGCAATGCATAGCGACAGAACAGCAACACCACCAACAATACAACACAAGGCATCATTCTTTCCTTGACTTTCCTTTGAATAATCCTCTATGTTGCAAAAAAATGTTGTGATAGCTTTAGTTAGTATAGGTCAAGCAAGCATATTGCTCTCATCAATGTCTTCTCTTTCAAGCTCTTCCTTTTGCATGAATACAAGTACTTAGGAATTAACCCATCTTCTCCAATAACCCAGTTATACTCTGCAACATCACCCAATGTCATCCTTAGTCTTGGGTGTGCAAACTATAGATGTTGAATGTCATCATTACAATTAAAAAATAATATACAGTCACTGGCACTATCAAAGGATATGAATTCAAAGACATAATTACATGGATCTAATGAGGTTGAAAGGAAGAGGCCAACGTAAGCAAATTTGGGTTTTTCTGAGTTCTCCACCTTACGTTGTCGGAGCGTCGTCGACGGCGGCGTGAGCCGAGAGCAAGAGGGACTAACGTGATAACGGTAGTCACGTATGGGGACTGATTTGCAAATTTTTTATGTATAGGGACCAAATTAACAATCAGGGACACGTATAGGGACCAAGTTGACAATCAGGGACACATATAGGAACCAAAGTTATAACGGTTACTAACAGTGGGTTACGGTAGGGATTAAAGTGATAACGATAGTCACGTATGGGGACTGATTTGCAAGTTTTTTACGTATAGGGACCAAAGGACCAAAAAGTTATTTTAACCAAAACATTAACATGGTTTCATTTGGGCAATAAAAGGTACTTCTATCTCTATTTTTCTGTACGTGTGTAGAAAATAAAGATTAAATTAATTTTAGCTGGGTTGTTGTATCCTAGGGGAGGGGGAAGTACATGGCAACTGCCAGGGCTTACTCCTCCACCGTGTATTCTTTTTTAATCCAATGAATATAAGATTAAATCTAATTTTTCAACCATGAACCTAACTTCACTGGATCTCTGCCTTCCTCATCCCTATCCATCTTCTCTCTTTGCTGCAATGTCTGCCACCGTCTATGCCCATTCAATCTCTGTATTTTTTATCACCTCTTCCAAACCATAATTTTCATGCCATTCACCATTAAACCATAAACAATTTCTTCCTTCCCCAGCCACCAAATTACACCCCTTACTTTCCAAGAAGCTCCACCGCACCTGCCACAAGAGGCCAAGACTCCATCACAATAATGGCGGCATCTTCTTCCCACCGCAAGCCTACGTGCGGTATCGACCGAAGCGTGCTCAGATGTTTGCTAGATACTTCTTCCTCATCCCTATCCATCACTTTTACGTTGATTTATGTTATAATTTTTATTGTTTACTATTTTTTTTGGGTAAACTTTTTACTATTTTTATCATATCCATCAGTTGAGACATATTGTATATACTTACTTACCTTTAAAAAAATAAAAATAGGATAACATCTCTATCCAATCTAAGGATATATATGTTTGGTTTTTTTTAATTTTGTTTTCTTTTCTCATTTTTAGAAATATTTACAATACAAATAATTATAAAATAGTCACATTGTTTTCATTCTGTTTGTTATTTTTTGAAATTTGCACAGAAAATATTGAAAATAACTTTTGTTTGTTCGTTGGAAACATGAAACAAAATGAAAACAAGATAACAATTTATATTATTATTGTAATTAATTATTTTTGAAATCAAAAAATGAAAATAGAAAACGAAACATGCCCTAAACTTTTTTCTTAAAAATAGGAAAACTTGCACTTTGGTGTTTGATCTTTTCATCTATCTATCAAAAGTCAAACGACTAGATCTCTATGTTAAACTACAATTTTGTTTTATTAGATTAAAGAGAAATAATTAATTATTCAGACTTGGTGGTCACCGTTACTCACGAAGAAACACAATGGTATTATATTTTACTATTTTAGGATATCAAAGTCAGAGTGTCAGACCAAGCAAACAAATTCAACTTAGTAAGAAAAATAATTATTTTGTTGCTCCTTCAAGCTAGGCGTAGCGGCGTCGCCCACTGGTGAAAGTTAACTTTGATTAATTTGGATGGCTAAGCAAGTTTTCTTCTTGTTTAAGTCTTTAATTTAAGACTCAAAAGACTCCTAAAGGGCAATGAAGATGCTAATAAAGACTCAAGAGCTAACTATACTTCACTTGAACAAATGCCTGTAAAGGAACTCAATAGCTGATTAAGGTTCAAAAGTTTGATTCTAAGAGCAACTCCAATGGGGTGCTTATCAATTTATGTATTTATTATTTCAAAATTAAAATACAAATAATATAAAATATAATATTTTATTTTATTATGTATTTATTATTACTTAAAAATTAAAAAACAAATAAGTTAATATTTTAACATGAAAGAAAAATAAATGTGAATAATTAAAGATGTGGAACAATTTATGAGACTCTTTTAGTAAACTTTTAATAAGAATTGCATGGGTGGAGTATAAAGTTGCTTAAAGTACAATAAAGTAAAAAGTAATAAAGTAACATGAAAGGACCCACAAAAGATGAGTTAAGCAACTCCAATAAATTACAATTCCAATGAGTTGCAACATTATTGGAGATCATCTAAACCGCACTTGATTAATGCGAAAGAAGAGGGATGCATTAATTTACTATTCCAATCCATTTTCATTTTGATAGGTTGAACATGGGATCTCTATCAATTCGTTATGAAGTAATTAAAAGATCAGGAAGTATGAATAAAGAAAATGGAGTAATGGAGTGTGAATATATAGCTCCCCCATTATCGAACCTATCACTTTTGCATCCACCAAACCCCACTTCAAAAATTCCCACACTTCGTTATTCGCTTCCTTCCCTGCTTTTGTTTGAGTACTGTTGACTGTGGATTGTGCATGCACGTTCGAATCACCCTTTCTTCTGTTTCCAGGGCTGACTGAGAGTCATGGATTCCACTAGCAACACTGTGCATGCAGTTAACTTCGCCACCCCGAGAGGGTTTCTGACCAAACTCAAATCAGGACTCAAAGAAATGTTCTTCTTTGACGACCCCTTTAGGCACTTGAAGAATGAAGAAAAGCCATTAAGCAAGGTCCTCAAAGGAGTTCAATATTTCATCCCAATCTTCGAGTGGCTCCCCACTTACACTTGGCGTTTGTTTTTCTCCGACTTCCTCGCCGGCCTCACCATCACTAGCATTGCTGTCCCTCAAGGCATTAGCTATGCCAAACTCGCCTACCTTCCTCCCATCGTTGGCCTCTGTAAGAACTTATAATTGGTGCCATTTTTCTTTTTTTCAGCTTCTTTCTATATATGTTGTCCCATTAATGTAATATATGTGTGTGGATTCCCAGCATTTACAAAGTGCACGCATTCGTGCGGTCAGGATTTCATACACCTATATTTACGTTAATATATGTATCTTACACAAAATTTAATCAATGATCAATATCATCCCGCATTCATAAAGTGACTGTATGGGATCCTTTTTCGTGTGTGTTGTAGGTTATTTCTTTATAAATACATTGAGCTTAAAGGAATTTTTCTTTTTATAAACAAAGCATATATTGACAAGAGTAGAATGGATATTGTAATTGTAACTCATATACAAAAACAAAACCTAAGCTCCTGCTCTAATAAATACAAAAAACTAATAGATACAAACACCATTGAGTGAAATTACCCGACTCTATTTTTCAATACCAAAATCCACTCAGCTCCTGCTCGAATAAAGAGTACGATCTAGGTCTTTATGTCATAGCTTATTAGTAATTTGCTTTCACAGGAAGAATGTGTTTTGAATACATTATTTATTTAAACCTCAGATAGCAGCTTTGTCCCACCAATTTTGTATGCTATTTTTGGAAGCTCAAGGCACATGGCAGTTGGGACCGTAGCATCATCATCATTGCTTATATATCAAACTATCTCAACCGTGGCAAAGCCAGAAGACGACCCAAAGTTGTACCTTCATTTGGTTTTTACTGCTACCTTTGTCGCCGGTGCCTTTCAGGCTTGTTTGGGTATTCTCAGGTGAGACAACAGAAGATACATTAATTATTAAGTCCCAATTCAATATTTTTGTTTGATAGGCCAATGTCAGTATGTTAAATGTTCTGTACATTTTCTCCTTTGTCAGGGTTTGAATCCTGGACCCCCTCCAATTCATTTTCCTTAAACATCCTTGTTCCGACCTAAAATGAGTGAACACCTTGCAGGTTGGGGATGATAGTGGATTTCTTGTCCCCTTCTACCATCACTGGCTTCGTTGGAGGGACGGCAATAAGGCTCTGCCTCCATCAACTGCAGGGCATTTTCGGCATGAAACATATCGTCAGTAAAAAAAAGGACCTCGTAACAGTGGTGAAGAACATATGGACCTATAGACATGAGGTTGTATGGAACAAATTATTATTATTATTATTATTTGTTCAATTGCTTAAATATGGCTGATCCAAATAGATCAATTAACAGGTCGTCATGCAAAATAAAATTACATATAAGAATATTAGTTCCCTTAAATGATAATATTGAAAATTAGTTGTCTTAAATTTTGGAAATAACGGGAGTGAATTTCTGACTTTCTTTATTTACAGATAAGTTGGGAGACCACAATTCTAGGTGTGATCTTCATTGTTTTCCTCCAGTTTTCTAGATGCCTGGTGAGTGCTCTTTTGCACTTTTTAATTAATTCTCACCATTTCAGATAGAAGTTAATTCATGGTTTGTGACAATATTTTACCAAAAAAAAATTTGATTCAATTTTGTTTTGCATTTTAAATACCGATAATATAATTATGGTATTTTGGCACCGCACTTCTACTGATGATCACCTTATAAGTGAAAAAATGTAGCTAGAGTTCATATATATTTCACCTGCAGGTTGTCCAATTTTTTTCAAATGAGTTTGTTAATTAATTCAATATATAATCATTCAGAGGAATTGGAAATCAAATCTCCTTTGGGCATCAGCTATAGGTCCAATGGCAACTGTAATAGTTGGTGTTTTTACTTACCTCGTCAAGGGCCAACGGCATGGAATTGAAATTGTGGGTTATAAATTATTTTTTTTCTTTAAAAAAAAAAAATACTGTGTTTCTTATGTATACATCCATTATGTTTTCTTCTTATGTATAAAGTTTATTATAGGTGGGTCACCTAGATAAAGGAATGAATCCTTTGTCCATCCACAATTTTAACTTTCAAAGTAAATATTTACCATCAATACTGAAAGCTGGTTTTATCACAGGCATTTGGTCATTGGCGGTAAGAAATTCTAATCTTGTTTATTTTAATCAATATTATTTTTATTAGTAATTGTAATGTGTAATCTCCTGTCCAAAAAAAAAAATAGTAATGTGTAATCAGGTTATATCTTTTAATTATTTTTTTGTTTAATTATAATAGGAAGGAATAGCAATAGGAAGAAGCTTTTCGGTGGTTGAAAATACACCTCATGATGAGAACAAAGAGATGATAGCTTTTGGTCTTATGAACTTATGTGGTTCTTTTACTTCATGTTACTTGACTACGGGTAAGTTTATTTACGCGTATACTAACTATTCTAATAAAATTATTTCTTATATATATTTCGTACTAAAATAAACTTTTGACTGAATTTTTCACTTAAGGGAAGTTGTTTTGCTATGCTAATTATATTTGGTCTCTAAATTTGTTTTGTAGGACCATTTTCCAAAACGAGTGTGAATTACAATTCAGGGTCTAGGACAGCTATGTCAAACATAGTTCAAGCATTCCTAATGGCACTTACACTACAGTTTTTGACACCATTTTTCGGTTACACCCCTCTCTTTGCTCTAGCAGCTATTACAATCTCTACCATGCTAGGCTTGATTAATTATACCGAAGCTATTCATCTTTATAAAGTTGACAAGTTCGATTTTATTATTTGCATGGCGGCCTTTCTTGGAGTGACCTTTGTAGCCTTGGATGTTGGCCTCATTCTATCAGTAAGTTACAAGTTTTTCCAATTTCTCAATTTATTTCCTATTAATGAAGATTTTTTAATAAGCTAAATTTCATTGAGAAAAAGACTAAAACTGAAGCATAAAGAATGCTACATAGCCACAGAATACAAAGGTCAAAAGAGCTGCACTAAGTGCAGAAGAAATTTAAATAGGCCCACAAACCTAGTAAAATTGAGCCAAAAAAGAAACTTATAAAAGGACCCCTGCTACTCAGTACTTGAATTGACAAAATAGAACACAGCAAAATATCAAATACAGGGTATAGATGAACTTTTGATCCTTATACTTTTAAGTGATTTATTTTCTGGTCCCTATAATTTTTTATTTTAGTCCCTATAGTTTTACTATTTATGAAAAATAAGGATATCCACACTTTAATAAGTAGAAACTCTAGAGATTAAAATCCAAACAAGTAAAAAAATATAGATATCAATACCATAACAAAGGTGTGGGGTGTGTGACAAAGGTATTGGGAGGTATAAAGTGCAGGTTCAACCGTTCAAATCTTACCCTTTGTTAACACAACAAAATAACAACTAACATTTGCTTATAATAAAAAAACACACAATAGGGACCCAATCAGGTGAAAGTATAGAGACTAAAAGTTTGGACCTGCTTATCTTTTGCAAAACAAAATCTGATATAGTTATCTTATGTGAAATCAAGGTTGGTCTTGGTGTGCTTAGAGCACTCTCATATGTGGCTAAGCCTGCAACATATAGGCCTGGTAAGTTACCTGACATAGGTTTATATCGAGATGTTGAGCAATATACTGCTTCAACATTCCCTGGAGTTCTGATTGTACAACTTGGCTCTCCCATTTTCTTTGCAAATTCTACCTACATCAGAGAAAGGTATTTTGGATTCGCTTATAGGTCATATTATATTATATACATACCAATTGAACAAACTTAATTTCTAAAAATTCTTATCAGAATTATGAGGTATGCTCGAAGTGAACAAGACTCCAATGGAGATATTGTTAGGCATATCATACTCGATTTGTCAGGTAATATAATGAATTCCTCATATACATTCGTAACTCTCTATTAGATTTTTAACTTTTTTTTACCAGTACTAGATTTTTAAGTTTGTATGAGTAATTTTATGGCTATTATATATTCTTATGATGTAAGATTTTACATTAGTGCATAGGCAAATGTTTTTTTAACACAAAAATAGGGACACCATATGATGTCCCTTTGGTTTTTTTGTGTATTCTTGGAATACATGTATACAAGAAGATAAAAAGTAAGTAAGAGCTAGAGATAAATATGTACGATATCACATACGGTATCCAAATTTTGTGTTCAGGTAACATAGCTCTAATGCATATGCCTATACAGGAGTGACATCCATTGACACGGCTGCTATTCAAGGACTATTGGAGACAAATAAAATATTCGAAAAGAATGGAATGCAGGTACAGCATACAGATTTCAATTTGGGTTTGCTCACCCCTTTAGATCAATTATGGGAATAATTAAGTTGGATAGCAGAAAGAAGTTTAAATAATAATGTATGTTTGTTTTTCCATATTATATAGATGTCATTAGTAAACCCAGGTCTGGAGGTTTTGGAGAAACTGATAGAATCCAAGTTTGTTGACAAGATTGGGAAGGAGTCATTTTTTCTAACACTGGACGATGCAGTAAAGGCAAGTCAATACTCACTTCGGGAATCCAATACAAATGATACTGGAGAGGCATTTCAAGAAACTAATCATGTTTGAAGTAGACCAAACAAACTAGTTTGCATAGGAAGAAATTTTAGCGTTCTTAAAGAAATCTTTATCTTATATTATTGAATTAAATGTGTGTAAATATAAACAAACTAGTTTGCACCTTTTTGCCTCTGCTGTGAAGTTTCGAGTAACGGGCCTACAAGTAGTGGAAGGCTTGTTGGTTCCTCGACTTTTGTGCCCCTGATCTGTGTGGTGCAAAGTTCCTTTTGGTGGTGTTGGAGTTTTTCCTTCTTTTTTTGGTAGCTGCAGGGTTCTTCTTTTCGGTTTTGGCATTTTGGATACATGTTTCTCTTAGGAAAACTCAAGTTCCACGTTGATTAGAGATAGTATCTAATAAGAACTCATAAGTAGGGGCAATCCTCATCTTATAAGGTAGCTTTTGGGATTGTGTTAGGCCCAAAATCTAATATCTATCAGGCTCATCTACTTTCTGTTGTGCTGTGTTTTAAGAGTGGGAGGTGCTATTCTTGTTTGAAGATGCTGCTGTTTTTGCTTCTTTGATCCAAATTGTGTTTATGTCCCTCCTTTTTATCCTCGTCCGCTCGAAAGAAAATCATGGTTTGGATCGCTTGTGACTGTTTTGCATTTATTATGTGGTTTTTGGTATCTTCGCTTGTGGTGCTGCAAGTTCATTTCATTCTGCTTTGATTTTGTTGTTGTAATTTGAGCCTGGGGTTTGTACAGGGATGTTATTTGGTTTTCGGTGGGTCTTGGTTTTGGTGGCTTCATTTGGTTTTTTGGGGTTTGGTATGTCATCATCTTGGTTTTAATGTTTTATAGTACATTAGTATCCTGTAAAGCTAATATTGTTCTTAATTCTAGGGCAGTATTTATTTATACTTGACTGGTGGTTGATGCTCTGGTATATATGGATAGGGGTATCCCTAGTACTCCTTTTCTGATATTATAGTGCTTATCAAAAAAAAAAAAATTTTAACTACATGAATTATTCTTTGTTAACTATAAATTATTCTTTGATGAGGAAACATGGTTGTAAGATATGTGCGTTTTCGCGAACAAGGGGTGCTAGTGGTAGAGACAAAAATAGTGAGGTAGAGAGGGAGGTTGTGCTTGCAGGTGGAGTGGTGGGCGAAGAGAATGGTAGAGCGACGGGCCATCTGGATTGCGTGACGCAAAGAATAGAGGACATGCTCACACCATCACGGGGACCTAGGGTTCACAACTGAAAATGTGAGAATGGACTTCTTTTCTTTTCTTTTCTTTTTCTTTCCAGATTTCACCCTAATTAACCCTTCGGGCCGAGTGGGTCCACCAAAATATCCTTAGGCCTCAGGCCCTTCAGGTTCACTATAAGACTAATATCTGATTCGGCTAATTGAGCAGGATTTTACGCAACGGTTCTTAGCCTTCGAATGAGGGTGACTCTATAAGGATTTGAACTCGGGTTCCCGGAGTCCTCCTCCTTATAGAGGCAAGTTGCTTCCACTCGACCAATACCTCATTGACGAGAATAGACTTCTTTTCTAATTCCTTCAACAATCAATAAAAAAAAGTTAGTTTTTTTTTTTATAAAAAATACAAACATAAAATGAGCAAAAAAGATATCAATGTTATTAATAATATACTAATATATATATATATATATATATATAGGCTATTTGTGTAATCTCCTCAAGGCGAGGACCCCGCAAGCGGGGGTTATGGTCCCCGTAGTCGACTTGACTGTGGGGGGGATTTCCTCGCCCGTTCTTGAGGGACCCCGAATGGGGCAATCCTCACTGGATTCCCCACGTATGGGTGGAAATTGCCACCTCTAATAACAAATACCCTCTAAAATCTGATTTTGTAGAGAAGAGGAAGGTTTATCTACAAAATAAATAGACTTTTATGATATAAACAAACACAATTTAACTTCTACTTCACTTAAAAATTTAAGAGATTATTTTACATGTAAATCAATTTTTTTATAGTCTATAACAAACGGATAATTACTTCTAACTATTTTTTCATTTTGCCGAGATTTTTTTTTTATACTTATAAACCATTAATAGTAAATAGTGCCATGACTTTATTAAACGAAAACCTATTTAATTATTTGTTAAAAAATAACGATACCAAGCACCCAAAAAAAAAGGTAATAACGATACTAGACCCCTTAAATTTTTTCACGCGTGCTATTTGAACACAGCGCCAGCGACATCATACGCGACATCAGCGCTACTGTAGCGTTATTGTAGCGCTACTGTAGTTACTTTTTTTTTTAATTTTGACTTTTTTAAAAAAATAAAAATTTTATTTCTCAAAAAAACTCATTCACCAGATAATGAACTGAATTCACCAGATATTTTCACATACTTAACCAAAAAATTTATCTCAAAAAAACCCATTCACCAGATAAAGAACTGAATTCACCAGATATTTGTACCTGATTCACCAGATAAATTGCACATACTTAACCAAAAATTTTAAAAATTCATTTCTCAAAAAAACTCATTCACCAGATATTTGCACATACTTAACCAAAAAATTTATTTCTCAAAAAACCCATTAACTAGATAATGAACTGAATTCACCAAATATTTGTACCTGATTCACCAGATATTTAAACATACTTAACCAAAAAATCTATTTACAAAAAAATGCTACAGTGCCGCACAGTGCGGCACATACGATGTCGCGTATTGATGTCATTTTTCTGCGTCAAAATATCATTTTTCAAATTTTTATGGGCATCAGAATTTCTCTTTTACCAAACCTATTATTAGTTCATGATAACGGTGATATATTGACAATGACCAATGACAATGACCATGGTAGCGATGGTGGTGATTGGTTGTGGCAATGGACATCAGCGGTGGCCGATAACAGCAAGGGGAAGCGACAAGCCGACAATGTACGACAGCAATGGCCATGGCGGAAGTAGAGTGATGAGTCTGATTAAAGTGAAAAGAAATAGAGGGGCAAGACAAAAGAGAAAAAATATATAAAGAATATAATAAAAATAAAGGACCCCCATCTAAAATTACAGTATCTCATATAATCATATAGATGCTGAATGTTGTTGTTCAAGTAGAGCATTAGGGGTCAGCGTGAGGTGGGTTGAGACGGATTATACTTGTCCCTTATCCGATACTATATATTGATAGAGCCAATTCTTTGAACACAAATCCGTTCCTAGAATCGAAGAACCCGATCATATGCGGGTTGGTTTAAGATTGGGTCTAAATGGGATGAGACGGGATCGAGTTGACCCAAAATTAAATATATTATTTATAAACTAAATTTCTGTGAGTGGAAAAAATGTTATTTTTTTATAAGCCAAAATATCATCAAAAGATGCTACATAAAAGCCATCAATTGATCTCATGTCACCAAATAAATCCAAAAATGGATATGAAATATCAGCAAATATAGATCCTTTTGCTTGATGTTGTGTTACCAAAGGGACATTGTTAAAAATAGCATGCTTTCATCAAACATGATTCTTTCAATGTTGTATACAAAAGCCACAAAATGCTTCCTGAAAGCCACATATTAGGTCGGTGTGAGACGTGAGATGTGAGAGTAAAAGTTTAATAATTTACTTCAGACTTCTTTCCTAGTCACTGCGTGAAACGCAAGCTAGGGCAAGATAAAAGTAAAAGTAAGTTTTTATTATATGGGACGAGCAGAGTAACCCGAAGGTCAACGATCGGACCTGTCCCTGACCCGACACCGGGACACTAAATGGGACGTGGGTTCATCCATTCCCTTCTGGGGATTAGGGTCAGATCCGATCCAAACACTACGGGTTGGGACGATTTCTAGGGCCGGCCGGGTTTTACACACCCCTATAGAGCATGTCTGAGAAAGATGGATTTTTCATCTTTCAGCTGTTTTTTGTCCAAAAAACTGTTTTGTACATAATCTTGTATGTTTAGTATCTAGCTTAATATTTTTTTTTAAAAAAAAAAATTGAGAAAAAATGTTTTTTTTTCTCCATCAAAAAACAATGACTGGTTTTTGAGAAAAAAAATGTTTTTTCTCTCACTCTCACTTGCAATGCCCTTTCTCTCACTCTCCTCTTTGGCTTAACATTAACAGAAACAAATAACTTCATCTTCTTTTTTTTTGGTAATTTACTATGTAAAACTAATTTTTTCACTATTCAAACAAAATAGATTATCTTAAAATTGATTTTCAACAAACATACCCAAACAAAAATAAATTCTAATTATAATCGATTATATATATATATATATATAATTGATTATCAGCATAATTTATTTTTTCCAACTTAACACAATCATAATAGCCTTGTTTTAAATTGTCAAATGTCAATCAACATTTACATGTTTATCAACGTAGTTTTTAAAAGAACCAAAAACATTGTACTTTAGATATTAGGAAAATGCGGAACAAACACAAAGCATTGCTCTATTTTTTTGTCCTTCATTGTCCTTTTTTGTTTTATTTTTATTTTTAAAATATGAATATACAAATAAGATTGAAAAAAGAGTAAATGGCATGGATAAATTTATATGATATTCAAATCTTGTTGTTTAAATACATGACCTTTTCTTCTGGAAAAACATTATCTACTCAAATGTGAACACTAGTGTGTGTGTGTATATATATATATATATATATATATATATATATATATATATATATATATATATATATATATATTCTTTTGAGATTTGATTTTAGAGTGAATACCCAAATTGGTTCCTCAAAAATTTTGACTCACTTTTAGTCCCTGAAAAAATAAATTAACCATTTAGTCCCTCAAATTTACTTGTCTGCGTGTCCTATTACCCATCATACTTGTCCCATTGTGGTCCTGCACGACCTATGATATATATAGTCGGTAGAAAACGAATAAAAAGTAAAAAACATGCACAATCTTAAAATTCAAATATATGAAAATTATGCTTTTTTTTTTTCACTTTTCTGCAATTTCACAGTTGAAATTAGTCATAGTCCACACATGCAAGACCACTAACGGGGCAAGTAGGTTAGTTAATGGGACACGTAGGCAAGTAAATGGACGTCAGAACTAATCCATGAACAAATGTGTCCCGCTTTGAAAATTTAAGGGACTAAATGATTTTTTTTTTTTTTCAGGGACTAAAAGTGGGTCCCCGAATTTTTTCAGGGACCAATTTGGGAATTCACTCTTGATTTTATTACACTCGACATTTTCTATCTTTTATTAAAATATGTTAATAATAATAATTTTTTAATTACATTTCTTTGGAGAAAAATATTATCTCATTTTAAAGTAATAATATGTTTACTGTTACAAGTAATTGCCTTTAGTTAACCAATCCGATTTTCATACTGGCACTAACTTAGCACTCCAATAAGCTCTGGAGAAAATATATATGTGAACAGCATTAATTAAGATCCAATAATTTAAATAACGGTTGGGCACCACGATAGGTGAATTGCAAATAGCTAAAGTTTAATTAATTAGAAAATATAATATTGAAAAGCTAGATTTCTTTGTTTTCGTGCCTTTCACCAAGTATCTTCACAGATATAGCCGGGAGATTAACACTCAGGTTGAGGTGGTTGTTAGGTAAAGTACCGACTTTAGGATCCCTAATCTTGCAAGTAAAACTCGTTTTGGGTGCACTCCACTTCTATTGCGACGAACTACTGTGGTGTTGAAAAGATATACTAATCATAACAACATTTGAAATTAATTAGTCTTACAATACTATCTGTAAAGATACCTTATAAAAAAAAAGTTGCCAAGATTAAAAAATTAAAATGGAAGAATTTGATATGCTTCATCCTGAAAGGCAGAGGCAACCCTGCTAGATCATAATGGAAGCCATAAAAAGATTGTGAAATAAAAGCTTAAATAAACTAACAATAATACATATATTATTTATTAAATACCCCTTGCTAGGATTGTCGATCAATAGCTAGACAATAGACTACAAGGTAAAAACAAATGTATTTCCCGAAAAAGAACTTTGACGTGACCAAATGAATTCTAATAACTCAACTAGGATAAAAAACACGTTAACTTGTTACATTGATTTTTTTTTTATCAAATACAAATATAATTTGTTAGAAGCAAATTACATTGAAAAGTGAAGGGTTGTATTGACAATTATCTGTGTGCGCTCTCTCTCTCTCTCTCTTTGGTTTTTTTTTTTTTTAATAATAATTCTGATTACATTTTGAAAGCAAGCATAGTGTCGAATCTATCCCCATATAGTAGAATTGTTAATACTCTATACTTTAACTTGCAATTTTATCCTGCTTCACTCGAAAATTAAAAATAAAAGAGAGGGGGTTGATTGTACTTTCATTTCCAAGTTTATTATATTATTGGCTGATCTGTATAAATGTTATTATAAACCACAAATAAAGCTCTTTTAAAATAAGTTTAAATGAAAAGTTAAAAAAGTAAGGATATATTAATTTTGGATTAATTAAAGTGAATTTAGATTTCAATATATTTTAACTAATTAATAGTATTATCTGTTTATTTTGCTCTAAAATTCATTTAAAAATGATTTTTTTCCATAAATCATACTGTTGAAATTTATTTTATATACCTTGAAAAGTTAATTTGGGGTAACATACCTCACTTGCATTTGAACCATTTCATCTAGAAAAGGGAAGATAGCACTTGTGCTTTTGACTTTTTTGATCTAACAATTAAAATAACTGTTAAATTACGATCCGGCTTTATATGATCGATGAAGGATAAAAAAATATATTTTGATGTGGTGGCCACCGCAAGTCACAAAGAAACACATTGCTATTATATTTGTACTTTTTTTGGATATCAACATCAGGTCAAGAAAATAAATTCAATATTTCAAGCTGCGCCTAGAAGCGTCGTTCACTGTGAAAGTTAACTCTACTTTGATGAATTTGAATGGCTAGGCAATTTTCTAGTTGTTTAAGGCTCAAAGATTCCTGAAAGGCAGTGAGAATATTTATGCTAATCAAGACACAAGAGTCAGGTGACGTTTAATTCAAAGAATATTTTATTATATCAAGCAAATTAAATTTTTTAGAATTTTATTATAAAAAAGAATAGAATTTTCAAATCTCACTCGTAAAATTTATTCTTCAACATTATTTATATCTGAGAATGAAATTTTTTTTTCTTGTATTAAACATAAAAAATTTTATTCTTATTTTATTTTTTCATAAATTTCAAAATTTACTCCATACGAAACGCCACCTTAATATTATACTTCACTTGAATAATAAATGCCTGTAAAGGAGCTTAATAGTCAATTAAGGTTAAAAAAAAATTCGATACCGAACCAGAGTTAACTGATGCTACAGAAGAATAATCCATTAATTTAATATTCCATTATTAAAAAAAAAGGTGGGAGTTTTTTTTTTTTTTTTTTACTAAAAAGGTATTCATTCATTCAAATTGGTAAAATACATCGAAAACAACACAAATCCAACATCGCTAAAAACCAAAAAGGATGAATCTGCGAACAAACTCACAGCACCCAGGTTAATAGCATAACACGGCAAAATCAAAATGCCTACAAAAGTAGCAAAATCAAAGTCACTGGAATACCCATATCTTCGGATATGTAACATTGATGCCCAATTCTTGATCAAATCTGTGATGGATCGAAGCAGATCTGTCAATCTGAACCAAACGAACACCGCACCAAGACGGAAAACCAAACAACACCTCACCAAGACGAAGAACAACAATACCGCCGCACACAGACAACGAAAAACACAAAAAAAAATATCTATGTGGAAAAACCACTTATTTAGATAAAGGGGGAGAAAAAACGAAGTAAGGGGGTAATTCCAGGCCAAAAAAGTTGCCCAAAACCACCCCCCCTCTAGTGGTGGCATGCGGCTGTGTGTGTAGAGAACGCAATTTTTTTTTATGAGCTTGTAAGATCACATCTGCACTCTTGCAATCACGCTAATAAGAGTATCCACTATCCTGCACCCCATTTTTTGGTCTTTAAGTGGATCCTCACATTTACACATTATTCATTTTTACTTTTTAAAATCTAAGCATCTCATTTCTCCAACCCAGTTTTTTCAAAAACTTGGGTCTGTTTGCTTTGTTTCAAATTTCCTGTTTTCATTTCCTGTTTTCAGAAAAAATTACAAAACTGTCACTTTGTTTTCATTCTGTTTCATGTTTTCAGAAATTTGTACAGGAAACACTGAAAACAACTTTTTTCTGTTTTCATTGTTTCCTATATTTTAAAAAAATTGTATAAAAAAATTGACAATAACAAAAAAAAAATTCATTGCTTTCTATATTAATATTTAAAAATATAAAATAAGATAACAATTTTATAGTTATATTTTAAAATAAAAAAAATTTAAAAACAAAACAAATAGATCCTAAATTTACCATCGTCAAAGACTCAAAAGTACTCCTTGTTATCCTATGAAGGAGTAGAGCACATCATTGGAGATCATTCTTGCTAAGCTTAGTACGAATCTTATTCCATTTTAATATTGTACAAATAAAAAAAAAAAACTTAAAAAAGATAGTCACCCACTATTTTAAAGATAAAATTTGCTACATGTACTATTACATTTTTTTAATGAAAAAATTAAAGCTGAATAGTTCGAAAGGTTTTCGTGAAACGACCGTACGAAAACATCATAAATTCATAATAGTCCGGGTTCCTTGCGTTTTTGGTTCAAGAATTTCTCTTTCTGACCCCACTCATAATCCAAACTTCTTTTTAATCGGTCATTAGAGTTCCGTACCTCATACTTTCGTACGAGAAACATTTTTTTTTACATCAGAATGAGGACACTATAGGGTGTCCCCTTTATTTATTTATTTTTTTATGTATTTTTGATATCCATTATATGAAGATGATAAAAAATAAATGAGAGATAAAAATAAACACATATGATATTACATATGATGTCTAAATTTGATGTTCAAATGACACAACTCCTTTCATCCTAAGTAACACCTCTTTTTTTTTATTATTAGTTCACATTTATTTAGGAGTTATAAGGTTGGCTTTGTGGTTAGGGTGTGGAAGTTAAGGAGTAGAGTGATAAGGAGAATGAGAGTTCAAACCCACTAACAAAATACTAACATCAACCCTAATATTTTCCTATAAAAAAATAGTTCACATCTATTCACAATTATTCCCTCATGTGTGTATCTTTCGTCACAATTAGGGGTGTTCACGGGTCGGTTTGGTTCCAATTTGTAATTTTTTTGTCATAAAATCCGAACAAAACCAAACCAATCAAGCCCGGGTTGGTTCGATTCGATTCGGATCCAAAAAGTATTAAATATTAAAATATTAAAAAAATATTAAACTATTAAATTATAATAAATAATAAATATATATATATATATATATATGTATAAACACTTAAATATAGTAATTGATTCAATTTGGTTCGGATCCAGAATCCTCGAATCCGAGAACCAAATCAATTACCATTGGATTTGGTTTGGTTTGGGATTCGGACCCTAACACGAAAAAAAAAAATCCAAACCAATTTAATTAGTTTGGTTCAGATTATCAGGTTCATCTACCGAACCAATGAGCACCTCCAGTCATAAGTAAATTTTATTTTTTACCCACATCCTCATGTTTTCCCATGAAACATTAAGGCCTATATTATATAAATGGCTGCTTTACTAGCCACTAAACCCCACTTTAAAGATTCACTTCCTTACTTATTTGCTTCCCTGCTTTTGTTTGTGTAGTGTGCATGCACGTTCAACCTTTCTTCTGTTTTCAGGGCTGCGACTGACCATGGATTCCACTGATAACACTAAGGATTACCATGCAGTGAACTTTGCTACCCCGAGAGAGTTTGTCACAAAACTCAAATCAGCAGCCAAAGAAACTTTCTTCCCTGGCGATCCCTTTAGGGATATCAAGAATGAAGAGAAGCCATTGCGCAGGGCCTTCAAAGGGGTTCAGTATTTCCTCCCAATCTTCGAGTGGCTCCCCACTTACACTTGGCGCTTGTTTTGCTCTGACTTCCTCGCTGGCCTCACCATCACCAGCCTTGCTGTTCCTCAAAGCATTAGCTATGCCAAACTCGCTGATATTCCTCCCATAATTGGCCTATGTAAGAACTTGATCCAATTAATTGTCATTTGTTTCTTTTTTCTTTTTTTCTACTGTAATTCATGAAATATATATGATTTTAAATTGTTGTCGCGGTTGCGTATCGCAATTGTCGACAATTGTGGAAAAAAAAATGTTGTTGATGTAACCACAATTGCGGTTGCATTTCAGTTTCAGAAACTTCTAAAACCAAAATATTACGATCTTTATTGCGGTCGTGGACCTTTATTAAAAACCTATATATAATATATGTATATGTGAAAATCAAACATTTACTTTAATAACCACAACTCTTGATTTATGTCATAGATTATTATTAATTTGCTTTCAAATGAAGAATATGTTTTGACTATATTGTTTATTGTAACCTCAGACAGCACCTTTGTGCCACCTCTTGTATATGCCATTTTTGGCAGCTCAAGGCACGTGGCAGTTGGGACGTTTGCATCAGGATCATTGCTTATATATCAAACTATCTCAACCGTGGCAAAGCCAGAAGATGACCCATCCCTGTACCTTCATTTGGTTTTCACAACTACTTTGGTTGCCGGTGCTTTCCAGTTTTGTTTGGGCATTCTCAGGTAAGACAACAGAAAGAGCCCATAACTCGTTTACCTTAATCCATCCTCTGATCATGTTATCATTGCTGTGGAAGTTATTGGATCAAAGTAGTATGTATAGTTTTACACTGACGTCAATTAATATTTGATATATATGTTTTTATTTTAATAATTAAGAGAGATAAAAATGATATTGATTTGTCAAGATATTATCGAATGTATGTGTAAAGCCTACTATTAGTTGGAAATGATTTGTGAATTCATTGATTGATCTTCAGAATAGTACATGTGTTCTCATTTATACATGAGCTGGCCCAACTAATCAACTGAATCTAACAGCTTGCTAACTATACGTATTAAGTGTCTAACTAACTGTTTAGCTAACTGTATAGCTTTGTATAAAATATTTTATATCATAACATTAACACCTACGATGCATAGAAATTAAACTCAAATGTATAATATGAGTATGACTTACAAATTTAGCTTGCTATGCAACTCTTAATTTTTATTTTTATTTTGGCCCTTTGCAGGTTGGGGATATTAGTGGATTTCGTCTCCAATTCTACCATCACTGGGTTCATAGGAGGGGCAGCAGTAATGCTTTGCCTCCAACAACTAAAGGGTATATTTGGCATGAAACATTTTGTGAGTAAAACGGACCTCGTAACAGTGGTGAAGGGCATATGGACCTATAGACACGAGGTTTGTATGGAACAAGTTACTGCATCTTTTTGTTGATTTACTTGTGCTGATCCAAATAGGGGTATTCTTTTCCCTGGTTTGACACTGATCTGTTAATTTTATTGGGCTATATTATTTTAACAAAAAATAAACTCGACTCTATTAAGATTGGGGCCCTGTTATTTAAAAATAGCGTAGAAATTATAATACTAAATTCAATTACAAAATTTAAAAAGTAGAAAAACAACCCTAAAAGATGTTTTGTGATATATTTTGAAAGAAAATATTATGACGTTAAATAATTTTCTTTTTTAGGCAAATGTTGGATGTTAGCTGTTATGTTATTTTTTTTCTCCTTTGCCAGTATTTGAACCATGGACCTCCAACTTCTCCACTACTTAGACCCTTAGCTCAATAAATAAGTCAATAATTCTTATAATTTTTTATTAATTTTTAAAAAAGTTAACCTTAAAATATTATAAATCAACAGGCTAAATTGAACAAACTTTAAAGCTAATTCAAATCCAACTCAATTCTTTTGGTCCTACCCGATTCGAGGGATTAGTCTCTGCAGTTGAGCGCGGAAGATATCCTGGGGAATAAAAAAAATAATCAAACTCAATTAATATATTTTGAAGAATCCAACTTGACTATTTTGATCCGTCAAAAAAAAAAACTTAGACTATTTTGAAGAGCCAAGCCATAATAGTCCTATACATTGCATAAAGCAGTGTTATTAGGTGGTTGGTCATTGTAAAACTTACGAAATGACTATTATTTTTAGAATTTTGGTTTGAGTCTAACTCAACCCCAAAAACTAGTTTGTGAGATGATGATTGTTCACTGCTTATATAAGTTCTTATTAGACACTATTTTTAGTCAATGTATTACTTAGCTTTGATATCATATTAGATTTTGAGCCTAACTCAATCCTAATAACTAACTCGTAAGGTGAGGGTTGCCCCTTACTTATAAACACTCTTCCGGTCATATCATTATCCAACGAAGGACTCAAGATATCAGTGTTATGTATATCAGTATACGGGCTGGAATATTCATGTAGTCCATTTGGCTTTTAGTGCCCGTTTGCTGTAACCTTTCTTAAGAGATATATACAAGCATCAAGTTTCATAAGAAGTCATGTAAAATGATTAATGGATAGTTTAAATGTATTGTGGTTGTGGAAATAACGGGACTGAATTTGTGTCTTTCTTTATTTACAGATAAGATGGGAGACCACAGTTCTGGGTGTGATCTTCATTGTTTTCCTGCAGTTTACTAGATACCTGGTGAGTACCATTTTGCACTTTAATATATTCTCAACTTGCTTGACAACTTATCAGATAGAAGTTAATCCATGGTTTATCAATTATGTTTTCCATTATATATCACATCATTATAGTTATGGTATGATTTCACAAACCTATTCGTTCCCCTGGTTGTCCAAAACTATTCTAATGAGTTTCTCTTTTCAATATATTCAATCTTCCAGAGGAGAAGGAGCCCAAGGCTCTTTTGGGTATCAGCTATAGGTCCAATGACAACTGTAATTGTTGGTAGTGTTTTTACATACCTCGTCAAGGGCCAACAACATGGAATTCCGATTGTGGGTTATCAAATTTTTTTTTTTAAAAATAAATAAATTACTAAGTCAATTATGTATACTTCAATTTTATTTTCATCTTATGTATAACTATAAAGTTTGTTATAGGTGGGTCACCTAGATAGAGGAATAAATCCTTTGTCCATCCAGGATTTTATCTTTGAAAGTAAATATATACCAACAATACTGAAGGCTGGTATTATGACAGGCATTATGTCATTGGCGGTAAGAAATTCTAATCTCATTTATTTATATTATAATTAGTATTATATATTAATGATTAAATTGGTTATATCTTTTAATTAGTTTTTATTTGTTTATAATAGGATGGAATAGCAGTAGGAAGAAGCCTTTCTGTGGTTGAAAATACACCTTATGATGGAAACAAAGAGATGGTAGCTTTTGGTCTTATGAACTTGTGTGGTTCTATTACTTCATGTTACGTGGCTACTGGTAAGTTTTTATTTACACGTATAAAGTAGCCAATATTCCACTAATAACACAGTTTGTAATATTTGACACATTTGTTAGATAAATTCTTTTTAGTTTTTCAAAAATCCTAATTTGGAATCCTAAATTCTCGTATTTAATAAGCTTTCTTAAAGAACACATTTCGAAGACTAACATAGTGTTTGATTGAAAGGGGGATTTTTTCCCACTAATAATACAGTTTGTAATATTTTACACTAGGAGCCATTTGTTAGGTGAATTCTTTTTAGTTTTTCAAAAATCCTAATTTGGGAATCATAAATTCTCATATTTAATAGCTTTCTTAAAGAACACATTCCCAAGACTAACATAGACTAGTTTTGTTTTTTGTTTTTTTATGGGAAGACTAACATATAGTTTTGTTGAAGGGAAGAATTTTTTTTTAAATCTTTCATGTTTGATTCAATAATTTTTGAGTTATGATATTTGAACACAAATTTTAGACACCGTATATGACACTATATATGTTTATCTCTATCTCTCACTTACTTTTTATTTTCTTTGTATACACGCTTCTAAAAAATATACCCAAAAAACAAAGGGGACACCGAATTTTTTTAAATCTTTCATGTTTGTTTCAATAATTTTTGAGTTATGATATCTGAACACAAATTTTGGACACCATATGTGACACCGTATATGTTTATCTCTATCTCTCACTTACTTTTTATCTTCTTTGTATATACGCTTCTAAAAAATACACAAAAAAAACAAAGGGGACACCAAATGATGTCTGGTTTTGATGTACAAAAATCATTCCTCATAATTTTTTGGAGAGGAGAGGAGGGGAATTTGGATCCTCTCGTGCAGCTATCTGCCTCCTTCCAGCCTCTCTATCTCTCTCTTAATTTCATTCTTTCTCCTTATTGATTCTCCATCCTCTCTATTATCTTTATCATCCCCCTTTATTTTTTTCTGCTGGAGAGGCAGGAGGGCTGGAGAGAATCCAAATTGATAGGAGGGTAATGGAGAGGAGAAATATCACTCCTCACTCAATTTTGGCTTCCCTCCGATATTGGAGAGATTTGGAGGGGATGAGATTTAAAATATTTTAAATGTATTGACTAAAATATCTTTACTTATGTATTTTGAAATCCAAAATCATAACGATATAAAAGTAAATTAATTTTAAAATCCCCCTTCCCTTATAAACCATACATGACTAATATTATTTTTCCTCACCTCCAATAAAATCAGTAAATCACTCCCCGCCTCTTCTCTCAACCAAACATAATAACTAATTAAAATCCCTCACCTCCCTTCCCCTCCTTTAAACCAAACACACCCTAACATTCCTAAGAATGTTTTTGATTATATTCCCCTCAAAAACATTCCATGGGAGGTGGTGTAAATCTTAGTTTCCCATGAATATAGGAAAAAAATGCTTTTTTAAAAGACTATTATATCATAGTTTTTCATGGATAATATTAATATTATGTTAAAATATATTTTTGTTTGAACAATAATGGTATCACTATTTTTAAAATAATTTTAATTTTAATATTGTATAGTATTTTTTTAATTTCAATTAATCTATATTCAAGGGTGTTTTTGAAAATAATTCTAACATTCAAAGAAAGATGTCCTTAAACTAAACATGTACCCAAGTATTAAACATATCAAACACATTTTTAACATTACCATGAATCATGACATTTTTGGGAATCACATGAATCACGATCCAAAAAAAAAACTTTATACCAAACGCTCTCTAAAATAAATCATTCAGCTAAGTCATTCATCCAAGGGAAGGTGTGTATGTTATGCTAATATTTGGTCTCTAAATCTGTTTTGTAGGGCCATTTTCCAAAACTGCTGTGAATTACAATGCAGGGTGTAAGACAGCTATGACAAACATAGTTCAGGCACTCCTAATGGCACTTATTTTACAGTATTTGGCACCACTTTTTGGCTACACTCCTCTTGTTACTCTGTCAGCCATTATAGTCTCTGCCATGTTGGGGTTGATTAATTATACTGAAGCCATTCATCTTTATAAAGTTGACAAGTTTGATTTTATTATTTGTATGGCGGCCTTTCTTGGAGTGATCTTTGAAGCCATGGATTTTGGCCTTATCCTGTCAGTAAGTGCACAAGTTTTTCAGTTTCTGAATTTTTTCTCTCTATTAATGGAGTTGAATTTACTTTATTTTGGTGAAACAAAATCTGATTAAGTACTTATTCTATGAGAAATCAAGGTTGGTCTTGGCGTGCTTAGATCAATCTTATATGTGGCTAGGCCTGCGACATGTAGGCTTGGAAAATTACCTGATGTTGGTTTATATAGAGATGTTGAGCAGTATACTGCATCAACATTCCCGGGAGTTATGATTCTAAAACTTGGTTCTCCCGTTTGCTTTGCAAATTCTAACTACATCAGAGAAAGGTAAATTTTGGATTAATCTATGGGTCATATTTGATACATCCCTTCTATACAAACTTAATTTCTATAAAATTGTATCAGAATTATGAGGTATGTTCGAGATGAACAAGACTCTAATGGAGATATTGTTGAGCACATCATACTCGATTTGTCAGGTAAAAGATAATAAAATCTTTATATATATATATATATTCGGAATTCTCTCTAAGATTGTTGAGATTGTATGATTAATTTTATGGCTATTATATTCATACCAATGTTGTTAAAGCCGGACCGAAAAACAAATCGAAAAATGTTTCGGTTCAGATTTAACCTGATGGTCTAACCAAATAAAATTTATAACATAAAATTTTTCCATAAGTTATAACATAGAGTACTATAAAAATATTATAATAATTAAAAGTTAAATTAAGATAGCATTTTTTAAGTTAAAAGTTATAATAAGTTATAACTTTTAACTTTATACGTTTTAATTTCTAACTTTGCAAGGATTTAGGAGTATGTTTTCATTCTTTTTCAGTTTTTAAATTTTATTTTTTCTCTCTAGAAAATTGGTCAGATCCGGTTTAACTTGGCCCAACCTGGTTCAACCAAGTTTTTGACTGATTTTGACCGGTTTAAAGAGGTCTGATCGAAAAAAACGGTTTTGACTCCCTGATCAGGACCGGACAAGAGGCCGGTTCATGGTTCAACCGGTCCAACCGGCCGGTCAGGTCCGATTTTGATAACCTTGATTCATACGATGTGATGTTTTTACCTGATTGTATATGACAATATAGGAGTGACATCCATTGACACCACTGCTATTGAAGGATTGTTGGAAACAGATAAAATCTTTGAGAAGAATGGAATGCAGGTACATACCATAGATCACATAATTTGGCTATATCTCCCTTGTAGATTCATGATGTGATTAAATAATGTGTGTTTGTTTTTCCATGTTATATAGATGTCATTTGTAAACCCAAGGAGGGAGGTTTTGGAGAAAATGATATTATCCAAGTTTGTTGACATGATTGGGAAGGAGTCATTTTTTCTAACATTGGAAGATGCAGTAAAGGCAAGTCAATCACATGGTAAATCGAAGAGAAATGGTACTGAAGGGGCAGTTTGAGAAACTAATTCTATGCTACCAAAAGTTTAATGAACAAGCTATTTTTCTTAAGTGTTCCAGGAACAAGCTTCCTAGTGACATTAAATTATAAATAACAAGGTTGCTCCTGGAATACGAATCTCTGTTGCATCAGAGTCTTACTCTTTTAAATCTGAGCAAGGATTTTTTTCCCTTTTGTTTTTCTATCTTATTCATGATCAAGAGTGTGATTTGGATTAGTTTTTTTTTTTTCCTCCCGATAAATAGTTGATCCTGAAATCTTATGGATTTCATTTAATAATAAACTTAGACACCCGCAAAGGTCACGTTGAGCCTTGTTCATGTAAATGCATGAAGACAAAAGTGAGATGTGCTCATGTGATACAAATACATTAAGATTCGATTTGATTTGAGAACCTCACAATCAGCTACAAAATTTTTTTTATGGAAAATTCTAAATAGTACGAAAGTGAGTTTGTAAAACGACGTACGAACTGGTTAACTTACAGACATTTATATGTGTTTTGATAATCTATGGATTTAGACTTTATAACAATTTTCCTGAACCCAACTGCATTCAGTCTTTCGTTGAATTTCGTTCTTAACTTCTTCACACCAAATGGCAATCCTGATTTTTGGAATTACGTATATGCTTTACAACTAGTAGCGCGTTATCCGTGTGCCAAAATCAGGTAACAACATGGGCTAGGTGCCTCGAATGGCCCGTGTCCTTTTTTGCTAAAATGAAATCTTCTTTATAATGTAGAATATTATGTAGAATAACTGTACCTAATTAAAAGAAGTTATGATTTGCATATACCTTTCTCGTTTTTGTTTGTTTATTTGGATTATGCTTGACTAAATCTCTCAAAATAAAGAATGTCCCAATCATAGCCAATCATTTGGTTACCTTTTGATAAGCATTATTTCAGCAAACAAAAAGGTTGTCGGAGACTTGAGGATAAAAAAACTAGCGAAAAATGTGCTCTGCTAAACAGATTAATTTTTTTTTTTATAATAATTATAAGCATCATTTGTCCTTTCTAGATGTATCTTATAAGGTGACCTTTTCTATCAAGTATGCGAACTGAGCTGGCGTTTAAAAGGTTGCGTATTCTGTGTTGTGGGGTTACGCGTTTGTAACGAATCTACTTTATCATGGTTTAGTTCTAACTTTGAAGAATACAAAAGTTGTTTATATATTCTAACGAGCTGACAAGTCCATGTCTTAAGAAAAGAAATAGTTTTAGTCAGCCAATTTCATTCCATTCCATGAATCTCCCTGCTGCTTTCTTTATATAAATTCACAAGAGATAAAGAAAAGAACATTAAAATGGGGAGAAGGTATTTAGGAGTAGGTGGCTCTCTTGTTCCCCTGAATGATATAGCAGAATTTTGAGTTTGCTTGCCTATACTTTATGATTCTCCGCTCCATTAGAAAATATCATAGAGATTAATTTAATTGACTCATAAGTTTGTGATATGTTGTATTGTATGATCCTCAAATATAGATACATTGCATGTTAAGCAAATTCATCTCTTCTAAGCCTAAAAACAGGGTAATAGTTCTTTCACAATTCTATATGATTTATAAGAAAAATGAAGTGTTGTAGTTACTATCTTGGAATGTAAAATTCAGCATCAACAGGCAAAGAGGATATAGCAAATGTGGTGTTACCTCCTCTCATGTTCTTTCTCTTCATTTTCTTTGCAACCAAATGGTGGCTAGAGATTATGTATGCCTTGTCCTAGTCTCCTTCCTTGACCCAGCTCTAGTCAATGGTCATAATCATCCCCCTTGACCTTTCTAATAGGTCCGAGATTTCATATTCTCTCCTCTCCTCTCCCTTTTTTCTTATATAAGATCTATTATGAACTTCCCTTTGGAAAAAAAAAAAAATGCACAACATTGCTGTTTTTTCTTCTCCCATGGTTCTATAATGTTGAACGAGACATGTAATTCCAGTAGACATACTTTCCTCTCAGAACAGATCTGATTATGAAAAGAGGAAAATATCATCGAAAGGTCAAGGGTAAATTTAAAAGCTTGAATGCTATATAATAAACATAATTTGTTTGAGAATTCAACTTATATAAAATTTCTTGTCAACAAAAAAAAACTTATATAAAATTGGAAGGATCTAGTGAGTAGAGGAGGAAAACGAGGGGAGAGTTGTCGTGAGCACCATGCACAACCCACGGAGAGCGGAGAGCACGAAAGATTGAGAATTACGACAAAAAAAATTACATATATTTTGTCATAAAACATTTGTATAAAATAAAGAGTAATTGACACACATGATAAAAACCAAAATAATAAAACTATTTTTTTAAGCAAAAAAAATTCAAAGACATCACATTAAAGAGAGACATCCCAACTAGGTTGACACCCCTTCTCAGTCTATCATTTGTAGCACAGCATAAATTTATTCAAAATAAAAAAGAATACAAAGAGAAACATGGGGGACTATACCAATAACTATGGATAAATAAATAATAAGCTATCTAAATCTATAATATAGAAGATCATACATATTATGATAGAAATCTACGTATGCTAATAAAGTTAGGTATCAAATCTCAGCAAGTAAAACATTCAGAAGTTACCCCAAAAGAGGCTAACTTATTAGCATAAGAATTTCCATCCTTGTAAATGTAAGAAACATTAAAGTTCATATCTTTAGCAAGAACTAAGCAATTTCTCTACCTAGTCCTAGGCTTCCAAGGAACAATGCGATACCAAAATAATAAAACTATAGTAATCTTTATATGATTTAATTTTGATATATTATTAGTGTATATATTATTTATAATATTAACCAATCATATATTGTAGGTTTATTTTCCTTCTGTTATGTTAACCTAAGCCTTAAATAAACATGAGAATATAAAATCATTTCCTGATTAAGGCTTTGTTTGGTATACTAGGAGATAATAAAAGAAATGTTCTGTCTGAGAAAAATAGTTTATAAGTTAACTGAAAGCTGAAAACTAATTTTTAGCTCAAAGCCTTATAATTGAAAATCTAACTCATTGAATTTGAAATACTTGATAAAATTAATTGTTGATTTCTATTTTTATATTATTTGGCTAAAATAATTATTATTATTTTTTTGAACAAAAATCATTATTTTTAATGCTTTAATTTATCTCAAATTATTTGACAGCTTAAAAGTTAGAATATTATTCTTTTTTTTTTTATCTTTAAATATTTTTATTAAATGAAACGAGATAATATAAATGAACTATCTTTAAATGATTAATGTTGTAAAAAAATTTAATTTTGATATATTGATAGTGTAAATACATTGCCATTATAAAGTTTTTACACTTCCTGTTAATCACACATCATTCTTTGTGTGACTTTTAATTAGTTATTATAAGAGTCAAATATTTTTGATGATGTGATGGTTCATAATTGATTAACAATGTAACAAATATTTACACTAAGAGCATCTCCAATGACAAAATTTTAAGGAACCCATTTTAAGTTTTCAAATGGGTCTACGAGAGTTTATGACACCCACTTAATTTTCACTCCAACGAGAGTTTTCAATATTAAGTCCCTTAACTTCTCTTTCTCTTTAACATCCCATGCTCTCTCTGTCCCTCCTTTTTTACACTATCAAATACAAAAAATATTATTTAAATAATATGGAACTCTCTTTTAAGGTATGGATAATGAATTCATTTTAAATTTAAGCAACCCAAAACCACACTCAGCTTTTTGTAACAATATTTTGTTCTTAAGGAACCCCTTAGGTAGCGTTTGGTACAAATTTTATAAAAATATTCTCGGGAATATTGGCATCGAAATAAAAGTTTCTCATGTTTGGTACAGGTTTTAAAAAGTTATTCACAATCACAAAAGATTCTCGGAAATAAAATTAGTGAATGATAGTTAGAAACTTAGGAAAACTTTATTCCTAAGTGTGAAGGTGGGAAAGAAAGATTCCAGGGAATGTGATTCCCATGAATGTAGGTTGCCTTTGAATAAAACATTCCGGATATCAAACACCACCAAAGGAACTCCCACTAAAGATACTCTAACAACTCATACTAATTAAATTCAAAATTTATCCATACATATTTTTATAAATAGCAATCACTCTTAACCTTATATTTTCATCTATAGAATTGTCGTATAAAACTAACTCAGCATAGAAAATCACATTATTAATGATAACCAACGAGGCTTAACAAAGTTTTTTTTTTCTTTTTGAAGAGACTTAACATAGTTTTTAGATAATCGAGTGCTGTCAAATATTTGTATTTGATTCATATTGTGTCACATGTGTATGGAAAAAATTATAGTGAGAGAAAAAAAACTTAGTTCAAAATCATCTTTATATCTCTGAAGAAATTTATTTTTAGCTATTAGCATAATAATACCTTTCGAAAGGGAAAAAACACATTAGGGGGCAGTGCACAATAAAGCAAATGTTAGAGATGAAAAAAAAATTGACCGCAATGATTGGCATGATTATCGACTATTTAGTCTGTGAATGATTTCTATAATTTTTTAGAGTTTAATTTTTATACACTGACAATGTAAAATTATTTTACACATTCATCCAATCAAATTTCGACATGTCATCATTATGTGAATTTAGTTTAATTTATTAAAATATAAAAAAAAAAACACATTAGAATCTCCTTCTCCACCGCCCCATGTTCTCACATAATTACATGATTGATGATTGATCGAATGAAAAATCAATCTGAATTGCACGAAGATCCCCACACAATCCTTTTTGTTCAAAATGTCTTCATCCATTCCCAGACTTTTTCAAATATCATTTCTGATCTTTATAACTCACATCATAATGGCCATAAAAACTAACACTGAGCACACAACACCAAAGCTGTCTGGCGACGCTCTCAGAGGCCTATACTTGTACTATACTCTCCAATGGCGACTGGATGGACTCCGTAGACGTGTCCGGCATCGGCCGCATCTGGGGGACCCATAACGATAATGTTCTGAAGAATGATTTCCAGAATGAGGACAGAGATGGGGAATCTCGGTGGGGAAGAAAGATGGTTGAGACTCTGATTTTGTTTAAAAATTTTAATTGAATCAATTTAATGAAGAAAGAGGACAAATAATACGCTCCCTATTTGTCGCAGATTTATCATTTCATGGGGAGAGGTATTCAAGTCATGCCAATTCCAGAATACTTTGCAAATGAAACTTTGGGGGTAGGGGTACTGCTAACTCAATGGGTGAAAGAAAAAAGTGGGTATTATTTTGCAGATACTTGCAAACGAAACTGGGGGTTTTGAAAAAATTCAGAAATTATGATAAACGAAGAATGGGTGGAAGGTTTACGAAGAACGGGGAAGCCATCGGAAATTAGGATTAATTTTTTTTAAAATTTATTTTAATTAAATTATTTAATTGATAAGACAAATGAGGTGGCAAGATGTTATTGGATGTATGTGTAAAGTTGCTTTACACTGACAGTACTTAATCTCAATTTTTTATTCAACAGCTAACCACGTACTCTTCTACAATTTAAATTGGAGCAAGGCTAGTTTAGTCATTTCGGACCCAAAAAGTGCTCGGGTGGAAAGGATGTGAATTGTGGAGCGCGTTGACAAGCAAGCCATGCGGACGCGGTGCACCATAACGGTGGGAAGTGGGGCCCGCAGTTCTCAACGCCGACGATCCAGCCGAGTAAGACATGACGCGTGGGTCCCAATCGTCACACTTTCGCTGGTTGTCGCTTTCGTCCGGCAATGAACATGTTTCTTCATATGCCATGTTTGGTGGGTCCCAATCCCATAGGGGCACGACCACAACATCTGATACACATGCGCAACACTTTAGCGAAGGAACAAAAGCAACGCTCTTGTTACCTGCTTCGGTTTCGTTAAATTCTAGTCTCAGTCCACAGCTACGATTAAATTCTACCACAATTCTACAATAACTATCTTTTAAGACTTTCTATAAATAATATTAGTGTTAATGATATTTTTAATTTTACATTATTTTTATGCTTTATTATTTATTATTTTATTCAAATTTCGAATTTTAAATTAACATTTATGCTTTCAATACATTGAAAATAGTAATTAGTAAATTCATTCTTCATTCAACCAAAAAATTAAATTGAAATTCAAATTTCAAAATTCACACTTATACTTTCAATACATTGAAAATGGTAACACTAATACATTCATTCTGGATTTAACCAGAAAATAAGTAGTAGTTATTCATTTTCTTCACATCAGTCTTCTCTCTCTATCTCTATCCAAACCCAAACATTTCATTTTCTTCCGTCTTTCTTGTTTCACTTTCTCTGTCGTCTGAATCATCCAGACCACCACCACAACCATCCGACCACCACCACCTGTGAGGAGATAATCGCCGCTCAACCACCGCCGTCCATGGCAACTTCCTCTTTGCCTTTTTCTCTCGATGAGGTAACTCCGTCTTTTCCTTTGCCTCCCCCCCCCCCCCCCCCTCCCTCTCCCTCCCCCTCTCCCCCCTCCCCCTCCCCCTCCCCCTCCCCATTTGTTTTCCTTTCTCTCTCAGTCCAGACCATCATTGATGTGATGGGACCGTCGCTGCTACGAGGTCTCTACCCATTGTGACCACAACCATGAGAACAGAAGACGATCACATGGTGATGCAAGGAAATCATGATTCTCAGGTACAATATCTCTATGTGAATTTACTTATTTCCAAAATTTTTACAAAATAATTTATATTTTTCCAGTTTTTTCTCACTTGCTCAATGATGATGAAAGAACACAGAATAATGAAGAAAAGATTCTTCTGGAACGGTTTGGCCTATGTCTTTTTCCATTCGTTTTTTGGCTTTAGTTGTTATATGTTTTTATGATTATGCATCAAAATCAGTGTTTTTTTTTTTTCCCTCATGCATCAGGAAGTATGAAGAAATTACACAGAGGGATTGGGAGGTTCTTGACACGTGATGATTCACTTCATTTTCCATCTTATGACTACCATTTAATGTGGTTGGAGTATGATTCCTTGAATTACCAATATGTCCCACATTAGAATTACCAATATATCTTACATAGTTGAACTTTCAATGACATCAACATTTTGTCCAGTATAAGTAGCATTTGAAGATGTAATTGACAAAGGAGATAGTGGAACTCGCCTAGGATGAAGATTTGATGGTGTTTTCACAAAGGACAATGGTGACAGACAATCATTTTCAACTACAAAAATGAAATGAAATCAAGATGTCAAAGGTTTTAGATAAATAAAAATAAAGGTGTAAACCCATGAGGTTCTTAAGTGTTGTTTATTTTCTTGGAATCACAACAGGGTGTAATTAATTAGTTCAATGATAGTGAATTTTTTTTTTTTTGGCCATTTACGAAGCATGAATTGACAAGCATAAACCAGTTGGGTTATTTTTTTTCAAATAAAGTCTAAGGTATAATTAGTATGTTTTGAAAGAATATGATATAATGTATATTGTATAAATAAATAAATTATAATTATAATTAATATGTATCCAATAGTATGAGAAACCCACATTTTATTTATAGGGAATGCTCATGAGGGAGTTCTAAAGTTTTTAATTTTTTGTGAGTGTATCTTTCATTGGAATAATTAGTGCTTAGTCAATCAATAAAGATTTAATATTAAAATTTTAAAATTTGTAATTTTTTTATTATGACAATAAATATTACTTCCTAAATATGGGAAATAGATAGTGATGATATTATTTTACATTGAAATCTGGCACTCAACCACATTTAATCTTGGAATCTTGAAATCTTAAAGTTGTAAAATTAATTTCCAATACATATATATTAAATCATGGATTTATAGAGAAATGCTCATAAGGGAGTTCTAAAGTTTTTAATTTTTCGGTGAGTGTATCTTTCATTGGAGTAATCAGTGGTTAGTCAATTAATAAAGATTTAATATTAAAATTTGTAGTTTTTTTATTATGACAATAAATATTACATGCTAAATATTGGAAATAGATAGTGATGATATTATTTTATATTGGAATCTGGTACTCAACCACATTTAATCTTGAAATCTTGAAATCTTAAAGCTGTAAAATTAATTTCCAATAAATATATAGTAAATCAACTCCATTAGGCCATCTCCAAAGGTAGTTCTTAAATAGGTTCTTAACACAAGAACCGGTTCTTAAAAAATTCCAGCATTGGAGCATGGTGAGGTTCTTAAATGAGTTCTTCTATAAGAACCAAGTTCTTATATTAAAAAAGGGAAAAAGGAAAGAGGGAGAAAGAAAAGAGGAGAAAGGAGACCCACTAAAAGTATGTTAAGAACCCAAGTTAAGTTCTACCATTGGAGTAAAAACTAATGAGAGTTCTTAAATCCTTTGTGGTATTATAGGACCCACTAAAAGAGAGTTAAGAACCCAAATTGGGTTATATGGTTGGAGATGCTCTTATAGCGAAATGCTCACAGGGGAGTTTTACGCGGGGTGGAAATCTTAAATGAATGTGCTTAAATTTTTAACCGTTGTCTCCACGAAGTTCAATCATTTCAGCCGGGGTGGAAAATCTTATATCAATAGGAAATAATAATACATTTTATTGTTATCTGCTGAAAAAAATGATGTTTGTATCTTTCCAATACTTATTCATCATTTTCAAAGCCCAACAATTAAAAAGACATCAAAAGCACCTTGAGAATTGTTTATAAGTGGATAACAACCCTTTGTTTTTCAATTTTTTATTATATTTTTTGCTTATTTAATTTGAATCATCATTATCATTTGTTACAAATATATCAGATTTTAAATGGTTATTGTCTTTCTCGTAATCTGTGCCTCGAAATAATAAAAATTTCCCTTCCCTTAGTGAACCAACTCATTATGTTTTTAAAACCCTTATTTAAACTATTTAAATTCAAAAAAAAGTTAGATATCATGCATTGCGAATTGCTACAATAAATTTCATCATCTATCTCTCATATCTGCCAACCGTTTGATATTGTTATTCAATGCTTATCCTTCTTCTAATTTAATTGATTCTTTCTTACTTGGAAAAAACAGAGAATTAATTTCAACATCCCATTTTTTTATTCTCAAATTACAAAGAATTCTTAAAATTTATGTGAAAGATAAAAGGGGGGCAATGAAGAAAATATTATAGGTAAAGGAGGTGGAGGACCAAATGTCTCATTCTAAAGAAAGTTTGGACTTATCCTTCTTCTAATTTAATTGATTCTTTCGTACTTGGAAAAAACAGAGAATTAATTTCAACATCCCATTTTTTTATTCTCAAATTACAAAGAATTCTTAAAATTTATGTGAAAGATAAAAGGGGGGCAATGAAGAAAATATTATAGGTAAAGGAGATGGAGAACCAAATGACTCATTCTAAAGAAAGTTTGGACATGTGTCACGATTTCATGAAATAGCTTCCTCTATAAGCCTCTAAATCCTTTCCATATCTAGAAACTAGAAATAAAAAATATTTTAAATTGTTATAAAAAAAATGAAAGAATAAAAAAACGAAAATAGGAAATAATAATACATTTTATTATTATGTTCTGAAAATAAATGATGTGTGTATCTTTCCAATACTTATTCAACATTTTCAAAGCCAAACAATTAAAAAAACATCAAAAGCACCTTGAGAATTGTTTATAAGTGGATAACAACTCTTTGTTTTTGAATTTTTATTATTATATTTTTTACTTATTTAATTTGAATCATCATTATCATTTATTACAAATATATCAGATTTTAAATGGTTATTGTCTTTCCCGTAATCTGTGCCTCGAAATAATAAACATTTCCCTTCCCATAGTGAACCAACTCATTATGTTTTAAAACCCTTATTTAAACTATTTAAATTCAAAAAAAATTTAGATATCATGCATTGCAAATTGCTACAATAAATTTCATCATCTCTCTCATATCTGCCAACCGTTCGATATTGTTATTCAATGCTTATCCTTCTTTTAATTTAATTGATTCTTTCTTACTTGGAAAAAATTGAGAATTAATTTCAACCTCCCATTTTTTTATTCTCAAATTACAAAGAATTCTTAAAATTTATGAGAAAGATAAAAGGGGGGCAATGAAGAAAATATGATAGGTAAAGGGGGTGGGGGACCAAATATCCCATTCTAAGGAAAGTTTGGACATGTGTCACCATGTCATGAAATGGCTTCCTCTATAAGCCTCTAAATCATTTCCATATCTAGAAACTAGAAATAAATAATATTTTAAATTGTTATAAAAAACGAAAGAATAAAAAAACGAAAATAGGAAATAATAATACATTTTATTGTTATCTTCTGAAAATAAATGATGTGTGTATATTTCCAATACTTATTCAACATTTTCAAAGCCCAACAATTAAAAAGACATTAAAAACACCTCGAGAATTGTTTAAAAGTGGATATCAACTCTTTGTTTTTTAATTTTTATTATTATATTTTTATTTTTTTAATTTGAAACATCATTATTTATTTCATTCATCTCTCTATCCCATATTTGCCAACCGTTTGATATTGTTATTCAATACTTACCCTTCTTTTAATTTTATTGATTCTTTCTTACTTGGAAAAAATAGAGAATTAATTTCAACCTCCCAAATTTTTATTCTCAAATTGCTAAGAATTCTTAAAATTTTTGTGAATGATAAGGGGGGCATTGAAGAAAATATGATAGATAAAGGGGGGTGGGGGACCAAATGTTTAAAAAAATATGAAGAAAATTTTTCTCTATGATTATTAAGCTCTTTGACAAAAGTGATGTGTTTTGCGAAATTATTCATATCTCCTATCAAACGACGCACAAAATTCTCATACTCCAATTTAATTTATTGGCGTACTCCCTCCGGTCAATAATATAAACAATAATTTCCAAATTTTCTGGTCCAAAATATAAGTAAATTTCAACTGCTTTCATCCTATTTAATGAAGTTATTCTCAAAATACCCTTTATTTAATACAAATTTTGTTTTTCAATGACTTTTTTTATTCTCAATAACACAAGCTTGATAAATAAGAGGAAGGGCAATTTAGGTAGCAAAATTAATTTTTTTTATTCTCAATGATTCTTTTAAATGAGATTAACTAATCACCTTAATATGTGTGTTCCATTAAATTTTTGCTTATAATAATGACCGGAGGGAGTATATTTTATCTTTTGCAATCGCCTAATCCCCGTGTAGTGCACGGCCAAGAACTCCAGTATAATACAATATTATAATATTTTTATTTTGAGTTGCGGCAGCAACCCTTGTTTCAGAGTTTCATTATCATTACATTACTTCCCTAATTACAGTCCACCATTATCAATGGTCAGTTGTTAATTTATTTATAGTATCAAACTAAGAAATTTGTCTGTCAATTTTTTTTTAAAGAAATTATAACCAAATCAACGTGCTTAATGAAAAAATTGCATGACTTGCATTTAATTAATATTATTAAAAGGGTTAAATGAGGATGTATTGTCAGTATAAAAAGTTTTGCACAGACATTCACTAATATTTTTGACATGTGTGTTTTTATTTTAATAACTAAGAGCATCTCCAATGGGTAATATTTAAGCAACCCACTTTGGGTTGCTTATCTCTCATTAAGTGAACCCTACTATACCACATCATTTTTAAGTAATCCATCATATTTTTACTCCAATGGTACCTATTTAAGCAACCCTTAAGAAACCCACATTTTTTTTATATTTTTATTTACACTTAATTATGTTTTAATTCAAAGTAGCAACTCATCCTTGAAATTTCAAGAAAAATTAATTTTTGTTCATAAGCAACCAATCCTTGGGGTTGCTTATATAAGTAACCATGCCTTATTTTTAAGTAACCCATATTGCCACATAGATCGACTCCAATAGAGAAAAAAATAAACAATGATTCCTTATTTGCCAATAAATTTAAGAATTTTATAAGCAACTTCCATTGGAGATACTCTAAGAGAGAGAAATAACAATGATATTATTTTGTCAAGATATTATTATATGTCTATGTAAAGATTTTTTACACTGATAGTGCATAAAAATTAAACTTTTTTTAAAAATAATAGCAATATTACGCATGACCCACATTTATGAATAAAAAAAATTAGAATATATATATTAATAATAGGATTAAAGTAGTATACACTGTAAGTGTAAAAAGTCTTACACAGACATCCATTAACATTTTAACATGTGTATTTTTATCTTAATAATTAAGAGAGAGAAATATTCATAATAATGATTTGTTAAGAAATTATTGGATATCAATGTAAAGAATTATTTATACTCACAATGTATAAAAATTAAACTCTTAATAATTTATGACATATGCTAATTAATACTAGTATATGGACCCGTGCCATGCACGGGATATGTTAATTTTGTAGGATTTCATTTTTAAATCTGTAATTATTGATTTTTATGTTTAAATTTTTTTTATGGGGAATTACATACCACAAATTGTTAAAAATTTATTTTGTCTGAACCATCGATCACAAAGTATAACAAATATTAAGTTAACAATTAGTAAGTACATACTGTATGCTACACACTTTTAGTATTAAAAATATAATTTAAAAAATAAGGCATGCATAAAGAATATATAAAAAAAGCATAATATTTGAAAATAGACATTAAAGTTTTATCGTAAATTTATTTTTGTTTTCAAAGCGAAATTATAAATTAGAACTAACCATTTCTTCTCTCACTATCTTATTATCGTATTCTCTGAACATTTAATAGTAAATATATATTTTCAAAACAACAACTGTATTTCAAACCGATAAATTATTTCTCAATATAATTTATTTAAACATTAATACTAAATATGCCACAATGATCTCTGTAATAATTTGAAGTTTTAGAAAATAATATATATTTATGTATCGTATTATTATTTTTGTTCTACCTATTTTTTTTTTATATTTAGTTATCCTCTTTTCTCATGCATGTCAACTATTTTTAAAAAATATATTTATCAATCATATTAATTTTTTCTACTCTCTTTAAAATTCTATTTGGTTTATTTATCTTATTTTCCACGTGCAAATTAACCATTTCTATAGAATATATTGATGTATCATATTTCTCTTCTTTTTTTTTTTACTCATGTAAGTTAACAATTGATAAAAAAATATAATTATCTATTATATAATTTCTTTATTCTCTCTTAAGAATTTATTTGATTTATTTTTCCTTTTCCAGTGCAAGTTAACCATTTTAAAAAAATATATTTATCTACCATATTGTTTTTCTTTTTCTCTTTCTAAAATCTATTTGATTTATTTTTTTCACTTTGCCCGGTGGAAGTTAACCATTTTTAGAAAATATTTTTGTCTGTCGTATTATTTTTTATTTTCTCTTTAAAATATTTTTAAAAAATTATCACATTTTCCCCTTGCAAAGACAATCATTTTTAGAAAATATATTTATCTACCATATTATTATTTTCTTCTCTCTTAAAAATAAAATTTGATTTATTTCTTCTATTTTCCCGTTCAAGTTAACCATTTTTTGAAAATATATTTATCTATCATATTATTTTTCTCACCCCTCTTGAAAATTTATTTGATTTACTTCTCATCGTTTCCCGTGCAAGTATCCATTTTTAGAAAATATATTTATATATATTATATTATTTTTCTTCTTCTCTCTCCAAATCTATTTGATTTAATTTTTTTCTCTATTCCCGATGCAAGTTGACATTTTTTAGAAAATATATTTGTTTATCATATTACTTTATTTTCTCTTGAAAATCTATTTGATTTATTTCAAATATTTTTTCGTGTAAGTTAAACATTTTTAGAAAATATAATCATATATCATTTATTCCTTCTCTTTCCGATGTAAGTTAACCATTTTTAGAAAATATATTTATCTATAATATTATTTTTAAAAATTTTATTAATTGATTTAAATAATATTATTAATTGATTTGTGCCCTTGAGTTTTATTATTGGATTTGTATTAGATGATATTTTTCTAAGATGATGACACATGGCATAGAATTTAATGAGGTTATTCCAAAATGTATATAGTATAGATAGATTTTATAAAATATATTTATATATTTATTAATTTTAGTTTCTCTTGAAGATTTATTTGATTTATTCTTTCTCTTTCCGATGTAAGTTAACCATTTTTAGAAAATATATTTATCTATAATATTATTTTTAAAATATTATTAATTGATTTAAATAATATTATTAATTGATTTGTGCCCTTGAGTTTTATTATTGGATTGCATTAAATAATGTTTTTCTAAGATGATGACATATAATTTAATGAGGTTATTCCTAAATGTATATAGTATAGATAGATTATTATCTACCATATTTTTTACCTCATGAAAATATTTTTGATTTACTTATCCTCTTTTTGGTGCAAGTTAATTTTTTTTGAAAATATATTCAGTGATCATATTATTTTTAATGTTTTCAACCTACTTTAATTAATCAAACGTGAATACTCTCTTATTTCTTACATTACAATTTTTCTGATCCAAATTCCAATACCAATTGTAATGTCAGTCAAAAATATGTCTCATAAATACGATTTGTTTGTACCTAAATAAGGAAAGAGAACAAAAAACTGCTCTTGTGAAATGAATTTATTTAATCCAAATAAAATTAATTGAAAGACAAAAATTATAAATTTAATTGCTACTATTAAATAGAGTAATAGACTTATTTTAAGGACTCTAAATACTAATACTAATAATTTATAAAAAGCAACCGAAATAATCTTATTTAAAATTTAAAATTGACTAACCAAACATTTAAATTTAATCGATCTCGTTATAAATATGATTAAATAATTGATGTTTGGCAGAAGAACATGGTCTCATAATTTAAAAAGGTAATAGTGAACTCCAATTAAAGAAAAGATATACCAAGGCTCTCATTCTCCAATTTAGTAATTACAATTCAATAATTGATATTTTAAAGGAAGAAAGACCTAAATCTCATCACAAATTGATATAAAAACTGGATATATCCTTTTAATTCATATAAATGTTAATCAATTCTTAACCTTTCATTCCAATTTTCATTCCAAATTATTTAAATTTAAATCTGGAATGATAATCATTTACTTACTGTCGATGATTGGGAAGATCAACTTTAAAGAAAAAAATTGGGAAGATCAAATTTATTAAAATAGAAACTTTGAAAATGATACTTTTTATTTTGGAATTGTAATTCTAGTCACAAATAGTACATTATTATACATATAACGCGAAATATGAAGTTTTTTAATGAAAGTTAAAGAAATATTTCTTTGAATTTGTTTAGAATGTCAAATAACATTCTTTTTTCTTTCACATTTCACCTAAACATATCACTGTATATCCTACCTATCAACTACCCTGAACAAATACATGTAGAAGGCTCCAATGCACTAAAATAATTGCTCTGCTTGGAAAACGTTGGTTGGACCATCGAACTTGAGAACTACGATTCTTTCTAAGCAAGCCTAGCAAAAAGAAGGTTTGCAAGCACTATAGGACTTTATTCTAAAGGAAGTTGAGCTGCAAGTTTATAGTATCACATAAGCCGGTGAGAAATAAATTGTCACTCATTAGAAAGAAAAAAAAGATTACATAGAAAAAGATAAGTCAAAAAAGAAAATATCATCTCATAAATTGAGGACTTGTGTAGGGAGCATAGTCCACAACTTCTCTCGAGTCTATATTTCTCAAGGCTACTTCTTTTGTGATCATGATATGAATCTCATCATTATTATCCATCAAAAGATTATTTGAATGAAAAACTTGTGAAATCACCTTAAAAAATAGTAAATTATAATGATTTCAAGAATTATATAAAAATCAAAGATGAAGAAAAATAAAAGTACGGTCGGAATTACAGCAACAAAAGAGAATGATTTCATCTTCTTCTTTGTGTTCTTCGAAAAAAATGAAAAGAGAAGGGACCCATACTTTTTCGAAGATTTGAGACGGTGCTATGAAAAAAAAAGAAAAAGAAAAAAGAAAGAGAATTAGATGTATTAATTTTCAAAACCTTGCAGTGATATTCGAAGAGATTATAGTCATTACCTGATATGAGAGATAACCGAATAAGCATGGAGCATAGATGGTCTTCAAAGAAGCTGATAGGAAAAGAAATTAAGAGAATAAGCAAAAACATGGCAAATACATTTAAAAAAGAGAGATTGCAACCATATCATGAGTAAATGCCATTTAGAAGAATTTGTAGCAAATGATAGAATAAAGAACCAAATTATAAATTCTGTAGCGTGTGAATTGTTTTGTAACATGGTAGTTTGATATATATCATGCAAATGCGTAGTTAATGCCCTGCCAATCTTGATACAATATTATGATTGATTGTCCAAGATATGAAACCGTAAAAGAAGGATATAAAAACATAAGGCTTGAATATCCTTTTAATTACAATTAGCCAAATAAATTGGTATTAAACCAAATTTATATTTCGAATAAAGAAATAAAAGCCCATGTTGAAAAAGAAAAAGCCAAGTGAATGGCATAATCTACCTTAATTGAAGAAATTTAATTTACCGTAATTGTTGTTAGGAAATGTAAATTGGAACAAAATAATTTTAAAATGTTAAAATATAAAACAAAATGATGAAAATGGAGAGTTACTATGAGAATATATGTTGGTTCGTTGTACTTACTGATGAGTGATAAATATCATTAATATTCTCATTCAAAAGCAATCAAAATGATTATATATCATTATCATTCAAAATATAAAAGGGTAACACCTAATAAATGACCAATAATCAAATGAGTATGTCTCATATCAAATTGAGATATCAAGTGGTTTAAAATAAAACGTTGATTTTTTTTTTGACGCATAAAATAAAACGTTGATTGATAACCACAAACTTGGATATTGCTACAATTTCATATTTTGGTTTAAACTAAAATATTCAAATTCGGATATTTTTCTTTATGATTATAGTTTGAAAATTTTATTGGAAGGCTAGGAAACATATTTGAATTTGAGCTCATTCAAATTGAATTACTGCGAAATCAATAATCATAAAGTGGGATATTTTTTTGCCTGATTATAGTTTGAAAATTTAATTGGAAGGTTATAAAACAGATTTGAATTTGAACTCATTATTTATTGGACATAGCTCATTCATATCAAATCGAATTATTCCGAAATCAATAATCATAATTTCGGATTTTTTTGGCTGATTATAGGTTGAAAATTTTATTGGAAGGTTATGATTGTATTAATTGTTTAGATTTTATAATTTATAACTTATTTATAATTTATAATTTTATTAATATTTTTTTAATTAATACATAAAAGTCTAGTCACCTCCATTATTTGTATTAGATTGAAGGAGAGCACGACACCTAAGCGAAATTTGGAGGGAATGCTTGTGGTTATGCCACATATGAAAAGTGGAAGCTCCTATGAATGACACCTGGAGGTTGCCAATTTGAGAAAGTTCACAAATGTATTATATATAGATATAGATATAGATATAGATTCCTAAAATACTGGTGAAAAATTAAAAGTATGATTTATATTAAAAATATATATTTTTAATATTATTTTCAAAAGTTAAAAAATATATTCTCAATAGAAAACAATTTTTTGCCGTGACAACCCATTTTTAACAATTGAATGGATTTCCGTAAAAAAAAAAAATACAATTGTATGGATCATATTCAGAATAGTGGTGTCAGCAAAATGTACAGGATGAGTAAATGAGTAATTGTGCTCAACATTACGATTTACGAGAGTGTCACGTGCGTATTCACCTTCAAGACCCGGTCATTCAAGCTCTCTCAGATATGAGGGACTTTGTAGCTCCCTCATATTAGACGCAGCCATTTGAATAAAGTTTTTGTATTTAAAATAATGAATTTGTCTGATTATTTTAAATATTCAAAAAGAGTTTTAACCCGAACGTTATTTGTAAAAGTTGATTTAGCATGAAATGGTATTAACTATTAAGTTGTAAAAATTGGCTGCAATATATTTTTATCTGTTAAAAAGACCAAGAGGTTCCCATGAATGTACGAAATGGAAAAGTCCAAGAGTAATAATAAACTTAATTGGAGACTTACTTACACTCACGGATCATCAGATGTATCATTAGGTTAATGTTGTTTCATCAATGCATACTCAAATATATCAAATGGTAACCCCAAGAGGTTAGTCTACAAGGTCTCGTATCTGACAGGTTGCAGGTTCGAGCCCCCACTAGTTTCCTTGGGGTTAGGTAAATGTAAATCCCTTTGTAAGTGCTCGTAGAGCCTGAAGGTTTTCCTTGCCTTGGACAGAGGCCTCTTATTTTACACGGGACATTAAAGTGTGCGTTTGATGTACGGGTTGCCAACTACGGGACACATGTTTGCTCGAAGCTATTCTAGGTATCTATTGCGGTCACAACATGATTCTGCCGCCTCATAACGTGGTTCCAAACATGTAGTAAGTGGCTGTAAAATACGGTTGTTACAGTAGTTGAATATGTTTTTGAGTTCAAAAGTGTGTACAATAAAACCAATTTTGGGTGTTTAGAATTGATTTTAAGAAAAACAAAAATTTCTAACTTTTTCAGTGTGTATAATTGATTTTAGGTTTAAGATCCACAAAACTTTTTATATTTATATATAAAAAATGATTTTATTTTTTATCATTCAAACAAAATCAATTCTTCTAAGCTCACTTTTAAAATACTACTGCCAAGCATAAATCAAAATTTTAACCTAAATTTATTTAATACCAATTCTTTTAACACTAATTCTTCAAAATTAATTCTATCGAAATCTAAAACAAAAGAATCCTAATTAGCCAGTGAATATGGTAAGAGTCTAAACAAGTCTTGGTGTGTTTGATTTCAAGGATGGAAGTATCATAATTGATTTTGCCTCCTATTGAATGTGATTTTAGTAGAAGGGTCTTGATAACGAGTACCCTTAGGCAGTCGTTAAGGAACCCAAAAATAACAAGATTTCATTGAAAATTTAAGTGTTTATCTTCTCAAAACATTAAATACACCATTTTTCAATAAGATATTTCTTTTCTTGGTTCCTTAACCAGTGCCCTAAGAACACTCGTTAACAGTCTTGGTGTGTTTGATTTCAAGGTTGGAAGTAACATAATTGATTTTGCCTCCTATTGAATGTGATTTTAGTAAAAATATAAATGTTTGATTAGAGTTAGTCAAAATAAATCTTGCTTCCAAACCTCGATATGACTAGAAGTGATAAAAAAAAATAGCTTTTACATTAGATTGAAAAAATTATACTAAGTTTTACATCAAGTTTTCTTTCAAAAAAGTAAAGGAATTCGAAGTACAAAAATAAACCACTTCACTTCAAACTCTATTTTAACTAAATCAAGTTAATTCAAAAATAACTTTTAAAAAACACTTACCTAAGCACATATTTATTCAAGTCAAACACTTATGCTTTGATTGATTTGAGAAGGAAAATAAAATTAAAAAAAAATGTACTGTCAGGGGAAAATAGTAGTGGAAGACATGGTTAAGTGACAATAATACCACTAATTCATGATCTCATGTAACTGGCACATAGTGGGTAGGAACGTGGGAATAAATTCACATGTAGGAGTGGGGAGAATTGGTATAAATAGAGAATGGATGTAATGAGGAAGGTTAAGCTATTTTGTAACCTATGACTTTGCTAGTTCGGAGCGATATTCAAATAAACAAGTTTGCTTTCTGAATTAAGAGTTGTAGCGAAAAATAGCGATATTGTTCTTTGAGTTCTTGGATTTACATTGCCAGAATTTGCAAGAACAAAAAAATATAGAAAGAAAGAATGTGAATAGAAAGAAAATAATAAAAAATGAATTTAAAAAATCATTCAGTACAAAGAGAAATATAAAAAAAGTATAGATCTATTTTTCTACTTTTGAGAGCAAATCAGGAAACGATCTCTTTTCTTTTTACTTTTTTTTTCCCTTTCCCCCCCTGTTTTTGCTATATTTTTTCCTTGAAAAAACCAATATATGATGAAATCAAAATTAGCACAAAAATTCCATGGATTAATTTTGTTAACTAAATGATTTGAATTTAATTGATATGCATCGTTAGTATACAGATTTTTATACTGACAATCGATTATATATTACTATATTTTAAATAATATTTTATTTTTATCTTAACTAACTTAAAAGTCATTCATTTATGCTTGGTTAACAATATAAAATATTTTTTACATTAACGGTTGATGCCAATTAAACTTGAATATTGGTATCTTGGAGGTTGATATGGACTCCAAGGTGATCGTGAACATGATTGAGATGAGAAGATCGCACTGTCAACGGCTCAAACCGCTTTTGGAAGAAGCTCTTGACATGATCAGATGCGCCCAATGGAGTTGCTCTGTGAAGCATGGGTACAGAGAGGCTAATAAGGGAGCTGATGCACTGGCCAATCTAGGGCACAGTTGTAACACCCCGCTTTTTGTTAAGTGCTTCTTATTTGCTCGTTTGGTTGTTTAAGCTAGTTATGTTAAGCTAGAATAGTTGGCTAAGGGCTTAATGAGATTTTTGGCTTAAAAGTCCCTTTCTGGTGCATGAGCACGCCCATGCTTATTAGCTAGCACACCCGTGCTTAAAGTCAGGTGTGTGTTGCAAGTTTTAAGTTAAGCACACCCGTGCTCAACAATGAGCACACCCGTGGTCAACAATGAGCACGCCCGTGCTCAATGTGCAGACCGCGTCTCACTGATGCTAAGTCCAGCACGACTATTCTCAAGGGGGAGCACGACCGTGCTCAGGTGCAACCTATATTATCTTGGCACAGAAACCGAGGGTTACGTTTTAACCCTATTTTCTGACGTCAGACGTCACCTAGTGCGGCTAGAACGGTTTCCTTCCCTATTTTCACCAAACTCAACCAGTTCATGGAGTTTTGGAAGCCCTGAGAAAACTCTTGTGCCTTTGTGCCAGTTTAGAGGTAATGGTTTCTTCCCCTTCTGTTTCCTTTTCATGTTTATGAGTCGGAAACTAACGGTGTTAATCTTGTTTAACCAATTTTGGAAGGCTAGGTGAGTCGCGTTGGGAACCGTGGTCATTTTGCTGTTAGGAGCTCACGTTGGAACCTTCAATCTAGGTAAGGGGAGAAGGGTAGTGTATTCATAGGCAATGGGGTAGTGTAAGGTAAAGGGGTCCCCATAACCCCGGTGCCGTTGTATGTTGTTGGTTCATGATATGTATGATGTGTATTCCTTTCGTGTAACATGTTTTGGTTGTTTTAGAATGCCATGATTATATGTTCTTTTTATGATTGGTTGTTTTATGTTGAATATGATGATATATGTATCATTGTTGTTGTTGATTACGTTGGTTGAACGGTTGTTGTCATAACTGATATGATGTTGTTGAACATTCATAAAATATATTAATTGATAGATTGGGCTTAAAAACGAGTTAAGATTAATTGTTTAATGAATCCTAAAATTGGTTAAAAATCTGTCTCGAGACTCTGCACAGAATAGTACTGGCATGCATTGAGCACGACCGTGCTAAACAGGGAGCACGCCCGTGCTCCCAGTTTGAATTCTGGAAAATGGCCGCGTATTAAGCACATCAGTGCAGCAGAGGAGCACAACCGTGCAGCTGAGCACGACCATGCCTAAAAGGAAGCACGGCCATGCTTCACTTACATGGCAGCACACCCGTGCTGGGGTTAAGCACGCCCGTGCTCACCCCTCTGGACAGAAACTGAGATTAAAGGTTTAAAGGGGTTTTAACCCCCAATCTTCTCCAATGGTATAATGATAACACAACTAATCACTGATAAATGTTAGACAACTCGGGTAATGGTTAATGAAGAAGACTAAAGATGGTTAAGCCGGTATCCATTGGATCACCATACGTTGTACCTTGGTGCTTATTGGCCAAGAGGGCCTTGACCCCACGGTTTGGGTCTAAGATGTTGATGATGTTGAAGTCTTGGGTGCTTATCAGCCCAAGCATGATGATGTTGATGTTGAAGTCTTGGGAGCTTTTTGACCTGAACAAAGGAGGTGGTTGTTGTTGCTTGTTGTTGTGCCATGTATAGAGCATTGAAGTTGATGGTTAAGGGGGAGGTTCGACATAGGGGAGATCGCCCAAGAGTACGGTGATCTGGCCACCCACGGTAGGTCACCCAAGGTTTGGTGACCGCACCCGTGATGAGGCATCCACGATTTCATGCGTTGGCTATCCATGGGGTTGACCCGAGGTTCGGTAAACTGCCGGTATTGGTGCTTCTATGGCCAATACGGATATGTAACTCCAAAGTCGTTCATCCTAAGTTAGTTTGGATTCACATGCATAATAGAGTAGCGGAGTAATGTTGCATTGCACCGCATAGCATACCTGATTTTGATTTATGACGATGTGTATATCCTGATGTATGTTATGATGTTGCCTTGTTTGGTTGTTTACCTTGCTTCCTATCTCCATGTCGTATATGTTTACATGATTCTTACTCCCCGTTTTTCTGTTTCTTGTTTGGCCTGATTGGCTTCTTGTAGAGGATGGCGAGCAGCCCGGAGAGAAGTGACTCTGAGGAGCCACCACTCATAGTTAGCACCTTTCTTTGATAGTTTGTTTTCAGTTGTATTTCGAATTGTATGGAATGATTATACCAGCTCTGTTGTGACATCGGGTTGGGTTTTGTTTAGAATTGTTTAAAGCGTGTTTTATTTCGTGTTTGAGGACTCGTTCATGTGAGACTTTTCTACCCATGGGCAAATGTTTTTATTTATTTAGTAAATGCATGTTTTATTTTATTATTATCTTTTTATGTTGTATAACATGCGGGGAAAAGGATGTCACAACAATGGATGGTTTTCCTGTTCCTTTTTAGATAGGTTTTTTGATGTTCCTCCCTCTGTTAAACTCATCTTAGAGGATGATGCTAGAGGTGTTGCCATACCTCGTGGAGTTCAGTCTTTGTTCCCCCCTTTTATCAAATTTTTTTTTAATTAATTCTGGGTTATTCCAATCCAAGTTTGCAGCCCAAGAAAATAAATAATTTGGTTTACTTCTGAGCGGTCAACTGGCCGGAGTACAGCACCACCGACTCTCTCTATTTACAGAAAAAACAGCAGTCATGCTAACAGCTTTCCAATAATCAAGCTAATTCTATTTTAAATTACAACATTTTTTGTCAAACAAGTGAGGCATTGTGTGTGCCTTGTAACAAACTGCAAATCCTAATTAATTATATCATTATGGCTAAAGGGTAACGCAGTGAGCTTAAAACATTATTAGCACCAATTACAATTAGTTATCGCTGGCTGGCTGGCCTGTGGCCACGCGTCTTTGAATTTATTCCAAGAGTAGGAAGAAAGTCCATTAAATTGGTGTCTGCAGACTGCAGCAAAGAATAAAGTCTTTCTTTTCCTTTTAGTTGGATTTTGAGGAAATACACAAAACGGGAAAAGAAAAGAAATCTATCTTTTAAAATGTTAGACAACAAAAATAAATAATCCCAAGGAATTAGTTTAATGGAACACGATAATATCTTGTATTTGATAATTATAAATTGAGAAATTATATTTGAACATCAAATTTGAGATATCAGACAGTATCTCTTTGATTTTTGATATATTTTTTTATATAGATATATATAAAGAAGATGAAAAAGTGGGTAAGAGAGATAAACATATATGATGTTTTAAATTGAATGTTTAAATATCATAACTCTTATAAATTCGGGTGTCCACTACATTTTTTTTTGTTGGCTTTTATAAGTGCTCATGGAAGTCGTAAAATTTTCCAGCTTTAGACGAGGACACCATCCCTTTACCCAATATTTTTTGTAAAAATAAAAATAAAAATTGAAAGGGAATGAAAGAATCTGGTGGGCTTTGAGCTGTGATATAGCTGTCCTTCTAATGAATTATTTCAAGCCCACTCTCTCCCTTTCTATCCCTATATCTCTCATACTCACACACACATCTCCAGAATCCCAACAACAAGAAGAAAAACCCTCTCCCCCACCTCCTCCTATTTCTCTCCACAGCTGCATTTTCCTCAGATCTCAAGCTATACACTTGTGCAAAAGCAAAACCCCACCAACAATCTAATAACAGAAGGAGGGGTTGCATTTGCACCCAATATTGAAGATACTAAAACAACCAAAGAAAGGGGCACTTGGTATATCAGATCATTCACATGCCTCATGTCATGTGAAATGAAGAAAGAATCATACTCCTCCTATCTTCATTCACTCCTCATTGCCTTATTTCTAGGCACACTCTCATTCTGTGCCTCCAACCATGAACCCGAATCCCTACACATCAATCAACGCCAGCTTCTCTACTACAAAGACGAGTTCGGTGACAGAGGAGAGAACATCACGGTAGACCCATCTCTCGTTTTTGAGAATAACCGTATCAGAAATGCTTACATAGCATTGCAAGCATGGAAGCAAGCCATTCACTCGGATCCACTGAACTTCACATCCAACTGGGTGGGATCCAACGTGTGCAACTACACCGGTGTTTACTGTGCACCCGCACTCGACAACCCCAAGATCCGCACCGTTGCCGGCATTGATCTCAACCACGGTGACATTGCCGGTTACTTGCCCGAAGAGCTTGGTCTCCTTGTGGATCTAGCGTTGTTTCACATAAACTCTAACCGATTCTGTGGCACGGTTCCACACAAGTTCGATAGGTTGAAGCTGCTCTTCGAACTTGATCTCAGTAACAACAGGTTCGTTGGGAAGTTTCCACAAGTTGTTCTGAGACTTCCAACGCTCAAGTTCTTAGATCTCAGGTTCAACGATTTCGAAGGAACGGTGCCTAGAGAGCTTTTCGACAAGGATCTTGACGCGATCTTCATAAACGACAACCGTTTCGTGTTCGATCTCCCTGATAATTTTGGAAACTCGCCAGTGTCGGTTATTGTCGTTGCCAACAACAAGTTCCAAGGTTGTATTCCAGCGAGCATAGGGAACATGTCGAACCTGAACGAGATTATTCTGATGAACAACGCGTTCCGTTCGTGCTTGCCTTCGGAGATAGGGTTGTTGAAGAACATGACGGTGTTCGATGTGAGCTTTAATCAGTTGCTGGGTCCGTTGCCGGAGGCTATTGGAAATGCGGTGAGTCTTGAGCAGTTGAATGTGGCTCATAATTTGTTGTCTGGGAAGATTCCGGCGAGTGTTTGCATGTTGCCGAATTTGAAGAACTTTAGTTATTCGTATAACTTCTTCACGGGTGAACCGCCGGCGTGTTTGGGAGTGGCGGCGTTTGATGACAGGAGGAACTGCTTGCCGGCGAGGCCTTTGCAGAGGTCTGCGGCGCAATGCAAGTCGTTTTTGTCTAAGCCTGTGGATTGTAAGTCGTTTAGATGTAAACCATTTGTTCCTTCTCCTTCTTCTCCTTCAACACCAACACCAACACCTGGAGTGGTACCATCACCTTCTACTCCACCAACACCTGGAGGGGTACCGGCTCCACCTGTTGTGGCACCTTCTCCACCGACACCTGTGGTGGGACCTTCACCATCTCCACCGACACCTGTGGTGGGACCTTCACCTTCTCCACCGATACCTGGAGTGGGACCTTCTCCTTCTTCTCCTTCACCTGTTTATACTCCACAGTCACCTCCGCCACCAGTGTACAAACCATCACCTGTTTACACTCCACCATCTCCTTCGGCGGCGCCACCTGTTTACACTCCACCATCAACCCCACAACCATCACCTGTTTATACTCCACAATCGCCTCCTCCACCACCAGTTTACTCTCCTCAACCACCGGTTTACACTCCGCCATCGCCTTCTCCATCACCACCTGTTTACACTCCACCATCAACCCCACAACCGCCACCGCCACCACCAGTTTACTCTCCTCAGCCGCCTGTTTACACTCCACAATCTCCACCCCCACCACCTGTATATTCACCGCCGTCGCCGTCGCCGCCACCGGCTTCTGTATTCTCCCCACCACCACCACCATCTTCACCTTACTATAGCTCACCACCACCACCACCACCACCACCGTCTTCACCTTACTATAGCTCACCACCACCGCCACCAACATCCTCGCCTCTGCCACCTGTTTATCCCTATTTATCACCGCCACCTCCTCCCCCAGTTCAATCCCCACCATCACAATCTTCACCACCTTGTGAAGAGCATTCACCTCCACCACCACCTTACTTGCCGCCACCGGTCTACGTTTCTCCATCTCCACCGGTTCAATACAGTTCACCGCCACCACCTCCACCGGTTCAATATAGTTCCCCACCACCACCACCGGTTCAATACAGTTCTCCACCGCCACCCCCTGTTCATTACACTTCGCCTCCGCCGTCGCCACCGGTTTACCATTCTCCGCCGCCAGCATCGCCGCCTCCATGTGAGACTCCACCTCCACCACCACCTGCCCCTGTATATGAAGGGCCATTGCCACCTGTCTTCGGAGTCTCATACTCATCGCCTCCACCACCACCTTTCTATTGATTCTTTAGACAAGTTTTCTCCTCTAACCTTTCCCTCTACAAACAACAACAACATTACATAAAGTCACAATTTTTGTGATTATCATTATTATTATTGTGGCCACCCTTGCCAATTATGTGACTCTCCTAGCATGTGGACCAAAACTAAACAAGAGAATTTCAAGAGTACTTTCTTGTTTTGGTTGAATATCATTTACTTCTTAAAAGAAACAGAGAAGAGGTTGCAGCAGTAGAATGGGGTTAAGAGGAGATAATAATAACCTCTCCAACTTTGATTTCAATTTTTATGAATATGCTGAGCTGTGAAATAAAAATGGCAGAGAAAGGGTAGCTAGGTTGCAGAGAAAATTGTATGTATAGGGATGAATTGGAGACCATAATTCATGGATGCAAAGACGGTAGCAGTTCCTCTTTCTGCTGCTGTTGCTGGTTGTTTGTAGGGTTTATTGTCATTGTCTCTCTTATATCATCATTCTTTCCTTTTTTTAACTTTTGTTTCTTTTGCTTTCCAATTTATTTATAGTATAATCTATGAATATTTTACTTGTATTAATTTTCTGAGTTCAGATGATTTCCTTCTCCTTATCAATGGCTCAAGTCTGTTTTTTGCTATGAAATTATTGATTTGAATGTTTTTCTTCACCTGCTTATCAATCTGCATTAATGTTCATTGTTTATGAATCTATATTCTTGAGGACTAATACTAGGCTGCTAATAAGTTTATAACACTTAAATATTCTTTCTTCCATGACTATTATTTCAAGCCCTCCAAGTTCCAACCAGTCAAAGGGATAGATAATCAATTTAATCTGTTTTTGGACATGCCTGCATTTTCTATTGTCATTTCTGTGTGGCTTTTAGCACTTTCTTCCTATGCGTTGTCATTCAAAGGATCTATTTTCTAATTATTACACAAAAATATTTAAGTAAATTTAAACTTTTAAAATTATATTCATTTAATTATACAGATTGAGTTTTTAAACATAAAATGTTAGCCTATTTATTTAATATTTTATTTCTATAAATACGATTGAGGGCCATTTTAGCACTTTCTTCCTATCTATCCGTTTTTATATGACTTGCTTTTTAAATAGACCAAATTTATTTGAATTAAAAATAAGTTAGGTTATACGTCTCACTTACTCCTATCCCTATTTTTAACATGAAAAAATGAATGAAACGTACGTGTAGGTGGGTAGGGAATTAGCTAAGATGTTGTTCATGTTTCTCACTGATTAATTAAGTTAGATTTAGACGTGCAATTATGGTGTTGTCAAAGAATATTATGCTTGCAGTTTGAAATGGCCCTCAATCGCCGATCGAGGCCACCACCAGAATCTAACAGGTCCCGATTCAAATCATGGTGGTGGGGTCTGAAATCTGAATAGACATCCCAAGAACCATTAGCACCTGCGGGTCGATTTAATACTGTTTAATATTACCCCTCCATGTGCAAACCTTGGTTTTAGTTGAGATTTGAATTCAAAAATCTCCTTACTTCGCGCACACACATTTCCCCATTGGATTGTGGATATTAGTACGTAAGCTTGTGAAAAGCTAAGTTACGGGTAGAAAAGTCCTTCATATTATTGTGGTATTATTCCTCTTTATTTAGCTTTTTCACTTTACAAACTTGGTTAGGAAAATGTTCATCTCACCACTATTTTTTAATAGTACTTTTTCAACTAAATTCTAATCAATGAATCATTAGGCTTTTATGTTTCCAACTAAAATGAGGCTGCTGCTTTGTTGCTTGACACTTCGAAAACCAATATTATAAAAGAATGGGCCGGGCAGTCCAATTAAACCGTGAACCAGTTGATGTAATCCAATTATTATTTAAAAAAAAAAAAAAAACCGAGAATGCTAACCAAGAATATTAATTTTTCTTGAGAAAGTTGAGCAGTGACGTGTTTAACTTTTTCATAAAAAAATGTTACTTTTGAATTTCTTAACTAGAACTCTTAACAATTACCCATACAAAATTTGTGATTCTACTTCAATTTTTAAAACATTCATCTAGTCCAAGTAATTAAGGATAGTCTTTCAAAAGGGCCCCACAGTTATCAGAAGCATATGGTTCTGTGTGTAATTTTCTCAGGATGCCTATAAAATTGACAACTCAAACTGGGGTAAATGTTTGCTTCTACCAAGTCCCTTTCTGGAATATGATTGGCATGAGGTCTCCTCCCAGTATTCATGGGAACCTCTCCTACAAAGAAAGTTTCAATTTCCCATGGTACATTGTAGTCCCCCTTCGTGCCTTTGTTTTTTTTTTTTTTCCCTGGACGAGACATGCGGAGTCGCAAAAATAAAAAGCAACTTTTCCTTCATATTAGGGAAATGGAGAAGTGGCATCTGATATCTTTGTTCACTTACGAGAATTGGAATAATTTGCTGGCTATTTGCGCTTTGATAGATAGATTCTTTGATTAACTTGTTTGCGATGCTGAGAACAAATAAGGTAGGGATATGTTCAAAGAGACAACATCCATTAACAAAATATATAACTCTAATTTGTAACTGATATTTCACTGAGATCAATATAATGTTCGTTTGACTTTAACCTTTTTATGGAAGGGAAAATAATTAAAAGTAATTTAATATGAAGAGAAAAATATAATATTTTTAATGAAAGAATATACTAAGTTTTTAAATTATTCGTTAAAAGATTAATGTGTAATCTCAAACAACATGATTAAGCTCATTTATAAGGAAGGATACATCTGTGCATTAAATCTCAATATACTTTAGTTAATTAAGGATGGATATATCCTTATCTTTTTACTTTACATTCAAACTCATTTTAAAGTAGTTTTATCCCAAGCAAGCAACATAGGTGGTAATAAAATAATATAATTATCCAGTAAACTAAAAAAATTACAAGGAAGAAATTTCAATAAGTTTTACGGGAATACTGTTGCATTTATTTTAATAAGTCAACATTATGTTGCAGTTTAAATAAATGCACAATAAATACAGATGGGACATGGACATTATGATATTTTGAAAAGCAAATTAATTACTATGTCGGGTAGCAGAAGACAAATAGAAGCAGGAAAAAGGTAAATATGGTTGACATAAGTCACAATTTATAGTAAAACAAATGGAGCCAACAATAACCAAAAAAATCCCTAAAATTCAAATAAAACTTCTCAGTATTAAAATCATACATAAAATAATCTGTGATTCATAATGTATAAAAATTAATCTCATATTTTTTTATGAAATAATAACTTCTAATTGAATGATAATATAAAAACATTTTTCAGTATACAGCGCATCACAATTGAATCTTCATTTTATTCACTTTTAATGCACGCACCAAATAACAGATGAAAAGCTTTCCCATTTCAAAATGCTCTATTTGCTTAAGGCAGTCTTGGTCTTTTTCTCAACAATGAAACCAAAGCAAGGGGCATGAATGTGCTGTATACCTCGTTGGCTTTGGCATTTCAATTAATTCACCACCCTTCGTATAATCATATTAGGGGGAAGAAGATGGGGTGAAAAAAAGAACCATACACCTAACAGTACTTGTCCTTGCTACCTTGGATGAAAGGAAAATTGGGAAAAGAAGCAAGGCAAGCATGGCATATCCTACCACCAAAGGGATAGTCACCTTTATGAAAGGGACCCTCCGTGGATAATATTCACATGGCCTGTGAGGGCTTTTCGGCTTTTTGACCGAAATGAGTTCCTTTTAGAAACTATTTACCAGTTTAGGGTTGTTCTGAAACAATTTATCAATGGGGGGTCGTTTTGGACACGTGGAATATTTTATTTTTTTGTGTCTGACGGGTCAAAGGCGCCAGTCAGACTGGTGCCTTCAAAGGCGCCAGTCTGACTGGCGCCACCCTTAAAAAAAATATAAAAAATGTTGGCAACTTTGTTTAATTTCTACCAGGTAAATTTTTTATGGCTACTTTAATAATTGATGACTATTTCTTGGTGTAAATTGTTAATACAAAGTTTTTAATGTCTATTGTTAGTTATATTATTTGCTACTTGTTATTAGGGTAATTTTTTTTTGTTGCTTAGTATTTTAAATTTAACTAAATACATTAATTTATTTTATCATATGTTTCATTGTTCCTCCTCATACTAATAGTTTATTTTTTTGTAGTAGTGTTCCTTTCAAATTGTTGGCAATTTCGTTTAATTTCTACCAGGTAAATTTTGTATGGCTACTGTAATAATTGATGACTATTTCTTGGTGTAAATTGTTAATACAAAGTTTTTAATGTCTCTTGTTATATTATTTGCTACTTGTTATTAGGGTAATTTTTTTTTGTTGCTTATTATTTTAAATTTAATTAAATACATTTATTTATTTTATCATATGTTTCGTTGTTACTCCTCATAGTAGTAGTTTAATTTTTTATAGCAGTGTTACGTTCAAAATGTTGGAAACTTCGTTTAATTTCTACAAGGTAAATTTGTTTAGGCTACTTTAATAATTGATGAATATTTCTTGGTGTAAATTGGTAAAACAATTTCTTTTAATGTCTCGTGTTATATTATTTGTTACTTGTTAATCTATCTTTAATTATTTTATGATATAATCTCCATCTCTCAACAAGTGCAGTAATTAAATTATGATCAAGCTGGGTGATATTTACTTGGGCGATCCCAAGAAACCAGCTGTATAAAGATTAGCTCTGACAGACTCTGGGAGATCCATAACAGAAGGATTAAATCCAAGTCCACGTCGAGCTCTAAGAACTCGATCGGGTGCTCCATTCCATACGTGCTGGGAAACATGCTTTTCTTCCAGCTTTAATAGTGAATCATCCACCTGGCCGGGGTTTACCAATCGTGCCCCTGATTGTGAGCTAGATGATGCCATATTTTTAACCTAACATTAAAAAATATTTGAATTATATAGATTATATCATAAAATAATTAAAAATAGATTAACAAGTAGCAAATAATATAACACGAGACATTAAAAAATATTGTTTTACCAATTTACACCAAGAAATATTCATCAATTATTAAAGTAGCCTAAACAAATTTACCTTGTAGAAATTAAACGAAGTTTCCAACATTTTGAACGTAACACTGCTATAAAAAATTAAACTACTACTATGAGGAGTAACAACGAAACATATGATAAAATAAATTAATGTATTTAAGTAAATTTAAAATAATAAGCAACAAAAAAAATTACCCTAATAACAAGTAGCAAATAATATAACAACAGACATTACAAACTTTATATTAATAATTTACACCAAGAAATAGTCATCAATTATTACAGTAGCCATAAAAAATTTACCTGGTAGAAATTAAACGAAGTTGCCAACAATTTTTGTATTTTTTTTTTTAGGGTGGCGCCAGTTAGACTGGCGCCTTTGACTTTGAAGGCACCAGTCTGACTGGCGTCTTTGAAAGCACCAGTCTGACTGACGCCTTTGACCCATCAGACACAAAAAAAATAAAATATTCCACCTGTTCAAAACGATCCTCCATTGATAAATTGTTTCAGAACAACCCTAAATTGGTAAATAGTTTCTAGAAGGAACCGTTTTGGTCAAAAAGCCGGGCTTTTCACATCCAACAACATGCAATGAAAATTTTGATGTGAGAAGTTGGCTGACTAGTCCTATCCTATCTCCTCAACCCGGACATAACTAACATTCAATTAGAGCTTAGGGACAGCCTGTGATTAGGTCCAGCATATTTAATGTCATTTCAAAAATTGTTGTTCATGGTACTGAAGCATGAGTTATTATTTGAAAAATAACAAATAACTAATTTTTTCTACCGTGTAATAGATACGAAGTATCCACTATCGTTAGTAGTGATTAATTTCTATCGAAAAACCTATTGAGCACAAGAGGTAAGTTCTCCATTTCCAACAAGTTTCCTCCATACAAAAGAAGAGTAAGGATTCGAATTCCTGACCACTTACTTAAGGTATCCAAATCCCTTGCAACTTAATTGGATCAACCACTTATTGCGAAGATAATAACAAATTTGAATATTAGTATTATATTTCTATATATATTTTTATGTATTATTTTTCTTTTTATGTATCAGTTCAATATGTTATGGGCAATAAGTCAAAACAGCAACATATTAATCAAGTTTGCAATATTTGTTGCTGATTCGGATATGATTGTATTATTAGGATTTGATTTGATTCTATCTTTGTATTTATTAGGATATGATTGTATTAGGCTAAAATACAGTTTTAGTCTCCCAACTTTTTCATTTTGGTGAAAATAGTCCTCCAATTTATTTTTTTGCTATTTTAGTCCTTAAAAAATTTTGAAGTTGCAAAAGTTATCCCTCTGTTAAATCACCGTCCAAAAAACTAACGGCTGCTGGATGGCATGGCTGCTTCATGTCCGTGTCCTCCAACCGTGCCATCGAGTTGTTGCCTGCTGGATCACAGTACATATATATAATTTTTTAAAGAATAAATTAATAAATATTTATATTATATTAAATTATAACAAATCATTTTACCGATTTATCCTTTATTCCTGGTGTTCTTCTACCCTTCGTCCCTGACCCCTTCTTCCCCAATAAGCTTCGACCTTGTTCCCAAACGAAACAGAAGCAGTGTAAATGCGTGGACCTTGTTCCCTAGCAAGCTTCAAATTTTTTCTTTTTTAATTTATTCCTTGACAGTAATATTTTTTACCCCTAATAATTTAAAATAAAAATTATATGAAATTAAAAAAATATTAATCATCTAAAATTTAAATTATATTTTTTGTATTAAATTAAATTAAAAACACTATGAACCATTGAACCCTAATTAACAAAGTTTCTCCCTCTACCGCCGTCATTCGTCTCAGAAGATTTGTGGGTTCTGTGTCATCAACTTTCACGAACAGCTTCAAGCACAGGGCTTCGCAGTTAGTGTCCTTGAACAGCAACATGTGCTTGCAGACAGGGTTATATTGCTGCTAATTCATCTGGAATGCCATCCAAACCCAATCAAATGCTCTTCTTCCTCATAGTCACTTTACTCCCGAAACAGAACCCTGAGAGAGTGCGTGTGTTCAAGAACTCAGCGAGTGTACTGAGATTGAAAGAAAGATTGAAACTTTGAAAGATTGTACCTCTACCACCACCACCTCTTCATCTTCTACTATTGTTATGAATATGATGGGATGCAAGTGGACCATGGGGACATGAGTAATTATACTACGTATTTGTTATATATAATATAATATAATTCGTTGATTATTTTATTTTTATTAATTTATTGTGATCCATCTACTGACACGTTGAGTCAAAAAAAAAAAAAAAACTATTGACACGTTGATGAGACCATTGGAGGACATGCAACATCCGTTAGTTTTTAACAGTGAGTTAACAGAGGGATATTTTTGCAACTTCAAAATTTTATAGGGACTAAAATAGCTAAAAAAGAATTTGGGGGACTATTTTTACCAAAGTGGAAAAGTTGGAGGACTAAAATTACATTTTAACCATTGTATTATTAGGATTTGATTTGATTCTATCTTTGTATTTATTAGGATATGTTTTTGTTGTACGTTTCCTTTTAGATTAGCTTCCTTTAGCCTTTGATTTCTCCTTTATAATCCTTTTTAACTAGCTTTTGTATATCATTTGAATACACAATATTATTCCATCAAAACCTTTCTCTTGTACGTTTCTTTACATGGTATCAGCCTTATTTCGATCCTTCAAATTTTTGACCATACATCATCATCATAACATTCAATACATCATGAAACATCATACATAAATAGGCATACCAATTATTAAGGCAACAACATACAATAGCATACATCATCACTTAGACAATTACCATGCAAACGGGTCATGGGTTAACCTTCATCTTACGCTATCCCATAGCCTACATGTTCATACTAGCCCTTCTTCCCATACCTGGTATGAAGATCAACCCCGAAAGCAAACTGATCGCGTTCCCTCAAGCTGCTCAATGGGTTCCTCAAGCCTTGGCCAAACAAGAAAAGGACAACCAATTAGTCTCTAGATCTAATGATAGAGAAGAGACTAAGAGAGAGGGGTGAACACGTTACCTTAAACGACACTAGCGCGCATGACTACTCTCCTAAACAGACTCACAAACTCCAAGAACTTCAAGGGGTTAAAATGAAGGAAAGAGTAAGAGGTTTCTGTCACACTATGATTGCCCAATGTGCCAAAATAGGGTTTCACACGAAAACCCTCGCTCACTGCTCTCTATTTATAAGCTCTGACCCGAGCACGACCGTGCTCCCCACTAAGCATAGTTGAGCTTAACGTGAGCAAGGGGTCGTGCTCACTTAAGCACGGTCAGACAAAAACAGCGTCAACAAGTGCATTGAGCACGGCCGTGCTCCCCACTAAGCACGACCGTGCATGTGGCTCAGACAGCTACCAAGCACGCACCTTGAGCATGGGCGTGCTGATACATGAGCACGGCCATGCTCATGCATCAGGAAGGGATTTCTCACTTGAAAAGTCCCACTTAGCCCTTAAAAACCTGGCTAGGGTCAAACATAACACACATACAAGCACTTAAAGGTTTAACATGAAAAACAGGATGTTACAGCACAGTTACTTACACTAGTTTATACACATTACAAATTTACACATAGGGTCTTCAATTACTATTTTTTCTATTTTGTTTAAATTTACCCATAGATTGCACCGTAACCCTCCAATAAATTATTTTATCAAATTTAAAATAAAAATCTTAAAGCATATTTACAAGATTGATGTGTTTTCATGAAAAAAAAGGAAGCTTTCTAAAATAATCGTATGTAATGTTTCTAAATGTTGAAAGGGAATATAGCGTATAGTTTAAACTTTAAGTGACTAAATTATGATTGTAGCTTTCTATTCTAGAGTATATTAGGGTTTTACAATTTACCCCTATCAAGCATGCATAATGTGTAGGCTTCTAAAGTCAAAACCATAGGAGGAATTTACCACGTGAGAGATAGTGGACCTCCTTTTGCTTTTCAACTGAAAGGTTGATGTCAAGCCCATAAGTTTTCTCCAAAGATCGTTCAGTCAAGTCCTGAGTTTGAAAGTGGGCTTGGTAGAGAGAACCTATTATGTGTTCAAAATGCGAATCCAAACTCATGAGGAGTGTCCCAAAACCATGCATACAGGGCCCAAAAACAAAAGGGAAATCGTTTTTTTAACATCAAGATAGGAATATTATATTTTTTTTTGATCTTTTGATCATATATTTTTTAAATGTGCATATAAAAAATCATATAATTTAGAGGGAAATAAAAAAGTTTATACTTTGTCAAAAAAAAAAATTATTTTTTAATTTTAGAAATTATAAAATATTTATAAAAAGCTTATGACAATTATTAAAATGTTGGAAGATCATTTTTATTTTTTATTTCTTTTAAAAATTCTAACATAAAAAATGTTTACTCAAAATAAATAATAAACCCTTATGTATGTGATACACGTTGGTTTACATCTGAGATTGTAACGGATAGTTTGTAGGAATGAAGGGACCTCGGACCCAAATGCTTCTGGACTCATGCATTATTCTTTCCTTACATATGTCTAATATAATTATTATCCTAATAATGATTTGCGTATGTGTCCAAAAGTTATTTCGATGCAAAATTTGGGTATGAATGTGATCCCATTGAGTCATCTCAATTAGTTATGTTGTAAGACATAAAATGTAAGTGTGCCGATTCAGACTCCCAAATGTACTCCGTCCTTATCACATTTCCTTCTCTCATTCCCCATGTAAAATCTCATATGAGTCTCTCCTTGGACCAAAAAATAAATAAAATTGGGTATGCATGGTTATTACCTTAAAACAACTTGGATGCACCTCCTTTCATTTGTCGTTAACATTGGAAAATCCCTACTCCAAAGAAATGTTGTTTCCTCGTTTGGTTGACTGTGAGTGTGGGTTGTCCATAATTGAACCGAAAGTACTGAAACTGATGGCTATTATTTCTATCAAAGTAAAAGGTTTGTGTTAATTTCTAACTTTTTTTCTTTTTCTTTTCCCGGGTTGGTAGTTTTACCCCCCACATCCACCAAAGGGGGGGGGGGGGGGGGGGGGGGGGGAATATTAAAATAGAACTAGTGAAGTTGATGGCTTTAGAGATAGATAAACACGCAGTGGCGGATCCAAGATGCTTAGTAAGTGAGGGCAATTTTTTAAAAACAAATTAATAATAATTATTAATATACATATGAAGATAAAGACAGAAATTGAGTGAGGGTGAGAATTCGAGAGAGATGAGAGGGCTGAGTGACTGGGTTTGTTCGAAAAAAAATAGAGAAGAAAGGGCTATGTTTTCAAATATATAAAAATAGAGGGGGTAAAATACAAACACTTACAATATTTACTTGGAATTTTATCAAAGTTAGGAGGTGCACTTATACACACTCGTTAACATGTAGGTCCACACATGTAACCAGGAGTTTCCAAACAAAAAAATCAGGAGCAGAAGGGACAAGATAACCAAAATCATTATGATCGCCTAACTCCAGAGGCCGGTTGCCTTCTCTAGATGTATGAATACAAACAACTTTCCAATCACAATCAATTAGATAAGTTTAGTGAATATTCATTAATTCATTAAAAAGATACTGAACTTCCATTGAATTATACTAAAATGAAGGGTAAGAATTTGAAGTAATTCTTTTAAAGTTATTCTTGAAGTAACTTGATCCCCACCATATATGTATGACGTGGTTTAGACCCACAATCGTAATTTCTTACATTAACCCATTAATAAAGATCTCCCTTACTTTCAGATTCTCGTAGAGTCCAGTATGATATTCTGACAAACAAAATTAAACTTATAAAATTTATTTAACTAAGGTACAAATAGTGCTAAAGTGCATCATTTTTTTTTTTGACGTGTGCTAAAGTGCATCATTGAAAGTGAAATGTGTGGAAAAACACTTATAATGATTCCATGAGACATATATCTATGTCGCTGTTTGGCAACAAAAAGAATAGTAAATCTATTGTCGTACAAAAAAGAAAAGAAAAAAGAATAGTAAATCTATTTCCCTAAACAAAGATTTAGGAAAGCAACGGCTCCATGATTAACGCTCGTATTGTTGACTTTTAGTTTTTTTTTTTTTGGTTACAACTTTTAGTTTGTTTAATTTGATGGTATATGGGTTTAAAAATAGGTTAAGTGGTTTGGTTCGGAAAAAAAAAAAAAAAAAGGTTAAGTGGCCTGTTGGATGGCAAGTATGTTATCTATTTAAATAGTTTATCTAAGAATCTGGTCTGCCATAATTAATTTAATTTAATAAAAAACGAGGTTAAGATTTTATAACATAGAGAATATTAAACAAAAACATGTTTTTTTAAACATTTAACCCTACTGTCTATTGAATTTAGAGACATTTTTTTTTTTTGCTAAAGCTATTGATTAGACTTCTTATTTTTCTTCATAATTTTTTTAAAAAAAAGGTGGTAGATTTCATTATTCAATCATTGGGTAATGTGGTGACTTTGCATTGGTTGACAATCATTCTGGTCCATTATTGGTTGTTGTTAATTGTTACCGAAAAAACAAAATCATCATATATTAACACTAATAAGCAATGAAACCAAACCCTTACCAACATTCCTGGCGTGGTGAAAAAACAAAACATCATAGTCTACCTTTTTCACTCATTCAATGCTCTGCGCAACATAGTAGTGGCATGATTATGAACTACATGAATCCTCAAAAATCGCCAGCCCAATTTCATCCCGTGGATTATTTGTTGTGAAGGGAAAGTTTTTGTACCAAAACACATAACCTAATAACTCGTTTTAGGACTCGATTAATCACAAAATTACAACCTAACACTACAAAAAAAAAAAAGGGGGGGTTTTAATTTTAGAGGCGGACACGAAATTATTCGGTCGCTATTTAATGCTTTTCGGTCGCTAAATAGAGTCATGCGAACCTCGAATTAACGCGACCGATTTACAAATCGGTTGCCAAAACCTTGTCGCTAATTTAATTTTAGCGACCCAATTTTTCTGTCGGCAAAATAGTTATCATTTGGTCGTTTTAGATTGGTCGTTTACCAATGTGCGAAGGATGACCGACTTTTTAGCGGACCAGAATTTTTTTTTGTTAATTTTTGCACGACCGAAAATGATATCAGGTCGGTAATCCAAACGGTTATATTTCTAAATATTCGCTGTCCGAAAAAAATCGGGCGCTAATTCCGGGTCGGTTCCGCTAATTTAAAGAAAATCGGTCGCTAATTTTCGCTAATTTTCGGATGCGCTAACGCAAAAACGGTCATATTAAAAAACTGTCTCCGACACCCACCCCCAACCCCCCCCCGTCGTTCTGCTAATCGGTCGCTAACGGTCATATTAAAAAACTGTTCCAAAAATATCGGTCGCTTAATTCGGGTCCGCTTAAACGGTCATATTAAAAACCCTGCTTCTCCAAAAAATATCGGTCGCATAATTCGGTCTGCTTTAAAAATTAACAATTTCAAACCAACCCATATCTAAATTTTAGCGACCAAAAAACAAATTCGGGTCGGCTAATTTATTATTAATTTTTTTTCTGATTCCCACAAAAACCCCCAATTAAAATAAGATTTCATTAATTTAAAATAAAATTCTAACATAAGGACTTTATAGCAAATAAATGAAGTATCAATTCGATATTACATAGGTAATTTGATAAAAAATTTCACACAAAATATATAAACAGGCAAGGAGAAACTTTGATTAATAAAAATATTTTATACAGCCATATCTCAGGGACATTTACAAAGCGAAGAAGTATAACTTTGATTAAATACCCCCAACAAGATAATTTCGCGATTAGCTACTCCAATGTTGGCAGCTGGCATTTTTGGTTCATTCGTAAAGCTAATCTCTATAGCAAATAAATTTAAGCTACAAAATTAACTACAAAAATAGCTACAAAATCGGTTGGTAGCATAAATTGAGTGGCAAATTAGCTAGAAAAATGTTTTCCTAGCTAAGGCTAAAAAAAGTTCTAGCAAAATTGTATTTAAGTTCTAGTAATGATGTTTGTTCCTAATTGCTTTTTTATTTCCCCTAGCTAAATAGCTAACCAATATTGTCATAGCAAATTTTTAGTGGCAATTCAATAGCTGAAATTTTTGGGTAGCGTCATTTTAATAGCTATTTTCCTAGCTAATTCAAAAAAAAAATTATAAAAAAAAATAAAAAAAAAAATCATCAACTGGGTTTTATTTGATATTAAAAAAAAACTAGCTAAAGCTGAACAAAACATCACGAGCCCAACATTTTCTTATTTCACAATCAAGAGAGGACATTTTCTAGAAAAATCAGGAACATCCAGTATGAACAATAAAAAATTATTACAGCCATCATCCCTTAAGAAGTGAAAAAAACAAGAACAAACCCAGAAACACTTATGTTTAATACTTCCAGAGGTTGGGAGCAACGTCCAATTTAAACTAATATGTTCACAATTAATCAAAACAAAGATCACGTTGTGTGGACCCAATTAAACCAAAAAATTCAAAAATGCAGAAGTTTGGCCAGAGAGAGGGAAAGAAAAACCTGATTATGATTTAATATATAAAATATATATATATAACTAATACTAATTTGCTCATTTCCTCTTCTAATTTAATGATAAAAATTCGACCCCAATGAACCATTATATATAGGTTGAAATGCAGGAAAAAAAGCCTAGTACCGAGGTTTCCAAATCGAAAGACCCTATTTCAAGGAAATGTGCTTATGCCTAGAAACCAAAACTTTTGAAACTTGAATAAAGAAAACCAAGGAAGAACACAGCACCCTGCAAGTTTTTGTTACTTGTGGGGCCTAAATGCTTCTTGATAGTTGCTTTAACTTCTGGGAAGAAAGAAGTTTCTATTCTTTCTATCTACAAGAATTGTAATGCAACAAATTAAGAAGAAGAAAAAATTAATTGTGAAACAAAAAATGGATCCAAAGAAATATTACCAAAGATTGGATCTGAAATCCATTAGTGCTTACAAGATTGTAAATGAACAACATCAATGGCAAGCAACAGTTTATTACAGAGTCAGCCATTGTAACACAATGACACTGCCATAAGTTACAGGATACCATATAGCTCTCACTCTTGGACAACTAGTTTTTAAAAGATTCCAAAGAGTTCGTCCTAATTTTTTTAATAAGTTCTTACCTACACAATTCTTAGACTCACTTTGAGTGCCGTAAATAATGGCAGGGGGAAAGATATTAAGCATTTGTTCACTTGCCTTGGCAATTATAATGTCTCTTTTTCATGTTAAAAAATATAGAAAATCTCCTACAAATTATTTTTTTTTTTTTTGTTATTTCATAATATGTATTAGAGAGCTTATATTTTCTATAGATTGTTCAATTGCTGTATTTTACATTTTATCTATTTATAGTTTTTCTGAAACTGCAGGTCATTACATGGACTATGTTTAAACACTCTAGTTTGGTGTGTTAAAAAAATTTTAATTTAACAAGGGATTGATAAAAATTAATTTTAGGGAAACTTAAAAAAATAAAAACAAAAAAACGAAAAGAAGAAAAAAAAAACACTTAATCATAATCACCACCTTTTCATAAAAGTACCAATTAATTTTCAAAAATTCATATCTGAAATCAAAAGCTAGGGTTTGAGTTTTGGGGAAAATTTGGGGTTTCATTGACATTTGAAAACCCAAGGGAGTGAAGCAAAACCAACTCACCCAAAGGAAGGAGCATGAGCAATTTGTGGTGGTGCTTAATGGTGGCGGGCGCCACGGCTCTGTGACAAAAGCTGGCGGGCGGACAGCTGGAGGTTCAAAACCAATTTCTCGAGCAGACTACAACTTAGCATCAAAAAGGGAGTGTGTAAAGTACCAAAGGAAGAAGAAGGAAACATAAACCAACTCACATTGATGGAAACCACCATGAACAATGGCAGGCTCGCCGGATGCCTTTTACCGGTGGCGGAGGCCCAAATCGCGACGGACGGAGCTCGGCTTGTGACAAAAGCGAATCAGGACAGGCGGGTCGGACGCAGTTCCGGGGCGACTGGGCTGAGGCGGTCGTCGTTCGCGTAATGGGCCGGTGGCGCGGTCTGGGACGCACGCAAGGAAGAAGAAGTATTTTTTTTGTTTTGTTTTTTTTGAGCGATGAGAGAAGAAGAAGGAAGAAAGAAATAGAAGAAGAAAAGAAAAAGAAGAAGAAAGAAAGAAAGTATAAGCAGAAAAACCGCCACCCAAAGAAGAGATTTAGAGAAGAAAAGAAAAAGTTAACGGGGAGGGAGAAAGAAGAGAGCGAATCACAGGGAGAGGGGGGCGGGTGTGAATGGTGGGAATGGGGGAAACGGATCTAAATTTGGATTTTAGGTTTTGATTAGGCGACCGGAAAAATTCGGTCGGCTGAAATTTCGGGTCGCAATTTGAGAAAAAATTTCGGGTCGCTAATTCGGTCGCTAACTGTCATAATAAAAAAAACGGTGCCCCGAAAAACCAAAATCGGTCGCTACTAATTTTAAAAATATAAATCGTCGCAAATTTGTAAATTTGGGTTATCTTTCCGTACTTTGTTTTAGCGACTGATTATAGCGACTGAATATTTTGCGGACTGCTGGCATATCGGTCGCTAATATCGGTCGCTGAATATAATTTTGTGGACCAATCCCTAGAAAAATAAGGTAAATTCGGGTCGCAAATTCGGTCGCTGATAGCAAACGGAAAATTTGTAATTCGGTCGGCTAAAATTCGGGTCGCCTTTAAAATACCAGTTTTTTTCCCCCTTGTAGTGTAAAAATAAAAATAAAAATGATAAATAATGAAAAAGATAGTGTCATCTCCTTCTTCCCTCCCACTGCAAGTGCCGTTGACCACCTCCTTGGGAGCCTTCACGGACTCGACCACAACAAAGATAAGAGACTCACCATATCCTCAGGGTCTTTTCCCACGAAACGGAGTAAAGGACGCCGTTAACATTCACAGTGTTGGATTGTTCGATCCAGAGATGTTTCTCGTGGTAGCGTTAGTGACGTAGTTTTTTGGGAGGACGAAATGGCGAAGATGGTCATTGACGGTGGGGTGAGTGATTAACATGTGATGGTGAATCTTGTGGGATGTGTGGTGATGGGCAATCCAAATAAAATAGATTATCTAAAAATCGATTTTTAAGCTAAAACTAATTTTGTTATAATCCGTTGCAACAAAATAATAGTTTTTAGTTAATTCAAATTTCAAACCCACTTAAAAGGTTCCTTATAAATTTAGGCTCATTCTTTAAGATATTATGGCCAATTTCCTCACGGTTAGGACCGGTTTGGACATCTTTGTTGGGGATACAAGCAAGTTGACAAAAGACATAGACCTTATGCAATAATCCATTACCACCACCATTTTCATATTTTTTTTTTTCTCGAACAAGTTTCAAAACTATAAAATTAGCATTCTCCCTGGCTGGCATGGAGTCTCTGTTTTTTTAGTGACCTTGTACTTAGAAAAAGACATTGGTACTTAGTACTACATTCTCTGCTAAATAGTGACTTTCATGGAGGACACGATCATCGGGTGTCTTACCAGATGATAACGCGTTGATAGGTTGGTCGTGAGGAATCTCGTAGCCGACTGTAGAAAAATTCATTTAAAAAATATTAAATATTAGGAGTGTAAGGTTCAAAATAATGATCCGATGAATTCGAAAATTTGAATCAAACCAATTAAATTAAATTGGTTTGGATTTTCTTGGTGTTCGGGTCTGAACCAAACCAAACCCGATGGTGATTGGTTTGATTCTCGGGTTCAATGATTCTGGAATCGAACCAATTACTATATTTTAATATTTAATATTTATTATATATTTATATTTATTATATTTATTTTTTAATATTATATATATATATATATATATATATATATATTGAAATTTAATAATTTTCGATTCTGAATCGAACCGAACCAACCCATTTTTGAAAGGTTTGGTTTGGTTCAGGTTTTGCAGAAAAAATTCTTAAAATCAAATTGAACCATTTTTTATTGGTTCAGATTTCCCCCCACCAGTTGATATATAGATGGATTTGTTAAGTATGTTGTCTGTATTTCTTCCATATGTATAGAAAAACTTTGTTGAAAAAGACAAAACTCATTTGAATGATTTCTACCTCTCGAAAGATATTAGGTTTGGTTTGTCAAAATTGGTTGATAAGCTGATAAGCTAATTTTAGTTAAAAGCTTATAGTTGATAGTTGATAGATGAAAAACTAGCTAATGTATTTGAATCGTCTGGTAAAATTAGCGATTGAAAGTAACTTATAAATGTAAAATGGCATATTTTTTCAAAGACATGGCAAAATGAAATTTCATTAACTTAATAAGAATAAATTAAGAAAAATGTTAATAAACTGTAAGATATAAGTTTCACCCAAAAAAAAAAAAGTTTCACAAAAAAAAAAACTGTAAGATATAAGTCACAAGCTAAATAAAATATTTTATAAAAAAAGTTATAAGCTAATAAGACAAGCTTATTTATCACACACTTTTAAGCTTATTAAGCTAGTCAAATAAGCTATAACCTAACTTATCGGACTAAATAGAGCCTCGGTCTTCCACTTTTGACTGAAATATATTTTTGGTGCAAAAAAAAAAACCATGATTAAAAATATAAAAAAATTAATAATTGGTGTGTTAGGAAATATAAAGGCTAAAATCCACTTTTAATCCCCCGAGTTTTTCACTTTGGTGAAATTCATCCCTCTATTATTTTTTAGCAAATTTAGTCCTCATAATTTTTTATTTTTATGAAAGTCCTCATAATTTCCTAATCTTGCATAATTGGTCCCTCTGTCAGGTTGCTGTTAAAAAGTAAGGGAAGCTCGCGGCGGGAAAAAAAGAAAATAGAGGAAAAGTTTATAAGAGCGAACAAAAACCCACCAAACTAAAGGCAATCTCTCTCTTTCTCTCTTATCTTTAATCATTTTCTCAAACACTCTAAAGCGCAATCAAAGCACAACAATCCCTCTCTCTTTGCTTTTTGTTTTATAGTTTTCTCTCAGAAGAGAGAAAGAGAGATTGAGATTGAAAAGAGAATGGAATCTATCCTCGCCAAGAAACAGTGATTCAGTGTTCCCGCATAGTCACAAATCTGCATCTTCTTCTCCATTGCTTTCACCTTCGTCTCTCAGGTACCTGCATTTCTTCATTTCTTAGATTCTTTTCGCTTTTCCTTCAAGTCATTCTCATTTATATCACTTCCGATTTCAAACCTTCGGTTACTATTAATTATTATGTGCATTTGTCTATCACTTGTTCCGATGTTTCGATCGTTCTTAGCAATTAGCATTACGTGAATGTTATCTTAGGAAGAAATTGAAAACTGTTTCTACTTTTTTTTTCGCGCAATTTTTTGGCTGTAATTTTGCTGGATCATGTGTTCATTTTCACTTTCTGTTGATTATGAATTATGAATTATTGTTCGTCGACATTTTCTTTTCCGGATAGAACTGCTGAATGTATATACATGATCGACGGTTTTGATGTTTGTTTGCCGAGAAAATTAGGAAAGAAAATAAAGCAAAGTTTGGATCCTTACTTCGAGGTAAAGGAAAATGAATGACTCCAGCACACTCAAAATGCTTCAAATTAATTAAAAAAAAATCTCGGACTACTAGTTGTTTTTTTATTGAAGTATTGGAACGTAAACCACAAATTTTCACTCCTTTTCTCATCCAAATCTTGCGTACTTTTCCCTGCAAATCTTATTGACTACTCAAGTGACAAATAAATGATGTATCATAAACTATTGAAATATTGATAGATATTTACGAAATTAAAATATTTTCTCGGATTCTTTTTTCGTTTTTAATGTAGATTTGTTTTTTTTTTAGAGGATACCAAAATATCGATACGTTTTAAGCATAGTACATCCGGATCTTATGAAATGGGACAAATCTATGTTGAAAAATTAATTACAAGTAATTTACAACCCCTATCAACATATTTCATGCATCATTTACAAATTTAATTTTTATTTTTATTTTACTAATGTCGTTAATTAACATTTGCCTATCTATTATTCACGTATAACAAAATGTGTATACATCATAAAAATTTACATTCTGTTGAAAAAATAAACAACAACTTTTTTTGTGTGCTCACAATAACGTTTTTGATCATGCAATAGTTTACATTTCATCGGGATCTAGAAACGAAGTGTTTAATTAGAGCACTGGCATCATTCCATTTATTGTGCCACTCATAAAGATGTTGATACTTGTAAATAATGGTTTTTTTTTTTTTTTTTGTATAGCAAATTAGTAATGATATTTGCACACCCAAAATTGACACCTTGGTTAGTTGGTACAAATATTTGGTTAATTCAGTTAATTATATGATTAATCATGTGTAAATATTTGGTTAATTAATGATGACCCATTAATCATATAAAGAACTGAATTAACCAGATATTTACACGTGATTAACCAAATATTTATATGATTATGGACAATAAGTTTCATATAACTCATTAACCATATAATGAACTGAATTAATCAAGGATTTACATATGCTTAACCAAGATGTCCCACCTGGGTGTCAAACCCAGGTGTGCAAATATCATAACTCTTTTTTTTTTTTTTTCTAAACCGATTCTTCCACTACATTGTTGGACCAAGAAATCTTCTATTGAATTATTTTTTGGGTGATTTTATTAAAATATTTGTTAGACTTATTTATGTTATTGGGTGCTTGGCAATGGATTATGAGTTGGTAGTATTATTATTCTCAGAGGAGGAGAAAGTGCGAGAGAGAAAGTGTCAAAGTACGGCTGAACACTTTATTATTGAGAGCTAAAGAAATGAGAATTTTAATGATATGGTAAGAAATTAGACAAACCGTTTAAAGTGTCGGAATTAGATTGAGTCATTATCAGATCGATATGGCCTCTTCAGCCATTTGTTTTTCGTCATTTTTCCATCCACAATCACAAATACATTATGTACTAAAGGATTATAATTTATTTTGACTTTATGGAAATATAAAAAAGTCAAAACATAATTTATAATCCTCCAGATATGAATATGATAGAGAGATGATGAAGACAAAATGGTCAAAGAGGATTCATTTTCTTATCAAATTGCTACATCATCTTTTATACTTTTATTGTTTTGAAAAAGAAAAAAAAAAGGAGTGAATGTTGAATGTGAATTCTTTCTTATTTTATTTTTAAAATGAAAGTGGTACGAGAATGATATGCAAAAATATGTTAGTTTTACAGTTAATATATTCTACTATCACTGGTAGGTAATGGTTGGCCAAAAGAATGTACTACCAAAGAGAAAACAGTGAAAATGACTATTATTATCCAGTTACGTGGAGACAAAAACATTAGTTAAAAATGATCAAAGTGCTGCCCAAACCTCCCGAAGATTTTTTGTTCTGTTGTTTCATTTTAGCTAACGGTAATGAATCTCCCATGACAAAGATTAGTCTTTTCTGCATTACAGTACAGGGGAATAGAATAGAAGATCTTAATGGAATGACACCTATTTCTCCTGTGCTCCATTCAAGCTCTGTAGCATCGCTGCGTTGATGAAGAGATGGAAACGGGGGAAAGCAACAGTGGTAATGAGAGGTGTATCATATCCAAGGATTCTGCATGGATCAGTCAATTCCGAAACGCATGCAATCCTTGGATGGCAAGATATGCCTATGCCTTGATTTTTCTAGTGGCGAATCTGTTGGCATGGGCTGCTCGTGATTATGGCCGTGGTGCTTTAACAGAAATGGAGAGTAAGATTGGTTAAATCTTTAAAGTGATGAACTTTCACATCCCATCGCCATAACATTTAATTTTCTGCTGCTTCTTTCAGACCCAGTTCTTATGCTTGATTTTACCATTTTTATTTAAGTATATAAATTGAAAATCTTTTCTTAACACTGCATACTGGTCCCTTGAGGGTGCACCATCTTATGCTGCAAATCGGACATCACATCTGAATGCATGCATTATTTTATAAAAATATGAATTATGAATTAGATAGCGAAGACTGTTCAGAAAATTCACAACGGGCATCTTGGTGTGCATTCATTGTGAAATTATTTGATGAGAAAAGTTGAATAAGCAAGCATTTATAAAAAAATTCTTGGGTGCGCCTCATGAACACATATTTCAAATGGTTTGTCCATCAGTCTATCAGTGAGCTGGAGTTTTTCAATGTTAGCAAATCTTTCAATTCAAACAATAAAAATTCTTCGGTACACCTCATGTACACATATGGGACGACTGAGATATGTTCCCTCCAATCTAAAGCCGTTTCCATTTGAGCATATTATTTCCATATGATGCCAATGTGTTAAATTCTCATATTATTTCCATATGATACCAATGGTTTAAATTCTAATATATTGAATCTATAGGATTAAAAGGATGCAATGGTGGAAAAGACTGTTTGGGTGCTGAAGGTGTTTTGCGTGTGAGCTTGGGTTGCTTTGTATCCTTTTCAACTATATGCATGAAATTTAGTTGCTGCTGGTTTTGTATAAGGTTTGTAGAAAAGAAAAGAAAGCATCAAGCATTTGATTTATCAGCAATTTATATTCATTTATGATGGGTTAAAAAAAATTAATGGATGATTGCTCGTTGACAGAAGTGTTGTATCATTATTACTCCGTTACTTGACTTAGTTCAATGGCTTAGTCCCGTAATAGTTAAAGTGAACCTTGATCCAAGATCAGGTATTTTATATCATAATGTTTTTGTCAACTGCTGGCACTTCTAAACTGAACGAAGCGAGAGATACGTGGCACTCTGGATGGTGGCCAGTCAAGATTGTTCTCTGGGTGGTCATGACTGTCATCCCATTTTTACTCCCTTCTGTCTTTATTCAGATTTATGGTTAGTTAATTCTATCTTTCAACAAGCTTCCTAGTATTAACGCATCCTCTACGATGTCAAAAGGTTGCTACTTGCTAGTATAAACTTGTCATTCCTCTGATAATTCTTTTGGCAGGGGATGTTGCGCATTTTGGTGCCGGGTAGAGTCTTTACCTCTTAAATGATTTCGTCATGCCATTTTTTATAAACTAATATGTGATTGTTTAAAGTGTTTCTGTATATCTTTTTCAGGGTTTTTCTCCTAATTCAACTAATAAGCATAATCAGCTTCATAACATGGCTGAATAATTGCTGTCAGTCTGAAAAATATGCAGCAAGATGGTAAGATTTTCCCAGTTAAAGAATAGAAACGCTTCCCGAGCATGAACAATTTGCTTGAGCTAATTGTAGCTATTTAGTTTTTGGTAATTGATTTTCTTTTTTCCCATTTAGCAAAGCATATTCAATATATTCAATAGTTCTTAGATATTGATTATTGTGCTAATATATAGAGGAAAGAAGAAAATTGTTTTTGAATTTTCTAAATCCGTATTAGCCGTATAGAAACATTTTAGAGTACTCCAGATTTAGAGTGGGATAACAAGTTATTTTCTGATCGTTGCTATTCAAGTTTATCTAATCATCAGCTTATGTGGACAGAAATGGGTGATCAACAAACCTATATCTATGCTTCTTGTGTGCATTTTATCCGTATTCCACTTGTAAAGCTTTAATAGGCTGACAAACAACTTGATCAATTTATTTAGGATATCAGGAATAAGTTCCATATTTTGTAAATGCTTGCATTAATATCAATTTCCATGCAGCCAAATCCATGTGATGTTGTTTGCAACGATTGCATATGTCGTCTGTTTGGTGGGGATCATTATGATGTACATTTGGTATGCACCAAAGCCATCTTGCCTCCTCAACATTTTTTTCATTACTTGGACGCTTGTGCTTCTCCAACTAATGACAAGTGTCTCTCTGCACCCGAAAGTAAGTTCTGCTAGTGGCTTGCTCAGCTCACTTCATATTACAATATAACTTGATATTGAGTTGCTAACTTCATCTGCAATAGGTGAATGCTGGCATCCTAACTCCAGGACTGATGGGGCTTTATGTTGTCTTCCTTTGCTGGTTTGCTATTCGAAGGCAGGGCTACCAATCTTTGCTTATACTATAGGACTTGTATTGATATTGCTGTCCAGTGCATTTAGCTTCTTTTTTTAGCGTCTAAAATATTATTTCCCAAAGGAAGATTGGGTGTAAAACAAACCATAAAGACAGGCATCTCTGTCTTCTTTCGCTTTCTGTTCGTTTATTGCTTTTGCAATCCCGCTTACCTTCTCGTTATTTTTTGTTTGCAGTGAACCAGCTGGAGAAAGCTGCATCTGGAAGTCAGACTCTACAACCAAAACAGATTGGCTAAGCATCATTGTAATATTTATGTTTTCTCGCCTAACTGAAATTTGAGCTTTCTTAGAACTGCGTTTTAAACTTGATAGTTGTGAACTTAAATAGTCCCTAGGCCAGTTATATGCTCATTACCATTTTCATGCACATGCATCCATTCAAAAAAGTGCAAGGAAAAACTGATACTGTTCCATAAAATATAATTCAGTTTTATTGTCTGTTATGCAAATCTATAAGCACATTTTAAGACAACTTATCTTTTGGTTGTACATATCATATCTTCTTTATGAAGGCTTAGTAACTTCAATACCTAAATCTTTGAAATACCTCAGTTATGACAAACTAACAATGGCTCTTGTTGGCAGAGCTTTGTAGTTGCAATATCGGCAATCGTTATTGCAACATTTTCAACAGGCATAGATTCCAAATGCTTCCAGGTTAGTTACAAAATCTGGCTTGAGCTTGAATTTTAATATTAGGTGCTCCAAAAAAAAAAAAAAATGGTTCTCCAATACTATCTGACAGATCCCTGCAGTTCAGGAAGGATGATACGCCAGCAGAGGATGATGTTCCATATGGATATGGCTTCTTCCATTTTGTTTTTGCCACAGGAGCCATGTACTTTGCTATGCTATTGATTGGATGGAATAGTCATCATTCTATGAGAAAGTACGGTCCCCTTCCTTCCTGTGTTTGGTCCATATCATGTTAGTCTTCATTTACTGGGGTTTCTTGTTGTCCCTCAAGAGAAAAAAGTAAGGGGAAAACAAAGAAATGCATTTCCAGTTGTTAATTGTCAAATGATCATATACAAATCCAGATGCACGGAACCCAATATATGTGGTTACCATGAAGTTTTAGAGGTGTCTTCTTTCTTTGATGACATAGTGTCATTCTGGATCCGAATACTTTATCAAGCCAATATAGTAGTCAACACTTAGCACTGCTACCTCGAAATTGTTCTCTATTAAATCATACTTTTTTCAGCTTCTCCACTTAAAGTGCGAGAGCAAGTTCATTGAAGTCGATTCTTCTTTCTTTCGGAGTATTCTCAAGTGTTATAGAATTAACATTTAATGTCTTTATTCTTCTGCAGATGGACAATTGATGTGGGTTGGACGAGCACCTGGGTCAGAATAGTAAATGAATGGTTGGCAGTCTGTGTTTACTGTAAGTATTTTGAGGAATGCTAGAAACATACTATTTCCTACACTCTTTTTTCACACAATCTTTTATTGGGCCACATCTCATACTCTTTAAAGTAAGCTTAAATAAAATAGTGAAAGTGTGTGAGACGTGATCCAGAGAGTGTGTTAAAAAAGAGTGTGTGAATGAGTATATTACGAGCATTGTTTTGTTAAAACCAAGTCTAGCATGAAGACCTGACAATTTCTTCCAAGCATAATGAAGACCTGATATTTTAAACTCAGAGATAAACAGTTTTTGTGACTCTTTCTGTGTAATTATTGAACAACCGAGGCACAACTAAACGAAGTTTATATCATTTTACAGTATGGATGCTGGTAGCTCCAATCATATGGAAGAGCAGACATACTGGATCTACTTGAGAACGTCTGAAATATACCCATTCATAGTTTTGATATTTTGTTGAGGATTAAGTGGTTCTTTGGTGGACAGAAGCAATGGTTCTGGCACAAATGCACATAATTGGTTGATTTCGTTCTATTTCCAGTTTCCACATGAAGATATACAGCCCTTTCACTCCATCCCAGGGATAGAAAAAAGAAAAATATACTTTTCACTTGTGCATACTACATTTATTAATGAGGGAGCATCATGTAATTTAAAATCATTTAATAGATGCTAATTAGAATTTTCATTCATAATTTGTTGAGTTACTGTATCAGACTATGACTATCAGTGATAGAGAAAGAAGTTTTGGTGCTGATTCCACTAGGTTAAGAGGCCAAATTTTTTTTTTTTTTTTTTTTTTTTATTTTTTTTTTTTTTTTTGTGTTTTCTGCTGGGAAGGGATTTTCTTGCAAAGCCTGTGAACTCTAATTATATAAAATTGATATGGCAGAGACAGCACAGCCTTGCCAACTCGGGCCAACTAAAAGGTAGTTCTCTCCTTTCCCGTTGTATATGCCATCTCGCAACCGTCATACTCATCAGATAGCAAAAGTTACTATACAATCAAAACCGGATTTACTGGATCTGATGTGGTTTGTGTTTTATTCAGAGGTAATAGACTGAAGAAGTGATGGGATTTCCATTTCTATTGGTCGCAGGTATGCATACACTCTCTTTCATAGATGGTAAAATTCCATTCCCATTGAATTGAGTTGATGCAGATTAATGTTCAGCTTATATAGCTGAGATCAATATCATGAGATAGAAGGAAATTACAACACGTGTCACCTATGAGCTCCAACTCCTAACTAACTAGTAACAGACTAACTGCATAAACTAACTCTGCTGTGTGGGTGCTGCTGTTGTGTCAGCATAATTCGGTAATACTTTCTACTTAATCTAAGTGCAATGTTAGCCCCCTTCACTTGATGCTCGGTACATAACTGAACATAAATAAAACGTTTTCAAACGGGTAATAACATAAATCATGATCTTCATATTTTGAGCAAAAGAAAAAAGATTATTTACTTAGGTTCATTAGAAAAGGAAATAGTAAGAGTTTAGATGTCTCAATTGTAAATTATTTCTTCATTATTTTTATTTTTTTTGTCTACATTTCATCATTTATTTTAGGGGAATGCTAACCAATGCTCTTAATTGGTTAAGGAATCAAATATAGTAACTTATATTGGAAATTGTTATGGGATTTAATTGACATGCACTGTCAGTGTAAAGAATTTTTACATAGTCAACCAATCAGAAATTGCCATAATAGTTAAAATGTTTAACTCTTATCCTGATTACCTTAAAAGTCATTTATACCATGATTTCTGATTGGTTGACAGTATAAAAAACTATACATCGACAGTGTATAGAAATTAAACTCATTGTTATGTTCAATACATTGTTTTTAAAGTTGTAATTCTCAATAAAATATTTCTATTCTTGATTCTTTAACTAGTGTTGGCACTGTAATACAAGGCCATCATTTTATTCTTTTCATTTGTTAAACATGTTCCTAACAATTTTGTAAACTCTTCTACCCATGCATCTGCACTTATAATTTGGATGCTCTAGCAATGTTAAATTTTTCAAACGGACTTTTAATCATATATCGTCATTTCCTAACAAATACATAACTCTTAACAATTACCTCGAAAGTTAATGTGATAATGTGTCCAAAAAAATTTTGACAGAATAATGTAACAAATTTAAACTTTTAAAATTTAGCTTGAATACATTTTAACTTAAGCTTCACATTATAGTAGTAGACTAGTAGAGAAAAGTATTGTTAAAGATCCTTAACCTTAATGTGATAAACAATTAAGGATTTTTATTTTAAAATCTATATATTAAGAACCTCAAATTTATTGTCAATTAAAGACTTCAACTTTAATAAGATTTATTTTAATATTTATCAATGAAAAAATTAGGACATATATGTCATGCATTTTATTCATTATATAAAATATCTTCATTTATTGTTAAATATTTATTTTAAAATATTTTATTAATAACTAATATCTGAACAAAGTCCTTAATTAGTAAAAGTAAAAAATTTTAATCGCTTGATTTACCATAAAAAATTTAAATCTTCAGAATACTCCATTATGAAATATGATAAAAAGAATATAGGCGAACCATTATGTGGTTCATGTTTGGCATCATGAGATAAATAGCTCTCCTATAGTCCTATTTATCTGTTATCGCTCATGGATAAGTCCACGTCACTGAATTCTTACAAGTGAACATAACATCTAAAGATAAGAAGTGCACCAATTAAGAATTAAATGTTCCAGGGGTCAGTTTAAATGATTAGTGTTCATGTTGTCAAATCTCCTCACAAATTTCAGTAAACAGATAGTGGCATATAACTCAATGGCAATAATATAACAGTGCGATGATTTAAAGTACTACAGCGAATAGAAAGACCTTACCAAGACCATGAGATTACAAAATAATACAATACAGCCAGATCAGGAAAAAATAATTAAAAAATATATAACTAGAATCAAAACACATCGTTACCCATTCTACCCGGCAATTGCAAATGAACACAAGGCTGCACCAAAATTATTTCTCTACCAAGGGGCCACTGCACCCCCGTATTCACCAGCTCATTATCTCAGTCCATTCAGACCTCTCCCCTTGGAAGGCACATTTTGCCTAACTCTTTCCAATTGCAATGAATAATCTACAAGGCCAAGTACAAATATTTGACTTCGCCCCACGGGTGCTTGAGTGTATCGCTTTGGCTGACAGACGATGGAAACAACTACAATCATATTTGTACAGGATGCAACAAGTTGATGCTTGACTTAGAGGGGAGCAGACAAAAATTTCAGATCATCCGAATGGGTTCCCTCCTGCAGGGAAGGGGTTTGGGGCAGCAGCGGGGGTTGACAACCTACCAGTCAGCTGCTGATCATTTGAGATGCCAAAAGCAGCGACCTCAGCACCAAAACTCCCAATTCCTTGATACCTACATATTCATTTACAAATCTCTAAATGGCAAGGTGGGTATTGGTGAACCACAGCCAACAATTATCGATTCTATCCATACAACCACAATGAATTGGCCCTTGCACAGATTACTTAACAAACCAGGACAAATAAAACTCAGCTCTCAGTAATCGCTCTAATAGCTGGCTGCTCAAGGAACAACACTGGTGAAAACTATGGAACGAGATGCTAAAATTTGAGTGCTTATAAGAATAAAGGGCTCACTTTATTACTGAGGTTAATGCAACATAGTATGGCATTGCCAACAGAGGATAGTATATGAATAATCAGACCTGAAAGATGTTTCCAATAGCAAAGAAACACAACCTAACCTAAAACAGCCTATGAAAACAGTAAATATTACCACAATTGAGAAATGGTTACCTTGGCATTGGCATGTTGGTTGGCATTTGTTGCCCCATGTACGCCCCTGAGATTTTTACAATATGGTTCAGGATACAGATAGAGAGAAAATGGCCTTAGCATAAAATAATTGATTGAGGGAATGGTAAAAGGATAAATATACCTTGTCCCACTGCTGGTGCAAGAATTTGTGCTTGTGGAGGCAGCACTGATGCATATGATGACGATGAGGGTGGAATCCAGGCAAAAGATGGGTTACCCAGGCTTGGAGGGTGCATTGTGCTTAAAGGTGTTACGTTAGGCAGAGCACCTTGCAAAGATGACATGGAAGGAAACTACAACCAAAGAACATCGACAATAGATATATAAATATAAATAAACCAAAATATGCAATTAACTGATGGAATTTTGAGGAAGATTATGCTATTATCTATTTTCCTAGTGTAAACTGACATGCTAATAAGTTTGAATTAACTGATGAATTAATATATTAGAAAGGTAGTGTGTCATACTTCAATGTTCCAGCTTTTTCAATGCCAGTTGATCATTTTCCAGCATTTACCAGATACCCATAATTCCTATTAAAAGATAAGGCTCGTCTAAGCAAGACACTAACTTTAGAGACTCATGTACACTGTAGTAATTAATTATTAAAAAAATAACATATGAGCTAATGACTCAATAGCAGACATAGTCCAAACCATATTGTTATCTTCCAGCAGTGGTTGTAAAAAAAAGCATTTTCCTCTATAAAGCACATGCACTTTAGAAGAGCCAAATCCCCAGTCAACAATATCAAATATTAGTGGTTTAATACAATGCTCAAGCATGACCTATACAAAATAGGAGAAAGCGTACAAACTATACTGGGAATATTACACACTAATATATCAACCAAAGTTACATACAGATGGGGCTTGAACTGCAGTTGGTTCATTGCTGACATCAAATGGATTTGTTGATTTTGATGGTTGCATAAAACTTGACATGGGCTGTAACAATGAGAATAGATTTATGAGAAATACATCACATTATTGCACTAGCCAGCAGCCACAAATTAAGATAAACTTGTAAGATAATAATTTTGGACTGTAGCAGTACCACTAAACTATTATATTGAATCGAGACACCCATGCCAAGGGGTGCACCCATTTGCCAACCTGGAGCTGGAGCATGGAACGATGAATATTTCACAGTGAATAGATCCTGCAGAAATCACAACTAACCCTGAGATAAACAATAGGTGTATACAAGCATGCGCATATTATAGGGATACAAATCTGTTGTCCCAAAAAATGATGTCTCAGTGTCCCTTACCAATCAAAGGCTTGGAATGTACATAGGTATTAATGAATTGTGATTTTATTTTATTAAGTGACAAATTATCATTGGTGGGAGACAGAGAATGTGACAGGAGATTGGGATTGAGGATCTCCATCCACATTATAGATGCTTTGTGAAGTAAACTAAGGAGTAAAGAATACCTCTGGAAGTTCACTTCTTCCATTTGGTTTAACGTCTACAGTAGAAGCTTGTGAAACAACACTGGATTTAGCCTCATTGGCAGGCTTTGTTTCATGATGGGATGCATGTGGCATTGGTGCGCTTGCATGCCCCTGTACCGTGGGTACAGAAGGTATATTCCAGGGCTGCAAGATATTTCCAGGAAAGGGTGAATAAACACTACATCAGAATTAATAGACAGAACATTTGAGACAACTACTCTCAATAAGAGGAACCTGATTATTCAAAGCTCCACCTATTGGTGGTGTAAATTGTTGAATAGTAGGCTGACTAACAGTAGCAGGGAACGAAGGTTGCTGATACTGCAAACCAGCCAACTGTCCTGCATTATTGAGTGGTAATACCGGTGTCAATCCAGGAGATGTTACTGAAGCACTACTGGGTGGGAATGCTGAGAAGCTGCTAATGGTTGGAGCTCCGGTAGCAGTAAGAGCTGATCCTGACACAGGCGCAGCAGGTGAAAAAGATGAGTCACTGATTCTTGGTAATGTTGTCACAGTGCTTCCACGAATAGCTGTTGCAAGATGGGGACCACCTTGGGCTCCAGACCCATGAGCAGGTAAAGCTGCTGGAACTGACAATTGAGACAACACAGATTCAAGTGGATTTACATTTGAAGGACCCTGAGCTGCTTTTGCCTCAGGAGCAACATCAAATGAGGCCCAGTTGTTATCATTGGAATTTGATGGCATCACAACAGGTTGAGCCACAGTAGTTTGTTGGGCTTGAGGAATTGCTGGAGCAACAGGTGGTTCAGGATCATCGTCAAAATCAATAAGGCTCTTAGTATTCTCAGGTTTAACTTCAGCCGGGTTTCCATTGCTGGATGCCAAGCTACTGGAAGATGCAGGTCTCTGATATTATAAACAATCAGTTATGATTAAATATTGTGCATAAATTTTGGGAACCTAACAAAGCAAAAGGGGGCGAAGGAAGGGGTCAGCCCTAAAAGTAAAGAACGTTAATACTGAGCCACATCACATAGATTAATAAGAGAACTACGAATGGACACACTGGCGTTCGTTCATGCTTATTGTAGCTTCCCATTGTTCATTGGATGCGTAGAGAAAAGCTCAAACCAAAACATACAAGGATTAAAACGAATTCACTAGTTCAAGAGCCTTAGCTGAAGTAGCACCAAGTCCCTTTGGAGACTACTAGATCCCGGGTTCAAATCTCATCCAGACTGCTTTGTCTCCACTTTAACTTACCTTTCCTCTCCCCACACCATGTCCTAGACCTCCTTTGTAACCCCAAAAAAATATAATAATAATAATAAATAAAAAAAACATGTATTAAAAACAAGAAGACAGAGAGGATGTATTTAGAATATTTTCCGAACATCATCATAATATCTTAAGAATGATATATACGTCTAGCCGGGGAGCAACTTAGGGAGCTCTTTCCTTATTTGATTCGGGTTAGAAGTCTTATTGCATTAGTGGGTTTGGACTTGTACAAGTAGCACTACACTTGTACTAGACCTAAGTGCTTTGTATTTTAAACACATCAAATCAATCCAATATCATATTATCTTGACATTCTGAGCATTCATTCTCTCTTTTCTTTCTTCTCTGCTTAAACCCTTTATTTCCGTTGAAAACTTCTCAGTAAAATAACAAATTTTAAAAAAAAAAAACTCCCTCAAGTTTAGACTTGTAACTAGTTAGGATTTTTGTCAACACCACTTTAATCTTCACAAATGAAAATTACAACTGGTAAGCACAGTAAACTAACTGTGTTTCACAATTAATTAATGCATTTCAGAACTTCAAAATCATTTTAAATGCAACAATGTACCACATTCTCTTCAAATACTAATAAGTCAGTAAACACATATTTGCCAAAAAAATAAAATAGTTAAATTGGAGCCTTGGAGGTGCTTGTACCTAGGTATGGAAGGGGGAAAGGTGGCATAGTGGAGGATCAAACCTCCATAACATCACACCGAGGTCTTAAAGATTTGGGCTGCTGCCAATAGCTCATTGAATATTTGATAAAATTTCACTCCCAATTAAGATATGCAAGGCAATTAAATCAACTGATAAATATTGAAAATGCTCAAGAGAAAAGGCAAAAGGCATATCAAGTAGCATCAAGACCCAGATGGTTGAACCATATTGAACATCATAGATAATAATTTCACCTGTGTGAGCGCTGAGCCATCAGCTGCCCTTCCACTGTTCATTTTGGGGGGTTCACTGATTCGAAGAGGTACAACATTTTCTCCCAAAATATCTCTAACAGGTCGGACCACAGGTGGGCTTGAAGAATTGATGTCTTTGGCTCGCTCGGGAGATTGGCTTTCAACCCTATCTCCATCAGATATTCTACGATCTTCAAATTTCCTTCCATCTCCAAATCTATCTTCACGACGCCAATCATTGATTATTGGAGGACGACCGGGGCTTCTCTTATAATCACCATATTGTCTACTTTCCTGATCATATCCAGGACTTCTTCCACCAGAACTAGACCTGTCACTATAACGACGTTCATATGTGTCCTCATATGGAGGGCTTTTAGATCCTCCCTGATATGTCTCCATCCTCCTGTTTTCATAGGAATCATCCTTATCGGCCTGTATAACACGCATCACGAGAAAAGAGTTTGACTTAGCTGGATTCAAGAAACTCTAAATCAAAATCAAAAGCAAAAGCAAAAATGTACTCGTTAAAATTGAACTTGTAATGATCGCATCTTATCTGCTTAAAATAGCAATCCAAAAGAGGACAACAGACACTTTACCGTCTTTACTCTTGGGGGTTTGTCATAGGTCCTCTCACCAGTGAATCTTCTATCCACATAAACATGCTTAATAAAGTCCCGGAGTTTGTCAACATTACTGGTGCCAAACATGCCAATCAGAATAATGCATTCTGCAATTAACATAAAAGCTAACAAGCAAGTACTTACCTACTATCAGGCAAAGAACGATATTGATCCCATTCTTTAAAATAAAATTCTTTTGCATGCTGCAAGTATTAGATAAAATGAAAATTAACTTAAGAAATATACACCAGTTAGACTGAAGATATCTAGCGCAAGTTTTAGCACAAACAAGCATTTATACCTGATTTCCTCCTTCCTGAAGTGCAGTAACTTCTTGTGAAGTAAATTTAGCCATTGAAATTGATTTTACTCGATGTGTAAATTCTCGGCTGGAAATTAACATAAAAAGCAGATGAGAAGACAGGAAACACTGTTGTCCCGTCTCCAATACAACAGAATACATTTCAAACAAAAAAAAAAGTTTAGAAGATAGGAAACACTATTGTTCTGTCTCCAGTACAAAGAATATATTTCAAACAAATACAGTTTAGACAACCCTGCTAAAGGAAAATAAGTTTTGTAGGTGTAATTTATGAACTCTTATCCACACAAAAACATTACAACAATATACAGAAAGTACAAGAAAATATGTGAAGTATAAAGACGTTTCAAGCTTCATTGTTAGTGGAGTAGAAGTTCATGACAAAAACATAAGGAAAGCATGTAATTTAAAGGCACATGACAAAACTCAGTACAGCAGGCTAAGGCTTCTATGCATCTTAAAAAAATATTGATTCAGAAATCCCCAAAGCCATGTTAGACATTTTGACAACACGGTGAACAAAAAGATTGTAAGGACTTACTGTATTCCACTACAGTTTGTGCAAACAAATGTCCAGAAATTTGTGCACACATATTGTGGACCCTGCCAAAAGAGGAGGTAAAAAAGATTTAATGTAATAGACCTGTCTCTATCAAACTCAACCATTTCCAATCTAGGTTCATAAGAATGCAATCAGAACAACATTCTAAAAGCTGGTAGAGATTACCAATACTTAATTGAAGTCTACAAAATGATCATAAATATATCCAACAGAAGTGTTCTATCTTAGATTCAAATTTATTTCTTTGTTCAAGGTTCCCGTTTTTGCATGGAATTTAGAGACTAATCAATAACTTCTGGGTGCTGTTATTATCTCAGCGATTTTAATAGTCTACAGCCATGACATTAAGTACAACAGTACAAATGGAAAATATTGTTCTGTATGTCAAGGATGAAATTAAATCTATCTTCCTTAAATGCCTTTGAGGATACAGCACCCGTATATTTGAGCATGTAAATAAGCCAAATACAGCAGATTTGGGTCCAATGAGTTTTTATTTACTGAGATAATCTGAGCACATCTTTTTTTCCCGAGGTTTATTCATATATATTATATTATTACACATGCATAAATTTTGCAAAAACTTGTCTATACTCTATAGTCAATGTTAATGAAGACATAAGGCAGACTTAGCTTGAACACAACTTTTTATTTGTTTTCAATGTTTCTTGTATAAATATTTGGAAACAGAAAACATAATGAAAACAAAGAAATAATTTTATAGTTATTTTTGTTGTAATTATTCTTGAAATCAGGAAATTAAAATAGAAATATAAAACAAACCAAGCAGGCCCTTATTATCTAAGTAAAGCCTCACTTGGAAGGTTGCAATATCTAACTCTATGCTCTGATTTTCAACCATCGACACTTTAATGAAAGATTCCACGTTGATTGACGTATCATATGACGGTGAAGCCATACTATCTTGCATATTCAGATATAACAAGGAAAGAAACTGCATATCATTAATTCCAACGACTTCCTCAATGCAATGAATTTCTGTTGGGTCCAAGGGATTCAGTTTCTGAGAAATTCGTAGTTTCTCCTGAAGCAAGAAAAAGTTATTGTCCTCATTCAATGTGTATCAATTCAGCTATATGAGCCGTCACTGTCTCCCATTTTAACAACAATTTTAATGTTCTAACTGAGATAGCACACATTGAATGGTTCACCGGAGCAAGAATTTTTTACTTTCTCAAGGAGCACCTATGAATTCCTCTTAAATTTCATATGTTTAACATAATTCCATAAATCCAGAACAATGTGACTCCGGACTCCTAAAATCACGAAAGAACCACAGAAAAGAAGCACCCTACCAGGCTGTTGCAATTGATACATCTGCGATTCGGTTGCAGTTTGAGAAGACCTCGAATTATTCGTTCATTTTTCTCATCTTCCTTCAGTCGACTTGCCATCTCCACTTCTGTTAACACAACACATCAAAGCGTCTAAGAATAACGATCCGATTAAGCAATTTACAAATCACAAACAAAACTCCTATCAGATTACTCCAAAAGTTATAGAGAAATGGACTAGAACTTTCACGCTTAAATTCAAAACCATGATCAATCCACATAATGCGTCAAAAAAATAAAAGCAAAAAAAAAACTATAACATTCCGTTCCTGAAGAGCACGCAAATCAAACAAGAATGTAAAAACACCAGATCTGAGAATCAAACACTTGCCTAAGCAGAAACGTGATCTTCAGAACTCGCAATTGTTTTGAACCCTATAAGTTACGGAAAGAGGAAACGTGGACGAGAGGGAAAAAAAACTGAAATGAGAAGTGACCTGAATTTTGCAGGAGATGAATAAATAGTTATAAGTCTTCAGCAGCTTTTTTTGTAAGCTGACGGTGATGCTGAAGAGAGAAAGAGAAGAGATCCACCACTGAACAGATAGAGAAAGTGGTAGATCTTTCTGAGTTGGAAAATTACGGGAGAGAGAGGTTTTAGGCAAACACTGATGATTATGATAGAAAGAGAGAAGAAACGGAGAGAAAGAATTGAATTGAATAAAGTTGATTTTATTTTACGGGTCTTATTGTTTACGCAGTACTAGTATTCGTTAAGACAGTCATGCGCTGGTCATACATGGCGACTCTGCTTTCTGCTCATTTGAACTGACCTGACTCGTCACAATTTTTTTTTTTTCCTGCTTCTAGAAGTAAATAAATAAATTAACACAAGAATGTAACGAAGATATAGGTGATTAATTATTCTTTGATAAAAAAAAAGGTGATTAATTATTCTTTTCATTTTATCTTTTAGAGCGAAAAATCAAAATTTGAAATTTCATTCTGTAAAGGTTTTCGAATCAACTAAAAAAACAAAGGTTTTGAAATGATTTGGTATAGACTGTCACGTTGATGTTCTATTTTTTGTTTTCATTCAACATTACTATAGGATTAAAATGGTATATACTATTAGTGTAAAAGTTTTTATACTGATATTCACTAACATCTTGATATATATGCTTTTATTTTAAATATTAAAATAGAGAAATAATAATAATATCAATTTGTCAAAATATTATTGGATGTCTATGTAAAAATCTTTTACACTTACAATGCATATAAATTAAATTATTTATTTTAAATAATGGTTTATTATAATAATATGTGATAATATATAATCGATTGGTAATATTAAATATTAAATATTAAATATTATATATATATATATATATATATTTTTGGTGAACAAAAGGGCTAACGCCCCCCAAAAGAACTAAAAACCACGAGGAAACATAATTCCCCTCCTATCAGCTGACAAAGCCCAAGAAACAGAAGAGGGCAAGACATCATAAATTTTTACAAGGAGAAGAAATCTCAGAGCTCTCCTTTGCAAGAATATCCGCAACCTGATAGGCTTCTCTCAAAATATGCTTCCATCTATTGACAGCTGGCTGGGCCACAATGCTTTTTATACCTCTGATCAAGTGAGAACAAGAATGACGATCCTTGCCTTCCTCAGAGAGTAACTTGATCGCATTCCAGGAGTCAGATTCAACCACCATATTCCTAAAACCTCTTCCCCACGCTATGCCTCAGACCGTGGTAAATTGCCCATAACTCTGCTTCTAACACTGAGTAGCTTTCCAACTTGTGCGAAAAGGCAAAGATAAAATTTCCTGAGTCATCCCTCAAGATGCCACCGCACCCTGCCACTGCCCCCGCACCCGACACAGTACCATCGTAATTAAGAGCATAAAAACCTGCAGGAGGGGGAGGACCAATGAACTACCTGAGCCTCCAAGGAAGTAGTAGCAGTTGGCCGGAGCTTACTCTCCCTGGACTTGGCATTAAGAATTGCTTGAACTTGTTCTTTAATCTTCCAAACCATGGTAGAGGGCGAAGCAGGCTTCTGAGAGAAAATAAAATCGTTTCCTAGCTTTCCAAATAAAATCCAAGGCTATACCAAAACCAAATTCCAGGGAGGAGCATCATTGGAGCTTCTTCTATTGGACAAATTTCTTTGTAACCATTGATGCCAATCTACACCGGAGGCAAACACCTCAAGAATATGCTCAACAAGATTATTCCATACCAACGAGACTCTAGGACAGTCCCTAAAAGTGTGAAAAAGAGACTCCTCTTGGGCACCGCAGATAGAACACGAGGGGGAGGGGCACATGTGTCTTCTAAACCTCTCTAGGTTGGTCATCAAAAACCTTATGGGCAGCTTTCCAAAGAAGAGTCTTCACCCACTCAGGCCCATTCCACCTCCAAAACTATCAAGAAGAGACTTCTCAAAGGATTTGGCTCACTATCACTAATAACCCTGTACGCAGAGCTTGAAGAAAAACAACCGTCTGGGCTAGCCCCCCAAGCCACAATATCATCCGCAGCATTTATATCAGGAGGAACTAAAAGCCCAAACTTGGCAACACAATCATTAGGCAAAAGGTGGGCAAATCCTGCACAGCCCAATTACCGTACCTATCCACATAGTTACTGACCTTGAGCCCCAACATGACCTCAGGAATATCAGTAGTGGCAACATATTTAAGAGGCCCAATGCTAGGTAACCAGTTGTTGGACCAGAACCTAGCAAGTATTACCATTACCCAGGTGCCAAATAACATGGTTATTGAAGGTTTTCCAATTATGACATATACCTCTCCAGGGATTGGATCCAGGCTTGTTAACATTAATATTGGGGTAGCCACCGAACCACATCTATACTTGCTTCTCATAAGAGAGACCCAAACTGTATTAAGGAGTTGCACATATTCCAAGTCATTTTCATTAACTGGGCATAATTAACTTCCCTAGTAGAGCGGAGGCCCAGCCCGCCATCCCTCTTTGGTTTACAAACTTTTCTCCATTCCAAATGATGAATTCTTCTATGATTCTCCTCATCACCCCAAATAAAGGAACGACACATTTTATCAATATCATCACACACTCTTTTAGGAAGCATACTAGATTGCATCACATAAGTAGCATAGCTTGGATGACTGATTTAACTAGAGTTACCCTCCCCGCAAAGGACAAATTTCTAGCCTTCCAAGAGCTTAACCGTTGACTCACTTTATCAATCACAAATCTGAAAGTATTTCTATTAACTCTTTTGTGGAAAATAGGAACCCAAGATATTTGCCAAGGTCATCCGTCATATTGAAACCCATCTCATTACTAATAGCAACTTTCAACTCCCAATTCACATTTTTAGAAAAATAGACTCTAGTTTTTTCATGACTAACCTTTTGCCCGGAGCTATGACAAAAGATATTGAGGATGTGATGGATAACTCTAGCTTGATCCACACTAGCTTCCGCAAACAGAATAAGATCGTCAGCAAAAGCAAGGTGAGAGATTTTAGGGCCTTGTCTTGCTATCTGAACTGGCTTCCAATCCTTAGAAGAAACCGCCACCTCAATTAGCTGAAAGAGGCGCTCAATACATAAAACGAAAAGATAAGGAGAGATTGGGTCTCCTTGTCTAATACCTCTTTCCGGTTTGAACTCATCCAAAGCTTCCCCATTCCACAAAAGCCGCATACTTGGAGTAGTAATACAGAACCAAATAAGTTGGATAATTCTTGTTGGAAAACCAATATCTTCAAGGGTGTCCTTAACGAACTCCCATTTTAACCTGTCATAGGCCTTTTCCAAATCAATTTTAATAGCCATCCACCCTTTCCTCCCTTTCTTTTTATTCATAGAATGAAAAATTCTTGTGCCACAATAATATTATCATGGCTTTGGCGCCTGGGGCACAAAAGAGCATTGCGAAGGGCCAACTAGTTTGTGCAAAAATTTCTAATTCTGCGAGCAAGAGTCTTAGTGATAAGCTTGTAGGAAACATTACACAAACCAATAGGTCTATATTGTTTCATGCACACCACATCATCTAACTTGGGGATAAGGGTTAAAAACGTACCATTTATATCCCTGACTTTCCAAGGTTCCTCAAAAACAGTCACGAACCAGCTTGAGCACATAGTCCCCCACGGTATTCCACTGGTTTTGAAAGAAGAGAGCTTGAAAACCATCAGGTCCAGGTGCTTTAAAGGAACAGATGCTTCTCAAAATACCACTAAGCTCTTCTTTAGTTATGTCTGTCCAGCATATTAATCTCATCCACCTCTAGCTTCACAAAGTGACCTTTCACGCAATAAGGGACAAAGCTAGAGTCGTCTTTGAAAAGATTCTATAATACTCAGTGGCCATCTCCTCTAATTTGTCAGGGTCCATCACCCACACCATTATCATCTTGTAGCGTACTAATATATTCTTTCTACGGCGAATGGCGGTAACACCATGAAAAAAATCTAGTGTTTCTATCACCGAACTCCAGCCATTTTACCCTTGATTTTTGGAACCACAATAACTCTTCATTGGCCAAAAACTTCTTCATATAGCCTCACAATTATATATGAATTATATGTCAAAATCAAATTCTTTTTAGATTGTTTTGGATTTAAACAATTTTTGCGTTACAAAATTTCAATTATAATTTCATGTATTGTTATACTAAATAAAAAAAAGTATACATATTATATTATTTTTTTTACTAAATTTATGAATTTACTCATTAATTTTGTTTTTGATTTAGTTAAAAATTGTTCATTTTATTATGAATGAAATCAAATCAAGAAAAAGATATTATAAAATATAGGAGAACATAAAGAAGCGAGAAAGAGAGAAAAGAAACAAGAGAAATAAATAGGATCTATGTATTATACTCTTTAACGGGTAACCATTATAATATTCAATTGTGTTATTTGAATAGAGATAACAAAATTCAACAACAATTTTTATGGCTAATACAATTCAAAAAGGTGGTTAATGAACTGTTGAGTTTGGTTAATGGATATACCAAGGTGTCACAACTCATTAATCATCGACTGAACTTCATTAACCACTATTTTGAACATCATTAATCATGATTCTTAGGTGTTCAAATATAATCATTTACTATATGTATATTTGAATACCTGAAAATCATGGTTAATGACGTTCAAAATCATGGTTAATGATGTTTAGTAAATGATTAATTAACCAAAATCAATACTTTATTAACTAAATATTTGAACTGCATTAACTATGAAAATTGTTGTCCCATTTTGATGTTCAAATAACATTTCTAATAATATTACATGCGTTCTATTTATATGATACAAATTTGATTAAGTCTATTAAGGACCTAACAAAATGTATCATTAACATATGCAATTAAGGATAATAATCTGTGAGGAAAAATCTTTTACTCATGAAAATTATAAGAACTAAATGAACATCTACATTTTTCACATTTTCATAACACTTTTAATATTTCTCTCTTTTAGAATTTATCATGACTTAAAGTGAAAGAGACAACATAAAGTTGGTGGTTGCTTATAATATTTGCCTAGCACCTTTCACAGGGATGCTAAAGTTGGTGCTTGTTTATCAAGCATCGGTTTTTAATAAGAATCACTTGTTGGAGCTTGCCCCTATTAAATACTTGGTTCTTGTGTAAGCATCGGTTGCTTGTTGGTGATTGTGGGCTATGGCTTCATAAATAATAATAAAAACATAAAAATGTAACTATGAGATTATTGATGGAACCTGTTTAGTAAGGTTTTTTTAAGGTTTTGGGTTGGAGAGTTAAGACACAAAAATAAAAATAAATAATGTGTAAAGGTAAAACCAACGTAAAATCCTAAATCGTCAAAATGCAAGATGCTGGTTAGAGATGCTCTTAGCTCCAATACAACAACCTAGTTCTCTATTAATTATATCTAGTAATTGTATGTTCATTTGCTATAACCTACAAATAAATACTAATTATTGTCCTCTTTATGCTATCCAATCCTACGATCTCTGGCAGCTTGTAAATATTTTTATTAGGGGTATTCATATCCAAACCGATCTAAATGAAAATCGAAATCCGGCCCAAAAAAATAGAAAACCAAACAAAATCGACGCATTTTGGTTTTTTTTTAAATCTTATTTTGTGAAAACCGATCGAATCGGGTCAGATTTTGGATTACTTTTTTAAACCGAATCAATTCAAACCAAACCAACCCCCCCCCCCCCACCCCCCACCCCACACCCCACACCCCACACCCACACCCACACACACACACACACACGCGCGCGCGCGCACACACACAGATAGATAGATATATATATATATATATATATATTCTTTGCATTATTGATTTTTTATTTGTTGATTTTTTTCCTAATAATACTTATTAGTTTGATTTGACATAATTTTTTACTACTGCTAAGTTTCAAACATAAAAAAAAGATGTCCTTCAACTAGTTGATGATGATATTTATTTATTTTATACATATTTTATGAAATGCGTGTATCAACAAGTATATGCATATTTAAGATTTTGTTCAATTTAGCATGTAATCTCTTTGATGTAATGATGTGTCGGTAAAATCCTACTCAACCGGTCCAATCCAAACTCTATTTAATCGAATCGATCGGATCCGGTCGGGTTTTTTTTAATGAAGCAATCTAAACCAAAACGAATTATATATTGTTTTAATCCTTAGATTAATTGGATGATTTTTTTTTCTTAAAACCGATCCAAACCAATGTATCAACACCCCTAGTTTTCATTAGCTCCCGCAACTCTAAATGTTTTCCCGTTAGCTCTTACCAGCCATAAATATTAAACTAAATTTGAGACGGGTTGAACTATGAAGCAGTAAAAGTAGCTTAATCTTCCGTATATATAATAATAGGCTAACAATGGAAACCTTTGCTTCCCGCCGATGGAAGAAAATCAATACAAACAAAAGTTTAACACACAGAAGGAGGTCCATGTAGAGTTTGGAAGTTGATTTGAATAACATTCTTCTCCACAAAATTAATGTAACTACTACTTATAACTACTAAAAAATTGGGACATAACTATATCAACAAGGAGATGTTTAACATGGTCCTAAAATGAAAATTAATAGGATGCAACCATTGATTATGTATAAAAATAAAATTTAAGAACCGAGAATCATGACTTATACTTGTTAAATAGGTAATGTTGTAAATTCTAAATTACAATTTTTTTTCTGGCAATTCTAAATTACAATTGAGAAGTGCTAGTAACACATTTTCTGTAATATTCTCTTGAATATATGATCAATTTTATGTGGGATCCACTAGATAGAGTGAGTCCCACATAAAATTTATCCAAAAATAAAGAGCATATTGAAAAGAACGTGTCGCTAGCGTTAGTGGCCATGAAATACAAAGATGTTTTGCGAGAGTTGAAAAATAAGAATATAATATTGTGATCTTGATTTTTAATACAAAATGTGTTGCTAGCATTAATGTGGTCTTATTTTTAACAAGAACATAATGCATGTAATAGTTTAGGGATAAAATAATAACATATATAATATTTTTATTGAAAAATAATATTACAAAGATTAAAAAAAAAAAAGAGTAAAATGTAATAAATGAAAGATAAGGGATTAAAAAAACACAAACTTGATTTTGAAAACAAAGGATTAAAGTAGTATACACTGTTAATATAAAAATATTTACACTGTCCTCCACTAATATTTTGAAATGTGTATTTTTTATTTTAATAATAACTAAGAGAAAGAAATAACAATAATGTTAATTTGTTAATATTATAAAAAAAATTTAAAATAAAAGCATTTTTCAGAAAACCCATCTAGAGCGTCTCTGTGTGTGAACCGAAAACATCTCTGTTGTTTCCCAGTTAGTCGTCGTCCAAGTATTCTCATCCTTTTCTGAAGCTCCATCCATTCCTCAATCTTTCTAGTGTATTCCCCTACACGCCATCTCACCAGATCAATCACCATTACCCCAGTGTTGAAATAGCAAGCTTTTCTGTTTGCAAAAATGAGTGACAAAAAAGGGTTAGACCAAAAAGTTGATGTAAAATAAGATGTGAAATTTCAAATTTGAATTGCAATATTCAGGTGCTGCTAAAACAGTGTTTTCGTTTTCCCCTAATGGGGTGGCTGCAAGTTTAGCAATGTCATCTACTAAGATAAGGTCTGAGTCCAAGTACACCACTCTCTTAACATAGTGGAATAAGGTTTGATAAGTAGCTGCTTGCATAGTTTAGTGGATAATCTAGACAATCAGATTAAGGACCCGTTTGTTTAAGATTAAAAAATAATTGATTTGTTATATAATTTTAGTGATTTTTTTTTTTAGAGATTTTTTAAAAAAAGCAGAAGCAAAATTTGTGTTTGTTTACAATCATAAAAATCACTTTTTTTTAAAGTAGTTAGTTATAAAAACTGATTTTTTTTCTAGAAGCAACTCAAAGTTGCTTTTCATTTTAACCCCAAAAATGATTTTTTTTCTGCTTCTGATTATTTTCAGAAGCAAAAACAAACACACTAAAAACATAAAAAAATCATTTTATGGTTAAAAAAATGATTTTTTTTAACAAAATAAACAATAACAAACGAGCTCTAATTATCATTTAGTCTGGACCGTCAGACCTGGACAAACGTTCTAGATTAACTCGCAGTAGAGGGGGCTGCAAGGAACCAGCAGGAGAGAATCCAGATTCTAGATAAGGGGTTAGGTCATGAATGATTTTTTATTCAACACACACTTTTACGTACAATTATTTGGATTTAAAGGGTGAGGAATGTACAAATCTGTACTCTGGGGGTGCGTTTTGATTTGCAAAAGGTATCAGGACAGCACAGGACAGACAGGACAGCACAGGACAAAATCCTTGAGTCACAGGACATTCTTGGTCTTGTACATTGTTTGATGGATAATGGACAGCACAAACAAAAATAATATTAAATTTATCGGAATACCCTTTATAATATATATATTATATTATGTAATATATAAATATAAAACAATAGAGAGAGAGAGGAGAGAGTGAGAGAGGGGAGAGAGAGAGGAGAGAGGAGAGAGAGGAGAGGAGAGGAGAGAGGGAGAGAGAGAGGGGAGCGAGAGGAGAGAGAAAGAGAGAGAGAGGGAGAGAGAGGGGGAGAGCGGAGAGAGAGAGAGAAGAGAGAGTGAGAGAGGGGAGAGAGAGAGGGGAGAGAGAGAGAGAGAGAGGGGAGAGAGAAAGAGAGAGAGGAGAGAGAGAGAGAGAGAGAGGAGAGAGAGAGAGGGGGAGAGAGGATAGAGAGAGAGAAGAGGAGATGTAAGGATAATTTTGTCTTTTGTTAGTCTGTCCATGGGACAAAAAGTTTGGTCCATGGTTTGGTGAGGGACAAAATTCTGGGTTTTTTGTCCTGTCCCTCACCCCATTTTTTGTCCTGTCCACTGACCACTTTTCAAATCAAACAGGGGACAAAAATTTTTGTGCTGTCCAGTCCCCTGAATTTTTGCAAATCAAACGCACCCTGGATGTTTGATTTGGTTTCTCGAGTTTTGGTTAATGGGTAAGTTAATATAGTTCTCCTCTTTAAGGTTTGACTTTGTAAATGTTTGTAACTTCTCACCAAGGTTGACTTAGATGCACTTACTTTCCCTAAAGTTTGATCTAATGACATTGACATTCCTTGATATTTGGCTTAGAGGGTAAATCAATTTGCTTTTCTCTATAATTATACTTTTTCTACTGCAACATACTTATTTTATTTCAAATAGCAATAGAAAATTCAATACAAGAAGGAATATAATAAAAAACTTGGGGACTAAGATAAGCAGTAGCCGCCTTATCTAACTAAGGAGCAACTACATTCCCCTGTCTACTCACAAACTCCAAATTACAATTTGGTTTCAAATGTAGCAACTGGTTACATGATCAATAATCAAACATGCTTGGCTCGTTCAACTACCTGGGTGGAAGTCTCCATTTTATTATCCCAGATTAGAACATTTCGGCGTCTCCACAAGCTCCAGAGAATCCACGCAAATTTGGGTTCTATCATCATGATTCAGTGCACCAATTACCATGAAAAGCAATCCCTGAAATTTTCCGCCGAATACATAAAATGTTCTATAACACTTTGCATATTTGTTATACTTAATTGATTTACACATTTGTAGCTCTCCTAAAGTTTAACTTATTTACACGGATTTTCTCTAAGGTTTGGCTTAAGCAGAATTTCACATATTCTAAAAATCTATCTGGGGATATATTAAATCATTTTCTCTCATCATAGATAGTCCAAAAATTATAACATTATCAATAAAAATAATGTGAGACACACGACACTAGTTCTGTTAACTTTCTTAATTGTTAGTAGATGTTAGGGGATAACTGTAATATAATATAAATTATACAGGAGGTCAGTGTAAGATTTGAAAAAATGTGTATATCAGGCATAATTAGGCAATAGTTCAAGGGAAGGGAGATAAGTATAATTCTCTACGCATGCATGTAATGAGTGGTTAGATGTATTTTTACCAGTTTTAATCATTATCAATTTCAAGGAATGAAGATATAAATGTTTTTTTCAAACACAATCTTAGGTTAGTAACCTTTCTTTAACTGGTGGTCAAAATTGCATAAAAGTTGTCTTTAGCACCACATGTAGCATGGGATAAAAATATCATTATCATATAATCTGATTATACCCGTGGATTGTTGTTCCACATATTTTGCACACAACCACGTAAACTGATTGAAAAATTATCTCAGTAGGTTCTAAACCACTGCTAAATGCTAATCAAGTTTCACCTATCTTAATGACCGGATAAATCCCATATATTTTGCTTCGGTAACCATATGATCTCTGCATGTAGCAATCACCCTTTAAATTAATTATTTCATATACAAATCACGTCAATAACATTTAATAATTTTACATAATTTTTCCAAAAGTAATTAACTGCTACGACCTGCTACTTTTATATATCAAATAATGGCTATTGTCTATGGGGGGAGGCAGTGTTAGAAGAACTCACTTGGGCCATGAAGTCCAACGCAGAAGAAAGTTGTATGACGACGAGTACATTGAAGGGCCATCTATGACTATAAGATTGAGACATTTTTTGTAGAGAAATGTCCTGTTCACTTTTTTTATATAATTTTGTTTTGTATAAATGATTACCTTTTGCAAAAAGTTTGCACAACGAATCTCTCACAATAATTAAGCCATACAGAAATTAATTTAAAACTTTTTTTTTGGTTGGAACCCACCATAATTAGGACTTTTACCCCTCGATGGGTTTATGGAATATCTCCACAAGTTTAGATCATTTGGATTCGTTATGAGATTATTCTTCGTTCGGGTGTTTTAGTCACAGTAAAATATTCATTGCCCCTCCTAAAAAAATGTGTAATGCGGACTCGAATCGAGGTCTTTCCTCTACAAATTCAGCCTGCACAACGAATTGAGCCACACTCATCAGGTAATGTAAAGCATATTTTAAAATCAACAATGCAAAGTAGTTTGTAAAAGTTAGTACGAATGACATGGAATGAGTCACTTTCTTTTTAAATATAATGATAAGAGGAAACCATGTTAGAAGTATCCAATTCAATCACCAATGAAAAACCATTTGTCAGCATTTTTACGAATTCAGTTTGTACTCTAAAAGCATTTTCCTTTTAGAAAATAGTCCAATTAATAATCATGTTTTTCATTTAACGTTTATCAGGGCATGCACTATGGCTGCCTCGAAGTGGATACCTTTTAACCTTTATTAGGCAACCAATTACGGGATGTCATATTACACACTATCATTCTGCCCTGTGTTTATGCTCCTACAATAAAATTCAGGGCCTCGAGTTTTCCATGCGAAATGCTTGTAATGCACTACAATAGGTTAGGTGGTTTGGGTCCTACTAAGCAAAAACCATACACAGGCATACACAATTGCTTCCATCACTCGGCAACTCCTCCTAATATAACCGTGAGATGCTGCCCTTTCTTCTTTGTTTTGTTTGGTGTATGATCTGAACTTCATATGAAAGCATCACAAGAAATTCCCTCACTCTACCTCTATCGTTGCATAAGCAAAAATCATGTGACTGGCGCGCCCCTGACACGTGTCTTCGCCCTTAGCTTTGTCAAATTCTTTAGTCTGCTCCATTTTTGAAAGGATCGCTATCACATGGAGCAACCTATAGATAGAAAAAAAAAAACTTTATTTAAGCAATTATTCAAGGATTAAGTGTGTGTTTGGATAAGTGTTTGACAAACATGATTTTAGATAGAATTGATTTTGATAAATTGATTTCAATACAATTGAGTTTGAAGTAAATTGATTTATGTTTGGATGTTTTTCTTTTAGCAAGTTTGATGAAAAACTTAGTGTAATTTTTTAGAATCCAAAAACAAAAGCTACTCCAAGCTACTTCTAATAGAATCAATTATAGATGCAAAATTGCTTCTGGCACATGATGTTATAAGTCGCTTTTTTTTATTAAAATCACATTTGACACAGGTACAAAGATGTCCCAGAAGTGGAACTAAACACACTATCAAGTATTTGAGACGCTTCTGAGCTCATGGTATGAGGTATCCAATAATGCAAGGACGCTTGTCCCATTTCTCTCTATTATAATAAAGGTATAGACAAAGACGTCAACAGCTTAGCTTCATTTAAGTCTTAAAGGGTTAGAATTAATTATTCTATCATTCCCCCCTCCACTTTTTTGAAAAAAATTAACTAATGGCATATTTTAGAATGTTAAGCATGCAGAGCCTCCCAATCTAGTATATTTTCTAATGGTATAGTTCACAAATCACAATATCCAGTGTGATTTGTCACCTGTTGTTATAAGTCGCTTTTAAATGTTTATATACAAATTCTATTCAATAATGATGTCAATCAAGCATTGGGCACCATTGTATATGACGATAAGATTACCGTGGATAAACATCTTTAGGGATTTGAGAATTAACTAATGCTCAATACTTTTAAGGATTTCAGGCACACTGTACCTCTCGAAGTCCTTATCATGCAATCCATTTTCTTTTGTCTTTTGTCTTCAATTTGCATTACAGTTGTATTACCAAATATGCCTTGACATTGTTCCTTTATATTTGACCTCTTTACCATGCTTATGCTTCATTAATTTGGATTTAACGCTTATCCACATGGATCTATGTGCATATTCTTTTCCTCTATCTTGGACTAAGCCACATCACATCATATCACATATATGTATTAAGTTTGTCATTCCTACTTCCTGTCCTGTGTTCACTGTTTCTTCCTTTTCTTATGACCTTTCACTTCTTAGATCATGTGAGTCTTGTTTCTCATCTTTTAATACATATATCAGTTTCTTCCATGTTTGAAGTAGTCAATAAGACACTTATCAAAGTATGTTTCTCCTTTTATGAACCTTATAGTAGCTCATCATATAACAATATCTAAGGTCCTGTTTGGTTTGTATTTTCATTTTCTTTATCATATTTTAGTATTTGTCACATTATTTTCTTGACCAAATTTTGAAAACACATCCAGTATTTCTAGAAATTTTGAAAATGTAAAATAGTTGTTTTCATTGTTTTTGAAAATGCATTTTTCCTAACTAGCATTCCATCATCTCTCTATCACAATTGTTTATTGTAGGAGTCTTCCATCATCTTGTTAGCAATTTAAAATCAATACAGATTTTAGAAAATAAAAACAGGAAATGAAAATACAAATCAAACGGGTCCTAATGCATTAGTTCTATTTTCTATTATTATTTTGGATAAAATTCATTGGGTTCTGTGCATATTTGGCCTCTCCAATAAAATTTGACCTTAAGCTTCTTTGTTCACCCCTTCTCGGATGTCTTTTTCATCCTTAACATAAGGTATTATATTTATAACTAACCTGCTTTCAATTTTTCATCATTCAAGCAGTTGGTTGAAGGAGGTTAGATTTGTGAGAACAGAGAACTTCTTTGAGCTCAGATTTACTTGTGTGGCTGATAATAAAATATTGAAATGGGTAAACTTGGTAGGATGTTAGACACTTTCTGTCTCTCTTCTGGATCACACCCCTGCTTCTGTATAAATTCCATGGAATTTGAAGATGAGTTTGAGAGCAAGCCCTTGATTGCAAGTGACAATGATAATAAACTAAGATTGAAGGATGTTGTTGCTGGAAAGCAGACATTGGCTTTTCAATTGGAACCCAAGGTGAGGCTTTTATTCTCTTTTTTCTGCAGCAAGTTTCTATGGCAACACCAATCACTCTTTTCACATTCTGGGGAAAAAAACAGAGAGAAAGTATAAATGCATGTTTTGTATTAGACAGCTTGAATGGGTTAATCTGATAATCTTCTTGTTTGATCAAATATGCAGATAGTGATATTGAGGGTGTCCATGCATTGCCAAGGTTGTGCAAGAAAAGTTGAGAAACATGTCTCAAAGTTGGAAGGTGAGCAGATTTCAATTTTCTTTTTTAACATAAAAATATAGCTTGCATAGCTTAATTTAGGCCATAACAAAATGACTTACAATTAACAACCTGATATACTCTCAGGGCATGTTAGCTTTGCACTTTATTTTCCTTCAACTTTCTTTGTGCTTGTGTCTGGTGTGCTTATTTCGAGTTTCAATCATTCATCAGAAGCTGAACCAAATTCTATTGGGTATTGTTAAACAGTAAGATAAAACCAGCGAGGTTGCCCAGCTATCTGTCAGAGGAGATAAATTATTTTAGCTCTCCTTTTGACAAATGTTATGCAATATTTGAAAAATTCAACATTATTATTGTTTGCTCTCAATTATTATTTTAGCATTCATGCACTGTTAAATCAATCCCTGAAAATGATCAATCGCCGAAAATATTCGAGGAAGACTATGATTGATCTTCACTTATTGATCCAATGGTGCGTCAATGAAGATTTTTTTTTAATGCATAGAATTCATATTCCTTTCTTAACTATCTTTTTCTAAAAGAATTAAATATATTACTAAATATATCAAATTTGGAGAAATATAATTTAATACCACTAACTTACCCTTTTATAGAAAATTGTAAAAGTCAATTAATTATGAATTTGTTGTTATTAGTTAATCCGGATACTAGTTAAGAAATTAATTAATAAGAGAAAGCCTATGTAGGAAAGTTAAACACATCACTCTTGACGTATTGAATATATGATCATCTCTTAATGTAAACTTACTTTTTAATTCTTTAACTAATGCACATTTGTCTTTTTAATTAATATTATGAAATAACAAATAATTTGGGACAACATAATTTTTTTTAAAGAAAAACATATATAAATAGAGGGAGGAAGTATGTGGTATGGTGCTATTTTATTTGCTTTGTATCTATTTATAATTTATAATAATTATAATAATTGCCTCTACGTACTTCTCAACAGGAGTGAGCTCATACAAGGTAGATCAGCAAACCAAAATGGTAGTTGTTATTGGCGACATTCTTCCTTTCGAAGTGTTGGAAAGTGTATCCAAGGTAAAAAGAGCAGAGCTTTGGAATTCTCCGAGCTGATAAGGAAACCATCTGCAAACAACACTCCATTCTCAGCAGATTCAACAAAGACAAAAGTTGACGTAGAATGAAAGAACTCCCATTCATTTTTGTCATTTTTTTGTTATGTATATAGATTATAATAATACCCCATGCCATGTTCCAGCAATTCTCTTGCAGGAAATAAAAAGTTTAAATAAAGGGGAAAAAGAAATTTAAAAAAATGTATTTGATGCCTCTCCCTCCGTGACTTCACATCTTTTAGTACATTTTGACTCTTGGTTGATAAGTTCAATAAGTTAACTTATAATTTATTTGACTAGCTTATAACTTATAAGCTTGTTTGATTGAAATATGAGTGTTTGGTAAGTAAGCTTATCTCATTAGCTTATAACATTTTTTCATAAGCTAATTTATTTAGCACATGGTTTATAGGTTATAACTTATTGACTTTTCTCTCATTTTTACCTCAATTCATTTAATGAAATTCTCACTTTACTATATCGATTTTTCTAACATGTGTAAGGAATCAAAAAACAGAAATATTCCATTGGAAAGAGTAGCTTTTAGACTTTCAAAAAACTGATTACACAACTTTCGATACAATATTTCTATATTTGATTCCTTAATAACATGTGCAATATTGCACAGGTTATAAAAATCACTACTACAGAAAATGGCTTTAATAGCGCTTTTTTTTTTTTTCCCTTTAGTAGCGCTTCCAAGCGCTATCTATTCACCCGCTGCTGAAGATGAGAGTGATTTAATAGCGCTTAAAATAGCGCTACTAAAAGTAGGAATAGGTAGCGCTTTCTTGAGAAAGCACTGTCTAAAGTTAGAAATAAGACAATTTGTTGCACACTTTAGACAGCGCTTTCTCAAGGAAGTGCTACCTAAAGTTTACAATAGATAGCGCTTTCTCAAACAAGGGCTGTCTATTTGTAACTTTAGGCAGCGTTTTTTTCAAGAAAGCGCTACCTATTCCCTTTTTTATTATTATTCACTTTGTTTTTCTACATTTCCCACCCGCACTCAACAATTCACAGCAACACTGCATTACTGCATACAACCAATTTGTAAGCATATATAATTAAATCAAACCAAATATCAAAATCATGCATATAACCAATTAAGTAATATATACTTTAACAAAATTCATAGTAACGCTTACACATAACCAATTCTAATATTTAAGTCCATAAACCAAAAGGTCGCTAACCTACACTAGACAATAACCATGCATACTAACAATGTATACAAGCTAATCAACACACTAGTAATTCTAAACAATTTGTGCATGCGGCTTCCATCTTCTGTTTGTTAACACAAAATCCTATTGTTGGCCTGCATATATAAGATACACATACAAATCACTTGCACATACACACAAGTTTAATAATATAGGAGAGACACTAGCTAGCATAATATCAGAATATGTCGTACCGTTTAATTGTTGATAAATTTCATAACCACATAACGACACCACTAGTCTTTAAGTTGAGTAAGTTGATCATCGGAGTATGTGATGCATTTACATTCAGGAAAATACTGTAAAATAAAAATTAAATCAAATTAGAATGACCAAATCTGAGTAATTAAAGTATATAAGCTAGAACTGAAATTAAATACCGTGGTTGGGATTTGCATTTGGTTCTGAATGATGATATCCTTGATAAATTTCAGAACATAGTAGCCACAGTCGTTGTCGTTCGGTTGACGGGGGCACTATAAAACCAAAAATAATAAAATAATTCTTTTAATTTTTTAATTTAAATTAAATAATTGCATAAGAATTTCCGTAAATACCATTATAGATATCCATTTAGTTGTCCTGGATGATTTAGAAATTCGAGACTTCCCTCCATTTAATCCTCGATGAATTAGCAAAGCCCTAAGTGCAAAATCACACAATTTCATTGAAGTACAGGTTTCGAACCAACATATATATGAAGATAACAATAAATGCATATGTATACTTATTGATTGTACGTATCCCTCATTTTTTTGTGATTGTTAAAATGCATATGCAAGGGATCTAAATAGTACACCGTGTCCTCTTTGGGATTGATCACTAACAATACCCAATGACCCCTACAAAAATGTTGATCAGTTAGGAAATCTTAAGCAGCTAATCATATTTCATAAACGTTACTATCGTTAATTAAATTAAATGACTCACACTACATTGCAAGGTGACAAAAACAATGTCTCATCCTCTGGCTTTGTCAATGCCAAGCGTTCAGCTATATACTCTTTTATTTCCACACGTCAAACTGCATATGTGTTCGGTGTGGGCATAGAAACACAAACCTCCGAGTCTGTTCTTCTGGGATTAGTATCTCTCGATACAAGTACCTTAAATTAAAACATGTATACAAAGAAATGAAAAAGATAAAAACTCAAACTGAAAAAGCAGGACAAAAAAAAGAAAAGAATTCCATAGAAATAGATATGTAATATAAACAAAGAAATTGATGTAGTACCTGAGATATATGCTAATAACAGTCTATGACAACCATTCATGATTGAGAATTTCTCCAATCTCTGCACCTTCACCACCGAGCTCTAATGTATGCTCATAACCCAGAATTTCTGGCTCCATTGGTATGTCAATAATTCCTCTATCCGGCATCCTTGTTAACACATGGACTCTAAGAAAGGTTATAAAATCTGCACGACCATGAGTTATAGGAAGCTGGGAGGGCTGAGATTTGCTCTTGTTCTTTAGTGGGGATGTAACTGACCCTTTTGTTTGCTCCTTGCCAACTATTGGAGGCCTAGGGGAAGGTCAGGGTTTGCCCACATTCTTGCCCACATTATTGCTAGCTCTGTGCTCCGGCACTTTGCCCTTGTCCTTGACTTTGGATTTTGTGGGTACTTACATATTTTTCATTGCAATACATTAATTAGTTAGTGAGCACCAATTTAATAAATATATGCAGTAAATGATAATGGATCACTTACAACTACGAGGTGGCTTGGCCATGCCACATAGGTGCCTATTGCCTGCTCCACTGTCATCACATCCGCTTCATAAGTGGTACAGGCAATGGTGCATCGCCCTCAACTGCAAACTCAACCACAACTTTTACATGACCTGGAGATATTGGCAGGTTGTGTAGTGTGCCACCTGATTCGTTATAGACTGTCCCCCTAGCGACCAAGCGATGAGTTGGGCTTGACAAATATAGGTTGCACGCATTATTGCCCTAAACCAATGATAAACAAAATATTAATATGTAAACAATTAATGCAATACGTACACATAAAGAAAGGGATTAATGTAATGATTATTGCCTCAGGTGGCACAAGAGTGCAACTATCTCTGGCACAATGTGGGGTAGGGGTATATAAATCAGGCTCATGCCCCTCCACTGGTTCCTTGTCCTGCTTGCTGTTTTTCAATTCCTGGACTTCTTTAAATAGTTGGGTGACCATCCTCTTCAATTCTATTGTTTCTTCTTTTTTTGCGCACTTTCGTGATTCGAAGATAGTTTTCTGGGTGACACCAAAACCCACACCTCTATAGCGACCAGAATACTCTCTGGCAGGTAAGGCCCGAGCAAGGATGTCTTCGCGACAACCACCATCTGTTATCTCCCCCTGTGATACAGCCTGTGTTAGGGTCTCCTGAAACACAAATATTATTGACAAAGATGTTAAACATAATTATCATAAGAAAATTACAAATGAAAATGTTAATTAATGCTATTATACTTACAATTCTTTCAGCCACTTCCCTAGTGGGGGGATGGTCAATCACACCCTCCTTGTTTCTATGGCCTTCCATCCACAAAATATGACGTTCAATTGAATCAACTTGTGGATCTCTACCAGCCTCCAACAACTGTACATTTAAACAAACAAATTAAAATTCATCATCTTGCTAAGAAAGAAACCAAAACATATGTTAAATAAACCAAGTTATAATTAAGGATATTATAAATATCATATCTTCTTCAATGCCAGCATACCCTTTAACCCCTCCTTTGAAAGGGTAGTCAGGATCTAACGCTCTCTGCCTATTTTCTTCCCTTATTCTCTATATAGACACAGAAATATATCAATCTGACCTTTGTCAGAATCAGAAAGGCATATAATCAGAAAGGCATATAAATATGTATTGCTACTGTCCTATATTCATATAAAAAAAGGTTTCATACTCCCAATTCATTTGTTACAAATGCAAGTTCTAAGGATATTGTACATACCAGAAATTCCTCATTTCCAGTGCGTTTTGCTACAAAAGCTATCCAATCTTCCATGCTTATAAAATCTTTATATTCTGGTGGAGGCTCATGTCTGACATTCCCGTTGTCATCTCTAAGGTACTCTCTCGTCAAGTTAGTTCGAAATGTCCGGTGCATTTTTTCGGCACGCTGAATTAGAGTACTCTGCCGAGTCTCATCAACCTCAAAAGTCATCTGCAACGACAATATAAACAAAATCTCATAGTATAAGTATGTCTACATAATTAAGAAACAATATAACTAACTCTTGTTAACTAATTTACCTGTACATCACGCCAGATCTCATCTTTGAGATCGTTCAAGGCTCGACTCTTCCAACTCTTGCAAGTAATAGGGATTGTTTGCCGCACTTTTGACCCAATGTAACTAATCAGGTCTCTACCATTTCTACCAATGAGCTGACCCTTAACATTCCATTTAACCTAAAAAAAATTGATTAAGTGTATAAATTTAGATAACAAACAATTAATAGAATGAAACAATTAATTAGATTAATTATTAAGTATTTTACCACAATTTTTGGTCCTCCTTTACTCCTCTGGCGGATAATCTTCTTCTTAAAGGTTGGTCCACGACGCCTCACCTTTCGTGTGGCCTCCTCAGCACTATCATGATCACTGGGAGGATGATCGCTGGGAGATGCCATTTACCTGCAACAAAATTAAACATACAAGTAAAAAACGTCAATTCATAATCATGATAGTTTACTTAGAGAAATTCATGAATATAAATTTAAATTACCAAGTAATTTAAAAAACACAATCCCTACATACATGTTTTAAGTTAATCTTTTCCTTTTCCTTGATGGATTGAGACTTGCGCGTCCCTTATTGGTACGAAATATTGGAAGGAACCAATGCCCCTCATCATGATCATTTCTAATATACATATCATCCTCTCTAGTTGGATTAGCCTCACGTGATTGTGACGTTCCGAAGAAAGGGTCATCCTCAACATTAGCATCTTCATGTGCTTCATCATCAATCTCATTAACAATTTTTTTGTTAGTCAATAGAATAACGGACCAATTCGTATCAGCTGGATCGGTGACATAGAACACTTGTTGAGCTTGCGATGCTAAAATAAAAGGCTCATCTTTATACCCCACCTTATTGAAATCCACCCGCATGAACCCCAACTCATCCATTTGTACACCGTTATTATTGTCAACCCACTTACATTGGAGCACAGGCACCCGAAACATTGTGTAATCCAACTCCCATATGCGTTCAATGACCCCGAAGTATGACATATTCGCGAATATGGGGTTTCCGTCTTTTGCACTTGAGATATGCATGGATTGAGCTATAAGAGTCACCCCGCTATTTTGCATTATACTCCGATCATCTTGTTCTTTTGTATAGAATGTGTACCCGTTCATCAAATAACCTGTGTAAGAGAAAACATGTATAGTTGGACCTTTCGCTAACCACCTCAAACTTTCTGAAATCGAAGTAGGATTTACGGCAAACTCTGCAGAAATGTGATCTTTTAGCCAAGTTATAAAACATCGATTGTGCTCTCTTGTTAACCAATTTTGACTCTTATTTGGGTACGAACTCTTAAGTATGTCCTTGTGCTTTACAACATATAACTCAACCTCATCGGTGTTCTGTAGAACATACAAGTGTGCTTGCTCCTACTCTTTCCTTGGTATAGTCAACATTTCAGTTCCAGAAATCCCCTGCCCTGCGCTTCTTCCTGCGTGACGAGACTTTGGCAGACCTACGGAATATTCAACATTTGATAGGTAGTCAGTACAGAATTCAACAGCTTCTTTGACTATGTACCGTTCAACGATACAACCCTCTGGTCGTGATCGATTTTTAACATAACCTTTTAATATCTTCATATAACGCTCAAACGGGTATATCCATCTCATATAAGCTGGCCCACACAATTGTGTCTCTCTAACCAGATGAACAGTCAGATGCACCATGATGTCAAAGAATGAAGGTGGGAAATACATCTCAAGCTCACACAAAGTCACAACAATTTCTCTTTGCAACGCTGGTAACTTTCCAGGGTCAATCACTCTACTGTAAATTGCCTTGAAGAAGAAAGAAAGTTTAGTTAAGGCCTGCCGCACTTTGTTAGGCAAAATGGACCGTATACCGATGGGTAGCAAATTTTCCATGAGAACATGACAATCATGGGACTTTAAACCCTTTAACTTGAGGTCTTTCATCGATACGAGGTTCATAATGTTTGAAGAGTACCTCTCTGGAACCTTAACTCCATGAAGAAACTTACAAAAAGCAACTTTCTCTTTTCTAGATAGAGTATGAGCAGCTGGAGGTAAATATGTATTTTTTCCCTTCTTTACCGGTCCCAATTCTCATCTCAATCCCATACTAACCAAGTCTAGCCTTGCATTAATGCCATCTTTAGTCTTCCCTGAAACATTCAGTAAGGTGCCAATGACACTATCAAATACATTTTTTTCAACATGCATTACATCAATGAAGTGTCTTACATATAATGACTTCCAATATGGCAACTCAAAGAAAATCGACCTTTTCTTCCACCCTCGTGTGACAAGCTTTCCCGCAAAAGGTTTCCCAAATTCAATACTCAAATCTTTTACCTTTTCAAACAGTTGCGCACCCGTCAGCGGCAAAGGAGCTACACGTTCTTCTGTATTCCCATTGAATGTCTTTCTCCATGACCGATAATGGTGACTTGAATGCAAAAATCTACGATGCCCAAAGAACACATTCTTCTTTCCATGTTCCAACCACATCCAATCCGTGTTATCTTCACATATAGGGCATGCACACTGACCTTTGATACTGTATCCTGACAAACTACCATATGCCGGAAAATCATTAATTGTGCCGAAGATCATAGTCCTTAGGGTGAAACTTTCTTCTCTATACCCATCATACACCTCTACACCTGTCTCCCACATTTGCTTTAAGTCTTCAATTAAAGGAGCCAAGTATATGTCGATATCATTTCCTGGTTGTTTGGGCCCAGAAATTAACAAAGACAACATCATATATTTGCGCTTCATGCATAGCCATGGAGGTAGGTTATAAATCACCAAAATCACAGGCCATGTACTGTGAGAGCTACTCTGAACACCATGCGGGTTAAATCCGTCAGTAGACAATGCAAGTCGTAGATTTCTTGGTTCTTGCCCGAAATCAGGATAATCATGATCAATTCTTTTCCATTGAGGAGAATCAGCCGGGTGCCGTAGCTTGCCATCTTTAATCCTTTCATCCTCATGCCATGTCAAGTGTCTTGCATCTTCTGAACTACGGTACATGCGCCTAAATCTGGGAATTATGGGAAAATACCACAGAACCTTCTCTGGAGCTGATTCTTTCTTCTTATACCGTGAGGCATTACATTTAGGACACGTCTTTAACGATGCATATTCATTCCGAAATAAAATGCAATCGTTAGGACAAGCATGTATCCCCTCATAGCTCATGCCAATAGAGCGTAACATTTGTTTAGCCTCATATGTCCGACTAGGAAGCACATTATCCTCCGGCAACATATCTTTCAATAGTGTGAGTAAGTCGGTAAAGCTCTTATCAGTCCATCCATTGCCCGATTTCAAGTTATACAACTTTAACATCGCCGACAATCTTGTGAATTTAGTACAACCATCATACAACGGTTTCTCAGCATCACTTAACAACTTCTCAAACATTTGAGGACAATCACGAAGATCTTCTTCGACCACGCTTGCCATCTCTTCAAAACGGTCGGCATCATATGTGTTTGTACCAGTGTCATTTGGCGTATATCTCCCACTATTCCCCATAACACCAGAATCACCTCTTGTCTCACCATGCATTGTCCAACAAGTATAACTTTGATCAATTCCATTGCACACTAAATGTCCTTCCAACTCAGCTACACTAATTCGTCTTGTATAACAACAACTTAAACAAGGACATACGACTCTACTAGGGTTTTCTGCATGCCCAACTGCAAACCTAATAAAATCTTGCTCTCCGTCCTTATATTCCTTCGACAAACGATTGGTGAACATCCACTTCCGATCCATATTTTCACGATCTACCATAATTATTTTCAGTTTGAACAGGAAACTAAGGTTAATGCATGTCTATACCGATAAAAATAAACATGGGTAATCAGTCATATGTAGTCCGAAAGGGAGGAACAAGTCCATTTATTTTTAACAGATAAAGGGCTTAAGGTGCAAGCACAAATTGACTCTAAACAGTAGCACAAGTTAAAATCGTAACCCAAAATATGACTAGCTAGTGAAATAGAAACAGAAATTAATTTAGATTGATTAGCAGGAACTGAGATTAACCTAGAAAATAAAACTAAAAGAAAACGCATAAACAAGGAATATATAAGTGACAGTGTATCCGGTAAAGGTAACCAATAAATCAAGTTCAAATCAAGACTCCAAATAATTAACCATAAGTCGCCTTGGAGTCAAAACATATAACGTTCTTTGTTTATCATTGAAGGAAATCCTTTGAGATTCTACAGAAATTCTTCTAAACACATCCTTGCAGAGGCTCAAACTAACTTTAGTGTGTAGAGTTTCTATGCATTTTTCTCAAAGGAAAGTGTTGTCATAATCAACTAACATTAACACTGATCGCAGTGTTACATGATCCTTGGATGTAATAACTTCAAACAAGTACATAACAAAAAGCCAGAATTCAGGTTTCAAACTCATCCAATGCATGTGTTTATGACTCCCTATCTTCTAGATACATTAGTTATTGATTAAAAAAAATGTTCTGTAGTTTATCTCTAATCCAAATTCTGAGCCAATCCCAACAATGCACATGAAGCATTATCACTATTGATAGAAAAATTTTAGAGTGAGGCAACCTTACTAGTGCTACACAAAGCACCACCCCTGTTTGATGTCATCACAAAGTTCCATGCACATGTTATGAAATTCTATTTAATGCAAATACATGATTCCATGATTGCACAGGAGTTGCAATAAATACACCATGCAATGAAATAGAAACCTATGAAGATAACAAAAACCAAATTGTCCACAAATATCTAATTAAAATCTTTAACTTCTTACACCTGCAGACGTGCTCGTTGAAGCTCTTGCTCTAACTGTGCAAGCTTGATTTGGCTGTTCTCCAATTGCTGAAGATATACCTATTTAAAACCAAAACATAAAAATGATCCAAACTTGTTTTACATAAAATCCTAAGAGCAGCCCCTATGTTAAAGGGAATATACCATTATCACATCAAGGAAACAGCAGTTAACTAGCATAATGGAATATGCCAGATGAGTCCCATAACTACATATACTAAAACAGTAAACTGGAATCAATTGTTTGTGTTTCATGTTTAAAACTTAAGATCAAATGAAGTTCGTGTAAAATAAAACTAATCTTGCACTATTCTTAGTTTTTCTAGAATGTATATATCTTAAATAAATATCTAAAAAGTCAAAACCAACCAAATTTACAACCCTTTTCATCTACAAAGACAAAGATACGGATGGAAAGTGGTACCAACTCACTTAACAAAACCAAAGGATCTCATTTATAATATTCTGCTCATCTAAGCATAAAGAAAGCAATCCAGCTTCATCCTTGGTAGCAATTACCTTTTTTCCTTAACCGACTATTCCTTGCAGCCTCGCGATTCTGAGCCAGCCTACGAAGAGTCTAGAAAAAAGGGCATTCATAGAATTAAAACATCAGTAATGGAACAAAAAATCGGTAGCTACATGCTGTTGAACCAAGTCTTAGTAGCAAACAACCTTCTGATCTTCAGCTTTGACCTTTGTCTGATCCTTGGAGTCCACAACTATAAGTGACCCGTGCTGACCTCTATTGCACTAAAACAAGGTTGAAAATCATTGTGAGAGGACATTCAGGCTTTTCTCAAACATTCAAAAGATACCTCTAAAAAGTGTTGCAAAACTAACAGAGTACAAGTAAATAAAATCAACAAAAAGGTGGGTGGTCAATCAAGAACAACATAGTACTGATTTGACCACACGGCAAATGCATGAAAGCAAAATAAAGGGTGGCAGATACAAGAATGACGTTTAGTCTCTAGAGCGGTGGAAGGGTTGGAATTAGATATAAGATATATTTGAATATAGAGAGAATTAGATTCCCAAAAGTTGTCTCGGTGTGGTGCCATATCAGTTTGTGCACAAAAGACAAATTGGTCAGATTCTTCTTTCTCCATTTCAGTAACTTTCATGTGGGTGCCATATCAGCTACCATATTATTGAAGGGTATAAAAAGAAGATTCTGTAACTTACAAAGTTGCAAATAAAAATCATACCAGAAATCAATCTTTATAGGCTTTAGACATAGTAAAAAAAAAATATTGGTTGGTTTCATTATCTATATCCATATTGACTAATTAATCAGTTTGCAAAGATGATTAGATCATGTTTTGGCTTCAACTCCAAGAAGAGCCTTGCAAAGAGCAACGGAATTTTGGTGTCAACCTCAAAAACTACATTGTACATATCAGATGATGGAGAAGTACAGTGGACTGGAGCAAACCTGAGAGGACGAGGACAGCGACGGCGATGGCGGCGTAGAAGAGGGAGACAACGCGAGGTGGACGCGAGGCGGAGAGTGGCCCGAGGTTGCCGTTGCTGGATGCGAACAGAGGCGGCGGTAGCAATGACGGTTGAGGGTGGGTGGCGCGAGCAGCGAGGGCGGCGGTAGCGAAGACAGTTGAGGGTGGGTGGCGGTGGAGAGGAGGGTGGCAATGTTGGGAGGGTTGGAGGCCATGGAGACACAGTGGAAAGCGATGCAACGAAGTGGAGACACAGTGGGAGACTGAGGTACTACACGACCTAGCGAGGCAGCTTTGAGAGCGAGGGAATAAATTCGCGTGGGAGGGAACGGTTCATGAAAAAATTAATACTAGGAATAGATAGCGCTCCTTAAAATAAGCACTGTCTATTGTTATATCTAAGACAGCGTTTTCTTAAGAAAGCACTATCTATTGCTATTCATCAGGAATAGATAGCGCTTCCTTAAGAAAGCACTGTCTTAGGTATAACAATAGACAGCGCTTCCTTAAGGAAGCGCTATTAAAGGCCTACCGCATCTTTTTAAATAGCGTTTCTTATTAAAACGCTATTGAATGTGTGCTATTAAAGCTATTTTCTGTAGTAGTGAATCCTTACTATATATATCATAAATAAGTTATTTTATGTCATTTTATATTTATAAGCTAGTTCAACCGCTAATTTTACCAAACACTTCAAATTCAATCAACCAGCTTTACAACTATCAGCTATCAGCTATAAGTCATCGGCTAAAAATGAGCTTATCAGCTATAAGCTAACTTCTCAGCTATTTTTGTCAAACTGAGCCTTTGTTAAGGTTTTGATGTAAGACAATAGCATTAATGGCAAAAAAAAAAATTTATAATACCTCCTTATTTTCCGTTAATCCTAAAAATATATTGTCTTTCTTCTTTATTATTGCGTTCAATTTTGGAGCTTCGGCTCTGTTTGGCAAAAATAGCTGATAGCTGATAAGCTAACTTTTAGCTGATAGCTGAAAAGCTAGCTGATTGAATTTGAAGTGTTTTGTAAAATTAGCGGTTGAACTAGCTTATAAATATAAAATGACATAAAAGGACATATTTATGATTGACATGGTAAAGTGGGTATTTCATTAAATGAATTAGGGTAAAAACGAGAGAAAAGACAATAAGCTATAAGCTACTAGCCATAAGCTAAATAAATTAGCTTATGAAGAAACGCTATAAGCTAATGAGATAAGCATGTTTACCAAACACCTCTATTTCAATCAAACAAGCTTATAAGCTAGTCAAATAAGCTATAAACTAGCTTATTGGACTTGCCAAAGAGACTCAATACCTCAAATCTGGTTACCATATCCCACAATAAGCAAGTGCCACGGAGATTAGAAATAGTGACCAAAGTTTTAACGTCGTTGGTAATATAAACAGGGCTCATCACAGTATGTTTTGACATCAAGTAATAGTGAGTTTTCCATTAAGCAAACGAGAGTGCTGGTTGGCCAGCGATCTTATACTTAAAAGGTTCATAAGATCTAGCCTTATTGCTTACAGCTTATTACAGGGAAGGCAGAAGATTAAAGAAAGACCCATTGTGCATGCCTATTCTGCTAGCTTTTTAAGCAGATTAATAAACTAAGTATTTGCCCCCAGTAGCAAACAAAATAATTATATTATGATCAACGACTTAGGTTTGATAAACCATTCGGACTAAAGAGGTGGCAAGTTCTGTGACACCCTTCTACCCCGCATGTTATAAGCCATTTAATACACACACAAAAAAATTAAAGGAAAACACACGATTATAATTGAAATAACTAAAACAATTGTCCATGGGTAGAAAAGTCCCACATGAACCGTTTACAACGCGAAAAAATGAAATGAGTTTTAAACCATAAAAGCATAACACCCAATAAAAAAATATTTGAACCCTGATGTCACCTACAGAGCTGGTATAACCGTTCCGGGATAAACACCCACGGAATTACAACTGAAAACTAACATAACACAACTAGCCCTATTATGAGTGGCGGCTCCTCAGAGTCACTCCTCTCCAGACTGCTTGTCATCCTCTGCAAGGTACCAATCAGGCCAAACACAAACAAACATGGGGAGTAAGTTCATGTAATCATATACAGCAAGAAGTAGGAAGTAAAGTAAACAGTAAACACAGCAACATTACACCAGACATCAACATCCTCATTATGCTATGCAGTGCAATGCAGTCCTACTCCGCTAACCAACAATGCATGTGGATCCACTAAACTCGGGATGAACGACTTCAGAGTTACATATCCACATTGAGAATCTACTCAACGCCGGAGAATCTACTCCTTGGATAGCCAACGCATCAAACCAACGAATGCCTCATCACACGGGCGCTAGGAGAATCTACTCCAACCGTGGATGGCCGGATCGCCGTACTCTAGGACGATCTCCCCTATGTCGAACATCCCTAAACAACAACTCCGAGGCAATGCGTATGCAACACAACAACAACAGCAACACCACCTCCATAACTCCAACGGAATCGACCAAAGGTAACAGCGGAATCAACCGCACCAACTTGCCTCGCGGAATCTACCTGAGGACTTAAGCGGAATCAACCGCAGTACCTGGGGCAAACTCTCGGCCACCAAGGTACATAACAACAACACCTTAGACCCAAACCGCGGGGTCAAGGCTTCCTTGGCCAAAAAGCACCAAGGCACAACTCATCAGCTTGCGGCACCCAAAAGGGTATCGACTTAACATCTCACCATCTCATCATCTTTAATTATCTTTAGTAACCTTAACCAAGTTGTCTAATCAGTTATCATCATAGGGAAGTGGGGTTTAAAACCCCTTAAGTCCTTTAATCTTGTTCTATCCAGGTGGGTTGAGCACGGTCGTGCTCGTAACCCAGCACGGTCGTGCTCAAGCACGTGAGGGGCGTGCTCCCCTGTAAGTGAAGCACGGTCGTGCTTCTCACTAAGCACGGTCGTGCTCTTTGTCCTGCACGACCGTGATAACCAGCGCGGCCATCTTCCCAGAATTCTACTGGGAGCACGGTCGTGCTCCCTGTTCAGCACGGTCGTGCTCATCGCGCGATAGTGCTGTTCTGGGCAGGAACAGTAACCATATTCTATCAAATTTCAAGAGTTTAATCAGTTAACATCCTAAGTCAGTTATCAACGTATTTTAAGGATTAAACTCAGCAATAATATCAACATCACATAACATTGGCATCAACCAACAACATCATCATGTTCATAGCAAGGCAACCAACATAAACTTAACCAACATTATGAACATAGGCATACATATTATCAACACTAGCATGTTATCAGAACAACCAAAAAATCATGCATACATAAACAGTGAGTCATACAAACAAAACTGGGGCCATGGGGACCCCTTTACTCTACTCTAACCCCGAGCCTATGATCACACTACCCTTCTCCCCATACCTGGATTGAAGGTAGCTCTAACGACGTCTCAAACAACGAACCGGTTCCTTTCTTAACAGCTGCGTTCACTCAAACCAGCCTTAAACAAAGAGATTAAAACGGTGTTAGTTTCCCAACCAAAAACGAAAGGAAACTAAAGAAAAGTGACGTAACGTTACCTATAAACGAAGTGCAGATGGAACCACGTCCCCCTAGAGTCTCCAATACCCAAAACCACACTGAGTATGAAGGAAAAAGGGAAGAAGGGAGGTTGCAGCCGTACTAGGGTTTTTAGTAACAAGGATGAAGTGTACGGCGCAACCCTGAGTCTGCTCGACGTATATAGGCCCGGACTTGAGCACGGTCGTGCTCATCCTTGAGCACGGTCGTGCTCAACTTAACGTTACGAGACGCGGTCAACACGTTGAGCACGGTCGTGCTCATTATTGAGCACGGTCGTGCTCAACTTAAAATCAGAAACACGCTTCTGACTTTAAGCACGGGCTTGCTGGCTAATGAGCACGGGCGTGCTCATGTACCAGAAGGGACTTTTAACCAAAAATCCCACTAAGCCCTTGAACGATAAATCCAACTTAACCAAAATCAGCTTAATTAAAATATTCTGAAAAATAGGGTGTTACAATTCCACCCCCCTTATAAAAATTTCGTCCTCGAAATTTACACGTACCTTCAGGGAAAAGATGCGGGTACGCTTCCATCATCTTGCTCTCCAGCTCCCAGGTAGCACTTTCCTCAGTTGCCACACTCCAAACCACTTTAACCAAAGGAATTTCCTTGCCCCTTAGCTGCTTCACCCTCCTATCCTCGACTCGAAGAGGTAACACCTCAAACGTCAGGTTCTCTTTCAACTGTATAGTGTCGGGTACTATCACATGACTAGGGTCATGAATATACTTCCTGAGTTGAGACACATGAAAAACATTGTGGAGATTTGACAAGAACGTGGGTAAGGCTATCTGGTAGGCGACTTCGCCGACTCTTTTGAGGATTTGGTAAGGACCAATGAACCTTGGAGTAAGTTTCCTCGCCTTCATCACTCTACCATCCCCAGTCGTCAGGGTAACTCTCAAGAATACATGATCGCCTTCCTGGAATTCGAGCGCCTTCCTCCTTTTATCATGGTAGCTCTTCTGCCTACTCTGTGCAACTCTCATCTTATCCTGAACCAACCTAATCTTTTCTGTTGTTTCCTGGACTATCTCTGGTCCTAGCACCACACTATCACTAGGTTCACTCCAACACAAGGGTGTCCTACATCTCCTCCCATACAGAGCCTCATAAGGTGCCATCCCAATGCTGGAATGGAAACTGTTGTTGTAGGTAAACTCTATTAGGGGCAAAAACTTGTCCCAACTTCCTGACTGTTCTAACACACAAGCCCTCAACAAGTCCTCTAAGGACTGGATGGTCTGCTCAGACTACCCATCAGTCTGTGGGTGGTAAGCTGAACTAAGCCTAAGCTTTGTCCCTAAAGCCTATTGCAAACTATTCCAAAACCTAGAGGTAAACCTCGGGTCTCTATCAGAAACTATGCTAAAGGGTACACCATGAAGCCTAACTATCTCCTTGATGTACAACTTAGCCAACTTCTCTAAAGGATACTCCATGTTCATCGGAATGAAATGGGCAGACTTAGTCAGTCTATCCACCACAACCCAAATCGCCTCAAAACCAGCTGGAGTCCTAGGGAGTCCAGACACAAAATTCATGGAGATACTATCCCATTTCCATTCTGGGATACTCAGGGGTTGCAACTTACCCGAAGGCCTCTGATGCTCGATCTTAGCCTTCTGACAAACTAGGCACGCATACAAAAACTCAGCTACATCCTTTTTCATCCTAGGCCACCAAAACATTCTCTTAAGATCCTGATACATATTAGTGGCACCTGGGTGCACACTCAATCCACTCCTATGACCTTCTTCCAAGATCAACTTCCTAAGCTCAGGAACATCTGGCACACAAACTCTATCCTTGAACCTCAAGATACCATCACTGCCATCCTTAAAACTTAGGTCTCTACCCTGAGCGAGCAACTCTCGTTGGTCTAAGAGATACTTATCTAACTTCTGACCCTCTCTAATCTGATCCATCAAACTGTTAGTAACCTTCAAGGTACCAAGCCTAATACTCTTAGGGGTAAACTCACAAGCTAGACTAAGGTCTCTAAACTCCTCAATCAGATCCATCTCCCTAACCATCAAAGCGGAGACATGCAAGGTTTTCCTACTCAAGGCATCGGCCACCACATTGGCCTTTCCTGGGTGATAGGTCAGCTCGAAGTCATAGTCCTTTAAAAACTCCATCCACCTACGCTGCCTCATATTCAACTCCTTTTGATCAAAGAGGTACTTCAAACTCTTATGATCACTAAAGACCTCAAATCTCGCCCCATACAGGTAATGCCTCCAGATCTTTAAGGCAAATACCATAGCTCCTAACTCTAGGTCATGGGTAGGGTAGCTCCTAACTCTCGGTCACAGACTTTGGCGCTTCCCACTGGAGCACCGTCTCTACTTTAGCTGGGTCCACTGCTATGCCACCCTTAGAAATGACATGTCCTAAGAAGCTCACTTCCTCTAACCAGAACTCACACTTAGACAACTTAGCATACAACTGCTTTTCCTTAAGGGTCTGCAAGACAACCCTCAGGTGTTTCTCATGTTCCTCCTTGTTCTTGGAGTACACTAAGATGTCATCTATGAACACTACCACAAACTTATCCAAGTAAAGGTGAAAGGTCTTGTTCATGTAGTCTATGAAGACCGCAGGAGCATTGGTCACACCGAAGGGCATAACCAAGTACTCATAGTGACCATATCGCATCCTAAATGCTATCTTCGGGATGTCCTCAGACTTAACCCGAATCTGATGGTACCCTGACCTCAAATCTATCTTTGAAAAGACGCAAGCGCCCATCAACTGGTCCATAAGATCATCAATCCTAGGGAGGGGATACCGATTCTTTATGGTCACCTTGTTGAGTTGTCGAAAGTCGACACATAACCTCATACTACCATCCTTCTTCTTCACCAACAACACAGGTGCTCCCCACGGAGACACACTCGGCCTAATGAACTGCTTCATCATCAGGTCCTCCAACTGTTCTTTCAACTTAGCTAGCTCTGGAGGAGACATTCTATAGGGTGCTATGGAAATTGGCCCGGTGCCAGGCACTAAGTCTATGGTAAACTCAACATCTCTTTATAGGGGTAAGTTATAAACATCCCCCGGAAACACTTCAGGAAATTCTCGCACAACAGGCAAGCTGGCGACATCAGGAGGGCTGCTCTCTACATCCAGTGAAGCTAACATCATGTATACTTGGGCTTCGTCTCTCATCGAAGCTCGTACTTGGCTGGCAGAGAGAAGGTCTGGATTCTTAGACTCCTTTGGAGTTCCAAAAACCAGGGTTTTATCAAAATAATTCAGAAGGACATGGTTGGAAGATAACCAGTCCATACCCAGAATAATGTCCAGGTCTTTCATAGGTAAGCATACAAGATCGGCAACAAAAGTTTTATCATTTATAACAATATGACAGTTCTTGCATGCATATGAAGTGGAAACAGGTTTATTTGTAGGTGTAGAAACCAACAAATCAAACTCAAGGAAGGTAACAGGAAATTTTAGACTCTTGACCCTATCATGCGATATAAACGAGTGAGTAGCACCCGAATCATACAATACAGTTAATTGAGTTCCATCAATTAAACACGTACCTTGGATCAAGTCATCAGACTCGGAGGCTTCGGCTCCACTAAGAGTAAAGACTCTCCCAGTGGTCTTCAGTCTGTTGGCCTGGGACTTCTGATTCTTGCTAGTGCTGGGAGGCTCAGCCTTAGCTCCATTACACTCGCGGCTGATGTGGCCTGGCTTGCCACACTTGAAGCAGATGACCTGTGTTTCCTTGCACTGGGACGAATAGTGGTCCTGTGCTCCACACTTCCCACACCTCATAGCTCTAGGGGCATCAGAAAACCCACCCCTGAAGCTACTCTGCTGAAACTGGGGCTTCCTGCCACTCTGCTTGAAGTCTCTGCCGATCGGAGCATATCTCTGCTTACCCTTGTCCCTCTGATCGGTCCTCTTGCCACTCTGGCTATCTGACCCTTTGGAACTGGCAACTCTGAACTGGCTGGCATCCTCATATATCCTGCACTTGTTGACCAGAATAGGGAAGACTCTGATCTCCTGGTAGCTAATGGCCTGTTTGATCTCAGGCCGGAGTCCCGCTTCAAACTTCACACACTTGGAGCGATCGTCCGTCTCATGCTGGTAAGGAGTGTAGTACCTAGCCAGCTCCTCGAACTTAGCCGCATAGTCACCGACTGACAGCGACCCCTGCCTCAAAGACAAGAATTCCATCTCCTTCTTGTCTCTGATATCCGCTGGAAAATACTTCTCCAGAAACCTCTGCCTGAACACAGCCCAAGTCACCGCTGTGCCCTCTGCCTGCATCCTCTGCCTGCAGTTATCCCACCAGTGCTCCGCCTCCTCAGTCAACATGAAAGTGGCGAAGATGAGCTTCTGCTGATCATTGCAGTCCATCACACGGAAGATATTCTCTGTCTCCCTCAGCCACAACAAAGCTCCCTCTGGGTCGTACGCTCCCTTGAACGACGGAGGGTTATTCCTCTGGAACTTATCTAGTCCTTGGAACTCAGCTGGTCCACCGTTGTTAGGGTTGACCTGTCCGATAGCATTGGCCAGAAGTGCCAATGCGTCAGCAATCGCCTGATCGTTGCGTCCTCTACCGGCCATTAGTTCCTGTACATGCCCAAAACAGCCTTTAATACAGAAACTTAGCGAGTAAAAGCTACAGGCAACTAACTTAAAACATCATTATCTATACCAAGTATAGACAATTCAAACAAGAGTCACACAACAGACTCACAACAGACTCATACCACGTCCGAACAAGGTCGAACTGCTTTGATACCACTAAATGTGACACCCTTCTACCCTGCATGTTATAAGCCATTTAATACAAAAAACACTTAAAGGAAAACACACGATTATAATTGAAATAACTAAAACAATTGTCCATGGGTAGAAAAGTCCCACATGAACCGTTTACAACGCGGAAAAATGAAATGAGTTTTAAACCATAAAAACATAACACCCAATAAAAAAATATCTGAACCCCGATGTCACCTACAGAGCTGGTATAACCGTTCCGGGATAAACACCCACGGAATTACAACTGAAAACTAACATAACACAACTAGCCCTATTATGAGTGGCGGCTCCTCAGAGTCACTCCACTCCGGGCTGCTCGTCATCCTCTGCAAGGTGCCAATCAGGCCAAACACAAACAAACATGGGGAGTAAGTTCATGTAATCATATACAGCAAGAAGTAGGAAGTAAAGTAAACAGTAAATACAGCAACATTACACCAGACATCAACAACATCATTATGCTATGCAGTGCAATGCAGTCCTACTCCGCTAACCAACAATGCATGTGGATCCACTAAACTCGGGATGAACGACTTCGGAGTTACATATCCACATTGAGAATCTACTCAACGCCGGAGAATATACTCCTTGGATAGCCAACGCATCAAACCAACGAATGCCTCATCACGGGGGCGCTAGGAGAATCTACTCCAACCGTGGATGGCCGGATCGCCGTACTCTAGGACGATCTCCCCTATGTCGAACATCCCTAAACAACAACTCCGATGCAATGCGTATGCAACACAACAACAACAGCAACACCACCTCCATAACTCCAACGGAATCGACCGAAGGTAACAGCGGAATCAACCGCACCAACTTGCCTCGCGGAATCTACCTGAGGACTTAAGCGGAATCAACCGCAGTACCTAGGGCAAACTCTCGGCCACCAAGGTACATAACAACAACACCTTAGACCCAAACCACGGGGTCAAGGCTTCCTTGGCCAAAAAGCACCAAGGCACAACTCATCAGCTTGCGGCACCCAAAAGGGTATCGACTTAACATCTCACCATCTCATCATCTTTAATTATCTTTAGTAACCTTAACCAAGTTGTCTAATCAGTTATCATCATAGGGAGGTGGGATTTAAAACCCCTTAAGTCCTTTAATCTTGTTCTGTCCAGGTGGGTTGAGCACGGTCGTGCTCGTAACCCAGCACGGTCGTGCTCAAGCACGTGAGGGGCGTGCTCCCTTGTAAGTGAAGCACGGTCGTGCTCAGCAGCACGGTCGTGGTCTTTGTCCTGCACGGCCGTGCTAACCAGTGCGGCCATCTTCCCAGAATTCAACTGGGAGCACGGTCGTGCTCCTTGTTCAGCACGGTCGTGCTCATCGCGCGACAGTGCTGTTCTGGGCAGGAACAATAACCGTATTCTATCAAATTTCAAGAGTTTAATCAGTTAACATCCTAAGTCAGTTATCAACGTATTTTAAGGATTAAACTCAGCAATAATATCAACATCACATAACATTGGCATCAACCAACAACATCATCATGTTCATAGCAAGGCAACCAATATAAACTTAACCAACATTATGAACATAGGCATACATATTATCAACACTAGCATGTTATCAGAACAACCAACAAATCATGCCTACATAAACAGTCAGTCATACAAACAAAACCGGGGCCATAGGGACCCCTTTACTCTACTCTAACCCCGAGCCTATGATCACACTACCCTTCTCCCCATACCTGGATTGAAGGTAGCTCTAACGACGTCTCAAACAACGAACCGGTTCCTTTCTTAACAGCTGCGTTCACTCAAACCAGCCTTAAACAAACAGATTAAAACGGTGTTAGTTTCCCAACCAAAAACTAAAGGAAACTAAAGAAAAGTGACGTAACGTTACCTATATAGGAAGTGCAGATGGAACCACGTCCCCCTAGAGTCTCCAATACCCAAAACCACACTGAGTATGAAGGAAAAAGGGAAGAAGGGAGGTTGCAGCCGTACTAGGGTTTTTAGTAACAAGGATGAAGTGTACGGCGCAACCCTGAGTCTGCTCGACGTATATAGGCCCGGACTTGAGCACGGTCGTGCTCATCCTTGAGCACGGTCGTGCTCAACTTAACGTTACGAGACGCGGTCAACACGTTGAGCACGGGCGTGCTCACTATTGAGCACGGTCGTGCTCAACTTAAAATCAGAAACACGCTTCTGACTTTAAGCACGGGCTTGCTGGCTAATGAGCACGGGCGTGCTCATGTACCAGAAGGGACTTTTAACCAAAAATCCCACTAAGCCCTTGAACGATAAATCCAACTTAACCAAAACCAGCTTAATTAAAATATTCTGAAAAATAGGGTGTTGCAAGTTCTAGGGTGAGAGAGGACAATAAGTCTCTCACATGAGCTATCACCACCCACCGTTTGATTCAGGGATCCTTAGGATCATACCATGCACTCTCCACATCAGATCACCCTCCCCCAAACTCCATTCACAGCTTCGTCTCCTTCACCACCCACATTCGATCACCCCCAACTCTCTCATATCATTCCATCTCCTTCACCACCACTCTATCCACATGCAACCATGTCCTCTAAATTTTTTTCCTGACCATACTCTCTTGGTTTCTTTGATTTTTCATGTTTAGATCGTTGAAGCTAATGAAGGAACATGCCTCTAACCCTGTAACGCAGAGACACGGCGGAGAATATGGCAGAGGAAGTCACGGTGCTTACTCCCTTGAGCTTCGCCTAGACGCTGTTGGTCATCACCCAGACATCGCTCCGTTGTCCAGCACCGCTGCGATTTCGTGGCTCCGCCATTCCCCACTCGCCGTCACACCGCTGAGTCCGGCTACCACTACAAACAAGAGCTCAACGCCATATCAAAATGGTGCCGCCACGTGTGTCGCCATCACGTTCCACTTCCTCTGTCTTGAATCTCGTCCATTTCAGATTCCATCGCTCTGCACGAATCTCAGATCTGTTAGTTTGAAACTCGATTTTTGTAGCGGTTGGAGCTGATTTTCATGATGTTTTAGGGGTTGAATGTTCTTTCATTTTTCGTTCTGATTTTCATGGTCAGTTATTGTTGTTGTTGTACCTTTTTTTTTTAATATGTAGATTAAATTGAATTAAACGTTTAAGCAATTGTTCATTTCAGAACTTCTTTTGGACGCCGATTCTCTTTTTAGTATTTTCCATGTGCATAGCTGTGAATATACTTTCTCAGTTTCTCTGTGAATGTTGTGCGAGTGTTGCTTATTTTGGTAGTTTCCACGTTTGGATTCACAGAAGCTTTGCCTTCAATCTTGAAGGGAGAGGAAGCGGTGGTTTGCACCGGTGGCAGAGAGTGGTTCCGATGCGAGGTTGAAGATGGTGGGTGCCGGCAAGCAAAGCAAGAGTGAGAGAGAAAACAAAATATTTAAATTTGTAGGTTGTTTTTGGTGGTAGTGGTGGGGGAGGAGGTTGATGGTGGCCGAAAATGGTGGTAGAGGGAGGATGGGAGGCGAAGAGGGACAGACCTCGAGCCATGGCGGTGCCTTTTTCGAGTGACGGCGTCGAGAGAATGAGATCTGATATCCGGGAGGGGCGGTGGTGGTTGTTGTTCCATGGTACTGGTTGAAGGTGGAGCGTACCAGTGAGAGAGAACGAAAATGTCAAAAGAAAAAAAAATCTAGTGTAAAGAGTACAAGATAGAATATGGTGTGACCACTTGATCTAATGGTTATAAAAGGTCGCTCACGGTGAGCGACATTAGTCCCTCGCGCACGCTAGAAGGAGCCCTAAAGAGGCTGAATTTAAAATGCAAACATATATATGTTTTCCAAAACTTTGCTAGTCCATACTTGCAACCAGAATTTTGGTATAAGGGGCTAAGATCAAAGAATCTATGCATTATAAATAAATAAATAAAATTAAATATTTTTTATGCTAGAAAAATTAAATATTTTAATGAATGAAGAACTATTCTAATAAAGGAAAAGGAGGGGAGGGAAAAGAGAATATTATCCCTCCCCTTGTTTGTGAGTACATATTGTATGAGGGAAAATAAATGGAGGGTTTATAACATATTTTTACAATTTTACCCTTATTTTTAGAAAATTAACATAAGTAATATTTTTTAAATAATATTAAAGCACCTTTCAAAAAAAAAATATTAATGCAAATTAGTAAAGACTGGGAGGGTAATTTAGTAATTTAATTATCCCCCCTCCCCCCAAAAATTGGGGTAAACCAAAAAATTGGGTTTATGAGAGGTTTGAGGGGTTTTCTAAAATCCTCAAAACCTTCCCTTCCAAATTTTTAAACTCACAAACAAGGGAAAAATTTCTCACAAACATTCCATTTTCATTACTTCCCCTCCAAAACAAAACTCACAAACAAAGCCTAAGATGAAAACACTTGAAGTGCAAATGTGTGATTCCTTTTTTTTCTAATAAGTTCTAAAGGAAATAAACAAGCACAAAACATGAGTTCGATTCTTGGGATATTTGTAGTGCTATTCTCTATTAAAAAGAATATATATAACAATATATCAATAAAAACATAATATATGTAACATATAGATGTTATATTTAAAGGGAAAAATAATGTCACATACACTCAAAAAAATTATACACAAATTTTGTCGACTAAACAATTACGAATGGAGAAAATTATAGAAAAAGTCAGCAAAAAATGACTTCTTGTGGTTTCTTTTATACATAGAGAAATAATAGATATGTATCACCAAAAGACTATTTAAATGGGACTATAAAGTATAGTTATATATAATAATATAATAATATAATAATACTAAGAAAGTAAAAAAGTTGGGGTGGCCTCCCTCCGCCCCTGCATACCTGAAACGAATTTAAATCAATGGAATAACAAGATTTCTCCCAAAAAGTAGCAAGAAAATTTTACTTCTCTCAAATTTTATTTTTCTCATTATAATTTGTCCAACCAAACAAACTAGTAAACTACCTTTTCATAGTTGATAAAAAAAAACTACCTTTTCATAAAAATGGTGCTCGAGAGGAAAAGATAGCCGAAGATTAATTTGGGTTGCAATTCAAACAAGAGAGAATACCATCACACTATAATAGAAGTAGGAGGCGAGAATTCAAAAATAAACTAATCATAAATAAGGGAAATTACTCACTTTTCTAAAAATTTGACTCCATTATATTTGATATCCTCTTGTTTTAAAGGTAACACCAACCTTTTTGTGTAATTTTTAAAACAAATAATATATTTTTTTCTAAAAAATTATGAGATGAATTTTACATGCAATATTCAGAATTTAAATTTTAAAATTATTACTTTTACTCTCTTTTTTTTTTTTTACTTAACTATAACTCCTAGGGTTGTTCATTGGTTCGGATCGACACGATGAACCCGATAATCTGAACCGAACCAATTAAATTGGTTTTTTTTTTTGGTTTTCGGATCGGAACCAATCTAAATCAGATGGTAATTGATTCGGTTTTCTGATTCAAGAATTCTGGATCTAAACCAAACCGAACCGAACCAACTACAATATTTTAATATTTATATATATTTTTAATTTTTAATATTATTTATATTTAATATTTATTATATATATATATATATTAATATATTTAATATTCTTCGGGTCCAAACCAACCCGTTCTTCATTGGTTTGGATTGGTTCGGTTCGGATTTTCTAATAAAAAAATTATAAATCCGAATCAAGTCGAATCAATTGATTTTGATTGATTCGAATTTATTTTTCATATAAATCCGAATCAAATCGATCCATCAACATCCTAATAACTCCCGAACTGACGTTTCTCTGCGAGGGTAATTTGTTAAAAACAAGAATTAGGTGAGCCTGATTTTGGATCTAATATGTTTTCCAAATGTGAACCCAAAAAATTAAAATCGTGGGCCGCAGTTTATGGATGAGTCCGCCCAACGCTAATGGATCAAATAAATTTAGAGGATAATGAAAAATGATTTTTCTATTGTGTACAATTTTTTTATATAGGTTAAAAAACCTAAAAATAATAATTATTTATTAAAAAATTGGGCATTTTAATTTTGAAAATATAAAATATATATAAATTCATATATAAATTTACTATTTTAAATTTCTTAACCCGTATTATTTTGTACATCATAGAAAAACCAAATGAAAAATGGCAGGAATCACATTATGAAAAATGGCAGGAATCACATTGTTGAAGAATCAAATAAATTTATCTGAATTGGTGTGCGAAGTGGGGGATGAGAGTTACAGAGTTGTCAAATCACACGCCAACCAATAACGCTCCTGGGACGGCTGATATGCGGCTGCGCCCAAAGTGAATCCAAAGCACAAGAAAAAGTGCGTTTGAGTCATCAAAATTCATAAAGTATTATTACTCATCTTTGACATGCATATGCATTTTTTTTTTCAAATATTTTTTGAACACAAAAAATGAGATATCATATGATGTCTCTTTATGTTTTTTCCCTTTTATGTATTATTGGGATGTGTATATATAAGAAGATAAAAAATAAGTAAGAAATAAAAATAAATATATAAAATATTAAATATAATGTCCAAATTTTGTATTCAAATAACATAACTATTTTTTCTTTACAACATTGACCGATTCTTTTGCCACTCTTACGAAGATTCATGCACATAAAGTATTTTTTTTTAAATGGAGAATGTTAATAAGTGTTCTTAGGGTACTTAGGGCATTGGTTAATAAATAAAAAGAAGAAAGTTTTCATTGGAAAATGATGTATTCAAAATTTTGATGAGTGTTATTCTTGGTTTTCTCGTGCAAGTTTGCTTTTAATGGAATATTTGACCAATGCCCTTAGGACACTGGTTAGCAAGACTCGAATTATGGAAATATTAATCAATGGCTTAAGGACATTGGTTAAGGAAAGAAAGATAGTAGAAATTATGTATTGGGAAGTGGTGAAGTCAATATTTTTTAAATTTAAAAGTTACAATTCTCAATACAAACTTTTTATTTTTTAATTCCTTAATTAATATCCTTAGAGCACTACTTAGCAAGACCCTAAGAATTATTGGAATTTTAAAATATTTTATTTAATATGCATTAAAAATTGATGGGAACTTTACTCAAAATTTAATTCTCATGTTTGATTTGGAGGCATTTTTCTTAGAATTGAGTATTATTTTCAAAAAGAAAATGCTAACAAGTGGGACATTGTCTAAGGAACCAAACAAGGAAAAATTGTATGGGAAATGATGTATTTAGCATTTTGAAAAGTGTAACACTTAGTTTTTCATTATAAATTTTCATTTTGTGGGTTCCTTAACCAATGTCCTTAAGGCATTATGCAAGTCTTTTTTTCAAAATATCCTTAAATATAAATTAATTATAAATGAAAAATAAAAATATAAAAAATTAGAATAATTTAAAAATAGATCAATATTTGTTCGTACTTTGATTTTGTAAGGTTTTTTCTCTAAAAAAATATATGTTTTAACATAATAGGCTCTAAAAGTGTTGATGAATATTACAAGGAGATGGAGTTGGCCTGCTTAGGTCAAACCATGCTGAAGATAGGGAGGCTACCATGGCTCGTTTCTTACATGGGTTGTGACGGGGGTTCAACTCCCCCCACTAACATAATAAATACTAACAAATCTAACATTTGTCTATAAAAAAAAAAAAATCTTTCCATGTCAATGGGAAATTAGGGGTCTTTTACTTTGTTGGTAGTTTTTTTTTTTAATAATTATAAAACAACATTATTTTCATTCTATTTCCTATTTTCAAATTAAATATTTGCATAGAAAACAGTGAAATAAACAAAAATTTGTTTCTGGGATTTCTTGTACAAAATTTTTAAAAACAAAAAACAACATGAAAAATGTGACAATTTCATAATTATTTTTAAAATAGAAAATTGGAAACAAGGCAAATAGACTCTAGGATTCCCATCCTCTCATGTGAATATTTATTTTTTTGAGAAACAAAGTCAGAAAAAATTCATGATAATGCTAATTTTTTTAAATATGTTTTTTAAAAAGATGTAACAAATATGAAAATTTAGGATTTCCAAATTAGGATTTTTGGAAAAGTGAAAGGAATCTCTCCATCACAAAACATTTTTGGAAAACTAAAAGGAATCTCTCCATCACAAAAATCTACCAAACATATGTCCTATAATTAAGTATTCATTCTGAAAGTAACTGTGGTAAGCATGATTAAACACAATTACATAATTGAGTTATAATTATGTGCGACTGTATCGTAAAGTTGAAATATATATATATATGTATGCAGTTACTCACAATTTATAATTCATGACTTCTGCAGTTTTATACAATCGTGCAAACGTGGTATAGTGTTTTAGCTAAGACTCATGTAACGATATTGTAATATCACCATACGTATGTTAATTAATGTTCTGTTGTAAATATTTGGCTTTTGAGAATTGAGACACAATCAATGAATCAAAACAAATATTCATACGAAACAATGTTAGAGCTATATAATTACGTGTAACATGTTGTGATTCTTTTTTAAGTGATGTTATTAGTACATTACAAATTTTACATCATTTTTACATCTTGTTTATTTGAAAAAAATATATAAAAAAGAGTGTGTTAGAATGTGATTTTTTCTTATTTTAACATTTAAAAAAAAAATAGTGTAAGAATACAATAAGTTCATTGATGTGCAAATATAATTTTAGTTTTCTTTCTGTACTGAAGGTGTCTAGCAGCATGGAGTGCGCCTATTTTTTCCCACTACTATGTATGAAGATCTTGTTTTTTTTTTTTTTTAAAGTTGGTTAATGATTTTGAATTTTTTATTTGTTTTTCTGGTATTGTAAATTTGTAATGGTGGTGTCTAGGCCAGCTTAAGAACACTCATGACCTGTCGACCAAGAAAATTGACAAAGCGTGTGTTTTGTATCACGTTGAAACTTTTTAAAATTGATTGTGCCTCCATCAAACATAATTTTAGTAAAAATATGGTGTTTGATTACTGTCAGTTAAAATTGATTTTGCATTCAAAAATAATTTTCACTAGAAGCTACAAAAAATAGCTTTTGAATTGGGTTTAAATATTTACACTAAGTTTCATATCAAACTTATTTTAAAATAAAAACATCAAAGCATAAATCACTTCAAACTCAATTCGAACCGAATCAACTTATAGAATTAATTTCATTCAAAAATATTTCTATCAAACAATTATCAAAGTACACACTTGTAGTCTAACGTCACCAAATTGATATAGTTGGATAGCATGTGTTGGGACCCCACATTATGAATAGCTAGAATTACGTTTTCATCATAGAAACTATGTTCTGTCAAAAATTAAATAAAAAAATCACAGAAACTAATCAAACTATGTCACTAACTTCTGGGAAACACGCGTCAAAAACCTTTGCCTGTGTTTCCAGAGTCCAGACATACTGTTAGTCATTACAAGCTTATCTACTGTTTGGTGAACCTCTTGGAATTATATTTATCAATCGTGTGGCCAATTTGGATATTAGTCTTATAACGAGTCAAAAGGAACTAAACCATAAGGATATTTCGAGGGCTCATTCGATCCCAAGGACTAATTAGGATGAGTAAAAAAAAAAATTTAAAGAGTATTTAGTTTTAATTTAAAATGCAATAACACTTATTTTGCATAGAAACTAACTACAAAATATAAAACTTAGATTTTTTTTTTATTTAATTGAAAATATTTAATGAGTGAAGAATGAGAAAAGGTTACGAAAAAAATTGTTAAGAATATAATGAAAAAATCATCTTATAAAAGTATAAACACATGCAATAAAAGATGAGAATAAAAAATAGATAACATCGCATTAAAAAAAAGACAACAAAAGTAATACTCTAATTCATAATGCAGCGGCGAATTTGACGGCAAGTATAAACAACATTCAACACATTTGATAAATATTTAGGTTCTTTAAGCATGCTATCAATGATTCAAATCATGTTGTTTGTATGAAAAAAACTCTAATAAAAGAGTTAAAACTTATTTTGATGATTTATACGTCTCAAAAAGAATTAATCTTCAATTATCGGTCGAAAGATACATTTAGAGTATTATTTTTTTTTTTTACATTAAGCATATGATAATCATTTCTTTGTTTCATCAAGGTTGTAGCTAAGGCTCATAAGTCATAGTAACACCTTTTGCCACTAAAATTTTGCTAAAATAAATAATATTAAAAAAAAGTAAATTTTGAATAGAGTCATGCTATGGTGTTCCAGAGAATAGACTTAATGTGTTTTCAGGCTGTGGTATCCAACTTTCTTTTAAATTTTATATTTTCATAATTAAATATAAATAATAAGATTTCGGGTGCGTTTGATTTGCAAAAGGTATCAGGACAGCACAGGACAGACAGGACAGCACAGGACAAATCCTTGAGTCACAGGACAATTCTTTGTCTTATACATTGTTTGATGGATAATGAACAGCACAAACAAAATAATGTTAAATTTATCAGAATACCCTTTATAATATATATATTATATTATTTAATATATAATATAGACAATAGAGAGAGAGAGAGAGGAGAGAGTGAGAGAGGGGAGAGAGAGAGGAGAGAGAAAGAGAGAGAGAGAGAGAGGAGAGAGAGAGGGAGAGAGAAAGAGAGGAGAGGGAGAGAGAGAGAGAAAGAGAGAGAGGAGAGGAGAGAGGGAGAGAGAGGAGAGAAAGAGAGGAGAGAGAGAGGGGGGAGAGAGAAGAGAAGAGAGATGTAAAGATAATTTTGTCTTTTGTTAGTCTGTCCATGGGACAAAAAGTTGTCCCATGGTTTGGTGGGGGACAAAATTCTGGGTTTTTGTCCTGTTCCTCACCCCATTTTTTGTCCTGTCCCCTGACCACTTTTCAAATCAAACAGGGGACAAAAATTTTTGTGCTGTCCAGTTCCCTGAAATTTTGCAAATCAAACGCACCCTTCTTGATTTAGATTAACATTTTTTTACATAATATTATAATATATTTAATTTAATTTTTTTATTTTAAATATATATAATAAAATATATCTTAAGGTTAGCTTATATTTATTTAAATATATAGTTTAAGTATACATAATGTTTTAAATCTATATAATATATATCAGATTTAATCGATTCACCCTCGAACTTTATCAAGATGTGGTCGGGTTGGTTTTGATTCCAATCCAAACATATAATTTAAATGAAACCGACGATGATTGGCATGATTAACTATTGGCAAATTCTATCGTACCCACGTTAATTCAATGGGTTTTGGAATATTTATTTTTGAACCAATAGATAAATGATCTTCTATTTAATGAATTTAGATCAAATATTTTTTTATTTAAACATAAAACTTTCACTTATTTCAACTGAGTCTTTAACTAATTAAATAATTTTTCTATTTAAAATAAAAAATTCTTATTAATTTAATTTTAATTTTAATAAATCAGGATAAGTTTTTTTTTCAAAAAAAACAAATCCCATAATCCCCCTTCTTTTCCACATCTTGTTGAAAAAAATCTTATGATAATTGACAAACCAAATCCTCTATTTTAGTGTGGTTGTGTTCTATTGATTAAGAGTTTCTATGATCTTTATTTCATTTTATGCCCTATCCTGTGTGCGAATTGTGAGACACTGAAATGAAGGCGAAGATGAAAAAGAGGTTGGGATGGAAGTAGTGGTTACATGACTAAATTACAAAAACTTTGCCTACTATTTAATAAAAAAGAAAAGATAATGAAACGAAAGTCAATTATTGCCCCATGAAAAACTGTACCAAAACCCCTATTTTTTTCATGGGTACCATAGCACTTCCCTTAACTATTTGGAGTTAAACTCTCATCCTCTCGATGAATGCGGGTTTGAATTACCTTAATGTGATAAAATCCTTTTTTGTGGACAATCCTTTTCAAGGAGATCTCCTGATTCCCAAGAACTAGTTAAGTAGCTATAATTGAACGAGATTATTTGTGATTTGAGCCTATACAACAATCTTTTGAATTGGGCCTCGATTGACAATCTCGACATATCATTAACATCGTGTCCGATGATCTTGAGAGCGTCTTCCTGACTCTCATGTTTATTCCCGAAAAAATAATAAAAATCTCAATGTAAAATGGAGTTTGTGACGTGGGTTAAGACTTGAGAGAAACCCGATCCAACCCTTCCAATGAAAACTACTGCATGCTGGCACTGTTCTCTTGAACGAATGTTATTCTCACGCGCAATAAATAGAATGGTAAATACACGTACCAATAACACTGGAATCACAGCTTTATGTACTTTTCCTGCAGGCAGAAGCAGGACCCAGACCTATTCGCTATTCACAAGGTTCCCATTTGTTAAGCAGTGGTACTAGTTGATTGATAAATGGAAAATGCTTTAATAATTCAGTAAATATAGATTTGGTTAAACTAAGCGTTTGATTTGTGAGGAAGATTTTGAATTTGATTTTAACACTTTTTTTTTTGAGATAAGTCCCTATATATATATAATATACGTAATTTTTTTTTTGAGATAAGCCCCTACATATAATTATTTTTAATTTAATTCTCGTCATTAATTGGTGTTATAATATCATTTGTTGAATTTAAAATATACGGATCAAATTAAAAAATGATTGTCACAAGTAGTGATTAAATTAATAAAAAAATTGATCCCAAAATATGATAATTATTTTGAATTTCATTTCTATATATGACAACCATTTTGAATTTGGTTCTTATCACCTGACGACGTTATAACATCAATAAATGATGATGACCAAATTAAATATAATTGTACATATAAAGACCAAATTCTAGATCAGTATCACCTATAGGAATCAAGTATTAATTTAACCTATAGTTTTTAAATTTCAAAGCCTAACATGATTTTTGTTAATATTATTTTTTCTTTGTTGGTTTTCTCAATAATCTTTAATACTGAGTCAAAGTAGTTTATTAGTATCTAATAACGATAAAAAAAAAAAAAAAGGTTTAATGAACAAACGACAAATTATATTGAAACCATGTCAAAGTAAGTAACCACTGACCTGCCTTATGTCAGTCATAGATGGTGACAATTTCATCGTTTTATTAGGCAAAGGAGGATGAACTTATAAAATGAATCCATATTTAGATTCACAATTCAACATGCAATAATTACGTTAAAGGCTTTTTTTTTACTGGAATAATTACGTTTAAAGCTACAAACATGTATTGAGTTATTTTTGACAAAAAGTATCTAAAGAGCCATTGTTTATAAAAAAAAACAACCCAAAAGGTATAGGAAAAAGATTAATTTCCGGTTAATATACTAGAATATAAAGTTCATTTGGTCCCGACTGATTATAAAAAATATTTTAAATTCAATTTATTAGTAGAATAATAAAATCAAATTTATGTTTAAATAGATTAACCCAAAAATAAATTACAAATATATGTTATTTTGATGGTATGAAATTATTTTCTTTATAATAAGATCAATTAAACATCTCAAGTTACGATGATTATAATCAAAATGCAAATAGGAACTTATCAGGAAAAAATCTCCTCACAATCTTAATTTTTTGGGTTAAATATGTTTTTAGTCCCTCATTTTTTATAAAAGTTCGGTTTTAGTCCCCCGTTTAGAAAATATATTTTTTAATCCCCAATTTTTTAAAATGTGTCAGAAATAATCCATGTATCACACTTCCATTTGAAAAAGGGGACTAAAACCGAACTTTTGTAAAAAATAAGGGACTAAAAATATGTGATTGTCAAAATTGAGAAACTAAAAATATTGGTATAAGGATCACTTCTGACACATTTTAAAAAACGGGAGACTAAAAAAAATATGTTTTTCAAATAAGGGACTAAAACCGAATTTTTGTAAAAAATAAGGGACTAAAAAATATTTAACCCTAATTTTTTTTAACAATTTAATCAATTTATTGGAGTATATCATTTTCATTTTAAAATTACTTTACTTATGTGAAAAATATTTAATTATTTCCAAACAAACAAGGCATAGATAATTTTCATTTTTATGACTTTCATCCCATGTTTCAACACCAGAATTGTTAGGATATTAGTTGAAGAATTTAAAATTATAAGGAAGAGGATCCGAGGAACCTGAGTTCGAATTCTTGTAGAGTCACCTTTATTGAGAGACTGAGAATCAAGGGGTATAAAACCTTACTCAATCAATCGAACCAGATATTAGTCTCATTACAAATCTGAATGGTCTAAGCCGTGGGAATACTCTAGTGGATCCACTCGACCAAAATAGCTAATTAGAGTGAGTTCATAATAAAAAAGTAAAAATAATAATAAATCTTTACTATAAATATAAATATAATATATTTAATATATCAAAAAGTAATGTTTCAATATAGGAACAACATATTCCAGTAAAAAAAAAAAAGGCAAAACTATTTGATTGGTCCCATAAATTTATTTCTTTTTTCGATTTGGTCCCTTTAAGTTTATTTCGTGTCAAATAGGTCCTATACGTTAGGTTCATGTGACAAACTTAAGCTTTTTTCTTCTCCCGACCTACGTGGCACTTCGAACTTGTTGACATGTCAATAAATATAATGATTTAAAAATTTATAAATAAAAATTATTTCCTTTTTTTTAATATTTAATAATTCAATTCATCTTCCTCCCAAAGCCACCACCATCCCACCCCAAATCCACCACCACGACACCACCACCATTGCAACATTCATTCAACCAGAGCTTCATCATCTAAACAAGCAGATACCCACAAGCACAAAACGAAAACTATAAATGCTTCCTAACCAATCGGGAATAGTGAACGGTGGTTGGGCAGAGGGTGGTTGCCCGCAGATCTGGGTGAAACTCGTGGTATGATGTGGCTGGAACATGGCTTGCCATGCGCGCTTCATGGATGCGTGGGTCTATGAACGTTGGGCGGTGGTCAATGGCGGAGAGCATTGGGCGTGGTAGGCGTGGCAGAGATAGCACATCAGGGTGACTGAGGAAGCTATACAGGGACCTGGCGTTTTGGTTGTGGCAGAGATCGCACATCAGAAGCGTGATTTTCCTCCTTCTTTTCATCACCGCCGCCGAGCGAAACGCTCCCTCGCCGTCGTCCGTCGCTGCATCGGATGGTTCCTCTTTTCTCACCGTTGTGCGCGTCACCTTGCTGCCATGCGTGCCTAGCTAGAGACCACCCCAGAGGTGTTGGGTGTTCTTTGATGGCTTCTTAAGCCAACATTTTGGGTTGGTTGGGTTTGTGGTGACGGTGGCAGATCTGCGGTGGTGGCAGCGGATCTGAGGTTGTGCCAGCACAATGTGGAGGGGAAGAATGAGAAGATAGTGTGGTGTCGTGGTGGTGGATTTGGGAGGAAGATGAAGTGAATTATTAAATATTAATAAAGAAATTAATTTTATTTATAAATTTTTAAATCATTAATATATTATATTTATTGACACATCAGCAGGTTCGGAGTGCCACGTAGGTCGGGAAAAGAAAAAAAACCCTAAGTTTGTCACCCAAACCTAACTTATGGGACCTAGGAGTGTAAACGAGTCGAGCCGAACCGAGCAGTTAAAGCTTGAGCTTGGCTTGTGAAAAAAATGGAAGCTCAAGCTTGGCTCATTTATTTAAACGAGCCTAAATAAAAGCTTGGGCTTAGGCTTGTTACGAAAAAGTAAAGCTTGAGCTTGGCTTGTGTAGCTCATTTATAACTTAACTATTTTTACATTTATGAAAATTTTCCTTAACAAAAAACCATGCATAGTTCCACAATATGAAAATTATGCATTAAGTATTTTAATAAAGATTTTAATAAAAAATAAACTTCAAAAAATAACTTTAACACTCTCATGCAGTAAAAAAAAAAACTCTCGATAAAGTTCTACATATTTCCATAATGTAAATAACGAAACTTCTCTAATAATGTAAATAAAGAAAGTTCTCTGATAATTTTGGATAACAATCAGGTTGGTTGGGATCCAACCATTAAATTTGAAAGTTTTTAATTGTATGAAAAGGAAGTCCATCCACCAACAATTCTTTAAGAAAGAGGAAGCAAATGGAAAATGCAGTAGTATATATAATATATTATTATATATAAATTTTTTAATCATATATATATATATATATATATATATATATATATATACGAGCTATTCGCGAGCCCTTAATGTCGAGCCTATAAGGCTTGGGCTTGACTCATTTAAATAATTGAGCCCACTCTCAAGCTTGGGTTTGTTTATTTAATTAAGCAAACGAGCTTCATTGAGCATTTAACGAGCCGAACCCGGGTAGTTCACGAATAGCTCAGCTCATTTACACCCCTAGGACCTATTTGACACAAAATAAACTTAAGGGACCACATCGAAAAAAGAAATAAACTTAACGGACCAATCAAATAGTTTTACAAAAAAAATATATACAGGAACACATATTTAATTTTGAATAAAAATAATTTTTATTATTTCCTTAACAATTTCTAGTTTCTAGAACACTGATGATTTTGGAAAGCTGGAAAAAATAAATTATGCTGATAATCGATTTTTGTATAATCGATTATTCTGATAATCGATTATAATTAGAATCTATTTTTGTTTGGGTCTGTTTACTGAAAATCGATTTTAAGATAATTTATTTCATTTGGGTAATGTAAAAAAGTCACTTTTATGTAGTAAATTATGAAAAAAGATATGAAGTTATTTGTATAATTTAATAATATTAGATACTTTTTTCAACATTATTTTTTTTTAAATTCAAAGTCTTAAAAAATTTAATTAACATCCTTCAAAAAAAAAATTTAATTAACAAAAATAATGAGATAGTGACGCTATGCTGCCATAGGGACAATGGCGCTCAAGTGAAATGCAGGGGAGGTTTTTGTCAAAAAAAAAAAAAGAGAGAGAAAAGAAATGCAGGGGTTAAAACAGGAAGAAAGGTTTGATGGGCAAGAATAATCATAGTCAAATAATCTAACAGTTCTTTAAGATAGATGCTCAAAAATAGCTTAAAATTATGTAAAAAAACTTTTTATTCAATTCAGCTGTAAGCCCAAATAAAAATAATTATTCACAAAACAAAACAGCTAATAAATATAAAAACAGTTGTTTTAAAAAAAATTAATTTTCCCCAAACATACTCTAATTGTTAATTCCATTAAGCTGTAATTTGTAGCATTGAAATAAGGAGACGAGACGAAAGAGTGGGAGTTGCTGACAAGTAGGAGTAACCGTGCCGCTGCAGAAAACCCAAAAGTAACCCCAGCTCAGCTTGTTGCTTTACTACTACTCCTTCACAATCACACGCGCTGTTTACGCGCGTGTTCTCCCTCATATTCTCCGTTCTAAAACGTGAACAACTCGTACAAGTTCCTCTCTCCTTTTCTCACTTGTTGAAACCAACACAAACTAACAACGACGAAGAAGTTTCTTCTGTTTGGATTCATTCATATTCATGCTCTCTCTCTCTCTCTGAGGAAATGAAAAACCCTTGATTCATTCTTCCCCCATTCTCCTCAAGGTAACCGTTCTCTACCAGATTCTCTTCCACTTTCTCTCTCACCTTTTCCATAAATTACTCTTTTTTTTTTGTGTTTTTTCGGTTATTTTTCTTCGCAGATTCGTTCTCGTTTTCCTTTCCTTCGTTTTTCTCTACGCTTTGTTTTTATGTATTATTGAATTATTATGCTTCGTAATTATGTAGGAAAATACACGTTTTCTTCGTTTATATTGGAATATTGGAATTGTTTCCATTTTTGGAAAGAAAAGGAAGATAAAACGCGCTTTGATTTCACTTGTTAAAGTTTACAGCACAATGCATATAGGAGGAACCATTAAATCGTGATGTGTGCGACTTTGTCATGCTTTTACTCTTCTCTTCACTTTTGAGTGTGTCATTTTTATCCTCGTATTACGTTTTTTTTAATGAGGTTTTGGAAAAAAAAATATTGTTTTTGTAGGTCATCATAATTGAGTTTTTGGAATGTTGTGGGGGGAGGTTTGTATTTATTCGCTTCTTGTTTGTATTTGTTCTTTTGCATGAGGCATTGTGGGTTGTGAGTGATGAAATGGGGATGAAAAATTGGATGTGCTGGAGTCTGATTTTATGTCTGAATTTATTTTTATTCCTTTAAGAATCTGTGTTTATTTCGTAGTTGGGGTCATTTAATTTCAATTTCCTATGGTACATTATAATTCCATTTGTTGTTGTTTAACTCATCAGCCACATTCTGGTATTTGAGCAAAAGAATCGTCATTTTCCCCATGATATGTCTGCACTTTTTTGGTTTTTTTGAAGTAAAAATAGAGGTGGAAAATCTTAACAAATCTTTCTAGTTGATATTGCTAATAATTGTTTTTTTTTTTTTTTTAATCTTCGAACGGTTATAATTTTTACTTAAGCAAGTCGGTACTTATGTTAAAATTTTGGTTAGAATTACCCGCAAGGTGCGGTTCAAGTGACTAGTAGCTTGGACCCTTTAACCATATGTCCAGGGTTCGAATCCTGGTGATGGGAATAGAGCTGCATCTGTGGGTAGAGGAGTTGCCCCTTAACTGGTACTCTACATCCTCGGGGGATTAGTCCTACTGCTATCGGCTGTGGGGATATTCTGGGTTCCATCCCGGACGAAATTTTTTTTTTTGGTTAGAATTACTCTTATGAAATGTTTGTTGACTTTCTTTGGTGTAATGCCAAATAACTAAGAATTTACTTGCACGTTTACTTTTTCTATTTATCCGGCCATAGAGTGGTAATTTATAGATGCCCCCTACTTTGATCTTCGTGCTAACACAAACAAAACACCCTTGTAATGCTATTTCTCTCTGTTTGTCAGACAAGGGCCATGCAGCTATAGTGTTTATTGATCACTAATGGATTTAGAAGAGAAATTCCTTGCTAAAGGTATGGTTCTGAGCTTCTTGTTGACCTTCTTGTTGACTCTACTCTTTCAAATGTTAGAATTAAAGCAATTTGTTTTCAATTTGTGTGGTGTACGTAATGCTGGGTGTAAGCTAGAGTAGTTTTATTATGCATATTCTCTTGTTAATATATTGAAAGCTGGGGTGTGGTATATAATACAGCTGAAATTGATCTTTGGAAATCACTTGCCACTGTAAGTTATGTGTCTAATGATTCTGTTTTGTTACCAGTATTTTTCGTTGGAAAACATGCTGCTATATATTTAAATCATGTATTATGTATAACCATGTGGTTTCTTTTGCTTTCTTTCCTAGTTAATACTGATTGTTGTGTACAGATTTGGTCCACCGTATGCTATAAATGTTGAAAGTGAGTAGTGACTACTTTTGAAAAGCATTTTGTCCTTATGTCATTATTATACTTTATAGTTTATATCCTCTTGACACCCTTGAACATTATGTGGGTGCTTGATCAAGAATCTAGAAACTCAAGTGTTCCAATAAGACGGTCTTGTAGCTGCCCTATACCCTATTGGCTATTGCTCTATCATTTACGTGAAATTTTTGGTAAATTCAGTAACATGACATTTGTTTGGCCCATGTGATTACTGATTAATAAATATACCATAATTATGTGCTAAAATGGAGTACTGCAATGACATGATAGTTCCTCTTAGTATGTATGCTCGAGATCAAATATTCTATAAGCTATTTTCTTAGAGTGAAGGATTAATTTTTGTAAGGATAATCTTGCGAGGTTTTGATCAATACTCAACACACAGTTACTAACTAGTATTGTTCTATTTTCTCAGTCTGGTATAGCTTTGGAATGTAATTGTGGCAATGGTTTGCATAACACTAATATCCAACATCTTCTTTTCCATTTGTTTAATTATTATTATCATGCTAAATAAAAAATACAGATTTTCTTTGTTTTATGTAAGTGTTTTACTTTGTAAAACCTCTATGGTACCTTATTAAGGAAAATAATAGTAATGTGATAAGGGAGTAATTCAAATTCTCATGACATCGATTTAAGGAACGTTATTATGATCATGGAGCAATTGAGCAAACCAATTTGAGATTTATTTTTCCAATAGGATTTTTTTCTCGTTCCTATTAAGGATATTTTCAACAAGAACATCCATTTTTTCCCTTTAAACCCCGGGGATATAAATTTTTACCTACCAGAGTACCGGTGATGTTATTTTTTTATCGTATGAAATATTAACACTAATGTGTTCTTCTACTGTGGATAGAGATTATATTACAATTACAAAGAAGAACATATATTCTTCCCTATTTAATTATATATTATTCGATGGCATTATAAGCAATGTTTTTAAAACCAGACTGGTCGTTGAACCAGTGAAGAGACTGGTTAGCAACTCACTGGTTTGACCGTGGTTGAACTGGTGATAACGATTTTTTTTTTAATATTATATAACTTGTTAAGTAAAAAACTAACATATTTTGGTAAGCCAAAAGTATATTAGATAGAGTACAAGGGGTACCCTGAACCCATATACATGAGTAGATACAGTATTACATACAAAACACGTGATTAGGAACACCAAACTATCCTAACAGTTCTGTGTGACAGACTCTAATAGCATAGTTTTTATAGGATATGAAGATAAATCATAGCCAAATTAACATATTGATCTATCATATTATGTTACTTATGCTTCAGAGTCCCACATTCTACAATGATTCAGCATTCAAGCATGCATTATATATTATATATAAAAGCTAAGATACTTACAAGTCCCAGATAAAGTAGTGAGTGAGCATCCAAGCATACATCCTATATGAAAAGTCAAGAGGAGGGCAAACCTTATCATGCCTCTTTTAGGCCTTATTTTTGGGCATTGGGTCTCTATTTGGCTTAAAATTATTTTTAAATGAGTTAACCTTTTTTTTTTCTAAAAGGAAAAACTGGTTTAAACCGGCTTAGGCCCGTTCAACTGGTTTTTTTTACTGCTTCTGTACAGTTACATATCTGGTTTTTTGGGTTAATTGTACCAGACACATGGCAGGTTCACCGTTTTCCGGTTGAACTGGTTGGTCCTGTTTGGTTTTTCATCAATTGATATAAGTGATAAGGAGTGGAAGTAATTGATGAATTTAGTCCTTGTTGGATAGCACCTAAAAAGTAATTCTGCTAGCCAAGTTGTCTTGTTTGCCTGCCAAATATAAAATATAAATTTTGCATCCCAAAAGTTTGACTGAAAGTAATTTTAATATTTCTACTCCAGTTATCCAAAATTAGTTTTAGGTAAAAAATCCCATTATTAAACTCATTCTTCTTAGTTGTTCTTTCAAAATTATTTCTTCCAAAGTGCATTCTACTTAAAAGTTATTTCATACCAAATTACCAACTACCTAACTTGCACTTATGGTGTCCAAGTTATGATATGATAATTGAACCAAGGTAATCAAAGATGAAAGGCGCCCCTGATGTGGTAGGGAGGTTTAAGCTTTAACGCCTTGAGGCGAAAAGGGGCCAAAAAGCATGCCTTCCTATGGAAAGGCATTAATATTAGAAAGAGAAAAACTGAAATATTTCACTATTTTGCATTGATTTTCCATAGATTAACTACTCGAGCATAAAATTCATAAGAAAAGATTGTAATGTTCAATTTAGAAAACCCTAAGCTGCTTGCTGCCAAGAGTCCCAAAGAGTGGCAACTAGTTACTGATGTTCTGACTATTCGACCCCCATTAGCATCATTGTTAACAAGTTAGATGGCTGGCTTTTTGAGATTTTTTTATCCCTATCATTAAGGCACTAAAGGTGTGCCTCTCTTGAACCAGAAAGGCACTGCTAAGACACCACAAGGTTTTGAGCCCGTCCGGCACCCCGCCTCAGTGCCTTAGGTGCACCTTTTGGTTCCTTTGACTACACTGAGCTGAATTGCCAATATAAGCCGGTGAATGTCTTGCTATACTGTGAATGATTAGCTTACAATTTTATGTTCATCTGACTAACTATATGTGAATTTAAAGAGAGGTACGTCATCCCACTCCCACAAGCTAACAATGTGGTTGTGTTGATTAAGTAAAGCATGTCCTGCATCTTGGGCTGATGGAATTAGGCTATTGGATTCAAATTTGTTGGATAAACGAGGTATTTAGTTGTATTTGCATATAGTTCACCTCATCTTCCACTTACATGACCAGGTAGTATATATGTCTAATACTTCCATTAAATAAGAGGACATATGTCTTCTAAAAGTATACCAATGGATCATCAGTTTACATGATGTACATCATCATGTTCATAAAATTTTCATATATTCAAATTAATGTGAGACTGATTTCTAATTTATTCATACAACTAATATTAGCTTATAATATCAACTTTTAATTAGTTCTTATTGGGGATCAATTTTTCCAAAATCTGGCATGATTATGAAATGTCAAGGTGATGCTTATAATGGTAGGATTGTCAATGATTACATTCCATAGGTGAATGGTGTACTTGTATAAAGTTTTACGCTGGTGTCAACTGAGATATATATAGTAAATTAAAAATTAAAAATAGAGCTTTGGCACGTGTTTCTGTGCCTGAATAGACCTCAGTTTATATAAAGGAATGTTCTAGACTTAGGAGCCACACATTAGCGTCGGATGGCTGCTCCATGAGTTGCCACGTTGTCAGCTACCGAGATACTTAGGAGCCACACATTAGCCTCGGATGCTGCTCCAGGAGTTGCCACGTAGTCAGCTTCCAGATACTTCCCTAGCGTGAAAATCTTTTAAGATGTTTGCTCTCTTTTTTTCGTGGTAGGTAGGATCTGATGTTTATGAGGTACTGACTTTCACAATCTCAATTTTCCATGTAACGTTTCCTCGATTTAGTTCTTTAGGTTTTTGAATTGTTTCAGATTGCGTATTGTGCTCATGCTTTTGCTGTTTTGCCAGTCTCCGATGTGAGTTTCTTTCTTTTGGTGAGAATATCTGATCTCTTATTGTTTCGAATTTCTTGTGAAGATCATTTTATAAATTTATCCGATTCAGGATGGCTCAAGACTTTATCCCTCCTATTCTATGGTAGTTTATAATATGTTTTGTTTGTTCAAGATCTGTGCGATCTGACTGGAGCAAACTTGATTCAAGGTCTTGTCCTTGGCAGATGTTCATCTAGAAGTAGTGCTGCCATAATTGATTCATATTTGTGTTGATCTAGCTGGTTCCATTAAATGACTTTGCCTGATATAGATTGCCATTAGCATCTGCTAATGATTTCAAAATTGATATCTGGAAATTCTTAAAAATTTGAAGGTGTATCAATTTAACATTTGTTGCTGTCAATGCAAAGTGGAATGCTTTATGAAAGAATCGTTGTCCTCTAAGGAGCAAGCGGTTAGATGTTATTTCTTGATCAAATGGTTTTGATTTACAAGGCAGTGTGTCAATTCAGCTTAATACAACTGGATAGCATGTGTAAATGCTTTGAAATTTCCTTGGAGTTTGTGCATGAACCATTTAGTTTGTTCATCTTCTTATATCTTTTCTCTCGTCCTTTGTTTCCACGTTCCATATTTTCATGCACTTTTTCGTGGCAAGATGCCTCTAATGGTGGCTTAGGGGCTTAGGGCTATATTTCTTCATTAGATGCATAGATCTAGTGCTGGTGCTGTAGCAACTACTGTTGGAGCATGCATGATACCCAGGTAGATAATATGATGTGGTTAGGTCCAGTTTATTGGATTTTTGGATTACCCAACTATTGGGTCTGTGTACGATGCTATAATCTAAGGTTAACAAGTGAACTGAAAAATGGGTAATATTTCCTAATATCACACTTCACACATGTAAAACGAATATTAGAGAGTGAGCAAGAGACTAGATGTGTCAAAAGTAGCAACACAACAATGTGTTTGTGTGGCCGCAGAGGACTATGATTTTATTTTTGAGGAGAAGTCAAATCAGCTCTGTTGTATCCGATTCTGAAGTTACCTTTGCCTGAATATAGGAGTAAATTGTAGAAAGCAGAAGCTCCATCAATGGTGGGACCATGTACAGATTGTACCCTTCTATTCATATTTCTTTGGTAGAACCTGAACTAGATAATTTATTGCATGCATTTTTATCACTCCTAAGTTGTCTTCTATCTTTGCTATTTTTTTTTTTTCAGTTGTTGTCTGTTGGCGAGTCCTAGTTTTATTGTTTAAATTAGTTAATCTTGCTTCTGTTTCCACCAGAGACTTACTTTGCAGTTGATTGTTATTTCTGTCCAGTTTCTGGCGTGCAGAGCCTTTCTTCCAGTGCACAAAGTACTCCAGAAAAAAAATGGCCATTCCGATGATGCTTCAAGAAGTTCAGAACTCTTTCAAGAGTTCCTGAAGCCTGGTCCAAAGAAGGAACATCTTAGAACGTGCTTTGATAAGGATAAAAAGAACACTTCATCAAAAAGCAGGATGGCTGAAATTAAGTCAACTGGCAAGATAATTAAGAAACAAGAGTCCAAAAAAGTTTCTAGTCTCAGTCATCAGCCTCCTAGGAAGCAACATCGCAAGGGTGAAAACCCCACTCGGCTGATACCTAGTCCTGATCAGTCTTTTGATTTTGGACATTCAAACTCTTGGATCTGTAAAAATGCTGCTTGTAGGGCAGTTCTATCTATAGATGACACATTTTGTAGAAGGTGCTCTTGCTGTATTTGTCACCTTTTTGATGATAACAAGGATCCTAGTCTTTGGTTGGTATGCACATCTGAATCTACTCAAGGGGATTCCTGTGGGCTGTCTTGCCATATCGAGTGTGCCCTCCAACGTGAAAAAGTGGGAGTTGTTGATCATGGGCAACTGATGCAACTAGATGGTGGTTATTGTTGTGCATCCTGTGGTAAAGTTACAGGGATACTTGGGTACGTAATTTTCTTTTCCTGTTGAGCTTTGGAAGATGTGTTGTCCCTCCTACCACATTTATGTTGTTATTAGAGCGAGGTTTGGTGAATAATTCATAATTTCTGTGTTTCAACATCAGAGTACTTCTTGGCTTGCATTCTGAGCATAATATTGAATAAAATAATTTAGAAAGGATTTCCTTATGTTTCCCGCCTCTTCTCTGCCCATCGCTTATTAACTTGACATGCTTACAGCAATAAAGCAAACATGCAACTATTGCGGTTTTTGCTACCCTTAATGTGTCCTTTTGAAGATAATTGAATTCCATTATGACCTTCTTCAGTTCCTTTAATTTTCGTAGTGAAACAAAACATATGTATAATATAATCGAAGAATTTGCAATTTGTATGTTGGCACTTCAATTTTCAGCTCTATGTTGATGATCTTGGTGGTTCATGTTTAATAATGTCAGATGCTGGAAAAAGCAACTAAATATCGCAAAAGATGCCCGGCGTGTAGATGTACTCTGTTATAGGATATATTTGAGCTACAGGCTGCTGGATGGGACATCAAAATTTAAGGAGTTGCATCAAATGGTACAAGAGGCTAAGGCTAAACTGGAGACAGAAGTTGGTCCAGTTAATGGGGTTTCTGCTAAGATGGCACGAGGCATTGTCAGCAGACTACCTGTTGCAAGTGACGTGCAGAAACTCTGCTCTCTTGCTATTGAGAAAGCTGATAGCTGGCTGGCCACTGTTCCCAATGTAAATCCAGATTCCACAGGTCTGAAATAATGCTCTTAGGTTTTTTTTCTTTAAATTACTTTCTTGTTTTTCACGCCAGTCTCAATTTGATAAATGATGACATTTTAACTCACAGAGGGTTCACTTCCTGCTGCTTGCAAGTTTGTTTTTGAAGAGGTAACAGCTTCTTCAGTCAAAATCATTTTAATTGAAATGTCAAATGTATCTTCCGAGGACATCAAGGGATACAAGCTCTGGTATTACAAGAGTGGGGAGGAATTGCACACAAAAGAACCCGTTTCTGTGTTCCCTAAATCTCAGAGGAGGATTTTGATATCCCAACTTCAGCCTTGCACTGAATATTCTTTTCGGATTATATCTTATACTGATTCGGGTGACCTGGGCCATTCCGAGGCTAAGTGTTTCACCAAGAGCATTGAGATAATTCAAAGCAATCCCTCTTCGTCTGTTGCTATGAATCGTAACAAAAAGAATCTTCAAATTGGAGGCAATTGTCCTGGCTCTAAAATGGAGCCCAATCCCACAGTGGAAGACTCTGGATTTAAGGTTCGAGACCTTGGGAAAATTTTGCGTCTTGCTTGGGCTCAAGAAAAAGGTTACTTTGAGGAGTTTTGCTGTGCTGATACGAAAAATTGCTGTGGACAAAGTGAGGTGGTCAAGCCTAAAATTCCAGAAGAGCTGCCTTCAGTTTCACGAGGCCTTGATTTAAATGTTGTTTCAGTGCCTGATTTAAATGAAGAGCTAACACCTCCTTTTGAGTCTTCCAGGGATGAAGATAATGGTTGCACTTTGCTGCAGGCTGTTGAGGCAGATGATGATGCTGCTTCTCATGATCTAGAGAAAAATGGTTTAGCAAGATCACATGGGAGTGGTGACTCACAAACCTGGACCCGTGGCCCTTCAGAAGTGCCAGCTGTTGACTCTCGCATAGTATGTAGGAAAAGGATGGCAAACACAAATGAGGAGACACATGATTGTGACAGCACTTTGATAAATGGCTCTCCTTTTCGCATATCCGACGGTTCATTCTCCTTGGATGAGAACTTTGAGTATTGTGTGAAAGTAATTCGCTGGCTAGAATGTGAGGGTCACATCAAACAGGAATTTAGGTTGAAATTGCTAACATGGTTTAGTTTGAGGTCAACAGAGCAAGAACGCAGGGTGGTTAATACCTTCATTCAAACTCTTATTGATGATCCAAGTAGTTTGGCGGGGCAACTGGTTGACTCTTTTTCTGATATTATATCCAATAAGAGGCCGAGAAATGGACTCTGTAGTAAGGCTGTGGCGTCAAATTAAGGGTGTGGAATCTTGTTATACAAGTTTGCTATTTGCTTCAAGCTTTTACCATAACCAATTTATGTGTCGACAAATCACCCTCTGTTATTGCCTTCCTTGTACAGGCATTTTTTATTAATCACTCGAAGTGATTCATTTTTATTGAAGACAAGTTGTCTAGAAGGATTTGCATTGATGTTGCAGAAACAGTAATTCATTTTCCCTGGCATGGAGGATCTTTGAACGTGAAGTTTTAGGATTAGAAGGCATTTTGCTCTTTCCTAAATTACTGCAATTATTTAATTATGAATTTAATTATGGAAGTTATTAGTATTGAAACTTTCTTCTCAGAACCTTTATTTGAAGAAGTTGCATCGTATGATGGCTTATTTCTTTCATACCTGTTATTCTCTTGTCTTTGTTTTCCCACTCACTTGTGAGCAGGCAAATGAAAATGCTTGCTTCAACCAATTATGGGTAGAGCAATGCTGCTTCTGACTGCTGTATATTGTGTTTTTCTAGATTAGCGTTTATAATCTAACTACGGGGGAACCTGTGTTTATTCACCTGATTACTCTCAAAGGATCTTGATGATCTTGAGTCAGCTGGTTGAATAACTGGTAGTAAATTATTATATAATAAAGGTATGGTGTTGTGTTATGCAAAGGAATGATCGTGTAATGTTTATCACGTGAGATAGACACAAGGTCTCGAATAGGATCCTATCCTACTAATGGGTCCTTTTTAGAACACATGTGCCTATTTTTCTCTTTGCGCGACCTTGTCACGTGATGACCGGATTCATTCCCAAGTCCTAACAGACTAGCTTAACTTGAACTGTTCAAGTTGTCATTAGCTGATCGGGCCTCCACTAGCTCTTGGCTGTCTGCATTGCATATACAGTCTTGGCCTCTCATTGGTGTTGTACTTGGGCCGCAATGGGTGGCATTGGCCACTATTGTATGACTATGTGTGTGTTTGAAAAAGCTGAAAAAAAAGATTATGCTGATAATCTGTTTTCAAATAGTCGATTATTGTGATAATCGATTATAAACAGAGTCAGTTTTTGTTTGGGTATGTTTGCTTAAAAACGATTTTAAGATGATCTATTTCGTTTGGGTAGTGCAAAAATAATCATTTACATAGTGAATTATGAAAAGGGGTATGGAGTTATTTGTTTATATTAATAATATTTGATTTTTAACATTAAAAATTGTTGAAATATTTTTATTTATTTATATTTTATCATCAATTTTTTCTATTATAATAAAAAATTGAATAAAATTTGTAACATTTTCTCATAACTATGAAAAATATAAAAAATATATTATATTTAGAATGTTTAAATATAAATAATAAATATTTCATTTAAGTAAACTAAAGAATTTTATGTTGGATATTAAATTTAATAAATTTTTCAAAAAGAATTATAAATAAAATAGCAAATGTTCTAAAATGTTAAAGTAGCTTTTCGTGTTGCTGCAGTACAGTATTCTTTTGGAGACAAAAATGTTGATCGCGGAGAGACTCAGTAAGCTGGAACATTTAATGAAATACAAGGAGATAATGGGTATTGCATGTGAGAATGATAAGGAGGGAGAAAAACATCTTTTTTTTCCCCATCAAACAGTCCTTTCTATTAAGATGCTGAGTTTCAGCTTTTTTTTTCAAAAGAAAAGATTTTTAAAGAATAAAGCTAGAGACCCAAACATATTAGATTATTTACAAAAATCTTTTTGAACAAAAAACCAGCTGAAAAATTTAACAATCCATTTTTCCCAAACATACACGTGGAATTGTGAAACTGCATCATAACCAAGACGCACTACAAATGAATCTCGTTCTTGTTATATATAAGTACACTGTCCTGCTCTCAAAACAAAAAAACAAAAGTACACTGTCCTGTGAAGATTTTTTTTTATGCCATAAATCAATAAAAAATTATTATATCATTAAAAATGTTTAACTTATCCTAACTTTCTTATCATCCATACTATCAGTTTTGATTGATTGACAATATAAATTTTTTATATTAAAAATATATATCAATTAAACTCATTAAAATTTGATGTTTAAAATAATAAAAGTCAGCTTTTAAATGATATTCTTCCTCGTCTAGATCATCGTTTAGCTTTAATTGTGGCACAGCAGACCACACCGGTTACTTGTGCTCCTCGCCCTGATGCATTCTAGCGCGACAAGTAAAAACTCTCTCTTTGAGATATTTGTCATTTTTAAAAGATCATACTTTATTTTAATTTATATATCGTTTGAAAATTAAAAAACTGTTCTTTGATCTGTAAAAAAAACTGTTATTTACCAACATGTGATTGGTCCAAATGGTAAGGGATTTTGACATCTTAAGCAAGTAGTCAGAGGTTCGAATCCTGATTCTTGTGTATGGAGAAAATCTGGTTGGAAGGGGAGAATCCACCTTGTGTACCCGACAGGTTCCCCGACAGAGATTAATCACTGCTATCGGTGGTGGATACTTCTTACCTGTCATGGTTAAAAAAAAAAACTGTTTGCATTTTAAAATATTTGTTAGTTTAGAAAATTTACATTGTTTTTTCAATTTATCTGTTGTTTAAAAAAATAAATAAAGAACTATAAATTTTTTACTTCTATCCTTATCTATTAACATCGTTGGGAGATCTAAATTCTTGTTTTTTTTACTTATCGATAATTTCTTATTTTACTAGTCAATTCAAAATTTTGAATTATAAATTTATATTTAATTAAGATAATAGAGGGATATGGCTTGTTTTTAATAAAAAACTAATGTTTAGATAAGGATAGAGCGAGAGTTTACTTCTTTCAATTTATCTGTTGTTTAAAAATTTAACGAACTATAATTTTTTAAATTTTATCCTTATCTTTTAACATTGTTAGGTTAGGTCTAAATTCTCGATTTTCACCTATCTATAATTTCTTATTCTGTTAGTCAATTCAAAATTTTGAATTTTGAATTTATATTTAACAAAGATAATAGAGATATGATATGGTTTGTTATAAGATGAAATAATATTGTTTTGATAAAATGAGAATTTAATTCTTCTTTTTTGTTGTTTTCAATTCCAAATTCTTGATTTTCTTTACTTATTTACAGTTTCCTATTTTATTAGACAATTCAAAATTCTGAATTATAACTATATCATATACACATCAGTCACCATGTTGATAATGGTGCTTCAAGCTCAACTCCCTTGGGTCCACCATTGCCTCTACTTTCTCAGACAGTAACTATAGGACCTCAGCAGATTGAGTCTGACCTCAACTTGCCTCCTCTAAATTTAAAAATGGCTAACCCATCAAACTCATCGGTGCACCATTCGAAAAAGGGGGGTTCGGGACTATCCCCTTCTCCTGAAGTGCTCCAGTTGGTTGCATCCTGTGTTGCTCCCGGCCCGCATCTTCCATCCATTTCCGGTTCTTCTTCAAGTTTTCTTGAGAGCAAGCTCCCATTGCCCATGCCTGTTGGGCGAGCGAAGTTCAAAGACTCGGAAGGTGCCTTCAGAAACAAGAAGCCTAGGCAGATGCCACCAGAAGTTTGGTGTCCACCTCAAGAGCATGAAGTAGAACACCCTGATAGTGCAGATTCCAGCAAGACTCAGTCAGATCCCTCACCCGTTGAACGGCCTGATGAAGTGGAGGTATCGTCTGAGGGAACTCTCTCGGATCATGCTGTAAGGGATCAGGACACACAACTCTAGTGTCTCGGATAAAAATAAAACTATATTCTTTCTTGCTGCCAAAGCCTCTTCTTCACCAATGTGCTTGAATTTTTGTAGGTAATGACAATGAGTGAACTAGCAAATATAGGATTGTTGAGAACTTGTAAAGTTTTTCTCCAAGTGAAATGAAATATAGTTGGCTAAGATAAAGTGAGAGTTTGTTGATTTGAATGCCATTTGATGGCGGATATCAAGTGATGTTCAGATGTTGAACCAAAAATGGCCTCTTTTCCTATTACGAAATTGCTAAGTGCTCATCTCTAACTTGTAACTCCCTTGTTTCTCATACCATTGCCACATGCATTGTTGGGATATATAGGTTAGCATCTTATTCTTCGTAGTAAAACATTATCAGCATATCATGATCATTCGAGGGTCAAACAAACTAACTGAATAGGGGTGATTGATAATTAACATGAATACGAAAAATAAGTAATCTTTTGAACTTTGCAACTGGGTCACTTTTGGCCATGTGTACAGTTCATAAGCTAGTTGTCATATCTTTTAACATATCATATCTTGATTGTTACATTCATAAATCACGCTGGCGGTGTCCTGCTATGCAAACATGAAACATGATATGCCCAACCTAGCTTTGGGGTGCATGTGGCAGTGGTATGAGATACATGAGAGTTATGATGTTAGCAATTGTAAACGCTGTTGTGGTAGGGGATTTGCAACATTCTTCTCAAAGGGGGGCTTGCAGCTTTATCAATACAAAAGTTATAATGTGGTAAGATTTATAGCTTTATCAATACAAAAGTTACATTTTAGGAGTGTTTACAGCTTTATTCATGCATGTTAGCCAGGCCATACATTGGATTTAGAAAAATGTTCAGCGGTACGATACGAATTCGTATGAACATCGTGACCGGTCAATTTATTATTTCTTAACCAAATAAAACAAAATATGAAGTATTTTTTTTTTTTTTTGTCTCTTGGTATTTTCACTAAACGAAAAAGGAGTACTAAAGGCATTACTTTTGATCTTTGTTTGGGGCTTATCCCCTTTCGCTAAAAAAAAAAATGGCATTACTTTGATACCCCATCCTTTTTGTCGTAAGGAAGAGTTATTAGGCATTCTATTGGAAAAACTAACCGATGTAATTGGATAAAGGGATATGTAAATTTGAGAGGCTAAGTAATTAAATTTTTTTATTTTTAGGAATAAATACTGCCATCATATTTTTTAGAGATCAAATTGGTACTTTAATTTTTTTTTTATTAAAATTCAAGATTTAGGATGCCGTCAAAAAAAAAAAACGAACGTAGATCTTTCACAAATAAATAAAGAGGTGTGTTATATGTAAATCCAAAATTGACATCCAAGATGGATATCCAAGAATGTGTATGTTAATAGTGTAATTATATTTACACAATTATCATTATGTCTAGGGTGTCCAGAAAAGATATCCCAAACGGGTGTTCAAATATCATACCTCAAACTTATTTGTAAAATAGGCTAAATCTATCTAAATCAAAAATAGTGTAAACCGAATGTCTCGTACCTTATGGGACAACAATTTGCACTTTGCTGACTAACTTAACCTTGGGAGAAGTAAGCAAAGAATTGGGAAGGCTCGTAAGAGAAAGACTTAACTGTACTTTTGGTCCTCCAGGTATCACGATCGTGTGATTTTGGTCTCTTAGATTTCAATTACGACAATTGGGTCCTTCAGATATCGTGATTATGCAATTTTAGTCCCCAGGTTGCAATTGAGCCAATTGGGTCCTTTAGGTATTACGATTTTACAATTTTGGTCCCCCGAATATTACAATTATGCAATTTTAAATGTCAATAGCCTGCATGACACACGTGAGACTGATTTGACATTTAATGAGGTCAGCTTGACAACTTACATGATATTTCTATATAGCATTATTGACACCTCATATACTTTAATTGACATATAGGAATGTCATGTAAGCTATCAAGCTAGTCTCATCAAGTGCAAAATCAGTCTCATGTGTACCATGTAAGCTATTGACATTTAAAATTGCATAATTGTAATATCCGGGGGACCAAAATTGCACACTTGTAATACCTGATGGACCCAATTGATGCAATTGGAACTTGGGGGACTATAATTGCACAATCGCGATATCAGGAGGACCCAATTGTCACAATTGAAACTCGATAGACCAAAATCGCATAATCGTAATACTTGGGGGACCAAAAGCATAATTAAGCGCAGGTGAAACTAAAACAGAGGGGCTAAACAGTCAGAACACCACAAAAACCTGTCATCACGTGTGTTGTAGTGTCGCAACCACACTGTAATTTCCAGAGAGAAAAAAGCAAAAGCATGCTAAGAGTGCTTGCACTCTGTGGAGGAGCTCAACGACGCTTTCACACATTTTCTTCTCTTTCCAATTCCAAACCCTCCTTCTTCTCTTTCCGATCATTTGCCGCCATGGCCGAATCCGAACAATTCGTCAAGGGAACCGTTCATCCAAACGGCGTCGCTGTCATCACCCTCGATCGCCCCAAAGCCCTCAACGCCATGAACTTAGGTTTTTTCTTTTCCTTTTCCTTTTTCTCAGTTTTGAACAGAATGATGATTCTGGATATTGATTATTGAACATACAATGAGGAAAAAAAACTAGGGCTGTTGATCTTTTCCCCTCCTTTAATTTATTCCCCTTTTTGCATATAAAAAAGCTTGAATTTTTTTTGATGAAATTGAGATTCTTAATGTTCTGAATTGAAATTGATACAAAGCTACGTATATACAACACTTTACATGAGTTAATATTAATACCAAACTTATGAAGCAAATCGAGCTAAACTAACATTTCAACTGTACAAACAGAAGTTATAACCGATATAAATAACAGAATCTGTGACTCCTAACTGAAAGTTAGTTATGGTGGTTGAGGTTCAGCTGTTAGGACCAGAAAGAAATTATAGTATTTTTCTCTGGATAGTGTTTTTTTTCCTTCTTGATTTTGACTTGGAAGTCTCTCAATTGTAGATATGGATGTACAATATAAAAGTTATCTCGATGAATGGGAATTGGACCCGAGGGTTACATGTGTCCTGGTTGATAGCAGCTCACCGCGTGCCTTCTGTGCTGGTATGATTGAGTCATTGATACATAAATAATTCCTTCTCATTTTTTTTTCTTGAAATATTTTATTGAAGCATGTTTATAACTTTATAGCATCATTTTATATATCAAAATCAGTTTTTTTTTTGCAGATATTCTGTTTTAGAATTGAGGTTATGTGGTTTTGAGTGCTAGGTAAGGTTTTGAGAGTCACCATTGATGGTCAATGCAGGTATGGATATTAAAGGGGTTGTTGCTGAAATACAAAAGGACAAAAACACACCTTTAGTGCCGAAGGTCTCATTATATTATATGTTTTACCCTCAAGTTTATTGAGACATGCTTCTTCGGTTACAGTTGTGATATGCTTCATTGGATGTATTGTTTACTTCTTTGTCAACAACATCACCTTCTTCTGATGCCATACTACCGTTCTATTATGTCTTGTTCCGTCAAATAATTATTTTTCTCAATTCTTTACGACTGTTTACTTGGTAACCAATATCTTAGTTTATCTGCAGGCGGTGATGTGAAGCAGATAACAATCAAAAACCATCTATCAGATATGATTGAGGTCTAGTTGTGTCCTTGTAATTATATACCATCAGATTCATACCCTTTCACAGTTTCACTTTATCAAAGCCATCCCAATACAAAATGAATACCTTCCCTATTGATTTTTTTTTTTTTTTTTTTGTGAGTTTATAGACCAATAATTGTCTTTACTTCTAGTATGCCTTAGCGAAAGTATTGCCAGGACTTCTAATTTAGTAGACCACATTATTCATGACAAACTTGGCACTAGTGTCAATACTTGTGGGCTTGTGGCTTCAAAAAATTAAAAAATATAAAATAATTGGTAATCTAAAGTTATTGAGGAAGTTTCATGCGCAATTAAACTCAAAATAAAATGTAAAAAAATAAATATGTAAGTCTACTTTGTGATTGAAGAAGCGATGTCTGCAACATTTTTTGGTAAGAATAAGATCACTAGGTATTCCTGGGACTAATCGCTGCTTAGGTGTTGCTTTGGCCCTAGTCACAAAGTGCTTCCAGTGGAGGTCCTACAAATGCCCCATCTGTCTATTGAAATGCTCCAACTTCTGTTATTAGAGGATTACCCTCATGAAACAGCCTTTTCTCCCTTGACATTGAACTTCCTTAAGGAGTTTACTGTATGTGCCTACTAGAATCATATCCAATTTGGTTGTTTCTAGTATTTATTTTGTCAGTTGGATTTACATTTTGTTTCTTACAAATTGCTGTCAGCATTATGTCGGACTATGTGTCTTGCTGCATCTTGCATTTTAACACAACCTGTTAATGTACTATGTAAAAATAATGTACGTATTATGCTGCACATTTTAGGTCTTCACGGCTGAGTATTCTTTGGTATGCAAAATTTCTGAGTACAAGAAGCCATATATAAGCTTCATGGATGGAATAACAATGGGATTTGGAATTGGTTTATCTGGTCATGGCCGCTATCGTATCATAACAGAGGTATAATAGTGGCCTCATATAATTAGTAATCATAGATATATCATTAACTCATGAATTGCCATTTTAGATCTTTTTAATGGCGTTTCTTTTTCTTACACATTTTCAGAGAACTGTTCTTGCAATGCCTGAAAATGGAATCGGCTTGTTCCCAGATGTAGGTTTTGCTTATATAGCGGCTCAAAGTCCAGGAGAAGGATCTGTTGGTATGTTTTTTCTAGTAATGCAGAATTCCTAATTCTGTATTGCTCTTATTAGAAGAGCTAATAAGGATCAGAAGGGTTGTTAAAGTAACAAACATTGTCTTCATAATCTTCCCTACAAATACTTGTGTGCTATATTATTGAAACATCTAGATGTGGTCTCAGATTTCAGTTAATTAACTTATTAGTTTTCTTAACTATTGGCTAAAACCTAATAGTTCTTCCACTTGATTTCTATGGAATCTCTAAGTCACATCTTATTCTGAAAATCTTACTAATTGCAGGTGCTTATCTTGGGTTGACTGGAAAGAGGGTTTCTACTCCTGCGGATGCAATATATGTTGGCCTTGGAACTCATTATGTGCCATCTGGAAAGTTAGGTTTATTCAAGGAGGCCCTTTTAGCAACTAACTTGTATGTCAGCATGAACCTTTGAACTCTTGAGACTCTTCTTGAAGATTTTCACCTGTTTAATTTATTCAGTTTAGATTGGATTGGAGCCATAAAATAGTAGTAATAATAATAATAATAATAATAATAATAATAACAACAACAACAATAACAACAACAGCAATAATAATGCATCTACATGCTTGTTTGGATATAAGTCATGTATTGCATGTACCACATGTTTCACTCTTCTCCTTGTATGTTGAAATAAATCAATAATCTATTATATCTTTTGGCTTTTGTTATGAAGTATATAGGTTAAAGTAATGTTTTGGTCCCTATACGTGACACTGATTTTCAATTTGGTCCCTATACGTAAAAAGTTATCAATTTGGTCCCTATACGTGACACTGATTTTCAATTTGGTCCCTATACGTGACACTGATTATCAATTTGGTCCCTATACGTGACACTGGTTTTCAATTTGGTCCTCACCGCTAATTAGTCCCTATATAAGAGTGACCAAATTGCAAATTATTATCACATGTAGGGATCAAATTGAAAATAATTGTCACATGTAGGGACCAATTTCAATTTTTTTTTGTTGAATTGGTCCCTACATGTGACAATAATTTGTAATTTGGTCCTCTTATATTGGGACCAATTAGCGGTGAGGACCAAATTGAAAATCAGTGTCACGTATAGGGACCAAATTGATAACTTTTTACGTATAGGGACCAAATTGAAAACCAGTGTCACGTATCGGGACCAAAACATTACTTTAACCAAGTATATAATTGTGATCAGTGCACACAAACACATAATCTTCATATATAATGATCTTATACGAAACTCATTGGTTATACAGTTCTCAGGATCCACATCAGGACATCAAAGTACTTTTAGCAAGATATGAGTCCAACCCTGAGTCTGAAGCACAGTTGAAATTGCTTTTACCTCAGATAATTTCTTCATTTGGAGCAAATAAATCAATTATTCAGACAATTGAAGAGCTAAAAATGCACCAGTCAAGCACTGACCCTAATGGTGTGCTTATCGATCTGTTGTTTGTGAACATTATACTATGTCCAGATATACGTATTGTTGTGTACATTAAATACTAATTGTTCCAAATTTTGGTTTGTCACTTCTCTAGTTGTAATACTCATTTGCTTTTCTATTTCTAGTTGTGGAGTGGGCTAATGAAGCTCTCGAAGGCCTTGGAAAAGGTGCTCCTTTTTCCCTTTACTTGACCAAAAAGTACTTTGCCGAAGTTGCCTCTGCAGTGGGGAAAAATGACAGTGAATTATCCACTGTAAGCACTTGTTTATTTATTTTTGGGTAGTCTCCATGCTTTCAAACTTTAATTTGAAGTGTATTACATCTGCATTTGGCAAAATTCAGCTTAATGGCGTAATGAAAACTGAGTATCGCATCGCCCTAAGGTCATCACTGCGACCTGATTTTGCGGAAGGTGTTCGTGCAGTATTGGTGGACAAGGATCAGGTTTTCTGCTTTTCTCATGATTTTTATATTATCAATCTGGGAGATAAACTGTAATTTAGGTTGTTCGGTAAGCTAGGAAATCTGATATATATTTACAGAAAATAAGTGTAGTTGTCATTTTAAGTTTTATATTTCTACCTTGTCGGGTACTTGAGATATTGGAGAAATGAAATCATGCAAAATATGCTTGTCCTTGTTTGTACTCTTACTTTCCATCTCCTGAAGCTTGATAGCACTCGAGAATGGAGAATCTTCAGTTGAAAGTACATATATCTGGTTTTCTCTGCATATGAATTTACAGTTTTAATGTAATTATCTCCAGTTTTATTTTCGTCAAGTTCCTTCTGTGTGCTACGGTGCCAGTGCTATGAATCTTTTGATATTTCCACTTTAACCTGTAAAGTTATTTGTCCTGTAATATTGGTATATGTTGTTTCCTACTTGAGTACATATTCAATAACTACTTCCCTGCAGAACCCCAAGTGGAAACCATCAAGTTTGGAGGAAGTTGATCATGGTGAAGTGGAAGCTGTCTTTAAACCATTAGAGCCGGAGGTTGGGGAATTGACTGTGTAATTCTAGAAGGAAACTGTATCTCCTCTTTTCATCAAATGCATTGCAGAATCGTAGAAACTGCATCAAATAAATAGATGGTGTTAACGTTGGGTCCGGCCATCCGGGTCAAATTCCAGGGGGTTACTTGTCTCCTTGGGTTCATGATCTTGGAAACCAGAGGACGATGTTGCTTCTAGTATAACCATATGAGAGAAATGAAGGCTATTGTTTCCTTAATTTATCTTATATAAATCTTGTGACTTGTGGAAATAAAAGAATGTCCAATATTCCTGGAATAGTTGCGTGAACACATTTGTCTCGACCAGACCTTTTCTCTAGAGTCTTGAATAAAAGATTTTACAGAGAGTGGAAGTCATTTGTTTTTGTTACTATTGATTCTTAGGAATGCTCTCATCACTGTGGGTTGAATTAAATAAATTCCAACAAAAGAAGTTGGTTAGGAAAACCACGATGGTCTTAACATAATATTTCCTGTTCTTAGTTCCTACCGCACCCATTTGTTTGCCAAAGGGCAATTTCAGAATAAAGTAAGCAAAAAACAGCCGAAGGTTAGTCTGGTAGGAAAGATTACGGCTCATAACTTATAAGGTCATGAATTCGAATCCTACTGTCAATGTAGATAATCTCTATAAGAATTCTTTGAGTCATAAGGTTTGTCCTAACCATGGTTAACTTTCGTGACTCAACTTACTTAAACTTTTTATAAAAAAAGAAAAGAAAAGAAAAGCTAAAAACAAATCTATTTGTCAGAAGGGCAACTCCAAAAAGATATTAAATAGAAAGTGAGTGTATATTTACCATTAATTACTTAAAATACAAGATTTTTAGCTCAATATCTAAAGATGAATATATACTCCAATTTTTCCCATTACTAAATGACTCCATTAATTTGATAAAGTTATTGATAGTTTTTATTGTTTATCTATACTCTAATATTCTTTATTAATTATTTATAATTTTGTAAAAAAAAAAAAAAATAATTATTAGAGTGTGAATATACATCCCCAAACGAAGTTCATGTCATTTCAAATTAAATTTCATAGCCTTAACAGTACATGATTACATACAATGGTGTAAGGACTAAATCTCTAAACTACTCTTCATTGAAGGACGACTCTTCCAAATTCTTTTTTCTTTTTATCTTTAAAAAAAAGTTCAAAGTTCTAACCCATAATGTTTTGAAAGCCAGTGCCACTGTTTATGTACTTAACCCAGAAATCAGAAAATATTCTCACAACAAAAGAGCAATCTCAAAATCCCTCGAGTTGAATTTCAGAGCTGAAACATAAAAAAAGGACAACATCAAAAGAAGTGAAGGGGGAGGAGAGGGAATAACATTGAAAGTAGCACGCTTGAAGTTGAAGACTAGGACGATTCCTCAATCTCATTCAATCTCTCCTCCTTCTTCCTCTTCAATTCGGCTTCATAATTTCTCAGTCTTTCATTCATTTTCTCCTGTAATCAACACCAATCAAAGGCTACAAATTAACAATTTATGAAGAGAAAAAAGAAAAAGTGTTTCAAATTATGCTAATGAATCCACATCACGTATAGCTTTGAAAACCCATAAAATTTGCATTATTTTGTCATGAGAAAGAGAAGAAAGTGATGATAACCTTATAATCAGTTTCAAGGCGGTGCATAACATAGAATCCGAGGATGCCTCCTAGGATTGTGCCAGCCATGATCCGAACGGAGCCCCATCTCTGAGAGGGAGCACCCGTCATTGATTTTCTCACTCTTTCTCTCGCTTCCCCTCTTGGATTTTCTCGGAAAATTGGGCTGCACTACCCGAATACCATTACAACTCTTCAATCATCATACTGTGTAGGGTTATGGGCTTATTAATTTAGACATTTTGTGTGGCCCAAGGTTTATTGATCTCTTACCCACTATTTTTGTGTTGGGGGCTGCTATCCACCCCCCACACATTTTTTTAATCTTTTTTTTAATACCAGAATACCCTTGTTGAAAAGTAAAAAATATATCTACTCTAATTTTTACCTCCTTCTTTCTCATCTACCTCCACCCCTCTTCCCCCAATCCCTCTCATCTCCCTCCACCCCCTCCGATATTGGAAGAAATAGAAGCTATCAAAGTTAACACGAAGTTATCCAAGAAACACCATACCAATATAAGTCTCATACTCTTCGTCAATTCCAACAACCCATTTGTCATCATTATGCACTTGATGCTTGGCAACAAAATGCCAAAGTATAAGGTGAAGCTATCAGAAATTGAGGAGAAACGTGAACTCCAAATTGAGGTTGAATAGAAACGTGAACGCAGTGGGGGAGCTAGAAATTAGGTTTGATGATAATCACTTTCACAGTTTCACTTTCATTTTTCAATGGAGGGGACATTTTGACAAATCTTCATTGAATTAGTCACATTGTCCGAAAATAATAATAATAAGAATTGGAAGAAGAGATGAAGATCTTCTGTCCCATTTTCTTGTATCAAATCTTGTCCCCCACCAATAATGTCTTGCCACATCAATTAAAGTGACAAAATGATATTGGTGGGGACAGTGTTTGGTACATGAAATTGGGACAGGAGATCTCTATCTTCCCAGAAGAGGAATAAAGAAACCAAGAAGAAGAAGCTGGGGGTGTGGGGGTGTGCCTAGCAGAGAGAAACAAAAGAAGGGAAAAAGGATTTTGAAACTTATAAGGTCAATATAGTAATTTTATACTCTAAATTAAAAGTGTGGGGTGGATGAAGCAATTGTAGGGGTACATGTAGCAGCTCCCTTTTGTGTTTGTGGGGTTTCTTTTTCTTTCTTTCTATTTTTTTTTTGGTAAACGGTTTCTTTTTCTTTTCTAAAGAGAATCTAATGGTTTCTTATGGCTATGGATTTATAAAGTTTAGTGTTCTCATTCTGATACAATGACCCAAATTTTATTTATTTTTTTTCAGAAAAGAGATATCTTCATACATATTTATAACAATTTGGGTCAAAATGAATTGAGATTTAACAACAACAACAACAACAACAATAATAATACAAGATTCTAAATATATTTTCTATGTACTATAATAAAGGATACACTTTTTTGGTCTCAATTTTACTTTTGCTAAAATGTGCATATATTTTGAGAAGCTCTTTCATATCAAAGATAATATGTGAAACCACTTATGAATGTAATTGTATGATTTTAATATTCCTCTCTTGCTTCTTATCCATCCATGATTTCTACTAAAAACAGCAGTTATCATATTACTTTGTCATGATTTTGTACAAAAGTTGTACGTACTATATATATAGCATTCTTGATATTTTTATTTTGGTCTCAAATTTAATATTCTAAAAGTATTGTAATCTATTGAACATAAAAAACTAATATGACTTTTGGTTAGGATCTTTTTTATTTATTTATCAGTATGGTTAGGATCTTATAACATATAAGAAATTATGTCTATAGGTTCATATGCACATCAATTTGCTTACACATGTACTCAACTTTATATTTCTATATTTTTGGTTAGCATTTAATTTACAAATTTCCATGCAATAATCTTAAATAGTAAAATAAAATGGTATAGTAATATGTCATTGCATTTCATTTTTTCTTAAAAAGTCCTTTTTAAAGATTTTATACCAGAATTGTACAATTTAAAAAATTTACTAATATGAATTTTTTGTTATGATTTTTAACATATGAAATTATGTCCATGTTCATGTACACCCCAATTTGTGTAAATACATGTATTCAAGTTTATGTTTTTATCTTGTCAAAAAAAAAAATTTATGTTTTTATGTTTTTAGTTAGTATTTAATTAAATATTTTAGTATACTAATATTAAATAATAAAATAATATTTAAAAAACATTTTTTTAAGGTTTTACATATGAGTTTATTTACCATAATAATTTAATTAAAGAAATAATAACATGCTTTTTTGTTATGGTTTTATAACATAAAAAATCACGTGTAAGTGCCTGCTTACATATTTGTATATTTATTAAATAGGTGAAGGCTCAAGTTGTATAATGAATAAAATATGGATTTAATTGATATGTACCGACAACGTACGTAATTTTTTTTTATATTGTAAATCAATCATAAATTATCACATCATTAAAAATGTTTGATTCTTATTATAATTAGTCACACATAAAATGATTTGTGATATATTTGTTGTCGGCGTAAAAGACTTTACACCTACCAACATGTGATTGGTCCAAGTGGTAATGAGTTTGGGCCCCCTTAAGCAAGTGGTCAGGGGTTCGATCACTAGTTCTTGCATATATGGAGAAAAACTTGGTTGGGAGAGGTCAACTCTTTAATGTTGTCCAGTACCTGCCTCGAGGGATTAGTCTCCGCAGTTGCGAGTGGAGGATACCTTCGAAAAAAAAGAAAGAAGAGAAAAGCCTTTACACCGAATGTATCAACATTAAACTCATAAAGTATACATAAAATTTATATAAATGCATGTATCTACTAACAAAGGAAAAAGAAAAAATATTTAATTATAAATTTGGAAGGCATTAATTATATATGTATATTATTCGAATGAATAAGATTAAAAAATAGATATTTTATCATTAAGTAACTTTTGATCTTGACCATACAATAATCCTGATCATTATTGTATGGTTGTCTGATCAAGATTTATTGTTTCTTAAAAATGCAATATATATATATATATATATAATAAATTTCTACTTTTTTATAACATATATAAATAAAATAATTATTATTTTTATATCTTTTATATATATATATATATATTAATTAAACAATTATACTAACTAGATATTCACTATTGATATTTGTAAGATCTCTTTTCATCACATTTTATATCAGAAACCTTTTTGTTTATCACTATCAGAAATTCACTTTTTAATGATTAATTTAGAGAACAAAAGTACTAGTTTTGCAGTAAAAACTTTAACAAAATACATTAATTTGCCTCACATCTCTCTCTTTTTTTTTCCGCTTCCTGTTATCAACTTCCTCCCTCGAAATACTAGTTTTGCAGTAGAAAAATTTGACAAAAATACATTCACTGCAGTTAAAATACGAATGACTATTGATTACCATATGAGTTCTTAAGTACAGTTACTTCTCATCCAGTTCTAGCATGCAATCCCCACCACACAATACAGTTAATTACTCCTATATTACACTTGAATGTTTACTGTCTTTACCAATATTCATCTAATATATTGCACATATATCCACCAAAAAAAAAAAAATCTAATATATTGCACAAGGATTCTTCATATGTTATTTTGGAAAAATATAATGTTATTTCCTTTTAACAAAAAAACTCATGTCTATCCATTTACACTTGTAAAAATCTCTCTTTTCTCTTTTCATCTAGGTAAAGTTATTCATCAGGATAGATTGAAGCCACCTTTCTCTTTCTCCCTCTCTATTTGTCACTATGTGGAAGTCATAAAAGCTGAAGCCAATGCAAAGTGAGTTATATAAAATATAAATTAACTAAGCATATATATTTTCTTCTCACTCTCTTATTTGTTTCATTAATCTTAATCTTCAGGGCAATCTTCAGTTCAAATCACAGATAGATCAATGGCTACTCAGAAAAGGTTTTTGATCGTACTTGATGGCGACGCAGTCATGGGGCCTTATTGGCCAACGGTTGTTTCAGAGTACATTCAGAAGATTGTCAGGTTTGAATTTGATCATTCTTGTTGCTTATTTTTTTCTATATATATATATTATATGTATTTCATATTCTCGTTACATGGTTTTTTTGTGGTTTATTTAATCGTGCTCATTTTATGGCTACCTATTATCAATCATAAGCGTTTGTGTCCCTAGATGTTTTTTTTTCCCCTTCCTTCTATCAATTAATCTAATCTACAATCGCGTTGAATTAAACAGAAAAGTTTGATTTCAGATGAGTCATATTTCATGCGTCTTTTTTGAATATTTTACACATTTATTTTTATCTCTCATTTATTTTTTCATCGTTTTTTTTTTTGGTTGTATATTCACATTTCAAAAACACATCAAAAAGTTAAAGTAATTAACACCCGTAAACCAATAAATCTTTATAAATGTGTATAGAAAGAAGATATTTTATAAGGGTCAGCTTGACAAGCTACCCTTCCTCTTGATCTTAGGTGCGAAGAAGGTGTCCCACAGTTGATGTACAAAGAACAATTTTTATTTTTAATTGGGTGTATATTAATTTGTATGAAAATTTTGATTTTGATATTTGGAATGTTGAATATATGGGATTGACTTATCTTTTTTTAGTCCCCTCTTTTTGCTGATACAAATAGGTTGTCATAGGGGTTTTAGTGCTGATCTGTCATGGTGGTCTTAATTACACTAGATCTCTTTGATGTAAAAGGGTTAGGGTACCCCATTTAACCCCCTTCAATAAATTTGTCTTATAAAAAAAATGCGCACTATGATACATCTATACGATTAGTTTAAGGCGTTGAAATTAGGGGCAGTGGGTAGTATAATAGTGAGGTAGATATGATTACAACAATTTGTTTGAAAATCAAATTTTTATATGTAATTTTTCAAAAAAATATTAATTGTTTAATTTCATTTTCTTATATAAAATATTCTTCTTCTTTGTCTTTCTTAATAAAAATCTTCTAGCTCCATTCCTCCCTCCTTGAAATGGATGTCGATCAGTAATTTTTTTTTATATTATCATAACTGCGTGAAACTAGAGATTGATATTTAACATATATTTGTTTTTTTTTTTTTTGTTATGATATATATTTGATTTATCAAAAATAAAATAAAATTAATATTAACATATGTGTCAAATCTAGTTCTAAATTTGTGTGCCTTACATTTTTTTCTTGTGCATTATCAATTTTATATCTAGTAATTACGTTATCCTTGACTTAATATTTTAAAGTGGATATCGCTTAATTCAATGTATATATAGTAGAATCCCTTGTTCGATGTTGTTCTCATGCACTTACAACTTCCCCTATTATTCATGCAGGCATTTTTGTGGCAACTCCCGATCAGGACAGGTAATTTTCAAACTTGAACCAATAATTTGTGTATAAGATATATGTTCATACTCCTATTTCCATTGTGATTTGGGATGAATGTCTGCAAACATTTACAGTAAGAGTATCATTTGGGTTTTCATATCCACAAGCAAGGTGGCTTAAATAACAACATATCTAATACAACACCATGCACTACTTGTTTGTCTACAGGGAGTTAATACCGCAGTTTGTGAAGTTGGATTAATAATGTATAACGCTAATTCAGAATCAGGTGTGTCTTTTTATCTCCTTTTGTATTATTTTCATTATATTCTCATAATGTTAATTATAATTTGAACTGTTCCTTTCGGAAACATATATATACATTATATGCATGGTTTATAATTATATGTCTTTGTAAGAATATAACCTTTAAGCTGGTTCTTTTGTGTTCCTCAAGTAGGAGGTAACATGCTGTTTATCCAATGGACAAGTGATGTGGATGAGTTCTTAAATAAGCTACCATATTTAGCTTTCAAAGGTGATGGTTTTAATGCATCTGCCATGACCGAAGGTCTAGCGGAGGCACTGATGGTACGTTTTTTTTTTTTCATAGATAAAAAGATTTATTGAAATAAGTATAAGGTGTACTCTAACCCTTTGGTTACGTAAAATTGGTACTGAAATTGTCTTCCCATCGGTTCTTGTCCCGTTATTAATAACACTACCATATTTATGGAATGTGAAACCATAAAAAAGGAAATAACTATCTGAGTTCTTATTATCTAATTAATTACTAGATGTTCCCAAAGCCCTCCACTGGAACACCAACAAGAGAATACGAAGGAGAAAGACATTGCATTCTCGTGGCTGCGAATGACCCTTTTACCGGGAAAGTGACAATGGTGATGCCTAAGATTCGTGGGGGTGAATTTGCTTGCAAGGATGTGGAGATTTGTAGGGTCGATTATAAACATGTGGCTCGAATGTTTACTCCGGTAATTAACATGTGCTCTTGCCTACTCATACTCAATTTGCTATACCTCTTTATTATACTCACTATGATCTTATTACTACGTGCAGCTTGGTATATCACTTTCAGTGATATCACCGAAGAAACTTCCAATTTGGAGACAGATATTCAATCTGGTAAAATTTTGTCTCCCTAATATAATGCTAGTGATTAAAATTTGTACTCTTTTTATTAAAATTTGTTTGCTTATCCCAAAAAAAATAGTTGTAGTGATGTAAATTTCTTATATATTAAGGTAGGTTGATCCACATTGCTCACATAGCTAACTAATTATCTCATGTAGGTGTGCATAAATAAAATCAATAGAGAACAAGTTCCTTTAAGTGAGTTTGAATATAAAGTACCCACCCTTGATTCAATATAAAATGTATTGAAATTTTAGACCATTTAAAAAAAATCAGCCCTTTTAATTGTTGACTAATTTCCTAGCCCTTTACATACATCTCTACTGATATGTAAACCAACCAAATCTATTCTTAGGATACGTCCTTTCATCTCTGACTTCTAGGAATGGCAATTTGTACCCTACCCATAGGATACCCGCAAAATTACCCATAATGGGTAGGGTAATTACCCGCATAATGGGTAAGGGTCGGGTACGGATAATTATCCGCAAAAATGAATGAGTACGGGTGCGGGTACAGGTACTATGGTACCCACCCCACCCCATACCCGCACATATGTATACGTATATATATATATATTTATTTATTTATTTATATTACTAATATATATAATTTTAACTATAATACAAATTATAAAACCAAAATTAATCTAAAGATTCTTAACTTTCTAAACCTAGTTGCATTCATAATTCCTTTTGGGTATTTTTATTTATTTAAATATTTTGGTTTGTAATATTTAGTAGATTTAAAAGACTTTTGAATCGATTTTTAATTATTATAACTTTTGTTATTTTTTACTTTTTCACTGTTAAAGTGGGTACTGGTACTTAGGTACCCAGAGGGTACGGGTAAGGGTACTAAAGTTACTACCCAAGAGGGTACGGGTCTGGGTACGGGTAATTTTTTCAAACACGGGTATGGGGACGGGTACTATAGTACCCTACCCAAACCCTACCCATTGCCATCCCTACTGACTTCCTTAGCATTGCCATTCGTATTGGATGTTTCCATTGAGGTATAGATCTGACACCCCTTCCTCCCTCCGGATTCTATAGACCGTGAAAGCAAAAGCTAAATTACTATTCAAATCATCATCAAGCTTTTCTATCTCTATACCCTCAAAAGAATTCCAGAAGAAAGCTCAAGGCCCAAAACCCAATTGGAGGTTATTCCAAATACCAATATCAAATGCTATTGATGTATGATCATCCCAACTCGACATTTTTTGTCTTTGACGAGTTATTAGATGCCCACTACATCAACCCCAGGTTATATTCTCTTGTTAGCGATAAGATTTTCACTTAGCCGACTTTGGAGTGTTTGGATCGGAGAGTCCACTTTCTTTCTCATCTTGGTAGGTTTCGTTGCCTTTATTCAGGTAAAGGATTTTATTACTTTACCACACTTTGATATTATAGTATGATCCTCTATTTCAGTACTAGAGTTTAGAGTGACCCTTATCCTATCACATAATTGCTCCACTAATACTTGATTAGTATACTATCATATTTCAAGGAACTAAATGCTAAATGATAATTTACAAGACATGATATATAGAAACTCACAAACCTTTCAACATAGAAACTTGCACTATTATTCAATTTTCTAATTATTATTAGACCTAATTTCTAAAGTCAAAACTTGTTTCAAATAAATTTAACAAGTGACGAAATTTACCGCACTTAAACCTCGAGCACCACCGTTTTCTTAGCGATAGTGAGGACTGAGGAGTGAGGATCATGTCCTCAGACTGATCGGAAAGTATTTCAGAAACTTAAACGAAAGCGGCAAAGGCCACTGAACCCTACGCTGCTAAAGTTGAAAGGAGAAAGAGAAAAGAAGGGCGCGAAGAAGGAAGTTTAGGGTTGATGTAGTGGCATTGAATGAGAGGAGAAGAAGCTAGCTAATGTTGAGTTGGAGTCTTACATTAATGGCAGCAGCACCATCAACATCGTTGCTATGGCACAATGCCTTGAGCACTTTTGATACGGTATTCATGATAAACCCTAAACTGGGATTTGGGGTTGGAGGTTAGTTTCCTCTTGCAATGGTGCAGAGAAAGACTGCTTCTAGGGTTTTAAGGGTATAAAGAAAGAAAAGCATGACGATGAAAGAAAGCATATGAGAATGAGTGTTGACAAAGTTAAATTTTAACAGAGAGAAATATATGGAAAAGGTGTATTTTTATGATGACAATCTAACTGATGGGGCAGGAAACGGAACATATGATATACTTACATAATCAACTACTTTAGATAACAATAATTGATAAATTTATCAACTTGCTAAGCCATCATAAAATGTTAATCTCACTAACTATAGTCTCCTGATGAACTGGTAACTTTCCTAAAAGTTGAGAGCAGATCTGAGCAATAATATAAGCATTTTTATGTAACTTTGTTTTCGTTCTTTAATTTGCAGGGGAATAATATTCTTGAAATAGCTTGTACAGATCCTGTCACCGATAGTAGTGGTTGGTTTACTGTTTTTTTACCAGAGAATCTGAAGGAGGCATGTGTAGAAGAACCTGAAGAAACAACTACTGACGTTACATTTCCCGCGTATTCGTTCTTTAGCAACGATTCAGGTTATTTCCTTGGATATATATATTCATATACGCAGTCATTTATTTATTATTATTTTTTAAAAACAGGTTTATATGACATAATGTGGGAAAGGAATGAAGGGCTTAATTGGCCCAACTCATGAAATTCAATTTCGGGATCAAGCAGTCCTAAAAGTTTTTTTTTTGACTGGAGCAGTCCTAAAAGAACTTGATAATGGTTGAGTTAGACTAAAGCCTTTGGAATCACTTTTTATCTCTGTTTCCCCTTTCTTTACTTTCTTTATTTGGCTTGGTTGCTCCTTTTTTTTCATTAGGTTTCAAACTGCCCAACTAGATTGTATCTACTTCCAGCTTCTATAGATAATGGAGAACAATTGATTAATCAAATATAATTATATCTAGTGTAGTAAAATGGATCTAGATTTCCTAAAGTCACTCAAAGCATACATTCACCACAATCACTCAAATTTACGATCAAGAGGAGCACTGTAGGATTTTTGCATTAATATTTATGCATGCACACAATATTTTATATGGTTGGGATCTCATACAGTCATTTTATTGACTGCAAATAATTCATATTCATAGTAGAAAAAACACATTTATCCATGTGTGAGTATCCCATTTGTATTGTCAACCAATTATATATCATTATATCTTTTTTAAGTTAAAGTAATTTTTTGGTTTCTATGCGTGATATGGATTCTTCATTTAGTTCATATACGTAAAAAAAATTGGAAATGAATCCCTACATGTATAAACGTTAACGAATTCGATATGTTAGCAAATTTTTGGCTCTGGAGTTATAATTCAGTGTATAAGCTACAGGAAATTTCTTGCTCCTTTTTGTTGGACAAGCCTAACATGTTTAATTTATTTTCAGTTGTAATTGTTGATTAAAAATTCTTTATTTTTGCAGAAGATTTGTTTCAGATAGCCAGGCATATGACTGTTCCTCAGCAAATCAATGGAGATGCCATAACTGTAAGGCTCTTGTTCGGGTGTTTTTCTTTCTCATATTTGTATTAATTTTTTTGATAGAATAAAAAAGAGTATATAATTCCCCCCTTTTAATACCTTAATTGACATAGATGTCTTTTATAGTGTTCTGCACCTAAATATTTTGAGTTTATACTCAGGTTTTTTCTTTTTCATAATGTACTTTCCATCCTACATGAACAAATTATGTTTCAGGAACTTCAATCTTTCACCTCCCTGGAATCTCAGCCTGTTGTCACACAAAATCAAAATGCAACAGATCCGACACAAATTGCTTCTTCCTCCAGCACCCTTCCCCCAATGAATGAGTATGAATATGATTTCGATGATATGATATCTGAACTCAATGCTGATAGTGATGTTATTTTTCCATGGAACAACCCAAGTAGTTGCACAACATTAGAAGAGGACAATCTGAGTGAACTCTTGAATCCAACTCCATTCATGAGCCCCTTTGATGAATTGGAACAATCAAACTCAAATGGAAAACAAGTCTCCACAGATTCCTTTTGGGATCAAAATGAATTGGAACAAGCATTTCTTCCATTTTATAAACCAAAAGGTCAAAGTTCCACTTCTGCTTCAACTTCTAATCCATTTGAACAAGCATTACTTGGTAGCAATACTCCACCAAATATATCAGGATCAGCACAAACTTTCATACCAACATCCACTGATAATTCATCAAAGGAAGTAGCAAACAGTTCACTGTTGGTAGAACCCCTAGCACCAAGTAACAACATTTGGTCATCAATGGTTCATAATTTAGGAGGCAATGATAACTTGTTTATGAATGCACAAAACCCTATTAATAACTGGTGGGAAAGTTCAGCTTCTGCTTTGTTTACCTTCAAGTTCACAGCAAAATGGCCATCAAGCAAATCATGTAGGAGCTCAAAGCACAAGTGATATCATGAATTCAAATGATATATTACAAGGGAACAATGCAATGCATCCTCAAGTAATCCCATCAGGGGTGTGTTTTCCTTAGCTGATGTAATGAATTACACAAGTGGTGGTATCATGAACACAGATGCTATATTCCAAGGGAGTGGTGTAGCACAGAATAGTTCAATCCCAGTTGGGGGTGTATTTGGTAATTCCATATTTCCTCATGCAATGACCAACTCATATCTTCAACCATCCTTATCATCAAGGAACCAAATAGCTCCTCCTAATTATATTAGAAGAGACCGAAGTAGTGCCTTTGGTTCACTTTCACCAGCAGCTAGAGCAAACCCTTATTTTCTTTACACAGTATTGCCTTCAAGATTTCATCCACCATTGGTTCTTCCCTTAGTACCTATGGAGCTTCAACCAGACTGGGTGCTAACATGGCAGGTTAGTTGTCCAAAAGTATTGCAAAAACTGAAACAGTATCCACGTCACATGCATGCACAATAAATGGCTGAAAATACATTACTAGGCATCATAATTTTAAAAAGGTTCCAATTTTGAATCGTTTATGAAGCATGAATAGACCCTTTAAACCATAACTACATGTATTTTTTTACACTACTTTTCTCAGCAAATGAATTAATTCCTGTGAAGGGTTCAGTTACTTAAGCAGGACTCATCTTATTGTGTCTTTTTTGGGTGTAATTTCAGTTTAGTGCCTAATCTAGTCCAAACATTAGAATGGATGTATAAATAATTTTATAAAATTAACTGCAAATATCATAGTCTTTTAGGTGAAACATCAAGCATATGGTTAAAAATGTTTCACATTAAATTAAATTTGGTTAGTATCAATTAATAGATATATGGCCAAAGATAATTGGTTTACCAATAATGAATGGTTTTTTCTATGCATCTAGGGTGCTATGTCCGGAATACTTCAGAGCGCTACCATTTGCTATAACGAAGTAAGGGTAAGTTAACTAGAGCACCTCCAACCCGATATTTACTTTTTTTTTTTTTTTTACATTTTAAGTGGATCTATCATTACATATCACTCCTCATATCATATACTTTGATTTATAAAAAAAAAATTTTACATATCACTAATTATCTTTTACAACCTAAACAACTTACCTATCCAATCCAACATTTTTAAAATTTTTACTAAATAGGTCCCACAAATGAAATTTATCTAATTAATAAAAGTACAAATTCTGGTCTACATTGGATTTTAAGATCCAGTACTTATTTAAAACCTTGCTCCAAATGGTGCTTTATAGCAGGGGTGGCAAAGCGGGCCGACCCGCCCCGACCCATCATCAAGCGGGGCGGGGCGGGTTGACCCGCCATTTGGAGAAGGGTTGAGCACCCCAACCCACCCCCATTTTCTGGTGGGTTGGCGGGTTGACCCGCCAAGGAGTGAAATGTAATAAAATGGGGTTGCGGGTTGGCGGGTTGATCCACTAAAAAATATACAATTAATTTTTTTTAAAAGGAAAAATATAGAATTATTAAAAAAAATTAAAAAACAAATGCTAGATAAATAAACAATACAATAATAATGTATCTTTAAATCGATGATATCACTTTTGCAACATCAAATATTTAAGATGAATCATATTAGGATAAAAAATTAGAAAAGCTATTAGTCAAATATAACAAAATCAGAAAAGCTATCAAGAAAAAAAAATTTGAAAGGCATATTTTGGGTGGGTTGGGCGAGGTTGGTGGGTTAAGGACCTCAACCCAACCCGCCAAAAAAGGTGGGTTAAACGGGCCAACCCGACGGGTCCAACCCACTTTGCCACCCCTACTTTATAGGTACCTTGCTCCAATGGTCCTCACATATTAAGCATGAATGCTTAATAAGCAATTTCTCTTCAAGCACCTCCCGGAGGTGCTCTTAGAATCAATATATGGATATATGGAAGAATCAGTTTTTATACCTAGAATGGTTAATTTGTTACTTGAGATAAAAAGCAGGCCTCTAAAGATTGTAAAAATGATGGGATATAATTGCTGCAAAATGACTGAAATCTTTCCTCTTTCTCTCCCATGTAACAGGTCTATAGGAAAGCATCAGGACGCGAGACGTAAGTGGATCCTTGCCAAGAAAATAAGTGCAACTTGGTGTTACATTTTCTTACATGAAGATACAAAATTGTTAATTATTAATTTCCCATTATAATCAAATATAATCACACCCAATCTAAATATTTAAGATCTTCAGTGATGGTTTTAGTCACATAAATGTTAGCAGAAAGCAGCAAGTATTAATAGCACTATGTCATCTTTGCAGGCTTACTGTCCAGTGGCCGCGATGGCTGCAGATAAATCGTACAGTACGACAAAGCATCGTCAACAACTCGTTGAGGTAATTTTAATATATAGCACTATGATGCTAACTTTAATTCACATTCATATATATTAACATTGACTAGTTTCCCATTTTTATTTTTTTTATAAACACATTGACTAGTTTCCATGTATCGTGAAAGATAAAGTCTATTTAAGTGATCATTCTAGTTAACAATTTTCTATGTAAAACTTTTTATGAGTGTGTTTGCCAAGGCAGCAAGGTAGTTATAAGTTAGTCAAGTAGCTTATATGACCAAAAACATATATAAAGCTGCTAGAGCTATTTGGCAATGATTTTTTTTTGAAAAAAAATTATGTAATTATTAATAACGTAATAGAGTTAATGTATAACTTATAAGATACGGGCTACACAATTTTTTTAACTACACATTTTTTTTAACAACAACAACTACAACAACAACAATAATAATAAAATAATAATAATAATAAATTCATATATTTTTTATTATTATTCTTATTATTTAATAAATTTATGCATATACACACACATGACACATACCACATTCTTTTAGGTCATTTTACACATTAATTATTTCATCAGATAATTTACTAAACACTTCCAATTTAACCTCCTAGCTGAGCTAGCTTTTGTGTTGCTTGTGCCAAACAGAGTAAATATCAATTTTGTGCAGTCATATATACTAACAAAGTTGTGTATGCAGCATTACTATTTAGGAGGATTGTTTAATTCTAACAACATTTAAATGCAGAGTATATCGTGGCCCGGTAGATTATGTGGTCCTTGAAATACTTGCGTGTAACAACAATCAGTTACATGATTGCCTGCGAAACCGAGATTTCGTAAGTAATTTTTTTATTTATTTTGGTACATAAGTTTGTAACTAATTCATGTATACTTTTATATTTATCTGATATAAAATATCCATTAAGCATTTAAGCACCAGGTTCATAAGCTAGCACATAAATATTAATACTTTAATAGTCTTTTATTTTTTGAATATATTTACAAAAGTGTTTCTGATGCTAGATTCATATTCAGTGTGCAAAACTGGTTCTGCCATCTCAAACGTTATTATTAACTCCAACCATTGAACCACACCGCTTCATTGGAACGGTCTTGCAAGGAGTAAGTGTGATACAATATTGTTTTACATTAATTTTTTTCTTCTCTTTTTGTGATATTGAGAATATGCCGTATCTTTCTAATACCCATTTTGGTTAATTAATATATTACAGAGGCATGATTTTACGGCCCTGCAGTTTACTCATGGATCTAGATCTCGAGCAGCCAAAGCACTTCGATTTATGTAATAACAAGATGAAGGAGTAGCAATAAGAGCCAAAGGGTTTGGCTAGAATTTGTGATTAATTTGAACCTATGTTTAATTTCATTCAACTTTGAGATTGTGTTTGGATTGGTATATTCGTAATTTCAGACAATTTAAGGTACATTAAGCTTAAAATGGCGATATGCTTTCTTTCATTTCAAAATTTCTTGTTTGGATGTATGTAATCAAGATTACAAACCATTACACAGCTTCCAAACATCGACCCAAGAGCCACGAACAGAGAAGCTTGTGTGTTGGAAACATAGTTGGATAAAGTGAGAAAAGTGAGATAACTTAGTAGATGGAGGAGGCATGCTAGTAGGGAAATGCAATTTGTATTGCAAGTATAGATAATACATAGCTGCAGCTATTGTTTCTTACTTCTACATACATCTTTGCGGGGCATTTATAGCATGCATCACCGCCATATACTAGGCGTTTTTTTTTAATTACTTGTTTGATCTAGATTTGTTTTACTTTCATTTGTTTCTAGATATATACATCCTCTCTTCCCAATTTTTTTTTTTTGACAAGTCCTCCCATTTTCTTGCAACTTATTGACATTTATTGTCATTTAGCGTATAGACCATTCTTGAATCTTCTGATAAATGTGCAACATTTTTAACACCCAATTGCCTCCTCCTGCATTGATGACCAATTGGTGTGTTGCTAGACTTCCAAAATAGTGCTTCCTTCTTGATAATAGTTTCACTATGTTTTTGGTATGTTGCGAGTCTCCTTGTCAATGTTGCTAAAAACTTTTGAGAAGGACCCTTCTTGCTCTTGTAGTTGTTTCTGAGTCTCCTTGTATTGGTCTTGTTAAAGACTTTTGACGGGGACTCTTACTATATTGTAGTTGCCTTCAGTTTTCTTCCCAAGCCTGTATTATAGCTGAGTCTTAGAGGCCACATGTCTTCAATTTATATTTATCGCCTAGGCTTGTGCTCATTGTCTGGATTAGAGTCTCAGAAGTCACAAGCTTACAACATTAGCTGGGTTATATCAACCATGGGTCTAAAAAATTTTAGAAGTAGTTTAGACACAAATACCACTCTTGAAAACATAGTTGGATAATATTATTTTTTTTAATAAGCAAAAATATATTAATTAGAGTACTTGGGGTACTCGAACCAGAATACAAAGAAAGTGGAAAATGTACAAGTGAAGATCAAAGGTAAAAGTTCAACCAAAAGGACAACAATAGCCAAGTCGGTTGAATGCCTAACTAGAATCAAGCCACCAAAGAAAGAACAAAACCTCCACATTGTTAACTAAAAATAGCACAACACAGAACTCAGGAACTTACAGCAGGAGACAAAAGCTTCAAATAGCAGAAAAAGACACCATGGCAAGCTGAATAGTATCTACCCTAGAAGAACAGCCCATAATGCAAGAGGGAACATTTGTTGAAGTAGTAGATGAAGTCCATGAACACCCAGAACCCACCCAATGTCAATACTAAACAGAAGCAAAACAAATGCAGGTGCCGTGGGACGCAATAGTTAACATACTGAGAATCAAAACAGTAGCAAGATAGTCACCTCCAAACCAAAGTAGCAAATTCATCAACCTTTCAGTAATCACCCAAGATATATGCTCCAGCAGGTCTTGTATATGGGAAGAAAAGAAGCATCCATGGCAATAATGACTCTTCAGTGATGCAAAACGGGAAAATGAAGAAAGGAGCCTCACAAAGACACTCGTGTTTGCACTCCTCACAAGTGTTTGCCACTCCTCAGTCTTCACACATGAGACATCACACAAATATCATTCAAGTGTTTCACTCCTCACACCAAGGTAAGTCAAGAGATTCAATCCCTTTCACCACATCTCAAGAAGCAACCAACCTGCAAAAAACACCAGAAAGGATATCTATCTAACTGGTAACTGAGTTAGTTAATAAACAGGAAGATATCACGAGCAAACCTCTCGGTGTTAGCACTCCTCACACATCAGCTCCACAAGACAGAGCCTCACCACTTATAGCACTCAGATTTTACCACACCTCTCACAAAGCTCACTAAAGTGTTTCACTTCCTTTCATCACAACTCAAGAATATGTTGATAAGCCCACCAATCTTCCAAAAAAAACCAACCTGCAAAAGCAACACAAGAATGGGTGTATTTTCCAAACAAAATTGAGTTAGCTAAACAACCTCATGTGTTCATCAACCGATACAAACCAATTCAAACTGCAAAAACCAAACCGAAAAATCGAAAACCGAACAATCCAGAAACCAAAAAAACCGAAAACCGAAAATACCGCTTAACTTTTATTGGATTGGATCGGATTTTGGATTCCATAGGGAAAACCAATCCAATCCAATCCAAACCAAACTACCGTATACATATACTATTATTTTCAAAATTATAATATTAATCATACTTAATCATTGTTTTTCATACTTTTAAGTATGAATTAACACCTTCATTCTCTTTAATATTTTTGTTAGAATGACATATATAAGAATATTTAAAATAAATGTTAATGGCTTCAAGTTATATTTTATTAAAAGTTTTGATGTATATCATATATATACTTGATTGAGTAAACATGAAAAATAGGAGATCAATTAAGAAAATTAGAAAAATAATTAAGTACAATTTATTTATAGCTAATTAAAGGAAAAAATAAGATAAGTGAGAGTAGATAAAAGGAATTAACATAAAAGAATATTTAACATAAAAGAACGTGATAAAAAATATCAGTAATTATTTTTCTCAAACTCCCAAATTTGGTCAAAAATTTTCCTCACTCATCAAGTCATCATCAAATCAAATAATGATTAATAAGAACAAATAGTTATTGTCTTTCATAAATGTTCTACTGTTCTAGTATAGAAAGAGGGGTTAAAATAGGTATTAGACACTCTAAACTAGCTTTCTTAAATGAATATGATCTTTTATCCACTATTAAATCAGCCTAAAGGATACTTGATATAAGAAAAGAAGGAAAAGTGAGATAACTTAGTAGATGGAGGAAACATGCGGGTAGATAACTCTCACTAATTGTGTTTTTTTTTTCTCTCCATATTTTTGGGTGGATTCTAGCATGAAGTACCAGTTTTACTGGTATACGGGTATACCATTAATTTTTTCATCATGGACAACTTTGAACCATTAGATATAATGATTAAATAATGAGTGGTTCAGATTTATTGGTCCAAAAAATTTTGAAAACAAAAAAAAAAAATTAAAAATACTCTTTTGCCCTTCCCTCTTCCCCTCCAATCAAAAACCCCAAATGGAATACAGGGTCTATTTTCGGCCTCCGTCACACCAGCCAGCCGCCACCACCGCCGTCCAGTCTCCGCCGCCGTCGCGAGCGTCCTCTTCGCACGCATCCACTGCTGCCATCGCGAGCATCCACAACCGGGGACCAAGTCAGTGATTGGCTGCAAATCTCTTCGACGCTGGCGACGGGAGCGTGGCCTTGCCACGCATCACTGTTCCAGTTCGATTTCGCCTTCTTGCTGCACCTTAGGTTCGGTGGGAGTGAGCGTTCGTTGTGGGTTTTGTGGTTGGCGATAGAGAGTTTGGAGACGACGACGGAGGTAGTAGAAGGCGGAAGGAGCACCGTCGCGGCGAGGCGAGACGCAGCAGTTCTGGATTTGGTACGGTGGTGACGCCGTCTGGCGTGAGGAGACCTGGACGCGGTGGATCTCTTGGCGGCGGAGCGCGACGGTTCGATGGACCGAGGTGGAGTGCTACACGCGGTGACGTGCGGTGGCCGGATCTGATGGAGTTGGAAGCGCGGTGGTCGGATCTGGACGTGCGGTGGTCGGATCTGTCGGAAGGATGGTGTGGTGGTGGCGGCCAGGGTGGTGGCTGGTGGGTGGCCAGGGTGGTGGCTGGTGGGATAGTAAAGGAAGAAGAATATGTTAATAATGAGGGCAAAAATGGGTTTTCAAATGAGAAAAAAAATCAAAAATAGTGGTATATAGATATACCACTAAAAGTAGTACTTCATGCTAGAACTGGCCATATTTTTGGGCCAAATCAAATCTAAAGTTGAGAATCAGTATGAAACAAATCCAATAACTAATGTTGTATTAACTGCAAGAAGCATTTTTATATTTTATCAATCATAATCTAGTCATACTATATTTTATACTTATTTAGTCCTTTGTTTATTTTTTTTTTTTTTGATATACTTTGTTTAATTTTATTTTACATAATTAACTACAATAATTCTTTGATAAATATAAAAGAATTTAACCGATATTGCACTTAAAAAAGAAAAAGAAAAAAATAAACTCAATAAAAAAGAATACGCTCCCTCTTAAAATTCATGATCTAAACACTGTCAATTTATAATGAGACGGAACAAAACATCACTGTTCAGGTATTACTCCAATTAATGAGCTTGGGGAAATCTAGTAACAAAATTTTGCACAAAGCTCTTTAGAGCAACGTCCGGCCCTCTAGATCCTTTGACGCTTTTGTCGCATTCAGATAATTAAAACTATTTTACAATGTATTACAATTTTCAGCGTCTATTTTCCTCCAAACGAAGCGAAAAAAATTGTTTGAAGAAAAATGTTATATATGTACAGAGCAGCTCTATAATCAAACACACAAGTATATACTCGATCGGTCCATGTTGGCCACTGACTTACGAGACAAGGCAAAAACACTCGACCAAGAAGCGAGTGTTTGGATTTTCTTACTCTACCCAATAGCTGAAACCTGTCCTTTCTTCCTCGACCTTACAGCCCTTTGATTTACTTGATGCTTTGGAATGGGCTCTACAAGCAGCAAACGTGACATAACATAAGACAGAAGTTCTTCATGATGGGAGAATGTAAAGTCCAAATGAGCATATTCAAATTCATTATATGACACATCCACACCAGCATCCTTCATCAATTTATAATGTCTCTTTACCATTGAAGATCGTATCACTGTGTCCTTTTGCCCACCAACCAGATCAACAGGAATGTTGATGAGTTCATAGTGTTCACCCAAGTCTAAAGGCTCAGGTGAACCATAAACCTCCATATTAGCGTGTGCACTTCCATAATCAAACATTCTAAATCTTCTACTATGCTTAAGCTGTGCAAGATGTAGAGCAACACGACAAGATACTCCTGGCATGTCATTCATGTTGTAGTGTGGTAATCCTAATACTCCAACCCAATTTGAGCTATCCCCACCAACAACATAAGCCATCAGAGTTTGAACCAATCCTCCAACTGCAGGTAAGTTTTGCAGGTCCCGAGCTAGCTTGTTGACAAGCATACGAAAAAATCTGGTTGGTATGTAGAATGCTGGGAAAATACGAGTCAAAACAGGAGCCAGAAAAAATAATACACGCTCCGCCGCTGAAAATATAAGGTTGGAGTCATGATGAAAACCCGCAGGTGATAACAAAATCAACCTTGAAAGTCTATGGGGCTTCTTTTCTATCCTACGCGTAATAACATACATCAACATAGCAGCTCCTCCCAAACTATGGCAAATTGCACAAAGCTTGTAAAGTTGATCATCATTAACTTCCTCCTCGATATCAGGTTTGCAAAGCCTCAATTCAGCAGTTTTTACTTGATGGATTTTTTCTACAATAGCAGGAATGTCCTCAGTCCCATGCTCATTGATGGAGTACTGCCAGTATCTGCATCATTACATCAATTGCACAAATATTATTATACATGTCAGTGCATAAAATGGTATGACAAATTACAAAGCCAGATTGGATCAGACATTAAAACACAAATGTAATGGAATGCTTGGAGAACTTACTGACGTGAAGAAATGTTCTTGTTGATATGTTCTCTAGAAACCAAACCACGAAAGTTTCCCAGAAAAACATCATACCCTGAAAATAAAACAAACTTCTAGATGTAGTAATTCCAAAAACTGATATGTTCTTAAAGCGCACATATTATATTGGCAAATAACAAACCTTGGTCATAGGCTGCAAACGCTGGGGAGCCAACAACACCATTAGATACCCAACTGAACCAAAACAGTTTAACTTATTAGACTACCACGACACCTTTATAGGGTTAAAAAGTCAACACATCAAAAAGAAATTGAAACTAAGTTCTAACATCATGGCCAGAAGAAAAAAAAAGAAAAGAAAAGTCTGGCATCCAAGCAACAGAACAATGAACATCATTTTAATAATAGAAAAAGTTAATAATTGACAGGGACAAATGAAGGACAAAACACAACAGAGCAAAAAGGAGAGAATCTCTTGATGAGATTACAACTCAGTTACACAATGCCCTGCATTGAGTGAAGTTGAGATGGTTTTAACTTTTAAGGCTTATAAGGGGGGCACTCCTACTTCCCAATATGATGCACCACTCAAGGACAACCGTGAGGGCAAATTCATTAAGACCAATAAGTTGCTGAGTTCATAAGACATTCTAAATGTAATATCCTTTGGTAAATAAAACCATTCTAGGATTCATGCAGCTGTTGACTTAAATAAAGCTCGTGATGCAACAAAAAATTTACCTAACCTAGGTCGCAAAATATGTTTATCTGATGTAGAAACCACACTCAAGCAAAAACCTTGGTCCTACATAATTGCAAGATTTTCAAGCAAAAACATACCGTATAACTCTTTATACTTCACATATAAGTAAACTTAATCACGGAATTAATTCAGAACTAAGCAAGAAAGAGACAACTTTACTACTCACCCCATTGAAGAGTCAAAAACCCCATGCTGAAGATAAACAACTTTTCGTGCATCTCGCCTGTGAAGTCAGACTACTAGCATTAGGCACTACACACTGCAATAAGTTATGCCAATTAAAAAAAAACTCCTTATATTCCATTTTTCCTACATTGTTATCCGTTTGTGATAATTAACAATAATCATAACAGTATCATTATGTATTTACATTACAGCCTTCTCAGAGCCTCCACCTCAACACATGATATTTACAAACTCTGTTCTTGTAACTGCTACATTTGTGTGAGGAATGAGCCACAACTTAAGTTTGACACAAAATATGAGTAACAGAAAAGACACATTCTAAAACAGTATAATTTCATTTCAAATATCAGATGTACTTCATTCCTAATCCTGACAACAATTAAATAGTTGAGAGATCAAAAGATGTCAATTAGTATCAACTATCAAGTCTCCATTACTGTAGTGATTAGCCAGGATAACCAGATTTAATGCATTTAATTTTAACTTTTGGAAGATCACAGTAAGTACAAAAGTCAAAGAGAATAGATCAATAAAATTACGGAGGACAGAAGTCCATATAATTTCCCTAAAAAAATGTCTAATTTACCTAGGTATTCTTTCTAAAAGAAGAATATATCCATCAGCAGTGATCACACGAATAGCTTCATACGGATACCTGTCACACAGGCAGAAGGATAAATCATGAATTGGAAAAGCAAGATTCCAAAACAAAAAGAACAAATGTAAATGCAGCTCCACAATAGCCTTTACCCAAGCTCTGTTATGACATCCTGACATGTCCGAGCATCTGTGTTCATAGGCTGACGAAAATTGATAGTCCTCTTTGTAAGTGTTGGGTCATTCTCTCCAAGTGTAGCTGTAGAAATGGAGGCATCCTCAACCCCACCATGATCATCTTTACTGTGATTTTCATGAGATGAAAACAACCTACTTAGTGTGTCAAAAGCTTCTGATGGGGAAAGAAGAAGATGTATTGTCTTGTGAACAACATCAAACACGGCTTCTATAAATATCTCCATGCCTAGATGGAGATCCTGATAACCAAAAATAAAATAAAATAATGAGAAACACAACAATTACAATCACATGAAATTTGTCTACAAAAATATATATACAACACAACAGAAAGTAATATGGATATAAATTGCTGCACAACCTCTATGACTCCACGTCTCCTATCAGTAGTACGGTGGATAATTTGGTCCTTGAGGCTTTGCACCCTCGTTTGTGAATGTAATTGTGAAGGGTTCTGGTTTCCAGAAACAGGCATTGCTTTTGAGAGGGAAGAATAAATTAACCGGAAAAGACAAAGTGGAATCCCCAACAAAAACTTCACAGGAACCAAAATCCAAAGTAAGATGTACTGGACCCAATTCATTTGATGCCTACCATAATTGGCAAAACTAGCTCTAGAGACCCTAGAACTTTGAGATGATGGAGATTCAGGAGATTCATATCCATCAAAATCATCTTCTCCGGATGAGTATTCTAGGCTTGAAACATCAGAATCCACAGAAAGTTCATGAATGAGCTGGTTGAAAGAGGACACACCACTATAAAAAAAGGAAAACAGAAAACAAGGCAATGAGAAGTTAATGTAAAAATAAGCATCCATCCCAAATATTATCGAATGCAAAGTATAAAGTAAAGAATTTATTAATATGCATTGCCAGTATAAATTTTTGTCCAGTGTAAATTGACCTTTACATCGAGGGTGCATACCAATTAAACTCTACACTAAGTTTAAAAAACCAAATACTATAAGAAAAAGTAGACATGATAATCAACTAAATAACCCTAGATAATGTGAAAATGAAATCATACTTTTCCATCCAACGTGGAAATCGAGGTCCACGGAAAGTTGGCCTGAGCTCCCAACCCTGAATACCTTCAAGTATAGTAGCTTTCCCAGGTAGTAAGGTCAACAAAAGTGCAGATACACCATTGATTAGCCTCACAAAATTGTTCACCGACTCATAAGTAAACGTCTTCACTGACCTACACCAATATTCAATTTCAAATGCTCATCCATCTATACATACATATACAAATACAATTGCGCCAACTGAAAAGTATTACTATTAGATATGTTTGGTTCCACATTGAAAATGAAAAGTACCACAATTGATTTTATCTCCTATGAAACATGATTTTATCACCTAGGTTTGAATACAAGCAACAGAAAGTAAATTTTGTGTTTACATCAAACTTACATTCAAAACAAAATCATCCAAATATAAATAACTTCACTTCAAACTCAATTATAACCAAATCAATTTTACAAAATCAATTTAATTCCACCTTTATCAATGCTCATCCAAACACACACTAAAATTCCAAAATCCTATAGAGACTAATACCAGCAAGACAACAATCAATGTGGTGGTCATCACAAGCTTAAACAGAATTTGATTCAATTAGCAATGGTCACATGCACAAACTAATCCATTCATAAACAAAACAAATAAGCTTCTACATAAACAAAAATGTGCTTACTCTTTAGTGACAGCGAGGACGTTATCAACAAAACGTTGCATCCTCCTCAAAACTGTTTTGTTATTCTTTCTTTCTTTCAACGCTGGGGGAACAGAACAGCAACCAATACAAAAGAAAATGGAAATTCGAAATCACTAATCACGGAAATTGGAATTTGAATTTGAATCTGAATTTGAATCTGAATCCGCGCAGGTTTGCACTTTGCAGACTGTTTCTGAAATGAGGGAAGAAAAAAGCGACGACGAAACCAACAGAAACCGATTCGATTCTTATCTTACGAGGGAAACTTCATTTCTCTCTCTTATTTTAAGAGGAGGCTTAAGTCGGTGTACAGTGTTGCGTGTTCCACGTGGGGGAATGTGATTCGAATTATGCTAGGCCCTTTCTTGCTCCTGTTATGTTTCATTCGATGATGGTTACACGTGGCGTGTGGGACCCTGGATATTTCTACTCATGTTTGACTTTTATATTTGCATTTTAGGCGCATCTGCGCTGTTGGATAAAGTGATAAATGGTCGAGATTGGAGGATGGATAACGGGTTGTTGAAAATTGAAATTGCTGACAATTGGCATGACTTGCATGTGGCTTATTTATACCGGAGCCTCTTACTTTTTTTATTTTTTGACCAGACCAGAGCCTCTTACTTAAATTAAAAGTTTCACTTTATTTGGAAAAAAATTATTACATGCTCCTTTATTTGGAGACACACGCAACGAAAACCAGGGATGAAAACTAATCCAATTTCACGAAAAATTGGAAGTAATGGTTTTTTCAAGTCTGCCTAATCAAAATGTATAAATTTAATTTTGAATTAACGTATTCGTTACGTTATTACTAATTATGTATGAGGACGTTATTATCGGAACTACGATAAAATATAATATTCAGTTATTATGAAAAAAAAAATCAAAATGTATTGCTATTGTTTAAACATATGAAACAAATATCTATGGATTGGACGGACGGAATAAAATTCAAAGAAATTTAATTAGCATACAGTTTTTTTTTTTTTTTGAACGGAGCATACAGTATTCTTAGGCAACTGAGAAGTTTCCTTTTACTTCTCCAAAATGTTGTGTGATTAATTTAAGCCTTTTTTTCTTTCAGATATTTCCATTCTCTTTCTGTGGCTAAATCGATTACACCACTGCAATTCTTCACTAATTTGAAAGGCTTTTACAAAAAAAAAAAAAAAAAAAAAAAAAAAACTATTTTGAAAGGCAAAAATGTGCATTAATTAAACCGGATGACTTTAGTCAATCACAGATGAAGATGAATATATGATTGGTAAGTAAATACATGGTCACAAATTCAAATCAAATGTTGGACTAAGTTGTAAGAAATATTTTTGTGGATCTCCCATGTTCATGTCGAAGACTTGGTCATTGGTTAGATTTAGATGATAAATTAGTTGAATTACGTGCATACTGACTTAAACATCATTTGATTGCAATTAAAAAAAGGTTTTTTCAACTTTCATGTTGCCTGTTTGTTTCATATTCTTATTGACGCAAACGGAAGTATTCAGCATCTCGAGGCAATTATTTTCACAGCTCAACATTAGAGCTCTCAGTGAACGCAACTTTCGACGGAAGTTTGCGTTGAAAATAATTTAATGCAAACAGGCCAATAGACACTGGACTGCGTTGTGAGTTTGGACTTAATGGGCTTGAACCTCATGGGATGCAGATTCCTGCTGTCATCTATCACAATCTCTCTCTACTTGTTTTCTTTTTTGTTTTCTTGTTTTGGATAAAGCAAATCAAGGGTTGAGAGTGTGAGAGAAACAAATCCAATGATGATAAAGTGACTCCTTGCATGAATGCATGAATTCCACGACTGCAGGAAATCCGGGTCCCTAGTGTAACATTTTTCATTTTCAATTTTCACTAAACAAAGGGGTTGGGTTGGTGGGTCTAACTTCTCCCCCGACCACCTCTAGTGTTCCTGTACTGTACAGTCAAACATTGTAACTCAAAGTCACTGTGAGGTCTTGGTCTATCTCCTCCATCCCTCTTCATGTGTGACATGAATTATATATATCATTGAAAGAAAATTGGGCTGAAGGAAGGAACAACACACAATTGCAGAGGAAGTGATGGAGAATAATCAAAACCTACCTCAAGAATTGCTTGAGGATAACATCCTTACCAGGCTGCCATACAAGTCCTTGGTGCGCTTCACGTGTGTCTGCAAGTACTGGTATGCTCTTTTTCATGACCCTATTTTCTTGTCACGCCACCTTTCACACTTCATCAAAAACCACAACACTGCCCATAACGTGCTTCTCAGACTTTCTTTCCCAACTATATTCGGTGATGGCTTGGAAAACTATAAACTATTTTCCTTGTCTGCCACTGATGCTGGCTATTCACCAGTGCAAACCTTGATGCCCAACTTCAACATGCTTTCAACAAAGTTCCGAATTTGTGGTCACAGTAATGGTATATTGTGCTTGTCTATTGACTATTGGCCACGTAGTAAAGAGGTTCTTTTGTATAACCCTGCAACTAGAGAATTAAGATGTCTTCCTGATACCATTATGCGGTTGAAAATCTCATCATTAGCTTTAGCTGTTGGAATGGGGTATGATCCATTCACTGATGATTATAAGGTTATAAGGATCTGGAAAGTGGATACATATGGTAATGGTGGTGTTTATAGTACCAATTGGGTTGAGGAATATGCTTTAAGTACTGATTCATGGACAATGCTGAATAATACCAATGCTGGGCATTTTCTTTTTGGTATTGATTGTTTTGCACTGTGTTTTAAGAGAAGTTATTATTGGTGGGCATTCAACCGTGAAGACAAGTCCTCAATAGTCTTGGCATTGAATATGGAGGATGAGGTTTTCCAAAGGGTGCCAATGCCACACCACATTGATATTAGTGAACCTGATGGTAGATCTCTAACTGTGTGGAATGACTCCATCACATTAATTTGTTGTGCTAATCATGATCTGATCACATCCATTGATATATGGGTGATGGAAGGATTTGGCGCGGAGGGTTCTTGGACCCGAATGCGAAGAATAAAGCATCTGAGAGATGAGCCTAAACCATTGGTTTTCTGGAAGGGTAATGAGCTTCTTATGGAGATGTCTTGTGGAGAGATAAAGTCCTATGATGTTGATACTCAAAAAATTAAGGATCTCATGATTAAGGGGCATCCAGTTTGGCACTCATCTCAAGCTGTAAATTATGTGGCAAGTACAGTTTCGTTGAAGGGAGGAGGAAATTACCTTGTTTGATGCACCTTTTCTCAGTTCTTTCTAATGCAAGGTTCCCGCTCTATCTTTCATTTCTTTAGGAACCTTAATGACCGAGAGGCTTCTGATTTGGTTTCTATGTTGGGCATTCTTTAACTCATTTCACTTTTCTAGTGGTCCTGATGTTGTTGTTCTGATTTTGTTACGTGTTACAGGTGCTTGGGGATCTAGCGCCACCTTTTGGAATTGAAGTTTACTTGGCACTGTGGAGGCTGCTTGGGATTTGTCTAAGAGCTTAAGGTTCTGTGAAAGTATGCTCTTTTAGATGAAGTGATTTCACTGATTTGTATATGGATTGAAAGGAATGCTAGAATGCTCAGTCAGAGGGTTTTCTTTTAGCTGCACATATTATTGGGGTAAGGTTGTTTTTCTTGCGTCTTTGTGATTAGCTAATGTTTCTATGAGGTGGCTCTGTGGCATGCTTAAGAACCAGAAAGTCCTTCTGAGCTGATGTTTTTCACTTTTTTGTTTTATTCTCTTTATAATTTTTCCTGATCCTCCTGCTTTGTATTTAGCATATATCTTTATCAGAAAAGAGAGGAAATTAGCAAGGGATGATCAGGTTAGAGATTTTTGAAGGGATTTAGTCTCGAATTTACATGAAACTCCACCTATAAATTCCAGGCTTTCAACAGCCACTATTGTCATGTTTGAAAAAAAGTTTCACTACAATCTCTTCTTTAGAGTAATTCAGGTATATATATCATATCTACTTAGCTGCTTCGTTTTCTTTCATCCATTATTTCATTAAATTCATCCTTCCACTTGGAATTAGTTCTGCGACTTATAGAAAGAAGGATAAGAGAGAAAACGAGACTTTCATTAAATCCATCCATCCACTAGGATTAGTTGCAATGGGAAACCACAAATGGTGCTCAAATGGAAGTAAATTAGAAAATGAAATCTCAAAAAATAACTCAGAAAAAATACTAGATAATTCAGATAAGTTGTTTTTAAATACAGAGGGTGAAGGAATTCATGGTGACCAATAATTCAATTCCTCTTGCGATTTTTCCTTGCACTTCTAATTTATAATTTCTTGTGGTACAATGGGAGAAATTCTTACCCCGTCTTGAACATTAACCTTTACCTAAATGACAACCGAATTTGACTAGTTCGAATTTCGAGCTAAGCTAAGTAAATCATCCGAACCAGTATGTATACTTAAACATGGAAAGCAAAATTCGTTTCCAAACACAAATACTTAGCTGTTTTCTTATGACCCCAGATTGCCATGCTCTTCAATATCTAGTCTAGGCAATGCAGCTGCTGCAACTACTTCTGGAGACGTATTGTTGGTAACTGAGAATGAAAATTCCGAAACCAAGGCCAAGTGGTCGCTTCCCACTTTCTATTGATAAAGAAAGATACTGGGTTAGATTGGGAAAAATTATGTTTGTACCTTTGTATTCATGGCAAGAAAAAAGTGTGCTGCAAACAATGGAGTTGGACAAAATGAGGAGCTCTACAAAGCCATTGCACTTAATCTATGTGAAGTGCTATGATCTATTGCACCTGTTTAAATTCAAAGGCAGCTCTACAAAGCCAACTAATCAACTATCATTATGCCCGTATATGAAACTTTTAATCAGAAAGATGAGACTATACCAATGCACAAATAAAGAATGACTAGCGTGAAAGCATCAACAAAATGTTGAAAAAGCCCTAGCCCAGCCATTTCAAACCCTAAAGGAAAGACATCGTGGAGAAATTCTTAGGTGTCTCCAGAGAAAAAAGAAGTTCTTATTACTATCATTCATCATTTAAGCTATCTGAGTCATCATTGTTTCCCACTTTAACTACATTTTTAATATCATAGTTGAGGTGATAAACATTGAACAGTAAAGAGCAAAAAGTCGTTCATACTTCGGGAGCATCTAAGAATTTTTTAAACATCTTCGTTGTACACTTGTCCAATTCCCATGAGCAACTTAAAGATTGGACTTCTTGTACCCAAAAAAAAAAGATTCGACCTAAAATCCAGGACTTCTATTTTTGGTAGGGGAGGCAGAAGTCTACTAAGATAAATTTGTTTGGGAGTCTCTAAATTATAGGTGAACATCCAGGGTCTCCGAAAATCTAAAAACCATACAGTTCCTAGCAATTTTGTCAGTTTTCCATTACATTCTGAAAACCTCCATAATATCCTCATAGTGCTGAGTCACTTTAGCAATTTAACGCTTCAAGAATTTTAACTTAAAATTGGAATGTTGAGTAGCATAAGCCAAGCAGTAATACCTTGCATGGGAGGCCACCGGTCCTCACGAGATCACCAATTGGAACAGTATCAAGAACTCTTGTTGGTATAATACCGTCTGAGTACCTGCATCAAGTGTAATCAATCTTATTTTTTAGCTCATTGTCATCGTTAAGGCCATAACCACCATATTTTTCATAACCAAAATCTTTGGCAGAGCTTAGGAAAGACAGTTGATTACCATAAGTAATCTACAGTACCAAGAAACTTCGAGTGATAGGAAGTTGCCACGGGTTCACCATTGGATCCCCGTGTACTAGTTGAACCCTGAAAAGGTTAATCATTTATTATTCTATTGGCAAGGGCCAGTGGGGAGGATTCTGGAAATTCATATATAGTAATGACAGGTTGCATAAAAATGACCAAGTACATTAACTGTGGCATAAGAGCTATTCAGCTTCAATGAATGCACAGCCAAATGAAGCTCAGAATCACCAGTTGCAACTTTTACCTCTTCATCTGTCCAGCACTTCAACAATCTGGAAATAATAGCTTGTGAGCATCATACTGAGATAATACTGACTAGCACAATCACTTATAGGAAACATGCCTTCTTCAATTAAAAAATATATGAGTAAGTTGCAATCAGCACAAGAGGAGAAAGTGATAGCACAATTAAAGGTCATAAAATCCCACCAAAAAAAAAGAGGGTCGTAGAAATATCAAACGAAATCTGCCATGAAAATCCAGATATCATGTACAATGTTTCGTCCATAACCAGGAAAGGGCAATCCTATATAATTTATGACACATTCATTAACAAGGGTCAAGGTACTTTCTCTTTTAGAAAACTTACGGAGAATTAAAATATTCTAAAGGAAATAATGGAAGTTAACAGAAATGGAAAAGGATGAATATGGTTTTCTAAACACTGATGTAGGGGGAAAAAAGCACAAATGTTAGGGTGGAGTCTGTACTTCTAAATGGTGAAAATGAAAAACTACCTGACCTAAAAAAGGTAATCAAACCAAGGTAATTACACTAATACACCTTCAGCTTAAGTTTGTGAAAACTGATAGCTAAACAGTAATTCTCTACCATATAAACTTCACATGCACACCTGCACAGTAGCTTATAAAATATAATTAATCACCAAAACAAAATAGAAAAGTACCCATCTAGTAAGTTTACTGGACCGACTGTTTCTTTTTTCTTGCCTAAAACCTGAGCAGGTCGGCAGCTTTTCTGTCCAGATAATTCCTTTTTGTCATATAACATGATATTAAGCTGCAATTGAAAATCACACCCAATTTCAAGTAATCATCTTGAACATTAAACTAATTGCTTAGATTCATAGCATGATCGATCTTATTATCATGGCAGTATAAAATGAACAAACTTGCAATCCAATACAAATGCAAAAGTGATGAACAATTTCAAAGTTATTCACCTCAGAAGATGACAAGAACTTGTATATTCCACTCTGTTGATGAAAAATTATAAACAGAAATCAGTATGTCGAAAATGCAGGACACAACATAAGTGACAATATCTTATCTATTTTATAAAAATGGCACCTGAGGTGTACTATTAAAATCACCAGCAAGCACGATAGGGGCATTACCCCATTTCTCTGAGAGGGCCTGTGCTCTTGACAAGAGAAAACGAATCTGAAACATTAAATATTTCAATCTTCGAGAGAATAGCAAGTTCTAGGGGAGCAAATTAAAAATTTGATACTGAATGTTGAAAAATAAAGTGAAATGCATACTCCAGTAACTCCACTGGTATATCCTAAATGATGTGGATCAGGCATTAGTCGCTATCCAATTAATCTGCTAGTAGTTTACTACTAGATGAAAAAGTGGTCAGCTGAGAAGATAATTGGCTGGAACTCGGGAAAAAAAAAAAGGAGGAAGGATTAATGGAAAGATTTAAAAAAGCACCACATGCAAACAGCATATGAGCAATTCGCGCATCACATAAGACTTGATTTTACTTACTTTCTTCTGTTTTTGATACTTACACTTTTACTCTACCATTTTTACATTTAAACTATCCTATTCAATTATCTCAGGAAGCATTCTCTCATAATAAATGATTTCTTGAATATACCATAGAATTTAATAAAGAACCCTGACTAAATGATAATTTCTGAAGTTATAGTACATATGGAAATGTCAAAAGTACCTTCATTAAGCTAGCTATTAATAGAGTAATGATGGTCAAACTGAAAACAGGAGAACAGAAAACACTTACTTGACCTAATTTAACATCTCCCCTGTTTGGGTTATAAAGTACGTGGATGTTACCAACTAGAAGTCTTCTTGAGTCAGATTCACACATCTGCCTGTAGAGGATGAAGTTAGAAATGCAACGGGTGACCAATTGAAGTACAGTAGAACAATATTCACAATACTAACACTAATACAATAAAGGATAGCTATTCTGAGTCCAGAACACAGATTATTATGACATTTCACAATAAAGTAACTGCTTAGGTTCAAGCAAATGCAAGAGATCACATTATATAAAGCAAGAGATGGCCAAAGAGCTAAGAATTCAGGCGGCATCACAGTGCCACAGCACTCACTTTTATAAAAACTTTTTTGTTTCATAAATATTCCTGCAACGTGTACCAAAAAACAAATATATTCCTACAATAATGCTGATAATCAATATCTCGACTATACATGATATTCTACTGTACTTACAACTTTTTATTTTTCAAAATCATGGCACACAGTTGTAAATTATCAATGGTACAGACTCCAGAGAAATTCAATCATCCCAGGTGAACAACTATTTGGATGGAAGCCTAATATCTCATGCCATGGACCCTGGCTTGCAGTAAGGAAAGTGTGAGCATCAAGCTAAAGTTTTGAGCCCTCCAATTTGGAGAAATTATAATACTTAAAAACCTTGCAATTTTTGTGGAACACACAATCTCCCATATTTGCTTCTAATTGTCTGGAGTGGGCAAAGATTTTTCTGACTTCAATTTGTTTAATTGTGTCATATATGGTTTCTGATGCAGCTTCACAATATAAGAGGCCAATGTAATTTTTAAAAATATACATAATACAGTATGCATTATGCGAGGTTTTAAAACACCAAAAAGACCAACCATTGTAAATTGTAACACTGTAATATCTTTAAAAGAAATTAGCTGACATCAAAGAACTGATACCTCAAAAACTAAAAGTTGAGCAACATTATCACGAAGGCCAATGTCCTTAAATTGAATGCTCTCTCCTTCTAATAGACGGAACCTGACAGACAGACACAAAGAATAGACTGATTAAAATGAATAGATTTGATCTACAATTTTTATCTAACAAGCAAAGTAAGCAATTAATAGATTTACTTATCAGCTTTCCAAAACATTGCACAACCATCAACTGAATCTCCAGTGCGTCTCTACATCACCATTTGCAGAATTCAAAAGATTCTCAGTAGTTAGACTTCTATATATTATGGTGCACTACCACAGTGTACAGGATAACGGCTAAGTTCACAGTACAACAACAACCAAGCCTTTTCCCACCAGATGGGATTGGCTATATGAATCAAATGACGTCATAATGTCCCTATTGCTAATTTCACAGTATTAGAGATAAATCAGCATGTTTAATGAATCATAGCAGATAAAACAAACTAATATTTATTATTTTAACTGAAAGATGATCCAGAATATACATCAAGCAGTTAATAGACCAAACGAATAGTAAAAACTCATAAAAGCTAGCTGAAGGATTCTACATACTTTCACACATTATCACTAAAACACAACTCTCGCTCTCTCTCTATCTCTTGCTCATTCTCACACACACACATATAAAAAAAGCTTGGAGGGAATGAAAATATACCTTATAAGATCCAGTGTATCCTGCTTTAACCAAAATATTTGAGAGTTCAAGATACTTGTCCACCTCCTGAAAATACCGTTATGAGCTCCAAGTGTATCTAGTGAATCATAATATAATAAATTAAATAAGTCTGAAAAGAAAGGAATAGAAGTGATACTTGTAAACAAAGAATATCAGGGTCCCATCCAAAGAGTTCGTTACAAATAACTCGCTTACGACGATCCCAGTTGATGTAACGAGAAGGAACATTTACATATAAATCAGAGTGTTGAGAAGCATTTCTATCGCCGAGTATGTTATATGAGGCCACACTGAATCTTTCTGGAACGAACATCAACACCCAAACATAATAATAATAAATAAACCAATTCTATCATTCTACTAGTAACCAAAGGTGAAGAGAGAGAGAGAGAGAAAGAGAGAACCTGGAGAAGCGAGGGGTTGAAGGGGGGAATCAACCCAATGGCGTTCGATTTGCGGTGGATGATCGAAGTTTCTACGGCGCAGAGGATTGAACCATCGACGGGTATAAGAGCTTGGAGATAGAGACGATGATGAGGAAGAAGAATCAGAAGAAGCAGTAGCAGTGGGGCCATTGAATTTGAATTTGAATTTGAAGAAGAAGGGATGATGGCGGTTGGAGTTGTTGTTGGCAATGGGGAAAGAGGAAAGAGTAGAAGAAGAGGCCATCACCCACTCACTCACCTTACCAACCAAACAACCAATTTTAGCGCCACTATTCGTTATCTAATCTCAATGACTCTCCTTTTAATCGTATCCCTTTGTTTTTTTTGTTTTTTTGTTTTTTTTATCCTTTTTCTCTTTGAATAAATTGTGAATAGTTGCATCGATGCTCCAATTCTGAGTCATACACGCAGGCTTCAAAAATATCAACTTACGAAACAATTATCATTTATTACATTTTACTTTGTTTTTATTAATTAATGAGGTTTTCAACAAATTTTTTTTTTCAAAATCCCCATGCAATTTCACGCCGTGAGTAATATTTAAGTGAAATCTTGCTATTTCTTATAATAAATCCAGGTAAAAAAAAAGGCACAACTTGTATAAAATTACCATTTTAATACGTAAATTTTTTAATAAAATTTAATTTTATTACAAGTGAATTTTTTTACATTATCAACAAATTAGAAATCATGAAGAGTAACTTTTTGCAAATCAAGCACCCTAGATTCTCTCAATGTGTAACAAGATGATTAGTTTATTTTCCGTTTAAGTTTACCACTGATGTTTCATATAATTACAAATATATCAACTGAAAAACAAACAATTTGAAGCAAAAAAACATATGCCATAAAATTGTTACTTGTTTGGACGACTTAAAAAGATTCCGTTATCGGCATTAGACTCCCTATTTAGTAGAAATGATTTTTGAACACAAATTCGTAACACCTTATTGTCAACACCGTATGACTCTCTCTCTCACCCTTATAACGGGCCCAGTAAAAGTCAATATACAAATGCAGTGCCGGACCCCTATTATGTGTTAAAATAACATCACTCCCAAGATAAACTTTACTGCAGACATCAACCTACGCCTTTTCACCTTACTGCATTTGTCTCAACCAAACGAAGGTTGCAACACTATATAGCTTTGCATTAAAGTATAAGCCTGCTAATGCCTTAAACGTTTTAACTGCATTGGCATCAACAAGCAAACTAGGGTACAATGCCATATAGCTGCTGTCCACAGGAATTTAACTTCAACCCTAATGCCATTCACTAAACCATATGGAAGGAGAAAGCAGTGTAAAGCAGAATACGATAAGAGCTGTGCTAGTTACAGTATAGACAATAGATGACAGGTTGTGAAACATTGAAAGGCCAGTGAAATCAGTGGGCAGGAACACTAAAGAAGCCTGCTTAGGCATAAACATGACAAGCACTAGTTTAGTGCTCAACATTGTACTTCCTGAAATTGCCGGGGATCACCAATAGCAAGAAAAGAAGCCTGTATTCACATAGAACTCAAGGGCACTTTCTTTGGATATAGGATGCACCTTGCTCTTCATACCTATCAAATTGCAAAGTGAAATAGTTTTTTGTATCAAATAATTATTCACTTAAATTCAAAAGCCAATTTAAGAAGCCCATCTTGAAAGTTAAGACTACGAAAATAAGAAAGATATGCCAAAGTCAAGAAGAGAACGAACTTTCATGACTGACATTTTTGCAATCAATTAACACTTACTCAGACTTGGAGAACCACATTTGCTGGAAGGATCCAAGAGAAGCCAATATACTGCCCCCGATCCAAACACTGCATATAGATTCACCATCATGACTTAAGGGTACTGTCTTCTTGATGCATAAAACAAGCACTCCCACATATAAATCATAATACATCATCTTAGGTTGTATTGTTTGAATAAAATTCACTTATGGATGCAAGAGGAAGAACTGGAGCAGAAGTTGCAATATGAACCACCTCAATCATGATGCGATCACAGAAAATGCACGAGAGAGAGAGAGAGAGAGAGAGAGATCCCACCTGAACCTTCTTTCAGTTGCATTTCCACTGCCAATTACTTTTACTCTAGCAGCTTGAGGGGACTCCTACAAACAGAAATCACAGCTCAGTCAATTTTTTTATAAAATTACCATTACCATTTTTAGGAACACAATTTGTCATTACAGGCACAGCAACATATCCTGGATGTGTTAATAACATATTCCATATCCCTGAGTGTATTCAATAAATGTGTTCCGTTTTCCAAACAATAAGACAACTTGTGTTCATCTTAGTTTTATGCTCTCAGTATCCTGCAATGAAGAAAAGAAAGAGGCTACAAGCCTACAAGCAACCTAAAAACTTCAGCCCCCTTGTAAGTTGTAACAACTCTTTACAATTACAGGTTCCCAACTAAGCTTCTCATGTTTTCCACAACCTTCTATCTGTGGTTTGTGTGTGACGAAGTGTGGTAAAAAGAAATTTTATTAGAGTGGAAAGGGGGAGTACGGAGTACAAACAAGGTGGAGTTAAGGATTTTCTCCTCGATGAAACAGCGATAAAATGCATTAGCTCACAAACTATCTTCAATTCCTCTCCAAGTCCATCAAAGAAGCCTCTTAAGGAACCATGAGTAAAAACCCACACGGAACCCTTTGCTAAACTTTGTAGAACTATGCTGCAGCCAAATGCACCCAGTCCCAAACAACAAAGCACACTTCTATAAAATTGAACAACTTGAAAAGACATTGGATATTTAAATGGAAAACAACCGATAGGTTTCCAGCTCGGCACTATCCCGAAAACTGCCATGTAGTAGATAAATTGAAATGTGATTATCTAAATTTCACCTCTAGCAAGTCTTTCTCAATGCGTTCCTTCAATTGTTGCATCGAAGCTGTACCACCAGCAAGCTGTGAGAAAAAGAAAATCAATTTCAGTTGTCCCAAGTACCTTTAAACCCAGAGAGAGACAAGGGGGAGACACCAAACCAGTATGCTACTAAATAGTTCTCTTCGAATGTCCACATCACATTTATTGATGCTCTCTATAACCTGCACATTTTCAAAAGAAATAGTAAAATAATGGGCAATGAGATTACAATAACAATAGAGAACATAACAAAAGAAAAAGAATTTAAAATAAAAAAAACCATTTTTGGAAGACCACGAATTGAAGGAACAATGCCTGCAAAACTCTCCATGCCAGGGATCGTCTGTAATTCACATTGAAACAGTAAAACTGGTGCACATGGGAACAGGACACTGACAGTAACATTGACTGAACTGAAATATATGAACACAACACACAATTGAAAAATCTTCACATCGTAAAAGTATTTTTGAACAGTCATAAGTGCCAGGAACTCTATTTTAAACTCCAAAACAAAAACCTTACAACCTTTATTCAGTAAAATACCAACATCTCAAGCTTTTAACAATTCACTTTTCACAAGCTTCAAATGTTTCAACTCCTTCAAATTTTGTTTTCTTCTATCAGTTAATGTGAAACACAACACACAGGATTTTCCCAAACCAAGGGCAGTAAAATAAGCAGCATAAATTAGGAACCTAAAGTAGTTAAAGAAAGCTCACGGCATACTCACAATAAATATCAAGATAAAGAACAATATCACCAGTCATACCCAACAACTTTGAACACTAACAGACTGTGTCAATAGGATATTAGCTTTAACAAGCATTAAAAATTCTGGGAACAGGTAAATTTGGTGTATGTGCAATGACGATAAAGAAATGGATCTTATTGTCTATAACATCTGATCTGCATATCTACGGCCATTCAGTATTATTCATCTCTAGCATCTATTAGATAATACTGCAGTAGTATTGCTATAAATAGTTTGGAAGGAGATAAGGAAAAATATCTTGAAGGTGGACACTTCCTGTCTGATACTCTGATTTGATAGAACTTGGAACAATCAACAACAACAAAGCCTTTTCCCACTATGTGGAGTCGGCTACATAGAACTCAGAACAATCATTCAGTAAAGAGTAAAGTTTTCGAAAATATCCAAGAGAAGCATTTGAAATTTTATGTCTTTTAAATTCTTTTTTTAAGGGCTGCTACAGCATTTTGAGATGTTTCGAATCGTGCACATCTATTTTCCCTTCCTTTCAGAATTTAGACTTAGGGCAGTAATTCAATTTATGCCACCTGTACCTTGAACTTCTGACATTTGCATAACTGTAACAAAAATGCTACCACAATTTAGACACATGCCCTAACCCAATCCTTAAATTTTTTCTCCCCAAACCTAGCATAGAATCAAGCATTGACAAATTTCTAAAATGTGCCATTTAGCAAAGTCAAAAAAACATATTAACAAAAAGAAAACAAGCATGCAAGCCACACACCTGTACCAAGGATGGGTTAAAAAGAACATCAGGAATCTTGAATCTGTCAGATCCAATTTCAATTATCCTGTGTCATCCATGATATCAAGGTTAAACGATTATTATAGGAAATAAAAGACCACATAAACCAGAAGCAATAATTAGGCTTTGAGCCAACAAAGATATTCACAGATACACAAGATAATAGAGATTAGAAACAGTCAAACAGACAATTTAAAGATGAAAACCATAACTTAATGGATCCCCACTATTTCAATAAGAGTAAAGTTGGACTCACTGGCCATCAGGAAGCTCATATGGGGTCATTGGAATGTTAGCATACGCACTCTCTGCCATGGAAAAGGAATAATAATGGATGTTAAGCCATTATGGAAACTAATAACAATCAACTTCATGGCAAGCAGGAAGGTAAAAGCATAACAGAGCTATAAAATATTAACAGAAAAGGCATATCTGGTTTTCCATTAGATCACAGCATTGAAAAATCATGTGCAAATGGACTAATCTATCTGAAAATATAGAGCAAGTGAAACAAATCAAAGAAAGCATGACAAGTCAAATCAACATATGTATAGTTTGCGAGAGAACTGTGTAAGCTGTTTAAACCTTGGAGTTGCAAGCATAGAGATCAGCTGTACTACTAAAATAAGAATTATCATAATACATTAATAACAGGTAAATTATTGGAAGTTAATTAACCCATACACTGATCCCATAAATTAACATACAAGTCAAACTTTTACACACAGTTTATAGAAGAATATAATAGCATATTATTTTGAAAAGAATCAAGAGATGCTACCACCCAAGATGATTATGCATGAGGCATTTATCTGTGCATGTCCTTACAAAGAACACAATGAACTAACCAATGGGATTCAAAACATTATATGAAGTTATAACAACTGGTACACAAACCATCATATGGAGAATCTGGTGCTCGACACACACATTCCTTGATATCGCTGGCAATCACCCTCTGTCAAAATAAACAGTCAGCAAGAAAAGGATATATATATATATATATATGAGATACCAAAAGAAAATTTTAGCCCAACAACAGACCTGGGAGTAGAGTTTGTAGCTTTCCGTTGTATGTGGAAAATCAAGGTTAACAGTCTGTCGAATTCAGGAGAAAACAAAGAGATAATAAGAATTACTCTTCGTTCATGTATTCAACTGCAGTGGTTACATAAATCATGCTAAAAGTAACAGCATGAAACTGAATAACATTTGTTAATCATAGTAACATGGATATGAACAAGCACACAAGAGGTAAATTTATGACCTCAAGTTGAATAGCAGCAATGTACCACAAATTAATAGAGTCATAATTAATAATTTAAGAACTAATTGAACAACAAAGTTAAGAGGAATCATCAAGCTAAAAGAGATGAGATAATTAGATAAATGAAATCTTCATTCCATGTCATGATAGTTCAACCACAAAGCTGTAATCCTGGAGGCAACAGTGGAATATAACATTCAAAGGCTGGCACCCCCACATTGCAAAATTTCAAAAACCCAAGGGAAAGGGGAAACAAAAAAAGTCATACTACTCATAAATCATTACAAGTTACAATGAAATTATAATATATACCTGAAGATTTCCAGGCCGTATTTCCTTTTTCTTGAATGAATATCGGGGTTTTATCTACAATAGCATACAGCCAACAAAAAAAAAAATAGTAAATAAAGAAGCATATACAAATATAGCCACTTTACTTCAGATGCCATGGAAAAATGAAAATAGTTAATGTTTGTTACTCACTGTGATACCTTTGCCTTCCAAACTTTTCATCAAGCAATCTGTCAGAAATTCTCCTCCAATAGGGGAAGTTGTCACACCCTATTGATGTAAACACATACAAAGACAAAGCAGACACTTGCACTAGAAACCAACCTTAAATAGAAATATAAAGACAACAGCAACCAAAGCCTTTTTCCCACTAGATGGGGTGGGATACGAGGACCAAACGACATCATTGAATTCCATCATAAATACAAATATATTATAAAGAATAAATAATACAATAAAATAAAAATCCTTTGATTGTTGTAAATTATATATCAAGGAAAGAAAATGCAAGACATTAAAAGCAGATAGACAGTCAAAGAAACATAAAAATTAAAATTTTGAAACAGATTGAGTCATCAATGAAATTAAATGGAACTTGCATACAAACATTTTGAAACTGACATACTACTTGCATTACTGCCTTCTACAATTTACTAGCTGCTCAATGTTTTACAGTTTAGTTATATATTATATTTTTGTAAATTGAATTAAATGGTCAAGCATCAATTATCAGAAAATTTTACTTCTTCTTCATAACCAGTTAAATACCCAAAACTAACCATTTTCTTAAGTACTAAAAATAACTGTAATTGTGACAATACAATTAGAAAAACTCCTAGTTATTGTCTTGAAATTGTAAAACATTAATTTTACTAAATTCATTCTTAGTCGACCAAAAAAGTTGAACACACACACACACACTCTCATATGTGTGTGTGTGTGTGTGTGTATATATATATATATATATAAACATGCTTAAAAATATACATCCAGTCAATTAACTGAAAAACGATTTCTATTTGACAGAATACTGAGCAATACCTTTTGAAGAACATAACCATCAAGTACAGGTGCAACTGTAGTTGATCCTCCACCACTGAGTATTGAAAATTTGAATTTGAAATAATAAACAAAACTGCTCATCAGCAGTCTAGTATTATATTGTGATAAATCAAATACAATCAATAAATCAACTATAAGAAATGAAGTGACAATGGAAATTTATTATTTAATTACATGCTAGAAAGAAAAAGGAAGACAACCGTATTTCACTATCTTCCAAACCATACTCATAGGAAGACAAACGATAATACATTAATATCAGAAGAGAAAGAAATTTAGTCAAAGACTTCAAAGACTCTTACCAATCGATAACTAATGATGTAGCACGCCCTGACGCAAAAGATGTGAGAACCTGGTGTAAAGAAATATCCTTCATCAACTAGTTCACAGATTCATGATTTCATGCCAATAATATACGATATATTCTTTTTTTCTCACTCTAGTTTTTATACAAATTTGGATGCAAAAAGCAGTAAAGGACATATCACTTACAGCATTCTTGGCCAAAAACAATGCCGGTACTTTATACTTTTCAAACATAAGTTCTGCTGTCCTGCCACATTGACAACAAAATGAAAATTATGAAATCTAAGAATTGACAACTTGAACCAAATTTTATTACTAAACATGAAATAATACAACATTGTACACTGCTAAAAGCCAAAAACCACATGAGAAGAGGGAAGCATTGTACCTTTCTCTCTGTTCTTGTGTGTAAGAACATGGTTCAGCAAGTAGCATTGGACGCTCTTGAGGATCAACTAATAGGCACTCCCTGAAACCCAGTTAATTGTAACATACGACATGAAAGAGATCGATAAATTAGCAGAAATTTATAAGAGATAATATTTAAAACAAGAATGCATAAACACCATCCAATCCATCATACATACAACACAAAATGGTAAGCATATGGTGAGATTTGCATAATAGTATGTCCTGGCATGATGAAAAGCATATCAATAATCATTCTCAACCACACAAGCTTTATTTCCCCTTTCACTCTTTAAACAAAAAATGACCACTTTTTGCGACCATTTCATTTGAAAAGAACCATCAGAAGCTTCCTAAGAAGCTTAACAAATGACAACCACGTAAACTATATCACAAGACAAATGTACAAAAGAAAATGCTGATCCTACAATGCAGATTATAGACAGATTAGGTAATCAGTAACAACCTTAAAGCATGATCCCAAATGTTGTCAACAATGTTCCAGTCAACTACAACTCCATTCTTTAAAGGTGATAGTACCTAATAGGGTAAAACAAAAATAGATGACTAAAACTATTAATTTTAAAACAACTGAAACAATTAATTAAAGCATAACCTAGAAGATATTTCAAAGTGTTACCTCCATATAATCCCTGCGGTATCCTAAAGACTGAGATCCTACATAAAGTTTGCATTTTCCCTTGGTTTTGTCTGAATCAAGATTTTTGGCATTGTTTTGTAACTCCGCAGCTGCTCCCAAGTTCTCTGCAGCATCACCAGGCCCGTCAATGTCCATTTGATCAATTGCCCCAACAACCTAAATAAAAACATGGCAAGACAACATAGATGTTAAAAACTGTGAAGAATATGTTTCTATTTCTCATTCACTTGAATAAAAAGGAGAGTACAAACTATGTATATACATGGCATATGTAGCCATGGGCCAAGGCCGAATGGGTCTGACTAGAGTAGAATAAATAATAAAGAAAAACTATTCTAATTCTAATACTCCTATCCACATTAACACTCCCTCTCAAGCTGGAGCATACAGAATATATGCATCTGTGAACCCAATATGTAGACCCCTATGGGACCTAGTGAGAATGTCCACCAGCTGATCATTGGTGTTGATGTAGTTCGTGACAACACATCCAGAAAACACCTTTTCTCTAATAAAATGACAGTCCACTTCGATGTGTTTGTTCCTTTCGTGAAAAAGCGGATTAGAGGTAATATGGAGAGTTGCTTGATTATCACAAAACAATTTCATTTGGGAGATTTCTACAGATTTTAGTTCTTGAATTAGTTGCCTAATCCCAGGGTAGTTAATCCCGGATAGTAGCGTGGAGCGGCGGACCCAAAAAACGCTATAGCGGTATAGCGCATAGCGGGATGGCCGCTATTTTAGGCTTTTTTATACAGGTTAGATAGAAAGATAAATTTATACTAGATACATATACATATACAAAATACTAAAAATACTCAAAATTCAAGTCATATTCATAATTCATCATAGATAGTCATACTGTCATATGTATGTCCTAAGCAAAGCACACTAGTTAAGTACAAAAAGTAGTGTGCACATATCAATTTAAGCCCTACTACCCTAGACCTAGAGGCTTAAAGAAACTAAACATTAAACTTAACATATAGATAGTCATAGGTCCTAAGCAAAGCACACTAGTTAATAAAGAGAATGAGAGACTGACATAGCTGGAGCAGACGCAGATGCTTGATGACTGGAAGCCATATCAGAGAATGAGAGGCTGAGAACAGGGGGCCGAAACAGAGAATGAGAGAAACTGCTAGTAGACTCGCTTCGAAACTGAGAACCGAAGCTGAGAATGCGAGGTCTGAGTATGGGAACAGTGTTTCCTGGCCGGAAACTCGCCGGAGATGGCAGTCGGAGGCCGCAAATGAGAGGGAAGGGAGTGACAAATGGACGCCGAACAGAGGTGTGGGTGTCGAGCAGAAGAAGTGTCGAGCAGAAGTAAGTGAAATAGGGTTTTTAACTTAACCCTAAAGGTTAAAACTTTAAAGTCTGCTTCCAAAAAAAACAAAAAACAAACTCGAAAACCCCAAAATACACTTAAAATTAATAACCCAACGGAAATAATTGAGGCAAAAACTGAAAATGCCCCACGAAGCCCTAGCGGACAATTAGCGTCGCATCTCTACGCGATACCCCGATTTCCGCCCTCAATAGCGGCCTCGACGGCCACTACCCAAAAACGGTCCACCCTGCACCGCAGCTATTGCGCCGCTATTGCACGCTATCGATAACCCTGCCTAATCCATATGAGTTCATAGGTAACTAAGGTCAAAGCTCAGATACTTCGCCGCAAAACTAGATCTATCCATAGCCTCCTGCTTCTTACTTTTCCAAGACACAAGATTGCCTCCAACAAAAACACAATATCCCGAGGTAGAACGTCTATCAGAAAGGGGGCCAACCCAATCAGCATCTAAATAACCAATCACTTGGGTGTAACCTTTATTCTCATATAATAAACCATGATTGGGGGGTCCCTTGACATACCTCAGAATTCGAATAGTTGCATCCCAATGACTATCACAAGGAGACTGGAGAAATTGGCCCATCACAAAAACAACAAATGATTTGGTTTGGCCATGTGATGGTAAGATAATTCAACTTACTAACTATTCTCCAATAACTTCCAGGATCAACAAGTAACTCCCTCTGTCCTAGAAGGAGTTTGATATTAGGATCCATAAGAGTGTCTATTGGCCTGCATCTAACATGTTAGCCTCTTCAAGAATGTCCAATGCATACTTCCGTTGAGACACAACAATACACAGATGGACTGAGCAACTTCTATATCCAAAAGTATTTGAGCAAGCACATGTCTTTGGTTTGGAAGTGATGAAAAAGGTGTTGTTTCAATTCATTAATCTCATCTTGATCTTTTCAAGTTACAGTAATGTCATCAACATAAACAACTAGATAAATGTATTTTCCCTAAGAATTATGCCTGTAAAAAAAAATATGATTAGATGCACAATAAACCATGCCAAATTCTTGAATGATAGTACTAAATCTTCCAAACAATGCACGAGGAGACTGATTTAAGTCATAAAGAGAGCGTTGAGGTTTGCAAACTAGATTAGCCTCCGCCTGGGCAACAAATCCAGGAGGTTGCTCCATATAGATTACCTCCAGTTCACAATGAAGAAACGCATTCTTGATGCCCAATTGATACAAAGGCCAAGACGCATGGCAGCCATGGAAAGAAATAGACGAACAGAGGACATCTTAGCCAAAATAGAAAAAGTATCAGTATAGTCTTGACCATAAATTTGAGCGTATCCTTTAGCAACCAACATTGTGAAGAGCCGTCCTAGATGTGAAAGAGCCTCTCTAGACGACGTAGGAATATAAACAACAGATAGAGAGGAGAAAATGGCACAATAGGGTGAAGACAAATGATGATAACTATCAATATTATAAATAGGATGAAGATCACGAGTGGAACAAGTACCTTACCGAATGGTAATGGGAAGTTGATCACTAGGAGTATGGTCCACAATAGGTGGAGATGTTGGAGTAGGAGGTGAGTCGGCAGGGGCCACCAAATAGACCTTGGTAGGATGATGAGAGTGGCAATGATAAACCTACAATGGCGCAGAGGAGGGAGGAGACTCGGGTACACTAGAGTTAGTCAGAAAAAAGAGAAGGAACGCATGGAAGAGGTAAAACTTCACATCTTGTAGCTTGGTGGTCAAATGATCCTTAAGACCTTGACCCACGCACCATTTTTCAACGGCCTTAGACCATGAAATGTAATTAGAGGAACCCACCAATTTTTCTGTTGCAATGGCCAAAGAAGAGGTCGAGGGACCAAAAAAGGTTCCGGATTTTGCTGTAGAGGATAATAACGCCGTGTGTGGAAGATGAAAGCTCTAAAGAAGCCAAAACTTGATGTTTAGAGGTGGAAGGAGATTACAAACTATGTATATACATGTAAATGTAACCATGGGTCAAGGTCAAGGCCTATTGGGCCTGACTATAGTATAATAAATAATAAAAGAAAAACTATTTGTATTCTAATACTTCTATGCACATTAACACAAACAAACACTATATACATGTTGCCATGTACTACAAAATTTCTATTAAAAGATGCAATGATTGAAAGGAGTTAGAGTTGCACATATGAAAATCCGGAGAATGCTAAGAGATGTTAACTACAAATATAAGGAAAAATTACACTGACCTCCCTGGAGGTTTGGCTTAATTACACTCAACATTCCTCTTATTTTAGATATTACACTAATTCACTTGATGTTCATGCTGTCATAACTTACCCCTTGAGGTTCATATTATCATTACACTTACAACGCTACAACATAAACCTGAAAGTAAATTTCTAAAACAAGAGAGATGCCGAGTGTAATCAAGCAAGGGAGGTCAGTGTAATTTTCCCGAAATAAAACTTTCTTGATCAACCATTTCCTCACAAGCCTTAAGGCCCCTCAATTTCTAAACTCCATTCAACCTCACACTTACAAAGTCTCTAGTGTGGCACCCATAAACAATCTCAAATTGTGATCAATAAAATCCGCTTATAAACACGCAACAAGGACTGAAATTTTTTAATCTTGAGGTAGGCCAATTGTTGCAAACATCAAATAAACAACGCACATTTTGATGTTGAGTAAAATTACAGCATAAGGTTTAGGTCAGAGTGACACGTACAGAGGGAAACACTGCCTTGGGAGCATCTTCGCCAGCGTAACCAGCTTTGCAAGTGTGGAACCCTAGGTCGATCACTATCGCTGATACTTCGTCTGTGAATTACGAAACGAAAAAGAAAAATTGCAGAGGAAACGAGAATGAGAGGAATGGTATAACTTGTGAAGGAAAAATAGGAGAAAAGAAGAGAGGTTTTCGAACACTCACCACCGCCATACATGTTTAGGGTTTGGGTGAGACAATGTGGGTTCAGAAATGGTTTCAATTCGAATTGAGTGGAAGGTGCAGTGAGATTGTGAGAACGAGCGACTGAGCGAGAGTGAAGAGAAAGCTCGAAGCTCACAGTGGAAGCGAAAAAGGGCTCGAGTTTATTTTCGATTCATTTATGGCGGTATTTTTGAGATGTTTTCCCTTCAATTTCGTATTACATTTTGGGTTGGGCCCTCTGGATCTGTGCGAAACATGGCCCATATATACTGTGGATAATAGTATCTGTTAGTTTATTTATGGTTTAATTAATCTATGAGTTCCTAAACTATTTTAAAATTTTCAAATAGATCTATACGCTTTAAAAATTTGTAATTGGATCCTTAAACATATGGAAAATTTTGATTGAGCCCCTCATACACTTTTCCATTAGGGTTTCGTTAAATATATGTTAAGTGATACATCCACTCGTCATTTGAGGGGTTCTTACAGTTTTTGAAAAATGTTCAAATAGGTTCGTATACTTTTTAAGAAAACTCAAACAGGTCTCTGTGTTTTTTTGAACTTTAACAAAACACTCACGAAAAAGTGTATGAGGAATCCAATTACAAATTTTGTATTCAGAAACTCAATTACAAACTTTTAAAGTATACATACCTATTTGAAAATTCTCAATTAGTTTAGGAACCAAATGATTAATCAAACCTTTATTTGTTTGTTTCAATATAAGTTTGTAATTAAAATTATAAGAAGCATTTTTTAACGAAAAAAATACGTATATAAATTTGAGTCACGAATACAATATAGTACTAATATGTGATGAATATAGGAAAACTAAAAAAAATATGTGATGAATATAGTATATTTTAAAAAATTATAAAGCACAATACAATTAATAAAAAAAATATAAAGTTGATAAATATTAACACAAAAATATACATTTTAAATTAAATCTTTAACTCAACTTTAATCATCATAAAATGTGAGTTGAGAAAAATTTCTGATTTGAGTTTCAGAGACGGAGTTGCAATGAGAGTGAACTCATTATTTCTTTTCCTCACCCTAGCACTTTCATTCTCACATTCTCTGTTTCCTCATACTAATGCTAGCTTTCTCCACCTCAATTCTTGAAGTCACACTTTCTTACTCAACATACTTAAAAAGTCCCCTTCATTAACTAATATTATATTAAACATAACATACTTAAAAAACATTGTATCTAGGTGTTTCGAATTTATACAGTGAAAGAGATATCCATACAGCCAGAAAATTGTTTATTTTCAAAATGTTCTTTTAGGCTTTGACTTATAATTATTACAAGGTTAGATGGTTGAAATTTTCACTCCAATTTTGGTTATTGTTAGTTTTCTATCATATATGATATTTACATTATTTTTAATAAAAAGCAAATCAAGCAATGAGTATTCATCTTTAGCATATTTCTCACTTCAGCATGCTTTCCATGTAGCATATATTTACTAGATGTGCTATACCGTGGAGAATAAATTTGGAAGGATTAAAGCCATAAATAACATAACAGAAAGAGGGAGAGCCATCATTAGCATGGGGAATAAAAATTATGAATGAAATGTAATTCTTCAATGCAGTGTGTAAGTATTTTTGTTCAAAATAACTAATTTTCATTAATTTCTGCATGGAAAGGCGTCATATGTTACTGATAACAAATAAAAATGACATAATAAGCATAGTTTGTGTTTGGGTAAACATTTGATAAAACTGATCTGGAATAAAATTGATTTTGTAAAATTGATTTGGTTAAAACTGAGTTTCAAGTTAATTGATTTATGTTTGATTTTTTTTTTTTTTGAAAGAAGGTTTGATGTCAAACTTAATGTAAATTTTTCAACCCAACACAAAAACTACTTTTTGTAACTTGTAGTCAAAATCAATTTTATCTAATACTAACCAAACACCTCATTTTTACTATAATCACATTTGACTCGGGACAAAATTAATTATGGATGTTTCCACCGTGGAACTAAACACACAAGCAAACATTACTTAACGGGTATACGTGACAAAAAAAAAATTCATGCGAGCCATGAAAAGTATTAAAAAAGAGGGGAAGAGTGGAGAGAAGGAAAGAAATCTATTACCTATTTAATAAAATTTTGTTCCTTTTGCCACTTGTTACACTCTCATCTACTCTCATTTTGGCTTTTTCCCTCTCACACAATTGTTTTTTCACGTTCACATTCATGTAGTCCGCCCAAATGCTTCTCCAAATTTCAAATTTCTCATCTATCTATTACCTATTTAATAAAATTTTATTCCTTTTGCCACTTGTCACACTCTCATCTACTCTCATTTTGGCTTTTTCCCTCTCACACAATTGTTTTTCACGTTCACATTCATGTAGTCCGCCCAAATGCTTCTCCAAATTTCAAATTTCTCATCAAAATTCAAATGACTCCCATCACACTTTTCTCTCTCCAACTTTTATCTCTCATATTAATTTCTCTCCATTACAGACGTGCAGAGCTTCTTCTCACAAAATCTCCCTTTCAAATTTTTCTCTCTATTGCACCTACACTGAGCAAAAAGTATCTTTTTTTCTCAAATCCTCAAGTAAAAATAAAACCCTCTTTAAATGGTTGTCTCTCTGTTTTTTTTTCGTTCTACATCTCTCTCAACCATTCTGCCCTCATTCCGTCTTCTCCTCTCTTTACGCTGCTCGGTCTCTGCCACTATAACATCAATATGGTCAACGGGCCATCCATGTTGCCACTGTAAGTTTTTTTTTCATGTGTATGGTTTTGAGTTCTTCTTTTTTGTGCTATAGACATATATTTTATGTGGTAAAAGAAACCACAACTTCTGATATTTTTTAAAAGACAACAAATATAAAGGTGCAAATCATTTTTTTTTTTTGTCTATTTGGTAGAAATCCCAAAATCTCTCATCTCAGAATCTTGACATTAGGTTTTTTTTTTAATCCTTATAAATCCCTAATTTCCTTTTTTGTTTCATTTTCGTTTTGCTACTTCAGCAGTCAGACACCAACTCTCTGATCTCTCCATGTTTCTCTTCATTTGCATTTCATTATGTTTGCTGTTATAAAAAAATTATGTGTGATGGTGGTTCTGCTTATGTATCAAAGCATGAGTGTAGATGTGTTTATAATACTCATATTGCATCTTAAACAAATATATTCGATATGTTTTGTAATTTTTTAAACAAACATATTTGTAAAAAATTGCCATAGAAGCAATCTTTCAGCTCATACAGTAAGGCATATACATTTGGCCTTCCCTAGATTCCCACAGTGGTGAGAGCCCCATGAAAAATGGTAATATTTCAATGTAAACTAAGTTTATATGTATTGGCAGTCTGGTAGAAAATCGAATATTAACTCTTTGAAAATCACTTGATTTTTTTTGTTTTTACAGGTGTAATTGTTGCTATCCTAGGCATAATTGAAGCTTTTGTTCTTCGTCAGCTTCACTTTATAAAATGAAATGCACTCTAGCTTTGTAGGCCATTGCTGCAGTTAGCATATTATGCTTTGTTTGGGCCATATGTTGATTAACTGACCACTTTCTTATGATTTAGTTTGCAAGATCAAAACTCAAATAGATGTTAGTGTAAAATACTTTTTGTTTATGTTTGTACTTTCTGGTTTGGTAATTGACGGCTAATTTGTTCAATTATTTCATTCATAGGTAAAATGGTTTCTCAACAAGAAAAATATCACATTTACTATTTTGAGAATAAAATCTTTCCTTTAAATCACCACTTTCGCTTCATACTCAGGTTGGGTTTCTTTTCTCTATTAGATTTTCTTTTTTGATTTCTCTCTCACTTTTTTGTTCATTCTTTTGCTTTATTTTTTTTTATTTTTTCGGCTGATGTCAATTGTAAGTATTTCATAATTTCATAATTTGAAATCTGAATCATCCTTTCTCACTTTTGCTTAAAATGCTTCATCCTCCAATAATTTGTTTGGTACATTATATCAATTGGTTGGTGTCCTTCAAAACTCTGTTGAGAACAAGGAATCATGGTGATGTTCTGATAATGAACTGTCTTTAAAATCAACTAGCTAATATAATTGATGATTGGCAGCAAATTGATGGGTTTTGTGCATGAATTCCATATTTATTATATATTTGGATAATCCAAAGGTTATTGTTTGGGAGGTGGGAAAGCTTAATGCCAGCTGATTATCTATTAAAACAATTATTGTAAGTTTTGTGTGTGACTATCAACTGTTTCATGGCTATACTAATCTAATCTATTATGGAGAAAGTTCACCTATATCAAATACTACATTTCGTTCTTTCTTTTTTTGGATCCAACATTTAGTGGATATTTCTTTTGCTAGATATAATGACTTTTAATATAAATCAATATTAAGTAAGAGAGAAAAGAAATGTCAATGTCAATGTCACTAGATCTTTCCAATTTGCCATTTAATTTTGCAATTAAAGTTGTGGGCCAAATGCCATTTCTACATTGGGTCATCATTGGCCATTTTTTTTCTCTACGATAAGAAGTTTTTCTGAATGAGATTTGCTCTTTTTATGTGTTTATCATGCTTTGGCTTGGATTTCATGTTTGTTCCTGGTCTTTATATCAAATACTACATTTGCTCTTTATATCATGCTCTTTTTAGTAATAATTGTTGCAAATGGTCTACCCCAACTCTTTTTGAGTGTGACCAATTATGCCTGCAAATTGCATTATCTATTTGTGACAGGTAATTGCTGTGTCGTGTCTAATAGAAGGAACTGAGTTCCCCTTCTCCTTCTTTAAGCAAAGCAATGAAATTGTTTTGTTTAAGCGAAGCTCTTCTTATCTTATCAAAATTAATTTTTTTTAATAAAAAGTTTTTTGAGGTATAGGTTTGTTGAGATATCATAAGAGCCAGGATGGTCTAAAGCTTTAATCTGTTTTTGTGGTTAAATTATGGGTAAAGAGATAGTGTTAATCTCTTATAATTCATGTACTTGAAATGGATAACAATGCAGACAAAATGAGCATGAGAGAACTTGAAAGCTTGGAAACAAGTGTGACAAGCTTGCAGAACTTTATGATTTTGGAAGTTGAAGAGTTAAAATAGGATTCAGTAGTTGAGGAGGTACAACCAAAACCGATTACTATTGAATAAGCTCAAACTTCCTTTTGAAACCTAACGGTCATGTATGATGAAACCCATTTGTTTAGCTTTTGAAGAAAAAAATCTCATTATTGTCATTTTATTTATATTTTTCCCTCATTAATGTTATTTTATTACTTTATGTTGTGTCCTTCATAATATTTCGTTACTACTTTGGTCATTTGATGGTTGAATCTTATTTGCTTGGGAATTGTAATAAATCTTTTTTGTGCTTGATTGATCAGTATATTGCTGGCAGCTAGAGAGTTTACATTCATACTTACAATCATGTTTAAATTGTACTCTTCATTAATCATTATGCTATTTAAATAGATTGGAGTCCACAAGCTGTCAGTTGGATATTGTCCAAGTATTTAGGGAGTGAAAATATCTCAATTGTAGCTAAAGTAGATGTAAAAACTCTTTCCAAGGCTAATGCATATGGAGTATGGACTGTTAGAAGCAATGGTTGAAACTGTGAATGAATATCTAGCTGAAGCGTCTCAATTTGGAGTTCAAAAGCCAAAACCAGCTCTCGGAACTTCAGAGGTTCTTGAAATTATTGCTTTACTTTTCATGAGTCTAGCTTTCAAAATTGTTGCTTTTGTTCTTCCTTTTGAAGTTATTCATTAACTCTAATTCACAGTAGACTAATTGTCTCAAAAAAATATCTTTTCATCGAGATCTAAAATTATATTTAGGGGTTAGAATTTGCCGCTACTAAGCTTATTCTATTGGGTCAATTATAATCAGAATTATATGTTTTCTTGGCTCTTCTCAAATACTACGTTGTATACCCTGGGTAGAATGCACTATAAGATTAAGAAGGATAAGGTGTGGATACTCTACCCATCAACCAGAACTTGACTCCATAGTTGTGGATATTGTATCTTTCATAATGTGAGTTCCTTAAAGCCATTGAGTTTCCTTCTGTAGTTACTGTACTCTTGCACCCAATTTCTTTCCATAAGTTTGAGCCAACTACACAAAGTTTGAGGACATACTTAGTGGAAATCTATGATTTGATTTGTTATTAGGTAATCATTATCTAATGCATGCAAACCATTTTTTTTTCCAGTTCTATGTAATTACAAATTTTCTATGTTGATATAGATGTGATTGGAGAGTTCTATGAACTTGGGCGTTCTCAGCCTGACACAAAATGAAAGAAGGTTGTGTTTACCATGAAAGACCATAGGTAATTAGATGCAAATAGTTATTCAAGTAAGTTATTTGGTTCTCAAATTTTTTGTCTTACACCTATTATAACATCTCAAATTTGCAAGGATCAAGGAGTCAGAAGGTTATAAATTTATAATAACCTGCCCTATCTTGCTAATACTTGGCTGTTTGGATTTTAAATTCCTATATTATTACTAGATTATAATATTACTGGATTGCTCATGTTTAGAAGGTTTTGAGTAAGAAACTGAGGAATGGGTTAGTTTGCAAAAGGGTTAGTGAGGAATGAGTTAGTTCATCACCGTGTCTTTTCAAATATTGGTGAAAGAATGGGTTTGCTCATGTTGAATGTGTTCTTCCACATTTTTTTGTGTTATTTTTATAAATCTGTATAATGAACTTGCATTTGAGTAACAATTTTTTTTTTGTTTAATATATGACAGGGAATTTTAACGAAGATTTCCTCTCTTAAATTCTGGCCATGCTTTATTTTAATCCAATAAATTGTTTATGTTTCAAATTTATTCTTGATCTTATAAAAATATAATCAATGTGCCTTTGAGAAAGGTACACTATTTATTTATTTTTTAGAGCAACATTGATCCACATAAGTGAGTTCTTTTATTTAGACATTAATAGCTTATTCGGTTAGGGGACTGGATTCTACTTTCATGTGTAAATCATCATTCATTGGGGGGAGAAAATATTTTAGGTTTGTAATGTAATGCAATATCTGGGATGACATCATAACTTCAACATCATAGTCATTCTAAATTCATAGAAACTAAGTAGTCTTAAGGAATATTCTGGGGATTTGAGGACACAAGGACTCTCTGAATATACTTTGGTGGATACTTTAGATATGGCCAGTATTTGCTCCTTCTGTTCGACTTGGCATAAATTCAAGAGTTATACTTATTCGTTAGGTATGGTCAGTATTTGCTCCTTCTGTCCGACATGACACTATGTGTTATTACCTTTGTGTTTTAGTTTTATTAAAACTAATTTTGTTTGATTGTAACAACATGAAAACTGTTGATTTTTTGTTAGAAATTGCGTTGTAATATACACAACCACAATAAATGTGATTGGCATATCACAGGACAAAACATAATTAAAAATTTGCTCTTCTTATTTTTTTAATCATTAATAATTCTAATGTTTAATTATATTAAGGATTTCTTATAGTTGCACGGGAGTATTTCTAGGAAACGAAAAAGTTAATTATGTGGCAAGAAATGTTTTCTCTTTAAATATTAATGGCTCTAGAAATTTTTGGTTTGTATGCTTTCCAGTCAACTATAACATTTCATGACCTTTCATATCATTTATATCTAATGCTATTGTTTGTTACACATGGGAATAGTTGTTGTGTTTTCAAGTTTGCACGGAAAACATGTTTTGGGTTGGATATATACGTCCAAGAAGCATTGTTATGAAGATATGTACATTCGGGAAGCATGTTTTGGCTTGGATTTAATTTGCTGATATAGCTTCATTATATTTGAGCATATATCAATTTTATGTTGTCATGAATGTAGGGCATGTGTAAATTTTTACAAACTGAAAAGTTGCTATATTGTTGATACAGTCTTTGTTTTCTTCAAAATAGTTGTTAGTAGACATGGATTTAGTATAGACAAACATATTAGTATATAATATAATAGATTGTTTATGAACAGGCCGTTTTGAACATGTGTAAAAACGAAAGTGACTCGTACGAATGCACGGGTACCTTACTAGTTAATGGATACGATGAAGTCTTTGTCAGTATCATTTTCTGATACCCAATAAAACATAGTACGTTATTTTCTATTTAATCCTACTATTCTTATGATTTTTCCTTCATAGAAAGCCATAAACCATAAGTCCATAACAATTTGTTACCATATTTCAGATAAATAAAATTTCGTGGAAAAAAAAAAATGGATGCTGATGCAATAAAGATTACTTACTTTATGATAAAAAATACGTACGGGAATTGCGATTCACAATTGTCTTCATCCACCAACAAATTTTACAAATCTAATTGGCATAAAGTAGTAAAGCTTGCGTCACTTGCTCTCTTATCTTTTGAAACTTAACCAAATAAATAAAGGCAACCATCCTAAACATGAAAAACCCCCCAAGGAACGACGAGTCACATGCAGAAGCATCTTAGATTGTAGAAAGGGACCCCAAATCTTGAAGCAAACTACAAAAGAAAAACGGGCAATTTCACTTCCTACAGTCATGAATCATGCTATCGATGAAATGCTTCAAGCAGTTCAATCACAAATGGTGCAAAAAGTGGGTTAAAGTCACAAATTCTGTATCTCTCTTTCACATGTTATGCTATAGTTCTCCTAAAGAAGGCACAAATCTCGGACCTTTACCTTGCCGTTTTAGGTGGGTATAGCTGCTTTTTTGTTGTCGTTTGCTATCTTTATTAATAACAATTGATCTATAGTGCAACTCTCGTATGTATTGTGTCCTTATATTGATGCAAGTAGTAAGGCGTGTGTTCCAAGGTCTTATCTCTTGAAACTTGTAAACCCCACTACTACGCTCCATATATACTTGCTCTATATCTTCTCCAACTTCATGCCTCTACAACACACCATAAAAATGGCTCAGATTCTTAACCTACCATTGCTTTTCCTCACCCTAGCACTAGCATTTTCCTTCACACTCTCTCTTCTCCCTCATAATGTTATTGCTACTTCGTATGAATTCTCTACCACTATTCTTGACGTCACAGCCTCACTCAACCAAGCTCACCAAGTCCTCTCCTTCAAACTTGAAGCCCCAACCCTCCAACAAAATACTCAACCTGCCCCAACTTCTTCTCCTTCTTCCTCTTTGTCACTCCCATTACACCCAAGAGACTCTCTTCTCAATCATCATCACAATGACTACCGAAGCTTGCTTCTTTCTCGGCTCCACCGTGACTCGGCCCGAGTCAACTCAATCATCACCAAGTTCAAGCTCCAATTCAACAACTCGGATCTTAACCCGATAGTTGATTATGTTCGACCCGAAGACCTATCCGCCCCGGTTACATCGGGTTCTGCCCAAGGAAGTGGCGACTACTTCGCCAGAATCGGAGTGGGTCAACCCGCTCAACAATTCTACATGACTCTCGACACAAGTAGCGAGGAGAGCTGGCTCCAGTGCAAGCCATGTTCCCACTGTTACCAACAACCCGACCCGATTTTCGACCCGTCCAAATCATCCTCCTACGCCCCACTCACTTGCGAAGCCCCACAATGCCACGACCTGGAAATGACGTCATGTAGGAAGAACACGTGTCACTATAAGATTTCCTACGGCGACGTTTTGTCGACCGAAGGGGATTTCATAACTGAAACGGTGTCATTCGGCTCATCCGGGTCAGTGGATCGGGTCGCCATGGGTTGCGGGCATGATAACCAAGTTGCGTTCACCAGATCAGCCGGTATCCTAGCGCTCGGTCGTGGGCCTATGTCACTTGCGTCTCAGATCAAAGCGTCTTCGTTTTCTTACTGCCTGGTCGATCATGTCTCACTTAAATCGTCCACACTTGAGTTTAACTCGTCACGACCTGGTGACTCGGTCACGACTCATATGCTAAAGAACCCTAAGCTCACTCAACTGCAGAGTTTCTACTACGCGGGATTCACCGGAGTGAGCGTTGGAGGCAAAAACGTCACCGTTCCAAAGTCTACATTCATGTTTGACCACATGGGACTGGGTGGAATGGTTGTTGACGCAGAAACCGCAGTGACTCGGTTGCAGACTGAGGCTTATAAGTTATAACTCAGTGCGCGACACATTTGTGTCGCTCACTCGAAACTTAAAACGCGCCCCAGGCCCATTTTTCGACACATGTTACAATTTTTCGGGGTTAGGGACGGTCATTGTGCCAACAATGTCGTTTCAAGTTAGTGATGGGAAGTCGTGGACGTTGCCAGCGAAAAACTATCTGATTCCCGTGGATAAAAACGGAACCTTCTGCTTCGCTCTTGCGCCGTTAAGTTTGTCGTTATCAATCTTAGGGAATCTACAGCAACAAGGGACACGTGTCACCTTTGATGTTGAAAATTCTATACTAGGGTTCTCGTCTAATAAGTGCTAGATGTGTATTTACATCATTTAAATAATAATAATAATAATAATAATAACAACAACAACAACGACCTTCTATGAATATATAAATGATAATTGATAATTGAATTTTGAAATTTATGTCAGAAAATGATGTTTAGTAGCCATATTTTTACATATACATATACTTCTGGTCGAATTTTACGAATTAAATGTTAAACATATTGAATTGATGATTTATTTACACTTTAGTTTTGTGATGGGAAGTGTGATTAGTATAAATAAATATGTAGTTAATAAGTTTAAAGTCGTATATATATCATATATTTATTAACCGGGACTCATTTGTGAAGTGAAAAAGTTTGAAAACCACTCGCTCCCTTGCCTTGCATATTCGAGAAAGTATGGTGCCATTCATTTCTTGTTTATCATGTTTGGTACTTACAAGTATATCTTGTTTAGTACATATCCAACACATCACTTTTAAACACATCTAATTAATAAATGAGATTTTTGAGTTGTATCCAGAGGGTATGCCCTCTTTATTCTATACAGTTTACTCTAATTTTTTTTTATAGGCAAATGTTAGTAGTTATTTGTTATATTAATTTTTTTTTCCTTTGCCAAGGTTTGAACCTTGGACCTCCTACTCCTCCAACTCCTTATACCCTTAGCTCAAACCACTTGAGCTACCCAATCCCCCCTAGTTTACTCTATTGAAATTTTAACTTTTCTCAAAAAATAAGAATTAATGTAAGAAATGAAACTCATGACATCAAGTACACTAACATCAATATTATAATTCACTGCGCTGGAACTGCTAAAAATTGATCAAACATAACTGTAGGTATGCTTTCAAGTACCTGAAGATTCTAAGCATCAGATTTGTGCTGGAATTGCTTTCTGAATGAATGGATGAATACTTGCTCAAACATTTTCTATCAAATCAACAACAGATCTTAGAATAAAGGTAGTCCTTTTAAGTTAATTGGTATCTCCTTGCAACGTGATCCTATTTGCTGGCACTTTGTATTTGCCAAAAGGATCTTTATAGTCAGCAATCACTCAACCAATTTGCTCTATCTTCTTGGAACTATTAACAACTGTTGCACTTTTATCAAATCCTTCCAGCAAGAGAATCTGCACGGCTTCTAATCCATGTTGTAATGTAAAATTCAACTGAAAGATATTTTTATTAACAGTCAGAACCAAAATCCAAGTGCCAATGCACTTTTGCCAGTTCCAAAAGAGAGAGAGAGAGAGAGAGAGAGAATTAAAACATACCTCTTCCCTTTCCTGTTTAGTGAAAGGGCGAAGAACGAATGCTACAGGATCCATTTTCCCAGGAGGCCGTCCAATGCCTATATAATCAACAACCAAATGACAATAATTTTTACAAATGAATGTAATATAAATGAATCTTTCAATCCTAGGAACGTTATGAACGTACCAATTCTTAATCGGGGAAAACCAACATTCCCTTTAAGGTGATTAATAACACTCTTCATTCTGCCAGAAGGAAAGGAGAACAAAAACAGTAATATGTCATTTCTCTTCTGCTTAGCAAGAAACACGTCAATTGAGTATAATATCACCTAGATAAATTATCACAATAAAAATTATGTTAAGTACCACTGTAAGCCCTCATTGAGGCTTGTGGCATGCTATGACCCTGGAATATGACAACCTTCCCTCACCCTAAACTTTCATGTTGATGTATCCAAAAAGATTGTCACAATAGGAACCATGAGAATTATAGAACTGGATCTGCCTTCCAAAAAATCGAGATGAAGCCAGTAACTTTCCTAAACTTGAATGATTTATGCTGAACCACAAATGAAATTAGAATACAAAGACTAGTCTAACAGCAGAAGCCAAATTCAAGGGTTCCTACGCAAGAGAAATGCTAGCAACACACTCTCTTTCCAACACACTCCCTCCTATTGGTTGAAATTCATGTGGGTGAGTGTTAGAGTGTGTGTTGGTAGCACTCATCTCCTACACAAATCAGTGATTTGAACGATGGGACAAGGAAGCTGACTTATCCCTACCACATATAATGTCAACAGAGAAAGGGAAGTGGTTACTTTTTTCCTGTAGTTATTCTTGTTCTCTGTAAACTTGCTATGCCTATGCATAGTTTGGTACAAAATAGCTGATAAAGCACCCTTTGCCCCAAGAGAACGGGAGAAGACTATCATGATGATTACAAAACTAGCAGAAATGTAGCCACATCCCATGAAAAAAAAAGTAGTTCCTATCCAATATAAGATACGTAAGATAAGCATCTCACAACCATCAATGATCTTTTGCATTGATCCAGTTGATAGCTCAAACTGATTGAGTAGCAACTAGCAAAGTATTCTTCAAGTTGAGCACACTCATTTCCCTGGCCCAATTGGGAGTGAGACCAAAAACGAAAGAAAGACAAATATGGCATTTATACTTTTAATGCTAATTTATAAACTCAATAAGATGTCAAACTGGACCTACACAAACACTGTAATTTAGCAAAAAGAGAGTGCAAGTAAAGAAGATTATAATTACCCATTGTGACCTCCGTGTCCGCCCTTTGGTAGAAGCCGCAATTTAGCAAAAGGCAAATCCAAGTCATCAAAGATCTGTATAAGAAAATTATTAACTGAATGCTCAAGCAGATCATCTTCCGCTATTCTTTCATCACTAGCAAATATAAGGGACAAAGTAGTCATGGGATAGATATTATACCACAAGCACTTGCTTCAATGGAATCTTGTAATATGAAACTATAGCCCCAACCTTCAAAATAGATTTCAACACCAGCCAATCAGCATAAAACTAAAAGTATTTATTACAGTAAATCAACTGAGTATTGAATGCTGATAACTACAAAGCACTAGTGCTATTTTATTCTTTAAGAGAAACATAAAGCACCAGTTCTTCATCAAGGCAACTCTAAGAGGTGTCTAGTGTGAACTTTACAGGCCCCCATTAGAGACTAAGATGTACGTTAGGAGGAAATATAGAGAATTAGGGCTTCAAAGCAGTATGGTTCACACAGTTACCTCATTAACTAACTTCTCACTCACTCAGATAAGTAACTGCTCGCATAGCAGTGTAAGTGGGAAGTCCGTTGGTAGGAAGAAAATATAAGAAAGGGGAAGGAAGAGAGAAAAGGAGCTAGGAAATCGTAGAAGGAACTTGGTGGGAGAGAACCAGGCACTCTCGAACCTGCTTGGGATAATCATCTGTGATTTCATTTTCTGGGTGTTTTGTCCTTTATTATATATTTCCATCATTCTCGTTGTCCTGAATATTACTTAAATATCAGTTCAGTAGGGAGAATATACCTATATTTCTATCCTGTTTGTGTGTGATTCTGGTCCATTTCTATAAGAACTGTCAATTACCAAAGAAAAATATGTAATCAAACTGCCAAACACTTGTCAATCCTGCCATTCTCTGACACATTGGGACACTTTTTGGACAGCCATTCACATCAAAGAAATTAGAAATATATGGATGTCCATGTGAATCTCTAACCTAACTATTTCAATACAATAAAACGTAAGGATTCTTGTGATTTTATATTTTCAGGATGGTTTTCCAAACCAAATGTACCTTAATCTGACAACAATTGATTTTGAATGCAGTTTATTTACGTTTTTTTTCTTCAGTATTTTGTCATTCCGTGTTTTGCAAATGCAAGGAAAGGCTGCTTACTAGAAAGCCTCATAGTGGGTCTGACTCTGACCCTTCCCTGGACCCTGGGCATAACAAGATCTTTATAGCACCAGATTGGCCTTTTTTTTAAAATATAGAATCAAGTCATATAAGAAAATGTTTTTTTCAACACTGCCATCAGCATTGCTGTCCCACCCTATCATTAGTCTGAAGATTCTCTGAATACCATACTTACAGATTCACCACTTGAATTCATAAAAGTCTGTGGTTTTGCAAGTATTACCGGAACATCACCTATAAAACCTGTAATAGGAAAACAACTGCTGTCACAAATGGGTACATACTGATAGGAACCTAGAATAACTAAGGTGTATGTAAGTAGAAGAAGGGATGTGATGCAGGGAATTATGACCAAGAGAGAGAAAATAGAAAAGTTTCTACTATCTAACTAATTGCTGAGTTGGCAATAGGGACTAGGGAGGATTCGGCATGTGATTTTGCTGAAGGGGGTATATATAGTGAGGGAGTGGGAAATAGAGGGAAGGCTGGAAATTAGGTGGGACTTGGGAGAGACTAGGCCTCTCAAATTGCCTAGAGTCTTTTCTGCATCTTCCTTCCTTCTGTATTTCCGCAAACCAGGTCCTGATATCACCTTAATACAAGCCTGAATTCCAGTAATAAAACAGTGAATTCTTGTGTTCTGTTCTCTTAATTTTCTGGTAACTATCACATCCTTACAAATACTTGAATTCCATTTGTTTTTCTCTCCAACATTCTGAAACCTGAATTAAAAATTATATGAAATCAATTGTTGTCTAGTGTCTACAATATTTAAGAAAGCAATAATATGTCTAACGCATTAATTATAAAATTGATGGATTAAGGTTTGGAACGAAACTTCTTTCCGACTTTATTTGAGAAAAGTACGATCTTACAATTATTGTCATTAACATGGTTGCTATGTTCCATCACTCTAACTAAGAAAAGAACTGAACAAGATGTAATTAACAAAATAAAATTCAGTAAAAGCTGATCTTGTTCAATAGGATCATACTATATTGGCATCAATTATCATGATGCATAGAACTGAATCCAAAATGTTGCTAATACATAGTGTCGTTGATTGGTTCAGACTTCATACCTTATGTTAAATGCATGGTAACAAAGATAATAGAAGAATGAGGATTCATCATACAGATGCATGCTGCACTAAATCTAAAGCTACTCAGTCTGATTCAGGAAACCATCTCGACTACCATGTAAACGTAATTAATGCATCATTTTTTAACAGTGACGTCAAGGTGGAGAATATCACATATCATAGAAGTTCCTATACATAGTTGACAACGCAGGCAGAGTGAAATTCCATCAACTTCCTAATCCATAAAATACTTTCAGGCAATAAGACGCCATAATTTATTAGACAAAAAAAGCCTAAGACACCCTGTAGCATAACCTAGGAAGATAAACTTATATCCTCATAATTTTGGACGAAGATATAATACTATGAATGGCCAGAATGGAATGTGCACTGCATTTCCCTATTGAGCAAGAGAGCATTCAAAGTTTTACCAACAAGTCCTGCATTTTCATGTTGAGTGCTGTGGTACGAAACCAAATTAATTAAAGAGAAATATGAAAGTTTTCCTACCTTTTCCGAATAGGGCTTTGAAGGAAACACTGCTCATAGATATTCCTTCAGCTTCAGCTATAGTGTCAACCATCTCAAAACCCACCTGAAATATAGCTTCAAAATGAGCTCAGATAAAGAAAACTGAAATTGGTCCCTATCCAACCTACCATGCAGCAATGCAGCACGCACTGCTATTAAGTAAACAACTAGAGTCCCAACAAAAGGCAAAAATTATCAACTAGAGACTTGACTCTCTCTCTGCCTGTTTGAATTTTGAATATTGGCTTTAAACTATACTACAATTATATGTAATAGTAACCTAGTGTTGATAAAAAAAAAAAATGTAATAGTAACCTATTTACTTCATACTCTTCAATAGAGTATTAAATATTTTGTTTTATCAAGTTGTGAGTGTAAGAGGTGGATCTATGTAGGTTAGAATAAACCTTTTCTTCCCCTCTATTTTCAGCAATGGCAAATACAGAACATTAGGTTTTGGTTAAAAATAAAACACTCGCACCAGCAAGAAGATCAATCCCACCCTGGCCAAATTAAATTAGGAGAAATTACATTGACCTCCTTGAGGTTTGACTGACTTGATTACTTCTGTCACACCTCCTTTCAAAAGTTAGACATACCTATTCAAGGGAGGCAATGTAATTTCAATGTGTTGATGTAATTTTCGAAACAAAAGTAGTGCCAAGTGTAATTAAGTCAAATCGGAATAAGGAAGTCTCTTGAGTCAGCTCAGTTGGTTAAGTTGCATACACGAATGATGAGTGCTCGAGTTCAAACCCCCACAATATTTTTCATCCATTTTCCTTTCCTTTATCCCTTATCCCCCTCCCCTATGTAAGCACTCTACCTTAGACCCGAAAAAAAAAAATTGGGACAAGGGAATGGCCAATGGATTGTGTGGATACTTCATTGTCATGGTTAAGCTAGTGATCCCCTGTTCCAATTGAACAAATATCATACACATTTTTTATGAAAATTTTACATTTTTCTTAGGTAATCTTCCAAAAATAAGAAAATAATAATAATAACAATGGGAAAATGGAGAGTTGAAAATACAGATAAGAAGGTACTAACATTGTGGCGGGTACCAGTATACTTCTTGCCGGGATTGCCAAGGCCAACGATGAGCCAAGGTTCCTTCTGCTGCTGCTTAGGCTTCGTCGCTTCAGTGGTGATGGAAGCCATGGCTGAAGAATTTTGATTGGAGAAAAGAGACATTATCATGGAAGACGAAGAAGATAGAGAGAATAGAGTTAAGGGCTTCGAAAAGTGGAAGCAACGGCGGAAGCTGGGGAAGTTCATTGATGATAGAGATAGGGATAGGGAAGAAGCACAAAAGTTCATTTTTGCTTCTTCTTCTTCTATGGCTCAGAGAAACATAGAACCCTAAAAAGGAACGAGCATGGAAGGTGCAGCTACGATAAAAATAAAAATGAAAAATATATCGCCGTTGCCGGGGATCGAACCCGGGTCACCCGCGTGACAGGCGGGAATACTTACCACTATACTACAACGACTTGTTGGTAAACTCTCACATTAGCATATATATAACATCAAAGTTTTAGGAACAACCTATGAGTCGCATACGGAACAACACTAGGTATATATTGATAATGATATATCACTAAATACGACGTTCAAATATTATTCCATCTGTTTTCTACAAATAATGTGATTGATATTATCCTAGACAACAAAAGAAAACCATGCATGGAGGCCACCAATCCCAAAGGATAGATACAAATAGCTCCCTACTATTTGTATCTTGCAAATTGCTCCTCACACTTTGCAATCTTTTTTTTAGTTTTTTTTTTTTTCCAGAAATACTCTTGATAACATTTCTTCCTCCCCCACTCTTTTTTGGGAAAACCCCACACCCAACATATTCATCTGCTTCCTTTTCTTCTTCCTGTTCTTCTGCGCCTGAGAGATAGAACCAGGTTGGGAAATAGCTTCTCACTTTCTGCTCTGTTTCCTCCCACCCTTCACTCCCCCCACAGATAGGGGTGTTCGCGGATTGTATTGGATCGGTTTTGAGCTAAAAAGCCATCCGATCCAATGATGAAAACAACATGCTGTTTGGATCGGATTGGTTTGCTTCCTTAAAAATATCTAATCCGATCCAATCCAATTAAATGCGGTTTGGATTGGATAATTCGGTTTTTGTCATACTTTATTTTTTTTCTTATTTCAAGTGTTATTGCTACTTATATTTAATAGTGGACAAAGGATAATCTTAATTTTAATTTGGGAGTTTGAGAAAAAATAATTATTGATATTTTTTAGCACTTCCTTTATGTTAATTCTCTATATCTACTCTTACTTATCCTATTTTTTTTCCTTGAATCGACTACAGATAAATTGTAACTAATTATTTTTCAAACTTACTTAATTGATTTCATATTTTTCATGTTTACTCAATCAAGTATATATATGTTATGCATCAAAACTTTTAGCAAAATATAACTTCATGACATTAATATTTATTCTAAATAGTCTCATATACGTCATTCCAACAAAAATATTAAAGAGAGAGGGACATAAAAGTATGAAAAACAATGTTTAAGTATGAGTAATACTATAATTTCAAAAATATTAGTATATGTATATAAAGATCGGTTTGGATTGGATTGGATTTCATTAGAGGATCAAAATCCGATCCAATCCATTAAAAAATTGCGGTTTGTTCGATTTTCGGTTTTTTCAGTTTTCGGTTTATACGGCTTTCGGTTTTTGCGGTTTGAATCGGTTTGGAGCGGTTGATGAACCCCCTACCCACAGACCCCACACCAGTGAGTTCCTCCAATAGATTCAAACCCGTGAGTTCTTCCTCCTCCATCGTCTTGTCTCCGACAACAGGTCGTGCTTCCGCCGTCTTCCTCGTCAACCGCCACGACCCACTTGCGTTTTTCCCGGATCCGCCTCTCCTCAGCCACCACGCCGCCACCTCCTCTAGAGAACTAGTGACCACCGCACGGAAAGCTTCCAGAAAATGAAATGCGGATGGTTACCGGATTGACTACCTTCATATGTGACTACCCTTCATATTCTAGTGTCCGGAAAGTGTCAGGAAAACGAAATCTGGTAGGTCCCAGAATCGAATATCCAGACAGTATATACGAAACCTAATCTTCTTCCTCTTCCTGAACGCAAAATCCGGACGAATCCGCAACAAAATATGCATCCGAAATGGTACTTGCGTAGGCTAACGGAATCAATTCATGGGAGATTTGCGATTTTTGAAAAAACAAACAAGGAAGGTTTGAGGGAAACTAACCAGGAGAGACCGAGAACTGGAAAGCTTAACAGAACCGGAAAGCTTGACAGAAAGCTGCTCAAATGAGGAAGCAGGAGGGAAGAGGAAGAACCTTGAAGGTGGAGGCAGAACTGTTCCCTGTGCAAGGGAGAGGTTTTTTTCCGGATGGGTTATGAGGGAAGGGTATTTTGGGGGAAAAATTTTAAAAAAAGTATTGCAAGGTGTGGAGAGCAATAAGCAATGTGTTAATAGCAGGGCCCCTACAAATAATGGGATTGATATATCCTACAACGTTGTTATTTATTTTTAATTTTTTTTTGTCTCCAGTTCTTTTATACTTTGAAAGCTTTTCTTGTATACTTGATTTGCCTTTGTTAAATAGTGACCTGAGCACACTGGTCAATGAATCAAATAATGGAAAATTTTTATAGTAAATTACAACTTTTAGATTTTTAATGTATAGAAATATGTAATGCAATATTTTTAACTACAAACTCTGTATTTGGCATTTGTGGTGCCGGAATCTGGAAAATAGAGGAACCAAATTGAATATTTTAAAACAAATGAGGGACCAAATTGACGAAGTTTTTCAGATTCCGACGGTATTTTCTGGCGAAACTCAAATTTATCGGTCAAACTTAACAGAAAGGACTGAATTGCTTAACATTTGGCAATTGAAGAACCAATTTGAACATTTTTAAAATAGAAGGGCCAAATTGAATATTTTAAAACAAATAATAGATCAAAAGAGTAATTTAGCTTTTCTTTTAATATTGGAGATAGGGATATGGTTTGTTACTTTCTAAATATATACTTTCACTTGTGAAAAACTTCACTACAAACTAAACTAACAAAGTTAGTAGTTCATATACTACAAAAGTCAGGGGCAGACCTACATGTTAACGAGGGTGTGCACACCCTCACTTTGATAAAATTCCAAATAAATATTGTGAGTATTTATATTTTGCCTCCTCTATTATTATATATTTGAACCCATGGCTCTTTCTTATCTATTGTTTTGAACAAACGTAGTCACCCAGCCCTTTCATCCCTCTCAAATTCTCACCTTTACTCAGTCATCAATCTCTGTTTTCATATGTACAATAATAATTTTTATTAATTTTTATTTTTTAAAAAAGATTGCCGCCACTAATTCAAGATCTTAGATCCGCCAATGACAAAAGCCACTAGATAGCTCCTATCAAATTGTTCCAAGGGATCATATTCCAAGGAACATTGTTCCTATCAAATTCACGCTTGGTTATTTTTGTATCTTGCTGGAACGTTGTCTTTGTGCACTCAACCCACTTCCAGTTTTTTCAAAGTGGTAACCATTTTCAGAATTGTTCTTAATCTAATTCCTTGAATTTGTACAACGTGTAGAACTCAATAACTAAACAAGATTGCGATGGGTTTGGGTGGTGACTGAGAGCATGTTTCCTCCAATGTTATCTTGCGTGTGAAGGTTGGATTTGGTGGGTTGTTAGCAATCAATCTGATTTGTCCCCGTAGAGAAGAACAAACTCCATTCTTTAGTCTTTTGACGGAGTCATTGACAGAGCATCTGAGCATGCACCCGGTGTATTACAGTCATTGAGCTTCGATTCTTAGTATTGGCTTCGATTCTGGAGTGTCGTTAGGTTTGTTGGATTCTTGCTGATACACTAGAAATGCCGGTAAATAAATTGCTACTCCATTTCATAGCATCAATACAATAAATAGAATAAAACTCTACTCTGTCATATGTACAACATATTTGATATTATTAGAATATTGACAATGTGATCATTTCATTAGACAAAGGACCACTGAAAATGTATATACACCCACTACGGTCCACGTGGAAGATCAATGTTTCTCTCTCCAATCAGGGATTCCTCTGTGCCATGACTGAATGAATGGAAAGAAAAGGGTAGCAGTCAGTGAAATCCATCAATTAGATTAGATGTCACGATAACGAAATTCATCATCAGGTAATTTACCTAAGATAACTCAAAGCTGACATTCGATAGAGACAGGTAAAGACCAAGATATGCAATCCGATGGTATAAAAGAACGCAAAAGTTCGAGCATACCTGCAAGAGCATTCTTTATCAAATAACGAAGCACATTATATTTATCCACATAAACAATAAAGAAAGAATGAATGATACACTTGATGTATTCTAGACACCATCCAAGACCAACGGTCAAAAGTTGAACAATATCGGAGGAGGCAGTATCTATGATAACAGAAAATATGACACAATAGTCTGTATTTATACAGACCACATTTACTCCATAGGTAAGATTCAGGAGATCTGTGGATGCAGGATGTTAAACAACAGAAACATGCTGTTTGATTTCCCTTGAAGACCTATAAATGATTAAAAATTACCATAGGGAAAGATGCATCGTGCATCAAAGTAATACAATAACTTACAAAGTTTTCTGCCTCCATTAATAACAATACCAAACAGATTAACAGAACATTTAAGCAGGAGAAAACAGAAACTATCTGTAATAAGGCAGAAGCATACTTGTTACCAAGAAGAAAACGTCCACTGCTGAGTGTGATTCTATCCCTGAATCCCAACTCCTTATATCTTTGATCCCTTTCCTAATTACATGTAGAATGAATAGATCAGCTCATAACTAGAATTATATAATATTTAACTAAACATAAAGAACACATAGTGAAAGATGAGCTCTGTTTCAAACCAATTAATTGCCTCCTTATTCTGCTTCTTACCACTCCCTTCTCCCCTCCCCCTTTGTTAGGTAAGGTAGGGGATGGGAGAGAACATAAGAATTCCTCACCGAGAAAGTACAGAGTACCAGTGTTCAATAGCTCCAACAACTAATAAAATGCATGTTAACAAATAGAAGTTGAGACGTTTTGTGTAGAAATAGTTTCCTTATTCGTATATATTAATTATTGTACGACTACTGCACTACTCTTTGAACTACTGTGACATTCAGCAATATAAACAAGATATAGAGGACAGTGATATCCACTGACTCATTCACATCCTCTCTCCACACTTTCAAATCGAGGACATGACAGTCATTGTTCCCTGGAGCTGATGACTAATACACCTGAAAACCTCATTTAGACAGAAATTATTTCACAAACGCACAGTTGTGACTTGTGAAGATAAGTTGTTTTTGACATCATCTACCTTAAAATAGAAAGATTCTTTTAAAGATTTTATATTATTATATGATTTTTTTATCGTGGACAGATAAAAATTGTTTCTAGATATACAACCTTCATATGTGGCATTAAATACAAACTCAAAATATGTATTGATAAAAAAAAAAAAAAATGCTTCACTTGTGGGATGTCAAGAAAAAAAAAAAAAAAATTGTTGCCCACCTTTTTTGAGAATGCAGCGAAAGGATTTATATCATCTTCGTATATCTTTTTGTATTTAGACTCAACATCTGATGTGAAACCACTTTCGAGGTCTTGCGCATACTGAAATAAAATTACAAACAAATCTAAGTTCAGGTTAACAACTCGGTTATAGGTGGAAAAAAGAAAAGAAAAACAAAGTAAAAGCATGATGCTAAAATAAAAACAATTTACAAAACCTTTTTAGAACCCCTAGAAACCACTTTCTCCATATTGTAATCTTGGACATAACGAATCTTCCCATATAGTTTGACATTATCCGCTTTGGTCTTTTCCAATTCCACTGTTAATACCCCAATCTTCTCCTTCAACTGCCCTATTTCCTATAAAATGTGAAGAATTCACACATTATAATCTAATATTTTTTTATAAAAATATCAAATAGAAAGGAATATAATAAATGCTAACCATAAACATACCTCTTCTGTCTCTCGCAAACGTGTCCTAAATCGATCTCTCTGATTACATATCACTTTAAGCATTGAGCTCTGATCTTGATCTAAGGATACGTTCCTTTGATCCACATTCTGATGCTGCAGAAGCAATATAAGAAACCTTAAAATTCGAATGAACAGAAACACAACATAATGCAGAAGGAAACTGGAAAATTATCCAGTACAAGAAGAAATTTTCAAAATTGCCCATGATAATGAGAACAAATTAGGTTCCCCAGTAAGAAAACAACAGTAATAAACCACATTTGCAATAGCACATCTTTTTCGGTTGTTGAAATACTGATACTTGGTTTCAATTGAAGAATATGCTTCAGAAATAAGTAAATTGAGTAAAATAGCAATTTGGAAAGAGGAATTCACCTCAGACGCCTCACCCCGACCAGCCTCTGATAGATCCCAGTCATCAAGCAAAGTTCCTTTATGATCTTTGGAAACGGAACTATAGCCCTGTAGCAAATGAGAGCTAGGTGATTTAATATATAAAAAGCATAGAAAAGAATGAGAAGCATAAAAAAGAAATGAGAAAAAGAAAGGGGATCATCTTCTATCATGGTGGTAGATCTAGTAACAGAAGTTATAGTGGTACTTGTTCCAAACCTTTAATATATCATCTTCCAACTTCTGTATCAGTTTTTGTTGTTCATTAACCCTAGCTGTAAGTTCTGCTATCTTCTGTTCTGCAGTTTCTAGTGTAGATGTTTTCTCAGAGAGTTTGACCTGAAAATGGAAGAACAACATCTAAATAAAAACAGAGATACTTATACATGCACAAGAATAACACCTGCAGATATCCCAGCAAAGCCTTAGAAAGCAAATGAAATGGTTATTGATCCCACGCCATGGACAAGTTTCAAATTCAGGAAGTATAGGAAACAATAATGGTGCTTACTTTCTTAGGAAGCTAATAGCTAAAATAGCCAGTATTATGTGAGGTGAATGACTCTTGAATTACTATTAGTATTTTTAAAAGATTGGGGATGGAATCAGATGTCCTAATGCTAAAAAAATCATGCTCATACCTTCAACTGTGTTAACTCATGTTCCATTTTACGGTTCTTATCAAGAAGAAGAGATTCCATTTTGCTCATCTCCTCCCCAGTAGTAGCCACTTCCCAGTCTTCAGCCTCAATTGAATTGTAACCCACTGCCTGAATGTAAAGCCATGAGTCAGAATGCAGAGCTAGGTACACAAAATGAGAAGTTATATAAAAGGGCATTAGAAAAGAACAATAAAATCACCTGCAAAATCTTCACTTTCTTACGCAAATCATCGACCATTTTTTCTGTTGGCCTTGCCTGAAGCTCTTTCTTCATCGCCTCAAGAGAAGCCTCCTATATTAAGAGAACGATAATGAAAAGAAGTTAGAGCACAGAACATCTAAAATATAGCACATGCACAAATATAATTCAATAGAATACATGAAGAAAATAATTATACAGACTTGAAGTTATAAGCAGAAAGGCCTTATAATTGTTTACACTATGAAAGAATTTACCAAGACTTTACTAACTCACAAAGTGAGGACATCATACATCAGAACCCACAAATAAAGAGCACTATCATGCAGTTTTGCATCTCAAGGGCAACAAATTCTCATCATCCTAGAAGCAAAAGTTTGTGATGACACTCCACGCCTAACACCGATATGAATTGAGATAATGTGAATGAGATAGTTAATAATCATTTGTTAAGGAAAAAAAAAAGTCCGATAATTTTATGAACAGGAAAAGGACTAAATGTGGACATGTCAATGGATATAAATGATTTCCTTCTAATTGGTAATACAGCAACCAGCAATGCATCTGATTTGTGACTGTGGCCCGCCAAAACCCAAAAGATATGGGATTGAAATCTTTGGGTAATCACAATTACAATCTTTAGTTCAATCATTATAACCATAAATTAAAACAGAGTACAGTTCTTTGCAAAGAAAGGTTAAATTAAAATAGATCAAGCATAATAAAGAGGTAAAGAACTAAAGGACCTCATATCGCAGTTATGATGGAACTAATGAGCTCTCACTTATAATATATTTATATCAGATGAATACAGTTTTTATAATACTTAAGCAAACAGAAAAATCACCTTTTCATTGAGCATTGCAGTAAATTTTTTGATGTCATTCATGTGTTCTTCTCGTTCATTTGATAACGTTGTTTCAATATTGTGTAGCTCCATGTTCAATTCAGAGATTAGCTTCTCTTTGGCATTTAAGGAATTCTCAAGCACACTATTTGAGTCTAAATTATCGCTGCAAAAAAATTTAAAATTAATCTGAAGACAATGGCCCAATGGAAAAGAAACAAAAGAACAAAGAAAAATAGAAGGATTTAGGCAGTATTAATTAGTGTGCATATATAGATAGAAAAGTTGACTAGCTTTGCACCAGCGTTTCCTTGCTTAGAATCTGGAAGTTAAAATTTATCATATTCATTTTAGAAAGGAAATGAGAATGTGTACTGCTATTGTTGAAAATATCATTTATCCAAAAAGAAAAAAGGAAAAAAAAAACAAAAACAAAAGACAAGGACAGCAACACCTTTTCTTAATTTCAGTATCATCATTTGCTGTTTGTAACTGAGATCGGAGAACCCCCTGCAAAGACAGAGAAGGATCACTAGCAAGTCTAGCTGACACAGACACAAAAAGTCACATTTGAAATTGTGAATTACACCTTCTCTCTTTCCAAACTAAGAAACATTGTTTGTGCTCGTTCAACTTCATCCATCAGGAGATTGACCTCTGATTGTTTAGCTGCCCTCTCTTCCTCTGAATTTTTCAAGAAGAAAAGAAAAGGCGTAGTGGTCAATATAGAATAAAATTTGATGAATCATAATTTCAAAATGCAGAAAGAAAAGGCATAGTGGTGAATCAGACTATACTGTAATATAATAAGTGATGTTACAGATTCAAGTAATAAGTATATGGCCAGAATTGAAATTAAAGTGATTTGATTACCAGATTGAGCACGGAGTTCAAACAACTGGTTTTGTGCAAGCTCATGCAATTTCTGCATATTGGAAACACTTTCTTTAGCATTCTGCAGCTGATTCTGCAGTAATTGTTCCCTGCATACAGAAAGGAATCGTTAGCCTAGGTAAGAAAGACAAGGTGAAAGGATGGTTCCAATACAACAGGAGTAGCCAAAGTACAGAACTGGAAGAACAACCAAGAGTTAAAATGAATAAACAAACAACTTGTGATAGCAACCAGGAAGCTACCTTTCTTTTATAACTTCTAATGTTTTCTGGTTCTCTTCTGCCAGACTGCGTTTATTAATCTCCACAATTTCTTTTACTTTCTCTTCCATCTGACACATGTGAGTTTAAACATAAAAAAAAACCTGTTGCTTGATCTCCAGAAATGAAACAGAGACTATGACATTATGTAATTATATATATAATATCATAACCATTATTAACCTGTTGCTCTAATTGCCGATTTCGCTCCTCAAGTCTTCGAATTGTAGCCTGCTGATTCTTCAAGTGAGTTGCCTCTGTTCTGAATTCCTCGAGTTCAACTTTCATTTTTCGGTTCTCAGATTCAAGATCAGACAATTTGAGATCTTGCTCCTGCACAAAGAAAGATATCAGAACATGAATATGCACATAACTCCCCATAAACACACAAGTAGATGCATGCAGAGATGCACACAAGTACCATATGTATAACTGTGCAAGTAGGGTAAATGGAAAATTCTTAGAAGCATATAGGTGGAACCAATACTATAATCATGTAAACCCACTGACATGTAGCCATTAACTTAACTAAAACCCAAGAGTATATAGATAATCATAGACTAAGAGAAGACAGTCAGAATATGTGAGAAAGGTATCCCAAGATTACGGAGATATAAATTTTCCTATTTCAGTGTTACAATGATCGCATGTTTCACAAGTTATAACCGGTAGTTTGAATGAAGCCATATATAAGAAGTAGCTGTCAAGGTGTGACAGAAGAATAGGAATCTGGGGTGGGCAGTAAAGCTGCAGTGAGACATATGGTACTCTATAAGCCTATAACACTTTGGGTTCTCATGATAGTTATAACTTATAAGGTAATGTGATGGTCACCCTTGTCAGAAACAATGGTAGAAGCAAATTATGAAGAGAAGGCATTATCAGGAGTTTTCATTTACAACTTGCAGACAAGGACCCACAGTAACTTTCTTAACTCCTCTTTTTTTTTTTTTTTTAATAGAATTTCTTAACTCTTCAGTAATTATGACACTATACCATTTATAGAATGTCAGCATTCTTTCTCCTCCCCTTTTCCTTTATCTACATGAATCGTATTTAAATAGTGTAATTATAGGTGAAGTAAGCAAGTATGAAATTCTTTTCCATATGAATAGCCGAAGATTGAATTGTGCTAGATTAATACTGAGTATCTTCTCGACTTATTTCTATAAATAAAACAGTGTCTCCATGCTGCAGTTTTATACCATAGATGGGTACAAATCTATCTTAAGTGCAGAAAATATGTAAATGACTGATGCATAAAAAGTAGTCAGAAATGAAAACAACACGTGGAAGATTAAAATTTCCATGTGTATGTGTGTGTGTGAGAGAGAGAGAGAGACATACATACATACATACATACATACATACATACATACATACATACATACATTCATACCCATCTCATGCATGTATATGTCTCACTAATACAAACACTAATATCACAATTTCTATTATGAACTTACGAAAAATAGAAAATAAAAATGCACTAAATAGACAGTCATGTTTTCAATGCAAATTGTCCTCATGAGGTACTTAAGTAATGCGGGAACTCACAGCAACTGATGCAAGAGCAGGATAAGGATCTGGAGCTTCATAGAGCTTTTGATAGATATTAAGGAAAGCATTTTCTCCAAACTTTGCTCTCTTTGTAAGATTATCAACCTCTTCCTGGTATCCCTTAAGCAAGGTGTTAAACAAACTTAACTTTTCCTCAGGTGAAGCTTTCTTGAAATCTGTATGCAGCATAATTTGTATCTTTCAGGCATTTGCTTTCCGTAGCCCAAACAATAAATTAGTCAAAAAAAAAAAACTAAAAACGAATATCACTGAAGAGTATGGAAAAGAACAATGCAGTTGTGGTCACCACATGGTTCAAAATTTCTATACTTAATGTCTGTAAGTGAGATATTAACAATGTAGCCTTGTGCCTATCTCTCCACCATAATTTGGAAATAGTAGCAAAAGCATGCTTACCTCTAGTGCTCTCTGCGAGCTTCCGCCTATTTTTCTGACTGTTTTCTTGGTTTTCTGCAATACGAAGCCCTTGTTCATCCAATATGGATTTCTCCTTCTCTAAGTCAAAATCTGAAAAGGGGGGAAAAAATTACCATACCTATAACTTTTTCCCTTCTGATTTTGGTGTAAATAGAGTTTTGTTGAGCAGCATATTTCAAACATTGTACCATGATATCGAAGAGATCGGAGATCACCAAATCAAGTACAAAAATCACATGAAAAAGTTATTTGGTATCACATTTACTGTGCTTTACTATTCAAAATAGAAAACGGCTTCGAGTATTATCGTTTAAGATGGTAAAGAGACAGCAACAAAACAAAGATATTTATAATCTAATCAAATTTTAACAATCTGGTAGCCAAATAAATGAGTACTTACTACCTATTCTACTAACACTATCTCTGAATAAACAAATAAAGAAGGCAAAATTACTGAAACTTTCTAAAAAGGAAGTTATTTTTGTATAAAATTTGATCGGAACAATTCTAGTTTAAGAATTCAATTCATTGAAAACTCAAAACGTCCATAATATATTTCATGACACGTAACTCCTATCATTATGGATTTTTTTTTACAGGATTTGTAAATCCTTTCATTCCAAACGAATTGTTTTTAATCCTAAAGTTAAAGTATTCCAAACACTGCATAAAAGCGATTCATCCATCTTCCCTTCGTTTATTTGTAAAATTACCAAGATCCTGCACAATGCAGTTTTTTCCTACAAAGTAATAAACATAAAGAACAAACTACACTGCATTTGGTATTAATAGTTACAAATGAGTGCGTTTAAGTTCGATTAAGATGCTTATCCAATTTTTAAGTGACTCGTCCATTTGAGTATTAAATAAAAACTAAGAAAAATGAACTCATGAGTCGAATTAATATGCTATTGAGAATTCAAAAACTAAGACTAGTGTCTGTGTCTCTGCCAAAATCAAAGCAATTAACACATGAAAACAAATTATAATAATACAGAAATTGACGCATTGAAGGAACGCGAAGAGGTTGAGCTAAATTAATCGATCATAGGTGCAATTGAAGGTATTAGAATGGTAGCGGATGATATACCTTTCCAGAAGGCGGAGACGACGGAGATCGGAGAGTTTGGTTTGTCCCTAACGGATCTTCCACCTTGCGGAGAATCCATTTTCGAGACGAATGAATGAATATTTATATGTATATATTACTAGTAGCACCTTTCTTTCACCAAACTAATTACATAACTCTTCTGGCGCTAATGTAATGCACATCTCAATGTTTTCGGATTGTGAGGCCTCGGATATGTTCCGGAGGTTGGAAACAATGAAACGGTGGTAAACTGGGGCAGCACTGGTAATGCTTAAATTTTAAGAAATATAGTTGATTTTTTTTTATTAATTATAAATCATTTTAAATAAGAATAAATTAATTTGAAGATCGAGGTAAGGCTTAAAATTTAAGAAATAATTATCTTTTTCTTGTAAAAAACTTTAAAAAGTTTTTTATTTTAAATTAATTAAGCACAAAATAAGTTAATTCAAAATATATGCAAAAAAAATTATTTTTATCCTTGAAAAATCATGTGCTTGCTAAATTAATCCTTAAAAAAGAATAAGAACCTATTTGAATAAACAACTTAATTAAACATTTATTTAATAAATCTTTTTTAAATAAGTTAAAAATAATTTTTTATAAGCTTTTCTAATAAACTTAATAAAATAAGTTAAAAAGAGTTTATAAAAATATCATAAAATATTTTTCGTTAATTTATTTTCGTAAATTGAAAAATATATATATATAAGCTCTTACAAACATCTGGTTGCCAAACCCTTCCAGTAATCATCAGTTGCAAATCAAATTGATGGATGAAATAATCTTTCAACAAGAGCAAACCCATAAGATATTTTCAATTTTAACTATTCCAACCATTTTGATCTTTTGGACCAAAGTGAAGGTTATGCACTTATGCATAACTAGATCCATTCACATTATGAAGGAGAAGGGGAAGCGTTTAATTTTCATACCCCCATAAATTCATTTTCCCACCTCCTTTCCCTTTTAATTTTTTGTTTATTCCATAAATGCCCTTTCTTCAACCCTTTACGGCTTTACCCCACCCTTGCGGCCCTCTACCCTCTACCCTCTACCCTCTACAACCTATCACTCTCTCATCTTCTTTGTATTATTCTCCTCTCACCTCTCGCCACACTACACTCTGGCTCTGTTTGGTATGCACAATAAGCTAGCTTATAGCTTATTTGACTAGCTTATAAGCTTGTTTGATCAAATTAGAGGTGTTTGGTAAACAAGCTTATTGTATGAGCTTATAGCGTTTTTTGATAAGCTATTTGAAATAGCGTTTTAGCTTATAGCTTATAGCTTATCAATTTTTTTCCCACTTTTACCCCCTATTATTTTAATCATATTCTCACTTTACCCAACTGTCCTACTTTCACTCTTTTATTACGTACACTCTTGAATTTTATTTTAATTATTATTACTATTTTTAAATAATTGGGTTATTTTTATTATGCATGTTATTATTATTTTGTTGAGCCTAAATTAAAAGGATCTTGCTTATTCTGTATGTTATATTTTTACATTATTTTTATGCATATAAATAAATTATATAAACATGAGTGTTCTAATATGAATATTGCGCGACATTGGTGTTATAAGTACTCGATGACAATCAATTTATAAAAATTTATATATGATACATTACCTAAGTGTTTAGGTTAGTTGCGTAAAAAAAAAAGTTATTGATATATTACATATGTTAAATATATTTTTGCAGGTTTTGCAGATACTACATATATTCATATTACAAGTTGCTCATATATCAATATCATGCATAATACGTAAATGAACTATATTAAATATAATTTTATATTTATTTAAATTATTATTGAGCATAAGATTTTAATTTTTTTTATTGAGCATAATACTTTTTCTCCATTAAAAAAAAAGATTTTAGTTTTTCACATTAATAAATTTTAAAAATGATTTATATAAGTGTTATATAAAGATGTCCTTTTATGTCATTTTGTATTCATAAGCTAATTCAAACAGCTAATTTTATCAAACACTTCAAATTCAATCAGCTAGCTTTTCAGCTATCAGTTATCAGCTATCAGCTAAAAATTAGCTTATCAGCTATCAGCTAACTTATCAGCTATTTTTTCCAAACATAGCATCTATCATCTCTTTGCAACCTTCAATCGGGCACATGCATTGACCAAGCACGGTGGCAACCTCTTTTTTTCTTCAGTTTTTTAGTGTTTAGTTTTCGTGTTGTTTAAACAAAATTTTAACATTGTGTGTTTTTGCAAGAGTTGAGGTGAGAGTGACATGGCTCTTTTTATCCCTTTTATGTTCTAATAATTGATGGCATTGGCAAATTTGGGCCATACAAAACCTCTTGCGGTCTAAGGGTCTGTTTGATTTGTTTCTAGTTTTCTGTTTTCATTTCCTAATTTTAAAAATAACTACAAATAAAATAATTACAAAAGTGTCACTTGTTTTTATTTTGTTTATTATTTCTGAAGATTTGTATAGGTGAAAACAAATGAAAAGTTGTTTTTATTGTTTCTTGTACAAATCTTTGAAAAAAAAAAAACACAATGAAAATAAAGTGACACTTTTATAATTATTTTAGTTATAATTATCTTTGAAATTAGAAAATGAAAACAATAAACTGAAAATAAACTAAACAGGCGAAGTTTTCTTGTACCATATGAATCACTCATCTTCAGTTTTTGTGCGGTTTAAATGAGGGTGGACTGGGGAGTGAGAAGAAAGTATGGAAGAGATAAGGTAGGGGTTAGGGGATTTTAGGGAAAATCAAAAGAAAAAATTAATAGAGTGAGCAGGAGGATGAAGTTGGGTAGGTATGAAAAAATTAATCAAGTGACCATTACCAAACACACGTTAGGTTAGGTGTGGGATTTGTAAGTGTAAAATTAAAAATGACACAGGAGTTTATTTTATTTTTTTTAAAATTATTAAGTGTTTTCATTTTTTCACAATCACACAAGATCTTGTTATTATGAGCTAAAATAACAGGGTAGTATGGAGGTACAAATTTTTATGACATATATAGATTTTATTATATTATTTTTATCTTACATTATATAAAGATGGTGATTACTGATTAGTAACATCAATATGCTAGTCATCTCTAGGATCTTATGCAGGATAGCTAAAACCAGTTTCTTTTTAGTTGAAAAGTGTTTCAGTGACCTCAAAACCTACCACAAATTCTTAAATCACAATTAATACATGCGCCATTAATTTAAGTCCCAAAATTTATGTAAATTTATTTATTATATTTATAATTAAGTGTAGAAGTTCTTCATAGGATTACTCATTAATTTGTACTACAAGAAGAAATTCTCATTTATTTATCATATATGCAACACAAAAGTACAAAGATTCCACATAACAAATTTAAACAAACCCACCAGTACCCCCTTTTTTAGCCCAAAAGGAGAAAAATACAAAAAACCCGGATTTCTTTGAAACGTAGGAACTAGAGAAAATCACAAACACATTATAAAACATTCGTAAAATCTTGGACAACAGTTGCATGACGCATCCAACACCAAGCGTAAATCCTAGCGAGTCATGCCAGGTGCAATATTTGGAGGCACTTGGTTGCCTCTGTTTATTTTTTCCTCGTTGCCTGTCCAACCTAAATATATCAAAGAAAAATATACATGAATGTTAGACCTTGCCGAATATGATATAACATTATAACTGCACATATAACATTAATACGATTTTATATAATAATAAGAACGAAATTGTTTTCAATTCTATTGTTTATAAATGGTGATGAATTATATTTGATACCTATTGAGGGGTTCATTCCACGGTTTTTAAGTTCCCTGTACTCTTGGCAAATAGCACAGGAAGCGCACCAGCAATGAACGCAGAAGTCCATGCATGGTTCTTCTGGTAATGAGTAGATGCCTCTTAGTTTGCTTCTATATGTGTAAGAATACAAACATCCCAACCCGCACTGGGCAAGGCCATAGAAGATCAACCCCGCAAATGCACAAGCTGCAATTAACCCATTTTTGTGAGGAAACTAAGGAGTAAATATTTGGTGAATGAGAATTGAGATAGTTAATAATATGAGCTTGTTAAATGTAATTCGATTTCAAAAAATAATACTGGATAATTTAAGTTACTTACATGTTCTTCCTTTGTCTACAACTTCAGCACTCTGACCAAAGGTGATACATGGACAGCAGCATGTCATACAGCCTTCATAGGGTTCATAACAAAGGAAAAAGTTAGGAAAAGAAATAATTAACACCTCCAAAAATTGAGCTGAACTTAAATACTTGTATTGTATACCATGTTTTATTAACATCAATGTTTGTATATAAATATATATTTTGCTAAAGATTGTGGAAGTACAAAATATGTCATAAAATGGCTTATTAATTTAGTGCATGTTTGGCTTACAGTTGAAAAGTTGCAAACTTATGTTTGCAACGATAAACCAAATATGTCTTACGTGTTTATTTTTCGTCCATCTAGCTAGTTGTACCAAAAATGATATTCTATAACTTTTTGCGATTGTATTGTTATAAAAAGTAAAAATAAAAATTTGTGCACCCCTATTTGTTACATCATTTTTCTTTTTGACAGCATATTTGTTTCATCATCTTTACATGTTTCTTGTCTGAAAAAATAGTCAAATGTGTGTTTTTCTTATTTATTGTCCAAAAAAATGTGTTGTAAGGACGGTGTAATGAAAATGGTGTCCTATATGTTTGTATGTCATAGCTATATGAAAGTTTTTTTCTCATAAGCTCTCTAAGTAATAAATTTCAAAAAAGCAACTTATTCATATATGCAAGTGTCTGTAAATTGGTAAATGAAGCAACTCATAATTGTGCCACATAGCACAGTGAGTTCAGGAGCTTACAACTTCCAGGGTCTTCAAAGCAACCACATAAGCCTGTTGTCCATTTTCCAGTTGGCGGGCCATTGTATGGTAAATGTGCTGCCTTTGCTTCACCGTTATACATTTTGAAGATGATCAATTGTCAAAGGTAAAGAGAAGTAGAGATATGGAGACTAACACTTCTATAATGCAATGTACGTAGTTCTTGCATATATATATATATAGATCAATTGGTAAGAGTTGACATTAACTTGACAGCTACCATTTTTTCCTAGTCAAATAAAACAAGCTATTGAGTTGCAAGACATGTTGATTGATTTTTATTTTTGGTGGATACACATGTCATGTTGATTGATTTAAACATAAACATATACATGTTGGTCACTATTTCAAAATGCAAGGCTGTACCTACGAAATTCCATTTCCCTAAAATTAAGCTACGTACCACATGGTTTGGGACTGTAAACTAGTTAATATATCCTTCTCTTACCCTCCCCTCTTGAACTGTGGGTGCCGAATATCATTATATTATATATTAATTAATTTATGTTTATTAAGGGAACTAATTTAAGATGCAATACTTACACTTTGTTTGGTTATAAGAGAGAAAATGAGAGGAAAGAAAGTAGAAGGAAAGAAAGGAGGAGGAAAGAAAAAGAGTGGAAAATGAGAGGATTATTTAGTTGTTTGGTTGGAGAGAAAATAAGAGGAAAGAAAACCAAAACTTTTCTCTTCTCTTGTTTGGTTGAGAAGAAAGGGAGAAGAAAGAAAAAATACATTCACTGAAATGACAAAAATGTCCTTTTAAATAACAATTGAATGCACTAAATAAAATAAAAATATACTATGTAATGCGAAAAGAAAGGACAAATACTCAACGACAATATAGCCAAACAAAAATATTAATTTATTTAATAATATTTATTTTTCCTTAAAAATAAAATAAGAAAATAATTACAAACAAATTATTTGAACACTATAACTTTATTTACTTCATACTTACGATACTATTCAACTTTTCACAAATGGCTCCAAACTTTGGTCCTTAGACACCATAGTCCGTACAATGTCAGTGAAGCAAATGGGGAGGGGTCTTTTCGTATTTTGCTCCCAAAAGAAGCTTTCCCACGTGTTTTCTTCTCAATCTCGGAGGAAGCATATTTTGCCATGGGACCCACATAAATTAATCTTTCCTTCCCTTTTCTTATGAGAACCAAACGGGGGAATATGCCCTTTTCCTTCCCTTTTCTCTCCTCCCTTTTTCCTTCCTCCCATTTTCAATAGAACCAAACACAGTGTATAACTTTATTTACTTCATACTTTGGATACTATTCAACTTTTCACAAATGGCTCCAAACTTTGGTCCTTAGACACCATAGTTCGTACAACGTCAGTGAAGCAAATGGGGAGGGGTCTTTTCGTCTTTTGCTCCCAAAAGAAGCTTTCCCACCTGTTTTCTTCTCAATCTCGGAGGAAGCATATTTTGCCATGGGACCCACATAAATTAATCTTTCCTTCCCTTTTCTTATGAGAACCAAACGGGGGAATATGCCCTTTTCCTTCCCTTTTCTCTCCTCCCTTTTTCCTTCCTCCCATTTTCAATAGAACCAAAAACAGTGTTACTGATCGTATTTTCTTGGCAAATATACTTCTCACTCAACTTCAATGCAAAGATTTACGCCAAGTTGACTTTGATTCACCTAAAACTCTGAAAGAGATTTCATTAGAAATATTTTTTATTGATGGTAATCAAATACAAAATAATTTCTTATTTATACAAAAAGTTATACAATAAAAATTATTGTTTTAAAAATATTTTAAAATCATTATTTTAAGCTTAAAAAAAGACGAATGGTTCGTGCTTTGCATGAGTTCGATCCTTGACAGCGACAATTCTTGGTCAGGCTTTACTTACCTCCCGACCGCACTCCGAATTAGTCAGGGTCAAAGACTCTAGACACCGGGACCAGGGTCAAAGACCCTCTGGACCAAAAAAAAAAAAAAAACGCTGAATGTGATATTGAATAGAATAATGCTGGCAAACAGGGGGCAAAAGAGACACGTCATTATCATTTCGTTTACATTGGAATAATAACAAAACTACAATATCTTGAGAGAAAAAAAGCTAGTTAACGACATGCAACCCATGAACCCATCTCCTGGACCTGGAGCAAAATAATTACATGAATGATTTCTATTATTGATTTTAAATAAACTTATATAAACGTTTAACGAGTTTTCTTGTGTTGAGAATAATAAATAAAATATTTGCAAGATATAATCCATGGGACCAGATGAAATCAAATTTTCTACTGAACTCTTATCAATGGAGTACACATGATAGGGGTGATGAAGTAGCTCAACTGGTTTGAGCTAAGGGATGAGGAAACACTTATATGACAAATATGGGCGAGAGGAGATGCATTGTATGATTATTATATCTATAACTCTCATGGCAAAATAGAACTGACATAACTATGAAGAAAGAATAATGATAGTTGGACACACTTTTGGTGTCCAACATCATGTGTGTGTGTGTATATATATATATATTTATATTTATTTATTATTTTTTCTCTCTCATCACATCTATTTAGTACTTAAAAACAACACACCATCATATGATATTTATACTTGATGTCCCAAAAATGTGTTCATTTATCATTTCTCACGAAGAAAACTGGGGAGACAGCAAACCGGACATTTACATCAAAGATTGCTAGGTAACAAATAGATATTCATCCATCTCAAAAGTATTAGAAAACACATATATCAGAGACCTATATATTCCCCCTGGTGATACCACACCTTGAATTCCAGAGCTTGTCTGCTATAATTTTTTTGAAGTGCATCTCACTATAGATAAAATCATTAATAAATAAAAATGGATCATGCTTTAACAAATTTATTCCTCACCTAATTTGACAAATTTTAGAAAAGGTATTCCACTATTTCATCATCATGAATCATCTCCATGCTCCCCAACCAGCATCCGCTGCCCCGTGAAAAGTCAGAGCGCTGGGAAGCAATCTCAAGGAAACCCGGATAGCTGTCAATTTAAAGCTTGGATTTGTTTCATCAGTGGTTTGTTTAATAAATTCCCTATGCATCAAGCATACCAAGAATATAGCTATGTAGAAGTAAACATAATGTTCATTGCAAAATCAATTGAGACTTCTCTTTTTTGGGATACAAAAATCAATCGAGACTTTAATTATAGACAATTTAACTAAATTTATCCACACTAATAAAATTTGTTCTTTGTCGCGGTATATACATTCACTCATTCAGGATACAGCAGCCTCTAATCACAATATAATAAAACTGGGTTGAACAAAAACAATATAATAAAACTGTTTCAGAAGATATTATCACAGCCAGACTTGGGTTCCTAGCACGGGCTCATCGGATATCTTGCGCATTGTATACTTGCGGGAAATAAACAAAAAACATTGGAGAAACCCCTTCATTAAGTACCTTGCTTTCACCTGTAAAATTGTTACAAACATAAAACATGGCTATATCACACAAGCTCAAATATTGATGGTCGCATCCCACAGCCTTAGAAGCCCATTACGACCACCGCTGCATATCCTTTTCCTCTCCAGGTCCGAAGCAACACATCTTACCTGGATGTCACAACAACCAATAATAATAATAAATAATTAATAAATGGAGGTAAACAGGGTTAAATATACAATAATATTCTCCAGCCATACATGCATTGCTCTTTGGCAAAAAATGTGTGTTCTCAAGTAACAGATGCCAATTAAATAATCAGCAATGACTTTAAATGAGGCATGATTTTAAAGTGAAAAATTATCATTACAAGGCAAAATTCATAAAGAAAAGATCAATAAATTTTAAATTTAAGCCAAAAGAAATGGAAAGATATTTAATTTTTTAACTTTAAGTAACGGGCTTACTTAGGTAAGCTCTCCAAAACAAATTAATTGTCTCAAAGATTAATAACACCTCTAAAAAATGGTAGTAGTGATAATGTCGTAGTAGATACATGTACATCTGACATATGTAGAAATAATTCCTAGGGGTGTTCGTGGGACAGGTTTAGCTTGACTTGAAACCGGCTTGATGATTATTTTGACAAGGTTATCCGCTTAGACCCAAACCCAGACCTTCCAAAACCGGATACCAATTGAACCAACCTGATATATTGACATTATGTATAAATTTGAACATTATACATGACTAAATCATATACTTAAGAAGTACGAAACTAAAACTAATGTATATTTTACAACATATATTTTAAAACAAATAAGATTACTATAAAATTACAACTGATCGTAACCAAAATTAATATATTTCAAAAAATAAATAAATATTAATATAAAATTATAACCAAAAGATTATCAATTTAAATCAAAAAATCTTATTATTTATAACTAATTGTAAAAAAATATAAATTATAAAATAATGTGTGACATCAGACTGGGTTGGGACAACCTGAAGCATAACCCAATCCCGGCCCAAAAATACACCATATCTAATTTTTAAAACATGAACCCATCATAATTAGCTTTGGTCCGAGACGAGAGTAGGACTGGTCAGGTTAATGAAAATCACTACTAGAAAATTTGTGCATGAACCAGGAAATAAAGTTCATCTTGGAGGCAAAGAATAACCATTTTGGGGCATGAAACAGAACAGAAAAGCCAAAAAATCACATACCATAGCGACTGTTTTTTGTGGTGTTCTGTAAAGCTGCCAACCAGCCATCTTGGACCCAGTGCCAGAAAAACCACCAAGTCTCTCTTGGGGCCGATGAAAGAGAGACAAAGAATTATCAGCTGATCCAATGCCTAACCAGTGCTCCCCAGCATTGATAGATAATATGGCAGCATTGTGAATTGTTACATTTTTTGCACACCTTATACCTCCTGCACAGCGATGAGAATAATATTACCAGGTGATCTCAAATATGTCTTCTGATTTGGCACAGAAAAAAATGCATGGGCACAACTCTGGAACATTCTTGCATATACATATACACGTAAACCATGTATTTCTTATAAAACTGCTTTGGAGTAAGATAAGGACACCATTTAGGTGGAGTAGAAATGCATTGATAATATTTTACAATGAGACATTTAGATCAATGAATAACTGCAGGGTAAGTTACAATAGGCGATACTCTTGACATATTGATGCTTCTTGGGCAATTGCAACCTTAAATGGTCTCTAATGTATATTTACCCAAATAAAAAAGAAGCTCGATATCAAGAACAAAAATAAGTTGAAATATAATGTCATGAATCATGTCTCCCAAAAGCTTAAAGCTATTAGGTGAAGACTTATTATGAATGGCTTTATCATATGTCTCACAAATAAAAAGATTGCCATACCTTCATCATTTTCCCAAAACCGTAGGAGGCCATCAGTTGACCCTGGAATGGAAATTTCACATTTTAGTAAGCACTGGAGATTAAAGCACAGGATAAAAAATTCTTAAGATCAAGTATCTTCAAGAACTGACAAAATAAAGAGATCAAATGATAGCATAGCCAAATATTGGAGATGACGGACCTGTTATTATTCCTCTGTCTAAAGAAGAATATTCAACACATAATATTGGCCCTGCATGGCACGCTAGGACAGCATCGCATGTTCCTCGGGAAACAGACCATATTCTCGCCGTCCAATCATCACTCCCAGTAATTAAAGTGTCACCAACCATTCTTATGGACCTGCATTTTTTTATATAGTTTACATTTGCAAATATACAGTACTAGAGTAGAATATATGTTTTTCTTGTTTACCGTATCCATTGAGTATGTCCTGAAAGTTTATGCATTAGCCTACTAGCACGGATGTCCCATATATTAGCAACCCTGGGATGCAAGCACCAGGTCAGACTTTGAAGTTTAGCAAATTAACGTATAACTAATATCTGAGTTGCTCAAAGAAAAAATCAGCATCAAAGATTTATAATTTTTTAACATACACGTCTCTTCCAGCAGCAGCCAAGAGTCCCACATTGTCATCATATTCCATGCATAAAACAGCACTAGAGCAACGACCAACGGTTGCAACACATCTATCAGTTCTAACATCCCACATCTTCACGGTGCCATCATGGGATGCAGTTAGGACACGTTCACCTGAGAGCATGCGCACACAGCTGACCTACAAGGTTGGCTGTCTGAATCAAGTTTCAATCATCCAGACTAAATATTTTTAATGGATTCACAAAATGTCTACACTGTTTATTATATATAGAACAACATGAAATATTGAAAAATAAATAATACCGGTCCTTCATGGCCTTTAAGCTCTTCTAGAAGTTGAGTTGTTTGTTTATCCCACACCAAAACAGACTGATCATCAGATCCTGACACCACCTTCCCCCTATCTGAATTTATAGCACGGACAGTTCTACATTTCAAATCAGAAGCAAGGTTGCAAATAATTATTTGTTCAAAGATGTTGACAACCATACAAGAAATTCAATATGTGTGTGTGTGTGTGTGTGTGTGAGAGAGAGAGAGAGAGAGAGAGAGAGAGAGAGAGAGAACCTAGTATGCCCTTTTAAAGTTGCCCTGAGTTCAGAACCACGAAGACTAGGATCCCAGATCTTAACCTGCGTATATTGTGCACAATACATCACCTCATTCTGGGTATCACATGGCAATCAAACAACTTTGTGCAGACTAATTCCATATCATAAGAAAATACGGAGATTGACACTTACAGAGCAGTCTGTGCTTCCACTAATAAAGAATCCAGCATCTTCACGGTCACCCACCAAATCCCACACCTCTCTCTTTGTAACACAATGGAGAGCAGTAATGGCACCATTATGACCCCTAAGTATGCGAACATTTGTTTGAAGCTTCTTCTGCCCGCCAGTTGTTACATCTTGTTTGCGAGGAGTTCCATTCTCATTTATAGCTAAAATTTTAAAGCAGGAGCACAAAGTGATGCTGGTATTTTATTCAAGAATCAAGGAGACATAATTGCATTCATAGATAATGCTATAACAAGTACCTGAATTGCCTCCATCAGACGTCCATCTACGGACACGATTAAATGAGCTGGTTCTAGAAGTTGTATTTCGACTGAACATACTTTGCACCCAGCTTCTACCAACACCAGTTGCCTCAGCAGGTTGCTGGTCCTCATCTTTGGCATCTTTTGAATGTGGGGATGGTAATGCAAGTGATAACACGGACTGTGCTTTCATTGAGGAGACTCCCCAGTATCCATTACGTAGTTGCTGGATATGAGACAAGAACCCTCTAATTTTTATCTGAATCAATCACATGAGGAAGAATTCAGTAATAATTCATTACGTAAGCCCAAATTTTCAGTTGCATAAAATCAAGACAAAATACAAATAGATAAAGTAATACATTAATAAAGGAACATTCAAAAGAAAAAGAACTCATCCAATTATTTTGGTGACCATTAAACATTAACATTGATACATACATGAAAAATGTAGCACTCTGGACAATGATTTGTTGCAAGCAAAATATGATAAGATAAAGAACCGAGGCTGCAAAGAGAAACATCATGATGTACTCTGCAATTCTTTTCGGGAGTAGTATGTCAAGTTTAACAATATCAACATTTCGTGATTTTGATTGCTAGCTGCATTTATTATTTTATTATGTTGGAACTTAAACCAGGGTTTCTTTTCTTAGCATTTTAATTACTTGGGAATTACCAGCCTACTAGGTAAAGTATTATTTGGTATTCCTTCTACAAAGGGATTGCTATGTACCTCAGACTCTAGTCTTTACTGCAGTTTCTGCAGCAATTGTATCAGTACTATTTTGGTTTTATATTACATAAGCTAACATATAATTCAAAATTGCTTCTTTACCAAATAATAATGTACCAAAAGACTCAATTCATCGTGGTGTCAAATATGACTCTGCAATCTCATACTTCTGTATTTTAATTTTTAGATTTTTTGATAACTTCCAATTCTTCACTAACAAAGATGTTAAATTTGCACCCCACATGAAAACAGAAAACAGAGCATCAACATCTTTACCCTAGAAAAATCCTCTTCACATAAATTAATAGGAGACGAAATATACCAACACAGAGAAAGTTGCCTGAATTTGTCCTATTCTTTCAGGAATGAGAATATTCAAATGAACCAAAAAACTGAAAAAGGTCCTCTGCATGTTTGGTTTTGATTATTATTATTTTTTTGGGGAAACTGTTTTGAACACAAAATAAGCTAATCCAAACACACTCAATGAGACGGGGGAAATGATTTCTTTGTGCAAGTCTATGTCATAAAATAAAGAATAAGCAAGGTTATTAGTTTCCTAAAACACTGACCTCCCCTATGAATGGCAATAAACTAATAAGTAATAACCCGTGAAAAATCAATCTCAAGGGGTCTTTGTAAAGGGTGCTTCTAACTACTCTTTATATGTAAAGATGGGTCATTGTAATTCACTCAAATTTTAATTCATAAAGTTGTTCCTTGTTCCAAATACCTTGTAGGCTGGCTAATGAATGTCTCATTTTGTTAGAAAAAAATATTTAAAATTTCATGAAGCTCATTATCTGTCTATTTACACTGTAAAGCTCTTCACCAGATCTGAAATTAGTGTCTTGTAAATTTCATGACCTGGATTGTTCCATAGGCCCCCATTTCCAGGTCTGGGACATGGACAAAAAGGAACAAAATGCTTTCATCTGCCATGGATTCCAAATTTCAAAAAAGATGCATGCTTTGCAAAATAGAATTTAACTTACAAATTGCTTGGATCCAATGCTGTTCCTTTCTGCGATTGTTTCGATCATGTACCAAGCATCATTATCAGGAAGTCCCAGCCCAGCCTTCATAAAGGCAAAAGAGGCTCAGTGTTCAAAAGCACAAAACACACAACTTCATTACAAATGGTAACAGGGTAACTCAAGGACATGAATAGCCAAAACAATACCATGTGTGATGCCAACACAACAAGCTGTGCTGTCACCAGAGATGCATAGTTGGCTGACCTGGCGAAAAAATGAAAATCCATAAACAATACTCTATTGAACAATATATCTAATTTCATTTTAGTTACAAAACTTGGATGCTTGGATAAGTGGTCAGAAAGAATATACATACATCTTTACATAATTATTGTGTTGATATTATCATACAGAGCATAATTATGAGGATGAGAAACCCTTGTGTTACTGTGGGGTTGGTATGACAAGGATAAGGAAAACAGGGTGAAAAAGTAGCAGGGATTGAAGAATATATATACAGTCAGGATACATTTTCTTTATCTAATTAGCATCTAGCTACTCATCACCCAAGATATGTTCCAAGACAGTACATATTTCTAAATCAAGACATATAATGCCTAAGGGGGGCAAATAGAATGATTCACTTGTTTTTTGTATCATTATATTTGTATATATAACATAGAACTCAAAAAAAAAAAAAAAAAAAACTTTGGGGTAAAAGACGATAATATTAATGAAGATATAAAAGATAACATAAGGTAGAGAATGAGGAAAACTTATATAAAGAGAAACAGACGATGATCAAACAAAAATTTAACGCATGGAAAATTCTAACTCCTTACTTGTTTGAAGATTGCTCCATTAAATAATCAAAATATCCTTCCCAAAACCTACAATGAAAGTGCATGAACTATGTTAAACACTCAATTCAAGACCAAAACACTACAAATTCTCGATGATGAAATCATGAAGGAACAACTACATGAAATACATACCGTAACTCCTCCCAAATAGATAGAGAAATAAGATGGCGTTGGACATAGTCCTGCACATTGTTATTATCTTTCTTGTACATATCAGAAGAAACTTCAAGAGCATCTCTTATGGTTAACAAGTCATTCCGTGATGTTGCACGATTGATAGCTGTTTTGAGCTGAAAATAAACAAATTTGAAAGAAAACGGAAAATTAAGAAAAAGCTTTAGAAATAATATTAAGTAAATTACAAGTTAAGGGAAAAACTTGTCATAATATATATTCCTTTTCGTTGGTATTTATTGCCATTTTGAAACAAGTAATTCAGGTTTAACTATATTTCTAGTCCCCCTAGTTTTATTAAAATTTCAATTTGGTCCCCTCAATCTCAATTGCAACAAATTTTCCCTTCAAAATTTTAATTTAGAGAAAGGAAACCCAGTCGTTAATGTCTGACTGAAAATAGAGAATTACAAGCTGGCATTGTTTTTCTGACTTTTGTCCCAATGAGGGGTGACATGTGACCAATAAAGAGTCACTCTTTTCCAAGTATCACCCCATTTTCGCATCACATCAAAGAAATGGCGATGGTTCATCATTTCCAGAAGTATTTGAACATTAATTGGACTTAATTACATCAATTTGAAAACTTGAAAGGCAAAATTTCTGTAACCAAAAACAAGGGAATTATATTGAACTTAAATAGAAAGAGGATAACCCTAAACTTCATACGTTGAAAGTTGGACCATCTGTAATTGAAAAAATATCATGTTATGATCTAATTGATGAATCGCAGTGAGATACTTTTTGGGATATTATTGGCCATACATGAAACTACAATCCCATGATTTGTGGAATAAATCTTATGTGGGTAGTGTTTATTAGGCACAACCAACCAAATACTAATTAGTCATTAAAGTAATAATTTAAGAAGACAACAAAGCCCTTTATACAATTAAAGTTATCTTAAAATTTTGATTGGTTGTGCCCAATGGGCATGAGCCCATTCAAGATTGTGGAGGCAACAGACAGATAGCTAAATATTCATGCTGGATAATAATCAGAGTGTACTGTGTTCCGGAATTTTGTAAAGAAGGGGGAGTGAGGCAACAGGTTGGATATGTTATTCAACGGAGATGTGTTACCCAAATTGATAAGTTCACCTCAAGTTTATTTAGCCGCATATCAAGACTGCTACACCAATAAATTCCATTCACATATTAAATAATTCATAACTATTGCTTCTCTGTAACACAAATATTTAGAATTAAAAAGATAAATACAAAAAAGGCATAGCATTTGTTTACCAATTCTTTCACTGCAATAAACTGTTCTTCAGTGAGCTGACAGTGCCAACCCTGATAAAAAGTTCCCGCATAAGCTTCATTGTCCCAGAAAAAGAAATTATAAACAAAGATATAAATAATTCTCAGTGTTAGCCAAAAAAAGCTACTAACTGAATGTATATGCTCCCTTATACATTCAACAAATCCACTACCGCCAATCCCCTCTGCATCAGATTCAATCAAAGCTGCAAAACCAACCACACAATCACTTATTGGGAAGCTCTCAAGATTGCTAACATAGAATAATTTTATGGTAAAAAAAAGAAATTTTCGCTCCACAAGTATTAGCAAGAAAGCAGAGATCGCTAAAATGTAATACCTAGTATTGTTCCATATTCAAAGGATGAGAGAGGATCATCTGTTGCTCCCAGTCTAAGAAGCCGTAGCCATAAACCCTGTGTGATGAGAAAAACATAATTTAAAAAGAGAAAAGCAGATGAAAAGAGAGGGAGATACTCTACCAACTTCAACATAATTACGTAGTCTTCATAATGAAACTACGAAAGTAAAACTGGTTAAATGAATCCTAATACATCAAGCATGTAATCATCAGAAAAAGATCTAAACCTCTTTCAACAATTTTTTTGTTTTTGGTTAGACTGGATGTCGTCAGAAGAGCTCTAAGAACTGAGGCCTTTGTATTAAGTGGAATTAACTAGAAAGAGTCTAAGTTCAAGGTGTGCTTTGTAGGAGAATGGGCAGGGAAGAAATGACATTGTATTTGAACATTCTAGATGTCATTTTTCAGCTCTCCATTTTTTTAGGTAACCAAAGGGAAGTCCAAACTATTCGAATAAATGGGCCTAACTCCACCCAGAAAAGCTAGCTCATTAGGGGAGGGTTGCCAAAGACATTAATGGTTCTTTACTCATATTCCAATCTGGAGTGTTGTGTTTTCAGGATTAAATATCTGTGGGTGGTCCAACATCTTAATTGGGTTAGACTCTAATATCATGTTAGAATAACCGGGTCCATTTATTTTAATACAGACTAGGAAACACATAACCAAGGAAGAGAAAAAACCCTCATATCTTTCATGATAAAATTCTTGCAGCTATTATGGGGACTGGCAAATTCAAGTAAACCTATATGAAAAAGAAGCCAACCAATAAACCACAGTTGCCCTCTCTAACATATACACATAACAGACCCTCCAATCTCTTTGCATAAGCTGACAAGCCTGCATTATCTATGAAAATAGAGGATCTTCTACTTCCATTTTCTACAATACTATTTTCACTTCTACCAAGCAGACTCTTTGAAATTGAGGGGAAAAAGCTTCAATCCTCGAGATCAATGCACGCATATCAACTTGAGAGTTAGTAATAAGTAGCATACTCTCAATGTCTACATAACAATGTAAGAAATATATGGCAAATACAACTCATGGATTTAAATTTCATTCCCGCTGCATAAATCCAGAAAGTACTTATCTATGCTTGCAGATAAATAAAAGACAGAGGAATGTATAGAAAAGACCAAAGAAGCTACCTGCAGCTTAACCTTAATATCCAGTACCATGCGCTCCCTTTCTGCCTGAAACCACAAAATTAATAATGATAGGGACCATTTGCATCTATATTATAGTGACACACAAGCAGCATTAATATAATAATCCTGGTAATGTTAACTTACAGCTCTCTCAAGCGGACTAAGACTATCTGCTAAGGGATCCTTACTGCTCAACACAGAAGATAAACTGTAAGATAGAGAGAAACAAGCAGAGGACGAAAAAGAAAGTTAAACTGTATAAGCAAGGATGACATCAGTTTATTCAAAGGGCATCGCTTGCATTACCTTGGAGTATGTCTTCCCGAGTACTCAAAGGCATTACTAACTGCTGCAAGAATCTGCTTCCTCTTATCTTCTTGCTCTTCCGTTCTGATGTTTGAGGGAAATCTATCATAGGTGTATTTGGCACCAGACCCTGAAGAAACAAGAAGTAATAACTGTATTCAATTTAGTTTATATATCCAACAAATTGAATTAACTAGAAATTTTTGATAGAGGTCATTCATTTCACCAGATATTCCATTATCAGAATCTGATACGGTTAAAATCTCAGGCTCTACCAAAGACGAAGGTAGAATTGACATAGGGTTTTGACCCCTCCCAATTGCATCTTGAAGCTTATCGAGCAAGTTATTGTTGTTTTCATCAGAACCTAACCCTCTCTCCAAATAATCCAAGAAACCATGAGAGTCAAGGAACTGAGCTATCTGTTAAAATCAAATTTAACATTAGTATAAAGGCATAAAAATTCTACAATAGTATGAAGAATACAATTAGCATTACACTCGTTACTCGTAGATCAAGAAAAGAGAATCCGACGACTACGTGGAATCTTCATTATTACATCTATGAATCTAACCATCATAATCACTAGTAGAAATTTAATCATGATTAGTCTTAGATTTTTGGGCTTGGGCCTAACTCAACCCCAAAAGCTAGCTTGTAAGGTGAGGATTGCCCAAGCTTTATAAGCACTACTTTGGCCATACCTCTAGGCGATGTAGGACTAAACACACCCCTCACACTCAGCACAATGAAGGTGCTGGAGGTTGCAATGAAGGCAACCCAAACTTGCCGCAATTAAGGCGGCTGGGGGCGAACCGCAATTAAGGCGGCTTTCCAACACACCCCCTCACGCCCAAGCCCAATGGGCTTGGAGCGTGGATGATGTGGGCAACCCAACAACGGATCTAGAATAGGCTCTGATACCATCTTAGATTTTTGGGCTTGGGCCTAACTCAACCCCAAAAGCTAGCTTGTAAGGTGAGGAAAACCCAAGCTTTATAAGCACTACTTTGGCCATATCTCTAGGCGATGTGGGACTAAACACACCCCTCACACTCAGCACAATGAAGGCAACCCAAACTTGCCGCAATTAAGGTGTCTAGGGGCGAACCGCAATTAAGGCGGCTTTCCAACAATTAGGATCATTTAAGCCACTGGTCTACTAATTGGAGAACAAAAGCCATCTTATGACCTAAAATTACCATGGGTTCTGGTGGTTGGTTTGTAGATCGAGAACGCTTCTTCAGAAAAGCTTGAGTATTGAATACTTGGGTAGCACCATTTTCCTGATAAAAAATTTAAAAAATAAGAAAATAAAAAAATCAACTGGCATAACTAAGTTATGCCATGGAACAGTGAAAACCAAATATTTGGAACACAAAATAGAAAATTCATACAAGGAAATTGCGATAGCCACTTAAAAGTGTTGCAAAGAACTTTAGGAATATCAACCTGCACGAGACACAATGACAATAAGAAATATCAGACTCGATACTACTTATTGGACTACCAACATGTCTGGTTTGCTGCATATAAATGCAATGCATGTGGAAAAGAATTATTGAACCGCGTTATAACTGTTGAAACAGGCTACTTTGAGGATGAATTCAATCAGAGGATTAGCACAGAAAGTCTAATAGAAAGCACGAATCAATCATCAAACAAACAATTCATGACTTGGTATTCATATAAGTTTTACCAATTTCTTTAATGCCAGGAAAGCCTTATTATTATATCTTATAAATACAGTACAAAGGGATAACTCCCATGGTCCAATAAGATATAAATACAACAATTCTATAACGCAGACTTCAGATGCAGAAAGATACAAAAATTCATCTTCAGACGTAGCTCTAGAGCGTGCATTAGAGCTTAGCTACTTTGAAGAAGAAAATTAAATTAAAAGAATAAACAAAAATTAGACTGAAGACCTGGAACCCGTGATAATATAAGTCGGATCTACAATAGCAAAGTTCTATAGGGCTTCAAGTTCAGCTGTGGTAGACAATTTCAATATTATATTTAGGAACGTATTACAAAATTTCAAACATCTATTTAATTAAGATTATATTTGATTATGGATCAGAAATTCAAATCAGATATACATCAGAAGTCTCTACTGCAACAGAATTACTAAGAACCTTCCAGAATGAAAAAGATAAAGGATATCATAATTTTTTCCTGCAGAACTATGAAAAAAGCTTCATGAAGAGTTTACCAATCTTGCTTCTTTCTGGGTTCCATATGATATAGTCAAAATTTTCCAAAACCACAGTTAATTTTAAAAGATTCCTAAATCAGTTATTCATGGAAAGCAGTGAAGAATCTAGCATCCAAGTATCACCTTAGCTGAAGGTCATGATATTCTCCCCATTGCTTAGCCCCATATTTAGGATAATGCTCAGATACACTCCATATTCCAGCCTTTAGCTCATCAATTCCAATTACATTGGGATATACTAACTTCATTATCTCACCACGCAAAAAGCTGAATTCTGGCTCAGGAATAGGTGGAATTTCTTCTGATGTAGTGATTCGATTATAATCAAGGTCCACAACAACCACCTAAAAGAGGTTAAAAGACATCATTTTTTATCAAAGCCAAAACATCATTTGAAACAAACAGAATTTCTTCACATGCATGCCAACCCCTAACACCGAATATTGATATCCATTACCCGGTAAGAGAAAGAACACACAGCTCACCAAATGTATGGATATAGTGGAACATAAATAATAGATGCCATGGGTAAAGAAGCAAGGGACAGGATCACAAGCAAGACTGAGAATAAGATACTTATACAGTGTTCTTGGTAGGAGAAAATGGAAAGGTAGAAAACAGGAGTGAAAATTTAATAATAATTGGGAAAAAATATGTAATTTTACATACATCTCTCATTTCACTCCTCCATTTTCCACCTTCTCAGTTTGACTCCAATCAACTACACACATAAGGATAAATGGCCTTGAACTGAGAAGTTGTCCACCTATGGGAAAGATCGTGCATAATCTGGCTCAATCCTGGATTTACAATGAGCATAATCACAATCATTCTATACACATTTTTCTATTAGTATTATTGCTTGCTTTGTTTTGCTTTTGCTCTTAAAAGTTTGGGTTCTCGTGTACATGATTTTTGTTTTATCTAACTATGATGACATTGAGGAAAGGCACTCTCAAGCACCGATTTAATATTAATAACAATAACAATGACAGTCCTCTATCTAGTCTTTCTAGATTTGTAAATAATATGCAAATAAATTAACATTGAAGTCACTTAATAATCACCAATCATTCAGTTTTTTTTTGTTAAGTTTTCACCATATATGAAGTAAAACAAATTTTCACTGTCACTGCTGTGTGAAATCACCAGTGTATAACTTTTTATCAAACCAGGCCTCATCATACACAAACAGGCCACAGGATACAGAAAGGCACTAGTTCCTGACTCTATTCTGTCAAATCATTAGCTGTAACGCTATAACTTTGATCAAATGAAGAATAAAGAATTACATCCAACTAGTAGCCAACAAGTGAATGCATAATCCAGAAAATGGACATTCTGTAAGTGGTGGTGATGGTTCTGAGGATCAACAGAAGTAATGACTTACACCATCCATTGACAGAGCAGAGGTATCAACACCCGAATGGAGGCCCATCATATATGGTGTAGGAGCATCAATATAATCTACTCCACTGAAAAACAGCAACGGAATGTATACATGCTTGAGGAAAAGAAAACCCAAAAAAGAGGGATTAGAAGCGACTTAACAAAAGTATCAGTATTTTAGGAATTAGCATGGCAAGTTATTATAAAATATGATAGGCTAAGAAAACTTGTGAATGAAAGACACAGAAAATCGGCCATAACATTTAAAGTAATGCTGCCATAAAAACAAAAAACAAAAAAATGAAAGAGAAAAACACTGAATATTATTTACAAGGTTTCGTTACAATGTATAGATTAAGAGCATTAACTACTTTCCAAAAATAAAGCTAAAAGTAAGGCATATAATAATGTCTTAATTATCATATAATCTACAATATGTACATAGATATTTTATTTGTGAGACCATGGAATCGTACAACAAAAAATATTGAGTCCAGAAATAACAGAAACACTCATGTCAAGTCTGACAGATTTTCAAACCTCACCTGCCATCGGAATGGGTAGATTAAGTAACAAATGGCCTCTGACACAAGAGTTAGAAGTGAATACCTGCCAAAATAAGGTATAGACTAAACATAGATTTTACAAACTAAGTTGAAGACAATGTCTAAATGACATCTTACCAAACAACTACGATAAAATTGAGGGTGAATTATGATTAACCTGTAATATTTACTACAGCACATAACTAATCACTTTAGTAGTTGGTCCTTAGCACTAATTGTCCCTAAAATTAATCATGCAAGAAGTATTGACATAAATCAGAAGTGGCAACACGTACATCAATCCAGAAAGACATGAATCTTTTTTGATGATTCTTGCTGGACTTGATGCCATCTAGAAGTCCCACCATTACCATATACTACTAATTATGATATAACTTCATTGTAAGTGAGAAATACAAAGATGATGGGCAATTTGGTCATACCACAACAGCCTTGTCAGCTCCCTAGAGGGGAAAATAACATATAGAATAAAAAATGGATAGGGACATTTTAGAGGGGTCCGGCAGACCAAGGTGTGAACACCACCGTGGATCAATATACCCTTTCTGACACTGTTCAACCAAATGCAACTATCAGACCTCCTCATTTCATCAAAATATCATAGGAAGATCAATATTCAGGAGAAGAACTGAATTTCAAATGCAACCAGTATTTGTTTTATAGAAAAAGAATTTCATTAAGAAATAAGAAGATTACAAAGATAGGTGAGGATAAGATATCCTCCACCAGAACACTACTATAGAAGAAAGTTACAAAGAAACCAGCAGAAGAAAACTCGAGTAAAAATGCACAATGGCAAGCCCAATCACTATGTAGATCTGAAATGGAAACCCCTTAAAAAGACCATGAGTCGACCACCAAACAGAAGCCAAAAACCTTATTCTATCCACAACATTCCTATTGAAACCAAACACCTTGAAAAATCCAATTATTCTTCCCCAACCAATGCAATTAGAACTATCAGTATGAAGCATAGAGCAAACACGAGTAAAACATACAAAATATTCAAGATAAGTTTACTATTAGCTTCATAAAGTCATCTGTAATCAACATGAAATTTTATGGTAGTGTAGATGTAGCCGAGAAACCATATTATTGACACTGGAGATGTAAAAATAATGAAGCCAAGAAACCATATTATTTACACTGGAGAGGTCCAAATTGACCCAAATGTAATTTGGAACTACTTCAATAGTCTAAAGCAAGAAAGATACTTGTTAGCTCGAAGTAAAATCCTCCTCTCAAGCAACACCGCCGTAAAAAGTCTCAATAAGTTGTCAACATCCAAGCACTGCACCAGAGGCTGAAATGATATCTGCTCAATGAAATTTGGGACAGTTATTAACTAATGAAGCAGAAGCAAGCAGCTAAAAAAGCCAAAAAAAATGGGTTTTAGGAATCTGTACATCAACATGGGGAAGCCCATCATATGGTGGAGCCTCTACACAAAGCAGACAACTCTCGATAGCAAAAAGAACTCGCTCCTTTCCAGGGGTTGGCAAAGGCACACTAGACACCATATGTGCTATAACATCCCATAATGGCTTGCTGAAATTGTTGTAGAGCTGGGAACATTAAAAGCAATAGAAACACAATACTATGGATTTTCATGTTTAATCTAAGGAAGAACTTATAGTCACATTCGTGAAGCATATCTGAAGCAAAATTCACAGTTATGAGATTTCAAAAGAGAAAAAATAAAACTTGGAGTTATATGTTAACTTTAAAAACCGTAAAAACAATTATTACTTGATCATCTACTGTACAGGACATACAAAAAGGTTGTCCCGATCTCAACAGATGAATCCTTAAAAAAGCAGGTGAAGTTTTTTCCACCATAGTACACTTACCTACTGCCATTTGGGGAAAAACACAGTGCAAATAGCTCCTCCAGAGCACTCCTAAGAACATGGAAACTTGGCAAGCGTGAAACTAGACAGATGCATTTGTCAGCATATGAATTTGCCTGTATACGGTAGGCCTCTGCAATATCCTCACAAACTGGATCCCGGAAAGAAATGCAGCTAACATAGATTTTTGAACCATCACCCTCTGCATCATACTTTTAAGTCAATATTATATTAGACAATAACACTCACCCCACAAGGTAACAATGACACAAACAACCAAAACATACAAACTTATTGCAATATCAACTCATAAAATGTGTTGAAAACATGGCCAGAAAAAGGGAAAGGTCTGTAAATATGAAATTCTAAAAAATATTTTGCAGTTTTGAAGGTGAGTCATACATGGAGAGAGTGACAGTGACTACCCAACACATAGTCTTGGTTATGGAAGCAAGAGTTTTGATGAGAGTAAAGAGAAAAGGCAAAATAGGGTTTCAAGGATAAGTGGTAGCAATAAAAGGGTGGGAAAAAAGGAGCTTTCAGCGAAGCGTTTTAGAGAAAGGGTTTTGGGAGCAAAGTTATCAATCCCGGATAGCGTAGCATAGCGGCCGACCCAGAAAACGCTATTGCAGGATAGCGCGTAGCCGAACAGCCGCTATTTTAGGCTAGTGGTGAGAACTGAGAAGGAAAGAGGGAGGAGAGGTAGAAGGGAAAGAGGAATGGAAGTGAGAGGGAGAAGAGAGGGGAGGAAGAGGCTCTGAAACAGAACATCAAAAATAACATTGTGAGAGAAAAGAGAGTGGGAGGAAGAGTCGGTAAAAGAAATAAGGGTAAAATAGAAATTTTAGTTAGGATAAGTGAGGGTAAATAAGTCATTGGAATAAATAGAAAAGGGGTAAAACAGATAATATGTGAGCTAAAGAGGGTAAAATAGAGAATTTGTGAGTTAAAAGAGAAGGTAGACTAGGAAGACCATATTAAAGAATGAGCAAAACTTTAATAACCCTAGATCTAAAATCCCAGCCACCAAAGATCAAGACCTGGTCTTGCGAGAGAAGACCCAGCCGTCGAACAGCGGCGTCGGTGGTTGGGTGTGGCCGGAAAAGACTCGTCGGAGGGCTCTATCGACGGTGTATCGGCCCACCAAACAAAAGCGGCCCAGGAGCGCCCGCTCCGCCGCATTTCGACCCTTTTTTCGCCGCGAAAGCGGCCGCTACCGCTGCGACACGAAAGCACTCAGTCACGACGCTCGAGTAGCGGTCACCCGTCGCTCGGCTCCGCCCCACAGCTATAGCGCAGCTAAAGCGTGCGATTTATTACTCTGTTTGGGAGGCACAAGGAAGTGCTAACAATATGTGGGACAACATAGCCAAAGGGATTAAGAAGGTAGTAAAACTGTAAAAGAGAATCTCAGTGAATCGAGAGGCTTTGAACCTAGGGTAAACCGGTAAAGAATCTTGGCGGTGGGATGCAAGTTCTCAAGATAAAGTTAAGATTAAAAGGCAATGTTATAAAGTGTGGTCCTTGTGTAAAAATGTTGACAAGTGAGGAAAATATAAGGTAGCTAAGAAAGATACCATGAAGGCAATGAGCGAAGTGAGAGCTATAGCTTTTGACAGGTTATACCAATCCTTAGGCATCAAAGATGGAGAAAGAAGTATTTACAAGCTTGCTAAAGCCTAAAGGTAAGGAAAAAAAAGACAAGAGACTTGAACCAAGCGAAATGCATTAAGGTGAAGAAGGTAAAGTCTTGGTTACGGAAACCATATCAAGGGAAAATGGGAGAATTACTTTCACAAGCTATTTAATGAAGGACATGAAATTTTATTGCACTCGGGTAGGCTAAACACTACAGACGAAGACCAAAATCATACCTATTATTGTAGAATTCGGGAGGCCGAGGTAAAAGAAGCATTGAAACGAATGGATAATGATAAAGCAATTGGACCGAGTAATATACCCATTGAGGAATGAAATGAAAGGGTGTAGGAGAGAAAGACATTAGTTAGCTCAAAAAGTTGTTTAATGAGATTCAGTGGCCTAAGAAAATGTCAGACAAGTGGAGGAGAAGCACTACAATCCCTTTTCATAAGAAGAGGGGGTTAATATACAAAATTGCACAAATTATAGGGAGATTAAAGTCATGAGCTATACTATATGAAGCCATGGGAGTGGGTAATAGAGCGGAGATTAAAACAAGAGACTTGCATTACTGAAAACCAATTTGGTTTTATGCCGGGAAGGTCGACCAAATACATGTTATGACGATTGATAGAGCGTTATCGGCGGAATCAAAAAGACTTACACATGGTTTTCATTGATTTGGAAAAGGCGTATGATGCCCTGGAGAAGAAAGGAATCCGTATTGCCTATATTCGAGCAGTAAAGAATATGTATAAGGGGGTCGCGACTAGTGTGAGAACACAAAGTGGATTCACAGAAGATTTTCCTATAACTATAGGATTACACCAAGGGTCAACTTTGAGCCCCTATCCTTTTACCTTGGTCTTGGATATACTTACTGAGCATGTCCAAGAGACAGTTCCACGAAGTATGCTTTTTACAAATGATATAGTCCTAGTTGGAGAATCGACAAAAGAAATGAATAGGAAGATAGAGATATGGATACAAGCTTTGGAAGCACATGGCTTTCGTTTAAGTGGAATGGAGGAGTGTTTCAAGTGTTATCCGTGATAGAAAGGTCCAGCTCAAGCTTAAGGAAAAATTTTATTGCACAACTATAAGACATGCAATGTGTATGGGACTGAATGTTAAGTGGTAAAAAACCAACAAGAGAATAAACTCAATGTAGCAGAGATGAAAATGTTGTGTTGGATGAGTGGACACATTAGACAAGGTATGATTAGGCATGTGTGGAGAAGACCTGTAGAATCCCCAATAAGGAGAGTAGATCGGATGAAGAGGCCCAATCGCTAGAGGTAGAGGGAGACCGAGAAAAACTAAAGGCAAAACCATTAAGAAGGATTTAGAAACCAATGATTTGTCTATACACATGATTTACAATAGAACCTTATGGTGTCGTTTGATCCATGTAGCCCATCCCAGCTAGTGAGAAAAAACTTAATTGTTGTTGTTGTTGAAGGCACCACACAGCTCTTTATCAAGATAGTTGTGTTATGTAAATCTAAATAGCAAAGGCTCAGAACCATTCCCAATGTGCAGGGATTGGGGGAACTTTGATGTGTTCTTTTGACTCTTCAATTTCCTTGTCTTCCTTTTCTTTTACAGTTTTGGAGGAAATATCTTCTTTTAATAACAAAAGAAATTCATTAAGAGAAAGAAGACGTTTAAGAAAGACAGGATACGGTAGCATTTGAGCAAAGCACACCAATCTCTCTCAATATCGAATAAAGAAACCCCTCTAAAATAGTCATTAGCTCGGCACCAAAAAGAATATAAGAAAACTATTTTATCCCAAAGCAAAGAAGCAGAAACAGAAAGAAACTATCACTGAAAATCACTTATCCTCTCCCTAGTTGCACTTTACTTGCTAATTTTATCTCCTATAAATTTTCCATTATTAACAATTATCAAGACACTTTATGACTGTTGACTATTGTATCAAGCATGCTTACACTGTAAATCTCCCTAATCAAATTAACAACCTGATTAGTACTTCTTCCCGTTCTTCCAGAGAGCCTCTAAACTAATACCACAGTCCTGAGTGTAAGAATGGTGCAATGGATGTACAATCTCAAATCTCATGTTAATGGTACAAAATTACTACATTCCTCGGGTTCACAACATAATTAAGTAAACAATCTAAGCAGAAAGAGCTTCAACAAACCAATGCCTAACTTCCTGAGCTACTTCCACCGAAAATCAACATTACAACAAGTATATCATATAATGTAAAGTGAAGATACAAGTCTATTGCTTGCACACAAACACATACCGGTCAAAACGATCGGATAGCTCCGCGGAAACGAGGAAGGATCATTGGAATCAAATCCTGACGGATAGAACTCAACGCCAGCCGGTAGAACACACTGAAAGCAACGATCAACCAAATCAGATTCAGCAATGTAACAACACACATGATTATTCAAAAATCACAAAAAATCGAGTTCAGAAATAGTTACTACTTACTGTAGGAAGCTGGGGAGGTGGAGGAGGGTAAAGAGTGTGATCCGGAGGAGGATACTGATCGAGAAGAGAAGGAAGGTAAAAGCAACCGGTGCCATGGAAGCCTTTGTTACCGTCGATGGTTCGAATCTCCGGTCCGATCCCGCACACCACGAAGTACTCGAAGATTCGAGACATTTTGGTTTGAGTTTTCAGAGATTCGTCAATGGCGGAATTGAAGGAAACGCGATATCTTCGATCTTCTCCCCCTTTCTCCTCACTCTCGAACCGGAAGAGAAGGGGGCGCTACGAGATCTTGTTCTCTCGGTCTCTGCAATCTGGTGAATGTGAATTTGAATTTGAAGGTGAAATTGAATGTGAATTTAATTTGTTCGCTTTTTAAGTTGGAATTGTGACATGAAGGAGTTGTGTGTTTAACGGATTTTGCAGAGAAATGCAATTCAGGTGCTGAAGTATCACACAGTTTGTTGTTTATGTTATGTTGAGGGATTGATTTGGGAAAGGGAGAGAAGGAAAAGCGTGATATTATATTATAAAGATAAAAATAAAATAAAGATAGAAAAACAATGTGCAATTTTGAAAAAAATAAATAAATAAATTGTGCAATTTTTTCAGACAAAAGCGCGACCAAGTAAAATTCCAGTTTTGTAATTGCTGGTTACGGTTGGGCTTCCAACTTCTCCAAGTGATTTTCACTACTAGATTTTTTTTTCTTTTTCTGTTAAAGTAATCTTTTGGTTCCTATATGTGATATTGATTTTCAATTTGATCCATATACGTAAAGAGTTATCAATTTGGTCCCTATACATGACACTGATTTTTAATTTGGTCCTCACCGCTAATTAGTCCCTATATAAGAGGGACCAAATTACAAATTATTATCACATGTAGGGACCAAATTGGAAATAATTGTCACATATAGGGACCGATTTCAAATTTTTTTTTGTTGAAGGGAAATAATTTTCCTTTACACCGATTTCAAACCTGTGTCACCTATAGGGACCAAATTAATAATTTTTTAGATATAGAGACCAAATTAAAAATCAGTGTTACGTATAGGGATCAAAAGAATTTTTTTTTGGGTAGACGGGGCCAATCAACCCAGACAAACTACAAACTAACTAGTTCTAACAAAAAGAGCACCAGAAACATCAGAAATAAAAGGAATATAAAGAAACGCAGGCACTTGATCAAAAATCTGAAGACCCCGCTCTAAAGAATGCTCTTTATTAGCAAAACGATCAGCACAAACATTGGCTTCTCTGAAAGTATGCCTCCAAATAACACCACCAAACTCTTGCACCAGAATGCGGATGTCATTAACGATGGAAGCACAAGGATGGTGGTGAGAGCAACCCTTATCCAACAAGAGCAGGGCACTTCTTGAATCGGACTCAATATGCACCTTAGGAAGACCTTTTCCTCTAGCAACGCGAAGACCATAAAGAATACCATATAACTCAGCCTGAGTAATGGTAGGTTACAAGCATACCCTGCAATGAAACTACCAGACGAGTCTCGCAGCAACCCACCACAAGCAGCCTGCTGCCTATCCTGAATCACTGAGTCATCTGAATTAATTCTAACCCAGTCCATACTAGGAGGAACCCAACGAACCTGCATAACCACAATAGCATGCTGCATAACATTACCTGGCCTATCCATCCCGAACGCAAGGGTGCAGTGTCTCACTCTAGCTTGGATTTGCATAAATGATCAGAGGAACCCTCGACCTGATCACCAAAGACTTTCTTGTTTCTATCAAACCACCAGAAGGTTTCGAGACCAATAGCAAACCAAAGGCTACATGAGCGATTCTTAGCTCTCCCCAGGTCCATAGTAAGATTGTTTAAGATCCATTGATCAATGTCCCACGAGCAAAACTCATCCTATCAACAAAAAAATCTGGAATTATTTCATTTATTACCCTATTGCCTCTTTTGATGATTTCCATGGTGTAAATTGTCAGACGGTGTATTGAAATTGCATTTTAAGGCGAATTTTATGGTGATCGACCTTCTTATGTCGCTCAACGTGAGCAACCACATATAACTATTGATTAGGTAGTGTCACATGATATTGTCACACACTTGCCCACACTTTCCTTCTTTCCCCCTCTCTCTCACTCTCGATCCTTCCCTCATTGCCCCTCGATCCCTTGCCATCTCAGTCAAAGTGACGCTGGTCCCTGTTCGCCATGCACCAACCGGCGAGCGCTACCCTCCCTCTACCCATTTCCAGTTGGTTTCTTATTCCTCATAAACCTTATATTTCAGCACCAGATCGACGATGACAATATGGCTCCTTCAAATCTTAAAAATCTTAGATTTTTCAAACCCTTCATTCGACGTTGATCTCAGTTTCTTACCAGTTCGGTTTTCCCCGCACGTGTAATATCCTAAAATTAAAAATAAAGAAGGTAAATAGTTCTATATAATTAATTATTTGAAGTTGTTAAGTCATTAAAGGGTGCAATACGGTTTTTAGGTGTTAAAAGGCTTAAAAAGGATTTAAAAATGATAAAAAATTGAGCTAGATAATAAGCACGCTCGTGCTCAGATGGAGCACGATTGTGCTTGACAAAAGGAACACGGATCTAATGAAGCCCACATTATATTCAATCCTGGTTGGGTCCGAACAGCCTGCTTTTTTATCCAAAATATAAGAAACATACATCAATTTACACACATATTAAATGCTAATTTTTAATATTACCCTTATTAATTACTGTCATTAGTTATAGGCCATCAGAATAGTAAATTAAAATTAGAATGAGTGTTTTTGGAAATTTATATGAGTATTAATTACAATTAACTCATTTCAATACATTTCCTTGGTCTGTGTGTTTTAGGGTTTTGTTTCTTATATCGTGGACTGGAGGTAATATTAATTATAATATATCAAGGGTTTTTCTATCATATGCAACATTGCACATAATTAGCCTCATTAAATGTCCACTTTTAATTAAGTTTGTTTACCTAATTAATCATATTTTTTTGAAAAATGATTTTCTCTCTATCCTATTTATTATCCTAATTATTATATGGGTCTTACTAACCAGTGCTCTTAGAGCATCTCCAACCATAGAACCCCATTTGGGTTCTTAACTCTCTTTTAATGGGCCCTACAATATCACAAAGGATTTAAGAACACTCATTAATTTTCACTCCAATGGTAGAACTCAACTTGGGTTGTTAACATACTTTTAGTGGGTCCATTTTCTCCTATTTTCTTTCCCCCTCTTTCCTTTTTCCTTTTTTTTTAATTATTTTTTAATGGCTAAGAACCAGTTCTTCTACAAGAACCATTCTCCACCCTGGCTGCCAAATCAGCCAACTCCAATGGCAGAAAATTTAAGAACCAGTTCTTAGCCATAAGAACCTCATGAAGAACCACCCTTGAAGATGGTCTTAGGGCACAGGTTAAGAAATTCAATAAAAGCAATTTTCTATTGGAACTCTAATAAAATAACAATTTTGAAAATTTTGAAAACATCATTTCCAATGAAAACTTTTTTTTTGGGATTCCTTAATCAATCCCTTGAGAGCACTGTTTATCATCCTCCACTCGCTTCCCTATATATAATCTATCTCACAAGTCACAATTCACTTTTATTTTCTTAAAAGAAAATCAAAACAACAACAATCAAGATAAAAGTTTTTAGTTATTCAGGTTATGTGTAAAAATTACATTATTAATTATTGTATAAGATAAATAATTAAGAAATATTAAATTACAATTTAGATTATAAAAATTACATATTTGGTAGGAATATAGTATAGCAATTAATTAGTAAGTATTAAAATACACTAAAAATAAAATATCAAAAATTAATGCTAAGATTTTATTCTATGCATATATAATTAAGATATAGTAAATTATTTTTTTGAAGCAATATAGTAAATGAAATAAATAAATTAAATTGCAATTGAATAATATAAAATTAAATGAAATATACTAAATGGAAATAATTAAAATAAAAACTATTAACAATACGTGAAAAGGATATAGAATTTCCTAAAAAGAAAATGAATTGAATAAAAAAAAACTGGATAGATAATATTTTAAAGAAAATAATTTATAATTGATTATATTAATATTAGCATCATAATATTATTTTTAATGTGATTGTTGTTGTTTTGATTTAAAAAAAGGAAAATGCTAACGAGTGCTAACCAAGAAAAGAAAGTTTACATAGGGAATTAATCTATTTAACATTTAAAAAAGTGAAATATTTAGTTTTTTAATGAAAACTTGCTTTTTTTTTTATTCTTAAAAAGTACCTTAAGGGCATGACACTTAAAAAAAAGGTGAATTGAGAAAGAGATTATATATGGAAGTAAATTCATATAATAAATAAGATATTAAACAGGAGAGAGATAATCGTTTTTTTTTTAAAAAAGATTAAATTAGGTAGACAAAATTAATTAAAAGTGAGTATTTAATGAGGCTAAACCTGTGCAAAGTTGCACATGATAGATGTAATAATTTTTTCCTCTCTTAATCTAATAAGTCATGCATTAATTAATATTGAATGAGTGAATTACAAAGTTGACTGAATTGCATGAATTACATTTAATTCGATGATAAATTACTTCATGGGACAACTTTCCTTATTAATAGATTTGTATATATAATTGATATACCAGCTCAGCTCAGCATGGATATGACACCTAGATATGGAAGAAAGACATGTTTATTTGTAATTAATTTTTCAATTGGTATAATTTAAGTAAATAGGACAGGGAATGAGACAACATTTCAGGACAGATGATCTCTATATATCTTGATTAAGCCATCCATTCTCAAAATCATACACATTTTAGTCGTATGATTGCAACGGTCATGAAGACCCACTCTTAAACACGTGACAATATATAGTCTTATTTTCTTATGTGATGAATAATCACAATTGTATTTTTTTGTAAATTAATTTTATATTTCTGCGTTGATGATTGATAATTTTAAATTTGTCAGAGACCCACCCTTCAACATGTGATAACTCTTATCAACTTCTCATAAGCGTTACTAAGTTTTCCTTGCTTTCTCCGCCTAGCCAATATTCCTTGCTCTCTCTTCATCTTCTTCCTCTTTTCCTTCTCATCAGGTTTCTACCTCCCTAACCCCGCCACTCAACACACAACCTCAAAGGTTATGCCCTCTGGTAATCTTTCTCCACCTTCAAAAAAGAAAACATTTCGTTTCTTTTCCAAGGGTATTGCTATCTTCTAAAAAGAAAATACACTTATTCACTTCTAAGGGTTTTCAAATATTAAATTAATTGGTTGTTAGAGTTTAGATGAGTATGTGTTTGTGTTTGTGTTTGTTGGTTTGTACTTCATGATCAGGGTTTTAAATAAAGGTCTGCAATCGCAATTGGGATCACAACATCTTGATTTTGGATGTCTCCGAAAAATCGCGATTACGGTCGCATCAACCACATTTTTTCGCAATTGTCCGCAATACAATCGCACGACCGCAACTACAATTTAAAACCTTGTTCATGATGATATGAAATTTAAGATTGTTGTACTAACATTTTTATGTATTTTTATTGTTTTAGGTCTTGCTGCACAGCATCAAAAAAGGTTCAATTGCTGAGATTTTTTTTTCCTTTACAATTTACTTTATTATGTGATGAATGATTACTTGTGTATTTTTGAGAATTTTGTATCTTTGTGTTATTTTTATTTAATTTTACATATGTCATTTTTGATTGGTGAATTAATCCAATTGGGTTACCCCTTATCTCTTGTTTGATTTTAGTCTGCTTGTAATTGGGTTAGAATACCCTTTTACTTCTCTTAATAAAATTTTGCTTAAAAAAATCCACAAAAGTGTTTCCCTCACAATGTTGACGTCAAACTAAGACCCAAAGTATGCCACTAAGGTGTCCGAGGACAATGTGCTATGCAATTTTCATCGCTCTCTCTACCTGGCCAATATTCATGATATAAACACTTTTTTTTTTCATTCTCAAACGTTTTCCTTCTCTTTCTTTACTTTTTATTTTAAATTACAGCTCCTACTTCCCTAATTCTACCACTCAACACACAATATCAAAATGGTATGAGTATGTTGTCTAGTAATCTCCTTTCTCTTGTGTCTAACTTAACTGGTTGTTAGACTTGGGGTTTATAGATGAGTATGTATTTGTGTCTAGTATGTATCATGTTGCTGCACATCATCATCAATAAAAGGTTTAATTGAAGGGAAACTTTCCATTACAATTTATTTGATTATGTAATGAAATGATCACTATATTTTTGCATATGTTGTATCTTTGTTGATATCTTTTATTTTACGTAGGGAAAAATTTTCCATTACAATTTATTTGATTATGTAATGAATTGATCACTATATTATTGCATATGTTGTATCTTTGTTGATGTCTTTTATTTTACATATATGTTGTATCTTTGTTTATGTGTTTAAGTCTATCTCAAGACCATAGTATGCAGTAACGTGCTTTCACACAATGTATTACACACTGTTCCTTCTTCATCTCTACCTAGGAAGTATTTTACTATAAAAACCTTTCTTCTTCTTGCATGCAAACTATCACTTTTTCAATATCAAACCCTTTCTTTCCCTTTATTTCTTTATGTTTTCAATTACTACCTCCCAAACCCTACCACTCAACACAACTTCAAATCAGTATGTTGTCTTGTAATCTCACCTTCTAAAAAGAAAACACTTCTTTATTTTTATGAGCTAATTTTAAACATTAAACTATTATGGTGTGTTTGGATGAGGGAATTTAAGATAGCAATGTATTTTTAGATCGTAATTAGAATTCATCAATGTAAAAATACAATACATTTTATATTGATGGATTCTGATAACCCTCTAAAAATACATTACCCTCTTAAATTCCCTCATCCAAACACACCGGCCATTAGAGTATAGATGAGTATGTGTGTGTGTTTTGTTTTTTTATAGACAAATGTAAGTATTAATGTTAGTATTTTGTTGGTGTGTGGTTTAAACTCCCTCCCTCTCTATCACTACACTCCTTAACTCCCCCACGTCAACCACCAAACCAACTTTATAACCTCCAGATGAATATGTGTTTTTTTTTTTTTTTGAAAGAAGATGTTATGTGTTAGCGTTAACTGGTTTGTACTTCATGTTGATATGAAACTTAAGAACTTTAATGACATCTTTAACATTGTCGACGTGAATCAAAGCTAAACTAGCTTCTGCCTCCCCTTTTATCACCTCATTATTCTCGTATTTAATTTGGATTTGCACATATAAATTAACTTTCATGACAGATATTGAATGATTTCATGCAAACATATTCAGTTGACTGATTTCAAGCAAGTATAAACTTATGGTTCGTATTTTCATGATAGATATTGAATGATCTCATGAAAAAAATAATGTACCACTATATATCATTTTCCTAAATTTTAATGCATGCAAGTAATTAAAAAGATTTATAAGAGAACAAGTTTCCTATTTCTTTCACTGAGCTGATCAATTAATGTATACGATTATAAGATTGTTCACATATATATAGTTTCAAATTGATGATGAAAGCAGGGACAAGAATGGGGGTTCTACTTTGTCAAAGTACTGTTTGATAGAATAGAAGCCCTCAATTCTGGTTGTTGTCCTGAATCATATATGAGATCTCCTATTCTTTCGTTTGTATTGTCCTCAATCATATATGGATCTTTCAATATTTGAATTTATTATTTCCGTTTGAAGTGTCTGTATTAATGTTGTTTAATTATAATTATGGCTTCAAATCAAGGATGATTAATTGGGGATATACTACTGGGTGTTTGATTTGAGTAACATAAATATATGATTTTCCTCTATTCATCAATTGCTGATAGTAATTAAGACAGTAAAAGCAACATAGATCTCACATGCTGTCCATATATTTTCTACCAAACAACCCGAGGTGAAAGACTAAAAAACCTCTAGACTCCTATCTATTTTGACTATTACTCTTTCTATGTGTGTGCCACCTAGCTTGCAAATTAGTGATACTTTGATGGTCTCATAATATAAATTTGAAATGAGCTTTAAATTAAGTCACGCATACCATTTAGCCAACATAAACAAAAAAGTCTGAGCTATTATAATAAAGTGTGTCATAACATAAGTTGTTCCTTAGTTTTCCTTTGTGACCCTTTAAACATAATGAACTAATTTGCTACCTCTTGATAAGTTCTAGTAAGTAGGGTCCAAGACTCCAAGGCATATATTATATCTTGGATATGAGATGACCATAAGTATAAGTATATATCTTAGATGCATTGTTAGAAAAACAATAATCCTATATATCATGCCTAACTTTATCTAATGGAAAATGCTAACGAGTGACCTTAGGGCACTCTTTAAGGAATAAGAAAGTTTACACAGGAAATTGATGTATTTAATATTTGAAAAAGTGAAATACTTAGTTTTCCAATGAAAACTTGCTTTTCTTGATTCCTTAAAGAGTGTCCTCGTTAGCATGAGCCTCATCTAATATATACTTCAAGTTGCTGATAAATGAACAATTTTTTCTTATTGTAGGGGGAAAGGAAGAGGACATTAAAGTAAAAGAAATACCAAGATGAGACAACGAAACCGAAGTATCAGACTCAACACTACTGTTGCCTTGGTGCCCCCTGGATTTGAAGCTGTCGTTAGAGATCAACGACAAGTAGGTATAGCTGATAATGTGCTTGATGAAACTGAGGCTAGATCAATGACATTGCCTCGCATGGGTTTGGATATCAAGAAGATAGTTAATGAAATTTTTAAGAGAGCCCAACCAGTTCCCTCAGATTCTGTACCTCAAGAGCAAAGTCATAATGTTGAGTGTGATCATCAATCTTCAACAAATGTGGTGGCTGAAATGGTGGGAACGTCAATGAGCCTGCCTAATGTGATTTCTGATTTTGAGAAGCAGGTTACTGATGAAGCTGTTGAGAGTGTCCAAGATGTTAGGCCCATGGATGAAACTGAGGAATTAAGGAGGCCCAATGATGAGGCTGGAACTGTTCCCTCAAATTCTGTACCTCAAGTGCAAAGTCAAGATGTTGTGTGTAATCAATCTTCTTTAGCTAATGTGGTGGCTGAAATGGAGGAAAAATCAATGAACCTGCCTAATGTAATTTCTGATTTTGAGAAGCAGGTTACTGAAGTTGTTCAGAGTGTCCAAGATGTTAGGCCCATGGATGAACCTGAGGATTCAAGGAGGCCCAATGATAAGGCTGGGACAAAGCATAGAATATTGAAGGTTTACACCAGGAGAAAGAGGCCCAATGATGAGGCTGGGACAAAGCAGAGAATATTGAAGGTTTACACCAGGAGAAAGAGGCCCAATGCTGAGGCTGGTACAAAGAGAATATTGAAGGTTTACACCAGGAGAAAGAGGCCCAATGATGAGGCTGGGACAAAGAAAATATTGAAGGTTTACACCAGGAAAAAGTGGCGCGGGGGACAAAGACCAAATCAGCATGGTAATGAAGAAGAAAAAATTAATTTTCCATTATGGGTCTAATAAAATTCTCTCTCATTCCCCTAAATCCTTTGGTGTTTATTTATCTCATATTTTGGTTGCTCATTCTGCAGATACTACTACTGTGGCTGACAAAGCAGATAAGGTGTGAAAACAATAGTGAAGGATTCCAGCAGTAGGCGGCAGGAAAACCAAGTTATTGACTTGGACTTGTTATTAGTTGTCTCTGGTCCTTTGAAACATTTTGCATTTGCTTACAGATCTCCCAAATTGTCTGGGATTTTGAACTAATTATAATAGCATCACATTCAAGTTGGATGTTAATTACTTTATTATTATTATTATTATTATCATCATCAAAACTCCATTTAATGTTTATGAAGTTATTTAGTACTGTGTGCCTTGTGGTTGTTATTATATCATTCAAATATACAATGTACATGTTGCTGATCTAGTTTTTGCTTTGAAGCAACATTTTATATTAAACCGAGCAACATTTTTATTTTTAATATATTTTAAAATATAATAATAAATACTAACATATGGTTGGTCTAAGTGGTAAGGGACTTGGACACCTTAAGCAAGTGGTCGGGGGTTCGAATCATGGCTCTTGTGTATGGAGAAAACATGGTTAGGAGGGGAGAACCCACCCTGTGTGCCCAACAAGTTCCCTGACGGTGATTAGTCACTACTAACGGTGGTGGATACTTCGTACCTATAACATGGTTAACCCAAAAATATAATAATTAATACTTTATAATTTATTTTCTTTTTAGGATATATTTTCAAATTTATTAATTAATTACCATTATTATCAAATTTTGATAGTTAACTTAATTTCCATTTCCTTTCAAAAATAACTTGATTTTGATTTAAATTTTTCCTTTTCAAGGCAAAGATTTCAAAACAAATAAATAAATAAATATACCTATATATTAAAGTATAATATACTCTCTTTTTTAAATTTATTAAACCTCTTATATACTGTTTTTTATTGTTTTAATTCAACTTTTTAAATTACCTCATGCTATTTTGCAAATTTAAACATTTAATTTTTAAAATTTTAATTAAATTAATTATATATATCATTCATATTCTTTTTTTTTAGAAGATATCATTTATATTCTTAAATATTTCTTTCTTTTAATTTTTATATTTTTTAAAATTTAAAAATACTGATAGAATTAGAATAGATGGGAATCACGAGGAGTTATGATATTTGAACACAAATTTTGGATACCGTATTTGACACCATATACGTTTATATTTATCTCTCACTTACTTTTTATCTTCTTTGTATACACTCTTCTCAAAAATACATCCAAAAAACAAAGAGATACCAAATCTATACTAATATAAAAGTTGGATAGCTTATTTTATTGTACATTGAGGTGGCAGCATGCCCTTTTTTTGGTACTTTTTATTTTTTATTTGTTTATTGTTATTTTATTCTTTTCTTTGCTTAATCTACAAGGCTTGCATTTATTAGGATTATACATTTGACAATCATCAATATGTTTGACTAAACTTTCTTTTCTCTCTCTATTTGGACTCTTGGCTTTTCCTCAACCGATCTATATCTATAAATATTATAAATACATTGGTATTGAAGATTATCAATAATTTTCAATGTAATTAATTTAGTTAAAGCAACTAAAAATAAATTGTTGTACATGAACTATGATAAACAAAGATTCCTAAATTATTATTAATAAAATTTGTTATCATCACTTTAGCCTATATCAATAAAATACGACACCTATTTCCAATTTTACTCTTTAGGATAAATAATTATAAGACATTTAGGGAAAATAAGACTACTTTATAAATATATCATATATGTTTTTTTTTTCTTGACATAAACTTTATAGATATATGTTAAAATTCATGTTTCAGCTAATTAATAAATCTATATAATTAGAATATTTATAGATTTATATAAATATTCAAAGCAAATTAATAATTCCAAGATGATGAATGATTTCCTAATGTAATTTACTTAAATCTTTGAGTTATTTCTCATATATTCCCGATGTGAATTTAATCTTGATCCAACCTAATAGAGGTACTATAAAAATGTAGACAATCAAATAAAAATATAAAATTTAAATAAGCATCTGATGAGAAAGTTTGTTCATCTATAGTTTGTTTTTCTATCTTCCACTTATGGCTAAAACTAAATATATTAGTGACGTTTTACCATCAAAAGATAAATGAAAGATCAAAGTAGAATGCTATAAAAAATCATGGGTGGAAACTTTTGACACATGTCATATTCAAAATTACTATAAAATTTAAATTCTCTTGACAATTGACGAAACTTTCCACATTTAGGTAATATATATTTATATAAATTTATTTTTTAATCAAAAGAAAAATTATAAATTATCAAATATTTCTTCTCCTACTTACAATTGTATGAAGATTATCAATCATTTCCAATGTAATTAATTAAACCAACTAAAAATTAATTGTTGTACATGAATTATGATAAATAAATATTACTAAATGATTATCAATAAAAGTTGTTATTATAGCTTTAGTTCATAATAAAACACGACACCTATTTCCAATGTTACATTTTAAAGTAAATAAAATAATTTTTTATATTTATAATTCTTTAGGATAAATAATTATAAAACATTTAGGGAAAATAAGACTACATTATAAATATATCATATATGTTTTTTTTCCTTGACATGACCTTTATAGATATATGTTAAAATTCATGTTTAAGCTAATTAATAAATCTATATAATTAGAATATTTATCGATTTATATAAATATTCAAAGCAAATTAATAATTCCAAGACGATGAATGATTTCCCAATGTAATTTACTTAAATCTTTGAGTTATTTCTCATATATTCCCGATGTGAATTTACTCTTTATCCAACCTAATAGAGGTACTATAAAAATATAGCTAATCAAATGAAAATATAAAATTTAATTAAGCATCTCTTGAGAAAGTTTGTTCATCTAGAGTTTGTTTTTCTATCTTCCACTCATGGCTAAAACTAAATTTATTAGTGACCTTTCACCATCAAAAGATAAATGGAAGATCAAAGTAGAGTGCTACGGCTTTGGAAACAACCAAATTTCTTACAACCTCGATTGGGAGATAATGTAGAGTTGGCGTTAGATGAGAAAGTGTTATCTATAACTATTGCTTGATATTTTTTAACTATATATTTTTTACAACTTCTTTCATGATTAATATTTGAACTTCTTGAATGTTTTTAATGTAGGGTGGGAGGATCAAAGCTACTGCTAGAGATACTCTTCAGTGTGATGATCTTTTGATTGAAGGCAATGATGTGAAATATCTAACTTTGAGTAACTTTAAATACCCAACTATATAAATAGTAACAGATGCATACCAGTTGACCCTCAACTTAAGAACAACCGTAACTTTTATACCAACATCAATCGTTCCTATGTATGGATTTTCTTTTATCAATTTTGACAAAATTATAAATGAAATGAAGGAAAATATATATTTCGGGATAAAATACCATAAATATTTAACAATAAATTTCTAATAAAAAAAACTAGAGTGCATTTGTATACGAGGCTGATCAAAGACAATAAATATTACCATAACTCATAAAGTTTTCTATGCTCTCAAGAATATGTTTAATGTGTTGTGTGCATTTGAGAAAGATGTTTAAATCCATTGGTTTCCAATGCATTTATAAAAAACCCAAAAAATAAATATACGAAATGAGAAGGACACAAATGTTGCTTGGGAGAGGATTTAGTGAATTTGGGAAATCAAGTGAATTGTTCCAATACATTGGAAGAAATAGATAAATAAATAAAGTAAATGAAAAGAACACACTTCTTGAAAATGGTTATTAATATTATCGAACATGACACTCAAAGTTAGAGCCTAATGGCCCTAATGGAAACAAAGTTATGTTAAAAGATTTGAATTGAGGGAGGAAGAAAAAGGATGTTAAATTTGGAAGCATGTGAAAGAAATTCTTCCCTAATAACATTATTACTAATATGACTTCATGTTCTAATTTGAAGCATCTTACACGGGGTTGAAAATCTTACATGAGAACATACTCATATATATATATATATATATATATATATATCTATATGTATATAATTATGTACAATCTATAATATTTTAAATTTGAAGTTAATAATTTAAATATTACAATCCATGGGGCTAATTTGTTAAATTAGTATATGAATTTAAAATATATTTTCACATGATTTTTTTATATATATCTTTATTTTGATTTTGATTGGATCATATCCACGTGAGTTTGAGTAAAAAAAACTATGTTACTAAAACATATTTTAGTTGTGTGAATTTGATAAAGGTGTTTAAACACGTTGCATTCCAATGCATTGAAAAAAGCAAAATAAAAATAAAAATAATAATGATAGGGAATTGAAAGCAGGGACGGACCCAGGAATTTTATGGTGTGGGGGCAAAACTCATATAAATTTCCAACATAAAAAATATAATATTTCATTTCTAAAAGTATACACATACATCATAATTATTCTCTACCAGTTTTCATATTTTGGAAACATTGAATGATTTTCCCATTTTCAACATTCTAAAAAATATCTCTCTTTATAAGTAACTAAACAGTCATTCAACCATTCATCTCTCATACTATTTTGCATCCGATTCTTGATGATATGTATAGCGGAGAAAACTCTCTCAACGGTTGCAGTTGCCACTGATAATATCAAAGCTAACTCTAAAAGCAAATATACCAATGGATATAAAACATGCTCTCTATTATAAAGTTTTTAAAAAGTCCAAGATCAAGTGGGCCATAAGTGAAGAGTCAATATGCATGTTACTTTTTTATGTACTAATTTATTTATTTCAATAATAAAAACATATATGTATAATTTATTAAAAAAAAATTCACAACTAAGTGGGGGCACTTGCACCCACAGTGCTGGTCATGGGTCCGTCCCTGATTGAAAGGACACAACTATTGATTGAGAGAGTGTTAAGTGAACTTGAGAAATTAAATGAATTGTCTAAATACATTAGAAGAAACAGAAAAAAACACAACTCTTGGGAATGATTGTTAATGTTCTCAAATGTGACACTCAAAGGTAGAACCAAAAGGCCGTAATGAAAACAAAATCGTGTAAAAATAATCAAAATTTGTGTCATGACATCTGTCTGTCTATCAATATATAAAGACAAAATCCCTTTTGCTACTGCAGATGACAAGTAAATGGGGAGGTGGCAAGTTGTGGAAATTTTGGGAATTTTCTTATTTGATATTAAAACAATTTTTGAATTAGTTATGTCCATCTAATGCATGTGCCGCTGTCGTGTTTTCCGGAATTGGCCATCCCTCTATGAGAGGATTATAGTCTGCTACCGATAGTAGACAAAGTCTATATATCTTTGCAGTTCCTTCTTCATTTATCCATAATCTTAAATTTTCGAAAATCATTTCTTCCTAAATCTCTCTTTCTCTATTTTAATCTTCCTCTACATTCTAATCTCAATTGCTCAAAATTTTGTCATTCTTCTTTAATATGTATTTACATGTTGATTATTCTTGAGTGAACTTTACGACATCAAACTCTTACTCTTATGTTAGCTATATGTATTTTATTCGTCATTTGCCAAAACTAAAATCTTTGATAATCATACTAAGTTTCCCTATTCCACTCCATCATATTGATGGCAAGGAGAATATTTGGATCAGTTATATGATTTAAGACTATTTGTTGATCATTGGTAATAATCAATGAGAAACGCTTAATACATATTGTTACATTACATATTGTAATATCATTGTAAAATATTAAAAAATCAATTTTTTGTTCTCAAATTATAGACAAGAATGTTTTAAGGCTTTTGCTGATCACTTCTGTCTATAAATTAAAAGCCTTTGAGACGAATGAGTACCAGTAATGTGGGTGGGAAGAAAAACTTTAAGCCAAAGTGTGAAAAAAGAAAAGAGAGAATTTGATACGTTGGTATAATTTAGGATAAAACAAAAAATGGTTTGGTAGATTTAGAGGCATAATTTAAGTTATTGATGATAATAATACTATCAATAATAATAATAATAATTGATGATCCGTATATCGTACGGGTGCAAACAAGTTAGTGGTGTCCCATTTTGATGTAAAAAAAGCATTCCTCAATCACGGGGATATTTACCCGTCACTCTTGTCTCTTGCAAATGTGTGGCAAGCGACCATGCCGTGCCGGCCGATGTGGAAAGTTCCCCTTTAATGTTGAGCATAGATATTTTAGACACAGATATTCTAGACCCCTCTTAATTGGACATACATTCTTTTAACACACGTTTTCTTAATATATTTTTTGTTATCGGGTGAATTTTATATGAAATACATTAAATCACATTGATTTACTATATATTTATTAGGTCTATTATAAAATATGTTTTTGTACCGGTAAATTTTTTCATTTGATTTTAATTTCTCTAAAATCTGAAATAATTATTTTTAGTTACTATTGTCATGTGACTTCTATTACTAACTACTTATGTGTTTAACAAAAGGTTACATTGTCATTCCAAGTGACGTCCAATAACGTCTGTCGTGTCATGTTAGCATGTGATTACCTTAAAAAATTTCTTGAACTCAAAAATGAATTATATTTATCCGTCCTAAAATGAATCTTAGGGACTAAAAACGGTGATATCAAATTTCAGAGAAATAAAAATCAAAGAAAAACAATTTATAGGAACCGAAACCAAAATTTGCTCATTTTATAGAAACCAAACTTAGTAATTTCATATTTAAGATGGATGAAAACCAAATAATTTTTTTTATATGGACAAAAAATTCGCTCATTTTCTAGGGGCTAAAAACATATTTAACCTTAAACTATTTTTCTAAGGGTGGCCACATGTCGGGTTAGGTCAGTTTTAATGGGTTTTAGCACCCAACCCAATCAATAGTGAGTGGGTTGGGTTTGTTAAAAAAAAAAAACTATGAAACCCGAACAACCCGACCCGACCACCTACATGTTGGGTTGGGTTGGATATTGGGGTCTGGCATGAACAGACACTGATTTCACCTTTGGGTCGAGTCGAGCTGGGCTCGTTGATCCGCCATGGCAAAAAATGTTGAAAGGACATAAAATCAGAAGTAAACTTGTTCTCTGAAACCAAGTTAAAACATTATAGTGAAGTCATCAAAGTTCACCAAACTACATGCAACAACCATAAACTAAAATATTAAACTGAAATAATCAACAACCATCAACTAAAAGTCTAAATTATTACAATGAAAAAGTGAAAGTCATCAATATTCAACAACCATCAACACAAAACTAATTAAGTCCGTTGGTTGGGTTGGGTTGGGTTCAGTGAGTTTGGAATTCTGAAACCGAATACCCAACTCATACTCTATGGATTCTATGTGTTTTTACCTAACCAACCCAATCACTCGAACCCACCTATAAAATCTAGGTTGGGTTGGGTTCGGATTGGTCGGGTTCGCGGGTCTACCTAGACCCGTGGCCACCCCTACTATTTTCACTCACACTCATCTTTAATCATTAATCTTATTTTAATCTGATGATATAAGTTGAGTAAAATAAATGACTAAAATTAACACTGGTTGTTCGTCCTCGTATGATAGCATTCGATACAAGTTATATTTTAATATTTTTTAAAATATAAATGTTTGGTAGGTTTTAGAAAATATTCTCAGACATAAAAGATTCTTGAGAATAAAATTAATAAATAAAAATAAATAAATCCTATGAGAATAAAATATTTAAAAACCCTATTCTCATATTTGAATGTGAGAAGGAAATATTCCAAGAATTAAGATTCCCATAAATATAATTTTTTGGTAGGAACCCACCGTAATTAGGGTCTTTGGCTCGATCCCCGATGAGTCAACGAAGTATCTTTACAAGCTTAGATCCATTGGACCCGCTATGGAACTAATTTCCGCTCGAGTACTTGGTCACAATTAAGGTTCTTTGCCCCTCCCTAAAAAATATGTTCGGCAGGATTTGGACCCAGATCTTCCCCCACAAACTCACCTGCACAACCAATTGAGTCACACCCATTAGTTCCCGTAAATATAATTTAACGGACTATAAAACATTTCACAAAACAAAACGTCACCTATATTTTATTCAGCTGTGATAATTGAACACAGCAATTTGACATCATATCGGGACACCTATGCTACTGTAGCTTGTATTTTATTTTTTTACAAATTTTGATTTTTTTTTTAAAAAACATTTCTCAAAAAAACCAATTAAACAGATATTTGCACATACATAACCAAAAAAACATTAATCAGATAATGAACTGAATTAACCAGATATTTGTACCTGATTAACCAGATATTTGCACATACTTAACCAAAAATTTTATTTCTCAAAAAAACTCATTAATTTGTACATACTTAACCAAAAATTTTATTTATCAAAAAAACTCATTAACCAGATAATGAACTGAAATTAACCAGATATTTGTACGTGATTAAACAGATATTTGCACATATATAACCAAAAAAACATTAATCAGATAATGAACTGAATTAACCAGATATTTGTACCTGATTAACCAGATATTTGCACATTCTTAACCAAAAATTTTATTTCTCAAAAAAACCAATTAAGTTGCACATACTTAACCAAAAATTTTATTTCTCAAAAAAATCCATTAACCAGATAATGAAATGAAATTAATCAGATATTTGTATGTGATTAACCAGATATTTGCACATACTTAACCAAAAAACCCATTAATTAGATAATGAACTGAATTAACCAAATATTTGTACCTTATTAACCAGATATTTGCACATATTTAACCAAAAATTTATTTCTAAAAAAAAAACCCATTAATCATATAATGAACTGAATTAACCATATATTTGTACCTGATTAACCAGATATTTGCACATACTTAATCAAAAAACCCATTAATCAGATAATGAACTGAATTAACCAGATATTTGTACCTAATTAATCAGATATTTGCACATACATAACCAAAAATTTTATTTCTCACAACTAAATATTTTTTTAAAAAAGAACAAAATATTTTTTTTTTAAAAACTAAATATTAAAATAAAAAAAACCTGCTACAGTACACGTTGTATGATGTCAACAAAATGTGTCAACTTATCATTATTTTATTTTATTTTGATTCCTCAGGCATACTGCGGATGTAATTGCATAAACTAGTCTCTCAAACGTCGGTTAGCACACAAGGTTGACCAAACTCTCTCAATAATATTAACCCCGCGGCAAAACGTCACCAATATGATCTATATAAATAAAAAACATTATCGTAAGCTCCGCCACCCTTCCTGACCAGCTTTTTTTTAGTATTAAGTCGATTTGGTGGTGAAGAAAAAACAGACAATCTAGAGAAAACTACCTCAATTTCTCATTAAGCAATGTTTCCTTCAATCCCCCTAGCCTTAGTACTCTTTTCCACATTCACATTCATTCTAATATCAGCTACCTTATTCTTCCGTCCAAAACAAACCAAAGATAATCGCAAACACCCCCCAGGTCCACCGGGTTTACCGGTCATCGGTAACCTCCACATGTTGGGGAAGCTCCCACACCGAACCCTCGAAGCCTTAGCTAAAACATATGGCCCTGTCATGTCTCTCCGACTAGGACAGGTCCCAACTATTGTTGTCTCTTCCTCCGAAGCTGCAGAGTCATTCCTCAAAACACACGACGTCGTTTTTGCTAGCCGTCCAAGACTCGAAGCCACTCACTACATGTCTTATGGGTCGAAGGGTTTGGTGTTCTCTCAGTACGGTGCGTACTGGCGAAACATGAGGAAAGTGTGCACGCTACAGCTTCTAAGCACGTCGAAAGTGGAGTCGTTTGGGCCTTTGAGGAAGAGGGAGGTGGGAATAGTGGTGAAGTCGGTGGAGAAAGCAGCGAGGGTGGGTGGGGTTGTGGACCTGAGTGAGATGGTGCAGAACCTTCTAGAGGAGATTGTGTATAAGATGGTGTTGGGGTGTAGTAAGGATGATGAGTTTGACTTGATGGGGTTGATTCAAGAGGCGATGAGAATGAGTGGAGCGTTTAATCTAGCAGATTACGTGCCTTGCCTTGCACCTTTCGATCTTCAGGTATCAATATCAAGTCAACCACCTATATATATCCCCCCTAGTTTCATGCACCTTTCCATAAGTTAAAAAATATATCTTCTAATAAACAAGTTATGTTAGTGACAAGGACAAAGCCCGTTCCGCACAAAAGAAGGAAAATGACACACATTTTCTTTCCGCTTAATTAAAAAAGAAAAAAGAGATAATGCTAAACGAATGTTATTAGGACAATCATTAAGGAATCCAAAAAATTAAATTTTCATTGGAAATTGACGTAGAATCAATTTATAAATAGTTGACCGCGCAAAAAATCTTTACTCTGATAGTTAATTGATACACATGGTAATTGTAATGACTTTTTATAGTTTCTGATAAATTGTCATCATAACTACCTTGTCAACAGTGTAAAAGTGATTAATGTTATCATAACTACCTTGTCACGAATAACAAAAGTACATAAAAAAATGTTTGCTTAGAAATAATGTCAAAATTAAACTCATTTAACTTTTACTCTTAGGGATTGAGACGGAACTTCAAGAAAACTAGTAAAGCACTAGACCAAGTGTTGGAGAAGATAATTAAGCAGCATGAACAGGGTTCAGATGTTCAAAATGGCCAGCACCATAAGGATTTCATAGACATATTACTCTCATTGATGAACCAGCCCATCAATCCCTATGAAGAACAAAACCAAGTCATTGATCGAACCAACATTAAGGCTATAGCCTTAGATGTGATTGCTGGGGCATTCGAAACTTCAGCAACTGTTGTGGAGTGGGCTTTATCAGAGCTCATAAGGCATCCAAGAGTGATGAAAAAGCTTCAAGATGAGCTAGCTAGTGTGGTTGGAATGAAAAAATTGGTAGAAGAAACTGATATAGCAAAGTTAAGTTACTTAGATATTGTGATCAAGGAGACTTTAAGATTATATCCTGCTGGTCCATTAGTCCCACGTGAGTCAACAGAGGATGCTATAATCAATGGTTATTACATAAAGAAAAATTCAAGAGTCATACTGAATTTATGGGCAATAGGAAGAGAATCTAAGACATGGTCTAATAATGCTGCGCAATTTTATCCAGAAAGATTCATCAATAACAACTTAGACTTTCGAGGGTATAACTTCCAATTTATACCATTTGGTTCTGGTCGCAGAGGATGCCCTGGAATAAACTTAGGCCTAATTACAGTTAAACTTGTTGTTGCTCAATTAGTACATTGCTTTAATTGGGAGCTTCCATCAAACATGAATCCAGATGACTTGGACATGAGCGAGAAATTTGGCCTCACAATACCAAGGGCTAAGCACTTACTTGCCGTGCCAACGTATCGTCTTCTTATTGAAGGTCATAATGAATCAAATTGATGTTAGTTTGAGGTAAAGCATGATATGGTTGCAAACTATATTTTATTTACTATAAGACAGTTGTAGTATATATGGTTTTGAGTTCTGTTTTTATCCCATGCTATGTTGTATTATTTACTAGATCCTTGTGAGAGTTCCTTTCTTTTTTGTAATATATACACCATGTTTTGTTGTATGGAAATGTTTATTTCATGACATGAAACCACAAGAAAAACTGTCTGCTCCTTTTTTAGTTTGAAGCCTTTGATTTTTGCAAAGTCATGCAATGTTTGATTCTAATGGCTTGCAATGTTTGATTCTAATTTTATATATAAGTAAAAAAAGTCACTCAAATACTATGCTGTGTTTAAATATTTTTTTTTATATACAATGAAATTGTACAAGTTAAATTAGTTGAATTTGTGTGAATATCAAGTAATTGAGTTACTATATGAAATAAGCTTCCTATTATAAATATTTAATTTTGGAAACATTGGTTAAAAGTAGATGCTCCAAGAGGTGGCAAATTTTGGTGATGCAGTTAAGAGGTATATTAAGGTAGGAGGTTGGATTATGTTGTGGCATATTGTGGTTTGGTGCATATAAACTTGTGCTCCTAGAAATGATTCTTAACAAGACCATTAGGTGTAATGAGCTCTTTTTCTGACTGGTGCATTACCCAAGCCATATTTATATATTGTGCTATGTATTTGGTTGGTTGTTGTATAACTCTGTCTGATGTGTTTATGTCTGACTCTTCACTATTTGTAAATAGGTTTTGAGTAGCCTTGTACTCTCTTTAATGAAATTTATTTACCTTTTCAAAATAATAGAGTATCATATATCATATGATGGATCATCTTTTTTTCTTCAAACCTCTCAGCGCGCATCTAGCTTGAGAGATTGTATCTATTAATGTCATGGGTTGGAGTGTTAAGTCTATCAAATCCTAAAGAAGACATTGACCAAATAAAGCAAACAATCTTTCCCCCAAAGTTCACCTTATTAATTAATACTACTTGTTAGATTAAGTGTTTATCAGTGGACTGAAAATCATAGCTATTGATAAGGTGTGACTATTTTTCTGTAGAAGTTCTCACAACCTCACGCCCATTAGAAGTGTCATGAACTAGAATGTTAAAGGCAATCGAAACTTATGAGAGACACTAACCAAATAAACTTAAAATCGTGAGCATGTTGCACCACTGATGGATATGGTTGGCACGAATTAAAATGGTGAAGAGACTAATTTATTGTTTATCAAAGCCAAGTTACTTGCACAAGGTGGTCAAGGAGACTTTAAAATTGTATCCACTTGGACCATTAATTTATCACAAGGTGGTTGGCCTCAATGAAATGTTGGGACACTAATGGCTATTACATAGGGAGAAAATCACATATCCTTATAAAAGTATGGCTATTATACAATTAACATAAAATATATAAAAGTAAGTTGTTTGCTCTTGTTTTTCAGATTTTTCTGAGCTTCTAGCAGTTTTCATCAAATTTACAGCCTTTCAACAAAGAGGGGGACTAAGTTAGTAGCCTTCCATGGTAATTTAGAATCAGTAATGCAGATTCACATTTAGGAGCTCTACATGGGCAAGTCCATATTTCAATCCTTGAATTACAAGCAGTTAAACAATCTGGTCCAAAAACCACCAGATGTTACATGTTCTTGGTGCTCAAGAGGGTCCATAAAGTTTGCTTTCTCACCTAATTCCTCAAATGAATCCACTAGGTTCTGAAGCCTTGCTACAAATTCAATCAGAAGTGATGTAAATGTTGTTAGAGATAGTGCACTAGCACTTTCGTAAGTTTTTGGTTCTTCCCCTTTTGCCACTGCACCTGCTTTATTATAAATATGAGCAGTCCAAGATAACCTTTTCCTGTCCATGTTTTCAAGGGTAACAGCTGCAGGCAAAACAGGATTATTGTCAGAAGTTAAGTTTCCATCCCAAATTTTTGGAACTTTAACTGATCTGAGATCAAGCACAGCTTCACTAAGAGACTTATACTCTAGACATTTTCCTTTTACATCCATGTTAAAAAGGCCTTGGGGATGATCAACCTCCTCTCTTGGCCTATTTCCAATTTCCCAGCTTTCTGAATTTACAAGAAGGTAAGATTTTTTATCAATCTTCTGTTGCAATTCTTCAGCTGCCTCATGTACTTCATGTAGCAAGTCCTCCTCACCTAGTTTCTCCATCTTTTTAACTTTGTTTCCAAGTTCACGTAACACTTTGGCCCCTTCAGAACCTACCCTCTTAAGCTCATGATGGAAAATATGTCTCTTCTCAGCTGGGGCCTGTGTATCAAAAAATGAAGTTTAGTGTGCATGCATGGGAAATGGATTCCCTGCATTCACAAAAGTCCCATGGATTCCCTGCATTCACAAAACTTTTGTGAATGCAGGGAGATCTTGACGATTGATTAAATTTTGTGTAGGATAAATATATTAATGTAAAGATTAGTGTATGAAATCCAGACCATTGATTAAGGTAAATGCGTGAAATTTGTAAATGTAGGGAATCTAGGTCCGCGTGCAAGTGTGTGTGTATGTATGTATAAACAGATCGTAACAATTAAAGAAAAACTAGACAACCAACAACTTCAAAATGAAGAAACAATACTTGTTATCTAGGTAACCCACAATAAAACTAATACAATCCAAAGAAAGAAAAAACCTAAATAGATATAAATGTAGGGTAAGGGGGAAAATTCTAAAATGAATCACCACTTAAAGAAGATTCAGAGGCTTTCTACTAACAACAGTTACAGAAAAATTTCAAGGGGAAAGTTACCTGTATTTCAGAAAGTATGCATCCATGCATAGCCATGACCATAAATGCACAATGCCTCAGAGCCCCACTTACATTTGCATAATTTTTCCATGGATATTTGAACATTTTGTAATGACCATGAGGTGGTTCCCAGACAGCAAATCCCATCTTCATTCAATAGTAAATGATAATGAGTCACAAAGATGACAAACATAATATACATTACATTCATCAAACACACATAAGTAAAACTGAAGTAGACCAGTACCAATGAATCCTCTTTACTTGTAGATTCAACAGCTGATCTGTAGCCATTGTAAACTGGGTCATCAGCAGCTTGGTAAGTAAGAATCTTTGATGGCACCCTCTTATATTCCATACAATTAAGGTAGTTATTGACAACATCTGAAAAGAGGTTAAACATATAGTTAGTTATTCAACCTGGGAAACAATATTGAGGAGCAACAAACAAAAGGGCATTCATGACAAATTATTAAATGTGATAAAGAAGAAAATATTGTAGACAACCTTCCAAAGATTTTGCAACATCCATGAAATTTTTTGTTACAAGATTGTGCAGATCCTCACCAGCCCAGATAGGATATATACATATATTTACTCCCAAAGATACAGCAGCACCAAGTGCAATGAGCACAAACCTGTCTACAGCGGTATCAACAAATTCCCCAGTTCTATACCCAGATACTGTAACAAAGCAATAGGTGATCAAGAACACACGGAATCCATACTCATAAGGCTTCAAAGTTGGGTATAATTTTGCATAGGTGGCACAAAATCCTATCAAACACACAACTTATCAGAAAACCAAACATAACATACAAATAGATAGAATGAATATTGATCAACAAATTTGAAGTGAAAGAGATTGGAAAACCAGACCTACTATGAAGATGCTAATAATAATTACAAGTTCTTCCCATTCTCCAGCCAATGCTGATAACTGTGCCATTCCCAAAGCAAGACCTCCAGCAGACAAGGTCCCCAATCCTCTGTTAAACCCCTTGCTAAGAGTTGCCCCTGCAGTAGGGCATTGTGTTTACATTGTTCACCCAGTGGACTGGAAAGCATGAAAGCTGGATTCCCTCAGGAAAAAGGTTTATGATGAAACAATGGATATAAAGATGAAAAATTAACCTATTTAAAAAAGCTAGAGAGGCTACTCACTTCAAGTTGAATACATGTCATGGACATAAAGGGGAAAAATCAGAACTTCAATTAAGGTTTTGGAACATGCAACAGACAAATCATTCATGTGGTTTCTAATGAGTTATTATTCAATCTTGTGGACTGGCATTAATCAATTTTCCAAAATATACTTTTGAATCCTTGATATATCAGTTATGGAAATTGTTAATGTTTAATTATAACACTTAATTGCATATGGATATCGTAATTGAGCTCTAGTTATGGATAGCCTATGATGGGTTGGATTATCCACTTCGATGCCTGCGGAGAGGTCCTTACTCTAATCTGATAAGATATAAAACTATTTTCCCATTAGACAGTTTAACACAAAGAACATACTTATGAGGTAGAGAGGAGTTTCTCTCACATCCTCTCAAATCATCAATCACAACTCTCAACAACAAGAAGATGGATCACTCTTTAGTGTCAGGTACACATTTCGTTCTTAATCTTGGGGTGCACGCGGTTTATATACTGTTGGACAACTCCACTTAATATCAATTGATTTTAAGATACATTATTAAATTCATTGGTTTCATAAGGAAAAAAGAAGAAAATAAATAAGACATATTCAAATCACATGTTTGATATATGAAATAATGAATATAAGAAGTGAAGTAACTGGAATAACTGTAACTGTAATTCTGTAACCCCACCCTCCATCTCAAGATCAAGGCATCATGTTATAGTTATACATACCTATACTGAATTCAAAGACGACGACAACAGTAAGAATAGCCCAAACAAAGTAACGAGCCATATCCTTGAAAGGTTCTTTGAGGAAAATCAAAAGGGAAATGAGTGCCAAAGCAAGTCCTTGTTTTGCTGAGAAGATAACATTCCTTGTGTCAGACCTTCCCATCTCCCATGCCTTCAAACCAAAGCCCTTCACTCTCTTCCAACACCTCACTTGCTCTTCCTCCACGTTGGATTCAGGCATGCGAGAATACCCATCATGCATGGACACCAACCTCTCCTTATTCGGAGCCATTTTTGTTGACTACTCAAGCAACCAAAATGATGCTTATAATAATGGAAAGATATTATTCATGAACACTTAACTCTAACCATTGTTAACAGGTTGAGACTTAAGAGTAAGGAGAGTGCGTACGTACAATATGTACGTGTTTGTGTTTATGGTGGAGAAGCATTGTGGTGTTGAGTAGATAGATACATATAGCATTAAATATTTGGTGAGTCATGTAGTGTCGACTCGTGTCTATACTGAAAAGGAAACGACAAGAGCAAGAGGGAAGGAGAGTGACTCGTGATGGCATCGTATCCGCACAAAACCATATATTCTAATTATCTTATCAACAACTTACAGGTTACAGGTTACAGGTTACAGGAGCTAGAGTCACAGGTCAGGACATAACACTAACAAACAAAACAAGATAAACAACGATGCACGGATGATAAACTCCTCCGCTCGCCGTCTTCCGCGCCTCGAACCAGAAGCCCCGTCACCACGCAGATCTGCCTCGACGTTTGCGTAGCAAATCCCGCTGTCCCGTCGATGCCTGCCACGAGCCCAGCCGCGTCTGTCCATCGTGTCCTGCTTGTGCAGCGAGCAGCCTTCTCCGCCGCGCCGTCCACCCCTTTGTGTGTTCAGACTTCAACCAATCTGCTACGCCGTCTCGCCGAACCGCGCCACCGCCTGTTCCACCCGGTTCCAGGCCGTCACAGTGAAGGGAAATCCATGGTTCCCAGACTTCGATCTGATGTCACCGAGCTGGAGGTGGAGAATAACGCACGATTCTGGTCCGCCGTGACCAGAGGCGACACGGCGGAGAAGACAACCAGATTGGAGGGCACGACGGTGGTACGGAATGGCCGGGAATTGAAGATAACCCACACAATCGTTTTCCTTGACATGCCTTGGATTCATATCCACCGTCCATTTTTTTTTAGAAGATCCAATGGTTGCAACCTTGTTGCTCGCCGTGAGAGACATTCTTACATCTCTCAATCTAGAACCGGCCGGTCGTTAAAAGTCAAAACTCAATTTGAGTTTTTATCCACTGTTTTTACTATATTACCTTTAACAAAGGCGGATTCTACGGTGGATCAGTTGCATAGGTATACCCAGTGTGCACAAGCCTATTTAACCAGGAAATAAGTCCTCTCCAGTACTGGAGAGACCAGTACTGGAGGCCAAGAGACAGAGAAATTTTTTTTAAAATTTTTTAAATAATAAATAATATATATATATCACATCACCCTGTTTTCTCTCTCTCTCTCACATAATGGCCTCTCCAGTAACCGGAGAGGACCATGACTCATTTAACCATTAGATCTATATAGACCACAGTAACATGGCGCACCTTCCCCCATTGGATATTTTTCGTCTTCCTCATTCTTCATTTCGATTCAACGTCACTCAAACTCCATTTTCGCCACAACAAGCTCTGATCTTTTTACTCAAAACAGAAACCCTTTTGGTTCCTTGGGTTTTGATGGAATGACGAAGGGGGCATGACACATGCAGAGGTTGCTTTGGGAAGTAACGAGTGGGTGGGTTTGGGGGTGAAGTTGGGGCCTGGGCGTGTTGGTGCAGAGGTTGTTCTGGTTTGGGACTTTGGGTGAAGCTTTTTGAAAGTTGTTTCCTTTTTACTGATTGGAATGACAGAAACCAAGGTGTAAGAGTTTGGCCCTTCAGCAGTCAACCCTATTTCTGTCATACCAGACTCAAACTATGGTTCATCAAGTTCTAGTCAAGAGTAGTAACTCCCACAATATTTGCCGGATCTGGTCGCATCCTTGGAGGAGGGTGGGTCACTTGAGGCGGCAGGGGGTGGGTCATCAAGAGCCGTGGTCCAGCTTCCACCGCCGGAGTCATGTTCCTAGACGGCGGTCCATGTGGGTGCTGGACGAATGGTCCATTCGAAGAATGAGGAAGAAAGGACAAAAATTCAGTGTGGGAAGTGTACCATAGATTGAAACAATCTCAGCCATCAGATATTTTTTTATTTCATCTGATGGTTTTAAAAGACTTGTGCACCATGGGAGTATCTATGATACTTGTTCACCTTAGAACTCGCCCCTTTACAAATTACTCAATTGTGATGTCAGTCTAAAAGTTGAAGTACAATTTAGTTCCTGTATATCTACAAATTAATTTAAATGACATAATTCAAATAATATTTACTAGAAATTCAGAATGAGTGTCTTTCGGGCCTGAGACTAAATTATAAGCAAAATTAATTAACTTTATACTTATTAAGGAAGTTAGTTAATTTATTTTAATTCTCTTAATTTATGTTAAAAAAAATGAGTTATAGTGATTGAACTACCCTTACTTATAACAATTATGTCTTCAGAAGTTGTTTCTTGGGAGTGTGCAATGTTGTTGGAAAAATAAAAGGTGAATTGACCAAGTATATTTTTGGAACACTGACATTGATTAGAGTTGAATTGGTTGGATTTTGCTTATATTTGAATCCACCAAATATAGGTACTTTTTTTTTTTTTTTTTGCTTATAATTGAGTCCAAAGGTAGTTTTTGAATTGAAATGTTTGAAATTTTTATAGTGGAATGAATTGAGTAGATCATATTATTTAAAAAAGGGAAATATCCTGGATAGTTACAATTTTGCAGGTAACATAGTTTGGCGAAGTCCCTATAAGAATTAAGGTGTACTTATAGGAGTATGATTTATGCTTAAACAATCAATAAATATAATAATTTTAGAGTAACTCATGTAGATTAATGTTTGATAGATTTTTGCCTTAGCGATCATAGAACAGACAGTTTTCTGAAATTCATTCAGCTATGAGATTATCATTCCTTGTGTTTGAATTAGGTCACCATCTAATGAAAGCATTGGTTGGCTAGGCATTTGAATAACTACTTGAGTTAGAGGAATATTTCCCATTTCCAATCTATTAAGATGTCAGTAAATTGTATGAGTACCAAAACAATAAGCATGGTCAAAAAGCTCATCATCATAAATGAAAAATTATTTTCCTTATTTTTATTATTCTCGAGATATTTTTTCAAGTGTGAATTGATAATCTGTAAAAAAAAAAAAAAGTATGGATTGATAAGGATTTTTGTTCCATATGATAGTCGTTTATTTTAATTGAACCATATGACAGGCATTCGATATGCTCATTTGGCTTAAGTGCTTAACAATAAATAAGATCATCAAATATTAAATCAATTCTAAAATTAATTTTTTGATTAAATCATTTAATTAAACTCGTTAAATATTTTAAATATGATTTGTATGGGATTTTACTATATGTTTCTTTATTTTATCATTTAAATTTGTTTAAATATTTTAAGTAAAATAATATAGTAAGTAAAAAATATATTGTATGCAACTTTTAAAAACAATTATTCCTTTTATTTTATTTTTGAAAATATAAAATTCAGCTTCTTTCTAGAGCCCACGTAGAGCATTTAATGTTATATCTTTTTTTTTTGTTTTAAATTTCAAGTTCTTTATTTTATTTTATTTTTTGAAAATTAAAAATTTAGTCACTTTTTTTCAATGTTGTACCCTTTTTTTGTTTTAAAATTTCAGGTTCTTTATTTTATTTTATTTTTGAAAATAAGTGATTTATAGCATGTAGTCCACCTAGAGTTAAAAAAAAAAACTCAGTTTCTTTTTTTTCTTTCAATGTTGTACCTTTTTTTTGTTTTAAATTTCAAGTTCTTTATTTTATTTTATTTCTGAAAAGAAAAGATTCAGCTTTTTTTTTTTAAAGTTGTACCCTTTTCTTGTTTAAATTTCAGCTTCTTTATTTTATTTTTGAAAATAAGTGTTTTATAGCATGTAGTCCACCTAGAGCAAAAAAAATTTAAATTTAGGTTATTTGTTTTTTCAATGTTGTACCCTTTTTTGTTTTAAATTTTAGGTTCTTTATTTTATTTTATTTTATTTTATTTTGGGAAATAAAAAAAATTCACCTTCTTTTTTTTTTTCCCCAATGATGTACCCTTTTTTGTTTTAAATTTCAGGTTCCTTATTTTATTTTATTTTTGAAAATAAGTGATTTATAGCATGCAGTCCACCTAGAGTAAAAAAAAAAAATCACCTTTTTTTTCCCCAATGTTGTGTCCTTTTTTTTGTTTTAAATTTCAGGTTCTTTATTTTATTTTATTTTTGAAAATAAAAAAATAATTTTTGTGGTTAAAATGAAAAGCAACTTTCATTAGCTTTTGAAAAAAATCTTTTTTTATAACCAACAACTTTTATAAAAATGATTTTATGATTGAAAACAAATTCAAATCTGCTTCTTTTTTTTTAAAATCTCTAAAAATAATCACTAAATTATTTTATAACAAAATCATTTATTTTTTAATCTAAAACAAACAGGCTCAAAATAAATATAGTTAATAATATATTTGTAGATTAAATCAATAAAATGAATTATAAATAATTGATTAAATAATTTCAAGGTAATTATTTACTGATTTAAAGAGGCTTTGTTAATTTCTGAGGTATATGGAAGAAGGCAACTTTTAAAGCAATGTTGGGTAAAAAATAGAAGTTCTTAGTTGTAATTTAGGGAAGTGTGTGGAAGTTCATTTTTTGTTAAAACAAAAAAAGTAAAGATAGATGTTTCAAATTATTATACAGTTTCTTTAAACATAACATGCATGGTTTTTTTTTTTTTTTAATATCAATTAAGCGGGTGATAATATTAGAAAAATACCTATATTTTTACTGAAGTAATATAATGAAAACTAACTTTGGTAATTTGTTATGAGCCAATGCAGTGGAGATACATTACACCGACAAAAGCATGAACAATGATACATATATTATTAAAAGTTGGCTTTTACACATTTTATTGTGTTGTTCTGAGCTCTTCAAAAGAAGCTTGCTTCATCTTTACTTGGATTGAGATTCATTTCCTCTGGAATTGGAATCTAGATAGGTAGTTTATTATTTTTTTTAAAACATTTAAAAAACATTTAATTTTTGTCAATTAAGGGTGTCCATTTTAAAACAAATGTCAATTAAAAGAATCAAAGAATGTCAATCAAATTACAACCTCTAGAAAATCCACAACAGAAGGTGTAACTAAAAAAAATCAATTGTAATTAAGTCCAATTAAGCATGAAAGTTTTAAAGTAATTGTTTTCCAAATTATTATCACCTATTACTACTGGAAGAGCCATCAAATGATGACAAAAAACCGTAACCTGTTGATGAGAAAAACATCAAGGAGCAGCTAATACATTATAGTAGGTCCCAACAATTTTGTTGCATGGTATGAAGCAAGAATAATATAATATAAAGTTTGAAGCACAATATAGTAGAAATCGGGTTTACCAATCCTTTCATGAAAAGTAGTTTGTGAAAAATGAGAATATAATTGTTAACAATGAAAGTATAAAAACTCATATAGAATTGGAGGTTATATGCAGTCATGTATTTCTTTTTCACCTTTTTAGTTACTACCTGTATAATGTGTTTGTGACGTGAAAAGAGGTAAGCTATTGCTAAAATCAAAGACAAAAATGTTAAAGAAAGATGCATAACAATGAGTTTCATTTTCCTGGTTTTAAATCAATAATGAAAAGGAAAAGCAAAAATTGAGGTTTTTCACCAACCTTATCATTTGGGAAAATGGTCAGAAGCAATGCTATATTGGCCATTAGCATTCAGAAACCTCCTATCTGCCATTTCTTTCAATCTTTTTCAATAGAAGATAGTTGATAATCTTAAGGTAATTTGATATATACCTAGTAGTAAAACTTGTGATTCTTAATTTGGCGTAAGTGTCCTATTCATGGTATGATGGTTGATTGTATAAGTTTCACCGTATGGTAGTATATGTTCATGCAAGATAGTATTTACTTTGACCTATATTGATCATGTTACATTTTTTTATTTATTTATGAAAATTAAGTCAAAGTTTGTTCCTCAAGAAATGTGATGGAAGGGGATCACCATTCTATATAAAACCTTATATTTATTTTATTGTTAGTTGATTATATGTTTTTGTAAAACCTCATATCTGCCATCTCTTTCAATCTTTTCCAAACATCAGCAGGGGTTGGAGAGTTGATGAGTGCTGCTGCTTCAAAAGTGACTGAATTTTTAATTTTCAAAAATAAATTAAAATAAGGAACTTGAAATTCAAAACAAAAAAAAGGTACAACATTGAAAAAAAAAAGCTGTTTTTTAAACATTGAAAGCTCTAAGTGGGCTCTAGAAAGAAGCTGAATTTTATATTTTCAAAAATAAAATAAAAGGAAGAACTTAAAATTTAAAACAAAAAAAGGTACAACATTGAAAAAAAAAGACGAAGTTGTTTTTATTGAGTACGGTTGAATTGAGCCACCATGGCCAAATTTCTGAAACAAATGTCTATAATTGGTCGTACGTTGGCCTTTTGAAATAACATTTCCATTTAGGCTTTTAGCTTCATTTAAAAAAAATAAACTGAACCATCAAATATATTACATCCTTTTGTAGAAAATGAAATTATCAATAATTGCTGATGAGAAAAGCCAACATCTTACCAAGTGCATCAGCGGGAGGAAGCCGACATCTTTATGTATAAAAGAAAATATCTTACCTATTATATTATAGTGCTGGAGAACATTTTGTCCATTAGAAGCTATACCAACTGGATTATGTAATGCTAAACCATTACATAACTTCTAATTATTAATATTGAACAATAGAACGTTATATTAATCAGAAAAATTCTACAAAAGAGAATGGCTACACCATAACTTTAGCATAGAGAAAATTAGCCCATCCATCTAGAACTCATTTTTCTCCTACAGTATTTCCTAAACTCTCTTCACGGCTCCTCCCCCTCTTTGGACTGCAGCTGTGCTGCAGCGTATCTTATATCGAGGGCCTTCCAAACCTCTTCCTCTCTAATTATGATGAATGGAGCATTTAGTCCCTTGTCTACAGTTGCAAAGTAAAGCTCATTAACTAAGAATTATGGGCTTCAATGAGGAGGCTTTTCTTAGTCTTCCATGTTTTCTTTTTGTTTGCACAAATTGTATATAATTTTGACTTATATTTAGTTTTAATTGTTTTTATCGTAGCTTTCCAAATCGTTATACCTTTTTTTTTCTTCATATTTCATTTTTTTAATATAAGAAAAGATACTTGCACAAATTGTATATAATTTAGACTTGTACAAAGTTACAAATTGTATTTGGTAATAATGTATTTGACGTTTTTTTTTTTTTGGAATTTAAAAGGCACATTATTACCAATGATGTGATGGTTGAATTTCTGGAGAATTTAGGATGCTGGATGCAACGCTTTTTTGGGAATATAAAAGCCACTTTAATGTAAATTATTTGATGGTTCAGTTTATTTTTTTAAATGAAGCTAAAAGCCTAAATGGAAATGTTATTTCAAAAGGCGAGGTACGACCAATTATAGACATTTGTTTAAGAAATTTGGCCATGGTGGCTCAATTCAACCGTACTTAATAAAAACAACTTCTTATTTTTTTTCGTTGTACCTTTTTTTTGTTTTAAATTTCAAGTTCTTCCTTTTTTTATTCTTGAAAATAAAAAATTCAGCATATTTCTAGATAAAATGAGTGTTCTACAACAATAAAGACTCATTAAGTAGTGATTTAAGGAGGTTCATTTTTAAGAGAACTAAAAAAATTCAATACAAAAAATATATAGACATAAATACTCTTTTATTAGGCAAAATAAAATACCAAATATGCCCTAGCTAGTAGGAAGGAAAAAAAATAGAAAGTGAATTGACAATATTATCCCATACTACCTTACTTTTATAAACTCCAGGTGATTTTACAAAATTGCCCCAGCCACCACCTTCTTTTTAATAATAAAGATTCTACCAAAATTACTTTTAACAATAAAGTATTCAAATATAGATTAATTACTACAAACTCACTTTTAATCGAAAATCGATTTGTAAAACACAGTTAATCAAAACTTAATTTAGTAAATGGATTCAAGACATGCCTTTTTTAAGTTTTTTTTTTTTAAGTTGAATTTGGGTGTAAAGTGGAGAACAATCACCTCCATTAAGACCCCTTTTAATAATTTTACTAAAATAATATTTTATCATAAAAAAATGAGGGTTGAATAATAAGATGGGTTAGGGTTAGGGTTAGGGTCTGGTTGGGAGTTAGGAGGGGAGGGGTTTGATGTAAAAGAGAGGAGGAAAAGGGAAATTAGTCACTCATCTTACTTAGGGGTTTATTTTTCTTAATTGGACTAAAACCTCCCAAAAAAAATGAATTAGGGGAGGGAAATTTGGAGGATTTTGGAAGGCAAATTTGATTTTTATAAGAAAAAGATGAGTCAGACTTTATGTTCTAAATAATATTGACATGATCAAGAGGATGTGATAAATATAAAAGGCAAACATAAAAGGCCTATTTATGTTAATAATAGAATCTTAGTCCTAATTAAATAAGGAAACAAATCGAAAAATAATAAATAAAAATATCTCAAAATATCTTTCAAGACATCCTAAAATATAGTAAAATATTATGATATTCTCCAAATATTTTAACAATTAGATAAGTGTATTAATTTCTTTTGATTTTAAATTAATGACTTAAATTTATGTATGTTTATTTATTTATTTAGTGTTGTGATATTTGTACACCCAAAATCAACACCCAACACCATATATTTATACTTTTCAACACTTATATATTATTTTATTCTATCCAAAATTAACACTCAACATCTAAAACACAATCCCATATGGTGTACGATGTCCATGGGGAGGTGTTCATTTATCATTTCTCTTAAAATTAATGGTAAATATCATTATGGCGCATTCATTGAATCTACTATTCGAACATGGCATAATTGCTTCTATAAAACTATCACATAATTAAATTGGTTGGATTAAATGGTCATGTGGGGTCAAGCTTCAATTAAATCATGTTAATTCAATTTTTATAGTCATGCTTTTTAAATGCAAGCTCTATTTATTTATTTATTTTGTTGATAAAAGACATCTTATGGCAATTCATTAATAATAATATTAGCAATACAAGTAGGAGCAATGCAAAAACTACAGGAGCTAGCATATAACACAGACGCCCTAGCTAGAGCATGAACAACTCTGTTAGCTTGCCTCCTAATAAAACTGACTGAACAGTTTGACAAAGAATTAAAGAGCAATTTGCAATGATGAACTATAATTCCCAGCTCTCTAAGGTTATCCTTTCCAGCTATAAAATCATCCACAACACTTTTACAATCAACTTCAAAGACAACATTTTGGTAGCCCAGATCAATAAACCACTCAATAGCTGCCTTCAGACCTTGCATCTTAGGATCAATCCACATGGTTTTTGCTTGGACAAAGTTTCCATCATGGTCACGAATACACATCCCAAAACCAGTTAAATTCAAGTCCTCAAAGAATGCTGCATCAACATTACACTTTAGGGACGCGAAACTTGGAGGAAGCCATTTGACCAACTCACGGTTCAAACCTGTTGGGCAGCCATTTGAACTTCCTTCTAAAGCATCTGGTTTCTAGCTTTCCAAATGCTCCAAAGAATCATAGCAAACTTGGCTCTTTTTATTGGATCAAGCAGTTCAATAACCAAGAAGAAAAGCTCAGAAAAAGAATTGACCTGAGAAATGTGTGCCAAATGTCCATACTGTGCGAGCAAAGAAAGATGGAATGACATTCAGTTTCCAACTCCTGGCCGCATGTTACACAAATGCTTGGACAAGAAATACCGCGAGATTGGCAAGATGTCACTGCAAGCACGCCATACAAAAATACATTAAACTCGGTATGTTGTCTTGTAATCTCTCTCCACCTTCTAAAAAGAAAACACTTCTTTATTTTTATGAGCTAATTTCAAACATTAAACTATTATGGTGTGTTTGGATGAGAGAATTTAAGAGAGTAATGCATTTTTAGAGCGTAATTAGAATTCATCAATGTAAAAATACAATACATTTTATATTGATGAATTCTAATTACCCTCTTAAATTCTCTCATCCAAACACACCATTAGAGAGTTTAGATGAGTGTGTGTTTTGTTTTTTTATAGACAAATGTTAGTATTAATGCTAGTATTTTCTTAATATGTGGTTTAAACTCCCTCCCTCCCTATCACTGCATTCCTTGACTCCCCCACCCCAACCACGAAACCAAACCCTAGATGAATATGTGTTTTTGTTTTTGTTTTTTCCAAAGAAGATGAGCATGAGTGTTAGTGTTAACTTGGTTTGTACTTCATGTTGATATGAATTTGAAGAACTTTAATGACATCTTTAACATTGTCGACGTGAATCAAAGCTAAACTAGCTTCTGTCTCCCCTTTTATCACCTCATTATTCTTGTATTTAATTTGGATTTGCACGTATAAATTAACTTTCATGACATATATTGAATTATTTCATGCAAACATATTTAGTTGACTGATTTCATGCACGTCTAAACTTATGGTTCGTATTTTCATGATAGATATTGAATGATCTCATGAAAAAAATAATGTACCACTATCATTTTCCTAAATTTTAATGCATGCAAGTAATTAAAAAGATTTATAAGAGAACAAGTTTCCTATTTCTTTCACGGTGCTGGTCAATTAATGTATACGATTATAAGATTGTTCACATATAGTTTCAAATTGATGAAAGCAGGGACAAGAATGGGGGTTCTAGTTTGTCAAAGTACTGTTTGATAGAATAGAAGCCCTTAATTCTGGTTGTTATCATGAATCATATATGAGATATCCTATTCTTTCGTTTGTATTGTTTGAAGTGTCTGTAATAATGTTGTTTAATTATAATTCTAGCTTCAAATCAAGGGTGATTAATTGGGGATATACTATTGGGTATTTGATTTAAGTAACATAAATATATGATTTTCCTCTATTCATCAATTCCTGCGCTAGTAATTAAGACAGTAAAAGCAACATAGATCTCACCTGATGTCCATATATTTTCTACCAAACAACCCGAGGTGAAAGACTAAAACCTCTAGACTCCTATCTATTTTCACTATTACTCTTTCTATGTGTGTGCCACTAGGCTTATAAATTTGAAATATCTCAAAATAGTAGTATTTTCTCTATGTTTTACTTTTACTATGCCATAGACTATAACTTGAAATTTGAAAATTTGGAAATTAGTGATATACTTTGATGGTCTCATAATATAAATTTGAAATAGAGCTTTACAGTCACACATACCATTTAGCCATAAACAAGAAAGTCTGAGCTATTATAATTAAGTGTGTCATAACATAAGTTGTTCCCTAGTTTTCCTTTATGACCCTTTAAACATAATGAAGTAATTTGCTACTTCTTGATAAGTTCTAGTAAGTAGGGTCCAAGACTCCAAGGATATTATATATATCTTGGATATGAGATGACCATAAGTATAAGTATATATCTTAGACGCATTGTTAGGAAAAAAATGATCCTGTATATCATGCCTAGCTTTATTTAATATATACTTCAAGTTGCTGATAAATGAACAATTTTTTCTTATTGTAGGGGGGAGGAAGAGGACACATTAAAGTAAAAGAAATACCAAGAAGAGACAACGAAACCGAAGTATCAGACTCAACACTAATGTTGCCTTGGTGCCCCCTGGATTTGAAGCTGTCGTTAGAGATCAACGACAAGTACGTGTAGCCGATAATGTGCTTGATGAAACTGAGACTAGATCAATGACATTGCCTCGCATGGGTTTGGATATCAAGAAGATAGTTAATGAAATTTTTTAGAGAGCCCAACCTGTTCCCTCGGATTCTATACCTCAAGAGCAAAGTCATAATGTTGAGTGTGACCATCAATCTTCAACTAATGTGGTGACTGAAATGGAGGGAACATCAATGAGCCTGCCTAATATGATTTCTGGTTTTGAGAAGCAGGTTATTGATGAAGCTGTTCAGAGTGTCCAAGATGTTAGGCCCATGGATGAAACTGAGGAATTAAGCAGGCCTAATGATGAGGCTGGAACTGTTCCCTCAGATTATGTACCTCAAGTGCAAAGTCAAGATGTTGTGTGTAATCAATCTTCTTCAGCTAATGTGGTGGCTGAAATGGAGGGAACATCAATGAACCTGCCTAATGTGATTTCTGATTTTGAGAAGCAGGTTACTGAAGCTGTTCAGAATGTCCAAGATGTTAAGCCCGATGATGAGGCTGGGACAAAGCAGAGAATATTGAAGGTTTACACCAGGAAAAAGAGGCCCAATGCTGAGGCTGGTACAAAGAGAATATTGAAAGTTTACACCAGGAGAAAGAGGCCCAATGATGAGGCTGGGACAAAGAAAATATTGAAGGTTTACACTAGGAAAAAGTGGCGTGGGGGACCAAGACCAAATCAGCATGGTAATGAAGAAAAAAAAAATTTTTAATTTTCCATTATGGGTCTAATAAAATAAAATTCTCTCCCATTCCCCTAAATCCTTTGGTGTTTGTTTATCTCATATTTTGGTTGCTCATTCTGCAGATACTACTACTGTGGCTGACAAAGCAGGTAAGGTGTGAAAACAAAAGTGAAGGATTCCAGCAGTAGGCAGCAGGAAGACCAAGTTATTGACTTGGACTTGTTATTTGCTGCTCTGGTCCTTTGGAACATTCTGCATTTGCTTACAGATCTCCCAAATTGTCTGGGATTTTGAACTAATTCACATTCAGGTTGGATGTTAATTACTTTTTTTTTTAATTATTATTATTATTATTATTATTATTATTATTATTATTATCAAAACTCCATTTAATGTTTATGAAGTTATTTAGTACTGTGTGCGTTGTGGTTGCTCTTATATGATTCAAATATACAATGTACATGTTGTTGATCCAGTTTTTGCATGGAACCGACATTTTATATTACATCGAGCAACTTTTTTATTTTTTAATATATTTTAAAATATAATAATTAATACTTTATAGTTCTTATTATTAAACTAGTGTTGTTAACCTGTGCAATACACGGGTAAATTTTCTTTATACAAAATCTAGTTAATTAATGATTAATAAAAATAAAACCAATATTTATCTTACTAAGACAATAGCGGAAAAAATGTTATTTTGTAGTTGAGACAAAATTAACGCACATTTGCCATTCACAAATACTTGTCGGATAGTGCTTCTACCAATCAGATCTGAAGATCTCTTTGAATTCAAATTAAAGTTGTCTAGGACCATTCTAAATGCATTATTTTATAAACAAATCGCGAAGATCACCGCATTCCCTTCACCCCTCTCTACACTTCATGCTACCTGCCTTTCGTATCCTTATTGTAGACGAACCAATTTCCTAAAACCTCTTTGAGCAGCCCTGTAATGTAAAATCTATTAGTCATTTTTTAAATATGTCTTCATGAGTTAAGAATAAAATGATTATTGAAAATGTAATCACAAGATAAAATTGCTACTCAATGTAAAAAGTAGGCTAAATTACCATTTTGGTCCCTCATTTGTTTTAAAATATTCAATTTGGTCCCTCTATTTTAAAATAGAGAGACCAAATGGAATATTTTAATAGAGGGACCAAGCTATAATATTTTCCTCAAGTAAATACCTGCTGTCCAACTCAAAACTAAAGAAGATGATTTTCTAAAAGCCATTGCGATAACAACCATTAGTATGCCCAAATTAATAGTCATGGCCAAAAAAAAAAAAAAAATTCAAGTCAATGATAGATTATAAATTAAGTTATCATGTTTTCATCTCAATTTTTCCTTTACCCAACACCTGCAACTAACGAAATTGGTATCCCAACTTCCATGACTTATCAATCAAATTCCGGCGATTACGACTTTTCAACATATCCCTTTAACCCGCCCCCACCCCCCTTCCCCCCGCCCCCCCCTAACTACTTGCTACAAAGATGACAAACCAGTCATGAAATCAAGTACCTAGAATAAAGGAAGAGAACAACACAACAATCAAATTACCAAGCACTCCCTGTCATGCACACACAGAACAACACACATGCAGTTCTTAAGTTCTTGGTGGCATAGCACAATCGAACAATTTCAAAAGCAATAGCAACATAATCTTAATTAACAACTCAACGATATTGACTACAACATGAATCATATATAAAATAGCCACCAATGATTCAAAACCAAAGACTTCAATGGGGAATTCGATCGAACATCAAGAGGACATCACAAAATTGGTACACCGGGAATGGAAAACTCAGCATGGTAAGAGGCAAAAATGCAAAGGAAATCTTATTGGAACCTACCTCATATGCCCATGTAGGCTCTCCCTCAAAGTTATCTTTTAAAAGCCCCGTCCTTTTTTATTTATTAAAATTACTTTCTGAAAAAAGTAACACCCAACTTATTTTAGTTTGAACTACTTCCTGTCCAAATAAACTATTTCACTATTCTCAGTGTTTGAAATTAATCTTAAGGATCGGTTTGTGAGTTTGGAAGGGGAAGGATTTGGGGAAAAAAGGGGTGAAAGGGATGAAGGAATGAAAGATAGCCCTAAAAAACCTCCAAAATCATCATCTAGTTCATTTTTGTAGTTCCCCCAAATTGGAGGATTTTGATTCTTTTGTTAGAAAATAAACCCCATGCAAGGTAGAGGAGTATCCTTCCCTTGCCCCATCCCTTTCCCCATTCTTCCTCCCAAAGCCTTCCCCTCCAAAACTCACAAACAAAGCCTAAAGCAATTGTCTACCCATCTTACGAAACTAACTTCAGGCAGGCTATCATATAATATTTATGAGCGAGGAAACTACCCTTCTAAAAGCTTCAGTTAAGCAGAAAAGATGGTTCCGTTCAATAAGCAAGTTTTTGAAGATCCACCCCATTCCCAAAGTGAATTTCCCCCTTAATGTTTTCCTCAATTTCATAATTTCAACCCTAAAGTACAAAACGGTAAAACTCAACTTAATCATACAATCACACTATGATACAATTAATCGGAAATAGCTTGATGAGGTTTGACCACTGCAACATGCTCTTAAATCATCTTTTCAATAGTTTTGAAATTGTAAGTTAGAATGGATACATGACTTTGCAGACAATAATCTCTTAGGTGCAACAGTAAGATACAATACTCTATTTTTATTCATTTCATATATTTTTCGACTAGTAATAAAATGGTATTCTTAAAAAACACACTATTGCAAGAAACACAAGGAAATAGCCTTGTCCTATAATCTACATAGTTCAGTACCTGAACTTTGTGTAGTCTCTCATCTTTTCCTCTATAAAGGAATATAAGTGCATTGATAAAATGAGAGGGATTTGTCTGAAGAGTCACCAGACTGAATGCAACACATATGAACAAAGTAATATGTGGAAATATGAACTATCTTTCCAATAGAAATATGAAGAGGCACCAAACTGAACTTCAGCTATCTTTCCAATAGAAATATGAAGTTAGTTTATGGAAAGTATTAGCATTCATCTTATCTTAAAAACAAAAAACATGAGACAGAAGTAGCAAAACTTTAAATTCTCCGGTTCATGACAAGGCCTTTCTTCAAAAGGTCAACTCAGCAATAATTCTAAGTGTAGAATGAAAAACATTATTAACCACTTTTACATATGACAATAGAACCTACATCATCTAGCATAAACGGAATAGCTATCAGCTATAACTTAGAGAAAATTGCATTTTGTCAATTACTTAGATCATACCTTCCATCCATGCAAAGAATTATGATTGACTGGACAAGTCATGTGTGACTGGTGACTAAGCTCTGCAAGTTTAGCTTTCCATTGGAGGGAAGCAACTCTTGAGGCCAAAAAGATCGGAAAATTTCTCATTCTTTGCAGGCTATAGAGAACCGAAAATGTAAGGCCAACAACAGCCACCTTAATATATATTTATTAGGAGTTTGATAGCCATGAAACAATATTAACAAACAAATGGCTCTTCAAACATCAAAAATGGATGTGAGCTATCTTGTGCTTCATCTTCTGGCTGCTAACAGAATTATTTTAGTGCACAAAACCATATATGAACATCTTCTAACATTTAGAATGGAATGCCTTTTACAGATTACATGCAAAGGTGTTAAATAATAATATGCTTTTGCATATACTGGCTTCACCTTCTAATTAAAAAAAAAGTTGTGTTTTGCCCAAAACATAAGTATATCACATATCACATGACATTTTGGTTATATAAAAGAATAGATGAATAAGCTGATCCATGCAAACTGATTATACTATTACTCTTTTATACCATTTCACTTTAACACCGAAAGTTATATCTAATTGTACCAATAAATTGGGTAGTACCAACATTAAAGGAATCTTACCTTGGGATGAGTGGGAGTAAGCAGTAGTCAACTTAAGAGAAAATGGTAGTCTGCTATTAGCCTGCAAAATTCAGACAAATAGTTTTGATATCAAAAAGGAAAGTTACAGTTACTTGTTAGAAATAAAAGAATCCACAATAACAAAATCTCAAAGGAAGGAGGAAACATATTTAGTGTAGGTGGAAATGTCAAAGGATCAACAAAAATTTGCAAGATCTCAAAGGATCCCTCTGTCAAAGACTTTATAATGTCGGTGTTAACCAATAATCCCAAATGGATTGTTCCATAAGAAAGTAGACAACTGCAAGGTAATCAGCTTAAATACTATGTGACATTGTGACATGTATTCAGAGAATTTCTTCCTTGAGAGTGCAACTATCCATATTCCTCTAACTTTGTTAAGATATAGGAAGGATATTATAATTGTTGAGACTTAAACATCTCATGTCAGAAACAGTTTTGTATGCATATATTATTTTTTAATATATAATAACATGATAAAATAGGTCTAATATATAAATTGCATTTTATGTTATTAACCCATTATATAAAAATGAATCATGAGATAAACTTGTTGACTGGTAGAAACAGAAGTACAGCAAGGGAAAAAAAGATTGGAAGCACCTTGAGTATATGAAAAAACCTTCAACCAGTTGAGAAGGTAATGTCTAGATTTCTAAAACAACTGAAGTTTCAATTATATGGCACTTCGTCTTGACCAGTAACTTCCATTTAGATATCAATAGCATGAACCAAAGCAAACTCAGATAATATACTCTAACCTTAGCCCCTTCGTTCTTCAATCTATAAGCCAGCTTTCTTGCAAGTAAAAGCTGATCAAATTGACATGGTTTTGGGAAACAGCAGAAAAGCCAAAAATAAAATAAAATTATCATTCCTTTTTGGAGGAAGCAAAAGGGGCTTTATTTAAAGATTAACCCTTCGAGAATTTATAATGTATGTGAAATAGTCACTCAGAACTATATACTTTTTATTTATAATTTTCCATCCTCACAAGACACAATGAAACCTGTATAACATTTTGTATTGTTCATAGCCTCTGACGAAAATAAATCTCTCCTGGGACAGATTGTGATGCCTCTGTGATTTTCTATAACGAATAAATAACAAATTGAGATTGATATTAGATGAAGAGAGGGAGGAAGATTGAAGTAAACAGTACCATTGGGGAAGATATAAAGTAACTATCTTACCTATCTTTGGTGTCAAACTCAAGGCAACAACAGTAACCTTCTCCCAGCAACATGAGGACCCTGACCACACCTCCAATATATTAGCACAGCTATCAAGAGAAAGTAAACAATAAAAAAAAATATAAAAGGTTATTTATTATAAATTCAATTATAGACCTGGGCCTTACGATGTTCATCCAATGCTTTCAATTTAGCAAACAGTGCTTGCTCTGTGCCATCATTTGGATCCTTGCTCTTCAAAAAAAATCACGAAAAACCCAAAGATCTTACTTCCTCTGCGAGTGTAAAGATATCGTGTTTTCAAATTCAGTAATGAACAACTCCCTCAATTATGCTATACACAAACATGGTCATAAACAACTACTCCATATATAACAATAGGTATATTATGCTATATATATGAACTGTTTAACATTTCATAGGCTAAACCTGAACTTACGACTATTACTCCTAATTCCGATAGAATTATTAGTACTAAGGTTATCCACCACAAGGCTGCACTTCTAAGCACTGCAATATTGTGGTGACCCTGATAGAATTTAGGCAAACACCCTTCACATAGTTTTTGTCCGTGTATCAAGCACTTATATGGCGCCCACCTCTATAGTCTATTTCAATCTTCTTGTTTGGGTTTCTAGCAGTAATTGTCAAATTAAAGTTTAACTATCCTTAGGGTAATATTTCTTGGCATAATCTTGGAAGCTGAGATGGCGCCAATTATTCCAACCTGACTTTCTTTTTGGTCAGGAAAAGGGCACTTTAAAAGGCTCCCAAAAGAATATGAAATCATTTCATCTAGCATAAGAAAAAATTTCATAATAGCCGCTGGTCTACCTTATTAAAAACTAGGGATGGCAATGGGCAGGGTCTGGGTAGGGTACTATAGTACCCGTCCCCATACCCGCGTTTGAAAAAATTACCCGTACCCGGACACGTACCCTCGTGGGTAGCAACTTTAGTACCCTTACCCGTACCCTCTGGGTACTTAAGTACCCGCACCCGTTACCCGCACTTTAACAATGAAAAAGCAAAAATAACAAAAGAAAGTTATAACAACAAAAAAATAATTCAAAGGTCTTCTAAATCTACTAATAAATATTATAAATCAAAATATTTAACTAAATAAAAACATCCAAAAAGGAATTTTAGATACAACTAGGTTTAGAAATTTAAGAATCTTTACATTAATTTTGGTTTTAAAATTTGTATTATAGTTAAAATTTTATATATTAATAATATAAATAAATAAATAATTATATATATATATATATATATATATATATGTGCGGGTATGGGGTGGTACCATAGTACCCGTACCCGCACCCGCACCCGTACCCATTCAAATTTGCGGGTAATTACCCGTACCCGTACCCTTACCTATTGTGCGGGTAATTACCCGACCCATTGTGTGTAATTTTTGCGGGTACCCAATGGGTAGAATACAAATTGTCATCCCTATTAAAAACAAACTGTTAATATTCACTGGTCTTTCATAAGAAAGAGTTCGTACAAAAAAAATGTAGGAAAAAAGGGGTGTGATTTCTGTCAAATGCCGCCATTTTCATTTAATTTTTAAATCAGTTTTTCTTGATGAAATGTGTAACACCCTATTTTTCGGAATTAATTTTATTAAACTGAGTTTATTAAGTTGGATTTATCGTTCAAGGGCATAGTGGGATTTTGGCTAAAAGTCCCTCTCTGGTACATGAGCACGCCCGTGCTCATTAGCCAGCAAGCCCGTGCTTAAAGTCAGAAGCGTGTTTCTGATTTTAAGTTGAGCACGACCGTGCTCAACAGTGAGCACGCCCATGCTCAACGTGTTGACCGCGTCTCGTAACGTTAAGTTGAGCACGACCGTGCTCAGGTCCGAACGTTATATACGTGAGCAGAGTCGAGGGTTTATCGTGATAACCCTATTTTTGGTGAGTTGCAGCAACCACAGTGCGGCCAGAGCAAGATTTCTTCCGTTTCCTTGCCTCTTGAACAGTTTGGTGAACAGTGGAGGCTCTAGGAGACTGTTGGATCATCTGTGTTGGTTTCTTAGGTAATGTTCGTTCCCTTTTCTTAGTTTCCTTTTCATTATCTTGAATTGGGGAAACTAATTGTTGTCGTAATTGTTGATCCAAGATTTTATCTGAAGTCGAGCCGTCTTGGGGGGACGTCGGTTGCTGTCAGGACTTGTTAGACAGCTATCTTCAATCCAGGTATGGGGAGAAAGGTAGTGTGATCATAGGCTCGGGGTTAGAGTAGAGTAAAGGGGTCCCCATGGCCCCGGTTTTGTTTATATGATAATCTGTTTATACATGTATACTTGTTGGTTAGCTGATAACATGATAATGATTGAAAATATGTTATGTTTATGTTCATGGTTGGTTGAGTTTATGTTGGTTGTGTGACACCCTTCTACCCCGCATGTTATAAGGCATTTAAATATAAAACAATTACAAAGAAAAACATGCATTTAACTGAATTAAATGAAACAGTTGTCCATGGGTAGAAAAGTCTCACATGAACTCGTTTACAACGCGGAAAATAGAAATAAGTTTAATCAAATAAAAACATAACCAAATAAATAACCCAACCCCGATGTCACAATTCAGAGCTGGTATAACCGTTCCAGAAATAAATCCACGGAATACAATCGAAAACAGACTAAATAATAAACAGGCCCTAACTATGAGTGGCGGCTCCTCAGAGTCACTCCTCTCCAGGCTGCTCGTCATCCTCTGCAAATGCCGATCAGGCCAAACACAAACAATAACAGGGAGTAAGATTCATGTAATCATATAAACAGCAGGGGAATAGTATGCAAGGTAAACATACACATAAGCATACATCAACATCCAACAGTATCATAACAACCAAGTATGCTATGCTATGCAATGCATCAACTACTCCGCTACTCCAACTATGCATGTGGATCCAAACTAACTCAGGATGAACGACTTTGGAGTTACATATCCGTATTGGCCATAAAAGCACCAACACCGGCAGTTCACCAAACCTTGGGTGAACCCCATGGATAGCCAACGCATCAAACCGTGGATACCTCATCACGGGGGGCCTCGGTCACCAAACCTTGGGTGACCTACCGTGGATGGCCAGATCACCGTACTCTCGAGCGATCTCCCCTTTGTCGAACCTCCCCCATCAACAACTCCAATGCTCTATGCAAATGGCACAACAACAAACAATCTCAACCACCTCCTTGCTTGGGCCATAAAGCTCCCAAGACTTCAACATCAACGTTCAACGTAACCTTAGACCCAAACCGCGGGGTCAAGGCTCCCTTGGCCAATAAGCACCAAGGTTCAACTCAAAGTGCTTGGGTCACTAAGCACCCAAGACTTAACTCAACAACGTGTGGTAACCCAACGGATACCGACTTAACACCTTGTTATCTTAATTATCTTATATAATTAATAACCAAGTTGTCCAATCTTTATCTTTGATTAATTATCTCAACTTATCATCATAGGGAGATGGGGTTTAAAACCCCTTAAGTCCTTTAATTGTATCACTGTCCAGGAGGGTTCAGCACGGTCGTGCTTAGACCCTAGCACGGTCGTGCTTGGACACGTGAGGGCGTGCTGCTGCCCTTTTAAGTGAAGCACGATCGTGCTTCACACTCAGCACGGTCGTGCTCAACAGCACGATCGTGCTGTTTGACCTGTACGGCCGTGCTAAATAGCGCGGCCATTTCCCAAAGTTCAAAGGGGAGCACGGTCATGCTCCCTAATCAGCACGGTCGTGCTCAATGCACGACTGCACTGTTCTGGGCAGAGACAGAAACCAAGTGTTAACAAAAATTTAAGGGATTAAACACCCAACCTTACACGTTTATTAACCTAATTATTCAATTCAACAGTTTTATCAACATACAATCATCACAGCCACAATATCAATCAACCAGCATCATATTAATAACAACAGTCAACATATCATCATACTCATTAAACAACCAACATGAACATAAAATACATATAACATCACAATCATCCTAATATAGCATGTTATTGACAGAAACAGTAATCAACACATAAAACATACAGCATACAATGACACCGGGGTCATGGGGACCCCGTTACCTTACACTACCCACTGCCTAATGAATACAATCCCACTTCTCCCCATACCTGGATTGAAGGTAGCTCTAACACGGCTCCTACTAGCAAACTGGTACCGTTCCCAAAGCGGCTCACTCCGATGATAAACCTTGGTCAAACAAGAATACAACCGGTTAGTTTCCAATCCCAAAAACACGAAAGGAAACTAAAAAGGGACGAAACCATTACCTATTAACACTGAAGCAGATCAATCTAATCTCCCAAACGGCTCTCAGAACTCCACTACGGCGATGAAAGAAGGAGAAATAGAAAAAGAAGGTGTTCTGGCCGCAGCTGCACCAAGAAAGTAGGGTTTCACGTCAAACCCTCGGACTCTACAACGTTTATATCATCCGGACCTGAGCACGGTCGTGCTTAGCATTGAGCACGGTCGTGCTCCACTTAGCGTTAGCGAGACGCGGTCCACGCATTGAGCACGGGCGTGCTCACTATTGAGCACGGTCGTGCTCAACTTAAAATCAGAGACACGCTTCTGACTTTAAGCACGGGCTTGCTGGCTGATGAGCACGAGCGTGCTCATGTACCAAAAAGGGACTTTTAGGCTAAAATCCCACTTAGCCCTTAGCCAACATTTTTTTAAAATAATAAAACTAGCTTTATAAAAACATTTTACGAAAAACGGGGTGTTACAGGTTGCATTGCTATGAACATATTAATATTTGATGGTTGTTTTGGCATGTGTTATTGGCTGAATGGTTGATACCATACTTGAGTTGATGCTTTTGTTATCGATGGGTTTAACCTTTACAACGTGCTAATAATGGATTTAGGATAATTAATAGATTTTATCCCTTGAATTTGGTTAAACACGGTTACTGTTCCTGCCCAGAACAGCACTGTCGTGCGATGAGCACGACCGTGCTCCCAGTTGAATTCTGGGTAAGTGGCCGCACTGTTCAGCACGGTCGTGCAGGACAAAAAGCATGACCGTGCTGCCGAGCACTACCGTGCTCAATAAGAAGCACGACCGTGCTTCACTTAAAGGGGAGTATGCCCTTCACGTGCTTAAGCACGACCGTGCTGGGTTACGAGCACGACCGTGCTTAACCCACTGAGACAGAACTGAACTAAAGGACTTAAGGGGTTTTAAACCCCATTCCCCAATGATGATTAATTGATTAGACAATCCGGTTGATAATACTAAAATTAATTAGAGAACATGAGATGGTGAGGTGTTAAGTCGATACCCTTTTGGGTGCCGCAAGCTGATGAGCTGTGCCTTGGTGCTTTTGGCCAAGGAAGCCTTGACCCCGCAGTTTGGGTTTAAGGTGTTGATGTTGCTGTGTACCTTGGTGGTCCGAGAGTTTGCCCCAGGTACTGCGGTTGATTCCGCTTAAGTCCTCTGGTAGATTCCGCGAGGCAAGTTGTTGCGGTTGATTCCGCTGTTATATTCGGTCGATTCCGTTGGAGTTATGGAGGTGGTGTTGCCGTTGTTGTTGTGTTGCATACGCATAGCATTGGAGTTGTTGATTAGGGATGTTCGATATAGGGGAGATCGTCCTAGAGTACGGCGATCTGGCCATCCACCGTTGGAGTATATTCTCCTAGCGCCCCCGTGACGAGGCATTCGTTGGTTTGATGCGCTGGCTATCCAAGGAGTAGATTCTCCGGTGTTGAGTAGATTCTCAATGTGGATATTTAACTCAGAAGTCGTTCATCCCGAGTTTAGTGGATCCACATGCATTGTTGGTTTAGCGGAGTAAGACTACATTGCACTGCATAGCATAATAATGATGTTGTTGTTTGGTGTAATGTTGCTGTGTTTACTGTTTACTTTACTTCCTACTTCTTGCTGTATATGGTTACATGAACTTACTCCCCGTGTTTGTTTGTGTTTGGCCTGATTGGCACCTTGCAGAGGATGACGAGCAGCCCGGAGAGGAGTGACTCTGAGGAGCCGCCACTCATAGTAGGGCTAGTTTGTGTTATGTTAGTTTTCAGTTGTAATTCCGTGGGTGTTTATCCCGGAATGGTTATACCAGCTCTGTAGGTGACATCGGGATTCAGATATTTTATTGGTTTGTTATGTTTTTACTGTTTAAAACTCCTTTCATTTTCCGCGTTGTAAACGGTTCATGTGGGACTTTTCTACCCATGGACAATTGTTTTATTTATTTCAATAATAATTGCATGTTTTCCTTTAATTGTCTTTAAATTAAATGGTTTATAACATACGAGGTAGAAGGGTGTCACATTTAGTGGTATCAGAGCAGTTCGACCTTGTTCGGACGTGGTATGAGTCTGTTGTGTGACTCTTGTTTGGATTGTCTATACTTGGTATAGATAATGATGCTTAGGTTAGTTGCCTGTAGCTATTAGTCGCTTAAGTTTCTGTATTAAGAGTTGTGTTGGTCATGTACAGAAACTAATGGCCGTTAGAGGACGCAACGATCAGGCGATTGCTGACGCATTGGCACTTCTGGCCAATGCTATTGGTCAGGTCAACCCTAACAACGGTGGGCCAGCTGAGTTCCAGGGACTGGATAAGTTCCATAGGAACAATCCTCCGTCGTTCAAGGGAGCGTATGACCCAGAGGGAGCTTTGTTGTGGCTGAGGGAGACGGAGAAGATCTTCTGTGCGATGGATTGTAATGATCAGCAGAAGCTCATCTTCGCCACCTTCATGTTGACTGAAGAGGCGGAGTGTAACACCCCGTTTTTCGTAAAATGTTTTTATAAAGCTAGTTTTATTATTTTAAAAATGTTGGTTAAGGGCTAAGTGGGATTTTAGCTTAAAAGTCCCTTTCTGGTACATGAGCACGCTCGTGCTCATCAGCCAGCAAGCTCGTGCTTAAAGTCAGAAGCGTGTTTCTGATTTTAAGTTGAGCACGACCGTGCTCAATAGTGAGCACGCCCGTGCTCAATGCATGGACCGCGTCTCGCTGACGCTAAGTGAAGCACGACCGTGCTCAAGGGTAAGCACGACCGTGCTCAAGTCCGAGTTTTATAAGTTGGCGCAGAACCCGAGGGTTAACGTGAAAACCCTACTTTTGTTGGCAACCGTCACCAGTTGCGGCCAAAGCTATCTCTTTCCCTTTTTCCTCTTCTTCCGTTGTTGTAGTGGAGTTTTGGAAGCCGGTTTGGTCTGTGGTAGTCTAGAGGTAACGTTTCCTCCCTTAGTGTTTTCCTTTTCATAATGGTTTGAATAGGAAACTAATGTTTGTGTTCGGTTTGGCTAAGGTTGTGTTGAATCGAGCCACTTTGGGGAACCGTGATCGTTTGCTTTTGGAGCTAACGTTGGAGCGACCTTCAATCCAGGTATGGGGAGAAGTGGGATTGTATTCATTAGGCAGTGGGTAGTGTAAGGTAACGGGGTCCCCTATGACCCCGGTGTTATTGTATGCATGTTTGTGATAATATAGTGTTAATCTATGATAATATGTTTCTAATTGTTATATGCCTTTGTACATGATGGTTGCCTATAAATATGATGCCATGTTATTATTGACATAATGTTGTTGGATGGTTGGTTGTTGTTGTGGTTGTCGTTATGATGAGTGCAATGTTGACAACACTGTTTAATGGAATATTTAGGTTTAATAAACGTGTTAAGTTTAGGGGTTTAATCCCTAAATAATTTGGTTAGAACTTGACTTCTGTCCCTGCCCAGAACAGTGCAGTCGTGCATTGAGCACGACCGTGTTGAACAGGGAGCACGACCGTGCTCCCATTTAAATTCTGGAAAATGGCCGCGCTGTTCAGCACGGCCGTGTAGGTCAAACAGCACGACCGTACTGCTGAGCACGACCGTGCTGAGTGTGAAGCACGACCGTGCTTCACTTAAAAGGGCAGCACGCCCTCACGTGTCCAAGCACGACCCCTCCTGGACAGTGATGCGATTAAAGGACTTAAGGGGTTTAAAACCCTATTCCCCTATGATGATAAGTTGAGATAATCAATCAAAGATAAAGATTAGACAACCTGGTTATTAATTATATAAGATAATTAGATAATCAAATGATAAGTCGGTATCCGTTGGGTTACCGCACGTAGTTGAAGTCTTGGGTGCTTATAGACCCAAGCACATTGAGTTGAACCTTGGTGCTTATTGGCTAAGGGAGCCTTGACCCCACGGTTTGGGTCTAAGGTTACGTTGAATGTTGATGTTGAAGTCTTGGGAGCTTCATGGCCCAAGCAAGGAGGTGGTTGAGATTGTTTGTTGTTATGCCATTTGCATAGAGCATTGGAGTTGTTGATGGGGGAGGTTCGACAAAGGGGAAATCACCCGAGAGTACGGTGATCTGGCCATCCACGGTAGGTCACCCAAGTTTTGGTGACCGAGGCCCCCCCGTGATGAGGCATCCACGGTTTGATGTGTTGGCTATCCATGGGGTTCATCCAAGGTTTGGTGAACTGCCGGTGTTGGTGGTTTTATGGCCAATACGGATATGTAACTCCAAAGTCGTTCATCCTGAGTTAGTTTGGATCCACATGCATAGTTGGAGTAGCGGAGTAGTTGATGCATTACATAGCATAGCATACTTGGTTGTCATGATGCTGTTGGATGTTAATGTATGCTTATGTGTATGTTTACCTTGCGTACTATTCCCCTGCCGTTTATATGATTACATGAATCTTACTCCCTGTATTGTTTGTGTTTGGCCTGATTGGCATTTGCAGAGGATGACGAGCAGCCCGGAGAGGAGTGACTCTGAGGAGCCGCCACTCATAGTTAGGGTCTGTTTATTGTTTAGTCTGTTTTCGGTTGTATTCCGTGGATTTATTTCCGGAACGGTTATACCAGCTCTGAATTGTGACATCGGGGTTGGGTTATTTATTTGATTATGTTTTTACTTGATTAAACTTATTTTTATTTTCCGCATTATAAACGAGTTCATGTGGGACTTTTCTACCCATGGACAACTATTTTAGTTAATTCAGTTAAATGCATGTTTTCCTTTTTAATTGTTTTATATTTAAATGCCTTATAACATGCGGGGTAGAAGGGTGTCACACGGAGCACTGGTGGGATAACTGCAGACAGAGGATGCAGGCAGAGGGCACAGCGATGACTTGGGCTGTGTTCAGGCAGAGGTTTCTGGAGAAGTATTTTCCAGCAGATATCAGGGACAAGAAAGAGATGGAATTCTTGTTCTTGAGGCAGGGGTCGCTGTCAGTCGGTGACTATGCGGCTAAGTTTGAAGAGCTGGCTAGGTACTACACTCCTTACCAGCATGAGACAGACGATCGCTCCAAGTGTGTGAAGTTCGAAGCGGGACTCCGACCTGAGATCAAACAGGCCATCAGTTACCAGGAGATCCCAGTTTTTCCGATTCTGGTCAACAAGTGTCGGATTTACGAGGATGCTAGTCAGTTCAGAGCTGCCAGTTCCAGGGGATCGGATAATCAGAGTGGCAAGAGGACTGATCAGAGGGACAAGGGCAAGCAGCGGTATGCCCCTTCGGGCAAGGACTTCAAGCAGAGTGGAAGGAAGCCCCAGTTTCAGCAGAATAGCTTTAGGGGTGGGTTCTCTGATGTCCCTAGAGCTATGAGGTGTGGAAAGTGTGGAGCACAGGACCACTATTCGTCCCAGTGCAAGGAAACACAGGTCATCTGCTTCAAGTGTGGCAAGCCAGGCCACATCAGCCGAGAGTGTGATGGAGCTAAGGCTGAGCCTCCCAGCGCTAGCAAGAATCAGAAGTCCCAGGCCAACAGACTGAAGACCATTGGGAGAGTCTTTACTCTTAGTGGAGCTGAAGCCTCCGAGTCTGATGACTTGATCCAAGGTACGTGTTTAATTGATGTAACTCAATTGACTGTATTGTATGATTCGGGTGCTACTCACTCGTTTATATCGCATGATAGGGTCAAGAGTCTTAAATTGCCTGTTACTTTCCTTGAGTTTGATTTGTTGGTTTCTACACCTACAAATAAACCTGTTTCCATTTCTTATGCATGCAAGAACTGTCATATTGTTATAAATGATAAAACTTTTGTTGCCGATCTTGTATGCTTACCTTTGAAAGACCTGGACATTATTCTGGGTATAGACTGGTTATCTTCCAACCATGTCCTTCTAAATTGTTTTGATAAAACCCTGGTTTTTGGAACTCCAAAGGAGTCTAAGAATCCAGACCTTCTCTCTGCCAACCAAGTACGATCTTCGATGAGAGACGAAGCCCAAGTATACATGATGTCAGCTTCCCTGGATGTAGAGAGCAGCCCTCCTGATGTCGCCAGCATGCCTGTTGTGCGAGAGTTTCCTGAAGTGTTTCCGGGGGATGTTTATAACTTACCCCCAGAGAGAGATGTTGAGTTTACCATAGACTTAGTGCCTAGCACCGGGCCAATATTCATAGCACCCTATAGAATGTCTCCTCTAGAGCTAGCTAAGTTGAAGGAACAGTTGGAGGGCCTGATGATGAAGCAGTTCATTAGGCCGAGTGTGTCTCCGTGGGGAGCACCTGTGTTGTTGGTGAAGAAGGATGGTAGTATGAGGTTGTGTGTCGACTTTCGACAGCTCAACAAGATGACCATAAAGAATCGGTATCCCCTCCCTAGGATTGATGATCTTATGGACCAGTTGATGGGCGCTTGCGTCTTTTCAAAGATAGATTTGAGATCAGGGTACCATCAGATTCGGGTTAATTCTGAGGACATCCCGAAGACAGCATTTAGGACGCGATATAGTCACTATGAGTACTTGGTTATGCCTTTTGGTGTGACCAATGCTCCTGCGGTCTTCATGGACTATATGAACAAGACCTTTCACCCTTACTTGGATAAGTTTGTGGTGATGTTTATAGATGACATCTTAGTGTACTCCAAGAGTAAGGAGGAACATGAGGAACACCTGAGGGTTGTCTTGCAGACCCTTAAGGAAAAGCAGTTGTATGCTAAGTTGTCTAAGTGTGAGTTCTGGTTAGAGGAAGTGAACTTCTTAGGACATGTCATCTCGAAGGGTGACATAGCAATGGACCCAGCTAAAGTAGAGACGGTGCTCCAGTGGGAAGCGCCAAAGTCTGTAACCGAGATTAGGAGTTTCTTGGGGTTAGCCGGGCATTATAGGCGGTTTATAGAAGGTTTCTCTAAGATAGTGTTACCCTTAACCCGTCTCACCAAGAATGGACAGTTGTTTGTGTGGAACCCTAAGTGTGAAGAGAGTTTCCAAACTCTTAAGAATAGGTTGACGTCAGTTTACTGCAATGCTTCTAAGCAAGGGTTAGGTGGTGTGTTGATGCAGAATGGTAAGGTAGTCGCTTACGCTTCTAGGCAGTTGAAAACCCATGAGAAGAACTACCCTACCCATGATCTAGAGTTAGGAGCTGTGGTATTTGCCTTAAAGATCTGGAGGCATTACCTGTATGAAGCGAGGTTTGAGGTATTTAGTGATCATAAGAGTTTGAAGTACCTCTTTGATCAAAAGGAGTTGAATATGAGGCAGCGTAGGTGGATGGAGTTTTTAAAGGACTATGACTTCGAGCTGACCTATCACCCAGGAAAGGCCAATGTGGTGGCCGATGCCTTGAGTAGGAAAACCCTGCATGTCTCCGCTTTGATGGTTAGGGAGATGGATTTGATTGAGGAATTTAGAGACCTTAGTCTAGCTTGTGAGTTTACCCCTAACAGTATTAGGCTTGGAACCTTGAAGGTTACCAACAGTCTGATGGATCAGATTAGAGAGGATCAGAAGTTAGATAAGTATCTCTTAGACCAGCGAGAGTTGCTCGCTCAGGGTAGAGAATTAAGTTTCAAGGATGGTAGTGATGGTATCTTGAGGTTTAAGGATAGAGTTTGTGTGCCAGATGTTCCTGAGCTTAGGAAGTTGATCTTAGAAGAAGGTCATAGGAGTGGACTGAGTGTGCACCCAGGTGCCACTAAGATGTATCAGGACCTTAAGAGAATGTTTTGGTGGCCTAGGATGAAAAAGGATGTAGCCGAGTTTGTGTATGCGTGCCTAGTTTGTCAGAAGGCTAAGATCAAGCATCAGAGGCCTTCGGGTAAGTTGCAACCTTTGAGTGTCCCAGAATGGAAATGGGATAGCATCTCCATGGATTTTGTGTCTGGACTCCCTAGGACTCCAGCTGGTTTTGAGGCAATTTGGGTTGTTGTGGATAGACTGACTAAGTCTGCCCATTTCATTCCGATGAACATGGAGTATTCTTTAGAGAAGTTGGCAAAGTTGTACATCAAGGAGATAGTTAGGGTTCATGGTGTACCCTCTAGCATAGTTTCAGATAGAGACCCGAGGTTTACCTCTAGGTTTTGGAATAGTTTGCAAGAGGCTTTAGGGACAAAGCTTAGGCTTAGTTCAGCTTACCACCCACAGACTGATGGGCAGTCTGAGCGGACCATCCAGTCCTCAGAGGACTTGTTGAGGGCTTGTGTGTTAGAACAGTCAGGAAGTTTTTGCCCCTGATAGAGTTCACCTACAATAACAATTTCCATTCCAGCATTGGGATGGCGCCTTATGAGGCTCTGTATGGGAGGAGATGTAGGACACCCTTGTGTTGGAGTGAACCTAGTGATAGTGTGGTGCTAGGGCCTGAGATAGTCCAGGAAACAACAGAAAAGATCAGGTTAGTTCAGGAAAAGATGAGAGTAGCACAGAGTAGGCAGAAGAGCTACCATGATAAAAGGAGGAAGGCGCTCGAATTCCAGGAAGGCGATCATGTATTCTTGAGAGTTACCCCGACAACTGGGGTTGGTAGAGTGATGAAGGCGAGGAAACTTACTCCGAGGTTCATTGGTCCTTACCAAATCCTCAAAAGAGTCGGCGAAGTCGCCTACCAGATAGCCTTACCCCCGTTTTTGTCAAATCTCCACAACGTTTTTCATGTGTCTCAACTCAGGAAGTATAATCATGACCCTAGTCACGTGATAGTACCCGACGCTATACAGTTGAAAGAGAACCTGACGTTTGAGGTGTTACCTCTTCGAGTCGAGGATAGGAGGGTGAAGCAGCTAAGAGGCAAGGAAATTCCTTTGGTTAAAGTGGTTTGGAGTGGGGCAACTGAGGAAAGTGCTACCTGGGAGCTGGAGAGTAAGATGATGGAAGCATACCCGCATCTTTTCCCTTGAGGTACGTGTAAATTTCGAAGACGAAATTTTTATAACGACCGTGCTCAGGTCCGAACGTTATATACGTGAACAGAACTCGAGGGTTTGCGTTTAACCCTATTTTTGTGAATGCAGCAGCCACCTTGTGCGGCCAGAACGAGTTTCATCCCTTCTTCCTCCTTCTTGAACAGTTTAGTGAGCGTTGGAGGCCTCGGGAGACTTTTAGCTTATCAGTGTTAGTTACATAGGTAAAGTTCCTTCCTCTTTCTTGGTTTCCTTTCATTATTTTGAATGGGGAACTAATTGTTGGTATTCCTGTGATCCAAGGTATTGTTTAAAGTCGAGCCGTCTTAGGGAGGAACCGATTGCTGTTAGGACATCGTTAGAGAGCTACCTTTAATCCAGGTATGGGGAGAAGGGTAGTGTGATTATAGGCTTGAAGTTAGGGTAAAGTAAGGGTTCCCATAACCCCATTGTTACATGTATTGTATGATTTGATGTATATATTAATTGGTTGATGATGATAACATGCTTTGTTTGGTATTATGCTGTTTGATGCTTTATGTTCATATGGTTTTCTTGATGATTATGTTGGTTGGCTAATATGAACATGAATATGTTGATGATTGATGGTTGACATGATGTTGCATAGTTGATGCTATGATAATTATTTGGTTGATGCCAAAGTTGTATGAATGCTGGTGTTAAATGCTGCTGTTTAATTCTTAAAAACGTGTTAAAAACGGATTTAGGATATTAACTGATTAAACCCTTAAAAATTGGTTAAAACTCAGTCTCTGTTCCTGCCCAGAACAGCACTGTCGCGCAATGAGCACGACAGTGCTGGACAGGGAGCACGACCGTGCTCCCAGTTGAATTCTGGGTAAATGGCCGCGCTGTCCAGCACGGCCCTGCAGGACAAAGAGCACGACCGTGCTGCTGAGCACGACCATGCTCAATAAGAAGCACGATCGTGCTTCACTTAAAGGGGAGCACGCCCCTCACGTGCTTAAGCACGACCGTGCTGGGTGATTACGAGCACGACCGTGCTCAACCCACCTGGACAGAACAGAATTAAAGGACTTAAGGGGGAAAACCCCACTTACCTATGATGATAAACGATTAGACAACTTGGCTAATGTCTACTTAAGATAATTAAAGATGATGAGATGGTGAGGTGTTGAGTTTGATCAGTCGGTGCCCATTGGGTGCCGCAAGCTGATGAGCTGTGCCTTGGTGCTTTTTGGCCAAGGAAGCCTTGACCCCACGATTTAGGTTTAAGGTGTTGATGTTGCTGTGTATCTTGGTGGCCGAGAGTTTGACCCAGGTACTGCGGTTGATTCCACTTAAGTCCTCAGGTAGATTCCGCAAGGCAAGTTGTTGCGGTTGATTCCGCTGTTATCTTCGGTCGATTCCGTTGGAGTTATGGAGGTGGTGTTGCCGTTGTTGTTGTGTTGCATAAGCATTGCATCGGAGATGTTGTTTAGGGATGTTTGACATAGGGGAGGTCGTCCTAGAGTACGGCGATCTGGCCATCCACGATTGGAGTAGATTCTCCTAGCGCCCCCGTGATGAGGCATTCGTTGGTTTGATGCGTTGGCTATCCAAGGAGTAGATTCTCCGGCGTTGAGTAGATTCTTAATGTGGATATTTAACTCCGAAGTCGTTCATCCCGAGTTTAGTGGATCCACATGCATTGATGGTTTAGCGGAGTAGGACAGCACTGCACTGCATAGCATAATGATGATGTTTATGTTTGATGTGATGCTGCTATGATTGTTGTTTACTTTACTACCTATCTCCTTGCTATTATGTTACATGATTCTTACTCCCTATATCTGTTTGTTGTTTGTGTTTGGCCTGATTGGCACATTGCAGAGGATGACGAGCAGCCCGGAGAGGAGTGACTCTGAGGAGTCTGCCACTCATTGTAGGGCTAGTTTATGTTATAGTAGTTGCTAGTTTATAGTTGTAATTCCGTGGATTTTATTCCGGAACGGTTATACCAGCTCTGTATGTGACACCGGGGTTGGGTTATATTTTTGGTTCGTTATGTCTTTACGGTTTTAAACTTATTTCATTTTTCGCGTTGTAACTGGTTCATGTGGAACTTTTCTACCTATGGACAAATGTTTTATTTATTTCAGTAATATGCATGTTTTCTTTTTAATTGTTTTTAAATTAAATGGCTTATAACATGCAGGGTAGAAGGGTGTCACACTTCTTATCCCTGGCGTGGTCAGAGGAACCTAGGAGTCAGAGGCGGTTATGTCGTATAGAAACCCACCGCCATCATCTTAATCCTCATCGTCCTCTCTGCCGCCGTCGTTCGAGGTCGTCGTTGGTTCTCCTCGATGCTTGGTGGTCGTCGTCATTCGTCGAGAGACAAGAAAGGGAAAAGAATGGAACTGGTCGCGTGTGAAAGAAGATGCTCGTCGTCCCTAGGTTGCATGTGAAAGAATGGTCGTCTCTAGGTTGCATGGTCCTTTGGAGATAAAAAAAAATGATTAAAATATGATTAAACAACCCTAAATCAGGTTTAGTGAGCCACATCAGATGTACAATAATTTTGGCTCTTCAATCTTATTACTATAAAGATTTGCATATTATTTACTTATTTTCATTTATTTATTTTATTTTTTAGGATATATTTTCAAATTTATTAATTAATTACCATTATTATCAAATTTTTATAATTAACTTAATTTCCAATTTCCTTTATAAAAAATTTAATTTTGATTTTAAATTTTTCCTTTTCAAGGCAAAGATTTCAAAACAAATAAATATACCTATATATTAAATTATAATATACTTTTTTTTTTAAGTGATTAAACCTCTTATACTTTTTTTAATGTTTTAATTTAACTTTTTAAATTACCTCATGCTATTTTGTAAATTTAAAAATTTAATTTAAAAATTTAAAATTTTAATTAAATTAATTATATATATATCAGTTATTATTATTTTTTTTGATGATATCATTTATATTCTTAAATATTTCTTTCTTTTAATTTTTATATTTTTTAAAATTTAAAAATACCGATAGAATTAGAATAGACGGGAATCACGGGATATTTACCCGTTACTCTTGTCTCTTGCAATGTGTGGCAAGCGACCATGCCGTGCCGGTCGATGTGGAAAGTTCCGCAATAATGTTAAAATCAAAATTTTCATGTGTGGATTCTAAAGGATTTGTATCATAAGACTTTATAAGATTTGAATGGACTATGTGGATTTATAAGATTTTAAAGGAGCATATGAATTTTTAGCAAACATTCAAAAGTTACTAGAATCAATGAAAAAATATCAAAGAAATGAATAATTTTGAACAAAAAAAGTAAAACTCAATACAAATTTTCTAATATTTTAATTAATAGCCAATTCAATATAGTTTCATATCTTCCTTAGAAGCATTTCTCTACTTATCTAAAGATATGCTAGCCCTCCACATATTAGTATCTTTTCGTTCCTACTCTTGGGTTTGAACAATATATTCAAAACATTGTCTATATTAGCAACAACTCATTGTTATCCTCCATGGTCCAAAATTCATAGTTCTCTTTGCCATTTCCTTTATTATTTCCTTGTTGTGAATCCTCCGTGCGTTTGAATTATTATTACAGCATATGTAAGAAACTTATTACTTATTTTATAAGAATACATATCATACCAATCAACAAAATTACAATTCAGAATAAGTGTATCAGGAAAAAAGAAACACAACATTGATTCAACCATTGCTATTTTTCTTTTTCTTTTATATATATGAAAGCACCATTGATCCATGTGTTTTACCTAAGAGGCGTGCTATTTAAACACAGCGCCAGCGACATCACGCTACAGTGACGTATTGTAGTGTTACTTTTTTAATTTTTTTTATTTTGCCTTTTTTAAAAAAATAAAAATTTTATTTCTCAAAAAAATCCATTCACCAGATAATGAACTGAATTCATCAGATATTTATATTTGATTCACCAGATATTTGCACATACTTAACCAAAAATTTTATCTCAAAAAAACCCATTCACCAGATAATGAACTGAATTCACCAGATATTTGCACATACTTAACGAAAAATTTTATTTCTAAAAAAAAACCCATTCACCAGATAATGAACTGAATTTACCAGATATTTGTACCTGATTCACCAGATATTTGCACATACTTAACGAAAAATTTTATTTCCCAAAAAAAAAACGCATTCACCAGATAATGAACTGAATTCACTAGATATTTGTACCTGATTCACCAAATATTTGCACATACTTAACCTAAAAATTTATTTCTCGAAAAAACTCATTCACCAGATAATGAACTGAATTCACCATATATTTGTACCTGATTCACCAGATATTTACACGTACTTAACCAAAAAATTTATTTATAAAAAAAACATTTAAAAAAAACTAAAAATTTTTATTAAAAAAAAAATAAAAAAAATAAAAAAGACCGCTACAGTGCCGTACAGTGCGGCACATACGATGTCGCGTATTTGATGTCGGCAAACTGTGTTCAATTAGCATTTTTCTTTACCTAATCCTATTACCTATAATATTATTAATATATATAGCGTTTTACCTCCTTCAATGCAACCTAACAGTATTAGGTATCAAAAATGATAATTTGACACATTTTATAGACATCATACGGTGATACCTATGGTACCGCACTGTCCGACACTGTAGTGACACTGTGCGGTATTGTAGCAGGCCTTTTGTTTTTTAAATATTTAGTTTTTTTTAGAAATAAAATTTTTGGTTAAGTATGTGCAAATATCTGGTTAATTCAGTTCATTATCTGGTCAATGGGTTTTTTTTGTTAAGTATGTGCAGATATCTGGTTAATCAAGTACAAATATGTGGTTAATTCAGTTCATTATCTGGTTAATGGGTTTTTTTAGAAATAAAATTTTTGGTTAAGTATGTGCAAATATCTGATTAATCAGGTACAAATATCTGGTTAATTCAGTTCATTATCTGGTTAATGGGTTTTTTGGTTAAGTATGTGCAAATATCTGATTAATCACGTACAAATATATGATAAATTTCATTTCATTACCTGGTTAATGAGTTTTTTTGAAAAAAAAAAAATTTTGGTTAAGTATGTGCAAATTAATGGGTTTTTTTGAGAAATAAAATTTTTGATTAAGAATATACAAATATCTGGTTAGTCAGGTACAAATATCTGGTTAATTCAGTTCATTATCTGTTTAATGGGTTTTTTGGTTAAGTATGTGCAAATATCTGGTTAATCAGGTACAATTATCTGGTTAATGGGTTTTTTTGGTTATGTATGTGCAAATATCTGGTTAATCAGGTACAAATATCTGGGTAATTCAGTTCATTATCTGGTTAATGAGTTTTTTTGAGAAATAAATTTTTTATTTTTATTAAAAAAAGTAAAAAATAACCAAAAAAAAAACTACAATAGCATTATAATGTCGTAGGTGTCCCGTATGATGTCGATGTGGTGTGTTCAATTATCATACAGAAATGCTATCATGACACAAAGTTTTACACCTACACCGTATAGTGCCGCACAGTGCGGCACTGTAGCTGCACTGTAGCGCGTTTTTTTTTTTTTTTAATAAAAGTTTTGGTTTTTTTTTATTGTTATTTTTTTATAAATAAATTTTTTGGTTAAGTATGTGTAATTATCTGGTGAATCATGTACAAATATCTGGTGAATTCAATTCATTATCTGGTGAATGGATTTTGTTGAGAAATAAAATTTTTTGTTAAGTGGTGAATCATGTACAAATATCTGGTGAATTCAGTTCATTATATGGTGAATGGATTTTTTTGAGAAATAAATTTTTTGGTTAAGTATGTGCAAATATCTGGTGAATCATGTACAAATATCTGGTGAATTCAATTCATTATCTGGTGAATGGGTTTTTTTGAGAAATGAAATTTTTCGTTAAGTGGTGAATCATGTACAAATATCTGGTGAATTCAGTTCATTATACGGTGAATAGATTTTTTTGAGAAATAAATTTTTTGGTTAAGTATGTGCAAATATCTGGTGAATCATGTACAAATATCTGGTGAATTCAATTCATTATCTGGTGAATGGGTTTTTTTGAGAAATGAAATTTTTCGTTAAGTGGTGAATCATGTACAAATATATGGTGAATTCAGTTCATTATCTGGTGAATGGATTTTTTTGAAATAAATTTTTTTGTTAAGTATGTGCAAATATCTGGTGAATCATGTACAAATATCTGGTGAATTCAATTCATTATCTGGTGGATGGATTTTTTTGAGAAATAAATTTTTTCGTTAAGTGGTGAATCATGTACAAATATCTGGTGAATTTAGTTCATTATCTGGTGAATGGATTTTTTTGAGATAAATTTTTTGGTTAAGTATGTGCAAATATCTGGTGAATCATGTATAAATATCTAGTGAACTCAATTCATTATATGGTAAATGGGTTTTTTTTATCAATAAAATTTTTCGTTAAGTGGTGAATCATGTACAAATATTTGGTGAATTCAGTTCATTATCTGGTGAATGGGTTATTTTTAGAAATAAATTTTTATTTTTTAAAAAAGCCAAAATTTTTAAATAAAAAAAAAAAAGGATGCTACTGTAGCGCTACAGTAGCGCTACAGTAGCGTGATGCCTCCAGCCTCGCACAAATACGGTGTAATGTCAAAATTTTGTGTCATGCTATCATGACTCACCTGTTTAGGTATTCACGTGCAACTAGACAAGTACTGTGAAGTGGTTTCAAGATTCAATGAAAGGTCATTTTCATTGAAAAAAGTTTTTTCAACAATGGCCGCTGGAGCAAAAAGAGAAAGAAATTGTATCAATGAAGAAGCAGTCAAAGAACGGCGTTATATTTTAGCGCAAGACACCAAGAACGGTATTGTATTTCGCAGCAAGGGAAGAAAAGTCTGGATCGGCCGAGGGAGAAGAAATTAGGGAATAAAAAAATATGATTGATTTGAGTGGGATTTTAAGATAAGTTTTGTATATATAATTCTTACTAAAAAGTCTTATAAAATCTATTATTCAAAACAATCCATCAAAATTAGTAAACTTTTGAATATCGGAAAGACTTTTTATCACTTATAAAAAGTCTTGATTGAATACCATCGGATTTGGACTCTCTCTAAAAAAATCCTAATAATCTTGATTGAATACCACAAGACTTGTTTATATTATATAAAAGTCTAGATTGAATACTACAAGATTTTTTAATCATGAAAAAGTCCTTTAAAATCTTTTAAAATCCCAATCCAATACACCCACCTAAGTATAGATATTTGAGACAGATATTTAAGTATGTGTATAGATATAGGATGAATTTTATATGAATGAAATACAGTAAATCACATGGATTCACTGTATACTTATTAGTCCTATATAAATATGTTTTTGTCCTTTTAAAATAAGCGAATTTTAGTTTTAGGGTTTAGGGTTTAGGGTTTTTTTCTCCCTTGGGTTAGGTTCATGCCCCCTCATGGTTTTCTCTGTACTCTTTTTTCTTTTTTTAATGATATTTGGGCGTGCTGCATATGATGGGTAGAGCTAGTGGTGCTAACCTAGTTGGGATGGCTAGTTCTATTGTGATGCTTTGGCATGCCTTTTGTTTAAAAAAAAAAAGTGAATTTTAGTTTTGGTATCTGTAAAATTTTTCATTTGATTTTAATTCCTCTAAAATCTAAAATAACTATTTTTGGTTACTAATGTCATGTGACTTCTGTAAAACAGCAATTGACATATATCTGAATAGACTTCTTTATTTATGAATGTATTGAATAAAACTTGATGGATAGATGATGCACCTGCACCTCTTATTTATAGAGTGCTGCTACTACCGATGCCCTCTAACTGTTTGAGATAACAACTAACTAAAACAGAATAACAAACTTAGTAACAGAATATAACAACTACTCTGTTATAACTAATAACTAGCTGGCTTCTCTATTCTGTTACACTTCTACACTCCCCTCAAGTTGGCGCATGAAGGTTCTTAATGGCCAACTTGCTCAGGAGAAGTTCAAATCTTTCCCTTCCTAGAGGTTTTGTGATTATGTCTGCCACTTGTTCATTGGTTCCAATCTTTTCGGGTGCAACATCTCCTGATTGAACTCTTTCTCGCACGAAGTAGCAATCCATCTCCACATGTTTTGTCCTTTCATGGAAGACCGGATTCGCAGCTATGTGAAGTGCTGCCTGATTATCACAATGAAGAGGGGTAGCCGAGTGTTGCTTGACAGACAATTCTTCTAGTAGCCAACGCAGCCATATAACTTCACTGACAGTAGAGGCCATTGCCCTGTACTCTGCTTCTGCAGATGATTTGGCAACCACTGCTTGTCTTTTGGTTCTCCAAGCGATAGTTGATGTCCCTAAGGTGACCAAATAACCTGTGCATGAACGTCTAGTAAGAGGACATCCTCCCCAATCCGCATCACAATATGCTTGAAGTTCTAGACTGCTGCTGCTGGACAACAAAATACCTTGTCCTGGTGTAGCTTTTAGGTACCTAAGTATTCGATCAATGGCATCCATATGCACTTGTTTAGGTGCTGCCATGTATTTGCACAAAGTGTTGACTGCATATGTGATGTCTGGTCTGGTAACTGTGAGATATAAAAGTCTGCCCAACAATCTCCTATATCGAAAGGCATTTGCATCAGGATCTTGATCATTAATCTGCAGTTTGCAATTCTGCTCCATTGGGAACCTACTAGGCCTGCAGTTGTGCATTTTGGTCTCATGAAGAATGTCTAAGGTGTATTTCCTCTGGCTAAGTACAATTCCCTGTGATGACCGAGCCACTTTGTAACACCCTGTTTTTCTTAAAATGTTTTCTCAAGCTAGTTTATTTATTTTAATTTGTTGGTTAAGGGCTAAGTGGGATTTTAGCCTAAAAGTCCCTTTCTGGTACATGAGCACGCTCGTGCTCATCAGCCAGCAAGCCCGTGCTTAAAGTCAGAGGCGTGTTTCTGATTTTAAGTTGAGCACGACCGTGCTCAATAGTGAGCACGCCCGTGCTCAATGCGTGGACCGCGTCTCGCTGACGCTAAGGGGAGCACGACCGTGCTTAAGGAGAAGCACGACCGTGCTCAAGTCCGGAAGTTATAAACGTAAGCAGAACCCGAGGGTTTGACGTGAAACCCTGTTTTGGTGCAGCTGCGGCCAGAACTCGCCCTTGCACTATTTCTCCTTCGTTCATCGCCGTAGTGGAGTTTTGGAAGCAGTTTAGGGAGATTAGTGGTTCTACCTTGGTCTAGAGGTAATGGTTTCCCTTCCCCTTGTGGTTTCCTTCTTTATTTTGAGTAGGGAACTAATCTGGTTGTGTTCTTTTGTTTAAGGTTCTTTGGGTTAAGCCGTTGGGAAGGAACCGGTTGCAGTTAGGAGCACACGTTGGTTGATAGAGCTACCTTCAATCCAGGTATGGGGAGAAGGGAATTGTTCTCATTAGGCAGTGGGTAGAGTAAGGTTAAGGGTTCCTCATGACCCTGGTCTGTTGTATATAATTGCATGTTGCTGACTGTTTCGGTATATTATGAATATGTGTTATATTCTTGATGATTGTTGATGATATGATAGCATGTTAATTATTGTTATTGACATGACCTTGGTTGATTGATGATATTGTTGTTATGATGAGTTTGAGATTGATGAAGTTATGTTAATTGGTTAATTAGGTTTAAAAACCGTACTAAGTTTAAGGGATTTAATCCCTAAGTTAATTGGTTAAAAGTTGGTTTCTGTCCCTGCCCAGAACAGTGCAGTCGTGCATTGAGCACGACCGTGCTGAACAGGGAGCACGACCGTGCTCCCACTCAAATTCTGGAAAATGGCCGCGCTGCTCAGCACGGCCAAGCAGGTCAAACAGCACGATCGTGCTGCTGAGCACGACCGTGCTGAATGTGAAGCACGACCGTGCTGAATGTGAAGCACGACCGTGCTTCACTTAAAAGGGCAGCACGCCCTCACGTGTCCAAGCACGACCGTGCTAGGGTCTAAGCACGACCGTGCTGACCCCCCTGGACAGTAATGCAATTAAAGGACTTAAGGGGTTTTTAACCCCATTCCCCTATGATGATAAGTTGCGATGAATAATCAAAGATAAAGATTAGACAACTTGGTTATTAATTATATAAGATAATTAGATAATCAAATGTTAAGTCGGTATCCGTTGGGTTACCGCACGTTGATAAGTTGAAGTCTTGGGTGCTTATAGACCCAAGCACGTTGAGTTGAACCTTGGTGCTTATTGGCCAAGGGAGCCTTGACCCCACGGTTTGGGTCTAAGGTTACGTTGAGTTGATGTTGAAAGTCTTGGGAGCTTCATGGCCCAAGCAAGGAGGTGGTTGAGATTGTTTGTTGTTGTGCCATTTGCATAAAGCATTGGAGTAGTTGATGGGGGAGGTTCGACAAAGGGGAGATCGCCCGGGAGTACGGTGATCTGGCCATCCACGGTAGGTCACCCAAGGTTTGGTGACCGAGGCCCCCCGTGATGAGGCATCCATGGTTTGATGCGTTGGCTATCCATGGGGTTCACCCAAGGTTTGGTGAACTGCCGGTGTTGGCGCTTTTATGGCCGATACGGATATGTAACTCCAAAGTCGTTCATCCTGAGTTAGTTTGGATCCACATGCATAGTTGGAGTAGCGGAGTAGTTGATGCATTGCATAGCATAGCATACTTGATTGTTATGATGCTGTTGGATGTTGATGTATGCTTATGTGTATGTTTACCTTGCGTACTATTCCCCTGCTGTTTATATGATTACATGAATCTTACTCCCTGTATTGTTTGTGTTTGGCCTGATCGGCATTTGCAGAGGATGACGAGCAGCCCGGAGAGGAGTGACTCTGAGGAGCCGCCACTCATAGTAGGGTTGTTTTAGTTTAGATAGTTGTTTCCAGTTGTATTCCGAGGATTTATTTCCGGAACGGTTATACCAGCTCTGAATTGTGACATCGGGGTTGGGTTATTTATTTGATGATGTTTTTATTTGATTAAACTCATTTTGTTATTTTCCGCGTTGTAAACGAGTTCATGTGGGACTTTTCTACCCATGGACAATTATTTTATTTAATTCAGTTAAATGCATATTTTTCTTATTATTTGTTTTATTCTTAAATGCCTGATAACATGCGGGGTAGAAGGGTGTCACATTTAGTGGTATCAGAGCAGTTCGACCTTGTTCGGACGTGGTATGAGTCTGTTGTGAGTCTGTTGTGTGACTCTTGTGTGAATTGTCTATACTCGTATAGATAATGATGTTTTAAGTTAGTTGCCTGTAGCTTTTACTCGCTTAAGTTTCTGTATTAAGAGTTGTGTTGGACTTGTACAGGAACTAATGGCCGGTAGAGGACGCAACGACCAAGCGATCGCGGACGCATTGGCACTCCTGGCCAATGCTATCGGGCAGGTTAACCCTAACAACGGTGGGCCAGCTGAGTTCCAGGGACTGGATAAGTTCCAGAGGAACAACCCTCCGTCGTTCAAGGGCGCGTACGATCCGGAAGGAGCTTTGTTGTGGCTGAGGGAGACAGAGAAGATCTTCAGAGCCATGGATTGCAACGATCAGCAGAAGCTCATCTTTGCTACCTTCATGCTGACCGAGGAGGCAGAGCATTGGTGGGATAACTGCAGGCAGAGGATGCAGGCTGAGGGCACAGCGGTTACATGGGCTGTGTTCCGGCAGAGGTTCCTGGAGAAGTACTTTCCGGCGGATATCAGAGACAAGAAGGAGATGGAATTCTTATCTTTGAGGCAAGGGTCGCTATCAGTCGGTGACTATGCGGCCAAGTTTGAGGAGCTGGCTAGGTACTACACTCCCTACCAGCATGAGACGGATGACCGTTCGAAGTGTGTGAAGTTTGAGGCTGGGCTCCGACCTGAGATCAAGCAGGCCATCAGCTACCAGGAGATCAGAGTCTTCCCTATTCTGGTCAACAAGTGCAGGATATACGAGGATGCCAGCCAGTTCAGAGTTGCCAGTTCCAGAGGGTCAGATAGCCAGAGTGGCAAGAGGACTGATCAGAAGGACAAGGGTAAGCAGAGGTATGCTCCGACCGGCAGAGATTTCAAGCAGAGTGGTAAGAAGCCACAGTTTCAGCAGGATGGGTTTAGAGGCGGGTTCTCTAACGTCTCTAAGCCCATGAGGTGTGGCAAGTGTGGTGCTACGTGTAACACCCTGTTTTTCCTATGCTTTCTGTAGCAGTATAAACATATTTAAATGTGTTTTTTTTAGATTAAACTCAGAGGATGATTTTAATTAAACTAAAATCATTTTCTTGTGTTGTTATATCATATGAAGTCACGGTAAAATTTTCGGTTGAAAATTCAGACGGAAGCCGGTCTGTGTTTTCACTGCCGGTATCCGTTTACTGAGCATAAAACCTAATTTTGACCCGTGAACGAGACGGTTAGTGTTTTTATCATGTTTCCTTCAACTTTGGTTATTTTGAAAATTTTCGTTCAAAAATAAAATAAAATATTTTATTCGGGTGAAAACGTCGGAGATTTACGATCGGAAATACAACCAGGTATGAAATGGAGCAAAAAGAAGGATGAAGTGACTTGAGGTGACATGATGGGAGAGACTCTTACACACTCCAAAAGTATAATCATTATACTTTTTCAAATTATAATACTAATCTAATCTAAAAGCTACTTCTCTCTCCTCTTTCCATCCCATCAAGCCTTAACTCTCAAACTTACTCCACAAGCCACTCCAAACCCCTCTCTTCTCCCTCAATTTCGTGACCTCTCCCCTCTCCCCCTATATATACCCCTTTCATTTACACTTCCTCACTTTTTCTTCTTCTTCATCACTTCTTCACTCTTATACTTCATATTCTTCTTTAAGTTTCAACTACTTAAAGCTTGCATTTTTATTTATCTTTTGCACTTTTGTTCTTCATTAAAGTTCTTCCTCTCCTTAAGGGTAATGCTCTCATATAAATTTCTTTACAAGTTTATCACTTTATTTCATTATTTGCTTTATGTGTTCTTATTAAGCTTTAAACTTCAAAAATCTCTTAAAAATGGTAGAAAACTCCTTTTGAGTTGAAACCACTTTCTATAGTCTTGTATTTACTTGTATTTTCACATACTAGAAGGTTGTGTAAAACAAAGCTCCCTAGCCCTTTCTTTCTAAGGAGGCCGAAACCATGTATTATGGTTTAGGTGAGTTTTGTTTCAACTTTTGAGAAAATGATCATGTGTTTGAGTTCCTAACTATCCCTTGATCTTAAATATATAAATCTTGGAAGGTTTTGATAGCTTGTTCCTATGATGGCCGAAAATATGAATAAGTAGGCCTAGGATACTATGTTTCATCTATCCAAGTATGATCATGGATTTAGAACTCTTAATACTTTGTGATTCTAAACCTAAGAGTTGTTATCAAACAAAGATTTCTAACCTATTCTTTCTATGATGGCCGAAACTATACCTTAGTGGCCTAGGAAGGTTTGGTTTTCATTTCTCCAAAATGATCATGGACTAAGGCTCCTTAATGTAGAAGGATGCTAAGTCCAAGTGATTGGAAAGTTTAAAGATTGTATAGTCTATTCATCCTATGATGGTTGTGAACCTAGGATATGTTATTTTCATTTCTCCAAAATGATCATGGACTAAGGCTCCTTAATGTAGAAGGATGCTAAGTCTAAGTGATTGGAAAGCTTAAAGACTTCTAACTTGTTTAGTTTATGTTGTAAAACCTAGAATGTAACTCCTTTCATTTCCAAGATGATCATGGACATGAGCTCCATAAGATATTTGGATGCTAAGTCTAAGAGATTGGAAAGTTTAAATCTTTCTAACTTGATTTCCTATGATGGTCGAAACTAGTGTTTTTGGACCTAGGATGTGTTATTCTTCCAAAGTGATTATGGACTAAAAGCTCCTTAATATAGAAGGATGCTATGCCCAAAAGATTGGATGATTTAAAGATTCCTAGCCTATAAATCCTATGAAGGCTGAACCTAGAAGGTTATGGACCTAGGATACTTTGTTTTTTTCATTTTCCAAAATGATCATGGTTTTGAGCTCCTTACTATGTGTGGATGCTAGACCTAAGAGATTGGAAAGTTTAGAGAATGCTAGCCTATTTTAATAGCCTTGGCCGAATACCCTAAGTTTATAACTTAGTGGGATTTTAATTCAACCTTGTTAGATGATCATTGTTTATGAACCCCCAACACTTGAGGATCATAAATCCATGAGTTGTATAATTTTCGGGGATCTCTAACCCTAATTTATTGTCTTGGCCGAACCTAATACCTTGTGGTTTAGTGTTCTTGGTTGATTTTAACTTGTGATCTTGTGTTTATAACCTTAGACTTCTATCGCGGAGAAAGCAAGGACGTTCGCGGTACTTCTATTCAAGCATCTAACCTCTTTACTTTCACGGAAGGTAAGAGGGGATTTCCTAGGGATATTCAATGACTATATGCATGTGTGTATGTGTTTAACTTGAGTGATTTGAATATTATTATTAAATGGAGCCAATACTTGAATGACTTGTTTACTTGAACTATTGTGATTTTTACTTGAAGTTGATTATTACTTGCTTTAAAGTATTGTGAATTATATATTATATATGTGATGAACTGTCATTAACTGTGATATTACTGTTTGAGATATATTACTGTTGATTGAAGTTTGAGAAGCCGGACTTGAGTCTGTGCTCAACGATTATAAGGATTAAAAGCCTTAAAAAGCCTTGAATAGAACTTTGAAAGTATTGGGTTCATTTATAAAAGTTCGTTATTTAAAATGCTTACTTCAAAAAGAATAAGATTCTTGTTTTTAAAAGAAATGTTGAAGTGATTTTAAGTCAACAGAAACTACCCTTTCATGATCTAAAGTTTTGTACGAGAGAAAACCTTTTTCGAACTATGTGTTTTATGAAAGAAAAACCCTTTGAAAATATTTGACTTTATTCCATCAAGGATTTCAAAAACAAACGAATTTCCTAATTGCCTTATAAAAGATTTTGTAAAGGAAAAGGATTTTCTCCTAAATGATTTGGAAACGTTCCGGTTACTTGGATAAGTGACCGAGGTTTTGTTTTGGATTTGATTTTCACTGAGCAAAAAAAGTAAGCACATGTGAATAGGAATCTAGTCGCGATACGTCGCTCTAGTTTTCCGTGGTATGCACGTGATCTAGGATCCGTGTCAAGAATTATGGGCCAAGGGTCCTAACCATGATGTTATGGGCTAAGAGTCCGAATCTCGGAATTGAGGACTGTGCGTCCTGATTTCGTTGCTGCGGACTAGGAGTCCTTATCATGTTAGAATAAAACATGGATAAAATCATAAATGATTTCTATGACCACAAACCTTGACTGCGGCATCGGTCTAAGGTGTTGTGATTGAGCACTCGGACTGTGCGTCCTGTGTTATTGATTTTCAGGTGATGACGAAATTTATTAATAGTCGCTAGCCTTTGAGCTTCGACAACGAATGAGAACGAACACAAAGAAAACATCGAGAACTAAATGTTTTACATTTGCATTTATGGCAGACGTGCCCGACGTGGTTTTAACATGAGACCTTAACAGGAAAGGTATCATGTGACGGTGTATTATCGTTGTTCTTAAAATGGACAATGAAACGGTGTACGTGTATCGTTGTGCCTAAATGGACAATGAGACGGTGTGCATAATCGTTGTGCCTAAATGGCCAATGAGACGGTGTATTATCGTTGTGCTTAGCTAGCCAATGAGACGGTGTATCGAGCCTGATCAACTCATTTTGAGGATGTTGGGATCTCCGGAGATTAAGTTTAGAGCCTGATGATTGAAGTGTCATGCATTATCTTTATAAAACTGATTGATTCGGGTATGAGACCCACTGATATAACACTTGTTTTATCTATGAATAATGCTTAAATGCTAATATGCCAATGTGTTGTATGTATCATGTATATGGTTGTTGTATGATATATCCATTTGCCGGTGTCTCACTCTTACAGTTATATCAGGTCTCTTCGGGTTTTGCGGTAGTACCTTGGTACTCTAGTACTGGTGTTGTAGAGGAGTCTTTCTAAGTCACTTGAAGACCTAGTGTTAGAGTTTGGGAAAGTATTCTGATTGGGGGATGGCCACGAGGGGTCTCTCCAATGAATATTTGATAGAAGGACCAGCTTAGGAGTCTGAGTTGGGTTGTATATCTGACGAGGTCGGTAAATGTAGTGTTATATACATCCATCTGTAGTTTAAACTTTTTCTTTCGAAAATGGAAACTTAGAGAAATGTTGTATGTCATGGTAACTTTGTTAGAATGTGACTTTACATTTTAAATGTATGTATTATGGATTTCAGAGTTATCCTTAAAGAAAAAATTTTTATACCCCAGTTTTCTGACTTAAAAGAAAACAATTTTCCGAAAGCAACCAGCAAATTATCTTTTAATTTAATTCCGCATGTGTTACGTAGTAATTCCCAGTGGGGGTCTTACAGGTGGTATCAGAGCTGGTCGAGTCTTTCGGGATCTTTGGGAAATAGGTCTGTTGTGTTGATGTTGTGTCTTCTCTGAATTAAGTTTTATTTGGATTACTTCTTAGAAGTAATGTGTGTTGATACGCCTTTACACGTTTCATTTTCTGGTTGTGGCCTGACTGATTTGTTCGGCAGGTCAGTTATGGAACCAGCACCAGAAGGTGGACGTGGACGAGGACGTGGACGCGGTCGTGGACGTGGTCGCAGAGGTGGTCCTATTGGCGGTCGTGCCAACATGAATGAGAATTATGACGATGGAGTGGACTATGCTGCTCAGGCTATGGAAAACGTGGCAGCGGCTATTGCACATCAAACTGCTATGATGGCTGCCCAGAACCAACAGGAACAAGCTCGAGCTGAGCAGGCTATTGAAGGCAAAAATTTAACTGCTTTTAGACGCCAAAATCCATCCCAATTTCATGGAGATGTGGATCCTGTGAAAGCTGACTTATGGATTCAGGAGTTAGAGAAAAATTTTAAGCTGATTCACAGTCCTGAGGGAGTGAAGGTATCCTATGCCACTTTTCTGTTGGTCGATGATGCTGAGTGTTGGTGGAAGGGCACCGAACAGCTGCTGGAAGCAGAGAATCAGGAGATCACTTGGGAAGTATTCCGAACCAGGTTCTTAGAAAAGTATTTTCCTCAGAGTGCACGAGCTGAAAAGGAGCAATAATTTCTACAATTTCAACAGAAAGAATTAACCGTTGGAGAGTACGCGGCAAGGTTTGAATCTCTTGCCAAGTACTTTCGCTTTTTCCAGAACAACCCAAGTGAAGATTGGAAGTGCGAGCGTTTTGAGAAAGGACTGCGTTTCGAAATCAAGGAATCAGTACTACCATTGGAAATCCGGAATTTCCAAGCCTTAGTAGAGAAGTGTAGAAAAGTGGAACTAATGAGGAAGGAAAGAGGCAACGGAGAAACTGTTGGAGGACCCACTCGGTCCAAAGACCAGTATCAAAATCAGAATCAGAAAGGGAAGCAGCATCGGAAGGAACCTTATTTCCGATCAAAAGGGAATGACCAGGATCAACAACAGCATCGTTCTGATAATTATTTTTGGTTACTAATGTCATGTGACTTCTGTAAAACAGCAATTGACATATATCTGAATAGACTTCTTTATTTCTGAATGTATTGAATAAAACTTGATGGATAGATGATGCACCTGCACCTCTTATTTATAGAGTGCTGCTACTACCGATGCCCTCTAACTGTTTGAGATAACAACTAACTAAAACAGAATAACAAACTTAGTAACAGAATATAACAACTACTCTGTTATAACTAATAACTAGCTGGCTTCTCTATTCTGTTACACTTCTACACTCCCCCTCAAGTTGGCGCATGAAGGTTCTTAATGGCCAACTTGCTCAGGAGAAGTTCAAATCTTTCCCTTCCTAGAGGTTTTGTGATTATGTCTGCCACTTGTTCATTGGTTCCAATCTTTTCGGGTGCAACATCTCCTGATTGAACTCTTTCTCGCACGAAGTAGCAATCCATCTCCACATGTTTTGTCCTTTCATGGAAGACCGGATTCGCAGCTATGTGAAGTGCTGCCTGATTATCACAATGAAGAGGGGTAGCCGAGTGTTGCTTGACAGACAATTCTTCTAGTATCCAACGCAGCCATATAACTTCACTGACAGTAGAGGCCATTGCCCTGTACTCTGCTTCTGCAGATGATTTGGCAACCACTGCTTGTCTTTTGGTTCTCCAAGCGATAGTTGATGTCCCTAAGGTGACCAAATAACCTGTGCATGAACGTCTAGTAAGAGGACATCCTCCCCAATCCGCATCACAATATGCTTGAAGTTCTAGACTGCTGCTGCTGGACAACAAAATACCTTGTCCTGGTGTAGCTTTTAGGTACCTAAGTATTCGATCAATGGCATCCATATGCACTTGTTTAGGTGCTGCCATGTATTTGCACAAAGTGTTGACTGCATATGTGATGTCTGGTCTGGTAACTGTGAGATATAAAAGTCTGCCCAACAATCTCCTATATCGAAAGGCATTTGCATCAGGATCTTGATCATTAATCTGCAGTTTGCAATTCTGCTCCATTGGGAACCTACTAGGCCTGCAGTTGTGCATTTTGGTCTCATGAAGAATGTCTAAGGTGTATTTCCTCTGGCTAAGTACAATTCCCTGTGATGACCGAGCCACTTTGTAACACCCTGTTTTTCTTAAAATGTTTTCTCAAGCTAGTTTATTTATTTTAATTTGTTGGTTAAGGGCTAAGTGGGATTTTAGCCTAAAAGTCCCTTTCTGGTACATGAGCACGCTCGTGCTCATCAGCCAGCAAGCCCGTGCTTAAAGTCAGAGGCGTGTTTCTGATTTTAAGTTGAGCACGACCGTGCTCAATAGTGAGCACGCCCGTGCTCAATGCGTGGACCGCGTCTCGCTGACGCTAAGGGGAGCACGACCGTGCTTAAGGAGAAGCACGACCGTGCTCAAGTCCGGAAGTTATAAACGTAAGCAGAACCCGAGGGTTTGACGTGAAACCCTGTTTTGGTGCAGCTGCGGCCAGAACTCGCCCTTGCACTATTTCTCCTTCGTTCATCGCCGTAGTGGAGTTTTGGAAGCAGTTTAGGGAGATTAGTGGTTCTACCTTGGTCTAGAGGTAATGGTTTCCCTTCCCCTTGTGGTTTCCTTCTTTATTTTGAGTAGGGAACTAATCTGGTTGTGTTCTTTTGTTTAAGGTTCTTTGGGTTAAGCCGTTGGGAAGGAACCGGTTGCAGTTAGGAGCACACGTTGGTTGATAGAGCTACCTTCAATCCAGGTATGGGGAGAAGGGAATTGTTCTCATTAGGCAGTGGGTAGAGTAAGGTTAAGGGTTCCTCATGACCCTGGTCTATTGTATATAATTGCATGTTGCTGACTGTTCCGGTATATTATGAATATGTGTTATATTCTTGATAATTGTTGATGATATGATAGCATGTTAATTATTGTTATTGACATGACCTTGGTTGATTGATGATATTGTTGTTATGATGAGTTTGAGATTGATGAAGTTATGTTAATTGGTTAATTAGGTTTAAAAACCGTACTAAGTTTAAGGGATTTAATCCCTAAGTTAATTGGTTAAAAGTTGGTTTCTGTCCCTGCCCAGAACAGTGCAGTCGTGCATTGAGCACGACCGTGCTGAACAGGGAGCACGACCGTGCTCCCACTCAAATTCTGGAAAATGGCCGCGCTGCTCAGCACGGCCAAGCAGGTCAAACAGCACGATCATGCTGCTGAGCACGACCGTGCTGAATGTGAAGCACGACCGTGCTTCACTTAAAAGGGCAGCACGCCCTCACGTGTCCAAGCACGACCGTGCTAGGGTCTAAGCACGACCGTGCTGACCCCCCTGGACAGTAATGCAATTAAAGGACTTAAGGGGTTTTTAACCCCATTCCCCTATGATGATAAGTTGCGATGAATAATCAAAGATAAAGATTAGACAACTTGGTTATTAATTATATAAGATAATTAGATAATCAAATGTTAAGTCGGTATCCGTTGGGTTACCGCACGTTGATAAGTTGAAGTCTTGGGTGCTTATAGACCCAAGCACGTTGAGTTGAACCTTGGTGCTTATTGGCCAAGGGAGCCTTGACCCCACGGTTTGGGTCTAAGGTTACGTTGAGTTGATGTTGAAAGTCTTGGGAGCTTCATGGCCCAAGCAAGGAGGTGGTTGAGATTGTTTGTTGTTGTGCCATTTGCATAAAGCATTGGAGTAGTTGATGGGGGAGGTTCGACAAAGGGGAGATCGCCCGAGAGTACGGTGATCTGGCCATCCACGGTAGGTCACCCAAGGTTTGGTGACCGAGGCCCCCCGTGATGAGGCATCCACGGTTTGATGCGTTGGCTATCCATGGGGTTCACCCAAGGTTTGGTGAACTGCCGGTGTTGGTGCTTTTATGGCCGATACGGATATGTAACTCCAAAGTCGTTCATCCTGAGTTAGTTTGGATCCACATGCATAGTTGGAGTAGCGGAGTAGTTGATGCATTGCATAGCATAGCATACTTGATTGTTATGATGCTGTTGGATGTTGATGTATGCTTATGTGTATGTTTACCTTGCGTACTATTCCCCTGCTGTTTATATGATTACATGAATCTTACTCCCTGTATTGTTTGTGTTTGGCCTGATTGGCATTTGCAGAGGATGACGAGCAGCCCGGAGAGGAGTGACTCTGAGGAGCCGCCACTCATAGTAGGGTTGTTTTAGTTTAGATAGTTGTTTCCAGTTGTATTCCGAGGATTTATTTCTGGAACGGTTATACCAGCTCTGAATTGTGACGTCGGGGTTGGGTTATTTATTTGATGATGTTTTTATTTGATTAAACTCATTTTGTTATTTTCCGCGTTGTAAACGAGTTCATGTGGGACTTTTCTACCCATGGACAATTATTTTATTTAATTCAGTTAAATGCATGTTTTTCTTATTATGTGTTTTATTCTTAAATGCCTGATAACATGCGGGGTAGAAGGGTGTCACACACTTCAATACCTAGAAAATATTTCAGTGGCCCTAAATCTTTGATGCTGAACCTTTGATCGAGGTATCCTTTTACCCATTGTATGGAATTTATATTGTTTCCGGCCAAAATAACATCATCAACATAAATCAATGCTGTGAGATAAACCTTTCCTTTGTTGTAGATGAAGAGTGAGTGGTCTGCCCGTGATTGAATGAAGCCAATTTCATTGAGTGCATTGGTGAATTTGTGATACCAATTTCTAGAGGCCTGGCGTAATCCATATAGAGACTTCTTTAGCTTGCAAACGCGTGTGTCTCCCTTCTTTGCGAACCCTTGAGGAATTTTCATGTAAATCTCTTCATTCAAATCTCCATGCAAGAAGGCGTTGTTGACATCAAGTTGATGTATCAACCACCCTTTGGCTGCTGCTATGGATAGAAGGCATCTCATGGTCACAAGCTTGGCTACCGGGGCAAAGGTCTCATGGTAATCTTCACCTTCAATTTGTGTGAACCCCCTTGCCACTAATCGAGCCTTATAACGTTCCACTTCACCATTTGGCTTGAATTTAACCTTGTAAATCCATTTTGAGTCCACGGTGTTCTTTCCAGGTGGTAATTGAGTGAGGCTCCAAGTATCATTTTCTCTAAAGCTTCAATTTCTCTTTTCATGGCTTCTCTCCAGTGTTGATGTTTTGCTGCCTGTAGAAATGTCTTAGGCTCATCATGAGAAGAGATGGCCGCTAAGTAAGCCGAGTGAGAGTTAGAGAGTTTAGTATAAGATATGTAATTGGAAATAGGATAAACTACATTGTTACCGACTGATGTATTCTGCTGAGCAGGTGTGACAGAAGGTGGCAACTCAACCTTATAATCAAGCAAATGTTTGGGAAGTTGCCTTATCCTTTCACTATGTCTTTCTTCATGGAGAATCCTGTTTGTAGCATCCTCATTTTGTGCATTTTCTGTTTCAAATTGCAGGTTGCCTAATCTGGATATCTGCAGGCTGCTTATTTTGGATAGCTGCAGATTGTTTATACTGGACTGTCACACTAGTGTCATCAATTTCTGTTACCTCGGGTAATCCCTTTGAGCTTTGAGTGTTCCCTGTGGTTTCTTTCCTCTTGAAAGGAAACTCATTTTCAAAGAACATAACATCTCTAGATACATATATATCTTTACTAGTAATGGCATAAACGTTATACCCTTTTTGTCCCAAAGGATATCCCAAGAAAACACAAGCTCTCCCCCTCTTATCAAACTTTCCCTCTTTTCGGGTTTTCAAAGCATATACTAGGCATCCAAAAACTTTTAGATGTTCATAACTAGGTTTCTTTCCAAACATAATTTCATAGGGGGTCTTGTGATTAATAACTTTTGATGGCAGCCTATTGATAATGTGTACAGCTGTAAGCACACATTCTCCCCAAAATTTAATAGGCAAGCCTGAATGAAATCTCAATGCACGGGCTATTTCTAAAATGTGCCTATGTTTTCGTTCTACTACCCCATTTTGTTGGGGTGTATAGGTGCATGACAATTGCATTATTATACCTCTACTTTCATAAAACTTTTGCATATGACTCGATGTAAATTCCAGCCCGTTATCTGTTCTTACATGTTTGATTCATTTTCCAAATTGTGTCTCAATCATGCAAACAAACATAGGTAAGTATTTTTCTACTTCAGACTTATGTTTCATAAGATATATCCAAACACCTCTACTATAATCATCAACTATAGAGAGAAAGTAATGAGCTCCAGATGTTGATGGGGTGTTATAGCGACCCCATATATCACAGTGAATCAAATCAAAACATGCTTCAGATTTTATTGAACTTAAAGGAAAGGGTAATCTAGTTTGTTTTGCCCTAATACATGAGTCACATATCAATCTATTTTGATCCTTAGTAACATTGATACCTATGGACCTTATTTTGTCTTCAGAGGTGTGCCCAAGCCGAGAGTGCCACAATGAGGCTTCACTGGACTTGTCAACCTTCATAGCCATTCCTTTGTTTGAGGCTGGCTCCAGAAGATATAAACCATCTTGGTGCCTACCCATCCCAATCAGGTTCCTCGAATGTAAGTCCTGTATTACACAAAAGTTAGCCATAAAGGTAATAGCACAATCATATTCTCTTGTTAGCTTACTAATAGAAAGAAGGTTGCATTGAAAATTGGGAATATGCAAAACATTGTTCAATTTCATTCCATTTGATAAAATGGCTTTTCCTGTCCCTTTTACTGGCACACTCATGCCATTAGGGATCCGAACAGGACATTGATTAAAGAAAGACTTTTCTCTAAGCATGTCTTCATTGTAAGTAATATGTTCTGTGGCTCCTGAATCAATGATCCAGAGCCTTTCGAACATAGGGTTACCTGCCATGTTTACTACCGGTTTGGACTGTTGTTTCCTTTGTATCGGATCCGCATCATCTCTTAGTTGCTGTAACAGCTTCTCGTATTGCTGCATTGACAGCCCCAGGACTGGACTTTCTTCAATGCCTACCTGAGCTGCCTTGAAGCCACCTTGCTTGTTGTTCCAAGACCCTTGTTTATCACGGTTTGGTTTCTTCCAGTTAGGTGGATAGCCCACAATCTCCCAGCATTCCTCTTGAATATGTCCCACCTTTTGACAATGGTCGCATCTTGGCCTTTCTTTCTTGCCTCCTCCTCGCGTGTCATTGTTCTTATACCGTGTGTTGTTTATTTGAAATGCAGTGGTTTCAGTCACTGATTTGTGCAGGGCTGAAACCAATCTTTGTTGTTCATCCTCTGCTACAAGGTGGTAAGCTTGTCCAAGGGTGAGAGTGGGTGTCATACTCAAGATTTGCGTCTTGACAGTAGCAAATACATCGTCCAATCCCATGAGAAAATCATACATTTGCTCTCTTTCTTTCATTTGAATGAGGCGCTTTTGAAGATCGCATTGGCATCCTCCGCACGAACATTTAGGCCAAGAAACAATGGATTGAGCTTCATCCCATAAACCTTTCAGTTTAGTGTAGTATGCTGGAATAGACAGCCTTTCTTGCCTAAGTAATGTTATGGCTCTGCGAAGCTCATACATTCTTGGTGCACTTTCTTTGCCAAACCTTTCCTTCACTTCATCCCAGATTTCTTGGGCAGTAGTTGCATATCTTACACTATATCTGACTTCTTTATCCATGCTACTTTTGAGCCACCCCTTAACCATGGCATTGCATCGCATCCAAAGAGCAAGAAATGGAGAATCGGTGTGTGGCATAGGGATTGAACCATCCACAAATCCTATCTTGTTCTTTGCATACAATGCATTGCTCATGTCATTGACCCACTCTCCATAATTTCCATCATGAAGGGGTTCACTGACAAAAGTTTGCCCAGGGTGATCCGAAGCATGAAGACAATAGGGGGACATAGCATCAATGTGATTTTCGTTACCTGTGGGCTTCTCTTCCTCGAACTTTTCTTTAGTTGGAGAAGATGTTGACTCATCGTCTTTCATGGTCTCTGCTTCTTTGGTCATGGTGGAACCAAGCGAACAATTACTTCCAGGTTCTTTTAGGCTCTATGATACCATGTAAAACAACAATTGACATATATCTGAATAGACTTCTTTATTTCTGAATGTATTGAATAAATGATGGATAGATGATGCACCTGCACCTCTTATTTATAGAGTGCTGCTGCTACGGGTGCCCTTTAACTGTTTGAGATAACAACTAACTAAAACAGAATAACAAACTTAGTAACAGAATATAACAACTACTCCGTTATAACTAATAACTAGCTAGCTTGTCTATTCTGTTACACTTCTACAACTTCTATTAACTACTTATGTATGTCATTCCAAGTGACGCTCAATAACGTCTGCGGTGTCATGTTAGCATATGCGATTACCATAAAAATTTTCTTGAACCTAACAATGAATTATAAATGAATCTTGGGGACTAAAAACGGTGATATCAAATTTCAAAGAAATAAAAATCAATGAAAAACAATTTATAGGGACCGAAACCAAAATGTGCTCATTTTATAGAAACCAAACTTCGTAATTTCATATTTAAGAGGGATGAAAAACCAAAGAAAATTTTTTATATAGACAAAAAATTAGCTTATTTTCTAGGAACTAAAAACATATTTAACCTTAGACTATTTTTCAAAGGGTGACCATGTGTCAGGTTGAGTCGGTTTTAGTGGGTTTTAGCATCTAATCCAATCAACAGTGAGTGGGTTTGGTTTGTTAAAAAAAATTATGAAACCCAAACCAACCCAACCCATCAACATACGGGTTGGGTTGGGTTGGGTTGGGTTGGGTTGGGTTGGGTTGGGTTGGGTAGTGGGGACTGGCATGAACAGACACTGATTTCACCTTTGGGTCGAGTCGGGTTGGGTTCGTTGATCTGCCATGGCAAAAAACGTTGAAAGGACATAAAATCTGAAATTAACTTGTTCTTCCAAACCAAGTTAAAACATTATAGTGAATTCATCGAAGTTCACCACACTACATTCAACAAGCATCAACTAAAATATTAAACTGAAATAATCAACAATCATAAATTAAAAGTCTAAATTATTACAATGAAAAAGTGAAAGTCATCAACATTCAACAACCATCAACACAAAACTAATTAAGTCTATGGGTTGAGTTGGGTTCATTGAGTTTGGAATTCTGAAACCGAATACCCAACTCATACTTTATGGGTTCTATGTTTTTTTTACCCAATCAACCCAATCAATCGAACCAACCCATAAAATCAAGGTTGGGTTGGGTCGGATTGGTTGGGTTTGCGGGTCTACCCAAACATGTAGCCACCCCTACTATTTTTCATTCACACTCATCTTTAACCATTAATCTTATTTTAATCTAACGATATAAGTTGAGTAAAATAAATGACTAAAAATAACACTGGCTGTTCCTCCTCGCATGATCGCGTTTGGTACAAGTTATATTTTAATATTTTTGAAAATATAAATGTTTGGTAGGTTTTAGAAAATATTCTCAGGCATAAAGATTCTTGAGAATAAAATTTGTAAATAAAAATTAAAAATCCTATGAGAATAAAAAATTTAAAAACCCTATTCCCAACTTGAATGTGGGAAGAAAATATTCCAAGAATTGAGATTCCCATAAATATAATTTTCTGGTAGAAACCCACCGTAATTAGGGTCTCTGATTTGATCCCAAGTGGGTTCACGGAGTATCTTTACAAGTTTAGATCCTTTGGACTTGTTATGGAACTAATCTCCGCTCGGGTGCTTAGTTACAGTTAAGGTTCTTCGTCCCTTTCCAAAGATGCGTTTTGCAAGATTCAAACTCAGGTCTTTCACCACAAACTCAGCATGTACAATCAATGAGTCACACACATTAGGTCTCATAAATATAATTTGACTGACTATAAAACATTTCACAAAACAAAACGTCACCTATATTTTATTTTGGTTCCTCATGTGTACTACGGATGTCATTACATAGACTAATCTCCCTAGCGTCGCTTACGACACAACGGTGACCAAACTCTCTCAAAAGGTATTCAAAGGTATTCTCGTCATCTCCTTCCAGACAACGACCCATTTTGCAGAAATCTCCATTCTTCCATCTTCGCACTTCAGTTGCACCGATTCTCCATCACCAACACCATCTTTGTTCGCCATCTGTCACTAGCGTTCATTCATCACCTCACTTGGCTTGCTTGCGTCTTTGATTCATACCATAGGTGTGAAGTTACCAAACTGCTCCTTCGTACCAGTAAAATTGACCTTCCTAGGTCACTGATTAGCCAAGTTCCATCGCAGCCCATGGAATGGAATGAATGCATTCGAATTAATGATCAAATACAGACTTTAGTGGACTGAAACATGACCAAATACAGAGATGAAAAATGGTTGCTTTTTGCAAAGTGGGTAGAGGAAAAAGAAGAAGTGACGGAGAGGGAGAGATTAATGATGAGAGGAAGAAGAAGAAGGAGTGAGAAGAGGGAGAGGGTGGAGACGGCGGAGGAGGGAGACCGCCGGTGGCGGCGGCGGTGTACCACCGTAGGACGGTGCTGTCATAGGGTTTTCTCGATTAAATTTAAAAATAAATTTCAAATTAAATAAATTGTTATTTTTATAATACCCATTTTACCCTTTTTAATCTTGACCGTTGAAATATTATATTATTAAGTCAATGGTGAAAAAGCATGGAGGATCCATACACCAACTTATGGATGGAGTATTTTAGACCGCGCCCGTCACCTATATGATCTATAAATAAAGTCGATTTGGTGGTTAACAAAAACCAGACAATCTAGAGAAAACTACCTCAATTTCTCATTAAGCAATGTTTCCTTCAATCCCCCTAGCCCTGGTGCTCTTTTCCACATTCACATTCATTCTAATATCAGCTACCTTATTCTTCCGTCCAAAACAAACTAAAGATGATCGCAAACACCCTCCAGGTCCACCGGGTTTACCGGTCATCGGTAACCTCCACATGTTGGGGAAGCTCCCACACCGAACCCTCGAAGCCTTAGCCAAAACATATGGCCCTATCATGTCTCTACGACTAGGACAGGTCCCAACCATAGTGGTCTCTTCCTCCGAAGCTGCAGAGTCGTTCCTCAAAACACACGACGTCGTTTTTGCTAGTCGTCCAACACTTGAAGCCACTCACTACATAACTTATGGTTCGAAGGGTTTGGTGTTCGCTGAGTACGGTGCATACTGGCGCAACATGAAGAAAGTGTGCACGCTACAGCTTTTGAGCGCGTCGAAAGTGGAGTCGTTTGGGCCTTTGAGGAAGAGGGAGGTGGGAATAGTGGTGAAGACGGTGGAGAAAGCAGCGAGGGTGGGTGGGGTTGTGGACCTGAGTGAGGTGGTGCAGAACCTTCTAGAGGAGATTGTGTATAAGCTGGTGTTGGGGTGTAGTAAGGATGATGAGTTTGACTTGAAGGGGTTGCTTCAAGAGGCGATGAGAACGAGTGGAGCGTTTAATCTAGCAGATTACGTGCCTTACCTTTCACCTTTCGATCTTCAGGTATCAATATCTAGTCAACCACATATATATACACCCTAGTTTCATGCACCTTTCCATAATTGCAATCTTTTCTTTCCGCTTAATAAAAAAAAAAAGAGAGAGAGAATGCTAAGGAATCCAAAAAAATTAATTTTTCATTGAAAATTGATGTATTTAATATTTAAAGAAGTAGAATATTTGGTTTTCCAATGCAAAGCTGCTTTTTATGGGTTCCTTTAGGGTACTCGTTACCGTGACCCTAAAAAAAATAGTCATCTCATTATACTGATAATTTAGTCTCATTGTTAATCATACTTAGGCACTGTTTGGTTTGTCAAATCCGCTAGCGTTTAGCGGATAGCGTATAGCGGATGAAAAAGTAGCCCCGTTTGGTAGTCATTTTTAAAATTAGCGTATAGCGTTTTTCACTGGCGTATAGCGTTTTTCCCAGATGCTACTTGAAGTAGCGTTTAAGCTTATAGCATATAGCGTTTCATTTTTTTTTCCCATTTTTATCCCTACTATCTTAATTAAATTCCTCACTTATCCTTGATTATAAAATAAAATACTAATCATTTAACATAGTATATAAATAAAAATTAATTTCGCTATTTAGATTTATATTTAAGATAGGTTAAAGTAATGTTTTGGTCCCTATACGTGACACTGATTTTCAATTTGGTCCCTATACGTAAAAAGTTATCAATTTAGTCCCTATACGTGACACTGATTTTCAATTTGGTCCCTATACGTGACACTGATTATCAATTTGGTCCCTATACGTGACACTGGTTTTCAATTTGATCCTCACCGCTAATTGGTCCTTATATAAGAGTGACCAAATTGCAAATTATTATCACATGTAGGGATCAAATTGAAAATAATTGTCACATGTAAGGACTGATTTCAATTTTTTTTTTTTTGAATTAGTCCCTACATGTGACAATAATTTGTAATTTAGTCCTCTTATATCGGGACCAATTAACGGTGAGGACCAAATTAAAAATCAGTGTCACGTATAGGGACCAAATTGATAACTTTTTACATATAGGGACCAAATTGAAAACCAGTGTCACGTATAGGGACCAAATTGATAACTTTTTACGTATAGGGACCAAATTGAAAATCAGTGTCACGTATAGGGACCAAAACATTACTTTAACCTTTAAGATAAAAAAAGTGGAAAATATATTTTTATCTATAAAAAATAAATCTTATATAAAAATCAAAACAATTTATAATTTTATTTTTTTATTCCATTTTATTTATTAAAAATAATTAAAACTAAATTAATATTAAATTTAAAATTAATGATTAAATTTTTTAAACGATAAATAAATTTTTTTTGGAGTGATAAACGATAAATAATTTAGAATAAAATAAATTATTATAAGTGATAAATATATTAAAATAAATAATATATATACATATAATTTACATTAAAAAAATGCAAACATATCCTTTTATGTCATTTTACATTTATCAGCTAGTCCAACCGTTAGTTTTACCAAACACTTCAAATCCAATCCGCTAGCTAATCAGCTATCCGCTATCAGCTAGCTTATCCACTATCCGCTATCCACTAGCTTATTCCATTTTATTTATTAAAAATAATTAAAACTAAATTAATATTAAATTTAAAATTAATGATTAAATTTTTTAAACGATAAATAAATTTTTTTTGGAGTGATAAACGATAAATAATTTAGAATAAAATAAATTATTATAAGTGATAAATATATTAAAATAAATAATATATATACATATAATTTACATTAAAAAAATGCAAACATATCCTTTTATGTCATTTTACATTTATCAGCTAGTCCAACCGTTAGTTTTACCAAACACTTCAAATCCAATCCGCTAGCTAATCCGCTATCCGCTATCAGCTAGCTTATCCACTATCCGCTATCCACTAGTTTATCCGCTACCGCTACCCGCTAGCTTATCCACTATCTGCTATATATAAATGTTTTTTTACTTATAATTGAGTCCACGTTAATATGAATTTATGAATAGTTGACCGCACAAAAAAATCTTTACTCTGGATAGTCAAATGATACACAAGGTCATTGTAATGACTTTTTATAGTGTCTGATAAATTGTCATCATAACTACCTTGTCAACAGTGTTAAAGTGATTAATGTTATCATAACAACCTTGTCACGAATAATCGAAGTATAAAAAAAATGTTTGCATAGAAATAATGTCAAAATTAAACTCATTTAAGTTTCACTATTAGGGATTGAGACGGAACATCAAGAAAACAAGTAAAGCACTAGACCAAGTGTTGGAGAAGATAATTAAGCAGCATGAAGAGGGTTCAGATGTTCAAAATGGCCAGCACCATAAGGATTTCATAGACATACTACTCTCATTGATGAACCAACCCATCAATCCCTATGAAGAACAAAACCAAGTCATTGATCGAACCAACATTAAGGCTATAGCCTTCGAAATGTTAGCTGGGGCATTTGAAACTTCTGCAACTATTGTGGAGTGGGCTTTATCAGAGCTCATAAGGCATCCAAGAGTGATGAAAAAGCTTCAAGATGAGCTAGCTAGTGTGGTTGGAATGAAAAAATTGGTAGAAGAAACTGATTTAGCAGAGTTAAGTTACTTAGATATTGTGATCAAGGAGACTTTAAGATTATATCCTGCTGGTCCATTAGTCCCACGTGAGTCAACAGAGGATGCTATTATCAATGGTTATTACATAAAGAAAAATTCAAGAGTCTTACTGAATTTATGGGCAATAGGAAGAGAATCTAAGACATGGTCTAATAATGCTGACCAATTTTATCCAGAAAGATTCATCAATAACGACTTAGACTTTCGAGGGAATAACTTCCAATTTATACCATTTGGTTCTGGTCGCAGAGGATGCCCTGGAATAAACTTAGGCTTAACTACGGTTAAACTTGTTGTTGCTCAGTTAGTACATTGCTTTAATTGGAAGCTTCCATCAAACATGACTCCAGATGACTTGGACATGAGCGAGACATTTGGCCTTTCAATTCCAAGAGCTAAGCACTTGCTTGCCGTGCCAACGTATCGTCTTCTTATTGAAGCTCATAATGAATCAAATTGATGTTAGTTTGAGGTCAAGGGCACGATATATATGGTTGCAAACTATAGTTTATTTACAATAAGATGGTTTTAGTATATATGGTTTTGAGTTCTTTTTTTTCCCATGCTAGTGTTATGTTATTTAATAAATCCTTGTGAGAGTTCCTTTCTTTTTTGTAATATATATACACCATGTTTTGTTGTATGTAAATGTTTATTTCATGACATGAAACCGCAAGAAAAACTGTGTTCCATTTTTAGTTTGAGGGCTTTTATTTTTGCAAAGTCATGCAATGTTTGATTCTAATGGCTTGCAAAGTAATAATGTTATATACTTGTCACATTTTAATTAAATTAGATAGCATTCGGCACAGGAAATAGGGATAACAGATCCTTATCCTTTATCTAGATATACATTATCAAGGAGATTCGTATAAGTTATTTATGCAATTAACATAAAATAAAATAGGGTTAAATATGTTTTTAGTCCCTCGTTTTTGACAAAAGTTCGGTTTTAGTCCCTCTTTTAAAAAATGTACTTTTTTAGTCCCCCGTTTTTTAAAATGTGTCGGAAATGGTCCCTGCACCACACTTCCATTTGAAAACCGAGGGACTAAAACCGAACTTTTGTAAAAAATGAGGGATTAAAAATGTATGATTGTCAAAATTGAGGGACTAAAAAATATTGGTGCAGGGACCATTTCCGACATATTTTAAAAAACGGGGGACTAAAAAAGTATATTTTTCAAACGAGGGATTAAAACCGAACTTTTGTCAAAAATGAGGGACTAAAAACATATTTAACCCAATAAAATATATATATATATAATAGGAAGTTGTTTGCTTTTGTTTTTCAGATTTTTCCCGGCTTCTAGCAGTTTTCATCTAATTTACAACCTTTAAACAAAGAGGGGGCCTAAGTTAGCAGCCTTCCATGGTAATTTAGAATCAGTAATGCAGAATTTACATTTAGGAGCTCTACATGAGCAAGTCCACATTTCAATCCTTGAATTACAAGCAGTTAAACAATCTGGTCCAAAAACCACCAGATGTTACTTGTTCTTGTTGCTCAAGAGGGTCCATAAAGTACAACTTCATTTTTGGTTCTTCCTCTTTTGCCACTGCACCTGCTTTATTGTAAATGTTTTCAAGGGTAACAGCTGCAGGCAAAACAGGATTATTGTCAGAAGTTAAGTTTCCATCCCAACTTTTTGGAACTTTAACTGATCTGAGATCAAGTACAACTTCACTAAGAGACTTGTACTCTAGACATTTTCCTTCTACATCCATGTTAAAAAGGCCTTGGGGATGATCAACCTCCTCTCTTGGCCTATTTCCAATTTCCCAGCTTTCTGAATTTACAAGAAGGTAAGATTTTTTATCAATCTTCTGTTTGAATTCCTTCAGCTGCCTCATGTACTTCATGCAGCAAGTCCTCCTCACCTAGTTTCTCCATCTTTTTAACTTTGTTTCTAAGTTCACGTAACACTTTGGCCCCTTCAGAACCTACCCTCTTAAGCTCATTATGGAAAACATGTCTCTTCTCAGCTGGGGCCTGTGTATCAAAAAAGGAAGTTTAGTGTGCGTGCATGGGAAATGGATTCCCTGCATTCACAAAACTTTTGTGAATGCAGAGAAATCTTGACCATTGATTAAAATTTGTGTAGGATAAATATATTAATGTAAAGATTAGTGTATGAAATCCTGACCATTGATTAAAGTAAATGCGTGAAATTTGTAAATGTAGGAAATCCAGGTCCGCGCACATGTGTGTGTGTGTATGTATGTATGTATGTATGTATGTATAAACAGATCACAACAATTAAAGAAAAACTAGACAACCAACACCTTCAAAATGAAGAAACAATACTTGTTATCTAGGTAACCCACAATAAAACTAATACAATCCAAAGAAAGAAAAAACCTAATAGATATAAATGTAGAGTAAGGGGGGAAATTCTAAAATGAATCACCACTTAAAGAAGATTCAGAGGCTTTCTACTAACAAAGGGGAAAGTTACCTGTATTTCAGAAAGTAAGAATCACCACTTAAGTAAGAATCTTTGATGGCACCCTCTTATATTCCATACAATTAAGGTAGTTATTGACAACATCTGAAAAGAGGTTAAACATAGTTATTCAACCTGGGAAACAATATTAGGAGCAACAAACAAAAGGGCATTCATGACAAATTATTAAATGTGATAAAGAAGAAAATATTGTTGACAACCTTCCAAAGATTTTGCAACATCCATGAAAATTTTTGTTACAAGATTGTGCAGATCCTCACTAGCCCAGATAGGATATATACATATATTTACTCCCAAAGATACAGTAGCACCAAGAGCAATGAGCACAAACCTGTCTACAGTGGTATCAACAAATTCCCCAGTTCTATTCCCAGATACTGTAACAAAGCAATAGGTGATCAAGAACACACGGAACCCATACTCATAAGGCTTCAAAGTTGGGTATAGTTTTGCATAGGTGGCACAAAATCCTATCAAACACATAACTCATCAGAAAACCAAACATAACATACAAATAGATAGAATGAATATTGATCAACAAATTTGAAGCGAAAGAGATTGGGAAACCAGACCTACTGTGAAGATGCTAACGATAATTATAAGTTCTTCCCATTCTCCAGCCAATGCTGATAACTGTGCCATTCCCAAAGCAAGTCCTCCAGCAGACAAGGTCCCCAATCCTCTGTTAAACCCCTTGCTAAGAGTTGCCCCTACAGTAGGGCATTGTGTTTACATTGTTCACCCAGTGGACTGGAAAGCATGAAAGCTGAATTCCCTCAGGAAAAAGGTTTATGATGAAACAATGGATATAAAGATAAAAAATTAACCTATTTAAAAAAGCTACAGAGGCTACTCACTTCAAGTTGAATACATGTCATGGACATAAAGGGAGAAAATCAGAACTTCAATTAAGGTTTTGGAACATGCAACAGACAAATCATTTTATGTGGTTTCTATTGAGTTATTATTCAATTTTGTGGACTGGCATTAATCAATATACCAAAATATACTTTTGAATCATTTATATATTAGATATGAAAATTATTGTTTAATTGTAACACTTAATTAACATATGGATATCTTAATTGAGCTCTAGTTATGGATATGCCTATGATAAGTTGGATTATCCACTTCGATACTTGCGGAGAGGTCCTTACTCTAATCTGATAAGATATAAAACTATTTTCCCATTAGACAGTTTAACACAACGAACATACTTATGAGGTAGAGAGGAGTTTCTCTCCCGTCCTCTCAATTCATCAATCACAACTCTCAACAACAAGAAGATGGATCACTCTTTAGTGTCAGGTACACATTTCGTTCTTAATCCTGGGGTACACGCGGTTTATATACTGTTGAACAACTCCACTTAATATCAATTGATTTTAAGATATATTATTAAATCCGTTGGTTTCATAAGGAAAAAAGAAGAAAATAAATAAGACATATTCAAATCACATGTTTGATATATGAAATAAGGAATATAAGAAGTGAAGTAACTGTAATAACTGTAACTGTAATTCTGTAAATATCATAACTGTTTTACTATATTAACTTTACAAATTAATCAATTGTGATGTGAGTCTAAAAGTTGAAAGGACGGTTTAGTTCCTGTGTATCTACAAATCAGTTTAAATGACATAATTCAAATAATATTCATTCAACCAAAATTACTTCTAACAATAAAGTAAAATTCAAGCATTTCGCCCACACTAGCTATGACTTGGGTTTGATTCCTAGATCTTCCCTATTGGTAGGCAATATGTAAATTCCATCATAAATCCTCGCTAAGGTTTGTAAGATTCTCTGACCTTGCAAGGGGGCGTGTTTTCCCCCAATCTAAACATTATTCTTATAAAAAGAAAAAAAAGGGGTATTCAAACATAGGTTAATTGCGACAAACTCATTTTAATTGAAATCTGATTTGTAAAACCCAGTTAATCAAAACTTAATTTTGTAAATGGGTTCAAGACATGCCCTTTTTAAATTTTTTTTTTTTCTTAAGTTGAATTTGGGAGTAAAGTGGAGAACAATCACCTCCATTAAGGCCCCTTTTAATAATTTTACTAAAATAATATTTTATCATAAAAAATGAGGGTTGAATAATAAGATGGGTTTAAGGTTAGGGTCTGGTTGGGAGTTGGGAGCGGAGGGGTTTGGTGTGAAAGGGAGGAGAAAAGGGAAAATAGTAACTCATCTTACTTAGGGCTTTATTTTTCTTAATTGGACTAAAATCTCCCAAAAAAAAAAATGAATTAGTGGAGGTTTTGGAGGATCTTGGAAGTCAAGTTTGATTTTTATAAGAAAAAGATGAGTCGGACTTTATATATGTTCGAAATAATATTGATATGATCGAGAGGATGTGATAGAAATATGATATAAAAGGCAAACATAAAAGGCCTATTTATATTAATAATAGTATCTTAGTCCTAATTAAATAAGGAAACAAATCGAAAAATAATAAATAAAAATATCTCACAAAATATCTTTCAAGACATCCTAAAATATTCTAAAATATAATAAAATATTATGATATTCTCCAAATATTTTAACAATTAGATAAGTGTATTAATTTCTTTTGATTTTAAATTAATGACTTAGATTTATGTATATTTATTTATTTAATTAGAGTTATGATATTTGTACACCCAAAATGAACACCCTACATCATATATTTATAGAGTAAATAGTTAATTTGGTCCCTGAAACTGTAAGGTCGTATCAACTTGGTCCCTGAAATTATCGAAATTCCAAAAACGTCCCTGAAACTGTCAAACGTTAATCAATCTAGTCCCTCCGTCAGTCTCTGTTAGATAACACCGTTAACGATGCTGACGTGGCACGTTAAGTGCCAGATTGTCACCCATGAGCTTGACACGTGTATGGACTAAATTGACACATAGTTTCAGGGACCAAATTGACACATAGTTTCAGGGACCATTTTGACACAAAGTTAATTTTTACTTTTTACACTCCTAAATAAAAATATTTTAAATTGTTTTAATATTAATTTAATCAAAATATATTATCTCATCTTCAACCTTTGGTCTGTCTCTCTTCTTATTCATCTCCTTCTCTGTCACTACTCACTAGTTAACCCACACACTCTCTTTATCTCTCCTCCATGGCCATGGATCACACCTTCGCAACCAACCTATCCGCCACCGCTAGCTTCTTCATAGTCACCCACATCCTCGCCTCCCAGCACCACAATTCCTCCAAAACCCGCACCAATCCCACCCGAAACAGAAACCGACCCCGACCCGACCCCAACCTTGGCCGTAATCCTTCCTATTCCGTCTCTATCGTCGACGCCAGCTTGTCCTTCGACCCTAACCTCAAGATCTCCATGGAGGAGCACGCGCCACCGTTAACTTCTCCCCTCACCTCATCGTCGGCAATGGCAGCTTTGACCTTGTCTACAAGGCCCGCCTCTCCTCAAGGCTTCCGCGAATTCACGGCGGAGATGGAAACCCTAAGCAAGCTCTTCCACCACGACATCGTCAAGATCCTCAGCTACTGGGCCTCCGTACCTGAACGCTTGCTCCCCGAGCTCATCGAAAAGGGAAACCTCGATCAATGGCTCCAAAAACCCTCTTCCCAAAATGACGACGTTCTTCGTTCACCACTCTCTTTGTACCCGTTTTCTTTGTAAGTCAACACAATGTTATGCTTCTTTGAACCATGGAGGAGCTTTGTTACTGTGCTAAAATATCAGTTTTGTGTGGTTCTAATTGTTAAGGATTTTCTTAATTTGTTGGTTGCTTTATAAAATTGTGAGATCATCTGCCAGAGTGTGGGCTTAAAGTTTGAGGCTTAGTCATTCATGCTGGGATTGATTTATTTGTGATGGAAGAAGCAACATTGCAACAAGCTTTGCTCTAGGTTTTCATAAAATTACTTGTTATTAAAAGATGTCTTTTTGATACTGCTCTGTTGATGGCCAACATAGTGGAAGATGGCGAGGCTAGTATGGGGTTCACAATTGTGGATAGCTGGAGATGGTATGGTGGAGCTCACATGGAGGCCTGGACGTAGGGTTGAAGATGAGATAATATATTTTGATTAAATTAATATTAAAACAACATTATTTAGGAGTGTAAAAAGTAAAAAATTAACTTTGTGTCAAAATGGTCCCTGAAACTATGTGTCAATTTGGTCCAGACACGTGTCAGGCTCGTGGGTGACAACATGGCACTAAACATGTCACGTCAGCACCGTTAACGGTGCTATCTAACAGAGACTGACGGAGGGACTAGATTGATTAACGTTTGACAGTTTCATGGACGTTTTTGGAATTTCGATAATTTCAGGGACCAAGTTGATACGACCTTCCAGTTTCAGAGATCAAATTGGCTATTTACTCTATATTTATACTTTTCAACACTTATATATTATTTTATTCTCTCCAAAATTAACACTTAACACCTAAAACACACTCCCCCCATATGGTGTACCTACAGTGTCCATGGAGAAGGTGTTCATTTATCATTTCTCTTAAAATTAATGGTAAATATCATTATGGCGCATTCATTGAATCTACTTTTCGAACATGGCATAATTGCTTCTATAAAACAATCACATAATTAAATTGGATTAGTTGGTCATGTGGGGTCAAGCTTCAATTAAAACATGTTAGTTCAATTTTTATAGTCATGCTTTTAAAATGCAAGCACTAATTGTTTTATTAGAATATATGACTTTGGAGTGAACATGTTACATCAAATCAAATGATTAAATTTGATATTAATAGACTTGATTTTTTAAATTCAAAACCTTACGAGCACGTGTTTGGAATGACGTTCAAATAATGGGAAGCGTGTTTGTGTAGCCGAAGCTACACATAGCTTCCAAAAAACCAAGTTCAAACGTGATTCTGACTCAACACAACACAGTTGCTTATTTGAAGAGATTTGCTTCTCGTGCAGGATAAGATGAATCATAATAAAGGTTTGATGTCACATTTTAACTTAAAATTTTAACCAATTAGTTATAGTCATTAGAGATGCTTATTGCTATGAAATTGTTTTCCTAGGAGTACTCATGTGCTGAGATGGCTTGAATTTGTTAATGGGTCGCCCGATCTATAACCCGACCCGGTATTTTTGGAGCCGAAAATAAAGGAGAAAAAATGGGAGGTCTGTTGGGGTAACGAAAGATGTGGATATATATGGTGTAGACTAGGGTAGAATATGAATGGTTGTTCATTGTATCAGTTACGGTTGTATCTTTTATACTTTGTTCTCAATTATTGAATATGAAAATTCTCTGACCGCATGTTGATATAGGTCACGTTAGTCGAACCATGTTAAACTATTGCGTGCTTCTTCATCTATCTAGTCCGGATTTTTCTGCATCTTCGTTTTTCTGGTCTCTGTCATAACATCATGAATGATCATGACATCTATGAGAACTTTTTTTTTTTTTTTTTAAATATGTATTTGTTACGTTTGAGAAACAAATTGATACCACCACACCGAAAAAATGTTAGGTGTGCTCCCAAAGTAAGATATTTATCGTACTCTGCAATATTGAATAGATGCTACCTTAGCTTCGTAGCTCTTCCCTTCACGAATTCCTTTGGTGAACTTGTTTAGTAGTCCCATGTACTTGTTATAAGTCTTTAATTTTGTATTACGTCTCTGTTTCTCGCATGTTATAGGTGTTTCAAGACGCTCGTTAGTTAATTCTTAGTTCAATTAATTCTGTTCCTTCTTTCCCTTGTGCATGTTCCCTTTGTACCAAATAAGAGGCAGAACAACTCACATATATATATAGGTTCCAATTGTGAAACACAGTCTAGGTGCATGTTTGGATTTGTGTTAAATAGACTCAAACGTCCGTCTGAGGGAAAACAACACAATATTACTTTCACGTTTTGTATTTGAAAAATGTATTTTTCCATTGAACGTTCTTTCAAATATAAATCCGTAAACACGGTGGAACATTTACGATGCAATCATTGACAACAAATGGTTAAAGGCAGGGGAAAAAGAACAATAGGCAACAGAGTCGTCTTCTGTGTTCCTTTTGGTGATTGTTAATGAAAGGAAAAAAAAAATTGGCTGAAACTTGCAAAATAAAATTTGGTTCAGAGAGAAAATTTTAGGATCATCTAAAAATGTGCTACACAGTCAGATATCCCATACTTCCAATTTCCTGTTTCATAGTTCAACAGTTAACAATTGAATTTGAATTATTGAATTAAGATTTAAACGTGTCTAACTAAAGTGTGGGAGGGCATGGTTACACATATAGTGACCAAGTGATTAAAACATGCATGAAAAAATCTATATTAAAATTTCAAATCCGTACAAGCCACGGAATCATTGTGTGGCTGTGGATTAGACATGAAGCCTATTTTTTTGTGCGTCTCTTTCTCAAGCCATATATGTTTCCATTTTGTCCAGGGTGGCTACAAGAGTCCTGTTGTTGGTTTTTGGTCATGTTTTCAGTAGGTAGAGCTGTCAATTTGGCCCTAAGCCCTAGGGCCAGCCCATCTGGCCCACAATAATAGCCCAGCCCATTTAGCCCATAATTAGAGTTGTCAAATGGGCCATCCTAGCATGTGGGTCAGGGCCAAATGGGCCACAGGGCCAAAAGGCCCACATTAAAAAAAGCCCACAGGGCCAAAAAACACTAAAAAGTCCTAAGGGCCAGGGCCAGCCCATGGGCCATAATTTTTTGTGATAGTCCTATTTTTTTTATAAAACTTGACAAAAAGAACAACAATTATAATCACTCTAATATTATATAATAATATCATTCAACCTATTAAATATGTATTAAGTGCTATAATTTTCTCTAAAAAATTGAAGAGAAAGCATTGTTTTCTCTCTTTTCATCGTTGTCTTTATATGAAATGAATTGTTAAAATAGATAACTAATATCAAATTATTGCAATAGATAATATTCCAGCTAAGAGAAATCATTCACTTGGATTACCTAAGTGGTTGTGCGATTAGTGAGGGAAAAATTATAGCATGTAATACATATTTAAATAGATAATTTCATAGGTTAAATGATATTATTACATAATGTTAAAGTGATTATAGTTGTTGTTCTTTTTGTCAAGTTTTATAAAATAAAAAAAAAATAAGTCTATCAAAAAAATTATGGCCCATGGGCTGGCGCTGGCCCTTAGTGTATTTTAGGATTTTTTGGCCCTGTGGACTTTTTTTTAATGTGAGCCTTTTGGCCCTGTGACCCATTTGACCCTGGCCCACATGGGCTAGGGCTAAATGGGTTAGGGCCAGCCCATTTGACGGCTCTAGTTTTCACCATTATTCTCGCTTGTCTTTTATTATCCAATATCTCAACTCTGCGAATTGTCCTATTCTTTATCTTGATTGCAACATCTTTTGGGACCACACATAATTACCTGTTAACCAAAATTGACAAGTGCACCAAATCGCTAACTGTAGTATAAAATTATCGTCCTCAGGGAATGAATTGTTAACTACTAATGTATCCAAATCAACTTCGTTTGAGTCACCGAAAAAGTTTGAGATTGGCTTTCACAAATGAACAAGAAAAGAAACTTAACAAGAAAAGAAAAATATTTTTGGTGTTTTTCAAATGAGAAAATTAAGCAAAAGAAGAATTGGGTTTTAACAATCAAGAAGAAACTGTTAAAGGATCGATTTCCCTGTCTTTCCTACTTGTTCAATCCTGGAAATTAACTTGAACAGTTTATCCAATTTCAAGAAACGGAGCTTTGTAATTTATCCCCTAATCCCTTAGGTGAATAAACCTTTCTATCTAGATTACTAATTCAATTCCTTGAGTATTAGATAATTAGCAGAAGCATTAAGAAAAAGTTCCACTCAAAAACGTTAATCTGATTGTGTTCTTATTCCTAAGCAACACGCGCAAATCGTTTATTCACAAACAGCAACTATGAATCCGAATTTCCCAATTGCATAATTCATACAGTAGATAAACATGAAAACAGTGAATAAACCCTTGAAATTAAATAAACCAAAACAAGTCATTATCCAGAATCAAAACAAATTATCTAGGCAGTTCCATCTACCACTAACAAAAGAAAATTAGCTAGACATGATAGAAATAGAACAAACAGATGATGAAGATGAAGGCAAGGTAGTCATCATGAGTCTCTACTTGTAAGCTTCAACTCCTTTGATTGCTCCCTTTTCTCCTCCTCCAGACTGTATATTTTTCTCTCTGTCTGTCTTTTTCGTATACCCAAAACTGTCTGTCTTTCTCTGCCTCTATAAAATGGTTCTTATTTTTTTTCCGCATTGTAACGGCCATGCTCAAGCGTGACATTCCTGGCGCTCGAGCGTGACTGGCGCTTGAGCGTGCCTGGCCTGATCCAAAAACGCTCCAAATTGCCCACCTGCTCATTAAGACACCATAAAACCAGCATAAAAACTAATAAAAGCAAAAATAAAACTAATTACGAAATAAATAAAATTAAAACAGAAAAATAACCTACAACTAATAAAAACTAATCAAAAACTAACTAAATTTAACAACCTATTGACTACAAATTAAGATTCATCATTACCAATCCATCTTTTTTTTTTCCTACGAGAGTTGGGTGCAGGGTGAAATAACCAAAGTGAACACAAGAAGGGGGGTTGAATTGTGTTTACCAACTTTTTCGGTTACTTAAAAAGATTTTCGCAGGCACAGCAAGAAGGTTTGGTTAAGAGAGGATTAGACGAGTGAAGCGTCTAATATTAAAACAGAATAGCACACACAAACCAAGAAAGTTAAAAAGAGTTTGATAACCACAGTATTAACTCCCCAAGTTAAAAAGCTAAGACTGAAACAATACTCAAACAAATTAAAAGATAAGGGAGAAGAAATATCACTCAAGAGATTTATACTGGTTCACCCCAAAATCCACAGGGCTACGTCCAGTTTCTTGGCAGCACCAAGTTTCCACTATAACTGAGTAAATTACAGTACAAGTATTCTTTGCACACCTTGTTGGCCGTGGCAACCATTACCCAAGAGGGGGGTGAATTGGGTTTTAAATAAAAATGAAATCTTTTTCGATAACTCAAAAACCCTTTTAAAATATAGACACAAATCGCAGCGGATAAATAATTGTTTTCAAATTAAGGCGCTTTGAAAGATAAATCGTTTGAAAATAAAGCGCGATAAATAAAATGAGGAAATGTAAAGAGGATAGGGAAAGAGAATGAACACAATGATATATCCTGGTTCGGCCACAGACTACCCACGTGGCCTACGTCCAGTCCCCAAGGCAATACGACCAAGGGATTTCAATCAACTCTAGTTTTTAAACAGGATAAACTAGAACCTTTACAATGTAGAGCACTCCTCACAGACCAGGGATATCACCTCCCCCAGTGAAAGAGTCTCAAGACAATAACCCAAGAGATATCACCTCTCTTGTCAACCACAAGGAATATCACCTCCCTTGTAAACACTTGGAAATCACATCCAAGAAAATACCACAAGAGATATCACTTCTCTTGTAAACCACAAGGAATATCACCTCCCTTGTAAACACTTGGAAATCACATCCAAGACAACACCACAAGAGATATCACCTCTCTTGTAATAATGGTGTAGAAAACGAAGGGTTTGAGTCACACGACTCTTACCAACAAATATGCACTCTTAATAGTGCTGATAAAAACAATTTGAAGCCCAATTACAATAACACCTATATGGTGTGTAGAACTCTCAATATAATATGGTCAAAGTGATAGTGCAAGAGAGATAATAGAGAAAATGGTTTTCAGAGTTTTAGCACAGAAAATATTGCAGTGTTCTCTATTCTGATGGCTGCCTAACTTTGCTTTTATATTAGAAAGGTGAAGGTTCAAAAGAAATTAGGTCAAGCCTCTTAAAATTCATTTTTGTCGCAGCATAATCGATTATTACATTCTCATAATCGATTATTTAAACCAATTTCAGGAAGCGCTCACTTTGACAGAATAGGCATAATCGATTATACTAATCGATTACGAGTCCACTGACTTTCATATAAAAAGCCATAATCGATTACATAATCGATTACGGGGTTTCTGTTTGAAGTACGTTGAAAGCCAGAAAGACATAATCGATTATACATTTCACATAATCGATTATTCTATTTCAAAATTCAAACTCAACGGCTTTAATAACATAATTACCCATTAAACTCATTTAAAGCCTTTTAATACATATAATAATCGATTATTGGTTTCCCATAATCGATTATGGCTCGAAGCATATTTGAATTTGAAAATCTTAACAATTAATATTTGATTACTCATTAAGCGCAATTAATTGTCAGATATAAACATGTTTAAAATGTTTTTGGCACATGTTAAAAGTGTGTGTGTGAGACCAATATTAAATTGAGAACCCTACTTACCATTTACACACTTTTCTAAAACAATCAATACAAATACTGAAATGCCCATTTTGCCCCTCGTGCTTGCTTGCTTTATAACTTTCCGCTTTTTGCAATTTAGTCCTTATGGACCTTTCCCTTTTGTCATTCATCAAAACTTAAAGTACCTGTCAAGGCATATATTCACACACCTAGCCTCTTCAGGCTCAACACTCAAACAAGTATTCTTTTCTCACCTAGCCTCTTCAGGCTCAAAAACAGTAAGAGATAGAAGGTTTGTATAGTTAATACAACTTGCAAGTCTTTCAGATCACACTCAGAGAGTGGAATAAATATGAAGTATGAAAGACTGCGAATTTATATCTAATGATTGAGTATATATTCAATGAAGGAATGAAGAAGTTAATGAAGAGAGTAAATGCTTCTGTGCAGAGTTCTTTTGATATTCAACTTCTTATCTTCATCTTCATTGTTTGATCTATTTAAAGGCTTCGATCAAGAGATCCGTTTGACACAGCTTCAGAAAGTGTGTTCATCTGACTTGAGCTTTCTGAGACACCATTTAATGCCAAAGAGTCGTTCTGAGTATTCACTAAAAATCCTTGAAAACATTGGGCATTGTCAAGAGTGTCCAAGAGTACACTTTAAACTGAGCAGCTGTTCTTTCAGAGTATATGGCAGCAGGCTTCTTGTACTTGTTGCAGAGAGCTTTCTTCTTTTAGTGCAACATCAGTTTACTTTTCCATAAAGTACTTTTACTTTGTACTGGAATAGGCAGAAGGTTACTGCAGTGGTGCAGAGATAGCGTGTTTATTCCTTAAAACCTTGAAACAACGTTCTTTTATTCTTTGTCCTTCGAGCTATTGTCCATAGGTCTTCGAGATCCTTAAGGATGGCCTATAATTTTGAATATGGTGACTCGGACTTGATTTCTGACATACTGACTTGGTGTCAGCAATGAGAATTTTTTAGACGAGTGAAAGTCATCCAAAAACTTAGACGGGTGAAAGCTTGTTCAGAAACTTAGACGGGTGAAAGTTTGTTCAGAAACTTAGACGGGTGAAAGCTTGTTCCAAAAGTTAGACGGGTGGTCAGCTGAGCCAAACTTAGACGCATGCTTCTTGCCACGTCATCAACTGAGCTTAGTCTTTCTTGAGCGTTGACTTTCTTTGACTAATTTTTTAGACGAGTGAAACTTAGACGAGTCACTGCTGAGCTTCTACTAAAAGTAGACGGGTGAAATTTAGACGAGTGACTTCAAGTCTATTTTCCTGCACACTTATCAAATATATCAGTAATTTCATTTGGTTCAATATTACCATACTTGAACTATTTGGAATCATCAAAACATAGAGGATTTACACTTTGAATGTGTTTTAGACTTATGAGGTCTCAACACGGGGGGCTCACCAGGGCTAGGGTAGGTCTTAAAGCTCAGATAATGCTTACAAAGGTACTTACAGATTACCTACCAATGAGGTCCTCACATCGGTAATGAGATTCGAACTCACGACCTTATGAGTTATAAGCTGTATCCTTACCAACTGGACCAACATTCATTGGCTAATTACCTATCCATCTACCACATCGTCGCAATCACAAGACGCAGCTCCTCAAGCCCCAACCGTAGCTCAATGCTCATCTCTTCATTTTTACGTGCTGTGCTTTGAAAATTCAAGCAACTTTCCGCAAAATACTAGCAGCATTGATGCTAAGACTAGTACTATAATGACATTTTAGAGAAACTTTGAGTAAATAGCCAATTTAGTCCCTGAAATTACGACTTAGTATCAAGTTGGTCCCTGAATTGAGAAAATTACCAACTTAGTCCCTGAAACTGGAAACCGTGATTCAAGTTAGTCCCTCCATTAGTGACAGTCCGTTAACGCCGTTTAGGGAGCTTATGTGGCACGTTAAGTGCCTATCTGGACTCCCAAGTCAGCATCCATGTTCAAATATAAAAAAGGTCCCTGATTTCCCCAATATCATTTCAGTCCCTTTGTCTCCCCATATTCCATTCCCGCCCTTCTCTTGTCATATCCTTCCTCCCACCTCCCCCCTCTGCAACTTCCGGTTGCACACGTTCGCGCGGACACCCCGCCAGAAGCTTTCATTTTTCTCTGAACACAGGTACGACATTTTTCATTCCTTGGTCTTCTTTATTTGAAATGCTCAGAGATAGGGTTATTTTGTGTTCGTTTGTTAGTGGTTAATGTCTGGGTTTGGGGGTTAGGGCTTTCTTAAAATGAACATGCATAGTTGTAGGTTAGTTTCGGGTGTTTCATTATATTGTTGTGTAGTCATTCATGTAATCGCATGAAGAAATATCTTGCCCTAGGGTTTATTTTTCAAAAGTTTGAATGCTCTGTTTTTTGGTGCAGAATGGAACCTACCATTACACTGGTACTGCACCATGGAGGGAAGTTATTGAGGAATCTCATGGGTATTTTGGAGTATGTTGGTGGTGAGGTTGATGTTTGGCCCGAAATTGATGGAGATAGGCTTAACCTTTTTGATCTGAATGCAATAGTGAAGAGCATAAATAACTATCATGGGGTTAAGCATGTCTTGTGGAGGAGACCAGGGAGGGACTTGGATCTCGGTTTGAGGGAGATTAGAACAGATGAAAGTGTCATGGAGATGGTCAGAGATGCTTTGGGAAATAATGGTGACATTGAGTTGTATTATGAGCACCTGATTGATGTGCCTGAAGTGGTTGATGATGTGTTATCACTACCAAATGTTGAAGCTGCTGATGAGGCAGGGAATGGTGAGGCAGGGAATGATGAAACAGGAACTGATGATGCAGGGAATGGTGAGGCAGTGACTGATGAGGCAGGGAATGATGATGCAGGGACTGAGAAGGCAAGGCCTTGTGATGTAGGGACTGTGGAGGCAGGGGTTGAGGAGGCAGTGAATGAGGAGCCAAGAAGTGCTGAGGTAAGGACTGAAGATGTAGTGAATGAGGAGCCAATAACTGATGAGGTAAGGATTGATGAGGGTAGGTCTGAGGAGGCTAGGACTGAAGAGGCAAGGACTGAGAAGGTAGTGAATGATGAGCCTAGGACTGATGAAGTAAGGACTGAAGGGGGGCCAGTGAATACCCTCAGTGAAGAGGCAATGAAAGTTATCCATGATTTAGTGGATGGTTTAAATTTTGAGGATTATGTTACAGGGATTGCTGAGGATGATGGGTACTCAACAGCTGATGAGAGTGCAGAAGATAGTCATTATAGGCCTTCTCCAGTGGTAAGTGAAGGAGAATATGATGAAGTGCAACAAAACTCTAAGGGCAAGAAGAAGGTGGGAGGCTCATCCAAGGGCAAGAAGAAGGTGGAGAGCTCATCTAAAGGAAAGAAGAAAGGTGGAAGCTCATCTAAAGGAAAGAATGCAGGGAGCAGATCTAAAGGCAAACATGTCCAGAGAGGGAATAGGAAGAGGGCATCAACACCACCCATTAGGGACAGCTCCAGCTCAGATGAGGATGAGCAACCAGAATATGTTGTCAATGACAGGACAGGGAGAGAGGGATGGGCTACAGCTGCAGCAGAGGAGGATGATAATTGCAGCTACAAGTCAGAAGAGCTAAGGGATCCAATTAGCACTGATGAGGATGAAGAGTGTGGAAAGTTGCAGAACTTTCCTCAGTTCAATGAAGCTGCCAAATTTGGAGCTGTCACCTTGCAGATAGGTTTGGAGTTCCCTAACCTAGCAGCATTTAAAACAGCACTAAAGGAGTTCACTATCTATTTGGGTAGGCCAATCAAGTGGGTGAAAAATGATGCTATGAGGGAAAGAGCCAAATGCAAGGAACATGGGTGTGAATGGGAGATTTATTGTGCAAAAGGCAATGTGAGGAGAAGTTTCCAGATTAAAACATTTAAGGAGGAACACACTTGCTGCAGAACTTTCAGGAACAACCAGGCAAACAGGAAATGGGTAGCAACAAAGCTAGAGGAGAAGATTAGATCCCAACCATCCCTCACACATGTTGAGGTGTTTGATTGGTTTAAAAAGGAGTTTCAGGTGATCATTGATAGGATCATGATATTCAGAGCAATCAAAGAGGCAAGAGAGGCAGTTGAGGGTAGTGAAAGGCAACAATATGGTCGTTTGTGGGATTATGGTCATGAGTTGTTGAGGAGCAACCCCGGATCCATGATAAGGGTTGACACCATCCCACAACCAGATGCACCACCACAGTTTCAGAGATTTTTTGTATGCTTGGATGGATGCAAGAGGGGATTCAAAGCAGGTTGCAGGCCTTTCATAGGTTTAGATGGATGTTTCTTGAAGGGATACTTTGGTGGACAACTGCTCTCTGCTGTAGGACAAGATGCTAACAATCACATTTTTGTGATAGCCTATGCCATTGTGGATGTTGAGAACAAAGACAACTGGGGCTGGTTTTTGACACTTCTGCAGGAAAACTGTAACACCCTGTTTTTCAGAATATTTTATTTAAGCTGGTTGCATTAAGTTGGATTTATTGTTTAAGGGCTTAGTGGGATTTTTGGCTAAGAGTCCCTTTCTGGTACATGAGCACACCCGTGCTCATCAGTCAGCAAGCCCGTGCTTAAAGTCAGGAGCGTGTTTCTGATTTTAAGCTGAGCACGACCGTGCTCAACAGGGAGCACGCCCGTGCTCAACAGGGAGCACGCCCGTGCTCAATGCGTGGACCGCGTCCAGTGACGCTAAGTGGAGCACGACCGTGCTCAAGGGTAAGCACGACCGTGCTCAGGTCCGGAAGTTATATACGTGAGCAGAATCGAGGGTTTAACGTTCTTAACCCTACTTTTGATAACTCAGCAGCTGCAGTGCGACAAGGGAGAACCCTTTTTCCGTTTTCTTCAGTCTTGGGCGGTTTAGAGGCCTTGGGAGATTGCTAGTGCTTCGTTGGTAGTGGTTTAGGTAAAGTTCCTTTCCCCTCTCTTGGTTTCCTTTTCCGTTGTTGTAAATAGGGAACTAACCCTTGGTTGTCTGTTGATCCAAGGTTCGTTCGGTGTAAGTCGCTGTGAAGGGGAAGAGCCGGTTCGTTGCTTAGGACACCGAAAGAGCTACCTTCAATCCAGGTATGGGGAGAAGGGTAGTATTTACGTAGGTTTGGGTTTAGGGTAAAGTAAAGGGGTCCCCGTAACCCCGGTTGATGCATGTTTCGTACGTGTTAGTGTCTGAATGTGATGTATGATAATCTGATAATTTCTGTTATATATGTGAATATGTGATGCATCGATGAATAATATGATGATTGCCCTATGGGTTTGATATGATAATGATAATGGATGTTAACATGCTGATTGGTTGATATGATTTGGAAGTTGTTGATGTATGGTTTTAATCCTTAAAACGCACTGTTAATGGACTTAGGATTAATAGGTGTGAAAACCTATAATTTGGATAACAACTCAGCTTCTGTTCCTGCCCAGAACAGCACTGTCGCGCGTTGAGCACGACCGTGCTGAACAGGGAGCACGACCGTGCTCCCAGTTGAATTCTGGGGAGATGGCCGCGCTGTTGAGCACGGCCGTACAGGACAAGAGCACGATCGTGCTGCTGAGCACGACCGTGCTCATTAAGAAGCACGACCGTGCTTCACTTACAGGGGAGCATGCCCCTCACGTGCTTAAGCACGACCGTGCTGGGTTACGAGCACGACCGTGCTCAACCCACTGAGACAGAATACAATTAAAGGACTTAAGGGGTTTTTAAACCCCACTTCCCCATGATGATAACTGATTAGACAATTTGGTAAATGTTAATAAAGATAAATAAAGATGATGAGATGGTGAGATGTTAAGTCGATACCCTTTAGGGTGCCGCAAGCTGATGAGTTGTGCCTTGGCGCTTTTGGCCAAGGAGGCCTTGACCCCACGGTTTGGGTCTAAGGTGTTGTCGTTACGTACCTTGGTGGCCGAGAGTTTGCCCCAGGTACTGCGGTTGATTCCGCTTAAGTCCTCAGGTAGATTCCGCGAGGCAAGTTGGTGCGGTTGATCCCGCTGTTACCTTCGGTCGATCCCGTTGGAGTTATGGAGGTGGTGTTGCCGTTGTTGTTGTGTTGCATACGTATTGCATCGGAGTTGTTGTTTAGGGATGTTCGACATAGGGGAGATCGTCCTAGAGTACGGCGATCCGGCCATCCACGGTTGGAGTAGATTCTCCTAGCGCCCCCGTGACGAGGCATTCGTTGGTTTGATGCGTTGGCTATCCAAGGAGTAGATTCTCCGGCGTTGAGTAGATTCTCAATGTGGATATGTAACTCCAAAGTCGTTCATCCCGAGTTTAGTGGATCCACATGCATTGATGGTTTAGCGGAGTAGGACTGCATTGCACTGCATAGCATAATGATAATGTTGATGTTTGATGTGATGCTGCTATGCTTGTTGTTTACTTTACTGCCTATTCCCACGCTAATATGTTTATACGATTCTTACTCCCTATATATGTTTGTTGTTTGTGTTTGGCCTGATTGGCACATTGCAGAGGATGACGAGCAGCCCGGAGAGGAGTGACTCTGAGGAGCCGCCACTCATCGTAGGGCTAGTTTATGTTTTCGTAGTTGTTAGTCCAGTTGTAATTCCGTGGATTCTATTCCGGAACGGTTAGACCAGCTCTGTATGTGACATCGGGGTTGGGTTATTTTTATTGGTTTGTTATGTTTAATTATTTAAAACTTTTTTCATTTCCGCGTTGTAAACGGTTCATGTGGGATTCTTCTACCCATGGACAATTGTTTATTTTATTCAATAATTGCATGTTTTCCTTTAATTGTTTTTAAATTAATTGGCTTTTAACATGCGGGGTAGAAGGGTGTCACATTTAGTGGTATCAGAGCAGTTCGACCTTGTTCGGACGTGGTATGAGTCTGTTGTGAGTCTGTTGTGTGGCTCTTGTTTGAATTGTCTATACTTGGTATAGATAATGATGTTTTAAGTTAGTTGCCTGTAGCTTTTACTCGCTAAGTTTCTGTATTAAAGGCTGTTTTGGGCATGTACAGGAACTAATGGCCGGTAGAGGACGCAACGATCAGGCGATTGCTGACGCATTGGCACTCCTGGCCAATGCTATCGGACAGGTCAACCCTAACAACGGTGGGCCAACTGAGTTCCAGGGACTGGATAAGTTCCAGAGGAACAACCCTCCGTCGTTCAAAGGAGCGTATGACCCAGAGGGAGCATTGTTATGGCTGAGGGAGACAGAGAAGATCTTCCGTGCGATGGACTGCAATGATCAGCAGAAGCTCATCTTCGCCACCTTCATGTTGACTGAAGAGGCGGAGCACTGGTGGGATAACTGCAGGCAGAGGATGCAGGCAGAGGGCACAGCGGTGACTTGGGCTGTGTTCAGGCAGAGGTTTCTGGAGAAGTATTTTCCAGCGGATATCAGGGACAAGAAGGAGATGGAATTCTTGTCTTTGAGGCAGGGGTCGCTGTCAGTCGGTGACTATGCGGCTAAGTTCGAGGAGCTGGCTAGGTACTACACTCCTTATCAGCATGAGACGGACGATCGCTCCAAGTGTGTGAAGTTCGAAGCGGGACTGCAGCCTGAGATCAAACAGGCCATCAGCTATCAGGAGATCAGAGTCTTCCCTATTCTGGTCAACAAGTGCAGAATCTATGAGGATGCCAGCCAGTTCAGAGCTGCTAGTTCCAGAGGATCGGACAATCAGAGTGGCAAGAGGATTGATCAGAGGGATAAGGGCAAGCAGCGGTATGCCCCTTCGGGCAAGGACTTCTAGCAGAGTGGCAGGAAGCCCCAGTTTCAGCAGAGTAGCTTCAAGGGTGGGTTCTCTGATGCCCCTAGAGCTATGAGGTGTGGAAAGTGTGGAGCACAGGACCACTATTCGTCCCAGTGCAAGGAAACACAGGTCATCTGTTTCAAGTGTGGCAAGCCAGGCCACATCAGCCGCGAGTGTGATGGAGCTAAGGCCGAGCCTCCCAGCGCTAGCAAGAATCAGAAGCCCCAGGCCAACAGACTGAAGACCACTGGAAGAGTCTTTACTCTTAGTGGAGCTGAAGCCTCCGAGTCTGATGACTTGATCCAAGGTACGTGTTTAATTGATGGAACTCGATTAACAGTATTGTATGATTCGGGTGCTACTCACTCGTTTATATCGCATGATAGGGTCAAGAGTCTAAAATTGCCTGTTACCTTCCTTGAGTTTGATTTGTTGGTTTCTACACCTACAAATAAACCTGTTTCTACTTCTTATGCATGCAAGAACTGTCATATTGTTATAAATGATAAAACTTTCCTTGCTGATCTTGTATGCTTACCTTTGAAAGACCTGGACATTATTCTGGGTATGGACTGGTTATCTTCCAACCATGTCCTTCTGAATTGTTTCGATAAAACCCTGATTTTTGGAACTCCAAAGGAGTCTAAGAATCCAGACCTTCTCTCTGCCAGCCAAGTACGAGCTTCGATGAGAGACGAAGCCCAAGTATACATGATGTTAGCTTCCCTGGATGTAGAGAGCAGCCCTCCTGATGTCGCCAGCATGCCTGTTGTGCGAGAGTTTCCTGAAGTGTTTCCGGGGGATGTTTATAACTGACCCCCAGAAAGAGATGTTGAGTTTACCATAGACTTAGTGCCTGGCACCGGGCCAATTTCCATAGCACCCTATAGAATGTCTCCTCTAGAGCTAGCTAAGTTGAAAGAACAGTTGGAGGACCTGATGAAGAAGCAGTTCATTAGGCCGAGTGTGTCTCCGTGGGGAGCACCAGTGTTGTTGGTGAAGAAGAAGGATGGTAGTATGAGGTTGTATGTCGACTTTCGACAGCTCAACAAGGTGACCATAAAGAATCGGTATCCCCTCCCTAGGATTGATGACCTTATGGACCAGTTGATGGGCGCTTGCGTCTTTTCAAAGATAGATTTGAGGTCAGGGTACCATCAGATTCGGGTTAAGTCTGAGGACATCCCGAAGACAGCATTTAGAACGCGATATGGTCACTATGAGTACTTGGTTATGCCCTTTGGTGTGACCAATGCTCCTGCGGTCTTCATGGACTACATGAACAAGACCTTTCACCCTTACTTGGATAAGTTCGTGGTAGTGTTTATAGATGACATCTTAGTGTACTCCAAGAGTAAGGAGGAACATGAGGAACACCTGAGGGTTGTCTTGCAGACCCTTAAGGAGAAACAGTTGTATGCTAAGTTGTCTAAGTGTGAGTTCTGGTTAGAGGAAGTGAGCTTCTTAGGACATGTCATCTCTAAGGGTGGCATAGCAGTGGACCCAGCTAAGGTAGAGACGGTGCTCCAGTGGGAAGCGCCAAAGTCTGTAACCGAGATTAGGAGTTTCTTGGGGTTAGCCGGGTATTATAGGCGGTTTATAGAAGGTTTCTCTAAGATAGCTTTACCCTTAACCCGTCTCACCAAGAAGGGACAGTTGTTTGTGTGGGACTCTAAGTGTGAAGAGAGTTTCCAAACCCTTAAGAATAGGTTGACATCAGCACCAGTGTTAGTTTTGCCAGATCCTAGGGAACCCTTCGTAGTTTACTACGATGCTTCTAAGCAAGGGTTAGGTGGTGTGCTGATGCAGAGTGGTAAGGTAGTCGCTTACGCTTCTAGGCAGTTGAAAACCCATGAGAAGAACTACCCTACCCATGACCTAGAGTTAGGAGCTGTGGTATTTGCCTTGAAGATCTGGAGGCATTACCTGTATGGAGTGAGGTTTGAGGTTTTTAGCGATCATAAGAGTTTGAAGTATCTCTTTGATCAAAAGGAGTTGAATATGAGGCAGCATAGGTGGATGGAGTTCTTAAAGGATTATGACTTCGAGCTGACCTATCACCCAGGAAAGGCCAATGTGGTGGCCGATGCCTTGAGTAGGAAAACCCTGCATATCTCCGCTTTGATGGTTAGGGAGATGGACCTGATTGAGGAGTTTAGAGACCTTAGTCTAGCTTGTGAGTTTACCCCTAAGAGTATTAGACTTGGTACCTTGAAGGTTACCAACAGTTTGATGGATCAGATTAGAGAGGGTCAGAAGTTAGATAAGTATCTCTTAGACCAGCGAGAGTTGCTCGCTCAGGGTAGAGACCTAAGTTTTAAGGATGGCAGTGATGGTGTTTTGAGGTTTAAAGATAGAGTTTGTGTGCCAAATGTTTCTGAGCTTAGGAAGTTGATCTTAGAAGAAGGTCATAGGAGTGGATTGAGTGTGCACCCAGGTGCCACTAAGATGTATCAGGACCTTAAGAGAATGTTTTGGTGGCCTAGGATGAAAAAGGACGTAGCTGAGTTTGTGTATGCGTGCCTAGTTTGTCAGAAGGCGAAGATCGAGCATCAGAGGCCTTCGGGTAAGTTGCAACCCCTAAGTATCCCAGAATGGAAATGGGATAGCATCTCCATGGATTTTGTGTCTGGACTCCCTAGGACTCCAGCTGGTTTTGAGGCAATTTGGGTTGTCGTGGATAGACTGACTAAGTCTGCCCATTTCATTCCGATGAACATGGAGTATCCTTTAGAGAAGTTGGCTAAGTTGTACATCAAGGAGATAGTTAGGCTTCATGGTGTACCCTCTAGCATAGTTTCAGATAGAGACCCGAGGTTTACCTCTAGGTTTTGGAATAGTTTGCAGGAGGCTCTAGGAACAAAGCTTAGGCTTAGTTCAGCTTACCACCCACAGACTGATGGGCAGTCTGAGCGGACCATCCAGTCCTTAGAGGACTTGTTGAGGGCTTGTGTGTTAGAACAGTCTGGAAGTTGGGACAAGTTTTTGCCCCTGATAGAGTTCACCTACAACAACAGTTTCCATTCCAGCGTTGGGATGGCACCTTATGAAGCTCTGTATGGGAGGAGATGTAGGACACCCTTGTGTTGGAGTGAACCTAGTGATAGTGTGGTACTAGGGCCAGAGATAGTCCAGGAAACAACAGAAAAGATTAAGTTAGTTCAGGAGAAGATGAGAGTTGCACAGAGTAGGCAGAAGAGCTACCATGATAAAAGGAGGAAGGCGCTCGAATTCCAGGAAGGCGATCATGTATTCTTGAGAGTTACCCCGACGACTGGGGTTGGTAGAGTGATGAAGGCGAGGAAACTTACTCCGAGGTTTATTGGTCCTTACCAAATCCTCAAAAGAGTCGGCGAAGTCGCCTACCAGATAGCCTTACCCACGTTCTTGTCAAATCTCCACAATGTTTTTCATGTGTCACAACTCAGGAAGTATATTCATGACCCTAGTCACGTGATAGTACCCGACGCTATACAGTTGAAAGAGAACCTGACGTTTGAGGTGTTACCCCTTCGAGTCGAGGATAGGAGGGTGAAGCAGCTAAGAGGCAAGGAAATTCCTTTGGTTAAAGTGGTTTGGAGTGGCGCGACTGAGGAAAGTGCTACCTGGGAGCTGGAGAGCAAGATGATGGAAGCGTACCCGCATCTTTTCCCTTGAGGTACGTGTAAATTTCGAGGACGAAATTTTTATAAGGGGGGTGGAATTGTAACACCCTGTTTTTCAGAATATTTTATTTAAGCTGGTTGCATTAAGTTGGATTTATTGTTTAAGGGCTTAGTGGGATTTTTGGCTAAGAGTCCCTTTCTGGTACATGAGCACACCCGTGCTCATCAGTCAGCAAGCCCGTGCTTAAAGTCAGGAGCGTGTTTCTGATTTTAAGCTGAGCACGACCGTGCTCAACAGGGAGCACGCCCGTGCTCAATGCGTGGACCGCGTCCAGTGACGCTAAGTGGAGCACGACCGTGCTCAAGGGTAAGCACGACCGTGCTCAGGTCCGGAAGTTATATACGTGAGCAGAATCGAGGGGTTTAACGTTCTTAACCCTACTTTTGATAACTCAGCAGCTGCAGTGCGACAAGGGAGAACCCTTTTTCCGTTTTCTTCAGTCTTGGGCAGTTTAGAGGCCTTGGGAGACTGCTAGTGCTTCGTTGGTAGTGGTTTAGGTAAAGTTCCTTTCCCCTCTCTTGGTTTCCTTTTCCGTTGTTGTAAATAGGGAACTAACCCTTGGTTGTCTGTTGATCCAAGGTTCGTTCGGTGTAAGTCGCTGTGAAGGGGAAGAGCCGGTTCGTTGCTTAGGACACCGAAAGAGCTACCTTCAATCCAGGTATGGGGAGAAGGGTAGTATTTACGTAGGTTTGGGTTTAGGGTAAAGTAAAGGGGTCCCCGTAACCCCGGTTGATGCATGTTTCGTACGTGTTAGTGTCTGAATGTGATGTATGATAATCTGATAATTTCTGTTATATATGTGAATATGTGATGCATCGATGAATAATATGATGATTGCCCTATGGGTTTGATATGATAATGATAATGGATGTTAACATGCTGATTGGTTGATATGATTTGGAAGTTGTTGATGTATGGTTTTAATCCTTAAAACGCACTGTTAATGGACTTAGGATTAATAGGTGTGAAAACCTATAATTTGGATAACAACTCAGCTTCTGTTCCTGCCCAGAACAGCACTGTCGCGCGTTGAGCACGACCGTGCTGAACAGGGAGCACGACCGTGCTCCCAGTTGAATTCTGGGGAGATGGCCGCGCTGTTGAGCACGGCCGTACAGGACAAGAGCACGATCGTGCTGCTGAGCACGACCGTGCTCATTAAGAAGCACGACCGTGCTTCACTTACAGGGGAGCATGCCCCTCACGTGCTTAAGCACGACCGTGCTGGGTTACGAGCACGACCGTGCTCAACCCACTGAGACAGAATACAATTAAAGGACTTAAGGGGTTTTTAAACCCCACTTCCCCATGATGATAACTGATTAGACAATTTGGTAAATGTTAATAAAGATAAATAAAGATGATGAGATGGTGAGATGTTAAGTCGATACCCTTTAGGGTGCCGCAAGCTGATGAGTTGTGCCTTGGCGCTTTTGGCCAAGGAGGCCTTGACCCCACGGTTTGGGTCTAAGGTGTTGTCGTTACGTACCTTGGTGGCCGAGAGTTTGCCCCAGGTACTGCGGTTGATTCCGCTTAAGTCCTCAGGTAGATTCCGCGAGGCAAGTTGGTGCGGTTGATCCCGCTGTTACCTTCGGTCGATCCCGTTGGAGTTATGGAGGTGGTGTTGCCGTTGTTGTTGTGTTGCATACGCATTGCATCGGAGTTGTTGTTTAGGGATGTTCGACATAGGGGAGATCGTCCTAGAGTACGGCGATCCGGCCATCCACGGTTGGAGTAGATTCTCCTAGCGCCCCCGTGACGAGGCATTCGTTGGTTTGATGCGTTGGCTATCCAAGGAGTAGATTCTCCGGCGTTGAGTAGATTCTCAATGTGGATATGTAACTCCGAAGTCGTTCATCCCGAGTTTAGTGGATCCACATGCATTGATGGTTTAGCGGAGTAGGACTGCATTGCACTGCATAGCATAATGATAATGTTGATGTTTGATGTGATGCTGCTATGCTTGTTGTTTACTTTACTGCCTATTCCCACGCTAATATGTTTATACGATTCTTACTCCCTATATATGTTTGTTGTTTGTGTTTGGCCTGATTGGCACATTGCAGAGGATGACGAGCAGCCCGGAGAGGAGTGACTCTGAGGAGCCGCCACTCATCGTAGGGCTAGTTTATGTTTTCGTAGTTGTTAGTCCAGTTGTAATTCCGTGGATTCTATTCCGGAACGGTTATACCAGCTCTGTATGTGACATCGGGGTTGGGTTATTTTTATTGGTTTGTTATGTTTAATTATTTAAAACTTTTTTCATTTCCGCGTTGTAAACGGTTCATGTGGGATTCTTCTACCCATGGACAATTGTTTATTTTATTCAATAATTGCATGTTTTCCTTTGATTGTTTTTAAATTAATTGGCTTTTAATATGCGGGGTAGAAGGGTGTCACAAAAACCTAGGTGATTACAGGCAACATGGGTGGAACTTCATGTCAGATATGCAGAAGGTATATTCCTCTTTGGTTTGCTTTGATATTACGAATGCAATTTTAGGGACTAGTTTGATATTAAGTATGTAAATTCAGGGACTGATGTGAGATTCATTGTTCATTTAATGTTGTAGGGTCTGATACCTGCCATGCAGGTAGTGATGCCTGGTGTGCCACATAGGTTCTGCGCCATGCACCTGTGGAAGAACTTCATAAAGCAATGGAAGGACTTGGAGCTGAGAAATGTTGTTTGGGAGTGTGCCAAGGCAACAACTGTGACACAGTTCAATCGGGTCATGGAGAAGGTTAAGAGGATCAATGTGAAGGCATGGGAGTATCTGAACAAGTGGCCTAAAGAAGCTTGGACAAAGGCATATTTTGAAGAAAACTGTAAGGTGGATAACATAACCAACAATACATGTGAGGTGTTCAATTCAAAGATTGGTAACTACCGTGGAAAGCCTATTCTGACAATGGCTGAAGAGGTGAGATGTTATGTGATGAGGACCATGAGCCAAAACAAAGTGAAGCTAGCTGGTAGAATTGGTCCATTATGTCCTATGCAGCAAAGTAGACTGGAGAAAGAGAAGTTGGAGAGCAATAAGTGGTGCCCCAACTGGTCAGGAGACAGTGAAGGAGTGCGGTTTGAAGTGCACAACCCTCCTTTTAGGGTGGATGTGAATCTGGCAGCACAAACCTGCACCTGTAGATTTTGGCAACTAACAGGTTTAACATTTTGAAATTCTTGTTTGTTGTACTTCACCTATCTTCATTTATGAGTACAATCTAATTTTTTCATGCTATTTCACAGGAATGCCATGTATGCATGCTTGTTCTGCAATTGCATACAAAAATGAGAGGCCAGAGGAGCACTGTCACGGATGGCTCACATTAGGGGCATACAATGCATCATATGAATACTTCATCCGGCCCACTCAATCAGAACAGTTCTGGACAGAAACTGGGTACGAAAAGCCTGTTCCACCAAAGGTCAAGAGGAGTGCAGGAAGGCCAAAAAAACAGAGGAGAAAGGACAACACAGAGGAGCCTGTTAGTGGTCAGAAGCTGAAGAGGTCCTACCCAACTTTCACATGTTCAAGATGTGGAATTGAAGGTCACAATAGCAAAGGATGCATGAACATAGGAGTTGCCCAACGACCTAAGACCAAGAAGTCAGCTCAGCAGCAAGAGGAACCAGTAACTGAGATACCTCTCTCCCAATCTACACCACCAGCAAATGAAGCACCAAATGAGGAAGATGCAACAAGGGTAAGTTCTCTGTGGATGTTTACAATTTTTGCTTGAACTGGTGCTGATTGAATTAATTACAAACTTGTGGACTTTTTCTTTGGAGTGACAGGAAGTTCAGCAGCAAGGGAATGATGCAAGACAGGTTCCAGTTCAGCCTGCACAGGAAGTGCCATTGCAAGTGCCCCAACAGCAAGTGAATGCACCGCAAAGGGTATATACTTGAGGACTAATTTGAATTGTTCTTTCATATGTCAGGGACTAATTTGATTTTAAGTGGTTAATTACAAGGACTAATTTGATACTAACTTTTCGATTTCAATTGTGCAGGCTAGGAGGTATGGAGTCAGAGGTCCAGTTATACCAGCTAGGGAGAAGGCTACACCAATGAGGGCCCCTACACCATCTGAAGCACCACCACCTGTACCTATGCCACCACCATATACAAGGCCTGTTATGGTTCGCATACCATCACCACCAGGGGGTTCAACATCCAGGGGAGGAGTGCCTCAATTCATGTCTTTCATCCCAACCCCTGGCCTGCCTCAATATCGTGCTCCCCAAACTTGAATCTGTCAGCATATGATACTATGATCCAACTTTGGATTAAATTGCATATTTAGGTGCTTATTTTGTCTCATGTTGTTTTTTTGGGATTATAACATGTAAATGCACATTTCGAGAAGTTAATGTTTTGCTGTTTTTTGGGTGTACATGCTCATGGTATACATGTCATTATTTTGGGAATGTAATTAGCATATTATGTAATACAGTCTTGGACACCATTTTGGTGCATTTTGGTGCTTAATATAAGTTAATGTTAGTCTAATTACATTGACAAATTCTTGTGTGGTTTGGTTAGAATATGTGTGGCAGAAAGATTACTCTTGTATTGTCACATTTCCAGAATGATTTCATAACATTTAATGCTTCTCATTTCATAACTTAAGACAAATTACATTACATGTTTGCACCCCCAAAATAGCTTTTCAACAAAACACAACTCACACTTAGAGACCTAAACGCTAAACCTAATCACTCTTCCTTCCAATCAACAACACAAAACATACACTAAGCAACACACACAGTAGTGCAACCCAGGATTTTATAACCCTCACATCTTTCCCCATGCCATCCAACTTGCCCATAACCTCTGCCTTCCACATTTCTTCATTATCTTCTACTTCAGATTTGGTGTCTGCATTCCACCTTTCTTCATTCCAATTACCCAGGTTGAAAGCTGGAAGTTGATCAACCCAGCGAAAATAGCCACAACCACCATCTTTCTGCAGAAAAAAAAAATTAGAGTAGAAAAGAAATGTGCAAGAATGGGGTATGAAAAATAGGAGAAGCCACCATAGTTGACATTACCACTGGCAAGGGACATGCAAGGAAAGCTCTCCCAGGGTTCCTCGAAGTTCTGGAAATGCGATAAACTACTCGTTTGGGAGTGGGACATGAGCAGAACATCTCAAAAGGGTTCTTGGTTTCAAACCCATTAACCCTAGATGTTTGCGAGCCAGTTCGTTGGGAAGAACCCTTACCCCCTTCCCTCATCTTCGTCTTCGGTTTCGAGGAGAGAAATGAAGCTAACGAAGCGGAACAGAGGCGGAGGAGGGAGCAGAGGAAGGGAGAAACAGAAAGAGCCGTTGGAGAAGAAGGGTGGGGGAAGAAGATGAAGCCCAATTAAAACCCTAACGAGTATCAATTTAGTCCCTGGAATATCAACTAAGTCCCTGAAATTGTGTCACATATGTGGAGCCAAGGTGGATGCTGACTTGGGAGTCCAGATAGGCACTTAACGTGCCACATAAGCTCCCTAAACGGTGTTAACGGACTGTCACAAACGGAGGGACTAACTTAAATCACGGTTTCCAGTTTCAGGGACTAAGTTGGTAATTTTCTCAATTCAAGGACCAACTTGATACTAAGTCGTAATTTCAGGGACTAAATTGGCTATTTACTCGAGAAACTTTATTAGTCTTCTTTTTTCTTTTTAACTGAAAAACTTTATTAGTCTAAGACTCAGAGAAATTGGCGAAGATGAGATTCAAAAGCTATGAAAAAGATTTTAATTAACAATTGAGAAGCCCAAGTGAAATGTCCACAAACTTTTCTAAATTACACATTTAAAGTATCAACAAAACAAAAAGATATGTGATAATTTAACAAAACCAAAAGACTGTAAACTAAAAAAAAAAAAAAAAAACTAAGAGCAAATACATGATTAAATTTTCAAAACCGCTTTATTTACATCATTACAGTATTGCTATGTATGAGATAAATTAACAAAACTGATATGCTTAGCTCAAGTTGCCCACTGAATTATACACATTGTTAGAGAAGGAAAGTGCACAGATGTACATAGTTTCCCAAAAGCCAACCCCATAACAAAGACAATACATAAACAAATAAGCTGCACTGATTGACTTTCCGGTTAGAGCTTCATCAAGAGCATAAACCAAATGAGCATTATCACCCTCTCAAAGAACATGGTTACACTTCAGGAGGCACCGAAAGTGCTACTGCATCTGTCAAACGTGATTCTAATAAAAAAAATAGGTGTTTGGTTACACGTTTGAAGAAGCAATTTTGCATCCAAATTTGATTTTTCCAGAAGCAGCTTGGAGTAGCTTCTGCTTTTGGATTGAAAAATTACATTAAGTTATACGTCAAACTTGTTTTCAAAGTAAAAACATTCAAACATAAATCACTTTACTTCAAACTCAATTGTGTTGAAATCAATTCTATAAAATCAATTATATCCAAAATTACGTTTGTCAAACGCTCATCCAAACATACTAAGTGCATGTTTGCGAAGATTGATTATTTAGGTTTCAACTGTTTTTTATTCTAAAAATCTATTTTGTAAATAATCTATAAGTTTGGTAACTAGATTAATTTTTGGCTAAATTAGTATTTTGGTCTCTTATCTTTATTTTAGTTTTCATTTTGGTCCCTTATCTTTCTTTTTTTCCGTTTTGGTCCCTTATCTTTGTTTTAGTTTTCATTTTGGTCCTTTCCGTCAGTTTTACACTGACGGCGTTAGGTATCCGCCGTGAGACTCACTGTTTCCGGTGGCGGTTTCCGGCGACTCACGGCGGATACCTAACGCCGTCAGTGCAAAACTGACGGAAAGGACCAAAATGGAAACTAAAACAAAGATAAGGAACCAAAATGGAAAAAAAGAAAGATAAGGGACCAAAATGAAAACTAAAATAAAGATAAGGGACCAAAATACTAATTTATTTTAAAAAGTTTTTTTTAAAGAAAAAGTTGTTTTTTACAATCTTGTGGGGATGACTGTTTTTATAAATAATCTAGATGTTTTTGAAGAGAAAGTTGTTTTTGTACAATCTTATGAAGCAAACCTATTTTTTTTCACCACCCAAACGAAATAAATTATTTTAAAATCATTATTTCAGCAAACATACAAAAAAAAAAATATTTTGATTATAATTATAATCAATTTTTGTATTCTGTTGTATTCAGTTAGCTACTTTTCCTTGTTGTTGGGCTTCAGTAAGGCAAACTCACCCAGCACCAGTGGCAATCATGCTGGCCCGTTAGCAGGACAGGTTAGCCCAGTCCTTTTGATAGCTCTTCTTATTGATAAGTTATTCCTTGGCAAATGCATTGCTACACACAATTATTTAGGTCTAGAATCTAGTAGCAATACTGTACACATAACATATTATTTTACTTCAGAATCTCAGATCACGTAAAAGATGATAAATTAGAATATAAGTTATAGAAAATAAAATAAGATCAATAACAACTAAATGATAATAATTTTATATTAGAAAAAAAAAGATAAAGTGATATGTGTATAAGTGAGTCGTAAGTATGACTCAATTTCAAATTTTTTTTTTTTATTTCTACTAGTATTTAATCCCTTATTTCATATAATTACATTATCTTAACAATCTTACAAACAAAATGCTTATGAGATTGGTTGAACTAGTCTAATAGCGAAGTCTAACTCAGCGTGAACCCACCTGACATTTCAATCGAATATCAGTAACATATTATTTTCAACGCTATTTTTAACACTTTTTATTATTAGATGAATTTTATATGAAGAATGCTAACGAGTATTTTTCAGTGTTATAAAACTTGGGCCAGACCGACCGGTTAGCCCGGGAATCCGTCACCAGGCCGGTCCGGTTAGGATGTTGGACCGTTTAGCACATCGACCCGGTTGACCCGGTCGGGTTTTTGTGAAACTCGGTTGATCCGGCCGGAAAAAACCGGTTGACTCGAGGGGTTTTTTTTTTTTAATGAAATGTTTTTATATTATAATGATACAATGATATATTAATTTCTGATACTGATAATATTCAAGTAATATATTGATAATTATTTGAACTTACATTATACTATACTCAATATTACTCTTCATAATATTGAATTGTTTTTTAGTCAGAGATGTTTTCTACTGAATCTGAATCACAATCTAAACTGCTGAATATGTTAAATTATGTTTGGCCTATGTATGAATATTTTTAAAAAAATTAATGTATATCAAGTCAACTCCTGCTAAATACTATATATATATACATAAGTCAATCATAAGAATTTATATATTTAATATATACTAGTTCATCTGGTTCAACCAGTGACCTTGATTGGTATTTATTTAATTAGATACTTTTTTATGGTAATAATTTTAAATTTAGAGTATGGACATGTTGAACTATATTGTCATATATATGAATTTTTAAGAATTTTTTAATGTATACGATTTAAACCTAGTCAACCAGTGACCCCCGGTTGAACCAGTAACTCATTAACCCAATGTCCTGACCGAGTCGATCACAGGTTCGGTTTCAATAACATTGGTATCTTTAGAACATTGTTTAGGAAAACAAAAATAAAAATTTTGTATGGAAAAATGATATATTTAGCATATTAAAAATTATTACACTTAATTTCTTAATATAAATTTTTTTTTATTGATTCCTTATTCAATATCCTTAAAATTCTCGATAACAGTACCTATTTTATATTGAACTCGCTAAATCACATTAGCTACCCGCTAATTAGAGAGCCCCGGCCATGAACTCCATCAAATGATAAATATATATATATATATATTTATTGAAAAGAATGATAAAAAGAATAAAAGCATTGTTCCGTCAAATAACTTGTTTGACCCAAAACTCGAATATAAAAATTAAAAGAGAAAACTAGAATAAAGTTTAAAGTATTAAAATCTAAAACTTATAAATTTAAAAGTTAAAAAATAGTTAATTAGGTTATCAGATTCATTCGGTTAAAAATAAATAAATCCGAAAAACAAATTGATCACCATTATAATGAGTTTGATTCAAATCACTTATAAAAAATTTAAAGGTACTTTTTCTATTCAATAATTTTGAATGTGCTTTTTTTATATATAAATGGAAGATGAGTTTAATTTGTATATATTCTTTGTGTAAAGATTTTTATACTAACAATCAATCAAAAATCATGAAATTGATATCTTTTAAGTTTATTAGGATAAGAATCACATATTTATAATACTCCCTCTGGTCCTATATATAAGAGACAAAACCCTAAAACACACAGACCAAGGAAATGCATTGAAATAAGCTATTTGTAATTAATATTCATATGAACTTACAAATTTAACCCTTCAATAATTAATGAACAAACCTACTTGTATTGAAAGTTGCATTGTCTCGTAAATATAAACCCTATTATAAATAAGGGTAAAATTGGAAATGAGCATTTAATATTTGTCAAAATACATGCATGTCTCTTATATTTTGGACCAAAAAAAAGTAGTCATTTGCCTCTTATAATAAGGACCGGAGGGAGTAATATGTTAATTTATGATTCATTGATAATATAAAAAAAATTATATTATCAATATATACCAATTAAATACATCAAAGATATACAACGACAACTAGACTTTCACGAGAGAGACACCATCAGCATCCGCAATAAAGAGAGGACACCAAGTCCACATGTGGCTCATGCAGCACATGAAGCGTGTTACCCACCAAAACCCCCCTTTTAGCCAGCAGATCTGATTGTGGAAAAATAAAGTCTAGAGATATTTTTTATTTTATTTTTTTGAGAAAAAATCTAAAGATATTTTGAATAACGTTCTTTTAGAGCAAACTAATCATATAAAATCTTAGATATTATAAACATACTTTCTTAAAAATATTTTTTGTATGTCTTTTATTATAATTTTGTAATAAAATAGAACGCATCTACATAATTCTATCTGAATAAGTTAAAAATCATTTCGGGTAAAAAGTGGTTTGTGTGATGATAAAAAACAACAAACAAAATAACTTCTACTTTACATAAAAATCTCAAATCTAATGGATGTAACTCAACTAGTTATGCAGACTAAATTTGTAAGAGAGTCTGGGTTCGAATCTCGTAGAACATATTTTTAGATAGAGAAGAGGAACCTTAAGTGTAATTAAGCACCAAAACAAATATTAATCACAAAACAGGTCCAAAAAATCTAATTTTATAGAGATATTCCGTGAACCCACTTAAGAGTTAAAGGGCTCTAATTATGTGGGTTGCCAAAAATCATATGAATATCGCTTTTTTTAATAAGGCAACAAATTATGAAAATCACTTTTTCTAATAAGTAATAAAGGGACTCTTAATTGATTCGATTTGAATCATTTACGAGTGAAACACCATTTTTGTCCTTGAAATTATAAGACGGTAATAAGTCGATCCCTCAAATTAAAAGATAGATAAAAACATCGCTCAAATTGAAAGATGTTACGTTAATTGAACTAATTTGACTGACTTTTTTTTAATTTGGGGTATTTTTTTCCTATTTTTAATATGAGTGACCAACTTGTGACTATCCTATAATTTTAACGATAAAAATGATGATTCACTCCTCCTACCACAACACAAATTCAATTCAAATATACGATTAAAATATAATAATTTATAGAGTTGTGTTATTTAAACATAAGTTTTAGATACCGTATGTGATACAGTATGTTTTTATCTTTCACTTACATTTTATCATCTTTGTATACACGTATCTCAAAAATACATGCAAAAACAAAGAGAACACTCAATTTTGTGGTCAAAAAACATTCTTCTTTATAAAACTCAACTCAATCACAGTGTAATTAACGCAAATCATCACTATATAAATCCAACCAGATCTGGAACACCGATATCCAACAATCATCACCCAGCATTCCCATGCTAAACACTACCCCACCAAGGGACGGATCCAGGAATTTTGACTAGTAAGAGGCAAAATTATACTATAGATTTTTTTGTAAAAAAAAATATATCAATATATGAGATAAAATAATGACAACATTATTGTTAAGCCAAAAATTAAAGATTACAAAAATAATATCATCGCATACCCAAAACATTAAAAACACTTAACACTATCAAAAATATATATCTCTATATATGTGACCAAATAATCATTCAATAATCATCTCACATACAGTTGTACATTTGATTCTTCACAAAATTCATTGAAGGGAAATTCCTTTCAATAGTTGCAGTTGTCATAGGTAAAATCAAAACTAATTTTTTTAATTTTTTTTGACATCATCAAAACTAAAACTTAAGAAGTAAATACATTATTGGATATACAATATGCTTTCCAAAAATTATAATTATATTTTAAGTTGTATTTAAAAAAAAGTATTTTGCAGGATAGAGTTGTAAGACAACGAGGTAATATTTATTTTTTAATGAGGGTAACAATTAAATTAGATAATATTTAGTAAAAAATAAAATTTACTTAGTGGGGGCAACTGCTCCCGTATTCATCAACCTAGGTCCGTCACTGCCCCATACCTACCATCAACCATCATAACACAGTTTAAGGAGAGAGATCACATGTTTTAAAATAATATCTCATTTTCTATCCCAACTAATTAGATTGTACCATTTAAAATAAATAAATTATAAATATATATATGCTATCATCTAATTGGTTGAGACAGAAAAATATCCACATATCTAATTAGTTGAGATAGAAAATGATCCACATTTTGAAACATGTGATTTTTATCCTAGTTTGATAGATTTATACATGCAATCGAAAGGGGTGACTAATAGACTTGGTAAACCCAGATGAACCAAAAGAGAACCTGATAGAGAAAGAGTTAAATTATTTGAACACAAATTTTAAATACTATATATAATATATAATATGATATATATTTATCTATACTCCCTCCAGTCTCTATTGTAAGCAAAAATTAAATGAGACACACGTATTAAGATAGTTAATTGATCTCATTTAAAAGAATCATTGTAAATAAAAAATTAAGTTTGTTACCTAAATTACCCTTTCTGTTATTTATTAAGCTTGTGTTATTTAGAATAAAAGGAGTCATTGAAAAACAAAATTTGTATTAAATGAATGATATTTTGAGAATAACTTCATTAAATGAGAAAAAAGTAGTTGAAATTTACTTATATTTTGAACCAAAAAATTTGAAAATTTTTACTTACATTATGGACCAGAGGGAGTATCTCTTATTTTTTTATCTTCTTTACATAACATGTCAATTTTTTTAATAAAACAAAAGGGACACTTTTTTTTCTTTTTTTTTTGAGACTAAAAAGGAACACCTCTTGGTGTTCCCATTTTGTGGCCTCATAAAAAAAAATATTGAATCTGTCTAATGTGTCGAATAATTCAGATCACATTCAGACATTTCTTGGTTTTCGTGAAGCGCAAGGATATTTTCGTTGGAGGGCCGCGATTATTTTATTTTAAAGTTTTAACCATGTCTAAATTCGCATTCAAACATCTTTTTAAAATGAAAAATTAAAGAAAATCCAACTATGGCCGACAGAAAATAAAAGCAATCAGCTAAATAAATAAATAAAAGGCAGAGTCTGTCTGGAACCCCGAACCTGTTTGTTTGTTTCAGTTGAATTAAACAAACCAAAACAACAAATTAATACTTCTAGATTTTCACATCTACCACCTAATTTTCCTTTGGTGCCTAAAATCTTCATCAGATTTACATCTTTCCAAAAACACCCTCCAACAAGCAACAACCTCTTACATGGCTTGCAACGACTCCGACCGCCACAAAATATCCCCCGTTTCACCATAATCAAACAACCCATCTATCGTTACATAACCCAAACCGTTTTCCAAACAGTAACCATCGTACACTACGCCATTTCCAAACCCAAACGCTTCATAGCTCTGAATATCATCTTCAAACCCTAAAAACCCGGTCAGGTCAACCCCTTCCGGGACAACCCGACCCGGTTCCTCTGTTACGACCCCGGCTTCCTCGCTGTTCGGCGTCACAGTCGGCGGCAACCCTAGTTCGTCATCAGAAGCTTCCAAAAGATACCCCAGGTTCGGGTTAAACTCAACGGACTCGGGTACAAGATCCGGGTCAAGTATGCTAACAGAGTCCAAACCTTTCACCGTGGCATCACGCTCCGTCACATTATTATCCATGTCGTCAAGCATGCTCAGAAGCTCATCTTGGATCTCGTTAACCCTACACGAGTCAATAACCGAGTCATCCGAGTCAACTCGCCCGAGTTCACACAAGTACGAGTCCACGCCTGAATCGCCAGAGTTAACCCGGGTGAGCTGGGACTCGGACGAGTTGGCATCAAGGGAAGAGGCTGAGTCAACTCGGAGAATCTTGGACTCGGGCGAGTCCGCCTCCGAGTCATCTCGAACTCGCTTCCTCTCATGACTATTGTTGTTGCATTCACCCATTTTTGTTAATATAATAAGAAGAATTGAAAAAAAGAAGAGAGAGAAAAAGGAAAGTGGGTTTTTGTTAGGGTAAGTGTTGTATAGAGAGAGAAAATGAGATATTGGGATGTTAGGAAAAGAAAAGGATGAAGGGTATATATAGTGGTGGAAAAAGTAGGATAGATAGGGTTTGTCTACTTTAATCCATAAACGGCAGATAGAGACAGGCGCGTGCGTTGCACAAAAAGCCGCATCCTGCTCTTTTTTTTATTATTTTGAAAACGCTAACGATTGTATTTAGGAACATTATTTAAGAAATCAATAAAAGAAAATTTTTATGGGGAATTGATATATTAAATGTTTCAAAAGGTGAAGTAGTTAGTTTTTCAATAAAAATTAATTTTCTTGATTTCTTAAAAAATATCTTAATAACACTCGTTAGTACGACCCATATTATTTTTAGGATATAGTTAGTTAATTATTTATTTGAAAAGTTTGAATATATTCATTCGTAGTATATTGATTATCATATATATACTAACGTGTGGTTAGTTTGAGTGTTAAAAGATTCGGATAACTTTAAGTAATTGATCATGGGTTTGAATATGAAATGTTATATATTAGAAAAATCTGTTTGGGAGGGTGGAGCCCAACTTATGTGTCCAATCAGGTTTTTCGATAAAGATTATTCACTATTAATGGTGATGAATACTCAGAACCTATGCTAAAAATGTATATTAATTACATTTTTTTCTATAGGAATTTTTTTATTTCTTAAATAATGTTATTAGGACACGTTTTAGTATTTATGTTATTATTATCTCTTTTTAAATTTAAAATTATTATTTTAAAAAATGTTTCCTTATTTTGCTTGCGTGTGGGAATGGGATCCGTTGGGTCATTATTGAGGATATTTATTTTGTTTCGTTTGTGGCAATTAACTAAATTTGAATGAGGGTGTGAAGTCCGTGGATGAGGGCCCACAGACATTGGGAATCATGTGGTTGGTTTTTTCTTTAAATTCTTTTTACTTTTTTCAAGTTGTTTTTCAAAATAACTTTTGGTTTTGGGTTTGGAATTTTGGGAGAGGTGAGTGGTCATTGGTATTGGTCTGCCCCACCAATGGAGGAGCGCTGTTGTTGGATTCTCAGTTTGCTTTGATGTCGTTTTTGGTATATTTATTTATTTTAAAAAAAAAGCAAATCAATTATTTTTAGTAAGAATAGACCTGAATATTTTTGTTTTGACAAATTCTTGCTGATTTTTCAAGGAAGGCAAAGAAAAGAAGTTTCTATGTTTTCAAACCTCATTAGCTGTGGATTGTGGATTGTTGTAGAAACAACTTGTTCCTTGCCGCCAATTGTCTGGCTTTCCTGTTGAATTTCATCTTGTTGGCGTTTTATCTCTTCTGATTTTTTCTTCCTTTGACTAGTATTTGGATTGGATATTACATTGATTGATTTTCCGCTATATACTAGAAGCCTGCACCCTTAACAATAATTATCAAACGCTTAAGTAGATAATCATTCGGGGTTGGGTAGCTCAACTAGTTTGAACTATAGGTTTAAGGAGTTGGGGGAGTATGAGGCCTAGGGTTCAAAACCTGGTAAAGAAGAAAAATATTAACATAATAAGTTAATACTCATTCCATTCTTTTTCTTTGGTGTTTTAATGTTTCTACACATAGATTAAGAAACTATTAATTTGTGTATATTTATACCAAAATACCCTTATTTCTACCATTAATTGTTTACAAGTTTCAATGACATTTACCAATATAAATAAATACTTCATACTCCACTAGGCCATTCATGGAAGGTTTTGTGTATTTTCAAGGCAAATCAACTTAGTTCTATATAAGGGTATACATGGAAAAAAAAATTGATCAATTATACCTTGGATTTATAAAACACCCATTGTTTTGGAACAAAAACAAGTTGCTAAAAATACCAAAGAAAAAGAACGGAGGGAATAACAACTAACTATGAACATTCGCCTACAAAAAAAAAATAGATAATCGTTGAAAAATTAGATGTCATCCATAAATTCATTTTTTTAGGTGAATTCTCTTGTACCCACAATAAATATTGGGTAACTTTTACCCAGCTTAACTGGTTCATTCAGAAGTCGCCAACTCAATTAAATGGTCTAGTTAACTCCACATTGGATTTGGCCATCTATATTTTTTTAAAAAATCCACTCAACTTTTACTTTTAACTTTTGCCCCCATTGGGACCTTTCTGCAAAATGCTCAGATCCCTTACCAAAAATTGTGTTCGTCCTTCCACTCTATTCCATCCCGGTGCCACCACCTCAACCGCCACTCCGCACCACCGGCCCCACCATCCCCCACCCTTCTCCCTCACCGTCATAATCTTAAAAACCCATAAACCATCCCTAAAATTGTCGCCACTGTACCCACTTTGGTGAGGACTTTGCTATTATTCCTTCTCTTTGTCCATGCATCTCTTTCTTTTAATCCACTTAGTCGGCCTCATCCTGATTTTCTTATAGCTACTTTCGAAAGGATCAAGTGTGGAAATTGAGTGAGGATCGAAGATTTCACATCGAATTGGATGGGATGAGACTGCGACTGCGACTGGATCAGACATTAGAAGCAGAAGTACAAGCATCACAGCGAATAGCCACTACAAGAAAAAATGGTATTAGCGAAGGCTAAAGGTCGTCGCAAATAGCAAAAATCCGTCACAAAACAAGTGTTTCTGACGGATTTGCGACAACTTCGAATCCGTCGCACATACTGTCGTGGCAAGCTGTTTCTGACGGTTTTTTTAAGTAGCGTCGCAAATTTGTGACGGCCTTTTCCGTCACAAAATTTCACCTATTACCGACGGCCTGGCCGTCGCAAATCACAAGACAGTAGCGACGGCTTGGCCGTCTCAAATTTATTTAATCTCCGTCATGAACATTCTCCACTGCACTGAGTTCTTCGTAGCTCAATTTTCTTTTTCTTAGATTATTCTCTTTTTCTATTTCTCTTTCATTGGCTCTTTCTTTTTTATTTTCCTGATAAAATTACTTTTATTTTCTTTTTGAAACCTTGTTCTTTCTCCACTTTTCTTCTTCTGCAATTTCATCTTTCTTCCCTTCTAGATCTAACCTCTTGGAATATTTTTTATGTTTTTCCTTCCCTTTACCCCTATAATCGAAAGCCTTCTTCACCGGCACTACTGATCCTATCGTGTTCAGATTCGGTTCCGATTTGATTTCCTCCATTTCTAGATTTGATGATTCGTTTTTCTCTTCCTCGATCTGTTTCTTGTTACTCGATCCGTTTCTCGTTTCTTTGTAGCCGAAAAACGTCCCTATAAACCTAAAACATCACTAACAAAACCAATTTGAACTTCACTGCAAATTAAAAAATGGAAATCATATTGATATTTATACATGGATTGAAGTTGAAACAAATGCAAAACTTATGAAATAAATAGATTACCAGTGACTGGAAGAGGCTTGTGGTGGCAGTCCTTGCTCGCGGTGGCCGCGATGCCCGTCCGTGGTGGAGACGCAAAGGGCCCAGAGGTGTGGAGGCTCTAGAGGAGAGGTGGACGATAATGAAAGGGGGGCTGGGTTCTGAAATATATATTGGACATTAGAAACGGCTTTCCGAGGGCCTGACCGTCGCAAATATGGACAAAACATTTGCGTCCGCCACATCCGTCGTAAACATGGTCACCTCGAAGCCGTCGCAAATATGGACAAAACATTTGAGTCCGCCACATCCATCGCAAACATGGTCACCTCGAAATTCCCATTTCCGTTAGCGACGGCTTTATATCCACAAAACATTTGCGTCCGCCACATCCGCCGCAAACATGGTTACCTCAAAATTCCCATTTCCCTTAGCGACGGCTTTGGCCGTTGCAAATATGGACAAAATACTATCGACGATTTTAGCCATCACAAATTTCAACTTTCCGTCTCAAATTTGGCGTCATTTATTCCGCGGAAAAGTGCGTAGTTGGTAGCTGCGGATTTTTCGACGGCTATTGTAAAAGGCCATCGCAAATGATTAAAAAATGCCAGTTATGCATACTTACGGCCAAAGCCATCAGAAATGTCTAAATTTTTGTCCTCTTATTGGCCGTTGCAAAAAGTCCATCACAAATATGCCCGATTATTGTAGTAAGCTCCTCTATGAATAAGGGTCCTTCTGTTTTTACCAATAACTGATAAATGGGTACAAGTAGAAGATGATGGTGGTGGCCTTGAAGAGGAAGAGGAAGAGCATTTGAGCAATATAGTGTCTAATTTGGTACCGGAGAAAGTAGTTGAAACGACCATTGTGGCATCCACGACCAGAACCGTAGCCCTCGATTTTAAAGGAACAATGAAAATTCATTCAATTGAGGGGTGTTTAATGTTAAAGTGCAGTGGACAAAAGTAGTGAGAGAATTCAGGTGGGGGGGAGGTGGCGATGGTGATGGGTGGAATGGATGGGGGCTGGGTAGTTTTTAAAAATATGAACATTTAACCCAAAAAAAAGTAGATGGGGTAAATGTTAAAAATGAAAGTTGAGTTGGGTTTAAAAAAAATTGATGGTCAAATCCAATATGGAACTAACATGGATCATCTAATTGAATTGGCAACTTTTGAGTGGACCAACTAAGCAAAGTAAAAGTTACTCAATATTTATTGGGGGTACCAAAGAATTCACATTTTATTTAATAAGACCACAAACTCATTTTGTATAAATTAACGAATAACTAAATACTTACCAACGTCTTAATGATTTCCAAATTATTTTTTTCATTGTTTTTTTAATATAAACGATAAAGGTCAAAAACAACTCCAACAAAAGTTGTTTAATAGGTTCTTAAAGGTAAGGACAAATTTTTAGTAAGTTGTACAATTGAGCGTGTATTTGGATAAGCGTTTGATAAAAGTGATTTTGAATGTAATTGATTTTGTAGAATTGATTTGATTAGATTTGAGTTTGAAGTAAAAGGATTTATGTTTATATGTTTTTATTTTAAAAGCAAGTGTGATGTAAAACTTAGTGTAAATTTTTCAACTCAACTTAAAAGCTACTTTTTGTAGCTTCTAGTTAGAATCACTTCTGGACGCAAAATCAATTTTACTTGCAAGTGACTAACGACCTGTTTGGTATGTTTCTAGTTTCCTGTTTTCATTTCTTGATTTCAAATATAGTTATGACTAAAATAGTTACAAAAGTGTCACCTTGTTTTCATCCTGATTCTTATTTCCAAAGATTTGTACAGGAAACTGTGAAAACAAATAAAAAGTCGTTTTTAGTGTTTCCTGTGTAAATCTTTGGAAATAAGAAACAAAATAATGTGACACTTTTGTAATTATTTTAGTTATTGTTGGAAATCCGCCTTAATTGCGGTCTATCCCTAGTCGCCTTAATTGCGATAACTTTGTGCTGCCTTCATTGCAGCCACCAGCACCTTCATTGCGCTAAGTATGAGGGGTGTGTTTAGTCCCACATTGCCTAGAGATATGGCCTAAGTAGTACTTATAAAGCTTGGGCAATCATCACCTTGCATGCTAGCTTTTGGGGTTGAGTTAGGTCCAAACCCAAACTCTAAGAGTTATAATTATCTTTGAAATCAAGAAATAAAAACAGGAAACTACTCAACAGGACCTAAACATCTCATTTGTACTAAAATCATGTTTGCCAGATGACATAATCAATTCTGAAGGTTTCAACATGATGAAACCAAACACACACTGAAACAATCTGACATGGATAACACATATAAGAATGATTATTTCTATAAGCAACTGGTTCTTAAATAATGGCCACTAAGAGGAAAAAAAGAGATAAACATAATATTCAGTAATTCAATCACATTTAAAATTAAATAAAAGATAAATGTAAGTAATGATATGAGGTAACTCGTGGGACCCATTTAGTAAATTTCTAAGAGTTGCATGCATTATTGGAGTATATGGTAGGCAGGGGCGGCGAGAAGGGGGACGAAAGGTTACCATGCCCCCCTTCCCCAAGTTCTCTCTCTCTCTCTCTCACACACACACACATATATATGAGACATGATCCATTGACACCAGGTGTAAGTTAAAATACTTACACCAAATCTGAGTCGTTAATATTAATTAATCTGATGGTTAAGATTAATCTAGTAAAAAAAAATTAAAAGACTAAAATTATGTCACATGTGACACCCTAATCTCGGGTCATCACATGGTTACCCGTTTGCGGAAAATAAAATCATAAATTCGCTGGTTGCTTTCGGAAAATAAAGTTTTCTCAATGTTTGTCTTAAACAAAATGTGGTGATAAATTGTTTTTTTTTCTTTTCATCATCGTCGCAACAAGGGGTTTTTACCAAACTGACCCACTTTTAGAAACTATTTACCAAAATAACCTAGTTTTGAAACTATTTACCAAACTAACCTAGTTTTAATTAAAATAATATATTTTTAAAAAAAAAAAAAAAAAAAAAAAGCTGGCAGGCGCCACGTGGCACCTCCCGGTGCAGTGGCGCCACTGCCAACAGCGCCATTAGTGGCGCATGTGGCAGTGGCGCCACTGCACCGGGAGCTGCCACGTGGCGCCTGCCAGCTTTTTTTTTTTTTTTTTTTTTTTTAAAAAATATATTATTTTAATTAAAACTAGATTAGTTTGGTAAATAGTTTCAAAACTAGGTTATTTTGATAAATAGTTTCTAAAAGTGGGTCAGTTTGGTCAAAACCCCTTATGGGGTACTCCTGCTTTGTGAGCTGGCTGGTTCGGTGGAATAGTTAATAGTAGCAATGGCAGTGCAGGCGCGCGCACAAACAAACTGCGCACATTTACAAGTTACAAGGAAAACATTTTTTTACCATCATAAATTGTCACACTTTTATTACAAAAATGTGAAATACGTAGTAATATGAGGAGAATGATATTTCATCTGGACTCAATTATAAGCAAAAAAATATCTATATTTTGTATACTCAAATATAAGTAAAATCCAACTAACTCAACTCTATTTAATGTTAGTATTCCAAAAATCAAGAAAATTAACCCATACAACTAATTTCTCTTTTACTTTTTTAAGAACATTGCATACTCCCAAAATAATTAAAAGGTATTTTAATAATTATAACTTTTTCTTTTACATAAATCAAGAAAATCAACTAAATTAACTAAATGATAAGTTTGTGTTTTCTTTCTTTATTTTGATTTTGGTTTGCTCACTGATTGGTTCGCTTCTCAACTTGCATATCATTGTCTGTGTGGTCAGTTTTACTGTCACCCTTTCCTAAGCAACTACCACATCATGCCAGTCACAAATTTCCAAGTATGTAAATCTCTCACCAAAAGAGACACATTTAGAAAGCAACAATAATATTTGACACAACGGGGTTTTGACCAAACTGACCCACTTTTAGAAACTATTTACCAAAATAACCTAGTTTTGAAATTATTTACCAAACTAACTAGTTTTAATTAAAATAATATATTTTTTTTAAAAAAAAAAAAAAAAAAAAAAAAGCTGGCAGGCGCCACATGGCACCTCCCGGTGCAGTGGCGCCACTGCTACATGCGCCACTAATGGCGCTGTTGGCAGTGGCGCCACTGCACCGGGAGGTGCCACGTGGCGCCTGCCAGCTTTTTTTTTTTTTTTTTTTTTTTTTTAAAAAAAATATATTATTTTAATTAAAACTAGGTTAGTTTGGTAAATAGTTTCAAAACTAGGTTATTTTGGTAAATAGTTTCTAAAAGTGGGTCAGTTTGGTCAAAACCCCTCGCAACAACGTTCACATAATCACACTTAGATATATCAAAATATATATATAAGTCATACAACCATATTGCATTATATGTTTCACACTTAAACAGTTATAATGAAACGAGTATTCCCAAAATATAACTTAACGTAAACCTAAGCTGGTCAAACACTACGACAAAAAGAATGCAGCATCAGCATGCCCCGTACTAAACATTCTTCTTCTTGTAGACGCCATAGTCCTTAAGAGGTTCATCTGAATTCCACCACATAGAACCCAGAAAAGAAACCACAAATAAAACATGCAAGAGTGAGAAACCGACATATGGACATAACGCGATAGCCACATGCACGACACAACAAAAAAAAACACATATACGTACCCATATACATATTTGCGATCTCATAAACATTAACATCAAAGCATAATGGGTTTCACACCCCAAACAACATCTTTTGAAAATATGCATGAACACTTCATATACATCATCTAACATTTTCACTTAATCTCATGAGATATCCCGACCTCGTGTTTGAGTTGATCAGACTCCCGGCACGTAGCCACAGACATATAGTCACAGGCCCACGTCCAAAACCCATCGCACACTGTCCAACATCGTGGCACAGTGATAACATCGTGAATGGGGTTCCATTGTCCGTCCGGCACAATGAAAACTTCGTGGCATGAAATACCTGACGCCGCAAGGTAATCATATATCGTATTGTGGCACGTCTGCCAAATGCATGCTCGAAAACATAGTTCTTTCAACACTGCTCTTTGTGTTATATCTTTTCTTGGCAAAGCTCAACAGCTTTAGACCAAAGATCGTTTTAACATCTTTAAAATCATTCATTAACAACACAGGACCTCAAAGTCCGAGTGCTCAATCACGAAACCCTAGACCGATGCATCCGGCTTAGGTTCGTGGTAATAGAAAACATCTCAAAATGTTTATCTCTTTTAGGTAGCTATCCAGTCTACCTGGTAGCTATCCAGTCTACCATACACCGAACCTTAATATCCCGACGTCTCGGTTATTAAGTTCAAATCTTTTAATATATCATCCAAGTCAAAACTTGATTTCGGAAAACACATTAAGTGGGAAGATTTCTATCATAAAAACACCGGTTACCGAAAAATGTCATTTTCAGAAAAGAGGGTCACAGAGGTTTTAACTTCATCATAATTATGAGCTACCATTTCTAAATACTTGCCGTCGTCGGTTTTCCAAATTGCCGTTGTTAAATCATTTTAAAGTATTTTAAGGAAAAACTTAGCTTTTTTCCGCTTAAACAATTTTCTAAATTCATGGTTGAGTTATTTTCACAGATTAATTTCACAAAATATCTTTTTATAATATTGCGGAATATCTTATGTAAAAATTAGCAGTAGTAAAATATTTTCACGGTTGCGCCCTCTCTACGACCCATAAATCACTTTTTTATAAATAAATCATTAAAATAATAAGATTTCTCAAATACTTATTATTTCTCCCAAATAATATTTTCCACAAACATTATATCCCAATATTTCCCATAAAACATTGAATATAATATACACAGCTTATTAAGGCTTTTATCTCATTAATCGGTTGTGCACTGACCACTGTCAGGCCTCACAAACAACATTCAACATCATCATCATAATTATATTACTAGCAAATCATGCATCACAGCAATATAATATATAACTGTAGATAATTAAATCAATTAAAAGCAGATAAACAACCGAAACACAGATAAACCACTTACAGCTATAAACACATAGCTCAGTAAAATAAATCAGAAAAACACCACAGCCACATAGATAAACATATATGGACCACAAACAAAGTACACATGGCCATCCGAATGATCCCTCAAGTAACCCCTCTTACCTCTCGGAGATTCACAGCACGTTGAATTAAATTCGTCGGAAGCCGGAAACTCACGTACACCGCTTTATACTTAACCTTCAACAATACAACCAAACGACCACATAAATAAACAATCACAAACATCAAAATCCTCCTATGTTGGTCACGGCCTCATAGGGTTTAAGGACTAAACAAACTCCAAAATTGTTTAAGTCATGGATTAATAATTCTAATATACTTAAGGAAATGGATTAGGGCTAAACAACAAAGTTAAGAATCAAAACCATCCTAACCCTCTAAATGGGAAACAATTGAATATGAAAGCTTAGATGATCAAGGAGTTGAGCTTTTACCTCTTGAAGATTGAAGAAATGAAAAAAATGATCAACCAACACTTATTTAAAATCTGGACAGTTTGAGGGTGTGTTGGTTTTTTGAGTATATCTCACGATCTACTCATCCAAAAATTACAAACTTTGGCTTACTGGAAAGAAAAGAAGAAAAGGAACAACTTTTATGTTTAAGGTTTCATTTGGTTCGGATCATAACATGGTTAAAAATAGGCTTCTTTCTGCTGTCTCGCATGGATCTGAGGATTCTGGGCAGTTTCTGTATTTTGGTCATAACTCTCAATATACTCATCCTTTTTTTTATGATCTTTAGCTCGTTGGAAAGAAGAGAGAAAGAGCAACAACTTTCCTGTTGAGAGTTTTCCGAGTTTCAGAAAGGAAGATGGTCATAAATTCGGTACAAGTTCGGTCAGTTTTTCATGAAAAATGAACAAAAGTTCATCCCCCACATGAACATAGGTTCGGCCTAGTCATGAAACAATCTCTTGGATTATGGTAGCAAGAATGATTATAAGCACATAGAAATTGGTTTCACTATTTTAGGAGTTTTCTATGATTTATGGTGATTTTTCAAAGTTCTAGATCTAGAAACTTAAAAGTGATGAACATAGATGAAATAGACTTTGAATCATGAAAATAATTGAAGAACATCACCATGATTGAGTAAGGAGAACAAGGTTTACCTCTTGAAGATCAAAAACAAGTAAGGAATCAAAGACTTGCTTCACAACTTGCTTGTAGGAAAGCTTATGAACTTAGAAGTTTTGGTTTTAAGTCAAGAGTGAAATAAGAGCAAAATGAAGTGTTCCCATGTGTTTTAATGGGTGTGGGCTGCGCAAGTCCAAGGGATTAAAGGGAAAGGAGGTGGCTTCTTCAAGGACTTAGGTGCAAATAACTCCTAGGGACCATTTTGCAAAATTCCAAAAGTATAGGGACTAGTTTGCAATTTCCTACAACTTAGTCATCATGATGCCATGTGCACCATTAATGTGTTCACATGGGTGACTCATCATGCATGACTCAATGGTATTATCCATTAGCGGCTCCCGGAAATCCCGTAATCTGCTCCGTCGTTTACCCGATCGAGTATTATGCCCGTAAAACTTAAATTATGTCACTGTACATGAAATAATTCTAAAAACACACCATCATAGGAAATAAAATAAAAACCTTAAGTTTTTCGTTCACGAATTAAAATTAGGTCTTCTGATCAGTATAAATATACTGTCAGTGAAATTCGCGGGCCGGGATTCGCCTGACTTTCAAACCTAAATTTTAATCGTAGCTTCCTACGTTCAAGTAGGATTGAGTGATGAACTCCATTTATTTAAAATAATTTTCTAACACTCATATAAATATATAAACATAATCGTCCGCATTTCGATTATTTTGAAACAGTGAAAAATCAGGGTGTTACATTACTACCCCTCTTAAAAAAAATTTCGTCCTCGAAATTTCGTGACTCGAAAACAACCGGATTTCCTATTCCCAACATTTTACTCACAAGAAAAGACATAGAATAAGTTTATCCCACTGAAAAGAACACAAGAATATCTCATGGATAAAGATCCTTTGCTAGGTTCAGGGAAGTAAAAATGTATGATCGGTACACGTTTACAAACATGAATCTAAGAAAGTTTCTTCTCTCACAAGAGTCTTCTTGCCAACAATTTAAAAGAACTATGGTCCGACAAGAATTCAGACTGAATCACTTTCTACTAAAAGTAAAAGTGATTAGAGCAAGTCTCAATGAGAAACTTTGAAGTTTAAAACAATGACATCATGAAAATCAAAGAAACAGATAATTTCAATATATCCACACACAATCCATCGAAACAAGTATGAATTGTGCCCAAGTTTGAAAATTATAGCTAAGAGATTACCGTCGTAGTTTTGAGTCTCAGCTCTGACCATAGTATAAACTCTCCCTGTAGTCTTCGGTTTAACAGCATTGGTATTATTGACAGCCGATCCACGCCTTGGCGCATTGCAATCTTTCGCCAAATGTCCCACTTGATTACAATTGAAACACTTACTTCCCTTTTCAGGGCAAGTATTCCTCATGTGACTTGGATCTCCACATCTATAGCACCTTCTAACTTGGCCTTGACTTTGGTTCGTTTGGCCACCACTCCCCGATGCAACAAAATTCGAATGATGTTGTTGACTTTGGTTATTCCCCGGTGGACGAAAATAAGGCTTCTTTTGATTTCGTTCCTCTTTCTGATCCTGGTTCTGGTTCTTGGAACGAACGGGTCCTCCAACAATTCCCTTATTATCTTTTTCCTTCATCATTAGCTCTATCTTCCGACTCATCTCGACCAGAGCTTGAAAAGTTCGGAGCTGCAAAGGTAAGACGGACTCCTTAATCTCAAATCTCAGTCCTGCCTCAAACCTCTCACACTTCCAGCTCTCGTTGGGTTGTGCTTGAAAGAAACGGAAGTATTTGGCAAGCGATTCAAACTTAGCCGCATACTCTCCCACTGATAATCCTTGTTGTCGAAACTCCAGAAATTCCATTTCTTTCTCGATCCTAACACTCTCCGGAAAATACTTGTCCAGGAATGCAGTTCGAAAAATATTCCACGTAATGTCCTGATGATCAGCTTCAAGCAGTTGTCTGACCCCTTTCCACCAATACTCTGCATCCCCTACCAATAGGAAAGCAGCATATGTAACCCTAACATCTGCTGGAGTAGCCACCAGTTCAAAGATTTTCTCCAGCTCCTGAATCCATAGATCAGCCTTTTCATGATCAGCATCCCCACCAAACTGTGAAGGATTTTGACCTCGAAAAGCAGTCAGAGCCTTGCCTTCCGCAGCCTGCAGATTCTGGGCATTCATGGATGCAGTTTGATTGGCAATAGCAGCTGCCACATGTTCCATCGCCTGAGCGGCAAAGTCCACTCCTTCCTCATAGTTTTCATTCAAATTGGCACGACCGCCAATAGGACCACCCCTACGACCACGTCCACGACCGCGTCCACGTCCTCGTCCACGTCCTCGTCCACGTCCACCATCTGGTGCGAGTTCCATACTGACCTGCCCATACAAATCAGTTAGACCGCAACCAGAAAATGAAACGTGTATTGCCGTATTAAAACACATTACTTTTAAGAAGTAATTCAAACAAAACTTAACTCAGAGAAAACACAACGTCAACACAACAGACCTAATTCCCAAAGATCCCGAAAGACTCGACCAGCTCTGATACCACTAATGTGACACCCTAATCTCGGGTCATCACATGGTTACCCGTTTGCGGAAAATAAAATCATAAATTCGCTGGTTGCTTTCGGAAAATAAAGTTTTCTCAATGTTTGTCTTAAACAAAATGTGGTGATAAATTGTTTTTTTTCTTTTCATCATCGTCGCAACAACGTTCACATAATCACACTTAGATATATCAAAATATATATATAAGTCATACAACCATATTGCATTATATGTTTCACACTTAAACAGTTATAATGAAACGAGTATTCCCAAAATATAACTTAACGTAAACCTAAGCTGGTCAAACACTACGACAAAAAGAATGCAGCATCAGCATGCCCCGTACTAAACATTCTTCTTCTTGTAGACGCCATAGTCCTTAAGAGGTTCATCTGAATTCCACCACATAGAACCCAGAAAAGAAACCACAAATAAAACATGCAAGAGTGAGAAACCGACATATGGACATAACGCGATAGCCACATGCACGACACAACAAAAAAAAACACATATACGTACCCATATACATATTTGCGATCTCATAAACATTAACATCAAAGCATAATGGGTTTCACACCCCAAACAACATCTTTTGAAAATATGCATGAACACTTCATATACATCATCTAACATTTTCACTTAATCTCATGAGATATCCCGACCTCGTGTTTGAGTTGATCAGACTCCCGGCACGTAGCCACAGACATATAGTCACAGGCCCACGTCCAAAACCCATCGCACACTGTCCAACATCGTGGCACAGTGATAACATCGTGAATGGGGTTCCATTGTCCGTCCGGCACAATGAAAACTTCGTGGCATGAAATACCTGACGCCGCAAGGTAATCATATATCGTATTGTGGCACGTCTGCCAAATGCATGCTCGAAAACATAGTTCTTTCAACACTGCTCTTTGTGTTATATCTTTTCTTGGCAAAGCTCAACAGCTTTAGACCAAAGATCGTTTTAACATCTTTAAAATCATTCATTAACAACACAGGACCTCAAAGTCCGAGTGCTCAATCACGAAACCCTAGACCGATGCATCCGGCTTAGGTTCGTGGTAATAGAAAACATCTCAAAATGTTTATCTCTTTTAGGTAGCTATCCAGTCTACCTGGTAGCTATCCAGTCTACCATACACCGAACCTTAATATCCCGACGTCTCGGTTATTAAGTTCAAATCTTTTAATATATCATCCAAGTCAAAACTTGATTTCGGAAAACACATTAAGTGGGAAGATTTCTATCATAAAAACACCGGTTACCGAAAAATGTCATTTTCAGAAAAGAGGGTCACAGAGGTTTTAACTTCATCATAATTATGAGCTACCATTTCTAAATACTTGCCGTCGTCGGTTTTCCAAATTGCCGTTGTTAAATCATTTTAAAGTATTTTAAGGAAAAACTTAGCTTTTTTCCGCTTAAACAATTTTCTAAATTCATGGTTGAGTTATTTTCACAGATTAATTTCACAAAATATCTTTTTATAATATTGCGGAATATCTTATGTAAAAATTAGCAGTAGTAAAATATTTTCACGGTTGCGCCCTCTCTACGACCCATAAATCACTTTTTTATAAATAAATCATTAAAATAATAAGATTTCTCAAATACTTATTATTTCTCCCAAATAATATTTTCCACAAACATTATATCCCAATATTTCCCATAAAACATTGAATATAATATACACAGCTTATTAAGGCTTTTATCTCATTAATCGGTTGTGCACTGACCACTGTCAGGCCTCACAAACAACATTCAACATCATCATCATAATTATATTACTAGCAAATCATGCATCACAGCAATATAATATATAACTGTAGATAATTAAATCAATTAAAAGCAGATAAACAACCGAAACACAGATAAACCACTTACAGCTATAAACACATAGCTCAGTAAAATAAATCAGAAAAAACACCACAGCCACATAGATAAACATATATGGACCACAAACAAAGTACACATGGCCATCCGAATGATCCCTCAAGTAACCCCTCTTACCTCTCGGAGATTCACAGCACGTTGAATTAAATTCGTCGGAAGCCGGAAACTCACGTACACCGCTTTATACTTAACCTTCAACAATACAACCAAACGACCACATAAATAAACAATCACAAACATCAAAATCCTCCTATGTTGGTCACGGCCTCATAGGGTTTAAGGACTAAACAAACTCCAAAATTGTTTAAGTCATGGATTAATAATTCTAATATACTTAAGGAAATGGATTAGGGCTAAACAACAAAGTTAAGAATCAAAACCATCCTAACCCTCTAAATGGGAAACAATTGAATATGAAAGCTTAGATGATCAAGGAGTTGAGCTTTTACCTCTTGAAGATTGAAGAAATGAAAAAATGATCAACCAACACTTATTTAAAATCTGGACAGTTTGAGGGTGTGTTGGTTTTTTGAGTATATCTCACGATCTACTCATCCAAAAATTACAAACTTTGGCTTACTGGAAAGAAAAGAAGAAAAGGAACAACTTTTATGTTTAAGGTTTCATTTGGTTCGGATCATAACATGGTTAAAAATAGGCTTCTTTCTGCTGTCTCGCATGGATCTGAGGATTCTGGGCAGTTTCTGTATTTTGGTCATAACTCTCAATATACTCATCCTTTTTTTTATGATCTTTAGCTCGTTGGAAAGAAGAGAGAAAGAGCAACAACTTTCCTGTTGAGAGTTTTCCGAGTTTCAGAAAGGAAGATGGTCATAAATTCGGTACAAGTTCGGTCAGTTTTTCATGAAAAATGAACAAAAGTTCATCCCCCACATGAACATAGGTTCGGCCTAGTCATGAAACAATCTCTTGGATTATGGTAGCAAGAATGATTATAAGCACATAGAAATTGGTTTCACTATTTTAGGAGTTTTCTATGATTTATGGTGATTTTTCAAAGTTCTAGATCTAGAAACTTAAAAGTGATGAACATAGATGAAATAGACTTTGAATCATGAAAATAATTGAAGAACATCACCATGATTGAGTAAGGAGAACAAGGTTTACCTCTTGAAGATCAAAAACAAGTAAGGAATCAAAGACTTGCTTCACAACTTGCTTGTAGGAAAGCTTATGAACTTAGAAGTTTTGGTTTTAAGTCAAGAGTGAAATAAGAGCAAAATGAAGTGTTCCCATGTGTTTTAATGGGTGTGGGCTGCGCAAGTCCAAGGGATTAAAGGGAAAGGAGGTGGCTTCTTCAAGGACTTAGGTGCAAATAACTCCTAGGGACCATTTTGCAAAATTCCAAAAGTATAGGGACTAGTTTGCAATTTCCTACAACTTAGTCATCATGATGCCATGTGCACCATTAATGTGTTCACATGGGTGACTCATCATGCATGACTCAATGGTATTATCCATTAGCGGCTCCCGGAAATCCCGTAATCTGCTCCGTCGTTTACCCGATCGAGTATTATGCCCGTAAAACTTAAATTATGTCACTGTACATGAAATAATTCTAAAAACACACCATCATAGGAAATAAAATAAAAACCTTAAGTTTTTCGTTCACGAATTAAAATTAGGTCTTCTGATCAGTATAAATATACTGTCAGTGAAATTCGCGGGCCGGGATTCGCCTGACTTTCAAACCTAAATTTTAATCGTAGCTTCCTACGTTCAAGTAGGATTGAGTGATGAACTCCATTTATTTAAAATAATTTTCTAACACTCATATAAATATATAAACATAATCGTCCGCATTTCGATTATTTTGAAACAGTGAAAAATCAGGGTGTTACATCACATGCCCCCCTCCTTTCTTTGCCTCACCGCCCCCTCTCTTCTATGTTAGAAACATGGAGCGCCACCGTCAAACTCTTTCTTCTTTGTTTGAGATTTCTTTCCCCTGTGACCAAAAATCCTCAACCATCACTCTCTCCTTCTGCAATTTATTTTCTTCGTGAAGTTAAAAAGCACCTCACCATGTGCCCATAAACCACCAAAACCCTCTTCCTTCCATCAAATAACAGCAACCATACCCATTTCTCCTTTACCTATAAACCAAACCCATCATTGGCCTACTTTGCCATACAAAGCCACTATCAACCATCTCCCTCCAAAAACACAATCCAACCATAACCTTCTCCCTCCAAATTCAAACTCAGAGAGCTTTCTAGAAATGGTTTGAAATGTGGGTGTTTCTTGAGTTCCAAGAGCAAACAATTCGCACGATAATGATGATGATGATGATGATGCTCACTGTTAAATAAATTCAGCTTCTTATGTCTATAGAATTTCGATAGAGATTAAGGCTACTTTTTTTTTTGTTAACCTGCATAGAACAGAGTGTCGGCGGCGGCAGCATGTGTTGAGTGGAGAAGAAATCCTAAGAGAGAAGAAAGGTCTGAAATGAGGGGGAAATGGGGAGAAAATAGGGCACATGACTTTTTTTTATTTTTCTTTTTTTTAAATTTAAATTAACTAGATTAATATCAACCTTCACATTAATACATTTTAATGGTTTAGATTTGGTGTAACTCTTATGACTTACACCTGGTGTCCACGGATCCTGACTCTATATATATATATTATTTGACTTTTATACCAAAAAAACAAAAATATTCACTCAAATTCAATTACAATAAATATAATTTCAAATACTTCTATTTTCATATTTTCAGAATCATATGATGGATACAGTTGTTTACATTAAAAATGAAATTGATAAAAAAATACATCACATATAATAATAGATGATTTTTACTCTATGAAATGCGTCGTGCACAATTAAAGAAATGAAGGTTTTAGGTATATATCAAAGTTAACTACAAATCTATTTGAGTAATCTATATTGAATTAAGTTGTTAATCATATCAAATTTGTATCATATAATTTGCTTGTATATATTAGTTAATTTTTTGTTACTATTTCATGTTATTTAAATTAGACCAACTGAGGTTGGCATGAATGGTTAAAGGCCTCTCGCTCCTTAACCATGGTCTCGGGTTCGAGCCTTGGGTATGGAAAAAATTCTCAGCTGGGAGGGATGTCACCCATCAAGGTGCCGAACAAACTCCCGCGTGAGATTAGTCTCCGTCTCAGGTTGGCGGTGGGATACTCCTCGAAATAGATCGAAAAATGTTATTTAAATTAGATTTTTTGCCCCCCTCATTGAGATTTTCTAGCTCCAGCCCTGAGAGTTGGTTAAAGTAATATAAAGTAAAAAAAATTATGAGATAACATGGTAGGACCTATAAAAAACGATTTAAACAATTCTGAAGAATTACATCATTATAGATGCTCTAAAAGAAACCCCAAATGGAAATTGTTTAACAAGTTCTTAAAGTTAAAGACATGTTTTATTTATATTTATTTTAATTTTTTTACTTTCATGATTTCCAATTAAGTGTTTGGGTCTTGTTAATGAGTGTCCTAAGAGTATTGGTTAAGAAACCCATAAAAGAAATGTTTGTATTGAGAAACTAAGTGTAACACTTTTTAAAATGCTAAATATTCCATCTTCCTATACAAATTTTCTTTCTTAATTTTTAAACAATATCCTAAGAACACTCGTTAGCATTCTTCTAAGTATTTTTATTATGTAACACTCATTAGCAACACCCTAGAAAGGAGAATGCTAACAATAGGGTCGCCCAACACCAATTGAGGCCTTAAATGAATTCGGAGGTGGGGCCCTTTAAAACAAATAACAAAATTTAAGTATAATTATTATATTTTTATTTAAAGTTTATCTTTCGTGTTTTTTGAGATCCAAAATCATTTATTCAGCTATTATAATTAATTTCATTTAACATTTCTTTTTCAATCGATAATAAAACCAATCTATTTAATCTTTGTTGAGATATTGTTGATAATAGATAATAGATAATCTTTGTTGATATATATTTTTAATAGTGGACTCTTCTAATTTATTAATTTCTTTTTCTTGTTCATCAGCTAATACTTTTTTCCCTATTTTCATTTCATTTACACCAAATAAAAAAAAAATTTGGAGGCCTAAAGCCCTTCCTTCACTAGCTTTCTCCTTGGGCCGATTATGGTTAACGAGTGCCCTCAGTGTATTGTTTAGGGAACAAAGAAGATAAATTTTGTATGAAAAATAATGTATTTAACATTTTGAAAAGTGTTACACTTAGTTTTTTAATATAAATTTTTTTTTTATGAATTTCTTAACCAATACTCTTAAGATACTTATTAACAACACCCTTATAAAAATTGTTATTTTTATAACTGAACGTCAAATTAATGTGTTACATAATAAAAATCAATTCTTATTTCTTAGAGTCATTGTTGTGCTGAAAATGCCACATGCTAGCTAACTGTGCATGAAACAACTAAACGTGGCCTCGCAAAAATATTTAAAATTTGACACGTGTCAAGTTGTTGCTATTGAACTATGATGAGAGTTGGACGATGTCTATATCTTGGAAAGACCGAAGGCTTTTTTATCATAGTGACCCACTTTTGGAAACTATTTATCAAAATAATCTATTTTTGAAATAATTTATTAAATGATCCTACTTTTAAATAAAAAGTATTTTTTTAGTGGCGCTAATCAAACTGATGCCATTGACTGCCACGTGGCAGCTCATGAGTGATCCAAAAATATTGACCCAAAAAAAAAAAAAAAAGAGTGGCGCCGGTGGCGCCAACTGGCGCCACTGATATATATATATAAATAATTATTATATATATATATAATTTAATACAATTATATTAATTAATATAATTATTATATAATGATAATATTTATTAATAGAATTTTATTAATTAATTAATAAATATTTATTATTAAATAATAATTAATAATATAAATTTGTGTTGTGTTGTGTCTGTAATGTAATTTGTGAAGCTCGTTTCCTTGACAGATGACTTGACTGCTCATCACATTCACATCACATGTATGTTCATTAATCACGATACTATCACACTAATGGGTTTGGCAATTTCACAATTCTTGCTCCACAAATATTAATTTTATATTTATCAATATTATCATTATATAATTAATATTAATATTCACACTTATTTATATTTTCATTAATCAACCTTTATGTGTTAAATTATATCATTTATAATTTTAAATATCTTTTATAAAAGTATTTTTCTTATATATTTTTTTTGCTTGTTACGCTTCTTTTTTTGACAAAAGACAACTACTGCATTTCATTAATAATTAGCGAAACAATACATGTAGGAACATCATAGAAACAATGAGAACTAGCATAATCTATGGCCACTCTTGCTAGGCTATGGGCAGCCATATTAGCTAATCTCCTAGAGAACTCAACATGAGAGTTTTGCAAAAAAGACAAAAGTAAAGACTTGCATAAAGAAATAGTAGTACCAAAGTCAGACAGATCAACAACCTCAGAATTCATTCTATCAACCACTATTTTAGAATCCAGCTCGAAAATAACTTTAGCATGATTAAGCTGTCATCCAGTTAATAGCAAAATGGAGACCTTGCTAGCTATGCTTCTAAGCTCCATTGGTTGTTTCATTTCTTATATGGCAATATTTTTTTTACAATAATAAAGTCACAAGTAAGATGGTGGTTGTTTGTTGGAGTTTGTTTTTGTTAGGAGTGTTTACATCCAAACCAATTCAAAAGAAAATCGAAAACTGATACAAAAAAATCGAAAACCGAACAAAACCGATGTCTATTGGATTTTTTTGGATCTTGTTTTCTTAAAACCGCTCGGATCAGATCGAACTTTGGATCCCTTTTCTAAATATTTATTAATTAATTAATAAAATTCTATTAATAAATATTATCATTATATAATAATTATATTAATTAATTATTAATTAATATAATTATATTAATATTATTAAATTATTTATATATATATATATAATATATATATATATATAAAATAATTATTTATATATATATCAGTGGCGCCACTCTCTTTTTTATTTTTTCTTTTTCGGGTCAACATTTTTGGACCACTCATGAGCTGCCACTAAAAAATATTTTTTTTTATTTAAAAGTAGGTTAGTTTGATAAATTATTTCAAAAGTAGGTTATTTTGATAAATAATTCCCAAAAGTGGGTTACTATATTAAAAAAGCCAAGTCCGAAAGTCTTGCTTTTCATTTTTATTCATCAAAACATAGGTGGCAGTGGCAAGCTAGCTTATAATTTATAAGTTAATTTTTAGTTTATAGTTGATAGTTAAAAAGTAAGTTGGTTGAATTTGAAATGTTTGTTAAAATTAGTAATTAAATTAACATAAATATAAAATGATGTTAAAGAACATATTTATAATAGACAAAGTAAAGTGAAAAATTCATTAAATTAATAAATATAAAAATAAAATAATTCAATAAACTATAAGATATAAGTCATAAGATTTCAATCAATTACAATAATTCTATATATGAATTCTAGCATAATTATTGTAAGAATAAAACGATGTGATTATTTATAATTATTGTTAGAATAAATAAATATATATCTTGGTAATATACGTTTTTAGTGCTCTAATTTATAAATTAATAATAACTTTTTTATTCAAAGTAATGTGTTTAATATTTTAAAAATGAGTGATGTCAAAAGAATATCTTATTGGTACTTGTTAGGGAATAAAAAAAGTAAGTTTTTATTCTAAAACTTTATTTCATTTTTGTTTGTTTGGTACTCACCCTAATTAGTCATTGGGATCGAGTGAGTCCTCGAAGTATCCCACGGCATAGATCCTTTGGACCCGCTATGGGACTGATATCCGAGTCGGTCGCGCGGTTAATAAAACCTGGCCAATGGTTGTTGCATACCCAAGGATCGGACTCGGGCAGAGCCCGAATGATTTGTTCTTAAGAGCATCTTTATCGCCAGTTCCTTAGGCAGTTCCTTAGGCTAAGGAACCGTTCCTAACATTTTTTGACCGCTGGAGCAGTCCAACGTGGCACTCAGGTTCCTTAAAACTAAGGAACCGTTCCTTATCTGAGGAACGGTTCTATTGAACAAAATATGCATAAACAATGAATAGAATATGCATAAACAATGATCAGCAACCAACACAATAAAAAGAGAGGGAAGATAACTGAATCAGGGAAGAACACAAGGTTTACATCACATATACTTTGAAAAAAAATGATTGATACAACCAAATAGATAAAGTTTGCACACACAGAGGAACCTAAACCCGAAGTGGTTGTCGGCGCCGGAAACTCCGGTTTCGTGCCGCCGGAGTGAGCTCTTCTATTCATGCACCGTTGGATCGGGAGATTTGAGCACCGATCCGGTCGAAATCGCATGAGGAAGGGGAGAAGTGAGGGAGATCAGTGCGAGCTTGAACCCGTGAGGGAGATCGGTGAGATAAAGACACTCCTTTGTGGGAGAATGGCCGAACCAGTGAGGGAGTGAGGGATTTGTGAGAGTGGTCGAACCAGGGGTCGAACGAAAAAAAGAGAGAAATGAGAGAATAGGTAGGGTGTCGAAGAAATGAGTGAAAGGAGATGGCTTTGTGTGATATTTTGGCCCAAGGAGTGAGGGCAGATGTAGAGGGTACAAGAAAAGAGAGAAAAGTGATGGCTTTTGGCCATTTTTCTGCTGAACTTGAGAGTTGAAGATGGCTGGGAGGGAGGGAGGAGGAAAGGGACGATGTCAGGGAAAGGAAAGGGACGTGGGAGAGCCGAAGATTCTAGAGCAAAATTTGAAGGAAAATGTGTTGGGTTGGTCTTATTTTGGGCCACCAAATATTGAAGGAAAAGGACTATTGAATTGAGCTCTTATTTTTTTTTTTAGATGATACGTTGAATTGAGCTCTTTACTGTTGAAGGCTTCCACAATTTTACAATTTTTTTTCCACCAAATGATCTCAATCAGTATAATTTGCATTACATATTAATTAAAATAAATTAATAAATATTTTAATTTAAACAAAATTAAGTGTAAATAAAAAATTATAAAAGTATGGGTTCCTTAAGGGTTCCTTAAAAGTTTAACCATTGGAGCAAAATAGGGGTGAGTTGCTTAAGTATGATGTGGCACTGTGGGGACCACTTTATAGTGTAAAATAAGGAATAAGGAACCTAAAGTGGGTTCCTTAAAAAAGAACCATTGGAGATGCTCTAAGTAACACTTTATTTCATTTATTTAAATATTAAATACGTTAATTTTCAATAAAACTTTTTTCTTGATTCTTTAACGAGTAAGGACACTCATTAATATTCTCCTTTAAAAATATAAAGCTATTAGGTTTTAACATAGAAAAATTGTCATTTAATTTCTTGACCAAAACATTAAAGATATTGATTAACATTTTTCTACATTTATGTATCCAAAATCTCTGTTTACGAGGTGGCCTCTTGTTTGCTACACCCTGTTCCTTGGCTTGCCCCCTGACCTCGTTGAGTCCCATGATTCCAACCCCTTGTAAAAAGTTGGGTCCCATCTAGATATGTCTTCACGACGGCTTCTACGGTGAGAGGGCTTCTTAAGTCTCTCACACGCAACACCTTTAAGAGTATGTTTGGAAAAGATTATTTTCTCTCATTTCAGCTTTTTTTAGCTTAAAAGCTGTTTCATAGATAATCTATCATGTTTGGCATTTTGCTTAAATTTATAAAAAAGCTTTTTTTAGGGGAAAAAAGCTGTTTTATGCCATCTAGTTTTTTCTAGCTTAAGATTGTTGTGATTTGATTATTTTTCAATCTCAAAACTCTCTTCCCTGTTTACCCCTACAAAACTAACTTCTAAACAAATATTATTAAATTATACAAATAACCCCATACCCTTTTTCGTAATTTATTATATAAAAGTGATTTTTTTTGCACCACCCAAACGAAATAGATTATCTTAAAATCGCTTTTCAGCAAACAGACCCAAACAAAAACAGATTCTGATTATAATCGATTATCACAATAATCGATTATACAAAAATTGATTATCAGCATAATCTTTTTTTTCCAGCTTTCCCAAACACACTCTAAAGACCACTAGATCCTGTTGTCCTACAATATCAATCATATACTAACCACACCAGATTTTTTTTTCTTTCAATTTTCTCTGTTACCCTCGCTCTACTGTAGGCATCGTTATCAACCCCCTCGAACAAGTCACCGGAGCCGGATCCAACTCGATGACGCCTCGTCCTACTCCCCAACCAGGTTGTCATCGTCATCGTGCCCACTTCCATCACCGGCGAGAATGGCGATGATCACAGTGAGGGCTGCGAGGTGTCGAAGGCGTAGGTGAAGGTATTCGGGAGGATTCTCAATGTAGCCGCCAAGACTGACGGCGTTGAGGTCGGAGATGGGGTGTTGTTGTGCCGGTTGGTGGCGAAGATAGTGTAGGTCGGTGGGGTTTGCTCTTTGATTTGTTTTTGCTCAGTGCCTGCGTGGTAGAGATAAGATCTGTGTTGTTGTGACTACGGGTGGCTTGAGGCGGAGGCTTTCTGGTCTCTGATGGACAGGGACGGCGACGGAGCAGCTATAACCAGTGGTCTTGCAGCGGATCTGGTGGGTCGGAGCTGTTTCGTACATGGCGAAGCTTGGTAGCGATGGCACGGCGGTCAACAGATATGGACGGACAGGCGCGGCGATGGTTTTGACTGTTTATGGTGGTCCACAAACTTGATTTTGATTCATTCTTTTTTTTAAGTCTTGTTATTTTTTTTTACTAAAGATATCTTCTAGTCGATAGTGAAAGATTAATAACTTTCAAAATGTAGAAATTATTAAAGTGAATTTTATCTTTTTCAAAAAAAAATTTTATTTACACAACCGAGATCAAATATATGATATCATGTTTAAGAAACCCTCTACCCAAGAGCGTTTGGATGAGATGATACGGATCTTTTACAGCTTAACCAGAGGTCTCGAGTTCGAATCCTGACCCTGGGAATGCAGCAACGTTAAAATTCTTGAGGGAAAGCTTTGTCGCCCTTATGATTTTATCCGACTCGAGGCATTAATCTCCGTAGTTTCACGTAGATAATACTCTGGATACTCTGAGAAACAAAAAATGTTCAAGAAACCCTATTATCTATTAACTTGCGTGACTTTTCAAACAAGAAAAGACAGCTTTAAAAATGTAAACTGATCTAACATTTTATACATCTGCAATTTAAAAAAAATGTTATATTGGCAAATGGCAAAAGTTATATTAATTTAATAATTTGTTTCAGAATCAATTTAAATTAATAAATAATTTTCTCCTTTACAGTTTACATAAGTCTGTTTAATAAAAAACCCTGTGCCCCAACGTTCAAGTTGAACTGATGTCAGGTAGTGGGGCTTTAGAGGCATGCACAGCGCCTCTTGTCTTGGCTCTCCCGACACGTGGAGTACGATCCACATTTGCCTCTAATGGCATGTGTAAACGAAAATAAATTTTATGGTACTATTCTTTTAAGTAAAATATTCAGATATTTCAAAAAACGAACCAGCGAGATTTTCGGATGATAGTTCAATTGGTTCAACCGAAATAATTATTCAGTAAATCAAAAAAAGATGTCTAATAAATAAACAAATTAATATTTATACAATAAATTATATATATATATATAAATATTTATATAAATAAAAAATTATATAAAAAAACTTTATGACTTGGAGCATTGTTTTTTGAACAAAAGTTCAGGTGAGTCTTCACATCGGTAGTGAGATTCGAACTCATGACCTTGTGAGTTATGAGTTGTATTCTTACCAACTGGACCAACCTTCGATAATGACTTACAACAATTTTTTATGTGCTAGACCAGAAGAAAGCATATTTTTTTATTTGACTACAACCATTTTTAAAACTTACTCAAACCGGTTTAAACTTATTTATTTTAAACTTATAATAATGGCGCATATGGCTGTTTACCAAACCCAAAGAAAGTGTCCATCCATTTGCAGAATCATTCATTTTTACAACAGTAGACACAGGTGGTTCTCGATTCAATCTGTTGAACTGATGGTTCGTTTAATTTTTAAAATATTGTTGACACTTGTTAAAAACGACATTGTTAAAGGTCATTTGGACCACCATTTTGTTTTTTTTTTTTAAAAAAATTCATGCTAGAAATTTATTAACCATACATATAAGCAACTTAATACACATCAGCATGTTAACGAACGTTTAAGAATGAAAGGTAATGGAGGGACTAAATAGTGTCCCAGATTTTTTATTCTATCTAAGGGATTAAATTGTTAAATATTTTTTGTTAGGGAATTAGTCCATATTTTTTGTGAAGGACTAGTTTGGGTGTTTATTCTTTTTATTATTATAGCTAATTGAAAATATATTAAATTGAGTAGAGCATAAATATATTTTGAATGAATCACTATTTTGGTCTCTGAAATTGTAGGACGATGATAAGTTGGTTCATCATATCAAGAAATAGACAAAAACATTATCGAAATAAAAAAGTTTATCAAACTATTCTAATTTGACGATATTTTTCAATTTTTGAACCATAATATAATGAACGTTTTCAATTTGGGGGACGTTTTTATCTATTTGCTAATGTGAGGGACCAACTTATCACCCTCTTACAATTTTATAGATCAAATTGGTGATTAACTCAATATTTTTTATTATATGAAATTCCAGGACCTTATGATTGTAAACTTATTTTTAATATATTATCTATATTTTCAAAATAGTTCCTAAACTTATGAAAGATTTTTAAATAATCTCTAATATTAACTTAGAATATGACACAATTACCATCATGTGGTTGGTTCAAGTAGTAAGGGACTTGGATACCTTAAGTAACGGACTCTTGAATATGAAAAAACCTGGTTAGGAGGAGAGAATTCATATTGTGCGTCTAACAGGTTTCCCGACGGAGATTGGTCACTGTTAATGATTGTGGATTCTTCGTACCTATAATATGGTTACCCAAACAAACATGACACAATTATAATAATATGAGTTTGTTAATAAAGTAAGTGATTATTTATCTAATAAGGACTTAGTTAATTACTATTTTCATTGTAAAATGTCAAATATGTTCCTTCGATATAATTTGTGGTTATTTTTTTAATGATCATTTATTTATTTATTTAATAAAGGGTATGTTAGACTTAGAAGTGCTTTAATTCTCTGCAAAATACTTAATACGAACTAAACTAATAATATTAAAATAGAAATTAAAGCTAGAAATGATTTTACTTTTTCATATAAGTGTAAAAACTAATTTTTAGAAAACAATAAAAATTAAATAAAAAACAAGTAAGTTACCTGTGCATTCGATATATCGTTAAGAATCTCTGGGTGGTTCCCTGTTCCGACTTCCGACAACCGTACAAGTACTGCAAAGCGAAAGCGTCCCTACCCATTTAAATAACCGGCTGTTCCGGTGAAAGGAGGGAGAGTGTGAGGTAGTGACAAATGTGTTATGGTGGCAGATGAGGACAGGTCACATGTGGGTGTAATTGTCTTGTCGTAAATGCCAGCCAGTGATCTCATATTTTCCTTGTTTTTCTCTATTTTAATGTTTAAAAAAGCTTCTTAATGTTATTTTGGTTATGAAAAGAAGTAGTGAGAAGAAAAAAAAAGTGGAAAAGAAGTAAAATAGAAAAGAATAAATAAATTTATAGATTATTTGAAGCAGACAAAAAAAAAAAAATTTAATTGAGGACAAAGAAAAGTTACATTTTGATATAAATTTATTATTATTCCTTATATCAATAATGATACTTTTATCCTTCCGAAAAATATAAAAGAATATATTTGGTATCTCAAGATTTTTTCTTTCTCTAGAGCTTCTCTTTCTCTCAATCTTCACTCTACTCCTCTTTTCCTTTTTCCTTATCTATTGAAAAAAGTGGTTTTGAGCCATTTTTTGGCCTGGAATCACTTCTCTACATTGTTTTTCTCTCATTTTATCTAAATAAGTGGTTGTTCCACATAGATGTTGTTTTTCTTTCGTGTTTTTCAGTGTTTGCGTGCGGTGATGTTTTGTTTGTCGTCTTGTTGCGGCGTCGTTTGGTTTCTCGTCTTGTTGCAGTGTTCGTTTGGTACAGATTGACAGACCAGCTTCGATCCATTACAGATTCAATCAAGACTTGCATGTCAACATTACAGATCCGGAGGCATGGGTATTCCGGTCACTTTGATTTTACCACATTTGTAGGCATTTTGTTGTGTTATGCTATTAACCTGCGTAGTGTGAGTTTATTCGCAGATTTATCATTTTCTGTTTTTAGTGATATTGAATTTGTGTTGTTTTCGGTGTATTTTATCAATTTGAATGAATGGATATCCTTTTTAGTAAAAAAAAAAAAGATTTTTTCTTCTGGCAATTCATTTCCTCTTCATATGTGGGAAGATTTTTTTTGGTCCTATTTAAATATTTTCTTTCTTCTCTTCTTTCCACATCCAAATCATGGAAAAAAAAAATCCTTATTTTCATACTACTTTTCTCTTCTGCTTTTGGGTATCCAGACAATGCGTAAAAGTGTGATTTTTTTTATCTATTTATTAAAATACAATGAATTATATATATATATATATATATATATATATATATATATATATATATATATATATATACTTAAGCTAATAAGGATTTATTATTTTTTTTCTTCAAAAAAACTAATAAGGATCTAATACACCCTTATATTAACATTTTATGTTTGAACTCATTTTATATGAGCTTTATTTAATTATTATTTTGTAGATGCCTCGTACAATTATGCGTGTGCCCCTTCATTGGACTTATAATTTCATCAAATGACATTGTTAGTTTCTAATCATTAAGTGTATTCATATTTAAACCGATAAAAAATTTGAAAACCAAACAAAATCCTTATTTATTGGAATTTTTTAACCTTATTTTGTGAAAATTGATCGGATCAAATTTCGGATCTTTTATTTGAAAACGAATCAAACAATTTCAAACCGCATATATAAAATTTAATATATGTTTATTTTACTTTTTGTATTATTGATTCTTGATTTGTTGTTTTTCCCTAAAAATACTTATTAATTTGATATTATGTAATTTTATTCTATTTGTAATATTTCAAACATAAAATTCATACTTATTAGCTCGTAAAATTTTAATTTTTAATATGTTATACGTAATATCTATTAATGTTATTTGAACTTATTTTTTTAATTCTTATATTGGTAAAAATCGAACCATCTAAATCAAATCATATTTAATCGAATCAGATTGATTTTTTTTTAAGTGAACAATCCAAATCGAACTGAATCATATATTGTTTTATAATTTATTCTTTGAATCGAATGACTTTTATATCAAAATCAATTCAAACCGATCCATAAACACGTGTTAGTTGGGATGACAATTTGTATCTTACCCAGTGGGTATCCGCAAAAATTACTCGCATTGGGTAGAGTAACTATCCGCACCATGGGTAAAGATTCGGGTACGGGTAATTACCTGCAAATTTGAATTACTAAAATATATAATTTTAACTACAATAAAAATTTTAAAACCAAGACTAATCTAAATATTCATAACTTTCTAAACCTAATTGCATTTATAATTCCTTTTTCGATGTTTTTATTTATTTAAATATTTTGATTTATAATATTTATTATTAGATTTAAAAGATCTTTGAATCGTTTTTTAATTGTTATAACCTTTTTATGTTATTTATTTCTTTTTCACTGTTAAAGTGTGGGTAACAGGCAGGGTACGGGTACTTAGGTACCCATAGAATATGGATAATGATACTAAAGTTGCTACTCATAAAGATACGGGTCCGGTTAATTTTTTCAAATATGAACCCAACGACGGATACTATGATATCCTATCCAAACCCTATCAACTGTCATCCCATGTGTAAGCCTTCTCCGGGTTGACACGTTTGCCGGATCAATGGAAATTAAAAAAGGATAGAAAATAGTGGTTGTACATGAATTATTATAAAGTAAAAGCAGCCTCACTGTTGTGGTGTTGAGTCAGATCACGCCTTCTGCCGACAGTAGAGATTACGATGCTTTTTATTTTATTCATATTCAATTTAATATTTTGACTACATTATTTTTTTTTGGGTTAAATATGTTTTTAGTCCCTCAAATTTTTACAAAAGTTCGGTTTTAGTCCCCCATTTAAAAAACATACTTTTTTAGTCCCCCGTTTTCTAAAATATGTCAGAAATGATCCCTACACCAAACTTCCATTTGAAAAACATAAGGGACTAAAACCGAATTTTTTCAAAAATGAGGGACTAAAAATGTGTGGTTGTAAAAAATGAGGGACTAAAAATGTGTAGTATAGGGACCATTTCTGACATATTTTAGAATATGGGGGACTAAAAAAATATGTTTTTCAAACGGGGGACTAAAACCGAACTTTTGTAAAAAATGATCGACTGAAAACATATTTAACCCATTTTTTTTTTTATAACCTCACATGATTTAGTCATGGCTTGATACTGTCCATCAGTCCATGTCAGTATCGAACAGCTCATACAAAAAATCCGCTCATAAAAAAAAGTGAGAGCTTGTTTGGGAACGATGGACGTTTTCTATTTCAGCTATTTTTACTTGAAAAAGCTGTTTTCTACAAAAAAAAAGTTAGAGTGTGTTTGAAAAAACTAAAAAAACAAAAAGATTAGGCTGATAATTAATTTTTGTATAATAATTATTGTGATAATCGATTATAATCATAATCTATTTTTGTTTAGGTATGTTTGCTGAAAAGTATTTTTAAGATAATCTATTTCGTTTGGGTGATGCAAAAAGAATCACTTTTATATGAAAAATGGTATAAAATTATTTGTATAATTAAATAATGTTTGATTCTTTTTTAATGAAATGTTTAATTTTTAGTATTTTATCCTATTTTTATATTATAATAAATTTAATTAAATTTATAACATTTTTTTCATAACTATGAAAATATGTAAAATATATTATTTTTATAATAGTTAAATTTTTTTATAATAGTTAATTAAAAATTATGAATACGTTATTTGAATAGTAGTATGTCAACCAAAAAAAGAAAACTTGAATATAGGCACAGTGGATGGCATGCATGATTCTATATTCTTGATAGAAAAGAAAGATTTCAACCAGGCTGGAGAGTCGAGATCGTGGGGGGTAAATACGGATAATCACAAAAGAATCAATCCAATAAAATAGCTGAAACATAAAATAGTCCTCGTTTTTAGATTATAGTAAAACAGCTTTTTTCAAGGAAAAAATCTTTTTAAAAATTTAAGCTAAAGATTCAAACATAAAAATTATTTATCAAAACAGCTTTTAACCAAAAAAAAGCTGAAACATACATAATTAATCTATCCCAAACATACAAAGCTTTTTTTCAAAAATAAAAAGTTGTTTTAAGCTGTTTTCTTCCATCTCTTTTCAAGGACTGTTTTCATCTGATTATTCACGTCCTAATACCTGGTACCATAAATACCCCTTCTCCCTTCCATTCTGTTTTGGTTTCACGGAGAATAAAAAATGTTTTGGAATAGGGGCCGCATACGGCATATGGCTATAGCTGCTCGGCTGCTCCCATCATGTACTCCACACATCAAAAAATGTTTTATTCAATTTAAACGTTTTATTCAATTTATTATAATAGATAAAATAATTAATGATAAACATGAAAAAAATTGGAATATATAAAATGTTAAAACATCAAATATTTTTAATCAAAATAAATAATCACATACCCTTTTTTGGAATTTATTACACAAAAGTGATTTTTTTATCTCATCCAAACAAAACAAATTATCTTAAAAATCGCTTTTCAGCAAATATATTCAAACAAAAACAGATTCTGATTATAATCGATTATCACAATAATAGATTATTTGAAAATAAATTATCAGCATAATCTTTTTTTTTTCCAGCTTTCCCAAACACACTCTTAATATCGAAACAATTTAAAGTTTAAATATTATGCGCAACTATAAGGAAATATTTGTAAAACGATTAAATTAAATTATGTTTATAATATATATTTTTAAATAAATTCTATAGTATATAAATATTTATATTAAGATTTATATCTAATTGCAAAAAATATAAATTCTAAAAAATATATATTAGTAAGGAGGTTGTGGGTTCAACTCCCCCACTAATATAACAAATAATAAAAAATCTAACATTTATCTATAAAAAAAAAATAAGTTGGATTCTCGCGTGCTAAAATATGATATAATCTTGACCTAAATGCATCACTTGTTTAATTTATGAGTTTTATATATTTTCCTATAATTTTTTTCCTATTAAATTTTTTATACTACTAAATAAAGAAAATATTAATAAAAAAGTAATCTATATCAGGTACTGAAAATATAAAATATTTAATTTTTTTTTACTTAGTCAGTAGAGGATTAGTGGGAGTACTAAGTTAAAGAATATGAAATTATTCTTAATTTATAGAATTTGAATTCATCTCAATTAATTTTGGGTTGAGATGTGACAGCAATATAGGTAAGGTTAAACACCTCAGTCAAAATTCAAGTCTTCCTTATTATCAAAAAAAAAAAAATTGAAGTCTTTCTTCTTCTTCTTTGTATTTTTTTTTTCAAAAAATACTTTGTATTCGTCAATTCAACTTATTATTTTTAAGCAATTCGTCAATACAAAATTAGCGTTGGAAAATTAGGCTCTTTATTAAATAATAACTAATTTCGATATATATATATATATATGAGCCGAACAATAAAATCCGATTAGGACGGAGGTTTGTTGTGGATTGAGCCTGACGGAACATGAAATTCTGCTCCTATGTATCCCAATTAGTTGTGAATCAAAGCTAACGTAGTTCTAGGGTTTTCGAGGTGTCAAGAGAATGTGTCCTTAATGAGGATAAAGGTCCTCCTTTTATAGCCCTTTTACTGGGCCTAACCTAGTTATCTTCAAGAAATTGGGCTTTGGCCCAACCGACTGAGCTGTCTTCCCCGTTTCCCAAGCTGTCTTTTTGTCTCGACCTAGATGTGTTGTTGTCCTGATCGAGATATTTTTTTCTTAGATTTACTAAGTTGTTTTCCTTTTATCCTGATTTGTCTTCATCCTTATTTGATTGTTCACCCAAATTAGCTATTGGTCTAATTTGGGCGGTAAAACACACACACACACATATATATATATATATATATCGAAAGGACTAACTTCGAGATATAACATCCGAAAACAGAGATAAATTAGTGTGTCAGTTCTCTTATTCTTATGATAGTTTTCTCTATTTCAATCCTTTTGTAGAAATTTATTAAATTTTATTATTTAATTTAAAAATAATAAACAATAAATATTAGTATTTTTTATTGATAAGAGAATAAAAAGGTATCGTAATTTTTTTTTTGGTAAAAACGTAAAAGTATTAATTTTTTGATCATACAACGTAAAAGTATTAATTCAACATACAAAGAGTTTACCGGTCAAAAAAGAAAAATACAAAGTTTTTAATAAATTAAAGTCTTGCACTTGTAAAAAAAAAAAAAATTAAAGGCTTGCAAAATAAATTAGCAAAAAAGGAACGTTATATTTTGTTTGGTATAACAAAAAAAATAAATAACGTTATTATCTTAAAAGATCTTTCAAATTTCAATAGTGATGCTAAATCTATTTGCACTATTTTTTATCTATCTATTCATAAACTTTTTAAATTTTTTTTTTTGAAACAATAAACTTTTAAATTCTTAAAACTAGCTAGGGTAGCTACTTCAAATGCTACTTTCCAAGTTTTTAATTCTATTCCTACTTGTACTTAACGTATTATTATTAATGAAATGAAGTACGTTTGTTGGTTTAAAATGACTTTGATTATATAAATATATATATATATATATATATATAATTCACATTGTTGAGAAACACATCATATATATAATAATTGTCCCTAATGTTTTTAATTACAATATTATTTTTCTTGTTTTAGGAATCATACTAACATTTCTTAGAGTTTAAGTTTTTATTAATGACTGAAATTTTATTGACCTGAAGAGGCGGTATAATAGAATTTGTTAAGTTACTTGCTATTATTTTTTGGTTTCTTAGGATATCCTCCGTATACAACTATGGAGATTGATCTCTCGGGTTACTAGACGACATTTAAGGGCTAATCTCTGCCAACCAGGTTTTCTCCATACGTAAGAGTCAGGAATTGAATCCCTAACCACTTGCTTAAGGGGCCAAGCTCATTATCACTTGGACCAACCACATGTTTATAGTTAATTGTTATTATAAAAATGTGTAAATTTATTTATTTATTTATTAAATAACATTGATCACTTCAACTTTTGACTCTGTTCAAGTTACTTGTTTTTTTTGTACAACTTCTTGAAAATTTAACTTTAGCAGCTAATTTATTTAAACTTTAAAAATTTAGTGATCTATTTTTCAATTTAGATTATTATTTATTTTTTTTGACGTAAAAATAATGTATTAAGCCTCGAGGAAAGCAAAGGCTTTTTATATATATTTAGCGCTAACAATATAAAAATGGTTGATACACCACTGATTAAAGTTCAAGCCGACAATCTATTTTAAAAGTTAAAATTCTAAGAATAATTTTATGAAAAAAGCTCATGCGAAAAATTTATAATTAAAAATATATTATATAAAAATATGCAAATAAATCATCTCTAGTCAGATTATCCGGTTAATTAATTCGTTCGTATAAAAGATCACATGATAATAATAATTCAAATAAAGAATATAGTATTTATGAGCAACTGCAATTTTGATGTTATATTGTTTTTTTTTTTTTTTTTACAGGCTGTCATATTGCTTTTACTTTGATTGCGAGAATAAATACGCACAACTCACCTAAACTTTTTATTATATATATAAAAAAAAGCGCACGAATCTAATCTTTTCTGTCTCTGCCCCCTCCTCTTGTAAGTTTGACAGAACATCAATTTCCTAACACTTTGTTTGTTTATAGAATATGGGAAGAGAGAAATAGAGAAGAGAGAAAAATGAATGAAAAAGTGATTTTCTTTTGTTTGGGAATGAAGAAAAGTAGGGAAGAGAGAAAAAAATAGAGAGACCCACCAAAAACAAAATCTCTCCTCTTATGGAGAGAAATCTGGAAAAGAATGGAACATGTGGAATGAAATTACAAGGTTGACATCTCGTTGAATTCATTTTCTAAAATTGATTTTAATATAATTGAGTATGAAATGAACTGATTTATGTATGGATGATTTTATTTTAAAAGCAAGATTAATATAAAACTTAGTGTAATTTTTTAAATCCAGAAATAGAAGCTACTCCAAGCTGCTTATTGTAGAATTGATTCTGGAATCCAAAATTGCTTTTGCATCCAAGAAGCAAACATCTTAAAAAAAATGGTAAAACCCACATTTAACCATTGTAAAAGTGAGTTTGGTTGTTCCTACCATGGAAACAAAGATGTACTTTCTCAATTTCGACAGCAACACGCTGCAACCTTTTGAATTAATTAGGGTGAGTACTACGGTACCCACCATAATTTTAGGGTAAATTTTACCCATCCGTATTTTAATTTACTCTATCCATGATTCTAATTTAGTAATCATTATTTTTATTAATACTATTTCTCTATCATATTCTCTACAATCACAATATTCACAATGATAATTCATATGTCTTTCACATACATCTGTGGCTTCAGCTTTTAATTCTTGCATTAGATTCTTTATATTATTTTGATTGGTTAAATCTAACATACTTAGTCTATATACAAATTTTTCTATATTTTGAGAATTCATAATACTTTTAGTACTTAGCTCTGATACCAAAATGGTACAACCCTATTAATTTCACTAATTTCATTAATTTCATTGAATTTCATGTTTAGGGTAGTATTTATACATAATTTGGGTAGTGTTCATGCATAATTTGAGTTACTAATAATTCATACCCAATTTCACTCAGTTCTCATCTATCTCTATTATTTCTCTTATTAGCTATTTTCGTTCTTCTTTACAGAATATTAATTGTACTCTTTGTTATACTTGTTTTAGATAAAGTTTTTCTTGCCAATGTTGATGCTTTAATTTGTTAATTATTATTTGCTTACGGTCTTTTGGTAAATTCATAGTTAAAATACTTAATATTTCCTTTTCCATCTTAATCATCTAGTAAGTTATATTCTTCATATATATCATATCATGATAATCTTTCGTATTCAATTACCAATCCTATTTCTTCCATATAAACTGTAACACCCTGTTTTTCAGAATTAATTTTAATTAAGTTGGATTTATCGTTCAATGGCTTAGTGGGATTTTTGGTTAAAAGTCCCTTTCTGGTACATGAGCACGCCCGTGCTCATCAGCCAGCAAGCCCGTGCTTAAAGTCAGAAGCGTGTTTCTGATTTTAAGTTGAGCACGACCGTGCTCAACAGGGAGCACGCCCGTGCTCAATGCGTGGACCGCGTCTCGTAACGTTAAATCGAGCACGACCGTGCTCAATAGTAAGCACGACCGTGCTCAGGTCTGAGATTTATATTAACGAAGCAGAACTCGAGGGTTTACGTTTAACCCTGGTTTTTGGTAGCAGCAGCCTCTGTGTGTGCGGCCAGAACTAGCCTTCTTCCTCTTCCCTTCCTCTTGATCAGTTTTGGGAGCCTTGGGAGACTGCTAGCTTAACTGTGTTAGTGCATAGGTAACGTTCCTTACCTTTCCTCAGTTTCCTTTCATTATTGTGAGTAGGGAACTAATCTTTGGTTTGTTTTGATGATCCAAGATTCGTTTCGGGGTGAGTTGCTGTAAGGAAAGGAATCGGTTCGTTGCTTGGGACGTCGTTAGAGCTACCTTCAATCCAGGTATGGGGAGAAGGGTAGTGTACTCATAGGCTTGGGGTTAGGGTAAAGTAAAGGGGTTCCCATGACCCCGTTTTGATGCATGTTCTGTATGGTTTAATTGCCGAAGTGTCTGGTTATGTCTTGATGTTGATATGTTGTTTTCACTATGTATTGATATGTGAATATGATGATGCATGAATATTATGTTGGTTGCTCTATAAGTTGGCATGATGATGATGATTGTTGTTATATGATGTTGTTGGCTGATGTGAGTCTATAGTTAATGATGTTTCCTAATCCTGAAAACGCACTGTTAATGGACTTAGGATTAATAAGTGTAAAAACCTATAATTTGGATAAAAACTCAGTCTCTGTTCCTGCCCAGAACAGCACTGTCGCGTGATGAGCACGACCGTACTGAACAGAGAGCACGACCGTGCTCCCAGTTGAATTATGGGAAGATGGCCGCGCTATTTAGCACGGCCGTGCAGGACAAAGAGCACGACCGTGCTCATTAAGAAGCACGACCGTGCTTCACTTACAGGGGAGCACGCCCCTCACGCGCTTAAGCACGACCGTGCTGGGTTACAAGCACGACCGTGCTCAACCCACCTGGACAGAACAAGATTAAAGGACTTAAGGGGTTTTTGAACCCCACTTCCCTATGATGATAACTGATTAGACAACTTGGTTAATGTTACTAAAGATAAATAAAGATGATGAGATGGTGAGATATTAAGTCGATACCCTTTTGGGTGCCGCAAGCTGATGAGATGTGCCTTGGTGCTTTTTGGCCAAGGAAGCATTGACCCCGCGGTTTGGTGGCCGAGAGTTTGCCCCAGGTACTGCGGTTGATTCCGTTTAAGTCCTCAGGTAGATTCCGCGAGGCAAGTTGTTGCGGTTGATTCCGCTGTTATATCCGGTCGATTCCGTTGGAGTTATGGAGGTGGTGTTGCCGTTGTTGTTGTGTTGCATACGCATAGCATCAGAGTTGTTGATTAGGGATGTTCGACATAGGGGAGATCGTCTTAGAGTACGACGATCTGGCCATCCACGGTTGGAGTAGATTCTCCTAGTGCCCCCGTGACGAGGCATTCGTTGGTTTGATGCGTTGGCTATTCAAGGAGTAGATTCTCCGGCGTTGAGTAGATTCTCAATGTGGATATTTAACTCCGAAGTCGTTCATCCCGAGTTTAGTGGATCCACATGCATTGTTGGTTTAGCGGAGTAGGATTGCATTGCACTGCATAGCATAATGATAATGTTGATGTTTGGTGTAATGTTGCTGTGTTTACTGTTTACTTTACTTCCTACTTCTTGCTGTATATGATTACATGAACTTACTCCCCATGTTTGTTTGTGTTTGGCCTGATTGGCACCTTGCAGAGGATGAGGAGCAGCCCGGAGAGGAGTGACTCTGAGGAGCCGCCACTCATTGTAGGGCTAGTTTGTGTTATGTAGTTTTCAGTTGTAATTCCTTAGGGTGTTTATCCCGGAATGGTTATACCAGCTCTGTAGGTGACATCGAGGTTCAGATATTTTATTGGCTTTGTTATGTTTTTACTGTTTAAAACTATTTTCATTTTCCGCATTGTAAACGATTCATGTGGGACTTTTCTACCCATGGACAATTGTTTTATTTATTTCAATAATAATTGCATGTTTTCCTTTAATTGTTTTTAAGAAATTTCCTACATATTTTCTTGCGAAAAATTTAAATCTGCATGAAAATTCACAAGAAATGCCAAAATTTCCTACGAATTTAAATCTATAGGAAAAAACCTTATTTCTAGAAAAATTGCAGCAAAATTCGCAGGAAATTCCTTCGAAAAAAATCCGCAGGAAAATCCGCAAGTAATCCATGAATTTCTAGTAGTGTCTATACTGAGCTTTTAATTCCATTTCTATTTGTTCATCAAATTCTGAGTATATTTCCATTAATTATTATCACTATCTTCAAGAGGTGGTACTTCTAATTTAAAATAATTGGATGAGATTGATGTGGAACTTGAAGATCCTATATTTTTTTAATTTTCCTATTTCTTCTATAATTCGTTCTCTATGTTTTTCTCTTTTGTTTTCTAATTCAATTAATTCCTTTTCTTTATTTATAATATGTTTTTCTAATAATTTTCTTGTTCTATTTTCGGATCTTTTTTAATATAATAATCATATATTCCCATAAAATCCTTGATATCTTTTTTATTCTCTTCTATCTTAAGATAAAAAATTTCAAGCAGTTTTTCTAATTATTCTCCTTTATTCATATTCTATTTCTTAAATATTGAGCTAGATCTCTTACTTGATTTGATAGTTTGTTAATATTTTCTCCTTCCTCAGTTTTTTCTGGTTCTGGAAAAGTAATTGGTTTTGGAATTAGATTTAATAGTTTTGGTTTATTTATAGAGATTCCTAATTCTGTTATTTCATTTCTTTTTGGATAATAAATTTTTCCTATTTCCTCAAACAATCTTGGTACATCTATTCTATCATTAGTTCTGAAAGTAATACTATGGTGAGAATTTGTTAATACATAATTAACAAAATAAGTAATTGAGAAGATTTTATCTCCTGACCTCATTAGGTTACTTCTTAAAAATCTATGTTCTAGAGTTAATGATTGATCTAATCTTTGGGTATCTAATGGTATTCCAATATTCGGGTGGATCTCAAATTTTAATTTAACGTAAGCTAAATTTCCTTCTAGTACTCCTTATATTTTGTCTTTTGGATCAGTTATTCTATCATCTTTCAATATTAATTCTATAGGTGAATTTTTTTTTGGGTGAAATACAAGATAAAGAAAAGCAAAAGAGAAACTAAGTAAGAGACGATATTCTATAGGTGAATTTATTCCTTCCTGAAAAGTAGCTTTAATTAAAACTTGTATAGCTCCTATATGGATATAACCAATCTTTCTTCTATGTTCTTCCTTTTTCAAATTTCTTTTTGATTCTGTTAATTTTCTTTTATTTAATAATTGTATGCTAGTATTTCCTTGTGCCTCTGATATATCAATTGGTGCTTCATTAATTATTTTTTCATAATATATAATATTTTCTTTTTTATTAAATCTTTTCATTATTCCTCCGAGTTTCTTCATATTTGCATCTTTTGCTAAATTTAAATCTTCTTCTTGTATTCTTTGAAATAGTTTTGGATCTATTAAAATACTTCCTTCGTAATTTCCATCTTCCTCAGTAATTTGTAGATGTCCTATATCATTACTATCAATTTTTTCTCTTTCTATTTCAGACATCATTTGAAAAACCTTAGTCTCTATATACTAGAAGAGTTCATCAATCATACCTGACTGAGATTCCTTTGAGATTAGCTTTAAATTCTTTGGCCCACTACTGCTTCCACTTAGTCAAGTTGAATGAATTTCAATAGTAACATAATTGGAGAATTTAGTAATGGAAAGTAGTATTTATTGATGGTAAGTAGAGGAAATACATAGGAACATAATGGATTCACTCTCAAGAATCCGACCAACATTCTCTAAGGAGGCTAGCAATTTTCTCTTTTAAAGAGAACTCTCAGACATGAGAAGTTTTTTCTGAATTAAAAATTGTCTGCCTTGCCTCAGCATAAGAGGACTTATTTATACACCTAAGGGTGCTAGATAATTTACACAAAAGTCCTTGCTGTTTACATTGGTATTTTAATCAGACGTTCAATAATTCACATGCTGACGTATGTGCTTACGTCATTCTTCAATTATTGCATCGTCTGAGTCCCTGCTTCTTGCCGACAGTCTTTATTGCCTTTCTTTATTGCGCATCTTTCACATGCATGGTTCCCATTATGCTTTATCATCGAACGGAGCTGATCGAGGACAGCTGGGCGGTAGTTCATTGATAGTCCTTGAAGTGTGTAAAAAGGCAATTCAAAATTCATCAGTAGTGCCAAGTCTTTTTCTTTGATTACTTTACCACTTGTTTTGCTCAAACGCAAAGTATGTGGTCTTTTGTACAATGCTTTGATGAGGGAATCTTTTCCAATAATTTGACATTGGGTGAAAATGCTTGCTAGCTGGTTAGCCAGTATTATAGTGATTTGGTCTTCATTGTAATCTTCTCCAGTCGGTTCATCTCTCAATGAGAAGCTATTGTTGCTTACTCCAATAAAGATTAAGTGCTTTGCATGTTGCCTAGTGACGAAGTCAGGATAAACTGAGTAGAATTTTAAGAAAATAGTCATTTCTCTTGCAACATTATTTTTATAATTCTGAACGGCTTCCTTTAGACTATATGGGAACAGACTTATTTCTTCCAAATCTTTACTCAAATAAAGACACTTAATAAGTCCAAATTGGAACATATTAAATGCCAGTATTGATGATGCTCCTGGAGTAATTATGGCTTTAACTCCAAAAATATTTCGGTTTATTTACCATGTAAAAACAGTTAATCTTTCCTTTTTCAGACCAATTGGTTAATCTTTTTAAGTTTTCAGAAAATTTTTCCTTTGAAAACTGGGCTTGAAGTTCATGGTCTTTTCTGGAAGTAATTTGGTAGTCATCAATCGAAGAAGGAATTCTTCCCAGTATTCTCATTGAAGTCTTTGGTTCTGGTGGATTTTTTATAGTTTCAGAAAAAGTTCTTGGGCCAAGATAAATTTCTTTTCCCTTGTTTTGTTTTTCTTGGTGGTCTTTCAATGCCTCTTTCCCTTTACTTTGTCTTTCTTGATAGTCTTTCAATGCTTTCTCCGCTTCTTCCTGTGTTTTAAATCCTTTGTGATACAATCCAGAAATTCCGATACAATGATGGGCTGCTTTGTGCCAATCATCATAAATTCCTGGAAATGGTCCATTGTAAATAGCATACCATTTTCCTTAGTGCTTTCCTGTACCTGTTGCTTGATTTCTTTCAAGGTATCTTCTTCCGGAGATTCTCCTTTGGCTTGTAGTTGAAGTTCCAGTACTTCGATATTTGTTTTGATCAAATCTAGTTCTTTTAATTTCTGCTTCTCTAGTGCCTTTTGAAGTTGTAGCTGCTTTCTCAGTGCTTCTACTATTTGTTGCTCCATTTTCTTGATAGTATATCTGCAAGAACATTTTTCTCTCATTTAATATGGGAGATTGAGTAATTATAGTCGGCAAGTTTCATTTGCCATCTAATCAATCTTCCTTGCTTATAAGTTCCTTTATAATTTAAGTTCTTAAAACCTGTAACATAAGTCGAGTCCGTTCAGACTATGAATTTTTTACACAGTACATAGATCCGATGTTTTTCTAACATTCGGATTAAAGCTAGTATTTCCTTTTCATGAGTAGGATAATTAATTTCACTGTCTGAAAAAGTTCCAGACATGTATCGGCATAGTAATTCATTTTTGTGTCCGGGGGGTTTTGCCTTCATAACACCACCCCAACAGTCATTTGAGGCATCAGTCTCTATAATAATTAAATCATCATCCGATGGATGATATAACTCGGGAAGATCCTGGCATAAGTATTTCAATTTAATAATAAGTCTTTCGTCCTCCTCAGTCCATGACCATAAAGCATCTTTCTTGAGCTTTTGTTGTAGCACTTTCCTTTCGGTTGCAAGATTCTTAATAAATCCTTCATTTAAAATATATGTCAGTAATCCAAGAAATCTTTGTAATTCCTTTTTATCTTTTAACTTTGTTGGAAAATCTTGAAGTTTCCTTAATACATGTTGCTGCATTACAATCTTTCCCTTTTCAATCTCTAATCCTAAGTAATTAATTTTGTTTTGAGCTAAAACAGCTTTCTTTTTACTCAAGACTACTCCATGTTCTAAACATTTCATAAGTATTAATTCAACTTTGTTAAAATGATCTTTTGTACCCTTGTTGGAAAAAACTAGTATATCATCAATATATGTAAGATAGAAGTCTTTAAATTCCTTAAGTATAGAATCCATCCTTCGTTGGAAGATTCCTGGTGATTGCTTCATTCACATTGGAAGTACATTCCATTCATATTGACCTTGAGGACAACTAAATGCAGTTAATGTTTTTGATTCATCAGTTAATCTAATTTGGTAAAATCCTAATTTACAGTCAAAAGTACTAAACCAATTCATATTTCTAATTCTTTCAATAATTAAATCTTTTCTTGGAAGAAAATATACATCTTCTTCCATAGCATCATTTATCTGTTTGTAATTAATTACCATTCTTCTTTTTCCTCTTTTGATTTCATTATGATTTTCTACATAAAAGGCTGGTGCTTAATGCTTACTTCTTGATGGTCTAATTAATCATTTTTTTACACATTTCTTCAATATCTTTTGCAAATTCATCTCTATCTTGTTTTGTGTATATCATTGTTTACATTTTACTTCTTTTGTTGGGTCTTTTAATTTTAACTCAATTAATTCAGTATTTTTATTATTAATTTTTGGATCTAGAGGATTTTCACTACATACTTTATTCAGGAGTTCTTCTGTATAAGCTGGAATTATTCTATGTGGTTCCAAGTTCATTAGTACATGGCGAATTTTTGTACATATTTCACTGATTACCTCATCACGATTCAGCTGGTGAAACTCTGATTTTTGGGAGTAACTACATGCAGAAAAGTGGGTAATTGGTATTTTTATAATTTCGCGGTGTTGTTTTTGGTAAATATATGGTGTTTTTAAGGTTATATATTCCAAGTATTGACAAAACGGTGCATATAACCGTAAGAAATTATTTCCAATAATTACATCAGTCTTGTTTCTTGCTTGTATATTGTTGGCACAATAAATAATTTTTCTTGTATAATCAAAGTAATTCTTTTATATACCCAATTTAGCGGATGAATTGATCCATCTGCAATTTGTATCTTTATTGGTTTATCTAATTTTTCCCATTTATCAAAAAGTGCTTCTGTTGCTAGACAAATACTTGCTCCAGTGTCTATATAGGCTTCCGTTTCTTTATTACTTTTTTTTCACTAGTATTTTTATATAAGTATTATTCGGATTCTGTTTCTTCTGAAGATAATTCATTTTCTTCATATTCGTATATGCTTATTTCAGTATCACTTAGTTCTTCTTCCAAGGGTTCAAGTTCATACATTTTGAATACTTGTTTTATTAATTTTGATTTTTCTTCGAAATCTTTTTCTTTTCGTTGAGGACATTCATTTGTATAATGACCTTCAACATTACATATCCAACATACGCATTTCTTTTTACCCTTTGGGCAGTATTTTTTTGGTGTTGATTCCTTTCTTCTAAAATATTTCTTCTTATTATTTTTGTAATAAGTTTTCTTTCTAGGATAAGTTTTTTGTAACTTTGGTTTTTTATAATATTTTCTTTTTTGTCTTATTCTTTTATCACAACCATATTTTCCTGATTTTTCTAATCTGGAATGTCACAAAAAATAACAATACTTCCTCTGTTTAATTGTCTTATTGTTTCTCTAGCTAAACATTGTTCTTTTAATTCTTGGTATAAGAGTTGAATAACTCCTCCTAGAGTATTTGCTATTTCTTCAGATCTTAATTCTCATAATCTATTTATTTTTTAATTAAGTGGGTATGGTAGTTTATCTATAAAAATGTATTTATATATATCCTTAGCTTCTTCATTTAATTGATAATAGTATTTTTGGTATTCACAAATAAATCTTTTTATTTGGCATATATCACAATTTGCATTTTATTCAGATGTGACTTAGCATTTTCAAGTAAAGTTTTATTTACTTTCTCTCCTTGCTCCATCAAATTATATCCTAAAAATTCTTGATGAATTAAAGTCATTATTTGTTTGATATAATCCATATTGGCATTTACCATTCTACTATAACGAATCCAGTCATCATCTTTAATTCCTACTAGAAACTTTTGTACATTTCCCATTGTTTTAAAGGTTACGAAATTTTGAAAGGTTCTACCACTACCAGCAAAATACAATTTTTATGTCAAGAAATGCTCCAAGATTTCTCTGATGATTGATCTTGGTATGGCGTTTGCATACTTCTAGCATGGGTCCTCATAAACCTACTTGCCCATGGGAGTTCCTAGCTCCCCTTTCTCCCTCTCCTCTTCCATCCTCCCCATCCTCCCCTCTGAATCAACCTCTTCAGAGTCACACCTTTGCTCAGGCATTAAAAAACTCCTTTCATATCCCAATTAGCCAACTCCCTCGTCCCCGTCTTCATGGTGGTTCGATTTCAATAAAAATTTCAGAAGATGAGTACAAGAAAGGTGTTGAAGGGTGTAAGAATAACCTTCATGGTCGTCTTTTGTTGTCTAAAGGTGATAAGCCGATTAGAACCTTTGATTTACAGGCTAAATTAGCAAAGTTATGGAGGCCAATTGGTCAATGGAAAATGATATCTTTAGGGAAAGGTTTCTATGAGTTTAGCTTTGCATCTTTGGAAGATCTTCGTAGTTCTTAGACTCTCTCAATGGACCCCGGATTTCAATCCCAATGTCCAAAAGCAAATGAATGTCTAGTGCTGGATTCGGATATATGAGCTGCCAATGGAGTATTGGAGGCCTAAAATTTTTTATGAAATAGCAGGAAGTTTAGGTGTTCCAATATCTCTTGATGAATCTACTAAAAATAGAGTTTTTGGTCACTACGCCAGAATCTTGGTAGATATTGACTTAACTGGCGAATTTTATAATGAGATCATGGTTGAACGTGATGATTTTGTCTTTTATGTGGGGATTGAATATGAAAAATTGCCTAGTTTCTGCAATTTTTGTCAATCAATTGGTCATTTAGTTGAGCAATGTAGAAAGAAGAGTGGCATTGTACATCAGAAGGTGCATCATGATCCTGTAGTCAAGAATAGTGAAAATCAGAAGGGGCAGCAGGATAAGAACAAGGTTTATGTGCCAAAGAATCAGGTCTACATGCCAAAGAATCAGGTTCTTGATCAGTTGGTTGAGAATGTGTTTGAAAATCAGTAGAATGATAATATGCAGGATGCTGTGACAAAAACTGATAATGTGCAGAAAGAGGATGTCAATGTTGAGAATAATCAATCTTAGGGTGAAGATGTCCATGAGAGTAATGGAAAGTTACAGGATGTTGATAGATCAGAAGACCAAACAAAGGAGCTTCTTGAAAGTCATGTTAATTTAGATGATGATGCCGCATCAATTGAGACTGCATATGATGAGTCTCTTCACCTTGATTCTTCCAAGGATCTGTCTAATTCAATGCCTAGTTTAATTGATGAATCTCAGGGTCCTGATTCCCCAATTAGGGACCATGTATCGGATTCTTTAAATCCAAAGAATAGTGCAGGTAAAGATTTTTCTCTTGATGGCAATTCTGTTTTGCAGCATCCAGTTCAAAAGGATCAAGTTGATCCTTTAATTAAAAATCAAGCAGAAAGGGATTTGTTGTTTTCTGATGTTAATTCTGGATTTTCTAAACAAGTCCAAGATGATTTACAAATTGTATCTAAATTTTGGGAAGGTGTTTCTACATAATTTCATTTAAATGAGAAGGATTTGGTTCCTGTTAAAGTTGATATAGCTACTGATCAAGACTTCACTGTTGTTATGTCTAAGAAAAAACTGCAGCAGCAAAAGAAGAAGAATCAAGCAAAAAATGTTGACTTTTAAAGCCTCTACTAGGTCTACTTCCCAGCATTCTTCTCATTGAAAGCTGATAATGGAATGTCCATGGAATTGGAAAACTATAAATGGTTTTTGCTAATTCGGTTTAATGATTCTCATATTCATTTTCTCTGCTATATTTGTAATTTCTGATCTTTCTATTAGAGTGCACCTACGGTTAAAGTGGCTACTTTGCAGGACATTTCTCCTGGGGCTTGGCTATTTTCTCTTGGCAGTATGAGTTGTGGCAAACACTAATGGCTCATCATATTGTTCAAATGGGAAAGTTGAAAATAGGATCACTTGTAGTGATACAGCTGTAAATTCGGCTATTGATGATGAGAAAGAGAAGCACTTTATGGTGAGTAGAAATGCTGCTAATATCTCAGAAAGTATCTTCTCTCATTGTGCTATATACACTACTAGTGTTCCTGTGGGCACTGAAGCGTCAAAATCGTTGTTAATATAAACTTGGTGGAGATTCCAACGCTGTGGCAACATCTGGAGTATTCCATTTAAATGTTTCAAATTTGTATAGTTCCCACTAGGAAATTCATTTCATTGTTTCTCGCTTTTTTAGGAAAGGCAATGCATGTGCCAATAGACTTGATTTTGGTTTACCACATTATTGTTTTAGTTGGACACTTCCCTTGCTTTTATAAGGGATGTTTTTACCCATTATCGGATTAAATAGCTTGGTTTTTTTTTTTTTACATGGGTTTTGGTTTGGTCCTCCCATGTCTTTGTATTTGATATTTTTTTCTTTTTTCTTTTTTAATAAAATAGGGTGTGCTGCAAATGATTGGTAAAACTTGGGGTACCAACCTAGTTGGGATACCTTGCTTTATAGTGATGCTTTTGCATACCTTTCGTTCAAAAAAAAAAAAGGTTACGAAATTTTTAGTTTCTAAGAAATTTAGCTTTTTAAATCTATCATCAGTTAGAACTATTAGTATCATTTCATTAGTCCATTTCAAAAGTATTTCTTCTTTATTTCTTGCACAATCGAGATTTAATATATTTCCTATGTTAGTATTATCATATCGTGGTTTAAATTCTTCCTAGACCTTTGTCCATTTATTATTTTTTTCTTGCATATCCTTTACTATACATAGTTTCTTCTTCGTATTTATCCCAAGCTCCATTGGGTGTATATTTATATTCTTCCTATTTTCTTTTAGGACTTCTTTTTCCACTATATTCACCTTTTATCATTTTTATATAGTTTTCTTCAGATTCTGAAGAAGAACTGTAGTTTAATACTATTTCTTCATTTTCATTTTCTTTTTTTATATCTATTTGCTCAATATGTTCTATTTTATGTATTTGATTATTTTCTTCTTCAACTATCTTTAGTTGTTCTAGTAATTGTTGAATTTCTTCTAAATCATTTGATTTTCTTAATGTTTCCATATACTCGTCTTTTATCCTCTCCATGCAGACATAGGTGTGGGTATTCTTGATGTTTCACCACTTAGTTCTTGCTTTACTATTATTTTTTCTTCTAAATGTTTTAATTCTAAAAAGTCTTCTAAATCTTTTTCTAGTTACACATTTATTATTTTCTTCATCTTTTAAAAGATTTTCTAATTGCTCAAGAACTATTTTTATTCTTTCAATGTCTTTGTTTTCATTTATTTCTTTGCCTTTGCTTACACTATTCAGTGTTTCTCTAATATTATTTATTTCATTTTGTCTTTTTTGTATTATATTATAAGTATAATTTATAATTTTATTAGTATTTTCTATTAGTTGGATAATATTTTTATTTGTTTTTTTCATTCCATCAAATCTTATTGCTATTTCTTCCGACAAACTCATTATTTTAATATTCTTTTTTATTATTATTTTATTTCAGGGGTACGGTTTATTGAGGGTATCGGAGAATTCCCCATTAATTAATTGGATCTATATAGAATATAGATGTCTCTAATTGTACAATTATATATTTTTTTTACGACCCACAATTTGTAAAAGATCATAAATAATGTATTTGTTTATTTTAAAATTATATAATATAATATTATATATATATATATAGGGCAAATATGTCTTTATAAAAAAACTAATTTTCTTTTTATCTACATTTCTATCAAACCAAACGAGTGGGGAGAAAACTCAACTTTTCTTTCTGTTCTACTTTTTTCAATACAAACTACCAAAAAATCTACTCATTTTCTACCCATTTTCTTTTCTATACTACTTCTTTCTCTTCTACTTCTTTCTTCACTACTTGTTCCTTCATCCAAACAAAGGCTAAATCTGGATAGCATAACAATTAACAAGGATATTTTTTTTTTTATTAAAAAAATAAGGATGTTTTTATGTCCTTGAAAAGAGTATTAAAAAAGTATATTGATGGTATTGCTTCAACGAAAAAATTTAATTTGTATATACTGTTGGTAAAAAAAAGTGGTTTTTATATCCCGTAAAAAAAAAGTGGTTCCTATTAATACTTTAAAAAATATCATTGATTTAATTTGATTAACAAATGTAAATAAAAAAAAATAAAAAGTTGTAAATTTTTTTTTACCAATAGAGGTGTAACTTTTTAACTTCTCAAATAATTATTACTTTCACTCCCTCACCCTTAATGCTTTGTTTGTTAAAGTAGAAAATGAAAAGAGAGGAAATAAGAAGAGAGAAAACGAGGAGAAAATATATTTTTCTCTTATTTGATGGAGGAAAGAATTAGGGAAGAGAGAATAAAATTGGTGGGACCCGCCTCAATTTTTTCTTTCTCCCCAAGTGAGAAGAAAATGGAAGAGGAAGAGAGTGTTTCACGTAAAATGACTTTTGTACATTTCTTTTTGGGTTCTTATTTAATAAATTTAAATAAATTAAAAAAATAATCTTTTTTTAATTAAATTAAAATTAAAATAATAAATAATTATATTAAAATAATAAAATTAATTAATTAAATATAACTTAAATCAATCAAATTAATTTAAATTATTTGGTTATTTAAATTAGCTTAATTAATAAAATCAAAATATTTGTATCTTGATTTTTATAGTTAAGGGGTATATTTGTCTTTTTAAAAACAATTACATTTCTCTCTTCTCATTTTCTATCCAACCAAACAAATGGGAGAGAAAAAAAAAACTGAAGGGGTGCAACTTTTTTCTCTTGCGGCTAGGGTTTTAGCACAGCTTTTTCTCCTTTTTCAGAAAGGGGATTTGCGCTGCTAGTTTGAGTTTTTCTGTGTCAAGAGCACGTTCAATGCGAGCTATGTTTTTCTCTCCTTTTGTGAGAGCAATGCTTTTCAGGAGTATTATGTTTTTCTCTCCGCTTGTGAGTGCCATGTTTTTCTCACCATTTGTGAGAGTCTATCATTTCTGGATGAAGAAGATGAAGGAATTGTTTCTCTCCATTTCTCTCCGTTTTTTATTGGCAGGTTCTGGTTCCCAGGCTAGTCAGAAGCCATAAGTATCCTTAATTAGAACTCCCGAGGCATGGGTAACATGTGTGCAGTTTCTATCCACAAATACCTTGTTTGATGTTATTGGTCAGACGCGTTTTCTCCTTTTCCCTTTTAATTTTGGTTTCTTTAGTTTATGCAAATAAAGTCGAAGACAATTGACAGTGCATTGAGCCTTTCTTACAGGTAGCTCGAAGCATCGACTTCGATCACAATTTACGTGATGAGGGAGGATATTTCTTCAAAGCTAAATTTTATAGTTACTTCCCAGACTCCAGGTGTAAAAAGAGAAAGTCCTAGGTCTTCTTCAAGAGGACCAAGCTAATTATAGGGCTATTATTTTAAGTTGTACGAGTCTTTTATCATCTTATGTTAACAACTATTTGGTAGAGTTTGATGGGAGGAAAGTCCATATAGTTGCATATTTTTTGTTTGGGGTGGCTACATATATTACTATTCTCCAAATTCTTCGTGATGATGTTACCGAATGTATTGCTTTCTCCATTATTAATGTATTTGCTTAACATTTCTTTTGTATACTAAAAAAGGACACACTTCTTTCTCCTATATTTCTCTTATACCAAACAACACATCAAAACTACTCTATTTCTCATCATTTTTTCTCTTTTCATACTCTTTCTCACTTCTTTTATCTCTTCTCATTTTCTTCTCACAACCAAACAAAGCATAATACATCACTTGGTAAGCTGGAAAATTAGAGGAAAGAAACATAGAGGATAGAAAATACAGAATTCTAAAAATTTTCCAGCGTTTGGTTCAGCATATTGGGGGAGGGAAGAGAAAAAAAAGGGATGGGGTCCACGATTTTTTTTTATTGCAAATTGGAGTGAAAACACGGAAACCGAGAAAATCTGCCAATGGGGACGGTTGAGCAAGTACAGGCAATAGAACATTGACACAAAAGGACAAAAAAGAATGGTTTATAGTTTTTTAAAATTATTATATGAGGGTGTATATGTAATTTTACAAAGATACTTTTTTTCTCTCATCTCACTTTCTACTCAACTAAATAAGAGGAAAGAATAGTTTTAGTTTTCTTTCCACTTATTTTCTCTACAACCAAACAACTAAACAATTCTCTTATTTTTCACTTTTTTTCTTTTCTCTCCCTTTATTTCCCCTTACTTTCTTTCCTCTCATACAACCAAACACTGCATAAATGTTTTTTTTTTTTTTAAACAACCCTTGTCTTGAAGAAATTGATATGTGGAGGAAGTAATATCCATAGATTTTAATACATTAAACTTCCTCTTATTCCTATTTTTAAAATAAATAAATTTAAGCACTAAATGAAAAAAATGCATAGTGAGACACCACTGATAATTAATAATATAACAAGCATATTTTCAGGTCAAGGATTAATTGCTAACCACTCCCTTCGAATAACTTTAAGGTATAGTTAATCTTGTATATATAGATACTTCAAACTATAAATTAATTTTTTTCTTCTTTATGAAAGAGGCTTATTTCATTTTCATATCAATAAAATGAGCAATACAAGTTGGAACACTACTTAATGGTGACAATTTAAAAAGTAAAAACACATTCATCTTAACAAGCTCATGAGCAACTATGTTTGACTCAACTCTCGAGTTTGGGTTATTAGAAAGAATCACTTGACTCCTGCAAGATTTCCCAAAATTCTATAAGATCCTCTCTGGGATGAGCAGCTTGCAATCAGTTTGAAAAATCACATGCGTCAGACTTTCTTCCTCAGCACAGCGCAAAGCCATCAACAGCCAAGCTGCCTCGCCTTCTTCAACAAGGGAAATAAGAGAAGACCAACTCGTCCAAGCACCTATAAAATTTCGGAATTAAAAATAATAATAAATAGGCTTAATTGCACTTTTGGTCCCCCAAGTATTACGATCGTGCGATTTTGTCCCTTGGGTTTCAATTGTGACAATTGGGTCCCTCAGGTATCACGACTGTGCAATTTTAGTCCCCCGGGTTCCATTTGTGCAAATTGGGTCCCTCAGGTATTACGATTGTGCAATTTTGGTCTCCCGAATATCACAATTATGCAATTTTAAACGTCAGTAGCCTACGTGGCACACATGGGACTATTTTGCACTTAGTGAGACCAGCTTGATAGCTTACATGACATTCCTATATGTCAATTAAAGTATGTGAGGTGTCAATAATGCTATATAGGAATGTCATGTAAGTTGTCAAGCCGACCTCACTAAGTGCCAAATCAGTTTCACGTGTGCCACGCAGTCTATTGACATTTAAAATTGCATAATTATGATATCTAGCGGACCAAAATTCCACAATCGTAATACATGAGGGACCCAATTGGGGCAATTGGAATCCGCGGGACTATAATTGCACAATCACGATACTCGAGAGACCCAATTGTCGCAATTGAAACCTGGAGGACCAAAATCGCACAAACAAGATACCCGACGGACCAAAAGTACAATTAAGCCTAATAAAAAAATACAATCATTCTACATTATGTTCACTTCTATAATTTTCAGCTGGTAGAAAATATAGTTCTGTTCATATCTTTATTCATACTCAAATCAAAATTGTGTCAAATGTCAATGCTTTAACATTTGAATTGGTCAACAACCTAAAAAGTAAAAGAGTGTGAGCTAAATGGCCACAAACCTTGATTCATAGTTATGATTTTGCCCCATATAGAATCTGCGTATTCACTCGTCATCTAATGGAGGAGCTACTTTCATTTACTTTCAAATAAACAATTATTCAAAAATCTCTGAACTTCTAAAGTAGCCACAAATTTTTTGTTTTTTGGTTCGAAAGTAGCCACAATCTTAGTTTTATTTATACGACTAATTATATAAGTTGGGTGATTATACACACAACCGTTTAGAAGGAACAGATATAAATAAAAACTCTAGAAATAATAATAAAAATATTAAATGAAATTTTAGAAGTTTTGCATATATAGTTTTATGTGGCTTAATTTGAATGTACATTTGTGGCCGTCTGGAAAAGGACGTGTAATTAAGTGCAAATGACACCTTACACAGAGATTGCAATAAAACAATTGACATTAGGTTTAATGGATATTTTGGTCTATACAAATAGGGTGTTTGTTTTTAGAACCTCTAACAATTTTTCTTAGTTACCTAAACTTGAAAATTTTATATAAGTTTAGGGACTCAAATTTATTTATTTTTAGTTAAGGGATCCAATTGAAAATTTTGTATAAGTTCAGTGACGATTAAAAAAAATTTTAGTTTAAATTTTATTTTAGTTTAGAAACTTTCTTGAAAATTCCCAAATAGTTCAAAGAACGATTGAATAGTTAAACCTATTTTTTCATGGGTCTGGCCACGCCTCTGGTTATACACTTATCCTCCTAATTGATTGAAGAACATTTTTCCTCGTATATTTCATCATTTTCATTGCCATTAAAAAGAATAATTTCTTTTTACGAGATTGTTAATTTGTTACTAAAAAGATTAATAGTATAAGTAATATCAATCTAAATAAACAAAATATAAAATTCAATATATCAATTACACCTTCCAAACACAATTTCATCTAAAGATTAAATTGACTAATTGAGCAGATAAATGTACCAAAAGAAAGTATCAAATGTACCGAAAATTTGTGCAGGTAAAAGTAAAAGACCATTTAGTTGGGCCGCTAGAATGATGCCGGCTCACTTTAATAATTCTTTCAGGGCTAACATAAGATTTATATAAAAGAAGAGCATAACCACGAAAAAGTGAGGGAAAAAAAACACACACACAACTTATAAGCTTAGCGCACAGTATGAGAGCTTCTATGTTTTTTTTACTTTTATATTTTCCGGTAATGTTAAATTCCATAGATAACCATAAAAATGCAAATTGTCCAAAAAAAAAAGACTAAGGCCACGACCAAAACAAACATTTAGACAAATACTTACCCAAAAAAAAAAACTTGTCACTAGCCCATCAAGATATTTATCACCCTTTAGTCAAATTTAACTGTCTCCTAGTCCTTTTTTTTTTTTTTTCACAACTGTCTCCTCGTCCAATGAAGTATAAAAGTAGGAAAATTCTACTGTACCCATGAATTTTAAATGGGTTTTGGAACAGTCAAAATCTAGACCAATAGAGAAAGAGTCTTCATTTAATAAATTATGGTCAAACAATTTTTTTTTAATACAGAAACTTTCATTTATTGCATATAAATCCTTAATTAATTAAATAGCTTTTCAATTTAAAGTTTAAAATTCTGATTTGTTTTAACTTTAATAAATCAGGTTTAAACTAATTTTTTGTTTCTTGAAAAACAAATCCCCCATCTCCATCTTCTCCATTTTGCAGAACCCTAACCCAACTGATCATCACCGCCGCCTGCGCGCCGCCGTTCTGCTCTATTACATCGTGCGCCTCCTCCGCGCGTTCTGCTCCGCCGCCAACCGTCCTATACGCTCCCTCTGGTCATCACCGCAGTACTGCTCCGTTTCCTCTCTTCCGGCGCGGTTTCTTCCCTCTTCACGCACACTCGCCATCTCCGCCGTGCGTCGCCATCTCCGTCGTGCCTCGAACTCCGTCCCGCACCTTCTCCCTCCTCTGATCCAGTTCGCGCGCCTCCACCCTCGACGTCTCCGCCGTTCGCCATTCACTATTATACCTGCCCAATCTCCCATTCACTCTTATCCTGTGTTAATCAGCCAGGTACTCTAGATTATTCATTTTCTGGCATTCACTCTTAGTTTTCCATATAATGTAACATGATAAAACATAGACTTGAATGTTCATAAAAGACAATAATATCACTACTTCAACATAACTTGCTCAGTTCCAGACAACGATTGGCCAAATAAATTAATAAACAGTGATATTACATCGTAAGGCTTTGTCATTTTTTTTTAACAAGTAAACAATATAATTGACCTTAGAACGTATGAAATCCTGTTGTTAGAGGATTTTTGGAACCAGAAATTTGGGTTCTGCATCAAGCCTGCTGAACTCAGGTTCTTCATTCGCCTCTTTTATCTGAAGTTTGCTGATATGACAACTGGTATAAAAGTGAATTATTTTTAGATTAAAGCATGCCTTATTGTGCTCTATTTGTGGTTGGGTGTATCTTTAAAAATCATGGTCTGCAGCTGTTTGTTTCTGCTTGATGCTTGCTATTTCGTAACTATATTCACAGTCCATCTAAGTCTCAGTATTAGCTATGGACTGCAACTTCTGAGCTCGAACAATTCAGGTTTTTTGGGTCTGGCTTCTTTGTTTTGTGGGATAGGTTCTAGGCTGTCCAAGCAACTCAGTTTGGCTGGTGCTTTGTTTTGGTCTCAGCCTTATTCATATGTGGTACAGCTCAGTTTGGTATTGGCCAACTATTGCAGAATTTAGGACAGCATTTGTGTTTTTCTGAGTGATTTAGGCCTTTGTAAAGACTATCTCTTTGTTTAAGGTGTTGCACAGGGGTTTAGGCTTTTGTAAATTTAATACTGGCTTTGGGGTAGTATTATATTTACACTGTGCCTTCCTTTTCTGACTTTCTCTTGTATATGTGTTATAGTATCCCTTGTACTCTTTTTAAGTGGGTTTTTGCTTGTCAAAAAAAAAAAAACAATGTAATTGACCAAATACTTGTATTACAGCAACGATTGCGGAGTGTGGGTCGCTCGGTGGATGGAAAAATGTGCGCTTAAGGATGAATATGATCAAGTATTTGTAAGCACCTTATCCATTGCACTAAGATAAAAATTATAAGTGTGTTGTAACATAACAATATATTTTTTTAGTATTTTTTTTTGTTAATTTCATTAATATAACTATATTTCTTGTTTGCACTTTTTACAGGTTAGCCCTGCTACAAGAATGCGCCTAGCACTTGATTTGGTCTTACTCTATTACAATGAAATGAAAGATGAATTACTTACAAAGGCATTTCAATACTGGCTTGATGTTCAAAAAGAGAAGAAGGCACCCAATTTTAATTAATTTTTATGAACTAGTTATTTTGAAGGATTATTTAAAAGTGTGTAGACTTTTCCTCTTTTATGGTTGACACTAATTTATAGGTGCAAGTTTCAGTGGATTGTTTTTTTTTTTTTTTTTTATCTAAATATTATCATGGTGGACCTTTTATTGTTATTCTTATATATTATGGATGAAGTGCAATATTTAGCTTTTTTTTTATTTTCGTGTGTACATGTTTAAAATGAGATGATAAGTTGAAAATAAACATTTTCATTAAAATAAATCTTTGCAAGTGAATTATGTATCTATCATACCAATAGAAATTTATCACAACTTGAGAACAAACTTTGAGAATCAACCAAGAAAATCCAAGGCAAGAATTAAAACTCTGCAACTTTGTCGAAAGCATTACAAGATCCATATTTAAAAAAAAGAATTTACTGCATAATAGTTTTGTAATTTCAGTTGGTTGTAATAATAGTAAATAAGGCTTGCTTCTTGCTTTCTAAATGTATATATGTTTTTATGAAGAAGATATATAACTCTCTTGCTACAATTATTGAAGAACTTGGCCTTTTTTCCTTCATACTCTTGTAAACTTTTAACAAAAAACAAAACCAACAACACCCTTCATTTACTTTCTTGTGAAACTCTTTACAAATTAAGTTTGTATGATTTAGATTGTAGTTACTCTACGATATTGCTTTCTCAAGATTTTATCAAGAATCATCCATCCAAATTCTATTATCTTTTTTATAAGCAAACAATAGTAATAAGAAAAGCACAATGGGTAATCTAATTAATTACATCAAGTCAAATAACAGTACAACACAGCCAGGGAGTACTGCAACACATTCTGATGATTCACATGGCAAAGAGCGTGGCCTAACATTCCTTCGGACATTGATCCACTTATCTTCCTCACTGGTTACCAAGGAAATATTGGGAGGGGGCAAATGAAAATCATATAAAAAAGCCTCATTAATGCCTCACAAAACTTGAGTATTGAAATAATCTCAGCCTAAAGTTACCCGATCACTGGTCTCTAAATATCTGTGTGATAGAAGGTTAGCCACATCGTACCTAAAAAAAAAATACCAAAAGTCAAGTCCACAGCTATTATGTACCATTTAGATATATATTGGATCCTGGTTCTATGCGCCTAGATAACATAAATCACAAATCACATCTCCTTTGAACATATTTACAGATAGGTGGTTTGTATTCATCAGAAAAATCACAAACTATAGGATGATGTCCATTAAAAAGCAGTTTCACCTTCACATCCAAAGCAATTGACAATATAAGGACTTACAGTCATCCACTTGGTTACACGTCTAGCATAATATATCATTAAAAGATAAGTACCACCTATAATTTCTTCACCTCTAATATATTTTATTCTATATTTTAAATCCCTATGGTCATTCCCAATTTCCATGGCGAGTGTTGAACGCCCAAAAGAGAGAGGTACCAATAGCAGAAACATTAAGCTGGTCTAAAAACTACATTAAATCATTGCACTTAAAAATAAAAAGGAAACAGAAAGAAGGTCCCAATATTCTAAAATGACTCCAATATTCTACATCATGCATAAAAAATGCAAAGCAGTTAGATATTAGTGTGGCTCAATTAGAAGACAACAGAAATATCCTTCATCTGCCTTAGCATTGGATTTGTGGTTTTGGGAGCTATTTTTTGGCAATGCAGTGAATTGGGTCTGTGAATAAGCTATGATCATTGGTCTCACAAAATTCATATTGATTACTAATTAGAATGATTGTATGCGCCACTGTAAATATGAAAAAGTTTTCTAAACAAAAATAAAACATTTAATGTATCTGAAACTTAAAAAATTTAACTTCTTATTCAATGTCTCTAATGTTAGCTTTTGGAAGTCTTGTGCTAATCATAGTATACACAGGGAGGAGCACTAATAGCAGATTTCTTACTTTGTCCACCAAATGCGGGAAGGTTGACCTCCTGAGCAACCATGATTAAGAGGGAAATGTAGCTATGTTCTCAAGTTTCAGAAAACCCAGCGAAGTCAACAATAGACTTCCCATAGATGTATGTGTACACAATGCATTCAAATTGCAAAATTGCACAAACAGCATCAAGGCAAAACCACACAAACAAAAAATAAGGACATGGGCATGTGAAGTTGGAAGCAAAATCATAGAAAATGATGCAAAAACTAATGTAGAAATTAAATAATAAATTTAAAATTTAAAAATTTAAAAAATAAAGGCAAAGGTGAAACCTTTATGACCAGTAGAAGTAGTCCTTGGGTGATAGCTTCGAACCTTGGAGGGTGAAAGATTTTTGACTTCATGCTTCATAGTTACTGGAAAATATAATCGATGTCAGATTTGATAGACTTGAAGACGCGCGTGTTTCTACTGATATCTCCAGATATCTCAGCGAAGGAATTTTCAGAGAAGTCATTGAAGTGTGACAACACAGCATTACTGTCCTGCAACCTTCCCAATCTGAAATTCAAATCAATAATATGATGAATTATTATTATTCTAATTCTAATAATGATAAGATTGTAAATAGAAAGAAGAGTAGTGAAGGTGTAAAGATATATATACATGGTGTGCTGTGAATGGATAAGGGAGTGGAGATCGTGAGAACTGAGGAGGGTGTTGAACTCATTCAAAGCCTCTTCCGCACCCAACTTTATCGACTTTTCCTCCATTGCCTCGCCTCCGATATGCTCTCTATCAATTACCCACTCAACATTCCAATTGTGGTAATTGCATATGTGAAATGAAGAAAAAAAAAATGGCGTAGAAGTCTCTATGAAGTGGGATTGGTGAGAAAGTAAATGGGTGTTGGTTACATATTGAGAGATTGAGAGAGAGAAATTTGAAGACGGTTTGCGCGAAGGAGGAAGTTAAGGAATACTTTGATTGGGTGGTTACATCATGAAAGAGAGAGGAAAATTTTAAGACTTTTAAATTAGTGAAGGAAAATATTGAGCTTTTCAATTACTGTAGGAAAAAATTGAGCGGGAGAAAAAATGGTTGGAATGACACAGATTTTAGAAATATATGAGCGGGAGAAAAAACGGTTGGAATGACACAGATTTTACATCACTTAGGTTTGCACTGGTAAGTGCTAGGGCAGTTCCTGAACCTCGGGCTATGACCCTGATGAAATTGCAATCGGGCACTCGGACTCCTATACTATCAAATCCTGGGTTCAATGATCGTTCCAGAACACTTGACTCTCCTGTAAAATATCCAGTATACTATCAGACAAAATATAGGATCTCCACAATAAAATCTGAGGTACTCAGAAGATATCTGAACAAAAGGGTGGAAGAAATAAAATTAAATTGTTGCTTCAAACAATTTTCGTGAACGAGTTGATTTCAACATATGTTGTAGACTACTCTGCATGCTTTACCTCCATAATTTTCATTTTCCAATGTAAATATTTCCACCATGACATATCACTTACAACTTACAAACCTCGTCGTAGAATAACTGTAACAGGCCCTGGTAGGAGGGAATCAAGCAGACCATGAGGCAAATGATCAGTGTCAGCATAACGGTCTATATCTGATACGTCACTGACACAAATAGCCAGAGGGCTTGTATGTTTACGGTCTTTAATCTCACAAATCCTGTTAACTGCTTCCAACGAGCTGCCAACATGCTCCAAAAGAAGGTAACAGGTAATTAACAATCATTCAGATTAAAATCGAATACAGAGAAATAAGGTTGGCCTAACTAAGTGGAAACTGTGAAGTCCAAATGAAATCTAAAGAACATATTAATTAAACACAAAACATATTGCAGGCATTCAGAATGATGGTTATCATGTGGAGCTTAAGATAATTGATATTTTATTAAAACATGTATCAAATGGATATAGGCATATAGCATGAAGCAATTATTCATCTGCTTACTTTTATGAAGGACTGTAATAAGCATGTGTCTTTGAAGATCAAAGTTTGTTGAGTATTTCCCCCACAAAACTTTATTGGATATTTTGTCAGAAGGTATTGTGGATGAAATGTTAGTTATAGACTATATTTCCTATTCCATAGTGTAGTAATGCTTGAATTTTAAGAGCATAGTGCAATTAAAAACGAATTATTAAGAGCATAATCAGTATTTCTTACACTTAACTAAGAAAAAGAAGGAAAAATTGAAAACTATGAAATGTAGCACTAGCATGTGAAAGAAACAAGAGGTAATAAAATACTGATTCAAATAGCATCATACCAAGCATCACAAGCAAACCCATAGAGTGTATCAGTGGGTACTGCAATAACCTTGCCAGCTTTCAAAGCTTCAACTGCTTCTGCAGCATAAGCATCTGTTGCTGGACGAACCACCACTGTGTTGTTTTCAACACCCAAGTCACAACCATCCAAACTCCAAGACATGTTTTTGGCAAAACCCCTTCTCACCCCTTTACTCTGTTGCAAACGTGGATCAAGCAACAACCTGCGGGACCCTAAACAATAACAAGAAAAAAGGCCCAGGTAAAAACGTCAAAGTATAGAAGTCAATTGGGTTGAGAATTGAACAAGAAAGATGAAATAGAGAAGTAAAGCTAACGTTTTTGTTGCTAAGTGCCATCAAAGGAAGCATTTTTAGCCATGATACTCAAGTGGGCATACAAGAAGTAAAAAGGGCGTTAAAGGGTCGCAAATGTGATTAGATTTGTTGACTCTGCCACTGTTTCGTTGAAGTTGAAAATAAAAAGAGAATAGAGAGAGAGGGAATGAAGAGGATTGTGAGTGAAGAAGGGCACCTCGGAAGAAAGAGGATTTGGGAGAGAGAGAAGCGTTTAGAAGAAGCAGTGCCGCGATTAATGAATAATATTCATCCCGTTGAGAAAGCGGTCGTTGCCGGCGGCGACGGCAGCGACACCGGGTGTTGACGTGTGACGAGGTGTGAAATCACCATAATACGTCTGCCTGAGAAACCCACCCCAACCGCCGCTTTTATAAAACACAATCAACAACCGAACTGCGACGCCACATATGATGGACTCCATCGCCGGAGCTCCACCATCCGACACCTCACCTCCGTCGTCCCGACTGTCTCCGTCGCCGTTAACCGACCGGGAAGATTGCTGGTCCGAAGGGGCCACCATCACCCTCATCCATGCCTGGGGCGAGCGCTACATACCTCCACCAGAAGCACTGGCAGGATATTGCCAACGTCGTCAACCGCCGCAACGAAGTCCAGTGCAAGAACCGCATCGGCAAGCTCAAGAAGAAGTTCAAGATCGAGAAGGCTAGGATGTCCAATTCCGACGACGGCGAAGGCGGTTACAGCGGCGAGTGGCCATTCTTTAACCGCCTTGATTTCCTCATCGGCGACAATTTTCCGGCGAGTGAGAGTGAAGTGGGGAAAAGGAAGGAGACTGGTTCCAGAAATCGTCCAAAGGCATGATGCAATGAGAAGAACAAGAGATTTTAGGTTTCGTACTGTTTATTTAGTTTGAATGATATTTTAAATTTGGGTTCATATTTTTTATATTGTATGATATTTTAAAATTTTAATGTTTATTTAAAGGTAATATAAATTTATTTTGAAGGACTAAATTGCAATATCACAAACTTTCACTACTAACTAATAATAAGGAATAGATTGCACTATTAAATGTAATCAAGCTCTCCTATTGGCTAATAAAAACCGTTCCAAAACCCCTCATATTTTGAGGGGTACAGTAGCACTCCCCATAAAAGTATACATGCAAATTGATAGCCTAAATCAATGTATTGCTTGGTCGCACACTCGCACCACGATAGAAAAACGAAAAATGAAGAGTGGAGCTTTTAGTAACATTTTATGAGAGGATATAGAAGAAAATTTAGAGTTCCATGTTAGCAGCCCAATTAATAAGAACTGGAGACATATAAAAAGAGTAATTGGGCTCCTACATGGGTCCGCCAAGTTTCCTCTCCTTCCTCCTTGGTCGGTGCAGGCTGATATGGCCCATAAGAACAAGTGAGGAGACCCCAAGAACCAGATTATGAGTTGTATACTTCAAAATTAATTTAATTGCTAAAATAAATAATTAAAAAGAATCTCACACCTTTCAGTACCATGATATAACCAAAATAAATTCCCTACCTAAAGAGAGTCAAAGCTAAAGGAAAAGTGAATTTGATTCCAAATATGACGCAAAATAAATGACTTTGCAAGGTGCCCTTCTCACATTTATAATGGTTGACACTTGATACCCTTCTTCAACCTAAAACCATGAAATATTTGATTATATACTTCAAAATTAATTTAATTGCTAAAATAAATAATTAAAAAGAATCTCACACCTTTCAGTACCATGATATAACCAAAATAAATTCCCTACCTAAAGAGAGTCAAAGCTAAAGGAAAAGTGAATTTTGATTCCAAATGTGACGCAAAATAAATGACTTTCCAAGGTGCCCTTCTCACATTTATAATGGTTGATACTTGATACCCTTCTTCAACCTAAAACCCTGAAATATTTGATATCTTTCATAATTCAATAAAAAGGACCTCTGTTCCTACCGAGTCATCAAGTGGGGAATATATATATAAACAACACTTAAAATTCAATATTAAGTTTTGTAAAAAAAAAAAAATATCATGTGGGGAAAAGATAAACAGGAATATAAATACAAAGAAAATGTCAAAATGGAGAAACAGGAATGTTTTTTTGACATAGAAAGAAATATGAGGAAAATAACACAACTCATGGAGAAAAGTCAGAAAACATGTTACTAGGTATCTTCGTCTGCACCAGACAGACAGCTAGTCAGCAATTTAAGTACAGCATTGTATTTGAAAAAAACAAACAAAAAAATCTATTAAGAAATACACTACCTTTTACTACATACTTTATTTTTTTTAATTTAAATTTCTTAATCAGTGTATTAAATACACTGGTTAACAAATAATCAACTAGCACCCGCCGGCGGCGGCCAAATCTAGGCGTCGCCGCCGTCATCGGCCTCAGGAGCGACGACGTTCAGATCCAAACCCTCATTGATTATGATCTCCTCGTCGCCCTTGTTCTTCTGAACGGCACCGCAGCCAACTTCACGGTGGCGATGGCTGTCGTCGTCGACGACGGCGTTGTCATCGTCTTCGACGGTGAACTCCGCTTGCTCCAGCACCTCTCTCCACTCCTTGCCACCTCCCCCTTTCTCACCGAAGTATTTCACGGCCACCCTCATCCTCCTCAGTATGGCAAAAAACTCCTCCACCTCGTCCTCCGTGGGAACCACCGCCGCGTCACCGGCGCCGTTGTCGGCGCCACTACCCTCTTCTTCTCCCTTTGACTTCTTCGATCTGTTCGTCTTGCCCTCACCGACCTCGCCTCTGGTGACGACCCTCTTCTTCCTGTTGTCCGCTTCCATCATCAAAGGTGAAGGAATGAATCAGATCCAGCAGAAAGGGTGCGTGAAATTTATGTATAGAATGATATATGCTTCTTCCTCTTTCTTTGTGTTTGAGAAAATGACTTTATTTATTCATTGGTACAACAAATATTCCCCTAAATATAAAATTGAATAAATGCCCTGTTTTTAGCTGGGAAAGTTTGTTAATTTGCTCTTGGCCTCTTGCATAGGTCAAATGGGATGAATGGGAGGATATATAAATTTTGTTTAAAAAAAAAGATTTTTTTTTTTTTTTTAGCAAACGAGGCATGCAAAAGCATTACAATAGAGACTAACATCCCAACTAGGTTGGCACCTTATCCATCGTCTATCAAAAATTAAAGATTAATTAATCAATGTCTTAAAAATATTAGTTACATAATAAAAAAAAAATATTTTTTTGAAAAATATAATTTTTAAATTTTTAATGTATTGAAATTGAATACATTCTTTTCGTTGGTTCCTTATGAAATATTCTTAGGGCACTACTTATTATTTGTCTAAAAATCTTGTTAATCAGTATCTTAAAGAAATTTATTAAGAATAAATAAATAAAAATTTTATATTGAGAATTGTAATTTTTAAATTTTGAAAAAAATAAAATATACCACTTCTCAAAATATAATTTCTATCTTTATTTTATTAATCAATGTTCTTAAGGTATCGATCAATATTTTTCTTTTCTAATTATAACGAGAAGAGAAAATTTAGGTAGCATTTAATACAAGTTTTATAAAAATATTTTCGAGAATTTTGGTATGGGAATAAAAATTTCTTATATTGGATATAAGTTTTAAAAAATTATTTTCATACATAAAAGATTCTAAAAAATAAAATTAGTGGACGATAGTTAGAAATTTGAAAAATTTTATTCCTCCTAAATATGAAGGTAGAAAACGACGATTCTTAAGTAACGTAGTTGTATGACAATAAAATATTCTGGATGTATTAAAAGAAAAATTAAAGTAGGGTCGGTAAGCATGTAGGTTACAGTAGCAATTGTTTAGATGACTTTGGGAGGAAGGGTCAAGTAGTAGGAGGAGGGAGCGTAGGATTGGCGGGGTAGTTTGATGATGACGTCAAAGAGAAATCCTTAGAAGACGTCAGAGACATTGCGTGTATGCAATTATGATTTTTTTATTGTGTGTAATTTTGTAACGGTTAAAAAACCCAAAAATAATAATAATTTATTAAAAAATTAAGTATTTAAAATTTAAAAATATAAAATACATAAATTTTTATATAAACTTATTTTTTTAAGATATTTAACATGTGTAAAATTGTACAAGTTAAAAGACTCGTGCAATTGTGCGATTCTCTGTGGATTGTGACCTTGCGACTATAGAGATTGGGAGAGTCCCACCCCCCACGCATGAAACGACACGCGCGCAGTTGATATATTGTTAGGTTATGATTGGTCAAAGTTTTTTTTTAAGTAAAAACTTATTTTGGTTCCTGACAATTTTCACGGTACCCATTTTTAATTTATGATAAAAAAAAATCGTCCGTTAATCTTTGACAATTACAAACATGGGACACTTTATTCCCTCTGATGATCTCTGTTATGATGACTCCATTAGTTTGCTGATGTGGTCCGTTAACCCGTCCAACTGTCCGTTAAGTGGCCCACACCGGTTTTTATTTTTCAGTAAATGCCCATTTTGGTCCATGACAATTTTTGAGGTGCCTATAGTCCCTACAAAAAAAAAAACTCACTCATTTTCTTTTCATATTCTTCTTCCATCTTTTGTATATTCAAAAATCCCAATCAAAATCAATTCAATTTTTAAATGAAAAAAAAAATCAGATAATTAATAGAAAGTAAAAAAAAGAACATGAGCATCAAAGGAGAAAAGAAAGGATCAGGAGGGCGAAGAAGAAAAAGATGGAAGATGGGGAGAAGGGTCCATCTGCCGCCCAACCGTCACACCGTTGCATGCGTCCTCCCCTTTGTCGTTAACAACTGCGAAATACAACTCCATTCTTCTCTCTTCCCGCTGCCTAATTGCAGCTCTATCTTCTCTCTCTCCGCCGCGTGGTACGTTACCCTTGTCACCTTTTCCTTCTTCTTCGTACTGGTCCTTTCTTTTCTCCTATGATGCTCATGTTCTTTTTTTACTTTCTACTGATTATCTGATTTTTTTCTTTCAAAAATGAAGTTGATTTTGATTGGGATTTTCGCTTATGCAGAAGATGGAGGAAGAAGAAAGAATGAAGAAGATGGAGAAAATGGGCACGTTTTTTTTCTTTATCGTAGGGACTAAAATAGGCACCTCGAAAATTGTCAGTGGGCCTTTACTCAAAAATAAAAATCCACGTGGGCTACTTAACAGACATGTGGACGAGTTAACGGGTTAGATCAGCAAACTAACGGAGATCAACGGATGGACTAACGTATCCCTGGTTTGCAATTGTCAAGGACTAACAAACAAGTTTTTTTTTGTCAGGGATCAGAATGAGTCTTTACTCTCTTTTTTTTTTATGGAGGGTTAAATTTTCTTTTGGTTTAATAAACTTAGTTTTATTTTTTTAACTTTGGTTCACTCGGATAAGGAAAGAATGAAGGAGAAAATAAATAGATTTTTTTAATTGTTTGAATTCCAACGAATAAAAGAGAAAAAAAAAAAATGAAAAGTTGATTTTTTTTTATAAAATATATTTGTTCTTAATAACATATTTGCACAAGAATAGTGCTCTTTGATACAAACCAATGGAGTATGAAACCGACGAAACATAAAAATGCAAGTAGATTAAGGATTTGTTTGGTTTAAGAAAGACGGTAAGAGAAAAGAAAGAGGGATGATAGAAAAATAAAAGAAAATGGGACGACTATTTAGTTGTTTGGTAGAATAGAAAATTAAAGAAAAGAAAACTCAATTTTTTCTCTCCTCTTATTTGATTGGGAATAAAGTGAGAGGAGAAAAAAATATATTTACGAAATGACATAACTATAATGATAGAAAAAGAATAAAAAATGGGATCATTATTTAGTTGTTTGGTAGGACAAAAAATTAAAGGAAAGAAAACTCAAATTTTTCTCTCTTCTTATTTGATTGGGTATAAAGTGAGAGAAAAGAAAAAATATATTTGTGAAATGACATAATTATCCTTACATAATAGCTTAAACAAATAAAAAAACTTGGCTCTTTCTGTCTTTTTGCTCCCAAAAAAATGTTACTGCTACAACTATTCCTTGTTTTTCGTGCTTTTCTCTAGTTTTCGTCCAGATTAGGAAGAAAAAATTATCCATAGGTCCACCCTCATTTTTTCTTTCCATCCGATTTCGTTTCATACCAAACGATGGAAAACTACACTTTCCATTCTCTTTCTTTCCTTGCTTTTTCTTCCCCTCCTTTTCCTTTAAACCAAACTGATGCTAACTGATTTAATAATTAATTCATAAAAAGAATAAAACTAAAATTTAATGAAATGATGTCACGACGGTTTTCATATATTTCGTCTCGTATAAATTATCATTTCCTGTTTCACAATCCAAAATAATAAAATGATAGAAATGCTATTTTAATTTTTCTCTTTCTCTCTTTCATGTTTTATTGGAGATTTTATTTTATTGTAGATCTCAAGATAATTTTATTTCATCTCATTTCTCTGACTCTCTCACATCTTTTTTTTTCTGTATTTTTCCTCTCTAAAATCTACATAAACAAATAAAGACTTAATTTGATAACTAAGCGGATTAGAGTGGATCAAGGAATATTTTTTTTTTTTTCCTAAAAAAAAGGTAAAACGTGTGTTGGTCTTTGATTTGTCTCTTCTCCCTTTCCCAGTGGTTACCTCTCATGTTTGCTCTATAGTCAGAGGGACCACACAAGGTACTATGGTTTGCCAACAACCACCAAGCCGCCAGCTCAACACCAACAATTTGTTTGGTTGCAGGAGAGAAAATGAGAGGAAAGAAAGTAAAAGGAAAGAAAGGGAAGAAAAAGAAAATGAGTAGAAAATGAGATGATTGTATAGTTGTTTGGCATGAGATAAAATGTGAGGAAAGAAAATCAAATCTTTTCGCTCCCTTTGTTTGGTTGAGTAGAAAGTGATAGGAAAGAAAAAAGCATATTTGTGAATTGACCAAAATGCCCTCATATAATAATTTAAAAAGTAAAACATAAACTTATTTTTTGTCTTCTTACATATGGATGTCAGCCTTCTTAGGTTTCCTTGCCTCGTTTAGTGTGTTTCACCTTAATTCCCACGTTTTCCTCTCATTCCAGGGGGAACCAAAAATGGGTGGGTCCCACACTTATTTTCTCTCCCCTCTCCTCTTTTTCTAGAAACAAAACAGAGGAAAAGTTATTGATTTGTGTGTTTTCTATCCATCTTGTTTCTTTCCACCATGTTTCACTTGTTCCAAACACAGTGCAATAGTTACCACTCACCACATGGCATACTGGTTTGACAAAGGTGCGATGAGAGCTGTAAGTCTCAAATCTCAATGACGACCACACCTGGTCTACTACTGCTGTTCTGACTCTTCCATGGGATTATTTTTACTATTTTGGATCTTTCTTGATTCCTTAACTAGTGTTTTTATAGGGCATTAGTTAGCATTCTCCTTTTATTACACTTATTTGGTTTAATTATTCACTTGGTCCCTGAATTATTTGAAAAATTTGAAGTAAGTCCCTGAACTAAAAAAGTTTCTAGCTCGTTTCTTGAATTTATAAAAAAATTTCAATTAGGTTCTTAAAGTAGAAAATTCATTAGTGATCTGTTCAGGTCCATGTCATTGTCCGCGATACACAGGATCGACCCAACATATTTTTAGGCCTAAAACGAAATTTGAGATAAGACCTTTTGAAAATTAATAATAATATTTTAGTAAAAATATTATATTTTTATTTAAATTTTATCTTTGTTATAAATTTCTATATTTTAAAAGTGTAACGGTGTTGGTTGATGTAAATTTTTGTTGTGTGTGTGTACATGCAATCACATGTAAGCTTTCGTATAGTTTAGGATTTAAGGCTTCAAATTATTTTTCTTGTTAAGCTTAAATATCATTTTTAACAAAAAAACCAAAATCCCCTAATTTGGAGGAATTAAAAAATGATCTGGAAGAGGGTTTTGGAGGACTAATTTTTCTTCTTTTTCCTTCTCTGTCCCTTTCCCTCTCTCTTCCTCCTCAAACCCTTCTCATCTCTTCCCCTCCCAACTTACAAACAGATCCTTAAATAACTCAAAAAAAGAGGGGGGGGGGGGGGGGGGACCTAAAGCCCTAGTTTTACGAGCTTTATGGTTGGGTCAGACACGGCGGCACTCATTTTTATCAAATCGTGACCTACAAATGTTTCTCCCTCATTTGAACCAACAATGCCTTCCCTTACCAATTTGTGTTTCACAGTTGCATATAGCCCTCCCCCAAATAGTAAATGAGGGTGAAGTGTTGCCCAGGCAATGATATGACATAGATAGCTGATATGAGTGTCCAACTTAGATAGAATCAGTAATATGACGTCCAATTCAACAGATCACTAATGAATTTTTACTTTAGGGAGCCAACTAAAAAATTTATATAAGTCAGGGACCCAATTAGATTTTTTTTTCTTTAGTTCAGGTATCTACTTGAAAATTCTCAAATATTTTGGAGACTAACTAAATAATAAAACCTATTTATTTTATGACAAATGCCCACTGTCCAAGGAATCAAAAAAAGTAATGTTTCATTGGAAAATGATGTAGTTAACATTTTGAAAAGTGATATAATTCATTTACCAGTGAAAATTTTCTATTTCCCGATTTCTTAACCAGTGCCTTACCAAGACCCTTATTTTATTATGTTTTGCTTTATAATTTTAACAAAGAGTTTAATTTCTATGTATTATCAATATAAATGTTTTTTTACACTAACATCCAATAAATTTTTTACAAATAAGTATTATTATTATTATTATTATTATTATTATTATTATTATTATTATTATTTCTCTCTTAGTTATTAAAACAAAAGCACGCAAGTCAAAATGTTAATGAATGTCAGTATAAAACTTTTTACATTTATAGTGCCTACTTTAATCCTTTAAGCAATATATCATTTTAACACCTTTTTAACATACCTTTCATTAAATATTATTCATGTGAAACTTATTAAATAAAGAATGAAATTATATGATCTAATGAGTTGAGTTCACCGAATAAATATGTTTTAGTCCCTCAAATTTGGATGAAGTTTGGTTTTAGTCTCCAGTATGAAAAGCGTATTTTTTTAGTCCCCTAAATGCTAAAACGTGTCAGCTATGGTCCCCAAACGTACGTAAAAGTTTCAAAATTATCGAAGCATATGTTTTAGTCCCGTTTGGGGATCATAACGTGTCACATTGTTTTTTTAAGAGGAATTGGGCATACACATGACCTAAATAGCCTTCACTCACAAGTCAGAACCCTATTTTACCACTAACGGGCTGGAACAGTGGAACACATGAAGTGTTGCGCATAGGATCTCTGACGGCGGTTTGACGATGAACGACTTCACGCGACAGTGATGGGTGGAGAAGCTCTGGGGCGACGTGGCTCCTGCCTCTGCAATGGGGTAGTCCTGCGGAGGGCGGTTGTTAAGTCTCTAAAATGTCTGTGTGCATTTCCCTAAGTTTTGATGAAAACTAAACATTGGTTAATGATATCATTAACCTACTTTGTGGTTGCTAACCTGTCTACTTAGTGTACAGATCAGAAAAATAACAAAACTCACCTGTCTGTCTACTTAAGTAACAACCTGTCTGGATAAGCAAAAAGTCAACCTGTCTGCTGACTAGGATTGTTGACTTTATACAAATTGGTTTCAACCTGTCTCTGCTCTCATACTCGTCTAAGGTTCTTTGTTAAGAACTCGAAGTACACGAAGCTTTTGGAAGTTGTCCCTTCATGCAGAAGACTCCGAATCTCTCTCTCACGCTTATCAAGAAACTCAGAAGGTTATTCTCTCAAGCAACCTAGAAAGTCAGAGACAAACTTTCAGTTAAAGAATGTTTCCAACATGCTTTATTCCCTAGTACTTTCGGTTATGACACAAGAAGGGAAATGTACTCTGCAAAAGTATAAAAGCATTCTGCATAACTCTGATTTGGCTACTACACGATGCATAAAGCCATGATCTTTCATGTTAGAGTACAACCAACGTTTCCATTGCATTAATGGCTGCCCAGAACTACTCTATTGCATTTAATGAAGCTCTGCTTGAAGCCATCGTTGCAAGGAATGTCTCTAACGGGTATTAAATGTTTGAAGGCTATAAATATAGAAGTCATTGAAGATGAACACATCAGAGATTACAAAGCATTAAAGAGCCATTACTCTGTTCATTCATTCTATCTGTATTCTTCAATCATTTGAAGTTATTACACAGACTTTCCTAAGCTTTACATTTAAACTACTCTCTGAGTGTTAGTGAAAGATCTGTCTGTCTGTAATTGTATTTATTACAAACCTGTGAACACCCAATTTTGTCCGGTCTATTTTTATTCAATTAATAAAGAGGAATAAACAAGAAAAATAAAAACTGATAAAAAATAAAAAAATAAAATAAAAAAGGAATAATGGTGAGTTAGTTAGAATTAGTTTGTTTGATAAAAGGTGATTCAAATTAGAATTAATTTAGATGGGAAGAGATAATGATCTTGTTGTTACTCTTAGATAGTATAATCAGATAATAAAAAAAATCTCTAATATGATTATGATTCGTGATTTCATGATAAACATAATAATCTAATCTTGTTATCTTGGTATATCATCTGAGGAAATTTTGTTATTCTTCCATCTATAAATAAGGCGCATTAACTCAAGGAGAAGAGGAGTTTTCGGATTCAACACCCAAGGTTTTCGATATCTTTCTTGCTCTTGTCACTCTCTTCCTTCACTCCTTTTTTCTCTCATTCACACCATCATCACCATTGCCCAGTCTCTACCACAATCCATCACAAATCACCAAACCTAAAGTAAACAAATCAGATTCAATCTCGTGCACCATTGCACGTACATTAGTTCCTACACAGCCACTGTCTTCCACGCAAAAACTCAGCCATCACAGGCATCCAGCTCCTCCGTGCTTTACAGTTACGTCGTGCTCCGTCATCTGCCTTCATCGTCCCTGCAGTCCAACCACCATGCACGCAGCATTACCACGTTCTCTTCTTCATATAAAAAACCATTAACACCTCCATCGCTGCCGTGTCTCCGCCGTTTGCAGCAACCAAGCCATCATAGTAACACCACCACAATTGTTTCATTCTCATCTAGTGTCCCTCCGTCACCGCCGCTTCTCTGTCTTCTTCATAGACGACGCAGTGCGCTCCGTGACTGCCACCATCAGTACATCATATAAATCTCGACGCGCTCCGAGGTTGCTCTGTCTCATTCGTAGATGGCGTAACGTGCCTGTGTCACCTTCACCGACCAGCCACCACAACTTGTCGTTCAAACGCTGTCCAGTTCCGCCATCATCGCGCTCCGCTCCTCCCCGCCATCCTGGTTCGTCTCCTCTGTGAGACGCACGCCCACCACGTTTGCCATACTTTCGCCGCACGAGCTCGTGTCCCTGCTGCTCACCAATCCCAGCAGATCGCTGCAACTGCTCCGCCACGTTTCCGCCATCTCCACTCTACGCTTATGTTATGCGTTCACAGGTTCAAAGGAAGAAGACAATTCCTTTTTTATTTGTTAATTGCTTTTAATTTTTTTTACCTTTATTCTATTGTATTTGGGTCTGATTCTCTTTTCAAAAAAAAAACTAAACCCATTTTTTTAAAAAATAATAAAACTATAAAAAATTTAAATAAAAATAAAATAAAGTTTTCATTTTTTTAATTGAATAAAAATCCTTTCAAAAATGCTAAAAATGTAAAAAATTTTTCATAAAAAATCCAAAATAAATAAAAATAAATAAATTTTTTTAGAAAATTAAAATCAATTAACCAACCAAATGTTTTCTAGAAGAACTACGTAGCTTTGAATTTCTCATTGCACCCAGGAATACGTAGGAGCGGAAATAATCATTCCGTCAAGTTAAAAATTAAAATTTTCCTAATTTTGTGTTTATTTTCTTTTTATTCTTTTTTGGGTAAAATAAATATTTCTTAAAAGTTATTGAGAGTTTGCACAATTAACTTGAGGTACCGTCTTAGGACGGGCGGTGTAGGGTGCTAACACCCTCCCTACTCGTAACCGACTCCCGAACTCAAATCTCAATTTTTAATAAAAGCCAGTTTCCTTTAATATATGATTTTTCCAAATTTTTCCTAAAATTAAATTTGGTGGCGACTCCTATGTTTATTTTTTCCAATCGCGGCTCCCGGACGGGACGGTCGCGACAGCTGGCGAATCCACTGGGGACTTTTTGAGAGTCAGGCCTATTATAGTTAGTTGTGCAAAATTTTAATAACTTTTATTTGTTTGTTTTACCCATTTTACATTGTAAATATTGTTTTATTTATTTATTCTACATATATATATTCTTACAATTTTCCATGTTAATTCTAGGGTAGATTTAACTTTTAGGGTTGTATAGGTTTGTATGCTCTCTCCACACACTACACTTACACATTGAGCACACACTTATGAGTGAGGCCCTATACCCGGGTCTTGGTAACCCTAAGATTAAGAAAGAGGTTGTGTAGTGGTAGCCATTTTGGGATATTCATCCTATCTGGGTATCATAAAAACCTCGGCTAGAGTGTAACCTTTTTTATGATGTCCTATGTCTGGTAGATCTCCTACTGTCTTGGTCAACATCATGAATTTGGATCTTAGCTCTAGTGGCCAAAGAATATTGGAATTGTAGAACCACCTTATGCGAGGTCACCGATTAAAGATCCATAGCCCATTAGGATAGAGTCCAATGAGGTAACCTGATTTAGGACACAAAGTGAGTGTACTTTCTCCTCACGTTCTTTTTAATTATGCATAAAATTCACCATTAATTATTTTTCTACAACCTAATATCTTTGGACGAGACGTTCTAGGAATGGTTAGTTAAATATTTATCATTTAAAACCTTTGAACAAGACGTTCTAGGAATGATTAAATCAAATATGTTCACACTTAACACCTTGGAACGAGACGTTCTAGGAATGGTTAAGCAATTATTTTCATGATCAAGCGCATTTGAACGAGACGTTCTAAGATATTCACCAAACTAAGACATTTGAACGAGACATTCTAAGAATAATTAATCAATCTTCATTCGATCATGTGGTACAAATACCGGTTTAATTAATAGTTGCCATGCATGATTTCATGATAGGTAAAATAATCAATATAACAAGAAAATCGCTACACCCTTATCGTACTCGATCACAAGCCAAAATAATGGATGAACAAGAGCAAGCTCAGAAATTCATAGAAGATATGGGTCAACTCAAGGAACAGGTGGCTCAAATAATGGAGATGATGCAAGCCATGCAAAAGGAAAAGAATACAGATGAGAATCCTTCAGCCTCAACTGAAGCACAGCCAACTGAACCTCTTCTCACTCAGGGCTTCAATCAACAAGGGATCACGATGCCCCTTGTTGTTTACCCGAACAATCAAACTCATCAGTCATTTGACCCAAACAATCCCCCATATGGTCTTCCTCGAGGGTTTGTACCACCAGTGGCTCCTAGTCCCAAGATGGCTATCCAGGTTCCCAAAACACTGCCCAGACACAAATCCCTACCAATGCTGCTGAGATACAACAAGTGCAAACCACCTATCCGCCAGGTGGTAATACCCCGATAATGGTACAATTTGCCAACCCGAATACTTCACCATACACACTTCAAATTGATGCCAATGGGACCCAGGCAACACATAATTTTGCTCCCCTACAATATGTTCCTGTTAATCAGACAGGTGAGAGTCCTCAGTCCAAAGAAAAATTGGAAATTCTGGAGGAAAGACAGCGGGCTATTGAAGGAGTGAATAGTTATGGTCTTCGGACCGCCTCAGAACTTTGTCTGGTACAAGATGTTGTAATCCCGCCAAAATTTAAGGTGCTTGATTTTGACAAGTACAAGGGAATCACTTGCCCTAAAAACCACTTAACCATGTACGTCAGGAAGATGACATCGTATGCCCATGATGATAAACTCTTGATTCATTTCTTCCAAGACAGTTTGACTGGGGCAGCTTCAAATTGGTACACACATCTTGAGCGGGCCCATATTCGATCTTTCAAGGATCTAGCAGATGCATTCTTGAAACAATACAAGTACAACATTGACATGGCTCCGGATAGAATGCAATTGCAAAGTATGTCAAAAAAGAATACAGAAACTTTCAAAGAATATGCCCAACGATGGAGGGAATTAGCTGCTCAAGTGGAGCCCCCATTAGCTGAGAAAGAAATTGTAGCAATGTTCATTGATACACTTCAGTCACCCTTCTATGACATAATGGTTGGAAACGTGTCATCAAACTTTTCTGACATGGTTATCATCGGAGAACGAATTGAAAGTGGGATGAGAAGCGGTAAGATTGTTGAAAGTTCTGTGGTAGCTGTTGAAACAAAGAAAGCTCCATTTGTCAAAAAGAAGGAAGGAGAGACGCATACTGTGGCGTCAGAGCAGAAGATTCCTGGGCATTGGGTATCAAACCAAATTCCTGTCAACTCCCAACCATCTTTTCAAAACACCTACATCCCATTTTATCCACCACATCAACAGCCTAACCATCCATATATAGCCGCCACCTCACAAATTCCAACCCAACCTTATCCTATGATGATATCATATCAGCCATCATATCCTACCCAGCATCAAACCTTTCCTACTGTACAACCTCAACAAAAGGCAAAGCCCATGCAGTTTGACCCAATACCTATTACTTACACTAAGCTATTACCAAGCCTCATCAACAAATCTTTGTTGGTCCCAGTCCCGGCTAAGGCGGTACAACCCCCATACCCAAAATGGTTTGACCCAAATGCTAAGTGTGATTATCATTCAGGAGTGATTGGTCATTCGACTGAAAATTGCAAGACCTTAAAGTACAAAGTGCGAGATCTAATCAATGCAAATTTGCTGAGTTTCCAACAAGATACTCCTAATGTAGGAGGTTCTGGAGTCAACGCCATAGAAGGCACTGTGAAGCATGACCTTTGATTCTTGTTAGAGTAATTCATTAATGTTAATCCTTTAGCTCTACCCAAGGCTTTAGGAAATCTTGAATAATGGGCTTACCTGTTTCCATTTCAGTATGAATAAATGAATGCATTGAGTTTCCTTGATGTCTCTCCATCTTTTGACTTTACCTTACTTTAGCCTTATCTTTTCATTTCTCCTGAAGTTGTCCAGATCCGAAAATGATTCTCTAAAAAAAAAAAAGAAAAAAAAAGAAAAAAAAAAAAAGAAGGTATTTGCTAGCATCTCATCATATGATTTTGATCACCCCATTAATCAATTTGACAAAAGAAAAAATCCTCATCGACTTATATGATCAACTGAGCCGAAAGCACCAAATGAATATTTTTGCAATGACTGAGGCAATCAAAAGGTACTTTTAGTGAAGTAGAGATACTCTCCTTGAAGATGAAAAGCCCACAGATTAAAGTTAGATGCTTAAAAAAAGGGGGGGGGGGGGGGAATAGGAAAGAGAGAGACCACTTATTTAATTTGGTAAGTACTATTATTTTTGTCTTTTCATTAAATTTTTTGAAAATTAACAATCATGATTTGAAATGAAGAATGGCCATGTTTCTCTATCCTTGACATATTTGCGTTATCCGTTGTTACCCCTTTTGAGCCTAAAAGAATTATTTTTCAAAGAACCTTGGGCAAGGATCACCCCTACACTAGGGCTAATTTGAGTTAAATGCGGATTGTTGAAAAGTAAAAAAGAAGAAGAAGAAGAAGAAGAAGAAGAAGAAGAAAGGAAAGAAGAAAATGAATAAATAAGCTCACAACAAAGCCAAATGAAAAAAAAAAAAAAAAACGAGAAGTGGGCAAAGGAAATATAATATTGATACAAGTGGTTGATGCAAAGTAAGAACAAGGATCCTTGACCCTTTCAACCCACAAACACTCATTTGGGCCTCATTCCTTTTCTTCATATCCCTTAACCTTGGCCACATTACAAGCTTAAAAAAAGTCCATTCTGATCAATGAAAGATCGTTATCATTTTCATTAATTTTAATTTTGAGACAAAGAAAATATGTACTCTTTAATATATCGCTCTCGAAAATATAATAAAAAGAAAAAGAGAGAGAAGAAAATGGCTCGCTGGGCTGAAAACCTGAAAGGGCGGTCCAGGCAAAAATTAGAGTGTCCCGATGAAAAGATCCATTGAAGAGACAAACTGGGGCAGTTTGAATTTAAAGGTAGATCACGAAGTACCCCAATAAATCCAATAAATGATGAATGGGGCAAGTCATATCTTTGAAGCTGATTGAAATGGTGCTCGAGACCAATTGAAGAAATACAAACTTCAACTGGGGCAGGTTGAATTTAAAGACAGATCATGAAATGCTCCCAATACATGAAGACTGGGGCAAGTAATATCCTTGGAAACTGATTAAAGTGGTGCTCGAGATCATATGCATGAGAGGCTAGCACTAATTATCCTAAAGAGTATCATTTGAAGAAATGCAAACTTCACATCCTCATCGTTCCCTTATAAAGACATCTCCAACCCCAATATCATTATTTTTCTCGCATCCTTATCACCTTTCACATATTGTTATCACCTTTTCACTCTCCATCATTTTTGGTACCCCCTCTTATTGCCATATACCATGGACTCAACATCCATTTTTATACTGGAGTGTGAAATAAGTGTCAATAATAACATTTTCTCTCAAGATTTCAAAGGTCATGGAAAGCATAACTATCTCTTAACAAGGGGCAACGATAAAAAGGGGGCAATCAGGCACTTTCATCTGTTGGGATCATCATATCTCTGGTAAGAAGCAAAGCATCAATAAAACATGCAAAGGACTGGTCAAATCAGCAAGTTTCGCTCTAGTTCATCCAAGATTTGGCTATGGTCAAAACTCAAAACCTTAAGGGGCCAATGATAAAATATGATTAAAAACAAAAGAAAAAAAAGAAAAAAAAATCAAGCTTTACAAAATGTCTCTTGCATCATGCACTGTTGCAACATTTCAAAAGCAAAACTCAACATCATTGCATCACACTTGGGCATAGGGCCTATAAGTTGTATTTCAGTTCGCTTTAGCTGGCATAGGGCCTCTCAAGCTTTCTTTTGTTTTTGTTCAGCTTTAACGAGCATAGGGCTCATAAGCTGTCTTTATAGGCTTTAGTAGGCATAGGGCCTCGTAAGCTTTCGTCTTCTTTCCAAGTTCCTGCGGATACCATCTCCGTGAACTTGTCTTATATTTCCTTTCGAGCTCCTGCGGAAACCATCTCCGTGAGCTTCTTTCCAAGTTCCTGCGGAAACCGTCTCCGTGAACTTGTCTTATATTTCCTTTCGAGCTCTTGCGGAAACCGTCTCCGTGAGCTTCTTTCCAAGTTCCTGTGGATACCATCTCCGTGAACTTGTCTTATATTTCCTTTCGAGCTCCTGCGGAAACTGTCTCCGTGAGCTTCTTTCCAAGTTGCTGCGGATACCGTCTCCGTGAGCTTCTTTCCAAGTTCCTGCGGATGCCGTCCCTGTGAACTTGTCTTATCTGCCCTTTCAAGCTCTTGCGAAAACCGTCTCCGTGAGCTTCTTTTATCTCTCGTTTTAAGCTTCTAAGAAAACTGTTTCTGTTAAAAAAAAAAAATCTCTTCCGAACAAAATCTCGGTTCATTTCTTTACTTGCATCTTATAACGATAAAAGGCTAACTATGGTTAACCTGTTATCTAATAAGAAACTAGTAAAGAGGGGTAGCTGTGAACACCCAATTTTGTCCGGTCTATTTTTATTCAATTAATAAAGAGGAATAAACAAGAAAAATAAAAACTGATAAAAAATAAAAAATAAAATAAAAAAGGGATAATGGTGAGTTAGTTAGAATTAGTTTGTTTGATAAAAGGTGATTCAAATTAGAATTAATTTAGATGGGAAGAGATAATGATCTTGTTGTTACTCTTAGATAGTATAATCAGATAATGAAAAAAATCTCTAATATGATTATGATTCGTGATTTCATGATAAACATAATAATCTAATCTTGTTATCTTGGTATATCATCTGAGGAAATTTTGTTATTCTTCCATCTATAAATAAGGCGCATTAACTCAAGGAGAAGAGGAGTTTTCGGATTCAACACCCAAGGTTTTCGATATCTTTCTTGCTCTTGTCACTCTCTTCCTTCACTCCTTTTTTCTCTCATTCACACCATCATCACCATTGCCCAGTCTCTACCACAATCCATCACAAATCACCAAACCTAAAGTAAACAAATCAGATTCAATCTCGTGCACCATTGCACGTACATTAGTTCCTACACAGCCACTGTCTTCCACGCAAAAACTCAGCCATCACAGGCATCCAGCTCCTCCGTGCTTTACAGTTACGTCGTGCTCCGTCATCTGCCTTCATCGTCCCTGCAGTCCAACCACCATGCACGCAGCATTACCACGTTCTCTTCTTCATATAAAAAACCATTAACACCTCCATCGCTGCCGTGTCTCCGCCGTTTGCAGCAACCAAGCCATCATAGTAACACCACCACAATTGTTTCATTCTCATCCAGTGTCCCTCCGTCACCGCCGCTTCTCTGTCTTCTTCATAGACGACGCAGTGCGCTCCATGACTGCCACCATCAGTACATCATATAAATCTCGACGCGCTCCGAGGTTGCTCTGTCTCATTCATAGATGGCGTAACGTGCCTGTGTCACCTTCACCGACCAGCCACCACAACTTGTCGTTCAAACGCTGTCCAGTTCCGCCATCATCGCGCTCCGCTCCTCCCCGCCATCCTGGTTCGTCTCCTCTGTGAGACGCACGCCCACCACGTTTGCCATACTTTCGCCGCACGAGCTCGTGTCCCTGCTGCTCACCAATCCCAGCAGATCGCTGCAACTGCTCCGTCACGTTTCCGCCATCTCCACTCTACGCTTATGTTATGCGTTCACAGGTTCAAAGGAAGAAGACAATTCCTTTTTTATTTGTTAATTGCTTTTAATTTTTTTTACCTTTATTCTATTGTATTTGGGTTTGATTCTCTTTTCAAAAAAAAAAACTAAAACCCATTTTTTAAAAAAAATAATAAAACTATAAAAAATTTAAATAAAAATCAAATAAAGTTTTCATTTTTTTTAATTGAATAAAAATCCTTTCAAAAATGCTAAAAATGTAAAAAAAATCCTTTTTCATAAAAAATCCAAAATAAATAAAAATAAATAATTTTTTTTAGAAAATTAAAATCAATTAACCAACCAAATGTTTTCTAGAAGAACTACGTAGCTTTGAATTTCTCATTGCACCCGGGAATACGTACGAGCGGAAATAATCATTCCGTCAAGCTAAAAATTAAAATTTTCCTAATTTTGTGTTTATTTTCTTTTTATTCTTTTTAGGATAAAATAAATATTTCTTAAAAGTTATTGAGAGTTTGCACAATTAACTTGAGGTACCATCTTAGGACGGGCGGTGTAGGGTGCTAACACCTTCCCTACTCGTAACCGACTCCCGAACTCAAATCTCAATTTTTAATAAAAGCCAGTTTCCTTTAATATATGGTTTTTCCAAATTTTTCCTAAAATTAAATTTGGTGGCGACTCCTCTGTTTATTTTTTCCAATCGCGGCTCCCGGACGGGACGGTCGCGACAAAACCAAATTTCTCAATCAAATCTGAGTGAGCCTGAAGAGGTTAGGTGTGCAAAGAATACTTGTCTTGGAGCCTGAAGAGGCTAAGTGTGCAAACAATACTTGGAGTCTGTAACCTGATCAGTTATAGTGGATAAATCTTGGTGCTGCCAAGGACTGGACGTAGCTCTTTGTGTTAAAGAGTGAACCAGGATAAATCACTGTGTTAATCTCTCTTCCCTTAATCTCTTTAGTTGTTTTGATTATATATCATCTGCATTCTAACTAAGGGGTTAAAAGTGTTTCTATCAAACTTGTTTTTCATCTGTGCGCTTGTGTGGTTTTCTGTAAAGATACAACAGACAGGTGACCTGTCTGTGTAACCTTTTTACACCTGTCCGAACCTAGCTTCTGTGTGCGAAAAGTTTTCAACTTTATTTTAATTTCTGATAAACACAATTCAACCCCCCTTCTCGTGTTTATAGTTGTCTATTTCAGTTGGTATTAGAGCTCAGCCTCTGGGTTGAGCATCTAACAGTGTAGAGGTAAAAGATCCTGAAGAATAGACATGACTACTGGAGCTAGTGGGAGTCACCAGACTGAAGGAGCTTCCTTAACCAGACCTTCATTCTTCAATGGAGAAAACTACAACTATTGGAAAGATAGATTTCAATGGTTCATTCTATCTACAAACTCTGATCTCTGGGATGTCATCACAGATGGTCCTTTCATTCCTAAAAATGATGACAACACTGACAAGCCAAAAGCTCAGTGGACCCCTGCAGAAAAGACAAAGTGGGAGCTAAATCACAAAGCCAGATACAATATCATTTGTGCTCTCAGTCCTGATGAATTTGAAAAGGTCTGTGCCTGTGATTCTGCCAAAGAAATATGGGACACCTTAGCTGTCACACATGAAGGAACAACCAAAGTCAAAGAATCAAAAATTGCCATACTTGTCAGAAAGTATGAACTGTTTCTCAAGGAGGAAGGAGAATCTGTTGCTCAGATGATAGGAAGATTCCAAACTATCATCAATGGCCTAAAGTCTCTTGGAAAAGTTTACTCTAATGCTGAGAAGGTTGGAAAGATACTAAGGAGCCTGCCTAAGCAGTGGAGACCCTTGGTAACTGCTATCTCTCAAGTCAAGGATCTTACCACCTTGACTATGGATGAACTTCTTGGTACACTCACTGTTCATGAGCAAGAACTTGGAGATGAAGTCACAACAAAGAAGGGCAAGTCAATTGCTCTGAAGGCTGATCAAAAGTCTTTAAAAGCTTCTAAAGCTTTGAAGGCAGACGAGTCATCCAATGACCCTGACCTGTCTGAACCCGAGGATTCTGAAAGTGATGAAGAATTATCTCTCCTAACCAGAAAGATAAAGCTTCTTTTACAGAAAAAGAAGTTCAGAAAGGATAAGCCATTCAGAAGGTTCAACAAGGACAAGAACTTCAAAGAATCCACTTCAACAGACAAGAACTCAATTGTCTGCTATGAGTGCAAGAAGCCAGGTCATATCAAAGCAGAATGTCCTCAACTCAAGAAAACCCCTTTTAAGAAGTTCTTCAAAAAAGAAGAAGAAAGGGATGATGGCTACTTGGGAAGATCTGGAGTCAACATCCTCTGATGAAGAGACAGAGGAAGAAGCTAATCTCTGTCTGATGGCCAACACTGACTCAGATTCAGATAATGAGGTAAATTCTGACTATGAGGAATTACTTGATGCTTATAAGGAATTGCTGGAAGAATCCAACTGCTTATCTAAGGCTTTCAAATCCCTCAAGAGAGATCATATTAAGCTCCTCAGTGAGCATAAACAGAAATCTCTAGAGTGTGAGAAATTTGCCAAAGAGAACAGTGAGCTGAAGACTGAAAAGTCTAATGAAGCTAAGATCTCTAGTGATACACCACAGTCTGAAGAAGTTGAAAAACTTCAACAGAAAGTGGAAGAGCTCACTTCTGATCTTGCTAAATTTGTTAATGGTAGAGATAATCTGACCAAGCTGCTTGGCTGTTAGAGGCACTCCCTTAACAAAGAATGTATTGGATATGACCATCAGACACATCATAAAGTATCAACTAAAAACTCTAAAGTGTCTACTACATCTACTTCTATTAAATCCATACCTGTCTGTAATTTCTGTGGAAAGACTGGACATGTTATGTCTAAGTGTCTTCATAACAAAAGAAGGAAGTCTTCACAGACTCCTAGAACTAACAGAAAAGGACCCAGAAAACTATGGGTACCTAAAGATCAAATAATCACTGTCGCAGATGTCCTCAACAGCACAAAGAAAACACCACTGCTGGTACCTAGATAGTGGCTGCTCGTGACATATGACAGGAGAAAGGTCTATGTTCCTAGACCTCCAACTTAAGAAAGGAGAACATGTGGCATTTGGTGGAAATCAGAAAGGGAAGGTTATAGGAATTGGTACTATTGGTGGTAAACCCCCTCTTCCCTCTATATCTAATGTTCTTATGGTTAAAGGATTAAAACACAATTTGCTTAGTATAAGTCAATTATGTGACAGTGGATTTGATGTCTCCTTTACCAAGGATTTATGTATAGTTAAAGATCTCAGTGGCAAAACCCTCTTTTCAGCCAAAAGGCAACAAAATCTGTATAAGATTGAACTGACTGATCTCTCAGATTAAAGTGTAACCTGTCTGATGTCTAAAGAGGATGAAAGATGGTTATGGCATAAGAAACTAGGACATGCTAGTATGAAACTAATTTCAAAATTAAAAAGGGATAACCTTGTGAGAAGATTGTCTGATATTAGTTTTAAGAAAGATGTTTTGTGTGATGCATGTTAGAGAGGTAAACAAGTAAAATCAAGTTTCAAATCTAAAAACCAAGTATCAACCTCTAGACCTCTTCAGTTGTTACACATGGATCTGTTTGGACCAGTTAGTGTTGCTAGCTTGACTGGAAGAAAATATGGATTTGTCATAGTTGATTACTATTCTAGATATACATGGGTACTCTTCTTAACCACAAGGATGAGTCTTTTAAGGCTTTCTCAGTATTCTGTAAAAAATGAGCAGGGTTTCTATATTTCTACTCTTAGAAGTGACCATGGGGGAGAATTTGAAAATGAGCAGTTTAGACAGTTCTGTGAGGAGAATGGAATCTCTCACAATTTCTCTGCACCTAGAACTCCTCAACAAAATGGAGTGGTTGAGAGAAAGAACAGATCTCTGCAAGAGATGGCTAGATCTATGCTCAATGAGAATAATCTCCCTAAGTACTTCTGGGCAGAAGCAGTAAACACAGCCTGTTATGTACAAAACAGAATACTCATTAGGCCTTTTCTAAAGAAGACACCTTATGAATTGTGGAAAGGAAAAAGCCCCAACATCTCTTACTTCCATGCATTTGGTTGTGAGTGCTTCATTCTAAATACCAAGGATCAACTTGGAAAATTTGACTCCAAAACAGACAAAGGTATCTTTTTAAGATATTCTGAAATGTCTAAAGCTTTTAGAATTTTTAATTCTAGAACATCTGTTATTGAGGAATCTGTTCATGTCAAATTTAATGATAGCTTAAAGACTGATAAGGAATTATCAGATCTAGAAGATGATCTTGCAGGTCTTGATATAAACAAGTCAGAAAATCAACAACCTGACTTAACCAAGTCAGAACCTGAAGCAGAACCATACAGACAAGTGGAGCAGACAAGTCATCAGACAAGTCAACAGACAAGTCAAGATCTTCTTGAAAGAGACTGGAGGTTCAAAACTCATCATCCTAAGGATCTCATTATTGGAAATCCCTCGGAAGGAGTGAGAACCAGATCTACTTTAAGAGAATCAAGCAATGTGGCCTTTATGTCAGAAATAGAGCCAAAGCACATTGAAGAAGCTCTTGATGATGAAAGCTGGATTCTTACTATGCAAGAGGAACTCAACCAGTTCACCAGAAATGATGTCTGGACACTTGTCTCCAGGCCTAAAAACAAGTTTGTCATTGGAACAAGATGGGTCTTCAGAAACAAGTTGGATGAGGATGGCAAAGTTGTCAGAAACAAGGCAAGGTTAGTAGCTCAAGGCTATAACCAACAAGAAGGTATTGACTATACTGAAACCTTTTCACCTGTAGCTAGAATAGAAGCTATTCGCATTCTAATGTCATATGCTGCACAACACCAAATCACTCTTTTTCAAATGGATGTGAAAAGTGCTTTTCTCAATAGAATAATTGAAGAAGAAGTTTATGTTAAATAGCCCCCTGGTTTTGAGGATACTGATAAACCAGATCATGTTTTTAAACTTAAAAAGGCATTATATGGTTTAAAACAAGCACCTAGGGCATGGTATGATAGATTAAGTTCTTTTCTCATGCATAATGGTTTTACTAGAGGACAAGTAGATACTACTTTGTTTAAGAAAAGTTCTAAAGAGAACTTCATTATAGTCCAAATATATGTTGATGATATTGTTTTTGGAGCAACTAATGAAAAGCTGTGCAAGGATTTTTCAAAGCTGATGCAAGCAGAATTTGAGATGAGCATGATGGGAGAATTGAAGTTCTTCCTTGGTTTACAAATCAAACAGACAAGTGATGGAATCTACATCCATCAACAAAAGTATATCAAGGAAATGCTTAAAAAGTACAAAATAGAAAGTGCTAAACTGACGAAAACTCCCATGGAAACCAATGCAAAATTAAGTAAAGATGATGAAGGTAAAAAGGTAGACCAAACAGTCTACAGATGTATGATTAGATCTCTACTGTACTTAACTTCAAGCAGACCTGATATTCAATTTAGTGTCTGTATGTGTGCTAGATTTCAATCTGACCCAAGAGAATCTCATCTTAAAGCTGTTAAAAGAATATTTAGATATTTGCTTGGAACTACTAATCTTGGTTTGCTATATTTGAGAACTAAAGAATACAGATTAGTGAGATTCTGTGATGCTGACTTTGCTGGAGACAGAATAGAAAGGAAAAGCACCAGTGGAGGATGCCACTTCATTGGAGCAAATTTAGTCTCTTGGTCAAGCAAAAGGCAGACAACTATTGCTTTATCTACTGCTGAAGCAGAATATATCTCAGCTGCTAGTTGTTGCTCTCAACTTTTATGGGTAAAACATCAACTTGAGGATTACTCTATTTTTGAGCATAATATATCTGTATGGTGTGATAATTCCAGTGCTATTTGCTTAACTAAAAATCCAATTCAGCATTCTAAGGCTAAGCATATAGAAATCAAACATCACTTCATAAGAGATTATGTTCAGAAAGGTATCTTTGATATTAAGTTTGTTAAAACTGAAAATCAATGGACTGATATTTTCACTAAACCTTTAGCAGAAGAAAGATTTTTATTTATAATTTAAACATGCATTGCATTGTTGAATGAAATGTCTGAGTTTTTGAACTATCTATGCTACCTGTCTTATAGTTTCTGTATCACTTGTCTATGATTACCTGTCTGACTCTGCTGAGTCACTGTGCTGAAACTCAACAGTTTTAGTAAAATGGCCATTATTTATTTAATACCATTTGTTAATCTGAAGCTAATCATGGGCACGATAGTTTTATCTCGAAACCATGTTTTCATTATGTCTTAAGTGGGCGCTACAGTTCCCCATCAAAATCGTGCCGTTTTGAATTAAAAATGTCTTATTTCTCTCTCCTGCCTTTATTGCTTTAAAAGGCAATTTTTCAGAAAAATTCAAACTTTATCTTTTTCAAAATCCCTAAAGTCTTTCTATCTTCGTCTTCTTCTCTTTCAAACCCTTCTCTCTTCCAAAACCCTCGTAACCTCTTCTCTGAAAAATGGCATCTTCAAAGCGTCTGTCCTCAAAAGAAATTGCTGAGCAATACGAGATGAGAGTGGCTGATGTTGAGAAAATTCTTCCTGGAAAGACTGTTGATCTTCAACAGATGAAGAAATGGGTATGGATGTCACTGAAGAGTTGGAATACTCTAAGTGGACCGCCTTCTTTGACATCAAGGAGCTTGTTCATCCCAAGCTTGTCAGAGACTTCTGGAGGAATGCTGTGATCATCACCAATGTGATTGATGGAACCAAGAGCTTCAAGGCTCAAATGTCATCTGAAGTAACCCTCCTTTTCCCTATTGGATCTTTGGAGTTAGTAACAAGATGTCCAAAGATTGGAACTGCCTTCAAACCCGACTGGGAAGATCAGGTAGGAGCTGAAAATGTGTATATTACTGTTTATGGAGTTCCCAACCCTGAGAACAAGAAGCCTGTCAGCATGGTGCCCAAGTGCAGGTTCTTGCACAAGTTGCTGCTGGAATGCGTGATGCCAAGAAAAGGATCACGAGACAATGTGACCAAGATGGACAGATTTGCTCTGTACCACTTGATTCACAAAATCAAGATAGACATCAATGACCTCATTTATATGTATCTTGAGTCTCTGATCAGGAGAACCAACATGTAGACCTATCCTTATGGAATGTTGTTGACAAGAGTGTTTAGGAACAAGAAGGTCCTGTCTATGATGGGGATTGAAGGAATCCCTCTGGAGGATGAAGAGGAAGATAAGAAGAAGAAGAAGAAGCCTGCTGCTGAGCAGAAGCAGAAGGAGAAAGTAGAGGAACCAGTGGATTCCACTGGTGAATCAGAGGTTCCAATCTCTGAAAGAATGTGGAAACCTGCTAGAAAGGTGGCCAGACAAGACTAGAAGCCTGAGGAACCCTCAACTTCTGAAGAATCTGTTGAGACAGTTGAACCTCTCAGGTTCAAGCTGAAGAAACCCTCTCCCAAGAGGAAGACAAGTGAGGCTGGGAAATTTGGTGTTGCTTCTGCACAACCCACCAAGAAGAGAAGACTGGTGACCTTTACCAAGGTCAGACAAGTGGAGTCTGAACCTAGTAAAGAGGAAGCATCTGCTCAGGGGGAGCAGACATCTCCACCCTTAGAGGAGCCAAAGGAGATCAAACCTCTTGATTTTGGAATCATTCCCAGAAAAAGAAGGTCAGGCTACCCTATGCCTTTAGTGACCTTTGCTGGAAGGGAAGAAATCCCTGCAGAAGAACCTGCTGCTGCTGCAACTTCTGCTGACCTGTCTGATGGGACTCAGACAGTTGATCATCCTGAAGCTGCTGCTTTGTCCCCTTCAAGGAAGAAGACAAGACTCTTTGAAGATCAGTTTTTCACTTTTCCTTCTGCACCATCCTCTCCCCTTCACCAAGGTATTCCAAGTTCTGTTGTTTCCTCCCCTTCTGCCCTTTTTATTAAACCTTTATCAGTTGCCTCCCCTTTTCATTCACCTGTCTCTTCTCACCCAACCCAAACATCTTTTGATGTTGTATCTGATATATGTCAGTACACAGTTGTTCACAGGGACTCAACTCCCAAAGAACAATCTGGCATATCATCAAGACTGTTTGTGAGTGATCTGCAATCTCTGATGACTGCAAGTGTCTCTCACTTATCTGTCATTCCTTCTCCTCCACCTCATATTCTTAACTTTTGTAGGGAAATTTTCTTTTGTCCCCCTACTGTTGTGTTCATTAGAACATTGGAAGGATCTCATTATCCTGCCTCTATTGTAATGTCACCTTCTAGGTCTAGATATTTCTTTCTCTTAATAATAGGGTGAAATTCGTTTTTCTGTCATATAGGCTCTCTCTTACCCTTACCTCCATCTGTCTTAGCTAATCAACCTCTTCCCCCTCCTATTCAAATTAGAGTCACTCGTCTGTCTCTATGTGAAAGACTCTCTTGTGTCTTTCCTTCTCTTGATACTGACCTAGTCAGAATCAAACCTTTGTTTAAATTAGCTTTTCTCCCTCTCTTTTATTTTAGAACCATTCATCAGTATTTCTTTCCTCGTGTCTCCTCACCCTTCTCCGTACCTATGGCACCCCTAGTATTAGCCTTACCCTGGTATCCAAACCTGTCTACTGCTTCAACCAGCCTGTCTACAGAAGCCTCCCCTTCTCAGATGGTGGATTTAAATAGCTTCAATCTTCTTAAAGCTGAGCTAGAAGAAGTCAGAAGACAATTGGATGAAGAAAGGCATGCTAGGCTGCTGTTAGAAAAGAAAGTTGATTCTTTGTATCTTTCTTTTAATCAGTCTAGGTAGATGTTTTTGTAGAAACTGCCTTGTAAATGAGAAGCTTATGATGAATAAAAAAATAAATTTTACTTTATCTCTTTACTGTCTCTCTTTATTGGTCTCTGTTTGTCCTTTTTTGTTGTTGACAAAAGGGGGAGAAAAATGTATGAGATGATTAAGATGGTTAAATGCTATGTGTTCAATTCTGGAGAAAATTAAGATAGTTAAAATTGAACTTTTAATCTCTGATACTCTGATATCTTGAACTTAAGACTGCTGCATATTGCTCTGATACTGTTATTTGAACTCAAATGCACCTGTATGCACGTATAGAAAATCTCAACCTGTCTACTTTCTGTTATTCTCTAAGTTGATATTTTCTAAGGTTTATTAAATCATCTGAATGTTTGTCATCATCAAAAAGGGGGAGATTGTTAAGTCTCTAAAATGTCTGTGTGCATTTCCCTAAGTTTTGATGAAAACTAAATATTGGTTAATGATTTAATTAACCTACTTTGTGGTTGCTAACCTGTCTACTTAGTGTACAGTTCAAAAAAATAGCAAAACTCACCTGTCTGTCTACTTAAGTAACAACCTGTCTGGATAAGCAAAAAGTCAACCTGTCTGCTGACTAGGATTGTTGACTTTGTACAAATTGGTTTCAACCTGTCTCTGCTCTCATACTCGTCTAAGGTTCTTTGTTAAGAACTCGAAGTATACGAAGCTTTTGGAAGCTATCCCCTAATGCAGAAGACTCTGAATCTCTCTCTCACGCTTATCAAGAAACTCAGAAGGTTATTCTCTCAAGCAACCTAGGAAGTCAGAGACAAACTTCCAGTTAAAGAATATTTCCAACATGCTTTATTCCCTAGTACTTCCGGTTATTACACAAGAAGGGAAATGTACTCTGCAAAAGTACAAAAGCATTCTGCATAACTCTGATTTGGCTACTACACGATGCATAAAGCCATGATCTTTCATGTTAGAGTACAACCAACGTTTCCATTACATTAATGGCTGCCCAGAACGACTCTATTGCATTTAATGAAGCTCTGCTTGAAGCCATCGTTGCAAGGAATGTCTCTAACGGATATTAAATGTTTGAAGGCTATAAATACAGAAGTCATTGAAGATGAACACATCAGAGATTACAAAGCATTAAAGAGCCATTACTCTGTTCATTCATTCTATCTGTATTCTTCAATCATTTGAAGTTATTACACAGACTTTCCTAAGCTTTACATTTAAACCACTCTCTGAGTGTTAGTGAAAGATCTGTCTGTCTGTAATTGTATTTATTACAAACCAAATTTCTCCAACAAATCTGAGTGAGCCTGAAGAGGCTGGGTGTGCAAAGAATACTTGTCTTGGAGCCTGAAGAGGCTAGGTGTGCAAACAATACTTGGAGTCTGTAACTTGATCAGTTATAGTGGATAAATCTTGGTGCTGCCAAGAACTGGACGTAGCTCTTTGTGTTAAAGAGTGAACCAGGATAAATCACTGTGTTAATCTCTCTTCCCTTAATCTCTTTAGTTGTTTTGATTATATATCATCTGCATTCTAACTAAGGGGTTAAAAGTGTTTCTATCAAACTTGTTTTTCATCTGTGCGCTTGTGTGGTTTTCTGTAAAGATACAACAGACAGGTGACCTGTCTGTGTAACCTTTTTACACCTGTCCGAACCTAGCTTCTGTGTGAGAAAAGTTTTCAACTTTATTTTAATTTCTGATAAACACAATTCAACCCCCCTTCTCGTGTTTATAGTTGTCTATTTCAGCGGTCACACGTTATTGTCCTAGTCTGTGGGCATGACGGCACCCCGCGAAAAGGGGATGGTGTGATGCAGTGCGCGGTAGACAATGGTGGTCGGATTCTAGAAAGGAGTAGCGTTGCTTGACTTAGATGTGACTTGAGCTTGGTTGTCCATGGTTACAATGGTGATATGGTTACTCTTTGAAAGTGGTGTTGTTGTAGATGGATGGTCATGGTGGATGAAAGTGGTGGAAGTGGTAAATAGATCCTTTTGATTTTAAAATTAAATTAAAAATCAAAGATTTTTTAAATAAATAATAATAATAAATTGTCAAATAAAAGATGAAGTGTCACATTATGATTGAGGTGACATTATCTAGTTGGGCCACCTAGACAAGGTAAAAGTTACTTTTAAAATTTTATAGGTAATGAAGAATTCACCTTTGTTTAAATTTGATTTATTGTTTTTTGCCACATCTTCAAGCTGTGTTATCAAGAGTGGCAACACGGGTTGGACCCGACGTGACAACCCGTGTAAATTTTTTTTTTTTTGAGGGGCGGGTTACACTTTTCAACTCACCAACCCGCCCCGACTCGCCCCTCCTAACCTGCCAAGAAAACAGGGCGAGCGCAGGGCGGGTTAACCCGTGGGATCAACTTATACTTTTTTAAATTCTTTTTTTATTTTTTAAAATTAATTTATATATTTTGTTTAAGCCTACATAGACATAACCATACAATGTTTTTTTTATCTATATTATTATTATGTTTATGATGTTTAAAATTGCTAACAATACTCAAATATTATAAGTAGAATTCCAATAAATAATAAATAATAAACAATAAACAATAATCATTTTTTTTTGATATTATAATAGTAAAATCGTATTAAAAAGAAATTAATCACACAAACGAGATGTGATGTGATTTTCAAGTGGGAACATGATTAATTTAAACATGTTTTAGGGACTTAAATATTTATTTTTTATTTTTTTTATTTTTGGCCCGTCAACCCGCCAACCCATCGTTAAAAGAGGCCGAGGGTATTTTGAACCCACTTTTAACATTTAACCCGCCCTGCCCCACCCGGCTTTGTTTTAGGCGGGTTGGTGGCGGGCCGGGTCGGCCCGTTTTGCCATCCCTAAAAGGTAATGCTCAGAATTTAGAGAAAAAAATAAGGACACTAATATTTTATTTAAAATTTGATTTATTTATTAATTTATCATCAAAAGGATAAAACATGTTTTTATTTAATATTCAAAAACATTAATTGTAATTATTTTTTTATTTAAATGACAAAATTTACTATTGCGTTTGGATTTATCACGTACAACAATTTATTAAGTTTCAAAATTTTAAATTATATCTATTATAAAAAAATTATAAAATATATCTTTTAAGTCACAAAAAGGATAAGTAAGAAAGGTATGAGATTGTTGTTGCTCCTAATATAGTGCATTGGGTTGTTGTTCTTCGCATTCTTCGTTATCTTCAGGGCACTCAATTTCAGAGTCTTCTTTTTCCCTCCTTTTCTTCTTTGGACCCCACTGATCGTAAATCTACCACAAGATTTAGATTTTTCTAGGAGATGCTATTTCTTGGAAAAGTAATAAGCAAGACATTGTCTCTTGCTCTTCTACAAAAGCTGAGTATCGTGCTATGGCATCCACCACTGCAGAAATAGTTTGGTTGCGTTGGTTGCTTTCTGATATGGGTGTCTCCCTCTCTGACCGACACCTATGTACTGTGATAACATGAGTGCTATTCAAATTACTCGCAACTCTATCTTCCATGAACACGTACCCCAAGCATATTGAGATTGACTGTCATCTCACTAGACATCATTTTCAGCAGGGGACCATAATTTAACCCTTTGTTTCTTCCTCTATGCAACTTGTTGACTTGTTCACAAAATCGCATTTCGCTCCACGTTTTCGTTTCTTAACTAGCAAACTCTCGATGCTTCCTATTGATGCATAATGAGTTTAGGGGGGGTTAGATAATATAGGGCTTTTATGCTTTTATTTATTCTATATCCTTAAGGGTAGTTTAGTCATTTTACTTATGCATATATATTTACGTTTTCTCTTTGCTAATTTTGACTATTGCAATGTATTTGAAATCCTAGCAGCTTTTCTTCTTCTCCGTTAGATTCTCTCTACATCTTTTCCTCTTTCTCTTTGCATTGTTATCTACTATTCTTAATAGCCACATCACAAGTTTTTATTTTATACTATTTAAACAATCATCCACTCTAAAGGTGTAACTCCAAAAATTTCACCAAATGAGTCCTACACTCCATCCTTATTTACATTTATGTTAGTTTCAATTTTCGGAGGAAGGTAGCTATCGTAATTCTCTATTTTATTTTATTTTTAATTGAAGATCTTATAAAAGAATCAAAATAATTATCTTTACAATATAACACAATAAAAATAGATTCTTATTTTCAAGGACTAGCTAAACAACTCTCATTAGAGTTGCTATGAACTAATCAATTGCAACTAAACGCATCAAATGGTCGGGTCCTTTAAAATGTCGAATGGATGCAGTGAATATCAAAGGGCTTAATGTTGAAAAGTTAGCCCACCAAAGGTCATAATTTGCCCAACTTTTAGTCACCATTCAAGCTTCGATACCGTCTATTAATATTTTCGGTGTAACTTCTAGTCTCCTACAATTGTTTTTCTTTTTGGGCTTCTTACGCCACTCAAAAGTAACCAAACACAATATATATACATTAATTTTAGTGGAGGAATAAAATATATTATGTGTGGCAAATGTGGGAGGATAATAATAAGGGGAAAAAAAATAACAGTATCTGGAAGGAGGAAAATGGAAATACTCTATTGAATGAATTGATGCATTGCATTTCATAGTTGGGGCTCAACCGCACTAATACTGTCTAATTAGTTTATAAATGATAATTAGCTTCTAATGTTAAGGAAAATTTTACTTTATAATTAAAGAATAAGGAAAAGAGAAATATCTATGAACTCTAACACTGTGCTTGGAATAGAAGAATAAGAGAAGAGATAAATAAGGAAGAGAAAAAGAAACAAAAAAGTGATGGGTTCCACCACTTTTTATTTCTCTCCAAATATTAGAAGAAAGAAGAGAGAAAAATGGAAGAGATGTGTATATTTCCATCAATACCCTTAAAAGAAATAACACTTTTATCTTTTCTCTTTATTTCAAGGACATTTTTGTCCTTTTGAAAATAATATTATTTCTCTCTTCTCTCTTATACTTAACCAAACAAAAGGGAAAGAGGAGGAAACATCTCTCTCTCTCTCTCTCTCTCTCTCTCTCTCTTTTATTTCTTTCATTTTTCTCTCATACCAAACAATATAAAAATCTACTCTCTTTCTCACCTATTTCTTTCTTACCACTTTCTTCTGTGCAGCCAAACAAAACATTATGTGAACCAGGGTCCCGGGATTTATTTTTTATAATGAACCAGTGTCATTATTATTATTTTTTTTGACTCAAATGAACCAGTGTTATTTGAAACATGTCATCTCCAACTAATTCGTCTTAACGCACATTAATTGCGATGATTTTTTATGTTAGAAATTATATTTAACGTGTTTCCATGTCAGCTTTGGGTTATCCTTCGGGTTATTCTGACTCACCCCAATATTCCACATTTGTTTAAAATTCATATTTATGTAATAAAATTTATCGAGTTAAATCAATGTCATTTTGCTTAAAATGACAATATATTTATATTGTAAAATATACTTTGCTTTTAGTTTCTTTTTAAAATCTATGATATATTTAAGTATACATATTGCTCAAATTTTACATATTTAATTATATTGGACTTTGATTAACCCGAGTCGTGTTGAAAAAACCTATTTAAGGGGACAAAACTTTCCTGACACATTTTTTCGTATACAAGACTCAAGCCGGAGACTTTACTTAAAGAAAACCAAGCTTTTTGCCACTTGAACCAACGAGCGTTGACAAGATATATTAGCTTACTAGGTTGACAATTTTTCGTCTGGAGATTATTAGGTTAGATTTGGGTTTAAACAAATAGCCCTATCAAACCCTTTCCATCAACATTTCTAATGTGTATGACATGATACCATGTAATATAAAACACATTAAAAAATCTTGTTTATGTTAATACTAAATTTATATGAATTTAATTCTTATGTACGGTAAATGTAAAGATCTTTTACACATTATCAACTAATCATGGATTATTATATTATTAACAATGTTCGACTCTTATAACTTTTTAAAAGTTACATATATGATGATTTTTTTTTGTTATTATGTTATTGGTATGAAATATCAATCGTCATAAACAATGATTAATCCTCGTCAGAGGACCCGGATGACATTTAAGAATTGCCCCCTTCCAACTTCATCAAAAATAATAATAATAATAATAATTGCCCCCTTCCAACCATTTTTTTTCCATACATGATGATTTGTGAATTATATTCCTAATAAAATTAAATAAAAAACAAAACATAAAATATATAATTAGAAAAGAAATGATTTTAGATATTCCAGCTTAACCAGAGGTCTCCAGTTCAAATCAGAGTTCTGAGAATGCAGCAGTGTTAAAACTATCGAGGGAGAACTTTGTCGTGTGGTCCTACCCGGCTCGAGGGGTTAGTCTTCGCAGTTGCGTGCGGAGGATAGCCTAGAGGGGGAAAAAAAAAGATGTTTTTTAAAATATTCCAAAACATAATGATAATGTTATAAGATATTTGTGGTGGCTGAAAACTGTTTAGGAAAGAAACCCTAAAAACTGTTCATAGGCGAAGTCATAGTGATATGAACATAACTAGGGGAGAAGCATTCTTGTACATAGTGTTATTATACATAGTTCATTACTAAATATGTTGGAGAAAATCATGTGATGTTCTCGGAAGGAAGAGGAAGCACGCACAGCACAATACAGTAAAGGAAGATAACAAGTGAATAGTTGCAGTACAGTACATTAAAGTAGTACATGTCTTTGAAGGGTTGAAGAGAGTAATGGTATGATTTGGTGGCACTCACTCACTGCATTAAATCAAAGGCTGAACCTTTCTCTCATCCATGTTTTCTTTATACTCAAATCAAACCATATTGCAACCCCTTTTTCCACCTCCAATCAGAAATATATTATTCTCATATGTAGGTAAGAATGCCAAGAAGCTGATTTTTTTTTAAGGGGTTGAGGGGATGAAATTGGAAAATAATTAGTTTGAATTTATTTATTTTTCTCTGAAATTTTGCCTTCAGAGGCTTTCCATTCAAATCTCAATGCAAATTATTTTATTGTTTTCTAAAGTTGTAGTAGCTGCTTTTAATAACACTTCACCCATTACAAACTGAATCATATTTGATTGTGATTGCTTTCTTTTCAGATCTATTTACACCTGATATGCTTCGTTTAGTAAAAGTTTAGCATTGCTCAGATTTCACTTGATAAATGATTTGTGGCAGAAAAGAAGATTATTATTTATTAAATTGCTTAGATTAGATTCCATTTTTTATATAATATTCATCTAAATTTTGGTTTGTAGGTTATAATTATGTCTTTCCGTGTAATATTTGATGATAAAATCCAAAGCTTTCTTCTGAACTCTCAGTTTATTTTAGAAAAAGTGGCATGGATTTGAAGATTGATGACATATGCTTCATTATTATTTGGTAACTCATGGTTTATTATAGTTTGTTTCCTTTAATCAACCCATGTGATAAAATGTTAAATATTTTGCTATATTTTGGTCCCGTTGCTTTTCTGAACCCTTTCCTTCTCTTGCAATAAGGTTGTTGCTGTCTCAAAAAATATACCCGGTGTTGAAGATGGAACAACGCTTCTTGATTTGTATTCTCGTGTTCCACATGGTTTCTTGAAGTGGGACTGGCAGAAAAGACTCATATATGTGAAGAAATTAATAAAAATAGGACAAGCATACCGTGTCTTTGCAAGTCTTATCCGTTGCATGCAGTGTATATTAGAATTTTACAAATTTCAGTTGTTCAAAATAAATTAACAAGGCATCAGTGTTCAAGACTTCTCTGTTCTATTGTTCATATCAAGGTTTTTCTTAATTAAAAAAAAAAAACTATAACTATGCCCTAGTTAGATTTTTTCCGCCTTTCATGAGGCAATATCTTTATTAAAACTATATCAACTGAAGTGAAATCCTAGTGTTGAGCTTTCTGTGCAAATTTTGGAGGATAGATTAAACCTTAGGGATGCTGCTTGAAAGTGAGATTTTAGGTCTGTTTATGTAGTTGTTAACAGTACTAATATCTTGAAACAGAAGAAATTTTTTGTGCATTGGCAAATTGCTTTTAACTAGAGTTTTTTTAGGAGTGGGTTTCTATATCATGAGGAAACAACTTCTAATTTTTTGTAAACATCCCCTTTGATTAGAAAGGTTTAGTCACACATCATGATTGCTTTTAAGTTATTAATTTAGCATATGTTTCATTGATTCCCCAATGGAATACTATGTCGAAAAGTGATAAAGTACCACATACTAATTTGCCTGTTGTAAATAAAATTAAAATTCTGAAATTTTCTCGTTGAATGTTGCTAACATGTTGTGCTTGTTGGCTTCCTATCCATGATTATCCATGCTGCTAACGACATTGGGTGTAGGTAAGCTTAATCCGTTTATTGATAACGACATACTAAAGAAAATCACTTATCTTTGAACAGTGAGATTTTTATACAACATAATATGATTTCCCAACTCTTTTTCACCTTATCAAACATTCTTCTTTATGTTGTCTTCCATTTTACAAATGATGTCTTGGTCGTCCGACTTGCTGATTCAAGCACAGATGTTATCCATTTTGTTTCTGTTTATCTAAACAAGTAATGAATGAAAATATGAATTTAAGATGTCTACAAAGTGCCATAATTATATAATTATATTATCATATCTTTTATTTAAACTCTCGAAAGTGTATTGATTTCCTCCCTTTATGGGAAATCACTAGAACGGAAAGAAAGAAAAGGAATATATATACAAAATCCACATCATTACTCAAGTCTGCAGGAAAAACTAGATCTAGCAAAAGGCATTTCAAATTTAGGGGTTCTAATCCAAACCTACAAGTCTATATCATCAAAAGAATTGTCATCAACGAGGGGCAGACTGCTACCTTCACCATTTCTCATAACACACTTAGAATGACCATCATTGAACTCATCATTACCAAACAACATTATCTCGTTCTGCAATTCCTCCTCGTAGGGATCTACACCGGCCAATGATGGTGCAACTGACTCCTGTAACAAATGCAGAATGGACTCATCTTCATAAAATGGTTGCACAACATTTCCTTTACCATATATATTTCATGTTAAAATTTCTTTGACTAAAAATTTAATTAAAGCCATTACCTAGTACCTAGTTAAGCTTCTGTAGCAGTGACATCAGCCATGAAAGAACTGCCACTTCTTTGGTATCCATCGAGTGTGGTGCATACCCTTCTTTTGGAGTTATAGTGAACTTTGGCTTCTTTTTGCCATAAGCCTCGGCAGCTGCTTCTTCATTAGGCAATGATGATTCGGATGAATGAACCGACATGTCTTTGAGATATGCCAAGTGCATGTGGTGGTGCATGCCCTTCTTTTGGAGTTATAGTGAACTTTGGCTTCTTTTTGCCATATGCCTCAGCAGCTTCTTCTTCATTAGGAAAAGATGATTCAGATGAATGAACCGACACTTGTTTGCCTAAATATGGTATGTGCCCTTCTTTTGGGGTTATAGTGAACATTGGCTTCTTTTTGTCATAAGACTCAGCAGCTTCTTCTTCATCAGGCAACGATGATTCTGATGAATGAACCGACACTTCTTTGGTATCCTCTGAATGTTTACCATTCATTCTTTCTATAGCTTGTTTAAACTCTTCCTTTCTTTTGTTATAAGCCTCAGCAGCAGCTTCTTCGGTATCAAAAGTACCGAGCCATTCTCTCTTATTTTGAATTGGGTTTCGAATCTCAGCTGCATACCTTCCCCATTTCCTACGTCGAACGCCTACATACTTGTTGGTTGACTTGACTGTTTTCTTGTTTCTGGTTATAAGGTGTTTTCTGGGATTTGTTTTGCTATTCTCACCACTGATATCATGTGGTGAAAGCATAGCACTTGGAAGCAAAATTTTCTTTACAAATCGCTTGCAAGCATTTGATTGAAAGCCACCATTAAATGCTTTCTCATCTTCGTCACTTGAACAATCTGTGGCGTCTGGGTCGTCGTATGAAATTCGGATTTTCTTAAAAGAACTCATTTCTTTTTTCCTTACAATTCTTACTTGTTTCTGAGGTTGCCTGGGCAAATGAAAGAAAGTAATTTGAAAAGAACAAAAGGATTCAGGAAAAAGGAAAATGAAATCGAAAGTCAAGATCTTTTCGGTATCAAGAGCAACCCAAAATCTCCAAAAGGCTAAATCATTCAAATCCAGTAGAAAGTCCTACATCAAAAGCTAAGGATTTAATAATAATTTTATTTTTATTTTTGGTTTTGTGTGTGTGAGAGAAAAATAATGTGAGTGTAAAGCCTCTAAAATCCATGCCATGAATTCCTATGTATCAAAACCTGAACTATAAATATCAATGGGGAAGCACATACCTTTTTGAACTTTATCTGATAAACAAGGTTGGACAGGGTTGTTTGAGTATTTGATAAAGAGAGAGGGTGGCATGTAAAATGCTGAAGAGTGAACAAGAGTTAAGCAAAATAGTGACAAAGAAACTGCTTCATAGCGAGTATAAAATAGGGAGACAAAGAAACTGATTCACAGTTGGTACAGTAAAGTGACCAGATTCAAAACAAAACGACAAGTATATTTGTGGTTTCATTCTCATTTTAAGGAAAAACAACAGGCAAGGAAACTAAAATCCGACAATTTATAAATACTTACCAAAATATACACCAAATTTAATATTGTCTAAACATCTCATATATTTGAAAGCTTGCAGATTAATGGCTTTCTAAATGATACAAATTTCAAAAATAAAATGTTAGAAACGGAATAAGGTAGTCAATTGTGAGACTTAACTGGAGATAATGGGTAATGATTATTTTTCTGTGTTTTTGTCATAGGCATTTTCCTCCCCCTTCTCCCAATAGAGACTTTTGGAGTGGGTCCACTAGTTTGTAATAACGGCCATGAACCAAGCAATCGTATATACAACTCTACTTCAATTCAATTCCAACATTACAACAAAAAATAAAAAAACAAACAAACACTGCAATTAAAGACGACCTTGAGAAGCTTTTTTTTTTCAGGGAGTGGCTAATAAGAGGCCTTATAATGGGAAGGAGAAAGGGGAAAAGGGGATCGGAAAAGCGCGTAGCATATTGCGGGAGTCTTGCTGCTTAATCAACCGAGTTGGCTCAAATGGCTGAAATACTTTCAATACTACATTTGATAGTATGGGGAAAAAAAAATAACACTGGAAAGATTCCCATTAAATGTCTTAACATACTTTTTCACCTATCAAATAGAAATACTATTAAAAATAACATTTGACTACATTTGTCTTGAAGACAAAATATATTTATTTTTTCCAATTTTTTAATTCAAATTAATATAAATATATCATGTCTAAAATCTGTTATATTTTATCCTATTTAATTTTTTGTTAGATACCCTTCACTTCACTTCACATCAAAATTATTTATAATTCAGTCAAAAGTTTTTTTTTTTTTTTGCATTCTTTTTTCTAGTGTGTAATGTAACTAGTCAAAAGTAAAGTGAAAAGATCGTGTTATTACAAATCTGATAATTTTCTTCCCCAAAAACTGACCAAATACAAAATATTTTTTCCAATGCTTCTTAGTTCTTACTATTTAACTTATAATATTTTGGAGAAAAAATTATCTCATACCATTCTTTTTCTTTTTCTTTTTTCTTCTAAAAGACTATGCATTAAATTTTTGAAGATAAATATCAATGTATGTTAGTAAACTTTTACAATTTAAGTAGAACAGTGATTGCTTATCCTTGTTGTGACTAAAAAATATATATTTTATACTTTTGAATTTTGATAAATTGTTGTACGAGATAAATCCTGACGCAATAGTAAGTTTTGTCATTTAAATAAAAAATTGATTACTATTAATGTTTTTTAATATTATTTTTCCAATGCTTCTTACTATTAGACTTGTGATATTTTGGAATCCTAACGCAATAGAAATTGTCATTTAAATAAAAAATTAATTGCTATTAATGTTTTTGAATATTTTTTCCAATGCTTATTACTATTTAACTTGTAATATCTGACTAACAACATGCATTACATAAGCAATATCAGGTCTAGTGATGGTAAGATATACAAAACTACCAACCAGTGTACGATATAAAGTGGGATCCAATAGAGGGACACCATCAGAGGAGATATATCGAGCATTAAGCTCCATAGGGGTGTCTGTTGCTCGAGTATCAGAGAGACGAGCTTGTTCAAGAATGTTGTCAATATACTTTAATTGAGAAAGAAGATAACCTCTAGGAGAGTAGGCAACTTCAATCCCCAAGAAATAGCGAAGAGTACCTAATTCCTTCATCTCAAACTGTTGGGCTAATTGCAATTTCAACTCTGCAACCCCATCAACATCATCCCCTGTAATGATCATGTCACCGGCATATAAAGAGAGTATAATACGACCATGAAAAGTGGACCTGAGAAACAAAGCAGAATCATAAGCACTAGAACAGAAGCCGAAGAGAACTTCTCAAGGTAGGTTCTTCCCTCCCAACCAGGTTTTCTCCATACACAAGAGTTAGGATTTGAACCCCTGACCATTTGCTTAAGGTGCCAAAGTCCCTTACAACTTGGGCCAACCACATGTTGGTTAAAATGTTGGGTAAAAGGAGTGCAACACTAGGGCTTCCCAGGAAGTCACCCATCCCAAGCACGCTTAACTACGGAGTTCTGAAGGGATCCAGTGCAATAGTGCTGGTATGATCGCACTTAAGACAATAATATTCTATTTACAATTTAATTTAATTATTAATTTACATCAAAAGGATACAACATATTTTTACTTTAATATTCAAAACATTAATTGTAATCAATTTTTTTTTCTTTAAATGATAAAATTTACTATATTGCGTTTGGATTTATCTCGTTCAACAATTTATTAAGTTTCAAAAGTATAAAATATATCTATTATAAAAAAATTATAAAATATATCTTTTAGTCACAAAGGATAAGCAATCACTGTTCTACTTAAATTGTAAAAGTTTACTGACATACATTGATATTTATCTTCAAAAATTAAATGCACAGTTTTTTAGAAGAAAAAAAAAGATTGGTATGAGATATTTTTTCTCCAAAAATATTACAAGTTAAAAAGTAATAAGCATTGGAAAAATACTCAAAAACATTAATAGTAATCAATTTTTTATTTAAATGACAAAATTTACTATTGCGTTAGGATTCCAAAATATTACAAGTTAAATAGTAGAGCATTGGAAAATAAAAATAAAAAAAACATTAGTAGTAATCAATTTTTCATTTAATTGACAAAACTTACTATTGCGTTAGGATTAATCTCGTACAACAATTTATCAAGTTTCAAAAGTATAAAATATAATTTTTTTAGTCACAAAAAGGATAAGCAATCACTGTTCTACTTAAATTCTAAGAGTTTACTAACATACATTGCTATTTATCTTCAAAAATTTAATGCATAGTCTTTTAGAAGAAAAAATAAAAAGAAAAGAATGGTATGAGATAATTTTTTCTCCAAAATATTATAAGTTATATATAGTAAGAACTAAAAAGCATCGGAAAAAATTATTTTGTATTTGGTCAGTTTTTGGCGAAGAAAATTATCACATTCATAATAACACAATCTTTTCACTATACTTTTGACTAGTTACGTTACACACTAGAAAAAAGAATTCACAAAAAAAAACTTTTGACTCAATTTTAAATAATTTTGATGTGAAGTGAAGTGCATCTAACAAAAAATTAAGGATAAAATATAACAGGTTTTAGGCATGATATATTTATATTAATTTGAATAAAAAAATTGGGAAAAAATAAATATATTTTGTCTCTCAAGACAAATGTAGTCAAATGATTATTTTTTAATTAATAGTATTTCTATGTGATAGGTGAAAAAGTATGTTTAGGTATTTAATGGGAATCCTTTCCAATGTTATTTTTTTTTCCATATAATCAAAGGTAGTATTGAAAGTATCTCATCCAGTCGAGACAACTCAATTGATTAAGCCGCAAGATATTTGTGAATATACGAATTCAAATTCCCGCAATACGCTCCGCCATTTTCCCATTCCCCTTTCCCCTCTCTCCCTCCCTTTATAAGACCTCTTATTAGCTCCTTGAAAAAAAAAAAAATGCTTCTCAAAGTAGTCTTTAAAATTTAAATGCAGTTTTTTCTTTTTATTATTTTAATAATGTTGGAATTGAGTTGAAGTGGAGTTGTATATATGATTGCCTGGTTCATGGCCGTAATTACAAACTAGTGGACCCACTCCAAAAGTCTCTAGTGGGAGAAGGGGAGAGGGGATTGCGTATGACAAAAACACAGAAAAATAATCATTACCCATAATCTCCACTCAAGGCTCACAATTGACTACCTAATTCTGTTTCCAACATTTTATTTTTGAAATATGTATCATTTAGAAAGCTATTAATCTGTAACCTTTCAAATATATGAGATATATATTTTTTTAGAGAAAATATATGAGATATTTAGACAATATTAAATTTGGTGTATAATTGGTTGGTATTTATAAATTGCCGGATTTAAGTTTCCTTGCCTGTTGTTTTTCCTTAAAATGAGAATGAAACCACGAATATACTTGTCATTTTGTTTTGAATCTGGTCACTTTACTGTACTAGCTGTGAATCAGTTTCTTTGTCTCCCTATTTTACTCGCTATGAAGCAGTTTCTTTGTCACTATTTTATTTAACTCTTGTTCACTCATCAACATTTTACATACCACCCCTTTCTCTTCATCAAAGACTCAAACAACCCTGTCCAACCTTGTTTATGAGATAAAGTTCAAAAAGGTATGTGCTTCTCCATTGATATCTATAATTCAGCTTTTGATACATAGGAATTCATGGCATGGGTTTTAGAGGTTTGACACTCGCATTATTTTTCACACACAACAACAACAACAACAAAAACTTTTATTATTAAATCTTTAGCTTTTAATGCAATACTTTCTATTGGATTTGAATGTTTTAGGCTTTTGAAGATTTTGGGTTGCTCTTGATACTGAAAAGTTCTCGAATTTCGATTTCATTCTCCCTTTTCCTGAATCCTTTGTTCTTTTCAGATTAATTACTTTCTTTCATTTGCCCAGGCAACCTCAGAAACAAGTAAGAATTGTAAGGAAAAAAGAAGAAGAAAAGCTTACAACCAACAAAGAAAAAAAAAATGAGTTCTTTTAAGAAAATCCGAATTTCATACAGTGATCCAGACGCCACAGATTGTTCGAGCAACGAAGATGAGAAAGCATTTTATGGTGGCTTTCAATCAAATGGTTGCAAACGATTTGTAAAGGAAATTTTGGTTCCAAGTCCTCTGCTTTCACCACATGACATCAGTGGTGAGAATAACAAAACAAAGCCCAGAAAACATCTTATAACCAGAAATAAGAAAACAATCAAGTCAAGCAGCAAGTATGTAGGAGTTCGACGCAGAAAATGGGGAAGGTTTGCAGCTGAGATTCGAAACCCAATTCAAAATAAGAGAGAATGGCTCGGTACTTTTGATACCGAAGAAGCTGCTGCTGCGGCTTATAGCAAAAGGAAGGAAGAGTTTAAGCAAGCTATAGAAAGAATGAATGGTAAACATTCGGAGGATACCAAAGAAGTGTCAGTTCATTCATCAGAATCATCTTTGCCTGATGAAGAAGTTGCTGAGCCTTATGACAAAAAGAAGCCAAAGTTGACTATAACTCCCAAAGAAGGGTATATACCACATTTAGGCAAACAAGTGTCGGTTCATTCATCTGAATCATCTTTTCCTAAAGAAGAAGAAGCTGCTGAGGCATATGGCAAAAAGAAGCCAAAGTTCACTGTAACTCCAAAAGAAGGGCATGTACCACCACACTTGGAATATCTCAAAGACATGTCAGTTCATTCATCCGAATCATCATTGCCTTATGAAGAAGTAGCTGCTGAGGCTTATGGCAAAAGGAAGCCAAAGCTCACTATAACTCCAAAAGAAGGGAATGCACCACACCCAATGGATACCAAAGAAGTGTCATTTCATTCATTCCTGATGTCACTGCTATAGAAGCTTAACTAGGTAATGGCTTTAAATTTTCAGTCAAAGAAAATGTTAACATGAAATATATATGGTAAAGGAAATGTTGTGCAACCATTTTATGAAGATGAGTCAATTTGCTGCATTTGTTACAGGAGCCAGTTGCACCGTCATTGGCCAGTGAGAATCCCTATCCGGAGGAATTGCAGAACAAAGTAATGCTGTTTGGTAGTTACTTCGATCATGTCTCCAATGATGGTCATTCTAAGTGTGTTATGAGAAATGGTGAAGGTAGCGGTCTACCCCTTGTTGATGACAGTTCTTTTAATGATATGGAATTGTAGTTTTGGATTTGAAACCCTAAATTTGGAATGCCTCTTCTAGATCTAGTTTTTCCTACAAACTTGAGTAATCATTTGGATTTTGTATATAAGTTCCTTTTCTTCCTTTCCATTCTAATTTTTTTTTGCTAAGCAAGAATTGTATTAATTGAGTACAAGGGGTACCCAAACCCAATACAATGATACCAAAAAATTTACAACGTAAGGAGGCAAAACTAAAGGTATTTTTTCAACCAAAGCATATCTATAGCCCCCCCTGTTGTACTTTCACCCCCCACAATAAAGCACCAACTTAAAAGAAACTCTAGTTCCTACGGTTCAGCTTACAGAACAAAGAACAGCAAAATAAATCAGCACTATCAACTTTCACTTACTCCAATCCCCAGCATATCTTTGTTACAAACCCGAATGCTGCAAGCAAAGCAAAGGGTTAATTGTCCAGTCAGTGAAAGAGTATCGCCCTTTCTTGTTCCAAGCATTTTGCTAAGTCCATATTCTCACTTTTATAAGATCAATCACCTTCTCAAAATCAAGTACTCCATTACTGAAAATTAGTTCATTTCTGTGCATCCATAATGACCAACAAACCACAAACCAAACCATCCTCCAATACCTGTTTGATGCTCTGCCATTTAGTAAACATGTATGCTGCATCAACATATCCTTTAAATTCCCAGCCAACGTCATTACCAAGCCAAACCAGTTAAATATAGTCATCCAAATACTATATGAAAATCTGCATAATAGTAAAATATGTGCAGTAGTTTCAATCTCCACTTAGCAAAAACTGCATAACAATGCATCATCATTCATCATAATTCCTCTTCTGTTTAAGTTTGATGCAGTTGGGATTTTATCTTGTATAGCCCTCCAACAGAACACGCCCACCTTTAAAGGAATGCACATATCCCAAATCGGTTTGAACACATTGTTTTCCAGCTGAACCTGCACAGCCGTGATCTTATAATATGCAGTTTTAACAGTATATGGTTCTTCATTTTTGCCCATCCAACACCAAGTGTCCTCCGCTCCAGCAATTAGATTTTGAGAAGCAATATTGTCTGTCAAGTTTCTGAGTAATCCTTCCTCCCATACAAATAAAGCTCTTCTCCAACTAAAAGTCCAGCTCCAACATGCACCCTCTCCATTCACCCATTTGTTCAACTGATGCCTCCTTTGTTGATGAAATATTGTACAACCTGTTGAAAACAGTTGATAATGGTACCTGTGAAACCCATAAATCATTCCAAAAAGAGATGCTACTACCACTTTCCCACTTTTTTTGTAATTCCCCTTGACAACCATCCCTCCCTCAAAGAATCCCCGCCCTCCAATTTTCCCAAACTACTCCACCAGGAAGATGGATCCCCACCCTCTAATGTTTTCTCACACCAAGGCCCCCTCCAACTCTTTGGATCCCCATATCTAATTTTAAGGACCCTAGTCCATAAAGAGTCTCCTTCAATTAACAGTCTCCATCTCCATTTCCCCATCTCCATCTTCCTTTCCATTCTAGTGATTTCCCAAAAAGAGAGGCAAATCAATAGATTTCGGACAGTTTAAATAAAGCATAATTAAGCAAGAAACGAAGAAGCATCTTTCGATATCAAAGATATGATTATATAATTTTGGCAATTTGTAGATATCTTAAATTCATATTTTCATTCATTACTTGTTAAGATAAATAGAAACAAAATGGAGTACATCTTGTGCTTGAATCAGCAAGTCTGATGACCAAGAAATCATTTGTAAAATGGAAGACAACATAAAGAAGAATGCTTTATAAGGGAAAAAAGAATTGGAAAATTATATTATATTATGTTGTATAAAAATCCCACTGTTCAAAGATAAGTGATTTTTTTTAGCATGTTGTTATCAATAAATAGATTAAGCTTGCCTACACCAATGAACAAAGGAAAGGAAAAAAAAAAAATATGAAGCGCGCATTTTAACAGCATGGATAATCATGCATAGCATAACACTTTAGTAACATTTAGGGAGAAAAAAATTCAGAATTTTCTTCTTTGAACCTCATAGCCAGTGGTTACCTAGTGCACTCATTATGGCAGAGATTTCTTGACAATTTTACAGCACTTCCAAGCAACATGCATACCGAGCTAGGAGGAAAGTATACAAATTTGACGCAACATCATTTTTGTTTCAATTCATCTCGTGAATTGACAACTTGGTCCCATGATGCTCTTTTACTGTGAAAGAAATTAGCAGAGCAAGATTGAGAGGTCTAGAAAAGGATAAAGTGGACAGAAATAGTATGATTTAATGAGATCTTTGACGGTAGCAAAGTGACAATGCAATTTTTTTATTAAGAAAAACCTTGATATGAACAATAGAACAGAGAAGTCTTGAACACTGATGCCTTGTTAATTTATTTTGAACAATTGAAAGTTGTAAAATTCTAATATACACTGCATGCAACGGATAAGACTTGCAAAGACACGGTATGCTTGTCCTATTTTTATTAATTTCTTCACATATATGAGTCTTTTCTGCCAGTCCCACTTCAAGAAATCATGTGGAACACGAGAATACAAATCAAGAAGCTTTCTAGCATCTTCAATACTAGGTATATTTTTTGAAACAGCTACAACCTTGTTGCAAGAGAAGGAAAGGGTTCAGAAAAGCAACGAGACCAAAATATAGCAAAAAATTTAACATGTTCATCACATGGGGGTTAATTAAAGAAAACAAACTATAATGAACCATGAGCAAAGCAACCAAACAATAATGAAGCAAATGTCATCAATCTTCAAATCCATGCCACCTTTTCTAAAATAAGCTGAATCAAATATTACAAGGAAAGACGTAATTAAAACCTAGAAACCAAAATTTAGAAGAATATATGAAAAATGGAAACTAATCTAAGGGATTTAATAAATAAAAAATTCTTATTTTCTGCCACAAATCATTCATCAACAAGTGAAATTTAAACAGTGCTAAACTTTTACTGAAGAAGCAGATCTAGTGTAAAGAGATCTGAAAAGGAAGCAATCACAACAAAGAGTTATATTCACTATTATAATGGGTGAAATGTTATAAAAACAGCTACTACAGCATTAGAAACAATTAAATAATTAGCATTGAGATTTAAATGAAATCTCCGAAGGCAAAATTTCAGAGAAAAATATATAAATTCAAACTAAATATTTTCCAATTTCATCCCCTCAACCCCTTTATATATATATATATACTTACCCACATAATGAGAATAATCTGTTTTCGATTGGAGGTGGACTAAGGGTTGCAATATGGTTCGACTTGAGCACAAAGAAAACAAAGATGAGAGAAAGGTTCAGCCTTTGATGTTGATGCAGTGAGTACCAATTAATGCCATAATAACTCTTCAACCCTTCAAAGACCTCTACTGTACCATACTGCATTGCAACGATCCACTTGCTTTCTGTCATTACTGTATTGTGTTGTGTGTGCTTTTCCTTTTCCTTACGAGAAGAACATCACATAACTTTGTCCAACATCCGATGTAATAAAATATAATACTATCTTTATGAGGAGAATGCTACTCCCATAGTTATGTCCATACCACTATGACTTCGTCTATGCACAATTTTTAGGGTTTCTTTCCTGAACAGTTTTTACCCACCAAAATATCATACCATTATCGTTCTGTTTTAGAATATCTTTAAGTATGTGTTTGAATGGGGATTTGAAAATTCTAGGGTAATTAAAATTCTAAAAAATTGAATTGCTTCATTTAAATTTCATTCATTTTAAAAATTTCTTATTTGTATAGAATAACTAAAATTTGTCATTCTTAAAATTCTTTGTTTGGATATAGAGATAGAGTAATTAAATAAAGGTAAGGCGATAGGTGGTGGCGTGGCCGGAAGTCGGCTGGCCGCAACAGAGTCGGTCGTAGGTCGCCGGCGGTAGTCGGCCGTAGGTTGGCGACAGTGACAGAGGCGGTGGTCGGAGGTCAGCCTGCGGTGTGGTCTGCCAGAGGTTGGCCGGTGGTGGACCATGACTGACGGTTGTGGGTGACACACGAGTTAGGAGAGAGAATTTCAAAATGCCACCTCTGTAGATGGTATTTCAAATTTCTCAAATTTACCTTAAACCAAATATCCCCATAAAACCCCTTCATTTTTATAATCCTTCATATTTAATACACAAACAAAGTATTTTGGATCGAAGCTTTTTAATTACCCTCTTAAAACACTTTACCCTCTCCAAATGCCCCATCCAAACACAGCCTAAGGGTGTTTCTAACGAGTGTCAAGGGCATAGGTTAAGGAACCGACAAAAAAAAAAAAACTTTGTTTTGGGAAATTAAGTGTAACATTTTTTAAAATGATAAATACACTATTTTTCCATACAAATTTTCCTTTCTTAATTCCTTAAATAATGCTCGAAGAAGACTCGTTAGCAATCTCCAGTCTTTAAAAAAAATTCAAAATTATTTCTATTCTATGTTTTTTTTTTTTTTTAAATTTTATTATAAATGTGAATGAAATAACTTGTGCTGATTGATAAAAGGAGCTTAGATAAAGAAGTTGGTCTACAATTACTTGTTTCTCCCCCACTCGGTGATTATTCCTCTCCTGCTTGTTGATGTTTCTAGGGCTTTCGTACCCCATGTCTTTTTATTTTTATTTTTTGGAATTTTTCTCCTTTGAGTATAAAAAAAATTATGATAAAATTCAAAGATTATTAATTATTAATTAATAATATAATAATTCATGATTGATTGATAATATAAAAAAATTTACACTGACCGTATTCATGAATTAAATTCATATAATTTTAGCATTAACATAAACAAGATTTTTAAATCTGTCTTTCATATTAGTGCGGTTGAGTGAGGATTAGTGTGGTTGATCCCCAACTGTGAAAAGTAATGCATCAATTCATACAACAGCGTATTTCCATTTTCCTCCTTCCATATACCAACATTTTTCTTCTTCTTATTATCCTCCCGTATTTGCCGCACATAAATATATTTTAGGCTAAATTATACTTTTGATCCCTTATCTTTATTTTAGGTTTAAATTTGGTCCCTCTTTTATTTTTTGTTTCAAAATGGTCCCTCATTTTTCAAAGTCATGCTAATGTGGTCCCTGTTTTATTTTTTGTTCTGAAATGGTCCCTCATTTTGTAAAAGTTAAACCAATATGGTCCCTTTTCTGGTTCTAAAATGGTCCCTCTTTTATTTTTTTTATTCCGAAATGGTCTCTTATTTTACAAAAGTTATATCAATTTGGTCCTCTTCGTAACCTATTTCAAACGAAAAGGAACACATTAAAACCTAAAATAAAGATAAGGGACCAAAAGGGAACAAAAAATAAAAGAAGGATCAAACTGAAACCTAAAATAAAGATTAGGGACCAAAAATATAATTTAGCCTATGTTTTATTCCTCCACCAAAATTAATGTATATTGTGTTTTTTTTAAAAGAAAATGCATACTGTGTTTGGTTGCATATAAGTGGCTAAGAAGGCCAAAAATAAAAGAGTAATGATATCGTTACCTCCCAAAATAAATTAAATTAGCTGATAGCTGAAAACGATTGTTTGTTAAGATTAGCTTGGAGAAATAGTCGAATGAAGGCGTAGACGATGATAAAAGGTGAATATTCTGCTGGACTAGTTTTGGGCTGGGCCTTAAGTTGATGGGCCAATTCAGATAAAATTTTAATATTCAGCCGAAGGATGAAAGTCGGCTTATGGGTGACTGCGTATTGTTACCTAGTATTGCGGATAACGGATAAAGCCACCAACACATGTTGTAAAGTCTTCTAAGAGATAAGGAAGAAGTTCAACTGGGAAGGAAGTTGCCAACGGATACCACAGGAAGTGCGTGGAAACTAGGAAGGTGGTTCTTTGGAGTTAACTATTGTGACAAAGTGGTTTGATCAGTTGCAAATCGTGGGTAGCTGCTTGGATTTAGGACCTTTAGCCAATGAGGTTGGCTATAGTGAGGGTTTGTATTTTGCCTATAAATACAGCTTGTAGAGACTTGTATATGACACATAATCAATACAACTTACACCTTTTATGCTTACTTCTCTTTGCGTATTTCCAGCTTACTACTTTCTTTCATATTGCTTTGCTTATTTCACTTAGCTTTCTATTTACTTAACCCTTAATCCTTAGCTTTTTAGCCTTCAACCAAACACTTTCTTTAGTAGTTTGGAAACCCTTGTCGAGGGATAGATTTTTCCCCTTGGTGCTTAATCGCATGATAATTAGGAAAATCAGCACTTGCAGTTGGGCTAGTTTCACTATTTGGCTAAGTTATAATTTTGCACGATAACAGATATTTGGTCACAAAAATGGTGTCCAACATTGTATAAAAGTACTCTTCCCCAATTATTTATTGTTTTCTTCTCTCTCATTATGTATTTCATCACTCCCAAGGCACTCACTCATACGCTCTACTGTGTCTATACAAGGTGTCCAAATAAGAAAAACAACCTACAAGCACAAGGCTTCAGCCATTGTAGACGTTACACCAAAAAAATTAAACAAACGGTATCGAAGCTTGAATATGAATTGGTGACTAAGGTATTGTTTGGTTGGAGGGAATGGAGGGGAGGGGAGCAAAATCCCTCCTTAAGTGAGTTTTGGCTCCCCTCCAATAATGGGGGGATTTGGAGAGGAGGGGAGGGATTTTAAAACATTTCACATGTCTTGACTAAAATATATATCCCCACTTATCAATTTTAAAATAAATAATTATAAGGTTTAAAAGTAAATTTGCTTTAAATCCCTCCCCTCCACTCCACTCCACTCAACCAAACACAATATCTAATTAAAATCCCTCCCCTCCCGTCCCCTCCCCTCCCTTAAAATCCGTCCCCTCCTTTGAACCAAACACACCCTAAAAGTTGGGCAAGAATAGGCCTTTGGTGGGCTAACTTTTCAACATTAAGCCCTTTGATATTCACTCATCCATTCGGCATTTTAAAAGACTCGACTATTTGATGCGTTTAGTTGCAATTAATTAGTTTAGAGCAATTTGAATGAGAGTTGTTTAGCATTTCTCAAAAAAGAATGGATTCTTGTTATGTTGCATTATTAGAGTAGAATGATGTGACATCCACGTATAAGGATGATTGCTTCTATAAACAATTATTTTTTTTATAAGAATTGCCAATAAAAAATAACATAGAAAAACAATAGAGAGTTATATCTAACCATCTTTCTTTAAAAATTGAAACAAATATAAATATAAATAAAGATGGGGTTGTACCGTTGTAAGACCCATTTGATGAAATTTTGGAGTTGCATTATTAAAGAGTTACTTAAAGTAATATAAAGTAAATAATGATAAACTCCATTATATTCAACCTATATACGAAGGAGAATATATCATCCAAAGTAAAGAAATTTCAAATGGCGGAGCTCTCTGGAGGACAGGAGGAACCCACGAGGGAGGAGGCTGATCAACTGGCGCGCAGTGTCAAGAAACCAAAAGTGGGGAATGCCGCTGAACCTATTGTAGAGGAGATGGAAACAGTGGTTACAGGTGTAAAAGTAAGCCCTGAAGGAAAACCCAAGGAGACAGAAATTTTTCCAACAGCCACGGGTGAAAAGTTGAAGCGGAAAACAATATCTTATGCTGATGCCTGTATTGGGGTGAATGGTAAGGATGCTGGTTTTTCTGACTCGGAGGAAGACCTGTTTCTAGATACTGATATGGATGAGGAAATACAGGAGGATGATATGGAAAGTAAGGAGGATGACCCTTTATGCCCAGTTGTGAAGGTAACAAAGGAAGAACTGCGGTTGGCGCAGAAACCTTGGAGACAATCGGTGATTGTGAAACTGTTGGGGAAGAAGGTAGGGTTAAGATTCATGCATACCAGACTTACCAAAATGTGGCAGCCTGTAGGAGGAATGGATGTTATTGACTTGGAGAATGATTATTTTTTAGTAAGGTTTGAACATAGAAGAGATTTCTTGTTTGTCTTTGCAGAAGGTCCATGGTCAATCTCTGATCATTGTCTAATTATTCAAAGATGGAAACCTGATTTCTTTCCTTATGAAGATGAGTTGAAACGGGTGGCGGTCTGGATTAGAATTCCGGGGTTACCAATGGAAATGTATCAGAAAAATATTTTATAGAGAATTGGTAACACCTTGGGTAGAACAGTGAGAATAGATAGCAACACGTTGAATGAAAAGGAGGGTTCTCGAGGTGAATTCACCAAAACGGAGAGGGCGAAGTTTGCTAGACTTTGTGTGGAGGTGGATCTGAGGAAAGTGCTGGTGTCTAATTTTGAACTTAAATGTCGACACTATAACGTCGAATATGAGGGACTCCATCTGGTTTGTTTTGGATGTGGAGTGTATGGGCACATAAAGGAGTCTTGTCCTCTGTTAATGCAGAAAAACGGGAATAATGAGGAGAATGATCAAGTGCAACAAGGTGGGAGTTCAGTGCAGCAGAACTGGAGGTCAGGAAGGAAGGTGGGTGCCACGACTGAAGATGACCACTTTGGTCCTTGGATGATTGCTCGCAAAGAAGGAAGGAAAAATCGTTTCATGGGTCATGACAGAGGCAAGAAGGAGTGGCCGGCGAAGGGAGTGTCCAGTAAGGTGGCGGAGAAGGTGACGGTTACAGGTTCTAGGTTTCAAGTATTGAATGATGTTTATGATCAATTAGAATCCCATGATGATAGGGATGTTACGGTGGGTATGGATGTTACAGAGGTTACTGGCGGAAATCATGGGGAGAATATAATGGGGAGTTTAAATGATTTACGTGAGGAATCTCATGGAGATATGCTACAAAATAACGGTTTGCATGGGGAGAAATCGGATGCACTGATTGGTGGAGGGGAAACCTTAGCTTTTGCTAGGCAAGCAACTTTGGCTCAAACAGTGTTAGCTGCCCTTCCAACTTACAAAATGCAGACAGTGTTGCTTCCTCGTTCTATTTGCTCCCAGCCAGAGAGGTTGACTAGAGATTTCTTGTGGGGTTCTACAGAGAATGGTCGGAAATGTCACACTGTGGGGTGGAAAAAAATTTGTCAACCGAAGAAAGTGGGTGGATTGGGGTTCAAAGATCTTGGTGACTTTAACAAGGCTTTACTCATTAAAATTGGGTGGAGTCTGACTACCAACTTAGATGCTCTTTGGGTTCAAGTTCTAAGAAGTAAGTATAGGTGTGGGAGTGATTCTATCCCAGTGGTTAAGCGCTATGCTAATAGTTCTAGCCTTTGGAAAGGAGTTTGTGGTACGTGGAAATATGTTCAGGAGGGGCTTCAGTGGATTGTTGGTAATGGGAAAACAGTGCGTTTTTGGTTGGATAAATGGTTGGTGTCAGGCGTTATTCTTCGAGATGTGGTGTTGGGCCAATTTCCTGAGGATGAGAGGAACCGCATGATTGTTGAGTATGTGAGTAGTTCAAGGCAGTGGTGTATAGACAAGTTTGAGCATCTTCTTCCGCATGAGGAGGACTTGGAGATTCTTGCTGTGCTAGTGGAACCAAACCATGATGTTGAAGATACTGTTTGTTGGGCAGGGACATCTAATGGTAGTTTTTCTACTAAAAGTGCTTATGAGTTGGTTGCGACTGGTCGAGTGAGTTCTAATCATGATGATCTTTGGGAGGCTATTTGGAAGTGGAAAGGAATTGAGAGAGTCAAATATTTTCTTTGGCAGGTAGCTAGGGAGGGTCTCCTTACGAATGGATATAGAGTTGCCCATCATATGGGGTCTTCTTCGTTACGTCCATTGTGTGGCCGTTGGGAGGAATCTCATATTCATGTTCTTAGAGATTGTGTGCACGTTCGGAAAGTGTGGGATGTGTTTGTTAGAAGAGAGAATCAAACCAGCTTCTTTATGGGTGATCTGCGTCATTGGTTAACTAGCAATATTATGGGATCTACCTTGGTTAGTGGTGGTAGTACAGCCTTTGGTATTGTGGCGTGGCAGTTGTGGAAAAAAAGAAACCAAGTTGTCTTTGAAGGTGGGACTTTTAATGTTAGCAAGGTGGTGTCCATTGCTAGAAAATTTTTGCATGAGGCTCATTGTATCTCAAGTATTAGCTTGCGGCCTGGTGGTAGTAAGCATGAGATATTGGTTGGTTGGATGTCTCCTCCAGAAGGTTGGGTTAAGGTAAATGTGGATGGTTCTTTGGACCATATTACCAATATTGCTACGTGTGGAGGGGCTTGTAGAGATGAGACAGGGCGCTGGCTCATGGGGTTTTCTAAAAAAATTGGAACTTCAACAGTCCTCATGGCTGAGTTATGGGGGATTTTCTTGGCACTTACCTTGGCTTGGGAGGCTAGGCATTGTAAAGTTTGGGTGGAGAGTGATTCTGCTGTTGCTGTTAACTTGGTAAATGGTGGTTGTTTGGATAGACATCCCTATGCTATTATAGTTCGGGCAATTCGTGATATGAAGGCTAGAAGTTGGGACTGTGTCGTATCCCATACTTATAGAGAAGCCAATATGTTGGCAGACTTTCTTGCTTCTAAAGGTCATAGTTTGGAGTTAGGGCTCCATGTTTGGAATGAACCAATCAATGGATGTCTTCAGCTATTGCTTAGTGATAGTATGGGTATATCCTCTGCGAGGATGGTAAATTCTTAGTTTTTTTTGTGTTTGGTTTGGGCGTGTTTGCCCTCCTGATTACCAAAAAAAAAAGTAAATAATGATATGATATATTGTTAAGATCCATTAAAAGAGAAGTTATGCTACTCCAATGAATTAAATGATTGGAGATGCTTTTAGTGGAGGAAAAAGAAAATCCTAGGTGAAAGATATGGTTGGAGAGAAAAGAAAAAAGGGGATCCAATCACAAGACGACATCGTAAACATAATACTAATGTGGCAAAATAAAAAAGTTGGTGTGGTGACGCCATACCCCTGCTTTTCAGGGCATATATTTGGTTGATAATATGTTAGATTACGTTTTTTTTTTTTCCTTCATGTTTTACATGGATTTCATTTTATAAATCAAGTTTTCCACTTGTTTGGTTCGAAAAGAGCTTATTTTCCTCATTATATTAATTTACTTTATTTCTTTGCATTCATCATAATTTTTAGATAGATTTCAGTTTGTTATTCTCATTTTATTCATATTGTGAACACGAGATACGAAGAATGAAGAAAATGTGACGAAACGGCAAAAAGCTATAGTGTTGTAAGAACATACTATAGTTTTCTATAGTTTTTATGTGTATTGATACTAATGACAGCGTACTTTAAAAGGAACGAGCAACAATAGGACAAGTATAGTATATCTAATAAATGAAAATGATTATTTCATTAACAAAATTAAAAGTACAATAATTTATCAGAGAAATTACTTACAACTGAATTTTGAAAGTTGTAATACAAAAGCGTTCCTTTAAAGAAAATTACAAAAAAAAAAAAAAAAAAAAGAGATTTAGAAATAGCTCATAAAGTCGAATTCTGTGAGATTCTCATGCAAAAGAGCGAATTAACATAATGGAGATTCGAGAATTAGAATCATCTTTGTAGTTTGTCTTCCATTCGTGTGTATAGTATGTTTTTTCCCCTTTAATGTTGCAGATGATATCATGTAACGAGATATTGATTTTATCATTTTGATAAGAATGTGTATTGATTGATAATATGTATGATGTGTATAGTTCTTTTTGTTCTTCTTTCCTATTGTGAGTCATTTTTTTTAGCATGAGGTTACTAATTGAATGGGTCTTTGAGATTGTTTGCTACTTTTTGAATTCCTCTCCATCCTCCCTTTGTAGGGGGTGAGCCTCTGGATTTCAAGTGTTGGAATCCATGGATTTGAATATGTTTGAAATCCACAAACTTGATAGCTTTGAAACCCGAAAAGATGACATGACTCTTGCCTTTAGAAAAGCAACTCTTAACTTTGTCGGATGTCTTTATTCTGCCAGTAAAAGACGCCAAACAAACTTCAATTATTTTGAATAATTTTAAATAAGGGAAATCCCAAAACAATCATCCTCATTTTCGAAGAAGAATTCCCTTGTTAAATTTATGGAAGCATAAAGACGATTCGGGTATTCAAATCACATGATCAATGATCCTATTACGTTTCCTATTTTGCATCTACTTTGAGTTAATTTTCTTTATTAAACCCAAACATGAGAGTACTTTAAAAAGAGCTTATATCCATTCTGGAATGAAAAACTGAAATCTGCCCGGTTTTAATTTCTGATCCTGATGCATGCCTGTCATGCAGTTATAGCCCAAATTAATGAGGGGTTCATCACCACATTGTATATATATAATTATATACACACACATAAATGATACATACACACTTCTTTAAACCATCACATGCATTCACCTAACACTTGGGGTCCAATTTATAATATTGAGAGAATGGAAGAAGGAAGTATTATATTTCTTTATATCACTGTCCATTAATAATCCAACCCCCAAAAGCTAACACAATGAGAAACCATTTGCATTTTCTTTCACCTCTCATCTTGGCTTTCCCATTTTTCAGTGCATTATGTCTAGTTCAAACAAAATCCAGTATTGAACCATGTACCTCCTCATACTCCTGCCCCTCTCTTCTTTCATACCTCTTGCCTTGGGACTCCAAACTCTCTGAAATTGCAACTCGTTTCAATGTAAATGTTTCTGATATCATGGCTGCAAACTCTGTCTTTCCCATAACACCATCACATGCCAATCAAATCCTTAGAGCCAAATCACAAGTGAAAATCCCCATTTCATGTCCTTGTGTGGATGGCATAAGAAGGTCTATGTCAACCATTTACACTGTTCAAGCAGCTGATACACTTGACTCTATGTCAAATGGTTTTGGTGGGCTAGTTAGTGCTGAACAAATTAAGAGTGTGAATAACATCAATGCTACAAACCCCTTGATTAATGGAGGCAACCTTGTTATACCATTGCCATGCACATGTTTAAACAATGTGAACAATGGGGGAACTGTGATTTATATGTCATATGTGGTGCAGAAAGGAGAGAATTTGGGAAGCATAGCAATGGTTTTTGGTACTACTGTTTCAGATTTGGAAACTGTGAATGGGCTTGGGCAAGGTGCAGTTGACCCTGGAGACATACTATCTGTCCCTATTGCAGGTTAGTATATCAAATTCATTGCAGTAGCCAGTAAGTTTAGTACACTTGTTTGTACTTATATTAAAATAATTACTTTTAGTAGAACTACACATTATGTTTGTTTAAGATTTTTGCCAACGTAACTAGGAATGGCAATTTGTACTCTAAACACTGAGTACCCACAAAAAATACCCACAATGAATAAGATAATTATCCACATAATTGGTAAGGGTTCGGGTACGGATAATTATCCGTAAATTTGAATGGGTACAGGTGCGGGTACGGGTACTATGGTACCCACCCCGCCCCATAACCCCCCCCCCCCCCCCCAACACACACACATATATATATATTTATATTACTAATATATATATAATTTTAACTATAATACAAATTTTAAAACCAAAATTAATCTAAAGATTCTTGACTTTCTAAACTTAATTGCATCTATAATTCCTTTTTTGATATTTTATTTATTTAAATATTTTGATTTGTAATATTTATTAGTAGATTTAAAAGACCTTTACGCCTGCCCTGGGACACTCTAGGGGTCAACTCGGTTTGCTCCCGGGTTCGATTCCTGGCGGTGTTAAAATAATGTTTGTCTGTGGAAGCCACGCCCCACAAATAGTTATTAGTCCTTCGTTGACAACGTTGGGTTTAGAACCAAACAAAAAAAAAGACCTTTGAATCATGTTTTAATTGTTATAACTTTCTTTTGTTATTTATTGCTTTTTCAATGTTAAAGTGTGGGTAACGGGTGCGGGTACGAGTACTTAGGTACTCAAAGAATACAGGTAAGGGTACTAAAGTTGCTACCCACGAGGGTTCGGGTACGGGTAATTTTTTCTAACATAGATATATGGACGAGTATTATAGTACCCTACCTAGACCCTACCCATTACCATCCCAGGACGTAACATGGCCAAAATTTGTCGTCACAAGACACTTTTGATCGAAGCTCCCGTCATGTTACTTTGGTCAAACGTGATTTTGAGCCATGGGAATCTTATACAAACAGGCCACTAATAAATATATTATCAATTTAGAATGAATGGTTATGAAATATTTTTATATTCTTATTCAATTATGTACTGTTATATTATTAAAATTATTAATATTATATTATTTTAATATTATCTCGATAGTTATATATAATTGATCGATATTATAATTTTTTTATATTAATAATATATTTAGATTAATTAAAAGTATTTTTGATTCAATCAAGTTATATTTAAGTTAATGTATAAAAAGAAAGGCGTTGGCTACGGTGAGAGACTTGTTTAAGTCTCTCACCGTGAGAGACTAGATTTTACCTTTGGATTTAAATGCTCCCTACGATAATACCATGCTCCCCCTACACTGGATATTCTTCACTTCATTGTCCTCTCTCCCGACTCCAACGCCGCCTCCACCTGTGTCCTCCGCCACCCACCTCCTCCCCTCTCGTCCGGCACCGCCAACCCCACCCCACCTCCTCTTGCCTCTGCCTCTGCCACCGCCACCCCACCCACCACCTTGAACCTCAACCACTGCCATCGACCTCTCTCTCCATGGCACCTTCAACCTCCCCACCGCCTCACTACTTCATTTTCAGATCGGGATGGCACGGCGGCGAGTGCGACAGGTCCGATGTCAGCAACTGAGTCGGAATCAGTGGTGTGGGCGGCGCGAATCTGGTGGTCCGTGGTTGTGACTGCGAGGCAGAGCTTGGCGACGCGGCGGCGAGTGCGGTGCTGGGCAGATCTGCGTGCGACGGCGAAGCAAAGTCTGGTCGCGGCGGCGAGTGGCAGTGACGGCGGACTCACAACTGTCACGGGAAGCTAGGGGCCATGGTTGTACTTGAACCGCCACCTCGAGCCTCTGTCCAACGCTCATCGTCACGCCCGAGCTCACCACGCCACCGCCCTGCACCATACCCATGACGCTGCCCGGAACCGCCGCTGCCTCGCCTCGCCTTGCCTTGGCCACCTCCCTGCACATCCAGATCTAGACCGAGGTGGAAGATAGGGTGGAAAAAAATTCGGTGTGATAGGTGTACGATAGTATCCATGCAACCTCTTCATCTAATGGTCAAAATAGGTTGTGCACGTGAGCGACATGACCGGGTCGCTCACGCTAGAACTCGCCAATGTTAATATCTTAAATTCTTAACCACCTTTCTCTCTTAAAAAAAAAAGGTTCTTAGCCACCTTTAACAGTTGGATTTTGGGGTTGCTTTGGAATATTGGATGATTGGGTTTGGGAGAAGTGTCGTATGGTTGGAAGTGTAGAAGCTCGAAACACTTTAATTGGAACCTTTAAATTGAAAAACTAGCAAATTTTATTTTGGCAATGGGGACCTCTCGACTTTATTTGAACATAAATTTTAGATATCGTATGTGTTTTTTTTATCTCTCACCTATTTTTTATCATCTTTGTATTTATGCTCCTCGAAAATACAATACATAAAAACTAAATAAAAAGGACACTGTATGATGTCCCATATTTTGTGTTTAAAAAACATTCCTCTTCTAAAATAGGCCGCAATTGGACGTTCCATAAGTCTTCATTTGTTTGTTAGAGCTCCGATACCAAATTTGGGTATTGGGCTATTGGCGAAGGTATATTACGCGGAGGAGTGAGGTATGGTTGTAAGGCTAGAAGCCCAAAATGTTTGTTTGGATTGAAACCTCTAAACCCAAAAGCAAGTCATTTGAGATTCGGTCTACTAAGCTTATGACACATTATTCATCTCTAACGTAGGGACAATAATGGGTAGGTCTAGGCCCATTACTGCATTTTGGCAGTGGGATATTATTATACAAGAATTTGGATGCGAGATTGGGTTAGCCTAAGGCTGCAAGCTAGCTTATATCTAATAAGCTAATTTTTAGCTAATAAATAAGAAACTAGTTGATTGAATTTGATGTATTTAGTAAAATTAGCAGTTGAACTAGCTTATAAATGTAAAATAACATAAAAGGACATATTTATAATAAACATGGTAAAGTGTGAATTTCATTAAATGAATGAGAGTAAAAACAAGAGAAAAGTCAATAAACTGTAAGCTGGAAGACATAAGCTAAATATATTAGCTTATGAAGAAAAACTAGAAGCTATTGAGATAAGCTTGTTTATCAAACGCCTCCATTTCAGTCAAACAAGCTTATAAATTAGTCAAATAAATTATAAACTAACTTATTGAATTTGTCAAATTGAGCCTAAATTGACATATCTAATTTTGCACACCCAAATTTCTGACCTGAGGAGTAAATATGGATAATCGTGCAAAAACATAAACCACTTAATAATTAACTCCAATGAAGAAAGAGGTCCACAAAGAAAATAAAGAAAAGACAGCTAATTTTCATTCTTTGGTTCTTCGATGGTTGCCAGGCAATGAAGAATCTTTTTAGTCTTGTTTTTCCTTTTCAAGGAAGGACCACAGGGCTTTCCCTTTTATGTAATCCTCTGTGGTGTCTTAAAATGAATAAAATCTTTCTAACTCTTGGGGGAAAAGTTAAAGTTAGTCATTTAAAAATCAAATAAAAAAAAGACTAAACACACTAAACGCCAATGATTATGTCATATGGAACAGTGATTTAAGGCATTGCAACTAAAAGGCAAGAAACACACAAACCCTTTTTTGGTTATTTTAAGATATAAGGTACTGTTCCCTTTTCCTTTGGTGATGCAGATTAATACTCTCAAGTTGTATAAGAATTTTTTGATGCAAGGAAGGAGAGAGAGAGAGATGGTTTTTTTCAACTAAGGAAATTTTCATGTAATATATAAGGGTTGATCAGCTACATTTGACATCTTTTGTAGACTTCTACCATCCTTTGCAGCTTGTTCATCAGCAAATCTGAATTGGTACAATGAGAGTCTGATAATCCCAAATGGCTCATATATTCTAACTGCCACCAATTGCATCAAATGCACTTGTGCACCCATGGATCTCAAGTAAGCCACCACATTGATTCTAGTTGCATTTGTATACAAAGTTAGCATTCACTTTTTTTTTTAATTACTAAACTTTGGTCTAACTATGCAAGTGGCTTGATATAACTATGATTGCTTACTCTCTTGATTTAACTAGGATGCAATGTCTTCCTTCTGGACTGGATGTGCCATGTTACAATTTACATTGCAAAGGGTCCAATCTTATTATTGGGGATGTATATATGGAACATTCAAAAACTGGTTGCAATGTGAGCCAATGTATTTACCGTGGCCATAGGGGTGGCAAAATTTTGAGTAGGTAAGCAAATTGAACTCTCAGAATAACACAAACAGAAACATGTACCCCAAAGACAAATGCAATTTGAAACATAAATAGAGTTTACTACTTTGACTATGTAAACAATAAGCATATGCTAAAATTAAGAATATTTAAGTCATACTATAATTCTATTTGCTACAAAGAATAAACTGTCACAGTTTTTATGGCTTCAATTTTTGTTGACCTTTCTTACAAGAGATCTTTTTTACACAAGATTTATGCTTTGCTTTTTGCAGTATGATGAACTCCTCTTACCTCCAGTGCCCTGGTAATTATTAGTAAACAAGATCTTCATACTGCACAAGTTTAAGATTTTTGGTAATGAATATATATATATATATATATATATATATATATATATATATATATATATATATTAATTTTGTTTTCTTGATGCAGATAATCAAAGTTATGGTGGACCACCATGTTGGCCTTTCTCATCACCAAATGCTGTGGACCCTTTTGTTATGTCTCCAAGCCCATCCCCTTTGCCAGGTTCTGAAGGTGCTCTGAGGAGTGGTGCCTTTGGTCAATTTTCATTTATCAATGTGCTGCACTTGTTCTTGCCAAAAATTACCCTTTACTTGTTCATGTAATTGAGTGTAGGTAGCTGAGATTAATTCATATCTTATATTCAAATCAACTTCAAAACCTCCTTCATTAGAAAAGAAACATTTCTCTATGCAAATGTTACTAGTACTAGCCAGGCCATTGTCAAGTTACGTTAGTTGTTGTTCACCTAGTTTGAACTGGTCAGGACACAGATATTATCATCATTATTTAAATCAATTCCTCTTCTTGTCACAATTTCATTCTTCACTTTTGTTTCACAATATTGACCTGATATATAAACTAGTAGGCTTCCAGAGAAAAATAGACAAAGCTGACTAATTGTGGACAATTTTTTTTATAACAATTTTGGCAATTAACTGAACCAAAAATAGAAAATAAATACAAATCTGTAGTTGCTCCTTGCTCATACAAAATTGACTAACAAAAATGTAAATATAAGGGCATTAGCAAAAGCAGATTATTTTGTTTTATTTTTTTGGAAGAAAAAAAAAACTATTGAAATGTTTTACAAAATTTTGAGTGGAAATTATTGAAAGTGAAGATTGAAGGTACATATCATATGTAAAATTTCTAAAATTGAAGCAAATTTTACAACTTTGTGCTTGCTATTAAAATTTAGGATGCAAGAGGATTTAAATTACTGAAAATTTTAAGTATTTAATGCATGTGTGTTTACGATAATGTCTGAAACAAACCAAATGTGTGTTTTTTTACTACATGCTGAGCAATAGTCAACTTCCCATTTTTTATTTAATGATTACTCTGCATTTCGTTTTCAGGTAGCTTTTTCATAGTTGTAGATGACAAGATGGGTAAACCCCATACTGAATAATGTACGTTTATTATATCCCGGTAAAGTTATACACTGAAGTACTGGAAAAAAAGTACAAAACTTCTGAACCTAACAATACTGATATTGATAAAATACGAACAAATCTGACATTGAGAACCAATTACAAGCAAACTTTTCATCTATGTGATATTGCTATGAATCTTAGGATTTACCAGCAACAGATTTTTGGCATGGAAACCTTTCTCCAATCCTAGCAAGAATATCTAATCGTTCAGTGACATTCATGTCGTTGAAAGCAAAACAAGTGTCATGGGATAACTTGCTCCTATTGTTCCATCAATTCTCAAGATTTTAAAATACCAACATCAGAGTGATATTAACATTGTACTAAGATTCCTGAATATTTTAGCCACATTCCGCGGGTTATTGTATAGTACTACATAAAAGTTTGTTCTATCTATGCCTCTGTCCCCCCTTTCCCCCTCTGCAGTTAATTTGCATCATAGGATAGCACTAAATACGTGGCACCCTGATAGAGAATTTAATATGAATTTAATTGTTATATACCGTTAGTGTAAATGTTTTTTACACTGTCAACCAATCATAAATTGTCATATCATTGAAAATCTTTGACTCTTATTCTAACTACCTTAAAAGTCATTCATATCATGATTTGTGATTGGTTGACAGTATAAAAAACTTTATAATAACAGTGTATAGCAATCAAACTCATTTAATAATAGGAAAGTTGTGAATTATTTTGCAAACCCAATAGAAACATAATAGTTACCCCATGCATAACGAGTATTGAATTTACCACACCGCGTATCAAATTCATCTCAAAGAAAGTTATGTAATAATAATATAAAAAATAATAAATTATGTACCTAAATGAACCGCGTACCCATATCCGTATCATGTATTCGATAACTATGAACCCTCTTGGCTGTATCTATGCAGAAACCAGTTCAAATTGTGGTTTTTGTATATAAAAAACTTGCAGACCACAAAATATGCATAAAATTTTATTGTGAAACTATCTTTGGATTGATTCCTAGAATGTTATCTGTTTTGTCTTAAATCCATCTGTTACATCAAACTTGCCTCTCATGCATGGAAGATACTATCCGTCTTGTAAATTTTATCCCGATGGTGGGAATTATATCTGTTTCTCCACTGATAGGGACTATAGGTTATATGCACCAATCTCAATTATCCCCTATTATCTATAAGATTAATGTTTACATAGAACCTAAAGAAGAATAATGATTAACCAATTACATGATTGGGGGGAGGGTTGATGCTCAAAAATGCTGGGCCACCAAATTTAACTAAATTTGGACATACTCGATGCGAAACACAAACCATGCTTTTATTTTATGGTTTATACTTCTCTGAAACATAAGTACTAACTCAAAAGCTGAAATTCTATACAAAAATTGGTTAACTAGAATCATATATTATTCAGGCACTGCCCAGCACCTAATGGTTCAAAATGCAATATGACAAAGATAAGAGGGGTTGAATTTGAAAGCAACCTGAAAAGGGGACCACAAACATGAATTTTAAAGGTCTAGCATTGAATAATAGAGGGTAACACAACAAAAGTGTCTTACTCAAATTTTAAAACACAACCCACACTGACTCGAGTAGACACTTAACCAGATGGGGTCCATGAGAAATCCCATAATTAGCAAGATAACCAATGAGAATTCAGATAATAAGATGAACATCATATCTTCAGCCAATGAACAGTTGGATGAGACCAAATAGTGGGTCCCAAAAACCTCCATCAATTTTCCTGTACCAAATTACCAAAAGTGCAATTCCACGTAACAACCTAATAAGTAAAAGGCAAGGCAGAGAAGAGATAGCCTGTACCATTTTAGTATATCATATCCTGTTTCTGTCAATTATATCTTGTTATATAAGTTAGAATTTTATTTAATATTAAAAAGATAGAATATATGAGAAGATGTTACTGGTGGGAACAAAATGTGATACATCAAAATGAGACAATTGATCTATATTCAAAAAGATAGTCCCAATTTAAAAAAAACAAAGAAAGATAGTCCCCACTATAAGTCTCCCTCACCACACTGTCAAGTCTCAACAGACACACACAAACAATAATTGAATCATTTAGGTACCTAAATGAAACACATAAATAAATGAAACTCCCCTCAACATTCCTGTAGCAGGAATCCATAACTACTAGCATTTCACTTTGACAAATAAAAAGCACACACACACACCAGTTCTATGATGAAAGACATGAAAGCTGCAAGTGCCTTGGGTGCCAAGACAGCAAGGGCTTGTGATAGCTGCCTACGCAGACGTGCAAGGTGGTTTTGTGGAGCCGATGATGCTTTTCTCTGCCATGGCTGTGACACTTTGGTTCACTCAGCAAACCAGTTAGCCAATAGGCATGAAAGAGTTAGGCTTCAAACTGCATCCAATAAGGTAACAACAACAGCACAAGCATGGCACAGTGGATTCACACGCAAGGCAAGAACCCCACGTCAAAACAAGCACTTAGCACTTCAAAAAAGACTCAAAGATGAAGTGCTTTTCAACAGCACTAGTACTGTTCTTCCTGTTGTGCCTGAACTTGGTGGTGAAGAACAAGTGCTGGATGATGATGAGACTGAGGAACAGCTGCTATGTAGGGTTCCTGTGTTTGAACCATTTGATGCTGAGTTTTGTAATATATACAATGAAGCGAGCATGAAAAACCATGCTGCTGATGAAGAAGCCTGTGATGTGTTGGACAGTTTTTCTGGGTTTCTGCCTTCAGACATGGATCTTGCTGAGTTTGCTGCTGATGTTGAAAGCTTACTTGGATCATCATCAGAAGTGTTTGATTGTAAAGAAGAAGCATATGTGGGAGGGGTAGCCAAAGGTGCAATGGTGAAGGTTAAGGATGAAGAACTTGATGCTGATACAGCTTGTCATCTTGACTCAGTTTTTGACATGACAAGTGAGGGTTTTGATTGGAACATTGATTCAGTGCTGTCAACAGCAGCAGCTGCACCAGAAGAGGAGGAGAAGGTGGTGGTGTCTGCGGTGGTGCCATCAAGTAAAGTGGAGACGAAGAGGGAAATATTTTTGAGACTAAACTATGAGGATGTTATTACTGCTTGGGCTAGCCAAGGTTCTCCATGGACAACAGGAAACCCACCTGAGTTTAACTCTGATGATTGCTGGCCAGACCCTTTGGTACTTTTTTTTTTTTTCTCAATCTCTTTTCTTTGAATTCGGATCCTCTCCAGTGGTACAGTTCTATCCGGTAGTTCAAAAACACATACCCCCATGAGTACCGCATGCGGTATTAGGTGTTAAATTTAGTCAATAATATTGGCCGGAGAGAGCTGCATCGCTGGAGAGAATCCAAATTGCATTTCTTTCTACTAAAGTAGTTTGGTAAGGGAATGAATGACTTTTATATTATACATGCTTGATTCTTATAATGAGGCGGCAAGAATCGAACTCTTGACCACTTGATCATATAGGCTCTAATAACATATTATGAATAAGCTTAATTAATTTATAGCATATGATGAATCAACCCTTCTAAAAACTTGAACTATTAGGTGACATGAATGGTTTTTATATTTAGTATTTACCAATTGTTGCCTGCAAAACTCAACTCTAAAGAGTTGCACATGTTCTTTTGTCCAACACTTTTATGACTATTTCCATGATTGACATGCAAGCTTTTTGTGAATTTCAGGGTTCAAGTGGTGCAGATTTTCAATGCTCTTCTTACGGAGATATAAGAAGCTTAAGGGGACACCTTGTAGGAAGTGGAGATGGGGGAAGAGAAGCAAGAGTATCAAGGTACAGAGAGAAAAGAAGAACTCGTTTGTTTGCAAAGAAGATAAGATATGAAGTGAGAAAGCTGAATGCAGAGAAGAGACCAAGAATGAAAGGTCGTTTTGTCAAGAGGACATGCTTTGTTGGAGCCAATGCTTTTCAGCCTTACCAATGACATCAATCAGTTAACTTAATTCCATGTTTGCTTTTCTGCAAATTTGGATATTATTTGGTTTGGCTATGTATAGCCTTCAGTATTATAAAAATAATAAAACTAGGTTAGGTTAATTTTACTAGAATTGTTGCTTTGGATATATATCTCTAGCAGGTCTAGCACTAATAGTAATCCTTCTCAGCAGGTTGAAGACTTGGGTAATCAAATTTAGGAACCTTTTATTGTTCCTTACTAGAAATTCAATTACTGAATGCTGATGCTATGATTACCTAGTTGAACTTTTAGGTTACTGATTAACAATGTATAATATGAGGTTGATATTAATTTTAATTGTTGTATTTATCTACAAGTTATACTACATATGTACAGTAAGAAGAAAACAACAGGAGGTAATTTATCACAAATTTGAAAAAATTCACTAATAATTTCCTCAAGTTATGAACAGATGGAATGATCTGAACTTTGTCTCAATGGTAAGGGCTAGTTGGAATTATCAATGCAATTAATTGGTTTTAGACATATAAGAAGCATCTAACTTTAGTTTCCTTTAACATAGGGCAGAGGAAGGTAATTCCAATATTAGATCATGTGCTGATTCATTCATATATGATGTATATATTTGTGCCCTTTTCTACGCATTGGCTTCATCATATCTTGATATTAATCAAAAAAATGGAATTGATCAAAACGGTTGAACAAAATAGATGTCTCAACTAAAGAAATACTAAATGTTTTCATGGAAGGGTGGAGCAATCTCATATCACTTGTAAAATCAAAATTACAATATCAAGGAGTAGAAGTACGCTTAAAATAACACAGTGGCCTGTGGGTAAGGTCAACAAATATGCTAGTAGCCTAGTACTAGTATGGTGAAAATGTAGTTTGGATTTCTTCCAATCAGTGCATGAAAATGGATTCACCGATTTTAAATTGTAAAATTGACTTGTTTATTTTTTCCTACTCTCACTGGACCACTGTAAAAGCCACTTAGAATTGAGAAAAGAAAATATGTATACTACTAGTGGCAGCTCATGACGTGGGAAATGAAAATGAGAACTTCTATCTACAACCAACATCACCATGACCTTAATGCAAGGTCATATTTTATTTTTTTTGGTAAGCAAATGCAAGGTCATATTTATATTTGGAAAACTTGTTTATAGGAGTGGACAATATAACATCCCTAGCTGCTCTATGGATTGACGACCGTCCCCACAAACCAACACATGTCTTCTCAGCGTGCTTTGTCAACTTCCCAGGAGGCCACTCATCCCAGAATTGCTCCAAGTTAAGCACGCTTAACTATGGAGTTCTTAAGTGATGGGCTACCGAAAAGAAGATGCATCTTGTTGGTATAGGTAGTACCAATCAATTCATATAAGTCATCATCAACTGTATAGTCACATACCTACACAGTCTCAAGATCCCTCTCATTCTGGTGTGTAATCGGTTCATTCATGTGTCCCTCTGCCTAGAAACCTACCAGGAGCCGCTCCTTGTCGGTGCCTTCTTGCACCGGCGACCACTCCCCGCCCTCGTCAGCCCCGAATGTCACATGCCCACCAGCTTCCGCTCGGTTCGTCCTCGAACCACACCGTACTGGGAGAAGTGCTGCTCTGATACCATTTTTAACATCCATAGCTGCTCTATGGATTGACGACTGTCCCCACAAATCAACATAGGTCTTCTTAGCGTGCTTTGTCATCACTCACACGCTTCCTGGGAAAACTTCCCAGGAGGTCACCTATCCCAGAATTGCTCCAAGTTAAGCACGCTTAACTATGGAGTTCGTAAGTGATGGGCTACCGAAAAGCATATGCATCTTGTTGGTATAGGTAGTACCAATCAATTCATATAAGTCATCCTCAACTGTATAGTCACATACCTACACAGTCTCAGGATCCCTCTCATTCTGATGTGTAATTGGTCCATTCATGTGTCACTCCGCCTAGAAGTCCTCCAGGAGCCGCTCTTTGTTCGTGCCTTCTTACACCGGCGATCACTCCCCACCCTCGTCAGCCCCGGATGTCACAGACAATATGAGGATATCACATACAATGAGTGTTTTCAAATAATGTGAGGAGAAAGAAAAAATAATAAATAAATATGTGAGAGTATAAAATATATTGTTAATATTCAATTTTATTTGTATAAATAATAACACTCTTTATATTTTTAATTTAATTACATTTTTTTAATTTAATTACATTTTTTAATTTAATTATATTTTTTTTTAATTACCGACAGCATCCATGATGTGTATATTTATGTCCAAGGTCAGCACTTTGTCTTTCTGAGATCCCAAGAGCTACTTAATAGCGGAAGATGACAGATCCTGATATGCAAGTTCTGTTCTCTCTATATATGGGCAATAAGTGGTCCAAGAAATTGGGGTGCATGGGGCAGGTTCTATGAGAATGACACCACACGAGCTTCAAAAAGGCAATGGCGCTGGGCAGAAACTCAAAGTGACAGATGGGCCATCGCCCATCATATGACATGTAATCATCATCAATAGATTCTCAAATAAATTTTGGTGCCCAAATTTGAATGGACTAAACCAGTAAAATATTGATATATTATTAATCATCAATTATATTAAACAAAATATAATGTTCATTATCGACTTAGGTTGGTTTGAATGGTGATAGACTCGGATCCTTGAAACAAGTGGTCATGATTTAAATCTTGAATCTTGTGTATGAAAAAAATCTAAATGAGAGGGGACATCTCACCTTCAAATGCTTGTAAATCTCCCGAAGGAGATTAATCTCGGTGATACGACCGATGATGCTCCTTGTGATCGATCGAATAAAAAAAATTATGTTCCTTAGTATATCAATGATGTGTTGATATTTTAATAACTTAAGTGCGGCTAAGCTGATACTATGTTTTATACAAGAATCTCTCAATCGTCTTCATATCCCAATTTATAAGGTCATGACAAGAGACTGCTTGGTCCCTCCCCCTTTCTCTCCCTGTCCTTCAGACTTTTCTTTATGATTCACTTTCTTTTTTTCGGGTCCCTTTCCGCAATTAGCTTCTGATTCATAGGAGTACAGCCACCCCCATTCTGCTTGTGTTCCTTTTACATTGTCAACTTGCAACTTTGATTTTATGGTCCTTTCCTTAACCTGAGAGGAATTCCTAGGATATTTCTCCCCTCATACCATTGCCATTAAGCACAGATATATGGTTTTGGCTCAAAATTCTCTTTCTTTCATAAGTCCGCACTTCAGTTTGGCCAGCTCTAAGTTCCTTACTTTGGCTTTCCTGAAATTCAAAACAACCTTCATTGAATTTTCCCAAAGGAATTTGGAGCAAACAATATTGGTTTTCCTTCTTCCTGAGTGTCCGTTTCACGCTACTTTTTTCTTAATTAACTTGATCAATAATGATTTTTTATGTATATGATGATTTGAATGGCATGCATTTAATTACACTTTTACTCATCCGCTACAGGTTGCGTGTAATATATTGAGTTTATATGATAAAGGACCATGCGGTTGAAAAAAAAAAGGTTTTAGAAAGGAGGAACGAAACCGGTAAATGATTGGGAGGAACCATTAAATCATGTTAAAGCAGATGGGCAGTGAAGGGAAAAGCTCAACTAGAAGTTCTATGCGCGCTTAGAGCAGTGGTTTCTCTCTACTGATCATCGATAAAAACTGACAAACATTGGACGAAACAACCGAACACACAACATTGAAAAAATAGGGGGACTAAATGTCTTTTAAAAAAATCATAATAACCAAAAATCGCACATGACCAATATTTGAGGTCAAAAGTACAATTAAGCCAAAAAATAATTTACAATGATAACCAATAAAAAACTATCATATCATCAAAAATGTTTGACTCTCACTATTAAAAATGTTTGACTTTCATCATAATCATTTTAGAAGTCACATATTAAATGATTTCTGATTTCAATGTAAAAAATTATATCGATGTGATATAAAAATTAAACTCTTAACAATAAACTTCAATAATTTTTTAGAAAAATTTACCTTGTTTTTTTTAGAGATATGATATGCTAACACCCAAATATGACACCTCTACATTGACACCGTATAAAATACATGGGACCGGTGGCATTTACGTTAATATGTGGAGAAGGTTACATTTCGTTCATTTATTTCAATTTCCCCCTCTTTCTTTCTCATTCATCCCGCTCGTGTCTCCAGCCCTACTCAGTACTCACTGTATCTCCTTCAGTCCGTCTCATTTCTCCACGCTTCTCCACCGTCGAACGAAGTCGAGTGGTCGCTGCGCCTCGTCTTCTCCATTGTCGTCGTACGAATTCGGTGCGCCTCGTCTTCTCCAAGGTCGTTGAACTAAATCGGTGCGTCGTCTTCTCCACGGTCGTCGAACTGGTGTCGTTGCGCCTCGTCTTCTCCACCGTCGAACCAAATCGCTGCCTCGTCTCTCAGTTTCACCTCCCAACACCGACGTTCATTCACAATCACATATCGATTTTGGTAATACCATGTTCCCTCTTTCTTTCTAATTTATTAGCTTCTGTCATAAGTGCCTAACACTCCTAAATGGCCTGATTCAAGGTGCTTGACCGCACAAGGCTGTGTGGAATGACTAGGCTGTGTGAAATGATGATTTGGGGAAGTTTAGTTTTGTGTTTATTTTCACTTTTTACTCATTTCATTTGTGGGTATGGATTTTGAAGATGTGAAACCCATAATTTTTTTTGTTTAATTAGGGTAATAAGAGTTTGATTTCTTTTATCTAGAATTTTATTTTGTGTGAGCAGGCCATGGGATTCTGGTGAAACTGTTGGGAAGGAAAATAAGCTATAAAATGCTTAAGTTCCTCTAATAAGGAACATACTTTTCACCTTAAGGTAAGTCTTTCATATGGAGTGTGGTATATTAGAATAAACACTAATGACATGTATGTGTGCAATATGTGGTGGTTGCTCCCATTCTGTAACTCACGTGTTCTTACATTTCTTCTGCTGCCAATTCATTAACAAGGAACAGAACCAAATCTAGGTAAGAGCACAATAATTACAAGGTTTAACAACTTATCATGATTGACAATATGATTCATAATAATGTCATGCATGTTCACCACATTCTTTATTTTTGTACTTATTGACATGAAACTATATACTAGAAGAGGAGTTGCTTTTGCCAAGTCTATGCTGAAACTGCCATTTTATCCAGAAGTTGGTGGGATGCCCTGTGATAGAACAGAAAAACTAGAATGTAATGAGGACTGAAAAATGGAGCAAACAATATGCAATTGTAAACTAGGAAAATAGACAAAGAGGAAATAAACCAAAAAATAAAAATTTGGAAAGATGGTTGTATTTGTATATTTCATATGGTGTTTTTCAAAATTTATGTCTATTATATTAATGAGTGTTGACACTTAACCTAATAATGTTTGATCATACATATAGCTCATTTTCATTTCCAGTGGCTCTGACAAGTCATGTTCATAAGGTAGACAATTTAGATCCTGATCATACACAAGCATGACTAATTATTTGTGGAATATTTATATGTTTGTGGGCTAAACATCCAAGTTCTTCATATTCATGTTTGTCAAGGTCACCTTTCAACTCCCATTGGCAAATTATTTACCTTGCATAATAGCAATGTGCCACTGTTTGACATTACTTTAGCCATAAAAATTTCGAACAGCATTGATTGAACTCATTCATCAATTTTTACTGATTGAACTCATTCATGAATTTTTTCTCTTGTGAAGCTCTAGCTTAGGATTGAGGTAATTGCATTAGAAATTTTTTTCTTTCTAACGCTTTGTTTGTTTGGGTGGATTTTGGAGAGAAAGAAGCGAAGAATAAAGAAGTGTGAGCAAGAAGTGAGAGTTGTCTTGTTTGATACGTAAATGGAAGATACAGTGGAGATTGTTAATGATATACTTATATCTGACAATACCTAACTTAACCAAGCATTATTTAAGTTTGTTTAGATACAATTAGTTAGTTGTAGAGTTTTTTATGATAGTTACTTGTCAATTGCCTTGTATAAATACTTGAACCCAATTTCTTATCGGTTGAATGAGAAATTCCATTCAGTTCAATTGTTCTCGGTTTTTCTCTCTAGACTTTGGATTTCTCTCTTGGAAGATTATTTTTTTTAGTCCAACTCGGGGAACTTGCAATTTAGCATTTTATATCACAAAGCTGGCATTTCATTTAATGTCATTGGTAATTAACCTCATTTCATGGTCATCTTTTCATTATGAATTTGTTTGCTTAAAATATGGGTGTAAGTCATTGATACTCGGGCAAGTTGGGCACAATGTCTTCTTCTTAATTCCTGCACCTATGGTATGATTGTTGACAACATGCAATGCTGATTTTGCAGGTTTTGACAACATGGCATCAAGAAACGATAAAAGTTTAAGGTTGAGACATGCATGTGCACCAAGAAGGTTGCTTCAAATTAACAGAGGCTTGACAGTTGCACAACAAGACCAAATAAAGAACACCCCTTTCCGGTGGGTTATGAATATGCCAGATAATTTGAAAATATCAGGTTTACTATTGTGGGAACTAGCTAGTAGATGGGATGATCGTTGTAGGGGATTTAGTGTAAGGAGTAGAGTGGTCCATTTTACCCCGAGTGATGTATGCTTTGCCTTAGGACTTCCCATAGTAGGTGTCGAGGTGCCAGTTGATGAAAATGAGGAATGTAATACTTTGTCTTTGTTTGAAGGGGGTGACGTAACCATTGATAGAATTGCTGATACGCTTCCTTTGTATCGGGACGATGTTGCTAATTTTTGTAGACTGTATATACTCCTTGCAATTGGAGAGTTTTACTTTCCTAGTTCAGGGAGACTAATATATACTGGTTTTATTAAACTACTAGATGACATAGAGTCCCTAAATAAGTATAATTGGGGTTTAGCAGTGTATACTTTTTTGGTTGAGAGTTTATGCAAAGCTTCTTGTGCGGTGAGAAAGGGGAAAAATCAAAGCCAAACACATATACATGGATGTGCAGCTGTGTTACAGGTACCTATATCCTAACGTATTATATCACCATATTTTGTTCTTTTAACATAACAATCCAAGTATTAAGTATATTAATATTTGTTGCAGATTTGGGCGTTAAACCACCTCTCGGTGGGGGAAACACCCCGCATCCCTGATAGGTTCCCTTTCCCACGCTTCTTAAATTGGAAAGTTCTGCGTTTGTTCCGGAAGAAAATAGAAGAAGCATTTGAAAACAATGTGGTATGTATCAAAGTTATTTGTATGTATAAGAAGTTGAAAATTTATATACAATGTGTATTTGATGTTTGTCTCGTGTTAGCAGATAACTGTACACTTAACAGCGACGCCTGAGGAGCTTGAATTTCAAATGGTTAGGGATGCATTGCAACAGGCAGAGCACCAATTTGTGCATATTACTGAATATCAACAACTGGTGGCGGAGAATAAGCAGTTTCAAGAGAGGATTTCCATTCTCGAGGCAGAAATGACGAAGATTAAAGATGCTTTTCATCAACGGCAATCAATGACCGAACCTGAGAATGAGAATGAGTATGAGGGAGGGGCTCCATCAAGGGTTGATGATGCATCCCGCTTGTGTCCATCTCCTGACACTGATATTGATGCTGAGATAGGCGGTGAGGGTCGTCTGAATGATGATAGGGGTGAGTGGTTAGTAAACAAGCATTAGTTTATTGTTTCGCTTATTTAAGTGTTACTGTAGATTGGCATGATGAAAGCACATTGATGAACTTCTCAATGTAGGTGGATGTCTGGTAAGTACTCCTATGGAGCATGCAAATGATAAAAATAATGATCCCCCGTCCGGCATGGTTGGTGGACTAGAGGAAATGAGGGTTGAAGATGGTGTCGGTAACTGTACTCCTCAGGAGCATGCAAATGATGAAAATAATGATCCCCCGTCAGGCATGGTTGGTGGACTAGAAGGCAACATTGAAGATGGTCTTAGTAAGTAATTATTTGTGTATCCACAATTAAAAAATTCACTTGTATAAGTTTGTAAAATAATTAACATCTAACATATGGACTAATGTTTTGCAGGTGAACACAATGTGGATGGTTCAGCAAAACCTACATCCAACATCGTTACAAGACTTAAAGATAACCCAAGGACCCGTACCCAAAGTGTGTCAACTCAAAGTCCATATATTGTGAAGACATTTGTGAGACATAAGAAAAGGACAAAGCTGAAATAGTTTGTGAATTGGAGTTGTATGTAACATATGGTTGTAGGCTTTTTTTTTTTGGGTTGTGCAGAGCACCAATCATGGCTGTGAGAAATTTTTTGTTGACTTGTGCAGAGCACCAATCATGGTTGAATGTACATATTAGATATGCACCACAAAAGCCATGTGGAATGAAGTCATGTGAAACTGTTAGTAACATATTTATTAGGTTGTTTTGAACAGTTGTGCTATAAATGTATGGAAATATTATGCTCATATCTTTATAGTTTATTTGTTCCATTCAAACATTGTTAATAGGATTGAAGCATTGTTAGCAAACAATATTTATGGCTACCTGAAATGATTTAAGTAGCAGCATGGTAATTAACCAAAGAAGACATAGAATTAACCAACCATTTCCAAAGGATTAACCACTTTTTTGATGGCACGCAAAAAATGTTTGAGAGCAGCAGGGTTGCCTATTAACCAAAGAATACACTGAATTAACCAACAATTTCCAAAGGATTAACCACGTTTTGAAGGCATGCAAAAAATGTTTAGCAGCAGGGTTGCCCGTTAACCAAAGAAGACACTGAATTAACCAACCATTTCCAAAGGATTAACCACGTTTTGAAGGCATGCAAAAAATGTTTTGAGAGCAGCAGGGTTGCCCATTAACCAAAGAAGACACAGAATTAACCAACCATTTCCAAAGGATTAACCTGCCCAAAATTTAACTGAATTAACCAACCACTCTCAACTGATTTTTATGGAAAACTGATTGAAGTTTCAGGATGACATCATCAACCAAACAATGAACAACATTAACCAAATATATGCAAGTCAACCATATATTTAAAATGATGTGGAAAAATGACGTAAGCATCCAGATATCTAATTGACCACATACCTGCCCAAAAATAATTCCTCAGCATGGTTGGTAACCATCTATGCCGCTCCTTGTACAAACCACTCAGCCAATCGTTCTGTCCAAGCTCAAATTTTTCAATGAAGGAACACCATTTCTCTTCAAAATCAGCTGATGTGTACGTATCATAAACCGTTGCTTTCATTGCAGACTTGATCCTCTTATATTCACTATATCCGCTGAGTTTTTCGGGAATTTTTTTCATTATATGCCATAAACACCACCTATGACGAGTTGTAGGGAATACTAACTCAATGGCATTTTGCATTGCCTTACATTGGTCAGTCACAATACCCGCGGGAGCCTTTCCAAGCATACAACGAAGCCAAGATTGGAATAGCCACACGAATGATTCTGTGTCTTCTGATGAAACCAAACCACATCCAAGTAATGTTGATTGACCATGGTGGTTCACACCAACAAATGCAGCAAAAGGCATGTCATATTTATTGGTCAAATATGTTGTGTCAAAAGTCACAACATCTCCAAAGGATTCATACGTAGCTCTACTTCTTGCGTCAGTCCAGAACACATTCCTAACATGAAAATCATCATCCAAATCCAACTCATAGAAGAAATTAATATTTTGTTCCCTCATTTCATAAAAGTAGCTTATCAACGCTTTGGCATCTCCTTCTTTTCCAATGGTACGCCTTTCCTTGTTAACAAAATTCCTCACATCTCTTTCACAAAATGCTATATTATCATGGCCTCCAGCATCTGTAACAAGAGATTGGAAAGTCTTGTTGATCCTCACCCCTGCATCATCAATGATTTGGATTGTTCTCTTTACGTGCATGTTCATATTCTTGTTAGCCTTGAAAAATCTTGACTTTGTAGGGCTGATCTCATGAGAATGGCTCGGTTCAAACTTTTTAATGTACCATCGTCCATCTTCTGCCAACTTAGTAGTGATCTTTGCAGGACAATTATTTGCTTTAGTGGGAAGTGTCTTCAAAGTACATGGAATTGCTGACGGACGAGAGCCTTCTCTAGAGCATGCTAGAATCATATAATTTATCTCCCCATCATCTCCTTTTTTTTATGTTCTGATCTTCCAGCCAAAACCCTTTTTAGAAGCATACTTCCCATAAAATGATTTCACCTCATCTGCGGAAGAAAAAGACATCCCTGATGCAGGCTCCCAACTTGCATGTTCACCATTAAAGCTACCGACTCCATTAGATTCACAATCAACACCATCACAACCATCCAAGTTGTTTGAACTATCCATCAACTTCCACTTGTGGATGCCACACCAAATCTGCTAAAAAAATACAACAATTAGATCCATCATTAGATTAACCACATTTTTAAAGTTTTGTAAAAAAGTAGCTTGAAGCATCAGGGTTGCCCATTAACCGCACAATACACTGAATTAACCAACAAAATACAAAGGATTAACCATGTTTTTTAAGGTATGTAAATAATGGCTTGAAGCATCAGTCTTACCCATTAACCACACAATACACTGAATTAACCAATAATTTTCAAGTCATTAACCACGTTGTTTAAGGTCTGTAAATTGCTTGAAGTATCAGAGTTACCAATTAACCACACAGTTAACTAAATTAACCAATCATTTTCAAAGGATTAACCATATTTTTAAAGGTTTTGTAAAATAATAGCTTCAAGTATCAGAGTAACCCACTAACCACACAATACACTTAATTAACCATCCATTTTCAATGCATTAACCACGTTTTAAAACTTTTGTAAAAAATAGCTTGAAGTTTTGGAGTTACCCATTAACCGCACAATACACTGAATTAACCAACAAAATGCAAAGGATTAACCATGTTTTTTAAGGTATGTAAATAATGGCTTGAAGCATCAGTCTTACCCATTAACCACACAATACACTGAATTAACCAATAATTTTCAAGTCATTAACCACGTTGTTTAAGGTCTGTAAATTGCTTGAAGTATCAGAGTTACCAATTAACCACACAGTAAACTAAATTAACCAATCATTTTCAAATGATTAACCACATTTTTAAAGGTTTTGTAAATTAATAGTTGGATCGAGTATCAGAGTAACCCACTAACCACACAATACACTTAATTAACCATCCATTTTCAATGTATTAACCACGTTTTAAAACTTTTGTAAAAAAATAGCTTGAAGTATTGGAGTTACCCATTAACCTCACAATACACTGACTTAACCAACAAAATGCAAAGGATTAACCATGTTTTTTAAGGTATGTAAATAATGGCTTGAAGCATCAGTCTTACGCATTAACCACACAATACACTAAATTAACCAATAATTTTCAAGTCATTAACCACATTGTTTAAGGTCTGTAAATTGCTTGAAGTATCAGAGTTACTAATTAACCATACAGTGAACTAAATTAACCAATTATTTTCAAAGGATTAACCACATTTTTAAAGGTTTTGTAGAATAATAGCTTCAAGTATCAGAGTAACCCACTAACCACACAATACACTTAATTAACCATCCATTTTCAATGCATTAACCACGTTTTAAAACTTTTATAAAATATAGCTTGAAGTTTTGGAGTTACCCATTAACCTCACAATACACTGAATTAACCAACCATTTTCAAGGGATTAACCATGTTCTATACGGATTGTAAATAATAAGTTGAAGTTTCAGAGTTACCCATTAACCAAAGAATACACTGAATTAACCACATATTTGTAATGGATTAACCACATTTTTTACTGTTTGTAAAAATTAGCTTTCAGCAGAGAGTTACCCATTAATCATACAATACACTACATTAACCAAGCATTTGCAAAGGGAAAAAAAAAAACATCAAAATGGTCCCTATTTATTGTTTTAAATTTCATAACATGACCTCAAGTTATGTGCTTTCAAACCCTATCTCTCAAGATTTGGACAAACACATAATATTGGAGCCCTTTCTCATTTTGGGAGAGGCTTGAGCAAAGATTATTGATGGAGGATTATTGGAGCTAACAAACTAACCTCTACCAAAACTATGCTTGATCTTTTTCAGCTTGACAACTTCTTCACTTGAGGGATAACAACTTGTGAAGCTTGTGCTGTGGTAGGAGCTTCCCTTAGTGGAGTGTGCTTATGACCTTGAGTGAGAGAACCCTTTGGAACCCTCCCCCTCCAGCTGAGTGACGAAGAAAAAAAGGACAATAGAATTATGGGCGGTTCACAACGCACATATGAGCTAATGGAGGGAAAATATGGCAACTACTCCTTATTACGTAAATGTCACCGGTCCCATGTATTTTATACGGTGTCAATGTAGAGGTGTCATATTTGGGTGTTAGCATATCATATCTCTTTTTTTTATGCCGAAAACTTTACTTTTTACTTTTTATAATGCACGGCACAAATTTAATATATGATGATGAATAATCCGATAGAAATAAGGTACTGTGGTAAATAAAAAAGTATTTATAATTCACTATGAGTTGTGTATTGTTAGATTATTAAAAATATTTAATTCCTTAAAATGTTTTTTTTTAAGGCATTCCTTAAAATGATTATAATGTGTAATAGGTATCAAATAATATTAAAAACTTAATAATACATCAAAGTTTTTTTTTTTTTTTGGATAGAAATAATACATCAAATTTAAACAACAAAAAATTGATTTCAGTTTAATTGTTATGCCTTATCAACGTAAAGATTTTTACATTCTCAATCAATTATAAGTCATAAGTCATGGTATAAGTGACTTTGAAGTAGTTGAGATAAAGCTCAAGTATTTTTTTATTGATGTGTCAATTTATAATTAATTAACAATCTTTACATTGACGATTTAGGGGATATGGAGATGTTCATTGTTTTTTGAGAAATAAATAAGAAATGAAAAATGAAGATATTCGTTACCATTATTTTGAGAAATAAATAATACGTAGTAGCCAATCAAGGTTGGTCTAGTTGATAAGGATACGGTTCATAACCCACAATGTCTTGAGTTCGAATCTCACTATCGATGTGAGGATCTCGTTGGTGGGTACTCCCTTCGAACTCAATTATAAGCAAAATTAACCAATTTCACACTTATTAAGAAAGTTAGTTAATTTAGTTTAATTATCTTGATTTAAGTAAAAAAAAGAGTTATAATTACTAAACCACCCTTTGATTGTCTTGGGAGTGTGCAATGTTCTTGGAAAAGTAAAAGGAGAATTGTTTGAATTGGTTGATTGTCTTGACTTTTGGAACACTGATATTAAATAAAGTTGAATTGGTTGACTTTTGTTTATAATTGAGTCCACAAAATATAGGTATTTTTCTGCTTATAATTGAGTTCAGAGGAAGTAATATATAAGTACCTCTGTAAGCACTGCTTGAGCCGTGAGGACTGACCTGACCGTGGTAAGCTCCTAGGTGATCCAAGGGTGTTTAACAGAGATAACACGTGCACCACTGTTGTGTGTGTGTGTTTTTTGGCGGTTGGTTCTCTACTTTTGGCGCTGGCGCTAAAAGGATTGTGACGCAGAGAGTGTTGCTCTCCTATTTTCTCGCAACCACTCTTCCATCTTTCTCCTTTTTCACTTATCAACGTTCCAACCAAAACAAACATGACCAATACTAAGTAGCATAACCAAAATTAAATTAAATCAAATCAAATTAATTAAAATTATTATATTATTATTATTATATACGTTCAAATTAGAAAATCACATTGGATGTGGTGAGTGTTTCTCTCTGAATCTTCTCCATCCCGTCTCATCTCACCCAACAACAACCTTCTTTGGTTCAACGTTGACGTGTTTCACTGCATTCAGGTTGGAAAATCGAATTGATTCTCCTATATTGACACTTTCCATTTTCTTCATTTTTATCTTTTTCCTCCATGTTGCTGTTTTTGGTAATTTTTACATTAATTCTTGAAGTGAGAACAAGCTAAATTCAATCGGAATGAGGTAATTTGAAAATTATCATTATGCATATCTTGAACTCACATTCTTGGATTCAATTGAAATTCTTTTCATAATATTGCTATTGGTTTGAGATTTGAAATACAATGTTGAATTGAATTTGAAACATCGCATGCAAAAAAAATTGACCTTATTTAACTCCATCCTTCTAGGACCAGTTTTTCTTCTAAAACATACTTTTTTGTGTTGGCAAGAAGATAATGACAAATTCTCACCCTCAATCACATTAAGTGCAAAAAAGATTGCGCCTTTTCTCTCTGCATGCAGGTACCTTGTTATTTGCCTTGTAAGGCAAGTAAATGTCTTTAACTAGGGAATGGAATTGGGAGCATATTGTTATTGTTGGTGGTGGCTGCCCATCATTGTTTATGTATTAATTCATGTGCTAAGCTCCTTTTGTTTGAATACTTTCAGCCAAACGTGGAGTTCATTTGGTTCAGTGCTTAAATAGTCTTCTTCATTCATTGGACTTACAAATAAATATCACGGATGATGAGTGAAGAGCTAGCTTGAGCAATGGTACAACCTTGTGCCAGATACTGACCAAGCTACCACCAGGTTCTGTGAATGTGGTAATACTTTTTAACCTTTTAATTAATCAACTCAAACTTTTAAATTGGCAACTTGGTTTTAGATAATAGATATACTTCTCAGTCTAATTTCTCTTTTGTAGGTTAGTGAATCTGATCATTCTCTGCCATCACAATCAGAAAATGTTAAAAAGTTTCTGAAAGCTTTGGATGGAATGGGACTGCCCCAGTTTGAAATATTAGACCGAGAGAATTAAGGTATAATTCAATGTGCTTGGTCCATTTTGCCTGTCTCTTTTATTGTGCAGGGATCTATGTAAGGCTGCTGTGGATTGTCTTTTAACACTTAGAGCTAAAGTTTGCAGAATGCTGGGAGAAAATATTTCTCCAACTAATTCCAATAAATCGAGCCCTCGTTGGAATGCATTTGACTCAAAGTTTCAACGCGCTTTGAGTAGTCCACTTAGCGGAGGTCTGGTGAATTTTATTTAACTAGGCATCTCCCTTCTCTGTGTCTGTGTGTGTGTGTGGGATGTGTTTATAAATTATTGAGATACAATTTCCTATACATTGTAACATGGTTATAGTAATATCTAACAAGAAAACATCATTTGTGGAGACTCAGAGAGTGAGCGGCAAAATGTTGTGGATATTGTGTAGGCTGAAAACATCATTCATACTGAATTAACAAAAAGGATATATTTGTAAGCACACAATGAGGTGTTAGATGTCCTAAGTGCTAGATAGGATCATTCAGATAATATGTGGCTTCTATAATCCATGGTGTAATATATATATATTTAGTGTCTCTGTCTGTTATCTGATTTCTAGTGTCTGTTAGTAGTCACACACATAACTGCACAAGGAAAGGAAAGACAAAGGGAGAAGGAAGGGAAAAACAGAAGTGGATGCTTTACCTGTGTTTTAGACATTTAAAATACTGCTAAAATTGAAACATCTCCTATATTGCAATCCATTAGATTAGACCAGCTAGATGGTGGTTTTATCTTTTAAGTGAATAGTGCTACTCATTTGTGTCTTCTGCAGAGCAATCGCCTTCTAATACACGCCATGTTGGTCATAAGTTCCATGAGGTGTTTCAACTTAAACCGGGAAGCTATGCAGATCTTCCAGCTGCAAAAATATCAGAAATGATGAAATCAGTCAGTTTAGATGTAAGTTCTTGTAGTCTTTTTATCATCTTCAATTTTACATGGATACTTGCAATAATTTAGAATATCTTAAAACATCTACTAGGAGATATTCTCTTATTTCCTTATTAGAGGATCCAAGTTATAAATGTCTCGGTCGTATAAATAGGATCTACCCCATATAGTTTAAATATATACATCAAATAATCACATTACTATCACATACACATTCATATATGTATATATTTTTTCTGTTTGATACAACACTGATTTGTTTCAGAATCTATTATTGCAGAATGCTCCTACTCAGTCACTTTTGAGTGTTGTAAATGGCATTCTTGAAGAAAGCGTGGAAAGAAGAAATGGCGAAATACCTCATGTATATAGCCTTGGAGAGTTTGTTTTGATATTACATATGTTGATAAATCATTCATGAAAGTACATGTATAAATCCATCCAAATGGCTTGCATAAACACATGTAACATATACATTTTCATAAATGTCTGACAATATCTTTGTTGTTCAGCGTGTGGCTTGTTTGCTAAGAAAAGTTTCCCAGGAGATTGAGCGGCGCTTATCAACTCAAGCAGAACATTTACGAACTGTATGTCCATTACATTATTTTCAAAAGCTAGTTACTTTTGGTTTTGTCAATTGGATTCATGATATCACTCTCCTACCTTGTGCCTTCAGCAAAACAATCTTTTTAAGGTTCGAGAAGAAAAATATCAATCAAGAATAAGAGTACTTGAGGCACTTGCATCTGGAAATAGAGAAGAGACTGAGGTATCCCGAATAGTTCTGTCTAGGCATAATGTCAGAAGTGGATCCATTTAAAACCCTTCAAGATTTTCATATTGTTCTAAGTTTTCTATTTATCAGAGGAAACTTTTTTTAACAGGTTATTGCTAGCATGCTTCAACAGTTGAGGGAGGTAAGGTTTTCTTACTTTGCACGATAAACAATTACTTATTGATGATAAGACAATAGGTTTTAATTAAGTTATTTTCATGTTATTTACATTATATGCTGAGAAGAGCAAAGAAGAAGAAAATAAGACAGATGACAAAGATGCTATTAGGATGATGAAAGAGCAGGAGGACAAAAATATGGAGATTTCAGCATTGATGGAAGAACTAGAAACAACCAAAAAAACATATGAAGTACTATGCTCAGAGTTGGAAGCAGAAGCCAAGGGTGCTAAAGGAGAATTGAAACAGAAGTCTCAAGAATATGAGCATCGATTGGAAGAATTAAGAACGAAGGTTAATGAGCTCGAGGCTTCTTCTGATTCAAAGTATCAGAAGTGGAACATGAAAAATAGCCAATTTCAGACTGCTATAAATTCTCAGTTTAGTTCCCTACAGGTACACCTACAAATGTGTTAATGTCAATCTTATCATTGTGATGTCAAATGATTACAATTTTGTACTGAATTTGCAAACATCCAGAAATTCAAATTATCTTTGGAATCCATTAAGCAAGATGTTATAGAAGAGCAGAAGGTTTATGCTGAGGAGTTTAATCAATTAGGTAAGCCTTGTTATTGCAATGCCATTTACTGCCACCCACCCCCCCCACTTTTCTGTGGGAGACTTTGATCATTTGATTGTAAATTGTTCAGGCGTAAATCTTAGATCACTGGTAGATGCAGCTGAGAAGTATCAAGTTCTTCTTGCTGAAAATCGAAAACTCTATAATGAAATTCAAGAATTAAAAGGTGGCACTATCTGTTTCTGTCTACTACGTTATTGATGTAGGTGTACTGTGAATTGACAGTGTATTTTCTGATACAGGAAATATCAGAGTATATTGTCGAATTAGACCATTTCTTCCAGGACAAAAGGAAAAACAGTCTATTGTGGAACACATCGGCGAAACTGATTTGCATGTGGCAAATCCCTCCAAACAAGGGAAAGATGGTCTAAAATCATTTAGGTTTAATAAGATTTTCGGCCCTGCCTCAACTCAAGGTTTATTTCTATGTACTCACCATTTTTAAGATTAGGCAATGGATAAGTGTCCATAGATGAAAGTTTTTGCATCATGATTTCCTGTGCATGAAGATGATTGTTTCTTCTTTTTTAGTGGTTCTGTTAACACACTCTGATGTTGTACTCAAGTTACTGCTATGAATGATGCAGAGGAGGTATATTCTGACATCCAACCGTTTATAAGATCAGTACTGGATGGGTATAATGTATGTATATTTGCTTATGGTCAAACTGGTTCGGGGAAAACTTACACAATGGTATGAACCCTCTAGATATATTAATTTTATCTCATACATCATGCTATTAAAGGAATTACTCATTCTATAAGACTCTATCTTTTCTCAGACTGGTCCAACTGGAGCAACAAGTGAGAATGTTGGTGTTAATTATCGAGCTCTGGATGAACTCTTCAGAATTTCCTCAAGTAGAGCAAGCTCCATAGTCTATGAGATAGGAGTTCAAATGGTTGAGATATATAATGAGCAAGTCCGCGATTTGTTATCAACAGATGTTTCTTCAAAAAGATATCCTTTGTCAACAACTTTGGACAGTTTATTCTTTGCATGGGTTTTCTAGTTATTATTTTTTTTTTTTTTAAAAAAAAACTATAGGTGATATCATAAAAAAGGACCTTTCTAAAGATATCATTTATGATATAAGACAATGTCGCTGTTGTTTAATATTTTTTTAAAATGAAGTATGTTATGTTTATGGATATGATTTCCTTGATTTGCAATTGCACACACTTGGGATATTGACTCACTCTCAGCCCAAGGGTTTAGCAGTACCTGATGCTAGTATGTTCCCCGTCGAGTCACCTTCAGATGTCATCAAGCTAATGGACACTGGACTTAAAAATAGAGCCATTGGTGCAACTGCTATGAATGAAAGAAGTAGCCGTTCTCACAGGTTAGATGGCTTTTTTCTTTCCTAAACAGTCAATTCTGAAAGCTTACTATTATGATGACATTCAACATTCAATAAACTTATGTGCACAGTGTGCTCTCAATTCAAGTTCGTGGGAAGGATCTGAAGTCTGGTTCTACTCTAGTTGGTAATCTTCATTTAGTGGATTTGGCAGGAAGTGAAAGGGTAGATCGTTCTGAAGTAACTGGGGATAGGCTTAAGGAAGCACAGCATATCAACAAATCACTATCTGCCCTTGGAGATGTTATTTTTGCATTATCTCAAAAGAGCTCCCATGTACCATACAGAAACAGCAAGCTCACTCAACTTCTGCAAACTTCTCTTGGTAAATCCTAATTTGTTCATAATTTATTTGACAATAGGCCTTGCTTTGCAAGTAACCTGAGAAAGAAGGAAAAGCTTTGAGTTGTGTCATTGCTTATAGATTTGTTTGCATCTCCTTACCTTTTAGGTTTAGACTTTAGATTTTCTTTTAAGTTTTTACTGGACTTCTATATTTGAATCTTGTCTTGATTTTACTGCACAGGTGGTCAAGCAAAGACACTCATGTTTGTCCAAATTAATTCAGACACAAATTCATTTTCTGAAAGTCTGAGTACTTTAAAATTTGCTGAGAGGGTTTCTGGGGTTGAGTTAGGAGCTGCACGAAGTAGTAAAGAAGGCAAAGATGTCAGAGAATTAATGGAACAGGTACTTTGCTTTTCGTCTACCAAATTGATCAAGTTGTTTTGGTTGTGTTACATACTTTTCAGTTTTTTATTGCTCAAATGCCTTTCAGTTGATCTTATATATATTTTTCTTTTTTTTCATTTTATAGTTTGGAATTAGAATTTTTCCAAACAGTTATCTATCTTCCTTCCCTGACTTTGCAGGTGGCTTCTTTGAAGAATACTATTTTGAAAAAAGATGAGGAGATTGAGCGGCTACAATTACTTAAAGGTCCAGTAGGTGGCACTCTTAAGCCAAAACCATCAAGTGGAAGTCATAAGAAACTTGAAGCTGATATCCAGCAACCAATGGATGATCATAGACACCAAAATGAATCTCACATTGCTGGTGCAGATGCAGATTCTGATGAAGGATTAAGTGATACTTCTGACAGTGGCCGTGTTCCAGGCACGGACACTGATGGAGAAGGCACAAAATCATCAGAAAAGAAGAAGTGAGTAGTGCTTATATCATTAAAACTTTTGCCAGTTTATCTATTCCAAATTTACCAATATATATATAACTGATAACTTATATATAATAAGACATTTTGTTTGCTACAAGGTTTTCTTCATTGTCTGGTTAGTTAACACAGATATTGAGTTATAGAAACTTCATTGTCTGGTTTTCTTCAATATATAATTATGTCATCTATGACAACTTTATGATTTCTTTCCTAATAGCAGTCTTATGTCTTATTTCAAATTCTTGCTACGGGGAAAGCACGCACTAGAAATAATGTACTCATGCTGTTCTAATGATTCTTACATATGCTACAGACTTATAAATGTTTTCTATCCTTATTAATATCATAATTCATAAGTCATCCTCAACATTCTTATTTTCCATTCTTATATTTGCTAGAGTAGTAAATTTTTTCTATCCTAACCGGTAAGGATGGCAAATGGATGGATTGGATAAATTTTTATTCGGATTATGATAGACAGATTAAAAACAATCCATTAATCCATCTTGATCCATTAAAAATTTATAATAAAAAAAAATATTGATCCGTCCATGATCCATCAAATAAAAACCATCCAATTCATCCATTAATATTTTTTTCGGGATGGATATCTAATCCATCCATGTAAGTCACCCAAAAAAATTCTCTCTCTCCCTCCCTCCCTTTCCCTCCCCCTCTCCCTCTCCCTCCTCTCTCTCTCTCTCTCTCTCCACTCACACATTAACATCCAAATTTACGTTGACATTATGTCCAAATTGGTTTCAATGTGCCCTGCACCGCAACATTGTATTTTTTTTATAAGCACACTGGAACGTTGTTTCAGTCTTTGCCACTTTAGTCTTTACAAACACCAATTGCAATTTGGACGTTAGCCTCAACATTCGGTCCAATGGATTATTTTTGGTTTCATGTGTGATCCAATGGATTTAGAAGAATGGTAGATGGATCACTAACCATCCTAAAATTAAATAGTCCAATTTAATCCAATCCATTAATTTATTTTTTGTTGTAATGGATGGAATTATGCTTGGATGGTAGACAAATCGATCTTTTTGCCACCCCTACTAACCAATATACTTCAGTTTGATGCCTGATAAATTTGCATATTCATTTATGCCTGTTGATGCGTGTTTATTCATTTAGCAGTCATGCTTATAGTTGTTATACATGGAATTTTTCTTTTCCTTATTTAATTTTCTTTGTGTATTAACTTATGCAGATCTAAAGCAATCCCCAAAAATGTTCAAGCAATCCGAAAATTAGGCCGAACCTCAACAACCACGTCTACATTAAAGGACTCCCCGAAGGCGTCACTAGGTATGTAAAATTGAAGTCTCCACTTTGCTGCTCCCAGAGGATATGGTTCCTCATATTTAATTGGTATGCACTGTCGCGATTAGGTTGTGACAGATGGGTGTTGTGCACGATTGATGTAAAGGTTATTAACATTGCCGATTATTCATAAGTTATTTAATCATAAATCATAAAAAATGCTTCACTCAAATCAACATTAAATAAATACTTAATTGTGATATCATTGGAATCTATATTAAACATTTTCTTCTTAGAATCTCTTCTCATAAAAATTTCAACTTCTCTTCACAAATTTTAATATTAATTTCAGGTATTAAAAGAAGCACCAGTATTGACCAGCTTAAAGGCGCCACCAATACTGGCCAGTTGAAACCTGCAAAACGGTGGCAGTAAAGTAGGAGCAGCAGCTACAATTTATTCATACTCTTCCCAATTTCACACACGATGTAAATATAATTGTATGCTTCAAACACTTGATTTAGTCACATTGGTGACGTTTCTTGTGCATATAGTAACCAATTTTGTATTCTTTAATCTGATTCATCTTGATTAATGAAATGCAGTAAGAGCACCCACACTGGTAACATGTGTGGGGTGCTTAAAATGTTAAGAACCATGCTTATGTTTTTTTTTACAGATGGAGCATGTGCTAGTTAAGCACCACAAATTTGATTAGTGCTTGTGGAAGCACATGGTCTTATATTTTTATGTGCGCCAGGTTTACAATTAAAAAATGCTTGAATGATTAATTGTAAGGATGTGGGGTTATTTTTGGGGTCTATTTAAGAACTTTTTAGAAGTTGTTGAATTGAAGAGATGAGGTGCTTAAGCTATAAAAAATAAAAATGATGATATGTAATGGTGAGATCCATTTAAGAACTCCAAAGTATGGTGATGTGGATGCTCTAAGCGTGTTTTCTTAATAATAAAAAACAGGCCTGATTCATCTAAGGCAATATATTAATTTATGGTTAAAAAAAAAAAACCAAAACAAAATATACAGTTCTGTATAATTGATGTACTCATCTTGATGGGCGTGGAATAGTAGGTAAAATATGCTTCTCAAAAAATCATTTGCATTTAGAATGATCCCTTTTGTTAAAAAAATGTTCTCTTTTTCCGTCGTAAATTTCATCCACACCGTTATGTATTATCACATCAATAAAAAAAATCCTCTAAATTATTTATTTGTCAACATGTCAGAATTAAAAGTAAAAGTAATCAATGAAAAATTTTAAAGTATTTTCTCACTGTAATGGCCATGGCTTAAATAGCTCAAAATTAAAGAAGATCTATGTTTATATTTACGAATTAGGTTTACCAAATTTGATGTATTGACTTCGAGCTTACGAGAAAATGTAATATGAAGAGGATCGTGGAGATGTAAACTATACTACGTTTAGAGAAAATTAATGTTAAGAAAATACTTAATTTAAAGGGACAAATACAGTTCAAAAATATTAAGTGGGACTGTTTAATTGTCACTGATTAATATTTTCAAATAAGTTTTATATTAAAAAATGGGTATTGCTAACCAATGCCCGTAGGGATCCATAAAAAATAAGTTTTTATTGAAGAGCCAAGTATATAACTTCTCAAAATGTAAAATACATCACTTCAAATAATAATTTTTAGATTCTTTAATTAGTGCCCTTACAGCGGGAAAAGATCATCTTCATTTCTCATGAGAAATTGTTAGGTAACATCTCTAATGGTGCAATTCACTGAAGTTTTTTAACTTCACTTTTTATAGGTCCTACTATGTCATACTATCATTTTGTTTTACCTTATACTACTTTAAACAACTCTACGCTCTAATGGTACATCTCTTAAAAGTTCACTAGACGGATTTCTCAGGTTACCACACATCTTTATTTAAACTTATTTTTTAAATTTAAACTATTAATTCATTTAGGATTTGGGTTGTTGAATATTATGGTTCTCTCTCTCATTTTTTTTTTTCTATTAGTAATTCATATATAAGAACTTATTGCTTATAGAAACAACCATCCTTACATGTGGCATCCATATCAAATTACTCCAATGATGCAGTCCACTAAGAATTTGTCATTAATTTTAAGAACATGTTAAGCAACTTTCATTAGAATTGCTCTCATAGCATTGGTCAGCATTCTCCTTAAAAAGTTTATCCATAATTAATGTTTCTTATTAAGTGATCCTTTAGTATATGTTTAGATCCAAGATATGAAGTCACCGATGCATGTTTGCTCTGAAGCTACTATTAGTAGCTTGTTTCTGAGTCGCAATTCTAAGTCAAGTCATCACGATTCCAAATACATTGTTAATATCACTTAGTAATCAAAATTTCATAAACCCACGCATGTTTGTCCAAACGGTTAGAGCTTGATTTTCCTTGAGGTGGGTATCGGGTTCAAGTCTTATGAAGAAAAAAAAAAAATAGGTGTAATAAAGACTTTATCCCCTTATGTGAGTCCACTCAAGTGGACTCCAATTAATCGGGTTCAATATCACTTCTGGATACCGAGATTCTAGACACACAAAAAAAAATTGGAAAAAATCATAAGCATAGTTTTGATTGTTAAGCAAAATAAATAACCCTTCTCTTTAATAATTGAAGTTTTTCATCCCTTTAAATCATCATTAACTTTCCTATACACTTAACATATTTCAAGAATCTAATTGAAAATTCGCATTATTTTTTTCTTTTGCCTCATCATGAAATTTTCTCCTCGGTTAGGTCCTTTTCCTAATAAGTTTTAGGCCTTCCAACTTGCAAGTGGTTGTTTGGCGATGCCGGCCAAGTGCCTTGTCCTCAGTCTTAACTTCTAACTCAGAAATTTCCCCACGCAACTTCTCAACTCAACACAGCTACGCCCTATTTATGATGTCTCAACCAATCTCAATCAAACAAATATAATAATAGTCCTATTATTATGTTAGACAAATGCCTGCGTATAATACTGACGTGTCACTAGCATTTTTCAACAAACACTTGTTGTGTTTGCCATACTTTCCCGGGGCCGGCGGAAGAGAAATAAGATAATTAAAACTCTAACTTTTGCAACAACAAAAAATTTATTTAATCTTAATTTTTATAAAACAAAACAATCGTATCTGCTGACAAAACCTAAAGCACAATCTAACCCAAATATATTTACTTACTTAAAAGAAAAATATCATTCAAAGTTTGTTTCTAACCTCACACACTTTTGGGTTGACCCTGTTCATTGACCCTCCCACACACATATTGTTGAGAAGTTCGAGGAGCATCGAAAACAACAATGAGGGCATCGAAAGCAATAATGGACTAATGACCAAGATCACCAAGAGACTAAAACACCACATTTTCACCCAAAATCTTAAGACATTAGATATATAAATCACCTTTTTTATATATCCTTCATTTAATTTATTCCTAACCAATATAGGATTTAACAACTCACACTAGAATTCCAACACATAAGAACCTGGCTGACTCCTCATCTCATGTCCCACCAATCTTATACACCATTCCCCGATTCCACACAATAACGCTCTTTCACTTCATCGAATGCTAATCCAACAAATCAATCAACCAGAAAACGTTAAAATACACAAGACAAAGTCCCCCAAATCTGACCAGCGATCACGATATGTTATTATATACGCCTTGTTTCCTATCACCCTCCTTAGGCAATAGTTTTTTAACACAGTCACGGATGCACTTAATAAACAACGTAACCTTTTTTTATTGTCGAATACTTTGTATACAGTTTACACAACTTTGTGAATATCAAATTCAAATAGGCAACACCTTTAAAAAAGGGTACCCAAAAAAAAAAAAAAACTCCAAAGATAAAACTCAATTTCCTCCAAATTACAATTACAGAGAGAGGATCTGAGTGACAGACACATAAAAAACTACAGACTCCATGAACCTAACAAGAGAGGATGAACAAGGCCATAGTTACCCTTTTCCTTTCCCTGCCTTGTCCCTTTTTATTCTAAAAAAAAAAAATCCCCATCTAAATCATACATGACACCAAACTCAAGAATAACTTTTTGCTTGGACCATTATATACATATGGTGCACTAAAAACGTTGAATTAAAATTAGCTCCTCTTTCCAAAAGGAAAAAGGAAAAAAAAAAACTTATCTGCTATTTGAACTTTGATTTTTGATTAACCCTCTACCTTGTATTCTCTGCTTCATGGTATTGAATTATCTCTTTATCTCAAAAATGGGTTTATGCAACTGCAGAGATACTACAGTTGGTCCTATCTCTGCTAAGACAGTCAAAACCTTCGATCCTCACAGCAGCTGGGGTGTGGCCAAATTTCATTCGAACACAACCTCGAGCTGAAGAAGAAGAAGATGGTGAAGTGGTAAATGGACTAAAATTCCCATTACCAAATTGCTCATCTTGGGTTACAGGGTTTGAGGCCCTACTAGGCGGAGATCCACTGAAAAATGGTGGCGACGACGCCACCACTTCGCCCCGAGATCGTTCACGATAGCAGCTTTCCTGCAAAAACAACCAATCAAATTGAAGAACAAATCTTTGGTTAGATAATTTGAGCCTCAATGTGGAGAAGAGTAAAATATGATAATAAACACATTAACAAAAGGGATGGTACATAGGCTTGAATTGAATCACATATCATCACCAAAAATTGATTTAGTGGATCTTAAAAGTCACAAGAAATTAACTTTTTTATCATTAAAAAGTTTTTTTGTTTCTCTAGTACTAGGAAACATTTGAAGTGTGTAAGAAAGTAAAGATTTTCCAAATTAAATTCTATCTTGCTTTGCCAACAATAACGGTTAACAAACCAATGAACCAAGTTAGTAGGAATTCAAATACTGGTAAATGGATCTTCTCATATCATTTTATTTTTTTTTTTTTGTCAAAATAATCAAGCAGGGGAGAAAAATAGACACAATTTTTAGCAGTATACCCACTCAAAATTTGTGAAATATTTTTTACGATTTATTAAAATTTATTCGATTTTATCATTTTATAAAAAATAGTGTGCTTCAAGATCTTGTCAACACTAAAATCACCTTATTTTCAGGACTAGAAACAGATAAACAAAATCCAAAAATCTTATCTTTAAAAGGAACGTATTCAAACCCATCTATTATAAACTTATGTCTATCTTTTTCCTTGGTCTGACCACGTGATAAAAAAAATGACATGAAAAAATCCATTCCCCAAATCCTGAGAAGGGCTGGTTAAGGGTGAAGGTTTGTCCTGACCCCAAATCCATTCGTCGGAGGATTCGCACACAACTACAGAGACTAATCTTATGGAATAATTAACCTTTCTCAACTAGATTTTCTCCCTACGCAACAAACATGAATCGGACCCTACCACTTTAAAGGCCTGAGCCTGTTACTACTCGAACGGATCACGTGAGGTAGAAACTAACCTTGGGAATGATGATGTCCAGAAGCTCTTCCCCAACTGCTGAAGAATCTTGGATCTCAGATTGGTAGCTGATATTTTTGTGGGAACAAATAGAAAGTCAGATTTTTAATCACAGAAAAAAAATAGAATTGATTCAAAAATCAACAAAAACTGGGTAGGAGGGAGTTGCTAACCTGATGGGGCTAGTCAAAGGTGTGATGTGGTTGAAGAGACCCAATCCCAGTCGACGAGGTTTGGGCAAACCACTGATTCCATCCTCATCTCCTCGCAGCTTCTCAAACTGTTCTTCCTCTGTTGCTCTTCGTATCCGCACCTATTCATCTTTCAAATACCACAGATCTTCACACACACAAACAACACCTTCAATCACAAGTTCACAATTGAAAAAAAAAAATGATTCTTCTTTTTAATTTAATTAATCTGAGGAAACTCGAAGAATAGACCCATACAGAAAATGAAAGAAAGGAACCCTTTTTTCCCAGTAAAAAGGCTTAAAAATTCTAAGACTTAAAATAGCAAAGATGCAAGAAGAGACCCATCTTCTCAAAACTTGAAAGTTTGAGACTTTACAGAGAAAATAGAGTACCTGAGCTGCCAGAGTCAGAAGCAGAGAAACAGAGAGAAGGGAGATAGAGCAGAACAGTGTTGTGTTGGGTGGCTATTCATAGACAGAGATGATGACCAAAACTGATGCAAGAATATGATACGGTACAAGCAAGTGCACCGTTAGTGACGTGAGATCGCGCTGATATAATTCGTGATTGAGATTTGAGATGAAAGTGGATTGATTTGATAGGGGAATTGAATGGGTTGCAAGTTGCTTATGGGTAGTGTGAGAGGTCAAGTTGAGTTTATTCGCTGAGTGACGTAGGTACACACACCACACGTGCTGATTATGCTGTCTTTTTATATGTTTTTGTCTATTTTGCCCTTTACCTCCTGTGCATCTGCACCTATGGTGATGTCCTCTGAGTGAGTCTGATGGTACAGTTGAGTAACGTGCATGCATTTATTTTGTCCACCCTGTTAGAGTGTGTTTGGGAAAAATTATAATCCCACATTTCAGCTGTTTTTTAGCTTAAAAGCTGTTTCATAGATAATCTATCATGTTTGGCATTTTGCTTAAATTTATAAAAAAGCTTTTTTTAGGAAAAAAAAGCTGTTTTATGCCATCTAGTTTTTTCTAGCTTAAGATTGTTGTGATTTGATTATTTTTCATTCTCAAAACTCTCTTCCCTGTTTACCCCTACAAAACTAACTTATAAATAAATATTATTAAATTATACAAATAACTTCATACCCTTTTTGGTAATTTATTATATAAAAGTGATTTTTTTTGCATCACCCAAACGAAATAGATTATCTTAAAACCACTTTTCAACAAACAGACCCAAACAAAAACAGATTCTGATTATAATCGATTATCACAATAATCGATTATACAAAAATTGATTATCAGCATAATCTTTTTTTTCCAGCTTTCCCAAACACACTCTTAAACGTATTAACGATATTTGAGCCTGTCTTACCCATGTGTTTTGGCAAATGCGAATCACATGACTTCATGAGTCAAACAAATGACGTGGTCATTGCCTCATTGGTTAGTTTTTCAATAAAAGTTTCCATTAATCATGTTACTTTAACTAAGGTTACATTGAAAAAATTTAAAACAAAATTAATACAATATTACAACAATCCTAATCGATCTTAAATTACTTAAAACTCTAAATCAATTTAACCCAAATTTTCAGCTCCAAAGCACTTCCTATGTACTGTTTCTCCCATTCTAAAAACCGGCCATAAAAACCCCCCTACATGTACCCAAAAAAAAAAAAAAAAAACCCTCCTACGTGCTTGCATCCGCCACCGGATTTACATCTTTGAAACAATTCTTCTAAACAACAATAATGAGATAGGAAGGACCCGAAATGTTGGCCCAACCATGAGAACTAGGCCAAGCAAAGGCCCAATGACAGGGAAAAACCAAAGACCGGACCCACCTACACCACTGCATACCCATAAGAAGTAGGGGTGTAACGAATCGGTATGGTAAGATTTTAGGTGAGAAAAAATCCGAGCCAATAAAAGATAGTTCGGTCTAGTTTGGTTCGATTTTAAGCAGTTTTTTACAAATCTCGAATCAAACAAAACCAATCGAGTATGATTTGGTTCGGTTTGCTTCTGTTTGGACCCGAAAATTATTAAATTTCAAAATATATATAAATATTATACATATAAAATATTAAAATTAAATATTAATATATATATATATAAAATAATTGATTTGTTTCGGTTCCAGAATCCTTGAACCCGATAACCAAATCAATTACCATCGGATTTAGTTTGGTTTGTTTCTGATCCGAACACCAAAAAACTCTAAACCAATTTAATTGATTTGATTCGAATTTTCGAGTTCACTGTATTATTGGCCTGGGTTTTACACCTCTTACCCAGAAGAAAACTATCATCAAGTTAAGTGCAGGGTAAGCATGACTTCTGACCCCTATTACAACAGGGGATGACTGTAAGACCAACCTGCACATCTAGTCAAATTCAGATTTTCTTTCTCTTTATCTAGTCTTTACCATATTTTCGAACATTTTTTTTTTAAGTGATTGCACGTTAGTTGAGTCTAGTACTCTTGGATCTCGACATAGTTTTTTTAAAGAAATAGAAAATAAAAAATATTGAACCGTTGTAACCTTATCTTTTTTATGGATCGATTCTATCTTGATATGTCACCTTGCTAAAAGCATCTTCAATAAAGCTATGTTCTCTAAAATAAGTATATATGATCAGTGGGTTAGGGAACAATAGGGGCATGGTGGACCAGCTCCGGTATCTCCTGCGTGTTCAAGATGCCTCCCTCTGATTCATTATGTTCCTTCACCCCACATAAAGCCCCCAAAAAAAAAAGGGATAAGAAAAAGAAAGAAAAGGATTCTGTTTGAAATGAAAACTAGAAAGTTACCTCTGTTTTTTTTGTTAATATGTTATGAATTATGAATTTTTTTTTTTTAAAGAGGTTGAATAAGTTTTTAGTTATTGTAATATGTTTTTTTATTTAACTTCTGAAAAAAAAAATTTATAGCCTTTGGTGCTCCATATTTCAAAACTTTTGTTTATAGTTTGCATGGTTACAAGATAGGGTCTAGGCCCAAGAGAGGGGAAAAAAACTATAATTGAACTAAGTGGGGTAATGTGGCCTTTGAGATATCATCAAGAATGTAGATAAAAAGCTCAGGAGAGAAGTAATTTCCTCAAAACCAAAATCTTTAGAGATACTTCAGTTAGCAAGTCAGTCTATACATTGGTTTCCTTCCCGCAATGTGTGTTTAAACACCACTTCCCACTGTAACGAAATGAGTTTTTTTATCTTAGAGACCAGACGATTATTTCTGGAATGCATTGAGTCCTTATTTAGGATAGAAATCACGTTTTGGGAATCACTCTTCACCATCAATTTTTTGAAACCGGACTGTCAACCTAACAGTAGTGTAAATTCCCCATAATTCTACTACGAGGGCTGAGCAAACTCCAATATGATGAGTAAAACCTTTGATCCAATTTCCATTAGTTCCTCGAAAAATTCCTCCATTAGTTCCAATGTGATTTTTATTAATGGATTATGTGACTAGTGGAGTATCGAATTACTAGTGACATCTGTCATAAAGTAATAGCTTAAATACATTTTTAGATCCTGTAAATATGGTTATTTGAAATTAGTGGCTGCATTGAGCTAAAATTTTTAAGACATGGACTTATGTTGAGTAACACTTTCATGAATTTATATGACCCTAGGTGGTCCCAGTTTAATTGGGAAGTTAGACCAGTGGATGTTTTGGATGTTCCATGACAGATTGACAGCCCGATTTAGAAATATTGAATATTTTGAGTCGTAAAGCTCATTTTTGAATGAAACCAATTGGTTTTGAATGAAATGAGTAGTCACAAAGCAATAAATCAGAAAATTTTAAGATTTTATTCCAACCACATAATTCCCAGCAAGCCCACTGCCCATGAAATCATGAATAGGAAGGAATAAAAAGTCTAGTGAAAAATATAGGATAGAGGAAGAAAACGTCAACAGGAAGAAATTAAAATCTAGTTAGAGAGTGTTTGGGAAAGTTGGAAAAAAAAGATTATACTGATAATCTGTTTTCAAATAATTGATTATTGTGATAATCGATTATAATCAGAATCTGTTTTTGTTTGGGTATGTTTGCTGAAAAGCGATTTTAAGATAATCTATTTCGTTTGGGTGGTGCAAAAATAATCACTTTTATATAGTGAATTACGAAAAAGGGTATGGAATTATTTGTATAATTTAATAATATTTGTTTAAAAGTTAGTTTTGTAGGGGTAAACATGGAAGAGAGTTTTGAGAATGAAAAATAATCAAATCACAACAATCTTAAGCTAGAAAAAACTAGATAGCATAAAACAGTTTTTTTCCCCTAAAAAAAGTTTTTTATAAATTTAAGCAAAATGCCAAACATGATAGATTATCTATGAAACAGCTTTTAATCTAAAAAACAGCTGAAATGTGGGAAAATAATCTTTTCCAAACACACTCTTACAATTAAAATTATAAAATTCCATGTGAAAGTTCATTTTTAAAAAAATTGTATACTAGATTACAGATAATACGCAAACTATCAACGAAATTATTATACACCGAAGAGTTCACCCAACCATAAATGCGATGCCTTTTGGGCCATGAGCTATCCTCAAGTTGGGTAAGTAAAGACAACCGTTGAAGCCCGATTCTCATCCTATCAAGAATCAACGCAACGCATGGGCAGGCTGCGATCCTTTAGATTAGATTAGAACATCTTTAATATACAAAAGTGCAGATGCATGGGAGAACATCTTTAATATACAAAAGTGCAGATGCATGGGAGAACATCTTTAATATACAAAAGTGCAGATGCATGGGAGATGTGCCGATAAGTTTTTGGAGTAACGGCCCAAAGTGGTCCCTCAAATTTTTCGAGTAATTCAGTTTGGTCCCTAAAAAAAAAGATAATATGATCCCCAAATTTTAAAAATGGGAGACAATTCGGTCCCTCCGTAAGAACCAGATTTCCCCCGTTTTAAAATTTTGGGGACCAAATTGTCATTTTATTTTTTTTAGGGACCAAACTGGCCTACTCAAAAAATTTGAGGGACCACTTTGGACATTTACTCAAGTTTTTGTTTGAGCTACCTGCAGAAATCATAGGAGACAAATAAAACTTTTGTATAATTCAGTTTAAGGTTATATATATATAAATAAGAAATTTTAAATTTAGTTGCACTTGATATATATGTCAATCATTAATTGATATGTATAAAAAAAAATTATAAAAAAAAAAACAGTTTATAAATTGTATATTTACTCATATAAAATTATTGGTCTTTACATTAATGGCCCAGTTATGCAAATTTTTGGCATCAATTGTATCTTTCAGCCGATAGCCGGAAACTAATCTCTTTCGAAGCATAGAAATTATCGAAATGAGGTTTGCCCCTCCCAACAAAGTATTTCCCATATACGGGGCATAACTCGAATTCCTGACAACATGTTTAAGAAACTCAACTATCTAATAACTATGTTGGGTCTTGTTGGTATATGCAAATTTAATTTTTAAAGTCTGCACAATTGCACCCCTCAAGTGTGGTTAAAACTTAAAACTGAGTATCACTTTACTTTATATATGTTCAGTATGCGATTTTTAGCATGCACCCTGATGAATTTTAACCCCTTTATCACCGGTCATTTGATTCTTTTTCCCCCTTTCCTGTCAAATCCATCACCGCCCATCATGAACAACCAACACCTCCTTTCATTTCCCCCTTTCCGCCTCATCGAGTCAATCCACCGCCAAGAAGAAGACAACTTCTTTTCACTACTTTGAGAAATAAGAAGACCAAGGGACAACGAGGCAGCCACGACATCGCGCACGGCGGCAAAACATGCTACTTGCCAGGCATTTTGGATTTGGTCAAGCGGCAACACGAAGTAGTGGTGAAAATTTGGTTGCAACGACATCACACGTTACTGAGGTGGAGGTTTGGACGGAGCTCTACGTTTGGCGGTAGCCGATGTTTCGTGTTTGTGAAAGTTGCTTTTCTGCAGATCTGTTTGCATATCCATATTTGATTCTTTTTTTTTTAAATGGTGGTCCTTGTGTTGGGTTTTCTTTTCTTTTTTTGGTCGGGGAGGGAAGGAGGTTACAGGGGTAGAAAGGGATGGCTGAAGGATGCGATGGCAGTAAAGGTGGGGCATTCGTGGGGTAATGGCAATCACAAAGAAGGAAGGAAGGAGATGGTGGTGGTGGGTGACGACAGTGACAGAAGGAAGGAAGGAGGTGGCGGCAATGGACAACAACAATGTTGGACGACAACAGTGGTAGAAGGAATGAAGGAAGGAAATGAACTGTGTAAAAAAATAAAAGAAAAAGACTTGTTTACCTGCTCAACTAATATCGAATTGTCATCTTAGCACACGTGAACAAATCAACGATTCCACATTTAAGGTGCATATATACAAGCACAACTTCTAGGAGTGTGCATCTTAGATGGCACCTGTTTGGTAAATCACTTTTAACTTAAATTATTTGTTACCGAGTTTTGATATAAAAATTTAAGGTTTGACAATAAGCAAGTTTTTTCTTTTCTTTTTGCTTTTTCTACCCAAATTTAGTTTTGTCAGCATGAAAACTAAATATGGTATTAGTGGTTGGGGATGACAATAGGTATTGAATATAATGGGTGCCCACAAAATTATCCATGGTGTAGGGTAATTATTCACTTAATAGATATTGAGGCGGGTAATTACCCATAAAATTAGGACGAGTGCAGATACGGATACTCTAATACCCATCCCGTTCCATACTTACTTATATATATATATATATATATATATTATTAACTTAAAAAATAAAATGTAACATAGGTTAAATGAATTACATATTTATGTTCTTTTTTTAATAATACAAATTTTCAAGCATCCACAAATTTCTTATATATGTTGTTTTTCAACTATGTTATACATTTATTCTATGGTTTGTTTTTTCGATTTATCAAAGGAATAATGTTTTTAATTTTTGCTTGTTTCCATCATACATGGAAAATCCATGTGGAGTGACTTATTCAATTGAATATGTAGGCACACTAAGCATGTTATCGCTATTATTCTTACCTAACCTGAAAATATAACCAGTGATAAGTGTATTTTTAATTATCAAAGTTACTTTTTTTATTGATTTTTCATAATTAATTAAAATGCGAGTAATGTGTGCGAGTATGAGTATTTAAGTACCCAATGAGTAAGGCATATACGAGTGTTAAAGTTGTAACCCACACAAGTATTGATTCGGATACAAGTGTTTTTTTTTTAAAACATGGATACGAGGACGAGACGACGGCTATTATAATACCCTACCATAACTCTACTCATTGCCATCAAAATTCCAAAATTGAGGTGCTCTTTCCTTTGTTATAATAATAAAGTTATCATTAATGGAGTTAGCTTTGATAATCGATCACGGGGAGAGAAAAAATTGACAGAGAAAGATAAATATTTAGAGAAATGGATCAGAAACTGCAGCCTAGATATGTACCCGAACGTACCTGTTTCTAGAAATCTTAGTGTGTGTTTGGATAGGGTATTTCAAAATTCCAAGGAATTTGAAATACAAGGCAATTCAATTACTTTAATTGAATTATTTTCATTTTGAAAATAGTTTGTTTGGATAGTGTAATTCAAATACCTTGTATTTTAAATTCTTTGTTTGGATAAAGCATTTCAAATACCTTCAATTACTTTTTTTTTAATATACATTTAAAAAAAATAGGGATTTCAACTGTCCGAGGGCCGGTGCCCCCGCAACAGGTGTCTGGGAGCCGATGGCCCAGCATCGGGTGTCCGGGGGCCAGCGCCCCCCTCATCGGGTGTCTGGGGGCCATCGCTCCAGCACCGGGTGTCCAAGGGCCGACGCCCCCGCATCGGGTGTCCATAAAATCCCTTGATTTCTAAAATCCTTCATATTTAATACACGAACAAAATATTTTCGAGTGAAGTATTTTAATTACCCTCTTAAAATATTTCACCCTCTATAAATACCTCGTCCAAACACACCCTTAGTGTTCACCAGGAACATGCAGATATGGGGGGTTCGCAAAGTTCTTGGTAGGATTGAAATTTGGGGCCGTGCTTTGAAAATCAACCATGAAATGTGATGGAAAAGGTCCAACAGAAATGCTTACCTTAGAATGGGTTGGTGACCATTTTAACCACTACTCGTATAGTAATATCATTAGTCCACGTACACATCAACGGTGCCAGCCAAAAAAAAAAAAAAAATACAAGAAAATTGTCCACGTACTGTTAACATTTTTAAGCATTCCTTTTGCTAGGATTTTCTATTAATATTTGTGTGTGTGTGTGTGTTTTAATGTACTTTTACCTTCCTGCATACCAATCATCATTTTGATATGGAATGTAGTGCATTAATCATCGGACGGCCATATATACATATATTGAACTTTCGTTAAAGATCATATATTTTATACATGTTCGTAGTTCATACTTTTCTAATTTACAATTTGTGAGGGAAAGGAGAAAGATGACGGTCGGTGATGGCAAGTGTCCATAATTATATATTTGATGAAAGAGAATATGGTTTCAATTAAGTACACGTTCTCATTGGCTATAACCCATAGCGTGAGGTTGACAAAGACTTTGGTTGGTAGAAATGGGTGAAGGTGGTTCGACAGGATCATGGAATAGACTGAATTCAGTATCCTAAATAGGGTGTAACAAAGACTCAACCCCCTCGTGCACAAATAATTGCTATCTAGTCTTCCTAATAAATATTACATATAATCGTATTTTCACATCATATATTGGTCATAGTATTTGCAAAGAAATATTTTTAATTATTTTAGATAATACTTTATGTCTAAATATCCATTAGTGGATATTGAATAGGACATTTAACACAGATTCATATAGGCATTCTTGGTTCATTTTAGTAAATATATGACAATTATCTAAATTCATCAGCCAATCTCGCTATATATATAATGAAGCTTTGTTAGTTATTTAAAATATATACGCAAGAAAATCTATTTCTTCCTGGAGTATATCATATTTGTCAAAGAGTTAGATGTATGTATTAATCAAAAAATATATATAAAGACTATCTATGGATGCTTCTTGTTGAAGGATGAGTTATATAAAACCATGCATAAAGTGGAGGAGCCATATAAAACCACATCTTGGTGATGCAATAGACTAGGGATACACATAATAAAACCATACTAGTCCGTACTCCATAATATATATTTGTACGTAGGTGACCCTCTTCACTTTTTGGTAAGCTTCTAATTCAAGGGATCAAAAGCAGGTTGGGTTCACAGGGATGGCAGAAAACTTACCTCCCGGGTTCAGGTTCCATCCTACAGATGAAGAGCTCATCACATATTATCTATTAAGGAAAGTGTCTGATACCAGCTTCACCTCCAAAGCCGTATCCGTTGCTGATCTCAATAAGTCTGAACCTTGGGATCTCCCTGGTACGTATAGTTTGATTTTAGAGTTCTTATAATACTAGAGTTTTAAATAAATTAAGGCCCGCTACCGCATTTGGGAGCATAATATTTTGGTTTTGGAGGTCTCATAAACTGAATCGTGACCTCGCAATTGCGGCTATACTTTCCATAATTGTCCGTACAACCACAATCGTAATTGCAATTTAAAACCTTGGTCGTCTTATTCACGCACATATATCATGGTTTCCGTTTCGTGTCTTTTTCTTCAGAAAACTATTTTTTTTGTTTTTGTTCTTAAGTAAGGTTTGAATATTTGACTATTATATAGTTTGCTAAGGCTTATATATGTTCTTTAAGACAACTAAAACAAGGATATATGGTTTGTTGAATGTGTATGTGGTAATAGGTAAGGCTAGCATGGGTGAGAAGGAATGGTATTTCTTTAGCATGAAAGACCGCAAGTATCCAACTGGACTTCGAACCAACCGAGCCACAGAATCAGGTTACTGGAAAACCACAGGAAAAGACAAGGAAATTTTTGGCGCTGGGGTTTTGATAGGAATGAAGAAAACCTTAGTCTTTTATAAGGGAAGAGCTCCCAGGGGTGAGAAAAGTAACTGGGTTATGCACGAGTATAGGCTAGAAAACAAGTGTCCTTTAAGATCTTCCAAGGTTAGTAAATAAATTCACCACAAATACACAGAAATGTTTTCTTCTTTATGTATGTATATGGACCTTTGGATCAAGTGAGAGGAGTGTGTTATTACGAGAGTTGAAAGGAGTAAATATGGACCTTTAGATCATACATGAATGGTCAAGATTAGAACATAAAGGCATGTGACTTTTTTAAGTGATCACATGACCACCAACTAACTTCTAATCTTGATCATCCATAAAAGAAACACATAAATGTTGTTAACTTGTATCATATACTAGATTTTACATATACCACTTTAGATGAATTATACACTAGTGATTCTCACCATGTCTTCCTTTTATTTTATAACCATTGATAACTTACTATTTTGCTTCAAAAATCAAAGGATATAATTAAAAGGGCATGTGGGAAAAAGTATAAAAATATCATTACTAGTCTAAGTTTATGCTTCATGGTTGAGAAATAACTTTTGGTATGCCTTTGTTTTTTAGGAAGAATGGGTGGTTTGCAGGATCTTCCAAAAGAGCTCAGCACCCAAAAAACCACAGCAGACATCGTCCTCCCTACCATCTCAAGAGTCTCCTTGTAATACAAACTCGATGGTCAATGAATTTGGTGATGTTGAGCTGCCAAATCTAAACAGTTTTACAAATTCATCAAGTGACTTCACCACCATTTCAGCACAAGCTTACAATGGTAGTGATCCCAGTAATAATTTTAACACAAATATGAACTTGAACTTGAATTGGGCAGCAACAACAACAAGTGAGGTTCCCTCTCTTCCATCTCATCCATGGCCGAATCCAAATCTTTCTTTTTCAGTGAATGCTTTGCTTCTCAAGGCATTACAGCTTAGGAGTTATCAACAAAGAGAAGCTGCAGCTACCGATCATTTTGCAACATATAATAATATTCCTCAAGGATTCTCTCATCTAATTGGAACCGACATGAACCCAAATCTAAGTGCTTCTTCTTCAAAAGTTTTAGAATGCATGCCGCAGCAGCAGGAGCAACCATTCAATGTGGACTCCATTTGGTGAAGCTGTTTAAAGCGTGCAGTGCAGCTAATGTCAATTGTAAACCTGCATGGGTTCCTCGCAGCCACAATCACCTTCGTCCTCGCTCCAGTCAAATGCCAGTTGTTAGATTAATCAAAAGATATAAACTCTAGATTAATCTAATAGCTGACATTTGACTGAAGAAAGAACGAAGCAAGATTGTGGCCGCAGGGATATCCATTCTCTGTAAACCTTGTGAATTCATCTCCAATCCAACTGCTATACATAAAATGGTGCATGCAGTTGGAATTACTCTCTCAAACGAGAACTAAACTTAACTGTTGATGTTGTAAACATTGCTCCTATGAATTGTTGTAATAATCAAATAGATAAATGTGAATTTCTCAGTATTTCCTCTCCGATCAATCTTAATGAGGAAAATCTCCTCATTCGTTTTCTAGCCCTTGGAGTCAGGTACCACTGGACGAGTTGACTTGGATGAGAAAATTCAAGGAAAAAAAAATGTTGTCTCTACGATAATACAATAAATCCAAGGGGTTGCATCTGTACGTGTGATCTATTTCTGTTAATTTGTATTCCCCCCAATCATGCAATATGCATATGTAAGTCTGGTAAGTTAAGTAATAGTACTTAGAAATTATTATCATATTTAGAGGATATTTTCAGGGATGCTAAATGTTATGGATAAATTCTAAAACATAACACTTAGCATTTTTTATTTGAATTTAATTGTAACTACTTTAAAAGTTACTTATATGATAATTTATGATTATAGTTGATAAAAAAGGATTTAATTGTTATGTTATATTAGTGTAAATATTTTTTTATATGATTAATCAATCATGAATTTTCACATCATTAAAATTATTTGATTTATATAATAACTACCTTAAAAATTAATCACACACACAGGATAATTTTGTGATTGATTAATAATGTAAAAAATTTTTTAGAAGATAGTGTATTAAAAGTTAAACTCTTTTCAAAAACATGGGAAAAAAAAGTGGGAGAATAAGATGATAGAAGTTATTTGTCATTATTTTATTAATCTATAAGTTTACTTCCTCATTTTCATGTCACAAGAGAAATAATATATCCACAACTCATGGTAAGTAAGAATAAAAACGAAGGAAAACATGAGAATGCAGCTTCTTGAGAATCAATCTTACTTGGAGATAGATTCTTGAGAATCAATCTTATTCAGAGATATTTTAATTTTAAAAACTTGTATCAAATATGAAAATCTTTATTCCCAAATTCATATTATGATCCATCAAAAAAAAATAATCATATTATGATGAATAACTTTGCAAACCTGGAAACAAATACACCCTAATATTGCAATAATTACGTATTTTAAAAATAATGTTATTTGAACAACTGGTTTAAATAATTATTTTATTTATCCTTTAAGTTGCAATAATTTTACTATTTATTATATATAAAGCAAAGTAAAGTTATGGAGAAATTACTCTAAAATATTTGTTGAAATAACTTTTTTTTACACGAGTTGAAATAACTTTTTGGAATTAGAAGAAGGAATTGGATCCTCTCCTTTAACATGATGGCCATGTTAGAGAGATATAGACACATTTTTTTAATATATATGGACCCATATGATTGGTTATAGATCCCACTAGTTACAATTTTAAATTTAGGTAAAGGCTTATTTTGGCTCCCGACAAAAAATATAGTGCCCATTTCAGTTCCTGACAAAAAAAAAAAAAGATACCCCGTTAGTCCCTGACAATTACTAACGTGGGACAAGTTAGTCCCTGACAATTACTATGGGACATTATAGTCCCTAAAAATATTTAAAGTGAGACTAATTAGTCCCTGATAATTAGTATCGAGGGACATTTTAGTAACAGACGCAGACTGACGGAAGTCACGTATGGACTAACTTGTTCTACGTTAGTAATTGTCAGGGACTAATGAGATAGTCTTTTTTTGTCAGAGACTGAAATGGACATCGTGTTTTTTTTATTAGGAACCAAAATGAGCCTTTACCCTTTAATTTATTTTTTTTCTTTCTCCGACAGGAGAGAATCCTGTTTTGTATGTAAACCGTAGAAAATCCAAATCCTTAGAAGAAGTGAAGAACTCTCCCTGCCCCAAAAGGCTCAACTTCAAGAGCAAGGCCCAGGCCCAGGTCCCAAAAAAAAGCTGCGAGCAGCATCATCAACGATGGTGTTCGGAGAGTTTTTCTGCTTTCTAGTTTGTTGCATTTGCATCGGTGAGGAGTGAGGAATAGGAATGGCGGGAAAACAGATGAGCGGGGAAGGGTTATCGGCGAACCTGGCCGGAATGTCGAAGAACCAGCTCTACGATATCATGTCTCAGATGAAAGTCGGTCACTCTCTCTCTCTTTCTTTCTTACATCTTCGAATATCATCTATCTCAATTTCACTCACTCGCTAACAATTTCGTTTCGTTTCGTGTTTTTTTCTCTTGCGATGCAGAGTCTGATCGAACAGAATCAGCACCAAGCCAGACAGATCCTCATCCAGAACCCTCTCTTAACTAGAGCTCTTTTCCAGGTTCTAACTCTCTCTTTCCTTCTCCGATGCCTCAAATTTTGTTTATTCGATTTCTGAATTTCATTTAATTACATTGACAATATGTACCTAATTCAAACACTCATGGATATTTTTTTCCAATGATTAGAGAAGCTATTTCCCCCTAATTCTGTATTTCATGATTGGGGTATCTTTGTCATAAGATGAAACCCTAATTTTGATATCAGAAATGAAATAGAAAAATCATGGATAACCTGACTTGATATTATGTTACTGCTTTTGTTATAAGCTCGTTTAAACTAATAGTGAAGAATTCGATTTCAATATTTGTATCTTGTCTTGCTTATGTATATTATGGTTTATTTCAACATTATTCTGTAATTGCCTCACTCAAACGTTGGTATCTGCAAGTGTATTAAAGAATGAGAATGAATTTATCTTCAAAGATAGGTTTTTTGAAATGGATTAGTTCACAAGTCTTTAATGAATACAGTAGTTTGTGTATTTTATTTTAATTTAGTTTTATTTTATAGTAACATCATTTATCTCAGGGACTTCAACCAAATGCCCTTAGTTATTTGTTTAACTTTGAAAATGTGTCCATTTTGTTTTGTTTAATCAGGCCCAAATTATGCTTGGAATGGTGCAACCACCTCAAGCGGTATGCTTTTGACTCTATTTTTATTTCATATTCACAACCTTTCATTGGTAGAAATTTGTATGTGAAAAAAAATGTGTGCTTCTAGGTTCCAAAAGTTCAGCCAACGGTATCACAGAATGTTCAGCAGTCAGTACAGCCATTTCAGCAACCAAATGTTCAGTCTGCTCCATTATTGTCTGGGCAAGTTGGTTCGCAGGATCAAGCAGGTGTATCTCAAACCCAAGTTCCTGTCCGGAAACACCAAAACCAACCATCAGCGCCAGTTTCATCTGCTGCTGTTCCTGCAATGAGTCACCAATCTCAGCCCTCGGCTGCCCATTCTATGCAGATGCCACAACAGCCCAAAGGACATCCTCCCCAAGTAGCTCCAGTCTCTACTCCACAATCATCACAACTTCCAAACATACCTTCACCTTCTCTTCATCCATCTTCACAGCCACTTCATCCACCTCAAATGCCTACTGCCTCCAGTCAGTTGCAGCAACCATTGCAGGCACCAGGATTTCAACATATGCCTCTGCAACCACCACTGCCACCACAGCTCCGGCCACCTTCTGTGCCACCCTTCCACCCCCAGTATCCCCCACAAATGGGTGCCAATTTAGGTTTTCAACATGCTGGTGCTCCTCACAATCATCCGCAATCCATGTTTCATGTAAGCTGAATATTTCAGTTTCCAATTCATGATCTAATAGCACGTTAAATTGTAACTATTGTGTTATTGATGAAATTTTCAGCCAGGTACAAAACCTCCTGCTAGTGTTGGATCAACGTTTCCACAGGGGCAGACACCACTTCCTAGTCAACAATCATCTAAGCCGCCTTATCAGGTATTCCCAAGCTACACCTGATGGTTAAGGCTTAAGAATGTTCTTTGTACCATTAATTCTTATAGGAATAATTAGGCTGTATGGTACCTGCATTATTGCCTTTATGAGGCTTTCTTGTTTCCATTATTGCATTATGTATGTATGATCCCTTGATTCTTTAGCTTGTCTGACTGAAATGTATTTAGGTTGGTTAGATAAATCCTAACTTGTCCGAAGATAAGTAAAGTCTATGCTTTGTTTACTATGTAGGCTTGTGTTTTTCCTATATCATTAGACGTTAAACTGTCTGCTAATTGTAATGGCACTGTTGCAGACTATGTTGGCTTATACAGTAGCTCAACAACATAAAATGCTAGTTGTTTTATATGGAAAGTATATGTTGGACACAACTGAATTATGAAAAGTTGAAACCAATTAATAATGGTGAGAAGCAGAGGAAAACTTATGTTTCTATCTTCTGTTTCTGGCATGATAGTATCAAAACAATTTTTAACTACATTTGGAGTTTGGAGGTTTATCAATCATATGATAATATGTACCTAATGTTCTGTGCTTTATAGTTATTGGTTATTCATGTGCTAATGCCAAGTGATGATTGCTTGTCAGGTTGGGAACATGCCTTTAGGGCCTGATTTTGGCAATCAGGCCGGAAATGCAATGCAAATTGATAGAGGGTCTTCTTGGATGCCTGGTCCCTCAGAAAACCCAGCACAGCTTTCTGGTCCTGCAGGACCTTCATCTATGGTTTCTGGTCAGATGGGTATCAATCCGCCTCTTCGGCCTCCTGCGGTAATTTTTATGAATTAACATTTAGTTTGTATCAATAGTTAATACAGTATATCAATGTTCTCTTGCGTACATGCACAGTTGACACCGGAGATGGAGAAGGCACTGCTACAGCAGGTCATGAGTCTCACACCGGAACAGATTAATCTCCTTCCTCCGGAACAAAGAAATCAAGTGCTACAGCTGCAACAGATGTTGCGTCAATGATGCAATACGAAATTCATGTGCGTCGGCAGTTGTTAGGCAGTCTTGATCTTCCAATTTCACGGAGATTGTTCTATCATCGAATATGTAAACAGATTGGCTGCAATCAAGTTTTGTATAAGCTGATACGAAATTCATGTGTAACAAGTTATATACCATGTCTTTTTCTTATTTTCTGCAATTTGGCTTCAATTAAATCATCGGCTTTCAACTTGAACGGGAAACCAAAACTGTTTGATTTGCATTCCCCCTCCCCTTCCACGAGAAAATGAATAAATAAATTTGCTGACACTTCTAAATGGAATGAGAAGAATTTTCATGTGAATTTTTAACGTGACAAGATCATATGAAAAAAATAAAAGAAAAGAAAGATAGTGCCTTGCTACTTACTAGTTACAAATTTTAATGGGGTCTCATACTCTGGTTGTTATGATATTTATATCTTTTTTTCTAAAATAATCACGGGATAAAAATTATTACCAAATGTAAGTAATGCTATTTGCAAAAGTCCGTACTATCTTTGGGACTAGGACTATTTTTTCGTTTAATTTACCGTTGCGAAAGTAAACTATAGTACTATTTTTTTTTTAAGAGTATATACCCTTTTTGGTCCCTGAATTTTTTTTCGGATCCTATTTTAGTCCCTGAAAATAAAAAACTCATCATTTAGTCCCCCAAATTTCATTTCGTGAGCCCTTTTAGTCCCTCCGTCAGTCAATACTCGTTGACCTCCGTTAAGTAGCTGACGTGTCATGCTATCTATCTAGGTGTACCATTAATATTTTCTAGCATGACATTGTTTAAGAAAAGGAAACAAATATGAGCCATTTTGGTCCTCAACAAATTTTAAGTAAGCCATTTTAGTCCTTAAAATTTTAATCGTGACCCATTATGGTCCCTGATAATACAACAGACCTGGATTTTTAAGTAAGCCATTTTGATTCGGGATTCAATGATGACATAGATATATCCCTTATCATGGAAGAACCAACTCTCTTGCCATCCCTAATTAATGATAGCTTCCATAATGAAAATGCCATTAAGTGTAAGATATGTTCTGCAGAATTTCCAGTTGGTAACCATTGGATGGACAACCACAAAAAGGAAGCACGGTGGCTGTTTAGAGGTTATGCATTTGTTATTTGTGTTTTTTAGATGTGTATCTGTATTGCTTTTTGATTACATGATACAGGTCTGTTGTGTTATCAGGGACCATAATGGGTCATGATTAAAATTTTAAGGACCAAAATGGCTTACTTAAAATTTGTTGAGGACCAAAATGGCTCATATTTGTTTCTTTTTTTAAACAATGCCATGCTGAAAAATATTAACAGTACATCTAGATAGATAACATGACACGTCAGCCACTTAATGAAGGTCAACGAGCATTGACGGACGGAGGGACTAAAAGGGCTCACGGAATGAAATTTGGGGGACTAAATGATGAGTTTTTTATTTTCAGGGACTAAAATGGGATTCGAAAAAAATATCGGGGACCAAAAAGGGTACTCACTCTTTTTTTAATTTACCGTTGCGAAAGTAAACCGAAAAAGAGTAGTATTATTTGAACATCCCATCTGAGACACCTTTAGCAACACCTAAATATTTGGTTAATCACGTGTAAATATTTAGTTAATTCAGTTCATTATATAGTTAATGGGTCATCGTATTTTTCATAACCATGTAAATATTTGGTTAATCACATGTAAATATCTAGTTCATTTAATTCTTTATATGATTAATGGATCATCATAAAACTTACAATCATTTTTCACAAACATGTAAATATTTGATTAATCACGTGCAAATATTTGATTAATGATTGTGAAAAATAATTGTAAGTTTCAAGATGACCCATTAACTATATAATGAACTGAATTAACCGAATATTTGCACGTGATTAACCAAATATTTAGGTATTGCTTGAGGTGTCCAGATAGGGTGTTCAAAAAACATTTCTCACCAAAAAAGAAAAGAAGCTAACAAGAACCAAAGTGAAAGAGGTGCGCAAATGCTATTTATTCTTATGACAGCTAATCGTGTTCGGTATAGATGTAGTCAAAATTGTTTCTCATCCAATTATATTCTTCTATACATGTTACATTTATCATTGGATACACCAGGCCATTGAAGGAAGAGAAAAAATTAAAAGAAAAAGAAAAAAAATTCGGATAGCCATTATCACTTATCAGGATAACAAATACAAGAAAGCAGTCAGCTTGCCCCTACTGCTCAAAAGTCAGCCATCAGCCTAAAAGATAATTTCAGAAAGCAGTGGAAGTTCAAATGGCATTGAATTGGTGATCGATTTTGTAGGCACGTCTTTCCAGAACTTCGAACAAATCGGACTAAACTTTCAGCTCTAAGAATGTGCAGAGGAAGAACCTTTCAAACTACTGGAAGCCTGCATCTCGATTACCCGGGAAAACTACTATAAACAGAACCAAATTGATCCTGGAAACATGTTTAACAAACAGTTAATAAGGCAACCAACCTGTTTGTTATGCCAACTATTTTATTAAACTGCAGAAGAATCACAGCTAAAGTATGGCAACAGAACTGAGGCAATTAATCTTTTTTGAAATGCAGTATATGAACATCATAGTTATGAACCAACGAATAGAGTGATTAAACAGTAAAGTTTGGTTGATACCTAGCTGACTGCAGCCATGGCAGATGTCATCCAGGAATTTCAGAAACCTTATATCAACCTGCCTTCACAGGATACCCATCATTTTCAGACTTTGAACACTCAGAATCCTCATCATCCCAACCACTGTCTTCCTCGTCATCAAACCCAGCATCACCATCATCACCATCAGAGCCTTCATCCTCCTCACTCTGCAGATAATAGCCAGAAGATGATTGTCATTGTAACGGTAAAACATTTTTGTCTGTTTTTTTTCATTCCTCAATGTTTCTCCTCCTTACCCCTCTGTCAGATGATAAAAAAAATTACACGCTCATATTCCATATCAGTCATTTCCATATAAGATCTCAAAACTGGCACCTAATCTTCTATAAGAAACTGAACTACAATTAAAAGGAAAAAAACATATGCAAGTTTTACTATTTTTTAATATTAAAATGAAACTCGCAAGGAATTATTCGATAACCTTCCCAAAATAGAGCAAGGAGAGATGAGGGGTATCTTACTTGGGCGAATTCTGATACGTCTATTTGGTTATAGTCCTCTATGCTGCGCCTATCTTCAGATTCCAAATCTTGAGACAAAGCCTATGGATAATTTGAAAAGACTAAATTAAGACTAGTTGATATAGAGAGACCTCAGAGAAACCTGAAGTTCGCCACTTTATATGATAAAACCATCACATTTACATGAGCAGAACGAAATTCTAGAAAGATTTAAAAACTAACAATAGGAAAAGTGGAGGTGAGGACTGATCATATAATATATGAAGATATAAACATTCCCAACAAATTTGGAGATACTTGATGATTTCAGCAAATGACCAGCCCCACATATGTTGTGCAACTATAGAAAAACCAGTAACACGAAAGTTGAACTACTCTGAAAGCCTAAAGTAGGACAGAGTATGTCAATGCATGAACGGCAATAATTGTATCTATAATGTAGCCTCGAGAATAAAGAAAATAATCAGAGACTAGGCATATCACATGCAAAGAATGACTCCATTCAAATGTTAATCAACGATGTGGCTATAATATATTGGGATGATACTGCTTTTAATTGAAGAGAGGGAGTGAGGGAGGGAATTTCACTTGGTTGAAACCTGTCGGTTGAGGAAAAAGATTTGGATATTGCCGCACATCTAGGGTTACAGCTTTGCTGATTGAGTGAATAAGATGTCTGTATTTTGAAAAATTCCACAAGATACAGAAAATAACACTTAACATAATCATAGTCAGCCAGCCGCTCACCACACAAGGCTGAAAGGTTTCAATTGCTAAAATTGATTGAAGATTCTCTAATCCAGAAAGTTACATGCAAGACCCAGGCCCCAGGATACATGGGGTGGAGGGTTGTCCAAGGCCCTTCAAGGAATGATTGGGAAATAACAATTTACTGGGCATGCAACCAATTAAATCATTTCAGGTAAATTCAACAATACACATTATGATAAGTCAATACTTACAAGTTCTTTTTTCATTTCTTCTATTTTTTTCCCCAATTCAGTTATATGCTGACTCAGAGCCTGCAAAACACATACACAATCAAATGGGACATCACAGGTACAAAAAAGAGAAATAGATTTGTAATTGTCATATAAAAAATTGGAACCTCATGGCGTTGCATGGCTATTGAACGCTTCAATGCTTTCGCCTTTGTTAGAAGGTTTCTAGGCCTCAGAGTAATGGGCCGCCTATAATTCTTTCCACGATAGTAGATAAGAGTAAATCCTTTGGGAACTCTATCTATTGATACTAGAATTCCACCACTCTCATATTCCAGTAACCTAGCTGTGTCTTCAACAAAAGCAAGGGTCTTTTGTTTTGTTATTAATTTAACAAGTTCCCGATGTTTCCAATGCAAATGCATATTCTCAATGACACCATCAAATACACCACGTGTACCTATAGATTATCGAAAAAGAGAGGTTAGTATTGCATCATTGCACAATAGCAACATTCATAAAGCTGAAAATTACCCACCAAGTTCCAAGTATGCCTTCATACTCAAACCAACCCTGCGGAACATAACACGTTCTTCATCTGTGATTGTTTCCTGGTCATGATCAGGACCAGCTGGAACCATGGACGCTTCTATTTTAGCTAACAGATTTTCTGCTCTAAGCCTTTTAACCTGGGCCTGTCCATTCATTTAAAGTTGTAAATATGAATAAAGCAAATTCACTTAAATGTTCTTAAGAAGACTAACAATCACAAAAAATGACATAAACATCTCATTTTATCCAGCTACTAATGCTGTATAAGCAGATAGAGCTGAAATAAGACATAGCCAGCTGATACAGGCTTTAAAATTCAGATGAAGTAAAAATCCAATTGAACTTTCTAAAACTGCAAGCAAACAAGCATGTACAGCAGTAACAATTAAGGAAGAAGATACATTGAAATAATTTATATTATCATGAATACAGAATTCTAAAGTGGGACACAGTCACACACCTCCTACGTCCTGCCAATGTTTCGTTGTGCTTTATTGAATTTTTCAGCTTATTTCAACAAACTTAGACCCTAAAATCTTGACCTAATGCTCCATGGATGTATCAGATGTTGAGTTTTTCTAAGGCTTTATGAACAAAAAATGAAGTTACCACATTTCTAAGGTCCAAAAAGCCCTTGATGTAAAGGTAAAGCCTAAATTCATAGAGTGAATCACAGATGTTGTTCAGATCTTTTTTTTTTTTTGCACCAAATTATTGAATGTTCCTACAAATTTCAAAGCCTTAGCTCATAAACACAATAGCTCCTAAAGCATCATATCCCAATTTCTCTACAAACCTCAATCCTCACGGTACCGATATATACAACATATAACTCTGACAAGCTAAGATCTGGCATTAAACTGAGAGCCAGAGAACATTGTGACCTTACAACAGTTCCACTTCTCATAACACCACAACAATCTGAAGGTACTCGCAAAAGCAAACTACTTTGATTTATTCCACCAAGTAAGGTACTCTCAAAACAACACAACTACTTTCTCGAACATATAATCTTTATAAAACAAGTAGATACTTACAAGAGCTAGTTTGCGTTCAACTTTTTTGACAAGCCTAACATTCTTGACTTTGGTAGCCTCTTTCATCATCATCTCATGTTCTTCAGTAGATATATCCCTTCCCCAACGTGCCTCAGCCTCGTAGAACTCAGTTAACGATCCTGCTTGTGCTATTGCTTCATCTTCCCCTGATGGAGTTACATCAACAGCTCTACACCGCACATTCTCCTCAACCTCCTGAACCTGTCTTGTCAATTCCTGTCTTTCAGCTAAAACAGCTGCCACACTGGTTGGAACAAAGTCCTTCCCACGATATATTACAATGTAATATTTATTCCTTAGCAGCAAGGTACCTCCTGTTAATTTCTGCACCATGAAAGAAAAACAAACCACTTTTCTGATATTCAAATCAACAGAGCTAATGCGTTCACTCTATTCTTAGAATATAAGGTGTTAGCAACAAAAGAATGCACCATGTGACAACATAAATAAAATTTAGCTTTATCAACAATATGTAGATTGAATACAGAGAATGAGTATACTGTAAATATCTTCAAATATAATATATTTATCCCCATGATAACATAAAAATGGATTAAATCTATCTAGTATGACAGTTTTCGCACATATGGAGAACCCATATTAGTGCTTCGAGCTTTTCATTATTCATAACTACAAATTTATTTGCTAGAAGATAAAATTAATGGACAAGGAAAACCAACAAATCCCTCAAACATAAAATCATAAACAAATTATAACTTTGTTCAGTGACTCTTGGGTATTATTAAATAAAAGCATAGCCAACAGCTTCAAAGGACAACTAAATTATAAGTTTATAACAAAGACAAGATTCAGCATACAACATAACTGTATTGAAGACTTAAGGGGGACCTTGACATTAACTGCAATATTAATTCTAATAATCTCATTCACTCATCCAGCCTTTTGTTTTATCGGCTCTGCAGCCTATAATGTATTTTTAATTCAACAGCCAGTACTTTGTCCAGAATGTCATGCATTCAGCTTTATGGACGCTCAATTAAACAAGTAACTAGCACCAAATATGAAATTACAGATAACATACCTTCAGCTCCTCAGCCATTAGTTCGTTGTTTGTATTCTGGATACCACGCTTGACAGCAATCTTTGCAACTAAGCTTTTCTCCCAAAGCTTAAGAATAGCACATGCCAAACCTTGATGATTTCTATTTCTTCCTTTATAAAGGTCAGCAAAAGATTTATATCAGTAAGAGGAAAATAAATTTAACAAAATATTGTAGCAGATGAATTTTATACCCAAGGCAAAATGACAAGGAAGACTTTTGGCAAGTTTCCGCATATTTGTCAGCTCTTCATTAGTTAGTCGAGGACGCATTCCAGTAGGAATAAGCCTAAGAGGTGTTTTGTAACCAGGAACTGTAGGAGGAAGCAAATCAGCATCAACAGGAAGGATTCCCGTGCCCCACCATTCAACAAAACGAGGCCCTAAACCATCAAGCAGCCTGTTGAACTCTGCTTCTTCTGGTGTCATGTTCTCAGGCTGTTCTCGATTCCTCACAACTGGCTCACTCTCTTCCAGGGATGAGGTTGCACTACTGTCTTCTGTTCTTAGCAAACTTTCATTCAGCTGGCTGCCAGGTGTCGGCCGTTCATAATTACTACCACGATACACCAACATAACACTACCTGCCCTCCATATAACTAATCCTCCTGTTCGACGCTGCACAATGCTACAAGATTTCAGCTCATAAGTTCATTAACACAAACTGTATATATCAAAATACAAGTATTGATCTACGAGAATTGCTATGGTGTCCTGATGGGTATGGTAGCCAGGGTGAGTTATCAAATATTATCGAACATTTATTTTATAATATATGTGAAAAATTCTATTAAGAATTTAATTGGTATGTACTATCAATGTAATGAATTTTTACATGGTAAACCAATCATAAATTGTTACATCATTGAAAATATTTGACTCTTATTATAATTATCACACAAAAGATGATTTGTGATTGATTGATCCTATAAAAAACTTACAATGGGGCAAGTCCATTTTCAAAGGTCCTACTCCGGGGCAATTTCATTCCCAATTGGTAAACTTACACTGACAATGAATCAAAATTAAATTTCTATTAAATATAAATAACCAAACAAATGAAGTGTTGGATAGGTACAAGAGTAATGCCCATATTCTACATTGCAAGAATAATGAAGCACAAGTGAAATGATTATTCATACTCATACCAAATCAAGTGGAAAAATAAAATCAAAAGGAAAAAAGAAAGAAACCTCAACAATTTGATGAGCTGTCTTCATATCCCTTGCAAGGAGCTCATGAAACTTGAGTCTGACCATCTCATTCTTCCTCCACCGATCATGAATCTTGTCAAGCACAGCTTGGGTGAGCCCAGCTTTGGGCACATTGACCTTCTCTCTAAGCTGCATACCCATTCTTCGCAATCGACTTATCTCTTCCTCTTCAAGGTTCAGCTCCGCCAAAGTTGGCACCTTTACTCTTCTCTTCCTCAACCCCTTATTCTTCTCCTCTCCCTCATCTTCCTCCGTTTCTTCTTCCTCTTTCTCCCATGGCAAAACCATATCCTCAGAAAAAGTAGCATCAGGTCGAATCCAATCTCGCCGTAACAAATCACCCAGCTTCTTCTCTTTTCCGGTTACTTCCTTTTCTTCTTCATCTTGTAACCCTAAATTCCGCAATCGAAGAACGATTCTGTCGACGGCGTTGCGGGAATTGCGATCGTTGTTGCGGAAAGAGGGAGTGTCGAGTGGGTCGAAGAGGTTGTCGGAATCGGGAGACGTTGTTGGGTTGGGGGATTGGCGAGAAGGCGGGTTAGGGTTTGAGGGCCATTTGGTGAGCCATGGAGAAGAGGAAGAGTTGTTGGGTTTGTGGTGTGAAGTGGTTGGAACAGAAGAATAAGAAGAAGAGTTGAGAATGTGAAGTGGGGATTTCAATTTGGAAGAATGAGAGAAGAGAAGGGTGAATGGTGGGAGTGAGAGTGATGAAGTCTTGTTGAGAGGGAATTCTAATGCTAATTTAGCAGTGAGAGTGCTGCTGCTAAAACCCATTTTCAGTTCAGATGATCCAACATTGCTTCTTCCTTACTTCCCTTGACATCTTCGGTTCTTCTGCTTGGAGTGGAAGATGAGAATCCGGAATCCCTTCAGAACGCTTCCTTTCTCACCCCGTTAGATTCTGTTGTATTATTTTAAAAGAATTATATTTATAAAAAATAATATGGTTAATTTTCATAATGACATAATCTAATTAGGTGACACTGAAAATAACACACCATTTCCAGACATAAGATTTCTGTCCATGCCGCACACCTTGCACTTTGCAGCAGGAATGAATGAGATGAATGCAAGATACGAATGTCTTTTTTTGATTTTTATTTTTATCAAAGGAAAATGAGAGAAAAGAAAATAGAAGTTGTCTAAAGAAAAAAAATAAAAAATCCTTCTTCTTTTTTTGAACTTAATGACATACAAATATATGAATTTAATTATTAATTATTATGTATTTCTTATATTATCACCGATCATGCATTATTATATGAGTTTAATTTTTATTCATTGTTAACGTAATTTTTTTTTACATTGACATCCAATAATACAATAATATCTTGATAAATTAACATTATTTTTTATGAAAAATAAATTAATATTATTGTTATTTTTCTTTCTTAGTTGTTAAAATAAAAATACATATATAAAAATATTAATGAATGTCAGTGTAAAACCTTTTAAATTGACAATGAATATTATTTTAATCCTTATTATATTATCAAAGATGTTTACTCTCACAATAATTATCTTAAAAATCACATATATAATGATTTACAATTTGTAATTATTCGATAATATAAGAATTTTTAGTCCTACTATGTCAAAATTAATCTCTAGAAATACATTAAAGAATAAGCTATACTTTATCTATAATATGTGGATTAATTATAGCTATAGTGTTATTTTTTATAAAGAAAAAAATACACTAAACGGTGCTAAAGGGTGATGATTGAAATCAGACTGACATTTTTAACGGATGATTAGGTTATTTTTTTTTTTTTTTTTTGTGGGGGGGGGGGGTGCCAAATGTAATTAAAACAAACTTCAAGAATTATAAGTATAAATTTTAATTATATTTTATTGAAAATTAATATTTCGGTCATTTTAAATTTAATTAAAAACCATGTTGTTAAAAATAATTGATCAATTAAGCATGTACAATTATTATAGAATTACATAATATTCATTTTAACTTGGTTATCACACAGTACAAGACAAGCAACGTGCAGTGCAACTATAAGAAGACTTGCTTAGAGTGCTAAACTTGTACAAAATCTGTCCCTGATGATTCCCCTAAGCAATATATTTTACACAGGGGAACGAAATAACAATTAAGTAATAACGTAAGTAGAAGATGAGGGTCAATTAATTTTCATTTCCAGAAGCACTACTACTCCGGGAAGGGTAACAATTGAAGATCTCATGGCCCAGTTCCTTTATTTTGCTGAGAAGAAGCATTTGCTCATTCTCCAGCTTTGCTATATACCCTTCTTGTGTATCCTCCAGAGTTTCTAGCTCATTCAAAGTTGTAGAAAGTTCTTCAACATTTCCTTCCTCTATCAAACTTCTAAACTTCATCATCATCTCTTTTTTCTGAAACTTTCAACATTGTATTAGAATAAAATGAAAATGAGAATAATGATAACCTTATATATCAAAATGAACAAATGGATTGTTTTTAGTATGAGTTTAATTTTGATAAACGGTCGGTGTAATTTTTTTTCTACTATTAACTAATTACAAATCATCCTATGGGCGATTTTAAGATAGTTATTATATGAGTCTAACATCTGTATTGATGTGGGACATGCAAGACTATGATCTCACCTGGCTAGGAATTTGGTGTAATTTACTTAAAGAAGCTTCATGTTCTTTGATTTGTCTCATTTGCTTGTCCGGAACTTTCCTTGTAATTTGGATGTGGATCTCACCACTTTTGACCCCTTGGAGAGGTATCCACTTGTCAAACATCTGGTTTGGAGGCAAGTTTTGATACTCTACAACACATTCACCTATAGTTGATGTGGGGAGTAAAGCATTGTGGTCCTTCACACGCAGTATCAGGGGACTGCCATCATCAAGAAACTCTAAGGTCTGGTTCCAACGAGGGTTTAGAGTTTTGTGTATAACCTACCATACAATGTCACAGCTAGTAAGTAATTAAGCCTTGCATGAGTGAAATAATGACAGCATGAAAATGCAGAGGAAAATTGAAAGTGTGAGAAAAATGGGGGACATAATATATGAATGAAAAGCATAGAGATTACCCTTTGATGATATAATATCTTATATATGTTTGTTTTAAAAAAAAATATTACCCTTTAAAAAATTGAAAGAAAAAAAAAACATATATGTTGGCCTTTATAATTACGGCATATATTATGATCATCAATTTGTGGCAGCCTAGTTCCAGAAAAATATCTAATAGTTATATGCTTGCATTGCATTGCATCTAATCTATATGCACAGAAGTACAAGTTAAGCAGCTGGACGTGCGTTGGGAAGAAGCATCTGTGAGTAGCTTCTCCATTTCAAACGCGATTCTGAGAGTGTGGAACTTGATTCCAAGCACACGCATTAAGAATCTCTCTTACAAATGTTGCCTATTGGGGTGGGCGGCTATCATGTTCATGTCAATACTCATGACATGTTGACTTGGACCACTATGAGTATATAACTCAAATCAGTATAGAAAACTTTTGAATTTCCGCTGAAATCCAAGATGCAAATCCAGAAAGAAAGAGGAAAACGGAATGAAAGAGCATAGGCAAAATAGTGAACAGTTATATTATAGCACTTTGTTATCATCTACTGTACCATAACTACCATATCGGTATGTAAAATCTGATGCTAATAAAATTGCAAATCCTAAGGACATTCAATTCATGCAAGAGACACCACATATGAAGTATATTTACCTTTGTGCTTTTTTTCAAGTTTCCGTAGTTTACCCTCACATAAGGATCACTTGTCCCTCGAAAATCGGCAGCAATAAGATCCTTTGCTTCAATCAGAACAAGTTCTATCCAACCACTGCTTGAGCCCACAGCTGCACCCTGTCAAATTCAAGTAAGTAATGCATATTACAATGAATATGCCAGAGGGGGAAAAATTCAGCATGGGTAAATAACTGATATACGAATCATAGCTTTGTGTCTCTTTTTTAATATTTTGTAACTAGATGATTTAAAGTATCACTAACACTAATTTTATGTTGAAGAAACATACCCTTGATCCTTCTTGGTCGTCCATCCTAACTACTTCTATTTTAAGTCTTAATTCACCAGAATTCACTCCTTCGAGAGGGATCCATACATCCTTGATTGAACCATCCACAAGTCCTTCCAAATTTACATGTGCACTACCAATGTTTTCATCACCAAAAATTTCATCGCTAAAGCATTTTACATTTAGGTATTCATCACCACTATTCTCATCAAACTCAAATGAATCATTCCACACAGGATTTGGAGTATGAGCAATCTTTGTTCTCTGGACAGCCTGAAAAAGATTATCAACAACAGAATCAGATAAAGCGTTATTGTGAACTTAACATTGCGTTGATTACCTTTTAGTAAATGCGACAGTCATATAGACAATCAGGGTCACTCACCTTTCCATACTGCAGTTTAATGTATGAGTCAAAATTTCCAAATTTGTCTTCTGCAACAAGATCCTTTGCTTCCACAACAGTTATCTTAAGTTTCCTTCCAGTTCTTGACAGAAGATTTGATGATCCATTGAGTGATTGCTGAGAGCTAGCACGGAGGTTGTTCAAGCTATGGGAACCATCAGAAAATTGCCACTCCTTTACTACAATTCTCACCTTCAACTAAAACAAGAAAGAAAAGAGTTAAGAGTTAAGACTAATAAATAAAAAATTCACTAACAATCTTATTTTCATTGAGGAAATGTTGCATTTTAAGTGCAAAAAATGACACTGATGAAAAAATCTGTCAGAAAAGAAATAATAGAAAATTATGCCATTTAAGTATCTTTTACACTAACAGGCTGTTTGATTCAATAATGATCACAAATATGAAAAATTTGATACATTCAACTCAACCAACTTAGGATTATAAAATGCTAAGGGAATTGCAATAATTACTATAGAAAGATTATCAATTTGGAACTCTACCCTTCCATTTAAAATGATTAAGACCATTAGAAACATTTCAGCTTCACAAATCAAGCAACATGATTGGGGTCTAATCATGTTCCTTTTATATGCCATACATAAAGTGGGGTTGGGTAGCTCAACTGGCTTGAGCTAAGGGTTTAAGGAGTTGGAGGTCCAGGGTTAAGGAGTTAAAAATTAACAAAACAACTAACTACTAACATTTGCCTATAAAAAAAAAACATAAATACATGTCATACATAAAGAAAAATATAGAATACTTAAGCTTTGATGATAATCAATCACTGCTACAGTAAGATAACCAACTTGTGTCTACCATAAAGCAAAGAGAGTTTGACAGGAGGGCGAGGACTAATTACTACATGATCATAAATATTGTACCTCTGCTGAGTTGGGTCCCTCAAATGGGACAACCATTTCAACTTGATCTCCACAACTTTTTGCATGCTGCGCTATGACACCAGAATCAGGCCCTATAGCCCACATTATTGTTGAGTCATCTTCAACATGCCTCATCTTCTCAAAGACATAAAGATTAAGTTAGCCTAGAATAATAGATGATAAGTATTTGCCACAAAGATAAAGACAACGTAACAATGAAGTTGCAAGGCTAAATGAATATAAAGATACAGTACCTTGATTTCACAACTTGCTAGGTAATCATATTTCACACTACTTGGGGGACACTCATAAAGATTGAAGCGAATAATTCCTGCATTATCATGTAAAACCATATTAAATGTTGCACCCCATCTTGGACTTGAACCAAGGCTCAACCCTGTCCTCCTTGTCAATTCCTCCACTTCTACCTCTACAAATGTTTGCAGGTCCTTGTCATCCACGTTATCTTCTAAACGGCCATTGCTAGTGCTATTTTGTTGCCTTCTAGATGGACTTCCCTTGAAGCAACTCCTAGAAAGATTGGTTGCTGAAATCACTGTAACATATATAATGCCTCCAACAGCGTTTTTCCATAAATTAACTACAGGCAAAGAGAAGCAACGGCGCCGAGGTTCCACCATAGTTTTAACCAATGTCTCAGTAAAAAGTCTAACCTGTATAAAGAGTAAATGTACAATCAGCATGAAACATCATATACAAAAGTTCCTAATTCAACTTATTTCAAATTGGTTCAAATTCATATAGCTCCAGAAATTATAGCCATAAGCTTTTTCCAAGGTTCTCTGAAACACACCAGCCAAGAAGAAACACCAGGCAACTCGGTGGCAGGTAGTGATTGGCTTCCGCCGCTTCCGAAGGCAACACCTATTCTCACTTCAGGTGTCGAGAAAAAAGAATATAGAAGTGCTTTTCCATCTAGAATCGGTGTCACGAGAAGCTGGGAAAAAATGTCAATGATTAGATTGTGAAAAGAAAAATGACCAAAGCAGTTGATGCAGGACAACTAGTGGCTGAAAAACTTAAGGAACGTATAATCTATGGGCAAGAGTTTTCTTTAAAACAGTGGTTCAGAGCAAAAAATGTCATTTACTAGCTTCAAAAACCAACCAAACCTCCTAATTTGCTTTCATATCTGCTACTTCATTTTATGTAGTATTGTTCATGTTAGAGAAGCATAAATGCAGATGATGTTATTTTACATACATCACCCTTGATATGAAGACTGTTAATCACAATTCGAGCAGTTCCAATCAATGGCTTGGCAAGCTTAGCAAGCATCAAAATGCTCATATCACTTGTGTCCCAATCAAAACCCATTTTCAGGACTTTCTGTCAAATACCAACAGAATGCTTTATTAGAATCTCAAATAAACAAAGAAAAAGGATGAGGAACATGAAATCTAGATTCGAAGTCCTACAGTTATGACAATTTAATCTTTCTCTTTTAATTTAAATGAAGCATTGTTTTCCAAATCATAGATATGAGGAAATGATGTTGGCCCTTGCTGTTGTTGCTAAAGTAAAGATCACACAACAAAATCAGTCCAATAGAAGAGGAGAAGGCAACAAAAACAGCAAAAGTAACACAAAGATATCTGAAATGTGAAGCAAACAAAACCTGATCACCATAAGTAGACCATCTCATCCCTTGAAGACCCAAGCTTGGGGGGCATGATCCAAGTGAAAACTTCTGAACTTCAACTCTTTCCTACAAAAAGGATTATTTTAGTTCAGTACATATCTTCCAAATTTTCAGCTTCTATTAATTGTTCAAACTGTTTTGGTAAACAAATTTGAAATTCTTCCATAGATGAAAATGATTGTTGCTTACTATAAATCCTGGTCTCCGAAGCTTCAAACGTTTCTAGAGACACAAAATAAATACAAAATTAACAAGTTAGTTTCAGTCTTTAGAGTGCAAGACTCTGATACAATAGATTTCTACATGCAGATCTTATAATAATAAAGCTATTTGCTCATATACCACAAATCATAATGAAGTACAATCTAAGTGATCCAATTCAGACATGGATGGAAGAAAATATATTCAGCTCAACCATAATGTGGGAAAGCTAATTAGATATTTAAATGTTGAATAAAGAAGTAAAAATACACAATGTAGTAATAGGGAAGAGGCAGGGGAATTTCACCTCCACAATGGCTGATAACCTGTTTGAAAGCTTTGGATTAAAATAGTTGGACCAGACTTCTGTCAACAGCTTATTCAACCATTCACATTGTTCCAATGGTGTGACGGGCTATATGAACAGCAAGTTGAAGTCAACTTCATATAGCTCAATCCAAATGCTAAAGGGACAAAAAGAATGGAAAAGGGTACCGAGTTGTTCAGCATGATTCGCCTCCATTTCTTATTCAAGTCCTCCACAAGTAGTTTGCGTTGATAATTACCATACTGCAAATAAAAGAGCATATTTCACATTAGCTGCATATATGGCATAGTGTCAAAACTCATTGACATAATTTGAAACTTTTGTTTATGCAACAAAGCAAAGACCAAGATGACTTGTTAACTATTGATTATACACTACATAGCAATGATATGTTAACTCCTGCTGAGTGCTAACCTTCTTATTGACTTGACTTGATCTAATGATTCTAATTTAAAAGTAAATCATCAATAAAAATGCTGGAGGCAGAATTTTTGTAAAAAAATGTGACATGCTTGTTTACCATTGAATCGGTGAGTGATCTTTGCCACTTTACTCTATCCAAAAGTCACCCTTGAATTCTGTCAAAAACATCTAACTTTTATGACTGTGTAGCATTATTTGATTATTAATGTTTTTCTTTCCAGCAGATCAATTAAAGCATTGACTTGGTTTAACAACTGTGAAGGGAATCATCTATGTAACACAGTGCTGAGGGACAGAATTTAAGGGAAGCAAAAATCAAGGGTCTACTTGCTCTGTTTCCCTTTTATTATTTCATGTTTTCAATAATAATTGCAACAATGTCATCTTATTTTCATTTTGTTTGTTGTTTTCAAACCATGACAAAGCCTTTTTGGTGTATTTCCAGTTCCTGTTTTCATTTCCTAATTTCAATAATAATTACAATAAAAATAATTATAAAATTGTCATCTTTTTCTCATTTTGTTTTCTGTTTCCAAATATTTGTATATGAAACAGTAAAAATAAACAAAAAGTTATTTTCCGTGTTTGGTGTACAAATGTTTTGAAAATAAGAAACACAATAAAAAATGTGACAGTTTTGTAATTAGGGTTTTTCTATCATGTGCAACTTTGCACAGGTTAATAAACCTAAAAACAGTAACTATTTATTGGAAAACTAAGCATTTCAGTTTTGAAAGTATAAATTACACAACTTCCTATATAAATTTACTCGTTTGAGATCCTTAACATGTGCAAAATTGCACAGGTTAGAAGAACCCTTGTAATTATTTGTGCTGTAATTATTTATAAAAATAAGAAATGAAAAGACGAAAATACAAACAAACTAAAGAGGCCCTGATTGCAGCTTTGTAATGATTAATAAAAACAAGAGATGAAAATACACATTGATGAAATTACACAACTTTGGAACATAATTGTTTGCAGTATTAGCAATCAAGGTACAGATGAACGCGTATCAGATGTGTTTGACAATCATACATACCAAGTGTGCAACGTGTGCACTGCAAAAACCCCATGTCTACTTGTTATATCCACAACAAAGATATAAAATTGCATCCTTCACTATTACTAATAACTATAGTTTCATTAAGCAATATATTGATCCAACACCAAGGAAGAGAGAGAGAGAGAGAAGCATAAGTTACTTACTTGTATAGATGCCCATAGTGCAAGTGCAAGGGGAAACCAATTGGAGAAAGAGAAGAGCCATCTATCAACAGCCCAAGCAATCACAATGAAAGGAAGGAAGAATGGAATCTGAGGCTTCTCCTTCACTTTCACCACCACATAGTTTAACAACTCCACTGCACCCTCTTCCAGATTCATGGGAATGAAATGAAACCTTTTCTTGTTACTACTCATTGCAGTAAGAAGGAACACAAACTACTTTTTTTCTGATCTTGTTGTGTTTGGGAGGAAAGGGAAGGGAACATGTATGAAATGAAAAAGAAAAAGAAAAAGAAAGAGAAGGAGAAAGAGAGGAGAGGAAGAAATGGATATTCGGGGAAAAATGGAGAATGGAATGTCATTATGTCAGAGTGGACAAAGAGAGGATTGGAATTTGAAGTCAAGTCAGCGTCAGCCACACAAGACTACATAGTACATATCATCAACCTTTTCATTGTGCTTGCTTTATATTATACATGTAGATAGATTTATATTTGCGTAAGTACTTATCTACACATGATTATAGTATTGTACCAAAAAAAAATCTACACATTATAGACTTATAGTATATATTCTTTACCTTTACCTTTCATAATATTTGTATTTTAAGATTTTTACACATTAAGAAATGTATTAAATACTTTCATTTAAAATATATATATATATATATATATAACTCTATTTGAGTAAATTGTTAGTGTCAACAAAAAAAAGAGAGTAAATTGTTATCTTATTTCATTGATGACTTCTTCTTATTTTATCATTAAGCGAGATAAGAGTTAATATCAAAGTTAAAAAATAATGAATACATTTGTAATTTTTAAAACGACAAATAAATTGGAACAATTTAAAAAACAAAAAACAGATATTATGAAACAAATAGAACATTTGAAAAATTATAAATAGACACATTCTATTTTTATTTTTATTTTTATTTTACACTTACATTTTGATTATACCCCTAAATACAAAATATATGAAACATAAATAGATGTGAAAGAAATATTTTTCAATTTGTTTTGTTTCCTCTAATTAATTTTTTTAATTGATCTATGGGGTTGCGGGTGCACACATAAACTAGTTTTTATTTCTTCCTAAAATCAACACTCAACACCTAAAACACACTCCCCCATACGTTATACGTACGGTGTCCGGGGAAGTGTTCATTTATCATTTCTATGTTATAAAGTAGAGTAATAAAAAAACGAAACTAGTAGGGTGTTGGTCTAATGGAAGCAACTAACCCCATAAAGAGGAGATCCCGAGGAATCCGGATTTGAATCCTTGTGGAGTCACCTACATTGGGAGGCTAAAAATCAAAGGATAAAACCCTACTCAATCAGTTGAACCCGAAATTAGTCTCATCGCGAGCTCGAAAGACCTAAGTCGTGGGGATACTCAGGTGGGCACACTCGACCCAAATGGCTAATTAGCATTATTTAAAAAAACCTCAATAGTGGGTAAACATTTTGTGCTGCATATAAATATGTGGATCCCACGTAGGATGAAGTCAAGGGTCTTGATAAGCTGGCGGTACATGCAAACGGTTGTGATTTGTTTAATGGAAAGTAATGCAGCGTCACATCACATGGGAAAAAACAAGGGACAAAGTTTGTGCGTCCAACTGTCCAACACGAGAAGTTTGGATGTATTTATGAGTGTTGTTTAATAATTTTACCATCAAATTTTAGTCAATGAAATTATTATTGTCATGATATCGAATTTCTGTTGAAAAAAAAAACAAATATCTTGGAATTTCTCGTCCAAGATGTAGCATCGTATGCTGTGTTTGGAACCACAGTTATTAAGGACAAAATCACGTTCAATTGGGAGAAGCTACTCCTTATAGCTTCGAGATAAACCCAATATGCATTGACATGTTTCCAAACTCCCACGTAGTTGTGAGAACCAACGGAATTGAAGCACGTTTATTTTTGTTACCACAACGAGTCTGTCGGTAAGATTAAGGTAAGTAAAAAGCTGAAAGAACGATGTGTACAGTATCAAACTTTGTAGGGGTGGGCTTAGGTTTGTTTCGAGTTAAAAAAATCTCAATCCGACCAAAATTGAATAGGATAATATATGGCTTGTTTTTGTCTGTTTGGGAAAAGGTTAGGTCGGGTGACGAATTTGACGGGTGGCGAACTGGTTGGGTGATTTTCATCAAACAAAAAAATATAGGAAGAAGCCGGATAAACCTAGAATCAGAATAATACATCAAACTATCAACAAAATCTAAAAAAAAATAATAATAATCAAGAACACCAACCTATAAAAGCTCCAAACTTGAAAAAGATAAAGAAGCAGAGAAGCTTCCAGAACCAAAGACAGATCTGCAGCATCGAAACTGAGTACTGCACATATTGGATCTTTGCCAGCAAAGGAGAACCACGGTAGATCTGAAGCGAAACAAAAACAAGGAAGCACCAGACTAGCACCGCAGGTTTCAGATATTCTTTAGCAGATTTGAGAGGAAGACGTGCGATGCTCTGAACCAACAACGGCCGCAGTTGACGGCTTTGGCAGATCCAAAGTTGATGTGTGGTGCTCTAAGAGCAAAGGCTTCACGGTGGTTGATGGCTTTGATGAACGAGAGAGAATGAGCAGAGAGCGATTGTGGCGTGGTTGAACAGAGGCGCATACGACGTCGCGGAACATAGGCGTTGTGGTTGATGGCGGTAGTGCTATGGCAAGCTTCACGATGGTTCAGTGAGGGGAACGAGAGATTGAGAGAGGAACGATCTTGAGAGAGAGCGGCACTAGGGTTCACTTCTCAGAATGCAACAATGAAAATGAAATTAATGGGAACCCTCGGTGGCCTCCCATCTCCAAACGACGTCGCATATATCAAGAAAAATTTTTAAACTTGATTGCGTATGTTTGGTCGGGTACGGGCGAAAGCAGATTTTTTTTAATCAAACCCGAACTCGTCCAAGACTATCTGCATGGACTCGAGCTCCTTAACCCGCAACCCGCGAAAACCTGTCCCTGAGCTTGCATCACCTATCGGGCTGTTCGATTTCAAAGGAAAATAAGTTTGCTTAATGCTATCTTTGTTTTCAGGAAAAAGATAACGAAATAAAAATTGATGAATGAAAAGGGAGAACAAGACATATTTTGTTGTTTGGTTGACAAAGAAAAAAGAAAGGAAGGGAAAAAAAATTATGGATTTCACATCAAAAAAGTTTTCCTCCAAAATTAAGAAGAAAATGATAGAGAAGAAAGAAATGTGAAAAGATGTAAACGCCTTTTATTTTCATCTCATTTATATTTAAGGGTATTTAAAAGTTTTAGTTTTTTTTCTTTTATTTTCTCTCTTACCAAACAACTAAACAATTATTTTAATTTTCTATTCTTTTTTACTCTCATTCCACTTTCTCTCCTTCCGTTGTCTTTTTCCATAAACCAAACGAGTGAGTAAATAAGGAAAGTGTATTTGTTTTTAATTTGATTGAGTATATAGAAATTTTAACTCATTAAACAATGCATTTTTACTTATTAATTTTTAAAAAAAATTGTTGAGTCTTTGCCCGAATCTGCGATAGAAATGAAAGGAAAAAATATTCTAAAATAAGTTTGTATAAAATTAGTAAATGACATATTTATCTCTATTTATTATTTACTTTTTATCTTTTGTAAACAATTATTTTAAAATTATATTAAAAAAACAAAGAGACAATGTACAATATCTTACAATGTAGTGTAAAATGACATGTCGTATGTTTCTAGAGTTACCAAAATTTAATTTTCGGATATGTAAAAATTTATGTGTCGTATTTTTATACGGTGTCTGACACCCAATGTAAGGAGGAGGAGATTGAAACGACGTTGTTGATGGTAACAGATGAGAACATTAACTGTGGGTTTAGCTTCATGGGAGAGTTGAAGTCGTGTTTCAAGGTGCCGTCGCTGCCGGTCATGATGGAGCCTCTGATGATCCCTTACGTGAGGCGTTTGCCAATGTTTTCACCCACTTCATTAGCGGAGTTCTTGTGCTCCAGTAAGCCATTTTTAAACTACCTGGATCCCTTGTTTTTCTGAGGAGCTTGGAAAAGATGAACGAGTTTTTCATGAGTATCCATGTTCACCTTTTTTTTTTTTTTGAATTTTTTGGTGCAAATAAGAGTTCTAATTTTCCTGGATAGGAACTTTTTGATATTTTTTAATTTGCATTTTTGAATAGTTAATAATTTTTGTAGAAAAAGGTTGTAACTACAATGAATTATCCCCCAGGTATTTATTGTTAGATTATTTGATTCAGAGTAATAAAGAGAGATAACTTTCTTAATTAGATTGATCAAAAAAACTTTCTTAATTAGATTATTTGATCATAGTATACATATATTGCCATTTCTGAATTGAATACCAAATTTTACTCATTTTACCCTATCTTCCCTTATTCTCATACAAGTTTTCCCCCCTTAATCTATAACAAAAGAATTAAAATTAAAATAAATAATAAAATGAAAGATATATATATATATAAAGTTCAGGGACCCAATTAGAATTTTTTTTAGTTCAGGGACCTAATTGAAAACTTTATAAAAGTTTGAGGACCCAATTACAAATTTCTTTTGTTTAGGGACCTATTAAACAAATCTCAAATAATCCAGGGATCAACTCAATAGTCAAACCTATAATATTTTTAATAACAAAGAGGGTAGTATTGTATTTAGAAAATATTTTTAAAATGCTTACTTTTAATATTTATAGATATTGAAGATTGATTTTTGTGTATGTGGGATCAAAATATATTGTATTTTAAGGTTATACACAAAAATGTAAATTGAGTGTAAAATCTAGTTACATGAATATAAAATATTAAAATTGGCTATATTATATACCATATTGGATAAGAAATGGAAATAAAAACTAGATGAATGAGAGAAGCATAACTTAATACACTTTAAGAATCTAAGATATATCAAATTAAGAGAAAGAACTCAATCCTGATGAGTTGCTACAGAAGATGGTATTTCACTTCAAAGGACTTGCTTAAAACCATCATCAAGACACCTATTTATATTAGTAGTGCTACGGTACCTTTCCTAAGCGTTTATCATATTCTCTTTTATTGTACAATTCTTTATTGATTACACAATTTTCTAGCTTTGAAAACAAGAAACTTATTTTTCCAAAGACACTAAAAATACATGAATTCAAAGGCTAGTCAAAAGAGCAGAGCACATGACTCTAGGACTCTCCAATAACTTGATCCTCACTCATACATATAGGGGGTATATCTAGTGAGAGCAATGATTTATTGTGAGACATGAGATGAGTAAATCTAGGCCACTAAACCATATATGGATGGTCAATATTAGAAGTTAGTTAGTGATCATGTGATCACTTAAAAAAATCACACGACTTTTTGTTATAATCTTGATAATTCATGTGTGATGCAAATGCTCATATTTGGAAATGTATCAAGTGAGAGGAGTGTTCTAATATGAGAATGGGATGAGAGGGGTGTTCCAACCCGATCCAATCCTGCCAAATCCGGCCTGGTTTGTTTCGGGTAACGGGTTTGACAGCATCGGATCAGTGGACCTGAAACCCTTAAAGTCTTTTTTTTTTTTGGGAAAATAACTGCCTTTACTGTTTAGTGCTTATGATTTTCCACCCTTAGTCCCTACTCAGAGTCTCAAACCTATAAGAAGCACAAACCCTTACCCTTAGGCACCATTGCCGCCTTGGCCTCTCTGTTTCTATCTCTCGTCACCTCTGGCCTCTCTGTCTTTATCTCTCTCGCTACCCCTCTGTTTTTCATCTTCTCCATCTCTAGTCGTGATCTCTGTCATCTCTTCCATCTCTCACTACATCGCCATTCACGTTGCCTCCCCTCCGTCGATGGTGACTCTGTGTTGCGGCCATTCACGTTCCCATCTCCTCTGGTGAACATCGCCCGAGCTCCGCCCCTCTCCCTCCATAGCTTCCACTTCGCGAGCTCCTTCAGACCATGTTATAGCCCCTTGCACTATGCAGATCCGTCTGTGGCGTCTTCCTTCGATGAATCACATCCACCCTTTCCCTCTCAGGTTTTTGTTGTTGAGCAATTTCCGTTGTGAACCCTCATATGATTTCTAAGGTTTCTATAAGCTTCTTTGTGTTTTTCTTTTTATTGCCTTTCTTTTAGTTTTTATTCAAAATTCTATGATTTGTTTGAAAACTAGAAGTTTCAATTCAGGACAACCTTTTGACCTGATAGGCTTGACTCGAACCAGTCCGTTTTTTTATCAGGTTGGTTTGGTTCAGATGCATGAAAAATTTTATGAATCCGACCTAACCCATAAGATTTGTATTGGTTTGAGTGATGGTTTGAACGAAACCCAAACCAACCTGTGTACACACCTAAAATGGATGTCTGATGCATATTTATATGCCTGTTGCACTGGCTTTGTCTAGCATCCACCAAAAAGAACGTGGAGGACCCATCCTCTTGCTCATTTTACAGCCTACAACAAGCTCTTGCCAGTTTTTGTATTATTTATATTTTATTTCAAAAATTTGTTTATTGTTCTTTGGTCCTTGTTCATCTTCTCCCCACCCCACCCCACCCCACCTCACCAACCCAACTCCTCACCTAAACCAGCAACCTGCAGCCAGTGACTCTTCCTGAATCTGGACTCTGCTTCCCACAAATCTAGATTATCTAAGAGATGTAAACGCCAAAGTCATAATATGGGGGAAAGCCACAATGGTGGCGACTCTGGCAAATGACGGAGATGCGACGTCTCTGACGACTGCTGCTTCTTTGCGTCGGAAGCTACGACGTCCTTCTGGAGGCGGTGAATACGAAGTTGTTCATGTCGTTCATATGTGTCCAGTTGTTGTTCCTGTCGTTCATATGTGTGCACTAACGGAGATGACAGAAAATGGGATTGCTATCGTGTCTCTTCATTCCTAGGTCGCCGGCTTCGGGATCGATTCGATGGAGGGGGTTTGTCGGGCCCTGGCTGGAAAAGGTTTAACTGACCTGCTTCAAGTTGCAGAAGCCTTCATATGCCGCTAGAACAGAATCAAAAGTGTTCACAACAAAGAGAAGTGATGTTGTGTTATCCTCTGCACAAAAAGGAGAGGAAAGAATCACATTCTAGAACATTCCAAAAACAAACCAAACTTGAGAGAGATCAATGATGGTGCCGATGGCGTGAAGCGCAATGACGTGGTCACCAGGCTCAACGACTTTGATGAGAGAGCCCACCTTTTCAAAACAAAGATCTGTCGATGGACTTGTGAGTTTCCCTTTGTCAGCGACGATGTACAATACTTCATTGTGCTGAAGCATATAAACAGATTCATTGGTCTTGGAACTGATGATTAATCTAAAATTTTTTATTGGGTTAAATGTCTCTATAATGGACCTTAATTGATTTTGTTAATATTTGAAGGCCCCATATAGTTTTAAGTGTCGACACATGGTTTTTCCAACTAATTAGCATCATGTTTAGGCATGTTAGCTTCATGATTTTTGGGATTTGCCTTTTTGGGAATTTTTTTTTTAAGGTTTGGGCTAAGGTGCATCACCCACATTTTGCACCACCCATGTGGCAAATCTTGGGCCAATCAAATAGCCACATGGGTTGGTCAAAATTTCAAATTTAGCCTATGTATTTGTACTGTAGTCCAACTATATAAATTAAATACAATATATTGTAGTATAGTATATATACTTTTTGTATTTGCAATTTTCACCCATATTAAAAGTATTTTTTTTAGACAAAAAAAAACTGATTATTCTGTAAATTATTATTAGACCACGAATGTTTCCCCCTTTGAACCCATTCCTGCGACCCAAACCTAAATGGCAGAGCTCGGAGAAATGGTGCACGAATCCGTCCGAGCCGACTACCCGAGAGTCAGTGCCGAGCACCACCGGTTTGTGATGAAGACAGTGAGTGACACTCCCACCATCATTCGCATTCACGCTCGCTGCCACGGAGACTTGGTTTATAGCACGAGCATTTTTCTGTAAGACATAGACAGTAATGGCATCTACAGTAATGACTTAGGCGGTCTAGACGGAGACTGAGCTGTTTATTGCAGCGATGTCTACAGTAATGGCGGTGGCAATCTAGACGGAGACTTCTCTGGAGTTAACGAATGAATGCGGGATTTCGCGATTTAGGTGAGGGATTTCACGATTTGGGGGTTTAGGGTTTTGAGGATTTGGGGATTTGGTGATAAATGAGGGAGGATGTGTTAGCGGATGAAAGCTATGATGAACGTCTGGAACTCCAAGTGGACCCGGTGGTATAGCTACAGAAAGGTTCTGGCCATTCAGAATGGAAAAACGAACGCATGAGCTTAATGAGCTGAGGAAGGTTCCAGAGCTCAGTAGTGATGGAGGAGCAAGCGTTCAACACCGACAGCTTCTGGCGGAGCAACTCGATGACGGAGGTGTTCAAGATAGGTTCTGCGTTTGTGCTTGGGTTCAAGATGGGTTGTGGGGTTGTCAAACAAAGTTCACGATGATACTAATTTTGTTTTCATTTATTTCAGATTACAATAAATGTGCCTTTAGTTTGTTTTTAAAAATGGGGCAGTTGGCAAATACATCAAAATATTGTATTTACTTGCAAATACTAATTTTACTTTCACCATTTTACCAAAAGAAAAGTCAAAGGTGCCACATATAAAATTGATTGGCTGAGCATTTAACAAGTGGGTGGTGCACCATTGCACCATTATGGTGGGTGGTGCACCATAGCCTTAACCTTTTTTTAATGGATATGCTTTCTATTGGATCTTGTCTGCATAATCCTCATTAATGGAGGAATTAGGTTTCAGATGAAAAATATCAGTGGAGGAGATGAAGGATTTTTTTGCAAAATAACTAAAACTTATGGATTAAATTTAAAATTCAATAAAATTTAATTTGACCAGGTGATCAATCACAACCATTTGTTTATTTAATTAATAAATCAATGGTTTATGATGCAAGAGGACCAATCCTCACCTTTGATGTGGGAGGACCTTAAACAACGCCTGTTGCACCGCCACCTATAGGTACATGTAGCAAAATAGGTTAGACCCAACGAACCAACCCGTTTAACCCGCCATTTTTTGCAGGTTGGGTTGAGGTCCCCAACCCATCAACCCGTTTTGACCTGCCCGACCTAACCCACCAAGAAAACGAGTTGGTGGCGGGTTCACCTGCCGACCCGTTTTTTCAATATATATATAAACTAATTTTTTTGTTTACCCAATCCATACGACCATTTGTTAGCCAATCTCATTCAGTAATTATTTGTATATATTTCTATGTTTTTAGTTTCAATTATCCACTCATTAGGACTATATATATTTGTATAAAGTTCATTGACCCACCACTAAACGACATGTATTGAGAAATTCAATCTATTTCATCAAAATGGACCAACCCGCCACGCTCATTTTCAGCGGGTCAGGGCGGGCATTGCTTGTGGGTCGTTTGCTTTTTCTATAATTCTTATTTTCATGACATTTGCTTATTTGTTTCATTGGATTATAAATTTATAAGGTTTAAATAAGTTTTTGGTCCCTGCAAAATACAGTAATTTTGGTTTTAGTCCCTACAAAATTTTTCCTTAGGATTTCGTCCCTCTACTTTAAAATTTTTTGGAAATAGTCCCTACCGTCATCTCTCTCCGTTAACTGCTGACGTGGCAAACGGAATGCCACGTCAGCAGGGACCATTTCCAAAATTTTTGAAAATACAGGGACGAAATCCTAAGACAAAATTTACAGGGACTAAAACCAAAATTTGTGAACTTTGCAGGAACCAAAAACTTATTTAAACAAAAAAATTCTATATTCTAACCAAATTTCAGAGCAAGTCGTATAGGAACAGGAAACTTCAGATGAAGGGATTTGTCAATTTGAAACCAGTGGCTCTAATGTATGATTTCTTTCTATTTTGTAGCCAAATTTTGGAGCAAGTCGGACATGAACATGAAATTACATCGGTACCCTGAGTACTAGATATCTAATAAAATGAAGGAATTTAGCAATTTTAACCATGTGGTCCATAATGTATGATTTTGTTTCTATTTTCTTGCCAAATTTCATAGCAAGTCGGACAGGAAAGGGAAATTACCTCGGTACCTTTGAGTACTAAAATTCATACTAGATTAAGGACTTTGACAATTTTAACTTTGGTAAAATTTGGCTAGAATATACAGAGAAAATAGGGGTGTTCATCAACCGATCCAAACCTATTCAAACCACAAAAACCGAACCGAAAAACCGAACCTAAAAACCGAACCGAAAACAGCTTTCTTTACATTGGATTTGATTGAATTTTGGATCTCTTAGTGAAAACCAATCCAAACCACTTTTTGGATTGACAAATCCCTTCATCTGGAAGTTTCCTGTCCCTATACGACTTGCTCTGAAGTTTGGCTAGAAAATAGATTTTTTTTTGTTTAAATAAGTTTTTGGTCCCTGCAAAGTTCACCAATTTTGATTTTAGTCCCTGTAATTTTTGTCTTATGATTTCGTCCCTGTATTTTCAAAAATTCTGGAAATGGTCCCTGCTGACATCGCATTGCGTTTGCCATGTCAGCAGTTAACGGAAATAGATGACGGTAGGGTCTATTTCCAAATTTTTTGAAAGTATAGGGACTAAATCCTAAAAAAAAAAATTGCAGGGACTAAAACCAAAATTAGTATATGTTACAGGGACCAAAAACTTATTTAAACCAATTTATAATTACAATTTGCTAGAAAGTACTAGAATATAAGTTCCCGACCTTTGCTTCCAGATAGCTGTGGGTTTTTGTATAAACTTGCACCAACTTCAACGGATAAGAAAACAAAAAATAATTAAAACAGAACAGAAAGGGAAAAAAAGGCACAAAATATTTGGATCTATCCCATGAATTACGAAACCTTAACAAATCTTTTGATAGCTAAGCAAAACAAACATATTCGATTTCTTCCCTTACGCCTATCTCTTCGCTAGTAGCAACGTGTACGTGTTTTTCAGTTTTAGCTTCCATTCAACCATCCATAGCTATTTAAACACAAACACTTCTCGATCTCCATAGCCTCCACCATTTTCCTTTACCCTTTTTTTTTGCTTCAAAAACTTCGAGCTCATCATCATCAAAAGCAAACTCATCATCATGAGCCCTGCACCATTGCACCCAGCAAAGACAGAAATCACAACCAATCTTAAGAAAACAAATAGGGTTTCTCATTCCATTAAGAAAACATCATCATCATCACTATCAGTGAACAAGCCACAACAACAGCATCGCCAACCAGTGATCATCTACACTCACTCTCCAAAGATCATCGAGACTCACCCTAAAGACTTCATGGCACTAGTGCAAAAGCTCACAGGACTCTCTCATGCTGGCTCCGAAGAAAGAGAAAAAGAAAATGAAGAAAAACACAACGGCAGTATCAACATACCGCCGCCACAGTATCACCATCCACCGAAGCAGGAGCCTATGGATGCAATGGCGGCGGTGTCGGCGGAGGAGGTGGTGGTGCAGGTGCAATATCCTGATAAGAAGGAAATGGCGGTTTGTAAGGAGGAGGAGGAGATTGAAACGACGTCGTTGATGATAACCGATGAAAATATTATTAACTACGGATTCAGCTGCAGGGGAGAGTTGAAGTCGTGTTTCATGGCACCACCGCCGCCACCACCAGTCATGATGGAGCCTCCGATGATCCCTTACGTGAGGCGTTTGTCGATGTTTGCACCCACTTCTTCATCAGCGGAGTTTCTGTGCTCTAGTAAGCCATTTTTGAATTACGTAGATCCCTTATTCTTTTGAGGAGCTTGGAAACGATGAACGAGTTTTTTTCGTGAGTATCCAAGTCATGATTTTTTGAAACTTTTTATGCAAATAAGAGTTGTAATTTCCCCGGATTAGAACTTTTTGATATTTTTTAATCTGCATTTTGGAAGAGTTAATAAATATTTGTAGAAAAAGGTTGTAACTACAACGAGTTATTTGTTTTGTGTTTTTTTTTTCCAGGTATTTATTGTTAGATTATTTGATTCAGAGTGATAAAGATAGATAGCTTCCTTGGATTATTTGATCATAGCATACATATATTGCCATTTTAGAATTGATCATACAAGATTTTACTCATTTTTGCCTACCTTCCCTTCTTCTCATACAACTTTCCCCCCCTTAATCTGTAACAAAGGAAATAAAATAAATAATAAAATGAAAGATATATAATTTTTTTTATACATTTTAGCTTCTGAACTTGACATGCTTTCTGGATCATTGTTGGATACAACATATACATATTGATAAATTTACTGAAAGTGTGTGTGTCTATATATATATATATATATATATATGGATGGACCCAGGAATTTTATCTTGTGAGGGCAAAACTTATATATAAATTTGCAACATAAAAAATATAACATATCATTTATGAAAGTATGAACATATATCATAATTATCTAGGAACATATATCATAATTATCTATCATATATATATATAGTATATATGGTGATCAACAGTAAGGAATCACACTCCCCCCTCCTACTTTCCCAATATATATATGTTTCTAACCAGAACAATAATTGAACAAGATATGTAAGCAATTAAAATAGCTTACCCCACCAGTGCTCTTCTCTTACCATTTGTTTGTTTTTAGTTTTCATTTTCCCATTCATTAATTTGTACGTAACATTATATATATTGTGTTTCTCAACTTCTTTGTCCCCCCCCATTTAAATTAAACCACAGAGATAGTAGATTTCTCTTAGAGGAATGCAATGACACAAGATTAGTAGATTACATGAGTTGATGGTATTTTTCTTCTGTTATCTTTTTGTTAATTTTTATTTGTATTGATGATATATTAGTTATGTATGAACCACTTGGCCTAGAATGATTTCAGTGCTACAATATTCTTGAAGCTTGGATGCATTTGAGAGGTGTCTTGGGTACCTGCATGCAAGGCGATCTCACGCTTGATGATTAAGTGAAGATGTAATATGAGCTTAATAAGTGTAAAAAGATCCTAAAACCCCATGACTATCCTAGCTATTTATAATGGACTCAATATTGGAAATCAAGCTGGTATTAGGGGGAATTTGGTCACTGTGTATTGTTGGAGGATGGAGATTACCTATCTCAAAATGGAGTCTCATTTCTTGTCTCATCCACTTAGATTGTGTCATGTCATTTAAAAATGATATCTTTATAATAAATAATATAATTAATTTTCTAAGTGACACAATCCAAGTGAGTGAGACTGAGAATAATACATCATTTTGGGATAGGTGGTCTTCATCCCTTATAGGAAGCTTCCCAGAACTTTTTTAAGGCTTGAGGTGCTGATATATGTTCCCTAAAATGGAACATTATTAGTCAGGCCTCTCTCAAAAGGGACATACAGATTGTTCTCTTTAGACTCAAACTGTACTCCGTGTCATCTTCACGAAGGGTGTTCAAATTCAACTGATTCAAGAAAAAAATCCGGAAAAATCAAATTTTATTGAATTTTTTGGATAATTTTTTTTATGCGAACGGGCCGGTTTGGCTCGATTTTTTTTTTTTAAATCAAACCAGACTAAGCCGCATATTTAAAGTTTAGTGTCTATTTATTCTAATTTTTACCTTATTATTGTCTTTTCATTTGTTGGTTTTTGTTTTCTTAATAATACTCTTTATTTTGATGTGATGTAATTTTTTATTATTCTTAATGTTCAAACATAAAATGATACTTGTTAGTTCATAATGTTTTAATTTTAGTATGTTATCAATTTGTTATATCTGTTGATGTTATTTAAACTTACATTTTAGTTATTGTATTGATAAAAATCAAATAATTCATTCCAATCCAAATCACGTTTAATCAATTTGAATTGTTCGGATTTTATTGTTTGGATTTGATATAGAAATCAATCCAATCCAAATTGAATCACAACTTATTTTTATTTTTTGGTTGGATAACTTCTTGACTCAACCGATCTTAGTCGATCACGAACATTCCTATCGCTTTGATGGCTTACAAAGTGCTAAAGCTTAGTTCCTAATGAAGATTTGGATTTTGTTGCAATGCTTGCCTGTTGGAGTTTAGGTAAATAAAATTTTAAAAAGTAAGAAGACAAAAGAAAGATTAAGGATAATTTTTGTTGTTGAATAAATTAAGGATAATTTGAGTGAAGCTCTCCAACGATCATAAACATTAAATGGAGATTCAAAACGGCTCTTTGACATTTATTAAACGGAGGGTGACGAACGAGGCATCACTATCTAATTTTTTTGGTTTTTTTTTTGGGAAATCATGGACGAAATTGGATGCTGGAAACTTTTAACTATAAATTTGTAAATTATGTTCAATATTTTTTGTTACATAATTATATTTAATTAAATAACATATTTTTAAATGAAAAATTAGCTTCTCTGTAGAACAATTAAAGTATTGGACCTTACAAGCTCATATTTGATATTACAACTTGGGAGCTGCTACCTACCCCCCTCATATATGTACATCTACCCCCACACATCACATTTTAGTGTATGACCTCTCTTTCTTTACTCTTTTCTACTCGCAGTCTCCCATAATACTCTTTCCTCAAAACATGATTCATCGCTTCTGATAACAATACCCACAAAGAAGAAAACAACGCTCATCACCTCTAACTCCAAGCATGAAAAATAACAACTTTCTTTGTTTGCAATGCTGTACAAATTAAAAGTGTTTACTTGATAAAGAGAATAGAAAGTTCACTTGTTTGATAAAGGGAAAAGAAAAGACACCGTCGTCCCTCTCCCCCTCAGTTCATCCTTCCATATCTGGGTTTTCTTCTTCCATATTTGCAAGATTTGTACTTTCACAGTGGAGAGAAAGGGAAAGAGACGAGAGTGGCTTTAGAGGTGGAGATGGCGGTGGGGTAGATGGAGAGAGAGAGGGGCAATTGCATGGTAAATTGTTACCCATGATCCCGATTTCCCTTCTTTAATTTCACGTTGTGTGTGTGTTGAGTGAGTTAATGAGAGTGATCTGATTGAATGTGCCAAATTCATTGTTTTTTATTAGGATTTATATGTTTATTTTAAATAAAGATCAGAGCCAGGGAGACGAGAGAGAAGAAAGGGTGGAGGGAGATGAAATAGTAGAGGGGTGGGTGGTGATTTTTAATGTAATAAAAAGGGAATTAGTTAGAGTAGATAGGTTTTTTTAAGGATAATTTAATAATAAAAAAAATTTAAAAATTGTGTGGGAGTGGATGTGCATGTGTGAGAGTATAGGTAGCAGCTCCCTTACAATTGTTGTATTCATATTTGGTTTGGATCGCGTATAAGCCCACCGTTTGCAAGAAGTACATATAGGGCTTTTTACAACTCTGGCTTTCTTGTCTAATTTGTCACTTTAGGCTTTTAATTTTGGTATCCCATAAATTGATCTTGTCACCTCTTTCATCTTTTAATTTTTTTCCTTATTCTGTAAATGCCCTTTCCCCACCTCCCTGTCATCCCTCAACTGGTCACTCTCTCATATCTCCTCCCACCTCTCACCACACTACACTCCAACCCATATATCTTCCTTTTCAACCTTTGGTACAGAGGGCAACACCGGTGTTTTTTTTTTTTTTTGGGTTTTTTGTATCACACGGAAACAATAGTTTTTTAGCAAGTTAAATCAGAAAGTTTTTAATACACTTGGAAACTATAGTTTTCGTGTGTATTGAAGTTTTTTAATACAATCGGCAACTTAGTTCCCGAGTATTAAAAGTTAGTTTTTTAATAGACTCGGTAACTAGGAAACTATAGTTTCCGAGTGTATTAAAGTTTTTTAATACCCTCGAAACCTTAGTTTAGGAGTATTAAAAGTTAGATTTTAATATACTTGGAAACTATAGTTTTCGTGTGTATTAAAGTTTTTTAATACACTCGGAAACTTAGTTTCCTGGTATTAAAAGTTAGTTTCTGAGTGTTATGCCCGACTAAGATCTCAGTTTTCTCGAGGAACTCGATGACGCCACCACCTCATACCACACCCATACCAACAATCCAGATCCCAACCATTACGACGATGCCGACTACGAAGACAACGCTGAAGAAGATTTCCACGACTTCTCCGGCTTCAACCACTCACACCCAAACCACGTAGAAGAGTCCGCGGTTGACGACAAAGATGTCATCGTATTGAAGGAGCGGAACTTCACCACTGTCGTCGAAAACAATTGTTTCGTGATGGTTGAATTCTATGCTCCCTGGTGCGATCACTACCAAGCCCTGGAGTCGGAAAACGCCACCACCGCCACCAAGTTGAAGCCCGACGGCGTCGTTTTGGCGAAGGTGGATGCCATAGAGGAGGCATGAATTGGCGCACGAGTTCAATGTTTCCCCATTGTCTTCTTCATCGATAGGATGGGTGGGATTAGGGGTATTTAGGGAAACCGAAAAGAAAAAATTAAAAAGGAGAGGTGGGAGGATGAATTTGGGTTGGTATGAAAATTAAATCCCGTATCTTTATTGCTAATTAAAATTGCGTTATTACGGGCCCTGGCACCTCGAAATTCCATTGGTTTTCAAAGAGAGGGCATTTCTGGCCCAAAGAGAAAGAGAATGAACGGGTTAAGTTGAAGGGGTGAGTATTGAGTAGGAACGTCAAAATGGGTCGAGCCGACTAGCCTTATATAAATTATGGAATGAGTTTGAAAATTTTAATTTAGGACTCGTTTGTTATAGATTAAAAAAAATTAAATTTGACATTTAATAATTTAGGGATCTTATCTTTTATAAATTTTAAAGAAAAGTTGAAGCTGTTTTCTATTTATTTATAATTATAAAAAGCTTTTTTTTTTTAAGTATTTAGTGATTTTAAGTGTTTTTTTTCAAAAGCTAATGAAAATACCTTTTCATTTTAATCATAAAAATGATTTTTTTTAAAAGTTATTTTTATGAAAAGTTTAAACAAATACAATCAAACTCATTAGAAATGATTTTTTCACTTAAAAAGGTGATTTTTTTTTAATTGAATAATCTATAACAATTACCATCTTAATCTTACTTTTACTTCAATCCAATCTAGCCTGATTTTGAAAATCAAATAATCTTAATATATGGATTCAACTCATAATAGGTCGGGCCAAGCCATTCACCCGCGCCCGTATTTTATTTAAATTTCTCCAAATAGTGTTGCATTCAGCATTTGTAGATATTTATTTGGGCTAAAACTTTGATTAATTAGATTGGCTCTCTGATCAACATTTTGTTTCTAAATGGAATGAAATAAAGTGAAAACATATAATTTGTATTTATACAAAATATTGGGAGTTTTAATATATATATATATCTACGATGCTATTTGGTACGAGAAAACAATGGTATGAATGATACAAAAATATGTTGCATCCAATCATATTTAGACTTTCAGTGAGAATTATGGTGATGAAAAAGTAAGAGAGAGACGAAAAATCACCCACTTATGCTTATCATGTAGGAATATGAAATGAAAATTTCATACTATACAACATTATTCTTAATATATATACAGTGAAATTAATTAATCACAATCTATGAGCATAAATGATTTGCTTTTTCCTTTAAAAAAAATGATTTGCTTTATTTATTTTTTTTATGAAAATGATTTGCTTTATTTAGTTGGTATCACTTTTAAGATTCGATGAATTTAACATCTTGATTCATAAGCTCTTTAAAATAGACTTAACTCTGAGAAATTTTAATGATATAATAAAGCTACACTTTTAATTATCATCAACTACAACTTTTTAACCTAACAGTTAGTACTTAATTAAATAAATGATATTAAGATAACATGTTTGAACTTTTCGAGAGTCATTTGGGGAAGGATTTTTATTTTATTTTGTGAGCCTTTATAATTATGATAGACATTGAAAAAATAAAGTTATAACATTCCCATCACATTTTTTCGGGTTGAGAATGAAATCATTGACATGAATTGAATGGCCAACGACAAAATTCAGAATCCCTGAAGATTGAAGGGACCCTTCGAAGTCAACAAAATGGGGTAACACTGTTTAAATTCTTGAGTCATATTGAGCTTTAATTTGAAACTTCAATCCTAGACCATACAAGCACATATTGATGATCTTGCTTCCATTTTGGTTAATTCGGTGGGGGGTTATATTTATAATATATGCAGACCAGCTAATAACAACTTCCACTATATCACCTCCAAAGCTTGGTGGTGAGCCCACTGTGTTTGAGTCCTTGAATTTTCCCAAGTTTATCACTAGTCCTCCCTTCAACTACTACCTCATAAGCATGTCCTAAATCTAAATCTATGTAGAGAATATATGATGCAACACATTATTTATCAACTTTGGGACCCTTGAAGTCTCTATTCCTCCTCCTTATTCATGCATGCTAGCTCTAAGAGACAAAAAAAGACCTTGGTCAAAAGTGGGTCAAATAAGAAGGATTGAACAAGCAAAAGTGGCTTAAAAAGGTCCATAAGTTCTGATCATTTATTCATTTTCCAGAATTTGGGGAACCCACATTGTCCATCCTCTTTTGAGCATGCTGTGGCCCATTCAAATTGTCCTCGTCTCTTCTAATTTAATGGATGCAATGCATCTAACACCTTCCCCTTTCGTTAAACAATGGCAACAGATATGCTGTAATCTTAATAACTATATTCTCCTCCCAATCATTCACTTTATGAATTGGCAACATCTACAAAATCTTATGAATTCATTAGTTTAGGTGGGCTCCAAGGCTTTTTTCTTCACTTGGGTGTTGTTTGTGGTTGGTCATATATTTCTAAATTGATCGCACTCGCATCCCTCCTTATTGAAAAAGATTTTCTCCATTTTTCATCTCTCAATTTCTGTCTATTTTTAAAATTTTGGAAAAAACAAATGAATAAATGTATTTTATACACATATATGTAGTCTCTTCGTGTATTTATTATCTCAAAATGAAAAATTGACATATTCGGTTCTCGTGAGAAATGGAGAGGATACTTGCCCCCTCATTACACTGCCAAAATGGATTGGCCAATTTCTTAATTTGCCGACAAAGGGGATTTCTAAAATCACACTTGACAAAAAACATTGTTGTTTCGTAGGACCTACAAGACATGGACCTCCGAGTTTATCCATGATGACAACAAATCAATCTGGCTCCATGTGGTAGAACGACCGCAATCACGTGAATAGATTTGTACAAGAAAAATTTGCCGCCATTTCTAGCAAAAGTTGGAATATATAGCAAGTTAAGGTTTGTGTAAGATTTTCCAATCTCAACGAGAAAAAATAGAAAGAGAGGCACATGAACAAGCCAGGTATATCTCAATTCAATGTTCAGACGTCAGATTGACAAAGTGAATAGTATATATTGTGATCCACAACAAAGGAACTAATACATTGCGTTCAAATGCTAAAATTTGAAAACCAATGACTTTGGGGCTATGTATGATGTCATTGACATCAGTGTTATTGCAATCATAGTCCGAGTCTAAAAGAAGAGGGAGATAGTAGTGCTACAATGGCCGGGGAAAGGATCGTGATTATGTGAAGGTGGGCTAACTCCAAAATCCCGTCCGTAGTTCGGATTGTAGGTTATAACTCGTTTGCATAAAGTCGTAATCACTAGTAATCGCCGGTCAGCCATTATATACACACGGGCCTTGTACACACCGCCCATCACACTATGGAAGCTGACGATGTCCAAAGTTGTTACCTTAACCGCACATAGGGGATGGCAAAGGCAATTTAATGATTGGAGTGAAGTAATAACAAGGTAATTGTACTGAAAGGTGCGACTGGATTACCTCCTTTTCAAGGAGAGCTAATGTTTATTGGGTAGTTTGATTTGACACCACTTCGCTTCACACCCAAAAAGGAAGCAGGTGGTGTGCGTGAGTAAAATTTGCATCATCATAATCAAAATCTTACGTGCACAGTGCCAATTAGTTCTGATTGTTAATTAGCTTTTACTAGCCTAACGTGTCATAGCCAAACACACATCACGGAAACCTTTTCGATTATTTTTTCTTTATTTTTGGATTTTGTCATTTATGTAACGACTATAGCCTCATTATACTTTGTACATATATAGTCACACTCACATATGCGGCTGCAGCACACCACTAAAATATATGAAATGTAGGCTTTTATTACTTCCATCATGTTAATTTGATGGATTGTACAAACAAGAATGTCCACTTGTTTTTATACCAACACAAGTAGTAGAAACAAATTGATCTTCTAAAATGGTAGAAAGTAAAAGGGGCAATGGGGCTTCTTCATATGACTCTTCTTCATGACTTGTGTGGTCAAAGAGACCAAGGCCAAGTTGGTTGAAAGCTAGAATCTCCTCCACATCCTTCACTCACATAATTAGCCAACTCTTTTGCCTCGGGTGCCCTTTCTCTCTGCAAAAATAAATAAATTAATAATTCTACGACTATGATCATCAACAACTAATAACCGTGTCTAACATATTTTAATATTCACCACCTCTTATTATCTTATCCATCACAACTATTTGCATATGTATAGATGGAGAAGATTTCATGCATGCTAATTACAACATAGAATGACTAAAACCAGCATATATATAGATTTTCCTTTCAGAGACAAAAGACCATGAAATTTTTAGAAGTAGGTACCTGCATTATTTCTAAAGCATCTATCTCTGAATTGAAGTCATAAAAGGTACTTGCTGCAGTAAGTTTCATAGACAGGAACTGCAAGTAAAACCACATAAAATCATATATTAATGTTATGTTCATCTTCTGTTATGAATAAATCAATGCTACTTTCTTTGTTTTTTGTCCTTTGGTTCTTTGGACTTTTGATCACTAACCTCCACTTGATGCTGCAAGGATTGGACATAGTTTATGATCTCGTCCAACATTATTGCCATACCCATTGTCTGCAAGTCCAATAATGTGATTGTTAAAAAAAGCAGAAAAAAAAAAAAATATCAGAGATTGAATGATAAATATAGACACATTCCAAGATATGTTTAATAAAGAAAATTTTCTTTACCTTATAACATCCTGGGATAATGTTCTTTAAGCACCTAAGTTTTGCATTGATTTTCCCTCTTCTAACCTGAGCAACAATAAATGATAAACATGTGTTAGTTCACATTCATCTTGACCAAAGATGCCAATTGAAGATTGCTTTATTGGTTTGAAGAAATGAAATAAGGAATTATACCCTTTCTGCTAAACTGTGACTATCAGTAGCTTGACCTCTTTTGGCTCTAACATGAACTACCTCCTTTGGTTCTTTGTCTTCTGTTATATCCCTTTTCACTCTCTTGCCCCTTCCAGAATTCTGAAAACATGCAGAACAAATAAACCATAATCAATATCTAACTTGCATAAAACTCAACCATAGAAAATCTAAGGAAGCCAGTTCAAAAGATGGTATGTATCTTCTTCTTAATGATGAATGAAGAATAAAAGGAAAATAGTAGAAGAAAATTTACATTTTTTATCTTGCTTGCACTCTCAGAATCTGCTGGAGTTGAGTTTACAGAACAGGACTCTCTCAAATCCATTGCTTTCCTCTTTTTATCTTCATGGGTATCATTATCTGCTGAAGAAATTGGAAGTGAAACCGGAGCTGCATTGTGATTGACGTAATGAACAAGGCCTAAAAAGTCTTCTTCCAAGTTTCCTGGAAATTCAGGTTCTGTAGAGCCAAAAAAGCTGTTACTGGAGAAAGGCATCAAGTTCTGCATGTAGTTCAAATTTGAGTTGTCCAGGACATGTGGATTCACTGTTTTGAATTGATTTATCAGTTCCATGCCATCAATGTCTAAGAAAGGCAAAGAGGGTCTAAAACTTTGCAAATCTGCTGTGAATTCAGCCATGTGATTTTAAAGAACAGAGTTTTTGAAAGGTTTAACTGGTATCTGGATAATGTAGCTACACTGCTATTTATAATGTAGGATTGCTCCTACATCAATGATTTGGAGCATTCTGAGGTGGGCACGTGGCAGCTCAAGCTTCTGCAAAACTGTTCCCCTGGTTGGCCCCATATATAGGGGAAAATGTCCAATCACAATATGGTCCCAAGCTTTGTGAGAAAAGCATTGTCTATGTTTTTTGGGGAGCTTTTTTTTAGGTTCCAAAAAATAGAACTTTCAATTTGGGGTTCCTTACCTTTGTTATCTATTATCTAAGTTTTAGTTGTCAAGGAAAAGAGTAAACATATTTGGACACACAATGTGGATATATTATATAGATACCGTAGAGCTTCTGATTGTCTTAGGAGTGATGAAATACATGATGAGAAAGGGAAAAAACAATAAATAAGTGGGGATGAGTACTTTTATATGGTGTTGGACACCATTTTTGTGTCTAAATATCATTACTCATGGAAAAAGGGAATTTGTTTAGAGGGAGGGAAAGCATAGTCTAGTTGCATACTCTTCCAAAATAAAAGTGCCCCCCCCCCCCCCCCCCCCCCCCCCCCCCCCCCCCCCCCCCCCCCTCTTTTCTAATTATGTGAGTGTTTGTGACCACCAGCACCGTTCAGATTTTTAACTCTTTAGCTTGTAATGGAACATAATTTTTACCATTCCCTAAATCCCCTTTCTAGCCTTTAGTGCAGGAAAATTGATTGTCTTGTTTCTGCAACTATTTCAATAAACATTTTGGCAAGCAAGGGCTTATTTTCTGATTTTTACTTCTAAATTCTAACTCAACCATGATATCTTTAAAACGTTTGTAATACTGAAATGTTATTCCATCCCAAGAAATTTTAATTGTTGAATTAGTTAGTATCTCCATTATTACCAAAGTAATATGTAAGTGTATCATAATTGTAGCCATTGAACTTTGCCCAAATGAGATAATTGGAGACATTGCTGCACTAAGCGTTCAAGGACACCTAGCATTGTGACGTTGTTTTGCCTCGATTACAAGCATCTCCCCTTGCTGAACCAGGATTTTATCAAATCTGATCTTCTAGTTTTGTCCAAACTTGAGGCCATATCTTATGATGCTTTATGTTTGATATTGCGAATCTCCACCTCTTTTAAAATGTGTATGTAATTGAAACCCTAGAAAAAGCCTGTAATTGAAACTATAGTTTTATATTCAGCAGGCTTTTATAGCGATCCCAGGTGGTCAGCGGTCCAACGATGCACCACTTTTATGGGCAAACACTAGTTAACGTGTATTAAGTGATAATGTTAATTGCAATCCCTTCACTATAATTCATGTGTGATGTTTATTTCTTGATTATTTTTAATTTTTTTTTTTGCATACTTTTGGTCTCCCAATTTTTCTAAAGTCGCAACTTTCATCCTTTTATTGATGGCTTGATTGTACTTTTAGTTTTCCTATTATTGGTCACGTGTTTGGTCCCTATAATTTTTTTAAAGTACATTTGGTCTCTCTACTTTTTCAATATTGCAAATTTGGTCATTTCGTCCATTGTACATCAATTTTTCAATGATCAACAAAGAGGAATCACTGTTTTAAGAGCATAGAACCTCAGATTTAGCTTGTGTGGTAAATGACCCAATGATGGAACCAAAAAATGGTATCGAGAAGGGAGGATGAAACCAATAAATGGCACAAAAGAACCATTGAATCATGTTCTAGCGGAGAAGTAGAGGAGAGACAAGCTAAATATGAGGTTCTATGTATTTAGAACAATTGATCTAGCTTCTTTGTTGATGATTGAAAAATTAACGGAGACTGGATGGAAGTATCGAATTTGTAACATTGAAGAGAGGATCAAATATGCTAAAAAAACTATAAAAACCAAAATCGCATGTGACCAATATTAGGAGACAAAAAATATAATTAAGCCTTCAACGTTACAGGGTCATAACTCTGTCCCTATTCATCCTATTTCACAAACAGTTTGCCACTACATGACATGCTATGTGGCATTTTTGAAATAAAATAATAATTAATTTAATTAAAATTATTATTAAAATTAAAATTAAAAAAACTATATTTATTTAATTAATTTTATTAAATATTATTTATCTATTTAATTACAAAATTAAGTACCCACAAGTGGTTGGTATCGGGGAAGTGTACCGTGTCCCGGGCGAACTTTACTTGCAAAGTTAAATATTCGAATCATGTAGTCACCACTTTAGGGAAGGGTTTATTTAACCACCACCCGACTCGAGGGTTAATGTCATAGTTTTGTTTGTGGGGATATCCGATCAACGACGAAAAATCAAAAATTAAATAAAAACAATATTTTTTTTAAAATGTTACAATCATCCATGCAAGGGTTCTTAATTTGATGAAAAATTTATGTCTTTTTCTCTCTAACTACTTTCAGAACAAGAAAGGATTCAAATCCCTAGTGTGGTTAGTGGTTACCTCATCCTATCGATCTCGTTTTATTATAATATAGTTAATGGGTTCACATGAGCAGCTCCACCGGTAGTGTGAACCGTATTCACTGCCTTATGATTGAGCATGCACGTAAGGGAAGAAAAGCTGAGCTTTTCATGACGAGCAAGTTGAATTGAGCTGTCCAACCCTTTAATCACTACTCCTTCCGGTCAATATTATAAGCAAAAAATCCTAAGTTTTTTGGTTTTATAAACAAATTTTTTACTTTACCCCCCACTTAATATAAATGCACTGATATTTGAGAAATGAAATGAATGAACCAAACTTTAAAACAGGCCGCTTCAGACATGTGGGGCGTTTGCCTTTGGCGCATGGCATTTCATTCTATTTTGATCAACGATACATTACATACAGTCTTTAACAAATTAACCATATGGGCAACCAATAGTAGGTAGTACTTGTAACCATTGAGGGCTTCCCCTTCCCGATAGAGAAACTTTCTTGGTTGTCACTTTTGCCTATGGCTAGGTAAGTATTATCTTGATTTAATTAATCTGTATATACGTCTCTTAGTTTGAGAATCTTTAACTAGGTCTTTTTACTTTAAAAATTTGCAATTCGATTTTTGAACACATGCAAAATTTGTAATTGAGTCCCTTATAAACTTTGTGTTGGAGTTTTGTTAAGTTCCGAAAAGTATAAGAATTTATTCGAATTTTCCTAAAAAGAATATTATTTTAATGTTTTCAAAAAGTTCAAAGATCCACAAAGACGAATGAATGAATAATTAAACAGATACTTAACAAAACTCTTTAAAAAAAAAAGTATATGAAGGACCCAATTACAAATTTCTTTTACATTCAGGAATCCAATTACAAATTACAAACTTTCAAAACATATGGATGTATTTGAAAATTTCTAAATAGTTTTAGAACTCTCGAATTAATTTAATTAATGTATTATCTTCCATGTTAAAAACGTGCAGTGAACTTGCCCATCTGCCCATTAAGACCTATATACATTTGATCTCAAACTGCTACCATTAAGCTCTCTTCTTTACGTAGCAATGTAGAATTGGACTCTATTTTCTTTTGAAGAAAATAACAAATTACCTTTTCCAACTATATCCTACTTTTAGTCATGTGAAGCCAAAACGGTGCCATCATAAAACTTTCATATATGCTTACCGTTTACGTCCAAATGTGATACCTACAATCTTACCAAGTCCACAGCATTCAACACTTCATCTTGTTAAATTTTTCTTAGTGCTGGGATAAAAATATGGTGCTTTCAGACACGAATTACTTAAATTACATCGGAAGATGACAAATTAAATGACATGAGTTTAGCAACATTTGATCCAAAAATGATTTGTTATTGATGCAATCTGATTTATGCGATGTCTAAATGCATCCATCACTTACTTTGTAGAACTTAAGGAAACATTTTCAAGGAGAAAATTATAAGTGGGTGTGTGGGAAATCAACTGAATTGGGAATGTCAAATGCTAATGTCCAGAACAAATAATAAGAAAAGGAGGTGGAATGAGGAAAAAAATAACGACCATTCAATAGTTTTTATCTCATATGAATATAAAATTCAATAGTTTTATCGTAAGTTGGGGCCGACTGCACCCATAGGCGGATCGAAGGTCCATAGCACCAAGTTGGATCGAAGGCCTACAGAGCAAACTAATCACATGGGAACACGAACCAAGTTAAATGTATCCCTTCATGGCAGCCGACGGACTCAATACCTAAGTGGTGCCTTCAATATCCAAAATGGTGGAGGTTACAAATTGACCTTAATCAGCGTAACAGTTGAAAGAGCTTAATATAAAAAGAGGATCGAACAGAGGAACAACCAAGTTAACTCATACACTCAGACACTCATATAGACATACTCGAAGTTCCCAAGTACTAGCTTTTAGGTCAGAACAGTATCGTTATATCCTTCTAATATAAGATGAAAAATCCACTATAAAGGATATTTAGCTCATGATATCTCTTAAATACTTCATTAATCTTACTAGTGCAACCCAATAATTATTATATGGGATTATGTTGTGTATCTTCTCACTATGCCCACAACATATACCATGTCAAGTCAAGAAAAATTCATCAAATGCAACGAACTCTCATGTGCATACTCAGATTAGAAAAACGGCCTATGTAGCTCCTATATCATCAGTGCAAAATTTTCTAGTCCATGTGTAGATTGTAGATTTGTAGTATCTAAACGCTTTTGCCTGATCCGGTTACAAAGGATTGGGCTTGAGCCTTTAGCTAGTGTTTCATAAAATGACCCAAACCAACTTTGGTCGGGCCGATATGCATCTTTCAGTATGAGTTTATCATATTTGATTTGAATATGTAATCCGAAATCATTAACAAAATTCAAAGCCTTTTCTTACTAATGAGGGCTTGTCGATCTTCTTCGGAAATGTCCAAATTATTGAAGTGCGATTTTATTATCTTTTCCAAAATCATTGAAGAAAAGACCTGAAATCAAATTATATGGTTTATTATATCTAATCAAATTTAGCTAGATTTACTTGCAGAACAAAGTAACAAATTACAGATATAAGGTCGGCCTCTATCAGAACCAACACAATCACAAGCACATAAATTCTAAAATCAAATAGGAAAAAACATTAAAAAAGAAGATGAGATTGCTAACTAGTCTCATCCTTTAATTATATTGAGCCACTTGATTTAGAAAAGGAGAAAACTTAGATGCAATTCCAATGGTGTTGTTGGTGCTGTTCTCCAATCACAACATACCATGTGAAATATTTAATTTAGATAATCCATTATCTTTCAGTTATTTTTGAGCTATCCCGACCGACTATTCTTGTTTTGACGCACCAGCCCCATTTTAAGAGATTACTTGAGTATATGTCAATGAGTCTATAAAAAAAAAAAAGACTTTTTTGTTTTCATTTTCAATTTTATTTTTTAGTTTCTGTAGTAGTAATCATTATGTATTGTATTATTGTTAATCATTCATGTGAGGATTCCTTGCTCAAGCATAAGATGTTCATTTGAACGTTTATCATAAAAAATTATACGTGTATAATATATATATATATATATATGTATGTATGTATGTATGTATGCATGCATTATTATATATTCCAATACTTCTGATTGTGATAAGAAAAAGAAAAATTACACCCCGATTCATTTGTAAAAAAAAAATAAACTGAAAGATAATGGATAATCTAAATTAAATATTCCACATGGTATTTTGTGATTGGAAAAAAGCATCAATAATACCATTGGGACTGCATCTAAGTTTTCTACTTTAGAAAATGCAATCATCCCATCATTTATACTGCTCTATATATATGTGGTTGTCCAGGCTCAATAATTAACAACAGAAAATGCAGAAAGTAACAAAATCTGCATAAGTCAAATATAGCAGCAGTGAAAAATCGTAGCTGACTTTTCTAATGCTATTCTTGGTCTTTTGTTTAGAAACACAAATGGAATTTTTGGACAGAAGGAAACCTTACAGGGAACGCTATGATCTTATCTATGTTAAGGCCGACACTTTGCAATGATTGACGACGAACGAGGAAGAAAAATGTTCACCTCATATCATATTTTTATATCTAAATTTTAATCTTCTATTATTTTATTTTTATTTTTAGGTTTTCCAGGGTACCATCAATACACAATTGTTTAGATTAATCCCTCGAACCGGATAGAACCATAAAAGAGTTTTAACGCTGCTGTATTATTACTCATATTTGTTTCAAGTAAAAATAATATAATTAATAATTCTAAATTTTAAGTATAAAAACGGAATAAGCAAATTGTAGCACCGTAGGAGAATGTGTAATTGTGATAATAAAAGGTGGTTAACCCTGTTCTGTTCTAAGATTCCTTTCAGGTTTTCCATGCCGCCCCACATTATGCCAACACCAATAACTGCACGTGTTGAGTAACTTTTTATTAATATATGTTATGTTTTGTTCAGTCATGCACGTTTCTGTCATTATTTATGAATATCATATATCATTTATTTATAACCAATGTGACGTGACACAGTTGGTAGATAACCGATCTCTTAAACATGTGGTCAGATTATCGATTCATGGCTCATGTGTATGAAAGAACATCTATTGGAAGTAGTTAACCCCATAAATGGATCTCAGTATCTCAAAAGGTTAGTCTCTGGCTCCCGATTGGAGGATACCCGGGTTTACACTCTTTTAATTTCCTCTTGCTCTGCCTATGTTACTCAATTACATGTCATTGTGTAAGTTAATTGCTTTCACACACACTTGGGTTGATAGTTGATACTTACAAATACATAAATCACTAACAAAGAAGGAACCCAGATTAAGTTTGATCTTTGTCAATTATATGACAGAAAGAGGATGACACATACCTCTATTTAATTTTATATCCTTAAAAAAGGGTTACTTTTCTTGATGCCTGATTGGTAGATTGTGTGACCAAATATGAAATACAATTCATTTGAGTCAGTTCTTTGACCGAGACAAGACAACCTAATCCAGCTCTAGGCATCAGTTTGTAACGTTTATTTCCTATTTTTGTGCCTAGTGTGTATGACTGACTTATGTGACTCCAAAGTTCTCAAACTGTCGTTTTGTCAAAAACAAATGTAAAATACCAAGCAATGAACCTATCCACCATTCAATGTTTCCCTTGGCAATGACTATGGAAGGTGAATGGAAGCTGTCCTATGGAATTTATAGCAGTATATTATGCTTTATCTTTTAGAAAAGTAATAAAGTACATCAATTATGTTATTTGAACATCGAAATTTGGATACCATATGTGACATCATATATTTTTATCTCTATCTCTCATTTACTTTTTATCTTTTTATATACATGTATTCCAAAAATACACCATAAAAATACCGTATGGTGTGTCTTATCTTGGTGTTCAAAAAACTTTTCTCTAAAGTGTATAGTATTCACTTTCACCTTTAAGTTCCCCTCCAAAATGGGTTACAGTCTAGTAGACAGTAGTACACCATGTATCTTGCGTAGGCCAATTTGCTTCATAACTCTAGTTTCTTTCTTGACCCTTTTTTAAGTCCTTATATATGCATAGTGTATTGAGTTTTAGTCACTGAGAATTGCCATGTCCACTTCAAAGAGCACAAGCAGTTCTAATGAAGATGATGATGAACTTAGAAGAGGACCTTGGACGCTTGAAGAGGATAATCTGCTTGTTCAATACATTGCTAATCACGGCGAAGGGCGATGGAATTTGCTGGCTAAACGTTCAGGTAATCTAGGAACAAGCCAAAATTATAAAGGAATATTACTTGGTTGATGATACAAGATTGTGTACTTTTTTTAGGACAAATTTTTTTATGCTAATTCTGATTAGTTTCCTTTCTCTTTTCTGAGTCAGGTTTAATGAGAAAAGGAAAAAGTTGCAGATTAAGGTGGCTAAATTATCTAAAACCAGATGTAAAGAGAGGAAATTTAACCTTAGAAGAGCAGCTTTTAATTCTTGAACTCCACTCAAAGTGGGGAAACAGGTACTTCTTCCATAATTTTGAATTCTTGAGCTGTACTATAAGCTTGAAATCTTGCTACTATCAAAATATGGTATCCAATTCAAAATTTGGTTTCTATTTTATGATTGTAGGTGGTCAAAAATTGCACAACATTTGCCTGGTAGGACAGACAATGAAATAAAAAACTATTGGAGGACTAGGATTCAAAAACAAGCAAGCCATTTGAAAATTGACACAGATAGCACACAGTTTCAAGAACTTGTTAGGCATTCCTGGATACCAAAATTGCTTCAAAAGGCAAAAGAATCATCTTCTTCGGCCATGTCAATCCAAAACCAAGCAATTCCTTTGCCTCTTGATAGTGTTTTCTCACTATTCACTTTCATCCATGGGACAATACCAACACAAATCCCTTGGCAAGGACCTTGTATCAATGAAGTAGCAGGTGCCAATTATTTTGATCAACATGAGCAGAACTCAGATTCTGAGCATAACAATGGTTCATGCATCTCATTTTCTGAATCAGCAAATATCTCAAAAGTGCCTCACCATTTGGGATACACCACCAATCAGTTTCATGGCTTAAATACCTATGACTTTGGCACCTTCACATATGATGGTTACCATGTAAATAACAATGCCTTTGAGATGCATACCTCCAACATGGTAACTAGAAGGGTAGCTGAGGATATGGAATACCCAATTGGTGATAGCAACATGGCAGAAAGCAATTGGGTTAACAAAGATTTTGCATGTAGCACGTGGAACATGGATGAATTATGGCAATTTAGTAGTTTACAGAAATAAGATTTTAGGGTTTGTTTTTGGAATAACCCAATTGTTGATTAGCTGCAAAAATAATATAGAGGATAATTGTTTATTCTGCATCTTTCTTCTGTTGTTGTGTATTCCTCTGTTCTACTGAGTATTTCGTATTGGTTTTTTTATTTACCAAATATAAGGATGGATTAGTTTTTCTTATTGTTTTGTCTTAAAGGTGAACACACATTAAATCAAAATAAAATCATACAATGTATATATTTCAGAAAATAATTATATGCTTAAAAGGAATTCCTTCTTGATGTGCAACTATCAAGGGAGCGCTGGTCCTCTCCAGTAACTGGAGAGGCCAGTATGAGAGAGAAAGAGAGAAAAACAGTGGGAAGTGATATATATATTTTATTTAGGGTTTTAAAAACTTAAAGTTTATTTTTTTTGCCTCACATAATCCAGTACTGGACTCTCCAGTACTGGAGAGGACTTTTTCTCCTATCAAGGTGGGCTACAAATAATAAGCGTTGCTCCAAAAGAACCAACCGGTTAGTCTTTTAAGTTATTATTGTTGAAAATATTGCTGTCGGTACTAGTGTTTGAGTGGCTATTTGGAGTTGAAAATGGCAAGAACAGATAACCAACAAGAAATAAAAAATAAAATGAAGAATTGGAACTAGTATACTACAAATCATGTTAAAGTAGTCGAACAATAAATTTGAGTCTAAACATCACATTTTTGAGGCATAAGTTCCAAATTCTAACTTCAAGTTAGAATCAATTCTAGAGGAAAAAAAAATCAATTCTAGTCGAAAACATCCAAATATGTCTAAACCAATTTTATGTCAAACATGTACGTAACTTCTACATTTCAAAATCAATTCGGCCTAAATCATAGAGTTTATAAATACCCCGCCACTGGTTTATCTCCGCCCTCTAGAAGGAGAACTTGTAGCAAAGATGGCGTGAGGAGTAAGCAAAAGAGACAAACCTGTTGGGTTTTGGCAATGGCGTAAATACAAGGTAGCTTAATAACTAATCACATCACATAATGCAAACGAGACAATGAAGGAAAGCGCATGTGTATTAAGCTGAGCCTAACTCCATAATCCTAGCTAAATATCATAACTTATCTACTCTTGGAATACATCCAAATATAACCCTTCATTTTTCAAAATTAAAAAATAAAATAAAAAAAGTTTAAACCTTCATTCAGCAACAATCGAGTTTAGGCAATATGAGATTTAAGTCTTACACATCACACACTTTAAATTTGAAACATTCTCAAAACCCACAAGTAAAACAGTATGCACCTAGTGGAATGTCATCATCCAATTGATGTTGAAGTCCCACATTGGTGGGAGTTAAAATAGGAGTTGAAGCTTATATAAGGAGGCTTAAGGAATGCTAACAAGACATCTGTCGGCAAATCAAGCTGTTACAACTAAGCATGGTCAAAAATTTTAGGCACTAATTACCTATCCCAAGATGAAGCATGAAGGATACAGAAGCATGAAGAATGTAGAAGCTGTGATATAAAATAAAACCACCGCCTAAGCCTTTCTTCTTACTTAAGTTTTCTTTCATTAGTTTATTATTATGTTTTGCCTATAAAAAGGCCTTCCTGTACGTTGCCATTATGTATGGAATCAACAAAGTATTGAGTGAATGAAAATTACTCCTCTTCCTCCCAATGAATGCTGTGTGATAACAATTTGAGTGCGAGAGAAAAAATTCCTGGGCCATATAATTTTGATATCAACATCCCATCCATGAGAGAAAATTGAGTGAGCTAGAGAGAAAAAATTATAGTTTCTCCTGTGAGGTTTCTCTTAGTTTGTATTTTCTTTTTTAAGAGAGTGTCATTATTTTCTTCTTATATTTAGAGATAGAGGGGTCTTGTCATTTCTCCTACATAGTAAAATTCTTCTGATCTTGCCCGTGTTTTTTTATCCTTATTTGTTGAGGGTTTTTCCATATAAATATAGTATGTCCAGTTCCTCTTTCCTCGTTTCTTATTTTAGCTGTATGATATTATTTCGTCACTCTGGTACCTAACAATTGAACTATCTAAAATATTCAACGATAGATCAATTTTTTAACTTAATCTTGTAGCAAAATAGGTCTTTCCATCAATAGGTATTTTTGGGAGACTAATAAGAAATATTTGTGACTGGAATTGCATTTTAGTTTCTAAACCCATCCAACATATAGATTGGGATCTTGATGATTAAGATGCAACTTGTCTACCAAATACCGTGTCAAAGAATACAAACAGATTGGAAGAGCCAGCATTCCAATTAACGCTCCAAAAGGGGTAGCCAAAATTTCCTCTTACTTAAGTCTTGGGGTTCGTTTGGTGGTCAGGATAAGAGAGACAGGATAGGATAAGCTATCATATCCTGTCTGAAACTGTTGTTTGGTAAGCCAGCAGGATAGGATAAGTCTATCCTGCCACCTATCATATCCTGTCCATCTAGTTAAAATTTTATCCTGAGGGGGAGCTGGGTTAGAACTCAACAGGATAGGATAAGGTGATTTAAAATATAATAAAATATAACAATATTTTATATATAAAATAATTAAAGTATAATAAAATATAATATGGTTACAAAAAGGTATAATAAAACATAAAATAATAAAAATATTAATAATTAATTTTAAAAAATATTTTTATTTTGTCACAAGACTAATTTTATTAGTGTATAGTATTGTAAAAAACTAAAAAATAAATAAATAAAATTCTAATAATTTAACTATATGTAAAGTAAAAACTAAAAATGAAGATTTAAAATTATAAAAAAATTAATTTAAGTTAAACAATATTTTAAAATTTTACAAAAATTATATGTAATTTTATCACAAGGACAATTTTGTCTTTTTATATAAACTTAAAAAATGAAAATTATAAAAAAAACTTAAAGCTAATAAATAACAAAAACGAAAATTTTAAAATTCATACTCAAATTACAATACTATCCAGTTGGTTATCTGGTGGACACCAAACGTCGGATAGGATAACAGCGTATCCTGTTCATATCCTATCCTACTCCTATCCTGTTCTCTTATCCTATCCGCCCCCTATCCTATCATGACCACCAAAGTCAGGATAGTATAAGAGAACAGGATAGGAGTAAGATATGATATGAGCATGATATATGTTATCCTGTCCGACGTTTGATGTCCACCAGATAACCAACCGGATAACATTATAATTTTAGTATAAATTTTAAAAAATTTCATTTTTATTCTAAACGTTTTCATATTTTATTAGATTTATTTTTTTATAATTTTAATTTTTTTTAAATTATATAAAAAGACAAAATTATTCTTGTGATAAAATTACATATAACTTTTAAATTTTATAGATATTGTCTAACTTCAATTATTTTTTTTATAATTTTAAATATTCATTTTGAGTTTTTAGTTTACATATAGTTAAATTATTATAATATTTCTTTAATATTTTTCAGTTTTTTAAAATAATATAAAATAACAAAATTAACCTTGTGATAAAACAAAAAAAAATATATATTAAATTTTAATATATTTATCTTTTAAAATATTTTTTATTTCACTAACCTTTTTTTAACCATATTATATTTTATTATACTTTAAATATTATTTTATTATACTTTAAATCACCCTATTGAGTTCTAACCCAGCTCCCCCGTAGGATAAAATTTTAATAATTTAAAATATTCATTTTGAGTTTTTAGTTTACATGTAGTTAAATTATTATAATATTTATTTAATATTTTTCAGTTTTATAAAATAATATAAAATAACAAAATTAGCCTTGTGATAAAACAAAAAAAATTAAAAATTAATATATTTATTTTTTTAAATATTTTTATTTCACTAACCTTTTTTTAACCATGTTATATTTTATTATACTTTAAATATTATTTTATTATACTTTAAATCACTCTATCCTATCCTGTTGAGTTCTAATCCAACTCTTCCTAGGATAAAATTTTAACTAGATAGACAAAATATGATAGGTGACAAGATTGACTTATCCTATCATACTGGCTCACCAAACAATAATTTCAAATAAAATATGATAACTTATTCTATCATATCTTCCTTATCTTGATCATCAAACGAGTCCCAAGTAGCTTGTAGAATGTCAAAAGATAAGTGTAAGCCTACTTCTTCACATTTATTTTGTTCCAAAAAGTGTGGTCCATCCAAAATTTTGCATGGTTGTAGTTGCGTGTGGAAATAAGACAGATGATCCACTGGAATTTATGACCCACCTTACTTTCGGTTAATATATGTCGAATTTAGATTTTTTATTTAACTATGCAAATTAAGCTTTGAACATTTGGAAAATCTTATTCAGTCTATTAGACCGGTCTATTTCTTAAAATATTTATCTATATAATTATGAATATAATTTATTAATTATATATTGGTATGATATATTTATTTAATATAGAATATAATATATATATTTTTTTACAAAAACATACCTAGTTAAAAATATAAAAAAAAATTGATTTTTTTTTATGAAAAAATTCCTTATTATATGTGAAGACTTTCATGTGATGTATAAATTTAGTTATACTTTTGGATCAAATTAGTCTTATTTTTTCATAAATATACTAGATCGAGTATTTCAAAAACTATGACAAGTTAAATTTTAACTCGGTCTCACACATTATAAAACTTGTATAAGCTTATTCAAACAAGAGTTTAATTTCGATGATTTAAATTTCTATGCATTGTCAGTGTAATAGAATTTTATACGGTCATCCAATGATATTTTGACAAATCGATATCACTGATGTTTCTCTCTCTTAGTATTTAAAATAAAAACACATGTGTCGAAATGTTAGTGGATGTCAATATAAATTTTTTTACAACATTGCATACTAGTTTAATCAAATTTCTATATACTGTCGATGTATTATTTTTACAAATACACTGACATTCAATAATATTTTGATAAATCAATATTATTGTTATTTTTAAGCACATATATCAAAATGAAAATGAACGTCAATATAAAACAAAAACTTTTTATAAAGATAATATATATTACTTTAATCCTTTAAATAAAACTTAATCCTACATTCCAACTCATCCTCACCAACTTGTACCGACCATAAAGAAAGAGATACACATGGAATACCAACAAATTAAGTGCAACTATATTTAGTCAACAAAAATACAAGGAACTAAAATTTTGGTAGTTGAGTTGATGACTGATAGATACAGGGTGATAATCATTCATTCGATTTATGGTCGAAATAAATGTTTAATGATCCCAAAAAAAAAAAAAAGTATCAATAAAATAAGGAAAATACTAACCAATGCTCTTAGGATATTGATTAAGGAGTCAAAAGTAATAATTTTTCATTAAAAATAGTGTTTTCAATATCTTGAAAAGTGATATATTTAATTTATCAAACTTAGGAATTTCTTGATTCATTAACCAATACTCTAAGGACATTAATTAGCAAGAGTCATCATAAGATAAAAGTTAAGTTGAGGAAATGTTCGAGCCTTCGAGCTCTTAACTCTCAACATCTTTTCGTTTTTATTTTAAATTGTAAATTACCCATTTTAACAAAGTCTCATACAAATTTTTTTTGGGTGTTCCATATAACTTTAAAGAGAATGCTAACGAGTGTCCCTAGGACATTCTTTAAGGAAATTAAAAAAAGAAAGTTTTCATGGGGAACTGACGTATTTAATGTTTGAAAATGTGGAATAGTTAGTTTTCCAATAAAAGCTTGATTTTTTTGGTTCTTTAAAGAGTGCTATAAGGACACTCGTTAACATGACGCTAACTTTAATATTAGGAAGTAATTGGTTGAAAAAATAAAAATAAAAAACATAATCACGTGTTGGGCGTACAATGTAAAAAAGGATTGATAGAAATAGCAAATCACTAAATTTTTAAAATTTAAGTGGGTAATAATTAACGCTATGTTCGGGAGTTTTGGAGAGGATATAATGGAATAGTTAGTAATGGAGTGGTTTAGAGTGAAGTAGAGTGGAGTGGTAAAAGTATACCACTCCATTGTTTGAGAGTTTTAATGAAGGAATGAAGGGACATCACACTCCATTGTTTGGAAGTCACAATGATAAGTAATGGAGTAGGGTGAATTAAAAATTTTATTTCCAATACTACCCTTTTTATGTTTCATTGTTCATAATATTATTTTTGTTTAGAAGGTTAAAATTGTAAGTTTGTATTGAATAATGAAAAAAGGGAAATGATCCATCCCAAACCCCCCAAATTAGAGGGTATAAAAAATAGATGCTTTGGATGATTTGGAGTGGTTTGGCTTCCCATCCCCGACCTGCATTCCACTTCATTGTTTAAACCGGATAATTTACCATTTCAACTTTTTATTTGATGTCTTCACATATTTAACATAATTTATAATATAAAATTGGAGCAATCAATTAACATAGTTTAAAAAAAAGAGCTCTTCATACACTCATCATCATAAATGAAATGAGTGGCGCAGAGAATGATGAAATTGTCATGCTTGTGTTTGATTTTTCAACGTAGTAAAGAAGGTTGTTCTTGCTTTATTAATTGATTTGATCTAACGACTTAAAATTGTCAACTTTATTGATAAAAGAGGATGATTAAGAGTAGCATTAATGTGAAGAGAAAAAAATAGGATATATTTAATGAGGAGAGATTTTAAGTATCCTGAATTTAATCAAAATATAAATATTTATTTATTAAATATTGTAGGTTTTAATTAATAGATAATTATTATTTTTATTAACTAAAAATCTATAGAAGAATAGTTTTAAAAAATGCACGTCATTTTTTGTAAGTACAAGATTTTTTTTATTAAAATTATAATATCTGGAATTTTTATTAAAATATAGTATTTATATCCTAAATTTTCGTTAAAACTATAGTATTTTTTTATGGTCTTCGTTTCTTTTTTATGGTGTAAATTATAATATTTTAAATTTTAATTTTGAGATATTATATATCATTAATTACTCATTTTTTAAAAGCTATTAAATATTTTAAATATATTAATATTTTTAAATTTTTTAGATTATCTTTATCATTAAAAATGTTTTTAGTTATTTTTTATTTGTGTTATATCTATAGATAAAACTTTTTTTTTTTGAAGAGATCTATAGATAAAACTAAAGTTAATTTTATTCAATATATTTTTATGAGTTCGAAAAAATAATTCATACAAAATAAAAAATTATCAATTTATTGTTAAATTTTAAATTTCCGAAAAATAATATAAAGAGACAGGATATGCATTTTTTTAAGCAATTCTTCTATCCATTTTTAGTTAATAAAAATAATATTATCTATAAATTAAAACTTGATATATTTTTTGTGGAAAAAAAAATATATTTGATAAATAAATATCATAATTTTAATTATGTTCAAGATACTTAAAATCTCCCCTCATTAAATATATTCTATTTTTTCTCTTCACATTAATGCTATTATTAATTATTCTTTCTCTTCAATAAGGTTGATTACGTTTAAGCCGTTAGATCAAATCAAAATCAATGACTGAAAATTGGTGTAAGAGAAATGTTTGACACCTGGTGTCAACGGATCCTATCTCATATAATTATATATATATATATACTCCCTCCGATCAATATTATAAGCAAAAAACCCTAAATTTTTTGGTTTAAAATATATAAGCAATTTTTTCGTACTTCCATCCAATTTAATGCTATTATTCCCAAAATACCCTCCACTTAATATAAATTATGTTTTCCAATACTCCTTGACATTATTCCCAATTTAATGTTAATGTTGAATATAAAGGGTCATCTTCCAATTTAATGCTGACATTATTTTACAATACTCCTTAACATATAAAAGGTCATATTCCTTCTCATCCTTATTGAAAGTGGGATCTATTTAATGCAAATGTATTTTAACGATGAAAATTGAAATTTTAGATGAAGGGTAATTTAGGTAATAAAAGAGAAAACATCGATGCTCCACCTGATTTTAAGCATTGGATCTATAAAAAAAGAAAAATTAATTAAGATTATTCACTTGTAATCTGATTATCACGTGACTCGATAAAAATTAATGATTGTAGTATAGAAGAATGATACTCCCTCTGGTCCTATATATAAGAGGCAAAATCCTAAAACACACAAACCAAGAAAATACATTGAAATAAGCTATTTGTAATTAATATTCATATAAATTTACAAATTTAACCCTTCAATAATTAATGAACAAACCTACTTGTATTGAAAGTTGCATTGTCTCGTAAATATAAACCCTATTATAAATAAGGGTAAAATTGGAAATGAGCATTTAATATTTGTCAAAATACATGCATATCTCTTATATTTTGGACCCAAAAAAAGTAGTCATTTGCCTCTTATAATAAGAATCGGAGGGAGTATTATTTGTACAACAAATATCACGGGATATGAGGCTCACTCTAGTTCATGGGGACATTCTGCTTTTGTCAAGATCTATGTTATGTACCTCGATCAACACCTCAAGTTGATGCTAGTCAATAGGAAAGAGTTGGTGTGGCAGTGCAAGAGATTCTGGTGCCCATGATTGGTTTCAGCTAGGGGAGTGTTGAGAAGCTTGGGGTGGCGGTGTAGAGGTGGGCGAACAATAATAATAATAATTATTATTTTGAGTAATTTTCTGATTTTCAAAAATAGGATAAAATCAAAGAAACTAATAAAATGAAAGGGTGCGTATTGCGTAATACATCATAAGTAAGAGGGTGTATCATAGAATCAACTAAAAAACAAGCTAGTTGGAATTGAATTCATGACCATTTTTTTTTCCTCATACCTGTTTGTTATGCGTCAATCAAGATGGGGACATGAAAGATAACGAGTTAATTGCTTTTTCTCCGCTTCTAAAATTCAAAAGTTTGTGGTTAATTGTCATAAGAAGCAAAGAGACCAGGTTCAATTTTTTTTTATTGTTATTAAAATGTAGTTGTTTTGCTTTCCTTTTTTAAAATCTCTGGCAGAATGGGAAATATATTATACTTTTCTTTACTAAATTGTACAACAAATATCATCTTATGGAATCAAACGTTACATATGCATGCCTACTCATCACAATTTTGTTATATAAGGAAAACATTGATCCGCTTGGTATTTTTCTTTGATTTTTTATTTTTTTGGTTGCTCAGGTATTTATTTTTTATTTTTTGTTATTTCTTAGGTCAAAGTAGATACTAGATACTGATAGGCAATTCTTAGTTTTTATTCTTACCAATTGAATAGAAAAGCAGGAAAAAAAATAATAAAAACCTAGAAAGTTGAAAGAGAGCATCAACACAGGTTGTGTTACTTCATGTAATATTTTTATTTAAAATTTAAAATAGATGAATAAAATGTAATCTAAGGCTTATATGACTCATTACATTATTTTATTATTAAACAACAGTAACAATAAATCACGGGCCAGTTTGCGACTCGGCCCCAATTCGAACAATAGCATTTAAAGAGACCTGTAAAATAGGTGATCGTAACCTGCACGTGCACGGGCTCGGGCCGCAACATTTGCCCATTTAAGTCCAAATGAACCGAACAAGTAGTGAATGATAGCTTGTAGACGAACAAGCTTGGTGTATGTAGCCATTGATCCTCTCTCAATTTTATTTTTTTTTCCAAGGTATCCTCTGCGTGCAACTGCAGAGACTAATCCCTCGAGGTACTTGACGACATTTAAGGGTTGACCTCTCCCAACCAGGTTGTCTCCATACGCAAGAGCCAGAGATCGAACACCTGACCACTTGCTTAAGGTGCCCAAGCTCGATACCACTTGGAACAACCACATATTGGTCTCCACTTGTTTAGTTTAGTTTAGTGTGTGTGTGTGTATATATATATAAATCCTTTTGAATACATATATATTATCTTATACTTTTAACATTTTTGTTGTTGTTATGTCAGGTACAAAGTATCTATCGATTTAGTTGATGACTAATCTCCGTCGAGAAATATGATTGGCTTCCTTTAGTGGGTTTTCTCTCTCCCAACCACGTTTTTATTCTATCAACAAGACTCAAATCCGAGATCTTGATTAAGAAATCCGAATCTAGTTCCACTCGGACCATCATAATGCTTGCTACTTTTAACACCTTTTTTTAGGCAGCTTTTAACACTTAATAAGTAATATTTTTTGGTTTCCTACATTATCACTAGTGGAAAAAAGCCTTTCTACAACGGTTGAAAAATGCTTTCTACAACGGTTGTTCAACCGTCGTAGAAAGTTCATTTCTACATCGGTTGGAAGACACAACCGTTGTAGAAAGTGTGATTTCTACATCCAAATTGTGGACTCGGGTGGACTTTCTACATCGGTTGTGTTGACCAACCGTTGTAGAAAGTGCGCTTCCTGGTTACTGTTGTGGACTTTCTACATCGGTTAAGGTCACAACCGATGTAGAAAGTATTGTATTTTTTTTATAAAAAAAACATCATTTGTTTCTTCCCTCGCTTCATTTCCCTATTTTCATTCAGTTTCCAGTACACATCAACAAAATCAACAACAACACAAAATCAACAAAAACTCAACAATTAACATTAACATTCATATATATAATTCAATATCCATATATATAGTTAACCAATCCTAATTAATCTAGCTATATCAACAAAAAAACTAAACCTATATAAATGTCAAACTAAATACATCTAAGATACAAATGGTTTACTATAATCAAGAAAGAAGTTTGCCCAACGCTTCTTGATGTCCTCAATTTCATCATAAGAGAATGGTTCCGCATTGTTGAAATTCTGCAAGTTCAAATAACATAAGATAAACAATATTAGCAAATAGAGTAAAACAAACATATAATAATTAACTCTTGTACTTAAAAACACTATTAATTACTCTGCCCATCAATCAGAAATACTGGTGGAGACAATAGTCAACATATGTCTCAAGACAAAATATACACACTCTCAGTTGCCTTGTTGTCGATTAGACTACAAATTATAGACAATAATGAGAAAAAGTGAAAAACTACAATGAGCAGAGACATGTTATTTTGACGTAAGGAAGGAGAGCGATCAAGCTAAGCAGACATCCTTGTGCTTTTGTCATTCCCATTACCCCAAAATTTATTTCAGATGTAATCTTAATATTACATAAAGTCAGTGTAATAAAATTATGAAAAGAGCCACAATATAGCAATATGCTGAAGGAAGTTACCAATGCTGCATTTTCAAAAGTCTCTGTTATTCCAAGAATTTGCCTCAAGCCACCACCTGCAATAAGCGCAATCTCTCCACTAGCACCTTCAAAAACATTACATTGCACCTGCATGAAGAGTGATTGATTTTTAAAACAGAAATGCACCTCACAAACTGATTATCAAACAAGATCATGGCAAACTCCGAATAGTTAGTTAGTTAACCAGAGCTATTTAGTTAGAGAGAACAAACAGCAGGATATAATGATAAGAGAGATAGAATAGAGAGACGAGCTTGGATTTTGGGAATAGAGGTTCGGAGGGAGAGCCGAGACTCTCTTAATTTCTTGGGACTGAGAGAGGTAACTCTCTGTGTTTGTTCTTGGTTTCTACTTTTTTCTGGTCCAGAACCTATCATCCAGTTTCAGCACAAACATTGAATTTGTAAATGTGAATAGCATATTGGCAATCCTTTCGCAATAGATATAGTCTCTAAAATACATTATTTCAGTGAGCAAGCTTAATGGGTTCAGTAAACCAATGTTCAGAAACGGTGAAAAGTAGAAGCATAAGATTGGGTTACTCACCTCGAGGGGAATCGCTGCTCACTAAGTGTGTATGATGAGAGTCTCTTCACAAATTCATTCACGCACTAGTTGGCTTGCAACAAGGCTTCCATAGTGATGCGAAGTAGGAGCAGGGAAAGGAAAACAGCTCGGGTTAGGGCGGCGAAAGGAATTTACAAATGGAGGAATTTAAAAACTTGAATACAGAGAATGGCGGCCAAACCTGACGATGGCAGCCAAATACGAACGTGCTGAGAAAGAACGGCAGAGACAACACGCACGAACGACAGAGACAGCGCGCACGAACGACAGAGAAGGGCGCGGAGACAGCGCGCGAATGACGGACGAACGGCGGAGAAGGCTTCTGGTGCAAGGGTCTCTGACTCTTTGAGGGGAATGAGTGAAATGAAACAAGAGATGGTTCTGTGGCGCAAGTAGCTAGGTATTTGAAATAAGGGTTTCTACATCGGTTTACAAGGTAACCGTTGTAGAAAGGCATGACCTAGAGTCCATTTTATTACAAAAGTGCCATCGTGTTATTTTCTACAACGGTTGCAAAAGTAACCGTTGTAGAAAGTCATGACCTAGAGTCTATTTTAGTACAAAAATGCCACCGTGTAATTTTCTACAACGGTTCCTCATGCATCGGATGTAGAAAGTCATTCCTAAAGTCCATTTTATTACAAAAATGCCACCACACTACTTTCTACAACGGTTTCAATGCAGCAGATGTAGAATCCGCGATGCAAAAAGCATATTTTCCACTAGTGTATTCTTCGCGCGCAATTGCGAAGACTAATCCCTCGAGCCAGTTAGGACCACAAGGGCGACAAGGCTCTTCCTCAAGAGTTTTAACACTGCTGCATTCTCAGGGTCAAGATTCGAACTCGAAATCTCTGATTAAGCTGGAAGAAATCCATGTCATATCATCCAAGCCCTCTTAAGTACTTAATAAGTAATATATTACCACATGTATGTATTTTATAGTTATTATCATAAAAGTTGAATACTTTTTTTTTGACAAATATATTAAGTTACCAAATAAAAGGAGTTTTTATAATTATATCCAAATCAATTAATTTTTATTTCAATAAAAATTATATTTTATATTATTTTAAAATATAAAATTTTCAAATCGTATCCATGCACACTTTTTTTTTTGTTACCATGTTAGAAGATTGAAGTATTCAATGGTTTCGCCGATGACTAATCACCAAGGAGGAACGTGTCACCTTTAACAAGGTGTCCTCTCCCAATCACCTTCTTTTTTTCGATCCACAAGGTTCAAAACCAAGATATCCCTTCCGTAGTTCCAAACACACCTTTAGGTGGTCAGGATAAGAGAGACAAGATAGGATAAGCTATCATATCCTGTCTGAAACTGTTGTTTGGTGAGCCAACAGGATAGGATAAGTCAATCCTGTCATCTATCCTGTCCTGTCCATCTAGTTAAATTTCTATTCTGAGGGGAGGGCTAACTTAGAACCCAACATGATAGAATAAGGTGATTTAAAGTATAATAAAATATAAAAATATTTTATATAAAATATAATAAAATAATAATTTAAAGTATAATAAAATAGAACATGGTTACCAAAAAGATATAATAAAATATAAAATATTTAAAATAAAAAAAGTAATAATTAGGTTTAAAAATTATTTTATTTTATCACAAGGCTAGTTTTATTATTTTATATTATTTTAAAAAACTGAAAAATATAAAAAATATAATAATTTAACTATATGTAAAGTAAAAACAAAAATGAATATTCAAATTATAAAAAAATTAATTTAAGTAAAAAAATATTTTAAAAAATTTAAAAATTATATGTAATTATATTACAAGGATAATTTTATTTTTTATATAAATTTAAAAAATGAAAATTATAAAAAAAATCTAATAAAGTATGAAAAAATGTAGAATAAAAACTCAAATTTTAAAATTTTATACTAAAATTATAATGTTATCAAGTTGGTTATCTGGTGGATACCAAATGTCAGATAGGATAACAGCTTATCCTTCGCATATCCTATCCTAGTCTTATCCTGACCACCAAACGAGCCCTTAAATACACATTTCCTAACTTTAATTTTTATGACTATCGGTGTAAAGTATTTTACAATGTCAACCAATAAGAAATAATGGTATTAACGACTTTTAAGATAGTTAGGATAAGAGTCAAATATTTTAACTTATGTGATAATTTCTGATTGGTTGACTGTGTAAAATTTTTTTTCACTTAATGAATCTGATCCGTCCACGTGTAACAAAACTAATCTCGGTCGTTCACTCAATCATTATAAGACAAGTTTCATCGCAAACCCTAGGTTTTTCTCCGTGCAGGGACTCTCTTGGCAGCAGATCTCTCCGGAGGTAGCATCTTCAAGAAGTGAGGTATGCTATGGAGACCCTCTGAGCCTTAAACTCTATTATGCAAATCAATTAGAGGAATCAATGGAAACTGATAGAAAATTTTCCATTTTTAATTTTCCATTTTTTTTTGGTATCCTCTAAATTATGTTCATTTCTGTGAGGGATTGTTGCTGAAGTTTTAGATTTGGTTCTTTTTAATTAGCGTTAGATGAATTCATATAGAAAAGGCCTTTACTTTGCAATGCTATATATGGGGTTTACCTTGTGTTTTTTCCCTGTAATTTTTATTTTCTGGATGAGTTTCGATGACTTACAATACCTTTAGCAACTGAGGAATCCTTAATTTTGTTTCGGTTGAGCATTTTTCTTTTTTTAAAGCTTAAACTCATAAAGTTCGGCTTTTACCGTGTTCTGTTCTCCACTTCTTTGTTTACAGTTTTCAAGATGTACACTTCAAGGAAGAAAATCCACAAAGATAAGGATGCTGAACCAACTGAGTTTGAAGAGTCAGTTGGGCAGGTTTAATTTTGAATAGTAAAATATTTCTTTGACTGAAGCAGCTAACAGTTTTAATTCCATTGTATGAATATTTTCGTTGAACTCTTGTTTTTGCAGGCATTGTTTGATCTGGAAAATACTAACACAGAGCTTAAAAGTGATCTGAAGGATCTATACGTAAATTCAGCAGTGTAAGTGAATACTTTTGTGAGTGTGCTTGCTTGTGATGGTTCATTAGTTTTCTGTCTGCCTTATCGCTGGAATTTTTTTCCTGATGTGCAGACAAATTGATGTTTCTGGGAACCGCAAGGCTGTGGTTATCCATGTCCCTTACAGATTAAGGAAAGGTTTCCGAAAGATTCATGTCAGGCTTGTCAGGGAGCTTGAGAAGAAGTTTAGTGGAAAGGTAAGGAGAGTCTAATATATCTCTGTCGGGTATGGATTGAACATAGATTGTCAATTATTTCAATATCTTTGACATTCAGTATTAATACTCTCTCCCCCCCATGGTCTTGTTAGTTTGATATAATTGCTATCTTTGTTACATTTAATGCTGTGTTGATCGTCTTTGCCTTAGCCATTCTGATGTAATTATTGCCTAGAATGCTGTTGTCTACAACTTCAGATATCTGTATTATTATGGGTCTCAACACTTCTTATTACTAAAGTGTGTTGGTGTAATATCTTGTTAATGGAATGGTAAGTTTGGGACGTCTAAATGAGATAGCTTCATCATCTTTGTAAAGGTTGCTTCTCTTTTCAATATCATCCATTTATCCTTGTGAGCTGGGAAAGCAATTCATTTATTAAATATTGGCATGATAGTCTTGAGTGTTCCTGTGTCCTGTGAAAGTTGTTTGTCCCTTCCTTTATCAGCTCCTATCAAGTATTTGCTCATTTAGAGTTCTTGTTACTTTTTGGTCTCTTTCAATCTTCTTCTTTGAGTAGCTTTATTCTACATTGAGCAGTTTGAATCGTCATAAATTTGTAGGATGTGATCTTGATTGCCACCAGAAGGATATTGAGGCCACCAAAAAAAGGTTCGGCTGTTCAGCGTCCCCGCAGCCGTACCCTTACTGCTGTTCACGATGCAATGCTTGAGGACATTGTATTGCCTGCTGAGATTGTAGGGAAGCGTGTGAGGTATCGTATTGATGGATCCAAGATTATGAAGGTAAGGCTATTGTTTCCAGTTAACTTTTGAATTTACTTCTCTTGTTTACGTCCCAATAAAATGTCTCAAATTACAAGCTAGTGAACATACATTGACCAGCACCCATGATGCATGGGTACTCCAAAACAGTTGCTATACCAATACCAGGTATGTATCTGGTATACCAGTGCTTATTGGGTGCACATGAGTACTTACCCAATACTAACTTGAGTAGATACCTGATAATGATATCACTCAAATATGAGTTATCAGTCCATGCAACTTGGGCATGTAAATAATTTATTCAGCTTGTTGAACCTTATATTTATCTTATTTAATTGTTTTTTTTTAATGTTATATTTCTATATAATATATCCAACTGTACCCTATTTTTTAGAAATTGTATGTACCCCATACTAGTACTCAATCATACCGGCACTGGTACTCGAGTCCGTATGCATGCAACTTAGGCATGCACATATTGGAAAATGAATTCCTATGGATAGGATAGGCATCTGTCCGTGAAATTTGTTAATTACTTATGTAAGGTTGCAACTTGCAACCTCATTTACGTGTACTAGTTTATTTCATTTCTTCAATTGTATCTGTCTTTCTCTGGATAGGTTTTCTTGGACCCAAGGGAGCGAAACAATACTGAGTACAAGTTGGAGACTTTTGCTGCTGTCTACAGGAAGCTGTCGGGCAAAGATGTTGTGTTTGAGTATCCCATCACAGAGGCTTAGTTTCATTTCATTTCAGTTTTGAATTTATTGAACAATTGCATATGGATATGGTACTAATTGCCTTCCATAATGGACATCATTACCTGATTTTTATAAGTACTATGGTATGTTTTTGTCCATGTAGGATTTGATTCTTATAGAATTTAAGTTTCTATGCTACCCGAAGTAAAATGATACTCTAGCCCTAATGGTACCACATATCGTCATTCATAGTATTCCGAAAACCCAATTTGATTGAATTGAAAGACCAATAAGCATTTATAAGATTATCGATTCTATCAATCAAGGCAATTTTTTAAAAATTGAATTGGGGATTAAACCAGCGAGGGTTAGAACTGTACTGATTGATTTGGCCGCTGGTTGAATTGGCCTCTGATTTTATCAACATTTATCAAAGTGTAGATTTTGCGGCATGAAAATTCAATGGGTTTATCATGGTATTAGTTCTTGATAAAACGCATGACCTAACAAAATTCCCAGTCATGCTACAAAGTTTGTGAACCATCGCCAGAATTGGGTAAAATCCTTAATCCATTAACATTGAAAAAAGAAAATGATGCGCGGTGCCTCTTTCAAAGGTTATAACTGTTTGTTATTTCACAATTTTTATTGTTAGCATTGACTGTAAAATTTCTCTGACTATGTACCATTAATCTAATTTAAGCCATGCATTTCTAAAGACATTTTAAAAACTAAGGTGATCCTTTTTCATATTCTTGCCTCTCACATCTTCATAAAAAGGTTCTCCATATTATAATTCAAATTAAATTGAAGAATAATATTCTTTTCTGATAGGACAAATGTCATGTTTCTAGGTCGAGTTATACATTTTTTTTCCTTTTGATAAGCTAAAAATATATTGATTAAGAGTAGGGTATTTTAACCCGTATACAATAGTATAAAAAATTTAGACCCAATGTAATTAAAATCCTAGTTGGAAGTCACCAGTATACTTATTACACTAGATGGAAGCCGATTTATAAATTAGATCCAACAATTTGTGCTAAGAGATACTATTTGTTCTGCCTTTTGGACAAAAGAAAGTGTTGAGTCACCCAAATCAACGAAGGAACCCAAAGCAAACCAATTTTGTATATGCAGATATTTATAAAAAGTCTCTGCATTGCACTAAAATTTGTGGGCGAAGAGTCATGTTTTTAGCTTTATCGGTTAATAATCAAAATGTTATAATATCAACTTAAAGCTTATTAATTATTTTAATCAGTATATAAAAGAAACACACAACATCTATTAGTATTTACCTCAATGTTTCTTTCTTTTTCTTTTTTTCATTTGAAATAATTTGATTATAGGAATGGACACCCCGAATAGGATAGGATGAAGAATACTGCGCCTCCTTAAAAATGAGATGACAATCTTCAGAATTAGTCTGCCTTAGCAGTAAAGCCTTCAGGATTGATTCACATTGCTTCTCACAATCTCACTGGTTATAGAACTAGAAGTAGAAGCCTCTTTCCTACACATTTACATCAAACAGATTAAGATGGAGGGGTTGCCGTTTGTTACCTAAACAAGTATAGGTAAGAAAAAAAATGAAGAATCACAGGACCTACCTTATGACAAGATCACAGCACCTAGATACACAGCTCCACAAAAAAAGACAAAAGATATTAAACCCCTGCAAGTAGAGTTAGGAATTAGTCCAAAAAACAACATAATGTAAATGTGTTTTCAGGTTACCTTTATTTGTCAGCTCAAAAAGGAAAAAAATAAAACATAAAGTCCTTTAGCAGAAACAACCAAGTAAACATCTCCTAATAAGTAATAACACATCCTCACCAAATAACACCCCATCCAACACCAGTACAAGGACAAGGGCACACTTCTGCAAATTTTTCTGCATCACTGGAATGTACTCTACGGGAGATCAGATCATCATAAATATCTGTATTGCCATGTTACAAGAATTTCATTATTTCATTATTTCATACAAGACAGAAAGCAGCACCAAATCAATATGATTCTTTATTTCCTAAGACATACCATATACTGAAAACAAGCTGTTCATTACACCTGCATATGGATTAAAGAAGTTAATGATATGTTTTGTATATGAAGATTTTCAAATTACATCAACTTTAGCCAGGGATAAGGAATAGACCAGGGATTCCCACCTGAAGATAAATCCCTTGCACCACTGGGCTATAGCATCAAAGGTGAGGGAGGGGGTGTTTAGATCAAAGAATGTTGAATGGAAATGGCATCAAATATTTACCTATGAACAAGATAATGTAGCGCAGTATTCGAACTTTGGTTGTCTCTTGCAGAATCCATATTACACCAAGGAAAATGATAAATCCTAAGACCTCAACATACAAGTATATAAGATGTTGGGAAACATGGTGCATTATGGCTAACTTCTAGTAAGCTTTTAAATTGAAGCACATACCAATACAAAGTCCTCGAAGAGTCCACTGCATTAAGATCAACGATCAATGTTAGGTATCTCATAATATAAGCGAGAAAATGCACATATATTCAACATGGAAATCAATTCCACACACACTGATGCACAGACACAAGGTGGGAGGCATGCAAGTTATTGCTGCTAAGACTGATAAAGATGATACTTGATATTATCAACATGTTTTTATTGCAACAGAGATGCTTGAACCTGTTCAATCTGTTTCTAAATTTTCATATTGTCGACAGAAACTGTACCATCAAAAGTGAAGGCTCTCTAGTAAAATAAACTGCAGTGTTCATACTAACATTTTTTGCTACGAAGAGGACAATAAGTAGAGCGGCAATAAAACAACCAGCAGCTATTCTAGAAGTAAGTAGCTTTGTTGATGCAAGTATCAATATCATGCCCCAGAAAGATGAACCAAGATCTGGATTGCACCACAAGGATAGAATGAATAAGATCAAACAAACTCAAACATTTACAGGAAATAATATCGATGATAATGGTATTCCATGAAGGTTATAAGCAGTATACATAAATTCACTTCTGCATGTTAGATGGCAGGCATTAGGCACAGAAAATATCGCATTTGTGAGAATACATTTCACAATTTTGAATGCTCATGTCTACCTGTTGCATCATAGCTACAAATGCATTTAACCTGATATGGTACAAAAAGTAAAACTTAAAAGCAAGAATAGGAGACAATACATACATCCAGCAGGCAAGATTAACCAGTATATGCCTCCACGTGTTTGGGTTGTTCCACCTTCATCTGCATGAACCTGTATTCCTTCTACCTGCCATTAAACTAGTATGAGGAGCATAGCAAAATTAAGTACAAGCTTATATCATCTTAGTGCCTTCAACCATCCTCAGTCTCACACTCTCACTCAAACTGAATGCACCAACAAACTTAGCTTCAGTATATGAGGGGACTTCGCTGAGGAAGAAAACAAACAATACAATTCAATAAACTGATGTGGGCCATCTTAGATTGAATGTTTTTTTTTTAAAAAAAAAACCATATTTTTGTGGAGCATACACACATAATGAGATCCATAAATAAATTAACTAAGACAGTTCTAGCAACGGATCTTTGTCAGAAAACTTTTAATTTTGTATCTCTTCTCAAAATATCATTAGAGAAATATTCACAAAGTGGAAGGTACATTCCTCTGAAATAGAAAATAAGGAAAATGCAAAGAGAGGTTGAACCTTGGAATTTAGATACACTCATACACCTATCTGCAATTGACAAAAATAGACAAAAAAGTACTTGTAATGGAATACATAAATGGAAAAAAAATAGGCAGTAATATTGCTAACCTGCTGTTACATGTGCTGAACAAAGCAGCATGAATGTTACAAATATTGAGCTATGTTTATTTAACTGCTATAATCATATTTTACAAGTATTTTTATAGTAATTTCTCCTATAGTTTTCTATTTGGGTTTTAGTCCCAATACTATTTGTCTTTAGATATTAGTCCTTCCACTCATTTGGATTTTGGTCCCTACCATTAAAGTATTGTTCCCAATATTTTTTACTAATTTGGGTTTTAGTCCCTATAGTTACTATTTATTAAGGTATTGATCCCTAAAAAACTATAGGGACCAAACTTGCTTAGACCAAACAAAAATTGTACTCTTTCAAAATTTTATCAACTTTAGGGATATTAATCACATAAAAGTATTAATAGCAATAACTTAGAAACTTACCAAAAACAAAGGAGGCTTACCAAAAAAATATTAAAGATAGAAGGATATAAGGGAAGAAACAAGTTCTTACATGACCACATGTAAGTTTACAAGCAATTGCATGGCTTGCCTCGTGAAGAAAAACAGTAACAAGCTTAAAGGGTCTGAGTAACACTGTTCTCCATAGCTGCAACAAGGAATGTAGGATTTACAAAAAAAGATTCACAAGGAAATCATTGGTAGCGCAGCAGAGTCTACAATTATAATCATACTAATTAAGTTACTAATACACCAAGAGTTTTGGAATGAGTATAAATCGGGTTCAATAGATGGCCGAAATTCTAGTATCCCTCAACTAATAAATGCACATAACCATTCAGATTCAAGCATTCCAATAAGAATGAATTGCAGCATTTGGTGTCTTTGTTCACAACAAAGCTTATGCTTAAAACTTAAGCAATTCAGGTATGTCATTGCAATTTTATCAACAAAACTACAAAAGCACAATGTCATAAAAGATCTCATTAAGATGAAGTAAAGTTCCCATCTTGGCTCTTATAAGGAACTGGGGTTCTTTTATGGATGATGGATCCAATGCAAAAATCAAATATTTAATAAAAAAAATAAAAAAAAAGGAGTGAGAAAGAGCAGAGAGACATACCACAAGAATAACGACAGTGCAGACACCAACAGTGACCAGAAATACTACCTGCTCGTGGTTGCAGCAGTTGTTGAGCTCCCAGTTTGGTTTCATTTAGCTCAAATGAAAGATGATCCTTATTCCTTATGTTATGTTGTGTTGTGTAGGATCTGTAAAATGTTGACAATGCAATGCAATGATAAAAGAGCAATGATTGGTTTGTCTTGTTCCTAATTCTGATGGAGATGGTAGTAATTGGTAACTCAATGAAATTTTGAAATATGAAACAGTGAGTGAAAGTTGCTTCTGCTGAAGGTTTGAAAGACAGCAGAAGACGACAGTGTCAACACCAGCCAGAGACTTTATTTTGTTATCGTCTTTCCATTTTTATTTTGCTAATAAATAATTAATTATTGAATTTTGAAATTATTTTAATTAAAAAATTAAAAAAATATTTAAGCTCAGATTTGTAGCTAGACTAGAGGCGTTGTTGGGCCGGGTTTAATAGTACCGCAATCCGTTTTGATTATTTTATTAAGTTCCAATTTGAGACCCATATTTTCTTGGATGATCATTATGCTGGTTGGTCCAAGTCATTGGAGGTTGGTTCGTTTTAAGTAAGATTTCGGTTTAGAGTCTTATGAATGATAAAAAATACTACAAGATCTTAGTTGGGTTTTAATGTGACTGTCAGAAATGGAGGGTTTAGACGGTTAGACAAAAAAAATGAGTAAATAGCTAATTTGGTCTCTGAAATTATGACTTAGTATCAAGTTGGTCCCTGAATTAAGAAAATTACCAACTTAATCCCTGAAATTGAAACCGTGATTCAAGTTGGTCCCTCCGTTAATGGATGTCCCTTAACGCCGTGAAGGGAGCTTATGTGGCACATTAAGTGCCCAGATATACTGCCATCTCATCATTCACTCACCCAAACACAATTTCGGGGACTAAATTAAAATTTCGGGGACTAAATTGAAACTCGCTAGGGTTTTAATTTGGGTTTCATCTTCTTTCCCCACCCTTCTCCAACAGCTCTTTCTGGTTCTTCCCACTCTCTATGTTGCCTATCTGGTTCTTCTCAAGCTTGAACTGAAGACGAAGGAGATGAGAAAAGGGGTTTATAGTTCTCCCATGCGAAGTGGGTCAGAATCCTCCGGGGTTAATGGGTCTGAAAACCAGAACCCCTTTGTTATGTTCTACACATGTCCTGTTCCTAAGCGAGTTGTTTGTCGCATTTCCAGAACTTTAGGGAACCCTGGGAGACCATTCATTGCATGTCCATTGCCAAAGGTAACTTGAAGAATAAAACATTAGGGTTTTTGACTTGAGATTTCTTCCCCAAATTTGGAAATTTCATATATAATGTTCTTCTTTTTCTGTGTGCAAGAAGTTGGTGGTTGTGGCTGTTTTTGCTGGGTTGATCCACTTCCAACTTTCAACATGGTCCCTGAATTTAATAACTTAATATCATATTAGTCCCTGAATTTAATAACTTAGAATCAGACTAGTCCCTGCATTCATACCCTATGAGGTGCATTCACTTGCACTGCATGTGTTGGTTGAGGTTGAACTGGTTGTTGAGCATTTCCTGGTTGAGTATGTGCGTAGGAAGTGCCAGTGCAAGTGGCCCAACAACAAGTGAGTGCACCACAGAGGGTATGTGCGCAGGGACTAATTTGAATTTAAGTTACACAAGTCAGGGACTAATTTGATATTAAGTATGTAATTACAGGGACTAACTTGATACTAACTTTCCAATCTCAATTGAGCAGGCTAGGAGGTATGGAGTCAGAGGTCCAGTTATTCCATTCAGGGAGAAGGCTACACCAGTGAGGGCACCTACACCATCTCAAGCACCACCACCTGTACCTATGCCACCACCATATACAAGGCCTGTTATGGTTCGAATACCGGCACCACCAGGGGCTCCAACATCCAGGGAAGGAGTACCTCAATTCATGCCTTTCATCCCAACCCCTGGGCTGCCACAAAATCGTCCACCCCAACCTTGAATCTGCCGGCATTTGAAGTTGCGATGCTACTTTGATTTAAATTGCACATTCAGGTGCTTCTTTTTTGTCTCATACACAATGAAGCGGAACAGAGGAGGAGAGAGCAGAGCAAAGAACCAGAAAGAGATGTTGGAGAAGGGTGGGGGAAGAAGATGAAACCCAAATTAAAACCCTAGCGAGTTTCAATTTAGTCTCCGGAATTTCAATTTAGTCCCCGAAATTGTGTTTGGGTGAGTGGATGATGAGATGGCAGTACAGCTGGGCACTTAACGTGCCACATAAGCTCCCTTCACGGCGTTAAGGGGCGGCCATTAACCGAGGGACCAACTTGAATCAGGTTTCCAGTTTCAGGGATTAAGTTGGTAATTTTCTTAATTCAAGGACCAACTTGATACTAAGTCGCAATTTTAGGGACTAAATTGACTATTTACTCACAAAAAAATCATCTAATAAACAATGATAGCAATACATTCTTTTTAATACTTATTATTCAAATGAGTTTCATATAAGTCCTCTTGTGTAATAATAAGAAATGTGTTGGAGAGAGTATTATAGAAGTGTATTACTAGTATTCTATTTGTCAAGTCCGATAAATTAACTTATGGTTTATTTGACTAGCTTATAAGTTTGTCTGACCAAAATAGAGGTATTTGATAAACAAAGTTATATTATTAGTTTATAGTTTTTCTTCATAAACTGTTTTATTTAGCTCATAACTTATAGCTTATTAACTTTTCTATTTTTTTATACTTATTAATTTAATGAAATTTCCATTTTTTTCATGTTTATCATAAATATGTTTTTCATGTCATTCTATGTTTACAAGTCAGTTTAACACTAATTCTACCAAACATTTCAAATTCAATTAGTAAGGTATCAGCTATCAATTGCAATCTCTGAGATAGAAATTAGCTAGCTTAAAAGCCATAAATGATATTGAAACTGGATTTAGAAAAAATGTTCCATATCTACCCTCGCGAGAAACCAAAATGACATATCATCCTCTGATGTGCGTGCCGCAGCCACCATCGACAGGGAAAAAGGGAAACACATAGCTTCTTCATCATATTCTCACAACAACAACAACAAGAAGAAGAAGATGAGGTGTTCATCAGAGACAATTAACATCGCTGCAAGCACTCAGAAACTCGATGTCGATAATCGAATTGCTCTTCGCTTTTACTTCAGGATCGCTGATAATATCCTCAGACAGGTAATTCTTCAAAACCTTTATTACCTATGATTATGAATACTATGAGTACAAACTCATTTTGGGTACTTGGGGCTGTACATGGCTGACCTCAACTTGTTGATAAAAATCGATTCTTTAACTTGTTTTGTGCTCTGTAGGTGAATATAAGGATACCCTTTATTGGATATGACTTCTAATTTCAATTTTTTAAATGGACTTTGTGCCCCAGTTGATGGCAATTATTTGTTCACTTTTTAGAATTTGAGTCATTGCTGTTCTTTTTATATTTTAGTTAATTGTTATTTGCTTATTCAGTTATTTTGGGATTTGTAACTTCTCATGTATTTTAGTAAGCATATGTTTCTAGAGGATGAGGGAGAGGGAGAGATAGGATTGACTGAGATGTTGCAATTTGCACCAGTTAATAGCTTATTGTGAAATGCATATATCATTAAATCACTATTACATTAGAATTTCTAAGCATATTTGGTTATATTCATCAAACTTCACTTCAGCTGGAGAAAATATTGATATTAACCTTTTATATGGTTTTGAATAAATGTGTGACAATGGAAGTGTATGAAAATGGCTGGCATGCATGGATTTCACTATCTAATTTTCATATTTTCATGCTATCGTCATGTTTGGTTTTTCCACACAGTCATGTTATATTATGCAGCATAATGTAGTAATTCATTCTTTAACTCTTAACGTATCTTGTTCTTCTACTGCTAGTTCCTTGTGCTGATACTTTATTTTCTGCTCCTGATTTTGTTGTCATGCTTTAATGTCTTTAGGGTATCTGGAAAAATTAATGTGGATTTAAAATAAAATTTCTTGTTACTTGCCCTCCATGACATCTCAGAACCAAATATTTATTTTGATATTGCAGGCTGATATCTTTCGCGCAGAGAAAAATATTGTTGATCTATATGTCATGCTCCTGAGATTCTCTAGGTAACACAAGATGACCTGTAGAGGCTGTATCATTGTATTTGTTAGTATCATTGTATTTGTTATTTTGGTCATCAAATTGCATTGAGGGTCTTTTCTTTTGTTTGGTGCTAGTTTGGTGTCTGAGACAATACCTCGTCACCGAGATTATAGAACATCTCCACAAAGCAGGAAAGAATCATTAAGAAAGGTCAACTACTTAACTTTCAACTCTCTTACTTAAATGAAAACATAATAGTTGTTACACATTCTCGGATGTAATCTGATTTCTAAGTTCTTGCTGTAGAAATTGTTAAATTCTGTGAATGAACTGGAGAAGCTGAAACCAATGGTACAACAAAAGATCAATGAGTTTAACAGCAGGCAAGCATACCAACACAATGGGTGGGGAAAATGTCATTCAAATAATTTGATAGATTTTTCTCCAGTGAAAAAGCAAACTTTGTCTAGTTATGATCAAATAAAGGTAAAATTTGCCGGAGAATTTGCATTGAAGGTTGTAGCTTGCCAGCGATAATCTTTCCTTACAATTACACATGTTTTTTTGGTCGAATGCATCTTTTCTATTTCTGTGCTCCCCATCTCCCCTTGAAAAGTAGTTTTGTATCCATATATACTTTTGTATATGTGACCAGGCAGTCAGACCAACCGCTGGAGAGTTTGTCAACCAAGGATCAAGGGCCCAACAGTTTTCTTACATAAGGCCTGTGGAAGAGAATATGAGAAGATTGTAAGTATTGGACTCTTCCTTCATGTATACTTGGTCTCCTTATGGTGGTTTGTACTGCATAAATTATTGCACTTGCTTTCTCCACAGACATGAAGTTATGTGAATTTGGTTACTTTTTGGTTGTCATATGGAACTTATGCATAAGAAAGTGGATAGTGCTAGATGGACTTCTTTCTTGATAACCTTTGCGATTATGCTTGCTTTCTGTAGATCTCTAACTCTCCCACGTCCAAAGGAAGAAACTCTTTCTAGACATTCTATTTTTGGTCCCAATGGACTTGAAGGGCAGTCGCGACCACATACAAGTGATAAAGGGGTATGCTAGTATTTAGCTATGTCCTTCAATTTGTTCAATGGTCATCCTAACTGTTCTCTCTGGATGTAGGTCAGGTATCCAACCATCACAGATCTGTCTCCTGTTGAAATTCCAAGGTTGTGGCCTATTTTAAGTTTCTGTAGTATTTTTTCTGTTGTTGGCTTGGCTTTTCTGTTATTTTAAGAAAAAATGACGTTGTTCATTTAATCTTGGCTTTTCTAAATAATGGTTCTTTATTAGTTTATTTAAAGAATTTATTTAAAAAATGGGGTTTGTTTGGTTTAGGTTAATATTTTAAATATTAAGATTCCAAGATGCACCTGTGAGCTGGTTTATCTGTTTACTTTTATATATTAACTACACCCATCCTGTTGTATTCTCTATCTGAACAAACAGCCTGCAACAACCCTTTGAAGATGGATCCCTGAATAAAATTGATAATAGCATTTCAGAGCACAATAGATCAGATTTAGAATCAATTCTTACCCAGAGTGAAGACTGCCAGGCCCAGCATGCTGATGAACCTCCTTCTCTTATCTCTTTTGAAGCAACAGAATTCCCTCCTCAAATAGAAGTTATCAGACAGCCTTCTCCTCCACCTGTACTTGCTGAAGTACAAGATTTGGTTCCTGCTGTGTCTCCTCATGTTAATGAAGTAGGATGCAAGACAGAGGCCCCGCCATCAGATAGTTTTGCTCGTGCTGAATCTCCTTTGCAACTACACATTGTGAGAGTCAATAGCATTTTTATTATCAATCTTTGATGGATTCTTATTTTAGGTTGACATTTCTAGGGAGGAATATTTCAGTTTGATTTTGGTTATTTAGTTTTTTTGCACATGTACTTAAAATTTCTGAAATCTAAACTGTTGACAAAAGTAAGGCACTATTCCCACTTCCCTGATAGTTGTTTCTATTTGCAGTCAGCTGCTATGATGGAGAGTTTTATGAAGGTTGCCAAGTCAAACACCAAAAATAATTTAGAGACGTGCGGTATCCTTGCGGGTTTGCTTGTAAGTGATGCTCAAATATTTTTTCTCTTAAAGCAACAAGCAAGGATAGATCCAAGACGAGCTTGGGACCCCAATATTAAATTAAACATCGACTATAAATTTTTTTTATATATTAAAAAAAGGTGCATTAACTATTTGGAAACAAAAGTTAACCCATTACTGGAATCCCAGCAACCAAAAAGAAATTTTGAAGAATGTATGTTTCATATGTTATAGTTTTATGTTACATTCATGGCTACATATTTTGGACTTCCTCTCTTGGTTATGTGTGTTTGTGTATGAACTTCTATATGCATGTTATTTCCATATGTTAGGTTGTTAAATTGTCACCAATGTGGTTGGTTTTATCCTTGGATCTATCTTTTCTAGCTTATACTTTATTACAATCATGAGATATTGATTGTTATTTTGCAAATACACCTGATTGGCAGAAAAACAGAAAATTTTATATTACAGCTCTAATAATCCCAAAGCAGGAAGCAACAGCAAGTTCTGTAAGAACTCATTCATTATAAAGCTTTTATTTAGTATGTATTATTAATAGTTATTGTAAAATGTTACATTCATTTTACTTCTTGAGCAGTGTCAAGCTACAAATGAAGAAGAAATATTTGAAGTACAGGATAAGCGATCTCTTTTCCCCCTTGGGTGGATCCATGTGAGTTTTCAGTTTTCCGTTATGTGGGCGCTGGTTATGTTCTTGATCTTTTTGACGTTTTACAGGCCATATACATCATTCTATTTTGTCTTAAGCCTTTACTACATCTTTAGGATTTCAAAGAAAGATCATGTTAAGGAGGCCCTGATACTTATAACTATAATAACACTGGATTTGTTGTACCCCCCTTTTCTTTACTTTATTAAGTTCATTCTTTCTTTACCTAAATTTGGTTCTACAATAGTATCTGCCGATTGCCAGGGTTTGCACTCAGAGCCCTATGCTGATGTCATCACTTATCTTCTCTATATAGTTAGTTAATGTTGCAACAGAACAATAGTTGTTGTCATATGAATTTATAAGTCTTGTTTTTAACTACAATACTTTTAAATACGTAAAACTTCCTTAATTAAAAAGTTGCCCAGAATGACATTAACATTTTAATAGTTTCATGATGAGATTGTTTCTGTGAGTAGGTGAATGACTAGTTACTGGCTTTTGTCTATTGCAACTTTGCAAGTTCACTTAGCTACAAATTTCCTGATATCTTATTCATGTTGCACCACAATTAGAAGGTAATTGAAACATGTAGAGATTTTAATATGAAATAAAAGGTCAAACTATGCACAAGTTTTCCACCTTTTTGGGGTCTGGGAAGGGTGAGATGATGTACACAGCCTTACCCTATGTGAGCGGAGAGATAATTAAGTAATTTGAGAAGAGTGCATTGGAAGCCTTCAAGACCTCCCACAGGCGTACTTCTTTGTTAAATTTTACCAAAATAGAAAAGCAGGCTCTTATAGAAATGTTTAAATTGAAAATGCACCTAGAGCAATTTCCATAAACTTTTAGAGCACTATGTTAAAAGTTGGTTGAGATAACACTAGAGGTATGCTGGGTGGAGAATGTTTTAAAATCAGTATATAAGCTCTTCTTCCTCCCACACCTAAGAAAAGGTAAAGAAAATGTAATTTGAAAAGAAAGCAGAGTCCAGTCACTCAGAGGAGTAAAAGGAAAGAAAAAAGTCACCAACTTAGTTATTGCATACCTACCGTAAATGGATGTAACATGCCAGTTCAAGTGTAGTTAACATATATCTTGAGTGGATCTTTTTGCTTGAACAACATGAGAGTTTCAGATTAAGTAGGTTATATCATCTTTTTGTTGCAGGGATTTTTAATAGATTTCATTAAGGTCAGTTTTAGGACTTCTGATTCTTTTGTTGCCTCCCCCATTCTCTGACCTTCCTTCAGCCCTTCTAAATTTACATGTTTGTATCTTGTGCACTTTGGTTGCGACCTACCCTTGGTGGCTTAAAAATTGTTTACTTAAATGGAGCAACCTGAACATCGTTGGTGTATGTGTTTGCATAGAATAGATTGGTGTTGTGATTTTTCTTTTTCTTTCTATTTCCTAACTTCCAAAAAGTGAGATACAAAATTATGTCATGTAGAATGAATTTTTTCGTGTTACTCTAGTTTCATTTGTCTCATCCAACTTTCTTATTTTTGCTTTGCTAGTCTCCCCATGTTGTAACACTGAAATATATATAATTTTTATTTGCCAGACACATCCGACACAATCCTGTTTCATGTCATCAATTGATGTACACACCCATTACTCATATCAGGTTAGTTCACAAGGTTTCTTATATTTTAGTTGAGATCATTATTTGTTAGGAATCCTAGCAATAGAATTGAGAAATTGGTAGGAAAAAATATCAAGGAAATTAACAATCTTATTGAAAGACTGGGAATAGGTGAAAAAAACTCTCCTCCAAGGTTTCCCCTTTCATACAAACTCTTCTAATTCTCTGAATGCATGCAATTATTATTATTATTTCCCCTTATTTATATTCTCTCTCACTAACTAACTAATTCCTTCTAACTAACTAACCACCCTTCCATCTTAACATTATTAATGCATGTTCTTTGTTAAGTCTTTGCGATATATTTGTTGCCATTTCCTATAAGGAAATATATACAGGTAGAAGAGAGGGGTTATAAGGTTGGCTTGGTGGTTGGGGTGACAGTGTTAAGGAGTGGAGTGATAAGGAGAGAGACGGTTCAAACCCTACCCAGTGACAAAATACTAACAATAACACTAACATTTTGCCTATAAAAAAAAAAGAAAAAGAAAAAAAAAAAAAAGACAGGTTGAAGAGAGAAGCTCTACTACTGATGGAAATGTTTTATATATTAAACAGTAGATCAAATTTCTTGAGCTATTTTTGAAGTGAAGTCTTGCAACTAGTCATCCTAGATTCAGCTTTTGATCTTTGTTTACTGAATATATTGTTGAGAATATAATCTCATATAAACATACAGGTTAAAATATATTTGAATTTTCTCCTCTTTTGTATGCCTTGCTTTGTAATCAATCTCTCCCAAATTTGGCTATTTTGCTAAAAATTAATTTCTTCTATTGTTTCTGTCAAAGATGTGGCTGTTTATAGTACAGTAGATGCCTGACATGTATTTTGTTTTTGCTATGCTTTTTGACTACAGAGTTAAGCTAAGTACATTTTATTGTTCTTATATTTTTTATTTATTTCTTTTAGTATCTTAATGAAATGCTTATCTGTCTCTTTAGATTATGCTGCCAGAAGCTGTTGCAATAGTCATGGCACCAACAGACAGTTCAAGGTAACATCACGTCTCAAATGTGTCTTAATGTGGGGAAGTTAGTAAAGAAAGCATATCCATTACATGAATATAGTTTTTACTTTTCAGTGAGAATAAATTTGGGAAACTATCATCACACAAGACTGCTTTATACAGTTAGAGCAAGGGATATTTATACTAGGAAATCACCCCTAATAAATTTAGGAAAAACAGTAAGACACATGGTAAACCTTGGCAAACAAGTGAAAAATCTTAAGAGTTGCAACACATATAGTTCAGCCTTGGCGTAATGGTAAGGTTGATGTCCTATAACCTGAAGGTCACGGTTTTAAATTCTGGAAACAACATCTTCGCTTGCAAGGGTAAGGTTGCGTACGACCCCACTGGATAGGAACCTCATACATTGGACTGCCCTTTTTTTAGCTGTAACCCATATATAGTAATGTTCATAGAACTCTGATCATATGATAATTCTTAAAAAAATTCAAATAAAATCCTTGTTCAGAAATAAATTCTTTAAAATAGTCACTTTGAAAAATACATGCAAAACTTAACACCGAACATAATTGTAAATTTATAATGGCTTCCCTCTTGGTTGTCCTACTCCTATATCAGCATGTTTACTATTCTTGTCCCACTAAAAGGAAAGATTTGGGGTACAGAAAGATTATCTATCTTGAAATGACTTGTGTCTATTTCATGTACAGAAAGCATGGCATTTTTCGGTTGACAACCCCTGGTGGCATGTCGGTTATCAGACAATGCCAACAACGTGGTTTTCATCCACATGATCAGCCTCCAGATGGTGGTCCCATTTACAATACATGTACAGATGTTTACATGAACCCAGATTTAAAATTTGATGTCATTGATCTTAGATGATAAGAGTTTGTTGTTTCTAGACAAGTGAAAATCTAGTCATCAATTGTGCAATACTTTCTAAGATTTAAAGGTTTTATCATTAAACCAGCTCTGGCCGTGTTTGTGAAAATAAGAAATCTTGCCTGTGGGCTGTTTATGCAACTATTTCTTTATACTGTTATAAAAAAAATTGTTTTTTGGTCTTATATTGACTCAGTCTATAAATTGACGAGGTTACTTCCTACTTAAAAATAACAATTTAAAAGCATTGCTACTTGCAAGTAGTCTCAGTCAATGAGTTAATACAATAATATAGAGGTCTAGCTTTCAAGGGTTCTGTTCTAATTTTTTTTTTAATTAGATTATTTTAAAGATATGTGAAATTATTATATATGATTTTATGTGATATTTTATTTATAAATATAAACAAATAAATATAACAGGATTAAAAGTTTAATCGTGAAAAAATTTCATTTTATGTTTATTTCATTGTACGTAGGTATAGAATTACTTCATTCAAATTAAGTACTGCTAGATGTTTTGCGTAAACTCTAATAGCAATAACCTGAAAAGACTAGCATGTATTAGTGCTTAAATTTGTCAATTTACATAATTTGATTTGGGTGTTTCCATTGTAGTAGCATCATTTTGACGGAGAAATTTATATAACTCAACAAACGGTGGTAGTTACAATGATTGCTACTCAGGATAATAATGAAATAAAGGTTGACATAATGGTAGCGTCAACAATAATGAAAACAAGTATAATTTGATTAAATTGGTGGTGTTTTAAAAAATAAATAAATAAATGAATGAAATTGGTGGTGTTTTAATTAAAGCTGTTGGGTGGAGACTGTGTATTAAGTATTAACTATTAAATCTATCGTCATTCAACAAAAATCTGCTCCATTTGGTTGTCCTTCGTTAATGATAATTTATCACTTTTTTGACATAAAATAACAACTTATTAATATAGTTATCATCTCGAGCCTTTGATTGGTGTGTCATGTCGAAACAACATTTTTTGGGATAGAAGATTTTTGTTCGTTGAAGTAATATGCATCATTGATTTGAAGTTTAATACTTTGAAGTATAGCAAAGTTTTTGAATATCATTGTCATTGTTTTTCTCTGATTTATTGATAAATGTGTAAAAAAAAAATACAAGTTTATCATTGGCACCAGATAATCGTTGGCACCGAATTCACCAGTGTCCTCTTATCATTAGTCCTCATCGACTTCTTGCCACAACAGATCACTTGCGAATTCTGGTTTTGTTGCTGCGATACTACCACCAAGTGATTCTTTTTTTTTTGATGAATTGATTTTCAAGCATCAAATTCAGTTGATTACTCGGCATTTGTAATCGATTCATCATGGCAGTTTTATGGACAAACAAATCTTGATGAAACTTCTACTTTTTGGAAAATTTGTTGTCCGAGTTAGCTTGTCAGCTACTAACTTCACCTGATCAAGAATTATACTTTGATCTATCTAATGGTATGTATATGCTTAAGGGTGCATTTAATTTGCAAAAGGTATCAGGACAGCACAAGACAGACAGGATAGCACAGGACAAATCCTTGAGTCACAGGACAATTCTTTGTCTTATACATTGTTTGATGGATAATGGACAACACAAATAAAATAATATTAAATTTATCGGAATACCCTTTATAATTAATATTATTTAATATATAAATATGCACAATATATAATTTTGTAATATATATATATATATATATATATATATAAACTTGAGTTATGTGTGAGTTGTGTCATTTACAGAGAGAAAATCACGTTATGAGAGAGAGAGAGAGAGAGAGGAGAGAGAAGGGAGAGAGGGAGAGAGGGAGAGAGAGAGGGGAGAGAGAAAGATGGAGGGGGAGAGAGAAAGAGCGAGAGGAGAGAGATGTAAGGATAATTTTGTCTTTTGATAGTCTGTCCATGGGAAAAAAAGTTGTCCCATGATTTGGTGGGGGACAAAATTCTGGGTTTTTGTCCTGTCCCTCACCCTTTTTTTTGTCCTATCCCCTGACCACTTTTCAAATCAAACAGGGAATAAAAAATTTTGTGTTGTCCAGTCCCCTGAATTTTTGTAAATCAGACGCAACCCTTAGAGTCAAGGTAGTTAAAACCGGACCGGTCATTGAACCAGTGAAGGCACTGGTTCAAGGTTCAATGGTCTAACCGTGGTTGAACCGGTAATAATAAAATAACATTTTTTAAATGTTTAATATAATATCTTTAGTAATATTAACATATTCTCATATTTTTTAAATAATATAGAATATTTTTTGCATTTTATGGTTATAAATTCATAATACTTATTCTTGTATTTACTCCCAAAAATGTAGTAATAATGATGATGATGATGATGATGATGATGCATAAGAAAAGGAGTAGGCACATTAGGATGTGTTTTCGTGGACTACTACTATTATTGCTGGTCTTTCACAAAGTGAACAATAATTGGATGCTATAGGGTTGTTTCATGAAATACATTTGGTTGGTGTGAAACTAAACTTGCTGGTGTGAAACTGAAATGCATTGGATGCTTTATGCCTGTTCTGCCACCAACAGGTAACTGAGAGGAATGTAAATGTTTGGAATGGAATTATACATGGGCTTGCTCTGAATGATGAAGCAACAAAATCATCGAAACTTTTTGACGAGATGATGCTATGCTATCTGCAGGGAATTTCTCAAACGATGTTACTTTCATTGGTGTGCTTAGTGCATGTAGTCACAGTGTTGATAGAGGCTGGCCGGAAAGAAGATTGAAGTTGCAGAGGCAGGAGATGAAGAAAGAAAAAATATTGAAGCAAAAGGTGGCATTTTTATGAGTCCCACATCGTTGAGACTATGAAAGCATTCTGAAAGAGTGGGCTATAAATACAAAGCGGGTAAATTGGTAAATTTACGTGGGCTGTGTCTAATTTAAGCGAACCGGTCCAAACCACCTACCAGCCGGTTTTGCCCGATTTTATCGGTTTTGATCCGGTTCAGATGGTTTTTAACCGATTTTTAAGATGTACAGTTTTAGTGGAATTCCAGACCGGCTGCCTGTCCGGTTCACCGGTTTACCTGTCGAACTGGCCGGTCCGGTCCGGTTTTTAGAGTTGATGCATTTAACTTAGATATATATTGAATGGTCCTAATTAAATATTATTTATTAGATAACCAAAATTCGTGTTATATAAGATTAAATTCCAATTGATTGTGATTTGAAGCATCATAGACTATATAGGCTCCTCAAACACCTAATAGAGTAGAATTGGATTCCTATAACTACATCAATACTGTTCATAGAAATTTGAAATTTGAAATAATTTTGTTCATGTTGACAAGTCTGAAAAACAAATTAAGTAATGGCCGAGCTCCACTTGGATCAAATTTGGTGCACTCAGAAATTTGGTTAAATTGTACTTTTGTCCTACAGAAATGATATTTGTACATCTAAATGGAACACCTATTTGAGACACTTTGGTTAATCATGTAGAAATATTTGTTAATTCAGTTCATTATATGGTTAATTACGTGTAAATATTTGGTTAATTCATGATGACCCATTAATCATATAAAGAACTGAATTAACCAGATATTTACATGTGATTAACCAAATATTTACATGGTTATGGAAAATAAGCCCATTAACCATATAATGAACTGAATTAACCAAATATTTATACGTGATTAACCAAGGTGTCCCAAATGGGTGTCCCATTTGGGTGTGCAAATAACATAACTGTTTTTCTTATATGTGAAAGACGTTTTCATCATCTCTATAAATAAAATTATTTCAATTTAGGGTATAACTATTTAAATTCGGTCATTATCGTTTATTATTAATCAAATTATCACGTATTAAAACCAAAAATTTATATATTTGATCCCTATATTTGACAATCATTTTCAATTTGATCTTTATATATATATATATATATATATATATATATATTTTAAGCTCAATTTGGTCTTTATATTTTAATTTCAAGAAACGATGTTATAATAACAATAAACAGAGACTATTAAATTAAAAGTAATTGCATATATGAGTTGACATTTTTTTTTTCATAGAAAAGATAAGTAAAAGATGAGCATCACTTGTAGAGATGAAAAGCATACTTTATAGCCATAGACGTGTCCTAGACATCGTCCTTAAGGTTATTTTGCCAGAAGATAATAATAATGCGAATATCCCATAAGATTTATTTTCACTTTAGTCCTATATATATATATATATATATATATATATATATATATTTGCATTTTCATCCTATACGTTATGTTTTGTCACCCAACTAGTCCCAAAATTGACGGTGTTAAGAAAGAATTGCCAAAAAAGACTAATATGGAGAACGGATCATAACATATAGGTTCAAAAAAGAAAAGAAAAAAACTAAATTTCTTATCCCTTTCAATGGTCCTCATTATGGTCCAATAAGTTATGTTTCATTTTTCATGTCAGTCCTAAAATTGACGCCATCATGTACAAATTGGCGGAAAAGACTAACGTGCCCGTCGCAATCCCGATTACACCCAACGGAACATAACGTATAGGACCTATTTTTTTCAAAAATAAAACTTGTAGGACCAATGTTAAAAAGAAAGAAAAAAATGTATGGCATCAACCTAATTTGCCTAATAATTATTATGATTACTCAAAACAAAAAAAATGATATCAACTCACGTTAGAAAGAAAATATAGAAGAGAAGATTGTTTTCTCATACAAAATTTAAAAACAACAAACTTTTTATCTTGCCAAAAAGGGAAAAACTCAAAGAAGAAGCGAGAAACACACTTAGAATCCTATAATCCAATTAAAAGGAAGAGTTGTATCTTCCAATATATTTTGCAACAGCAGGTTATAAAAAGCATTGTTTACCAACACTACTAGAAATCTTCTTATTACCTGCCGATTTTCCTGCGGATTTTGCTCAAAAATTCTTAGGAAACAGGTTTCTTGCGGATTTTCCTACGAATTTCACCTATAGGTAATACCTTCGTGGGTAATTTTTTCCTGCGAATTTGAAAATCTGTAGGAAATTTCCTGCAGATTTTTTTGCGAAAAATTTAAATCCGCAGGAATTTCGTAGGAAATGTCAAAATTTACTACAAAATTTCCTACAAATTTAAATCTATAGGAAAAAACCTTATTTCTAGAAAAATTGTAGCAAAATTCGTAGGAAATTCCTTCGAAAAAAATCCGCAGGTAATCCATGCATTTCTAGTAGTGCAATTGAAACAAAATGAATATATCATCTAATAGATTGAAAACCTTATCAAAGAACTTCAATTTAATAGTTTTAAAACCTTATTAAGGAACTTCAATGCTGAAAAGGAAACAGCTCGAAAATGGATACCTCTTAAAAGTCACATTTATTTCATACAATAAAGGATAATCCATTAATTATAATAAAAGAAAATTAACTCGTTAAAGGGAATGATCGAAGAAAATAAACTGTAATAAATGGCGAATTTAAAACCTTTCAAATTTGAATTCAAAATAAATTATATTGAGATAGAGTTTCCAACAATCCCATATATTTTGAAATAATCTATGAAAAGAAATAATAACTTTTTTTCAAATAATTAATTTCCATGCCTACATGATTCAGATAACGACATGAGCTGTTGCTGACGTGCCACTAGATTGAAGCACATGTGATAGGGTTGCAAACAGAGGGTACGAGGTACAACCAGCAACCATCTTATAAATTGACAAGTTAGCTGCATCCCTCACCAAAGAGCTAAAGCTTCCGCAACACAAAATAATTCCCTCATCGTCTCCAATGACCCATCTTCCATACCATTCATTTGGCACACACCTTTATTCATAGCATATTTGATTTCTTCTTGCCAACAAAATTCCATGTAGAATTGAAACAAAAGTTTCATCTTCGTCATCTTTTCACCACGCCTACACATACTCCAAACCTGTTGAACTTGAGTTCGTGTTAGGCTATAGTTGAAAATTTCCATGTAATTGTAAGACGATTCTCAACAATCGGCCGTACCCATTTTGTTTTGGCACCCAACCATCCTTCCGAATCCTGCTACACTTTTCATCAACTATCCACCCATGGGTTTCGAGGAAGCTTGCCATGCCATCAAAGATTTCTGTCCAAAGATAGAGAAAATTTCATCATTGAAGCCATGAATCAGGTACTGTTTTTTGCTTTTGATCAAGCTTGCCATGCATGTACAACACTTCCTTCCGCCCTCACCAGTTAAAAACTGACTTGAGGTGGCCTATAATCAAACATGAAGGATCGATGAATTGACTAAAATCCAGAACTTTCTCATTCAATGCCTTACACAGCCGGATGAATTCCGCCAAAAATCTAGTTTTGAAATTAACCTCCATATGGATTCAATCAAAGGTCTTCCAACCGAGCTCTGTCAAAGACAGATTCTTTTTATTTTTTCGATAAAGAGCAACAGAGGGAAATGGATGAATGGATAGATACCAAAGTCAACTTATGATCAAACTTCAAAGTGCTTTGTGTAAATTGGCTGGCTTCAACTTCATCATACCTTCCCTCAAACCAGTAAGTTATTTTTTTTAAAGAGTGCTATCATTGTAAAGTTGAACAGATGGATCCATCAGCAACTTTAACTGGTATATTTTTCAACAGCGAGATTTCCGGTTGCATTGCTAGAACAAGCTGGTTCTTAGTTCAAACCTTTAGATGCTTTCTTTCCTGCATTAGTCTACTTTGACAAAACTTTTTGAGTTTTTGTGGTATTTTGTTAGGGATACTTCGTTCCTGAGTTTGAATTTCTGACGGAACCTCTCAATCAAGATTATGCTGATTTTGAGGTGTGCGGCCTTCATCAAGAACTAACAAATCGGGAATGTCACGCAGAGCCTTCTCCGTTACTCTACTTCCAGTGTTTTTCTTCTTCATACTTGCATATTTCTTCTCATTTTTCATATTCTCATTTCACTTCCTAGTTTTCGCATCAACTTTGGACTCTTTGCCTGCAAGTTTCTCGTACAAATGGTAGTGTTAATTCCTAAACTGCTCTTCTCTTTGAACCATGAATATAACTTCACCATACCTATGACATTCTTATTCTGTTGTGGATTTCTAGACTAATAAACTTTGTTAGAGGCAACAACATGTTCTTTTTTCTGACAATTCCATATTTTTCAAGTCATGGCATGTAATTCCTGTGTTCCATATTCTGTACTAATCTTCGCAAGTAAGCAATAAGTTAGCATGAGCAATAATAATGGGTCGACGTTTTGGAAATATTTCAAAATATGTCTGAAGAAACACAATGATTAACCTTGTCTTTCCGGTTCCAGGAGCATGAGAAATAATGTATCTACCTGCACTACAAGGATCAACAATCTTCAACTTTTGAAGGTCAATGGTTCCGGCCAAATTTGTCAAAATGCACTCAAAACTTTTTTGTTGATGAGGATAAATGCTTTCATTGATATAAGGAACTAGGTCTAAAATATTGCCTTCTTTATGAGACCAATTATGAGACCAAAAAAGGTTGTTTGGTCTCATAAAGAAAGCATTGTTTGGAACCTAATTCTTTATATCAAAGAAAGCGGTTATCCTCATCAACAAGAATGTTTGGAGTTTATTTTGGGAAATTTTACAGGAATCATCGACTTTCAAAAGTTGGAGACAGTCGATCCTTGTAGTGCAGGCAAATGCACTATTTCTCATGCTCATGGAGCAAGAAAGACAAGGTTAACCATTGTGTTTGTCTAGACGTAGTTGGACTTATTTCCAAAACGTCGACCCATTATTACTGCTCCTGCTAACTTATTGTTTACTTGGGAAGATGAGTAAATGAAATTGATCATATGAATTCCATTCCATGACCTGAAAAATCTTGAATTATAAAGAAAAAGAACATGTTGATGCCTCTAACAAAGTTGATTAGTCTGGAAATCCACTTTAGAATAAGAATGTCATAGATATGGTGAAGTTATATTCATGTTTCAAAGAGGAGAGCATTTTCGGATTTAGCTACCATTTGTACGAAAAATTTGTGGGGAAAGAATCCAAAGTTGATTGTAAAACTAGGAAGAGAAAATGGAACATGAAAAAAGAGAAGATATATCCAAGTATGAAGAAGAAAGACGCTCAAAGTAGAGTAACAGGGAAGGTTCTAGGTGACATTCCTGATTTGTTCTTGATGAAAGTGACACCCCTCAAAATCAACTCGTCTTAATTAGAAGGTTCCGTGAAAAATTCAAACACAGAAGTGGATTTACCTTTCAAGAACTCCTTTCCAAAATACTTTTCTGGAACTCTACAATACACTGTGCTTAGCCAAACTAACTTTTCCAGACTAGAATACCACGGAAACTCAAAAAGATTTGCCAAAGTAGAATTATTTAGGAAAATAAAGCATCTAATTGTTTGAGTTGAGAACCAATTTCTCTGGCAATAGAATGGGAAATAGCGCCAATGAAAAAATAAATGAGTTAAAATCGCTGATGGGTCCATTTCTTCATTTTTTGCAAAGGAAGCAACACACTTAAAAAAAAAAATTCTAGTGTTAAGAGAAGTATGATGACTTCGAAGCTAGACAATTGATTGATAGCACTTCTACACAACACATTGAATGTTCTAAAAACATATTGAAGTTTGATCATAAATTCACTTTGGTCTCTATTCATTCATCCCTCTCCCTCCTTTGCTCTCTATCAGAAAAAAGAAGGATCTATTTTTGACAGGACTCAGTTGGAAGAGCTTGGATTGAATCCATATGGAGGTGTCAAAACAAATTTTTTGGTGGAGTTTATCCGGTTGAGTGGCAGCGAATGAGAAAGTTTTGTTTTTTCTTTTTTTTCCAATTCATTGATCTTTTATGTTAAATTGTAGTTCAACTTAAGCCAATTTTTAATTGGTGAAGGGAAAGGAAGTATTGTATACGGATTCAAGCTTGATCAAAATCAAAAGTAGTCCCTGACTCATCGTTTCAATGATGAAATGGAAGTAGGCAAAGCTGTTCTCATTTCAAATACCAGCTTGATATTTTGCGTCAAAATAATAGCATACTAGTGCTGAAATTTGTCATCTTATAGATTTGATTATTTGAAACTGCTAGATGTAAGATGTAGCATCGATCATCTATTTAATGCTTTGAAGTACAACAAAGTCTTTGAATCTCATTGACATTTTCTCCGATTTATTGATAAACATTTGTGCATGAAAAATTACAAGTATATTCAATTTCACCTACAATAAGTCGAGTTTTGAGAATTTCCATTTGCCATCGGTGAAAGAAGTTATCATCAAATATTAGCAACAATCCACCTCAAGAGTTGCTTTCCCGAATTGAAAAGCAATTTCTTCAAATGTGTCCCCTGCTAGAGTTTGCTCATCAAGGCAGCAACCTCTAGTTCTCTTTCTTCTCAACCTTTTGAGTTTTAAGAGATTTGGTCCTTAACATGTTTATTGGAGAGTTGGTCCTTGCTATGTTCATTACCTTGTACAGATTTTGTAAACAGGAATAAAATACTTAATGAAGACAGAATATATAATTGACACATTTTTGCACCACTAACCCTTGAGTGCTTGTTGAATATGTTAAATTTGACTGGTAGGTGCAATGTTCTTTTATTTCAGCAGCTTCGTTTTCTCTTCTTTTTATTTTATTTTTAATTTATCTTTATCTAGGAACTCTAATTTGACTATTGCTTCAATAGATTATGATATATATATATATATATTCCTTTTTTCTTTCTAAAATAGTGTGATATTTATTATCATCTTAAACTAGTGATGAGAACTAATGTGATATTTCTTTCTAAAATAGATTATATATTATTCGATTATTGTCTATATATTTGAACCTCAAACTTGACATACATGGGCTTCTTATTAATTGATCCGTGCTTTTTTTAATGCAACTTATTTAGTATATTTCTAGTCATAAGGTGATAAACCAATAAATGAATATTGCGGTTGGGTCTGTAGCGTGTTTATGATTTTTCAAATAAGTATTATTTTTATTATACATGTCCTTTAGAAATCATCAATAGATATATAGGGAATAAACTATGATGAAAGATCATTGCACATAACCTATTCCTGAAATATTTACTTGACAATGCTTAACATATCTAAATGATTATTTTATTACACAATAATTGTGATTGTTTATGTTATAGATGAGACAATTATTGTTCCTCAACCTTACAAATATGCATAATTATATGATGGGTGAAAATAACAAAAGCTTCATCAGTGACTGGAATGAGAACCCACGAAGTGTATATGTTATATAACAAGTCTTGCTGGCTGGCCATTTTATAGATAAAAACTCCAAATATTATTACTTCAATTCAGCAGAGTTTGATTGTGGTTGAAGTCAAATACATATAATCAAGAAATACTTTTACTGAATTTGCAGTCTACATCCTTTTTTACAATTTCCAAATTGTCAATGATAACATTTCTTTTAAAATCATAGTCTCTGTCTTAGATCCTCTTTTGTTTCTATTCTCCAACCATACTAGACAAAAAGAAAAATCCCTTTTGCCTCCTTTTTAGAGAAGAACATTAATTCTACTTAAGCAGAAATACTTTTTGTCATCTCTAATGGGGTGATCCTTCCATTTCAGATAAAGCAAGAGAGAAGCAGAAGTCTTAATTGTGATATAAAGAAAAGCTTGATTTTCTCTTTAGCTTTCTCATGAAGCAACTCTAGCGGTTCAATGCCAAATCCAAAGATAATGAGTTCAAACAAGCAGATATCTTCATGTTCTACCTTAAATATCTATCTTGTGCAAAATCTCCTTCAGGTAAGTATTATGCCAATGGTCTTCGGATTAGTCCTATCTTAAATGTACATATTCCTTACATTTCCAAGGGAAGTGCAAGTCTCTTTGGGTTAGGTTTATTTTTATGCATTGCCGTTGGTAAGGTTAAGAAGATCAACAACTGATTTGTTCATATGCTATCATGTCGTGGATGAATGATTGATCATTCTTGGTTTATCACAATCACCATTACGTATCCTGATTAGATAAGAAAGAGATTTATAGAGGTTAGCAAGGTTTTAAATTGCGGTTGCGTTATGTTTACCGCAATTGTGGCCGTAATTACGGTCGTGTTTTGGTTTCGATGACCTTCAAAACCAAAACATTGCGGTCTTAATTGTGGTCACGAACCTTTATTTAAAACCTTGGAGGTTAGTTAGCATGGTACTCAATGAAGTTGATTATATTATACCTAGAGAATGATTAGAAGAGAGACTAAAAGAGGTAATATTGTAAATGTAGATAAATTACGAACGAAGATCTTTTTTATTTTTTTATATAAACAAATAATATATATATATATATATATATATATATATATATATCTATATATATATATATATATATATATGAGCTGAGTATTAGGTGTATCCAAAAACCATATGCAAAGTAACCAAAAACAAAAAAAGGCATAGAATCTACCGCTATCACAACAACCCAAAGCAAAAATAGAGCCAAAAGGTTGCAAAATAGCTATTACGGACGAAGATCTTGTGAGACCGAACAATGGAATCCAACTTTAATGCTTTGTCCCATCTTGTTTTCTTTTGTGATTACTCTTTAAAATTAAAGTTTGTACCTTTTTGTTCTTGTTCAGATTGCCCCTTGTTTATTTATGAAAAATGCTCCCTTTCTTTGGCGGATTTTCTAGGGTTAAGCATTTAATATGTGTTCCAAGTAGTGAACCAGTTTAACTTTTTTTGCTTTATACTTCACCGTAGACATTATCCTTTTATTCAACCAACACTCATGGACAAACAAATCTTGATGAAACTTTTACTTTTCAGGAAATTTGTTGTCCGAGTTAACTTGGTAAACTATTAACTTCACCTAATCATGGACCATCCATTGATCTATATAATGGCATGCTATATGCTTATAGTTGATGCATTTAACTTAGAAATATATTAAACGACCCTCATTAAGTGTTATTTATTAGATAACCAAAATTCGTCTCATAAAACTTGAAATTCCAATTGAACGTGATTTGAAGCATCATAGAATGTAGGCTCCCCAAACACCTAATAGATTAGAAATGGGTTCCTATCACTACATCAATAATGTTCATAGCAATTTAAATTTTGAATTAATTTTGTTCATATCAGCAAGTCCAAAAAAGTACATTAAAAATGGTTCAGCTCTCCATGGATTAAATTTAGTGCATTTAGAAATTTGGTAAGACTGTACTTTTTTTACTATATTTGAAACACGTTTTCAACATGGTCTCTATACGTAAAAAGATTTCAGTTTACTGTTCAACTATTTTAAGTTTGGTCATTGTTGTTTATTACTGATAAAAATATCACGTATTGAGATTTTAAAAAAAAGTCATATATTTGATCCCTATATTTGACAGACATTTTTAATTTGGTCTTAACGATGTTATAATAACAATAAACAGTGATTCCTAACTAAAAATATTTGCATATATGACTCGACAATTTTTTTCATATAAAAAAAAGTTAAAGATGAGCATCACTTGTAGAGATCAAAAGCATACTTTATAACCTAAGACGTGTCCTAGACACCCGTCCTTGATGATTATTTTGCCAGAAGATGATAATAATGCGAATATCCCCTAGGATTTAATGGGTTCTTTCAAAACAATAATAAGGCAAAATAGGTTTATTGGTCCTCTATGTTTTTGTTTTTTTTTCACTTTGGTCCTATATATTTCATTTTTTGCATTTTTGTCCTATACGTCATTTTCTGTCACCTAATTAGTCCTAAAATTGACGGTGCTAATAAGGAATTGTCAAAAGGGACTAATATAGAGGATGAAACTTAACATATAGGATCAAAATGGAAAAAAAATTTCTTATCCCTTTCGTTGTTCCTCATTATGGTCTTATATGTTATGTTTCGTTTTCCGTGTTAGTACGTTCTAGAATTGACGCCATCATGTACGGATTGACGGAAAGGACCAACGTGCCCGTTGTGATCCCGATTTCCCCCAATGGAGCATGACGTATAGGACCTATTGTAAAAAATAAAACTTGTACGACCAACATTAAAAAGGAGAAAACGTATGCAACGTATCAACCTATTTTGCCGAATATTTATTATGGGTACTCAGAAAAGCAAAAATGACATCAACTCATGTTAGAAAGAAAATACAGAAAAGAAAACTGTTTTCTCATGCAAAATTTAAAAACAACAAACTTTTTCTCTTTGACAAAAAAACCAACAACTCAAAGAGGAAGCTAGAAACACACTGTTAGAATCCTACAACCCAAATGAAAGGAAGTGTTGTGTTTTCTTTCTTTTTTTATTTTTCTCTAAAAACTCTATAGACAAAAGGATAAAAATTGTCCAATATATCTTGCAACGACAGGTTACGAAAAGCACAGTTCACCAATCAAAACAAAATGAATATATCATCTAACAGATTGAAAACCTTATCAAAGAACTTCAATTTAATAGTTTTAAAACCTTATTAAAGAACTTTAATGCTGAAAAGGAAACAGCTCGCAAATGGATACCTCTTAAAAGTCACATTTATTTCATACAATAAAGGATAATTCATTAATTATAATAAAAGAAAATCAACTCATTAAAGGGAATGATTGAAGAAAATAAATTGTAATAAAGGGTGAATTTGAAACCTTTCAAATTTGAATTCAAAATAATTTATATTGAGATAGAGTTTCCAACAATCCCATATATTTTTAAATAATCTATGAAAAGAAATAATATAACTTTTTTTTCAAATAAATTTTTTTCCATGCCTACATGATTCAGATAACGACATGAGCTGTTGCTGACGTGCCACTAGATTGAAGAATATGTGATAGGGTTGCAAACAGAGGGTACGAAGTACAACTAGCAACCATCATATAAATTCACAAGTTAGCTGCATCCCTCACCAAAGAGCCAAAGCTTCCGCAACACAAAATAATTCCCTCATCGTCTCTTAATGACCCATCTTCCATACCATTCATTTGGCACACACCTTTATTCATAGCATATCTGATTTCTTTTTGCCAACAAAATTCCATGTAGAATTGAAACAAAAGTTTCATCTTCGTCATCTTTTCACCACGCCTACACATACTCCATACTCCATACCTGGTGAACTTGAGTTCGTGTCTGACAATAGTACAAAATTTCCATGTAATTGTAAGACGATTCTCAACAATCGGCCGTTCCCATTTTGTTTTGGCACCCAACCATCCTTCCAAATCCTGCTACACTTTTCATCACCTATCCACCCATGGGTTTCGAGGAAGCTTGCCATGCCATCAAAGATTTCTGTCCAGAGTAGAGAAAATTTCATCATTGAAGCCATGAATCAGGTACTGTTTTTTGCTTTTGATCAAGCTTGCCATGCATGTACAACACTTCCTTCCGCCCTCACCAGTTAAAAACTGACTAGAGGTGGCCTATAATCAAACATGAAGGATCGATGAATTGACTAAAATCCAGAACTTTCTCATTCAATGCCTTACACAGCCGGATGAACTCCGCCAAAAATCTAGTTTTGAAATTAACCTCCATATGGATTCAATCAAAGGTCTTCCAACCGAGCTCTGTCAAAGACAGATTCTTTTTATTTTTTCGATAAAGAGCAGCAGAGGGAAATGGATGAATGGATAGATACCAAAGTCAACTTATGATCAAACTTCAAAGTGCTTTGTGTAAATTGGCTGGCTTCAACTTCATCATACCTTCCCTCAAACCAGTAAGTTATTTTTTTTAAAGAGTGCTATCATTGTAAAGATGAACAGATGGATCCATCAGCAACTTTAACTGGTATATTTTTCAACAGCGAGATTTCCGGTTGTATTGCAAGAACAAGCTGATTCTCAGTTCAAACCTTTAGATGCTTTCTTTCCTGCATTAGTCTACTTTGACAAAACTTTTTGAGTTTTTGTGGTATTTTGTTAGGAAAAGTTCATTTGGCTAAGCATCATGTATTGTAGAGTTCCGAGAAAGTATTATGGAAAGGATACTTCGCTCCTGAGTTTGAATTTCTGATGGAAACTTTCAATCAAGATTATGCTGATTTTGAGGTGTGTGGCCTTCATCAAGAACTAACAAATCGGGAATGTCACGCAGAGCCTTCTCTGTTACTCTACTTCCAGTGTTTTTCTTCTTCATACTTGCATATTTCTTCTCATTTTTCATATTCTCATTTCACTTCCTAGTTTTCGCATCAACTTTGGACTCTTTGCCTACAAGTTTCTCGTACAAATGGTAGTGTTAATTCCTAAATTTCTCTTCTCTTTGAACCATGAATATAACTTCACCATACCTATGACATTCTTATTCTGTTGTGGATTTCTAGACTAATAAACTTTGTTAGAGGCAACAACATGTTCTTTTTTCTGACAATTCCATATTTTTCAAGTCATGGCATGGAATTCCTGTGTTCCATATTCTGTACTAATCTTTGCAAGTAAGCAATAAGTTAGCATGAGCAATAATAATGGGTCGACGTTTTGGAAATATTTCAAAATATGTCTGAAGAAACACAATGATTAACCTTGTCTTTCCGGTTCCAGGAGCATGAGAAATAATGTATCTACCTGCACTACAAGGATCAACAATCTTCAACTTTTGAAGGTCAATGGTTCCGGCCAAATTTGTCAAAATGCACTCAAAACTTTTTTGTTGATGAGGATAAATGCTTTCATTGATATAAGGAACTAGGTCTAAAATATTGCCTTCTTTATGAGACCAATTATGAGACCAAAAAAGGTTGTTTGGTCTCATAAAGAAAGCACTGTTTGGAACCTAATTCCTTATATCAAAGAAAGCGGTTATCCTCATCAACAAGAATGTTTTGAGTTTATTTTGGAAAATTTTATAGGAATCATCGACTTTCAAAAGTTGAAGACAGTCGATCCTTGTAGTGCAGGCGGATGCAATATTTCTCATGCTCATGGAGCAGGAAAGACAAGGTTAACCATTGTGTTTGTCTAGACATAGTTGGACTTATTTCCAAAACGTCGATCCATTATTACTGCTCCCGCTAACTTATTGTTTACTTGGGAAGATGAGTAAATGAAATTGAACATATGAATTCCATTCCATGACCTGAAAAATCTTGAATTATAAAGAAAAAGAACATGTTGATGCCTCTAACAAAGTTGATTAGTCTGGAAATCCACTTTAGAATAAGAATGTCATAGATATGGTGAAGTTATATTCATGTTTCAAAGAGGAGAGCATTTTCGGATTTAGCTACCATTTGTACGAAAAATTTGTGGGGAAAGAATCCAAAGTTGATGCTAAAACTTGGAAGAGAAAATGGAACATGAAAAAAGAGATGATATATCCAAGTATGAAGAAGAAAGACGCTCAAAGTAGAGTAACAGGGAAGGTTCTGGGTGACGTTCCTGATTTGTTCTTGATGAAAGTGACACCCCTCAAAATCAACTCGTCTTAATTAGAAGGTTCCATGAAAAATTCAAACACATAAGCAGATTTACCTTTCAAGAACTCCTTTCCAAAATACTTTTCTGGAACTCTACAATACACTGTGCTTAGCCAAACTAACTTTTCCAGACTAGAATACCACGGAAACTCAAAAAATGTTTTGCCAAAGTAGAATTATTTAGGAAAATAAAGCATCCAATTGTTTGAGTTGAGAACCAATTTCTCTGGCAAAAAAATGGGAAATCGCGCCGATGAAAAATTACATGAGTTAAAATCGCTGACGGGTCCATTTCTTCATTTTTTGCAAAGGAAGCAACACACTTTAAAAAAAAAAAAAATCCAGTGTTGAGAGAAGTATGATGACTTCGAAGCTAGACAATTGATTGATAGCACTTCTACACAACACAATGAATGTTCTAAAAACATATTGAAGTTTGATCATAAATTCACTTTGGTCTCTATTCATTCATCCCTCTCCCTCCTTTGCTCTCTAGCAGAAAAAAGAAGGATCTATTTTTGACAGGACTCAGTTGGAAGAGCTTGGATTGAATCCATATGGAGGTGTCAAAACAAAATTTTTGGTGGAGTTTATCCGGTTGTGAAGCAGCGAATGAGAAAGTTTTGTTTTTTCTTTTTTTCCAATTCATTGATCTTTTATGTTAAATTGTAGTTCAACTTAAGCCAATTTTTAATTGGTGAAGGGGAAGGAAGTATTGTATATGGATGCGAGCTTGATCAAAAGCAAAAGTAATCCCTAATTCATTGTTTCAATGATGAAATGGAAGTAGGTGAAGCTATTCTCAATTCAAATACCAGCTTGATATTTTGCATCAACTCCATTAACTTGAAAAGTAATAGCATACTAGTGCTGAAATCTGTCATCTTATAGATTTGATTCCTTGAAACTGGTAGATTTGGTGCTTCTGTTATATCATTTGTGATGTAGCTAGCAATTTATTTAAATAGAAATGATATTGAGACACCAGAAGTTGACACCATGGTTAATTCAGTATATTGGTTGGTTAATTCACTTTTGACACTATTGGTTGATTAACCAACCAATACACTGAATTAACTATAGTGTCAACTTCTGGTGTCAACTTTTGGTGTCCCAATATCATTTCTCTATTTAAATCAGTAAATGATGGTAGTTACCTTAGTTGCTGATGTACTTGGGATAATGGAATCAAGGTTGAAAATAAATTTAGCCATACATGTTTCAATTAAAGTTGTCCCATGCGTGGTCAATTAACAATCGAAATGATGAAAGTATTTAAAGTAAGATGTAGCATTGATCATTTGTTTAATGCTTTGAAGTATAATAAAATCTTTGAATCTCATTGTCATTTTCTCTGATTTATTGATAAACATTTGTGCGTGAAAAAATTACAAGTATATTCAATTTCACCTGCAAAAAGTTTAGTTTTGAGAATTTCAATTTTCCATCAGTGAAAGAAGTTGTCACCAAATATTAGCAACAATCCACCTCAAGTGGTATAGAGGTGCAGCTTGAGTGGAGAGAAAGAAAGGGTCTTTAAATTGTGTGGGAGGGATACACTATGTGAGGGAATGATACATCAATGCAAGTGTTATAGAGGTGCAGGTTGAGTGCAGTGAAACAAAGGGTGGTAAAATTGAGAGAGAGAGATACACTGTGTGAGGGGTTGATTTTTGACCCCACTGCTCGAGTGATGTCCTGCATAAGAGAGGTTTGTATTCTAAGGGAGAGAGTGCTATCCTTGAGAGGCTTTCTGGTTTATATCTTCTTATCATGATTCTTATTTTAGTGGGCTATTACCCAAGTGGAAAGGAAACAGGGGAGACTTACGAGCCTGATTAGTTTGTTCCTTGTTTCCTATTTTCATTTTTTATTTTTAGAAGTAATTACAATAAAAATTATCATAAAACTATTACATTGTTTTCGTTATTTCCAGTTTTCAAAGACTTGTATAGGGAATAGTGAAAACAATTTTTTGCTTGTTTTCATTATTTCCCGTACAATTATCTGGAAACAGGAAATAGAATGAAATTGAGTGGTAACAATCTGAAATTGAAAAATGAATCATGTAGAATATAAATTATTTATTTTATCAAACCAAATTAAAAAATTCTCTGAACTAGGGAACCCAAACGACGTTGGCTTCAATCTCTGGGGTGAAGTTGGAGCTTGCATCCTCTATTAGTTTCCACGGTAGATATATTATTGGCAAAGGCTAACATCCTCTAACTTTTCATTGGAGGATCTGTACACTATTAAATATGACTGGATGCTGCAGGTTAATCGAAGTTGTTTTTTTTTTTTTTTTTTTTTTTGCTAAAATGCAGTTTTGGTCCTCATCTTTTATACTTTGGTGAAAATGATTCCCCTATTATTTTTTTGGCGAATTTACTCCCTCTAAAATTTAGAAGTTGCAAAAGATGTCCTTTTGTTACTTCATCTTAAAAAATCTAACGGAATGGTTACCTTATTATTTTAAAATAAAAAATATTTAATAATTAAAAAATAAATAAAGGTATTTTAAATTTAAAAAAAGAATACTTTTTTTAAAACCTGATTCCCAATTCCTAATTCTTCTTCTTCCTTGAGACTGAGCTTCCTGATACAGCCCGAGTTTCTTTCGTCGTCTTCACCAACAGAGAGCAACAACAGCACCTCTCCAACACTCCCGATGTGTTTCATCATCTCCCATCGTTATGAGCAGAAATGGGTGGCGCATCAATGGCTTCTCCTAGCGAGTTCACCACAACATCGTCCAAAACAGAGGTAGAAGAATGTGCAATTGTGGAGTTGAAACTCTGCATTTAGGAAGGAAAAGACAAAACTTGGTCACAATGGGGCAGTTGTTGCGTACCAGCTGCGTGGGTGGGAAGACCTAATGTCTCCACATTGAAGAAGGAAGAGAAATTCAGTAATAAAAGATTATTTAATTAATAAATTAATTATAATGATTTAAAATATTATTTCATACAAATTTAAAAAATATTTATTAATTTCATTAATTAGGTGCCAAGTGGCAGTGACTATGTTAACATCAATACTCCAAGTCCATTAGATTTTTGACGTTGAACTAACAGAAAGACATTATTTGCAACTTCTAAATTTTAAAGGGACTAAATTCGTCAAGAATATTACAGGGGGATTATTTTTGCCTAAAACTGTATTTTAGTCTTTTTTTTTTTTTTTATATCTTAAAAATTAAAAGAAAGAAAAAAAAACGCATGGTTCATCTTCTTCCCGTTCATTTTTTTCAAAATGCATTCACCAGGAAACTCATCAACTGTGTCACCTACATTCACCAGGTCAATTCCCATCAGCTTCATCCTCGAACACTCTTCACAGACCATGCCGTCGTTTCTCTCGTCGCCGGAACAACCATTCGACGCTACCGTTCTCACCGCCACATCATCGGTGGTCATGTTCATCAAAAAACCGCTCCCTGTCCACCCGAAAATTTCTCATCCTTCCTTCGTATTCGGTTAGGTGAAAAACTAGAGGCGGCACGACCGCCATGGCCGCCACCTCCGGGGGGCAACGCAGTGAAGAAGCATGGCGTTCTCCGGTGGGATCTTCTTCGACCGCCTGGTTCGCTTGACGAGGAAGAAGTACGGATGCCGTCGCGAGACACCGCGGTGAGGTTGAATTTTCAGAAGTTTAAAGAAACTGGAAGTGGTGACAGAGTGAAGTCCTCCTAACTGAACAAAATGAAAGAGTTAAGGCTGCTGAATGAAAAGGGAATGGTGAATTGGCCCGCCTGCTCTTTCTAGTTGAGCTCATGATGGCTCCGGCGATGTTCTGAGGCGAGAGGACAGTTGTTGCCATGGCCATTTGATCCTATTATTCCTTAGCCACCAACGAATAACGATCAACCAAACTTACGTGTGTCTGTGTGTGTGTGTGGTGTGCACGTGCGTGCATGTATGAAGTGTGTGAGTGTGCACGTGCATAAGGGGTGGACAAGTTGTAAGGAAACTCGACCATCTTCCGAACGGCCCGAATTCGTAAATATTTTATTATTTTATGATATAAGTAAAAAAACTACTTTTACTATGAATAAAATGACAGCTGCTGTGGTTAAAGAAGCATATATCACAGTCAATTTTTCCACACCGTGAACATCCTCCTCAGTTGACATTTTTTCCTGAAAAGGTCAAATATATTAATTGAAACATAAATTTACACATGAAACAAAAATGTTACATGGTGCAAAAAAAAAAAAAATTCATAGAAAATATAAGAAAATTTTAATGAAATTATCTCATCTCATTTATTATTTAGTACTTTCACTTTCTTCTTTTACAATCTAGTCTCACGCAATTTTTTTTACCTCAAATAATTTCAATTAATAATAATATGAAATTGAAAAATGAATCATGTAGAATATAAATTATTTATTTTATCAAACCAAATTAAAAAGTCTCTGAACCAGGGAACCCAAATGGCGTTGGCTTCAATCTCCGGGGTGAAGTTGGAGCTTGCATCCTCCATTAGTTTCAACAATAGATATAATATTGGTGAAGGCTAATTCTCCAACTTTTTGTTGGAGGATCTGTACTCTATTAAACATGACTGGATACTGCAGGTTAGCCGGTAGTTTTTTTTTATTTTATATATATCTTAAAAATTTAAAAAAAAAATCATGGTTCATCTTCTTCCCATTCATTTTTTTCAAAATGCATTCACCAGGAAACTCAACAATTGTATCACCTATAATCACCAGGTCTGTGTGTGCGTGCATGCGCGTGGTGGGTGTATGAAGTCACCCAGAGTTATATATGATATTGGGCAAAGTCATTTAGTTGGGTTGATTCTCTGGTTCTGTGGGTACTTTATAGCATTGAGGCCCACCTAATCTTCTTAGTCAGGTGCTATTCTATGATGTTTTAGGGGTTTCTACCCCAAGATGATTCTGGCGTAATTTTCCTTTTTGGCTTTTAACCCAGTTTTTTTATCAAAAAATAAAAATAAAAATAGGCTATTCGAAAATATAGATAACATGATCAAATTTTGGATACAAATAATATATCAATAGATAATTCAAAAATCAAGGTTGTTCATCACGCTACTTGAAAACTTAAAGCAAGTAGAGGGACGATAAATTATTTAACAACCTTAGATAATAACAAGTTGCTCAAAAATTCAGAAGAACACAAGACTAGCTGATTCTGCATTTTGCTTAATGAGATGAGTGTTGTGTGATAAGACAAGTCACTAACAACAGACATTAACTAACCATAACTTAATGGAAGAAACAAAACTTAAAGAGAACAGGTCAATTCATCATAACGGTGATTGACACTTTAACTTATCTATATTAGTAAATATAAAGATAGAAACACATATAATTACTTATGGAACAGCTTAAATAAAACGTTATTGTATTACTCTATATAAAAAACATTAATTTATTAAGAATAATTTAAGTAGTTAGAATTAATAATTAATAAAATGTGAATAAATAATCAGATGCATCTATAATTTCACAATGGAAGAGCTAAAAAACATTTCATTAACCATTAACATGTCTAATAATATATCTTGAATGACAACATGCCATTAGGAGAAATGATGAGGGATTTAATTTCTTTGCGAATAAAGCTCATTTAAAGTGACAAAATAACAGCTTTCTCATTTTATGATTATATTCACATTAGAGGAGTCTAATCCTTTATTTGCATGAAGTTATAAATCAGACCCTTGTAATGTCATTATTACAATAAAATGATGAGGTATTGCACTAACCTCCCCACAGGTTAGAGTTTATTACCCCCGACAACCCTACCTTTTAGAGTACTAGTATCACTACCCGTGCAATGCACAGGTTATGTTATATACGTATTATTATTCTACCTCCAGATACCATACTTTGTTTAAAAATTTATGTCTACCTCTCCTAGGTTATGTATAGGAAGAAGGTAAATGTAATTTTAGAAATAATAAAGATATCGAGTGTAAATTAACAAAAATCATAGATTAGGTAATTGCAATTTCATCTTAAAAATTTGACTTACAACACAACTTTCTCTTACAGATAACAAACAGAGCTAGATGTAAATTTACAAACAAAAGAGAGACATCAGGTGATAATCAACAAAAAAATCTTAGGGGAGGTAATTACAATTACATCTTAAAAAATTTGAATTACAACACTATCATCTAGTTAATAGGTATATTTTCTCCATAAATGTATTCATATTTACCTCTTTGACTTTGAATAACTGATAGGTAATTGTGGATCGGAGGGAGTATAATGGTAAAAAAGACTAATTTATTTTGCCTATAAAATACTTAAATGGATATCCAAATTGATAAAGTAAACAATTTAAAAAGATTTTGAGGAATATAGAATAGCAGGTCTTATTACAATTATCAGTTCATCACTCCCTTATTTTGCGTCAATTGATAATAAGTCTAATGTAAATAGTGTGAATTAGTTTTACAATTTGTTTAACTAGCCAGGGAGGACATGGTTACCTGAATATTGTGGTTTTTTAGTGACGGCTGCATATGTTAATCAAAGTCATTATTGTGTGTTAGTAGGCTGCATATGTTAATCCGAGCCCAGGTTCCTTTTGGAATCTTCTAATATTTTTTCCTCTAATTAATAATGATGATGCAGAAGCAAACTAAAGGATTTTTCTAACATGTGTAACTTTACACATTTTAAGAAATCAAAAAGAGAATTCCTTGAAAGCTTAAAAGTTACTCTTTTCAATACAACATTTCTATTTTATGATTCAAATCCTTTATATTAATCCAATCCCTACACAGGGCATTGTTCAATTCCAGCACATTAAACCGTCTTTGTACAGTTAAGTGGTGTTAAAGAGTAGTACAAACCCAAACTGATGTGCATGAATTATGCATGTTGATGACTACTAGTTAGTACTTAAACCGCTACATAAGAGTGAAAAAAGGAGTGAGATTCGTTGATGGATGATGTATCTAAGCCATTGCATGTTACTTTTCACTGATTCCCCATTGCTCTTTCCATTTCACTCCTATGAAGCACACCCTTAAGTCTGCAATTGGTTCTGTGCTATAGATTGAATCGCCTACCTATTCAAAATTACTTTCATAGTTCACCCACAATGTCCATACCTAGTACCTGTCTATGTATTTGTCCATGTGAATGACAGCAGAATTTCAAAGAGAATGCTTCTAGCACATCAGTTATGCACACATCTGGTCACATTTGGACTATGTAACAGAATCAAAGTGAAAAAAAAAAGGGCAGCCTAGGGAACACGGCTCCCACCTAGTGGGGTCTGGGGAGGGTAATGTACGCAACCTTACTCCCGCAAGCAGAGAGGCTGTTTCCATAATTCGAACCGGTGACCTCAAGATAATATATGAAAAAATTATGTAGGATCAATTGCAATAAGATGGTACAAACTTATAAATGTATATATGTGGCATTATTCTTTGAAGAATTATCACAGGCAAAAAGCATAGTTGCTTCTTCACCTGCACTGATACGAGTTGGACGAATCCTAGCATAGCTGGTAAGGGTCAGAGACATTGAACAGGTTTATTGCAAGAAAATTCTTACCTTAACGAATTGACAGTATTTTATTTGAAGATGACCTCATAAACCAAAGCAATTAAGAACAACTTTTGCTTCAGATATATGTTGAGTTGTTCTCCAATAACAGATGCAATCAACATCTACGTAATGTCCCAAAGACAAAGCAAAATATGCTTTCCTATCGTTCTTTCTCCAGTGACAGATGGTCATCATCAAAAATTGATCTGAACTAAGTCATTGCAGCAAGTCCTTAAATGGCAACACAATCAAGCAGGTATTCTATGGATGAACTTTGAACTATTTTCACCAGCAAAACAGCATTTGTAAATTTTACCTGTTTCTTTTTGGGGCAACTCGTTTTGCCACTCATGGAAAGACTTCCTTAATCCACTTCAATAATGGCCCAGAATCTATTGCTTTCCTAAATTGGAAAAGTCAGCCAATGAAACTGTTACAAGAAAAATTCCTTCCTTTATTATTGATTTGTTCTGGAGATGATTTGGCTTTAATATGGTTTGTAACCAATATTTCTGGCTGTGCTAGATTAGCATATATCAGTACTTTTGAAATAGATTTCTTTTTTCTTTTTTATTTATAGAAATGCTAATAATATACTCTTTATCACACTCATCTTAACACACGCTCTATTATTGGGTGGATTTCATGTGAGACCCACCAAAACACATGGTCCCACATGAAATTTAACCAATAATAAAAGGTATATTAAGAAGAGTGTGATGCTAGCATTGCTCTGTTTTTTTTTTACAGCAATTTACTGAAATATATTAGTCAACCAAAAACACCACATTTCTTTTCCGTTATTGCTCCAAATATAAAGGAAAAAACACCGCATTTCACCATACTTTCAATTGATAGAAAAATAAACGACTTCATTAATGTCCACAGTTTTAAATATTAAAGTCACTGGTCCAAGCTATGCAAATCTAAATTGGGACTGCTAATGTACCCATGAAAAAAAAAGGGGTTTTAGAACAGTTTTTTATGGGCTAATAATTCATCTTCGTTTCATTATCTCTTCCTTTTTAATAAATAGTAGTCAAAGTTTTTGTTATATTGTAATTTAGTCATGTAACCACTACTTCCAACCAACCTTTTTTTCATCTTCTCCTTCATTTCAGTGTCTCACAATTCTCATACATGATAGAACATAAAATGAAATAAAGATCATAGAAACCCCTAATCAATAGAACACAACCACGCTAAAATAGAGGATTAGTTTGTCAATTATCATAAGATTTTTTTCAACAAGAGATGGAAAAGAAGGGAGGTTGTGGGATTTGTTTTTCAAAAAAAAAAAAAAAACTTATCCTGATTTATTAAAATAAAAATTATATTAATAAGAATTTTAAATTTTAAATAGAAAAAATATTCAATTAGTTAAGGACTCTTGTTGAAATAAGTGAAAGCTTTTATGTTTAAATAAAAAAAAGTTTTATCTAGATTTATTAAATGGAAGATCATTCATCTATTGGTTCAAAAATAAATGTTCCAAAACCCATTGAATTAACGTGGGTACGGTAGAATTTGCCATCTAAATTTGCCAATCTCTCTATATAACTGTACAACTTGCACTAGAAATAATTTCTTGGTACCATTATACGTTCTTAGCTTCATGAGATAGATTCACATAAAGCCTACGCAGAAAGAAAAAACTCGAGTTGAAAGCTAACATATATTATTCGCGATTCTGCCATAAAGAGTAAAAACTATGTTCTTTGACAGATTAGCAGCAACTTATCCTGGAACAATAAAAACTCTACTACAAACACCAAAATTGGGTTATTCCCCTTTAAGAAAATGTGTTCCGAAGATTGGAAGTAACCACACATTTAAAAAGCTAAAAGCTGCTGCATCCAGTAGAGCAGAATTCTAACAATTTGATGGTGAATTGAAGGTTTTCACAGAAGTAAAAAGAATTAAGAAAGAAAGTAGCAATATGGTTAATCTATAGATTTTACATTTCAGATAACCAAATGCAGAATTCCATGATTTTATTATCTTATTGAATTGAACTTTTGATTTACATGGATGATTTGGTAATTACCATTATTTATGTCACAGATTGTAAGATGAGAAGTCAGCAAGCATTGGCACCATTCCAGCCCCAGCAGCACCATTAGTCAGAAATTTAGTCACTGATTCAACAAAAATTCAGAACTGCATGCAAATTGCAACACTGATTGAACTTAACCTCATTCAGGGACATCAGGCACTTTGTAAGATTCAGCAGTGACTTCATTGAGCCACAATCCAGGAAAAAGTGTCTGCAAAAAATTTAAACAAACCAGAAACACAAAGTTTAAAAGAAAAATAAAAATAAACAAAATCATATGTTTAACAATTAAAATTACAAAATCAACAGAAAACATTGAATTTGATTTGATGGTGTTATGATCTTACATCTAATTGTCTCTGCACAAGCTTGGGCCTCTTCTTGGGCCTCCTGGGAGGTTTGGTCCCAAGCAAAGCCCAGAAATCTTGTTCCACCTCTTCCTTTGAGAGTGAAACAGAAAACTTGTTTTTATCATTGATCTGATTCTTCTTCTTCTCCTTCTCCTTGGCTTCAATCACCTTCGTGGGTGAATCGAGATGATTCCTTTGTTCTTCACGGTTCGGTGCCTTACACGCAGCTCTTCTGGTCCTCAAATTCCAAGGCCTGAGATTGTCATCATGGGCAGCGACGGTTTCTTCAAAGATGGAAACTTTGAGGTTGTTGGCGGCGACCCGGAGATCAATCATGAGTTTCTCGCGAACGGCGTTGAGGTTGTTGTCGATGTCGTTGGATAAGGTTTTGCGTTTGGAATCGTGGATTTGGAAAGGAGGTGAAGGGTGATGATTGGTGAGTTTGATGCACCTGAGGAGTCTCTGGTTGCCCCATTTCAAACGTGGCATGGAGAAGTTGTGAAGTGGCTTCGATCTTTCGGGGACCATAGTCATGATGATGATGATGTTCCTCGTACACTGTATTTGTCAGGTTTGGTGGTGCTGTCTCTCTAGCTGTGTGGGAATAAATGGATCCTCTGCGGCAGAGATCAGTGTTCCCTATCGTTCTTCTCTTGTCTCTAGAAAATCCCGGGAAGGGAAAGGAGTTAACGTTCGGTTGGAGTTGGGTTGGGGTAGCCAAATTACTATTTACAAGTTCTCTTTCTTCTTTTTTCATAATAAAAGCTTCTTTAATTATAAAATGAATTTAATTAGAATATACTGAAATCACATATTATCCTTATCTTTGAAAATATTTAACTTTTATGGTAAATAAATTAAAAGTTTCATGTGAGATAATGTATGATTTGATAATAATATAAAAAAAATTATATTAATAATATATTAATTAAACTTAAATAAAATACATATGTAGATAGATATTACGAAACAATATATATAATCAGGGGTGCTGTTTAGTACCAACTACAAAGGCTTTAAAGTGTAAAATCGACCAATCAATAAATCGGGAGGAGGACAACAATACACGGTCACAAGTGTGCAAATACAATTTATTTTAAATAACTTTTTTTGTTTTTAATCACCGCAAATTTATTAATAAAATAAAAAAGAAAACAATAATATGAATTGACAAAAACTAAAACCCATGTAAAATAAACGAGAATCAAGCATACCTAGAATTAGGTTTTTTATTCAGTCTTAGGCTATACTTCTTCTAAGATTTAGATGTAAGCACTGTGAAATCATCTTCAGCAACATTATCATTATTCTGCTCTCCTTCCTTAGAAGTACTTGCATCTTTTTGTTTTTCTAACCAAACAGATAAAACATTAAAATCATTCTGAACAACAGTTGGAAAAGCGATAAGATCTTGAACATAAATTGGACTTGAATTAATCTTAGAAGTCTCAAGATTCTTACAACTAACTATTAAATCACAGGTAGCCTTGGAATGCACGGACATTGGAGTCGGAGTACCCTTCGAACTAATTATTAAATCACCGGTAGCTATGGAATGCTTGGGCAGCGAAGTATCCTTGACTGTAGAGTCAACATTAGTTGCAGCAGAAGTTGAGATATTCTCTGTAGAGCCATTGACAACATTTGTTACAACCGAAGAGGAGTTCTGTGGATATCACTCAATTTTTCACCCAGTGATGTATCATTCTGCCCATAATTTTCATCTGTTTCTTGCTCTGGAACCTTAGGGACATAAGCTAGCTTAGTCTTCTGCACCAAAGGCGGATCATTTTGTACCACGTTTTCCTTGGCAATTTGTTTACAAGTCTTAACCAAATGCCCAATTGAATTACAGTGAGAACATAAAGGAGGAAGCTTCTCATATTCAATACCAACAGAAAATGTAAAACCTTCACGTTCAACCAAAATCTCCTTGAGCAACTTCCCTGTTAGATCAACATCCACTAAGACTCGAGCATAATGACCATATGCCGTGGTACGGGTTGCATCATCCAAAGCTATTGGACTACCTAAACCACCTGTAATTTAAAACAATAATTTCGAGCGCCAATATTCATGTGGCAAGTCATGAATTCTAATCCAGCATTGAGCATGAGATTGTTTGTGCTTATTAGGAATAAAATATGAAGACCACTGAAAAAGACGCAAAAGCCCTGGTTGAAGGCTCCAACCCCGACAGCCAAGACACTACGCAAATCATTTTGAGAAGCAAAACTGAATTCATAAAATACCTTTCCTAGTGGAATCATTCTCCATTGACCCAAAGGCTTCCATAGTTTTGAAAGTTTATCACGTAAGTCGTAGATCATTATAGGGATATCACCCTTCAACAATAACAGGCGGCCATGAAGGTTATTTTTGCAACCTTCCAACCCTTTCTGATATTCATCCTCAGATATTTTGATGGTGACAGAGTCTCCTATCACGCACGGCCGAGGAAGCTGACTAACTGGGATGTCAAACGAACCATTCAAAGCCTGAGCAAAAGATTTTTGCTGTGGAAATGGCGAGGCTTTTGAAGAAGGAGATTCCGGATTGAGAAATGTCCAAGGACAAGCCATGAAAACAAATCTAGATGTGAGAAACTACCTGCTCCTATCAACCTGTAGAAACAGAGTCCCGCACAAATCCTCAGAAAATCGCACAAACAGTCCGCGCACTACTTGCAAAGTCCATAATCGAACAGAGACGCAGAGAAGGGCTGGAGTCGCACGCGAGACGATTGAGACGAGAGAGATCTCCGCAAGACCAACCAGGCCGTCACTGGGAGGAGACGGCTAGACGATGTGCAGAGATCTTCTTCGAGACCAATCCGTCACTGAGAGGACGACGAGACGACTGAACGAAGGCAAAGAGCAGAGATGAGACGCGACAAGGGGACGACTGGCCGAAGTCGCGCCGGAGAGTGGCGACAGCGGCACCTTGGAGGCGGGTCTCAAGGCACTCTCGATCAGTCTAGAAATTTAAATAATTTATAAGAGAGGTTTGACATCTCAGTTTATCCATTTTTGTAAAAATTCCTTTGTATTTTTTTATAGGTAAATATTAGTAATTAATATATTATGTTAGAAGGGGGCGTTGAACCCATGACCTTCTTATCACTTCAATCCGTATGTCCCTCCCTCAAACCTTTTTCATATATAATATATATAATTTAATTAATATATACTATCCGTGTGAAAAAATTATACTGTCAACCACTTATAAATGTTTATTGTATGGCTATTATCGCGAGGGGAAAGGAGAAGGAGAAAAGAGAATAAGAAAGAGGTGAAGCACATTGCAAGAATCTGAACCCGCACACACTCACTGTTCATATTCTGCAACTTTTTTTTATAGGTCAATGTTAATATGTTAAACGTTATGTTAATTTTCTCTTTTGCCAGGGTTTGAGCCCTAGACCTCTTGCTCCTTAACACCTTATACCCTAAGCTCAAACCAGTTGAGCTGTCCAACCTCCCCTCATGTTCTGCAACTTAACCAATTGAGTACATTCAGTTGGCTCAAGCTAGTTATTAAAAGCATTCCTCTAACCTGATACATGTTCAATACTCTAACGATGATCACCTTAATTTGGTGTTAGTGCGTAGTTGTTTTATTCTTTATTTTAGTTTATTTTCTCCAGACCTCACTCTAATTAACCCTTTGCATCAGGTCGATTCACCAGAATATCCTCACAACTGAGGCCCTTCGGACCTATTATGAGACTAATATCTAATTCGACTAATTGAGCAGAGTTTTACCTCTTGATTATCAGCCTTCCAATATGAGTGATTTCACAAAAACTTGTATTCCCCATATTCTCCTTCTTATGGGGGCAAGTTACTTCCACTCGACCAACACTCCGTTGGTTGTTTTATTCGTAAGATAAAGTAACCGTATTATATTATCTATATAATTTTATAATATATAGTGCAGCATCAGCAAACACCATTTTATTGTTTATAATGACGTGTTCCAATCTCAATTTTTTTTTATAGGCAAATGTTAGTATTTGTTATGTTAGTGGGGGGAGTTAAACCTATGACCTCCACCTTATCACTCCAAACCCTATCTCTCTCCCTCAAGCCACCTTATAACTCCCTGTTCCAATCTTAATTTAAAAATGCACAAACTTTTTTTTTTTTTTAGCCGGACCTAAATTTTCAGATAGATCAATTTCTTAGTAATTTAGAAGTATTGTAAATATATTTTGATTTTATTTGAAATTTTGCATTCAATTAATTTTAAAATTTGTGACGCAGAACGGGACATGTAGACAACGTAATTTTGCAGGAGTGCAACCAGATGTTGCAACGTAGAAGTGGCCGCTTCACGTTTCCTTTGATTTTTGGAAATTACCGACTCAAGTAATAATAATTAGAATAAAGCATTTATGCATGTAAGGGCACAATTCCTCTAATATTATTACTTCCTTATCCGCACAATCATCTTTTGGATCTCTGTTGCAGAAGTAATGCAAAGTTATTTTTCATAAGACACATGATAATGATATTAGTGTGATCGAAACGTCTGGATCAATATATTATTATATTATATATACTTTTGGGCTTGGAAGATCTCCACAAATTCAGTTGTGGGCTGATATTTGCTATCCCTCCCAGCTCAGCTATTTGTAAGGCTTTTAAAAAAAATTATTTCAAAATTAAGATAAAATGAAACAATGAAAATAAGTAACCTTAACAAAAATATAGTGGAAAAAAGGTGACATACAATAGCATTTTTTTTACAGCGACATACAATAGCCTTAAAAAATATATAAGTCCATTTGTTTCTTATGCACCAAATTTATCATAGAAAATTACATTATATTGGATTACTCATTTAAATTTCTAAGTCTCTAATATAAAATAAATTTATCAGCTATGATCATATTCATATGCCATCACTTAACCCTGTGAGAGAATAAAATGTTATAGTACAAATACATGTAAAGAGTAAAGACAATATCAAGTAATGAAAATAATAATAATAAAAAAGGTAAAAACCGATCAACTTGCATTGCCCCAAAAAAAATTTGGGCTGGATTGGCTCAAAACAGTGTTGGACTTTTAATTAAAAAAACTCAACCCGAACTTCAGATTAGGTTAATAAAGCGGGCTCATTTTGGCGATAAAATTTGAGAGTTGTTGAAGTACTATATAAATCTGAAAGTTCCAAGTTAGATGAGTCAAGTGATAAAAAAAAAAATTTGTTTCTAAAAAATTCTATAAACTAAAAGATTCAAAATTAACTACATAATCATAATTTGGATGAGGTTTGAGTTTGAGCTTATAACAAAGCAACATTATGAGAGTCATAAGGTGGTCAAAGTGGTTTGGGTGAGGGAGTTAAGGAGTGGAGTGATAAGGAGGTTGAGAGTTCAAACCTCACCCACGAACAAAAATACTAATATTACCATACTAACATTTGCCTATAAGAAAAAAAAACAAAAACAAAGCAACACTTTGGTGGTAGGTGAAGAAAGAAACAAGATTCCTACAATACAATATGGCTCCATTGTATGTATATCTGAGATCTGAGATAAGGGATGCTGCAGAGAGCAGTGGACATGACAAGATTTTGACACTTCAAACACATTTACTGTTAATTAATCATAGTTTTTGTTTTTAGTTTTACAAAATTTTAATGAATTAACAAGAAGTTTGAATGGGCAGTTGAGAGTGTTAATAGCTTCCTCACAGTACAACCAACACTATTCGACTTGAGTGCTGCCCACTTGGAGATGGCTAGGGGTGATAATAGGCTAGGTCGAGTTAGGCCCTGACAAGCCTCGGCCTGACCTGCGTTCTAATCTCGAGGCCTGAACCTGGCTTATGACCTGATATAGGCCAATTTTTAAGGCCTGAGCTTGGCCTACTTTAAAGCCTGACTTGACCTAACCTCCTTAAAAGTCTACTTATCAACAAGACCTTTAAATATGTCTCCACCTATAAATAGGTCATATGTTTTCACTTGTAAATAGGCTTGTAGACCTCTAATAATAAAGAAGTTGATAGACCTATACTAATAAATATGTCATAAGACGTTCAAAACATATATATATATATTTGTGTGTGTGTGTGTGTGTGTGTGTGTGTGTGTGTGTGTTAAATAAACCGATCTGATAGGTCTAATAGGCTTTTTTTAAAGCCTTAGATCTAACCTCTTTAGCTAGGCCGTAGGCCCCCCGACGAGCGGCCTAGCGTATTCTCACCCTTAGAGATGGCCATCTAATGCTTGTCAAGGGTAGACATAGAAATACGGTCAATTGCCCTAATGAGGCTAGAGAAAGAGCTGACGAGGGGATATATAACTATTCTGCACCAAGAAGAATGCTTGATTGAATGGACCATCCTTGAATTTGGTGATGCTTTCACGCTTCAACTCTCAAGATAAAGGAGAAGCAGAATTGTATCAAGAGCAATATTGAAGAATGGTTTTCTCACTCTACCTTTGTAACCAATTTTTTACGGTGGGTTTTATGGTGCACTCGGTGCACCAGTGCTCTTAAAATTTAACCGTGTATAGTAAGTCAATTTTGGATCTAGTAGCAAATAAACCGGTTACAAGTCCCAAATGGTAAAAGCCGTTAAATTGGCGAATTCTATCATACTCCCTAACAAAGTTGGAGGATGGATCCACATTTATCCTTAACCGGGAATCATGTGTTAGCCGGTAAATAAGATTTCTAGTTTTTTTTTTAAAAATATTTTAATAATTTAAAACCCAAAAGTTTAGTTAACTACGGAGCAGGGCAAAAGCTTGTCAGTGACTAGGTGAGACCATTTTTGCGACAAAATAATTTTTTTGCTGTATATGGCATATTGGTGAGTGGTCGCCGTTACGTGGCAATTTTTTATTGGTTGATTGTGTAAATTTTTTTTACACTAACAGTGAATACCAATTAAATCATTTTACAATATGTTTTATTTTGATTAAGATAGTATGCACTATAAGTGTAATATGTTTTACACTGATATTCATTAATATTTTGATATGTATAATTTTATTTTAATAACTAAGAGAGAAAAATAACAATGATGTTAATTTATTTAGTTACTTTCCAATATGTTTTATTACTATTTTGAAAAGTAACTTTTCTTATTTAGTTTATTTTTTCCGTTTTATTATTAGGCAAAATTGTACTTTTGATCCCTTAAGTTATTAGTTTTGTTCAAATTGATCCCTTAAGTTTTTTTTGTGACAAACTAGACCCTTAAGTTAGGTTTTGATGACAAATTGGTCCCTTAAGTTTTTTGTGACAAACTAAACCCTTAAGTTATGTTAGGGTGACAAATTGGTCCTTTAAGGCAATAAAAATAATAAATTAAGGGTCTAATTTATTGTTCCCTTTGACAAATTAAGGGACCAATTTGTCACCCGAACATAATATAAGGGTAGAAGTTTGTCATAAAAAAACTTAAGGGGCCAAATTGTCACCCGAACCTAACTTAAGGGTTTAGTTTGTCACAAAAAAAAATTAAGAGACCAATTTGAACAAAACAAATAATTTAAGGGACCAAAAGTGCAATTTTGTCAAAAGTTTATTTATTGAGTTGGTCCCTGAACTATTTGAGAATTTTCAATGAAGCCCCTAAACTAAAAAAGATTCTAATTAGGTCCCTGAATTTATATAAAATACTGTTTGACATAATAATAAAATGACAAAAGATGAATATAAGAAAAAAAAAACTCGCTATTTAAATTATTAATAATAAAACTTAATGAGAAAAGCTATTGTTTATCATAATAATTAAATAAAAATATATAAATTTGAGAGACAAAATTTAGTTCTTGAAATTATTTTTTTACTGGAATTCAGTTTTTGAAATGATAATAACAAAATAATAAAATATGAAATTGTGTTAGAAAATTCATGTTCTATAACACAAAATAAAAGATTAATCTTAGTCAAATATTTATTTTTTGAAATAACATAATAATAATAATAATAATAATAATAATAATAATAATAATAATAATAATAATAATAGACATAGAAAGCAAAAATATTATTTAAGAAATATTAAAATAATTAAAAACCTTAATTAAAATATAAAATAATATAATAAATAATAAAATATATTAAATAACTCAAAATAAAATTGACAATCAAAATAAGATGTGATGATTTCTTAACTAGATTCTTTATTTTATTTATTATTTAAAATAATAACTTTGTTGTTAAACTATATTTTTTTAAAATATTGAACTTTTTATTCAGTTTCATCTCTTGTTATAATATTAGAAAAAAATGTCAAATAATGACATTCTATGCTAAATTTTATCTTTTAATATATATATTTTTTGACACATTTTTTTCCTTCCAAAATCATCGTTTAATAATATATTACTATTTAAAAAATGTCTCATTTTTTAATTGAGGTTTATCAGTTTAATCACTTAATATTTTGTTATAAAACATGAACTTTCAAACACAATTTCACATTTATTATTTTATTTTTATCATTTCAAGAACTAAATTTTGTCTATCAAATTTATCTATTTTTATTTAATTATTATGATAAACAATAGCTTTTCTCACCATGTTTTATTTTATATTTTATTATTATTATTTAAAATAGTGAGTTTTTTTCCTCTCATATTCAACTTTTCTTATTTTATTATTATGTCAAACCGTATTTTTTTCCTTCTAAATTTATCATCTATCATTTTATTATTATTTTATTTTATAAAGTCATATTTTTACTTTAGGGACCCGATTGAAAATTTTATATAAGTTCAAGGACCCAATTAGAAACTTTTAGTTCAGGGACCCAATTAAAAATTTTATATAAGTTTAAGGGTCTAATTAGGAATTTTTTTAGTTTAGGAACCTAATTAGAAATTCTCAAATAATTCATGGATTAACTCAATAACTAAACCTATAAAAAATATTAATACCCTGATTAATTTATAAAAAAATATTAATACCCTGATTAATTTATTGACGAATTTTGAATTACCCTTCTATACACTCCAAGGACCAACCATGAACTACCGTCCAGATGTACTGAATCAACTTTGTGCAATGATTAGACAGAATAGGAATCACGCATGCGAAGGATGCGTAGAAAAAGAAGGACTGTCGGCAAGTAGACAATGACTCAGACGAAGCTATAATTGAAGAATGACGTAAGTGTATACGTCATAGGTGAATTATTGAGTCTGAGTGATAGACTAAAATAATGTAAGGACTATTTTGTAAATGAACCGAGTCCCCTTTTGTGTATAAATGAGACCTCTTATGTTGAGGCAAATCAGAGAGATAAAAAAGAAAAGAGAATTTTCCTCTCATATGTTGAGATTTCTCCCTGTGAGAAAAGTGTGCTTGTCTCTATAAGAGTACGTGTCAGATCCTTGAGAGTGGATCTATGGTTCTATGTACTCATTCTACTTATTATCAATAAAGATTGTTACTTTTGTACCAAAATCTTCAATTACTTTACTTCATACTCGACTTAATCTTGACTAAGCGGAAGCTGCAGTGGGCAGAGGAAATCCCGACTGATCAAAGAAACCCAATCAGGTATGACTAAGCAACCCTTTTTATTTGAATTAATTTTAGAAGTTATTGATGTCTGAAATAGCAAAAGAGAAAATTGATAATATTGATGTCGAACACTTACAAATTACTGAAGAAGATGGAAATTTTGAAGGAAGCATTTTAATAGATCCAAAACTTTTCCAGAAAATACAAAAAGAAGACCTAGATCTAGCAAAAGATACAAACATGAAGAAATTAGGAGGAATAATGAAGAGATTTAATCAGAAATAAAATATTATATATTATGGAAAAATAATGAACGAATCACGAAGAGATATATCAGAAACACAAGGAAACACCTGTATTCAATTGTTAAACAAAAGAAAGTTAATGGAATTAAAAAGAAACTTAAAAAAGGAAGCACATAGAAAAAAGATAGGATATATTCATATAGGAGTCATACAGATTCTAATTAAAGCTACCTTCCAGGAAGGAATAAATTCACCCATAGAACTAGTATTAAAAGATGATAGAATAACGGATTTAAAGGATAAAATACTAGGAGTTATTGAAGGAAATCTAGCTTACGTAAAGCTAAAATTTGATATTCACCCAAATATTGGTATATCACTAGATACCTAGAGACTAGACCAATCTTTAACCTTGGAACATAGATTTTTAAGAAATAATTTAATGAGACCAGGAGATAAAATCTTCTCAATTACTTATTGTGTTAACTATGCATTGACAAACTCCCATCATAGCATTACTTTTAGAGATAATGATAGAATTGATATACCAAGACTCTTTGAAGAAACATGAAAAAATTATTATCCTAAACGAAATGAAATAACCGAATTAGGAATATCCATAAATAACCCAAAATCATTAAGCTTCAGACAAATCCCAAAACCAATTACTTTCCCTGAACCAGAAAAGAATAATGAAGATGAAAATTATATTAAACTATCAAACCAAGTAAGAGATCTAGCCCAATATATGAGAAATATAATATGAATAAAGGAGAAGAGTTAGAAAAAATACTTAACAAACTTTACACTACAATAGACAAGAACAAAAGAGATAACAAAAATTTCTTAGAAATATATGACTATTATATTAAAATAAATCCAGAAAATAGAAGGAGAGAATTATTGGAAAAATATATTATAAACAAGGAAAAAGAATTAATTAAACTCGAAAATAAGAGAGAAAAATGTAGAGAAAAGATTAAAGAAAAAATATAGAAATTGAAAGGAATGGGATCTTCAAGAACTACATCCAATTATTTTAGAATAGAAGCACCATTCTTTGAAGACAGTGACAACGAAAAACAATAGAATGGAAATATATTCAGAATTTGATAATCAAACAGAAACTGAAATAATTAGTGTTTTAATGATGAACTTACCCATTAATTGTAAATATGTAAAATATTTTTTAAATATTTTTTACAACCTATATTAATTTTTTAATTCTATAAATTATTGGTCTTGGTTTTTAGGAGATTATTATTTATTTTTTACTTCAATATTTAACTATGCTTTTGAAATTGTAATGTAAATGTACTTTGTCTTCGAATACTTTGGTTATATTTAATTTTTTTTTTCTTTAGTTTTTCAAAAAAGAAAATAAAGATTTAGATTTTTTAAATCGAGTGGAATCCCATGACATTGTCTACCAACCCAAGTGAGTTATAGGCAGGGGCGGAGCCAGAAATTTGATATGAGGGGGGCCAAGATCAAATATATATAACATCAAATAACAATAGAAAAAGTTAACTAACATATAAAGGCAAATTATAAGAAACAAAATTGATATATGATTATCAACTTAATATAACATGAAGTTTAAATTACACTCAACTACTTTTAAATTTATTAAAATATCATCAAACCCTAAGTTTGGCTATAAATTACGCTCACCTTTTTTTTAGTTATGAGCAAGTATTGGCTTAACATGGTTAAGTTACTAAAGAAAAAAATATTTATAAAAAATATTTGATAAAGAAACATTCATCACAAATTGGAATAGCTTGGATCGATGTTTATAAAAGAACTTTCTCAAATAGAGTTTTCCGACTGCAATCTCTTAACTTCTGAACCAATGATTTTATGTTAGATATCAAATACATGACATTCAAAAATATATTGGGATTTTTATTGCAAAGCTTGACAAAGCTTGTCGATTAGTGATTCTCATGAGACCAGATAAAAATAGAATCAAATGACACCAATGATTTAAAAGCATAAAAAACATCATCTTATTAAAAGTATGTAGATACTTTAATAGCAAATGACACCAATCATATTATTTAATAGTATGTAATTTTTGTTAAAAAAAATAGTATGTAATTTTATTTTATGAAGTTACTATATATATATATATATATATATATATATATATATATATATAACACTTAGAGTTGAGGGGGCCATGGCATCCAAAGGCCCCCCTCTCCCTCCGCCACTGGTTATAGGGATATATTGCATAGAATAAATAATTTTAATTTCATAATTTATCCCTGTAATAGAAATTGTTATTTTATTTGTATTATTGTATTACCTTTTCCCACTTGCATTCCATATTTTTATTTAATTGGTTCATCGTTATTGATATTATAGAAATGACTTTTCAAGTTCATGATGAAAATAATCTTTTATTTGTTGAAGTTGAATGTGGATGTATTTATTTAGTAATCTATGATTAGTTGCATCTATTAATTTAATTTATTGTTGCCACTTTTTTTTTCCCTACAAGTTGACTAATTTGTTAAACTTTTTTCTAGAATGTTTAGACCTTGGAGGAATGAATTGGTCTTGTGAACATTGTGACATAAATGTTTGGTTTGAGGAGCGGTCAGAAAAACATAAAAATGGTTCCAGTGTAGAATTTTCAATATGTTGTATGAAGGAAAATGTGAAGTTACCATATTCGGCTAAGCCATCTACTTTGCTTTAGAATTTGATACATGGAGTAGATCGAAGAAGCAGACATTTCTTGAAAACATATGTTCGTATGACAACATTTTTTCCTTTACTTCATTGGGTGTTAAAGTTTAATTCGGTGTAAATCATGGTTGTGGACTGTCGCAATTTGTTTATTGCCAGTGAAGACTTACCTGATTTATGCAATATTTTTATTGTTAGGAAACTTGACCATGATAGAGATGAGATGATTGATAAGCATGTTGATTGTATTGGGAAGCTAAACTTTGGACAAAGCTTGATATATGATGAGATTGTGGATGCTGTGCTAAATGGACATGGTTGTTTCTTCTTTGTAGATTGTTATGGTGTTACGAGGGAAACTTCCTGACCATAAAATAGTATTAAAGGTGGGTGTTCCAATTATATTTATGCGGAATATTGATCAATCATGTTGGCCAAGTAACGGAACAAGATTGATTTTCAGTGAATTTGGTGTGAATGTTGTCGGTGCTAAAATTGTTACTCGGAATGATGTTGGAGACCGTTTACATTCCTAGATTGAGATTGATTCCTTCAGATCCATGAATCGCTTTTTAGTTTCAGAGATGACAATTTTCATTGGTGTTGAGTTTTGCAATGACTACAAATAAATTAAAGTCAAAGCCAAACTTTATCTCATGTTGGTCTGGATTTGTCACGTCAAACGTTTTACTATGGACAATTATATGTTGCTATCTCTAGGGTTAAATCTAGGAATGGATTAAAATTTAAATTTATACTGATAATGGTGAACCATTATTCTGTTGTTAAAAATGTTGTTTACACAAAAGTATTTGCAATAATATAATTTATTTTAAATAATTTATATCTCTTCTGTATATTCTGATTAAACAAGGCAAACACAATATTATATACTAAATTAGGGTTGGGTTAAGGTGCACCACCCACATTTTGCACCACCCACTACACCACCCATGTGGCAAAATTTAGGCCAATCAATTTGCCACATGGTTGGTCAAAATTTCAAACTTTAAACATGTATTTGTTGTGTAGTCAAAGTATAAAAAGACAGTATATTATAGTATAGTGTGTGTATTCTTTATATTTACAATTTTCACCTATATTAAAATAATGTTTTTTTATTAAAAAAAAATTGGTTATTTCTTATCTCTTTTTTTTTTCCCTCTCTCTCCCTCCTTCCTTACCCGTATGCTAGCTTCGAATTCTTCTTCCCTGCCCGATTCCGAATTCAGCACACATTATTCCGACCAGTGTTTGAAAAAATTGCAAACCAGATCAAAAACCAATTTGAGTAAAAAAAAAAGGGGTATCAATTTTTTTATCCGTGTTTTATATTTTATATATAATAAATGTGTTATTTAATTTTGTTTTTGAATTTTGGGTTAATAAACAAATACGAAAATATAGTGTATTTTTTTGTAAATACTTATTTTAGTTTCAACATTTGACCAGTTGAAAAGCCAAATGGTCTAGTTGTACAAGTGATTGGTTGAGGTATTGACATGTAGGTGGTGTAATGAATGGTGCAACTTAGCCCAACCCACTAAATTGTATATGTTTGTTCATTATATTATCAAAATATTATTTGATGTCGGTGTCAAAATTATCTACATTAATAGTGCATAGAAATTAAACTCAAAATACAATATGAATGTATTCCAAAAATATAAATAATCATTATAATTAATAAATTAGTTATATTTTGACAAAAACTTGACCCGTGCGTAGTTAATAACACTAGTTAGAAACCTACACGAGCTGGTTCCCCCCTCGTTTAGATCTTCCTCTCAGAAGTTCAAATCATTTTTTTTTTTCGGTTAGTTCATTTCTAACACCATAACCGAGGAGGCAACAAGCAAGTCTCCAATATAAAGATTATTTTATTCCAAATTTGGTTTACCGGTTACAAGTGAAAAAGTTGCTTTTTCTCCCACCAAATCTTGACCCTAGAATTATTTTATTAATAAATATATGGCCCTGATTCACTGATGTTGGGTCCTCCACTCTTTTTAGGGAGGATGTTAGAATTCGCCCGATAAATTAGCTCTATACTAAACAATTCCTGCCAAAGACACCTTTTAGCATGGTTTGCAAGAAATGTAATGCAATCATAATTTAATCTATAACTATATAATTTCTGAATCATTCTCCAGTAGTATTCCCACGAGTGAAGGCTCAAATTGGTCCCTGAAAAATTTCGAGGCCTCACTTTTACTCCCTGAAAAAATAAATTAATCATTTAGTCCTTCAAATTTTCAAAGAGGGATACATTAGCCCCTGGAATTAGTTCTAACGTCCATTTAGTTGCCTACACGTCCCATTAATCATCCTACTTGCCCCATTAGTGGTCTTGTGTGACCTATAAAGAATTTATGACGTGAAAAACTAAAGAAAAATAAATAATTTTCAGGTATTAAATGAAGGGTATTTTGATAATAACTTCATTAAATAAGATGAAAATAGTTGAAATTTGCTTATATTTTGGACAAAAAAAATATGGAAATTTTTGCTTATATTGTGGACCGGAGGGAGTATTTACTTTTCATATATCTCACCTTTCACTCACTCAGACGACATTTCCCTCCGGTATTCCAAATCGGGATTGGCATATATTAATTAGGGATCACAATGGGTAGGGTTGGGTATGATACTATAGTATCCATCTCCACACCCATACTCGTGTTACCCGTACCCGGACCCATATCAGTATGGGTAACAACTTTAGTACCCTTACCCGTACCCACACCCGCACCCGTTACGACATTTTAACTATGAAAATACAATAAATAACATAAAGAACATTATAACTCAATTAAAATTCATACAAATATCTCTCAAATCTAGTCATGAAACATTTCAAACCAAATTATTAAACTAAATAAAAACATTTAAAACATCCAAAACAAGTAAATATCACAACAAACATCAAAAATAATAAATTCATGAATATGTAAGTTCGAAATAAATAATAAAATAATAGGATATTAAAACTTAAAAGATAATTCACTGTTATATTAATAATAAAATAGTAAGGGATAAAATTGTATAGAAAAGGTTTTAATTATGATAATTAACAAATAATGAAAGACAAAATTTAGGAAAAAATCATAGTCTAAAATGATAGCAAAATAGTAAACTTTTTTGGTAACTGGTAATATATGATAGATAAAAAAATAAAATTTAATAAGAAAAATAACTATCTATAACAATAATATAATAAAAAACAAAATGAAAAAATTTATTGTTTGAAATAATAGAAAAATAATAGGATATAAAACTTAAAACATAATTCACTATTTATATTTAATAATAACATAATAAAGGATAGAATTGTATAGAAAAGGTTATTATTTGAACTACCTAAAAAATATCACTCCTAACCAATTACAGAGTGTTTTGTCAAAAAAAAAAAAACAATTACCAAGTGCAGCTTGATTGGCAACGCCTATCACTGTTTATGTGCAAGAAGTAAAAAAATAAATATTCAAGTTTTATATAGGGGCTTATAACTAAATTCCAGAGTTTGGGGATCTTATCCATAAATATTGTGAATGACCACTTTGAATGGTTACCGGTAAACATTTAGGACCATTGATTCAATTTAGAACAACATCCGATGGTGACAACTAATGTGTGCACTGATGCATCTATACATGATGAGTGCACCATAAAATCGGCCATTTTTTACACCTCTAGATAGGTGCGGTGTTATAGGCTTTGTACTCCATCGTAATGTACTCAAAGTGAAAGTAGTAGCCTGCTCTTTCAAACCCTTCTTCAGAGTACTTGGGGAAGATGCCTTGCACGTGGGATTCTAGAACATTGGTGGTGGTCTAGTAGAATACGTTTTGGTTTTGGTTTGCCCAGCAAACCATACACAAAATGAAAAATAAATAAAAGGAAAGAAAAAGTGGATATACTTATCAAGCTTGACCTGGATAAGGTTTACAATAAGGTAGGACGTCATCATTAAACAAATCTCGAGTGTTCAACTTTTTTGGATTCTTTCGATTCTTGGTTGCGTGACAACCGTAAACACAACACAACCATCCTTATCAGTAAAGGAAGAAAAAATTGAAAAACGGCAAAAGGCAGCGGGGCCGCTTTCTCTTCACCTTTTCATTTATCTGCATGAAAATTCTTGACACAAGACGCGAAGAGAATCATTTTACTTTCAAAAGGGATGCCCCTTAATTTCACATATGCTACTTGCAGATGGCATCATACTATTCGTGGAAGCATCTAAGGAAACAACCACTGTGATTCCATTCTCTGTTTTAACATTATAATAAGATTGATTTAATCCCAAAATATGGTATATCCAATTTCAAAAACTGACTTTAAGAATTGCATGGAAAAGGCGATAATGAGTAAATATTACTGTTCCACTTCAGCTAATAACAACATTGATTACAATTTGGGCTGTATTGCTAAACAACATAATCTAATAATTTCGACATCCATTTAATCTGGATTTTATAAAAAATAATATTGACTTATTAGTTCACACAATATTGTAAAAGTCCCCCACTTGGACGAAATAAGACAAATCTTTATATTTTAGTCAGAAAACAATTCTCCGGATTAGTCAAACAATATATGATCACAATATGTCAAACCAGGACTCTTAACCAATGGTCCAAGATGGAAATTCAAGCATCTCAACAATACAAAAAATAAAGTTCGGATGAACACTGGTATCATACATATGCAAGGTGCTTATATCCGGTGACCCAACAAAATGTGGTATATGGATAAATGAGAAAGCACGACTAAATTGCATGCCAATATGTGATCAAAGTACAATTCACAAAGAAGTGGCTCAAGTACCACCAAAGATGCCTTCTGAGATTGAACAACAAATCTTAGTAAAAAAAATCAAATGATCTCACCATTTTGCAAGTAATTGAGCAATTTGGGAAATAACTAACTAACTTGTAAAGTTTCAAAACTAATTACTGATTTGAACTAGATTTTACTATATTAGCAAGGTTCACTATTTTTATTTTCATTTTTTTATGCCGACTTAGCCAAAGGTATTAGTCCAGTTATCACTTTATAAATCGTGATGTAAAAGGCGCCAGTTTACCTGACTCCTTTCTGATTAGAGGTAAATTGCTCAGAGTGATTGGAGTGCAATTAGCGCACTTCAAAAACGATAAGATAAGGAGAAACGAAGAGGGGCTGCAACCTGCAAAAATATCCATTGCATAAAGAAAAAATTCAAAAGTTGATCTGTACATAATTGCTATGGTACTGATTTGGTTCTTCTATCTCCGGCTCACGAGAACTCATAAGAGGTAAGAGGTCTCTACGGACGTGACTAACTTGCATTATGTATAAGATGAAACGATCTAGGCTCCTGGTTGAGGGAAAATCTGGATTGGCTATACAAGTATCTATAAACTCTGTCTACCTCCATGTCCAAAGCTCACTAAGAGCAGATGGAATTTGATGCCTCACACTTGATCACCCGGGTATTGTACGATCCACAAAATCCACATTTGTGATATAACCAGTGGAAGCGTGAAGCGCCCTTTCGATCACAGTCATGGCAGAGTATGTCCTGCATCACCATTACAAAACTGACTTAACAGACAAAAAGCTTACAATTTTACTGCTGGCCTAAAATGCCAGAATGCTCTTTAATGAAATCCACATTAGCTTTCGAAAGGAATAAAGTGAAGAGAGAAGACACAAAAGTATTCACCTGATGGCGGTCCCTGTACTCTTCCGGAAGCTCCTCAGCAGCCAATAAGGCATCAAGCATACCAAAGTAAACCTGGGTAGGTATAGAAACAACAAGGTGTGGTGTGTCATGTACCAGAAAAGTTCTATAAGCTGTGGCTTTTATATAATAGTGATACCCCAATACCCTACAAAGATACAACTGATCCCCCAACAAATGGTTGACAATAAAACTCCCCCACCCAATCCCGATCTATGGTTAAACAAAGTTTGATTTTCGTTATTTATCTCTGTGGCTATTCATATGCCATAGAATATAAGGTATTGAAATTTAACATCAATATTCTATCTATACCACTAATCTTCTCATTGAATGTTCTTTTAATCAAAGGGAGCCTCCTTCCTCTTACAATCTTTATTTGTATCAAATTCCTAATTTAAAGACTGCAACAACATATGCACAAATTTGTTAAAGATAATGAATGAATACTTGATCAAAGGGATGTGATCAAAGGGATGTATTTCCTCTTGCACTCTTTAGTTTTTTTTTTTTCAAACTAAACAAAAACAAGAGTTTATTTAACTAAATTATATGAAAAACTTAAATGCAAATTGCTAACATATTTGATTTTGCCTCAACTTGAGAACTCAGGGTACGTTGTAGAAAGATTGGAGAGCATTTTATTGAATTATGGCTTTGTTTGTTTCTCCTTTGCATCATAGAGGTGGCGAATACAGGCTACATTGAGTGGAAAAGAGAAATTTAATGAAAGGAAATCTTCTTACCGCCATATCTCCCAATGACTTGCTGCATATTGGACACGTGTAGTGACTACAAGTGTATGCCTAACATATTATAACAAAGTATAAGATTGAATCCACAACCATTGAGAAAACTAATATTTGATTTTATTCTTGTTGTGAGAAGCGGTTGAAACCTAAAATGGGTGTGAAATAGACCTGAAAGCAAGCAGAATGCATATAATGGCCACAGGGTAGAGCTCTGACTGTAGCACTTGATGTAAATAAATCGTCACAGCAAATTGGGCAGTTCATTTCTAAACCTTTCTCCAGGCACTTGTGAGATGCTGTTTTTATCCCCAGGCAACAGTTGCAATTCATGCAATGGAAATAATCTATCCCAAGCCCTCGTCCGACACGGCATAAATTGCAAAATGGACAGTGATACACATTCCTGGAAACCAATGATGCAAAGTTATAATCAGAAAAAAGTTACAAGGAAAAATAAAATCAACAAACTAAAAAAGTTGAAAGACAAAAATCATGACCAATGATATGATATTTGTTGCTAATATTCACATAGCATTAAACAGACTAAACAATTTTTTTAACTAATTTTTTTCCCTAAGTATACATATGTTCATCAACTTCATCTGTATATACGAGCATCAAAAGAAATGGATTCATTTTTGAAAACATTGTGATATTATCCCTTTATTTTCAACAGAAGAGGTAAATTTGCCCCAGAGAGCATGTATTGACCCTTGCATCTTGCTCTACCATTAATATTCACTCAATGTCTGTCTTTTCTTTGAAACCTTCGTAAGTTCAATTGGTTTACAGAGTAACTTCCTCCACTAGATTGGCAATGCACCTTCACATATTGCCCATAAGTTGTCAATCTCAGTCCTAATGCAATGAAATGCGATGCTCAAGGTACTTGGGCCCATGGCATTGAACCCAATTCCCCCAAAAAGGAAGGCAATAGCAACTTTAATACCAAAAGTTTGAATTCTGAAGGAAGAACTAAAAGATACCTTTCATCATCAAAAAATTTGCATATATTGCAATAGTACTTTGCCATTGAAAGCCCATTACATGAAGGTGTCATGCATATAGGCCCTACTGGTTGTATATTCAGGCAGCGCATACACATCATTTCTGATGTTGCTTTTCTGTAATGATCAAGCACATAATTAGAAGTATATACTACTATAAAATGCAAGAAATACCATCAGAAATTTACCTATCCATTGAGTGATCGCTCACACTGTCATGACAAAATCTGCAAGTAAATAACTTGCCACAACATGCAGCTCGAAGCTTGCAACTTCTCTTGTAATGCTCACACCCAAATACATGTTTCTCTGGGTCCCGAAATGATGGTGAGTGTCCTTCTATTTCTTCACCATTAGATGATTCTTCAGATAGAGTTTTAGGTAATTTCTGCTGGGCAGCTATCCAACGACTACAATACACAAATAACTAATCAACAATGGGAGCTTGATGACAACAGGATAAAATGCTATCAAACGTATATGCAGTTAATCATGTCACTGTTAAATCAAACTAGGGACATATGGTCACTGGAACCAACCTTGTCATTAGATTCTGCACAAGATAGGCCTTTCTCCTTGGATCAAGGGTTGAGTCACGATAAACCTTCCGGATCTCTGACTCAAGTTCATTCTGATTCATCCGGAATATGTCTTTCCAACCTGGCTTGAACATTTGATCATTGAGATCCAAGCTTTCTTGATATTCAGCACCTAGGAAAGGACAATAACACACTATTAATTGTCCATCCTACAATTTCCACAAAACAAGAAAGAAACTTAAAGCATATCAGAAACCTCTTTGAGAAGTGCCATGATCTGATGTTTCTGTCTGTGATATAGACACCGGACTCTCTTTCCAGCATTCATTAAGCCATTCATTGAACATAGTGTTCTTAGTTGCCTGCTTCCACGTGTCCATCATTTCATTCTGTTCATCCTGGGTAAGTGCAGAAGTTACCCATGGTAACATTGATTGGAGAACTTCAGCCCCTGTAGTTCCAATTATCCGACCCACTATCTTGTCTTGTTCTTCCACAGTGAAATGTCTCCCAAACAATGGCCAGAGTTCACGCTCTTCCCTGAAAATATGCTGATCCAGAGACACTCTTATGGATTTGCACATCCCTTGAAGCTTAGTTGCAAGTTCATTATACTTTTTGATAATATCACTACCATTAGCATCAGAAGTTCCAAGATTACTTTCACGTAAATCCTCTGACATATGGGTCATCTGCAAGGCTTCATGAAGGACAGAAAGCTCAGAAAGAACGTGGGAAATATCTTCAAATAATTGTTCTTCCTGCTTATGGTCCAGCATGTATGAATGACTCACGTTATGAAGTGCCTCTTTGGATTCCAATGCTGGAAATACTATATCATCTTCAGCATTACTATGAGCTCTATACAAGCCCCACAAAAGACGAAATCGTCCACTAAATTTCCGAAGAGTTGTCTCATCACCATCATTCAGTTTTCCGGATTCAACATCTAGATACTCCAAGTCTTTGCGTATAGCTTTATGGAATTTAAATATGGTATCAATTGGTCTTTGTGCAGAGCCAGCTTCACATGAGCTGTTCTCTGTTTCCCATACAAAAAGACTGGAATTAAGAGATGGGGCAGAAGAGCTGAAAGACAAGGAGCGCAACGACTTTGCTGTAGGAAGAGAACTCAGCCCAAAATTGTTACTGCTTACTCCTAAACCTGGCACACAGCAAGACCGAGCACTACAACATTGTTTCTGGATACTTTCAGTCTCCGAAGTTTCAGGTACATCACTCTTGTCCGACGTCAAAATGTTTCGCTTAACTGATCTTTTGTTCCCATCTGATTCAGCTAATGCTGAGCAATCTCTACCAGATGATGCAGCACAAGCACAGGATGGCTGAACAATATTTTCTTCGATTTCAGAAAGTCTTTGAGCAGGACAGCAACCTGATGCACTTGAAGACAAACACAAACCTTCATTACGAGCCTTGCAAGCCCAACCACAGAAAAGTGTGACTAGAGCAGAATCAGTTACTGGAGCTGAAAAGGATTGAGAAGTTGTCAGATACAAATTACAAAGAAAAAATCTCAGAAATATTATTTCTTTTAGCAGGCAGGAACTTAAAAATAGACATAGAACCTGCCAATTGCATGTTCCTCAGAAACATCTTTGCCTCATCTTCAGTTAATGATCCTACCAACCATGGCAGGACGCGCTCAATCAATTTCAGAGGCATCATGCATAAACTTTGATACAGAAGTTCACGTTGCCTTTTAAAGCTAAAGTGCTTTCTTGCAGGTGGAAGAACCTAAAGATTAGAGGAATTAGGCACACTTAAAATAGATTAAAAGGTAGCTTAGTGCTGCAAATTTCCTGTCGATGTCCCTGAATAAAAATTTCATTGTGAACTACAAAGTAAAGGACTTCCCATGTCATACTTCTCTTCCATTAAAAGCTAATTATTTAACTAATGGATACAATAATTACCCATATTTATCAACTTCTGCATATAGGACACTCGAATCTCACCAACCTATTAATTGAACTTCCTGTTGCAGATTATCGTAGCAATTGATAAACACGCTAAATCTCACACTAGCCACTCAGAAAGATTATCACATGAGCAATGATGGCTCACCTGAATTTCTTCATTATGGAAATGCCTCTGTATGGTTTCCATTATATGATCAGCAAGTGAGCATAACTTGGAATAAAATTCAACTTCTGAATTAGATGTTGCACCTTCACTTTGAATACCTTCAATCAAAGACCGGAAGTCATTAAATTGGCTTTCTTCTTCAGCATGCTCCTGAAAGAAAGAAAATTTTCCATCTACTGCTGGAAAAATAACGTTGTCTTCAGCAATACTGCATGCATAGAAATAAATAATCAATACTTCAGATAAGAGAGGTTGGTCTTTACTGTTCAAATAACATAATTTCTTGACCATTTCTTGTTGCACGCTTATAACACTACATAAAGATTAAAGTACATAAATAATTCGCTTAAGAAATTAAAATATGGAACTTTTAATTGAAAAAAACATAGGGTACTTCCACAAGACAGATATGGGTAAAGCTAAATCATGGTAATACCTGTGAAATATGCAAACTTCAGCAATAAATTGCAATCTTTCATTAAAAGCTGATAGATTAGTAAAATCTCCAGAGTGTTGTATCTTTCTGGTCTCCACTGCTATCTCACTTAATTCTTTTTTTATTGCATTATGCCAGAGCAATATTTCATCTATAGGATGCGTTCCATCGGCATCAGAAACATCTAGCATAAATCCAGAATATTTCCTTTTCCCAGTTGTAGTAGACTCACATACACAGCTGACTTTTTCAACCTGATGGGTTAATGAGCTAGAATTACATCGATCTTGAGAATGATCTACAAGATTTTCAACTCTCTTAACACTACTTCTCCCTTCCATCCAGCTGAAAATAACCTTCAATAAGCAAAAATATGATAAGATATATTACCACTGCATATCAAATGTATATAAATTGCATCATTGGCTTCAACCCACAAAGTAACAAACAAATAAAGGGAAACGACAATGCTCTAAAACAGCACTTAAAAACCACACCTTTTGAAGAAGCTTTTCCTCCGGCACTATCTTGATTAAGCAATTTCGCAAATCCTGAGATTCATCGGGGGATATAGATGTTGAAAGCCATGGAAGAAATTCTGCCATCATATTCACAGGAATACTACAAAGAAACTGCCAAACTAAAGATGCCTGTTCCTCAAGAGAGAACTTCTCAATAAGCAGAGGAAATACCTGATATCACCCAACAAACAAAAAAATCAGACACACTCCCCAAACAAATAAGATTATTTTAGCCATTTAAACTTCAAGGCCATGACAAAATGTTACTGCAATGAATCCTTAAGGACATCAGCTTAATACACAGATATCCGTATTGTGCAAACTTACTTAAGACGGAGTAAGACATGACCATATGATACCCGACTAATATATCAATCCATTAATCAAAAAAGCCTCTAAGTACATATTAAGCTATTAATTAATCATAGTAAATAACATCATAAAAAAGTTTCTCAACAAATATTAATTCCTTAACCAATAACAATAATTTCTATTTAATCAATGTCAGAAATTCCACTTGCTATGGAACCTACTGAAACCTTTTTGTAATGCTTGCTCAAGTGCGATTATAGCCGTAAGCTTTATACAAAATACTCAGTTAGAAGACCAAAGGGTTAATAGTTTAAAAAAATTAAGATTCTCATTTAGCAACCACTTAAACTATTTAGAAGTTAATAATAACAATTTTTCAAGAAACAATGTTTGACTGATTAATTTGATCTTTCAAATACTTGATTCCGAAAGAAAATTACAAAGGCAATAAGTAAATGTAGTATCAGTAATATATTTACTAATATCACATTAATGGTTTCATATTATGAATGTGTTGATGTCAGTGGGGCCATAGTGCCCTGAGACCCAAACTCAATGCAGCTATCACGCCCATTGGTAGGCTATTTAATGCGACAACCCACACCCAATGGGCTATTGCCAAAAGCAATTCCAAACAAGGGAGCTATCTTTTCTTCGGCTAGACAAAGAAATAGTTGAATGTTTAGGGTAATTTCTCCAAGACAAGTCATACAGGAAAAAGGAAGAAAAAATAGCAACAAAAGAAATCCTTACCATAAGGCATAAGTATCCTAGAAATGATTGAATCTCCCATGATAAGATCCAAATGTCAGTGTTACATATAAGAGCCAAAGGACACGAAAAGAGAAAGGTTCTTAGTTTTGATAGACTGTATCGACAGACAGAAGAGTGCAAACCATCTACTTAAAGTAGACAAAGCCATATCAAAGGATGAAAGGATAACCCAAAATCGACTTGATGATTAAGAAATACAATCTTCTTTTTACAGGGATCACAATCAATTCAATGATCCAGATCTAATGTACAAAATATTCTACAAGGATCAAAGTGGGCTCCCAAATTGCATTGTTAAGTAGGAAGGATTTATTTTAAATTTTTTTTTTACTTTAGTAGGATATCTTAACCTACTAAGACCAGCAATCAATGTTTTATGGTATTGAATGGTAGGCAATAGTGCTAACAAGAGCATGAGATAAGTGTGGTGAAGATGAGAATGTGGCGTAAGTGGGAATACAAGAAAAGATAGATTAGGAACGAATGTACTAGAGGAAAAGTAGGAAACCTATTGAGGAAATGATGGTAGAATCACGACTAAGATGGTTTGAACATTTGAAAAGAAGACCGATAGAAGCTCTAGTTAGGAGAGTTGATTAGACGGAGGATACAGCCATAACAAGAGGGAGAGGGAGGCCCAAGAAAAACTCTAGGTTAAATTATTAGAAAGGGTTTAGACGCGAATGGCTTAGAACCAAGTGGCGTCATTTGATCCATGCAGCTGATCTCACCTAGTGGGAAAACGTTTTGATTGTTGGTGTTGTAGCTGTAGTAGGATCTCTTATCTACCCCATCTTGTAGTTCTCTTTTATCCCCAAAAATATATATATATTGGGTAACTTCCTTCTTAAGCTGCTCAATAAATGGCAAGCATAAATGACAATTGTAACTAAATTCCTTAAAAACACCAAAACCATTTGTCCACAACCCCCCCCCCCCCCCCCCGGGTCTTCTCCAGTTGCTACTTCTTATACATAAACATGGTCACAATTGTAAAGATAATTTTCCATCATTTCCAAGGTTACAAGATAGAGTTGTCTTCAGCTAATGGCTTCATTAAAACGATCGCTTTGTAAGAAAATCAGGATAGACTGGAGGACTGCATTTTCGAGTGTTTTTCTAGTTCTATGATGGGCCTGTTTGCCAACCTCCGAAAACCGAATAACTAGGTAAAATAGGGCTGGTTAGCTCAAAAGAAATCTACTCAAACTTGGATTTTAAAGTAACCGTTTTTGTTTATATCAAAGTTTCATTCTTTTGCTCTACCATTCTCTCTTTAACTTTAATTGAAATTTATTGAAGATTCAAGATTTACCAAACAATAATTCTCATCAATATACCCATCACTTTGTAGGAAGGCTGAAAGATACCTAAATTGTGTAATTTGCGGTATGATATGACCTCAATTTATACTCCAAAACATTGCTAACTCCCGTCTTATTGGACATACATACCATATACTTTGTCTCACTCCTACTTAACCCAGAAAAACTCTATGATTAGCCTCTATCCATAAATGATGTTCATAGTTTACTCTATCTCTTGACTCATCAGCTATGACAACAACAACATCTGCAAAAAGTATGTATTGAGGCACCGTATCACATGTCCATATACTCTTCCTTTATTTTTCCTAATAACTCTCTTCTTTAGTAAATTAGAAAGAAAAAAAATTAGGTTTACCCTTACAATTCAATGAAAATGTTCAACAATAATTTATGAACATCTTATATTCCGTTCATTAAATCCTCAAATAACTGGTGCAATCTTAAGATCCTAAACAATCAGATTTTTTTAGGATGCCTTCTTTGATTTTAGACAGTATCTCCAATGTTCGTAAGCTTTGGAAATGTAAATTTTTTATTTTGTTGTGGGGGGGGGGGGGGGGGCGGCGCAAAGCAAGTGCTTCCAAAGTTCTTTATAGCAGGTATTCATCACATAGAATTACAAAATAAAAAATATCATCTGACATACTTAATACATTAATACAATAATTTACAATTTAAGAATATCATCTGACATACTTAATACAATAATTTACAATTTAGTTAAAATGATAGTTTCTGACATAAAATCAGAACCAACTTATTAGCTTGTTGCAGGATTTGCTATTACTTACTGTTGCTGAATCACTATACGAAGTCCATATGGTTGCATTAAAAGCAACAGTCACTACAAGAACATTTAACCCATCAAGTAAGCAAAGTATAAATGAATTAGTATAAAATAAAAACTGATACAATTTCTATAGTTATACCACATAGGCCAGTTTGGCACCCTGCCATGTTCCAATAGTCAATTATAGCGATTCTTTTTTCAATAGGGAAAGTCCCTTATCATCCAAACCCATTGTAATTATCTCCTCACCTTAATAAATCTATGGATTGTAGGGAGGCAAAAAAAAAAAAAGAGTCGAATACAAGGTAAGAGGCTAAAAGCTATTAAATAAACTTATACCTGCTCCTCTTCTTTCGCCATGTGTTGACTAACTGACGTTTGCAAAGCTCCCGTGCAGGATGCTAACTCTCTTGGGAAACTTTCATCATTATGGATGGAAGAATTTAACAGTTCAAATAAATGATCAAAAAGATTGCTTTCACCCTTGTGTTCAAGAGAATATGTCTGTGCTACATTCTTAACACGTATATCTAGAGCTGGAAAAATCACCTACATTTCAGAATATATTTATCTCATCATGTTTGAAACATAGCAGAAAATGAGGAGTGGTAAAGCCAAATTAATAAAATAATGCTTTGGGGAAGTACGTAGGATCCACAAGCAAAGCATATAGCCTTACTATACAAGAAAAGCAGTCATCCAACTCTATCAGGAAATCTATAGGAAATTCTAGAAAAAACAAATCAAACACAAATGAAAGCTCTGATAATTTATATTTAAAGTTGACAAGTTTCACAGCCTTCCCATCTAAATAATTTAAGAAATGCATTGAAGGACTGACAATAGAAGTTCACTTCATATCAAATAGGAAAAAATGAAATGAGTTTATAAGCCACTGGCTGTTTGCTAACTACAGTAATTTATCTTCCATGAAAGCTTAATTTAGTGATGAATTAGCATTAGCATTTAGCATTCAATCAAGTTTTCTTTCCTTTTTGGTACATATCATTTGATCAGTTTTATTATAGCTATTTAGTGACAAATCAGGGAACAACCCTGCAATAACATATAGAGAAGTTGTTGCTATGTTTGTCATGCACAATACATAGAATGATAGTGTTACCACAAGAACCGCATTAACAACACTCTTTATGTTGGGAGAATAAAAAGAAAGGAAACATGTCAGGACTTTATATCCAAAACATCTTATTAAACTCACGGTGTAAAAAAATAATGAGAATAACCAAAAGTTATCTACTTGAACGGCAACAACAATGTGATTTAGAAAATCATATCCATTGTTTCAATTTAAAATATCTTTTGGCACCTGAGCTTAACTTCTTACTCCAAGCTAAATTGCTAAATAACACAGTTCTCCTTTTCTCTTTTACCATCTTTTTTGACAGGCAGTAACAGAAGATTAAAGGAAGATACATAGCTGTAAATCAATTGATCTTTTAAAAGAGATGCAAAATTGTGTGAGCGATTCCGAAATTGCTCCCTTGGTTCTCTCTAAGTATTCGAGCTAGTTATCATACTAGTAGAAACGGCACCTATCTAAGTTAGCAACAATTTAACCTAAATCTACCAAGAATTTCAATACACAAACACGAGAGCACCATTTCATTGAAAATGCAACAAGCTAGAAGATACCTTCAATTTCCACACCATTTATATTACCAAGGGAAATTGGATTACCCAATTCAACAAGGAAGAAACTCCAAAAACGTAAAGTCGAACCAAAATTTCGCACCTCATCTTCGGCATTGGAGTGGTGCCTATAAATAGAGCTGAGGAAATGGTAGCGCTCGGGGAGCGGGTGAATATCGGAGCGGTCACCGGTGGCGAATGCCATGGCCAATCGGTGAAGCACGTCGAGCTCATTCCGAATCGCTTTGTGGAAGAACAAGAAAATCAAAATCGGCGAGTCCAATTCAGAGCACTCCTTCATGGCGGCGCCGCCATTGAGCGCGGATGAGGAATCGACCTTTTTGACGGAGTTGGAGAGCACTGCCAGTCCTCCGCCTCCGTCCAAGTGCTGCTGCTGCAGCCCGGTAAACGGTGTCGCCATGCGAGCTTTTTTCCTTCCTCAATTTTCTCGGACTTTCCTTCTTTCTGGCGCCCTATTTTCCGGGAAAGTTTTGCGTGTCAAAGTGCGTGAGCGTGAGCGTGAGCACTTTATTATCTTCTCGTTTGTTTTCTTTCTGTGAGTGAGGTTTGTGTTTTTCTTTGCGGTGGCCACGACAGTTTTGGTAAGAGAAAATGGTTAGAGAGAGAAATAGAAGAGAGAAGAGTTTCTCACTAATTTTTATTTTTATGAAATGAAATTAATACTAATCTTTATCTTTGTTTGTTGTTTTGTTGTGTGAAGCGGAGATGGAGGAGGAGGTGAAATTTTGGTCACACACGATAAGAGAGTGCGAGGGAGGACCAAGTTTATCCATGCAACGTGTCCATTTGCCACCGTGGATGACAATGTCATTTGCTTATTGATAATTCGACTTTTTTACTCACTTAATTAATTTATATGCAAATTATATATTACCAAAAATTAGATGCCCTTTTAAGTTTTAAGAAAGAGTGTAATTTTAAATTTTGGGTCAATTCACCTATCGTGTCAATGATTTGTTTAAAGCGATTTGAAGGTAGAATAAGTAAGTTAATATATTTTAATTAATTAAATATAGACACATCCTTAATTGCTTCAATTTACATTTAAACTCGTTTTTTTTTTACACAACGTTTAAACTCACTTATGAGTTTTTTTTCTTCATATGTAATATATTTGAAGTTTTTTTATTAATAATTATTAATTAGTCACAAATTATCAACACTTGTTGGTTGAAGTGGTAAAGAGTTTGATTCTACTAAAAAATGTCTCGGGTTCGAGTAAAGTGAATAGAAAAATAGGTTTGAAGAGAGTTTTACCTCCTTAAATGGATCTTCCCAAAGCGACTTATATATTAATTGAAATCCAATGCGATTTTTAGATATCAAATGTCTTAGACCAAAAAAAATTATAAATTAATTACAAATTATTGTATACACTAGTGCAGAAAAGGGATTTCACATCGGTTATTTTTGGCTTTTCACATCGGTTTTCAAACTGATGTTGAAAAGGCCGATGTGGTTTATTACCACTTTTCACATCGGTTTTAAAACCGATGTAAAAAAGTCTGTTCCAGAAAGCCACGTCTCCTTTTCAGCAATTTTCCACATCGGTTTTTCATAAAAACCGATGTGGTAACTCAACTTTCCACATCGGTTATGCTAAAAACCGATGTGGAAAACAAACTTTCAACATCGGTTTTTATAATAACCGATGTGGAAAGTTGAGTTACCACATCGGTTTTATGAAAACCGATGTGAATTTTAGTTTTTTTTTTAAAAATCATCATTTTCAGTATTGACAGTCCTTTCCCCTGTTTCAGTAATCCAGTAATCCAGATCAATACAGAATCTATATTGTCTACAGAATCATTTTTGTACAACCAAAACACACTAAATTAAAAGTCTACTAACAATAAATATATTCAATAACATTCACACAACAAAGATAATTAGAAACCAAAAAGCTACATATGATATATTATGGATTTCATGTCAAAACATATATAAGTCAAAAGTACACTATAGCTATTACATGATGCGTTTATATACTAACTACATACAAACTAATGTTGGTACACTTCAAGAAAGAAATTTGCCCAACGTATCCTTATGTTTTTTATGTCGGCATCAGAGAGTGGAGTCGGATTGTTGAATATCTGCAAGTTTAATTGGACATAATTAGATTATATCTTTTAAGTAATAAACTAAAATTAAACATATAACGAATCTATATATAATTGTTACAACTAATTGTACCAATTAGCATTTACCTCCTGCCATCTTTCAGTGATACCGGAGGAGATAATTTCGACCATCCACTTCATCACATAGTATCCACATTCCCATGATCCACGTTGTCTATGAGACTACGTACAAATGAAACCCAGTTAGAATATGAGAAATTAAATAGAAATGAATAATTATACCCACTGCGCTTGAAGCGTTTGAACTAATAAATATCTTACGTTAGGAATAATCCATCTAATAGGCCGACGCCTTTCACCACACAGCATGCGGCTTGCATCAATAGACCTATCATAAGAAAATAAACATTAATTAAAGTATATCTAATAGATTTCAGATAATTAAAACAACTTCATTACTGATTCTAACTTATTTTAATGCTTACGTTTCCATGATGTTCTTCAGTTCATTCGCCGGCCTATGGCCCATCGAGCAGAAGAAGACCACGACATTCACACGAGGGCACAAGATCAACAACTGCCAATGTCGTCTGCATTTGCGGAACAATTAGTGACTAAGTCATATATAGTTATAATTAAATAACTGGTACTTACTTATAGAGATAAGGCGCAAGGTAGAATTGATGATGGTCTCGGGCAACTATATCACGTATGGTGGCGACCGGGTCTTCTGATGCTAGGAGAACATCACCCTGAATGAGCATGGGGTCAATGAACCCATAAAGGGTGAGGTTGCCCTGATTAGCTAGCATGCGATGCAGATACCTAATATATTGATAAAACATGTTAATTATCATAGTATTTAAAATTTAATTATTTAACTTATAAATAAAATATACTTACGTGCACCATAACGAGATGTGGTGAGCACTAGCCATTTCATGGTCAAGCGCCATCTCCATAAGTTCCTTCTTTGGGATATACAGATCGTCATCCGCCCTGCCATCATGTTCCAACCTTACCAAAGCTGCATCAACCTCCATGGTGACAAGCTTTATAGCAAGACTTTGAAAAACATCACCAGGATCCCCTTTGTCGTTCCCCTAAACAACAAAAAAGATATACATTAGTAGTCACATTTAAGTTATTTCATTCGTAATTAATTGAATGGTCAAATGAATACCTTAGCCGGAGCAGATTTCTCTGGTCTTCCTGGAGCTGACCTTTTAGGCAGAATATCATGATGATCATCAACATTCAGCTCACACCTATCAGGGGCGTCATCATCATCATCATCATCATCATCATCATCATCATCATCATCATCATCATCATCATCATCATCATCATCAGGCTGATGAGGAGGATCACATGAGCCCTTAGTGCTCACATGGACAGAGGGTTGGACAGAGGGTTGGACACTTGTGAATTGTTGGGACATAGCAGCCATTATTGCCATCTGCTGGTTAAACTGCTGGGTCATCTCCTGTCTAAGCTCAGCTGCAATCTCCTGTTTTAGCCGTTCTCTATCTACAGCAACATCCCTGTGGCGTTGGTGTGAAGATGAACCATGGTATTGGCGAATGCCAACGCCCCATCCAACACCAATGACACGGCCCGGGTGGTCTGGTTTACCGATGGCAGCAGCTAAGATATCCTCGCGTCCTCTAGGAACAAAGGTTCCTTGAGTGGCCTGCTCGTCCAAGGCATCCTGCAACATATAATATATTAGGTCACATTACAATTCAGTAACATTGTTAAAATCACAATTACAATTCAAACTACACATACAATCTTCTCAGCTACTTGGCGTGCCTCCTCAGATGTATATTGTCCCGTTTTTCTTTGTCGGGCCCTCTTCCATTTACGATGGCGTGGGGGTGGAGGTGGATCAACAACTTCAGGATGATTTTCAGCATTAGGATCTGCCTGAGATGCTGCTTCCTGACATGCTTTCTTTTCCTCTTCCACCATGGTCTGAGCAAGCTTTTTATATCCCCCACGAGACAATACATGGGGGTATACATTCTTGCTTTGGTTTTCCTGCCCCTTTTTCCTCTTCTCCTATTATAAATAGAAGATAATTAAATTACATCAGTAAATTAATAAAATTAATGAAATTACATCAATTTAGAGACAAATCAAATAAGTTAACCTGAAAGCTAGGATCATGTCGGCTCTGAACAAAGCGATCCCACGTCGCCTGGTCAAGAAACGGGTACACCTCAAGTGGGTTCTTTTCACAGCCTGGATTGAATACATAGTATCTGCCCAGGTCCACCTTAAAACCCCTCCAACGCTCACCAGCATACTTTATCCAACGCTTCTTCATATCCGTCGTATCCGGCAGGTCAAAGGTGAGCTACATTAACAACAAAAGAATCAACGAATTACTGTATGATATTAATAAGATTAAAATAAAATAGATACAGACACAGGACGGAACAGTATAGATACCAGAATAGTCTCCCATATCTGATCCTTCACGCCCTGAGGTACATCTTTCCAAGTCTCAATAAGTATGCTAGGCCTGCTTCGAGCAAGGGACGCCACAAAACTAATAAACTGCTCTGCCATTGGCCCAATAGGATTGAGGTTACAATCAAAGTCGATTGTTATCTTTTGATTTGAACCACGGTTGGCAGTCAAATTCCTCATTCGTGTGGCACGTCTACCCTTTCTACCCGAAGACGGGGTCTCCGACCCACTGCATGAAGGAGGGATATCCTCAGGATCAGCCATGTATACCTATTTAGACAAAAACAAAAAGTCAGTATGTCTAGATAAATATCAAACATAACTTATAAATATCAATCAACGTAAGCATAACTTAAAAATATCAACGTAAACATATAATATGACTTTAAACATAACTCAAACTAAACTTACACTGTGGTCAAGTAGTAACGTTCTCCCATAACCCTTCTTGGTGATCATTACGAGTAGCATGTACATCGTCCACTTCATTTTCCTCATTGAAATTAGGCACCCGTGTTGAGAAAGAAGGAGTGTCAGAAATATCAAGAGTTGAATCTTGATTTCCCTCACTACTATTATACATGTTTTTTCCCTGGAGAACCACTGACCACCTTTTGTTAGAAGGATCACGGATATAAAACACTTGTTTTGCTTGGGATGCCATGATGAAAGGCTCGTCTTTATTACCTACCTTATTAAGGTCCACCAATTTGAATCCTAACTCATCGGTTTGCACACCATTGTTACTGTCGACCCATTGACATTTAAACACAGGCACTCTAAACTTCATGTAATCAACCTCCCAGATCTCTTCAATGATCCCAAAGTATGAAACGGATGCCATAACAGGGTTTTTTATCTTTCGAACTAGAGAAATGCATGGACTCAGCGACGACCATAACCCCACTGTTTTGCATAGTACTTTTGTCATCCTGGGACTTTGTATAGAAGGAAAACTTATTGATATCGTACCCACTCCAGCATATGACATCAAAGTTAGGTCCCTGTGCTAGCCATTTTAATGTTTCAGAAACAGTACCATCCTTTGCAATTTTTTCTTTAAACCAGTTCAAGAAAGTCTTATTATGCTTGCTCAAACACCATTTTTCATTCATTCTAGGGTAAGTTTCGTTGATGATGCTTTTGTGCTCACATAAGTATGGTTCAACCTCATCAGTGTTATTCAATATATACAAGTGTGCTTGAAGCACTTCCTCCCGATCCATGCTCTTAACAGTGATACCTCGTGTACCCTTCCCATCATATCTTCCTTCATGACGAGACTTCGGAAGCCCTACAGGTTCCGCTTCTGACATGTAGTCTGTACAAAACTCAATAGCTTCTTCTGCAACATACCTTTCAACAATAGATGCTTCGGGACGGTGTGGATTCTTCATATATCCTTTCAAGATCTTCATGTATCGCTCAACCGGGTACATCCACCTTAAATAAACGGGGCCACACAATCTAATCTCCCTCACTAGATGAACAATCAAATGAACCATGATGTCAAAAAATGAAGGTGGAAAATACATCTCCAATTGGCACAAGATAATGGCTGCCTCATTTTCCAAGTCATCCAACTTTTTAGTGTCAATGACCTTGCTACATATAGCATTGAAGAATAAGCATAACCTAGTAATGGCATGTCTGACTTTTTTAGGCAAGATGTCACGAATGGCCACCGGTAGTAATTGTTGCATCAAGACATGGCAATCATGAGACTTTAAGCCAACTAATTTGAGATCTTTCATTGAGACAAGTCTCTTGATATTTGAAGAGTAACCCTGTGGCACTTTGACTCCCCGTAGACATTCACAGAAACTTCTTTTCTCTTTTTTCGATAAAGTATGACATGCTGGGGGCAAATAAGTCTTCTTATCCCCCACTTTATGTGGAGCTAACTGCTCTCGTATACCCATCGCAACTAGATCCAGACGAGCATTCACACCATCCTTTGTCTTGCCTTGAATGTTGAGAAGCGTTCCGATTAAACTGTCACACACATTTTTCTCCACATGCATCACATCAATACAATGTCTTACATCAAGCTTGCACCAATATGGAAGATCAAAGAAGATCGACCTCTTCTTCCATATATTCTTCTCAGTAGCCTTCTTTTGGGACTTCCCATAGATAACATTAGTGTTCTTCACCCGTTCATAAACTTGGTCTCCAGTCAAGGCCACCGGAGCAAATGCATTCTCCGGAAGTCCATTGAAAGCTTTTCTCAACCTACGATAAGGATGATCACGCTGGAGAAATCTCCGATGCCCAAGGTAGACTGTCTTCCTTCCATGTTGCAGTTGATGGTAACATGTGCCTTCTTCACATATTGGACATGCTTTATGCCCCTTAACACTATACCCGCACAAGTTCCCGTATGCTGGAAAGTCATTGATGGTGCAAAATAACATGGCACGCAATCTGAAAGTCTCACGGCAATACCCGTCGATCACATCAATGCCTTCATCCCACAACTTTCTCAAGTCTTCAATCAATGGACTCAGATAAACATCAATATCATTTCCTGGCTGTTTTGGACCCGAAATCATCATACTTAACATAATGTATTTGCGCTTCATGCACAACCAAGGAGATAGGTTGTAAATTACCAGGAGAACAGGCCATGAACTATGAATACTACTTAAGTTTCCATATGGATTCATTCCATCGGTAGCAAGTCCAAGCCTGAGGTTTCTGGGCTCATTGCCAAACTCCGGAAACAAACTATCAATTCTCTTCCACTGCAAAGAATCAGCCGGATGACGAAGCTGTCCATCACATTTCCTCTCATCTGCATGCCATCTAATATTCTTTGCATCCTTTTCATTAGCAAACAATCGCTTGAACCGCGGAATTACTGGAAGATACCATAACACCTTCGCAGGAGGACCCTTGGTGACCGCATCACAACTAGAATCATCATCCTTCACTTTGTATCGTGATACCCCACACCTGGGGCACTCGTGCATCTCTTCAAACTCTTTCCTGTACAATATGCAATCATTGGGGCAAGCGTGTATTTTCTTATACTCCATACCCATCGGACACAATATCTTCTTCGCCTCATAGTTTCGGGATGGTAATGTGTTACCTTCTGGAAGCATGTCTTTCAACAACTCAAGCAATTCGGTAAAGCTTTTATCGCTCCACCCATTTCTCGCCTTCACATTGAACAATCTTAACACCGCTGACAACCGTGTGAATTTAGTGCACCCCGGATACAAAGCCACTTCCGCATCACTGCACAAAGTATCATACACATGTGCTCGCCGAAAGGACTCTTGCCCAATATCACGGATCATGTCCTCTAGTCCATCGTCCATATCTACGTCATCAACTTCCTCTCTATCCGACACCCTTGGCCTGTCTAATGTTTCACCATGACATATCCATATTGTATAACTCTTGCAAATCCCCTCACAAATAAGATGATCCCGTATCTCGTCAGCTTCTAGTCGTCTCTCATTCAAACAGTTAACACAAGGACAACAAAACCTTCCGTCACTACTATCAGGAGCATTTGTTTTAGCAAATTGTAGAAAATCTTCCACTCCATTCTCATACTCATCACTTGTCCGTCTAGTATTCATCCAACCGCGATCCATGACTAAAACATTAACTTCATACTTAGTCCAACATCTTCATCAACTACTTCTTATGATAGGGTATGGCCCTATCCCATTCGAGAAGAAACTTTTTCAACATTCGGTTAACAGTTAGTCCTTAACTCTCATGCTCATACGCGACGAAATTTCGGCAGCATTTCCCTTCGGTCTCCGACGTACACGACTTGAACGCGATGCCATCCACCACGATAAAGTATGCACCCGGAGAACGAAAGGAAATGTACCAATCCGAACTTTCATCAGGTATATAACATGAGAATCAATGAATAACTATTTTAACTGAATGAAGAAAAAGTTTTTTCCCAAACTGTCCAACTTGGACAATTCAAGATCCAATATAATGAGCTGTACAAGTACCTTAAGCAGGTACACGTGTGCTCATTAATATTGCATCTCAAACTGGAAACTAAGGCTTTAACAATATAGCATAATGTAATTTACTTCAGCATCCTAATAATACTTTAACAATTTTTGATGTACCAAATATAGTTAGCGGGTTTCGCGTGTATCCGCCGCTCACAGCAACAAATTCAATATTCAAATCACTTTTCAAATATTTTAGCCGGATATGTATATTATAGGTAAATTTGGTTTCAATATAATACAAAAAAATAACTTATTTGAACATCAAAATAAAATAAATAAAAATAAATCAATGACATATAAGCTACTGCAGTCTCATTTCTAATCAAATATTCAATTATAAACTCAATTTTTCAAATGTGCAACCAGCCCAAATTCACATTGACACTGACTCATGTTTATATACATTACGCCTAACTGATAGATACTGACACAACATATAAACAAGTTGTTGCAAACATCAATGTACTGATCAAAACCCACACAACAACAATTCAGTAATTTGACAGAATAGAATGTGATAGCAGGGAAGTGGAAGCAATAAAGAATTTAAGGTTTAGGGTTTAGCAAATAAAAGAGAAATGGAAGCTTACCGATTGAAGCCACAATCAGTCACCAATATTGCAAAGAATGTGGGAGAGCTGAAAACACAAACCAAAGAAGTCAGAACCAGGGAGAAAAAACAGGGAGCTGGGGAGGGGGTTGTGCACGGTGGGGAGAGAAAGAGGGGGGGGGGGGGGTTAAACTTACCTTGGTGGTGGCGTTGCCAACGCGAACAGTGGCCGGAGGAGGGAGGAGGGGTGGTGGCGGTGATGGGGCGAAGGGGGAGAGCGGGAGGCCAAATGGGGAGAAGCGCGCGAATGGAAAGGGTTCGGAGGAAATGGAGAGCAGAGTGGTGGTGCTTGCGTTGCGGTCGTCAGTGACAGGAAATGGAGGAGAGTGGTGGTGGATACAGCGCGGCGGTGAGAGGAAATGGTTTGGGTGGTCTGAGTGTGAAAAGGAGAGGGAAGGGGAAAGGGTTTGGGTGGTCTGAGTGTGGGAAGCAGAGTGAGCATTCAGCGCGAAAATGAAATAAAACTGACAATACACATCGGTTACAACAAAAACCGATGTTAAAACATTTTCCACATCGGTTATTAACAAAACCGATGTGTAATATTAAGGCTGATTAAAATTTTTTGGTTTTTTTTTTTCAATTTTCCACATCGGTTAGAATACAACCGATGTCTATAGTATATTCCACATCGGTTTTTATAAAAACCGATGTCTAATCTTATGTTTGATAAAAAAATTTGTTTTTTGTTTCACTTTTCCACATCGGTTATCGTAAAACCGATGTCTAATATTATGTCTGAGAAAAAAATTTGTTTTTGGTTTCACTTTTCCACATCGGTTTTTATAAAAACCGATGTTAAATAGTTTATAACATCGGTTTTTGTTATAACCGATGTTAAAATACTTTAGTTTAATTTCAAAAATGCCACCGCCTCCTTTTTCACATCGATTTTTATAAAACCGATGTTAAAACCTCGATGTTAAATGCATATTTTGCACTAGTGATATGTGACTTTTGATATAGTTATAAGAAGACTAGACCTTTTTTAGTGATGTGATAATTTATATTTATAATTAATTAATAATATAAAACTATTCACACTAACCCTACATATCAATTAAATCATAATAAAAAATCTTTCATGATTAACCTTTGAGTTTAAATTCATATTCAAATATAACTTGTCGGATGATCTTCCCCCTCTGAGCAGGTATATATCTTGGAAATGTTTTCACTTATATGTTATGGTGTTTGCGTTTGTATTACTTCATATGAGTTTTTTAATAATTATGTTTTTTAAGGTTAAAAACTTTAAATTTTGATTTTCTCTTTGGAGTGAATTCGTCAAAAATGCTGCCTGCATTCTACTTTTTACTTTTGTTAATTTCTTCCACTAAATATTAAATCGTTGTTTTTATATGTATTGTAAAGATATTTTATATTAACAGATAATCATAAATTGTCATATCATCAAAATATCTGACTCTTATAATAACTACATTAAAAGACACATGTAAATAATTTATAATTGATTAACTGAATAAAAAAGTTTACACTAACCAGTATATAAAAAAATTTATCATTAAATTTTAATAGATCTTATCTATTTTTTATACACTTATATTTTAATTCTACCACATATTCTTGCATATAAAAAATATAAGCCATAAAACTTAATTTTATTATAAAAAAATGTAAGCCATAAATAGTATGCATTTTTTGCCAAGCATAAATAGTATGCATTATGCATTTTCATTTTGGTAATTACTGGTGAGTGGTGATGACAAATTGTTTTTGTCATTAATTGGATCGTGTAAGCCACCTGTTCAACAATTCAAGTGATAATCTGACTTTTCAGCAATGGCAAGAAACTAGGTTTTATGAATCTCCTCTCTTAGCTAATAGATGCTGTGAATAAAAAGAAAAATTGAATTATTTTTTATAATGAAAATTACAGTAAACAAGAAGAAATGATATTTTGAGCTCAAAAATGTTTTGGAATCTCGGAAGGAAAAGAAAAGGGTAAAAAATAACTTACTTAAATTTTTGTAGTGTTGCTTAAGTAAAATTACACGTTACCACCATATATCAATACTTTAGGTCTTATTTATTATGAAATAAAAATTATGCGAGTGAGAATACTTACAAAAAATAGTGACCATAAATTAGTATGGTCAACCTGATGACGACACGTCCTTTTAAGGAACAAAAAACAAAATATGAATTGTATGATCTTTATTATTTGTTTAATGTTCCTCATCCATCAAAGGGTTTGAAAGATGGAATTTGATGAGATGGATGATGATGAGTGATGAGTGTGATTTCGCCTCATATTTCCTTGTCATTTTGCATGTATTTTCATATAGCTTAAACATTTTTAATTTGATTTTTGTTAGTTTTTACCTTGGAACGGGTAAGGTGGTTTTTGTGGTGTTTGTGTGCAGGAATTAATGATTAAAAAGCTCAAGTCTAGTTAATTTGGAATTTGCATGAAAGAGGAGCATTATGATAAGTTGAAATGAAGCTACAGGAAAACTAAGCTCTTAATTGAAAGAAAAAGGAGCACGAGAATACATTGAAGTACTTGGTCTCATGTGATTTGAAGTGCAATTGAAAGGAAGAAATTTGGCTTTTCCAAATTAAAGCCAACGTGAAATGTTGCTGCATTGGGCCTATGTCCAATTGAAAAAAATAAAAAAAATAAATAATAGATGAAGTGAAGTCAAAGCCGTGGAGAAAGAATTGCTAGTTGGTTCATGTATTGTTGGGCCCCACGTAAAATATTACATTACCTAATTTGATTAGGTAGCTATTTGGCAATGGTCCACGTGAGTTTTGGTTTCAATTGGAAATTGGAGAAGAACTTGGTCCTGGACTGGAGCAGCAAATGAGATGGAAGCAAATTTGCAAGGGCCCAGAGAATTCAATTCAGATTGTAGAAGATTAAAACAAAAAAAAATCAAGCTACACAAATCACGCTGCTCTGATCTTCAAAATCAATTAGCATATCAAAAAGAAATTTGAATTGTTTTAAAGGTGTGCACTTTTGACCTGCACTAGATATATATAAAGGGACACACAAAGCAAGAGAACCAGAGGGGGGGAGAGGCAGCACTGCACAGCAAGGCAGTGACCGGGAATTTTCGATGCAGTTTTATTCTTTTCTTCTTCTTGTTCTTTATTTTATGGCTGAGTAGTTTGTTTTATTTCTAGGAATTGGGGCCATGTCCAAGACTCGTTTTATGTGATGAATTGACGTTTTACTTTTTGTTAATTTCAATTTGCTTTCGATTTGATTCCTATTGCATGAATTACTTGTAAATTTGGTGCGCACTTATTTGCATGTCATGGATATACTCTAAGGATGAACCTAGCGGTGAACTTAGGTATTGGATCTATAGGGATTGAACTTAGGACTTAAATCACGAGAGTTAGAAGCGGTCCTTCGAGGGTTCATTGAATTGTCATAAATCTCAATGGGTTCAATTTAAATACAATTACCACGAGAATAGGGGTTGATTTAATTGGGCACGGTTCTTGTATCTCGAGAGGGAACATTAACTTTAGTAGGATAAATTCACCTTCAAAGCAATTCTGATAATTAACAAGAGGAGTAGTCAATTTAGTAGCATAAGCAGTCTTGTTGGTAACCCAATTCCTGGAAATATCTTTTAATTTGAAAAATACCAGATTAGATTTGATTGTGATTTTTAACTGATCTCGTTTTAGATATTTGATTTGTTAGTTAATCTTTATTTTAAAAACCAAATCTTTTCCAAATATTTTTTATATATAGTTTAGTTAAATTGATTTAATAATTAATTGTTATTTAAGATCACGATCTCTGTGGGTTCGATCTTTTTATTACTTGACGACGAAACCGTACACTTGTGGATTCACGCCATCAATGAGAAAATGGAGAGGTAAGGTCTATATCGTCGAAAACATGAGGTTGAAGCTCCATTTTGAAAAAAAAAAATCTCTTGAACGTGATTTGTTTGGGAGATTAATTAGGTTATTTAGGTACCCCTATCTAACATTAATATTCCAAAACTACATCAATTGAATTGTCTCTTGCGCTCCATTAAGTCTTTTGTATATTCTATCAATCACAAGTTTAAAGGCTAATTATATCAAGGGTTTTTCTATCATGTATAAACTTTGCACAGGTTAAAAACCCCAAAAGCAGCAACTATTTATTGGAAAACTAATCATTTCAATTTTGAAAATGTAAAATACACAACTTCCTAGGTAAACTTACTCTTTTAAGATCCTTAACCAGTATAAAATTGCACAGGTTAGAAAAACCCTTATATCAATTGCTTAAAATTAACTTTTTGAGTGAGGTTATTAATACTTTGTTACACTCTTTATGGAGCAATCATAATGTAAATTATTCTTTTGAAAAAGAGTTTAATTTTGATGTATCATCCATGTAAATAATCACACTTTAGCTTGTGGCTAACTTTTAAGATAATTATTATAAAAGTCAAATATTTTTAATAATATAATATTATATGATTAATTAATTAATAGTATAAAAAACTATTATCCTGACAATGCATTATAATTAAATTCTTTAAAAGGTTGTGAGGAGTGAAGATAAAAAAATAGGAAAAAGTGTCAATGATAAGGTCCCTTAGTTGTGGTCAACTCTCTAGTTTTAGTGCAATAATTGACACCTTAATGGATGTGTAACATAGCAAGCTCGTCATAAGACTTTTTTTTTTTTCATGAAATTTAGGGTGAGGGGTGATAGCCTCTTCCAAGACAGGAAAAACCTTCGAATTCTAAGAACACTTATAAATAGATTTATATTTACCTTCCCCTAAAGAGATTAGTGAGGATTTGAATCTACGGCCTATCAGATACGAGAGTCTATCTTGTTCTACTTGACCAACCCTTTAGAAGTCTCGTCCTAAGACAGCTTAACCGTAATAAAATAAAATTTATTATAATATTTTCACATTTTAGTTGAAACCTTTTTAAACGTGATGTCAGAGGAGTTGCTTGCATGATTTTAAAGCATATTAAGCATTTTGAGAGTAAAATTTTTAATTATGGAAATTTAACATAAACTATTAAAATATTTCAAATTTAATCTTGACAGCCCAAGTGGCCTCTAACAAGGGTCAGAATCCTAGAGGGAGGTGAATAGGATTCCAGAGATTTCACAAACTTTTCAAAAAATCTTTATTGGATGAATGTATAACGTATTAACCAAAGTTTATATTGAATCTTTAAACCACGTATACGTAAATGAATTGATGATTAATCACAATTATAACAAATGTAATTCAAATCTATATCAATTAAATCCGAATATGTAATACAAGATTTAAATTAAAGAGAGAATAGTTAAGAAGAATTGCAAACCAAGATTTTTACTAGTTCAATCACAATTGCTTGTGATCTACATCCAGTTCCATACCCAACGGTATGAGAGTTCCTTCAACTAATCAGGATCTTGATTACGACGTTCAAGAAGTTTTACACCAAAGATACCCCACTCTGCAACCTAAACAAACCAGGGGTTCCTCTAAAAAAATTATTGTCAGGCATAAAAGAAGCTCATGAATAAAATTAGTAAATAAGAGTGAAAAACTCTATTCCCAAGTTTCGAGATGGGAAAGAAACATTATTGGGATGAGATTATCGGAAATATAGTTTTACTGGCAATAAAACATTCCAGGAACCAACAAGGTCCGTCCAACATCTACCTTGAAATGATATTAAATAAAAAAAGGTAGCATAGGCCTAGCTGATGCTAAAGGCCGATTGCGCTAGAACTGTAAATAATTTTTTTTGAAGCCTAAAGCAAGGGCTTGAGATGCTTGGCCCTTGGGCCGGCCTTGGGAACCAAACGCCACATCAGTGTGTAACAAACTCATAAAATAATTAATTTGAATTAATTTTGTAAATTTTTCTAATTTAAATATTTTTAAGTTTTTTTTAATTATATTTTTTATAACTTGATAAATGCGTGTATAATGTATGAGATATTTGTTATTTTGTATATAGTGAGAAGAAAATGAATCATGACGAGTTCCTATATAGCATATAGAAAAAGAGATGAATATTCAGAAACCGATTGAAAAGAATATTACTTTAGGCAATATCCATTACCAAAGAAAACTTAACATAATTGTATAGGTGGGATGTCATAGTCAAGGTGTTTAGTTTGAAATGAAAGGGGGAAAAGGAAAGGTAAAAACTAGAAACAGTGGGCATAGAGTCAGAGATTTTAACTTTTAAGAATTATAGGGGTGAGAAAGGCACAGGGAGGCACGAGAGCAGAGTGTGGCTTGGATTAGTTGTCGCTTGAGAAAGACACGCCCGTCTAAACTTTAACCTATCCACATGTTCGCTTTGGATAAAACGTTTCTCGTGGAGTTATGATATTTATTTATTTTTTCTAATTAGAATTTTATGTTATTTCTTTTGTTCTAGGATGAAGTTGGTGTCTTTTTATTTTTTTTAACGTGCGGTGGCTCCTCAATTTTTTGGAATTTCTCCTCCCTATAAATAAAAAATTATCAAAATACATTGTTGATGTAATATTTTTCACAATGTAATTGTAATTCATCTTATATATGTTTTATAATTATAATAGAAATCAATCATTTTTTTTTATTATAAGACAATTTATAATTGATTGTCAGTGTATCGCGCATAATGATGAAATTCTATCTTTTTCTAACACATTTTCTAGAACTCCAAGTAATCATGTAACCATATAGTATCCTTATTTTATAATATATGTTGTTGTTATTTGTTTCTTCACCCAAAATTAGTCTCTCACTTATCGGGTGGAAGGATAGCTGGGAATAAAAAAAATAATTAAGAGAAAAGAATACACCAAAGAAGACATGGACCTTCTCCGAATTATTATATACAAGAAATTGGCATGATAATATTATGTCAGCTCTAATTTTGGCCATTATTAAATATATTTATTTATTTATTAAGGGTTAGACCCACCGAATGAGTATGGAAAAGGGACCCTCTAATTATGAGAGAAAAGAAATTGGGGCATGACAAATATGAGACATTCATTCTTCTATTAATAAAATTTGTTTTTGCGCCTTTTAAAAAAAAAAAATATATTTTTTCCACAGAAGCACACCAATGCAAATACGCTACATCGAGCTCAACTCATATGTGGAAGGTGAAGACGGAATGTGATCGAGGACCTCGCAATCTACTGCAAAGGTCTTTAATATTTGAGTTAATCTGCACCATCCATCAACTTTGGGAGAAGCTAATGAGCCAAAACCAGCAAAGCTGAAATACGTTCCATTACCCAAACTGGGACTACCTAGCTCAGCGACACGTTGGGAATACTCCATCCATTTCTATATGTGCTTGTGTAATAGGATGAACGTAACTGTCATCTTTTCATTTCCTTTAGATGCGCATGTGTTAGACACAGCTACAACACGCTTTTTCCCATTAAAATATTGGCATGTGTCATTTTAGTGTTTTCCTCAAATGGATCCACTAAGGTTACGTCTTGAGCTTTCTCGTTTTTATCCAACTTTAGTTGGAGATTCCTTATCCATTCTTTCAATAATCAAACCAATATGTAACTTAACCATGATATATTTATATTTATATAGTACATATATTGTTTAGGCCATTTTCATTCCTAACTTCCCCCACTATCTCTCAGTATCTTCTTTTTTGTCATTGTGCTTGTTATAATATATATCAAATTACTTTAGACCATGTACAATGCAAGTTCTTATATATGTATAGGTTCTTACACATAAGAACTGGTTATCATTTTTTGCACCATTGGAGTGTGCCTACAAGGATGCTAGGGTGGAGAATTGTTCTTCTACGTACAAGAACAAGTTCTTACCAATAAAAAAATTCTTTTTATGACACTCGAACCGATGCAGGAAGGGAAGTTATAAAAAAACCAGATGTTGTTGAAGGCCACCATTGAAGGGAAACTGCTACCTAATGCAAAATTAAAATTTAAAAAAAAAAAAAAAATCTGCTTGAAGACCACCGTTGAAGGCCATAGAACTGTTCTGCTTGTTTTAATATTAATTTTATTACCATTTTTAACTTATTGTGATAAATAAAATAAATTTGTATTATTCTTAATATTGTGATAAATAAAATATTTTTTAAATTTTTAAATTTTTAAATTTTTTCGGAATTATTGTTTCAAAATTAAAATACATATGAATTAATATTTTAAGTTAAAATAAAAATAAAAGTATAAATATGTGGTGTTAATTGTGGGACCCACTAAAGTAAGTTAAGAACCAAAATATGATTATTGCATTAAAGTAAAAATAGGCAAGGGTTCTTAAATCTTATATGATATCTTTGCATCTTTGGGTCCACAAAATGGAAGTTATATAAGAACCAAAGTGATGTTTTTGCATAGAAAATGCTTAGAGTTTAAACCCACTTAAATCTTATATGTAGCATTGGGGATAACTAATTAAGTTTTGAATGGCTTCTCCACTAAAAAAACAAACCTTGTATTTCTTGTATTTCTTTTTTTTTTTTTTTGGTGAAATGTATTTCTTGTATTTCTGAACCAGCATTTGTCTCGTATCATGATTAATATTCAACCTCTATGGCACATTATTCATATATTTATGTGTGTGTGGAAATTGAGAGAGAGAGAGAGAGAGAGAGAGAGAGAATGGAAGGCTCCACCAAATAAAGCTAAAAAGGAAAATGTTACGTAATCAGCAATAAATTTTGAGTGGATAATTATGATCTGAACTCTGAAGAATGAAAAGCAACAAGTAATCCTAATGATAGAATGAGAAGTTGTTTATAATGATATGCCCATCTTTAGGAAAGATCACACTGAGGGTTCCTTGGGTAAAAGATATACTCCGTACTCACTATCTTGTTTTTCTTTGGTAATTTAAGGTTTTTACACATAGATTAAAAAATTATTAATATATTTATATTTATATTTATATTAAAATATCCTTGTTTCTACCATTAATTATTTACAAATTCCAACTACATTTACTCCATACTCCACTAGTCATTTACTCTTTCCGGTCCATATCATAAGTAAAAAATTAATGGAACACATATATTAAGGTGATTAATTAATCTCATTGAATCTTATAAAAAATTAGGTTTGTTACCTAAATTTCCCTTCATCTAAAACTTCAATCTTCATTAAATGAGTCATTGGAATTTGTATCAAATGAAGGAGATTTTGGGAATAATGTCACTAAATAAATCTTTGGAAAACAAAATTTTCTTATATATTGGACCAAAAACCTGGAGACTTTTTTGCTTATATATTAGACCGGAGGAAGTATGTACTTGGAAGGTTTTGTGTATTTTTAAGGTATTTCAATTTAATTCTATTATAAGGGTATATATTAAAAAAAAATTGTCAAATATATCTTGAGTTTATAAAACACTCGTTATTTTGAAACAAAAACAAATAATTAAAAACATTAAAGAAAATAATAGAGGGAGTAATATATATGATGCTCGACTGATATAGGAACAAAATTGCACCTTGCAAGTAAAATGCTAAAACCGTCGCCACAAAAGTTGTCTCTTTCTTCTGCAAATTATGAGCTGTAAAGCAGTGTTGCAACCTATCAAAGCTAAGTTTTACAGCATAATATAGAAATATAGATAGGCACCCACAATTTCTTTTTTCCCGGCTTGCTTTACTGATTTAATTTACCGACAAATAGTATAATATAAATGCTTTGGAAGAAATTAAAAAATAAATAAATAAATGGATCTTATAGCTTCGATTTTGATTTGCTGCAAACTTTTGGAATGTATCCACAAACATTCTCTTCCTAAGAGGTTTTTGGGGTTGGGTGTTACTTGTCCTTGGCTTTAATGTGTCCTTTATTCAATTTCAACCTTGTTCATCATAGGAAACAACAAAATATCTGTACTATTAAATTAAATTAAATGAGTCTTTTTTTTTCATATGTGTACACTTCTTGTCTAGCATATCAAAAAGCTGTCATATATTTTCTTTCAAATTGAACCCACATTCATCTTCTCACATGTGGGTCTACGTGTAACATTTGACTAATTTGATAATATGTGAAGTCCACCAAAAATCCAGTTGACAATGACAGGCTCAGTATCTCAAATCTCATTGATAGTGACAAACTGATCTTTACCTAGAACCTTGCCAAAAAAACCCATCTATACATTTATATAGTTCTAAAGAGAGATAACGTGAGAGAGGAATGAGAGAATGTGCATGTTGGAGTGTGGGTGCCAAACTTGCATCTCACAGTGAGTTGACTCAATTGAGCTAGTGTCAGGAGAGAATCAACGGGCACTATACTGAATACGAGAGAATGTGTTGGAGGGTGGGTGTCCACCATATTACCTAGAACCCCTTAATAACAGAACCTCAATCCTCTTGTGAAGTAGCTTCCAATAATACACAAGCATGCTGAAAGTTTCATTTGCCTAATGACGAATAGAATGAAAAATATCTACTATCTACTATAAGGATTATTAATGTGAAACCAAGCATTATACAAAGTGTGTAATAAATAGAAAAAGAAAAGTGAAAGAAGGAAAATGGACTTGCAAGACTTTCTATTCAAGACAACAATCCATGTGATCAGTACTTCCAATAATATTAGCATCCATACAATAATTAACATTGCGTTCAATAAGTAATAATATTGGTTTTAAGAGAGAGAAAATTTAATTTCTTAGGTGTTCACATATACTTTAAGAAAAATATTTGACAATGGTTTCTTTTTTTTTCTTTTTCTTTTTTTTGACTCAATTTCACAATGGTTTCAAACAATTTTTTTTATTAATTCAAATTTAGCAATCAACGTTATTTATTATTTATAATTTATAAAAATATAATAATGTATTTATCTTGATTCAAGAATATATAATAATTTATTGCTTTTTAGTATTTCAGTTTATGGAATTTATGATGTTCAAATTCCTAAAATATTTGGCTAATTTAATAAAATTATTTGAAGTACAATGACAGCTTCAGTTTCTGAATGATAGTGATAAACTAGTCTTTAAAAAAAATATATATAACAGCTTGACTACAAGAGCTAGCATCCTACCAAGGTGCACATAACTCATCAAGGAAGGCTTCAATGCATTTCTATATATATTGCAGCCTGTTATCAGCTTATTGCCATTCGCCCATTCCTATCTTGTTTAACTACTTGGAAAATTAACCACTTTCTAGCCCTTTGAGTTTTCTCATATACCGCAGCTTCAGAGCGTGTCTGTGATTGTGTATGCACGTTCTTTAATGGGCTGCTTTTTTGTGTTTGTTTTCTGGGATTAACTCAAGCTTTTTTTTTTTCATTCATATAAAAAAAGTTATGTTGTTCAGTTGTATGCTTTAATTTTCTGAAGCATGTCTCCTACTCTCATAAATGCTTGAAAATAAGAAATTTGTGATTCTCCTTATGTTTCAGATTTCTTCTTGAGTTATACTTTTTGTCTTTTTAAAAATTTCTTCCTGAGTTTTCACATCCTTTAGTTTATATATACATTGTCAATTCTATTTGTGACTGGGATTTAATTAGTACCAATAACTAAGATTAATCAGGAGAGAATCAAAGTGTGGTTCATCACGGTTCTTCAGTGATTACTTGACGCCACTCTTCTTCTTCCCACAAGTTTTTTAATTTTAATGCTGTACATTCTTTTTTTTTTATAAATATTTTGAATCATGTAAAAAATTTCGTTAGTGTTCAATTACAAAAACTACGTGCGTGTTTGGTTTCCCTTTTTTCTTCCATCAAACGTGCGTCTATCAAGTAAACGTGGTTCAGAGGCAACAACCCGGATGTTTGGCTTCTCCATGGAAACGCGATTTCGAGGCTCAAAATTGCGTCAACACTGAAGCTGGAAATCCTAGCTTCTGATTATCAGCAAAATCGATTTCAGTCATGATTTTGAGGTCAGTTCTCCCTTTCTCATATTTACCCTTCCCTTTTGTTGGACACCCAATCTTCCAGATTTCACTTCCGTCATTTATGGGGCATTTGTCTCGTGTCATTTATGGTGCTCACCATTCTTTTCCTTCAATTCATTCCATTGAACAAAAGCATTCCTTCAATTCATTCACTCTCCTTCACCTTCTCAGCTGTTCTCTTTGGTTTGCTGCAGTGATAAGGCTCTTTTATCCCAAGGTAATTGCATTCCTTCTCCTATCTGCATGTGTGTGTGTGTTCACTCCTTCATGAGTAATTGAACAGTTTAGAAGAACTAGGATGAAAACTGCAATGTTCAGTCACTATTACTAATTAGTGGAATGTTCAGTTACTACTTTCTGTGCATTTGTGGTTTCTTTTTAGTGGAATGTTCATTCCCAAATCTTGCTTATTACACCTTCTGCTTCGTTGTTTCTTTATTTCTTTTTAAACTTGCATAATGTGTTTTTGCTGCACTATGAATGGTTTTACCCTCTTGTCTATTATGTTTCAACACAGTGACATAGTTAAAGAAGTTGCACTGTTTTTAGTCTTCTTTTTTTCTGCCGCACAAGTCCTATGTTGCCCAGGATGCTGCACTGTTTTTGCTGTTGCACACAGTTTTTACCCGAGGAGTGGTCTTCATTTCTGATATTATATATTGCTGCCCTGTGTCCCTGATAGTCTCTTGCATCTGTGCCAAACACAGTAGTGTCGTGCCAAATATATACTAAATCAAATGATCATGGTAGTGACGTGCCAACCATCAAATCCCAGATCATAAACCATGGCCCTGATTATAAGTTTATTTAGTTATTGTTTTGAATAATCCAGGATTGTATTGTTTGTCTTTTAAGAAACCTGATTTTTTGCTCATGATGATGAACTTATCTTTAAGAAAGTGATATACTACTCTGAAATAGAAGTATTTTTGTTTAACTTTGTCAGTTGACATTTCCTCTATAAAAACATATGCCCAGATAGATATGCATATAAGGTGTTGTCTAAGGTGCACCACCCACCAAAGTGGTACAGTGGTGCACCACCCAAGTGGCAAAATCTGGACCATCCAGATTGTCACTTGGGATTTTGACTTTTCAACTCTATATAAAGGTTAATGCTAGCATATAGCACCTCAATAAGTGGTGCATCCGTAAACACAAAAATTGACCTATAATATACACTTTATCTGCTTAATTTGCATCGAACGACCTCTGCAAGTAAAATTAAAGTTACGTGGCTATGTCTTAAGAACAAGCTTCCATTTAGATTATAAAAAAAAAAAAAGCTTCCATTTTTTTTTTGATCGGCACGAACAAGCTTCCATTATCTTTCAAAATTTTCTTATTAAACTTTTAAATTTAATCCAAGTTTCAAAACTTTGCACTTCTGTTCCATGTTTTGGGGCCATTTACTATGATTAAACTTCTTATTTTTTTCACTTTTTATATGTCCTGAATAAATCTCCAAAGTTCAAAGCGTGCTCCTTCCTTCACAGACCCACACAATCACTACCGTTCAAATAACTTCCTGAGGCATCATCCAGAAGAAGTTTCTCGATGCCCATAGGAGGATAGCTAGCCAAAATCGACATTTGTTTCAACCAGCAATAAAAATCTATTATTTTGGTTCTACTTCTACCACCTGCAATCAAACAAATTAAATAGCATATATATATATATATATATATATATATATAAGACAAAGCTTAAAAAAAACAATAAAGAATAAAGAACAAAAATACCTGACGCCAAACGCAAAAGCAACTCGACGAACTAACGAAGTCTATGCCGGAACAGTTAACCACACGATCTCGAATGGCGGAACCATCGAAACGAAAAACAGAAGCCATTGACGGAAAACGCAACCTCTGCAAAGTTCAGATCTAAGTTCTTCATAGTAGATCTACGCATGTTGAGGCTGTGCGGTTTGAAGGGTACAGTTCGGAAGATGCATCTGGATCGATTCGAAAGATGCATCCAGTTCTGGTCAATTTTAAATTTTTTGGGTGATTTAATCTACACCATTGATTAAAATAATATTAATCGTACGACTGTAATTGATGCTTTATCTGTGTGACACCTTATATGATGTTTCATGCTAGCATTGACTCTTTATAGAGGGTTGAAAAGTCAAATACCCAAGTGGTAATCTGGATGATCCAGATTTTGCCACTTGGGTGGTGCACCACTGCACCACTTTTGGTGTGGTGGTGCACCATAGAAGGCACCATAGGAATGTATAAAAATCACTTTTTTTCATGAAGGCACCCAAACATAAATTACATCACTCTCAACTCACTTTTAACCAAAATCAATTATGCAAAATCAATTATATCCAAAATCGCGTTTGTCAAACGCTCATCCAAACACGCACTACATTGGTTCAGGTTTTAGAATGAAAGAACAATTCTTTCTACAAAGTGTGGTGAGAAACAGAGGTTGTTGTGAGAATGAGAAGGAGAACGTTATGCCGTTATGGGTAATTGTGCAATGGGTTCCAAATGAAAGTGCATAGTGGGGAAAGCGTAGCAGTTCTCGGTTGTGGAGAAGAAGAGAAGCCAACGATAACGATGCGTCATGATATTGTTTCCTTTTCCCATTCTGCCCTTTTTATTTTAATATTTTTATATCTACTAATAGTTTATTTACTGAAATGTCATATTTTTTTTGTGATATTCACTTCTTTTATGTTTGTCTGCATTTTCATATCTATAACTTATTCTGTATAAAAATAACTAAAAAATGCATCTTTTATGACTTTATCTATCTGTAATATTGGACAAAAGTCACAAAACTTACATATAGCTTTTAGGGTGCATCGACAGTTTGACACTATGTTTCAATTAATTTAATGTAGAAAAACAAAGTACATATGTAAATACAGTAAAATACATATCTTAAACACAAATATATGTTTATTTAATATTGGTATGGAGGTGGAGGCGTGGAGCCTTTTTGGGCCACCTATTCAATTTCAGCATGTTGTTTTTCTGCAATAAATTTATGTATATATATTTATTTTGCATACTCTTGACTGAATATATGTTTCATATCATTATATCATTTTTGTTTCATAATAATTTATCACGTGTTTAATTATTATTTTTTACTTTTCAGGAAAAAATGACAATCGACAATGTCCGTGATGAGAACGACAAATTAGTGGTATTGTTCTCTTCGTTGACCACAGCAGTTGCCATTTTATCAATAATGGCGATAGTCTTTTACGTATATTATAAAATAAGAAAGTATTTACGAGTGCGAGCGGTTCAAAAGATGATGGTCGAGTTTTCTTATAACTCGTCCATTCCTCTGCCATTCGAGCAAGTCGAGTGTTGCATATGTATGGAGAGGTTTCAAGATAGTGAAACACTATCTAGGTTGCCATGTGGACACACCTTTCATAAGGTGTGTATCATAAAACATTTGTTACGAGTTAGATCATGTCCCGTTTGTAGGCAATAAGGCAAATAATTACATATGATTTAAAATAGCAATATATATATGATTTGATGTAAACCACATTATGTGGGTATTTAAATGTTTCTTTTTATTTTAATGGTTTGATGTATGTAAACCACATTATATGTGGATGTTCAAATAAATGATAAAAAAGCAAGTGCTTCCAAAGTTCTTTATAGCAGGCATTCATCACATAGAATTACAAAAAAAGAAAAAAAAATCATCTGACATAGTTAATACAATAATTTACAATTTAAGAACATACTTAATACAATAATTTACAATTTAGTTAAAATGATAGTTTCTGACATAAAATCTGAACCAACTAGTGTTGCTGAATCACTATACGAAGTCCACATGGTTGCGTTAAAAGCAATAGTCACTACAAGAACATTTAACCCATCAAGTAAGCAAAGTATAAATGAATTAGTATAAAATAAAAACTGATACAATTTCTATAGTTATACCACATAGGCCAGTTTGGCACCCTGCCATGTTCCAATAGTCAATTATATAGCGACTCTTTTTTCAATAGGGAAAGTCCTATCATCCAAACCCTTTATAATTATCTTCTCAATAAATCTATGCATTGTAGGGAGGCAAAAAATAAAAAATAAAAAGAGTCGAATACAAGGTAAGAGGCTAAAAGCTATTAAATAAACCTACTATAAACCACTCAAGTATTTTGCTCCCTCTGTCAAAATAAAAAAAGTATTTTGCTCCCTTCATTTTCTCTCAAGTATTTCGTTCTCTTACCAAAAACCCATCTTCATCCAGATAAGCTCTTTGATATTTTCAATTGTAACACTCTTTATCGAGCAAACTTATTAATTCTAATTTATTTTTTAAAAAGAGTTTAATCTGATGTTTCGTTAGTGTAACTATCAAATAATCACATTTCATATATTGTGTGACTTTTAAAATAATTATTATATGGATCAAATATTTTTAATGATATGATAATATATAATTAGTTAATGAAATTATTATACTTGAAAACACCTAATTTTGTTCCTTTTATTATTATTATTTTATTTTTATTTTTTTTTTATTTCAGGAAAGAAAAATAAAATAAAAATAAATAAGACACTAGTGCAGGAAGCACTTTTTACATCTGTTAAAAGTGTTTTTTAACATCACAAAAAAGTCAGATGTTAATTCAACAGGCGTTAAAAGTCACACTTTTAACGTCAGTTTTTTATATAACTTTTAATGTTTGTTGTTTATGCAACAGACTTTTAACGTCTGTTTTATACTCAACAGTAAACTTTTAATGTCTATTGTATAAAAAACAGATGTTAAAAGTAAGTTTTTTCTAAAAATTCTGGTTATGCAACATCTCTTTCCCCCAACTAGCTAGCTCCCTGCATTCACTAACATTCCAGAATACAGAATTTGCATAGATTACAAAATTTGCACACAGTCATCACTAACAAGTTCATATATATTAACTCATGCATTTATATTCCAATATATATATTTAGAACTAGCTAGTCACAGCATGAAAAATTTATAATATAATATATATTCTATACAACTACACATTATCTTCTAAGTATATAAATGTAAATTCATTTCTAAGTATGTAGGAGGTATATTTTCTACTCCTTTTTCTGCAGCATACTTAAAAGAATTTTGCAAACCGCATCCTCAAGTCTTTAATATCTCCTTTGTCAAGAGGAGATTGATCGCTAAAGCTTACAGAAGTTCTAATAAAATAAACATTAACTCAAGTCATCACCAAAAATAAAATATATATTTAAGTAACTTGTTTAGTTAATTACCTTCCTCCATCCCTCGATAATAGATGCAGAGACGATGTTCAACATATGATGCATCACATAATAGGCACACGACCAACTATCTATTTGATGACGAGACTACAAAAGAAATGAAATTTAATATCAATTATATATATATATATATATATATATATATATATATATATATATATATATATTAATTACTATTTAATAAACTAGCAACCTTGAGGTTAATCCATTCAGGATTTCATTTTGACTTTGAAGTCCTACTTTTCCCGTTGGCGCAAGATATGCCACATGCCTTCATCGCGCTATTATAAACAAAATATTCATGTCAATTATATGTCCATTATGTGTGTAATAAAATAAAAGCAAATATTACAAATTTAATTAAATAGAAGATTAATTACTTACGTATTGATAGAGGCCACCACCTCCTTCGGCGGGTCCTGGTTGAAGTAAACAGTTCCGGATTTATTATAATATTGTCCCAATCCTATTGTTAAGTTGTCCCCTTCTAAAACAAAAGATGAGGGCAAAGTTGAATTTCATGTAAAGCGATGGCAGAGATATAAGAAACTGGGTCTCAAACGAGTCCAAATCATGGTCCCTAAAAACCCAATATGATTATAAACTCAAATGTAATTTTGTCAGAACGGATCTGCTCCTGCTGAAGTGCCATCCAACGCCCCTCCTGCTGAATCCAATGGTGAGGCTGCTGTGTGGAGGGAGGGAGCAGGTGTTGGGATGTGTGTAGGGATGATCGGATGGTGGGGAGGCAGCGGCAGGACGCTCCTGCCGCTGGAGCGAATCCGGGTCCTAATTTTGTAGGACCACAAGCGGCATGAGGATAGTGTACACATCCAAAATTTTGGCGACGTGGCGAGTGCTTTGTAAAGTGTCAAGGGTATCCAAATGTGCCACAAGGAGACAAATTGAATATTCGACATTGTATCACGATTCACGACACACTAACTTGATGCACCTAAATAAATAAACTAGTTACAACTTCGCAAATTCCTATACATGTTACTGTTAACCATCACACACATGAAATGGGAGAGACAAAGCAAAGGAAAGCAAAGACCCTAGCCAGCACGTAGGTCACATAGAAGGGGAAGACTTGGATCTTTGCATTTTTTTACTCAACTGGTCTAATCATTTACTCTATGAAACTACACACTAATGCACACAGAGAATAGTATGGAGTAAGTCAAGTGTAGTAAAGGTGGTTACCTGACGTATAACTTTGTAGAGGAAGGAGGATGGGCTTCTTGTGTGAAGAGATCTGCTCTCTGTTGGGGAAGCAAAAATGGCTTTTCAAGCACTTTGCGACAACAACGAAAGAAAGAAAGGAGAGGAAATACTTTATTTAATTTTTCTCAACAAACCACTTCATTTAACTACTTCTTGAAATGCTAAAACTTATGAAACAGTTAAAGGAAAAAAGGGAAAACATTCAGATTAAAATGCACAGCTTTCAAATCTAAAAGGAACATATTCAAAGAACAAATCAATAAAAAACCTCTTTCTCTATTGCTCTGTTGCGCTTCTGTGTTTTCTGCGTGAGAGGGTGATATAGATGGAGGACTAAGAGGGTGCTTCAGTTCTGCGCCATTTTATGCATAAGGTGAGTGTTTCCCTCCCAGAGCATTTTCTGTGTGAGCGTGAGAGGGAGAAGAATGAGATGTTTTTTCAATCTGCCCAAGGAGAAGAAGCAAAAATGGGGGGAAAATAAGCAAAAATATACCTGAAGGTGGACGCGGGAGAGAAGAGGAGGACGCAGACTGCTATCTGTTAGGGTTCAATCCAGCTACGCACGGTGGTGATCAAACGAGAGAGAAGGGGTTTGGGCAGAGTGAGAACAGAGGTAGAGAGTGAAAGGTGAAGAAGGCAATACGGGCAGGTATAACGTATACTTACTACAAAAAAATTAAAATCACCTTTAACGTCTGTTGTTTAAACAACAGACCTTAAGTGCATCTTTTTCGTCTATTGTTTAAATAATAGACGTAAAAGATGCACTTTTAACGTCTGTTGTTTAAACAACAGACGTTAAAAGTGACACTCGTCACTTTTAACGTTTGTTGTTAAAAACAACAGACGTTAAAGGTGATTTAAATGAACCTCATATTTACGGTTCTACCACCGCCTCCTTTTTAACGTCTACCTTTTAATTCCATATTTTCCAGTAGTGAGAGGAAAAGAAGAAAATCAGGAAAATCACACAAAAAGAGAAGAAATAAAAAGAGAGTTGGGCTCAATCCTATTAGAACTACTTTGACCCAACTACATGGATACTTGACCTGGATCCACACCCTACGTTATCCTATGCCCATACCCTCTCTTATCTTCTAACATCATTCAATGCCTCATGCCTTTTGTTTTTTCTGTCAATCACGCAAAAATATTTCTTCCCTATAATCCTAGCCTCTAAACGTTCATCATCTCCTTCCTAAATACTCAAAACCGCATATCATTGTAGACAAATGCCTGTGCTCACATCATTACTACCCACAAAACATGACGTGTTTCTTGGTCAAATATTCAACCTGACAAAGCTATTCAGGGGCCAAGCGTTCTTCCTGTGCATCAATCAAGTGGAGTGGTTCTCCTCCCAAATTTGTCTATAAATACAAGAGTTGAAGAAGGAAAGAGGGGAACATAGGGGAAGAGATTCTGAATTTCTGGAGGAGAAATTTAAAGCTCTTCTTGTGTTTTCTTTGTGAGGAGTGTTCTGCATTTTTCGATAAATTCCAAAAAAATTTTAATTTTGAGAGTTTAAGACGGTTACAATTGTTGTATTCAATCCTTTAGAAAATTCCCTCTTGGTAATGTTGTTTCTTCTTCTCATTTTGTCTTCTGTCAAATTGTGTTGATAAGCAATGTATCAAAGAATCAATTTATGAACCATTGTGTAGTTTTGCCTGCTTGGTGATTTGTCATTATTTTCACTAAAAATGTTTCAAGTTCCATTGGCTGCCATTTTTTGTTTGTTGTAGTTGATGGGTTCAAGTTTGAAGTATGATTGGGTTAATTGAGTTTAAAAATTTTTGTTATGATGATAAAAACTCTTCTAATGTGGTTTTTTTTTTTTTTTGGAGCATAGAAGTTCCCAGTATAGAGTAAATAGCTTTCACTTTGATAATTAATAAATTAATTAATTCAATTTTCCTGTTTATTATTTTTCTTTTTTTTCGACAGCTTCCCCATCATTATGCGTTCCTGGTCTTGGTCTTTAAACTTAGAGGGCTGCATTTCATTGGTCGCGTCCAAGGTGAAGTACCCAGACAAATGCCTCACCGGTGAGGCACTAAATTTAACCGTTAGATATAATACTAAAATAATGAATGGTTCAGATTGCATTGTCCCAAAAAAAAAAAAAAAACTCCAACAAAATTTAGAGACAATTTTACCCTTACAACCTTATCCCTATCCCCTCAGCCACTCTCATCTATAAGCACCACCAGAACCGCCGTGCCGCCACCATCGCCGCCGTGTCTGGTCGTCTTCTCCGACCAGTAAGATGAAGAAGATGAAGCAAGAAGCACCACCCATATTCAACTGATTGGTCGATCCATTGAATTAAGCCTAGAAAATTAGAAACCCAAACTTTCTTACGTTGTGTTCACATTCATGATTCATGAACAGGTTTGTTTTTTCAACTATGTCCACATCCAATTAATCACAACACTTAATTATGGACAATTAATCCTTGGAATTCAAATCCTATGGTGGTGGTGAGGTGGTTCTCACTTAGGATCTGGGTCTGGGTTTCACTTTTAGAGGAAGAAGACGCGTGGGTGGCGGTGGCGGTAAGGTCGGACTTCCGCAACCCAGATCTAGGCGGTGTGACGGCGGTGTTGAGGTCAGAGATCCGGAGGAACTCACGGAGGCACCTGAAATAGTGCGGATCGCAACCCAGCTCTGCCTTGCACTAGATCCACCGCCCGGACCTTCTCTCCACCATGTAAGCACCGTCCTGTTGCAGAGCAGATCTGGGTTGAGGGGAAGAGGAGTGAGGATGACGGTTGTGCCGAGGGATGGTGACGACGGAGGAGGGGTCCACTCACCATAATCACAACAACCACCTTCTCCGAACTGTCCATTTAAAAAGCACAGACCTTTAACTCAAAAACCAAACTTGTGAGTGTGGAGGGCAATGTATGTTTAGTTTGAATATGGCACTGGGATATTATGATCCTTGTTTTCCTTTGTTTTGCCAACAGGTGTTTTGCGTGAAGAGAGCCTCAACGATGCATTGTTCACACACTATGAATCTTTGCAGAAATCTTCCTTTCTGTGAAATGGGCGCACTGAAAATGGGAGGAGAAGTGGTCGGTGGTGAGAGGTGGAAGGGGGAGAAGAGGAGAAGAGCATGAATGACATTTCAATTACACAACATTAAAAAAAAAAGGGAAAACTGGTGTTTCACCATGAGGCATTTGTCTGGGTACTTTACCCTAGATGCGCCCCACTTCATTGCCATAACATCATATCATTACCACTTGCAATGTTTAAAAGCAAAACTAAACAAATAATAAATAAAAAAAAGATGAAGCGAGTAGTTTAAATATCATGCAATAATCTTTTTTACAATTTTGCAAAAAATTTCTTATGTTTAAAATATATATATAAATATATATATTCCTTAATGAGAATCAATGATTTTTTTTTAGTGTAAATAACATTTTGGAGGTAAAATTAATATTTTAAATTTATTAAATATTTGCAAAATTAACTTGAGGTACTTTTTTTTAAACGGACGATGTAGGGTGCTAACACCTTCTCTACTCGTAACCGACTCCCAAACTCAAATCTCACTTTTTTAAAAAAAAGAAGAAGATCAGTTTCCTTAAAATAATGAGTTTTCCAAGCTTCTCCCAAATAAAAATTTTGATGACGACTCATCTATTTTTACTTTCTTTTGGTGGCACCCGGACAGGACAATCGCGACAATACTAACAATGTATTATAATCAACTTCTTTAAAAAGTTGTGAAAGATTAAAAAAAACATATTAGGATGAAGTATCGATGGCAACGTCCCTAAATTGTAAAGGAAGTCTTGTGAACTCTCTAGTTTTAGGGTAGATGACACATTAATGGTCATGGATATGCAAGCTCGTCCTATGATTACTTTTTTTTTTTTAAGCAAAAAAGCATGCAAAGGCATCACTATAGAGGCAATCATCCCAACTAGGTTGGCACCAGAGCCCCTACCAATCATTTGCAGCATAGCCGAATATTATTGAAAAAAAGAAAACAAAACAAGAAATATGGGGGGACATAAAACCTTACCCATAAAAGATTACTTAAACCTAAAGTTAGGCAATCCCCATCTATTACAGAAAAAATCAAAACTAATAAAACTAGGGATTAAATTCCACCAAGTGTAGCACTTTGATATAGTACCTTAAGTGGCTAGCCTATCCGCACAATGGTTACCTTCCCTATAAACATGAGAAATTTTGAACACAAAGCTAGAAGATGTTGCAATGCAATTCTTCCATTTTGTTCTTATTCCTCCAAGGGAAAATATCAGGATTAGAGTATGCTTGAACCACCAAGGAAGAGTCACACTCCATCCAAACTATTTTCCAACCTTTCTCAATAGCCACATAGATAGCAGACATAGCTGCACATAGCTCGGGAGTGAATGAATCTGTGATGCCATAATATCCTGCGAAGCAACCAAGAGTAGAACCACTTTTGTCTCTAAATATAGCCCCCCCTCCTGCATGACCCGGAGATCCCTTTGCTGCCCCGTCCGTGTTGACTTTTATCCAACCACTTATAGGAGGAAACCAATCTACTTGAGTGATACTTGAAGCCTTTCTAGGATGACCAGTTACTTTGAAATGCTTGAGGATTCGGAATTCATCAATGGAATTGGACATGTAATTACTTGTTAGATTTCCAGAAATCACAACATTAGCCTTTATCTGGTTGATTGCAGAGGGAATAGAGATCCTTTTATCTTCAAATTTCATCTTGTTTCTAGCATTCCAAATCATCCAAATGATGTTGATGATTGAAGCAGCTATAATAACTTTCAATTGGGGACTCCACTGCTTGTTACAGATAGAGATTACTGAGAAAATATCAGAGAGATCAATCTGATTATTAATGACAGCACTGAGCCAGTTCCATGGGTGGATAGCAAATTGACATCTAAAGAATAGATGATCTGAGGATTCTGTTCCCGAGTAACATAGGCTGCAAACCGAAATCGTGATACAACCTCTCTTCATCAGTTGATCTTCTGTAGGTAATTTATCATGAATCAATCTCCAGGAGATGAAGGATCTTGAGGGAAGAACAACTCTATTCCAGATGTTATCTGCCCAGCTGCAATGATCTCTAGCAGGATTAAAGTGCAAGAAAGCATCCTTTAAAGATAACTCTCTATTGGAGGAACTTTGCCAGATCAGGTGATCAGAGCAATTAAACACAGGAATATCAATTCGGGCCAGCTCTTGCATGACATCAGGAAAGTGGCTCAAGATGTCGATTGGGATGTGCCATCCTTTGTCTTGAATAAAGTCTGACACAGTAACTTTGAGGAGTTGATGCATGCTTTCAGGAATTTGCATGAGAACCACTAAAGGCTGTGACAGCCATTTGTCTAGCCAGAAATTCAGCTTACTATTCATACCAATCTGCCAAGTAGAATTATCATAAACCATTTGCAACTTGGCCTTAAGTCCAGGCCAGAGAGATGATTTCACAAACTTATTCACAGGCTTGTGCATCAAATGAAATCTGTTTCTCAGAAACATAGCCCATTCTTTACTCGAAGCAAGCATATCAAAAGAGAGTTTGAGCAATGCAGCCTTATTTAAAGAACTCGGAGATTTTATCCCCAAACCACCTTCAATATATGCCCTACTCACCTTATGCCAAGCCACAGTGCAGATTTTCTTAACAGTGGGATCTCCTGACCAGATAAAGTTCCAGATACATGTGTCCAATTCCTTGATAAGAGATGAAGGCCAGAGATAAATTTGGAAGCTGTATAACAGCATGCCTCGAATAACAGATTTTACAAGCTCAATTCTCCCTATTATTGTGAGCAAACAGCCTTTCCAGGAAGTTAGTTTAGAGAGAATTTTGTCAGCTATAGGCTTAAGGTGGAATTTCCTTGGCTTACCTTTAAAGATAGGCACTCCAAGGTAATTGAAAGGGAAGGAGCCAGCTGAGAAACCAAGAGTGTTAGAAATCCTACCAGTCTTGGCTGAAGAGATGTTTCCAATGAAGAACTTACATTTGTTTGGATTTAAGAGTTGGCCTGATGCTTGACCATACTCCTCAAAAAGCTTCATCAATGCTTCAAGACTCCTCTTATCACTTTTACAGAAAATTAGAACATCATTTGCATACAATATTTACATAAAATTAGAACATCATCGTCCTAAGACTACTTAACTGTAATAAATTTTTTTTTACTATATTACTTTCTTCATATTTTTATACTTTTACTTGAAACCTTTTTAAATTTGATGTTAGAGGCTTGCATCAAATAAGAAAGGTTAGATCAAATATTTTGGACAATTGAATAAACCCCATTACTCATTTTTTTTTTAATGTACAAGTCCAAGAGCATATTTTGTCAAAAAAAAAAAAAAAAAGTCCAATAGCATGTGGTGTTAATCATGGGGAGTAAGTCAATTGTCAAATTATACCTTGGATGTGCTGTAACCTCGTTTTTAAGATAATGGACAACCATCATTCATTTTATCCCCTCTAACAATTTTGTAACAAAATTTACTTCTTTTAGTCATTTAAGAGCATGTTTGGGACAACTTAAATGTTTAGATTTCAATTGTTGTATCCTCAAAAAATTGTTTTTTAAAATAATTTAACTTGTTTGACACTTTGATTATTGTGATATGATTATTTTTCAAAATTCTCTTCCCTACTTACCCCTACAAAACTAACTTTCAAACAAATATTATTCGATTATACAAATAACTTCATACCATTTTTCGTAATTTACTATGTAAAAGTGATTTTTTTACATCACCCAAGCAAAATAGATTATTTTAAAATCGTTTTTCAACAAACAATCCAAAAAAAAAAAAAATCAGTTTCTGATCATAATCGATTATCACATAATCTATTTTTCCAGCTTTCTAAAACATACTATAAGTAGTGTTGTGCATTGGTTTGTAGTTGCTGACTTTGTCTTAATCCTGAACACGGCTTCAAAAATTCATTCATTTTATGGAATAAATTATATGTATTCATTAATTATTTGTTACTATTCATAAAAAAAAATTAATCACTTGTTACTTGCTTTTTTTTTTAGAGAGAGATGTTACTTGCTTTTTTTTTTTTTTTTGAAAACAAATGTATATGTTACTTGCGTTTTAAGTTTGTAATATTTTTAGCATGCTATTAAATTATTAATTAAAATTATTTTTAAATTTTTGAATTCCTTCCAACTCATTTACCATTCTATTAAATGTTTTAATTATATTTTTTTAACTGAAAACGGAAAATAAAATTAAACAAAGGTTGGGGGGTTAACACCCCTTACATCTTTCTGAACTAACATCTCCAGAAGAGGCCATGGAGAGTCTACGAATGTTAAAAAAAAAGACCCAGAATGACCTTTTTTTTGGCTAAAGCATTAGCACAAGAATTTGCTGATCTAGAAACATGAGCTACAAACACCTTCCAATCCCTCTTCCTCAGGAGCAACAAAATTTCCTCAAGATCAAATTGAATGGATGGGTTGATAGCTCTTCCCTTGTGTATTATATCCACAACAACTTTCGAATCTGCCTCTACAATCAGATTCTAGATTGAAAGGTCATGAGCCATCCTCAAGCCTGATAAAATCCCCCACATTTCAGCCCACAAAACATTACTAGTCATAACTTTGCAAAAAAAGCCCCTGATGAAATTTCCGGGTGCATTTCTTAGAAGGTCGGCGCACACAGAGCCACCACCTCCTACACCACGAGATCCGTCAACATTTAGCTTGAACCACTCTTCCGGAGGTTTCGTCTAAGAAGCAAGGCTCAGCTACTGATGAGGATCCCTAGATTGAAGCAGATTTGCTAGCGTATTTGAGATAAAGTGGACTTGGTTGAAAACAGATGACCACAGGTCATCTCCCATGGCAGATTTTACTGAAAAAACTAGAGAGTTTCTATCTCTCCACAGGGCCCAAACTACAACTCCAAAGGTCAAGTTCCAGTTCCATTGAGAAGTACCATTATTAGCTGAGCTAGAGAGGTTCCATTCCATCCATGCATCCTGCCCTAAGCTAAAAAAAATGACTCCACCGTGAAGGATTTATGTTCTTTGACCAAAATTCATGGACACCATTACACTCCCTAAGAGTATGCATCACAGATTCAGGATGAGAAAGACATCTAGGACAGAGGTCAGAAGTAGACATTCCTCTTTTCTTCCTTTCCTCGTTTAGTAATCGACCATGAGCTAATTTCCAAGGGGTTGCTTTTATCCTTGCAAATCCCTTCTACTTCCAAACTTGCTCAAAAATTGAATTATGTGAAAGCGCAACTTCAGGATCGGCTAAAACATCATATGCTGATTTGAGGGTGAATTGACCATCATTTGTTGCATTCCATGAGGGAGCATCTGCATAACCTGGAGAAGGAGATCTGATATTTGCCAAGGCCGCAAGAACATGATCAGGTATGAGGTCTTCTAGCAAACTCCAATTCCAGCCTTCATTATTTGCATAAAAAGAAACTGGATAGTTCATTTCATTAGGAGGAATTAAAGCCTGATATTGATCTTCAAGTTTTCCAATGCCCTGAATCCATTGGTCTCTCCAGAACCTAGTGTTGTTACCATCCCTTATGATCCAGGAACAATTTCTTTCAACTGCAGGCCAAACATTAGTAATAGCTTTCCAAGCATTAGAGGCAATATTCCTAGAAACTATACTAGGGGTACCATAGTTCCCACAATTGTATTTAAATTTCATAATTTTAACCCATAACTTATTGAGATTATTAATAATTTGCCAAGCCAATTTAGCCATATAGGCTTTATTCAGAGCAGTTAGGTTTTTTAAACCTAAACCTCCCTGATCTTTTGGTTTACAAATTTTTTTGCCAAGAGATTAAGTGACATTTTCTTTGAGAAAGATTATAAGATTTCCAAGAAGTTAACTTTTTCTTCATTTTATCGAGAATAAAACCTACTGTGTGCTTAGAGACTCTCTGATGAAGCATAGGAGACCCAAAATACATACCTAAGTCTTGAGTTTGTTCAATACCTAACTCCTGACTCAATCTTATAGCTTCCCCTTGTCTTAAGTTTTCAGAGAAGAAAACTTTAGACTTTTGGAGACTTGCCTTTTGACTTGACTTATTATAGAAGTCCACTAGAGTTTCTTTAATGACCTGCACTTGATTAGAATTAGCTTCTGCAAAAAGCACAATATCATCCGCAAAGAAAATATAGGATAAAGAAGGGCTATTTCCTCTTCCAAATTGAAGAGGTTTCCATCTATCACAATTAACTAGATCTTGAATTCTACGCCCCAATCTTTCCAGGGCAATAACAAAAAGGTAGGGAGATATGAGGTCTCCTTGCCTTAAGCCTCTAATATCATTGAAAGTAGAAGTCTTATTTCCATTCCAATTAATACTTAGATTAGAAGAGGAAATACACTGAAAAATTAGATTTCTAAAATCTAAAGGAATGTCAAGTCTATCTAAAGAGTCCAAAATAAAGTTCCACTCAAGACGATCATAAGCTTTTTCAAGATCAAGCTTAACTATCATATAGGTCTTATTACCTTTTAGATTGTTTATAAAGTGTAAAGCTTCCTGTATAGTTAAGATATTATCCACAGTAAATCTTCTGGAGATGAAGCTACTTTGATTAGGAGAGATTACACAAGGCAAGAAAGATTTAAAATGTTGAGTTATAATTTTGGAGATGATTTTATAACTAACATTACATAAAGCAATGGGCCTCAAATGGTTTACTCTAGAAGGGTCCTCACACTTAGGAATAAGTGTTAAGAGGGTTTGATTTATGTCTTTAAACTTGGAGGGATTCCTAAAACAGTCCCTAACCAAGTTAAAAATGGAAGGGCCAATATGTCCCATTGGCTTTTAAAAAAAATGGGTGATCGCCGTCCGGGCCCGGGGCTTTGTAATTACTCATACTAAACAGGACCCTTTTATTTTCAGGGCGTTGATATTCCCACCTCTCACTTTAATTTATTTCTTATGTTTTACCAATTTTATCCCTAACCCCAACCATCCACCCATTACCCAAAACCATTTCAGTTTTACTTTCATTTTTTCTTTTTCAGATACACGATGTCAAAATCTTTAGATGAACGCCTTAAAACTGCAGATGCATGAATTGTGTCCAGTACAAAGATGCACCCTTCCAAGACCTTTCCCATAGCAACAGCAAAGGCTTGATTAACAAGACTATACTCTTGATGGTTATCATTAACCTCCACATTCTTATTTGTAAAATACAGGACAAATTCATGGAGAAGAAAAACTAGAGTCGTAGCAACCAATAAATTTAAGTATATTTTCCAAGAAATGGGTGCTGGAAGCTCTATTCCAATTACTTGAAATGTGGTGGAAGGTCCTATCGGCAGGATCGGAACAAAAAAGATGGTAGAGATCTTTTGGATACTAATGAGATAGATTTTTCACCTTTCAAAAGCTTACGGAAAATATATTTTCTGAAAGTGTCATATGGGATCCGGATTCCGTAACTTTTGGGAGGGAAAAGTTAGTGACTTTAATGTATTTGAGAGAAAAAAAAGGTGAGAAAAAATGAGAGATAAGATGAAAGAAAATTAAATAGGAGAGAGATAGAAAGAAAGTCAGGTATCTTTTGGTGTAAAAAAGTTAGAGGATTGGGATTAGTGACATATGTGGACTACAGTATTTAACAGTTACAGAAAATGTATTTTTTGTAAGTGTATTTTCTTGGCATTAACGTAAGTGTTCTTTTTACATTTATGAAAAATACAAGTTTCTGTATAACATTAAAATTTGACGAGGAAAAAAAAAAGCATAAACCTTACGTCTCTACTGTGCACACTATTGGGATCACTGTTGTTTCCTACACCGGGTTGGATGATGCAAAGAACGCTATATTCCCCTTCAAGTATGGAGTGTGGTGTGGTGAGAGGTGAGAGGAGAATGGATGGGAAAAAAAAAAAAACAGAGATCGAGGGAAGAGTAATGCAGGCAAGGGGATAAAGGGTTGAGATTATTAGGTATTTAGGGAATAAAAAAAAATTGAAGGTGAATGAGAGGTGTGAATAGTAATTTGTGAGGCGGTAAAATCAAATCCCTTAGTTTCATCCAAAGACACATCAGCCATAAGAAAGTTTTTGTCATTATCATTTATACTAGGGAAGGAAGAATTTGTATGAAAACTCTCTTGAGGAAGATCAACAAGCAAGACCAGTGTATTTTATTGTGCAGGTTCATAAAATAGATTGTTAATAAATATAACATACTCCTTTTTATTTTATTTTATATAAACTCCTTAATTCCACGTCTTTTAGGTGTATAACTTTCTTATGGTGATTATGTTGTAAAATTAATTTATAAAATGATATAAACAAAATACAATAGATGGATACAAATTAATTTGGGAAAAAGTTTTTTTTTTTTTTTTGATGAACAAATTAAATTGGGAAAAAGCTTAATAACACAAATAATTGTTTATAATCTCAGGCGTGTGGAATCATACTGTCCTTAACAGACTCTTCCAGAATAATAATATTATTCTGGGAATCAAGAACCGTAAGAATTACATTAACTATCATACGTAGAAAGAGAAAGGAGAGAAAGAAATCCTTTAAATGTTGACAACCATAACATAACATTCAAAAATAAAAAGAATGCTCTCTATATCTGTATCAAATCCAGTGAAACAACCACCCTCAAGTACTTGAATGCCTTATACGTTGCAGCCTTTTATATAAAATGATAAAGTCACATTTCACCATTTCTGTTGAAACCGGTTTGTAATAAAGGAGATTAGCACCATTGCACCGTTTTGGGAGTAAAGATCATCTCCATTTACTTCTCTCCATTTACCTTCGATTTAGGAGAGAGATAGACACAAAAGGTTTTGAATTGTTTAATTTTTCTTAAAGGATAAAGAAAATTTGAAACACAAATCTCTCAATTGTATCTATCTCTCTCCTAAATAGAAGGTAAATGGAGAGAACTAAATGGAGATGATCTCTACTCCCGTTTTGGAGACTGAAAATTAATGCATTAATACATGTTTAAAATTAAAAATTCACTGAATTAGTGCAATCAAACGCTTATCGGAAAAAAAAGTGAAATCAAATTTTTTTTTTTTTCACGTTGGGAATCTCTGAGTTCTAAAGGAATTTAACAATACTATTAAAAATATTAAAGGACCATTAAAGATTAAAAAGAATCAAAACATTAATAAAAATATTTAAAAACATTAATTGCAATAAATGGTAATAAAGAGATTTTTAAAATCTTTTAAAACAAATTATTTTGGAAATATTTTTTCCGACAGATTATTCATAACGGTCTTCATGCCATTTATATATTTCTTTTTTTAAAAAAATTATATTTCTTTTCTTTAATCTCTTTTATTTGATTTTTTTTTTACTTTTACTTATTTATTCATATTTTTAATTGTTTAAAGTGATTTTCTTTAAATCACGAACACTTGTTTCGTTGTCCAGGTTGAGAAAACCTTTTTAAAACAAATTGAAATATTCGTAAATTTCTTGTTTTTTATATTTATTTCTACATTATTTTGGTTGATTTTACAGAATTTGTATAACATCACTTTTTGCAGTTTGAATGGTCATGATGTATATTCGTTAATTACTTATTACTTGTCTTTTATGTTCGTAATTAAAGAAAATTATTAGTTATATTTTTCCTTAATTTATTCCAATGCATTTATCAAATTACTTAATATTTTAATTGGCGATATCTAAATCATGACCTGTGTATACTATATGTTATAAAATTATATATATCCTCAATTCAATGTCCTTTTTTATAATTATTTTTTTCCATAATTTCTTTAATGCCATTTAATCTTTTCTTAAATATCTTCTTTTTTAAGCTTCTTAATTTCTTTTAACTCTTTTATTGATATTCGTAATTTGTTTTAAAGTGACTGTCTCTAAATCATGAACAATCATCTTGTTTTATTGGTTCAGAAAACCATTTGTTGATACAAATTAAAAATATATTTCTTTATTCCTTGAATTCTTTATTCTCTCAAAAAAAAAATTGGATATATATTTTTGTCATTTTTTTATTTGAATAAGGATAACAGCTGTTTGGTTCAACAAAAAAAAAAAAGGATAACATCTGTTATCTCACTCCCTATGTCCCTCCATGTGCCACTCTCTGATTGGTCAATGAAATAAAATTTAATTTAAATATCCAATAACTTAATAATTTATTAATTGGTTAAAGAGGAGGATATATAGGGAGTGACAACAGATATTATCACACATTATGGTTGTCATTAATTGATATCTTAAATTTGTTCAAGTTCATTATTGGTGTTCTATATTTATTTTAACTGAAAATTTTTAAATGAGGAATGGTATATTTTCTTTTCCAATTTCAGAAAACGTTTATTGATGTACTTAAATGTGTCTAGCTATACGATCTCATTTAACTTTTTTCTTATGCACACTAACACAGAAGCGCACACACAACACTCACTCAAGCTCTATATAAACACACACACACACACAACAGTCACATATCCATAAGATTATTGGCTCCAAAAACATGATGACCACGTTTCCCATTCTTGTCTTTATTTTGTGCATACCATGCTACAAAGGTGATGCAAGAAGCAACAGACAACTAGAAAGACAGCAAAGTTTGACTACATCACAAGACCTCAAGAGTAACATGGTAGTATATTATATACTGTTTTAAATTTTATCTTCTAAATTTTATGATTGAAAATTATTTGTTGATTTGATTACATGATTTACTTTATTGTCATTTGTTATGATTATGTTGCAGCCACACAATGACTTTGATTGTGTTGATATCTACAAGCAACCTGCTTTTGAACATCCGTCACTAAAAAACCACAATATTCAGGTAACTATATATGTGCTTCCTTGCTAGTTAAACAATTTTTAAAACTAATTCACAAAGGTAATCAAAATCGGACCCGTCCAAACGGTAACCGAACACCAAGACGATTTTATTGACCCCTAGAACCACCCTTACGTGGAACCGATGTAAGAATCGTTGAACTGGTGGTTCAAAATCCGTTTAAAACCCGTCATAAACGGTTGTAATTTGGAAAATCCACAACGAAGATGATGTCGATTGTGTCCTTTTGTTGCTATGCAAAGGGGTTGAACTTGGATGGTGACGTTTTCATGAAGTCCCAAACTAGATCGTGTGATAACATAAAGAAGAAAGAAGAGGAGTGAGAGGGGATAAAGGGGGTGGGGCTGAATGAAAAGAAAAGGAGCTAGGGCTGCTTGTGTTTTGCAGAAAAGAAATGGGCTTGGATCTGTCAGACCAGAGTCTTTTTGTTGTTGATTTCTAATATAGAGTGGGCCTAAATTGGCCCAACTTTAGTTTTGCTTTTATTTCTTTTTCTGATAATTGGATCAAAAAGCATATAAGAAAGTTTTGGGTTGACAGGCTCTTGAAATTTGTTTATTTTTTATACTCATGAGAGTAAATACAATATTTTTTTTTAAATTTACTAATATAAAATGAAAAAAAAAATCTTATATTTTTAAAAATATGAGAATTTAAAATTTATGTTAATATTATTTAATATATTATATTAATTTTTTAAAAAATATTTAATTATTAGACTTATTATCAACTGACGGTTGAAACGTTGTTAAAAACATTCACACTATTTTTTTGGTATAAAAAAATAGTCAAAAAAAATGTTTTTAAAAACGGGCTCAAGCATCAATCGATAATAAGTCTAATAGTTAAATATTTTATTTATATTAGACTTATTGTCAATTGACGCAATACAAGGGAGTGATAATTTTAATCAGACATAATATTTTATATTCCTCAAAATATTTTTTAATTGTTTGTTTACTTTATCAATTTGGACACCCATTTAAGTAATTTACAGGCAAATTAAATTAGTCTTTACTCTTTCCCATCCCTATCTTAATTATTTGTTTAACTTAGTCCCCTTACTTTTTATTTGTATCAAGTTTGTCTTCTATTTGACAAAGGTTGACATGACATTGTTATCATTTCCGCTAGTTTCCATCGAACACCATCAAAGTTTATGATATATATATATATATATAGATAGATAGAGAGAGAGAGAGAGAGTAATATCATCTTCTTTATTCTTTTTAAGCTAAATCATTTTGACATTAAAGTATACATGCAATTTAATGTTGTTGTTGTTGTTTTTTTTTTTTTTTTTTTTTTTTTATGTTTATTGCAACAAAGCTTACCCCGACGTTTGCAAGGGACATCCTGCAAAGTAGATCATCATATAATGGTAAATCGTTGAAAATTGACGAATTCATCAAAAGATGTCCACAAGGAAAAGTGCCTATTCACGTGAAGAAAACGAGGCATCAAATGAGCACTAAATCTTCTTCAAAATCACAAATGGAAGACTTCGATCAATATTCTCAAAGTGATCCTTGGCATCATGTAAGTTGATAATTTCTGTTTGATATATTTTATTTTGAAAATTTTAGGTTTGAGGGGTTATCATCTCACTATTTATTTTATAGTTAAACTTAAATCCAGCAATTTTCAACAGGAAAGTTATATTTAATCAATTATACAGTTGTACTTGTGCAGTTGCAGTGCCAATAATTTTTCAAGTTTAATTATTCTGTAGCATTTGAACATAGTTAAGGAATCTACAGTCATAATCTCTTTTATTGATGGTGGAAACCTATATATTAAAAAAAAAAAAAGTTGAAAATTAATTCCACAAAACATGAAAAATGTCAATATATTTGAGAATTGTATATCATTTAAAAGCATCGTGAAAGAAAAGTTCATATATAATAACTTGAGATTTAAAACAAAAAGTCGATATGTTAATCCAATAATGAATTATGACAAATAGGACTTATTGCAACACTTCTTTGGTCCTGTATTTAAAACTAAATATGAATTTTAATCTATTTGATTGATTAGCCACAATTTGCCTTGTATTTAAAAAAAAAAACACATTTAAGCTATGTACTTCATATCATATATGTAAAACTTATACAGGAATATGTTAATTAAGATCTTTCTATATTATTTAACAAATATTTTTTACTACTAATAAATTAAAATCTTTGAGTTCAATTTACAGACACATACACACATGCACGCACAACGAAACAACTCATTATTTTATTCAAAATATTACATGACATATTATCATTCTTCAGTATGCTACCTATGATACAACCCAAAGTACGACGTTCCATGGGGCAAGTGGATTCATTAGCGCGTTCAATCTATCACTGCAAGGTTACCAACGTAGCTTCTCCCAAATTTGGCTTCAAAGTGGTCCACCCTTAGAACTTAATAGCATACAAGTTGGACTTGCTGTAAGTTAATTTTTAATATGTTTTTGTCATGCTGTGTTTTTTAATATTTTTTATGAAATTGTCAAATAAAAGGGGACAAATTTCATTTTTATTATATGCTCTAGTTTTTATTTTATTTTATTTTTATAATCATATTATATGCTCTAGTTTAATCTATTACTACACCCACGTATTTGTTGTTTCCATTATTATGCTTACATATATTTCCTCTCTTTTCACTTACTATCCTCTTCTGTTGCATGATGTATTAGGTTCATCCAATCTTATATGGAGACAGTCATTTACGAATAACTACCTTTTGGACAGTAAGAAACATATGTTAATAATATTATTTTAAAATGACATCACATTAATGGCTATGCTTAATTAGATATATATGTTCACACACATGCAGGCAGATGGCTATTTCAAAAGTGGATGCTTTAATACTTTGTGCCCAGGTTTTATACAAGTCCATTCAAATGTTAGCCTTGGAGATATTGTTAGTCACGCAACTGAAATTGGAGGCCATGATAATTATGATATGTCATTCAAAGTCAAACAGGTAAATATGAATACATATATAGAGAAAATATACCTATTAACTAGATGTAACTCAAATTTTTAAGAATTACAACCCCACCCCCCTCCCCCCCAGATTTTTTTTTTTTTTTTTAATTTACACCCGATATCTCTTTGGTTTCTAAAAGTACATCTACCTCTGTTATTTGTAAGAGTAATTGTATTTTAATTCAAATTTTTAAGATGAAATTGCAATTATCTCATTTATGATTTTTTTTTTTTAGTTTACACTCGATATCGTTATTATTTCTAAAATTACATTTACCGCTATTCCGATACATAACCTAGGAGAGGTAAATATAAACTTTTAAACAAAGTAAGGTATCTGGAGGGTAAGAAAAAAGAAATATGAGCATAATTTCTCTAAAAGGGAGGGTTGTCGGAGGTAATAAACTCCAACCTGTGGGAAGGTTAGTGCAATACCTCATCTTTTTATTGTAATAATGACATTACAAGAGTCTGATCTATAACTTCATGACAAAAGATTGGGCTCCTTTAAGGCCATCCGCATCGCAGATGCTTAACTGAGGTGCTTAATTCTTAGCACCGGTTCTTAAAATTTTTGGGCGATAAAGCATGTGCTTGCAAAAGTTCTTAACAAGCACGGATCTTCTACAAGCACTCGGTGCTTGTGGTGATCTGTGACACTTTTTTTTTTTAATTGAAACTAATTGAATATTTCTAGGGGAAAGTAAGGATGTGGGGTTATTAGTGAGGTCCATTTAAGAACTTTTTAAGAGTTGCTGGGATGGAGAAATGAGGTGCTTAAGTTATTAAAAGTAAAAATAAGTGATATGTAATGGTGAGACCCATTTAAGAACCTAAAAATGTGGTGCTGGGATGTGGATGCTCTAAGGTGAATACAAATGTAAAGTGAGAAAGTAAGAATATATTCACCCTTGATTAATTAGTTCAAGTGCATTGAGATCTCAACCCAATTTAGTTAATCAAAGATGAATACACCCTTACTTTGTCATTTTACAATTTTTCATACTTTAGAAGAAATTAAATCCTCACCATTTCTCCTAATGGCATGCTGCCATTCAATATATATTATTAGACTTATTAATGGTTAATGAAATGTTTTTTAGCTCTTCCATTAATTGGTGAAATTATGGATGCATCTCATTATTATTCACATTTTTTTTAATTATTATTCCTAACTCCTTAAATTATTCTTAATTAAATAATGTTTTATTCAACCTGTTCCTTAAGTAATTACTCCCTCCTGTCTCTATTGTAAGCAAAAATTAAATGGGACACATATATTAAGATAGTTAGTTGATCTCATTTAAAAGAGTCGTTGGGAATAAAAAATTAAGTTTGTTACCTAAATTACCTCTTATTTATTAAGGTTGTGTTATTGAGAATAAAAGGAGTTATTGGAAAACAAAATTTATATTAAATGAAGGGTATTTTAAGAATAACTTCATTAAATGAGAAGAAAGTAGTTGAAATTTGCTTATATTTTGGACCAAAAAATTTGGAAACTTTTGCTTACATTGTGGACCGGAGGAAGTATATGTGTTTGTATCTTTATATTACTAATATACAATTTTTTAACTAAAAGAGTTAATAATAATTGTATAGATAAGTTAAAGTGTCAATCACCGTTATGAATTGATGTGTTCTCTTTAATTAAGTTTTGTTTCTTCTATTAAGTATAGCGACTTATCTTATTTACAACATTAATTGGTTAGCTTAACTACTATTTGCAGGATCAATCAACGGGTCATTGGTGGTTAAGTATTACTGAGGATGATATTCCAGTTGGGTATTTTCCAAAGGAAATATTCACCCACTTGAGCGGAGGGGCGTCTTTGGTTCGATATGGTGGCGAAACCTATGCTCTCCCCAATAAGACTAGTCCTCCAATGGGCAGTGGGAGACTGCCACAAGAGTTATTTCATAACGCAGCTCACATTTCAAACCTTGAATTCGTGGATGCAGATTATAATGAAAAAGAAGTTGATCATGCAGACATGAGGCCATATATTGATACTAGCACAAATTGCTATGACTTATTGTACCATGGTTATGAAGGGCCTACTTACAAGCAAGCATTTCTCTTTGGGGGGCCTGGTGGCCAATGTGGTAAATAATTGTAATAACAATTATATTTAATAAAGGCCAATGTGGTAAATAATTGTAATAACAATTATATTTAGAAAATTTCTACGAAGCCTTCTTAAATCATATGATTTCAAAACCCTATGGTTCCCACACAAGATAAAATTATAATAATAAAACGACAAAATAATGAGTTTATCTGAAGAAATAGTAATAAAATTCAAAGGTATAGAAAAAATAATGGAAGAGACTAATAAAAATATTTTCAACTAATAGAAAATAAAAGTAAAATTGCAAATTACACTTATAATAGGATTCAGAAAGGACAAAGTGAAATAAATAATATAAGAGATATACTAAATAATATAAGTAAATGTAAAGAAATAGATGAAAATAGAGATATTAAAAAAATTAGAAATGTTCTTGAACAATTAGAAAATCTTTTAGAAACTCTAGGGAAATTAATTATCCAACATATGAAAAAGAAACTCTAGCATTAATCCGAATGTTGGAAAAAGTGATCCTAAATAACGATCTTGAATATTATCTTGAGATATATAACGATCCTAAATATTATTTATTTGATTTTAAATTCTACTGTGATCCTGATTATTATGTAGATTTTAATGGTGATGATGATGATTTGGTCTTTATTGATGAATAAAATACTACCCTAAAAATGAATAAATTAAAAATATTTGAAATTATTAGGGTGGTACCGATTTGGTATCAGAGCTAAGTAAATAAAGTAATATAAGGAATAACTATCATAGCATATAATTTTTTTTTATGTAAATTAAGTATGTTAGATTTAACTAATCAAAATTATTCAAGAGATTTAGTACAAGAATTAAAAGATGAAGCTACAGAAGTATGTAATTGATATATGAAATATCATTATGAATATTGTAATTGTAAAGAATATGATAGAGAATAGAATTAATAAAAGTAATAATTATTAAAATAGAATCATGGATAGAAAAATGAGAATTATTCTAAATTTTTTTTAAAAAAAAAGGAGGAGAGAGAAAATAATGAAAGGGGTTTCAAACCCCTCCGTTTTTCAATGGTCCCATAGCAGCTCTCATATATTTATATGAGGAGGGATCTATTTACATCCATAAAAGTTTATACTTCTTACACTTAATCTCACTCATTGATATGATACAAATTTGATGGCTCTAATTTATTCCTAATTAATTAGTCACGTGTCTCCTCAAATTTTTCTTTCCCTGACACAATTGGCATTCATCTATCACGTCTCACTCAATTTACATTATCGGCCCTTCTTCCCTTTATCAAATCCGCCGCACAAGAAAATAACAAAGGAAGTTTAGGGTTGGGCTAAGATGCACCACCCTAAAATTACACCCCCTAATATACCACCCATGTTATAATTTGTGGGCCCATAGAATTGTCACATGGATGGTCAAAGTTTCAAACCTTGGGGTGTATTTATACGGTAGTCAAAGCTTGTATGTGTTGTATATTGCAGTATAGTATATATATTTATGGTATTTATATATTTTGCCCACAAAAAATTATTTATTATTTTTAATATCAAAAATAGTTTAATTTGTATTATGGACGATCCTGTAGGTACTCATTGTTGAAACTATTCTGGACAACAATACACAGAACATAATACAAATTAAACTATTTCTGATATTAAAAATAATAAATAATTTTTTTGGGCAAAATATATAAATACCATAAATACATATACTATACTGCAGTATACAGTACATACAAGCTTTGACTACTATATAAATACACCTCCAAGGTTTGAAACTTTGACCATCCATATGACAATTCTATTGGCCCACAAATTACTACATGGGTGGTGCATTAGGGGGTGTAAGTTTAATATATCAATCGACAAGAAAGGCAGGAAGGCACAGTAGTGGTCGACCCTATTATCTTGTCAATGGCTGCCATGGCTAAAATTACGTTGTTTGCCTTGTATTCCTCGAAACCCACAAGTCACATCTCTCCTTAGTTTGCACAACTTGACGCGGTTGGAATAAAACCCAATTTATGAGGACTTTTGTTTTTGAAAAATCCCAATAACCCATACCCCCGATTAGTAATTGGCTTGTAAAGTTGACAAATCTTCGATCAGTAATTAGCTTGCAGAGTTGAAAGATGCTAGGTGGTAGAAAGTGGAAATCAATCTAAACCCACTCACTGATTTCACGGAGAAATTTTTTTATCTGAAAATTATTCAATAGGTTAAATTGAAAGATTTTACCTCTGTCTCTCGTCAATGGATGTCATGGTTAAAGGTTGAAGAAGGTTATATTGAGAGAGGAACATGGTAGCAGAAAGAACATGAAAGGTTTCGTAAGTGGAAAAAAATGAAAAATATTTCGGCAATAGAGTCATTGGAGAAGGGTCACGTGAGTTGTTTAAGTAAGGAGCTCTACATCATCCGATTTGCATTATATCAATGGGTGAGATTAAGTATAAGAAGTGTAAACTTTTATGGGTGTAAATTGATCCTCCCTCTACACACACACACACACACACACACATATCCTTTCAACATATTTTGGAGAGTTGTTTTTTTTGGTCTTTATTGAAACATTAATTTGAAGAGTCTCTCTCTCGGAAAAAGGAGGAACAGCAACTTCAAAATAAAACACCTTAAAACATAAAAAACGTAGACTTGACCATGATGGAAATAGGCCCAAGATTGAATTTAATTTTTTTTTTTCTTTTTAGAAAGCAGTTTTCAGAAATGCTGGTTAAATGTTAAAGAAGAAAAAAAAGGAGAGGCAGATCGTTGGGCCGTGGTAAGGAGACTTGGAGCTGGGCTTGAGAGAAGAATAGGTTATATATGGGCTTAAAACTTTAGGCTAATAGAAAATTGGGCTTTAATTTTGCCACCTTCCCACCGTCATCCTCCCACCTCCCTCTCTTTTTTTCTTTTTTTCTGATTCTCCATACATACCCCGAACCCTCACACACCCCACCTTATCCCTCTCACAGAAACCATTCCCCTACCCCCTTCACGTTACAGTCTTAATTGCTCATACACAATCACTCCTAGCATACACACTAGCTAGCAACTGTCAAATTACCCGGAAGGCCATAATCACATACCCATCATTAACACACGCAACTCACGAAGTTAACACGGGGAAACACTGTAAAATATTTGTCCAAACTTAAATTAATCATTCAAGTTCCTCTCATCACAACATGCAACATCAGCTATTGTGTTTTCCTTTTATAAGATAGAATCTAGTTAACTAACATATCTTTGTTCTGAATTTTTTTTTTGTCGGGTTTCAAAACAAATATTTTTAGAATAATTTTTACAAATTAATAAAAATATCCAAATCCCTTTCAAATATCCAAATAGGTTTTCTAAATTCAAATTCTTAAAACTAAAGGAATTCAGAAAGTAGTAAAAGAGGAAAAAAGAGACTGCCAATTCCCCCTGAGAATGAATTTGAACTTTTATATATTTTAACGATATTATATATATATTTTTAAATACTACTGTTAATAATAATGCCAATCTAATACCTATATTAATTGTGGAGCTTAGTCAAGTGAAGGTTTTCCAAGAAGCCTTTGAAGTGAACAAATCCTGTTATACAAATACAAGAAATTGTTCGTACATGAGTAATATTGAAAACTCAGAATATGCAGTCCTCTAGACCAGAATAGGAAAAGAAAAGCGAGAATATCCAAAGTTACGCAGAAACCACTTGATACTTTCACTTCAGCTTCCTTTTATATTATATAGATATAGATTTCACAAAACTATATACAATAAATACCAACCAACCAACCATCACTGTCAGATCATTAGAAATAGAAACTCGCCTCTGTGGTGCCTAACTCCTGTGGTCTTCTGCTCCTTTTTCGGTGAAACTGTCCTCTGCTTATATATGTCTAAAAGGTGTAACCTGAGCCTAAAGTTAAATATAACAAAACGTGTTTACCATCTCATAATTACTGCAAAATTTGTAATTGGGACTTGATTTTCCAGTCAAAAGCAACAACAACGACAAGCATTTTCTTTAGTTTTTAGGCCAAACTAATTCAGAGTGCAGACAATGGCCCGCGCTGAGCGTGTATGCCTTGTGGATTTGTAGCTCAACAAAAGTGTGGTCTGCTCTGGGTTGGGGTGACCCACACTGGCATGGAAACAGGAAGTAGCTGCCAAACTTCCTATCTGCACTGCAACATCATAATTTGCAATGTTTCGTTCTCAAAACTCGACTCACTTGCCAATATATATATATAATTTTTTTTTGATAAGCCAAAGGTATATTAGATGGAGTACAAGAGGTACTCTACCCATATACATAGAAAGTGACAATTACAACCCAAACGGCCAAGATCAAAGAGCAAAAAAGTGAGATAAAACAGCAACCAAAACTATCTATCCAAACCAAAAAACAGAGTTTTTATAGGATGTGCCGGTGGATCATAGCCTAATATAAAAACTAAGTCTAGATGTGTGACATATGATTGAGTTTTTGATCTAGCCTACAGATTGGATGCAACATATTGGGTTAATGCACCAGTCTGTGTAGGAGTAGTCACCCATCTTTGCTGAGGCCTTGCACCAGCTCCATACCCTAACTTTTATTAAATCTATCACCTTCTCAATGTCCAAGGCAGCATGCTTGAAAATTATATCATTTCGGTGTAGCCAAATCGACCAAATTGTGGCGAACCAGAACATCCTCCACACTTTAGATTTACCTCTTTCAAAGAATAACCCATTGTGTTGTAGGAGTAGATCCTTTAAATCTCCTGCCAAAATAGTAACCATGCCCAGCTAGTTATACATGAACATCCAAACAAAGTAGGAGAATTTGCAACCTAAGAGCATATGGTTGCAAGTTTCTAGCTCAGTTATGCAAAAACAGCATAATTGAGAGCTTAGACCAGTTGAAACTCCTCTTCTAAACAGGTTTGCAGCAGTAGGAATTCGGTTTTGTATTGCCCTCCAACAGAAAGCTCTAACTTTTAGAGGTGCCCCTGTTTCCCACAGCAACCTAAATATATCATTTTGGTGTTCATCTTCCACTATGGTGATGAGATTGTAAGCCGAGCTTACTGCATATGCTTGAGAGAAACTTCCCAGCCAACTCCATCCATCTTGCATATCTCCTTTTTACTGTTTTTAGTTTCAGCAAGTCCAGCATGTTGCCCAACAACTCCTCTTCCCAAACGAATAACCTTCTCCTCCAGTCGAAGATCCAACACCATTCCCCATCTCTCCAAGTCCCCATTTGTTCCACCTTTGCTTCCTTCAACAATGAAATGCTATATAACCTGTGAAAAGTGCTTGACAAAGCATCTAGACCTACCCATTTCTCACTCTAGAAAGATATGCTCTTTCCATTCCGTAGAACCCTCATAATTCCATTAGATAGCCACCCCTCTTTTGGTGAATCTCCCCCCTCTAACCTACCCAAGTCACTCCACCACAAAGAAGCCTCACCTCCCTCAATTGTTTTTTCACACCATTGATTATTCCAGCTAGAAGGATCCCCGTACCTCACCCTAAGGATGCTTGACCACAAAGACTCTTTTTCTGTAAAAAAAAAAAAACCTCCATCTCCACTTCCCTAATAAAGCAAGGTTGAATGCTTTAATATTTCTAATTCCTAAACCCCCAACCTCTCTACCTCTACACACCACATCCCATTTTACCCAACATATTTTCCTACATTCTTCACTCCCACCCCAAAGAAACCTTCTTTGAATCTGTGTGATTTTGTTCAATACCTTCTTAGGTGCTTTGTACATTGATAAGTAATATACCGGTAAGGCGGATAAGACTGCATTTATCAAAATGACTCTACCTCCGAAAGAGAGATATTTGTTCCTCCACCTTGTAACCTTTTATGGAAAGAGTTGATTAGAGGCGTCCATGTTGCGAACCTCCTCTGGTTAGCCCCCACGAAGATTCCAAGGAACTTAAAATGGAGGTTATCTACTTTGTAGTTAAGAGTATCTGCCGCCCGATCTATGACTCCACCACTCGCCTTGATTCTTATTATACCACTCTTGTGAAAGTTTACTCTCAACCCAGCTGCGAGTTCAAAAGATCTAAGAATGCACTTAACTGCCCTCACATTGGAATGAGTCATATCTCCAACCTAAATTATGTCATCGGCATATTGGATATGTGAGACTCCAATTTTCTGAAAGTTCCCTTCAATAACAAATTTAGAGAAAATGTTTTTCTCCACTGCACTTCTGATCAGCCCTCCTAGTCCTTCTGCAACAATGGAACAAAAACAAAGCCATTGGGTCCCCCTAGCAAATCACCCTATTCATTCTGAATTCCTGGGTTGGACTTCCATTTACCAAAACCGAGACTGAGGCCAACTTTAAGCATTCTGATATCCATGATCTCCACTTGTTCGGGAACCCCATTCTAGATAGCATGTAATCCAGAAACTCCCAGCTAACCAAATCAAACGCTTTCTCGAAGTCGACTTTGAAGATCATACATGATTTTCTTTTCTTCCTGGCATAATCTATAATCTCATTTATTGCTACCACCCCATCTAGGATGTTTCTCCCTTTCAGGAACGCTGTCTGGTTTCCTGATATCACCGTGTCCATAACCCTGCACAATATTCCCGCTAGTAATTTTGCCACAATTCTGTATATGCACCCGACTAGAGAAATTGGCTTGTAATCATTCAAACCAACCGGATTATCCTTTTTGGGGATAAGAGCCAAGAAGGAGGCATTGCACCCTCTAGCTAACCTCTCATTTGAGTGGAAGTCCTCAACCATTTTGCAAATATCATCTCCTAGATCATCCCAAAATTTTTTAATAAAAGAGAAATTGTAGTCGTCCGGTCCCAGGCATTTGCTTCCATCACACCCCCTCACCGCATTTTTAATTTATGTCCTAGTGAATTTAGCAGTTAGCATCCTACCTTGGTGAGATGAAATTTTCTGAAAACCAATGCCATCTAGTGTTCGTGGCTGGTATTTTGGTTGAAAAAGCTCTCAAAATGAGTGGAGACAGCTTGCTTCAACGCTATAGGTTCATCTAACCAACTTCCTTGCTGCCAAATTCCAAGGATTTCATTTTGTTTTCTATTCTTTTTCACACACGCATGGAAAAATTTCGAGTTTGCATTACCAGACTGTAGCCATTTCAATCTTGACTTTTGGAACATAATGGAATCCCTCCTTCTGAACAAGTTCCAGAATTTATCAAACAACCCTCTTCTTTCCAGCACCTCACCATCCGACAATAGCCCTGTTTCGCCTTTAGCATCTAGCACATGTATCTCTTCCAGGACACTCTTAATTTGAAGATCAACATTTCCGAAGGAGCCTTTATTCCACTCCTTTAGAGTAAGTTTCAGATTTTTCAGTTTTTCCTTTAACAAAAAAGATCCCCACCCTGTGATGTTCATCTCCATCCATTTTTTCTTCACCAGCTTTTCGAAATCCTTGTGTTCAGCACAACAATTCAGCACTCTAAAAGGTTTTGGCCCCCATTCTTTTACCATCGATTTCAAAAGAATAGCACAGTGATCAGATACCGACCTAGGCAGCCCCCATTGAGATAAATCTACCCAACGATCCAGCCATTCATCAGACAACAAGAATCTATCTAATCTACTCATACAACTCCCATCCACCCTATGCCAAGTGTATTTCCTTCCAACGAGTGGTAGGTCATTTAAACCCATGTCATCTATGAATTCATCGAACTCAATCATCTCCCTTGTGACAACCTGCATAAAGGACCCTCTCCTTTCACCTACGTTCCTTACATCATTAAAGTCTCCAGCTAAACACCACATTGTACCCAAGTTGTTTGCCCTCAGAGCACGCAGTTCCTCCAAAAGAGCTCTCTTCCCAGACAAAGAACATGGTGAATAAATGTTGAAGATGAAACAGGGTTCATTGTTATCCCCCCAAGTACCTTTAACCCCCAAAAACCCATCTCCATCGAACCTGGTTTCTAGCACAAAAATATCTCTATTCCAAAGACACAGCATACCTCCCGAGTTCCCGGTAGAGCTCTTGTGGCACCAATCAACATCCGTGCTTCCCCACAAAGGATGACACATAAAATTGTCCATTTGATCCATCTTGGTTTCCTGCACACATATAAAATCTACCTTTTCTTTTGTTATCAAGTTTCTGATTTCCTTCTTCTTAACCCCCCCAAGCCTCTTATATTGAAAGAAGCAATCCACATTAAGACACGTTGATAACCCCACCACAGCTCCTGCTGCTTTTACCTCTGATGCATTGTGCCATATCTCTGATTTCTATAACTACTAATTGATCTATTAATCCTTCTTCATTTCTATCCAGAACCAACCCCAACCGTTTGCCCATCTCCCATATTTCATTAGCTTCCTTGTAGGCCTTGGCTCTAACACTAGCACGGTATGAGACCCTGATCTGGGTGACTGAAATTGGGTCACTCTCCTGAGTGATTGCCACCTTCTTTTTTTCGTGAACCATAGGTCTTTTGCCTGCAGTTATGGCTCTCCTTCTTATTGTTTCCAAGTTGATGTTGGTGTCAAAAACAAACGCTTGTTCCCTAATGTCTGGATCACTGGAACTGCTCCCCACTTTTAGCGAATTGCACGACGTGATTGTTTTGTTAGATTTGTTCCTGCTGCTATAAACCTTTTGTTTAGTCTCAGCGTCCTTCTTCAAGTTGTCACTATTTTTTAACTTTAGTTGTGTTTTCCCCAAACCACTGTAACCTTCGATCCCTGCATTATTTGGCCACCCCACATCGAACCCACTCCCCACGTTTGAAAGGACCGCTTGAGCTTTAGGGTCAACCTCCCTGAAGACTTCTCTTGATAAAAGGATTGCCTCAAGCCCACTCTCCATTGGCCCAGTTCCGCTCCCAGCCTCACCAGCTAACATTTTTGTTCCTTCATTAACCCGAGATGGGCAGTCTCCCTCGCGTTGGGTTGTTGGGCTTGCCACTACTTCTTTCCCACCACGGTCCAACAAAGTTTTAATTCGCATATCAGATCCTTAATTTCTATGGCCCAGCTCCTCCATCACTTTAGTTGGGCTCTCTGTTAGAGCACCGACCCTTTAACCCACCGAAAGGGAGCCAACTTCTCCTCCCTTAGAACCTGTGCGTGCATTGGGCAGAGAATTTGCAGGTTGACTATACCTCTCAGTCACCCAATGCTCTGCTACTTCCTTCCTGGTACCCTTACTGATTTCCTTGATTCCCAGATTTTTACCAAAATTTGGGTTTGAAAATTCAAAAAATAACGGTTGAATGTCATCATCCCTAGCACCCCCTTCCAGTTCAGTTTCCGGCATGGCCAAGATGCTGTTAGCCATGGAATCGTCTTCCTCATATGAGTAACCTTCTGAAGATTGATACTTCCAATCTGATATGAGTCTGAGAGAGTTATCGCCAACCTTTTCCTCCATGATACGGATTGAATATAGGACGTCATTGACCTTTACTTCCACCGCTTTGTTGATCGGGTATGGACATGCAATAGAAACCAGAGCCCTTCCGCTATCCAGTCTGACCTTATCTCTTGTAGAGGCGTCTATGGTTATGAATCTTCCCACAAGAAGTGCAATACGTCTGAAGAACTCCTCATTCCAGATATGTGCCTGCTGGCCCGATATTTGTACCCACACTGTCCTCTCTTTTGCCAACAGATTCAGGTTCCAGGGACTAATTTCAGAGAACCAACGTGAAAACTCTCTATCATTCTGCTTCACCCTCTCTTCTAGCTTTGCTCCCTCCTCTACACTGATCAAAACTAGGTCCCCTCCTATTGGAGTTAGTGACATCGCTAACTTCTCTTCAAGCTTCAGTTTTTGTTTTAGAGTTTGTAACCCTTGTTGATCTTCGAGCTTTCCAACATAACACGTTTTTAACCACACTATCTCTTCTTTAGTCACCTTAAATTCCAGACCACTCCACCTGTTAATTCTAGCCGGTCCCATTCTGTTGTTCTGGTCCACCCACCCTGCTGCGTTTCCTTTTTGTGTTTGTTGTCCTTCTCCTCCTGACACCGCATTGGCATAACTCCTTCCACCTACTTGCCTAACTCCCCTGTTAAATGCCCCATTAAATGGTTGGCTATTCTGCACCTTGCCCATTTCTGCACCTCTACCGAAAGCTGGGGTGTTGACACGTAGCTTGTAGGATCCAATCCACAGGGAGTCAAGCTTAACTTCTAGAGCTTTTGGCTGTTTGACATCTAAGAAACGTACAAAACCGAATCTCTTCCCAAATTTGTCTTTTTTCTTTGGAATGAAAACGTCAATGACCCTCCCCCATTTGAGAAAAACCTTCCATATGTCTCCTTCACTATGGTTGTCAGCAAAATTTGTAAAGAAAAAGGAGGTTGTCCCTTTGTAGTAGTTATGGAGCTCACGATGGTCATGAGAACCACTCACACGATCCAATCTCACCTTCTCTCTTTCTCTCTGTTGCACTTTCTCTCTCATCTCTCTTAAAAGTCACTTGCCAATATATATATATATATATATATATGTGTGTGTGTGTGTGTGTGTGTGTGTGTGTGTGTGTGTGTGTGTGTGTGTTTTTTGAATGAAAGTGTCTACCATTCAAGCTATAACGGGCTTGATTCCTTTGAGGCAAGTGGTCATAGGTCGTCTCCTGAACATTATGTATTGAGAAAAATTGATTGAGATATGGTATCCTATGTCATCCAGGTCTCCATACGAAAATTAACATTATTTATACAATGGATATTTCATACCAAAATTACATGGTAATCCAAAAGAAAGAACAGTCCCTTATATTTTTCTAATACTAATAAAAGAAGTAAAGGATTAACAATGTTTAATGCAACAATAAATGTTTGCTGCAGAAGCAATGTGATGGCAGATGAATCTTAATTGCAATATCTAAAAGTTCAATTTTTTTGAAGTTATTCTGTTGATTCATTTCCCCCTTTATCTACCTCTACCATCGGTTAGAACTTGGAAGATTAGTCAGAACAATACTTATTAGGATTCATTGATCAAACATCAAAAAAATTAATACTTTTATGAATAATAATCTTAGTGTGTGTTTGGATGGGGTATTTCAAAATTCCAAGGAATTTGAAATACAAAGCAATTCAATTACTTCAATTGAATTACTTTCATTTTGAAAATACTTTGTTTGAATAGGGTAATTCAAATACCTTGTATTTTAAATTCTTTGTTTGGATAAAGCATTTCAATTACCTTCAATTACATTTTTTTTTAAAATTCATTTAAAAAATTGGGATTTCAAGTGCCTGGGAGCCAGCGCCCCTGCATCGAGTGTCCAGGGGGCTGGTGCGGGACCAACACCATGTCTGAGAGTTGGCGCCCCCACGTCGGGTGACCAGGGGACAGTGCCCCCGCATCGGGTATCAAGGGGCCAACCCCCCCGCATTGGTGCCCGGGGGCCGACGCCCTCAAGTCGGGTTTTCTGGGGAACGACGCCCCCGAGTCGGGTGTTCATGGGCCAGCGCCCCTGCATCGGGTGTCCAGGCCGCATCAGGTGTCAAGGGGCCGGCGCCCCCCACACCAGGTGTCCGGGGCCGGGGGCCGACGCCCCCGCACCGGGGTAGGTGACACATGAGTAAGGTGAGGGAATTTCAAAATACCACCTCTTTAGGTGGTATTTCAAATTCCTCAAATTTACCTTAAACAAAATACCCCCATAAAATCTCTTGGTTTCTAAAATCCTTCATATTTAATACACAAACAAAGTATTTTAGAGTGAAGTATTTTAATTATCCTCTTAAAATACTCCACCCTCTACAAATACCTCATCCAAACACACCCTTAGATTTATTGAATTCTTTTTTTTTTTTGTTGATAAATTAGATTTAATTCTTGATGTATAAAAAAATAGATATTGTGAAAGATAAGCCCTGATTTAATTAAGTGGCCGGCAAACAAGGTATCACATCACAATAAACAGTTCAAACACTTTTCAATTTTGAAAGCAGTACTTTAAGGCTTAAGCTATGAAATAAAGTATGATGATCGTTATCATCATGTAAGTAAGTATATATCATTTGCTGCAACAAGTAATTACACGTCAACTCGGTCATTGTAGTTGAGAACCCCCAACACGCATTCGATTCTTCCTAGAAACATGTAGAATTTGACCAAATTTGTAAATGACAGAACAAAACAACAGAACAAATTATAGGAAATTTACTAGGTTATAGAATGTAATAAACAATGATATGATAAATCTCAAGGTTGCTGTCCTATGATCGACTTTGTTTTCACCAATTTTAAAAAACTGCTTACATTTTTGTTTTACTTATGTAATAGAACCATAACCATAATGTGAAATGAGACAAATCTCTTTACTTGAGTTAGAGCGCAAAGAATATTTGGAGCAATATTAATCTTGCATAGGTTTCTTATGCTTGGCTACCTTTGTATATGGATTAGATCAGTATCCGTCTAGTCTCATTCAATATATTTTTTTGCTTATAAAAAAAGTGCGGAAAGAATATTCAAATTAATGTTAGACCCGATATCACCTTTTACACCTACTTGATCTTAATTAATAATTAGTGCTTCAAATTTGGAGATTTCTCTTTCCATGATCCCCTTATGAATCTGATACAACATTTTCACTTTTAGCAATATGATATGAATCTGTTGGTTTGATGCTAGATGTCTAATTATTTGTATCATTCAAATCTATAACGAGGGGTCCTTCCAAAATTACTGGGTTCTACATGCCTTCTTGCAATCTTGCAATCTTGCTTGTATCTATCTCTTAGAGATAGAGAGAGATATATTGATAAAGACTTGGGTTGACTTTGGGTGGCTTTTGACGTCAAAGTCTTTACATCATATGATACGCATTCTAGGCCATACAACATGTTACATGCAAACTGCTTGGCTATTTCCTCCGACATTCCAAGAAGCTTCTGTACTCTTGCTTTTATGTTATTTTAGAATTTAGAATATTATATATGTAACCCAATTCTACACTCTATAAAAAGCAAATCATAGCCCCTCGTATACTACTGCATCTCTTATAGCTAGCTCAGTGCAATCGGCTTTCACTCTCTCTTAATTGCTGGTCCCAAATTCTTCACAAAGAATGGCGGCGAAACGGTTTTTGGATGATTCTGATCAAGACCATGATAATCCAAACGACAAACGGATGAGAACCACTACTAGACCTTCTTTTGCTTCGTATGTTTAATTACAACTCATACCTACCAAGAATTCATTCCATTACTTTCATTTATCTTCTCTTTGCTTAATGTTCATTCTTCATCAAGTTGATTTGATCGATCCAATTATATAAAGCTTCAGTACTCTATATATATGTATCCTATACTTTGCTTCAAATTAACATAATGTTCACTTCTTGACAGGGTTATTGGAGAAGTCGTTATGGTGAAAAACTTGCAGAACCTTTTCTCAGGCTTGGAACCTTTGCTTAGAAGAGTGGTAAGTCATTATAAACTTTGCAATATGATAAAAATGAATATTAAATAGACCTTCTTTTGATACTTGATAGCAAGGTTTTAAATCTGGGTCCAAAACCATAATCTGGGCCACGACGCTTTGGTTTTGGCAGTTGTCGAAACAGCATCGCGATCATAATTGCAGTTGCATTTCCTGCAATAATGAAAAATGCAACGCAATTGCAATGCTTTATAGTACGAGAAGAAAATCAACATTGCTTTATATTTTTATTTGAATTGATTTTTTTATAGAAGTTTATAATTATTTTTGTTAGGTGAATGAAGAGTTAGAGCGAGCCATGAGACAACATTGTCCACGTCCAATAATAACTAGATCCCCTTCATTGAGAATTCAAGCGTTAGAACAACCATCAAGCTTTCAACTCATGTTCAACAAAAAGCTTTCACTCCCTATATTCACTGGTAGCAGGATACTTGACATCGATGGAAACCCCATCCATGTGGTTCTTGTTGACAAAAACGGTGATCAAATGGTTTCCACAAGTCTCCCACACCCCATCAAGCTGGAACTTGTGGTTCTTGATGGAGATTTCCCTCATAGTGATAATGAGTCGTGGATGAGTGAGGAATTCGACAACCACATAGTGAAGGAGAGAACAGGGAAGCGACCATTGCTTACAGGTGAATTGAATCTGACCATGAGAAATGGGATCGCACCAATTGGTGATTTAGAGTTCACAGATAACTCTAGCTGGATACGTAGCAGGAAGTTCAGAGTTGCAGTGAGAGGTACTCCTGGAAGTAATCAAGGTGTTCGAATTCGTGAAGGCATGACTGAAGCATTTGTGGTTAAAGATCATCGTGGTGAATGTAAGTAGTTTTTATCAACTCGGAATAACTAATATACTATCAAATACCATAGTTTATATTTCCTTTCCATTTATAAAGATATTTGTTATTGTAAAGATTTTTTTTATAGTATCAACTAATTATGTATTATCATATTATTAAACATATTTAAATCTTGTAATAATTATTTTAAAAATTACAAATATGAAGATATATGATTAATTATTAACAGTATAAAATTTTTTATATTGGTAATTAATATATGAAAATTAAGCTATTTTTTTATGAATATTTTTAAATTGAAATAATTGTCACTCTTGATTATATATTCACAATCTTCGATAATTACTTAAAACTTTGTAAAATGAAATTAAACTATAAATAAAATTAATGATACGAATAAATATATGATTAAAACTTTATTATACTTTATGGTGATTATTATTATAAGATTTCAACATTTCTAACTATATATAAGACTTTGTCAAAAAAAAAAACTATATATAAGACAATACATAATTGGTTGATAATATATTTTTTCACGTATGCATGTATATTAAATTCTTTAATTTATACATGAAAAACTAGATCATTTGTGCATGGCAGGAATTTCAATAATTAAACATAAAAACCCATTATATTACTTTATTTCGCAATATTCTGTGGATAAATTTATTTATAAATTATATGTCCTGGGCTCCTAATACTAAAGGACCAATCCCTATCCAAATGTTGAAAGTTGAAACAGCCAAAGATTACACTGATATCTTGATGTAAAACTATCATTATTAAAAATCTTATGGAGGTTGTGGCTTCAAATTTTTAATATGGCACTTTATCATTGGCCCTTACCTCCGACAAGATAGGATATTTCATTTTCACCCTTTCCAGCAAGCAATATATAGTGATCATTTTTATTTTTTGTTTCGGTCATCTTTTATGATGGCTAGAAAGGATCGCTGGTCAACTAGACAAATTTCATTTAATACAAATTTCTACTCTGGTTTTTGCAATCTGCTTCTTCTGGGTAGATCTCAAGTCAATGGTTTCTAAGACACTGGGTCAAGCACGTAGCTAGTGGTAATTGTTTTTAATTAATTTTAGTGGTGAATCTTTTGTGTAATTTTTTGGTCCCATGACATTTAAGAATACTCCTCCTAGTCCTAAGTAATAAATAAGAATATATTTATTTTATATACTAAATATCTACCTTTTTTCTTGCTAATTATTTTTTTCTTACATTTGAAGTGTACAAAAAACACCACCCACCAATGCTCCAAGACGAAGTGTGGCGCCTAGAGAAGATTGGAAAAGACGGAGCCTTCCACAAAAAGTTGTCCCAAGATGGGATTAAAACAGTGCAAGACTTTCTCAAGTTAAGCGTAGTTGATGCAAATAGGCTCAGAAAGGTATATATATCTATATGGGAAGAATGATATGAATATTCATTGTTAATGATTATATAGATAAATAAACTCTTGTTATGTGTCTTGTTGCAATCAGATTTTAGGCATTGGGATGTCAGAGAAAATGTGGGAAGTGACAATCAAGCATGCAAAGACTTGCATCATGGGCAACAAATGCTACATCTTCCGCAGGCCTCAAATTAATATTGTTCTAAATCCCATATGCCAGTTGATTAGAGCTGAAATCAACGGCCAAATCTTTGCTGGCAGGGAGCTGAGTAGTATTAACAAGGTATACCCTTCTGCTCAAAATCATTTTTTTCTCTCAATTTCTTGATTTTACTAGATGTTGATTTTCATCCTTTAATTCATTTCAATGGTTACACTTGCAGAGCTATATTCACAGATTAGTCAGAGAAGCATATGCTAGATGGAATGACTTGGAGGAAATTGATGGGGTTTTAAATGATAATAATAACGTTGCTTTGTTAACCCAAGGTATGTTGTATTAATCAATGTGTTTTTATGTGTCTATGCAAAATTAGGTGAAGGTTATGGTGCACCACCCACCATAGTGGTGCAGTGGTGCACCACCCACATGTAAATCTGTGAGCCAATGAACTTGCCAAGTGTATTAGTTTTGGTTAATTTGACTTTTCAAACTAACTTATGGTCAAATATGTATAAGAAAAGTATTCTGCCATGAAATTATGGGTAAAGTAAATACAGGGAACAAACTTTAATTAGAATAATAATATGAAATCTTGTTTGTTTAAATTTTTTTGTTCGTTTTTTTGTTTTTTTTGGAGATACTCTTTGGGACCATGAGCTCTATGTGGGTGTTTTCTTCCACTGCCCAAAAACTACAGAGTCGTTGCCGTGAGAACCGCCCAGCCGCCGCCGCTCTGACTAGGTGGTGGTGGCGGGATCTGACATCTGAGATCTGAGAGAGAGAGAACCGAGATAGCTAGGTGGCGGCGGGACTGAGAGACAGAGAGAACTAAGGTAGGTGGCGGTGGTGGTGGTGGTGGTGGCTCTTGATGGTGGTGTTTGCGGCTAGAGCATGTTGCTGCGGTAGGTGAGTGATGCCGGAGGTGGCGATTCGTGGGAGAGAGAGAGTGACAGAAGAGAGAGGGAACCAAGGGAGAGGAAGACACGAACGGTGTTGGTGAGGACCATCGTCGACGTCGAGGCTGGGACGGAGTGACGACGCGGGACTGTGTGAGTGCTGGAGTAGCAGCGGCGTGGGTGGCTCCTTAGTCCTTACTGGTTAGGTTTCAGAGAAAGATAAAGAAATGGTAAAGTTTGAATAATCAAAGTAAATTTTTTTATTATTATTTTTTACAATACAATAATCAGTGTATATGGAAAGTAAGAAATACGAAAATGAATACGATATATATTTAACCTTTGAATACTGTTAAATGGGTTGAAAAGTCAAATAACATGTGGCTAAATGATTGGATAAAAAACTGCCATGTGGGTGGTGCACCACTGCACCACTATGGTGGGTGGTGCACCATAACCTTCACCGCAAAATTATGTTACAATATAAAAGTAAATTTCACTTTGGTTTTGAATGATAACTTACATTAATCTAATGAATCGAACCCAATAGGTGACACGGTGGATCAATTTCCAAACAACCCTCAAGCATCAGTAATAGCATATGATCAGAATGATTATTTTGGTGATAAATCTGCTGAGGTTGTCAACTATGTACCAAGCAATAATGAACAAATTGGTTGCAGCGAGTGGCAAGTGAATGCAACATTTGCCGCAACATCTTTCATGAATGGCATGCCTTACAATTTCTCAGAGTCACAATCAGACGGTGATATAACGCCCCCAGGTTCAGGTTCTGTCATTGATGGGACCCCAAGGTGGCATTAGGTGCATTATTAGTACCTTACCCTGACTTTCAGCTGTATATATAAAGTATAAACTAGTTACAAGTTGGAGAATCAAGTTAGGGTTAGGATGGAGTGTTTGGCCCATAACAAAAACTATGTCCATTGGGCTTAAGATGGGCTTACCTTTTTCTCTTTATGGTTAGGCTTAGTGAAGTGACAGGCCCATTTGAAGGACATGTGATGAGCCAGGCTTTTGTCTTGAAAAAAATGCAACCTGCCTTTACTAGGCTAGTGTTGCTATGCTACTATAATTTCAGCAATCACGAATAAAGCATGATGTATTGTAACATGATGACTTGTGTAATGTGATCCGATCTTCTAATCGGGTTATACTTTACCACAATTTCGGTTTTGGTTTTGGGTTAAGAGCCTCATTCTGCTTTTAAGTTTCAGCAGGTATTGGATAATTTTATTCTCATAACAAAGGAAATTTGTTCAGATGAAGTCTTTCTAATCGGTTATATTTGGTAGCTAATAGTGTATCAAACATAATTCATGTGAGGCAATAAACATGAATTATTAGCAAATCAAAGAAGTCTTTCTAATCGTTATATTTGGTATCATTACCAATATTCTTAAGAGTGACACCGAGTCTCTATCATATAAGAGTAAGTAAGAAGATGAACATAGTAAGTAACTACAAACAGATCACTATGTCTATATTTTTTTTTATGAGCAACTATATCTATACTTAGCCCAATTGAAACATTTTAGTTAATGCCACTTATCCACGACCCTCCACATAGGGAAAAACCAACTACCATTATGGTGCACTACCTGTGTGTTTGTCTTTCACTTTCAGAATCAAGAACTCATCAAGTCATATATTTTGGATAATATTACACATTTTTAGTCATAGTTTATGTTGGAGAGCAAATTATTTTATGTGGTTGATTATCATCTATCAATTATCATACCGAATTCAAGTAAAAAATAAATCACAGCAAATAAACCTCATCAATTCAACAACCACAGTTCCTCACAGGAGAGCTAGATTACAAATCTTCAGATAGTGAAAGCATCCAGATTGCAGAACCTTCATTTAAAGGATTACAAGTATCACCATATTATATTATAGAACAGAAAGGAGCTGACATGACACCAAATCATTTGAATCAGATAGGTCTGATGCCAGTAGTTATGGAGTGATGATTTTGGAAATTGTAGGAGGAACTGGAAGGCAGAACATCAGTACTGAAGCAACTCATTCCAGTGAGACATATTTTCCTCATTGGATGTACAAGCATATTGAGGTGGGCAGCAATGTAGCATGGCATGATGATATGACTACAGAGGAAAATAAAATTGTAAAGAAAATGATCATGGTAGCTAGGATTATGGTGCATAGAGATAAACCCATCTGACAGGCCTCCAATGAGTAGTGTGATTGAAATGTTAGAAGGAAGCATAGAATAGTTGCAAAAAAAGGTTTAAAAGTCACTCATAAGTCATATCAATTAAACTCATTGTATAATCCATTAAAAGTCACTCATACAGTGATTTCTGATTGGATGACAATATGAAAAAGTTTACACTGACAAGCATATCAATTAAACTCATTGTATAATCCATTACGAATTATCAATATATTAGATGGTTTCGTCTTCGGTGCACCACCCTCCTGAGTGGAGCAGTGATGCACCCGCCAGTTGTGTTCCTTACCTCCAATGAAATAGCCAACCGTTTTTGTCCCTATCAGTTTGAAACTTCAAAAGCTTATGTAGTCAAATGCATATTGAAGCATTATTTTGTTATTGAAAAGGCTGTATATATAAGGTATATCTTATGTATTTGTGGTATAGAATACTTTTGAATAAAAAAATTATTAAGTCTTCTACCACCGATTTTGGTTGAATGGCAGCGAGGCAATGTGGTGTGGCCGTTAACCGGCACATGGCCACCGTCGATTACAGTGGCTGTAGGCGGCGTAGGAGGCGGAGCAAGCAAATAAACCACCACGCCGGAGAACGAATGGCCGGAGATGGAGACTGCGAGCGTGGAGGAGACCTGGGTACTAGGCTCAGTGAGGGACCAAGATCTGATGAAGAATTTGATGCGATTCGTCTGGTGTGATGCGATTCGCCACCATCATCACGTCGATCTCCAACCGGATTGGATGCTGCTAACGGCGGAAAGGAGCGGTGGCAAGGACCAGATCTGGTCTCCTCTGGGGTGATGCGAGGAGGAACGGCACCGCTGCGACCTTTGCTGCACGGATGGCGGAAGGGCAAACGGGGAACGCTTTTGGCTGCGGTGAGGAGAAAAGCAGTGACGGGGCTCGAACCAGAGCTGGAGGAGCGACCGGAGCTGGAAGTATAACCAATGTATTGTGACATTTAACTGAACATAAAATACATAAGAGTATGCATACATGTTTGAATACAAGAAGATGGGCTGAAATTTTGACTAGAGTAGTGATACCGTGACACATTTTTCTTACACCATACGGTTTACACCGTATAGTGCCGCACTGTAGTGGTTTTTTTTTTTTTTTTTATAAAAAATAAAATTTTATTTATAAAAAACCTATTAACCAGATAATGACCTGAATTCACCAGATATTTATACATGATTCACCAGATATTTGCACATACTTAACGAAAAATTTTATTTCTCAAAAAAATCCATTCACCAGATAATGAATTGAATTCACTAGATATTTGTACATGATTCACCAGATATTTGCACATACTTAACCAAAAAATTTATTTCTCAAAAAAACTCATTCACCAGATTATGAACTGAATTCACCAGATATTTGTACATGATTCATCAGATATTTGCACATACTTAACGAAAAATTTTATTTTTCAAAAAACTCATTCACCAGATAATGAACTGAATTCACCATATATTTGTACATGATTCACCAGATATTTGCACATACTTAACGAAAAATTTTATTTCTCAAAAAAACCCATTCACCAGATAATGAATTGAATTCACTAGATATTTGTACATGATTCACCAGATATTTGCACATACTTAACCAAAAAATTTATTTCTCAAAAAAACCCATTCACCAGATTATGAACTGAATTCACCAGATATTGGTACATGATTCATCAGATATTTGCACATACTTAACGAAAAATTTTATTTCTCAGAAAACTCATTCACCAAATAATGAACTGAATTCACCATATATTTGTACATGATTCACCAGATATTTGCACATACTTAACCAAAAAATTTATTTCTCAAAAAAACCCATTCACCAGATAATGAATTGAATTCACCAGATATTTATACATGATTCACCAGATATTTGCACATGCTTAACCAAAAAATTTATTTCTCAAAAAAACCCATTCACCAGATAATGAACTGAATTCACCAGACATTTGTATATGATTCACCAGATATTTGCACATACTTAACAAAAAATTCTATTTCTCAAAAAACTCATTCACTAGATAATGAACTGAATTCACCAGATATTTGTACATGATTCACCAAATATTTACACATACTTAACCAAAAAATTTATTTATCAAAAAATAACATTTAAAAAAACTAAAATTTAAAAAAAAAATTTAAAAAAAAGAACCCGCTACAATGTCGCACAGTGCAGCTACAGTGCCCGCACAGTGTGGCACTATACGGTGTAAACCGTATGGTGTAAGAAAAATGTGTCAAGATAGCATTTCTCTTTTGACTAAATGAGCATTTACCTTATGCTTTCGCATCATTTTACTAAATTATTTTTAAATTTGTTAATGACATATAATTTTATAGTTACTCATGTTTATCAAATATCAATTAATTGATGGGATAATAATTAATCAATTGATAACATATCAATACATTCAATTAATTAAGAACTTATGTATCGTTAACCATATTTTTCAATGTGAATACTTTTCACATTATCTGTTCCGTGCTCTCGTTTTCAATGGTAGTTGCACATCCGCTGTTCCAGTTTTTTAAGTCAAGTAGCTTCTTTGTTTTATATTGAAATTTTTAATGGTTCTCCGAGTTCTACCGAGTTTTCAAATGTATTATCTTACACTGATACAGCTTAGGATAGCTCCAAAGTTAACTTTGCTTTATTTTTTATATAAATATTTGCCCATTTCCTGGGACAGCCAAGAGGCTCTCATACACAATACACAAATTTATATAATATATTAATCAGATATAAAAAATGTGTAAAAATTTAATATGATTGGATAAATTTTCATCTTAATCTTAATAATGTTGAAATGACTCCTTCACTCCTCAGTTCATTCAAGGTGATGATGGTGCTAGGATTCTTGACCTGTCCTTTGTGGTAAGTTTCACAGTTCGTGCATGCATGTTTTAAGGGAGGGGATCTTCAAGCTCAGAATCTTAAGAATTTTTTGCTTTCATACTCTGATTGTGTTTTATTTACTATATATATAAATCATGCCAAATTATGTGACATGAACATATTTTTGGGGCACCAGACCAGTAACAGCATTAACATCTATATCTAAAAATTAGTCCAGCAGTCCAATGTAAACCGTGTCTATACTTTACTTTTCTCAAATAAAGATGATTTTGTATGATAAGCCAATTCCCACTTATATATAAACATTTTCTATCTAAACGTCTATATAGAACTCTAGTAATCTATAACAAATAAAGACCAACTATCTCAAAATGGTATATCACTTTTTGTTCCACTCGATTAAATTATATCATGTTATTTTAAAAAGACATAATTTTCAAAGTGGTACAGTTTAATTGAGTGAGAGGGACAGTGATACACCATTTTGAGATCCATTTTGAGATAGATTATATGCCGGTCTCCGTCGTCTATTACATACCAAACGTGAATTCCTCCACAAATCCACATTACTTGGCGATTCCCGTGCGCTCACCTTGATTCCCGTGCGCTCACCTTTTCCATGCACATAATACATATCCATTTTTTTAACCAAAGAGTAGTGTGTGTCTGCAACCATTCTACAAGTCAACACTCTCTTCTGTTTTCCACTGAAATCTGTTTAGCAGTCCTCGTTTTAAATAAACAAATATAATACAGATTGCATCAGATTTTCAAATTAACACGCCAATATATTGAATTCAGAAATAGAATAGTTCCAAGCTCCGCATGCTTTGTTTTGTTGTTTCCCCCTTCCTGAAAGAAAAAGGAAAACTCTCACTCACAAACACAATAATTGCCATACCAAAATTTTGAACTACAACATATGCTAGGCTTCTCCATTAAGATCAACCCAACCTTTCCATTAATGGGTACCCATTTCCCCTTCCTCGCATCCATACTCACCATTGTTTTCTTCTTAACTGCTTTGCCACAATATTACTCTCAAAACAATAGCACCTTCTCTATTTGCAGCCAATCATTCAGTTGTGGATCTCTCAAAAACGTGTCCTATCCTTTCTGGGGAGGGAACAGACCCCATTTTTGTGGCAGCCTTGGGTTCAAGCTCACATGCATGCATAACCAAATCCCATTAATTCAAGTTGGTTCACAAAATTTCAATGTACTGAACATTAACCAAACTGCTAGCACCATGAGAATGGTGAGAACAGACTTTGTCTATGATCACTGTTCTTCCAACTTCACCAACACTTCTCTGAGTGCAAGTCCCTTTCATTTTCTCCCAACAGTTCAGAATCTCAGCATATTCTACCAATGCCCCTCTTGGAATTCAACTGTGGGGAACACTTTTATGTGCCAGAATGATAGCAATAAACATGTTTTCTATGTGGTCAATGGTACTCAGCTGCAACAACTACCAGGCCTTAAGAAGAACTGCAGGGTTAGTATTCAAGTGCAAGTTTCGAAGGATGTTGTTTTGGACTCTGATGAGAATGGAGTTGAGGCGCTGAAGAATGTACTGGATGGAGGGTTTGATGTGAAGTTTGATGCAGAGTGGTCTTCTCAGTGCAGAACATGCAAGGAATCTGGAGGAGTGTGTGGAACGAATGAGAAAGATTCGTCTCAGTTTTCTTGTTATTGCATCAGTGGAAGTCATGATTCAGCGTGTCCTACTCACAAAAGTATGTACTCTTTTCTCTCTGTTCACTTCTCTTCTCCATTTTCTTGAACAGTTATGCTATTCACATACTAAAATTTTTTTATGCACCACTTTTATATCAGTGATTAATTAGTGTGTAAACAAATAGAGACAAATGTATATTATGTGGCAATCAAAGATGTTAATCGAATATCAATATTGATAATCAAATCACCACATGATATATGCTACTGACAACAGATTTGTTATTTGATGCCCTGTTTTTTGGTCTTTTATATATACATATGTTTTAGCACATAGTATTTTGAATAAAAATAAGATAAACAATCAAGGCTTTGGGATGGAGAACCTTTGTTTTGCCTCCTCTCCCTGTCTCAATCTCTCCCTGGTTGATTTGAATGCGGCATGTAATTAGAAACATAACAAGATTATATTTCACCTCAAACATATCAAAATTATGCACTAAGGAAATAATGAGAAAGTTTGGGTGTGATGTGTTATTTTAAGTATTCAATAACTGAACTCTATAATATTTAATACCAAAACACCACCGTCACAACCTGTATCGAACAGCCATGTGATATGTTTGTAAACTATAATATTAAAATTTGAAAGAAAAACATGTATTTATTCATACTTCAAGTGATTTCTAAGTTACTGATTTTCTCCTGTTAATATTGACTTCGTAGTATCTACGGTATGGGAAATATATTAATATGCCATGTGTGTCATGAGACAGAGACAGGATCGGAGACATAACAATATGGGATCTTCCTTCCTTGCAATGATTGTTACTTAAAATGCGCTTAAATTTTAGCACACATCATCAGCTTTAGTTTCTTTTAGCATCATAAGTTGACTTGGATGCTGCAGCTGAGATGTTCCAGCTAACCATCTCCCCTTTTCTTTTTAAAAACATATAACTCTGCAGCTAAAAATCAACATCTACATCTGGGTATACCAATAATAAAATCATGAAGTTTCTTTTCTTTTTAATTGATGATGAAAACATTAAGACTAAAGACTATTGAAAAGTAATAATATTATTTTCATTTTATTTTCATTAACTCACAAATTCTCTATCTTTTTCTAAACAAGTGAAAACAAAAATCAACTAATTTAATGTACAAATAGCAAAGTTCTTAAAAACAACAGCGCATGGAAAAGTTGACATTGGCACAAGAGCACATATGAAATGTAATTGACACACGACAGTTGCTGGTTGTTTTCCACAGTGGTTGGCATGTCATTGCCTTCCTGCGTAGTTTAATAGCAGGCCCCATGATTTATGGCTTTCCTGGTTGTAGTTGATGGATATTAGATTACATATAAATAATTTTGCTACCCTATGGTCAGCTATTGTGTTATAGATTTCCTGGATTAAATATTTTTAAACATGATAGTTATAATTGTCTTTTTATATTATATTGATGTATTTTTTCGCAGGTAGAACGAAGAAAAAAGGGTTGAAGCTGGCTTTAGGTACATTTATTCCAAAACATCATAGTTGTATGCATGTGTTTTTCAGCTGAAGTTAATCTCATTTTCTGATGTATCTGATATCTTACTGAGAAATTAAGAATCTAGCCTGCCCATGAAAATCATATCAAATTTATCAGTCAGTTTATATTCTTTAAACCTTATATACAATCATCATATATATATACAATCATCATATAAATAAGACAATCTAGAATTTCTAATTACTTAAGTGTAATATCAAAGCATGGTATATATGGCTGGATCCAAGATAGAATAAGTACTATTTTCAATTTTTCTATACACCTGAATGACCCCTAATTCTGCTGACAGGTTTCATAGCTACTGGAATTGGACTACCTCTTATCGCTGTCATCATATGCCGTAACAAAGCTAAGATTTGGAAGATCTTATCAACACAATTTAGCAAGATAAAAAGGAATAATCGAGATATTGAAGCATTCCTTGAAAGTCAGGGTCCTCTGGGTCTAAAAAGATATAGTTTCTCTGATGTGAAGAAAATGACTGACTCCTTCAAAGTAAAACTGGGAGAAGGTGGTTATGGTTCTGTATACAAAGGAAAATTACTCAATGGTCACTGTGTTGCTGTTAAGGTGCTGAATGAGTCAAAAGGGAATGGTGAAGATTTTACGAACGAGGTTGCCAGCATAGGCAAAACATCTCATGTTAATATTGTCACTCTTCTTGGATATTGTCTAGAAGGAATTAGAAAAGCTCTCATCTATGAATTTATGTCCAATGGTTCTCTTGAAAAGTTCATTCACAAAAAGACAGTTGAAAGTGAAACTACTCCAATATCCTTGACTTGGGAGAAGTTGTACCAGATTGCAATAGGGATAGCTAGAGGACTTGAGTACTTGCATAAAGGGTGCAACACTAGGATTCTACATTTTGACATTAAACCACATAATATACTTTTGGATGAGAATCACCATCCAAAGATATCAGATTTTGGACTTGCTAAGCTTAGCACAAGGGATGAGAGCATTATTTCAATGTCAAATGCTAGAGGGACAATTGGGTATGTAGCTCCTGAAGTGTGGAACAAAAGTTTTGGAGGTGTTTCTCATAAGTCTGATGTTTATAGCTATGGAATGATGCTGCTAGAAATGGTTGGAGGGCAGAAGAATATCAAAGCTGAAGCTAGTCGCTCAAGTGAGATATATTTTCCACATCTGGCGATTTATAAGAAGCTTGAATTGGGAAGTGATTTGGGACTTGATGGGATGATGTCCACAGAAGAAAATGAGGTAGCAAAGAGAATGACTATGGTGGGGTTGTGGTGCATTCAGACAATTCCTTCTCATAGACCTACAATAAGTAGGGTGATTGACATGTTGGAAGGTACCTTGGATTCACTGGAAATGCCACCAAAACCTGTTATGACTTCTCCTCCAAGATCAACTACAGAATTTTCAACTGCATCAACTAATATCACTGAGTAGTGTCTAATGCCGCTGCAGGAAGTTGCATGTGTTTTTTCATGATTTCCAACATGAAAATGTTGATAATAAAAGGTAAATGCTTATCAGAGTGCCTCGAGGATACTCATTAAGAAATCAAAGAAGGTAAATTGGGTGGTTAGAATTAGTCATGTTTATGGTTTATAGAGAGGCAAATAGGTGTGCTGATATCTTAGCCTTAATGGGTTGTGAGAGTAGTAATCATTTAGTGATGTATGAGGAGCTCAGGTTGTTCAGGTTTTGTTTGCTTATGTTTTGGGAGTTTCTACTCCCGTACTATTCCTGTGTAATCTTTTTCGGGCCTAGGCCCTTTTTTTTTTTTTGTTAAACAAATAAAATAATTTGTATGAAAAATAATACATTTCATATTTTGACAAGTGCCTTTCATTAGGTCTGTATATTATAAAGGCAAATACTAACAAGTATCCTAAAGACATTGTTCAAAAATCTAAAAGAGTAAATTTATATGGAAAGTGGTGTAATCAATACATTAGGAAGGGATATATTTAGTTTTCAATGAATAATTACCTTATTTGAATTCTTTAAACAACCATCTTTGAGCATTAGCTAACAAGATCCTTATGTAAATTACGAAGACACCATATCACAAATTTTAAAAAAGATGCGACACGACTATAATAGAATATACTAATATGTGACCCGTGCATGGCACAGGGAGGAATTATAATAACACAATATTTTGGTAATTAAAAAATTTGTTGTATTATAAATGGTTTTTTTTTTTTTACATAAAGTCACAAATGGGCATAAAGACACAAATTAATATAAAATTAACATAAAGACACAAATTAATATATAAAAATGTAAAACATTTCACCATAGAAGGATGAACTTGTTACTTGCCGCTGTGGTAAGGATAAGACTTAGAGTAAAATTTCGTAGCTACATTAAATATTATTTTCTAATGACAATAAGATGTGTAATCAGTTATTGCACATGTCCTATTGTCATGGGACTAACAAGTAACAACACAAGAACACCTAGTGCACGTATATGAAATCCTACCTAACCCTTGTTCATGTAATAAAGAGTTGTTTTATTTAAACAGAAATTTTAAACATTATATGTGTTTCTTTCTATCTTACACATATTTTTTTTTCATCTTTATATACACACATCTCAAAAATACATAGAAAGAAAAAAAAGAGGTACACCACTGTATAATCAATTACAAAAATTATATTTTGACATACTTTTGGGACAACATACGGTGCTGCACTGTGCGGCAATGTAGCGGCACTATAGTAGGTCCCTTTTTTTTAAAATTTAGTATTTTTGAGAAATAAATATTTTGGTTTAGTATATACAAATATCTGGTTAATCACCTACAAATATCTGTTTAATTCAGTTTATTATCTGGTTAATGGATTTGTGGAGAAATAAATTTTTTGGTTAAGTATGTGCAAATATCTGATTAATCAGGTACAAATATCTGGTTAATTCAGTTCATTATTTGGTTAATGGGTTTTTTTGAGAAATAAATTTTTTGCTTAAGTATGTACAAATATCTGGTTAATTCAGTTTATTATCTGGTTAATGAGTATTTTGGTTAAGTATGTACAAATATCTGGTTAATCACATACAAATATCTAATTAATCACGTACAAATTTTTGCAATAGCGTATGTTGTACCATTTCTGTGTCAGAACTCAGAATAACGCAGGTCAATCAGTTAATCACTCCATCAAAAATATTAATTCCTGATTCTTCCCTTCCTCCTCTGAAAACGATTAACATACATATGCACCTATTTGGAAATCGTGCCATTTTTGTTAATGATGGCGCAACAGACCCTTTGCGTATTGGAGGAGTGCCTCTAATCTAAACCATTCCAATTCTTCGGAAAATGGATCCATAAAAGTTGTGATATTTAAACACAATTTTTTGATATCGTATGTCATATCGTATATTTCTATCTTTTATTTATTAGTATTTTTTATCTTCTTTATAGATATGCTTCTTAAAAATACAACAAAAAAAATAAGGGAAACACTAAATGATATCCCATTTTGATATAAAAAATCATTAGTCGGTCCATAAATAGGTTCACAGACTCACTTCACCCTCCTTCCAAAGGCAAAATCTTCTACCACCACTTGAACTAAGCCAGACGAGAACGACCTTCCAACTAGGGATGGCAACGGGGTGGGGTGGTAGTGCTTCCCCAGTATTCATTCTTGTCAATATCTATGGGTATTCCTGTCAATAGGTATCCATAGATATCCGTAGATATTTAATAGTCTTAAATAAAATGAAAGGAAATAAAATTATATACAATATAAACATTATATAATATATTATATGTATTTAAACAAATTTATTATTAAGGGTTTAACCATTAAGAAGTATCAAATAAGAAAGAAAATGAAGTTTATTTCATCTCAAAATGATAGAAATTGTCATAATATATATTATATATTTAATAAAAAAAATATTTATTGATTGTGAATATGCAGGTATCCGCAAGGCGGGTATTATAATCCTCATCCCCATTTAGTAGGTATCCATCTACTATCCATTGCCGGTAATTTATGCGGATATCCACGGGTGCGGGTAATTTTGCCATCCCTGCTTCCAACCGTAAGTAGACCTAATTTATCATGTCTCGTTTCTATTTTTCATTTCTAAAGAAAACCAATTTCTCTTTCAATTTGTTGCTTTGTGATACTCGACGGTTCTATTTTTTGCAATTTTAGTCTTCAATAGACTGCCATTGACACTTTAACCCATGTCTCTGTCGGATTTCAACAAGTGACACTAGTTTTCCTAATTTTTGCATTTTACCCCTTTAGAATTTAGGGTTTTGGAGATTATAACAAAGACTAATCATTCAAGCGGTAATATGTTATGTTCATCAATTCTTTTCTCTTTTGATAATAATTCAACTAATAATAGGGGATGCATGTTATATCAAGAATAATGTACGTAGTTTTACTCTGAAACTTATTCTTTTAATTATCCATGACAGATGGAGATTGAGCCCGGTTTAAATTCTGCTCCAAAATATGGTGCATTTTTCCTAGAGGTGGATCCAACCGCGGTATGTGTTTTATTCTATATTTTATTTATTTTATTGTTTATTAAATGCCATTAAAATACTATATAACAGAATAATGTATTTCTGTTTCTTAAATCTTATAGGAATGGGTGGAAGTTCCGCACATATTCTACAAGCCATACAAAAACAAATTTTCTTCGAAAGTGTTCTTTGTCGATCCCGTAGGAACTAGAATTGGAATCAATGTGCTCAAATTCAACCACAACGGCTACTTTTGCCATGGCATGCACAATATTGTGGAGCACTATGAACTGCCACATGGGGGATGGCTGAAAGTAAAATATTATGAAGGAGAAGAATTTTTTATGGAAGTTCAAAATAGGAATCTCCAAAATGTCTTCTATCCAGTGCCTAAACAGACATTTCCTCATGAGGTCCTATATGTGCCTGATGATTTTTTTTCTCTATCTCTGGATTGGGATTCCATGACACAATGCAACATCGAATTGACCCACCAGGCCTCTCCAAACAATCTGGTCATTTCTATTTTTATTTGACAATTGCTCATATATTTTGAATATAATTCAAAAGTCATTATTTGTGAATGATGAATTTGGCTTTCTTACCAATTGTGAAAAAAAAAATTTATGTTGTTTTGTGATTGCAGAATTTGCCAGCAAATTTTGTAAACGATCTCCTCCTCCTTGGTATACCAAAATCCATTGAAATTCAAGATGAGGTGGGAGAGAAGTTCAAGTGCAAGGTAAGATGGGAGAAGAGGGATAGAGAAGTAGAAGCTTATCTTGGTGGTGAATGGGAAATGTTATGTACGAAACATGGTTTGAAGGAAGGAAGTACTGTTGTTCTAGGAATCGATGAAGAGAATCATGCACTCTGGCATGCAAAATTCTAGTCCTAGTGACTGTGACAATGAACTCTTTAGGTTCCTTTTTGACTATCTTTTGTTTTAACAAATATGATTTAGTTGCTGATTTTTTTTTGAAGTTTTTAAGACTCGTTTCCTTTTCTTTATGTGCTGAATAGTTTTTGTTCATATAATGAAGATCCTGTTGCAAGAATGATTTTGGTTGCTTGATTAGTATTTCAGTTTTTCTTCATCAGTTGCATTATTATTCCAGGATCCTATTAAAACGATAATGTTGCAGGTTTTGTTTTCCCCCCTCTTTTTTACCAAATGGGGCTGATGCCCCAAAAAACAACAAATTAAAAGCCACTAGGAAATATAAGTACAAGAAGCATCAGCTCTTAAAGCAGTAGAAAGAAAACTAGGAATAACAACAAAAATCCTAAATTGAGCTTCCAAAGTCAAACCAAATCTGGCCAAGACATCTGCAACCTGATTTGTCTCCTTCAAAACATGGCTCCAAGCCTCCAACGAATGTCCCCATTGGTTTTATGCTGCTTATGAATAGTAGACACCAACCATTTGTGAGAAGACTCGCTGCAGCTTTAGAATCAGAGTTTCAGAGATAAACAACGATGCTTCTAAAGCTCCTACTCCATGCAATTCTCAAACCATGCAAGATATCCCATGGCTCAGCAGCCAATATTGAGTAGGTTCCTAGTCTGACAGAATAACCAAAGATGAATTGGCCAGAATCATCTCTTAGCACACCTCCACAAGAGGCAAGAAGACCAGCATCTGTTTGAATCACCATTAAACTTTCTCCATATTTTTAAAATTAAGAATGTTCTTTTATTTTTCCCCCTCCAAAATGAAAACATTTTTTAGATTTATGTACTTTTTAATATTGCATAAATATTGTGATATATCATGTGAGTCGCACGGATAAGTTGCTAGTATGTATCTAGTGTTGAGCTAGAAGATTTTCATTGAGGCTAGAAAACAATGACACATTATTTAAAGGGATTAAGTTTAAAAAAAAAAAAAAAAAGAGTTGCATGTAAAATATAGTTTAATTTTGATATATATTATTAGTGTAAAGTTTTTAACACTATTAACCGATCACTAATCATCCTATATATGATTTTTAAAGTAGTTATGGTAAAAGTTAAATATTTTTATTGTTGTGGCAACTTATGATTGGTTGACATTGTAATTTGTTTTTACAATAATAATATATATCAATTAAATCCAAAAATATAACAAGAATTTTGAACAACCATAACTATCGTGTTACCACATTACATATAGCCCTAATAGACACAATATATTAATTTAAATGAGATGTGTTAATTAAAATGTTAAATCTAATCATACAAATAATAACATTGGTATATAAACGTTATACTTGACAAGAATTTGTTTGATTTTATATGTTTGGAGGAAGGATTTTGGAGGGAAGGAAAATCTTATTTTTCATTATCAAATGAAGAAAATTATTTTTTTTTTTTATAAAAAATGAATAAAGAATGATTAAAAGGCTTTAAAATGAAGTTTTTTTTTTGTTCTTCATTTATTTTTAAAAAAAAACAAATATAGAGAATATGGAAAATAAAGAATAGTCTTCCCATTTCATTCCCTCTAAAACCCCTCATTCAAATATAAGAAATACAATGAGCTTGTATTAAGGCTCTATTTGGTAAGTCCAATATGCTACACTATAGCTTATAAGTTGGTTTGATCATAGTAGAGATGTTAGGTAAACAAACATATTTCATTAACTTATTGTTTTTGTTCATAAGCTCTTTGATTTAGCTTATAACTTATTAACTTTTCTCTCATTTTTGTCCTTATTATTTTAACGAAATTTATATTTTATTCGACTCCTACTAATAAAAAAAAATTATATAAAAAAACATATAAACATATTATTTCATTTATGTCGGCATTTCATTTATATTATTTAATAATAATATTTATACAAAATTATATTTTTATTATAAAGCTTTAATTAGAATTTTAAAAAATTATATAAAAATCTTATAAACATGTCCTTTATGTTATTTTATATGTATAAGCTAGTTCAACAACTATTTTTACCAAACATTTCAAATTTAGTTAGTTTTGCAACTGTTAGTTATATAAGGTTTCAGCTAAAAACTTTGCTTATCAGTTATAAGCTAACTAACCTATCAATTATAAGTTTACTTATCAATTATTTATGCCAAATAGACTGTAAAGATGGGTTAGGTTTCACTTATAAAAGATGGGTTACATTTTACATTTTTGAAGTTATTTGTATTAAAAGGTACCTAACTTTGTGATATGAAGATAGTTGCTAAGTTTTTGGGAAATATGGATGAGAATGACCTAGAGAATGACTATCTCAGCAGAGCAGTTAAATAATGATAATGTTGTTGAAGTTGATTATGATTTCGTGGTGGTTATGTCTAAATCTTATAAGTAAAATCTGAGGAAGAACAAAAAACGTCATGTTAGATTTAAATGACTATTGTTTCTTTTGCATGGATTTTGGTTTTTGTCCCCCCGTGACTGACATTGGACCTATGGTTGGGTGGCCCAATTACTGATCTTGAGGCCTGAGACCGTTGGTTTGATCTCTCCTTCTCCTTCTTATTCGTGCTCCTCTGTCTGGACCGAATGGGGATGGTACCTGCGAAGACACTCTGATGCTTAAGTTAGCAAGGATGTAGCAGCAGATAGGATAATTGTGATATATAGTAAAATCATACCTCGGCCTCTCATCAGGAGGTTCTTATAGTGCTATCCAAGATTGGGGTGAGTATGGTTGCCATGTATGGTGCCCCTTACCGGGTAATGTGTTGATGCTCAAAGGATTGGTATTTTTCCCCGTTGCATGACGTTTTGGACAGCGGGGAGGGATGTTGATTAGAGGGTTTGCGTGTGTTAGGGGCGACCCATACGTGATGACACTGTTGGGTAGTTATGGTTCTTTCCCGACCCAGAACAAGTCAACTCCCTTGGATGGGGGTTTTGGCCGAGCAATGCTCGGCTGAGAACAATTCGCCCGACCCCTTGGATTTTGGACCCTTACGAGGTGATGTCGATTTCCTTTATGAGCTAGATATTGGCATTAAATTTCACGATTATATATATAATCTTATAATAAAATATTAAAATATAAGTTGAATCCACTTAAGCCCACTACTCACTTTTTTTTTATTAAAGTATTATGTCTTGTGAGTATGAAAAGTTTTTTAGTGACATTCACTAATATTTTGATATATGTGTTTTTATTTTAATAATTAAGAAAGATAAATATCATGATTTGTTAAGATATTATTGAATGTCAGTGTAAAAATCATTTTCATTGACAATGCATAGAAATTAAACTCATTCTCAATACAAACTCTTCTCTTATTAATTCATTAACGCCATATGTGCTTTTATTTTAATAATTAAGAAAGAGAAATATATTTCATCAAAAAAAAGAAAGAAAGAGAAATATCATGATTTGTTAAGATATTATTGAATGTCAGGATAAAAATCATTTACACTGATAATGCATGGAAATTAAACTCATTCTCCATACAAACTTTTCTTTTATTAATTCCTTAATCAATGTCCTTAGGGCACTCGTTAGCAAAACTTATTTTAACAATTAGGGTCATGCTGACAGTTAAGGAAACAAGAAAAACAAATTTTCATTGAAAAATTAAGCATTTGTTTTCAGATAAATATACAAATTCTCTATGTAAACTTTCTTTTCTTAGTTCTTTAACGAGTGCCGGGCACTCTTACCATTTTCCTAATAATTAAGAGAGGGGAATAATAATAATAAAACTGATTTGTAAAGATATTATTGGACTTCAGTATAAAATAAAAATAAAAATGAAAGTACATATAAATTAACACACCCCTGTAATTAGGAGTGTTCGTTAGTTTGGATCGACCCAATGAACCCGAAAATGGTTCGGATTTTTAGGTGTTTGGATTCGAACCGAATCGAACTAAACCCGATGGTAATTGGTTCGGTTCTCTGATACAAAGATTCTAGAACCGAACCAAACCAAACCTAAACCCTAAACCGAACTTGTTACTATATTTTAAAATTTTATACATTTTTTATTATTTAAATATTTATTATATTTAATATTTATTTTATTTTATTTTTTATATATAAAATTAAATATTTTATATTTTCTAAAATTTATATATATAAATATTAACATTTGATATTTGTTGGGTCCGATCCGAGTCGAACCAATCCAACCCGTTATTGATGATTTGGTTTGATTCGGATTTCTGGACAAAAAATTGTAAACCCAAATCGAATTAGGTCAATTGATTTTGTGTGTGTTTGGTTGAGCGTTTGATAAAAATAATTTTGAATATAATTGATTTTGTAAAATTGATTTGGTTAAAATTGAGTTTGAAGTGAAGTGATTTATGTTTGGGTGTTTTTATTTTAGAAGTAAGTTTAATGTAAAACTTAGTGTAAAATTTTCAACTCAACTCAAAAGCTACTTTTTGTCGCTTCTAGTCAGAATCACTTCTGGAGGCAAAATCAATTTTATCTAACAGTAACCAAAGATCACATTTTTTACTGAAATCACATTTTTTTTTTGGTAATAAGACGACAACAAAGGCAAAAGAAAGAAAAACAAAATTACACCCTTAGAAAAGCAACCCCGGTAGCATCAGCTAAAAGGAGATTGCTCATTGCTTGAGGAGCATGATCTAGAAGCTTCAGTCTTTCATCTTGGTGGACACCCATTTTAGCTAGAAAATCAGCACATTGATTTCCCTCACGCAGAATATGCTCCAAAGAAACGGACCAATTGCGTTGCATTATATCTTTAATTTGTTGGATCAGAATAGCCAACTTGTGAAATTTATTAAAGGGCTCGTTGATGAGGCTCATAACATTCATAGAATCTGTGTAACATGCGACTTTAGTAAACCCCATATTCCAAGCCGTTTCCAAACCATGCAAAAGGGCCAGCATTTCAGCATGCAGAATGTTGGAAAATCCAATGTAACCACAAAATCCTTTCACCCAATTGCCATCACTCCCACGTAAAAGCCCACCAAAGCCTGCCCGTCCCGGATTTCCCATGCAGCTGCCATCAACATTAATAACAATAGAATCATCTCCTGGGTTTCTCCACGTAATCCATCTGTTCGTGCCCTCTCCAAGAACTTGGTTCGGGTAGCAAAAACTCAGTGATATGCTAAGGTTTTTTGCTGCAGCAGATAGTTTATAGAAAGGCATAATCTCCTTGCCTATTGTTATCATGTTTCTATTTCTCCATGACCACCAAAGTCCAGCCAAGAAAGAAGATTCCCGACTGCCTGAACTCCAATCTCTCAGCCACGCAACATGATCTGTTTCAGAATTAAACTCATCCCCAGTAAATCCAAGAGCATCCCAAAGACGTTTTGAGGCATCACAGTCCCTCATGCAGTGGAGAAAGCTTTCTTTAGCCATCAAACAGCGCTGGCACAAGCTTGAGGAAGCCATTCCACGATGGTGCAGCAAGGACATTGTAGGCACAGAATTATGGCATGCCAACCAAATAAGAAAATTCAAGTTTTCTGGAGCTCTCAACTTCCAAACCCAAAGCCAAGAGTGTTCATGCAAATTTGGTTCCCTCCTCTGTAGAAGCCATTCATAACCTGTTTTAGTGGAATAAAACCCTTGACTATTCGCTTCCCAAATAAAGGAATCAGGAACATGAGCATAAAAGTGAGCTTGCATATTCCTAATATCATCTTTAATTGCATCTGGGATTTGAGTAGCCAAAAGATTAAAACTGCCAAGAGTAATCTTGAAAGACGTCTTTAACCTTCATATTTATGTCTTGAATATTGACATAAACAACTTGGTTACACAAGGGCCCGTAACTTGTCCACGAATCATACCAAAAGGATGAGTTGCCATCACCCAATCTCATTTTGTAGCCACCTCTTAGAACTTCCTTAGCTTTAAAAATTGAACTCCACACTAGAACCTATTCTTCTCTTACTGTCTAGGAAAGAATGATTGGTTACATATTTTTCCTGCAAAATTTTCACCCATAATTTGTCCTCACTATGTTGCATATCCCACACAAGTTTACCAAGCAAAGCTGTGTAGCTTCTCTGGCCATTCGAACACCCAGACCTCCCATCTTTTTAGGCAAAGTAACTTTACTCCAATTCACCAAGTGGATGCCTTTATTCTGACTACCCTTCCAAATGAAGTTACGTGTTATCCTATCAATGCAATCACACGTGGCTTGAGGGAGCCAAAAAATCTGCATGTAGTAGTTAGGGATGGAAGTAAGGACAGATTTTGCTAGTGTGATCCTCCCAGCTTTGTTAAGGAGTCTATGCTTCCAAGAGGCTAGTCTTGTTTGCATTTTTTTCGATGATAAAATCAAAGTCAGCTTTTCTAGGTCTCCCTTTGAGGATAGGAAAACCTAAATATTTTTCCAGGGAAGAAGTGTGATGAATAGAGGAAATAGAAGTACATTTCTCCATCTTACTTCTAGGGACTCCTGAAGAAAAATAGGCTCTGGATTTACCAATATTTACCTTGAGACCCGAGGCATTACTAAAATCTTCAAATAAAGTAGCAATCATCCTTGCTTGAGAACTTTTGGCTTTAGTAAATAAAAGGACATTATCAGCAAAGAAAAGATGCGATATATGCGGTCCATTTTTAGAAACTTTGATTGGATGCCACTTTCTCAAATTCACCAAATCCATTATAGCCAAAGAGAGCTTCTCCATACAGATGACAAAAAGATAAGGGGAAAGAGGATCCCCTTGTCTAAGTCCCCTTGTCGGAGAAAAATTAGTCAACCGCTTACCATTCCAAAGAATAGATAAAGATGAAGATGTAACACAAAACATAATCAATTTCACAATAGGGGAGGAAAGCCAAAATCTTGCAAACAGTTTTCAAGGAAATCCCAATTCACATGATCATAAGCTTTCTCCAAATCTATTTTAAAGCCACATCACCTTCTTTCTTCTTTGACTTTTTCATGTTATGAACTATTTCTTGCAAGATGATTGCATTATCAGAAGTGCATCTACAAGGCAAAAAACTACTTTGGTGTGGCCCAATAATATCATTTAGAAAAGGACGCAGCCTATTAACAAGAACCTTTGTAATAATTTTGTAAATAGTATTACAAAGGCTTATAGGCCGAAATTCCTTAAAGTTACCTGGAGAATCTACCTTAGGGATCAACGCCACTAAGGTTTCAGAGATGGATGGATCAAAAGAGCCAAATAAGAAAGCATCCTTGACAAGCTTCCAAATATCATCACCCACCACATGCCAATATTGTTTAAAGAAAATACCCTGAAAACCATCTGGGCCTGGAGCTTTGTATGGTTTCATTGAATTCAGAGCTCTAGAAACTTCATCCTTTGTAACTGGTGGTTGCAGCAGCTTACATCTCGCTTCCTCACCCAAAATAGGAATGTTAGGGACTGAAATCACGTTTGAATGATACAAACTCAATTCTAAAGATTTCTAACTTAAAACCAAACAAACACTTTGATTGATTCGTCATATAAACCTGAATCAAACCGATCAGTGACCATGCTATCCTAATAAATCACTCTACCTAAAGTATTAAATATCCATTCCCGACCCTTCGCTTCCTCCTCTGAGACGATTAACATACGCACCCTTTTGGAAATCGTGCAATGATGATGGTGCAACAGGCCCTTTGCGTACAAACTACAAAGTACAAACAGTTCCTCCTCCTTTAAACCATTCCAATGCTTCGAAAGATGGGTTTATAAATAAGTTCACAGACAAGAAGACGTTCACTCTCCTTCCAAAGGCGAAATCTTCTACCACCATTTCAAAGGCAGACGAGAACGACCTTCCAACCGTAAGTAGGCCTAACCTAATCTATCATGTATGGTTTCTATTTTTCATTTCGAAATAGAACCAATTTCTCTCTCTAATTGCATCCTCTGTGAAATTCGACCAACTAGGATTCTATATTTTCACTTTAACCCATGTCTGATGCATCTGTCGTATTTCAACAAGTGCCAGTAGTTTCCCTAATTTTTGCATTTTGCCGCTTTAGAACTTAGGGGGATTAGAGCAAAGACTAATCATTCAAGCGGCAATATGTTATGTTCATCAATTCTTTAATCTTTTGATTTTGATAATAACTAAATAATAGGGGATGCATGTTACAAAAAATCGACACAAATATAGTGTCCTTTTGTTTTACTGTGTATTTTTGGAATGCGTGTATACAAGAAGATAAAAAGTAAGTGAGAGATAGAAAGAAATATACGGTATCACATATGATGTCAAAATTTTGTATTAAAATAACATAGCTGCTCTAAAAAAGGAGTTGAGCTTGAGTGTAACTTTTAAAATAAGAGGGATGTCGAATATATCAAATCGAGTGTTATTAAAGCCGTAAGTAGTTTTACTCTGAAACTTATCTTTTAATTATCTGTGAATGACAGATGGAGATTGTGTCCGGTTTAAATTCTCCTCCAAATTTCGGTTTTTTTTACCTACTGGTGGCTCCAGCCGCGGTATGTGTTTTTCTCTGTATCATGTGTTCTGTATTGTGTATTCTGTATTCCTTATTTATTTTTTCTATTGTTTATTAGATGCCACTAAAATGCTAATATATTTTTGTTTCTTATAGGAATGGGTGGAAGTTCCGGATTTATTCTACAAGGAATACAAAAACAAATTTTCTTCCAAGGTGTTCTTTGTTGATCCCGTAGGGACCAGGATTCGGAATCAATGTGCTCAAGTTCAAAAACAACGCCTACTTTTGCCATGGCATGCACAATATCTTGGAGCACTATGAACTGCCACGTGGGGCGCGGCTGAGAGTAAAATATTATGAAGGAGAAGATTTTTTTATGGAAGTTCAAAACATGAAAGGCAGACATGTCTTCTATCCAGTGCCTAAGCAGACATTTCCTCATGATGTCCTATATGTGCCTGATGATTTTTTTTCTCTATCTCTGGATTGGGATTTCATGACACAATGCAAGATCGAATTGACCCACCAGGTCACTCCAAACAATCTGGTCATTTCTATCATTATTTGACAGCTTCTCATATATTTTGGATTATTATTTGTGAATGATGATTATGGCTTTCTTACCATTGTGAAAAAAATTATATTGTTTAATTTTGTGATTGCAGAATTTACCAGCAAAATTTGTAAACGATCCACTCCGTTGTCCAGATCCGCCGCGATTTCGTCTCTCTGCCATTCCTCACGCGCAGTAGAGTCCTCTGTCGCATCACGTCGTCAAGTTCACATCGACACTCCGCCATGTGAACCGCCGTGCTCACCTAGACGCAAACACCACCAGTTCCTTGCTCTTCACTTTACCTCTCTTTCGATTCACTTTCTTCCTCCAACCTTCAGGTGCGTGTGCAAGGTGGTGGCTCTGTGATCGGTGCTGACAACGAAAGGTTGAAGATGGTGGGCATGGTTGAAGAAGGGTACGGACAAGAGAGCCAAAGTGAGAGAACCAGATGTTGGAGGGAAAAAAAAATTCTGGTGTGTATAGTACATGATAACATCTGATGGAACCACATGATCCACCGTTAATCAAAGTGATGCACGGTCACCCTAGAATTCGCCTTAACTTATATATGATGTACTTAGCTGTTTTTTTTGGAAGTTTTTATGTCTTATTCCCTTTTCCTTATGTGCTTATATAGTTTTTGCTCATATAATGAAGATCCTGTTGCAAGAATGAATGTTGCTTGATTGATTAGTATTTCATTTTTTCTTCATCAGTTGCATTATTATTCTAGGGTCCTGTTAAAACAACAGTGTTGCAGGATTTGTTTTTTCCCCCTCTTCTTTGAGCATTGTTGTGGAATATTGCATTTGTAATGTGAATTTTATATACATCATTTTTTTTTTTTTACTTTTTTTTTGGCAAAAGGGGCTTGAGCCCCAAACAACAACAAATTAAAAGCCTCCAGGAAACCAAGTACAAGAAGCATCAACTCTTAAAGCAGTAGAAATAAAACTAGGAATAACATCAAAAATCCTAAATTGAGCTTCCGAAGTCAAAACAAATCTGTCCAAGGCATCTGCAACCTGATTTGTCTCCCTCAAAACATGGCTCCAAGCCTCCAATGAATGTCCCCATTGCTTTTATGCTCCTTATGAATAGTATAGGCACCAGAGCATGGCATGATGAGATCTACAACAACCATTTGTGAGAAGACTCACTGCAGCTTTAGAATCAGAGATAACAACGATGCTTCTAAAGCTCATACTCCAGGCAGTTCTCAAACCATGCAAGGTATTCCATAGCTCAGCAACCAAAATAGAGCAGGGTCCTAGTTTGATAGAGAAACCAAAGATGAATTGGCTAGAATCATCTCTTAGCATACCTCCACAAGAGGCGAGAAAACAAGCATCTGTTTGAATCACCATTAAACTTTCTCCATATTTTTAAAAATAAGAATGTTCTTCCTTTATTTTTTTTTCCCCTCCAAATGAAAACATTTTTTGACATTTATGTACTTTTTTATATTGCATAAATATTGTAATAAATCCAGTGAGTCGCATGGATAACTTGTTAGTATATATCTAGGGTAGAGTTAGAAGATTTTCATTGAGGCTAAAAAAGAACAACACTCTATTTATGGGGATTAAGTTAAAAAAATTATTTATTTTTTAAAAATAGTTGTATGTAAAATATAGTTTAATTTTGATATATTATCAGTGTAAAGTTTTTTACACTATTAACCGATCACTAATCATCCTATATATGATTTTTAAAGTGTAGTTATAAGAAAAGTTAAATATTTTTAATGTTGTGACAACTTATGATTGATTGACATTGTAATTTGTTTTTATAATAATATTGCATACCAATTAATTCCAAAATATAACAAAAATTTTGAACAATCATAACTATCGTGTTACCACATTACATATAGCCCTAATAGACACCATATATTAATTTAAATGAAATGTGTCAATTAAAATGTTAAATCTAATCATACAAATAATAACATTGGTATCTAAACGTTATATTTGACAAGAATTTGTTTGATTTTATATGTTTGGACGAAGAGTTTTGGAGGGAACAGAAATCTTTATTTTTCATTTTCAAAGGAAGAAAAATATAATTTTTTTTATAAAAATGAATAAAGGATGATTAAAAGGCTCCAATAAGCTATATTATAGCTTATTTGACTAGTTTATAAACGTGTTTGATCATAATAGAGGTGTTTTATAAACAAACTTATTTCATTAGTTTTAACTTTTGTTCATAAGTTCTTTTATTTATCTTATAACTTATTAACTTTTCTCTTATTTTTTATTCTTATTATTTTAAACGAAATTTATATTTTATTCGACTCCTACTCATAAAATAAAATTTATATAAAAAACATATAAACATATCATTTCATTTATGTCGTTTCATTTATATTATTTAATAAAAGATTTATAAAAAATTAATATTTTATTTTTAAAGCTTTAATTAAAATTTTAAAAAATTATATAAAAATCCTATAAGCATGTCCTTTATGTTATTTTATATTTATAAATTAGTTCAACAACTAATTTTATTAAATATTTCAAATTCAATTAATTAGTTTTTCAACTGTTGGCTATATAAGCTTTCAGCTAAAAACTTTCCATATCAGCTATATAAGCTAACTACAGTCAAAAAAAAAAAAACTATATAAGCTAACTATCCTATTAGTTATAAGTTAACTTATCAAATATTTTTCACAAATAGACAGTAAAGATGGGTTAAGTTTCACTTAAAAACGATGGGTTACATTTTACATTTTTAAAGTTATTTGCATTAAAAGGTACCTAACTAAACTTTCAGCCATAGAATACATGCAGTTGTGTTACTTCTATTGCTTAATGTCCATTCCGGTGATTAAATTATATGGATCAGCATGTAAGGCCATTTTCAATGATGGTTCTTAAATGGCTTCTTAACACAAGAATCAGTTCTTAAAAAATTCCATCATTGGAGCGTGATGAGGTTCTTAAATGAGTTCTTCCATAAGAACTAAGTTCTTATATTAAAAAATAATTAAAAAAAGGAAAAATGAAAGAGGAGAAAAGAAAAGAGGAGAAAATAGACCCACTAAAAGTAAATTAGGAACTTTCTATCATTGAAGTGAAAACTAATAAGAGTTTTTAAATCATTGTGACATTATAAGGTCTATTAAAAGAGAGTTAAGAATCCGGATTAAGTTCTATGGTTGGAGATGCTATTCTTGTATCCTGAATAAAGAAGCATTCATAAGTGGGGGAAAAGGTATTTATTGACATGTGGTTCGGCAATGCATCGCGATATAGTCGAATAAACCTTTTTGAGGTCGGAATATTACCAAAATGAAAGGGACATGGTATATTGAAATGCAATCAAGTCCCTAGTCCTCACAAATCACAATACAACACTACAACAGCATGGGATAGAATCATTTACGTTCATGTTGCCCCCTATCGGTAGTAAGTAAATAACCGCGGGATGTCTCAAATTAGGCAGAGACTCGTAGATAATTTTAGCATAATAAACCAACGGACTAAAACTTATTATAAATTTAATGGATTTAATCAATGTATATGCACTGACAATGTAAATAATTAAGTTTTACACAATCATCCAATCATATCTCACCACATAAATATCTGTGGAGATGTTTTATAAACTAATATAACAAAATGACATGATAATAAAATATGATTGGACATTTGTGTAAAAAAAAAATTTACATTATCAGTGTATATTTATTAAACTCAAATTTTACTTGTTATATGCCATGATTTTGGGCTTGATTTTTTTGGGCCATATTTTAGCTTGGCGTAATAATCTCATAGTATATGATAATTTTTTAAGAAAACAACATTCTTCTATGTATACTGAGTGTAATTCATTCAAGTTAGTGTTTGAATTTATTAAAAAAAAATTTGTTTTAATTATAAGTAATTAAAAGTGTTTAATATCCAGTAAAAAAAAAGTGTTTAATAAAAGTTACAAATATTATTTGATAGAAAAATATTCGATATTTCGCAATTAATGCTCTTAAATATATTTTATTTAAAAATTAATGTTTTAGATATTTATTTTAAATATTGTTTTAGTTAAAGTAATTTATTTTAAAAAAAATTTCTAAAATTTATATTATTTGACAAAAATCATTAATTTTTATTAAAATACCTTAAAAAATAAATATTATGAAATAGGAAGTATACTAATTAGCATATAAATAAAATACCTTGGTTTCATGTTTTATTGCAACCGCAATGTTTCTTGCATGTTTTTGTGGAAGTAGTTAAAGCGTAATTAACTATTAAAAATTACATAAACATGAGATAATTTAGGCAATGTGTAACTATTCTTGTTCTTCTCTTACATCCCATGTTAAAGAAGAATGTTTTTTTATTTTTAAATGAGTTTGCCTCTTGTTTTTAAAACGCGCAAATATAAATATAGGGTTAAATATGTTTTTTGTCCTTCTAAATAGTGAAAATTCATTTTTATTCTTTCATTTTTAAAACGTATGTTTTTGTCCCTTAATTTTCAAAATAACTTATCTTTGGTCCCTAATATTAACTTTGTTTCATCCGGGTATAATCTGTCAAATAGAGTTCTACCTCCCTTTTCCATGTTTCTCACTTCACTAATACCGGATGTGCTTTTACATAGGAATTGAGACATGAAACTCTATGGATGACATTAGGAAATAAGTGAGCTATTTTGAAAATGGATGATTTTGCTATTTTACGGGAAAAAAACATATTTAACCAATAGAAATATCTACTTTGATCATCATTTAATAAAGTGGAATCATTATATTAGTTTAAATTTAAATTAACAATAAATACATACACCGTCAAAGTCAGTTTATATATAAGCCTTGTTATTATCCCCGTTAAAAAAGTGAAAAATCAATCCTTACAAAATTCGGAAAACAAGCGAAGACAGAAGACAGACGCCCATAGTAAGGCCATTAAATTCCTCGTCGCACAAACGTCATCCATCCGTTCTCAATAAGCAAGGCAAGGATTCATTCATCAGCTCAACACTCGTCCTCTCCTTGTTCGCTTTTCCTCTGCCTATTGCCTATAAATATAAATAGTAAATCAGTAATGCCACTTCTCTCGCATCTTCTTCTTTCTTTTACAGACACACTCACTCTCTCTCCTTCTCTCAATTTTGTGATTTCTAGAATTTGTTTTGCTCTGATCAGGTAGCGATGGTGCTCTTCAATGTTTCCCGCAAAGACACCACTCCCTTCGATGGCCAGAAGCCTGGAACCTCTGGTCTCCGCAAGAAGGTTGCATTTCATCATCCATTTCTCAGCTACTTTATCCTTTGATTTCTCCGCTTTCGATCGTGATTTCTCTCTGTTTTTTTTATGAGAATTAAATTACTGGATCGTATCATGAAAATTGAAACGAGATCTTCTGAATCTGATCTGTTTCCGATCAAGTTGTTTCGATTAGAATCATGAATCTAATGTTTATGCTTTGTGCTTTGATATGAATCGTGATTAGATCAAAACTATTCTAGCAGATGTGAAGTATTTGCCTGTTTGCATCGAAATTCATTGTCATTTTTGAGAAATTTACGATCAATCAGATTGTCAAGTCATTTGGAATTGCATTTCAGCTTGAATCAAATTTTCTATTGCAAGATCTATTTCACGCGGATTGTTGCATGTCCTTCGTTGGTTTTTTTTTTTTTTTTTTTTTGTACTATCTAATAGTGGATTGGATGGATCATTTCAGGTGAAAGTGTTCTTGCAACCTAATTATCTGGAAAACTTTGTTCAGGCAACATTCAATGCTCTAACTGCAGAAAAAGTTAGAGGTACTTCCATGTCTTATTTTATTTTGCTTGCAAGTTGTTGTAACTTACTTATTCATAATAGCTAAATATGTTATTTTCTTTCATGTGTAAGATTTCATGCACTTGGTTGAGTACTTGGATGATGCTCTTTAAAGTGCAACAATGTGGCTACACCTTATTTATGTGATGCGCTTAATAACCACTGTATTAGTAACATATATCAGCGTTACTGCACTGCAGAAATGAAAATGCCTTTTCATCTCTTACTACAGTGGTAAACCAAATTGTTTCGTGTTAGTGATAGTGGAAGTGATTAAGCTCCACTTCATTACAGAAAAGATAGGCATTGAACATTTCCTGTTTTTGAAGATAAATTGTGGAACTTCATATTTTTTTTGTTGGAAACTGTTTTCCTTTCACCTGTTTCCTTTTTGCGTTTCAATTATGCTGCATGTGTAGGATTATGACGATGGCTCATTTCATACTTGCAGGTGCAACGCTAGTTGTATCTGGTGATGGTCGTTATTATTCAAAGGAAGCTATTCAGGTACCTTTTCCACCATATGTTTTTCTAGCTTTTAAATGTGGACTTCTTGGAGTCTAAAGTATTGGATTTATCATTTATGTTATTAACTACAGGCTAATTGATATCATTTGTTCATGAAAACTTCTCCTTTGCATCGCTTTGATGCCTTAATAGATTTCTTTGATGTTGTCTCTTTGAAATTGATCTTCTTTGTTTAATGTTGATTAGTACTGTCCAGTACCATCTAACCTGAGTGGGCAGTTGTAATTTTATTTATTTTTTCTTTTTGTTTTGAAATTGACTAGTTCTTTTAATTAATGTAATGGAAAAGTATAGGTGAAGATATCACAATGACAAGGAGATGTAAACCAAAATACTATTTACCAGCTCCAAAGTTTCATATTCCTGAAATGATCCTTGTTTCGTTTGCCTCAGCCGTTAGTCTTAGTATGCCACTGGTTTTGCATCTCTTTACTCATGGCTTTCTTTTAAGAGAGGATATATGTTTCTCGCTACGCATTATATACTAGTCTTCTTAATGTCAATATCATGCTGGACATCATTAATGATTTTAATGATTCTGCAGATTATAACTAAAATGTCAGCAGCAAATGGAGTAAGACGTATTTGGATTGGTCAAAATGGATTGCTCTCAACTCCTGCTGTATCTGCTGTTATACGTGAAAGAGTTGGGGTCGATGTAAGTCATGTTTTCTGCAATTTGCATCTCTGTATTCTTGCTCTCTTTGCCCAGAAAGTATTTTGTTTCAACAAGATAGTCCATGATTTTTATGATGGAATTGCAAGTAAAGGTAACAATTGTTTTCATGAGTTATAGCAAAATAATGGATAAATAACTATGTTATATATACCAGGAATCTAGGGCAACTGGTGCATTTATACTGACAGCAAGCCACAATCCTGGTGGCCCTCATGAGGTGAGTTCTTCCATGTTTACTTTTAATAATTTTTGAGGAATTAAATTTGATTACTGTGTATGATGATATAGGGTGTGGGGATTTAATGTGTGGTGTAAATCTATAGCACATGTTATTTCTGTTATCTGAACTGAAGATGCTGTGGCATATAGCCTGTAGCCCTGCCACATAAATTATTTGAGGTTGACTTCCATTGTTTTGATGTAGTCTATATAGATCATAGAATTACATGATAAAATTTTTGTACTCTTCTTTTCAGTTAGGAATTTAGGATAGTGACTGACATGATAAGTGATAATATCCATTTTTTCTTTTCAAATGGCACTCTAAACTTTCAAAAGGGGAAAAGGTAGCTAGTGGGCCTCATATTATACTGATTCTTAGGATATGTTTGGTTCTGATTGCAATCTTGAAAACCAAATAACAAGAAAAGTGAGAAAACATGCAGTGACACATTTTTCTTTATTTAAAAAAAATGGTTGATGGAGGGAGGTTTTCAGTAGCAAGCTTGATTTAGGTGAACATCAAAATATTGTGTTTATGCTGCCATGAAAGCATTCCTGTCCCCCTTCCAAAAAAAAAGGCAAATGATTTTTCTGATATAGTGAATTCCCTTTGGTTTTGGATAGATGATGGTGAACATAGAAAATTGCACTTTCCCTCAGATATCAATAAGAAATAAAATAAGGTAATAAGATGATTATTTTCAAAGTTGAATATGTTGAGTAGATGGATGTATGGCTTGAGTTTTTTCAAAAAATAATTAGTTAATTGATTCAAATATTAGTTGCTTGTATGGTATTATAATTATGATGAGACCTTGTTGCATATAAAATTAACTCGGAATGATTGTTATGGTCATTTGGTTTCCGTAATGCAGGATTTTGGGATTAAATATAACATGGAAAATGGTGGACCTGCACCAGAGGGAATTACTAACAAGATATATGAATACACAACAACAATTAAGGAGTACTTGATTTCTGAAGATCTGCCAGATGTAATACTCACAACCTAGCTGCAAAAATGTTCCCTTTTCTTTATTTACCACATCCCTGTTTTTAATTAAGACTGCAATGTGTTTCATCTACCTAAACCTTGTTCTCAATTATCCTTTTGTTTTCTCAGGTGGATATCACCACAACAGGTGTTACAAACTTTACAGGCCCTGAAGGACCGTTTGATGTTGAGGTTTTTGATTCAGCAAGCGATTACGTAAAATTGATGAAGTAAGCTTTTTTACAGGATTATTATCATTTTCTTGTTTTCTGAATTTAATCAATTTATACAAAGGATCTTCATGGAAATAGATTTACTTATGTCGTACGACGATGCCACCTGACCTGCAAAACTGGAGAATGTTAAAGGAAGAAAATGTTTGAAAATTGGTCATGTTGCAAAATTCAGTTTTAATATATTTTCTTGCTCTCCGGTTTTTGAATATCCAGTTGCATTGGAGTCACTTGTGACTTGTGAGGGTTCTGTTCATACAATATGCAACCTTGATTTTCTTAAGATAATCAAATGTTTTGTCTTAATATGTCTTTTACTGATTCAATCCTTTTTTACCATAATTGAAATTTTGCAGGTCAATTTTTGATTTTGAATCTATCAGGAAACTGCTGTCATCTCCTAAATTCACATTCTGGTATATGTTGTGGATGCTGTTGTTTTAAACTGTGAATCTGTGATATAGAATATTATTCTTTGTTCTTTTCTTCATCCCAAACATTTTGGTAAATCTCTGTAATCTTGTTGAAGTTATGATGCACTACATGGAGTTGCTGGAGCTTATGCAAAGCGTATTTTTGTGGATGAGCTTGGGGCACAAGAAAGTTCTTTATTGAACTGTACACCAAAGGTCTTATTCTCTTGTTGATTAATGCCAAGAATCAGTGTAAGGTGATTCTGAATAATATAGTGAAGATTTACTTATAATTTGTGGTTGGCTTTCTTGGATACAGGAAGACTTTGGAGGGGGGCATCCAGATCCCAATTTGACATATGCGAAAGAGTTGGTTGCTCGCATGGGATTGGGCAAATCAGAATCTCAAGATGAGCCCCCGGAGTTTGGTGCTGCTGCTGATGGTGATGCAGATCGCAACATGATACTTGGCAAAAGGTAGTGGAGCCTTAATTTGTGATAAATTTGAATCATGTCTAACTTTTAGTTTGTAATTTATATGTATACTTTGCTTGTTAGGTTTTTCGTCACTCCTTCAGATTCTGTGGCCATCATTGCTGCAAATGCTGTTGAAGCTATACCGTATTTTTCTGCTGGCTTAAAGGGAGTCGCCAGGTTTTCATATACTTTTAAGCTTTTCTGTCCTTATTTTTAAAAGCACACGTTGCAAATGTGCAATGTGCAATGCAGTAATGGCAGGCTTTTACTTGTGTATGTTTGGTAATAATCATCTGCCTTGTAATTATCTATCTAGTTGCAGCAAAAGAAGTAAATAAATGTATTTCTAGTTGGACTATGCAATAGGAAGGATTTGCATTTAATGTAATACAGATATTCGAATGGTCATATTTTTTGGTATATATTGCCCCACTGACCCAAATTTCTTGATCTGTCATTGGTTGTTGAGCTTATTTCCTGCTAACTTGGGATTTTGGGGGAAAATATGATTTGTAAGCCAACAGTTTGCGCTGAGATTTACCTTGTTATTTGGGTCTCTTCATCTCTTACCCTTAGTTTTACCAATATATACCAATTATTAAACTGTAAAATGTATTGTAGGAGCATGCCAACCTCTGCTGCCCTGGATGTTGTAGCCAAAAACCTGAATCTGAAATTTTTTGAGGTATACTATTTCTCAATACCTTCAAATTTGAAGATGCTCACTATTGTCTCTTAGGCCCATATAATTATTTAATTTATTGTTCAAAGCCAGGTTCCCACGGGTTGGAAGTTCTTCGGTAATTTAATGGATGCTGGATTATGTTCAGTTTGTGGTGAAGAAAGTTTTGGAACTGGTATGTATTTGCTACTGCATTAGGAAGACCAAACTACAACTTTTAACAGTTGTCTCACGCACCACCTTTAATTTGTGATTATTCCTTGTGTTTGTGGATAGGTTCGGACCATATTCGCGAGAAAGATGGAATCTGGGCGGTTTTGGCCTGGCTATCTATACTTGCATATAAAAATAAAGATAACCTTGAGGACAAACTTGTATCAGTGGAAGACATAGTTCGCCAGCATTGGGCTACTTATGGGCGCCACTATTACACTCGATATGACTACGAAGTATGATTCTATTGCATTTTGTCCTACTTTGGTATAATAAGTTTTGAAAATCACTTGACCAGTTCAAATTTGTTTCTTAAAGAATGTGGATGCAGGTGCAGCAAAGGAACTGACGGCATATTTGGTCAAACTGCAGTCCTCACTTTCAGAAGTCAATCAGTACGTCAACTTTACTACTCCAAGTTTATTTTAATTATTGAGTTTGCTTACAGTATATTTTCCTTCTGTTTCATTAAAAGCTTTTTTGAATCAGTCTGACCATGATGCGACATTCTCTATTAAAAGCTGGTTTCTACTTCCTAATAGCTTATACGAGATAGCTATTTCCCTAGTCTTACCTCATCCTTATGATACTTCATAATTTGCTTCCAGTGAGAGCTGTCTAATACTAGAGCTTTGTAGCTTTTTCTAACAAAATAACTTGTCATAATAAAAGGTGTTAAATAAGAGCTTTGGAAATAGCAAAGCCAGAACAGAAAAAACGAAGCACATAACCTATCAACAAAAGAACTTAGGCAACTAGCACTTCCCTTGAAGAACAAAAATCTTGGCAACATCATCGGTAGACTTCTCTAGGAAACGTTGACCTAAAACAAAGCGGAGAACTCTACCCATCATACAATGAACCCTGGTATTTATCACCACCCGTGTAAAACAAACCTTGGCAACGTCCTAGGCTGACAGCTCCAGAAGTCTTTATGACCTTTCTTCGCTGCCCCTTAGACTTTCTACCAGTGCAAGAAGTGGCCCATGTCATTGAGAAGTGTGAATCAGCCCTCATCATGTGTGTCATTCTGCTTCAGGTCACCTGGGTGGCCACATCAGCTGCATGCAATGTTCCTCATTGGGTGGTTGAATGTTGAGAATTAAGTCTAAAATTAAGTAGTTGATGGACTTGGAATGATTAGTCTGTAACATTTACCTATATCCTTCATGGGTATATGTCCAAAGATTATTTATTGAATGGTCGAATGTGATCTGAAGCATATATCTAATGAATTTCACTCGCTATCTTTATAGGATTGTTAAGAAAGTAAGGTCAGACGTTTCAAATGTTGTCCATGCTGATGAATTTGAATACAAAGATCCTGTGGATGGCTCCATCTCATCACATCAGGGCATCCGATATTTGTTTGGGGATGGATCACGATTGGTAAGTTTACTGTTTGGGAAATACATTTTCCTAGTTTAATAGGAAAAGGAGCAAATTGAGGTGGGCTTTTAGAACTAGCCATGAAGGACAGCTTTGAAAATGCATTTTGTCTTGCATTTAATTATTAGTTTGAACTCATCTATTCTCTTTTCCAAGTGCTTGGAATTTGAAGTTTTATGTGGGTTTTTATTTTTTGGCTTGATATATTCCATTTTGACATCCACTTTTTCTGCTCATCTTTTGATGAGGCCTGCTAACTATTTTGTTTTCTTACCTTCAAAATCCTACCCTAGATCTTCCGCCTTTCTGGAACTGGATCAGAAGGTGCAACTATTCGTCTATACATTGAGCAATATGAGAAGGATCCATCAAAAATTGGGAGACTTTCACAAGAAGCACTTGCTCCTCTTGTAAGATGTTTATAATGTTTAAATATAAATTTTCGTTGCCTAGCTAAGAATCGTCTCGGAGTGGCTGAAATTTATCATAATTACAGGTGGAGGTTGCATTGAAACTTTCGAAGATGCAGGAATTCACTGGTCGATCAGCTCCAACAGTCATTACATGAATGCATACTACTAGAAGTCGGTTAGATCTAAAGCTTCAGCAAGTCGTTTCTTGTTGTCTGTCCACATTTCAATCCATTGTTGATCTTACGAGTCGCCAACCTATACTGTTGGTTGTTTGCAGCCCTTACTATGGGTACTTGAGTGGAATTTAAGTTACTTTAACTAAATTTTGATGTGCTAAATAATTTGAAACTGCCGAGTGTTGATGACGGACGTTCTTAATATAATTTTGTTCCTGTTTTATTGGCCTATTTTTTCGGGTACTCTATTCCTTCCTTTTCTTCCCCGCCCTGAGATTGGCTTCTCTGCTCTGCTTTGGGGGAAGATGGATATTCCACCCGCTAAAGAAATAAAGGCTAACACAAACTGTTTTGTTGCGAGTGCTGCCTTTTATTTTTGGGTTTATGGGTCATCTCAGATAATATCCTTGATGAATCTCTTCTCCCCATTATCTAGCATTACGAGCTACCATTGCAGAAGGAAATTCTACAGAAAAAAGAATAGATTACCGGGATCTTAAACTCATTGAGGGGGAACTTCTGAAAATGAGTTGAGATTTGTCTATACCACGTATGGGGATTCCATGGATGAAGAGCTATATCACCCCGGAAAAAAAAGAGTGAGTAGGATACTTTTTGTTGTTAGACTGTGGAAGTTTATGGGCTGGGTTGGGTTAGTATGCTTTAGAACAAATTGAATCTTACCCGACTAGGCCTGAACTTATGTTAGTCAAAATTTAAATTAGTGTTTGGGTCAACCCGACAGCCTTCATCTTGCTAGCGCTAGCAATCTTGATAGTCAATCCTGTTTAGGCCAGCCAGACAGCCCCCTTCTCATCCATTTCACTTCCAACTCCACATACCCTTTTTAGATAAATCATCATTTTGGTCTCTCAAACTAGAGGACGGTGACAAGTTGGTCCTTCATTTTAAAAATAGGTAAAAATATCTCTCAAATTGGAAAAAGTTTATGATATTCGTCCAATTTGACGATATTTTTCAATTTGCGGATAATTTAATAAACTTTTTTTAATTTGGTGATGCTTTGTCTATTTCTTAATGTGAAGGATTAACATGTCACCGTCCTATAATTTCAGGGACCAAAATGATGATTCACTCTTTTGAATTCTTATGTTAATATTAATTTTTTCGTACCAATGAGAGCATTACACATTTTTTATTGTATTGTATTTCATATTTTTCTTAATTTAAATAATATTCTTAAAAAATTATAAAATTTGATCCAAAATATATATATATATATATATTAAAAGAAAATGTACGAGTGGTTGTATCGCTACTTGCTAGCTTTCCTCATACAGGTTTAGGAAAGGTACCCATCGCTGTTGGTTGCACCTTACTATTATTAATGGTCTACCCTATTGGCATAATTGATAAGGTTTCAGAAATCAGAAAGCCTAACATCTAGTAATGAGTGCCTTTTCAACTACATCAGTTAGGAATTATTGAATTAACATAAAAATAGATCAACATATACATTTTTTTTGCAAATATGTTAGCATTATATCATATATCTTTAAATTTAAGGGAGGTATGTTGTTTTTATTTTTCATTTATTTTTTTCTAAGGGTGTGGTTCAATATTATTATTATATTAAATTAATAATTTTGTATCGAGATAGTGATTGAAGCAAGTGTCACTAAAAGACATTTACCAACGCATGTTGGTTCGAGTGATAAAATTCCCTCTTAAGCAAGATTTTAGGTTTAAGTTTTGTACATAGAAAAAATATGCGATGTGAGAGATTTGATCCTTTAAATGGATCTTCTCAGCCCAATTTGAATTAGTCAAAGTCCAATATGATTTTCGAATATCGAAGATTTCAAATTAAAAAAGACCCATTAAAAATGGAATCCGGATATTTGAATATCAAATTTTCAATTTTGTAATTGACATCCTTTATATCTATTTCTATATATAAACATTTCAAAAATACATACAAAACAAAACGTAAAAAAAATATCGTGTGATTTCACTTGTATGATGTTGAAAAAGCTTTTCCATTACATATGATAGAAGTGGGCTAGTTGTTTTGCAAGACGTTAAAGAGCACCTACATAGGTGCCTTTTGCGGGGTGCTTAAGCTCTTAAGGAAAGGTGCTTATTTTTTTTTTACTGATGGAGCATGTGCTTGACTAACATCTCAAAATTGACGACGGGGTGCTTGTGATTTTTCTTTTGACTTTTGTTTTTCTTTTTTATTATTAAAACATATTGAATTGCATTGTGTCATGGGATGTGATAAATAAATTATTGATAAAATATAAGGATGTGGGGTCACTGATGGGGTTCATTTAAGAACTTTTTGAAGTTGGTGGGTTAGAGAGATGATGTGCTTAAGTTATAAAAAGTAAAAATGGGTGATATGTAGTGGTGAGACTTATTTAAGAACTTCAAAGTGGGGTGATGGGATAAAGATGCTCTAAGTTCGAAACATCTTATCACCTGCCTTCATTTCATATTGCTTTACCATTAACCTCAATTATCGTATTATATATTATCAGAAAAAGAGATGCCGGTCACCACTTGCTGAGGCGGATGGACAGGAAAAGTGCAGAAGGAGACTTGACTTAACACCAGCTGCATTGTTAGATCAAAACCAATCAGCGTTAATGGTCAGCATTATCACAAATCACAATAGAATGTTAATGTCAACCAAGGACCACAATCTAATTATTTAACCAAACCACGTGATAGAAACATTAACCAATAATCATGTTCTCCACTATAAATGGCATGTTAATTATACTAAGTAAACATATCCTTTAATCAATCCATTTGAGGTGCTTATATGCACATAACCACTATTTTATGCAACTATAAAATTGTTAGGTACCAGAGTAACGGCATAATATCACTCAGCTAAAATAAGAGATGAGAAAAGAGGAATTGAACATACAATATGTACGTGGAAAACACTCAACAGATAAGGGAAAAACCACGGGCAAGATTGTAGAAGATTTTCACTAAGTAGAAGAAATTACAAGACCTCTCTCTAAATACAAGAAGAGAACAATGACACCCTCTCTTGAAAATAAGAGAATATACACTAGGAAAACCTCACAGGAGAAACAATAATCTTCTCTATGAATTTTTCTTTCACACACTCAACAAGTTTCTAATGCTTGTTGTTGTTGTACATATCCATCAAATGCATGGATCTATTTATAGGAGAAGGATGGAGACAACTTGCTTTGCAAGTTGGCCACTAGCTAGCCTACTTGATAGAATCCAAAGCCAAATTGAATTTGGCAACTTCATTAGATAAGATCACCAAAACCTATCACAAGTTGCACAACATAGCCACTTTATTTGACTTGGTTGTATAAAAAACAAATTGAATTTGAATTTGTCTCCAACTTGCTCCTAGCTCCCACAATTGGTGACTATTGTTGCCAAAGCCACAAGTGACTTTACATTCACAATCTCACACTTAAAGCCACTTTTGGTGAGCTTTCAAAATCTCCCTACCTTGCCAACTCCTTGTTGCTTACGTTTCTGATAGGCCATAGGAGGATCTACACCATATAAACCTGTCAGCATTGATTGGCTTCGTCATAACATCTGCTAGGTTGTCTTTGGTGTGAATCTTCTGCATATCCACACTCCCTTCCTCTACTACTTCTCGAACAAAGTGATATTGAATACCAATATGTTTTGTCCTGGAAGGAAAGGCTGGATTCCTTGCGATGTGCAAGGCACTCTGACTGTCACAATACACAGTGATTTGCTGTTGCTTATGCCCGAGTTATTCCGTTAACCTTTGTATCTAAATAGTTGCAAGCTTGCGTAGCTGCCATGTACTCAGTTTCTGTAGTTGACAAAGCTACAACAGTCTGTAACTAGGATAACCAACTTATCGCTCTTCCTGCAAGTGTGAACACATAGCCAGTAGTAGATTTTCTCTTATCAAGATCACCTGCAAAATCTGAATCGACATAACCCCTGACAATGAATTCTGATCCTCTAAAACATAATGCAACATCTGGGGTTCATTTGATGTATCTCAGGATCCTCTTGACAACATTCCAATGCTCTCTACCATGATCTGCCATAAATCGACTAACAGCTCCCACTGCTTGCACAATGTCCGGTCTTGTACATATCATGGCATACATAAGACTTCCCATCGCCGATGCATATGACACTCGAGACATTTCCATCTTCTCCGCTTCACTGCTAGGGCTCATACCTGAGGATAATTTATAACTGATAGGAAGTGGGGTAGAAATTGGCTTACAATCTTGCATGTTGAAGCGCCGCAAGAACTTCCTTAGATAATTCTTTTGAGAAAGCCAAATCTTCCTGTCTTTTCTGTCTCGGTGAATTTGCATCCCTAAAATCTTGTTTGTTGGTCCCAAGTCCTTCATATCAAACTCCCTAGCCAACTGCGTCTGCACCTTTAATTCTTGGACTTGATCTTTGTTGGGGCCTACCACCAACATGTCATCCATATACAACAATAAAATGATAAAATCATTATCATCAAACCTTTTGTAGTACGTACAATGGTCTGAACTTAGTCTGTTGTATTCAAGGCTAATAACGAAGGAATCAAATCTCTTGTACCAACATCTGGGCACCTGCTTTAGACCATACAAAGATTTGGTCAACCTACAAACCAAGTTTTATCTGCCTTGTTCTTTAAACCCTTCCGATTAGAGCATATAAATTTCTTCTTCAAGTTCTCCATGAAGAAAAGCAGTCTTTACATCCAACGGTTCAAGATGTACATCAAATGTAGCACACATAGCCAGGACTACTCTGATAGTGGTGAGTCTAACAACCGGAGAAAATATCTCACTGAAATCAATTCCTTCTTTTTGAGCATATCCTTTGACCACCAATCTTGCACGATATCGTTACACTTGATCATTGCCATCTCGTTTGATCATATAGACCCATTTGTTCCCTATGGCTTTCCGACCCTTTGGAAGTTCAACAAGTTTCCATGTCTTCTTTCTATGTAAGGCCTCCATCTCTTCCTACATTGCTGTCATCCATAGAGAAGCATCTGAACCATTCAAAGCCTCTTGAAAGGTCGATGGTTCTCCTTCTTCAGTTAGAAGACAATACGCATCATGGATTGCCATAACATAGTCTGAGTGCCATGATGGTGTTCTCGTCTGACGTGTTGATCGTCGAACTTATGTATCATTGGCCTCATCTGGTACTTGTTCCTCGTGCACTAGTTCTGCCTAAGAAGAATCATCTTCTCCAGACTTTCTTTCTATCTCAACTGCAGTAGTCTCTTTTGTAGTGCTGTCATTTTTCTGCTCATTTTGTAGCTCATTTTCTGCAAAGACTACATCCCTGCTAACAACAACCTTGCGGGCAGTGGGGTCCCACAAGCGATACCCCTTGACGTTGTCAGCATAGCCCAAGAATATGCATTTCCTGGATTTTGGATCTAGCTTAGTTCTTTCTTGGGAGTTGTACAATCCCGTACACAGGACATCCGAATACATGTAGAGAAGAATAATCAGCTGGTTTCCTTTCCACATCTTCATTGGTGTCTTCAGACCAATCGTTGTTGATGGTGATCGATTTATCACATAACAAACAGTTTTAACTGCTTCTGCCCAGAAAGATTTGGCCAATCCTCATGGCTCTTGGTCTATCTAGGAGAGTTCTGTTCATCCGCTCTGCTACACCATTCTGTTGAGGTGTATGTGCAACTGTAAATTATCTTACAATACCCTCTTATTTGCAAAATGCCATAAAATCGCCATCTACATATTCTCCCCCATTGTCTGTCCTCAAGCACTTAATTCTTTTCCCAGTTTCAAGCTCTACTTGTGCTTTGAATTCCTTGAACACTGAAAACACATTTGACTTCTTCTTGATTGGGTACACCCATAATCTTCTGGAATAGTAATCAATGAATGACACAAAATATTTTGCTCCTCCCAGAGATATTTCTGGTGATTCCCACACATCAGAATGGATCACGTCCAATATGTGTTTGCTTTTAGTAGTTACTTTAGCAAACTTCAATCTATGATGCTTACTCATCACACAGTGCTCACAGAAAGGTAAGTTCACCGTCTTGAGCCCGGGCAAGAGATTGCATTCTGCAAGGACTTTCAAGCCACGTTCCGACATATGGCCTAGTCTGCGATGCCACATCATTGTTGTTCCTTCTTGGCTCGTTGCTGCAGCTGATGCATCTGCCTCTTGCAACGTATCTCCCAAAAGCATGTATAGATTACTTGTGATCTTCTCTACTTTCATCACCACAATATTGCCTTTCACTACTTTTAAAATCCCACCTTCAGTATGGATCTTACACCCGAGGTCATCCAACTGCCCATCATCATGCATTTTTAATCTGATAGTACTGACTCCAACAATTTCTAAGGCGTGATCATTTCCCATGAACACAGATCCTTTCGAAATAGGCTCATAAGTGCAAAACCAATCTCGGTGTGGAGTCATGTGCCATGTTGCGCCTGAATCCATTATCCAGACATCATTGAGTTGCTTTCCGCCTTTAGATTTTGTTGTTGCTTCGTTATACAGGATTTCTCCTTCATCTGAGGTACTAGCAACACATCCTTGAGAGGCTGATGCTTCAGAAATCTTTTCTCCACTCTTCTTATTATGCCAACACTCCTTCTTCAAGTGCCCTCTGATGCCACAATTATAGCATTTGAATTCTTCCTTCTTCGAGATTTTGATCTACCATGATTTTGACTCCCACTTGAGCCACATCCTGTTGATCTGCCTCTCGTCATCGTTAATGCCTCTACATGCTTTGAACTCTCTAACCTTTCTTCCTTATTTTTGCGCCTTGATTCTTCTTCAAGAATAGCACCAGCAACATCGTCAAAGCCTAGAGAGTCAGCAACGTTGTTATTTGTGATGTTGATGATGAGTTGATCATACGAATTAATCTGGTAAACTTTGAAGTAGAAGTTCAGCACGTTCATTTTCTGCTATTTTGAAATCTGACATTGTCAGTTGAGCAAATAGCATATTCAGAGTGTTGATGTGGTCCATTACCGTCATGGATTCAATCATTCGAAGAGCATAGAGTCTCCTCTTTAAGAATATTCTGGTGTGAAGTGACTTGACATCGTACAATTTGTGAAGAGCATCCCAGATCTCCTTTGTAGTCTTCTGTTCTGCAATACTTGACAAAACTGAATCTGCCATTGCTAGGTGCAAATTGGCAACAGCATTGTCATCCTTCTTTTTCCACTTTTCATCAGTGATATCTGAGGGTCTACCGTCAATAGCAACTAAGCAATTATCCTTCCTCAAAACTGCCCTTATCTTCAATTTTCACAGGGCGAAATTACTCCCACTAAACTTCTCAATCTCAAATTTTGCTGCCATGGTTTTTACACCAAATGATTTTTCAACTGAACCGGCTTACATAATGTCACCGTGAATAGTATCATATATGTGAACAGTATTGTATGTATTACCGCACACTAGAACAAATCCAGTATACATTAACAATCACTGTAAAAATATACAACCACACGTGTGAATAGTAACCATGAACAGTAATCGCAGCGGAGTAGTGATCAAGAACCAATGACTCTAATACCATAGTTAGGTACTAGAGTAACGAAATAATATCACTCAGCTAAAATAAAATATGAGAAAAGAGGAATTGAACACACAATATACATGGAAAACCCTCAACAGATAAGGGAAATACCACGGGCAAGATTGTAGAAGATTTTCACTAAGTGGAAGAAATTACAAGACCTCTCTCTAAATACAAGGAGAGAACAATGACACTCTATCTTGAAAATAGGAGAATACACACTCGGAGAACCTCACAGGAGAAACAATAATCTTCTCTCTGAATTTGTCTCTCACACACTCAACAAGTTTCTAATGCTTGTTGTTGTACATATCCATCAAATGCATGGATCTATTTATAGGAGAAGGATGGAGACAACTTGCTTTGCAAGTTGGCCACTAGCTAGCAGTCTACTTGATAGAATCCAAAGCCAAATTGAATTTGGCAACTTCATTGGATAAGATCACCAAAACCTATCACAAGTTGCACAACATAGCCACTTTACTTGACTTGGTTGTATAAAAAACCAAATTGAATTTGAATTTATCTCCAACTTGCTCCTAGCTCCCACAATTGTTGACTACTAGTATTGATGACCCGTGCAACGCACGGGGAGAGAAGATTATTCTAAATTTAGATGAAATATACATAAGATTTGATGATTCAAACCATAAATCTGTCACAATTAAATGTTCATATATTAGCAGAAACAATTAAAGCTGCAACCGATAATTCTGTCATTATAGTTATAGTTATTGTTATATACTGCAATAATTTGTAATAAATTGGCTACTACAAAAAATAGAAATATAGGAATTACAACAATTTCAGGTCATCTGAAATAACTTTTGGAAAATCAGATTGCTAACATGCTTCTGATAATGTTGTCATATGCCTATAAATCTGCAATAAAAATAAAAGTTAATATTATGATCTAAATACAAAATTTTTATATTATATGGTTAATACTTGAGCATATTGATAAATAGGAAGTATACTTGTGAACTTTACCTAGCCAGTACAAGTGATTGTTATGCAGCATCATAGGTGCACTTTAATTTTGTTCTCATATATGAACCCTTGGGAAATTTGAATCCATCTCCAAAAAGAAGCTGCATAAAAAATCAATCCTACCAACACACTTGAAGACATTATGTTCAATTTGTATATGTATTTGACATGAATTGTTAAATTGCATAATGGTTATCATACCAGACATCCAATACATGTGACTCAATAATCAAAAAGTTTGCAAGATTCCGCATATAAATCGTAATTTTTTAAGAATTTGTTTTATTTTTTAGAAATTGTTTTATTTTTTTATATTCCATAATGAAAGTCTGACGAGCTATATAACTTGTGTAGTAGTTTTTTTTTTTATTTATAAAGAATTTTTTTCCATAAATTTAAACATTTAGACATTTAAACACTCAGACACTAAATATAGTAAAATAACACTAATTTAATAGATATTGAATACTGAATTGAATAGTCCACTACTAAATGAGATTTGGGCCTAATATTACTAAAATTGGGTTTGCCATTGTTTAATACTAAAATCTCAAATTAAAATGGCATAATATCTTTAATAAGGAGCTGCTGAATACGATTAATATTAATATTTATATTATATTACATAAGATACCCAGATAACATAAAAGCCCATGTCTACTAACATATCTAATGAAGCCTTAATATAAAGCTTAAAGCCTACTATTACATACATAACATAGCATAGGCCAAACCATACCAACAACAATCACAAAATAAGCCCAAACCAAAAGTAGTCCACAAAAAAGGGCAAACCAACAACAGTCACAAAAATGGCCTAAACAACTGCACAAAATACATTTAACATCCCTAACTAAAGATGACCCTCTCGGACCTAGTCCTTCTCAACCTTGATATTCTTTTTCAACAATTTTAGTGGTAGCTGAAGGTCTGATTTGGTCTCCAGGGTCGAAGAGTTCCTCTTAAGAGGAGGACATATGTTCTCCTTATCCTTTGATGCAATGCTGCCTTGTTGACATTGAACTTTGAGAGTTGAGGAGTCCTTAAGAGGAGTTAACACATCTGTGTCCTTCGACAGATCACAACCCTTCTTCAAACTGGGACTCATTGTCAACAACAGCAGATGAGAACTTAGGCATCAGATCCTGTCAAAATTAAAATGAAAACAGTTAGATAAACATCCAAAAATAACATGGTATTCAACTAAATTAGAAATCATTATTCAGTATTCATTATGAAAATGGAAATACCTGCACAAGTTCAGTGTTACAACCATCAAGCATTGACTCTTTTTCTAACTTGAGAAGATCCATTATCAGACTGAGATGAAAGACATATAAGAAAATTGCAAACATGTAAGGTAAAAGAAAGGAAAGGCCACATGAAGAACATTTAACAAATGACAATGGTTACCACAGATTTGGTGAGAAGAGAAATGAATTTGTTCATAATGGTAGTGTCATTGCAAAGCTTCTTCACACGGAAGGATTGCTCAAACTTTGAGCTGACAACATCCTTATACTCCACTTTGAAAAGGAAGGTTCTATCCACCAAGTCAAGAATTTCCTTGGGGAAGGAACCATGAGCAGAATTCTATAAATAGAGAAGGATTTAGAATAATGTTATAAATGAGTAACATCCTTAAGTAAATAAGTAAATGAATCTATTAATCTATTAATGTACATTAAAGTTATTAAAGGTATATAAGTAACATCCTTAAGTAAATAAGTAAATGAATCTATTAATCTATTTAATCTATTAATGTACATTTAAGGTATTAAAGGTATATACCTTTTCATGGGATTCAAGCATCTCTGAGCAAGATTTGTTGTTGAAAAGCAAAGTAGCATCCCGATCAAATATAACAAATGTTGCACAATCAGTTTGGTCAATGACACGGACCTTGATACAATACCTTGGGACAACCTTCATGACATGTTTATTACATTTTTCACAAAAATACATCTTGTGATCTGGGTATACTGACTTATTGCATATGCATGCAGTATACCACCATTCCTCATCCTGAATAATGTGTGTAATTGTTGCAAGAACCACATAGCAAGATTCCTATAAGCACACATCCAAATTGAAACATAAGATCAAGTAAAGGAATATGAAAATAAGAGAAACATGCCATAAAAATTCAAAATCAGAAATAAATAAATTATGAAATAGCATGGTAAACCTGTTTGCAATATTTTAGACCCTCAATAGTGTTTCTTGGTGTGATTCCAAGAAAGTCATCTGCCATACCAATTGTGCCAGTTTCAACCAGTTGAGTGAGACCTTGTGTAGGTGATTCCATGATCTCAGACATTCTTGTTGCAATAAGTGGCAATACATGAAATCAGATGACATATAGCAAAGAGTTAGAAAACAGATAACACTATCATAAATTATAACCACATATGACATAGAATCTGATTTAAAATAGGCTAACTTGTTCCTAAGACCAACAGCCTCCTGACAATCTTTGTTGTAGATTATCTTGGTACAGTTCATACAATTTTGGAGATGGATTTTATCTAAAATACATTACAACACTTTCATTACACAAAAACATATAAACATAAACATGCAAAACAGATAAAAATCAAAATAGGGGGAGAGTAAGACCTTTAAAACATTTGACTTTCCCAAACTGAACAATAACCACAGCATTTACAACTTCTCCAGCAGCAAGGAAAGTGTTTAATTCATCAACATAAGATCCAAAGAGAGTGCATTCTATCCTATGACTAATAGAAAGATTGGGGAAAAAACAAAATATAAGAAACAGACATATATGTACTTATCAAAATGAATGAGTTAATGAACCATTACCCATCAGCCTCTAGAGAGATGACATTAATCTTGGTTTTGGTTCCATTCCTTTCATATTCCCTCTCAGTACCAATGCCAGTGAATAACCCCATCACATCTGTGACAATGAGAAGAAAAATGGTAAATTGCCAGAAATAAAAAGATAATAATGATAATCCAAATAAAAAACAAATAGCACAGACAAATGAATGTTACCAACTAAATAATCTGTGTCGAAGTCACCACCAATAATCTGAGGAATAAGGGACAAAAGCATAAATACTGCCAGGAACAAAGCCCTTATCCAGCAAGACAACCTTGGTCGAAAACTGGAAAACCAATTTGTAATTGTGGCGGCAAGTTCTGTAATTCCCACCATTAGAAGCAACACCAAAACCTTGGAAAGAGTAAACAGATCCCTCTAGAAGATCCCTCTGAAACTTGTAAATCAGAGCCTTCCTAACAGAAGCGTGAATCCTATCACCCTGCAACCAAAAGCAAATTATCAAAACATGCATCAACAAATAAAAATATATTTCTATATGGTAGATAATAAAACCGAAATTTCAACACATAAAACCATTAAACAGCAACCTTGTCATCCATGAGCACCAACTCCATAGAGAATGGAATCTTTTGCTTACTAAAATCAGCCACCTGCCATAGGCCAATGACCTTGGCCATGATGGTCCAGCTCTCTTTTTGTGGAGAAATCTCTCTGATGGAATTAAACTTGGTAGACATCTCACAGGGATTGGTAGACATTTGACTCAGCAAGTAAGCAATTCAATTTTAGTGTTGTTATGAGTATGAGTAGGTCGATTGTTGAGCTCCATTCAACCCCAAAGCACAATATATATAGACGATTAAAAAAGAAGGTTAAGGTAAAATAGTAATAAAGTATTAATGGAATAAATTAAAATTATATTAAAGAAAACCCTAATTAAACAAAACCCTAACCCCAATATCTTATGCTTTTACCCGCCAGAAATCCAAAGTAAATGTAACCAAGTTTGAAATTTGAAATAAAGCAAACCCTAACACCAAAATCTTTCCCTTGATGGCGCCAGATTTCTAAAATAAAGCAAAGAAAGTTTGAAAAATGGCATGCATCAGAGGAAATCTGAGCAAAATTTTAGATTCCCAAAGCAGAACCAGAGCTAAGCTAAAGAAACTGTGAGATGGCGCAAGCATGGCTCCATGGTTAACACGGTGAGATATAGAAGAAAGAGGGAAAGCAAACGCACTGGGAAAACACAAACACCTCTACAAGGAAAGTACAGCCTTCGATTGTACGAAATCACCTCTAGACGGCGTGGTTTAGCTCCAAGAGTCTATGACCCATCGAAGAGAGAGGAAGAGATAGTTTTAGATAAGAAAATGAAAGTGAGGGTTGAAGGAAATGGGCCTTTTCCATCTCTCACGAAACCCTCTTACTCTCCCTAGGCTGTCTCAGAGAATCACTAAAAAAATATTTACGGGGAAGAAGAAAATCGAGGAGAAATGGGAAGGGGAAAGGAAGGTAGCAGCTGAGTTTTACGGGGAAGAGGGAAGAGATTTGATAAGAGGTTAATTTAGTTTTAGTATCGTTATTTTATTGTGAAAAATAACTTGTGTCTCAAAGTCCCTTTGTATGTCTGAAAAGAGGTTTACGGGGAGAAGGAATTTTGACAGGGATGGAAAATAAAAATGGATGAGGAATTTGACCTTTTTACAATAATGCCACTCCATTTGAAACCTTCAACTGTGCAAGATTGAAAATGTTACGGGGCCATATAATTGGGAAATAAAAAAAGGACAAGAAATTTGAGGTATTTACAAACCTGCCACTATAGCAAGATTTAAAGCTTTAGACCAGAAAATTACTATAAATGGGTGTTTTGTTAGAAGTGTATTAGAGAAGCTAACCTCTATAATTTTGACACTTGGCAAAACTTACCCTAAGTGTAGTTAGTCTTTGTATAATGTTTAGATTGTTGCCAAAGCCACATGTGGCTTTACATTTCACATAAATTAGCATATGATTTTCAGAGATATGAAGAAGCGGTTTGCCCATGTTATAATATAAATTACCGAATCGATAATCATTGATGAGCCCAATAGTTTCTTTTAGTTTAGATAATTAAATTATAGTTTTAAGCAATTTATGAATTATGTTTATTCAATGACCAGCATCTCTTTTCCCTTACAAGTTACAAATGATCATAGAAGGTGGGCCACTTGTTTTGCAAGGCCGTTTAAGTTCTAAACATCTTATCACCTGCCTTCATTTCATTTTGCTTTACCATTAACCTTAATTATCGTATTATATACATTATCAGGAAAAGTGCACAAGGAGACTTGACTTACATCAGCTGTATTTTTAGATCAAAACCAATCAGCGTTAATGGTCAGCATTATCACAAATCACAATTAGAATGTTAACGTCAACCAAGGACCACAAACTAATTATTTAACCAAACCACGTGAGTTTGCTAAACATTAACCAACAATCATGTTCTCCACTATGTAAACATATCCTTAATTTAATCAATTCACTTGAGGTGCTTATAAGAACATAACCACTCATGCCACTATATAAATTACCACTTATGTTTATTCAATGACAATTTTTTGAATACGAAACTGCATTTGATGAAGAAACATTAATTACACCTTTTTCTTCTTCTATTAGTTCATCAAGAAGTCATAATTTATTAACCTCGATATTCTTCTATCATACCTCAGATTAATTACTTGAGATTTTAAATTCAATTTACTTACGAGCGTCATTTAATTGTATTTCCATTTAGTGTTTTTTTCCTCTTAAATTTAATTTCATCTACGATTTGACTTACCACCAAACAGAAAGAGAAGAGGTTTGCATGTCATTTTAATCTATTTATTCCTTAATTTCTTTTATTCCTCTCTACATCTATTTTGTTGCTGGAGGGTTGCTTTTGCTCATGACCTACATATTTGTGGGTCCTAATGCAGGAATTGTGACTAATACAGCTAATTGATGTGAAGAAATTAAAATGACTTGCATTATCAAAGTGGTTGCAAGTGGAAGCAATTTTAGTCAAAATTACACATATATATGCAATAATTACAATTAACCAATCACAGAGGAAGCTTGATGCCTTTTTACAACTTTATTAAAACTATACGTGATATTCCTATAATATCTATCGAGCTTTGACAAATTGAACAAACAAACAAACAGAACTCTCTAAAAGGAAACTATAGACAATGGAAAGTATCTTACATAACACACAACAAAGTACAGCATCTTTTGTATCCTCTGTACAAGGGAAACCCAACACAAACTACATGACAATTTCCCTAACTTTATATCAAAGTCACTATCACATTTTTGAAACGACCAAGTCCTATTCTTCTCCACCACCATCTTCATCACTTTTTTTCTTCTTCAATCTTCTTCATCACAAACCTGAATCAAACGGCACCCCACTACCAGGAATCCACGAGTCTCCATCCAAGAAATCACCAACAGAGAATTTCACAGCCTCAGAAGGATTAGTTATCACATGAAAACCTGGCCAGTTAACCCTACGTGCAGTGTTAGCACCAGGTCCTGTATTCATATACTCACCATAATAGAGAGTGTTCAAAGCGAAGCTTCCACTCCACGGTGACCAACCTGAAGGGTTAATCAAAGAGTCAAGGCTACTCTTCATGATCACGGTTCTCGAGTACTTCTTCCATGGCCTACCCAGAAAGGTTTTGAAGGAGTTTTGAGAAGGTTTCAAGTCCCCAGAAGCAGTTACGCGACAGTTATGGATTATGATGCCTGTGTTCTCATTAGGGTCAGTTCTACCTTGTGCTGTGACCGTGTTCTGCTGGTTACTCATTGGTTTTCTCACGTAGATGTTGCAGTTTTGAAGAACGGTTACGGCGTCGCCGAAGATGAAGTCTACGGTTCCGTATATGTCACATTCACGGTAGAATTGGCGTTGGGAGTCTACGTATAAGGTGTCCTGGTAGCCCTTGAAGCTGCATCGGTAGAAGACGGAGTGGTCGGCGCTGGAGCGGAGAGCCACCGCCTGGTGCTTCTGTGGTCCGGCGGTGTTCTCGAAGGTTATGTCCTTGGCGATGAAGCCTACTCCTGAAACCCCTGCAACAAAAAAGGGACGTTTTGTTTTAATTACGTGAGTCTGGAAAAATTCCACTATTTTAGTTATTTTTGGTGTTTGTTAATAATTGATTATCAATGTTAGTAACCAATAATACATAATTTCTTTAATTTCTTTTAATTGGGTTTAATTGGAATAGATCAAGATACTCTATCTCACTTTCCTGTCACATTCTCTATCCCCACCAATGATAATTTGTCACTTAATTAAAATCTCAACTCATTAATACTTATATATATTTCAAACCTTTGATTGGCCGAGAATGTCAAGACACCATTTTTTTTACACCAGATTTGTATCCAATAGGAATATGACAAGTTCTGATGTTTCACTCGGTTCTTTCTCTGTCTGTACATAAGTACGTACTGTTTGTCCTTGTCTCAATGGAGCCAAGTGACAAATCCATCATCTATTGCTTTTAGCAAAGTCAATTATATGGTCTTTAGTTTTCAAAGTGAGTGAATACATATACTTGTTACTATTCGATTGAGGAATATCAAATTGTGTCGTAGTCATAATTGCATGAATGAATTTAATTTTGATGCATTTGATATTAAAAAAAAGTTTTACAGTTGTATATTATTTACTAAATTAAATCTATTAAATGATATACTAATATTATCAGATGATAGTATTAAAAAAACACGACAAATATTATTTTACCATTTTATTACACCACTTTTTTTTTTAAATGAATCTTTTTCATCTTGATTTCCTCTTCATCTTCTCTGCAGTCAAATGTCAACCGTTAAATTAATTTAATGATTGACAATAACCGATGAAAAAAATCTAGATGGAGAGTATCTAGATCCATAAAATAAATATGAAAAATTGTGATAAGAATATCCTTCTAATTCTAAAACACATAATGTATCAAAATCAAATTTTAGATGAATAAATGAGATATATAATGATCAACTTACCAAAAGTAGCTGAACGAAATGTGGTGGAGCCATCTTGTGCATTACGATTACCAGTAACAATAGTAGCATCGATGCCATCTCCAATGATCATTAAGTTCTTCACTGTCTTCTTGATATCAACATTTTCTCGGTAAACACCTGCTTTCACATGCACAACAACTCTTCCTTTCCCACTCAACTTTGCAGCTGCAGCTACACCCTCTGATATGGTCTTATAGTTCCCACTCCCGTCTTGTGCCACCACAACATCAGCTTTTGGTGCTGCCCCAGTTGCCTGAAGAAGCTTTCTATCTGAAGCTGACACCCAATAAGGGAATCCATCATTTGATGAAAACAACCTTCTACCACCAACTTGTTTTGTTGATGATGATGATGTTAAAGACATAGCCTTGCTTATGGACAAGGAATTGCTAAGCAATTTGGAGAAGTTGCTTAACATGGATGGGAAGTAGTTTAGGTGAGAATTAAGGTTGAATTCAATGAAACCATTTTTACAAGTTTGATGGTTTGCAATAGATGCACTTTGCCAAGTTAACTTGTCATTTAGATTGTTTGAGCTCAATGAACGGTTGAGTTGATGAATTGTGTCCTCATAGAGCTCTAAACAATCTTCCCATGCAGACTTAGCTCGCTTGTCTTTGAAATTATTCAATTCCATGGTTGAGACAAGTTTGTGAGCTTTAATGGCTTGGTCCAGGGTGACCTTAAGGGCCATAACATGGAAGGAGTTAGAAGATGAAGCATCTAGGGTTGATAATGTATTGGTAGTGTCATCAATGTAATGCTTGCACACATGCGGGTATGGGGTTTGATTGCATGATAATTCTATGCCATGCACAAGCAAGAGAGAATAAAGAAAAATATATCCAATGCAACAGTTGAATAAAAGCTTATCCATAAATATGAAAAATGTAGTGACCAAAGTTTTTTTCTCTACTATATGGCAAGGTAGCAAGGAATATTATATGAGAGGATTTTCTTAGAAGTGCTTATGAATGACAAGTGCAAGGGAATGGTGCTATATATATAGGGTAGAGTTGGGTTTTGGTAGGGCATGCAGGTACACATTTTTGTGGGTGTTGATGCACGGGTTGTTTGACGAAACACATTTGGGTTTTACATTTCCATGCATGACGTTTCAATACATTAATTGTTAGCGTTACAAATTCGCCAAACTAAATTAGAATAGAGATAGAGCGCCAAAAAAAAAAATAAATTAGAATAGAGATAGAGAGGAATCTTCTGGGTTTTATTCGTATTTGAAATATAAACGCTATGACTTTTATATTTAAATTAGTTGAAGCGGTCAAGCTAAGCCACTAGTTTAACACTTTAGTGTGTTTACGATTTTTGTGCCACATAAAATTTCTTCTTTTTTTCATTTTTGAGAAGTTCTGTCACGTCAAAATTCAAAAAGTGGAATTGATGGATATCATATAACAATTAAATCCACTAAATAATGGCCATGCAAGGGTTTTTGTATTTCATAATATCACTTTAAGAGACATTAGTCAACTAAATAAGTTAAGCATAATGCGTTCCCTGCACCGTTGGCTTCCACTCGTTGATTTTGATTGCATAATTGCTTCCACTTATATCATCTCTTGGAAATAGGAGAAATTGCTTTCAAACTAAGTACGTACTTGTTATTATAGAATTCTAAATCAAAATTCTAATGTAGTATTTCAGTACTCTAGAGTTCTTCTGAAATCTGGTGAAGGTTATGATGTACCACTTACCAAAGTGATATAGTGGTGCACCACCCAAGTGGCGTAATCTAACACATTCATTTCGTCACCTGGGTTAATTGACTTTTCAACTCATGTTCCAACTCCCTACTTTTTGACATTTTGACTAATTTAAGTGGAAAAAATGAAGGCTAAAATACATTTTTAGTCCTTTATCTTTTAGTGAAAATTCGTTTTGGTCCTTTATCTTTTAAAAGATTCATTTTGGTCCTTTATCTTTCAAAAGTGACTTAACATTTGGTCCTTCCGTCAGATCCGTTACTAACGTCCGTTCAGTCTAGCCGGAGATCCGCCGGAATCTGCACGTCTCGCCGGAATCTGGGCATTCCTCTTACCTTTCTCTCTCTGGAATTTATTTTTGCAGTGTTGGATCCATGAATCTGGACAACTTTTTGGACTTTCAACAAAACCCTCTCTCCTCCTCCTCCTTCATCATCACACTCATACCCACACTCTTACCCTTCAACAACGCCCCAGGTCCCTCTCTCTCTCTCTCTCTCACCCCCCCTTTATCTTTTAGTGAAAATTCGTTTTGGTCCTTTATCTTTTAAAAGATTCATTTTGGTCCTTTATCTTTCAAAAGTGACTTAAAATGGTCCTTCCGTCAGATCCGTTACTAACGTCCGTTCAGTCTAGCCGGAGATCCGCCGGAATCTGCACGTCTCGCCGGAATCTGGGCATTCCTCTTACCTTTCTCTCTCTGGAATTTATTTTTGCAGTGTTGGATCCATGAATCTGGACAACTTTTTGGACTTTCAACAAAACCCTCTCTCCTCCTCCTCCTTCATCATCACACTCATACCCACACTCTTACCCTTCAACAACGCCCCAGGTCCCTCTCTCTCTCTCTCTCTCTCACCCCCCCCCCCCCCCACCCCCCACCCACACACCCAATAGATCTATTTACACTTGAATATTTGTTCATTGCTTTTCACAATCAGATTTTGGCCTCTTATTGCCGATGTGGGAAAGTGCCTTCAATGGCCTCCAATTCCATATGGACTTCTTATCCATATTGTAGATGTTGAATTTTTTGAAGAACTTATGTCCAAATACATAGCTTTGCTCATAGTTTCAAACGAAACATAACCCAACCCAGAATTTCATTTAAAATATAAAAAATAAAAAATTCAACTTGCATATATCAAAAAACAGAAAAACCAAAAACAAACAAACCCAATTAAATTTATAAACAAAGGGTCGATAAATTTAGTACCCTCCTTCTGAAATTCAAAACTGAAACTCTCTATCCAAAAAATAATCCAATTTTTCACTCAAAATTAAAGTGTGTGTGACAGAGAAGGAAAACGAAAACGAAATCTTACAGATAGTTGCGTTTTATGCGAGGAGAGTTCCTTATCTTCTTCTTCTTCTACTTCACCAATCTCTCTCCGTGTCTGTCAATTGTAGACGTGAGATTTATGAACCCAACACTGCAAAACAAAAATTCCAGAGAGAAAGGTGAGATGAATGGCCAGATTCCGACGAAGGGTGCAGATTCTGGCGGATCTCCGGCTAATCTTAACGGACGTTAGTAATAGTAGTGACGGAAGGACCATTTTGTGTCACTTTTGAAAGATAAAGGACTAAAATGAATCTTTTAAAAGATAAAGGACCAAAACGAATTTTCACTAAAAGATAAAGGACCAAAAAGGTATTTTAGCCAAAAATGAATGGATCACATGTTGTCACTTGGGTGATGCACCATAACACCACTTTGGTGGGTGGTGCACCTTAGACAATACCCTGAAATCTAGACATTTATATAATTACTATCCAATAAACTTGTCATTATTATATTCATTTTTCAAGAAATAAATAAAAATAAAACCTAGGAAGAAGACATATTCAAGTGTTAATAATCTGTTGGAGACCATAAAAAATAAAAAATAAAAAGGAGTAAGTGATCACGAAGTCATTAATTAGATAGAGATGTAGCTTCCTTTTGTAGCACAACCATGGTTGTCCTAACACACCAAATGACTCGTGAAGCCTTAGAGGTTTTGATTATGAAAGCGTTTTGTCTTTTCATCTAAACCAGAAGCTGATCCAGAGATTAAATTAAATTAGGTGAACGTCACAGCTCCATGGACACAGTGCTCGATCTCACAATACGAGCTAGCTGTTAGTCACAGATAAGGTTGTTGCCTTGTTGGTGAGTCGTCTACTTTTTCATGTTTCGATATTGTACACTTTGTTACACCACGTGGCCCCCCAGGGCTCCTTCTTGTCTACCTATATATCAATAATGTATTTTTATACTTTTAATAATAAAAAAAAATGTATTTTTATACTGCTAAATTTCATATCTAGTAAAATATATATTATATTCTTTTGGACAAAAAAAATATCTTATATTCTAGTAAAATATATTTTATATGCAAAGTTGGGATGAATATACTACACGTACGTAGATGTAAATAATTAAATTTCATCTGAATAAAATATTTTTTGATTGTTCAAATAATATATTTTTTATAAAAAAATATCTAAAATATGTTATAGTGCTATACACACGTGTCAAGCCATTAACCTCTAATTTCTGGATATTCATTTGTCCTAACATCAGTGTACGGATAAGTTTCTGTTTTTATTTTGCTTCTGCATAATTCCTTAATTGATAATTAGTTCATAATAATAAAATGATAAGAAAAATGATTTTTAAATCCTAAATATAACCGGCCTATGGGATACTGTATTTAATATGAATGTTATTGAATATTATTATTATATGCAATACGTATATATAATTAACTAAAGAGATTAATTTATATGCACTGTCAGTGTAAATATTTTTATACCAACAACAAATCAGAAGTTATGGAAATTGTGACTTTTAAGGTAATTAGGATAAGAGTCAATCGTTTTTAATGGTTTGTCAATTTCTAATTGGCTAACAGTATAAAAAAAACGCCTTAACTAAAATAGATAGATCGTATATAAACATAAATAAAGTATGATTTAATATAACATTATAATTATTTCATTAATATGATTATAAGTTTATCCCAAAAGAAAAGTATTTAAATAAATAAAAAATAGATTACAATATATAGTCCTTTTCGTAACCTCTTTCATTAGGACAAAGACTACTCCAACCACCATGGAATAGGTGCCAAATAAAATTAAAGTAAGCAGACTTGCAGCCAGCAATTCTTTGAGTAACCTAGCCCACACATCTTATTTTAAATAATTTTATTTTAAATAAACAAGACACTAGTTTTTAAAATTTTATAATTTACAGTCACCGGACTTCAGAAGGATACACTATGATCCCTTAAATATTAAAAAATATAACACCTTTTTTTAAAAAACTTTTTTGCTTAAACTGTGCAAAAAGTAACTTAATGATCCTTATGTGAAGTTTTATTTCGAAATTATTTGATTAGCAGCATCACTTAATATATAAATTACATTTTTTATTATCATTATTTTATCCACAATAATCATTTAAAACAATCTACGTCAAGTTACCATCTAGCTTCTATTTATTATTCTAAAGCTACATTATCAATTGGGAAATTCAGCACCTCACTTTTTAAAATATAAAAAAATATTAGCAAGGTCAAGGTATCGTTAATTCTCTGATGCAATGAATAGTATGCAGTAATGGAATATAATTAAGTTTTGGTGCCTTGATGATTTCAGACCATATGGGCATCCAACTGCAGGATCCAACACTGTTCATCACATATATTTATTAGGAGTTGTTCTGATGTTCTTATACATCGGGTAAGGTTTTAATAAATCTTTCTCGTTTTATATTACCTTTTTTTTTTATTTTTTTTATAAACGAAAGATGAAATTAATAAGAGCACTTGGGGTGGGGTGGGGTGCTCAAACCCATGTACACCGTTTTATATTACTATGCTAAACTCAATTTAGGAATAAGCTCAGCTCAATTAGACTAGGACTGTAAGAGCAAACATTTCACGTACATGAACATAATCAGTACCTCTTACATGAGATTTTGTGGTCAACACCATAAGTTGGTGGAAGAAATTTTCTTATAAAATTAGCAATCGCGTAATTAAGTCACACTACTTTTATTTATGAATTTATATAGTTAATTATAAGGTCCATCGATCTGATCAAATAACTATAGTTGACCTGGCGTAAGTAAAAGTTCTTACACAATGCAATAATCTTTCTAATTATTTACCAAGGGAAGTGGCAACACAAGATTCAAAAGAAGTGAAGCATGATTACCCTTTGTTATAAATAAATTATGATATTGTTATAGTGTGTTTTTTGTTATGTCGGTTCTCTCTTTTCTACAATTTTGGCATAACTCGTGTAATCTGTTTCGAAACTTAAATCTCAGTTTCTCCTATACCAGGGAATAGGGCAGTTTATGAGCCATACAGAGGCTTCGATATTCCAAAAGCAGATCAAGTTGCTTAGCCGTTTCGTCGTGTGTAACTGCCACTACCTGATCGAAATTGAAGTTGTTCATGCATGCCTAATCACATGTCAATGCTTTTAAGTTTTGTTCCGTTTTAGGAGCAACATATTAACTTTCTAACAATATGAGCACTACTATATATGGCATGCAAGCTCACTAATTAGGTCTCATGTCTGCATTCACAAACATAAGAGCTCCAAATCCAGTTGTTACCTAATAATAAAGTTTAGATATTTGAATGACATCCTACTAACATATGCAAACAATATATAACAATATATCCAACTTAACTTACATAAAAGTATTTAAACACCTCATGATGTGTCAAATTCGCGTGTATACAAAGTATTATTAAACTGATAAACAAATATGTTACTCCAGTATTATTTATACTACTAGATATACTCTATCTTAAAATACTGGATATCTCAGTATCTATCTACGCTCACATAAATTTCCAATGTCTATATAAGGTGTGAAAAACAGTTGTTTATGTAACATTTTTCTTTTAGCTTTGCATATGATATACAACAGTATTTAACCATATTCAAATTGTATCATAAAGGTGTTCCATTTAAAAGTTTTATCTGTACACTTTTTTTTTTTTTTAAGAACACTTTTTTATAACAATCCGATGGTGGGTTGAGGGTGGCGGCGGTGGCCAAAGTAGTGATGGTGGCAGCTGAGATGACGGTGGTAGCAATAATGATATGATCAAGATGGTGGAAACTGCAGTTATAACAACACCGGTCAAGGTGGTGGCGAAAAGTCAATAGCAAAAGGTTGGTGGTGATGGCTAGCGAGGTTGCCAACGGTGGCTGGAAAAATTGCTGATAGTGGTAAAAAATATTACCAACAATGGTGAAAAGATAAAATACATATATATGTATATATAATTAAAATATTAAATCCCCTTAGAAATATATGATAGCCCATACATATTCGATGTGAGTATCTGTTCAAAACTTCAAATTACTGAATTGCATTATAATGAGCCTCTTGCATGCTATAAATAATTAGTTTAGACAGGGTCAGCAAAACGGGTCTGTTTCTATACGCGTCTGCATCCATACGTTGGCAATGGAAATTGGTAATTTCCTCCCTTGATATAATAGCAGAAGAAAATTGTAATCACATCCAATTATACTTAGTGTTCAAATAATCCATCGATATAATTTTTTTGGCTCAAAAATACTGATTAAGAACATGAGACATCCTTGATATACATATAAAATAATGATTAATTTTTAACAAAAGATATACATAAATTATTCCTTAGCATAATACAAAAATGGGGATGGAAGCGAAGATAAGTATGAAGAGTTGAACATGACACGTAACTAGATTGTAATTGACAGATCTTTCAGCTGCTGGGGATCCACCTCAGATGGTGACTTGGTGAGTGCACACTGTGCAGTAGTTGTTTTTGGGAATGCAATCACATCCCTAATGGAATTAGCCCCCGCTAACAGCATCACCAACCGGTCCAAACCATAAGCTATGCCTCCTAAATTTTATATACCACAATTATCAATAAAATGTATAACTATTGAGCTTATTAAGTTGACAAAGAATCGGTACCCCTATTGCTTTTCAAAATAATAAAAAAAGGCGGCCCAGTACACGAAGCTCCACCTGGTGAGGTCTGGAAAGGGTAAATCTAGCAGTCTCACCCCCCACAAACAAAGAGACTCTTTTCAGAATTTGAACCGGTGACCTAAAGGTCACAAGACAGCAACTTTACAGTTGCGTCAAGGCATCAATGTATTGCTTTTCAAAATAAAAAGTAAAATAAATAAATAAAAATAAAAATTGGCTCTTCATAGATGGCTGTGCACTCTAGCCAGATACTTTTCAGTTACTCCACAGGAAGGAAGGGAGGATTGGGGGTATAAGCTATTTTAGACAATGTAGAAAGGTGCATACCATGTGGTGGAGCCCCCATGTCAAGTGCTTCAAGAAGATAACCAAACTTGGCTTCAGCCTGAAAGAAATCACAGAACATGACAATGCAGTTCATTCAAAGGAATAGTGGAACAAGCAAGAGAACAGTACATGGTCTTAAATTTAATAAGCTATGAGATAAACTATTTTAGCAATATTGCCTTAGAGCTAGAGCATCTCAGAATGGCTTTAGTAAAATCGTAATATGGTTATATTTCTCTTCCCATTTTTCCTTATTTGGATGGCATAACAATAACATAATTCAGATTCATCATCCATTCATTAAGAAAAAATGTAAACCATGTAACCATTTGCTTCAGGGAGAAAGTGATAAACCTCGTCTTCTAATAATAACACTGTATATGGTGAAAGCCTTGATAAATTCTCATCCAAAATAACTATTCAAAAACCTTTGCGGAAAAAAGAGTGAGAGATAGGAAAATGCATATAATTCTAGTCAAAATTTGTCCAGCCAACACCGAAACATTTCATACAAGATGAAAGATACGAAATAAAGAAAAATATCCATAAGCATAAAAATGGAATCCTAAATATAATTTCTGATTAATTGTCCACTAACCTGCTCCATTGAGATCCCAACAATCTCCAAAACCTTTTGTTGTATTTCACGTTTATAAATTCTCAGACTTCCCCCACCAATCTGACAAAAAATAGGCACAAAGTAATATTATGAGTTATTAGCAGAGACATTATTGGTCAAATCATCAGGCTTGAAATCCACAGAGAGGGGAAACTAATCAAGAAAAAAAATCTCAATTACCTCCACCCCATTGTAAACCATGTCATAAGCCAACGCACGAGCAGATGCAAGGTCATTCATGTCTTCGGGATTTGGTGCAGTGAAAGGATGATGCAGAGCCTGCACTAGACCATAATTTAAAGAATAATACAAAGATAATCAGAATATGAGGAACAATGAAAGGAAATTTGCCAATTCACACAATGACATAAATTCAAAGAAAAAGATGGAGGAATGGTGACGATAAGTCGATAACTGTAATACAAAGAACGATCGTAAAATTTCAAAACTAGATATGCAGGTATATTGAGAAATACATAGCTGAAGTAGATGTTATTAAAAGCAGAACGGACCTCAAGCCTCTGCTCTAAATCATTCCACTCGAACATTGGAAAATCAGTTATCCACAAAATTGAATGCCTTCCCTAAAACAAAGATAACCAAATAGTGTCAGAGAAAGGAATGGTGGAGAAAGAGCGTTTCTTTTTCTCTTGAGAGTCCAGATCATCAACTTACATGGTCAATCAAATCTAGGTCGTGGGCCACATAAACTCTAATACGGTCTAGAGTTTTATTTACAGATGCATGATGACCAACTGCAAATAGGATCAGATCACCAGGCCCTGCAGAGCATCGCTTTAACAAATTCTCTCTAACTCTAGCATCCATACTTGATACTAATGCCGAAATTCCCTCGATCTCCCCTAAAATCAAAGGTTTACATACTAAAAAATGGAACAAAACAAATATGTCTCTGAATAACATAAAATAGATATTAATAGAATATTCATCTTTTACCATTATCCAAGACCTTGAGAAAAGGCAAACCCCTTGCACCAGATTTGAGAGCTTCACTGTAAATATCACCTTTTTTAAGAGCTGAATTTGAGTAACTTTTTGCACCAGAAGGTACACACAACACTTTAATAACTCCCCCACTCTCCAAGGAATCTGAGAAAACCCTAAAGGAAGACCCTAAGAAAATGTCAGATACCTGCACCCGATGAAATATCATATTTCAGGAAGACCCTTGAAGAAGCAATCAAATATAGGTAAATTACCAGACTATAGCAGAAAATAACAATGATTTTCAACAAGGGATTACAGCAAGCTATATGAATAATCAAATCATAGAGATCAAATTAAGAACACACAAAAGAGAGGACAACCAATAACTATCATATGCTATAAACCAAAGAGTACTATGGAGGAGGTCATAGAAAGATCATTACATCTTTTAACTCAAGATCAAATCTAGTGTCTGGCCTGTCTGAACCATATCTACTCATTGCTTCAGCATATGTAAGCCTGGGGAAAGGGTTTGGTAACTCCACACCTTTAATATCAAGAAAAACCTGCAACAAACATTTCTTATTTATACCATTCCAAAATTTCAGGTAATAATTGACAAACATATTGTCAATTTCATAACCTATTAGAGATCTGATTACAAATGGTATAAACTAACCTTTCTAATCAATTCTTCATTAAGGGACAACATATCCTCTAAAGGAGTAAAAGCCATCTCCATATCTAATTGGGTGAACTCGGGTTGTCTATCAGCTCTTAAATCTTCATCACGAAAACATCTGGCAAAAACAGACATTCTATTTTCTTAGTTTATGTAAGTTACTCAGATCAAATGCATTTTTTTAATATAAAAAAATATTTGTTAGAGAGAAAAAGGGAAAAGTACTACAAGATGGAGGATAACATATCCTCCAAAACAGAAGCCAATATACAAGGAAAACAATAAAATCAACAATGCAGCAAGGCTAACCAAGCTCTTAGCATATCTTGAACACATAAATATCAATAGAGACTCAAACATGAACAGAAAATCTTACCTTGCTACCTGATAATATTTGTCAAAACCAGCTACCATTAGCATTTGTTTAAATAACTGCGGACTTTGTGGCAAGGCATAGAATGTTCCTGGCTTCATAATTCATGTGACTAGTGAATAAACAACACTTAAATAAATATCCAAATTAGCAAAATATAGATGCAAAGACTTATAATGCCTTTCCTCTTATCAATGCTCTGCTCATCATAGATGCTACTCCAATAGAATAATTAAATTACATGACATAATTTAGACAAAAATAGTCAACACACCTATGTTTTCCCTGATCTCTATTGTGTTTGCGATCATTTTTTACACGAGTCACTCTACCAAGACACAACATACAGATGAACCAGGATGATGCTTTGAAGGAATATACGTAAGATAAAAATCAACAGTGTTGCTACCAAGGTGTGTGCATAAGGCAAAAGCTCTGTGATACAGCCATGGAGGTTTAGATAATCTCTTTTGGATTTGGGATACTGGACCCCATGTGTTTTAAAACTCTACATTGTAATTTCTAATTAACCAATTGTAAGACCCTTAAATTGATTGGTTCTACCGAAGCTAAACCTAATTAGCCCCACTTTACTTTTGACAGGAGCAACATTATTAAGGTCTGTCGTCTTCTTTAGTCTACTGTAATTGGAACAAGCATTGAAAATAAAAGGAAAAAAAATATTAACTAGCTTTATAGAAAAATCTAATGCAAGGTTGCACAAACGTAACTGATCTCCTCATATTGGTATAAGGAGGAACGAACCCAACAAAAAAACATATATAAATAAATGACAAAGGATATATTTGAAAATTTTTAAAATCATAGTCTTTAGCTATAGCCTTGAGGTGAACATAACAATTGTAAAATTGTCAAGATGTGAACATATATGTAAATACCTGGATTCTTGATGGAACTAAATAATCTCGTGCACCTTCTGGTGTGGATCTAGACAGTATTGGAGTTTCAATCTACCTTATGAATAAAAAAGGTAAAGATCAACAAACCCCCAAAGTGAGGTAACATACAAACAACGCAGGCTAAGAAACACAATAACGAAGATAAAAAAATAAATCAAATGATGAACTCAAAGGATAGTACCTCCACAAAACCATGTATGTCTTCTAAATATCTTCGAATGAGTTTAACCACATTATGTCGCAGCAATATGTTGAAATTCATTTGCTGCCTCCTCAGATCAAGACATCGATACCTGCCAACAAGTGATTATAAACAATAGATCCCCCAATAACTTGCATAATGTAAATTCTTTTATTATTAAAGAAAATGAAAGGACATCCATGAAATTCTCTCTTTTACACGAAAACTAACAATGAATCAGAAAATGTTTTTCACTGATACACGACTTTCGAACATGCAAACATGAACCACAGCATCAATAGAAGTATATTTTTCAGACATCATAACCATATAATTTGAGCAAATTAAATAATAGAAGTTTATTTTGCAACCAGATTGACAAGTAAAATAGTAAGAAGCCTTGACATCACAAAGATTAAAGACCACGTCTATGAGTAACCAACGAAAACATAAATAAACGAAGCAATTATGAGCATCATGCAACATGATGGCTATTACCTCAAACGGATTTCCTCTTTAAGAGAATCTTTTGCATCATCTGCTGTAGTAACTAAGAATGGTAACTTCGAGTTTACAGCATTTAGCACTTGAACACTATTTGCAGCAACCTGCCACACAAATATACATATAGAATTTTGGCAGATAAAAACGACACCCTAAACAAATAAAAATTTCAAACAACAGAACACAGATCTTCAGAGTCCAGACACCAATTGGTTGAGTACGAAGCATATCTTGATTAGGGTCACTAACTAACAAGCAAGGAACAGGGAGAATAATTGAAATAAAATATTAAAGAACTTTCATATAAAAATTATTAAAACCTTTGTACAATCAAATCGCTGCCAATCCATTAGTTAAATGAAATCCTTCTTATTAATGATATATACCTCTATTAAGCCCGTTTTCATTTTCTTGTTGATTGACTCACTTGGCCGGGACCTGACAATACCTTCAACGGCAACAACATACTCAAGTCTCAGGTCATTGATAGCATAATGAGCATCTGGAAATTCATCTGGAAGGGTCGTAACCTGAATTTCAAGTTTCCATATTAAGTACACACACCATGGTACAATTACAAACAACAGCAATAGTAAAAGTAACAAATGCAGTGCAATAGTATGCATACCATAAACTACAATGGCAGCATTAGTAACACAAAATGCTTCTTTGAAAAAATGAATGAGGTTAAGTAAACAATAAAGCAAAACAGCCAATTACCTGAACAATGCCAGTATGGTCTCTAAGATTAACAAATGTGAGGCCACCATGGACTCTATGAAGGGCAACCCACCCACAAAGCTTGACCCTTTTACCAACATCATTCAAACACAGTTCACTACAAAAATCAGTCCTAGAAACCCATTCAAGAGACTCCTTGAAGGGTAAAGGATGATGAGGTTTAGCATTGGATGTGAGTGTTTCAGAAGCAGAAGGAGGTGGTTGAATTGAAGCAGAAACACAAGAGAAAGTTCTAGTTCTGGAAAGTGCCATTGGAATAGCATTGGAAACTCTGCATAGAAATAAGATATATGGTCTGGGGCGTAGTGCCATCAAAGGCAACGCTTTCAGGAACAGAGACATGTTACTCTTCACAAAAAAAGGGGGGCAAATTATGGGTACCCAATAAAAAAAAAATCTCAAAGACCCCTTGAATGTTTAGAACTCAAAGAAAAGATTCAAAATTTATTAGAGGGGAATAAAAAATAGAGAGAAAAAAATCATGAATTGATTTAAAAGAGTGAAATTTGATGCAGATTCAAGCTAAGAGAAACACGTGTACCTATTGAGAATACGGGGTAAATTTTATTGAAATGGAAAAGGAGAAGAATTTCAGAGTACCCATTGAGCAGAAGAAGATAAAAAGCGAAAGAGGAAGGAGATGAAGAACAGTCCGAGCAGGAAGCTGAAGATGGTGGCGTGAGGAAGAGATAACAGATAGGTGATTCTTTTGCATAAACGACGTAGTTTCACATGCTTGTATTGGACCTACAAAAACCCAATATACTAATGGCCTAAGGCTGTCTTGATATATCGGGCTTATGGGATTACGAACAAGTATTTGGGCCTACCAGGGGGAGACTTGTATCCTGCAAAAAAATATGTTGTAAGAGGATAAATATATAAATATTTAATGACAAATTCTACGGTACCCATGTTAATTCAATGGATTTTGGAACATTTATTTTTGAATCAATAGATGAATGATCTTCCATTGGTTACATGAAAACTTTTATTTATTTCAACTGAGTCCTTAACTAATTAAATATTCTTTTTATTTAAAATTAAAAATTCTTATTATTTTAATTTTAATAAATCAGGATAAGTTTTTTTTTTTTGAAAAACAAATTCCACGATCCCCCTTCTTTTCCATCTCTTGTTGAAAAAAATATTATGATAATTGACAAACCAATCCTCTATTTTAGCGTGATTGTGTTCTATTGATTAGGGGTTTCTATGATCTTTATTTCATTTTATGTCATACCCTGTGTGCGAATTGTGAGACACTAAAATGAAGGAGAAGATGAAAAAGAGGTGGATGGAAGTAGTGGTTACATGACTAAATTACAATAACAAAAATTTTGACTACTATTTAATAAAAAGGAAAAGATAATGAAACGAAGATGAATTATTGGCCCATAAAAAACGGTTCCAAAACTCTTGTTTTTTTTTTTCATGGATACTGTAGCAGTCCCCATATTTAATCGGTAGCATTATGGTTCCTCCACCCATCAAACATGTTCTATTTTGATGGGTGGAATTAAGTACTTCGTTGGTTAGTGTTTTGTCTTGCATCTTGTGATATCTTTGGTGTTTGTGGATCAGTCAGTTTTACTCGTTCAGCTTTTTGCAAAAAACTTTAGCTCAGCTGCTAACGTAGTTTCGTAAAATGACGGTTTAATGATAATGAAGAGTATGAATGCTGGATGAGGATTTGAACTGTTTGATATTTGTTTTAGCCGTTGAATCGTCCTAATTTTGATTGCATTTTAGTGACATGATTCCTTAAGTCTTGCATAGGGACTTTTTGTAGACAAATCCATAGTGTACAAATTCATATTTGTAGTCAAGAATTTAGGATTTGTCTTAAAGATATATTCATGTTTAAAATGTAATTGGTTCAGGTTAGCTCTTTGTTATTGTCTAAAAAGCTTTAAGCACATATTTGTCTTGCACTATGAATTCACTTTTGGTGATTTAAATTGGCTATGGTGATTTATTGATTTGGTGATAGAGTTGTTTCTATGCTATTTTTGTGATGCTCATACCTGCTCAAAGAAACAAAATCCTTCTTTAGAAGACACAAGATAAGATAAAGCTTAATTCCAATGTTATGGATCAAATATCCTTCACTGTTTGCTTTAAAGTTTTAACACATAAAAGGCGGTGTCCCAAATTTTAAGTTCGAGTAGATAGTACTATAATTCAAAGCACATTCATTGAGCTAATTTTATTATTTTCTGCATTGTGAATGTTTGGTTTTTGTATATCAATACTGAGATAGGAGGTAGGACCGTAGGATTCTAACATCATGATCATGAGAAGCAATGTTTATGGAAGTCAAGTGATTATCTTCTACCCGTGTTTGCTTCCATAGGTACTGCACTATTCTTCTACCTACTTCCATTTGGTTATTGTAATTATCAAGTTTTTTTACTGATTGTATTTCTTTCTGATACACTTAACATTTCTTATGATACCCATTATAACCTTGGACTATTTGACCAAGCTTGAAAAGTTAATAATCCCAAGTGGCAATTTGATTGGTTCAAATTTGGCCACTTGGGTGGTGCACCACTGCACCATTTTGGTGGGTGGTGCATCATAACCTTCACCTGTAATTATAAGGTTACTTCCTAGTTTTACTGTTAGGGGGAACTGACTTAGGTGGAATCCATTGAATTCCTGGTACTACTGTTAGATACATTATGAATATTTTTAACTAACTAGCTTTTAAACTCAGAAGCAGAGGTCAATTGCAAACATTTAATGAAAGGCGTCCAAAAATTTTCCTACAGGTAAATTTTAGTAATTTGAGCAACATTAAAATCAGGGTTCCTAAGTCAAACATTTTTTATATTATGATAAATTATGATTAATTGATAATATAAATAAAATATATATATATATTTTGATAGTGTTTCTGCCAAAAACCGTATTTGTCGGAATCTAGCCGGAACAGGTATCACTCACCACTTAATTGTGCTCTATAAGCCTGGAATACGGGATCAACATCGACCTCTCTATTCTAAGCCTCAGAGCGCTTAAGAGTGAGTCTGTGTGTATTGAAGTGAGTCACTTCTCTGTTCAGGACCCTCTAATTATAGTGCAAACTCATAACCGTTTATTTATCTTGATATCTTTTATCTGATACTAATTGATAGCCTTATTGATACGATAAGATCTTGTTACTTATATCTCGGATAGTTATCATCCGATACTAATTGATAGTCTTCTTAACATGATAAGATCTTGTTACGTATATCTTGGATAGGTATTATCCGATACTAATTGATAGTCTTCTTGATATGATAAGATATTGTTGCGCACATATCTCGGATAGTTGCTATTTGCTGAATATCTTTTATCTCATATCTGTTACTTATTTTGATTAGTTTACGTTCCACTATCAAGCTCGTCCTCCCTACTTCGTACCTGGATCAAGCTCATCAAGCTCGTCCTCACTACTTCCTACTCGAATCAAGCTCATCAAGCTCGTCCTCCCTACTTCCTACTCGGATTAAGCTTATCAAGCTCGTCCTCCCTTCTCCATACCTGGATCAAGCTCATCAAGCTCGTCCTCCCTTCTCCATACCTGGATCAAGCTCATCAAGCTCGTCCTCCCTACTTCCTACTCGGATTAAGCTTATCAAGCTCGTCCTCCCTACTTCCTACTCGGATTAAGCTTATCAAGCTCGTCCTCCCTACTTCAAACCTGGATCAAGCTCACCAAGCTCGTCCTCCATACTTCCTACTCGGATTAAGCTCGACCGATTTACCCCTTGCTATGATTAAGCTCGGTCAAACCTTATTATTTACTCCCGGGTGGTAAACAATAATATTAATAGTTTGTTCCAGTAAAAAAGATTATCATATTAATAGTTTGCACGTGAGGAAGACGGTGCCGTGAAAAAGAGATTACAAATAGCCTAGGTGATTCTTTTGCAGGAACGACGTAGTTTTGGGGTGCCTGTATTGGGCCTGCTAAAGGTCCAAAACCCGATATATTAATAGGTCTGCGGACCTAACATAATATTACTGAAATAAACGGGTGTTAATGGATCTAAAGTTGTGTTTATCTATTGGGCCTATGGGATTCTAAAGACATATTTGCGAATACCAGCAAGGCCCTTGCTTTTCACACCTTGTATTTTGCTAATGGCACCTTGTAGGTTGATTTTACCAATTTTTCTTCCAAAAATACCCCTTTCCCCTTTGTTCCTTTTTCTCTGCATGCGAGCCCTTCTCTGCACATCGACCGCGCCGCCAGATACAAGGTGCAAGCTGCTGCAACCGTCCCCACACAACACTCCGCATGCCGCCCTTCCCCACACCGCACTCCGCACGCCGCCCTTCCCCACACCACGAATCCCCCACTCCTCTTCTGCGTTCTCATTCACCGCCACCACCAGATGCAAGGTGCAAGCTGCTGCAACCGTCCGGAAACCGAAATCCGGAGCTTGTCCAGAAAACGAACTCCGGTAATCGTCCGGAAACCGAAATCCGGAGTTTATCCGGAAACGAATTTCCGGAGGAGTTAAACTACTAGCCAAAACTGAAAGATAATGTCCGGAAAACGAACTCCGGTAATCGTCCGGAAACCGAAATCCGGAACATATCCGGAAACAATTCTCCGGTGTAGTTCAAAAACCAACCTGCGATGTGGGAGATAGAGGAAGAGAAGAAACGTTCACTTAAAACGCGGTGGGGAACACTGCGGTGGGGAACGCTGTGTGGGAGGCGTGCGGCTGAGTTGCCTTGCTGTGCCGAATGCTTGCGGCTGTGTGGGAGAGGGGGGGTGTTAGGTTTTCGGATGTGGTGCTGGGTGAGAGAGGAAGAAGAAGGGCATTGTGGGAAGCAAAAACTAAAAAAAGAGAATGCAAGGTGTGGATAGCAATTTGCAAGGTAAAAATAGCCCTACCAGCAAATAGGGAGAGATTTTTGTCATAAAAAAAAAAAAAGGCAAACAGGGAGAGATCAAAACCTAAAAAATATAGGATTCATAAATCACAAATTCATAATGGACAAGTGCTCTCTCTCCAACCCAACCTCATTTGTCAATTGTCACGAGGCTTATGAATAAATCTTCTAGATGGTTTGGTATAAAACAGATATTAGAGTCTTTCTTCACAATTATCAAAATTAAAGCCATGTCTTTTAATTTTGTATTTTATTGTCTATGTAAAACTGGATGTACATTTTTTTGTGCCATTTATAATATTTGACTAATGACAAATCAAACATGTGAGTGACATAATCTGTTGTTGTGATTCAATGTTTATTTCAATAATTTGAAATGATAAGATGCATGGAATAAAATATTGTCAACATCGTCCATAATTTGTTGCTTGTAATTCTATTTGTGTGTCGATTAGGGACGCAAAAGTAAGACATTTGAGAAATTTGTGCCGTAGATAATACAAACGTGATTTCTCACTTTTCTTTTTCTTTTTTGTAAAAAAGGACAGATAGTTAGCAAAATTGTTGCACTAGCAATTACTAGTATTGACTTTTTCTAATTAAAAGTATTGATATTGAGGAGTTTCTTCGGCATTATTTTTTTTTTAATAGGAACTCACCCTAATTAGTAATCAGTCTTTTTGGCCGAGTGGGTCCATCAGAGTATTCTACGGCTTAGGCTCTTCGGGCTCACTATGGGACTAATCTCTGGTTCGACTGATTGAGTAGGGTTTTACCTCTTAGTTCTTAGCCTCCCATTGGGGGTGACTGCACAATGATTCGAACCCGAGTTCCTCGGGTTCTCTTTCTTATGGGGGCTAGTATCTTCGGCATCATTTTATCATGAAAAAAATCGGTATAACAAGGTTAAATAAAATCATAAAATCATCTTATTAAAAACTGAACTGATTGAAGTACATTTATTTAAATGTTACATAATAATATATAGCAGCTGGTTGATAAGAACAGTTCTGGTTTCTGAAGCATCCGAGAAGCAAACTCTAGCTTATACACCTGCCAACAACAGATTACCAATAGCTTTCATTGGGGACCATAATATAATATTAGAAGAAGCAAACAAACTACTCTCTCTCTCTCTCGTGAACCTCAATTAGCGAGCTGTATGCGAGGGAAAAAAGAAAAAGAAATATAGAAGAGATGATATGGCTAACACTGTCCCACTCTCACTTGGTACCTGCTTAGTTTCTAGTCTTTTCATTTCACGGGTTGGTTTCGTCCCAATGCTCTAGTCCAAAATTTTACATAAAATAAGCCAAACAATTTCCCAACCTTGTCTGTTGGTGTCATTCTCATAGCTATTTCATTCTTGTAGGTTGCTCATGCATTGCATATGGCATGGGAGAGATGATAGGGCTAATGTGGTTGAAACTTTTATAGACTTTCAAACATTTTTGGGTTCACAACTCTCCGATTTATGTTGGACTCTCGTAGCTGTTTGTCATTTTTTGCTTTGTGATATAATAGGATAAAGGAGAAAAATATAAATTATTATGTTGAAGTTCAAGAATATGGATTTAATTGGTATATACTATCAGTGTAAAGGTTTTTTTTACACAGGTAACCAATAAGAAATTAATACATCATTAGAAATGTTTGACTCTATCCTAACTACCTTAAAAGTCACTGCTATCATGATTTTTGATTGGTTAACGATGTGCATACCAATTAAACTCTAAGAATATGGTGCCGATGTTAAAAAATTGTGTAAATGATAAAACTCAATTTTAAAATATATAATTAAATAATAATATAAAATCTATTAAACTAATAATACATTAAAACTAAACCCCTTAATTATTTTGAAGTGACACTGTCCTCAAACAATTTAAATTTGCATATGTTTCCTCGGAATTGCCATGATATTAACAATTAACAAATACAAAGCTCAAAGCATAGAGCCAAAAATCCATGCTGGTGTATATATCTTTACGGCTCACGGATGCAGATTGCGATACTATACCGACAACTCATCAGTAACACAAGAAAAATACTTACTAATATAGAGTGAACTCATACCTGCACGTAAGAACCATTCTGGATCTGATGAGCCAGTTTTTTGGTTACATCTTGAAAATGAAACAAAAACATGACATTTCATGTTTGTTTTTTTTTTTTTTTGTCTTTATCTAATTTGTCACCTAGCTATCATGTATTTTTATCTTTATCTAATTTGTCAAAACTCAACTCACACATATTCGTCCCATACTATTACTAAATATCAATGCTCGTAACACAGACTGTCCAGTAAAGTGTACTGCCCTAGGAGGTGCTCCCAGCCCGAACCATTTTAAAATTAAAGTTGCTGGCACAACTTTTTTTTTTTTTGCCCCCATGTACTTATATTATAGATGCGAAGTATTCACTGTCATTAACAGTGAAAAACTGTGTATATAAATGAAAAAAAAAAATTTGTCCTGATTTCTATCATTTTCACTAAAAAATACAGGATAAATCGTAACGAATAAAAAAGAAAGCACAATAATTTTTTTTATGCTCTGAAAGCAATATATTAATGAATGTAGATGTAGGTGAATTAATTAATATTACCTTTTCCAGAAAATCTAATTTTTGTTACATAAAAAGGATGGAGGGTGTCAAGAAGATCACGAGCATGTCTGACTCTGCTAGGGTTTCTAAGGAGGCGTCAACCCAAGAAGCTGACCTTCTGAAGTGTAGCATCCGAAAGGTCAAACGAAAAGCAAATGATGGTGAACCACAAATATGCGTGGACCAGGGAATGCAGTCCTATCGTGACAGGCTTCTAAGATCTACTGGTTATGGGGTGGAAGGTGAGAAAGCCCTTTTCTAGCAGAACGAAGAACAAGTACCAGGGCTAAACTGGTATGGAAACCATGCACCGGAAAAGATCCCACCGGTTTCTCCGGAGGATGCTGCTCGTTACAAAGAAGTTCCCATCTCCGAGAAAGAGTTTCAAGAGTGGTGCAAACCTTGGAAAGGAACACTGATAGTGAATGTTTTGGGAAGAAAAGTTGGTTTCAAGATAATGGAAAATAAACTGAATAGAGACTGGGCAAAAGCTAGCTCTATTAAGATTATAGATATGTCGTTAGGCTATTATCTTGTTATGTTCCAGAAAGAAGAAGATTACAAGAGAGCTCTCTTCCATGGCCCATAGAAGGTAGCTGATCACTACATCTTGGTTCAACGATGGAGGTCCTTTATGAATAATGCGGATATAGTTAGGAAGGTGGCTGTTTGGATAAGGGTCCCAGGTCTCTCTATGGAATTTTTCAACGACCAGTTCCTTTGGAGATTGGGCTTTATGTTGGGGACTATGCTGAAGATCGATCATGTTACCTCTGCTCAAGCAAGAGGACAGTATGCTCGTATTTGTGTTGAACTAGACCTTGAGAAACAGCTTGAGTCGAAAATCATAGCTAGAGGACAGGTTCTAAATTTGGAATATGAAGGCCTACATTCCATCTGTTTCACATGTGGCAGGTATCGCCACAAAACCGGTATTTGTCCAGAGACTAAACCAAGTGAAACGTCGGCGAAGCAAGGCGGCAAAGATGTGCAAGAGGAGTCAGCGACAAAGACGGCCAATACAGGTAGGGCTGACGTAAGCCAAGAGCCAATCAATGAGAGTTCTATGGGATCAGTAGCAGAGAGTATCAATCTTGAGGAGAAGAATCAGGAGGATAACAGATCCTACGAGTCTTGGATGTTGGTAAAAAAGCCAAATAGGAAACCAAATCATAAAAAGGGTGTTATCCCTAAACCGGACAAAAAACAAGATATGAATGGTACAGTTGGATGTTTCGAAGGAAGCGGGATCACGTTTCCATGCAATCGGGGATCCCCATACACAGATTGAGGACTTTAATATTAAAGCTGGAGGAGCCAATGGCCAAGGTGGGAAACCTATGTTTAATGCAAACTCCAAAAGTGGATCACGTGTGCGTAACATGACGGGTGGTAAAAACCCCTAAGAAAAGTCAATCTGGTCAACCCAAACAACCCAAAAAGTCTATGGGCCATGTTAAGTTTCAGGCTGTTCAACAAAAGCCAAACACCCAGGCCCAACAGAAAGGCAAAGAGGTTCTGAAGGCAATAGTGAATCCAAGAAGGAGAAGGGAGCACTAATGCTAGAAAATATGCGCATCCTACAGAAGAATAATCCTCAAGCGGGTTTGCATGATTTGTTGAGGAAATATCCTATCAGGGAAGCCACTCTAGCTACAGATGAAGAGGCAATCAGACTGCCCGAGAGTCTCCGAAAAATCTTTACTATGGGTACAGAGCTTCCCAGATCACCTCATGAAGGAACGAGTGGTTGTAAGAAGGATGAAGGTACCCCTATGGAGGATGTTATCCCAGAATCCGGGTCAATGGTGACTAACACCTCAAGTCCGTCTAAATGAATATCCTTGTCTAGAACTGTAGGGGTACGATTCAGAAAGGTTTTGCTAGCCTCATACGTGATTTGAGGAAGGAATATAACACATCTTTTGTGTGTCTCATGGAAACTCACACTGCTGGGAGAGTTGCTGATCTTATCATTAAAAGAATTAAAATGGACGACAAATTTCTTGTTGATGCTAGAGGACAATCAGGGGGTATTTGGTGCTTGTGGGACCCGGATGTTTGGAAAGTTGATGTGATACAACATGCTAATCAGTTCGTGCATATGTCTGTTAAATGGAAGAAAGCGGTTCCTTGGGCCTTAACGGTTGTGTATCGGTTGTGTATGGAAGCCCCCACATCCAACAGAGACAAAGCCTTTGGGATGCCCTTCGGGATATTACTTTGGATACGTCATGTCCTTGGGCAATTGTAGGAGATTTTAATGCTATCCTCCATAACCATGATCGTAAGGGAGGGACGAATAATCCATCTATGAGGGGGGCTTTTCAATTTAACCATTGCCTCCGTGACTGTGACCTTATAGATGGAGGATTCCAGGGCTGTCCCTACACCTGAAAGAGATCAAATCTTGAGCAGAGACTGGATAGATTGGTTATGAATATTCACTGGGGGTTGAGGTTTCAAGATGCTGTTGTTGCTCATCTTCCTCCGTTCAAGTCAGATCATCGGCCTCTTCTGATCAAGCTGGAATCTGAGACTAGGATTAATAGGCACAGAAGGCCATTTCGTCTTTTTGCTTCCTGGCTAACCCATGGTGATTTTAACCGGTTCATGCGTCAGAATTGGAAGTCCAACTTTTCTTGGAACGCCCATATGATAGAGCTGAAGAATGCTCTAGAAAATGGAACAGTGAGGTTTTTAGAAATATCTTTACCAAGAAGAAAAGGCTGATTCGTAGGCTGGACAGAATTGGTTACCAAATAGCTAAGAGAAATCCCCCTTACTTGAAGAGAGGCAGCAAATTCTTTGGAAGGAATACGAAGAAGTTCTCTTTCAGGAGGAAGTCCTTTGGTTTCAAAAATCAAGGTCTAAATGGCTTACGTTTGGTGATAGAAACTCTAGACATTTTCATGGCATCACCATCATTAGATGCCACATAAATAAAATAGAGTGCCTTCAAAATGACTCAGGTATGTGGATAGATAATCCTGAAGACCTTGAAAAGATGGTAACAGGCTATTACAAAGATCTGTTTACAGATAACGAGATTTTCACCCCCTTCTGTCTTACCCGAACGTTTCCTTCTCTAGATGACTAGCAACTTGTCCTTCTTAGCAAGGAAGTCTCTAGGGAGGAAATTCATCGTGCCTTAAAAAATATTGGCGCTCTTAAAATCCTAGACATATAAGGGAGGTTAATGATACTCTTATTACTTTGATCCCGAAAATTGATCATGTTATTACAGTTAAGGACTTCAGACCAATTAGCTTGTGCAATGTTTCTTACAAAGTCATCACCAAGATCATTGCCCAAAGGCTAAGAAGCCACATGAACGCATTGGTTAGTCCTTATCAGTGCAGTTTTATTCAAAACCGCCAAGGTAGTGATAACATTGTGATTGCTCAGGAAGTTTTCCACTCCATGAGATCAAAGAAAGGAGCCAAGGGTTGGATGGCTTTGAAGATAGATCTTGAGAAAGCATATGACCGGCTTAAATGGGACTTTATAAAAGAAACTTTGTTGGATTTTGGTTGCCCTGATAGCTTGGTAAATATAATTTGGCATTGCATTTCTTCCCCTAGTATGAAAGTCCTTTGGCATGGTGAAGCTTTGGAAGAGTTCCAACCTGAGAGGGGGGTGCGTCAGGGTGATCCTCTATCACCTTACCTTTTTGTTCTTTGCCTCAAAAGGTTGTTCCATTTAATTTCTTTAGTCGAAGATCATCACCTCTGGAAGCCGATTCAGCTGGGTAGAGGGGGCCCAAAAATATCTCACTTAGCATTTGCGGATGATTTGTTATTATTTGCGGAAGCCTCTCTTGATCAAGTGGAAGTTATCAAGAAAATTCTGGAGTTGTTTTGTTCAAGCTCAGGCCAGAAAATTAGTCACCACAAGTCTCGGACATTCTTCTCAACGAATGTTCAATGGCATGTAAAGAGCAAATCGCTAACGAGATTGGGTTTACTAGAACCAATAACCTTGGTAAGTATTTGGGAGTTCCTCTCTTACATGAAAGGGCTACCAAGAGTTCTTTTCAGTTTGTGATCGATAAGGTCTCTCAAAGACTTAGCACTTGGAAGGCGAGGAACTTGTCTCTTACAGGGAGGTTACCCTCACCAAATCCGTCGTTCAGGCTCTACCAACTTATGTCATGCAGACTGCTTTTCTTCCCCGGGCTGTTTGCGATGAGATAGATAAGATCTGTCGTGGTTTTGAATGGGCCGATGTTGAAAACCAGAGAAAGACCCACGTTGTTTGGGAGGATATTTGTCAACCAAAGAGCCAAGGAGGGTTAGGGCTAAGAAGCATGAGAGATGTTAACTCAGACTCAGTTATGAAGGCGAGGTGGAAGATTTGCACTCGGAGAGATGACATGTGGGTGAAAGTGGTGAGATCAAAGTACAAATGTGGCCAGGATGTCATTCCTAGAATCCAGGAGAATAAACCGGGATCCAACTTTTGGCTTGGCATTAGGAAAACTTGGAAGGAAGTACAGGATAACCTGGAGTGGCGTGTGGCAAATGGTAGAATGGTTAACTTCTGGTTTGACAAGTGGATTCCAGGTCTTGGGAATTTACAAGATGAAGCAGCGAGCAACATTCCCATATCTGAATTGGTTAAAAAGGTTGGTGACTATGTGGATCGAAATGGGAAGTGGGACCTTCAAAACATTCAGAACCTGCTTTCACCTTTTGTGTTGAGTAGAATCCAAGCCTTAGCTCCTCCTAGGGTTGGTAACGAAGATGACCAGGTGGCGTGGGATAGTAGTAGTGATGGAAACTTCTCCATGAGTGCGGCCTATGAATCTATAACCGGACAAGATGTGCAGGCTCCTATTCCTATTTATGAGAAGGTTTGGAGATGGGGGGTCCGGAAAGAATGCGAATTACTCTTTGGAAGATTGTCAGAAAGGCCCTTCTTACCAATGAAGTTCGGTTTAATCGAGGCATGGGTCAAAACCCTTTGTGTCCTAGATGTAGCATGCATGCTGAAATAGTGGAGCATGTTCTCAGGGATTGCACTTACGCTCAGGATATATGGAATAGAATCAGTAATGGGAGGACTGATGTTGATCTCAATCAAGATTCGGGGAATCGTTAGTTGGATTCTAACCTAGATAACTACAAGGATCGGGACATTGATAACTGGTCTCTATGGTTTGGTGTGACGCTGGACTTGTTACGGAGGGCTAGAAATGACCTTATTTTTAATCAGAAGGTCCTCGAACCACGTGATGCAGTGGTTTTGATTAGCCGATACACTAATGATATTGTCCAGGGTAAGTTATTGTATGAGCGTGTTAATAATAACCCTTCTAGTATGGGCTCTACTTCCTTGATATTTTGGAAACCTCCAAATCTAGGGTATGTTAAGGTAAACTGTAATGGTGCTGTTTCTATAGGGTTAGGGAGTGCGGCCTGTGGTGGCATTATAAGAGATCACCTGTGTAATATGATTGTGGCTTTCTCTCGTAAGCTTGGTAATTGTACAAGTCTGGTTGCGGAGCTATGGGCAATTTTCTATGGTGCAAAGCTGGCAAGGGACAGAGGCTACAATAGGATCCATATGGAATCAGATTCTAAGACAGCAGTAAATTTCCTATCTCATGGTTGTATGGAGACTCATGTTTGCTATCAGCTTGTGCGCAATATCCAGAATCTTGGTCAGGATGGAGTCCACATCATTTGGAGTCATACTTTGAGGGAAGTTAATCAAGTGGTCGATGCCCTTTCCAAATTTGGGCTATCTTTAGATAATGATTATAGAATTTTTTATGTAATTCCTGCTTTTATTGCCTTGCCTGTGTTGGCGGATGCTTCGTCTACTCACTTTTCGCGTGAGTTCTAGTTTTGTTTTGTTGGGGTTTTAACCCCTTCTAGTCACCAAAAAAAAAAAAAAATCTAATTTTTGTTTGCACGTTATCTTATTAGGTGTAATGACCATAGATTAATTATTAGACAATTGCATTCTATCAATAGGTTGATTAGACTGCTATACTTTCTCATAAAACAAAAAAAGTTATGTCTAAAGGTTGTCTGTCTAATTCGTATCTGCATGATTGCGTTTTTAATTTGTTAATTAAAAGAGAGACTCAAAAGAGTATAAGTTGTATTATAAATATCATTCTGAAATGGAAAAGGGAAATATTCGTGCATGGGAACATAATCATGAGGATCAATCATGGCTCTGCAGTTCTATCAAGAATAGTGAAATCCGGTTGATAAAGATTGTTGTGGACCCTGAAGATCCTGTCAGTTGCGCTTTGAATCATGTTAATCCATTACATGATTAAAGAAAGAATATTGTTAACGAGTGTTGTAAGAATATTGGTTAAGAAATTTATAAAAGAAAAATTTATATTGGAAAATAAAGTATTATACTTTTCGAAATACTAAATAACACTATTTCTCATACAAAATTTCCCTTCTTGATTCCTTAAACAATACCTTAAGGATACTTGTTAACATTCTCCAAAAAAATTCACTGAAATTGGATAATGATCAACAGAGTAATTTTTTGGTAGCAATTCTTCATCTGAATATATATCAATAACTTGCAAGCAAAATTCACCTGGATTTTGACTCTTCACTTGCACAAGGAAAATCTTTATGCAGTGTACATGACGAAATCCGTGCTAATGATCAGTTTCATTGTTATTATATGGTATTGAACTTGAATGATGAACCCCCAAAGTTTCAATATTGAATATATATATATACACACCTTCCTTTCACATGACATGAACATATATATATATATATATATATATATATATATATATATATATATATATATATATATATATTTTTTTAATTTGCAAAGGTAGACAAGTTTTACAGCTAATCACGCACGGGTTTGATGGGAGATTTTCGGTGTTTGGTAGCTAGAGTTCTATATAACTGAATGTGCAATGTATCACATAATTCAAAATGATAAAAATATGAGTTTAATTTTGATATATTGTTAGCATAAATTTTTTTATACTGTCAATTAATCACAAATTATCACATATATGACTGGGTAATTATAATAAGAGTCGAACATTTTTTAAGGATGTGACTATTTATGATTGATTAACAGTATAAAAAAAATCTTTACACCGACACTGAATACAAATTAAATCTAAAATATAATTGGATATAATGTATTCTGCCCCCCTAACTAATTTATTGTCTTAGTTGCACTTTATAGCCTTATATACTAATTTTTTAGCTATTGCCCTACTTGGACCCCTAAGGAAACGAAGTAACAATTCTATTAATAATGTTGGCTCAATCTTAATTATACTTCAAAAAAATTTATTTAAATTTTTTATATAATAAAAAAATAGATATAATGAAAAAAAAATTATTTTATGATATAGATAGATATAGATTAAATGTCTTTAATTAGAATAAATAATACATTATTTTTTATCCAATAAATAACAATTTTTTTCTTGGTCTGACTCGATATCTTCATATGCATAAGTATAAGATGAATAGTGATTAAATAAAGTCTTCCCAAATAATAACTTTTTACTTTGAACCATTGATATTGTAGATAAAATTAGTCTAGAGACACAATCCATTGCCATTGGGTAGTAACACAAAACGGCTTTAATTAAAGGAATTATTATAAGCACCACAATTTAAAGAGTATGTATAACTACTTCCATAAAGACACAAACAGTACTATCTATTTACAATATTTGTATCATTTAATTATTTTTTACACACCTAAACTCTACCATATATATTTATGTATGAGGCAATATTGTATTCCTTGCATAAGTTAAACAATCATTTTTCAAATTAAAAACCCACCCAAACTAAAAAAGGACTAAAACAACAAAAGTACAGCAAGACCAAAATTTACAAGCAAGTAGGATTCACATCTTTTTTTTCCCCTTCACACACTACACTTTTTTTTTTGACTCACACGGTAAAATCTACACTTAAACTTTTTCTCTGAAATTCCGAAAGTAGTCAAATCAAACGGTCACAAACTAGTGTTTCATTTTCACCTTCAACAAGAGTTCAAGGCATTCCTTTATTGGCATAGATATTCACGAGCGCCAAAGCGTTGCTCGTGAATTTCTTCACCTTCGTCACCCGATCGCAAATCCCCGCCTTCACCGGACCGTCCGGCACGTCCTGGAACCCGTCCGTACACGTCTCCTCGTCGGTGAGCGCCGCGCTCATCCACGTCTGCACGTTACTCATCTGAAACAGGAACGCTCCGGCGCCGGCGCCGGCGGCTCCTATCTGCCGCATCTGCTTCAGCGAGCCGCGGATTTCGTCGACGGCGTCGTCCAGGTTGGTGAAGCAGTCGTGCACCGCCGAGACGGAGCGCGTGTCGCCGCTGTAGTCGGCCTCTCGCGTGAGGTTGGACACGTAGGACGCCACGCGGTGGACCTTGGAGAGGCTCACGGCAATGGCCACGCGTGCCAGCTGGCCGGGGTTCTGCTGGACCGCATTGGCGTAGCGAGAGAGGGAGGTGTAGCAGACGTCAGGGTAGAGTGTGGTGTTGCAGCTGCTGCGGATGAAATCGGTGGCGCCGCCGTCTTTGCCGTCGTCTACGGCTGTGACGGTTGCGTGGGAAGTGGAGAATGCCGTTAGGAAGAAAAGGAGGTAGAGGAGAAGGTGGTGAGGCCGTTGGGTTCTCATGATTTGTGCTGTGATTTCTGTTCTGTTATTGTTGTCCGTGAGTGAGAGAAAGAGAGGGAGGGGTTTATGTAGGCAACAGTTTCCAGTGGAATTACATTATGCCCACTGTCTTTGTCTATAATAACGAAAATGCCATCCACCTTTAAAAAAAAGAGTTTACTAATTGAATAATCAAGAGAAATCATTTATAAGTTTTTCATCTAACCCTGATTGGCGATTGCATCGATTGAATTGTTAATTACTTAATTAATTGAATGAAGAAAGAAAAAAAAAAGTACTACTTGGGGTTTAATTGATTTCACATTATCTGTATTATGTGGTAACTTGGTGAATTGCAATAAGTGTGTAAGTTTGAAGGGAAAAAAATATTAGCTATTCAAGTGATAGATATAAGAAAGAAAGGTTTTAATGAATTGAAATTTTCATTTTCTGGAGATTTTTTTTTTTTTTTTTTTTGAAATCAGTTGCACAACATTATACTTGCAAGAATTGTAGTCATACTAGCAAGACCCCACCCATTCCAAGGATATATATGCGAAATTATGGGTAGGGATCATCTCCATTTCTTAAGATTTCTATATTTAAGAAATGGAGATATTCATTATTGAAGTTTTAAAGATAATGAATATATGGAAAGAATATATATATATATTCCTAAAACTTAAAAAATCGACAAAAATGAAAAGATAGGAAATGGACAAGATTTTTTCGTGGAATTATACCTAGATGAGAGAAGAATAGCATGTAAAAAACTTGAACTAGTATTCTTGTTTAGTATGGCCAAGCATTCGGCTGGACTTCGTTTATACATTTAGGTATAAGTGGCCCGGAGTTTTATTGTATTTCAATTTCATCTCCTAATGTTGCGGTGATATGTTGGCAAGTAAAACTTTCATCATGCCAACAGTCATAATTGAAGCTCTTTATTATTATCTTTTCACGAAAATGCTGGCTGTCAAGTATTAATTTGCCTAATGTTTTGCTCTGATAAGTAACTGTTTTTTTATTTTATAAACATTACATCTTTTCAGTTTACTTTTTTTTAATATCCATATGTAGGTGACGATTGCTTAATTGAATGTAAAACTATCTTTTCTTCATCTACGATGAAAGGCTAAAAAAGTTCCATGTATTACTTTCATTTTGATTTAAGAGACACGAAGCAAAATAATAGCAGGCATGTGTGAGTAATAATAGTTGAAGAAGAAGGGGCATTGCTTGGTGTTGGCGTGGGGACGCTACTTAAGTAACAATGATAATGATAAAAAAAAAAAAAAAAAAAAGAGGTGGCAATGGGTAGAAGCGACGAAAAAAGCAAAGGTGTCTATTCTTGCCATTGGCATTCAAGAGTCCACTTGAATTTTTGCGGCTAGTGCTGGATCCTACAAAATCAACCGTCACTTTCCATTCCATGACGAAATCAACGGCTCTCGTTATAATTTCCCAAACATTCAACTTATAAAATTCAGATACCCTCTAATCATGATTCAGTATTAAAATCAGATTTGAGTGTCCATAGTATCTGTTCTGTAGCGCTTAACGCTAATTCTAACGTACGGACAGTAATTGAAGGGATGAAAACCCAAATGTGGTTAAATTGTAGTTTAGGTGTGGTGCCCTCCACTACAAAAGCGTCAATGGGCAACAACCTAACAAAGCAACAAGACTTGGCCCAGCCCTAGCAGTTGAAAAATAGTATTTTGAACATAACACAAATGCTAACTAGTATTTTTAGGGAAAAGATATTGATTAAAGAATTAAAAGTGATAATGTTTCATTGAAAAATGATGTATTTAATTTACCAATGAAAATTTAGCATTTTTTGATTCAGCACTGATTAACTCTAAAAAAAAAAAAAAAGACTGAAGTGTTTGGTTTAATTGTGAACCAACTATAGTTTCAGTTTAAATATCATCCACTTTACCAACCAAAGGTTTGGTCGAGTGGTAAGCATCTCGACCCCATAAGGAGGAGAACGCGAATTAGAATCCTGTTGGCAAACACTCTAGATAGAAGATTACGAAAACTAGAGGTTAATTTCCTGCTCTGAGCAGCCGACCGAAGACTAGTCTTATAGTCGGTCCAAAGAGACGAAGCTTTTGGGATAATCAAGATGTCATTGAAGAGCCAAAGATCGTAATTATGATGGTTGATAAAAAAAATATTATCTACTTCAAATGTCATTTAATTACGACTCAATATAAATTTAATCGGTTGGATAAATGAATCATAATCCAATGATCATATGGGTTCAATCTCTTATCCCGTTTTCAAGAAATTAGTTGGGAAACTTTTTCTCAGGTCGGTTTGGGTTGTTAGTTAGGAAATTGGGGGTGCATAGCAATAATGTTTCTCACACTTGCCCACTATGTCCCAAGCGTGAAACTTTTGCTCAACTTTTTAACATAATAGTGGCTTGCCTTTCCTTCCACACTCACACTTTATTTAAATTATTTCTACCTCTTGCCCTATGCACAAGCACAATCATTATGTGCCCTGTGGAAGTCTACTTTCCCCACAAGCACAGTTCTCAGCCCATACAGGGTTTTTTGCTTTGCTCTAAACTAGTTTGAACAGCATAAGCATGGTGGGAGAGGTCGGCATTTTACATTTGGGTCACTTTGATTTATGTAATGTTTCATTCTCAAATAAACTATATTTTGTTTTTTTTCGAAAATCACATTCTCAAGAATATTTTTGAGAATCACATTTTATGTCTGAAAATAATTTTTTATATCTTGTATCAAACATGAAAAAACTTTTATTGTCACATCACTTTCTCGATATATTAAAAAAAAAAATTATCTAATACCAAATGATACCTTAGGATTAAGGAATAAGTCATGTTTGGAGCGAGGCTCTAGCTAAAACTAAAGTCTAAAACCATGTTAGCTTCAAATTCAACTTTGACTTTCAAGGGGCTTATCTTACAACAAAAAGTAGCTAGTACAGTAAATAAGAACCTCATAATTTTGATTTGAAAGACACTGACCCTTACTATAGGTGAATCTAGTTGACAATAACTCTTCACCAAATAACGGGCTCAACGGCGCAATTGACTCTTTTTATCCAAAAAGGAAAAGAGGTGCAAGAGCACTTTTCCGATTAATGTGTACATTTTTTTTTTCCTAACACATTATTTACATTCGATGAAAAATTTCTTCAAAGTCTTACAAGGGGATAATTTTCTTTTGATGTCATTGATTACACATTCTAGTAATCATGAAACATAGATATTCATAACGTAGTTCTGCTATGGATAGAAAGGAATGAAAGGAAAATTGACTTGAGATAAGATGAGAACTAATTTATTGATTCAAATACCCACACGGTACTGTAAAGGAGAGACAAGTAAGTAGTATAGAGAAACACTTTCGTGTGGATCTCTAAAGCTTCGGAATGACCCATCATCAGCATATGCCATATGCACATCAACATCTTTGTCAAAACAACGAGGTCCCGGCCCAATAAGACTCCGTGAATTAGGGATACTTACAAAACTTCACCGTTAATTAATAATTATCTTTGTCTGTGTATGAATCCTTACAAAACTTCACCGTTAATTAATAATTATCTTTGTCTGTGTATGAATCCTAATGGATCTAGCTTCAATTATTCAAGCTATATATCTATTGGACCATCGAAAACCATCGAAAGAGCGAGAGGTATGGAAAGACCCTCTTATGAGTCATGACAAGTCAACCTCTACCAATGTGAATTGAGAACCTCTTAAGAATATGATCTCTCATATGTACTTGGGTAAAGACAAATGGCTCGCCATAAATATTGTGCTGCCTTATCAAGAAATCTAATGGCCATATGGAACATTATATATTTATATTAGTAGCACCATTCACCCATCTTAAATGCAATATAGCGCCTGTTATAATTGGTTCCATCAGAATGGACATATGAAATCTGTTACGAAGCAGCAAGTCATGTCGAACTTTGTTTCAACACTTCCGGAAAATTGGTTTGAGCAATCCTACATCAATCATTCACATTCCAAGTATTAATGACACCTTGGAATAGAATCTGTGATCCTGAACATTCCACCACCACAAATTCTGCGTAATTGATGAAATTGTAACAGTAGTGGTTCAGGAACTCGCACTCATCTGCTCAGAAATCACACCAGACATGAGGTAGCAAAATAAGCAAGAGACATAAGTCACAATAATATATGTATAATGACGTAACATATATAAAAGATCCAATAAAAAAAAAAACGATAAGCAAATGATGTCCGTAACTCCATATGATTATGATGTCTGGATTCCATCCCCACTTTTAGACAATAAAATATCCTCCTAAAATAACCACACGCAAAAAAAAAACTAGTAAAAACATATTAAGTGAGCAAATCTCTAAGTCTATCAAGATATTCGACAAGGAAACCCTATAAGGTAGCCACTAGCAAAACAGGGAATTCACTGAGAAATGATTGGGGTAAATGAGAGGTAGTCCCTCAATGTGCTGGATCAGAAACACAGAAACATATTAGAGGAAATAAGCTAATGATATCATATGCTAAATAACACAATCATTAATTTACAAGAGCTAAGTCAGGACATAAGGACTGTGTAACCTTTTCCTTCATAAGTCATAACACTAGACATAAATAGGCAACTTGACAATTCATGCAACAGTTATGCAGGCCTTAAATCACTTCAAGTAAGATAAAATCTTACTTTCCTGAAGAGCAAACAACTGAACAAGATCATGTTGTCCGAGGCTCATATATGTGACATTTTTGTCCAGCAAAGGAAGAGTCATGCTTCCTCAATCCCTGACAAAATAACCACAACTTTGGAATGTGTCTGACTCTGACCAAATGGGTAATTGGAGCAATATGCTGTTTAAACACTTAAAAGCTCAATCATTTTCCATTTCTTCTCATAATACTGCTTTTTCACTTATGTTTTCCAAGTTAACAGTGTAATTGTACTGTTTCAAAGCCCTGGTAGATGTATCCAAAAAGAGAGAAAATAAATTTTCTTATGAAGTTTTTGTTTTTAAATCAAGCAGGATTTTGTATCAATTGGTAATAACATAGTAGTACCAACCGTAGCATCTTTAGCTGTATCCTCTTTCCTTTTTTTAAACTTTGAAAGGTGATGATGATACTCTTCAAGCTCTTTCTCCAACTTTTCAATGAACTGGCTCGTATGCTCAAGGGACTGTTCATACCTATATTTCTCCAAGGCCTGCAAATTTGAAGTTTTAATATTAAGTAAGAAACCATATGCTTCAGGTAATAAGGATAGAACCCAATGCTTTCTCGAAAAAATATTCCAGTGTAAAACTATGAATCAGCACTTCATAGTTTTTAAATCATCATTCACTCCATCAAAGCACTAATCCTTTCACTTCTCACAAAAAACAAACACTTTCTAAGACATGTTTATCTAAATAAAAGAGAATTAGTACCTCAATAGAACATAAATTATAGCTACAATTCACTAGCATGCATGAAGCCCACAAATGGCGTAGGGCTCCCTTACTTTTAATAAAATGAATGTAATAAATTACTGCTATAACTACAAAAGATGCAAATCACTCTGATCAACCTAATTTAAGCTCATCAAGAAAAGATGATTGCTGCTATAACTTCAAAAATATTAATTGAATGGTTTCGATTCTTGAATAATCTCAACCCTCTAATATTGCAATATATATCAACCTAATTTGATGATTGATAATTGGCAACTTCAAGTATATTATTTCCAAAGTTTTAAAATGCCCACTAGAAAGGAAAAAACAATTAATGTTACCTTCTGAATGACAGGAAAAGATACGAATAGCCCAACATAAAAAACAATAATATATATATCACCAAATTGGCCAATGAATAACTAACACAAAGCTGTAATCACCTTTGCTTTTGATAATGTATCTGGAGGTGACATTACTTTTGGCTGTACATAGTTCTTTCCACGGTAAAAAATAATAGTATTATTGGGCTTGATGTCAATCACAATGCCTTTGCTCAGTCGAGCAAGCTCTTCAGCATATTCATGAACCTGCCCTGGTTTGCAAGGCTTGCAGATAACCTTTACTGTCTCATGATTCTTCCAGTGAAGATGCATGTTTAGGACTACCCCACCAAACACTCCTCGTCTCCCAACTGGAACATAATGTTTCTTTTTCTCACCAGTACGCTTCAGGTAATGCCTCTCTTCCTCAGTTAAAATTTCAGGATCAAATGTTTCTGTTGGGGGTTTTGGCACATCAAATTTCCTTAGCTTCTCAATTAACCATGTTTCCTTTCGCTTGGCCTGTATAATTATAAATTAAAATAAAAGACCCTAAGTTAGAAAAGGACAAATTAAGGGGGAAGGAATAATGCCTTTTCCAGCCTATCTGAGGCATTATGCTATGTCTGTACTGCTGAGATGAAGACACCAAAGCCAAATTAAAAAAAAAAAAAAAAAGAAGAAGAAGATATCTATTATCCAAGTGACGTATACTGTGTCTGTGATATTATACTAATTAGCAAGGAAACTTAGAAACTCTACATTCAAAGTAATAATGCCTTAATAAAAAATGTAACTTAACAGAAATCTTCCCAAATATAAAAATATGTCCAACTGTTGTAACAGGTATGTAATGTTCAATTAAAAGTATTCCCGTCCTAATGAAAAGAAGAAGAAAAAAACTTTGTGGAGGCATTTCAAATACAAATCTATACATAGCGACATTCTGGTTGTATTGAATAAAAAAAAAATCCAGGTTATATTCAATGTTCATACATCAAAGAGAAGTGGCAGCACTTTCAATTAGGGATTCAGAACAATGTCAATTCATTTATTTGAAAACTGGAGAATCTCCAAAAGCATAGACAATAAAATCATAGAAAATATCAATAACAACAATCAGTCAGCAGCTACAGGAAGTAAAGCTTTAAACTAAAAATTAGAGTAGCAAAGAAATCCAACCTTTTCAAGCTTATATCTAATTCTAACTTCTGGATTTGGAGAATTCATCTTCTTTTTGGCCTTCAAACGATAGAATCTGAGCTCATTCAGTTTAGCCTTTTTAGACATTTTAACCACTTTCTTCGTCTGGTTCTTTTTTGTGGAATTAATATCAACAGAATCACCCAGAGAGAACCTTACAACATCATTGTCAGTCTTCAGCTCTACTGATGCATTACTTGTATATCTGGAAGGTAGCCAGTTTCTCAAAATACCCTGGCTTCCAAAGATATTTGATCTCTGCATTTGAAGAAAACCTGCTGCAGAAGATACAGAGGGCACCATTGAAAGGTGCCTTGCTGTACTGTAGGTTCTTGGATGTATGCACTTATGGGGAGTAAAAGACCGGAAATATGAAGTTTCAGTAGGAGGTGATGCAACAGTTGCAACATTTTCAACTAGACAGCATAACCAGAATAAGCTATCTCTGCATAGCAAGAATATAAATCTGTATTCAGGTGTCGGGAGCTCTAAAAAAAAAATGAGCAGGACCTAGAACAAACACCATTCACGACAATCTAAATTCATAAAAAAAAGAAGAAAGTAAATTAAAATTAGCTGCATAATGGGCAGAAGACTGTGTTTTACTACTTTAGTCAACACCTAGAAAAGACACCTCCAATTCCCATTGGCGATAATGGAGGCGCAAACCTCTTTCTTAGATTTATAAGATGCATATTTATCTGCTAATATAACTTAAAAAGGCTAAGGCAATGCATGAGCATTAGGTCATATCGGGTTGTGTGATCTACATGATAACTATCTTTAACTTTTGGTTTACAGAAGTAACTTTAGAAGATATGGAGCTGATTCAGGAGCAACTGAAACTATCTTGGGCCCTAATAAATGCAAGAAAATATAAGAAGCCAGAGTTGTTTCTTCCCCTCATTTTCACTCACTAATCAAGCACGCAGTCAGAAAATGCAAAGATAAAACCAGCCAATAATTACTGAACAGATGAACAGACACAAACAGATAAAGAAACCATATGAATCACATTAGAGAAATGATTTATTTAAGTGAGAAAAATGAACCTGTTAAATTTGCAGTGAAACTGACGCCTTGCTCCTCTGACTAAAGCTGTAGTAAACATAAAAGTCCAAAATCCAGCTGAAAAATCATAAAAGGAAATAGGGTAAGAAACAAGATGAAAGATAAAGGAATGGGTGAGTTAAATCATGTAGAGCCTCCTCGAGGGCTCCAGAGTGAGAAAAGCAACTAAACAAAGAAATTCAGGGAGTGGCTCTTAATTTCATATGGTTAATCAGGGCAAAATTGAAAAAAGAAATCCATTTTCGAAGAAATGAAATCTGGTCTGAAAAAACAAGATCAAGCTATTGAGTTTACAAGTTGTAATATTTACAAGAATAAATAAACTAAAAATCAACAATCAAAAACCAAATTGAAATGCTTATAAAAAAAAAATATATATTTACAAGTTGTATAGTATTAATAGACTAGATTATAAATATTTTTAGAGTGGGAGAAAAGTAAGGGACAGGGTCAAATGCTAAATTACAATGTGCAAGAAGGAAGTCAAATAATTGTGAATTGGTTAATTTTAAATTATTTTATTTAAAATATAAAGAAGAAGAAAAAAGAAACATTAATGCATATAAGAATTTGAGAAATAGAATGCATCGAGATTCCTCCTCAGAAGCAAGCAAGCAATGCTAGGAATTTAAGCCAGAACAATAATCAGAAGTTAATTGATCTTCAAACATATACTGCACGCTACCAAGAGAAGCAAATGCTATGAAAGTGAAACCCTTGATTCTAAAAACATAACTAGTTACTAGTGAAGTAAATGGTGATATTTTATTATGGGAAAATGGAAAGACTGACATGAACATGGTTGAGCTACTACAGCTACAGGTTGATGTTGATGATGGGTGGGAATTGGATAGTCACAAAGATGTAGAACTAAACACAATCAGAGCAAAATCATTGGATTCTGGATATATTTCGAACAAATTAAAACTCATAATTAGGTAAAAAATCCAAACATAAGCAAAATTTGTTCGCAGAAACAACCAAATGATAGAAACACTAATCCAAACCGAGACATGAATTCAAATTACCCTCCCTCTACTCTGAGTCTCTGACCCAAGCAAGAGCTTATTGTACTTACTTCTCACTTCCCACTTCCCACTTCCCTTTGCCGCTTTCTTGCTTTCTTCAGTTTACTCGCCAAATACTGAAGTACTGAACACTCTCCCTCTGGCCTCTGCTTTCACTATGCTTTTTCTTTTTTTCTTCCTCGTGATTTTTGGTCGTCAAAATAAATAATTATTGGACCAGACGGGCCATGATCGTTGAAGGACCTCTTAATGCCTTTATGGGCTTCGACTTTGGGTTATATGATCTTTATGTTAATCTTCGAAAAATATAAGGGCTGCGACTTGGAGTGTAAATTGGACCCCTCAACAATCCACCCTATAGTTCAAAGCACACCACTTTCACTTTGTAATGATCTTATATTATGAACCTAAAAAAAATGCAATACTATCAAGTAACAATAATTCAACCACCCTTAGAGTGTGTTTGAAAAAGATTATTTTTCCTTATTTCAGCTTTTTTTAGCTAAACAAAAGTGTTTCATATATAATCTATCATGTTTGGCACTTTGCTTAAATTTATAAATAAATAAAAAATTGAGGAAAAAAAAGCTGTTTTTTGCCATTAAATTGTTTTAGCTTAATATTGTTGTGATTTGATTATTTTTTCGTTCTCAAAACACTTTTCTCTGTTTACCCCTACAAAACTAACTTCTAAACAAATATTATTAAATTATATAAACAGCTTCATACCATTTATTCGTAATTTACTATATAAAAGTGATTTTTTTTGCAATACCCAAACGAAATAGATTATCTTAAAATTACTTTTCAGCAAACATACCCAAATAAAAATAATCAATATGATCTACTGTCTCCAGCTTTCTCAGACACACTCTAATTCTTTTCTTAATGATCCAAAAAATTTCATATTATAGACTATACACCCTTTATGTGAAGTTCTGTTAGTAGAAGTAGAACACGTTTATTTTTCTTAAAGAGAAACATAATTGGTACCTATGTTCTAATATATTCACTTTTTTAAATCTTTTCTTTCCTTCTTGTTTTCAAGTCTTGTTGGAGTATAATTCAAATTAGGAAATTCAAATGTGTTAGTTGCTGGTATTTGTTAATTAGTTAGTTTGTTGTAACTAGGGTGATTAGTTAGAAGTTATTAAGAGAGTTAGCTAGCGTATGTGCAAGTCTATAAATAGACTAAGTGTAAATGTCAATGAATGTAATTGTGTGAAGTGAAGTGAATAATATAAATTTTTTTATTGTGTTCCAACTTGGTATCGGAGCTACAAGATTAGGGACCTATGAGGGTCTATCCATGGCTGCGAAAATTGAAGAATTTGTGGGTAGGGATTTTTCAATCCCATGACCTGTTTTTGATGGCAAGAACTTCCATCAATGGGTGGTGAAGATGGAAAACATTTTCAATTTCTATGGTGCTTGAGATGGTGCAAGAAGGAGTTCAAGATGTGGAAGATGGTGCTTCCAAAAAGAGATATTACAAAGCTCTCTTGATTCTTCATCAATGTGTGGATGAAGGAAATCTTGAGAAAATTGTTGCTGCCAACACAACCAAAGGAGCATGGGACATTTTGCACAAAGTTTATGGGGTTGCTGATAAAGTGGAGAGAGGCGCTACAGTGAAAGAGAAAACCAAGAGTGTCCAAAGAAGTGATGAAGAGGAAGCCATGGCACTGGTTTCAGATAAAGATTCATATGAGATTGGAACCAGGGTTGCAGGGCTGAAATGTCAAGGTGGTGACCACCAAGCTAGTGCATCAGTCGTGATAGTGAGTTGATTTTTTTAAATACTTAACGTGTCTGAAATTCTGGGATCCTGGTGGATATGAGAGCATTTCTATGGAGGCTGGATCATTGTGCTTCAAAGTTTGGGATCCTGGAAAATTGTATTTAGAGATGTATTAACTATTGTATTTTGTGTTTTTAGCTGATTTGAATTAAGGGGGTGTGTTGGAAAATAATTTAAATTAGGAAATTCAAACGTGTTAGTTGTTAGTGTTTTTTAATTAATTTGTTTGTTGTAACTAGAGTGATTAGTTAGAAGTTATTAAGAGAGTTAGTGCATGTGCAAGTCTATAAATAGACTAAGTATAAATGTGGACGAGTGTAATTGGGTGAAGTGAAGTGAATAATAGAAATTTTTTATTGTGTTCCTGTTAAATATGCTTGGATCTCACTCCCAAAAGCTAGCTCATAGGATGAGGGTGCCCAAGCATACATAAGCATTGCACAATCTAGGAACCTTGACAATGTGGGGCACAAATGCAACTTCAATACCCACCCTCACGCGCAGCGTGGACCTGGGTCCAATTCCCACATTGCCTGTAAAATTCGGCTCTGATACCATGTTAAATTTGTTTAGATCTCACTTCCAAAAGCTAGCTCAAAGGATGAGGGTACCCAAGTATATATAAGCATTACACAGCCCATAAACCTTAACAATGTGGGACACAAATGCAACTTCAATAGTCCCAACAAGTCCTTGCATCCTCTTTCTCCTCTTCACCGTGGTTTGTGGTGTTCATGGTTGGTTGCCAGTGCAACATGGTGTTGCAACCCACCACTACCACCCCGCTACTCTTATCACCCGTCTACCAGTACCACCCGCTATCCCCCTCCCATTACCATTAACATTAAAAATATTAAACCATAGGCCAACAAGGGTTCATATATCTGATCAAGCATTCCGCTCATAACAGTCATAACTTGAGTTCGATTTCTAGATCTCCCCTGTTGGTAGGTGACAATATGTAAATTCCTCTATAAATCTTTACTGAGATTGGTGATATTTCATGGCCTTACATGGGGACACGTGTTCTCCCAATCTAATTTTTTTTTTTGAAAAAATATATATTAAACCATCGTAAAGATATATAATGTTGTGTATAACCTAGGATTTTCATTGATTGATATTCAAAATATAATATTATTATTTTTTAACCAACTCATAAATTTCAAAACTTTTCATTGATATATAAAAATATAATATACATGTCATATTTTTATTAAAAAAATATCATAAATACTTAATATAACTTTACCTTAGTTTTTTTTTACTTCATTTGGCTAGAAAATATTCCATATATTTTAATTAATTTATTATTATTTTTTTTTCTCATATCAACCCGTGCAAGCACGGGTATCGAACTAGCTGCTAACAAGTAACAGTTGAACCACATGCTTCCCTCTTCCCCATACAGTTAAACCATCTGACGCCTCACAATCATTCCCCCGTTCCCATCATATTAGCTGCGGCCACCTACATCCTCTCTTACGATGCTCCCTACTCCCTACTTTGTAGGACCCACAATCCCTCTCACTCCACGTGTTCCCCACCAATTGGCGGTGCCCATCACATGCCTCTCATTATATTCCTAAATTTGGCCCGGCCAAAACATACCACCCGAACCGGGTCAATCCCCGGTTCAAACCGGTCAGCCAACATTGCATAGGGCACCGAAAACAAACCATTACCCTATCTCCACGTGGCGAAACCCCATTGGGGAAGTCACTGGAATCCAAGGGTGCTTTCTCGTTTATATAACAACCTCGACGGTTACGCCTTCCTCGTTCACACTTTCACTCATTCACTCGCACTCTCGCAGCAACACAGAGTGAGAAAAGAAAAGAAAAGAAAAAAAATGGCGCGAAATGCTCTTTTCTCTGTTCCCGCATTTCGCGTCCTCGCCGTGCTCCTCCTCGTGCTCCTCCCTCTCCGGCCAATCGCCGTCGGTCAGAACTACTACGACGCCCTCCACAAGAGCATCCTCTTCTTCGAAGGCCAGCGTTCAGGGAAGCTCCCCTCCGACCAGCGCCTCCGATGGCGCCGCGACTCCGCATTGCACGACGGCGCCACCGCTGGAGTAACTACACTTTCTTAAATGCACATTTTCTGTCGTGGTTTTCTCAATGCAGCACTTTTTCTGACTTGCATTATGTATTTTTCAGGTGGATTTGAGCGGCGGTTACTACGACGCTGGCGACAACATCAAGTTCGGTTTTCCAATGGCGTTCACGACGACGATGCTGTCGTGGAGCGTGATCGATTTCGGGAAGACCATGGGACCTGAACTTGGGAACGCGTTGAAAGCAGTGCGCTGGGGAACGGATTATCTTTTGAAAGCCACGGCGAAGGTTGAGAACGGCGTCGTTTTCGTTCAAGTCGGAGACCCTTTATCGGACCATAACTGCTGGGAGAGGCCTGAAGATATGGATACGCTGCGCACCGTTTACAAGGTGGATGGGTCCCACCCTGGCTCTGACGTGGCAGGTGAATCCGCCGCTGCACTTGCCGCTGCATCCATCGTATTCAGATCACGTGACCCTGCTTACTCTACGTTGCTCCTTAACCGAGCCGTTACGGTGCGTCACTTTCATGCACTCTGTTCTCCCCTCTCTCCTTTGGTCTTTCTTACTTTTTTAACGTTTTTATCCCTTTTGGCGTTGGTTGAAAAGTTAAAACGGAACTGTGGTAAGTTTGAAAAGTGGTTTGTAGAAAAAAGCACGAAAATAAAGAAAGCGGGGCTTTCACCAGAGACATGAAATCACTTTTTTTTATGCACCCATTTCACCGTACACTACCGGGAATTGGACACTTTTTTTTTTAATGCTTTCTGTGTAATTTTATCAAGTACGGAATTCGGTTTTTTTTTTTTGGAAAGAGCTATTTTGTTTGTTAAAGTAGAGTAATTTAATAAATGATGATATAGTATTCCGTTAAAATATCGCGAGAAAATGACCGTTGGGTGCGGGTGAGGGTGGTGCAGGTATTTCAGTTTGCTGACAAACATCGTGGTGCATACAGTAACAGCCTGCGCCGCGCAGTGTGCCCATTTTACTGCGACGTCAATGGTTATCAGGTACTAGTACTATGTGACATGTAACCAACCATATAATAAAAATAATAAAGTAATAATAATATAATAATAATAATAATATAAAGAGAATGACAAGTAACTTTTCATATGAAATTAGCCAATTAGGAAAGTGTTGCATTTATTTTTTTAAGAATAGATATGCTATTTTTTTCATAATAACTTATTTTTTATAAATTTCTTAACCAATATAATATAATATGATAATATTGATTATAAAGCAAAGTGCTTTAAACAAAATCTCTAGATGGAATACTAACCGTTGGATTGTATGACTTTTGTTATTATTTATTGAAAAGTTATTTTGGGGATGTTGATGTTATAGGACGAGCTGCTGTGGGCAGCGGCGTGGTTGCACAAGGCCTCGCGTAGGCGTAATTACAGGGAATACATTGTGAGGAACGAGGTGGTGTTGAGAGCTGGGGACACCATTAATGAGTTTGGTTGGGATAACAAGCATGCCGGGATTAATGTCCTCATTTCAAAGGTACTACCTCCGGACCTAATTATAAGGAAAAAAAAACTAAATTCACACATATTAAGAAAGTTAGTTAAGTTAGTTTAATTATCTTGATTTGTGTAAAAAAGAGAGTTAATTGTCTAGGGAATATGCAATATTCCTGGAAAAGTAAATGGAGAATTGGTTTGATTGGTTAATTTTCTTGATTTTTGCAATACTAACATTTAATAGTGTTGACTTAATTGATTTTTGCTTATATTTAAGTCCAAATAATATAGCTATTTTTTTGCTTATATTTAAGTCCGGAGAGAGTAGTACATTTAACACAACATACCCTTTATTATCGCTACTAGTACTTTTCATTTTTCAACAACGTCATTCTAGCTTTAGTTAATTAATTATTTATTTAACATTTTTATTTTTGATTATTTAACGTGCGTAAAGTTTAACAGGTTAGAAAAATTATTTATTTATTAAATTATTAAATTCAACTGTTTCTCTATTTTTAGTGTATTACTACTATATTTGTGTGTGGGCTTATCGAAATGCTTTTGTCTTTTATGTGTTGTTTTTGTTCTTCTTGTCTTGCGTCCCCCATCGTGCATGTGGGGGCGCAGTGTGACCCTGCTCTCATTCATTCAATCTAGTTGCATAATATGGAGAAAAAGTTCTGCCAATCACGTGGTGCTGGGAATGTGATTTACTTTTATATACTTGGGACTATCATTCCTATTGGTCCCTTTCCAATCTCAACATATATCATATTATTATTAATCATTGGTCATCACAAGCACAACAGAGAATTTCACATGAATTATGTGTATTATTTGTGTAACACTAACTTCACAATTAGTAGTATTGGTATGTGAGGTACATTTAGATCATCTATTTTATTTTATTATATAACATGATCCTTACAATTTTACAATAGAAATAATGGACATAATACTTTATGTGCGGAACTAGATTTCTACGGTTCCTATAATTTTTAGCACGGACTTCTTGTTGTGTTTATCTTAATGTTAAATTCATGGGAAATTTAAAAATATGATTCCATCTCAAGGTTGATAGGATAAATAATTTTACTCATACACAAATACTAGTAGTAAACTTTGATGTTTTGCAAACAGCATTGGTAATATCATGTGTAAAAAAATGTATAAGAGAAAAAAGAATGTTAAATTTGACTTTCTCTTATTGGTGGGTCATATAAGGAATCTATGTCTGTAAGGTTGTGTGCCTATGTATGGTACAACTAGATAGGGAATGTGAATACAGATTTTATTCAAGAAAAGCTTTATCCGTTTATTCATGAGTGTACAAAAAGTCAAGATAACAACGAGAAAAGCGGGTGTGAGATGCTGATGATTGCACATGATGTGAATTGCATTTTTGAGTGTAATGTGGGCACCAGTCTTTGTTGTTATGCAAGCGGGACATTCCCTAATAATTGGAACTTAGATCGAAATCATGCCACTGGATTTATTTATGACATTGGTATATCAAAGGGGAAAATTAAATAGGACTAGAATTAGGGTAGTGTATTATGTCCTGTCTCTTCAATTAGAACCAATTTTGGTGGCCAAACTCCTGTGGCCTCCAAATTGTAAAACACTTGGAACAAGAAAGTCTCGCCCCTTAATTATTCTCTTCCTTTTAGATCTGGCAAATGGATGGGTCCCAGTACTGCTCCATGCATGTGCACCATACTCGGCCATTATTATTATTTTTGTACACCTCATACATTATTTTCTGCACAATCGCTTCACTTTCCCTCAAAGCGATTATGAGTCTCTGACTTCTTGTTTAAGATCTCATATCTCATGCTATCACCATTCATTTCTTTAACTGATCATTTGGGCTTCACAACCCAGCATTTTTTTTTTTGCACAAATACTGGCACTTTTTTATCAACCTATCTCGTTCTCTCACAACTCTGTAACCGTTCATTTACATTGTACATTTTATACTCGGAGAAAATCAGAAGCTTAAAAGATATTATCTAGCACGTCCATACAAGTTCATTGGGTTCTATACCTGTTGGCTGTTGGGTCAGCTCTATAGGATTGGCTAATGTAATATTAATTTGTACCTACGGGCATATGATAAATTAATTGAAACAATGCAGAAATGAGAAATGAATACTATATTATCTGCAGGAGGTACTCATGGGAAGAGCAAACTATTTTGCGTCTTTCAAGCAAAACGCAGATGAGTTTATCTGTTCTATATTGCCTGGAATTTCTCATCCTCAAGTTCAATATTCTCCAGGTATTTCCCCACTATTCTGGAAATTTTTTTTTTGGGGAAAAAAGTGATTCTTGCGTGATTATGGCATTTAAATAATGATAAGACATGTACCAAAAGAAATTGATAAGACAAATCGAATGTCTTAAATTGTAGAGTTTTATCATTTGAACATTCATAATATCACAGATATCTCATTCAAATCTGCATAAATATATTTATTTTAAGTTTATATATAAACATTTAATTCTATCCACATGAATGTATGGTGTTCTACGAGGCGTAACGTTGAAGCATACAAAATAGATTGCCGTTAATTATGCTCTGCTTTTGAAACAAAAAGCCTTTGATTGAGTTTTTGTGTAGATGCATAGGTAATTCTGCGAAATTATTGCATCAACAGTATGTAGTCACTTTTTGTTTATTTTGTTCCCCTCTTTTCTAACTCAAGTAAGTAATTAACAATTTCCTCTTTTGGTGGTTAATCATAAAGGTGGGCTTATCTTCAAGGCTGGAGGGAGTAACATGCAGCATGTGACATCCCTGTCTTTCCTGCTCTTGGCCTATTCTAACTACTTAAGCCATGCCAATAAGGTTGTGCCATGTGGCGAGACCACTGCCACCCCAGCTTTACTCAAACGCCTCTCCAAACGCCAGGTAAATAAATCGTAGCTACACTTCATTTCCGCTAGTAGGTCCCATCACCGTTGATTGATTAGGGACCAATTTCTAGTTTTCTACATGAGACAAAATTAACGGCTAGATTTTGTCCTTCCCGAGATTTACGTAAAATGACATTTACACGTGATATGCACAGTGGTTATATTATTATATTATGTGGATTGTGAGGGTAAGCAACGTTCTAATGTGAGTGCACGTGGTTTCTTCTATTTACTAGGTGGACTACATTCTTGGGGATAACCCTTTGGGCATGTCCTACATGGTTGGATACGGTGCACGCTACCCGCAGAGGATACACCACCGGGGCAGTTCTCTTCCCTCGGTCGCGGTCCATCCAGCCCACATTGGCTGCAAAGCTGGGTCTCGATATTTCCTTAGCCCAAATCCAAACCCGAATTTGTTGGTTGGAGCGGTGGTGGGTGGGCCCACCAATAACACAGATTCGTTCCCTGATTCTAGGCCTTTCTTTCAGGAGTCTGAGCCCACGACATATATCAATGCCCCCTTGGTGGGCCTGCTCGCTTTCTTTTCGGCCCACCCTTGACTGTGCAAATGTTTCATACTTTGTTATTGTTATTATTATTTCTAGGTGGTGCGCAAAATGGTCACCCTGCATTGCTCCTAAGAAAAAAAAAAAGCAAAAGAAGAAAAGAAAAAGGGGGAGAAGAACTTCTGGGTTAGTAATTGTGTCCTGATTTGTGGTTGTTTCCTATCCATTAAGTGATAGTGCAATTTGTATACTATAGGATTTTATGTAACGGGCAAGTCTATAGAAAGTTTATGCCCTGCAAAATTTGAGTGTATTTACATATTCATATTATGGAATTGCTTACATATTAAATTATGTTTGCCATACATAATTAAACAATTAGTCAATAAATAATAACTGAATAAATATTAAAATTTAAAAATAAAAACCATATACATTTCGGTAAAGTCACTATGTGGACTCATCTTAATATTGGTTTGCAACATGCGATTTTGCTTTCTAATGTACGGGCCCAAATTCAGTGGCGAGAAAGGACCAAATATTAGTTGTTTTAAGTAGACAAAAAGAGGATTCAACAGGGACCCAAATTTATTGGTTTAAAGGGCTTCAGTTAAATGAATTAATCATTACATTAACTCAAAATTACGTGACGAATTACTTTGGAAAAAAAAAAAAATAGAGCTGATATCCTATCACATCAATGAAAAGTTCAATTTACTTGGATGTTGTAACACTAACACTGGAATTTAAGCAAAAGAAATAATAATTCTCCCGTAATAGTAGATACTTCAAGGACACAAGCAGGAACACATGACATGTTTATTGTTTTATTATTTCCATAATCGACAATTGGTCTCTAAATACTCCTATCAACCGCACTTTATTTCATTTTCCCAATTCAAACCACTAGTGTATAAACATATCGTTCACCGGCATCATGATGAGTGCTCATCGTAGCACAATTGAATGTCACTGGCTAACGGATCATGGCACCTTCCACCGCCGGAGCCTCTACGACGCCGCGTGTACGCATTTGCACATTCCCATCCCAACCTGCAAGTAATTGTAACACCCACCTCTCCTTAATTATATATATATATTTACTTAAATAATCCAAGAAATTGAACAACACATGAAGAAAATGGACAATAATAGTATCATCACTTGATCTAGTGATTACCTTCAGACACATTGAATCCACGGGCTTGAAGCTCACGATACTCTTGGCAAATGGATATGTGGGGGACAGCAGCAACTCACCAAACAATCACAACCTTGGCTCCCCTCAATCCCGTATAGCCTCCTTAGTTTTGTACGGTAAATGCATGCGTAGAGTGACATACAATGAGTAAAACCACCAAGTAAGAAGTAAAGTGTTCCTTGTACACAACAAGCTGTCATTGCCAACACACAAATTAAAAGTTCAAAAATCTAATATTTCAAGTTAATAATGGAAATTGTTATTGTATGCTTAGCTAGCCATAGAACGCGCATTTATTCCGGCTCATGGAGCATATATATGCAATAGTTTCTCTAAAGTACATTAACATCTTAACTCACTTCAATTAATATTTAAGGGTTGAGACACCCTTACTTTCACAGTTTACATTTTTGTTAATTTTCTTTAGATATATATGATTCCATATCAAACATGTAATCAACTAATCAAGGGTTCATGATCCTGGGAATGCAGCAGCGTTAAAACTCTTGAGAGAGAGCTTTGCCGTCCTTGTGGTCCTACCCAACTCGAGGGATTAGTCTCCACAGTTGTGCCCGGAGAATATCCTGGGAAACCCACACCAAAAAAAAAAAAAAAAAACTAATCAAGGGTTCAATCATAAATTAACTTACAGGTTGTTCCTCTATCTGTTATCTCAGCTACCCTTCCAAAGCTAACACAGGGGCACCACAACGTGAGGCAACCTGGTGATCAAAAGTAAAAATGGTGATGAGATGAAAATTACTTATTGGAAGCTAGCATAACCCATATATCATATGTATATAACATGGTAAAAAAATGGAAACAAAAGGAAGAAGCGTAGAATCAGAGAGTTACGTACAAACGCTGCAGTCAGTTGCACAAGCCAGTGGACCATGATCCCGTGGAGGCCATTTTTGAAGGGTCAATTTGATATTCCTGCATGTGTAATGAATTAGATGAAAGCCTCATTGGATCAGTACATGTATGTATTAAATAAAGATAAAGGAAAGTTGCTTACAAGTTACAACTGAGGCAAAGGAGGGGATTCTTTGTGAAAATACAGAATTCAGAATCGTTCTTATTTTAGCAAATTCTTCTACGCGTTATCTACTTACTTAGAACAACGTGTTATGAAAAAACAGTAATATGTATTTAAACTTCACAACTATTTAATATGTTTTAAGTAATTAGAAGGATTAATACGTAATTGTATTTATTTCAGTATCTTCCTTATTATTTAAAATAGGCTTAATTAACTTTTTGATCCCTGTAAAATAAGGTATTTTAGTTTTAGTCCCTGTCTCTTTTTTTTTTTGTGCATTGTGTCCTTGTAACTTTTCAAAATTTGCCTCGGGTACCTGTCGTTAGAGATGGTCATTAACTGCCTATTAGGGGTGTTCGCGGATTTGATTGGATCGGTTTTGAGTTAAAAAGTCATCCGATCCAATGATGAAAACAATGTGCGGTTTGGATTGGATCGGTTTGCTTCCTTAAAAAAACTGATTCAATCCAATCCAATCAAATACGGTTTGGATTGGATTGGATAATTCGGTTTTTGTCATACTTTATTTTTTTCCTTATGTCAAGTGTCATTTCCACTTATTTAATAGTGGACAAAATATAATTTTCATTTAAGGGAGCTAGTATAGGGTGTCAAATACCTATTTTAACATATCTCTATACTAGAACAGTAGAACCTTTATTAAAGCCGACAACCATTTGTTCTTTATTAACTGTTATTTGATTTGATGAAGAGTGATAAAATTTTGACAAAATATTGGGAGTTTGAGAAAAAATAAGTATTTATATTTTTTAACACGTTCTTTTATGTTAAATATTCTTTATTGTTAGTTTTCTATATCTACTCTCATCCTATTTTTTCCTTGAATCAGCTACAAATAAATTGTAGCTAATTATTTTTCAAATTACTTAATTAATTTCCTATTTTTCATATTTACTCAATCAAGTATATATAAGTTATTCCTCAAAACTTTTAGCAAAATATAACTTTCCGCTTCATCCTCCTCCTCCTCTTCCTCCTCATCGTCTTGAGCCTCCACCAATGCACCACCTCGGACCTCCTTATAGACGCTCATCTCGCTCAAGTCGGCATCAGGAATCAGGAATTCGGCTTGGGATTTGGCTAGCTTGAATCCCTCCAACAACTGACGAGCAGAATACTTTTTCCAGTATGTAATATCATCAGATAATCTCTGTACCTCAGACCGAGAGGTGTTCAAGTCGGCAGTAAGGGAGGAATTGTGTTTCGATAGGTCGGAATTCTGGGCCTTCACTTGCTCAAACTCAGATTTTAGCCGGGTCAACTCGGCCTCTGATTCACTTAAACTGGTAACCACACGCTCGACATTCTTAACCAAATCCAAGTCAGATGCAATTTTGTTTTTGAGATATTTGTTTTCCTTTTCAAGAACAACATGCTTATCCTAGGCTGCGACAATCTCAAGCTCCATGAAGCGCCCCATAGTTGCTAGCCGTAAACCATAACTGCTAATCATTCGTCCTACTTTCGAACTTCCGGATTGGGTATAAAATTTCATGTCCGCCCCATGCCATAGTTGATCATCTACGAACTGCGCAGCGGGGAAGTTCGTAGCCCATACAGAATTGACGCCAGCCGGTAAAGAAGTTTGGCCGCCTAGCACGTGACCCGACTCAGGAACTGGAACACCAGCGGACAACTTCTCAACATCCACCACTTCAACAATTTTTTTCTTCTTCTATTTCTTTGCGGTAGAAGTATCGCCGACCACCTCAAGGGGATTTCTCTTGCGAACCAACAGTCCGGCACGAGTTCAGACCGAATGAGACGGGCTTGGGGGAGCGTTGGATGACCCTTTCAATTGCTCACCCTCTTCGGCACATTCACTGACAAATTGCAACAAGGCCCTCTTTGACATCCTAGGAGCCATTCTTCCTGAAGCGAAAACGGCAATCAATATACGAGTCCTTACATATAAATACAAAACATAAACAAGCAATAAAATCCCTCACCCATAAAAACTTGTAACCCGGTTGAATTGTTTTCTAATGCGATCAACCCACGACTGGGAATGAAGACAAGTCGCTTGAGGTAGCTAACCTCAAGTTTTTCGCGGTTGGATAAATGGTAATATTCGAAGCCGGTTACAATCTTTGGATTCGGATTCCAGTAAAGCGGAAATTTAGGCTCCCCGGAATCCGATAAGAAAAAGGGATACTCAGAGTTGTGAGTAAAAACCTTAAAAAATCCAGTTTTGAAACCTTTAATAGAAGAAGTAAGGGGGTCGATAATTTTTATGTGCTGGATAGAACGAATAGAAACTCACTTAGCGAGGCCTTTCTATTTTGCTCTAAAAAAAGAAAAAAAATTGCTAAGTGTGGGACTCATGCTAAAGAAATCGCAAAGCACTTCAAATGATTTAATAAAAGACCACCCATTGGGATGAAGCTGGGTAGGAGCAATATTCAGACAGCGTAGCATCGAACATTGAAAATCAGAAAATGGTAACGTAATCCCCACTTCGCTCATTAAAAAATGGTACATGAAGAAGAAGGCCCTGTCGTTGGAGGAAGACGAATGACAAACACGGTCAAAGGCGGAGCAATAACCATAGCTGACTCTGTTCTTTCCCTCATAGTCCACCACCAAACCCTTCAATAAGGAAAGAGAGTCCGAGGATTGAAAATCCGAAGCAATAGCCAAGACCTCGGGGTCAACCCAATCGAAGGAAGGGTTACTGGACACCTTAGTTTTAGATGACACTCCTGGTTTAAAGAGCCAGAGTCGCGTTCGGTGGCGGCCGCCTCAGAGGCAAATCACGACCCATTCCAAGAGGCACGATGCGAGAACGATGCAATCAGGCACAACAAAAATCGGATACCCTCACTCGAAACTAAAAAACTAATATGAAGGAATCTAAAATATTATGGAGCAGCAAAGTTTAAATCACATACCTTGAAGAAAGATGGGGAGCACAGGCAAAAAGAGTTTGAAAGGAGAGGGATGAGGAACAGGGGAAGAGTAAAAGACAATGTGGGGGAAATGAAAGTTAATCTTTAATGAAGAAGGGGTTTTTGAAATGTGAAACAATCAGATGCAATTAAGATCAAACGGTTGGGAAAATGAAGCGTCTTGGGACTCGTGAGGACAGTGGACGTGACTACAGCAGGCGCGTGGGACAGAAGTGAAACGTCACTTTGTTTGACAGAAAACGTGTGCGCTCACTCGCACCAAGTTGGGCCCTAACTCAGTTGGAGACTTGTTCGGTTTGGAGAACACAACTCGGCCAAAACAACTCGATCCCACTTCGGCTTAAAAGCTCCTTCCCCCCTCGTGGCTCGGAGCTTGAGGGACTTATGTTGATGTCTGGGCCACAACTCAGCCAAAACAACTCGGTCCCACTTGGCTTAAAAGCTCCTTCTATGCTGATGTCTGGGCCACAACTCGGTCAAAACAACTCGGTCCCACTTCGGCTTAAAAGCTCCTTCCCCCCCTCGTGGCTCGGAGCTTGGGGGACTTATGTTGATGTCTGGGCCACAACTCGGAAGCCAGCCCAAGACACAACTCGGAAATAGGTCCAAACCACAACTCGGACTTACTCTGGGCCCTCTGGTCGAATAAAGGACAGAACTCGGATCACATCAGGACTTCAGAGGCGGGAGATTTCAAGTTGAAGGAAAGACTTATCCGCATGGGTAAAACGTGCACTAAAGATTCACAGCTGAAAACAAGGCAGCGCACAATTAGGGATAACGGACACACGAATAAATAAGAATAACTCGAACAGGAATCACGGCTGGAGGAGGGCCAACTGACGTTGGACTCGGACCCTATAAGAGATAGGCTAATCAGAGCTAGAAGGCAGGATAGTTTGAATACTAAGTTTCCAGCTCCCGAGACACTTCTCGGATTATTGTTCTTGCTCGAACAACATTGATATCTTATATTCTTATCTCGACATTTTATACGAATGATCAAGATTTCAAGAAACTTAGTTTCATGAGTTCCGTGGCCTTGTTTTATTGGCTTAGTTTCATGAGTTCCGTGGCCTTGTTTTATTGGCCTTAAAGGCTTGAAGTCATTTGCAATAGTGGTCAAGCCGTCTATGATTAAAGGAGAGTTCATACTCTTCCCTAGTTCCCTACCCTGTGATTAATTTCATAGACTAACCCGGGACGGATGGAAGTGAAAATTCTCTCAATTTAATTTTTAAACTTATTTTTATATACTTTAACTAAAAATATAAATTAACTAAATTATATAACTAATTAAGCATGGGTTCTTCTTCTTTTTTGTGTGTTCAAGGGGTGAAAAGACCCAAAAAAGAACTATGAAGAAGAAATAACACTAGAAATGGAAGCCTTACTCATAGCACCTAAAACAGGTAGTCTAGCTAGGTTCCCCTGAGGAAAATCATACTCATGGAATCCCAGCTCTTTAGTCTATCTCCTACATGTTAGTTAATCTTAGGTAAGAGAGAAAATAATATCTCAAACTTTGTTCTGCTAATTATGAATTCTAGAGAAGAATTTGCCTGTGTATGCCTCCACGCGGGCCACGTCTAAGCCATGCAGAATTCCCTATACAGAACTTACCACTGTCCCAACCTTTATTGGTTAGATCTAATTATTCTAATTGCTTTATATATATTAATAGACAAACAGATGCATTATCTATTCATTTCCCCAAGACACAAAAGTTTTCTTCTTAATAAGCATTTTATGAATAAAATAAGATAAATTAATGTAGATTATAGGCACAAAAAGATATATGCAAATATTATTACATAAACCACAAAATTACTAGTGTTACATGTTAATTACCCCAACTCTTCATGATAAGAATATCGAAGCATTATTTAAATTTAAGTAGGAGAGTTAATATTGAATGTTAATTTATAATTCCAAAGTCTTCCTTTATAAAACTTATAGTACTGGCATGTTTGGCAATGCTAATAGAGATAAGAATACACATCAAACATGATAAAACACAGTCCATATCTAAAAACAAAAAAAACTTTACGACGTTAATTACTGATTTTGGACCCTGCGATTAATGGCAACCCTTTTTTTCCTGTTGAAAATGAAAGGGAATAACTTTCTAGTCTGAACTCTGTATCGCAATACATATTTCTAGTTTCGTCTCCAAACGTTGAATGCGACTTGGCAGCAGACTTTTGGTATCTTCACAAAGTCAGCCCCACCCGAGCACTACGGGATTTGGATTTTCACAATGTTGCTTACATTAATTGACGCGAGTTTCATTTCATTGTCTATGCGGACCCAATTAATAATTACTCCCTCCGGTCTCTATTGTAAGCAAAAATTAAATGGGACACACATATTAAGATAGCTAGTTGATCTCATTTAAAAGAGTCATTGGGAATAAAAAGTTAAGTTTGTTACCTAAATTACCCTTCCTCTTATTTATTAAGTTTGTGTTATTGAGAATAAAAAGAGTCATTGGAAAACAAAATTTGTATTAAATGAAGGGTATTTTGAGAATAACTTCATTAAATGAGAATAAAGTAGTTGAAATTTGCTTATATTATGGACCAAAAAATTTGGAAATTTTTGCTTACATTGTGGACCGGAGGGAGTACAGTGTTAATGCTATATAAAGTATGTTGGGATCGATTGTTTTGGATGAATTTATCGAACGAGATGATACTCTGAAAAAAAAATTTAAAAAAAAAATTGAACATGAAGTATTTATAATTAGTCAACAGGAAAAAAGGGATTAATTATGGACCTTTTTAGTTTTTTTTTTTTTTTATCAAAGTGGACCTTTTTAGTTATTTGCGCTTTGAGGAAAAAAAAATGATTTTATGACATAGTTTTTCTTTACAATTCTTTTTTCAGTAGCTACTATTTTTAATTTCTCAAAAAAGTGCTAAAACAACTTTTTGTTTTTTAAAAAAATTATATAATTATTATAAATTTATTAAACTTGTTTATTAATTAAAAAACCCTTTTCTTAAAAAAACACAAACAAACAGGCCTTATAAATAACATAAATTTACGCTAAACATCACTTATTTTTTTTTCCCATTATTTGAAAATATGAGGATTATTAATTTTAAAAAATTTAAAAATTTTCAATTTTAATTTCTAAATTCTCCTTACTAATCATTTTAGCAGTCATTCTAATTACTAAATAAAAATAAAAATATTTTTATATTCTAAAAATATTATACGTGTTATTGATTCTGGTATGAATAAAAAAAGTCCCATATCGAAAAGGACTGAAAATAGCATCAGATTATCTATAGTCTATATAAAACTCAATATTATTCACTGTACAAATACATGTGTTAGTACCACATTGTTTCTCACTTCCACGCCTCTTACTCCATTTTTTCCCTTCTTCTATCTCTATTTTCCTCCCACCGCATGTCACAATAAAAACTCTAATAAGTCATCTCTTCCTACTTTCCTCTGTTGCTATTTCCCCCAAACCAAGACCTTCATGCCACCATCAATGAATTAACTAACTAATATATATTTGTTTGATATATGATTATAATAAGAGTTTAATTTCTATGTAATGTCAGTGTAAAATATTTTTACACTGACATCCAATAATATCTTGACAAATCAATATCATTATTATTTGAATTAAATTACTAAATATTGTAAGTGTAAAAAGTTTTACACTGACAACCACGAACATTTTGACATGTTTGCTTTTATTTTAATAACTAAGAGAAAGAAAAAAAACTAATGGTTTAAGATATTATTGGATGCCGGTGTAAGAATCTTTTACGCTGATAATGCATAGAAATTAAACTCTTATTATTAGTTCTCTCTTAATTATTGAAATAAAAGCACACACATCCAAAATATTAGTGGTTGTCAGTATAATTTTTTTTACACTAACAATATATACAACTTTTTTTTTTACTGGACAGTACATAATACTTTAATCCTTATAATAACGAGCTTTGAAATATAATCTCATGTAAATTATCTAAGTTTCTTATCATTGACTCAATCTTAATAACTAAATATCTGATAAAAAAATCTTAATAACTAAATATCATTCAACATATATACTATAGATTAGTATGCATTAAAAAAATATTAAAATAAATATGCATGTATACATATTAAATTATTGGGAAAAGTGCATAAAGACCCCCTAAACTTTAACCCATTTGCAAATAGGCACCTTCTACTATTCTTTCTTCTCAATTAGTCCTTAAACTACCACTATTAGTAAAATCAATCCTTCTTCTAATTTTTGGTTCCAATTAGTCATTAAACGACTACTATTAGTAAAATCAATCATTCAACTAACAAGCCTCAAGGGTTTTGTTCTTATTTAAAAAATAAAATAAAAAAATACAATCAATTTATTATCCTTAAGTGAAATGAATGGTTGAATTTATTTATTGTTGGTGATCTAACTGAGAGTTAATAGAAGGATTAAGTTTACTAATATCATTAGTTTAAGGATTAATTGAGCCAAATAAATAGTTGAAGGACTGGTTTTACTAATAGTAAAAGATTAAGGACTAATTAAGAAGAAAAAATAGTTGAAGGTGTCTACTTGCAAATGAATTAAAGTTCAGAGGGTGTATTTGTACTTTTCCATAAATTAATATTAAATTATACTTATTTTACATAAATTAATTAAAGTGAAGTAAGAAAAAAGGATCGTGCATAGCACGGGTACCTTTCTAGTATAACATAATATCTTAAGGTGTTTGGGAGCCCTTGAAAGAAAATCTCGTAACACACAACACACTCCCATGTAGGTTTCATTAATTTTAAAAAGAAACTTACTTTATCATGTAAGAAATTCACTTAAAAAGATGAATTCACTGCTTTCATGGTATTAATATTGTTAGAGCAATGTTATCAATATATGTATATTTGGTTAAGATTTTTTCCAACTCTAACGCATTTTTTCTCCGTCCCAAGGCATCATTTTCCACTTTTTCTCAAAGCTCCATTTTGGAGCTTCTACTCAATGGAGTTTTTAATCTCAGTTGGCGTTGGCATTAATCTAAAACAAACAGAGCAATACTCTTTTTAATATTTTTTTCAACACACTCTTTATTATTTGATGAATTTCATGTGGGTCCGTAAATTTTATGTGGGACTCACTCTATTTAGTGGGTCTCATATAAAATTCACTTAATCATCAAAAATATGTTTAGAAAGTGTTAAAAAGAGTGTATTACTAGCATTCCTATTATTGATAACTTGGTGCTTGACAAATTTAACAAATAAAAGATATTGGGGTGAATCCAATTCAAATATGAGTTTCTTTGAGTCCAGAGGTAATATAAGAGGCAAAACCCTAAAACACACAGACCAAGAAAATGCATTGAAATAAGCTATTTATAATTAATATTCATATAAATTTACAAATTTAACCCTTCAATAATTAATAAACAAACCTACTTGTATTGAAAGTTGCACTGTCTCGTAAATATAAACCCTATCATAAATAAGGGTAAAATTGGAAATGAGCATTTAATATTTGTCAAAATACATGCATGTCTCTTATATTTTGGACCAAAAAAAAGTAGTCATTTGTCTCTTATAATAAGGACAGGAGGTAGTATCTTTCTTGTATTATTTTTAAAGTAAAATACTTTGTTTTGAAATTTGGACCGCATTAATCGATTGGATCGGGAACTGGTCAGGTGTTCGATCCATTCAACCCCAAAAACCGACAGGTTTCAAAATCGGTGAGAACTGGTAGAATCAATCCACGAGAACCGGTCAAAATCAACCAAAAACAAGTGGTTTTTATTTTTCAATTTTTTTGATTTTTTGATTTTTTTTAAATTATAAAAATATATATTTTAATCAAATAAAGGTTCATTGATAATTTATAAAAATACATATACATAGATTTTTATTATTTATCCTTCTTCGTAAATTTTTTTCTTATAGAATGTATAATATGATTATTTTATGTGAATTTCAAACTTTATTTTTCTGAAGCTTATTACTTAATAAAATATAATATTAAAAATATATATTTAATTATTATCGGTTCGACCATGATTCAACTACAGCCGAACCATCAAGCCTTGGTCTGAATTTTTTTTTTTAATATAAAAAAGTTTAGTGACCCATCTGATTTTTAAAACATTGATAAAATGAGATAAATATATCTTTCTGATACGTGTATTTTTATTTTTTTCATTTATAAAAATAAGTAAAATATAAAATGGTGTAGATAACTGCAAGTGAAAACTCGGTTGATTCGACACCATTATTATTACATATTTTATATTTACATGACCCATAAAGCGTGGTGGAGCTGTGCATACCCGGGTGCGACACCTCCAGCAGACATCGGGTACTATAGCACTATTTTTTTATTTTATTTTAATTTTTTTACAAATTTTGACTTTTTTAAAAAAATAAATAAATATTTTATTTTTTTAAATACTAACATTTTTTATTAATTACGTGCAAATATCTGGTTAATTCAGTTCATTATATGGTTAAAGAGTCATCCTGAAACTTACAATAATTTTCCACAACCATGTAAATATTTGGTTAATTACGTACAAATATCTGGTTAATTTAGTTTATTATATGGTTAATGGGTCATCCTGAAACTTATAATAATGTTCCACACAAGTTAACCATATAATGAACTGAATTAACCAGATATTTGCACGTGATTAACCAAATATTTACATGGTTGTGAAAAATGATTGTAAGCTTCAGGATGAACCATTGACCATATAATGAACTGAATTAACCAGATATTTGCACGTGATTAACCAAATATTACATGGTTGTGAAAAATGATTGTAAGCTTCAGGATGACCCATTAACCATATAATGAACTGAATTAACCAGATATTTGCACGTAATTAACCGAATATTTTCATGGTTGTGGAAAATGATTGTAAGCTTTAGGATGACCCATTAACCATATAATGAACTGAATTAACCAGATATTTGCATGTAATTAACCAAAAATGTTAGTATTCAAAAAAACTTAAATTTTTTTTAAAAAAATTCAAAATTTGTTAAAAAAAAAAAAGATAGTGCTACAGTACCCAGGTGTCGGTTGGAGGTGTTATTCCCGGGTGTGCAAAAAAATTTCTGAAGTGTGGAGTGACTCCTCCAACCTCCAGTTCCCACTGAACAAATAAAAACGCCAATGGCTCTCAATGAGAGACCCGCCTTATCTTTTTCTTATCACAATTTTGTAGAACACATTTTCACTCAAACTATAATTACTGGTTACCAACTAGTGATGGACATTGACTAATTTTTTAGAGGAGCCATAAGCTATTAATTAAAATAATATAATTAAAATTCATATGAATCACATATAAGGTCCACGTCTTCCTGAGACATTGTTTTTACAAGCAAATTTATTTTATTAGGATGGATACAAGAAGTACCACAACCCATAAACAATACAAAAGAAACAATGCGTTCCACAAAACCTAACAAAGGAAACACAACTCTTTTAAGCATGCATCATGCAGCTACCATACACAAGAGCAATAAGACACCCCTGTACCCAGATCAGTCGCAGCGCACCAGGCCCACCACAGCAACAAAATACAATATTAGACTAATGGAATCAAGAACCATTCAATATTGAAGGGTGCCTTAAAAAATTCATTCTAAAAAAAATTAAATAATTTTTTTTAGAATGAGGGGAGCTGTTGCTCCCCTCAACTAACACTAAGGTCCGCTTTTGTTACCAACATATAGTTGGTCCAAGTGGTAACGAGCTTGAGCCCCTTAAACAAGAGGTCAGAGGTTTGATCCCCGGCTCTTGCGTATAGAGAAAATCTGGTTGGTAGACTTTAGCTCTTAAATGGCATCCAGTATCTCGAGGGATTAGTCTCCGCAGTTGCACACGGAGGATACCCTGAGAAACAAAAAAACCAAAAAACTATAATTACTAGTTAATAATGTACATAAATTAATTAATAAATTTTTAATAGACATTAACTTTTTGAAAATATATTACTAATCTCTAAATCAACTAATTGATAAATTGATAAATAATAACAGCTATCGTTAACCCACTTGAGACAATGGTGTGAAAATTTTAGTGTGGTAGATTTTGTTTCTTATTGATAAATAAATGGTAAGTTTTGTTGTTTTTTTTTGTAAATAAGTCCCTATGAATTTAAAATTAAAAAAAAATTATGAGAGCTTTTAAAACTTTACTTTTGTAAAAACGGTCCATTTGAGTTTATAGTAAAAAAAAAAAAAATTAAAAGGGTTTAATAATAAGTTAAAAAAAGTTGTCCAACTAAGATATGACAGCTACAAAAATAACTAATATGACATCTTTTAATTGAACCACATAAGGAGGAGCGATTTGAAACCAGATGTAGATGACTTGAATGGTTTTCAAACAAAATGTGTGTAGATGGCCCCACCACGCATTCAATACCCACTAGTCTAGTTTGTCTGTCTGTTTGATTCAAAGGAAGCAAACAAAAGAAACAAAAGCACTAATGATATTTGGATATAATTTTGGTGTTCAACATCATACATTTATATAATACAATTTTTGTTTATTATTTTTTCTTACTCTTTTTCTAACCCATTAGTTCAAAATATCACATCAAATACGGTGTTCCTATATTTAATGTCTACTTTTGTGTCAAACTATCACTCCTTAAACAAAAAACTTAAAATTTACCTCATATCATTTGGGTTTGGATCAATCCGACGAATCCAATAACCCAATCCAACCTGAGCTAATTGGTTTTATTTTTTTATTAATTGGGTCCAACTCGATCCAACATGATCATGTCTAGTTCGGGTAACGAGTTTGACACTCATAGATTCAATATCCGATCAGTCCGCATTTTATTCTATATTTTTTTTTATTAAAAAAACTTGTTACCTTGTTTCTATCTTTTGTTACTCCCTGCCTTCCATTACTCCCTTAGACGTTTCGTCTCTATTGTTCACCTCTCTTGGATATGTCATTTTCCTTGTGCTACCTCAATCTTCTCCTCCACCATGCCGGCTCTGTTTCGTTCATACTTGTTGCCCACCGTCCAGATCTCGCATCTCCATTCCATCCTCCATCGTCGGCCCTCACTATCCACCTGCTACATTCTTCTTCTCAACCGTGCATTGTTCATGTTCGTGTCAGTGTCGTCTCAATCGAGATGTGTGACTTATGTCCTTAGGTCGTCGTTATCTTTTCCTCATCTATAGTTGGCTTTGATTCCCTAATGTTCTTTGATTTTCTCATCTCATCCATAATCGTCGTTTTTTTTTCCTCATCCTTTTTTGCCATTCATCAAACCCTAATTTCCTAGTGCATCTTTGATTCTTTGATTTCCTGACGTCTTTGATTCTTTGTTTGCGAAAGGTATAAAACCCCTTATTGCTTCTGGGTTTATGTAGACAAATCATAGTTATCAAGGTTATGCAATTTTGTTCTTTGTATAACTCGATTGACTCAACTTGAGCCAACCTATTTTGATCAGATTGATTTGGTTCTAGTTTGGTATAAAATCAGAGGAATTTGACCCAACCCATAAAATATTGATTGGTCCTTGTAATGTGTTTGGTTAAATCCGACCCAACTCGTGTACACCCCTATATTCTATCTTAGAAGCTACTGTGATGTTAACTATATAATATCTTTGTTGGTACTATCTTAACAATCTAACAATCTATTACAAAATAAATATTTTGCTGATAGAAGACTTACATAATAAAATGAATTTATTTTTGATATATTATTGGCGTAATTTTTTTTTCATTGTCAACCAAGTACAAATCATCTTATATAAGCCTTTTAAGATAGTGTCAAATATTTTTAATGATGTGATAATTTATGATTGGTTGATAATAAAAAAAAATCCTTATAGTGAAAGCGCATGTAAGTTAAATCCATATAATTTTTTATATGCGTAATGAGGATGTTTTACAATAATATGTGTGTATATATATAGAATTTAATTTTGATATAATGTAAAGTTTTTTACACTGTCAACAAATCACAAATCGTCTCATATGCGACTTTTAATGTGGTGATGATAAAAATAAAATATTTTTAATAATGTGATAATTTATAGTTGATTATCAATGCTAAACAAGTTCACACTAATCACGCATACCACTTAAACATGACACATAAAGACAGAGATGTGGGTTTACCACAACTTTTTTTTTTCTTCATATTAATTTAACCTATAAATGAGTATATATATATTTGAATATTTTGTAACACTTATTTGTGCCTCTTTTTTCTTTTTACAAAACGTATTTGTGCCTCTTAACACTTAGATTAATCACTTTTAATTCGTGTAAATATATTTTTAACTGGAGCATATGCATATCTTCGAATAATATATAGCAATATTCTTTATGTTTTTCATGTAAAATAATTTTTTCTGGTGCATCAAGGTTATCATTCGGCCGAGAGTCAGAAACTAATCCCTTGCGTAGAGATTGCCGAAGTGTGTTTTGCCTCTCCCATCAAAGCACTTACCATATACACGGTAGGAGTCGAACCACTGACATTATACTTCTTGATAGTCTCAACAATCGTATCGGGATCGATTAGATAAGGTCCGAGAGACCTGCCTTCGGCTGCCATTCCCTAGGGGGTTTCCTCCAACTAGTGGCTGCCCGAAAGGCATGGTTGCCCCCTAGTACAGGTTTTGGTAACCATACTCTGGCGTGTATGAATTCCTGGCTAGGTTACCCATATGAGATGGATTAGTAGCCCATTGCTGCTCATTCGTGTAACTCTCAAGAATCCGGTTTTACATTACTTGGACAGCCGAGTAAGTTCCAATGTGAGGTGGAAAATAATTCCATAGCTACTCACCCGAATACTCCTTCGGTGTCTTGCACAAAACTCTTCGTTGAGGAATCGAACCCAAATGACCATAAGGGGACTGTTTTGGCATAGTTTGACCGAACGGCAACCCAGTCGAGGAAGGTGGAATTGAATTCCATGATTGCTCCCCTATGTAGTTCCCAAACGGCTTAGCCTGTGTTGCTCCATAGCCCGTGGCTGGACATACGTGTCATGACCCGTATTTCGTAGCCATGACCGGCCGAAAATGAAAGTCTTTATTTCCTCTTCGCAGCCTCATAAGCATACAAAAATTCGTTTCATCCAAAGAAAACGATCACATTCATTAATTACAATATAATGAATATAATACATCAGAGTAACTAAATAGCATAAATTACAAAGTCATGTTAAAATCTATATATACTTAAACTATGGGTATCGGCCCAGTAAAAGTTGTCCACATGGCATCCAAGGCTTCCACAACATTACAGATACTTGCATCTGAAATGTAAACGTGGGTGAGTCCACTGACTCAGTGAGGGAGTTTCCTCCAAACACATGCAATCACATAAAGTCACACAATCAGGCAAGAACTATATCAAATAAATAGATAATCATTCTCAATCTATACATCATAAACATCTTTACGTATGGAAAATGTCTCATAAACTAACAAGATATGATTTGGGCATCTTGTCCCTCAAGAAAGTACTTGTGGCTTGCACTACATTCTTTTCTCATAACTAGTGTCCCGCTTATAAGGGGATACATATCATATACATTGAATCTTTGGGTCCACTTGGGGTTTTAACTCACGGTCCCCCGCCCCGACGGTTTTAATTTCGTACCCCGGAGATACCGCACCCTCCGGCAAACATCGACATCCCTCCTCAACGCCCGAGGTATCTAACGAGGTCCCCTCATCCCCGACGGTGATATTTATATACCGGAGCCTCCCGCTCCCCGGTTGGCCTGCCCAAAGATTCATAATCATCCTTTGGCAATCCATTCCATCAAGTACTTTCCATAAGTTTCAACCGCATATCTCAATCATTCATTACAAACGAGCATATTTAACAATCTCATACTCAACATATATCATATTTTGCATTCATCAATAAAATAATCAACTCATTTCATTACTCAGTATTTTGAGTATATAAAATATCATAGCAGTTTCACATCTTAATCTCACATTAGACATTTCATTTAGTGCATTCTCAAACAACATATATGAACCTACTCCACAAGGAACACTTTAACAATAATTCTAATAATAATATTTCAACCATGAGATAACTAAATAATTTACCTCATTTTCTTGTCAACTTGACACATCCAATAGCATTTATCACAATCATATAATATAACTTACCAATAAAATTATCAACTCAATTTTATACACAATGCTTTCAATATCTCATGTACAATTGAATATCTCAATCTCATAACAAATACTACAATAGTAACTTCCACGAATTTTTTTAAAAAATATCTCCAAGGTTAAGAAAATTTTAAATAATTTTTTATATCATCATATAACATGTTAATACTCTAAAAATAAATTTATAACTCAGAAACAACTTATCCGGTCCTCAAGTAAATTCAAAACCGAAACATGCACAGAAAGTTCAAAATCTGTCAATTATTGAGCTATTAAAAGTAACAATTTTTATACCCTGTCAAACGAACTCGGTTTTGCCTCAAAATTAATATGTAGATCCTTCACATATAGAAGTTCATTGACATATTTTTATTTGATCAAAAACTATCACCAATCAATACAGAAAAATCAAATAAAATTCGGATTCTGCCCAGAAATTTTCAACAAGCACTGTTTGTTGTGTCATAGGAGGGTCAAAACTCAACGAAAATTCACCAAATTTAATATGCAAGAACCTAACACATATATAAACAGGTTGTCCCAAGTCAATATCATGTCTAAAAAATTCCCATTAAATTCGAACAGAACCATGTTCTTCATTAAAAAAACTCCTGAAATTTACAAGTTTTCACCTTTAACATGTTCTAAGTCATTCAAATCCACATGCAAGCTTTGTTAACTCAAATATCACGTATCTAACAGTTATCAAACTCCATAAACTCAGATCTAAACATACATCTAAGCCAAAATCTTGAGAAAATTAGAAAACATACATATTAACATTATAAAACACACAAGGTTTAAGATCAATTTCATCTTCAAAGACCCAAATCTAATAACCCCGTGGGAAGAACTCTAAATCCCAAAAATAAACAATCAAACAAACCATGAACACCAAAATCCCTCACCTTAAAAATGAACTTGTTAAGCTTTTGCTGACCCAAACGAAAAATGAAGAAGAGGAGTGTGAAGACCAACCTCAAAGCTCTCCAATGGCATCTTCTCCTCAAAGCTTTCTCACTCTAAGCTCTCTCTCTAGGGTTTCAAGAAGAAGAAGAAAATGAAGGAGGAAGGGGATGACATCCTTCTTGACATAACCTTCATGGGCCTTAGGTGGATAAAGGCCCACAATCCCAAAAAAAAAAAAAAAACACTAATGTCATTACTTAAGTTACTAAATTTAATTACTAAGGCATGCCAAATATGTTATATCATGTTTAAATCTTAAAACCCTCATTCAAATTGATTATTAAATATTACTCCAAAACATTGTTGATCATAGATTAATTAATTAATTACGAACATATTTATAACTAAAATTTTTTTTGCCATCTATTGCCGTTATACAAAAGAAATTTTGAACTACTAGAATAATGTCACTTAAAGCCTTTAATTAAATTATTAAAATTTCGGGGTATTACAATACGATTTGAACTGGTGTGGCTGCCTAAAAACCGATTCCATGAGCCGAAGCATTTGGTCCCAGGTAAGGCATACCCAACGTTCCAATAGTCCGCGATAGCCTCACGGCCATTGATATCTGTCCATGTTGTAAGTTAGAATGGAAATCATCACGTTCCGTAGGTTGTACCATAAGATTAGCCGTAGGCATTGTTATGTTAGAATATAAAGGATTAGGAGATGGTGCCTGCTGCACTACATTCGGCTGTACCATACTTGATGGTCCTGCCTGAACTTGTAGCATACCATAACCTGTATGTCCCCCTGGTGGAGGTTTCATCTGTGGCTGGTTCGTCTGCCCTGGAGTAACCAAGGTAGCCGAACTATGGGCAGACTTGAGGCCAAGTTCTGTCATCTGGATCTCATTTCTAACCATAGGTTGAACAATTTCAGTCAGTTGCTTTGACATATGGAACATAAGTTCATTAAGTCCAGAGTCAATATGCTCCTTGATAAAAGTGGCAGTTACCACCATCGACTGACTCGGATCAGCCCCTCCTGCCCATGCTGATGTCCCTGCTTTGTGACTAACAGGTGCGTTACTTGGCACAGGAGTGTCAGGTGATGATTGAAAGGATACTGGCATCCCTAAAGTAGGATGCACCTAAGTTTGTTTTTTCGCTCCATTCTTCTGTTTCGGTTGTGGCTCCATCCTGTTCAATTGTTTCCCAGAATGCAAGTGCATACGCTAATTAAAATCTTGACCAGGAGAGGCAAAATTCCCAATGTGCTCACCTTCACTGGTCCCACTGGGCGTGCCAAAATTGTTATAGGGTGAATTAAAATTAGCCGTGACCTCGACTAACTTTGAATAACAATGATTCCCTTATCAGTCGATGACGTCAGAAGGGGGATTCTGCATTCTGACTTGTGGGTTCCTAAACTACTCCAAAGAGTGTTTAGTGTGAAAAGTGGAAATAGCTAAACTAAGTGCACGAAAGTAAATAGAAAGCAATAGGAAATGAGCATAAAAATGTGTTTGATTTTATTGATGTGTCTGATATAATATTTACAATTGGTATTTATAGGCTATAACTCGAACACTATGCAAAATGTCCCTATTGGCCACCTTCTCCTACATTTTAGCATTTTGCACTTAGTGGCCAACGTGAACCAACTAGATTACAACGGTTAACCATGTCTAACTAAAATCCCTATATTTTAGGAACATCTTCAATGATCATCCATCATTAACCGTCCAAGCTCGTTATCTTCACTCTTCAACGTCTCTTTGCTTCCTAAAATCAAGCTAAACAACTTGAAAACTGTTTCCCCCTTATCTCAGAAGGTTGTTAGCACGTGCAACGGCTATGATACTCAATGCTCTTATTTTGATTTCTTTAGCTATCACCTCCACTTTGAATATCAACGAATTACTCCGAAGCATTATCCTTTAGCTCATATTACTGGCTTACTTGTTTTCACTTAATAATCGTTCCTCATCAGCCACCAAATTCAACTTCGACTGGCTTCCGATTCGGCTAATCTCCAACGGCTAGTTTATCAACGGCTAAGTCAGCTTACGTTAATTTAAGTGATAACAGAGACACAAACACATTTTCATGATTTTTTTAGAGTTACATTATTTGACACACAGAATCTAGACGGCATCCCACTAATACCTATGGTATATCAATTCCATCTCTGGATTCATACATACGATAAAATCAAGCCGCTCACATAAAATACGATGTCCCTCACATACATTATATTTGGAATGTATAAAAACATTTTCCATTTTTTATTCCATTTATCATTGATAACTAATCTCCAAATACTCAAACCAAGGACACTTTATTTTATCTTCACATTACATTACAATATACCCATCAAGAAGTAAACAACATTATTCACCGGCAACATGATGAGTGTTCAACACACAGCAACACAACACGATATTGAATGTCATTGGCTAACGGCTCATGCCACCAGCCACCACCGGAGCCTCAGTGACACCACGGCTACGCATTTCAACATTCTTTTTCCAACCTACAAGTAACCAAGCACAAACCATAGATTGCCAGGTTCATTCAGATAATTCAAAATATTAACATGAAGCTAAATAATAATAATAATAATAATAATAATAATAATAATAATAGAAAATACTCAAATTAGTACAATAATATATGCCAGGATATTAAGTTTTTTTTACAAGTCAAAATGAATTATATGAATAAAGCTAGGAGGAAATTCAAAAAATCTTTAAATTATTATCATCATCTAAGCCAGCTCTAGTTACTCTATCTTCAAACCTCTAATTCCTTATAATTATTAAAAAATTTAAATAAATCTCTTTTTGTTACTCTATCCATAACACCATTTTAATTTTTTTGAGATAGCAAGCATGTGAATGGTATGGCCCCCGACACAATTAAGGCGACTTTTCAACACATCCCCTCACACCCATGTCTATGCACCTGGAGCATGGACATAGTTGTCGGTCCAACAACATATATCTAAGATAAACTCTGTTACTATCTTAAAATTTGGACTTAGGTGTAACTCAACCTCACAAAATCAACTTGTTTGTAAGGTGAGGAATGAGGATTACTCATATTTCTAAGTGATGTGGGACTAAACATCCTTTCACACTCAGCACAATGAAGGTGGGAGGCCAGAATGAAGGTAGCTCAAAGTTGTCACACTTAAGGCGGTCCTATAAATTATGAGGAGCAAAACTTAATTTAATCATTTGCTCTTAATTAGAATGAATGAAATTAAATACCAGCAGAGACGTCGAATCCACGGGCTTTGAGCTCACGATACTCCTGGCAAATGGAACATGGGAGACAGAAGCAACTCAGCAAACAATCAGTAGCTTGGTGTCCCTCAATCCCATATAGCCTTCTTAATTTTGTACGATAAATGCAAGCATAAAGTGAAATGGTATGAGTAAAACCACCGAGAATGTAGAAAAGTGTTCCATGTGGACAACAAGCTGCCAACACAAAAAGGGTTCAGAATAATCTAATTGAACAATAACTTTAGAGACATGATTCCACTGCAAATTAACATGAAAAGGTAATTAAGTAAGGTTCAGCCACAAACACTTACAGGTTGTTCCCTCATCTACGATCTCAGCTACCCTTCCAAAGCTAACACAGGGGCACCATAACGTGAGGCAACCTGGTGATCACACATGAAAAAATTATCATGAAATGAAAGACTGGCCTTGCTAATTGCTATATATATAGAGCTAGCTAGCTTACTTCATTACCCTTAACTATATCGGTCGCTATGAGAAATTATTGCATTTTTCTGGAACAATATTAACCAAATGTGTGATGAGTGATCCATGATGATTACCAACACTGAATTTAGATATGTAATGACTCATTCCGTTCTTTTTATTTGAAAATTTGATTTTTAATTTTTAATTGATTAAATACATCATGTTTTAAGAATAATTTTTAAACTTTGTTTCATTATTATTTAGTCTCCTTGTGGCACTTATCAGCAACATCCTAATTTCTTATAGTGAAAATATGGAAACAAGAGAAAGGAGCAGAGTAAGAGAGTTACAAGAGCAGCAGTCAGTGAAGCAGTCACATAAGCCAGTGGACCATGATCCAGTTGCACCCTTGTAGGCCATCCTTGAAGGCGTCAATGGTTCTTTACTAAACAAAGAGAAAGGGAAGGTTCCTGCAAGAAAGGAACTCCAAAGAAGGGACTCTTTGGATTGGGAATATAACTAAGGGCTATTCCCTTGATTTGCATGACTCACAGATTCAGACGTCTTATATAAGAAGTGAAGATGCTGGTGAAACGAGATTCCCAGTAGAGAAAAAAATAACTCTTCAACCAATAGGTCGTTGATCGAGTGAAAACAACTTACAGTTTTAATTCTTGTGGAGTTACCCTATTGGGAGGGGGGTAGGGGTGAGTATAGAGCGGATTGGGATGAGTGTTGTTTGTCCCTTATCCGGTCCTAAACATTGATAGGGATAATTCTTTGAACTCGAACCGTCCCTATACCGAAGGAATCCGATCATATGCAGGTTGGTTTAAAGATCAGGTTTAAATGCTATGGGACTGGGTTGACCCGAAGTTAAATAGATTATGCAAACTACATTTCTGTGAGTGAGAATTTTTTATTTTTTTTTATAAGACAGAATATTGGCAAAAGATGTTATCTAAAAGTCACCAATTGATCTCGTGTCACCGAATAGATTCAAAACTGGATGTTATAAAATATCAACAAATAAATCATTTTGTTGAATGTTTCGTTGATGCTCGTGTTACCAAAGTCACATTGTTAAAGATAAGATACTTTCATCAAACAAGATTCTTTCAATATTACAAAAGTCACAATATATATCAAAGGTGAAACGTAAGACAGGGAGGGATAAAAATAAAATTACATTTTTATTATATGGGATGGATTGGGTAACCCGAAGGTCAACCCGGTTTCGTCCTGACCCGACACCGGTCACTAAATGGGATGTGGGTTTGTCCTTTCTCTTCTGCCGGTTAGGGCCAGACCCGGCCCGACCACTACTGTTTGGGGCGGGATTTAGGGTCGGGCTGAGTTTTGCACACCCCTAATTGGGAGGCTGAGAACCAAGGGGTAAAACTCTGCTCAATCAGCCGAACCAAATATTAGTCTTATAACGGGTCTGAAAGGCCTAACTCTCCTCAAATAATTTTTTTAAGGCGAGTAATTAAGATCTTTATACACAATTAAATACAAAAATCACTTGATTTTTTTTTTTTTGTGTGCACCAAGAGGATAGATCCCAAGGCCCAAGCTAATAGTTGGAGACTCTAATCCTTTTTTAAGAGTAAAAATCATCAAAATGAATTTTATCTTTAGTTCTTTACTAATAAAGTTTTGTTAATGAAGGTTGGTCTAGTTGGTAAGGATACGACTCATAACCTATAATGTTGTGAGTTCGAATCCCACTATCGATGTGAGGACCTCATTGGTGGGTAATCTGTAAGTACCTTTGTAAGCGCTCTTTGAGCCGTGAGGCCAATCCTGACCCTGGGACCCAACTCATCTAAACTTTTTGTAAAAAAAAAAAAATTTGTTGACACGGCAAAAATAAAACTCTTAGCAAGATACTTAAAATTAACACTTATAGCTGTCTATCAAATGTGTTTCGCGTTGTGGTCTTGTGGATACACATTGATATCGATCTTATCTCGACATTTTTACACGAATGATCAAGATTTCAAGAAACTTTGTTTCAGGGTATTGTTTCATGAGTTCCGTGGCCATGTTTTATTGGCTCAAAGGCTTAAAGTCATTTGCAATAGTGGTCAAGCCGTCTATGATTAAAGGAGAGTTCACACTCTTCCCTACCATAAAATGATTAATTTCATAGACTATAATAACCCGGGACGGATGGAAGTGAAAATTCTCTCAATTTAATTTTTAAACTTATTTTTATGTACTTTAACTCAAAATATAACTTACCTAAATTATATAACTAATTAAGCATGGGTTAATCTTCATTTTTTTGGTGTTCAAGGGGTGAAAAGACCCAAAAAAAAAGAACTAACATGAAGAAAACGGAAGCCTTACAAGTAGCACTTAAGACAGGTCTAGCTAGGTTCCCCTGAGGAAAATCATACTCATGGAACCCCAACTCTTGAGTCTATCTCCTACTTGTTGGTGATGGCTAGCATGAAGCATTTCAACAAGTGCCTCATGGATGAGGCATTAGATAATAATGTGAAAATCCAATTTTATCCTTACCCTCATAACATATTTCTCTAACCCTTCACTACTACCCCACCACCACCACCACATCCACCGCCGCCACCACCACCACAAAAAAACATGTTATTAATTACCCCTGGTTCTAGTATTCTACTTACATTTTTCCTCTCCTTTTTATCCTCATTTGGTTCCTTGTATATGGGTTGGGGTACCCCTTGTGCCCTTATCAATATACTTTTGGCTTATCAAAAAAAAAAAAAACATGTTAATTACCCCAACTCTTCATGATAAGAATATCGAAGCATTATTTAAATTTAAGTAGGAGAGTTAATATTTAATGTTAATTTATAATTCCAAAGTCTTCCTTTATAAAACTTATAGTACTGGCATGTTTGGCAATGCTAATAGAGATAAGAATACACATCAAACATGATAAAACACAGTCCATATCTAAAAAAAAAAAAAAAAAAACTTTACGACGTTAATTACTAATTTTGGACCCTGCGATTAATTAATGGCAACCCTTTTTTTCCGGTTGAAAATGAAAGGGAACTTTCTAGTCTGAATTCTGTGTTGTATCGCAATACATATTTGTAGTTTTGTCTTCAAACGTTGAATGCGACTTGGCAGCAGACTTTTGGTATCTTCACAAAGTCAGCCCCACCCGAGCACTACGGGATTTGGATTCCCACAATGTTGCTTATATCCATCCCGTGTAAGTTTCTTAATTTCGTCCTCAATTTAAATCACTCATTAATTAACGTGAGTTTCATTTCATTGTCTATGTGGACCCAATTAATAATTATAGTGTTAATGCTATATAAAGTATGTTGGGATTAATTATGGACCTGTTTAGTTTATTTGCGCTTTGAGGAAAAAAAATTGATTTTATGACATAGTTTTTTCTTTACAACTTCTTTTTTCAGTAGCTACTATTTTTAATTTCTTTAAAAAGTGCTAAAACAACTTTTTGTTTTTTTACAAAATTATATAATTATTATAAATTTATTAAACTTGTTTATTAATTAAAAAATCCTTTTCTTAAAAAAACACAAACAAACAGGCCTTATAAATAACATAAATTTACGCTAAACATCACTTACCTTTTTCCATTATTTGAAAATATGAGGATTATTAATTTTTAATAATTTTCAATTTTAATTTCTAAATTCTCCTTACTAATCATTTTAGCAGTCATTCTAATTACTAAATAAAAATAAAAATATTTTTATATTCTAAAAATATTATACGTGTTAATAATTCTGGTATGAATAAAAAAAAGTCCCATATCGAAAAGGAATGAAAATAGCGTCAGATTATCTATAGTCTACATAAAACTCAATAATATTCACTGTACAAATACATGTGTTAGTACTACATTGTTTCTCACTTCCACGCCTCTTACTCCATTTTTTTTCCTTCTTCTATCTCTATTTTCCTCCCACCGCATGTCACAATAAAAACTCTAATAAGTCATCTCTTCCTACATTCCTCTGTTGCTATTTCCCTCAAACCAAGACCTTCATACCACCATCAATGAATTAACTAACTAATATATATCAGTTTGATATATGATTATAATAAGAGTTTAATTTCTATGTAATGTCAATGTAAAAGATTTTTACACTGACATCTAATAATATCTTGACAAATAAACATCATTATTATTTGAATTAAATTAGTAAATATTGTACACTGACAACCACGAACATTTTGACATGTTTGCTTTTTATTTTAATAACTAAGAGAGAGAAAAAAACTAATGGTTTAAGATATTATTGGATGTCGGTGTAAGAATCTTTTATGCTGATAATACATAGAAATTAAACTCTTATTATTAGTTCTCTCTTAATTATTGAAATAAAAGCACACACATCCAAAATATTAGTGGTTGTCAGTATAAATTTTTTTACAATAACAATATATACAACTTTTTTTTTTGACTGGACAATACATAATACTTTAATCCTTATAATAACGAGCTTGAAATATAATCTCATGTAAATTATCTAAGTTTCTTATCATTGACTCAATCTTAATAACTAAAAATCTGATAAAAAAATCTTAATAACTAAATATCATTCAACATATATACTATAGATTAGTATGCATTAAAAAAATATTAAAATAAATATGCATGTATACATATTAAATTATTGGGAAAAGTGCATAAAGACCCCATAAACTTTAACCCATTTGCAAATAGGCACATTCAACTATTCTTTCTTCTCAATTAGTCCTTAAACTACCACTATTAGTAAAATCAATCCTTCTTCTAATTTTTCGTTCCAATTAATCATTAAACGACTACTATTAGTAAAATCAATCATTCAACTAACAAGCCTCAAGGGTTTTGTTCTTATTTAAAAAATAAAATAAAAAAAATACAATCAATTTATTAGCCTTAAGTGAAATGAATGGTTGAATTTATTTATTGTTGGTGATCTAACTAAGAGTTAATAGAAGGATTAATTTTACTAATATCATTAGTTTAAGGATTAATTGAGCCAAATAAATAGTTGAAGGACTGGTTTTACTAATAGTAAAAGATTAAGGACTAATTAAGAAGAAAAAAATAGTTGAAGGTGCCTATTTGCAAATGAATTAAAGTTCAGAGGGTGTATTTGTACTTTTCCATAAATTAATATTAAATTATACTTATTTTACATGAATTAATTAAAGCGAAGTAAGAAAAAAGGATCGTGCGTAGCACGGGTACCTTTCTAGTATAACATAATATCTTAAGGTGTTTGGGAGCCCTTAAAAGAAAATCTCGTCACACACAACACACTCCCATGTAGGTTTCATTAATTTTAAAAAGAAACTTACTTTATCATGTAAAAAATTCACTTAAAAAGATGAATTCACTAGTTTCATGGTATTAATATTGTTAGAGCAATGTTATCAATACATTATATTTGGTTAACTGTAACGCATTTTTTCTCCGTCCCAAGGCATCATTTTCCACTTTTTCTCACAACTCCATTTTGGAGCTTCTACTCAATGGAGTTTTTAATCTCAGTTGGCGTTGGCATTAATCTAAAACAAACATAGCAATACTCTTTTTAACATTTTTTTCAACACACTCTTTATTATTGGATGAATTTCATGTGGGTCCGTAAATTTTATGTGGGACTCACTCTATTTAGTGGGTGTTATATAAAATTCACTTAATCATAAAAAATATGCTTAGAAAGTGTTAAAAAGAGTGTATTACTAGCATTCTTATTATTGATAACTTGGTGCTCGACAAATTTAACAAATAAAAGATATTGGGGTGAATCCAATTCAAATATGAGTTTCTTTAAAGCACTACTTTTATTATATCTTTCTTGTATTATTTTTTTAAAGTAAAATACTTTGTTTTGAAATTTGGACCGCATTAATCGATTGGATCGGGAATTGGTCAGGTGTTCGATCCATTCAACCCCAAAAACCGACAGGTTTCAAAATCGGTGAGAAGCGGTAGAATTGATCCAAAACCAGCGAGAACCGGTCAAAATCAACCAAAAACAGGTGGTTTTTATTTTTCAAATTTTTTGATTTTTTGATTTTTTTAAATTATAAAAATATATATTTTAATCAAATAAAGGTTCATTGATAATTTATAAAAATACATATACATAGATTTTTATTATTTATCCTTCTTCGTAATTTTTTTCTTATAGAATGTATAATATGATTATTTTATGTGAATTTAAAACTTTATTTTTCTTAAGCTTATTACTTAATATAATATAATATTAAAAATATATATTTAATTATTATCTGTTCGACCATGATTCAACTACGGCCGAACCATTAAACCTTGGTCTGATTTTTTTTTTTGATATAAAAAAGTTTAGTAACCCGTCTAATTTTTAAAACATTGATAAAATGAGATAAATATATTTTTCTGATACGTGTATTTTTCTTTTTTTCATTTATCAAAATAAGTAAAATATAATATGGTGTAGATAACTGCAAGTGAAAACTCGGGTGATTCGACACCATTATTACCCATAAAGTTGGTGGAGCTGTGCATACCCGGGTGTGACACCTCTGACAGACACCGGGTACTGTAGCACTATTTTTTAATTTTATTTTATCTTTACAAATTTTGACTTTTTTTTAAATATAAAAGTTTTATTTTTTTGAATACTAACATTTTTGGTTAATTACATGCAAATATCTGGTTAATTCAATTCATTATATGGTTAATGGGTCATCCTAAAGCTTACAATAATTTTCCACAACCATGTAAATATTTGGTTAATCACGTACAAATATCTGTTAATTTAGTTTATTATATGGTTAATTGGTCATCCTGAAACTTACAATAATGTTCCACATAAAGTAACCATATAATGAACTGAATTAATCAAATATTTATACGTGATTAACCATATATTTATATGGTTGTGAAAAATGATTGTAAACTTCAGGATGAACCATTGACCATATAATGAACTGAATTAACCAGATATTTGCACGTGATTAACTAAATATTACATGGTTATGAAAAATGATTGTAAGCTTCACGATGACCCATTAACCATATAATGAACTGAATTAATCAGATATTTGAACGTGATTAACCAAATATTTATATGGTTGTGGAAAATGATTGTAAGCTTCAGGATGACATATTAACCAGATAATGAACTGAATTAACCACATATTTACATGTAATTAACAAAAATGTTAGTATTCAAAAAAACTTAATTTTTATTTTTTTAAAAAGTCAAAATTTGTTTTTTAAAAAAAAAAGGTAGCGCTACAGTACCCAGGTGTCGGCAGGAGGTGTCACACCCGGGTGTGCAAAAAAATTTCTGAAGTGTGGAGTGACTGCTCCAACCTCCAGTTCCCATTGAACAAATAAAAATGCCAATGGCTCTCAATGAGAGACCCGCCTTATCTTTTTCTTATCACAATTTTGTAGAACACATTTTCACTCAAACTATAATTACTGGTTACCAACTAGTGACGAACCTTGACTAATTTTTTAGAGGAGCCATAAGCTATTAATTAAAATAATATAATTAAAATTCATATGAATCACATATAAGGTCCACATCTCCCTGAGAAATTTTTTTTACAAGCAAATTTATTTTATTAGGATGGATACAAGAAGTACCACAACCCATAAACAATACAAAAGAAACAATATGTTCCAAAAAACCTAACATAGGAAACACAACTCTTTTAAGCATGCATCATGCAGCTACCATACACAAGAGCAATAAGACACCCTTGTACCCAGATCAGTCGCAGCGCACCAGCCCCACCATGCTATCAAAGAGCAACAAAATACAATATTAGACAAATAGAATCAAGAACCATTCAATATTGAAGGGTGCCTTAAAAAATTCATTCTAAAAAAAATTAAATAATTTTTTTTTTTTGTGGGGATCCGTTGCTCATCTCAACTAACACTAAGGTCCGCCTCTGTTACCAACATGTAGTTGGTCCAAGTGGTAACGAGCTTGAGCCCCTTAAACAAGAGGTCAGAGGTTCGATCCCCGGCTCTTGCGTATAGAGAAAATCTGGGTTGGTAGACTTCAGCTCTTAAATGGCATCCAGTATCTCGAGGGATTAGTCTCCGCAGTTGCACGTGGAGGATATCCTGAGAAACAAAATATATAATTACTAGTTAATAATGTACATAAATTAATTAATAAATTTTTAATAGACATTAACTTTTTTAAAATATATTACTAATCTCTAAAGTCTAAATCAACTAATTGATAAATTGATAAATAATAACAGCTATCGTTAACCCACTTGAGACAATGGTGTGAAAATTTTAGTGTGGTATATTTTGTTTCTTATTGATAAATAAATGGTAAGTTTTGTTTTTTTTTTTGTAAATAAGTCCCTTTGAATTTAAAATTTAAAAAAAATTATGAGAGCTTTTAAAACTTTACTTTTGTAAAAAAGGTCCATTTGAGTTTATAGTAAAAAAAAAAAAAATTTAAAAGGGTTTAATAATAATTAAAAAAAGTTGTCCAACTAAAATATGACACCTACAAAAATAACTAATATGACATCTTTTAATTGAACCACATAAGGAGGAGCAATTTGAAACCAGATGTAGACGACTTGAATGGTTTTCAAATAAAATGTGTGTAGATGGCCCCACCATGCATTCAATACCCACTAGTCTAGTTTGTCTGTCTGTTTGATTCAAAGGAAGCAAACAAAAGAAACAAAAGCATTAATGATATTTGGACACAGTTTTGGTATTCAACATCATACATTTATACGATACAATTTTTTATTTTTATTTTTTCTTACTCTTTCTCTAAACCATTAATTCAAAATATCACATCAAATACGGTGTTCCTATATTTGATGTCTACTTTTGTGTCAAACTATCACCCCTTAAACAAAAAACTTAAAATTTGGCTCATATCATTTGGGTTTGGATCAATCCGACGAATCCAATAACCCAATCCAACCCAAGCTAATTGGTTTTTTTTTTTTTTTTAATTGGGTCCAACTTGATCCAACATGATCATGTCTGGTTCGGGTAACGAGTTTGACACTTATAAACTCATAGATTCAATATCCGATCAGTCCACATTTTATTCTATATTTTTTTTATTAAAAAAACTTGTTACCTTGTGTTCTATCTTTTGTTACTCCCTTAGACGTTTCATCTCTATTGTTCACCTCTCTTCGATATGTCATTTTCCTTGTGCTACCTCAATCTTCTCCTCCACCGTGTCGCCTCTGTTTCGTTCATACTTGTTGCCCACCGTCCAGATCTCGCATCTCCATTCCATCCTCCATCGTTGGCCCTCACTGTTTCGCGTCAGTTCTTTGGTCACTTTGTTCTGTCCACCTGCTACATTCTTCTTCTCAACCGTGCGTTGTTCATGTTCATGTCACTGTCGTCTCAATCGAGATGTGTGACTTATGTCCTTAGGTCGTCGTTATCTTTTCCTCATCTATAGTTGGCTTTGATTCCCTAATGTTCTTTGATTTTCTCATCTCATCCATAATCGTCATTTTTTTCCTCATCCTTTTTTGCCATTCATCAAAACCCTAATTTCCTAGTGCATCTTTGATTCTTTGATTTTCTGATGTCTTTGATTCTTTGTTTGCGAAAGGTATAAAACCCCTTATTGCTTCTGGGCTTATGCAGACAAATCATAGTTATCAAGGTTATGCAATTTTGTTTTTTGTATAACTCGATTGACTCAACTCGAGCCAACCTATTTTGATCAGATTGATTTGGTTCGAGTTTGGTATAAAATCAGAGGAATTTGACCCAACCCATAAAATATTGATTGGTCCTTATAATGTGTTTGGTTAAATCCGACCCAACTCGTGTACACCCCTATATTCTATCTTAGAAGCTATTGTGATGTTAACTATATAATATCTTTGTTGGTACTATCTTAACAATCTAACAATCTATTACAAAATAAATATTTTGCTGATAGAAGACTTACATAATAAAATGAATTTATTTTTGATATATTATCGGCGTAATTTTTTTTTTCATTGTCTACCAAGTACAAATCATCTTATATAAGCCTTTTAAGATAGTGTCAAATATTTTTAATGATGTGATAATTTATGATTGGTTGATAATAAAAAAATCCTTATAGTGAAAGCGCATGTAAGTTAAATCCATATAATTTTTTATATGCGTAATGAGGATGTTTTACAATAATATGTGTGTATATATATAGAATTTAATTTTGATATAATGTAAAGATTTTTACACTGTCAACAAATCACAAATCGTCACATATGTGACTTTTAATGTGGTGATGATAAAAATAAAATATTTTTAATGATGTGATAATTTATAGTTGATTATCAATGCTAAACAAGTTCACACTAATCACGCATACCACTTAAACATGACACATAAAGACAGAGATGTGGGTTTGCCACAACCTTTTTTTTTTCTTCATATTAATTTAACCTATTTGAATATTTTGTAACACTTATTTGTGCCTCTTAACACTTAGATTAATCACTTTTAATTCGTGTAAATATATTTTTAACTGGAGCATATGCATATCTTCGAATAATAGCAATATTCTTTATGTTTGTCATGTAAAATAATTTATATATTATTTTTCTGGTGCATCAAGGTTATCATTCGGCCGAGAGTCAGAAACTAATTCCTTGCGTAGAGATTGCCGAAGTGTGTTTTGCCTCTCCCATCAAAGCATTTTCCATATACACATGGTAGGAGTCAAACCACTGACATTATACTTCTTGATAGTCTCCACAATCGTATTGGGATCGATTAGCCGAGGTCCGAGAGGCCTTCGGCTGCCATTCCCTAGGGGGGTTTCCTCCAACTAGTGGCTGCCCGAAAGGCATGGTTGCCCCCTGGTACAGGTTTTGGTAACCATACTCTGGCGTGTATGAATTCCTGGCTAGGTTACCCATATGAGATGGATTAGTAGCCCATTGCTGCTTATTCGTGTAACTCTCAAGAATCCGGTTTTACATTACTTGGACAGTCGAGTAAGTTCCAATGTGAGGTGGAAAATAATTCCATAGCTACTCACCCGAATACTCCTTCGGTGTCTTGCACAAAACTCTTCGTTGAGGAATCGAACCCAAATGACCATAAGGGGGCTGTTTTGGCATAGTTTGACCGAACACAACCCAGTCGAGGAAGGTGGAATTGAATTCCATGATTGCTCCCCTATGTAGTTCCCAAACGGCTTAGCCTGTGTTGCTCCATAGCCCGTGGCTGGACATACGTGTCATGACCCGTATTTCGTAGCCATGACCGGCCGAAAATGAAAGTCTTTATTTCATCTTCACAGCCTCATAAGCATACAAAAATTCGTTTCATCCAAAGAAAACGATCACATTCATTAATTACAATATAATGAATATAATAATCAGAGTAACTAAATAGCATAAATTACAAAGTCATGTTAAAATCTATATATACTTAAACTATGGGTATCGGCCCAGTAAAAGTTGTCCACATGGCATCCAAGGCTTCCGCAACATTACAGATACTTGCATCTGAAATGTAAATGTGGGTGAGTCCACTGACTCAGTGAGGGAGTTTCCTCCAAACACATGCAATCACATAAAGGCACACAATCAGGCAAGAACTATATCAAATAAATAGATAATCATTCTCAATCTATACATCATAAACATCTTTACGTATGGAAAATGTCTCATAAACTAACAAGATATGATTTGGGCATCTTGTCCCTCAAGAAAGTACTTGTGGCTTGCACTACATTCTTTTCTCATAACTAGTGTCCCGCTTATAAGGGGATACATATCATATACATTGAATCTTTGGGTCCACTTGGGGTTTTAACTCACGGTCCCCCGCCCCGACGGTTTTAATTTCGTACCCCGGAGATACCGCACCCTCCGGCAAACATCGACGTCCCTCCTCAACGCCCGGGGTATCTAACGAGGTCCCCTCATCCCCGACGGTGATATTTATATACCGGAGCCTCCCGCTCCCCGGTTGGCCTGCCCAAAGATTCATAATCATCCTTTGGCAATCCATTCCATCAAGTACTTTCCATAAGTTTCAACCGCATATCTCATTCATTCATTACAAACGAGCATATTTAACAATCTCATACTCAACATATATATTTTGCATTCATCAATAACATAATCAACTCATTTCATTACTCAGTATTTTGAGTATATAAAATATCATAGCAGTTTCACATCTTAATCTCACATTAGACATTTCATTTAGTGCATTCTCAAACAACATATATGAACCTACTCCACAAGGAACACTTTAACAATAATTCTAATAATAATATTTCAACCATGAGATAACTAAATAATTTACCTCATTTTCTTGTCAACTTGACACATCCAATAGCATTTATTACAATCATATAATATAACTTACTAATAAAATTATCAACTCAATTTTATACACAATACTTTCAATATCTCATGTACAATTGAATATCTCAATCTCATAACAAATACTACAATAGTAACTTCCACGAATTTTTTTAAAAATATCTCCAAGGTTAAGAAAATTTTAAATAATTTTTATATCATCATATAACATGTTAATACTCTAAAATAAATTTATGACTCAGAAACAACTTATCCGGTCCTCAAGTAAATTCAAAACAAAACATGCACAGAAAGTTCAAAATCTGTCAATTATTGAGCTATTAAAAGTAACAATTTTTATACCCTGTCAAACGAACTCGGTTTTGCCTCAAAATTAATATGTAGATCCTTCACATATAGATGTTCATTGACATATTTTTATTTGATCAAAAACTATCACCAATCAATACAGAAAAATCAAATAATATTCGGATTCTGCCCAGAAATTTTCAACAAGCACTGTTTGTTGTGTCATAGGAGGGTCAAAACTCAACGAAAATTCACCAAATTTAATATGCAAGAACCTAACACATATATAAACAGGTAGTCCCAAGTCAATATCATGTCTAAAAAATTCCCATTAAATTCGAACAGAACCATGTTCTTCATTAAAAAAAACTCCTAAAATTTACAAGTTTTCACCTTTAACATGTTCTAAGTCATTCAAATCCACATGCAAGCTTTGTTAACTCAAATATCATGTATCTAACAGTTATCAAACTCCATAAACTCAGATCTAAACATACATCTAAGCCAAAATCTTGAGAAAATTAGAAAACATACATATTAACATTATAAAACACAAGGTTTAAGATCAATTTCATCTTCAAAGACCCAAATCTAATAACCCCGTGGGAAGAACTCTAAATCCCAAAAATAAACAATCAAACAAACCATGAACACCAAAATCCCTCGCCTTAAAGCATGAACTTGTTAAGCTTTTGATGACCCAAACGAAAAATGGAAGAAGAGGAGTGTGAAGACCAACCTCAAAGCTCTCCAATGGCATCTTCTCCTCAAAGCTTTCTCACACTTTCTCACTCTAAGCTCTCTCTGGGGTTTCAAGAAGAAGAAGAAAATGAAGGAGGAAGGGGATGACATCCTTCTTGACATAACCTTCATGGGCCTTAGGTGGATAAAGGCCCACAATCCCAAAAAAAAAAAAAACACTAATGTCATTACTTAAGTTACTAAATTTAATTACTAAGGCATGCCAAATATGTTATATCATGTTTAAATCTTAAAACCCTCATTCAAATTGATTATTAAATATTACTCCAAAACATTGTTGATCATAGATTAATTAATTAATTACGAACATATTTATAACTAAAATTTTTTTTGCCATCTATTGCCGTTATACAAAAGAAATTTTGAACTACTAGAATAATGTCACTTAAAGCCTTTAATTAAATTATTAAAATTTCGGGGTATTACAATACGATTTGAACTGGTGTGGCTGCCTAAAAACCGATTCCATGAGCCGAAGCATTTGGTCCCAGGTAAGGCATACCCAACGTTCCAATAGTCTGCGATAGCCTCACGGCCATTGATATCTGTCCATGTTGTAAGTTAGAATGGAAACCATCACGTTCCGTAGGTTGTACCATAAGATTAGCCGTAGGCATTGTTATGTTAGAATATAAAGGATTAGGAGATGGTGCCTGCTGCACTACATTCGGCTGTACCATACTTGATGGTCCTGCCTGAACTTGTAGCATACCATAACCTGTATGTCCCCCTGGTGGAGGTTTCATCTGTGGCTGGTTCGTCTGCCCTGGAGTAACCAAGGTAGCCGAACTATGGGCAGACTTGAGGCCAAGTTCTGTCATCTGGATCTCATTTCTAACCATAGGTTGAACAATTTCAGTCAGTTGCTTTGACATATGGAACATAAGTTCATTAAGTCCAGAGTCAATATGCTCCTTGATAAAAGTGGCAGTTACCACCATCGACTGACTCGGATCAGCCCCTCCTGCCCATGCTGATGTCCCTGCTTTGTGACTAACAGGTGCGTTACTTGGCACAGGAGTGTCAGGTGATGATTGAAAGGATACTGGCATCCCTAAAGTAGGATGCACCTAAGTTTGTTTTTTCGCTCCATTCTTCTGTTTCGGTTGTGGCTCCATCCTGTTCAATTGTTTCCCAGAATGCAAGTGCATACGCCAATTGAAATCTTGACCAGGAGAGGCAAAATTCCCAATGTGCTCACCTTCACTGGTCCCACTGGGCGTGCCAAAATTGTTATAGGGTGAATTAAAATTAGCCGTGACCTCGACTAACTTTGAATAACAATGATTCCCTTATCAGTCGATGACGTCAGAAGGGGGATTCTGCATTCTGACTTGTGGGTTCCTAAACTACTCCAAAGAGTGTTTAGTGTGAAAAGTGGAAATAGCTAAACTAAGTGCACGAAAGTAAATAGAAAGCAATAGGAAATGAGCATAAAAATGTGTTTGATTTTATTGATGTGTCTGATATAATATTTACAATTGGTATTTATAGGCTATAACTCGAACACTATGCAAAATGTCCCTATTGGCCACCTTCTCCTACATTTTAGCATTTTGCACTTAGTGGCCAACGTGAACCAACTAGATTACAACGGTTAACCATGTCTAACTAAAATCCCTATATTTTAGGAACATCTTCAATGATCATCCATCATTAACCGTCTGAGCTCGTTATCTTCACTCTTCAACGTCTCTTTGCTTCCTAAAATCAAGCTAAACAACTTGAAAACTGTTTCCCCCTTATCTCAGAAGGTTGTTAGCACGTGCAACGGCTATGATACTCAATGCTCTTATTTTGATTTCTTTAGCTATCACCTCCACTTTGAATATCAACGAATTACTCCGAAGCATTATCCTTTAGCTCATATTACTGGCTTACTTGTTTTCACTTAATAATCGTTCCTCATCAGCCACCAAATTCAACTTCGACTGGCTTCCGATTCGGCTAATCTCCAACGGCTAGTTTATCAACGGCTAAGTCAGCTTACGTTAATTTAAGTGATAACAGAGACACAAACACATTTTCATGATTTTTTTAGAGTTACATTATTTGACACACAGAATCTAGACGGCATCCCACTAATACCTATGGTATATCAATTCCATCTCTGGATTCATACATACGATAAAATCAAGCCACTCACATAAAATACGATGTCCCTCACATACAGTATATTTGGAATGTATAAAAACATTTTCCATTTTTTATTCCATTTATCATTGATAACTAATCTCCAAATACTCAAACCAAGGACACTTTATTTTATCTTCACATTACATTACAATATACCCATCAAGAAGTAAACAACATTATTCACCGGCAACATGATGAGTGTTCAACACACAGCAACACAACACGATATTGAATGTCATTGGCTAACGGCTCATGCCACCAGCCACCACCGGAGCCTCAGTGACACCACGGCTACGCATTTCAACATTCTTTTTCCAACCTACAAGTAACCAAGCACAAACCATAGATTGCCAGGTTCATTCAGATAATTCAAAATATTAACATGAAGCTAAATAATAATAATAATAATAATAATAATAATAATAGAAAATACTCAAATTAGTACAAAAATATATGCGAGGATATTAAGTTTTTTTTACAAGTCAAAATGAATTATATGAATAAAGCTAGGAGGAAATTCAAAAAATCTTTAAATTACTATCATCATCTAAGCCAGCTCTAGTTACTCTATCTTCAAACCTCTAATTCCTTATAATTATTAAAAAATTTAAATAAATCTCTTTTTGTTACTCTATCCATAACACCATTTTAATTTTTTTGAGATAGCAAGCATGTGAATGGTATGGCCCCCGACACAATTAAGGCGACTTTTCAACACATCCCCTCACACCCATGTCTATGCACCTGGAGCATGGACATAGTTGTCGGTCCAACAACATATATCTAAGATAAACTCTGTTACTATCTTAAAATTTGGACTTAGGTGTAACTCAACCTCACAAAATCAACTTGTTTGTAAGGTGAGGAATGAGGATTACTCATATTTCTAAGTGATGTGGGACTAAACATCCTTTTACACTCAGCACAATGAAGGTGGGAGGCCAGAATGAAGGTAGCTCAAAGTTGTCACACTTAAGGCGGTCCTATAAATTATGAGGAGCAAAACTTAATTTAATCATTTGCTCTTAATTAGAATGAATGAAATTAAATACCAGCAGAGACGTCGAATCCACGGGCTTTGAGCTCACGATACTCCTGGCAAATGGAACATGGGAGACAGAAGCAACTCAGCAAACAATCAGTAGCTTGGTGTCCCTCAATCCCATATAGCCTTCTTAATTTTGTACGATAAATGCAAGCATAAAGTGAAATGGTATGAGTAAAACCACCGAGAATGTAGAAAAGTGTTCCATGTGGACAACAAGCTGCCAACACAAAAAGGGTTCAGAATAATCTAATTGAACAATAACTTTAGAGACATGATTCCACTGCAAATTAACATGAAAAGGTAATTAAGTAAGGTTCAGCCACAAACACTTACAGGTTGTTCCCTCATCTACGATCTCAGCTACCCTTCCAAAGCTAACACAGGGGCACCATAACGTGAGGCAACCTGGTGATCACACATGAAAAAATTATCATGAAATGAAAGACTGGCCTTGCTAATTGCTATATATATAGAGCTAGCTAGCTTACTTCATTACCCTTAACTATATCGGTCGCTATGAGAAATTATTGCATTTTTCTGGAACAATATTAACCAAATGTGTGATGAGTGATCCATGATGATTACCAACACTGAATTTAGATATGTAATGACTCATTCCGTTCTTTTTATTTGAAAATTTGATTTTTAATTTTTAATTGATTAAATACATCATGTTTTAAGAATAATTTTTAAACTTTGTTTCATTATTATTTAGTCTCCTTGTGGCACTTATCAGCAACATCCTAATTTCTTATAGTGAAAATATGGAAACAAGAGAAAGGAGCAGAGTAAGAGAGTTACAAGAGCAGCAGTCAGTGAAGCAGTCACATAAGCCAGTGGACCATGATCCAGTTGCACCCTTGTAGGCCATCCTTGAAGGCGTCAATGGTTCTTTACTAAACAAAGAGAAAGGGAAGGTTCCTGCAAGAAAGGAACTCCAAAGAAGGGACTCTTTGGATTGGGAATATAACTAAGGGCTATTCCCTTGATTTGCATGACTCACAGATTCAGACGTCTTATATAAGAAGTGAAGATGCTGGTGAAACGAGATTCCCAGTAGAGAAAAAAATAACTCTTCAACCAATAGGTCGTTGATCGAGTGAAAACAACTTACAGTTTTAATTCTTGTGGAGTTACTCTATTGGGAGGGGGGTAGGGGTGAGTATAGAACGGATTGGGATGAGTGTTGTTTGTCCCTTATCAGATCCTAAACATTGATAGGGATAATTCTTTGAACCCGAACCGTCCCTATACCCGAAGGAATCCGATCATATGCAGGTTGGTTTAAAGATCAGGTTTAAATGGTATGGGACTGGGTTGACCCGAAGTTAAATAGATTATGCAAACTACATTTATGTGAGTGAGAATTTTTTATTTTTTTTTATAATACAGAATATTGGCAAAAGATGTTATCTAAAAGTCACCAATTGATCTCGTGTCACCAAATAGATTCAAAACTGGATGTTATAAAATATCAACAAATAAATCATTTTGTTGAATGTTTCGTTGATGCTCGTGTTACCAAAGTCACATTGTTAAAGATAAGACACTTTCATCAAACAAGATTCTTTCAATATTACAAAAGTCACAATATATATCAAAGGTGAAACGTAAGACAGGGAGGGATAAAAATAAAATTAGATTTTTATTATATGGGACGGATTGGGTAACCCGAAGGTCAACCCGGTTTCGTCCTGACCCGACACCGGTCACTTAATAGGACGTGGGTTCGTCCTTTCTCTTCTGCCGGTTAGGGCCAGACTCGGCCCGACCACTACCGTTTGGGGCGGGATTTAGGGTCGGGCTGAGTTTTGCACACCCCTAATTGGGAGGCTGAGAACCAAGGGGTAAAACTCTGCTCAATCAGCCGAACCAAATATTAATCTTATAACGGGTCTGAAAGGCCTAAGTCGGGAAGATACTTTGGTAGACCCATTCGACCAAAAAAAAAAAACTAATTAGAATGAGTTTTGAAAAAAAATCCTCAAATAATTTTTTTAAGGCGAGTAATTAAGATCTTTATACACAATTAAATACAAAAATCACTTGATTTTTTTTTTTGTGTGCACCAAGAGGATAGATCCCAAGGCCCAAGCTAATAGTTGGAGACTCTAATCCTTTTTGAAGAGTAAAAATCATCAAAATGAATTTTATCTTTAGTTCTTTATTAATAAAGTTTTGTTAATGAAGGTTGATCTAGTTGGTAAGGATACGACTCATAACCTACAATGTTGTGAGTTCGAATCTCACTATCGATGTGAGGACCTCATTGGCGGGTAATCTGTAAGTACCTTTGTAAGCGCTCTTTGAGCCGTGAGGCTTATCCTGGACCTGGTGAGCCTGAGGACCCAACTCATCTAAACTTTTTGTAAAAAAAATAATAATTTGTTGACACGGCAAAAATAAAACTCTTAGCAAGATACTTAAAATTAACACTTATAGCTGTCTATCAAATGTGTTTCGCGTTGTGGTCTTGTGGATACACATTGATATCTTATCTCGACATTTTTACACGAATGATCAAGATTTCAAGAAACTTTGTTTCAGGGTATTGTTTCATGAGTTCCGTGGCCATGTTTTATTGGCTCAAAGGCTTAAAGTCATTTGCAATAGTGGTCAAGCCGTCTATGATTAAAGGAGAGTTCACACTCTTCCCTACCATAAAATGATTAATTTCATAGACTATAATAACCCGGGACGGATGGAAGTGAAAATTCTCTCAATTTAATTTTTAAACTTATTTTTATGTACTTTAACTCAAAATATAACTTACCTAAATTATATAACTAATTAAGCATGGGTTAATCTTCATTTTTTTGGTGTTCAAGGGGTGAAAAGACCCAAAAAAAAAAGAACTAAAATGAAGAAAATGGAAGCCTTACAAGTAGCACTTAAGACAGGTCTAGCTAGGTTCCCCCGAGGAAAATCATACTCATGGAACCCCAACTCTTGAGTCTATCTCCTACTTGTTGGTGATGGCTAGCATGAAGCATTTCAACAAGTGCCTCATGGATGAGGCATTAGATAATAATGTGAAAATCCAATTTTATCCTTACCCTCATAACATATTTCTCTACCCTTCACTACTACCCCACCACCACCACCACAACCACTGCCGCCACCACCACCACCGACCACCCACCCCACCCCATTTGTCGTTAAAAGAAAGCCAAAAAAACATAAAGCATACTTGCTAGTCATTCCAGAAGCTTCTCAGATCTGCACCATCGTGTTTGGGAATGAATGAAACGCTGCTGCGACTCAGATTCGACACATCATATCATCGCTCCAACGCCGTCGCTCCCTCGATGCCTCCGCTCCAATGCCGACCGCCGCACGCCACCATACCATTTAGTTCTGCGAGTTTGACATATCTGGGTAGGTAGACCCTCTCCTTTTGGCTAAAACTTATGCCATTCACAATGCTTGGTGACGTGCGGCAAGCGAGTCATCAGTTGGCGGTCAGCATGCGGCAGGCAACAACGACGACTCTCACAAGATCATGGGATTTGGGTTTTTTACACGGAGGAAGAAATCAAGGTATAGGATGGGGATGGATAACTCAGATCTGGTGGTGGTGTGGGTGGTGATGGGGTTGCTGGGTGATGTTGGTCTTGGTGGTTGGGTGGTGGTGGTGGTTGGTTGAATGGGGTGATGGTGGTGGTCGGTCGACTGGGTGGTGGGGTGGGGCAGAGGGATGGAGATGGAGTGGTGGTGGCTAAATGGGAGGGGTGAAGGTTGGGGGTAGGAAGGTAATTTAAAAATTAATTTAAAAAAAAAAGAGTTTGGACTGCTCAATCTGGATCATTGATTATTCTAATAATATATCCAATGGTTAAATCTAATGCTTCATCCATGAAGCACTTGTTGAAATGCTTCATGTTAGCCATCACCCTACTTGTTAGTTAATCTAAGGTAAGAGAGAAAATAATATCTCAAACTTTGTTCTGCTAATTATGAAATCCTATAGAAGAATTTGCTGTGAGTACTCTCTAATTCCCCTCCCTGCAACATGAAAATAATAGTGGCGGACTCTGATTCCAGTATCACTATGAGTATGTTTGGGAAAGCTGGAAAAAAAAAATTATATTGATAATCAATTTTTGTATAATCGATTATTGTGATAATCGATTATAATCAAAATCTGTTTTTGTTTAGGTTTGTTTGCTGAAAACCTATTTTAAGATCATCTATTTCGTTTGGGTGGTGCAAAAAAAAAAACACTTTTATATAGTAAATTACGAAAAAGATATGAAATTATTTGTTTATATTAATAATATTTGATGCTTTTTTTTTTTCAACATTAAGACCTTTTAAAATGTTTATTTCTTTTATATTTTGTCATCAATTTTTTCTATTATAATTTTTTTAAATAATTTTATTTTAATCTAAATTTTATTTAAATTTAAAATATTTATATAATATACTAGACGCTACAACACAATATTGGTAGACATGCCCCTTACAACTCCAGCGTCAACCCTCACTTTACACTGTCATATGCCCATATTCAACGTCATGGAGGCAAGATGGGAAAGGTAGTTTTGACAAACAAAATAATCAGAATGAAAATATCTACCAGTTCATAACATTAGATGGTTCAAAACAGTTTTTCTTAACAAATAAAAGCTTTTTTAAAAATTAAGCTTGTAACCCAAACATAAGAGATTGTTATAGAAGAGCTTATTTCCAAGTAAAATAGCTGAAAGCCTAAAAAACAATCTTTCCCAAACAAGCTCTAAAGGCAACTTTCTAGTCTTCTTCTCTCTTTTTTTTTTTTTTTTTTGTGAAAAGAAAGGCAACTTTCTAGGCTGAACTCTGTGTTGTATCGCAATACATATTTGTAGTTTGGTCCTCAAACGTTGAATGCGACTTGGCAGCAAACTTTTTGTTTCTTCACAAAGTCAGCCCCACCCGAGCACTGCACTACGGCTCAGTTTGGTGAAAATTAATGGATAGCCAATAAATTAGTAGATAATGATTAGTGAATATTAGATTAGTTAGCGGATTTGATTTGAAATGTTTGAATAAACTAATGATTGGACTAACTGATAAATATAAAATGACATAAAAGGATATGTTTGCATTTATTTATATAAATTATATATATATATATATATATAATTTATTTATAAAAAATTATCACTTTTACCACTTTAAATTATTTTAAATTATTTATAATTTTAAAAAATAATTTTTTTATTTTAATGTTAATTTAGTTTTAATTATTTTTAATAAATAGAATGCAATAATAAAAAAAAAGTATGATATTATTTTTATATAAATTTTATTTTTATAGATAAAAAATATATTTATATTTTTTATTCTTAAATATAAATCTAAATAGTGAAATTAATTCTTATTTATATGCTATGTTAAATGATTATTATTCTATTTTATTAGCTAAGGATAAACGAGGAATTTAATTAATATAGTATGAATAAAATGGAAAAAAAAATGATAAGTTATATGCTAACGGTTACCAAACGAAGCTATTTTTCCATCCGCTATAAGTTAACCGCTATACGCTATTGGATTTGGCAAACCAAACAGAAACAAGGAGTTCGAATAAGAGGACAATTAATTATGGGTGTTCAGCAACCGATCCAAACCGGAAAAACAGAACCGAAAAATCGAAAACCGAACAAAATGAAAACCGAAAAAATCGAAAACCGAAAAAACCGTAATTTTTCCATTGGATTGGATTGGATTGGATTTTGGATCCTCCAGTGAAACAAAATCCAATCCAATCCAAACCGATCTACTATATACATATACTATTATTTTTGAAATTATAGTATTAATCATACTTAAACATTGTTTTTCATACTTTTATGTATTTCATTTTCTTTAATACTTTTATTGGAATGACATATGTGAGACTATTTAGAATAAATATTAATGTCTTGAAGTTATATTTTGCTAAATTTTTGATGCATAACATATATATACTTGATTGAGTAAACGCGAAAAACAGGAAATAAATTAAGTAAATTTGAAAAATAAATTAACTATGTACAATTTATTTGTAGCCGATTCAACGAAAATAATAGGATAGGTGAGAGTAAATATATAGATTTAATATAAAAGATTATTTAACATAAAAGAATGTGTTGAAAAATATCAATAATTATTTTTTCTCAAACCTCTAAATTAGAAGTTTGTCAAGAATTCTCGAGAATTTTCTTCACTCGTCATCAAATCAAATAATGGTTAATACAAGGAACAAATAGTTGCTACATTTCATAAAAGTTCTAATGTTCTAATATAAAGAGAGGTCAAAATAAGTATTGGACACCCTAAACTAACTCACTTAAATGAATATTATCTTTTGTCCCCTATTAAATAAGTAAAAAGGACATTTGACATAAAAAAAATAAAATAAAGTATGACAAAACATTTGGTTGGATTGGATCAGATTAGATTTTTTTAAGGAAGTAAATCGATCCAATCCAAACCATACATTATTTTCATTTTTAAATTGGATGACTTCTTAGCTCAAAACCAATCCAATCCGCGAACATCCCTACAATTAATGTTGCTTATATCCCGTGTAAGTTTCTTAATTTCGTCCTCTATTTAAATCACTCATTAATTGACGTGAGTTTCATTTCATGGTCTATGTGGACCCAATTAATAATTATACAGTGTTAGTGGCATATAAAGTATCTTGGGATTGTTGTGGATAAATTTATGAACATAACACGTTCTAAGTTTTTTAATGGTTTTGGTAAGAATTATTTTATAAATTTATTAAACTTGTTTATTGATTAACAAACACTTTTTAAAAAAAAAAAAAAAAAACACAAACGGGCCTTATAAATAACATAAATTTACGCTAAACATCATTTTTTTTTTGCTATTATTTGAAAATATGAGGATTATTAATTTTTAAATAATTTAATTATTTTCAATTTTTATTTCTAAATTCTCCTTACTAATCATTTTAGCAGTCATTCTAATTACTAAATAAAAATAAAAATATTTTTATATTCTAAAAATATTATATAAGTGTTAATAATTCTCGTATGAATAAAATAAGTCCCATATCGAAAAGGAATGAAAATAGCATCATATTATATTACCTCTGGACTCAATTATAAGAAAATACGTACCTACTATATTTTTTACTCAAAAATGCAACCAACTTAACTCTATTTAATGTAAGTATTCCAAAAATCAAGAAAATTAATCAATCAAACCAATTCCCTCATTACTTTTCCAAGAGCATTACACATTTTCGAGACAATTAAATGGTACTTTAGTAATTATAACTCTTTTTTTTTTTACATAAATCAAGATAATTAAACTAAATTAACTAACTTCCTTAATAAATATGAAATTAGGTATTTTTATTTATAATTGAGTCCGGAGGGAGAGTAACCTAATATCTTAAGGTGTTTGGGAGCCCTTGAAAGAAAATCTCGTAACACACAACACACTCCAATGTTGGTTTCATTAATTTTAAAAAGAAACTTACTTTATCATGTAAAAAATTCACTTGAAAAGATGAATTCCTTGGTTTCATGGTATTAATATTGTTAGAGCAATGTTATTAATATAGTGTATCTTTGGTTAAGATTTTTTCAAACTCTAACGCATTTTTCCTCCGTCCCAAGGCATCATTTCCCACTTTTTCTCAAAGCTCCATTTTGGAGCTTCTCCTCAACGCAATTCTAAATCTCAGTTGGCGTTGACATTAATCTAAAACAAACATAGCAATACTGTTTTTTACATTTTTTCAACATACTCTTTATTATTGGATGAATTTCATGTAGGTCCGTAAATTTTATGTGAGACTCACTCTATTTAGTGGGTCTTATATAAAATTCACTTAATCATCAAAAATATGTTTAGAAAGTGTTAAAAAGAGTATATTACTAACATTCCTGTTATTGATAACTTAATACCTGACAAATTTAACAAATAAAAGATATTGGGGTGAATCCCAATTCAAATATGAGTTTCTTTAAAGCACTAGTGTTATTATATCTTTCTTGTATTATTTTTAAAGTAAAATACATTGTTTTGAAAATTGAACTGCATTGATCGATTGGACCGGGAACTGATCAGGTGTTCGATCCATTCAACCCCCAAAACCGACAGGTTTCAAAATTGGTGAGAATCGGTAGAATCGATCCAAAACTATTGAGAACCGGTCAAAATCGAACAAAAACCGGTGGCTACAACCGGGATGACTAGGTGGTTTTTATTTTTCAATTTTTTTGAATTTTTAATTTTTTAAATTAAAAAATATATATTTTAATCAAATAAAGGTTCATTGATAATTTATAAAAATATATATACATAGATTTTTATTATTTAGCCTTCTTCATAATTTTTTTCTTATAGAATGTATATTATAATTATTTTATGTGAATTTAAAACTTTATTTTCCGTAAGCTTATTACTTAATATAATATAATATTAAAAATACATATTTAATTATTATCGGTTCGACCAGGATTCAACTACAGTCGAATCATTAAACCAGGGACGGACCCATGTACATGGGTTTGGGGGCAGCTGCCCCACCAAATAAATTTTTTTTAATTAAATTTTACATAAATGTTTTTTTACCCCCACTAAAAAAATAATATTGCCCCCATTGCTCTATAATTTTACTCTAAATAACACTAAAAATATTACTCTCATTGCTCTACAACCGTACTTCACATAATATCTTTTATATTTTCAATAAAACTTGGTCACATATATATAGAGAGAAAAATTTTCGATAGTATTGAAAATGAAAAAAAAAAAAATAACAACCTCAAAGTATGAAAACACACAGAGAACAAATAAAATTTATAGAAGTTGAGACATCTTCAATTTTATAGCTATATAATGATATAATTTTTGTAATCTTCAATTTATGACTTAATAATAGTGACAATTATTTTATCGCTATATTTATATATATTTTTTATAAAATATTTATGATACATTATTTTGCCCCCACTAGACAAATTTTCTGGGTCCGTCCCTGCATTAAACCTTGAATCAGTATCCTCATCGGTTAAATAATCACTCTGATTTTTAAAACAATGATAAAATAACATAAATATATTTTTCCGATACGTGTATTTTTCTTTTTTTTCATTTATAAAAATAAGTAAACTATAAATGGTGTAGATAACTACACGTGAAAATTCGGTTGATTCCACACCATTATTATTACATATTTACATGACCCATGAAGTGTGGAGTGACTGCTCCAGCCTTCAGGTCCCACTCTGAACAAATATAAACGTCAATGACTCTCAACGAGAGACCCGACTTATCTTTTTCTTATCACAATTTTGTAGAACAAATTTTCACTCAAACTATAATTACTAGTTACCTATACATAGTTGGTCTAAGTAGTAACGAGTTTGAGCATCTTAAACAAGAGGTTAGGGGTTCGATCCCTGACTCTTGTGTATGGTAAAAACCTGATTGGAAGAGGTCAGCCCTTGAATATCGTATAATACCTCGAGGGATTAGTCTCCGCAGATACGTGCGGATGATACCCAGGGAAATATAAAAAAAAACTATAATTACTAGTTAATAATGTACATAAATTAATTAAAAAAATTTTAAAAGACATTAACTTTTTGAAAATATATTACTAATCTCTAAATCAACTAATTGATAAATAATAAGTTAATGACAACTATCTTTAAAATTTTAGTGTGGAATATTTTGTTTCTTATTGATAAATAAATGATAATTTTGTTTTTTGTATTTAAGTCCCTTTGAATTTTAAATTTAAAAAAAATGAGAGCTTTTAAAATTTTATTTTTGTAAAAAAGGGTCCATTTGAGTTTATAGTAAAAAAAAAGTTAAAAGGGTTTAATAAATAAAAAAAGTTGTCCAACTAAGACATGACACGTACTAAAATAACTAATATGACATCTTTTAATTGAACCACATAAGGAGGAGCGATTTGAAACCAGATGTAGACGGCTTGAATGGTTTTCGAACAAAACGTGTGTGGATGGCCCCACCACTCATTCAATACCCACTAGTTTGTCTTTGTTTGTTTGTTTGGCCTATTCCACAGTAGTATCGATTCAAAGGAAGCAAACAAAAGAAACAAAAACTTTAAATTTAGCTCATATTATTTGGGTTTGGATCAATCCGACGAATCCAATAACCCAATCCAACCCGAGCTAATTGGTTTGATTTTTTATTAATTGGATCCAACTCGATCCAACATGATCATGTCTGGTTCGGGTAGCGAGTTTGACACTTACAAACTCATAGATTCAATATCCGATTAGTCCACATTTTATTCTATATTTTTTTATTAAAAAAAATTTGTTACCTTGTGTTCTATCTGTTGTTACTCCCTGCCTTCCATTACTCCCTTAGATGTTTCATCTCTATTGTTCACCTCTCTTAGACATGTCATTTTCATTGTGCTACCTCAATCTACTCCTCCACTGTGCCGCCTCTATTTCATTCATACTTGTTGCCCACCGCCCAAATCTGGCATCTCCATTCCATCCTCCATCGTTGGCCCTCACTGTTCTGCGTCAGTTCTTTAGTCACTTTGTTCTGTCCACCTGCATGCTACATTCTTCTTCTCAACCATGCGTTATTCATGTTCATGTCAGTGCCGTCTCAACCGAGATGTGTGACTTATGTCCATAGGTCGTCGTTATCTTTTCCTCATCTATAGTTGACTTTGATTCTCTAATGTTCTTTGATTTTCTCATCTCATCCATATTCGTCGTTTTATTTTTCTCATCCTTTTTTGCCATTCATCAAACCCTAATTTCCTAGTGCATCTTTGATTCTTTGATTTCCTGATGTCTTTGATTCTTTGTTTGCGAAAGGTATAAATACCCTTATTGCTTCTAGGTTTATGCAGACAAATCATAGTTATCGAGGTTATGAAGTTTTGTTCTTTGTATAACTCGATTGACTCAACTCAAGCCAACCCATGTTGATCAGATTGATTTGATTCGAGTTTAGTATAAAATCAAAGGAATTTGACCAGACCCATAAAAGAATGGTTGGTCCTTGTAATGTGTTTGGTTAAATCCGACCCAACTCGTGTACACCCCTATATTCTATCATAGAAGCTACTGTGATGTTGACTCCATAATATCTTTGTTGGTACTATCTTAACAATCTAACAATCTATTACAAAATAAATATTTTACTGTAGAAGACTTACATAATAAAATGAGTTTATTATTTATATATTATCGACGTAATTTTTTTTCGTTGTCAACCAATCACAAATCATCTTATATAAGCCTTTTAAGATAGTGTCAATATTTTTTATGATGTGATAATTTATGATTGGTTGATAATATAAAAATTCCTTATAGTGAAAGCGCATATCAATTAAATCCATATAATTTTTTATTTGCGTAATGAGAATGTTTTACAATAATATGTGTGTGTATATAAAGAATTTAATTTTGATATGATGTAAAGTTTTTTATACTGTCAATAAATCACAAATCGTCCCATGTACGACTTTTAATGTGGTTATGATAAAAAACAAATATTTTTAATGATGTGATAATTTATAGTTAATTATCAATGCTAAACAAGTTTACACTAATCATGCATACCACTTAAACCTGACACACAATGACAGAGATGTGGGTTTACCACAACCCTTTTTTTTTCCCTTCATATTTAACCTATAAATGAGTATATTATATATATTTCTTTTGAATATTTTGCAACACTTATTTGTGCCTCTTAACAGTTAGATTAATCACTTTTAATTCATGTAAATATATTTTTAACTGGAACATATGCATATCTTCGAATAATATATAGCAATATTATTTATGTTTTTCTTGTAAAATAATTATGCAACCTTATCAGTGTAAAGCTAATATATATATTTTTTATTTTTCTGGTGCATCAAGATTATTATTCGGCCGAGAGTAAAAACTAATCCCTTGCGTAGAGATCGTCGAAGTGTGTTTTGCCTCTCCCATCAAAACATTTTCCATACACACAGTAGGAGTCGAACCACTGACATTATACTTAAGGAACCTCGGCTATCTACCAATTATGATGGACCTTGTTGGTTAACATATATTTATTTTATAAATGAATAATTTTTTTTTGAAGGAATAAATGGATAATTTTAAAAGTCAATTAACAATACTTAACAGCTATAAATAATTGTTACAAAAAAAAAACTATATATAATAGTTTGAGTTGTGCGTTCAATTTTTTGGCTTAGGCCCCTTTTTTACCCACAAAAAAAAAATTTGTGGGTTCAAAGGTTGCTCATGCTTGATCCGAAACTGTTTAGGCTGCAAAGGAGTTTTTAGAATTAGGTCCATTTTTATTTTTTGGGTCAAAGGTGAACCATATTTGGGTTGACCCAATTCTGTCGGATATCATGTATATAATATCTTGAAATTAGCTTATATAATTTTTAAAAATTAAAAACAAAAGTATTATATTTTTAACTTAAATTAAAACTTTTAATATGTATTTTTTGTTCTAAAAAACATATTTTAAAAAATCCTATAGCTTTTGTTTCATATTCTTAAAATTTCACAACTTAATTATACACAATATTTAAAATTGTAATTTTTATATAAATGTCGAGCTCTCCTGATTTCAGCCCAATCACTAATTGATTGTGACTGGGTTAGATTTTTTTTGGATGTTCGTGATTAGGTTAGATTTAATTATAATATCGGATAAGATTCAAATAAAGTTAAACTCATCCCATAAGCTCCCATAGTGTGTTCCATTCTTTAAATATTTAGGCTCAAACCTACAAGTAAATTTTTTTTTTTTGGTACATAAAATGGTGGCGAGTGAGCTACCACTCCGGGGCCGCAAGCGACATGGGTATGGCCCCTTCCCAAGGAGTTTATTTTTCACAATGATTCGAGTCAGAGACCTCCCACTTATTAAGAGTATCCATGTACATACTCTATATGTACATCTTACGGACCTAACACGCTTTCACTAACTATTTTGGGTACCTTGATCGAGTATTTAAGATAATGAACTATCCTAAATATACCAAACTACAATAGATTCGATTATCTTTGATTATATTACTAAGATAATTAGCTAACTTGCACTAAGGTTGGCTGGGGTTTATCTTTAATTCAATGGAAATTGCTTGGCTCAAGTTCAATTCAATAAAAAAAGATCTCATTTTGGTAATTCGATTTATGAACTCTGAGACTGCATATGACGGTAAATTAATAGGTTGTAACACTTTTAAATTTGAAGACCATTATCAATTGATAATAGTAGTGGAGACAACTTGAGAGATAGATAAAGTAAGAACTCTAAATTATTAACTAATAATAGAATTTATCTATAAAATTACTTCATTAATTAACATAAGATATGGAAAAAATAATAACAAACAATACCTAATGCAGTTGGTAGATAGTTGTGTTTTTCAAGTATATGTTAGGGATTCGGGACCTTTCTCCTTTGGAAGGAGACTTACTCACGAGTCATGACTCATCACTACCTCTATGTGTAACCTCCAAAAAAGAAAAAAGAAAAAATAACAATCATCATATTCATATGAGAATTAATTTTCTTATTTTTATCATGGCGTCAAGTAATGCAACAAGTGAACAAAAATGCTTCTCACTACCCATTGTGAATAACAAAAATCGAAGACTTACCAAAATAACAAGAATAATAATAATAAGGAGAAGGAGAACAAAAATCAAAGTCAAGAACAAGTCGCACACGTTTATGCATCCCCATCCATTGACCTTGACTTGTATCAATGGACTCAAAATTAATGGCATGGAATGGAAATTCGAACCACACAACCTTACACTGCTCCTCAAATTCATAGTTTCACACACACCCTTTATTCCAAGTCCAACCATATCTGCTACTTAATCCAACACACCACAGATCTATAGCAAGCAGCATTAATTAATCATGAATCAGAACGCCGCCACCGGTTTTCCTATGAGCTACAGCAGTACAACACCGTACTCCTCCCACACTTGCCACTACCAGCCACCGCCACCTCCCCTCCGTAAACCTCCGGTCGAATGGACCACCGGCCTCTGTGGATGCTTCTCTGACTGCAGTATTTGTAAGCCCCTCTATATCCCTCCTCTGCTTAGACCCACATTCTATGTTTTACATTGCCTGTTACACTGAAGATAGGAACGATCATCCACCCAAGTCTTTTTTATTTTTTACATTGCCTGTATGTGGCATTATCGAGAGGCATATCTCAATCTGCCACAAAAATCCTGATAAAAGAAGCAAAAATTGAAGGGGAAGATGGGAACTTCACCAAAAATGTCGTCTTCAAAGATATTTTGTTATCTCAAACTCAGGTAATGTCCTGATACATTTAATATATCTTTTATTTTGATATTTTTATCATGTTACACTATTTAAATTTTACAACAATCAAATATAATCTTATTGTTTTTGTTCAGGCTGACTAATATTCAAATAAAACTTTCAATTAAATCAAGAGATAAGGACACATCATCTGGGCATGTGATATTACAAACAAGCAAGTTTTAAGGTACCAATTTTTTTAACACATTTTCTTATATATCAATCTATACACAATACACGTAAAATTTTTATAGTAGAAATCTATATTTTATTTATTTAGTTCGCTTTATTTTTTTTTGATCCAAATCAATTAACAGTATATCATTATTTTGATTGTGATGCAGGAAAATGCATAAATCTCTTGAAATTCAATTCCTACATTACATCCCAATTGAGCCAAATTTGAAAATGTCAGGTCCAAATAACAGTTGTACCTCAATAATAATATATTTCTTGGATTTATTTTTAATTGCAATATGCATTTTATTTATCTTTACATTTATTCATAACATAATATTACTAACGTAATGACATATATGTGTGTGTGTGTGTGTGTTCTAGCGCACGCGTGTTTTATTTTAATCAATCGCGGTATAAACTTTCAGAAATTACCTATTAAAAATATCATGTTTACACAAGTGAAAAAATATTATATATCAAAAAATAACATAAATAAATTCGAGTAAACGCATTAGAAATGCGGCCAGACAGGCACGTGAGTGCCTGGCTTGCCGCTAGTAAGTATAAAAAATAATAATTTGATACAAGATATTAAATTAAAAATTCTATTTTTTTTAATACAAAAAATTCTAATGTTAAAAAAAATCAAATATTATTCATTTTTCCACCAAATATTATAAACAAGTATCTCTATACCTTTTTTCATAATTTACTATGTAAAAGTGATTATTTTAGCACCACCCAAATGAAATAGATTATCTTAAAATCGCTTTTCAGCAGACATACCCAAACACAAAAATATTCTGATTATAATCGATTATCACAATAATCGATTATTTGAAAACAGATTATCAGCATAATCTTTTTTTTTTCAGCTTTCCCAAACAAGCTCACTTATAGATATTTTGAATTTGATATCACATCAAAGACCAAGTATGTTTGGAAAAGATTAAATTGCATCATTTAAGCTGTTTTTTCATATAAAAGTTATAATCTTTTGTGTTTGGGCTTTTAGCTTAAAGTTTGAAAAAGCATTTTCTTTGAAAAAAAATGGCTATTTCCATGCATCTCATTATTAGGACTGTCAGATTATTTGCTACTGATTATTTTTACATCTCCAACCATTCTTCTTGTTTACCCCTGGGACTCTCATCATCACCGCATGTGAGAATGCTGGTCCTTGTCAACGTGAAGCCATTTTATCATATTATTAATAGTCTTTCTAATTACGATTGAACATGTGCTTCTCGTCTCAGCTTAAGGCAATTTTTTATTTCAAGTTTTCTTAATCATGAATTTTCTTTTTCTTTTATTTTTTGAATCAAATCATGAATTTCTCAATCTAAAAAAAAAATCACATGTTTTTCATTGTCTTGAAAAAATGTTACAAATCTTATTCAATTTTTTATAAATAGGAAAAAAAATTTGATGACAAGATATAAAAAAATAAACAAGTTCTAATTTTAAAAAAAATAAAATCAAATATTGTTAATATAAACAAATAACTTCATACCAATTTTCGTAATTTATTATGCAAAAGTAAATTTTTTGAACCATCCAAACAAAATAGATTATCTTAAAATCGGTTTTCAGCAAACATACCCAAACAAAAACAGATTCTGATTATAATCGATTTTTACAATAATCGATTATACATATAATTGATTATCAACATAATATATTTTTTCCAGCTTTCCCAGACACACTCCAATTCTCACAAAGCTTAAAGGGGTGGATTTATATCTAACATTAATAAATGTCAATTTTTTTTTCAGGTTGCTCAACGTTCTGGTGTCCATGTGTCACTTTTGGCCGAGTTGCAGAGATTGTTGACAAGGGATCAACATGTAAGGAAACTGAATTCTATGAACAAGTTCAATTAGTAATAGAGGGCATTGTTAATTATCAGGACAATGATTAAAGAATTATTAAATGAAAAATTCATATTGAAAATCTAAGTTTAACATTTTTCTACTTGAAAAGTATATTGGTTTTCCATACATAGTTGTCTCTTTTGATTTTTAAATGGGCACTGGTTAATGTTTTCCATTAATATATGATAGGAAAATGAAATACACATTGGAGATTGGTGTATGAATTATGATAATTGATGAGACTAATTAATGTATAATTTGTTTGATTTGCAGCTTGTGGTGCTAGTGGGGCATTGTATACACTCATTTGCTGTGTGATTGGGTGTGGTTGCTTGTACTCTTGCTGCTACCGTTACAAGATGAGACAGCAGCACAATTTGAAGGGAGATATTTGTTTGGATTGCTTGACTCATTGCTTCTGCGAGTGCTGCGCCTTGTGCCAAGAATATCGCGAGCTTCAAAACCATGGATTTAACATGGCCATTGGTATGAACTATTAACTATTATATATATATGTGTGTGTTAGTGTAACTGCCCCTGAATCTTTTATTTGGTCCCTCTTTATTTCCTTCATTATATAGGCTGTAGCTGGACATGTCTCAGATTAACATAAATTAAAATTATTTGTTCTGATTGTACCGTGTTGACTCTCTTCTTCAATAAATACAGATCATATAGCGAATCAAGTTTCGGTTATCTTATAACTCCATTTTCGTTTCTTTTTAATTTCCTCATAGGTTCTATTAATTATTTTCTGAAATTTTACATGGAAATCTTATTTAATTTCCTTGTATGCTTTCTTGCTTACCAAAAAAAAAAAAAAATATCAAAAGTATGTCCTTACTATTATACTCATGTTAATCTTCGGAATTCCCTACAAATTACAAAGGAAGCAATCAAAATAGGAATAGCAAAGTTTAGAAAGGAAAAAAAAAACTTATTTTATGCAGAAATTCTTTTTTTCTTTTTTTTAAATTTGTTTTCTTTGAAATTGGCTAGGATGGCATGGAAATGTTGAGCAACGTAGCAGGGGAGTAGCCATGACTGCAAGTGCAACAGCTCCACCATCTGTACAAGTCATGACCCGTTTAAGTGTAGATCCTAATATTATTTTTGAAGAAAGTGAGGATCCTAATATATACATATAATACATGCAATTCTGTAATTGGTAGCAGTGTGTGTTGTTCACGATGCTTGTGTTAGATTTAGATCTGAAGATCGTTTATGTTTGAAGAATTATTGATTTTTTTTGGTACATTTGAAGAATGATACATTACTCTTACATTACTTTTCATCATATTATCACTTATGAGGATAGATCCGTTTATATCATATCAATATAAATTATTTTTTGCCAACGAAGGTTGGTCCATTTGGTAAGGATAAGGCTCATAACCCACAAGGTTATGAGTTCGAATCCCATTGCCGATGTGAGGACCTCGTTGGTGGCTAATTTGTAAGTACCTCTGTAAGCGTCATTTGAGCCGTGTGACGCCTGCCCTGGCTAGCCCCGTGGTCCCAACTCACCTAAACTTTTTTTAATTAAAAAAAATATAAATTATTTTTTACTTACACTTGATTTCAAATGTTGAACTGTTGAATGAAAATAAAATCAGCAATTGGGATTGAGTGTAAGTAAAAATTAGCTTACATTGGTGTAAATCATTTTTTCCTCTCTCCATCAATATATAAAAATGGCTAACATTTGGTCAAAAAAAATAAAATAATGCTAACATATAAGAGAAAACTCCTTATTAAAAAAAAAAAAGAGATAAATCTTTTAATGAATTTAACCGAATACATATTTGAAGAGTTTTAGTTATGATATATATGACTGGTATAATTATATTCTTACATTATCGGCAAATCAAATGTTATCGCATTATTGAAAGAGTTTAATCTCTTTCTGTAAAAAAAAAAAAAAGACTTTAATCTATTAAATAATCATTACATGATTGAACATGCTAGTAACTTGTGAATCAAAATTAAGTCACGTTAGTTTAAGGTTTTAATTTTAATGGATTACCAATGTTTTCTTTAAAACTAAACACAAGTTATAAAACTTGTAGCTTAACATATTTAACAAACTTTTTTTTGTGGTAAAATTAAAAAGTTGTTTTTATAATTATGGGTCGAATATAGTGATTAAGTAGAGTCCTTCATAAAGTGGCAACCTCAAGAAAAAAACATGTTTAGATTTATATCAGAAATATTTGTAATTCCAATTATTAGTTAACTTACTTTCACTTTAATTACTTATGGTTCTATATAATTCCAATAAAAAATTGATTTTTTATAGTTATAAAAAATGTTTTATTATAAATAATTATAATAATATTATTGAAGTTTGGAGTCTTTTACTACAATAATTTTTTTTCCCTGGCTTTTAGAACAAAGTCAACACACAACAAATAATTTTCTAATTAAAAGAAAAGGAAAGTCACATATTTTATAAGCGGTAAAACCCTCTCTTTGAAATAGTGAATTATATGATTTCTGACATTTTAGGTATGGTTGACTTAAAGACACAGTTTACTTCCATTATAATCAATATATATTGAGCTAAAGTCTAAGGTTCGACTAAAATTAATATTGGGGAAAATTACACTAATCTCTCTTAACGTCTGACTTAATCACTGTTCCTACATCCCGGAATAATGCTATGAGATCGCGGCGAAGTATCCGGGTAATAAGTTCTCGGAATAAACGGATGAGAGTAAATTAGTAGAGAACGTACGTATCTGAGTAATAAGTTCTCGGAATAAACGGACGAGAGTAAATTAGCAGAGAACGTATCAGAGAGAATCAGGGAGAAAACGTATCAAAGGATTAAGACGAGAGATTCTCTCCTCTGCAATTATTGGCATTGATGATACCTTCAATCCTTAGGCATATATAAAGAGCACCTCATCTCAGAGAAAAGACAGATCGGAAAATACTACTCAGACATATAGTCCTAGAGAAGCTTTCTGGTCCTGGGGATCAGTTCATAGATCTCAGTTCATAGTTCTTAAGCTTTTGCAAGAACATTTTGGCGCCCACCGTGGGGCCCGATAAAATTTCGCCCTGACCACTCTATATGGTTCAGACGAGAAGCAGCGCAATTTTACGAGGCTCCAACGACAATCAACATCCTGAAGGAATGGATCCACCGGGAGAACCGGTAGCCATCCAGGAGTTAATGGCCGCTGTGGAACGATTGACGAGGGAAAATCAGACCATGAAACAACAGGTAGAGAACCTACAGAATCGAGGCCGGTCCGAGGATACAGCGTCCGAGGCCCAAACTAGACACCGCAGCAGATCTCCGACTAGGAACAATGGGCAGAGTCTGGTCTGAATTGAACATCCTTTTACGGAGGAGATCATGAATGCACCTTTTCCCGAGAACTTTAAAGCTCTGACTACAGACTTATATGATGGAAACAAAGACCCAGAGGAACACCTAACAGTGTTCAAGGCTCAAATGCTGCTGACAACCGCCACAGATTCCATCAAGTGTCGAGTATTCCCTACTACTTTAAGAGGCCCAGCACTGGTATGGTATTCTCGCCTTCCTCCTAAATCAATTTTTAATTTTAATGATTTTGCCACCAAGTTTTCGGTGCAATTTGCAACTAGCCAAGTTCCCCAGAAAACTTCGGCAAGTTTGGTAAATTTTAGACAGGGACAAACTGAATCTCTGCGGGAGTTCATGACGAGGTTCGGTAGAGAAAACATTATTGATCCGAGATCTGAATCCTGCTGTTGCACTCCATGCAATGTTGACCGGCCTCAAGCAAGGACCTTTCGCAGACTCATTAGCAAGAAAACCCCCTTCAAATATTGATGAATTACGCCAAAGAGCCATAGGATACATCGCAATGGAGGAGGTGGCAAAATCAAGGCAAATGGAACCCGTAAGGACATCAGCAATTCCAGATGAATCCCACAGGACAAAGGGAGATCGAGGAAAGAATGAACAACGATGGTATATGGGCGAAAAGCAATCCGAGTTCGATACTTATACACCATTGTTGACTCGACGATCAGAGATATTAAAAGAGGTATTTCAAAATAATCTTCTGCAGCTACCTCCCCAGGGAAGAACTCCAAGAGAAGCTGACTATAATAAGCATTGTGAATACCACCGTAATTATGGGCATGACACAGAAGAATGCAGGACATTAAAAGATGCCATTGAACGGTTGATCCGAAAAGGATATCTTGGTCAGTATGTGGGTGGAAGTGATAACAAGGAAATGAGGATTATAGATTAGAAACTCTAGATCAAGAAGAAGTCTTAGGAACTTGAAACCCATCTAATTTGAAGTTTTATTATTATTAAGTATTGTAATTAGGTGTTGTACTCTTTTTTCTTGTCAGTCTTTTTTGTCCCAATAAGGGTTTTTAGGCCGAGAAGGTTTTAACGAGGCACATCTCAATAAAGTATTTCATGAGTTATCATTACTTGAATAGTGAATCCAGCAAGGCTCGGATAATCCTTAAAAAGGAAATTTCCTAAAAGGAAATATCTCTTCGGGAAGTTCTCGGACCAAAACCCTTAATAAGGGAAATTCCTAAAAGGAAATCGCCCTATCCGAGTAGTACTCTGACCAAAACCCTTAATAAGGAAAATTCCTAAAAGGAAATATCTCTCCGGGAAGTTCTCGGACCAAAACCCTTAAGAAGGGAAATTCCTAAAAGGAAAACTCTATCCGAGTAGTACTCGGACCAAAACCCTTAATAAGGGAAATTCCTAAAAGGAAATCTCTCTCCGGGAAGTTCTCGGACCAAAACCCTTAAGAAGGGAAATTCCTAAAAGGAAAACTCTATCCGAGTAGTACTCGGACCAAAACCCTTAATAAAGGAAATTCCTAAAAGGAAATCTCTCTCCGGGAAGTTCTCGGACCAAAACCCTTAAGAAGGGAAATTCCTAAAAGGAAAACTCTATCCGAGTAGTACTCGGACCAAAACCCTTAATAAGGGAAATTCCTAAAAGGAAATCTCTCTCCGGGAAGTACTCGGACCAAAACCCTTAAGAAGGGAAATTCCTAAAAGGAAAACTCTATCCGAGTAGTACTCGGACCAAAACCCTTAATAAGGGAAATTCCTAAAAGGAAATATTTCTTCGGGAAGTTCTCGGACCACAACCCCTAAGAAGGGATATCCCTAAACGGAAAGTTCATCCGAGAAACACTCGGCAATTATCTTATAACAAAAAGTATTCAATAAAGTGCCGACTGTGGCAATTAACAAAGAGACACGAACTTCCTAAGCTTTCTTCGCTGACTACAGCTCAGAGCTTGGGGGGCTTATGTTCCTACATTCGGGAATGAAATCATGAGAACATGGCGAAGGACCCAGATGGTAGATTCTCAGCACAAGATACATGAGGAGAAGTTCTCGGAATAATACTTATTCATACATCCCGGAATAATATGATGAAAGCACATCCGGATATCCGGGTAAGAAGTTCTCAGCATAAACGTATGAGAGGATATCAAGGAGAAAACATATAAAGGAGTTAAGGCGAGCTCCTGCAATTAATGGCGTTGGTAGCACCTTCAACCTCCTAGGCTTATGTTCTCGTATCCCGGAATCAAAGCATGAGAGCGTGCCACGTTAATCGGCGAGATATTCTCGGATGAATTATAGCACGTGGAGATTAAAGATATAACATAGCCGACTGATCAGGACGAGAGATTCCCTCCCCGTCAATTAATGACATTAATAGTGTTGTCGACATTTTGAGCCTAGATAAATGAAACCTCACCTCCAGAGACAGGGAGTGATTCATAAATACTCAGATATACAGTCCTGGAGAACCTCCTTGGTCTCGGGGCTTAGTTCTTAGTTCATACCTCTTAGATCTTGTGAGACCATAAATTATCAAGGAAGCCAAAGAGTCAAAAAATGCAAGTAGTCAGCTACATTAACTAACGGACAAATATCCGAGAAACAGAGTGTTCTAAGTCCTGTCGTTGATCACAACTCAGGACTTAGGGGGCTTCTGTTCCTACATCCCGGAATAATGCTATGAGATCGCGGCGAAGTATCCGGGTAATAAGTTCTCGGAATAAACGGATGAGAGTAAATTAGTAGAGAACGTACGTATCTGAGTAATAAGTTCTCGGAATAAACGGACGAGAGTAAATTAGCAGAGAACGTATCAGAGAGAATCAGGGAGAAAACGTATCAAAGGATTAAGACGAGAGATTCTCTCCTCTGCAATTATTGGCATTGATGATACCTTCAATCCTTAGGCATATATAAAGAGCACCTCATCTCAGAGAAAAGACAGATCGGAAAATACTACTCAGACATATAGTCCTAGAGAACCTTTCTGGTCCTGGGGCTCAGTTCATAGATCTCAGTTCATAGTTCTTAAGCTTTTGCAAGAACAATCACATTATTAGATATTGGGAGTCATAAGATAGTTAATTTGGTTTAGGTGGGAGAGTTAAGGAATGGAGTGATATGGAGGTTGGGGGTTCAAACCCCACCAACTAACAAAAATAATAACATTAACACATTAATATATATATATATATATATCACATTCGACATTCTTCGTGTTTCGGAAGTTATATTTAGATTTTTTTTTAAAAGGTAGGTGTAATTTCAATCATCATCTTGGAGATAAGTGTAATTATAATATAAACATGAGATTATTTAATATCTAACACAAGAGGAGTAAGAGGTGTAATTAAATCAAGGCTTAATTAAAGAAGTGAATATAATTGTTCCTTACATATTTTATACGATTTGCCGAGATATTCGTTGATATTTCCGCTAGCCCATGGAACAAAAGTTCTTTCATATAGGGCCTGTTTGATTATGTTTTTTGTTTTTTAAAACTGTTTTGCAAAGTAATTTTTGTAACACCCTGCTTTTTACTGTTTTAAATAACAGAAATACATATGAATATGTTTAAATGTTTAATTACGTTTTAAAAAATTATTTTAAATAAACGGATTTTACCACTCTATTCTACTTGAACGTAGGAAGCTATTATTAAAATTTAGGTTAAAAAGTTAGGCGAATCCCGGCCTGCGAATTTCACTGACAGTATAATTATACTGATCAGAATACCTAATTTTAATTCGTGAACGAAACAATTAGGGTTTTTATTTTATTTTCTACGATTGTGCATTTTTAGAATTATTTCACAAAACGTGAAATAATATACGTTTTACGGACGTTATGTACAATCGGGTAAACGACGGAGCCGATTACGGGAGTTTTGAGACTCGATAAGTGGACAAACCCTATATTCTCTTAGGAATAGGTCATCCATGTGAGAGGTTTAATGTGGCTTAGGGTTATGTCAGCAATTTTTAATAATTGCATTTTTATCCCTAAACTTTCTATTATTTGCATTGTGGTCCCTAAACTAATTTCTACACTAAGTGAAGTGGGCCAAATTCTTTCCATTCAAACCCATTAAGGGCTACACCCAAAAGTCTCAATTTCATGTCCAAGAATTCATTTCCATGAAGGAATTCTAGTCTTGAATTTCCTATGTCTTCATTTTGCCATAAGTTGATTTAAGTGAAAAATAATTGGGCTTGGGCTTTTTAGGCCCAAAAGTGGCTCAAGGCCCATGGAGTGGAGGCTTGCTCTACAAAATTCTAGAGGCAACTTGAGAGCTCTAGTTCATTCCACACTCTTCCAGACTATTCATCTATCTTCTACATTTCTCTTTTCTCTCTCAAACTCCATAAGCTAGATTTGTGAAGGCGCTTGGTGATTCTTTGCCCATTTTCACATTCCAAGAGGTGATTCATGTTCCTCATCATCTCTAAACTCTTATTCATTCATTTCATTTCTTGTTTTAGAGACTTTTTCATGTTATTCCTCTTAGTTGTTCATAACTTTGAAAAATCATAGTAAATCATAGAAAAATCCTAAAAATGTGAAACCACTTTCTATGTTCTTATTATTATCTCTACAATCATGATCTAAGAGATTGTTTCAAACAAAATTTTCCTTCCCTAGTTTCTAGCCTAGGCCGAACCATGCACAAAATTAGGTGTAGGAACTTAATTTCTTGTCATGAAAGTAATCATGTTAATCATCTATTGAACATGTATTAATGATGAATCTATGTTCTTATTTCAAACTAAGATTCTTAGCCATAATCTAATGTCTTGGCCGAAATTAGGGTTTTGTGAAATTAAAAGTTAATGTATTAATCTTGTTGTTAAACAAGTGTTACAAAGACTTAAGGATTTTGGATCATTAATCCAAGACTTAAGCAAAGTTAGAATTTTTTGTCACTAAACCTAGTCTAGGCCGTGACTAATTAGGAGTGATTAGGAAGATTTGATTCTTAACTTTGTTGATTAGTCATTAATCCATTGTCTTAAGTAATTAGGATCATTAATCCAATGACTTAGGCAATTCTAGAAATTTTTAGCCACTAAACCTAAGAGAGGCCGTGACCTATTATAAGGAATTAGGAGATTTTAATTACTTGATTAGTGATTAGTTGATTGTGGTTGATGAAGGTTTAGCGAGTTCGTTGTGTACGTGAACCGGACTTCCGACAAGTTACGTATTACACCGCAGAGAAATCTTCGAGAGGTAAGAGGGGATTACCTAAGGGGTTTATTCGATGGCTACATGCCTATTTGTGTTGTCTGTAATTATTTGTTGGTGGTTGTTTAAGTGCTTAAGTCGTTTATTTTTATCTGTGTTGGTTATCTGTTTATAATTGATTGTTTATCTGCAATTATTTATTTTAATGCTGTGATGCATGATCTGCCTGAAATATTACTGTGATATTGTGGTGGATGTTGTTTGAGAAGCCTGACAGTGGTCAGTGCCCAATTAACTAATCAGATAAAAGCTTTGAAAAGCTTCGTAAATTATATTCAATGTTTTAACGGTAAAATATTGGAATATAATATTAATGGAAAATATTTATTTGGGAAAAATAAAGAGTTTTGGAAAATATCATTATTTTAATGATTTATCGCTGTAAGAGTGATTTATGAGTCACGGTGAGGACGAAACCGTGAAAATATTTTTTGTACTGCTGATTTTTACGTAATAAATTCTAGAATATTATAAAAAGTTATTTTATGAAATTAATTTTCAAAAATAACTTAATAATGATTTTATAAAAATATTTAAGTGAAATAAGCTAAAATTTAGCTTAAATGGCTAATTTGACGGCAACTTGGAAAAATACCGACGGCAAGAAATCCTAAAGCGGCAATACATAGTTTAAACAACTTTGAGCCTCAAGTGACCATCTTTTATAAAAAGTTTAAATTTTTAACTTACGGTTTTATTTCCCATTTGAAATGGTTTTTCGAAAAACAAGTTGAACTCAACTATGTTAAAGTGGTTTTGAACTTAGTAACCGAGACGTCGGGGTACTAAGGTTCGTGTTGTGTTATGGACTTGGGGTCCTTTGGACTTTGAGGTCCTGTAGACTTGGTGTCTACTGAGTTAAAAACATTTAAGATGTTTTCTATTACCACGAACCCATGACTGGTGCATCGGTCTAGGGGTGTCGTGATTGAGCACTCGGACTTTGAGGTCCTGTGTTATTAATAAAGTTTTAAAGATGTTTAAAACCATGGGTAGTCGTAAGCCATTTTGAGCTTCGGCAAAGAGAGATTGAACAAAAAGAAAAGTGTCAAGAACAAAGTGTTTTGTTGCATGCATTTGGCAGACGTGCCCTGGTTTATGTGTGAGTACCTTGTGGCGTCAGGTATCTCATGCTACGATTTTCTTCATTGTGCTTGGGTGGACAATGAAACCCCATTTACGTTTTTATCACTATGACTTGGGTTTGGACAGTGTGCAATGGGTTTTGGCTGCGTGCCTGTTTGCCTTGTGTGGCAATTGAGCTTGATCAACTCACTACGGTTGGGATATCTCATGAGATTAAGTGCAAAGTTAGACGATGTATTGAAGTGTTCATGCATAGTTTTTCAACTGATGATGTGTGGGGTATGAAACCCAGTGATAAACTATTAGCTTGATATGAATGCTTATGTTTATATAACATGTATATGTGTATGTGTTATCTGTGGTGTCGTGCATGGAGTTGTCGAGTTAAATCGAGATGATTGGTTTCTCACTCTTGCATGTTCTATTTGTGGTTTCTCTATTTGTGCATATACGTTTTCGTCTGAGATTAGATGGACTCGGATATGCCACTGGCACATTCGAGACTACGTTCGATCATGTTTGATCTAGCACATCACGGTGGTGCCTGGGAGATAAACCCTGGGGCACTCAGCGCCACCTATTATGGCCCTACTAGAGAGATTGTTAGCACCGTAGAGGCAGGACCGCAGCGGAGGACGCATGTTGTGGAGACTGTTGAGGTATCTCTACCTCCGATATGGCTTTACCTACAGTTCCTGGCCGAGCACGGGTTACTCATCGTTCCACCTCAGCCTATTCAGCCTCAGCCTCTTCAGATTGTAGCACCGGTAGTACCTCCTGTTGAGGTGGCAGAGGAGCTTGAGATTGAGGAGGACCCCTATGAGTACTTTGAGGATGATCTTGAGTTTCACCCTCCTGTAGTTGATGATGATGACTCTTCCGACGATGGAGAGGGAGTAGAGGTATCTTCACCAGATACACCTGCTGGAGGTGGGGGTGATCATCATGATCTCCCCAATGGTTTTCATTAGCTTGACCAGCTATAGGTATAGTTTTGAGGTAGCGAGTCTTGTCAGTTTTTGATCTGGCTACTGAGAGCCATAAGTTTTTGGTATGGTTCTGGACTGCTCGTTACTTGTTGTGTATATGTCTTTACTTAGTTTGATAGAGAATAGCCTATACTGAGGAGGGCTCTTTTGTACTCTCCTACTAGTAATGTTGTATGTATGTAACTGATGATGCATATACGTATAGATATGTTTGTTTATGTATGGATGTTTAAAAAAAAAAATTAATCACCATTTTCACGATAAAACGTTTACTAAAAAGTTTATTTTCTGAAAGTAACCAGCGATTAATAAATTTAATTTTCCGCAATTAGGTAACTATGTGATGACCCCAGAAAGGGTGTCGCAATTTTTAAGAACTATTTTTTAGAATAAAAGAATAAAAAAGTCTGTTTGATAATATTATTCTCAAAAGGGTTTTAGAAGTTAAAAAACAAAAAAATCTACTTGATAAATTTGCTCCGAAAGTATACTTTCAAAACAAAAAAATAGAAAACTTGTTTGACTAGTAAGAATTTCTTTTTTTTTTTTTTTTAATAAGCAAACTTATAGAGAATATTTGGGGGTACTCTAACCTATTTACAAAAAATTAAAAATTAAATTAGACGCAATTGTAACAAAGGTTAGTGTTCAATCAAGAGAAACACCAACTTCAACCCGGACGAAAACCTAACATATACCCCCAGCAAAAGAACCAAAATTACACTATCAAAATTGCCTGTACCACCAAAGACCCTTAGCCCACACTGTAAAGACTTGAATGAATTTCTATACCCAACTACCACAAGAACATCTCCGCTTACACCCAGACCAGATTATTCAGCAAAAAACCATAATTCAAATATCATCCCAACCTGATAAAACCTGGCCAAAAGGAACACAAACACAGATCCAATATTGACTTCGAGCACGAGATCCTCAACAGAAAGCTTCCTCAGATCGAAAATCAGCAGACAGCAGGACAATGACTCACCCTTTGAGTAATTAAACAAAAACCAAAGTACCAAGAGTCTTCCATTTCAATCCACCAACTAAGTTATATGAATTAACAACACCATTTATGATTCCAGTAACATGAGTAACAATAAAAAACTTTATCCAAACCATACAAAGCAGCACAATCATCCTTTAGTTCCTTCAGGGACATCCAAGACGCAGAATAGTTGTCTCCAAAGCAGGTTGATTTGGTTCAAGCCAGAATCAATGGAACAGCTGCTGTGACAAATACCATGTATGCCTACAAGGTACCAGATTGATTCTATTCATACTAGAAACTGGTCAGGGGCATGCCAGTACTGATTGAAGGTTGAAATCAGTAAATTGAATTTGAAGCAATATTACAATCATAAAAAGCATTAGAACGCTAATGATTGTCAATCAACTCAAGATCCGTCTTGCATCTTAGTCTACCCATAGCTAACCATTCGATCCACAATCTCTCTCAGATCCACCACCGCGTCGGGATGCACCAAATCAGCGACGAAATCACCGCCGAGGCTCTCTTCGCACTCGTGAAATCGCACCGAGCCTCCATCGTTGACCTTGCCGAAGCTATCCATATTGTCATCGATCACAGCGGCGACGCCCTCGTCGTGCGACCGGAGCGAGAAGGAATTTCCTCTCCTGATCGAGCCATAGAGGCTGTCGGCGTCGAGCGGCATGATGTTGCGAAGCAGGACGTGGCGGAGCTGAATCACGTTCTTGGCACGGTCCAGATTGACGAGGCTACTCTGTCCAGAGAGCGGCGACGGCGGGGCAAGAGAAATGAAGTAATGCTGTAATGGTGCCCTTTGCCTGGAGCGCGACGATGTTTGGGTGGCGTCGGAGGAAGTGAATCAGGAAAGTTTGGTTTGATTGGGTGAAATCTTTCATGATAGGATGGTGATTGCATTGAAACTGGGCAGGGGCGTAAGAAGAAGAAGAAAAGGCACGAGCAAAGGAAGAAGAAGAGGGAGGAATGAAGGAAAAAGAGGAGCAGGTGTTTTTCATTTTGTCCATGTATTACGAAATTGCCATTAATGAGAACAGGTGTTCTCCTTACTTTTCCATGTTTTAAGAAGGCTAAAATACCTTTTTGGTCCTTTATCTTTTAGTGGAAAATTCGTTTTGGTCCTTTATCTTTTAAAAATTTCATTTTGGTCCTTTATCTTTTAAAAGTGACCCAAAATGGTCCTTCCGTCAGATCTGTCACCAGATTCCTTTAATGACCCACCGGAGACCCGCTGGAATCTGGGTATTTCGCCGGAATCTGGGTGGAAAGGGTTTGTGTATGCTCTTGAAGGATTTTTTTGATAAGGAAGCGGAGAAGATATGGAAGTTGAAAGGATTTGATGATGGGAACTCTTTGACAAATCTCTTATGGTGGATTCACAGTGGAGGTGTTGAATAGGAGGATGGAAGCCAAGTCCAATACCCCATTTGTGAAAACATAAAAAGCAAAACAATGATTCAGAGATGGCTTGGACCACCACGTCACAGATCTGGTGAACGAGCAAGACCCATAGCCGTGCGTGCCGCCCAGTTCCTCCGCGACGCAGTTCTGCCTTTGTTCAGATCCACCGTTTGGTCATGGCCATTATCTCAAAGTTCTCTCATGGTCATTATCTCAACACTAACCTGCAAAGATTCGATTTTTAGCTATCAAATCTAAAGTTACCATTACACAATGAAGAAACCCAGTTTGCAGTGTTCGTCAAAATTCAAAGACCAAGCAAGAGGAGGAGGAGAGGAAGAAGAGGAAGAGGAAGGGGGAGGGGGAGGAAGAAGAAGAAGAACGATTTAAGGGCATTGGGTTAGAAGAATGAGTTCATGGGCATTGAGATAGGAGAATTTGCAAAAGACAGATTATAAGAATATGATAGCAACAATGTCTTATTGTATTGGCCATTATCTCAAAATTCTCTCATGGTCATGGAGATCACATCTCCTACTTCTAATTTTTTGAGAAGAAGAAGAAGAGCCTAGGGTTTAAAATACCTAGATTCCGGTGGAAAATGCCCAAATTCCGGCGAGTCTCCGGTGGGTCATTAACGGAATTCGGTGACAAATCTGACGGAAGGACCATTTTGAGTCACTTTTGAAAGATAAAGGACCAAAATGAATTTTTTAAAAGATAAAGGACCAAAATGAATTTTCACTAAAAGATAAAGGAGCAAAAAGATATTTTAACCTTTTAAGAATAAAAGGTTAGAAAACCAGATAAAAACAACTCTAGGATGTTCTCTAATTTTAGTTTTTAAAACAAAAAAACAGATATTGTTTTTAAAACCATTTTTTATAAAACACTCCTATCAAACAGGTTTTTATGTTTTTTTATTCTTGAAAACAAAAAAATTGTTTTTAAAAACAGTAAACAAACAGACCCTTAATTGCTGGATTGGATCTGCCAGATCCCGAGTAAGGAGTGGTTGGGATATATTGTTATGGCAACAATGTACAGTTTTTTCAAATTTCTAATTTTTGTTGCAACTAATTCTGACTCTACAGTCAAGAATATCCCGACTCCAGTGCATGATTCTAGGGCTACCTGTAATTTAACAGTTAGTAGTAAGATATATACTTGCTAAGTTTTTGAGAAATAGGGATGAGGATGACCTAGAGAATAACTTCCTCTCAGCAGATAATGCTGCTGAAGTTGATTATGATTTCACAATAATTGTGTCCAAGTCTCAGGAGTGTAATCCGAGAGAAGGATAGAAAACGTAATGTTAGATTTAAATGACTCTGTTTCCTTTGCATGAGCTTTGATTTATATCCCCATGATTTTGTTTTCTTTTGTTTTTCTTCTTTTTATCAATAAATTATGGATGTATATGAAATGGTATTATTGTGTAAAATGACATCGTTTATTTATGTTATGAAAATTTGAAGGAAAAAAATTTTAAGTCGAGGGTTAATTGGTTAACATAACTCTTTCCTTATATTGGTCCTGGAACAGTTACTTTAAAATTCGCAAAAACACAAGGATAAAGTTATATGGTACGGATAAAGCTCTTCTAAGGCTCTGTTTGGTAAAAACTAGTGGATAGCGGATAAGCTAGCGGATAGCGATAGCGGATAAACTAGCGGATAGCGGATAAGCTAGCTGATAGCGGATAGCTGATTAGCTAGCGGATTGGATTTGAAGTGTCTGGTAAAACTAGCGGTTGGACTAGCTGATAAATGTAAAATGACATAAAAGGATATGTTTGCATTTTTTTATGTAAATTATATGTATATATATTATTTATATTATTTATTTTAAAATAATTATCACTTATAATAATTTATTTTATTCTAAATTATTTATTGTTTAAAAAATTCAATCATTAATTTTAAATTTAAATATTAATTTAGTTTTAATTATTTTTAATAAATAAAATGGAATAATAAAAATAAAATTATATATTGATTTGATTTTTATATAAGTTTTATTTTTATAGATAAAAATATATTTTCCACTTTTTTTATCTTAAATATAAAATAAATAGCAAAATTAATTCTTATTTATATACTATGTTAAATGATTAGTATTTTATTTTATAATCAAGGATAAGTGATGAATTTAATTAAGATGGTAGGGATAAAAATGGAAGAAAAAATGAAACGCTATACGCTATAAGCTTAAACGCTACTTCAAGTAGCGTCTGGGAAAAACGCTATACGCTAATTTTAAAAACGACTACCAAACGGAGCTACTTTCTCATCCGTTATCCGCTATCCGCTAAACGCTAGCGGATTTGACAAACCAAACAGTGTGAGTTTGAATTGGTAAGGATACGACTCATAACTCATAAGGTTGTGAGTTTGAATCCCACTATCGATGTGAGGACCTCATTGGTGGATAATCTGTAAGTACCTTTGTAAGCGCTCTTTGAGCCGTGAGGCCTGTCCTGGCCCTGGTGAGCCTAGGACCCAACTCATCTAAACTTTTTGTAAAAAAAATAAAAATAAATAAATAAATAAATTTGTTGACACGGCAAAAATAAAACTCTTAGCAAGATACTTAAAATTAACACTTATAGCTGTCTATCAAATGTGTTTCGCGTTGTGGTCTTGTACACATTGATATCTTATCTCGACGTTTTTACACGAATGATCAAGAAACTTTGTTTCAGGGTATTGTTTCATGAGTTCCGTGGCCATGTTTTATTGGCTCAAAGGCTTAAAGTCATTTGCAATAGTGGTCAAGCCGTCTATGATTAAAGGAGAGTTCACACTCTTCCCTACCATAAAATGATTAATTTCATAGACTATAATAACCCGGGACGGATGGAAGTGAAAATTCTCTCAATTTAATTTTTAAACTTATTTTTATGTACTTTAACTCAAAATATAACTTACCTAAATTATATAACTAATTAAGCATGGGTTAATCTTCATTTTTTTGGTGTTCAAGGGGTGAAAAGACCCAAAAAAAGAACTAAAATGAAGAAAATGGAAGCCTTACAAGTAGCACCTAAGACAGGTCTAGGTAGGTTCCCATGAGGAAAATCATACTCATGGAACCCCAACTCTTGAGTCTATCTCCTACTTGTTGGTGATGGCTAGCATGAAGCATTTCAACAAGTGCCTCATGGATGAGGCATTAGATAATAATGTGAAAATCTAATTTTATCCTTACCCTCATAACATATTTCCCTGCCCTTCACTACCAGCGACGGACCTATTCACAACACATTGGGGGCAGCTGCCCCCACCAAGTTTTTTTTTTTTTAACATTAAACCTTGGATAAATTTTTTTGTTATCCCTGTTGAAAAAATTATATTACCCTCATTGCTTTACAATCTTACTTAACGAGTCAGAATATATGATCTTGCCCCACTAGTCATAATTTTTGGGTCCGTCCCTGTTCACTACTACCCCACCACCACCACCACAACCACTGCCGCCACCACCACCACCGACCACCCCACCCCATTTGTCGTTAAAAGAAAGCCAAAAAAAATAAAGCACACTTGCTAGTCATTCTAGAAGCTTCTCAGATCTGCACCATCTTGTTTGGGAATGAATGAAACGCTGCCGCCACTCAGATTCGACACATCATATCATCACTCCAACTCCGTCACTCCCTCGATGCCGCCGCTCCAATGCCGACCGCCGCACGCCACCATACCATTTAGTTCTGCGAGTTTGACATATCTGGGTAGGTAGACCCTCTCCTTTTGGCTAAAACTTGTGCCATTCATAATGTTTGGCGACGTACGGCAAGCGGGTCATCGGTTGGCGGTCAGCATGCGACGGGCAACAACGATGGCTCTCACAAGATCATGGGATTTGGGTTTTTTACACGGAGGAAGAAATCAAGGTATAGGATGGGGATGGATAGCTCAGATCTGATGGTGGTGTGGGTGGTGTTGGGGTTGCTGGGTGATGTTGGTCTTGGAGGTTGGGTGGTGGTGGTGGTGGTGGTGGTCGGTCGGCTGGGTGGGTGGTGGGGTGGGGTGGGGCAGAGGGATGGAGATGGAGTGGTGGTGGCTAATTGGGAGGGGTGAAGGTTGGGGGTAGGAAGGTAATTTAAAAATTAATTTAAAAAAAAAAGAGTTTGGACTGCTCAATCTGGACCATTGATTATTCTAATAATATATCCAATGGTTAAATCTAATGCTTCATCCATGAAGCACTTGTTGAAATGCTTCATGTTAGCCATCACCCTACTTGTTAGTTAATCTAAGGTAAGAGAGAAAATAATATCTCAAACTTTGTTCTGCTAATTATGAAATCCTATAGAAGAATTTGCTGCGAGTACTCTCTAATTTCCCTCTCTGCAACATGAAAATAATAGTGGCGGACTCCGATTCCATTATCACTAATGAGTATGTTTGGAAAAGTTGGAAAAAAAAATTATGTTGATAATCAATTTTTGTATAATCGATTATTGTGATAATCGATTATAATCAAAATTTTCTTTTGTTTAGGTCTGTTTGCTGAAAAGCTATTTTAAGATCATCTATTTCGTTTGGGTGGTGCAAAAAAAAAATCACTTTTATATAGTAAATTACGAAAAAGGATATGAAATTATTTGTTTATATTAATAATATTTGATGCTTTTTTTTCAACATTAAGACCTTTTAAAATGTTTATTTCTTTTATATTTTGTCATCAATTTTTTCTATTATAAATTTTATAAATAATTTTATTTTAATCTAAATTTTATTTAAATTTAAAATATTTATATAATATATTAGACGCAACAACACAATATTGGTAGACATGCCCCTTACAACTCCAGCGTCAACCCTCACTTTACACTGTCATATGCCCATATTCAACGTCATAGGGGCAAGATGGGAAAGGTAGTTTTGACAAACAAAATAATCAGAATGAAAATATCTACCAGTTCATAACATTAGATGGTTCAAAACAGCTTTTCTTAACAAATAAAAGTTTTTTTAAAAATTAAGCTTGTAACCCAAACATAAGATATTGTTATAAAAGAGCTTATTTCCAAGTAAAATAGCTGAAAGCCTAAAAAACAATCTTTCCCAAACAAGCTCTAATAGGCAACTTTCTAGTCTTTTTTTTTTTTTTTTAAACAAGAAAGGCAACTTTCTAGTTTGAACTCTGTGTTGTATCGCAATACATATTTGTAGTTTTGTCCTCAAACGTTGAATGCGACTTGGCAGCAGACTTTTTGTTTCTTCACAAAGTCAACCCCACCCGAGTACTGCACTACGGCTCAGTTTGGTAAAAATTAATGGATAGCCAATAAATTAGTAGATAGTGATTAGTGGATATTGGATTAGTTAGCGGATTTGATTTGAAATGTTTGATAAAACTAACGGTTGGACTAGCTGATAAATATAAAATGACATAAAAGGATATGTTTGCATTTATTTATATAAATTATATATATATATATATAATTTATTTCTAAATAATTATCACTTTTACCACTTTAAATTATTTTAAATTATTTATAATTTTAAAAAATAATTTTTTTATTTTAATGTTAATTTAGTTTTAATTATTTTTAATAAATAGAATACAATAATTAAAAAAAAGTATGATATTATTTTTATATAAATTTTATTTTTATAGATACAAAATATATTTTATATTTTTTAATCTTAAATATAAATCTAAATAGTGAAATTAATTCTTATTTATCTGTTATGTTAAATGATTATTATTCTATTTTATTAGCTAAGGATAAACGAGGAATTTAATTAATATAATATGGATAAAATGGAAGAAAAAAATGATAAGTTATACGCTATAAGCTCAAATGCTACTTCAAGTAGCGTCAAGAAAAAACACTATACACAAGTGAAAAAACGTTATATACTAATTTTAAAAACGATTACCAAACGAAGCTACTTTTCCATCCACTATAAGTTAACCTCTATACGCTATCGGATTTGGCAAACCAAACAGAAACTAGGAGTTGAATAAGAGGACAATTAATTATGGGTGTTCAGCAACCGATCCAAATCGGAAAAACAGAACCGAAAAATCGAAAACCGAACAAACTGAAAACCGAAAAAATCGAAAACCGCAAAAACCGTAATTTTTCCATTGGATTGGATTGGATTTTGGATCCCCCAATGAAACAAAATCCAATCCAATCCAAACCGATCTACTATATATATATACTATTATTTTTGAAATTATATTATTAATCATACTTAAGCATTGTTTTTCATACTTTTATGTCTCTCATTCTCTTTAATATTTTTAGTGGAATGACATATGTGAGACTATTTGGAATAAATATTAATGTCTTGAAGTTATGTTTTGCTAAAAATTTTGATGCATAACATATATATACTTGATTGAGTAAACATGAAAAACAGGAAATCAATTAAGTAAATTTGAAAAATAAATTAGCTACGTACAATTTATTTGTAGCCGATTCAATGAAAATAATAGGATAGGTGAGAGTAAATATATAGATTTAATATAAAAGAATATTTAACATAAAAGAACGTGTTGAAAAATATCAATAATTATTTTTTCTCAAACTCCTAAATTAGAAGTTTGTCAAGAATTCTCGAGAATTGTCTTCACTCGTCATCAAATCAAATAATGGTTAATACAAGGAACAAATAGTTGCTACCTTTCATAAAAGTTCTAATGTTCTAATATAAAGAGAGGTTAAAATAAGTATTGGACACCCTAAACTAACTCACTTAAATGAATATTATCTTTTGTCCCCTATTAAATAAGTAAAAAGGACATTTGGCATAAAAAAATAAAATAAAGTATGAAAAAACATTTGGTTGGATTGGATCAGATCAGATTTTTTTAAGGAAGGAAATCGATCCAATCCAAACCGTAAATTATTTTCATCATTAAATTGGATGACTTTTTAGCTAAAACCAATCCAATCCGCGAACATCCCTACAATTAATGTTGCTTATATCTCGTGTAAGTTTCTTAATTTCGTCCTCTATTTAAATCACTCATTAATTGACGTGAGTTTCATTTCATAGTCTATGTGGACCCAATTAATCTATATTCTATATCTATATAATATACAAATCTGTCACAGTTCCCAGGTACGGAATTACACATGTCACTATTTTCAGCTTCGGAATTACACATGTCACTCCTACAATGCAAGCTAGCTTCGGATTTACATATGTCTCTTTATTATGCTTTGGATTCTAGGCTAGGAATTAGGCTTGGGATTAGATTTTCAAATATGTCTCCACTAAATGGCAATGAATGACGTATTAAACGTTAGTGCATAACTATTAATACAGAATGCAGGCAATTTCGGATACTCATCCAACATTATTTTAATATTTTTTTAAAAATCAATCCAATTTGCTCAAGATTTGATATACAAAATCAACCAAGCAATAATATTTAAAAAAAAAAAGACAAAAAATAATGTAAAATGATAGAGTGATATTAATTTTAAAAATAAAAAAAAGTTAGAATGATACTATATGTACATTATTTAAAAAATATTTTTTAATATCAATAATAAAATGACAAAAATTATTATCCACATTTTGATACGATATGTTCTGTTATTCATATTATTATTAAAGATATTACTAATAATAATTACAAGACATCTATCATTAATTCAATAAATAAATCAGCATTTATTTTATAATTCGAAAATGGATACTCATTAATTATTCACTGCAAGAATTCAGCCCAATTACTCATTAATTATTATGAACACTCAATCAAACAATAATGTATTGATTCAATAAATAAATCAGCGTTTATTTTGTTATTTGAAAATGGATACTATCTAATAAATTTAAATGATGCAAAATTAATTAATACAATTGATTTGTGATTAAATTTTCTGAATTGAAAGATTCGTTAAGGATTAATACAATTGATACAATTTCCTTAATTACATGCGATTTGCATTCAAAATGCAATATTAAAAGTCCATAAAAGATTCAAATTTGTAATGATCCATAACTGCGCCATTTAAGGGTGATATTGTTGCCTTTCAAATATGATGAAAAAAATAACAAATCATGTAGCACATAGAACAAGAAACCAACAGTCAAAGCCAAAGGTACACATAGAAAAATGGAAGAGATACAAAATGGCATTAAAGGAAACCATCAAGAATAAGAAGTCTGTTTATGATCACTAAGGGATTGGAGGTAAGCATTAATAGTCTAAGCATTTTTCACGTAACCATACTAATTTTATTTTTCTTTTTTTTATTATTCTTATGTTTGAGTATTTTTATAGAATTTTGGTAAATTTTCTTAATATATTTTTCAAATAATTAACGAAGGAAATATTAAATAATAATGGAGATCAATACAACATATATGGAACCTAAATGTTTTTCATATTTTTTAAAAAATTGTTACGAAAAAAAACTTTTATGATATTTTGTAATTAAATCTTTATTATCCGAAAGTTTGGATTAACTAATCATGTTAATGTTATTAAAGAATTACTTTTCATTCTGTCAAAAAAATATATTTTCTTCTTTCAGTTTTTAGTTGTATTTACCATTGATGAATTTTTTTTGGTGGAGATAATGGGACTAAGCCCAAACAACAAAGAAATTAAAAGCCACGGGGATAGGAGCTAGAAGCTGCGTCCCCTAAAACAAACAAAAACAAAAAAGCCGGAATACTGTCGAAAATCTTGCTTTGCCCTTCAAGGGATAAACCATGCTTAGCCAGCGCATCAGCCACTTGATTAGCCTCACGAAACACGTGGGTCCGGGAGTAACAGCCTCCTAGCTTGGAGAAGTCCTGGATATTATTAACCAGACTTGCGCAAGGGTGGGAGGCCTCACACCCAGATATGATAAGATTTACCATTGATTAATGGACATAATCAATTTGGTACTTTTTGAAGGATATAATTCCTTTATCACCTTTTTTTATCAATGTTTATAATTTGATTTGATTAATATTATTTTGATAAATATGATAATATGGAAGTCAATAAAATTTATTATCTATCTATGATCTACAATTTTTTATTTATTAATAAATAATAATAAGGTTTTAACATGTTGGATAATAACATGTGTCGAAATCAGGTACACTTTTTTCGTATAAAAAATCAGGTACATTTTATTTCTCACCTAAAGTTAATTATCGCAAAATTTTATTATTTAAAGACACTCAATATTAAAGCATGTCAATAAATATCATTAATATATCATTCATTATTTTCAATCATATTAATGTTTTTTTTTTTGACATGATCAATCATAACCATGTTGATCAATTAGTAATAAATAGTTTTTTTTTCATTTGAATATCAATCTTTGTAATGTATTTATAATTATTTTTTTCCATTTTTACTTGATTTAAAACTTTCTAATTATCACATGTGGTAAATTTTCATAATTTTATTTTGTGACATTCATATTTTTTATAAGCACTAACTCTTTCTATTCTACGTGAAAGCATATAGAGAGAAATTTCATTTTTTTTTTTGATAAGTCAAAAGTATATTGCTTAAGGGTACAAAGGGTACCAAAAGATAATAAGGAAGAAAGGACAAATGTAAGTAGAATACTAGAAAACACATTGCCAACATTGATATTACAAAGTCCCAACCAAGTAAATTAGTAAATAAAAGAAAGAAAAAGAGAAATAACAAGAGCACCAAAGTTGTTATTAAACAAGGGAAACAACGGAACCAATTTGAGGCCAACTAAGAGACGCCTAACCACCACAATCCAGCATATAGTGCAGCAAAGCAATAGATATGAATTAGGTATAAGCATAAAATTATTATTTTTTACGTGTAAGCATTTTTACATATGAATTACTAAGAAAAATTACATTGTATTATAATTTCATTTCATTGCCTTTTGTAATTCATTATTTTAATAATTTAATTATTGATTTAATTATTCTTTATTACGTTGTTCTCAATTAATTAATTTATTGAAGATTTTATTTTATCAAGAAACTTTGAAATTTATTTTACCTAATTATTGTATAATTAATTCCACGATAGAAAAATCGAATTAATTTACACTTAGATGTAATTGATGTAATAAAACATATTTAGAAATTTTGTTTTATCATCCAAAAAAAGATTGATCGATTCTACATAATAATATAATATGGTTCCAAGACATAAAAAATATTTTTTCTTTTAATTTACTAATTAGCTAATTAAATTTAATAATATTTGATATTTGATATAGAAAAAATTACATCCAATAATAATAGCGAAAACAAATCAATATTTTCTGATTTAAAAATATAAAAAATTATACTATTAAACAAATATGCATAACATTCGGGGCAAGACACAATAAAATAGGCTTTCCATATATATTATAAGGAAAAAGAGTAGAGAAAAATAACATCGTAGATGAATATATTTTCTAAAAATGTTTAACTTGCATAAAAAATAAGAAAAAAATAAGTCAAATAGATTTTAAGGGAGAATAAGAATAAAAATAATAATATAATATAATATAAATAAATTTTCTTAAAATGATTCCTTGCATGGGGAAAAGAGTTGAATTAACTCAAATAGATTTTCAATAAAAAAAAAAACATAATATGATATAGATAAATATATTTTCTAAAAATGGTTAACTTATACGAAAAAAAAGGGATAAATAATTCAAATAGATTTTCAAAAGAGAAGATAAAAATAGCATGACAGATAAATATATTTTTTAAAAAAAGTTAACTTGCACGGGTGGGGAGTAGAAATAAATCAAATAGATTTTTAAGAGAGAGAAAAAATAATAATATATTAGATAAATATATTTTCAAAAAATGGTCCACTTGCACCGGGGAAAGAGGAAAATTAACTCAAAATAGTTTTTTAAGAGAGAATAAAAAATTCTAAACTTGCACCGGGAAAATAGAAAAAATAAAAAAAATAGATTTTTAATAGAGAAGAATAAAAATAATATGATAGTTAAAGATAAGTATATTTTCTAAAAGTCAATAGGGTTAATATTACAAGAGAAGAATAGAGAATATGTTTAACAAATATGTACTTGCCCAGGAGCTGCCTCTCTTAACTATTCCCTCTTTTCCTGCTGAAGATCAGATTATATGGCAAAGCACTTCCTCAGGTGTTTTATCCCTCAAGGATGCTCTCCTCTTATTCAATCCTAGTCAAGGAGTCTGTGAGTGGTCTAAGTGGATCTGGAATTGTGTAATTCCTCCCTCTAAGTCCCTGGTCACTTGGAGACTGCTACAAAATAAGCTTCCAACTGAAGACCAGCTGCAGAAAAGGGGTTGCACCTCTGTTTCGATATGCAGCCTTTGCTATTCTGATTCGGAGAGTTCAGATCATCTTTTCCTTAGATGTCCCTATGCACAACAGATTTGGAACTGGTTAGGTTCTATTATTGGCTTGCAAGTGAATACATCTTCGGTTTTCTCAATTCTTTCCCTTTGTAATCAGTCTTGGAGTCTGCATTTGAGGGATATCATTGCTGCTTCTGTTATAAACTGCTTTTGGATTATTTGGTTTTCTCGAAATAATATGAAATTTGAAGGCAAAAGGATCTCAGCCAGAGCAGCTATTAGTATTATTAAAGCTTCAATAAGTCTGTCGGGTAAGCTGTCTAATAATGTCATGTATTCATCAGTGGAGGAATTAAAAATTCTTGGTCTTCTTGGCATCAAGGGCCACCCGGGACGAGCTCCATCTTTCATCAGAGTTGATTGGATCCCTCCAAATGCTGGTTGGATTAAGGTGAACACTGATGGAGCTTCAAAAGGCTCTACTGGTCATGCTGGTGGTGGTGCAATTTTCAGAGACAAAAGTGGAGCAATTGTAGGTTGTTTTGCAGAATATTATGGTTTGCTGGATTCTTTCTCAGCTGAATTGCAGGCTGCAATGTCAGCCATCCTTACTGCTGTTAGGAAGGGGTGGCCGAGGATCTGGATGGAGTGTGACTCTGCTATGGTTGTTTTAGCTTTCTCCAAGCCTGAAATTGTCCCTTGGAAGCTTAGAAATAAGTGGAGAAACTGCATAGCATTGACTTCCAGTTTCCATTTTTTTATCTCCCATGTTTTCAGAGAGGCCAATCTATGTGCCGATAAGTTGGCTAATTTTGGTGTAAGCTCAAAATGTTATACTTGGTGGGACTTGATCCCTAACTTTCTTAGGCATGATTTCTTATGTAATAGATGGGGCTTGCCTAATTATAGATTTAAGTAGTTTTTCTGTTTCCTCTTGGGTAAGGTTGATGTCCCCCTTTTTGTATTCTTTTTTCTTTCTTAATAAATTTAGGGTGTGCTGCATGTGATTGGTAGTGGTTTTGGTGCCAACCTAGTTGGGATGATCTCCGCTACAGTGATGCCTTTGCACGCCCCTGCTTAGTTAAAAAAAAAAAAATTTATTTAACAAATTTTAGTATATAATTCCCCACAAGAATTTATGAGTTTAATTGGTATGCATTGTTAGTGTAAATTTTTTTACACTATCAACCAATCGCAAATAAAGGTTTGAATGACTTTTAAAGAGGTTTAGATAAGAATCAAAGATTTTCAATGATGTGGCGATTTCTTATTGGTTGACAGTATAAAAAATCTTTACACTGATAGTGTATACTAATTAAACGCAAAATTTATTTACCTTAAGAACATAAAATCAAGAATTAAACATTTAAAATAAAATAATAAAAAACTGTATATTCCCCGTGCATGGCACGGGTCCATACACTAGTATAATACATTTGCGAACAAATTCAAAGTGGAAACCTCCATATGTCAATCTCTGGAGCCTTCACTCATCACACGTGGCAACACCAGAAGCATTCCCTCCATTTTTTGCTTATGTGTCGCATTATGGTTGATTTGAAGTAATTATAGTAATGGTCATAATTTGATCAGATTTGCAGTAGGATCAATTTATTGATAATTGATATAATTTGCAATGAAATTATTGATAATAATGATTGTAATATACCACTTAAGTAATAGAATCCTCAAAGAAACCGTGCATTTCTCTCTCAAATATATGATCCAAAATAACTTTAAGTATATTGTAATCTGCCAAATCAATATATGATCCAAACTAATAATGGAAACAATTTGATATTTGAAAATAATAATATCATTATCAAATTGAGTGAAAAAAAAATCATTATCAAATAACTCTCACATTAACGCATGATAATAATTGGGATAAATGATATTTGAATTTAATATCAATCTCATTTAAATGTTACGTAATATTCCCATTATATTGTTTTAAATATGATTTCGAATCATTCTCCTTAATAGAAATTTAAGCGTGTTTTCTTTCTGTATAATTACCATAAATTTGATTTTATTGTAATTACTTATATATAGACGATTGTAGTCATAAAATATATATGTAATCAATTTTGTATTGCTCAGCTTTTATTTTATATGATTTTGACAATTTTGATATGATTGAATGGTTAAGATTTTTGTTTTTCTTCCACTTCTCTCATTGCTTTTTTCTTTCTTTTGTTTCAGATGTTCCTTCTTCATCTTCTAGAGACTTATCCTCTCATGAAGCACAACTCCACATCTTTCTCCTACCTGTGCTTTTTCTCTGTCCTCTTTCTTTGTCCAACTCAATTGAATCACTCTCAATTGAATTTTGATTTTGATATTAATATATTGTTTGCTTTTAACAGGTCCTTCAAGAGCATGAACACTATGTTGATCGACAAGCTCCATCTGCAACTATCACGACATTAGTAGTGGCAACATATTGAGGAATTTGTGCCTCATCCCCACTTCTAACACTTTTTTTTTTATGAACCCCCACTTCTAACAGTTTATGGTACAATTTCTTTATCATCATTTTTATTTATATTATCATTCCCACGGGTCCGTTAATTTTAGCTCCATTAATTTCAGCTCCATTAATTTCTTGGATTTGCTTCTCCTCAAGTGCATTTAACTATGTATTGGTGGCAAACAACCATGAATTTAATTGCAACAATGTCCAATACAATGCTTTAAGATCTTCAAGGGCTGAAAATGAAATGGGGTGAAGAATATTGTTATGAGGTTTGATTTTCCCTCATTTTATTTCAATCTTTTGTTGTTCTATAATTGTTCGTGGCATTTGATTTTTGTTTTTTGGCCCACCTGAATGTAACTTTTTAGTGCAATACATTATATAATTTGTTTGTAATATTCTTCATTCGTCCAATAAATGTCAATATATACTTTTTATTTTATTTTAGTCAATGAAAAGATATATTTGCCTTCTCTGTATAGAGGTATTTGTATAAATTAGTTTATTAATATTCTCTCTCAATTTCATGTCCAAGGATTCATTTCCATGAAGGAATTCTAGTCTTAAATTTCCTATGTCTTCATTATCCCTTAAATGATTTTCAAGTACAAAATTAATTGGGCTTGGGCTTTCTAGGCCCAAAATTTCGAAAGACCCATGGCCTTGGACGCTTGCTCTTCAAATTCTAGAGCTCACTTGGTGACTCTAGTTCATTCTACAATCTTCTACACTATTCCTCCAACTTCTCCATTTCTCTTTTTCTCTTAAGCTTCCATAAGCTTGATTTGTGAAGCAACTTGGAGATTCTTGCACTTTTCTTCAATTCCAAGAGGTAATCCATGATCCTCATCATCATTAAGCACTATGTTCTTCATGTATTTTCATGTTTCAATGCCATGTTCATCATTTTCAATTCCTAGATCTAGAAACTTTGAAATTGTCTAGAAAAATCTAGAAAAATCCTAAAAATGTGAAACCAATTTCTATGAGTTAGTTATCATCTCTACTATCATAATCCAAGAGTATGACTTAAACCAAAATTTCCTCCCCTAATTTCTAGTCAAGGCCGAACCTAAGGGAAAAAATGGGTGGAGGAGTTTTTGTTCAAATGTTAGAAATGATCATGTATTCTATTCTTTTAGCATGAATTCATGTTGAATCCAAGATATATTATCAAACCAAAATCTCTTGCCATATTTTTGTCTTGAGGCCGAACCATATGTATTGGTTTTGGAGGAAGATTTTTCATTTCATGTACACATAATCCTATATACTATATTTCTAGTATGTACTCATGGTGAATCCATGTTGGTTTAGCAAACAAAAATCTCTAACTCCATGGACTCCTCAAGGCCGAATCTAGGGTTTTGGAGGGTTGGAGAATTTTTGATCCAAACTTTGTTGATTAGTCATTAATCAATTGTCTTAAGTAATTAGGATCATTAATCCAATAACTTAGGCAATTATAGAAATTTTTAGCCACTAAACCTAAGGGAGGCCGTGACCTATTATAGAGAATTAGGAGATTTTAATTGTTTGATTAGTGATTAGTTGATTGTGGTTGATGAAAGTTTAGCAAGTTCGTTGTGGACGTGAACCCGAACTTCCGACAAGTTACGTATTACACCGCGGAGAAATCTTCGAGAGGTAAGAGGAGGTTATCTGAGGGATTTTTCCCAATAGCTATGTGTGACTAATGTGTGGTCTGTAATTATTTATTTGTTGGTGGTTGTTTAAGTGTTCAAGTTGTGTTATTTTTATCCATGTTGTTTATCTGCTTATAATTGGTCGTCTGCAGTTATTTATTATAATGCTGTGATGCATGATCTGTCTAAAAATATTATTGTGATAATGTTGTGGATGTTGTTTGAGAAGCCTGACAGTGGTCAGTGCCCAATCAATTAATCAGATAAAAGCTTTGAAAAGTTTCGTAAATTATATTCAATGTTTTAACGGTAAAATATTGGAATATAATATTAATAGTAAATATTTATTTGGGAAAAATAAAGAGTTTTGGAAAATATCATTATTTTAATGATTTATCGCTATAAGAGTGATTTATGAGTCACAGTGAGGACGTAACCGTGAAAATATTTTTGTACTGCTGATTTTTACGTAAGAAATTCTGGAATATTGTAAAAAGTTATTTTATGAAATTAATTTTTGAAAATAACTTAATAATGATTTTAGAAAAATATTTAAGTGGAAAAAGCTAAAATTTGGCTTAAATGGCTAATTTGACGGCAACTTGGAAAAAATACCGACGGCAAGAAATCCTAAAGCGGCAGTACGTTGTTTAAACAACTTTGAGGCTCCAGTGACCATCTTTTATAAAAAGTTAAATTTTTAACTTACGGTTTTATTTCCCATTTGAAATGATTTTCCGAAATCAAGTTGAACTCAACTGTGTTAAAAGTGGTTTTTGGACTTAGTAACCGAGACGTCGGGGTACTAAAGTTCGTGTTGTGTTATGGACTTGGTGTCCTTTGGACTTTGAGGTCCTGTAGGCTTGGTGTCTACTATAGACTTGGTGTCTACTGTGTTAAAAACATTTAAGATATTTTCTATTACCACGAACCTATGGCTGGTGCATCGGTCTAGGGGTGTCGTGATTGAGCACTCGGACTTTGAGGTCCTGTGTTATTAATGAAAGTTTTAAAGATGTTTAAAACTGTGATTAGTCGTAAGCCATTTTGTGCTTCGGCAAAGGGAGATTGAACACAAAGAAAAGTGTCAAGAACAAAATGTTTTTGTTGCATGCATTTGGCAGACGTGCCCCGGTTTATGGGTGAGTACCTTGCGGCGTCAGGTATCTCATACTACGATTTTCTTCATTGTGCCAGAGTTGGACAATGAAACCCCATTTACGTTTTTATCACTGTGCCTTAGGTTTGGACAGTGTGCAGTGGGTTTTGGCTGCGTGCCTTTTTGCCTTGTGTGGCAATTGAGCTTGATCAACTCACTACGGTTGGGATATCTCATGAGATTAAGTGCAAAGTTAGACGATGTATTTGAAGTGTTCATGCATAAGTTTTGAACCGATGATGTTTGGGGTGTGAAACCCATGGATTAACTACTGTCTTGTTATGAACGCTTCTGTTTTTATGAAAATGTATATGTGTATGAGTTTTTGTTATGTCTCACATGTAGCTATTGTGTTAAATCCATATATTGGCGTCTCACCCTTACAAATATATCAGGTTTTCTGGTTTGGCTTTTGTGTCTTGGTACACGAAAGTAGATGGTGCAGAAAAGTCCTTAGCTTCACTCGGGAACTTGGGTCCTGATGTTTGAAGAGATGTTAGAGTGTGGAAATGACAACGGGGTCTTTCCAGTAGATGTCTTGTAAGGCGACCAGCTTAGGATTTTCTTTGGGTTGGGTATTTTGGGAAAGTGGTTATAAATGGTTTGAAACACCTTGTAAGGTGTATGAAAAACAATTTCAGAAAAACTTATATGTTGCAATGTTTTGGTTTACGAATAAGTTTGGTTTGTATGTAAGTATAAAGTAATTCTACTATTGTGATGTTTATATATCTTTTTCTGAAGTATTTCGCAGAAAGAAAAAAATTTATCACCATATTTTGAAAGGATAAGCGTTGAGAAATAAATATTTTCCGAAAGCAATCAGCGAAATTATAATTTTATTTTCCGCATTTGGGTAACTATGTGATAACCCAAGAAGGGGTGTCGCACACAACATATATATACTTGATTGAGTAAACATGAAAAACAAGAAATCAATTAAGTAAATTTGAAAAATAAATTAGCTACGTACAATTTATTTGTAGCCGATTCAACGAAAATAATAGGATAGGTGAGAGTAAATATATAGATTTAATATAAAATAATATTTAACATAAAAGAACGTGTTGAAAAATATCAATAATTATTTTTTCTCAAACCCCTAAATTAGAAGTTTGTCAAGAATTCTCGAGAATTTTCTTCACTCGTCATCAAATCAAATAATGGTTAATACAAGGAACAAATAGTTGCTACCTTTCATAAAAGTTCTAATGTTCTAATATAAAGAGAGGTTAAAATAAGTATTGGACACCCTAAACTAACTCACTTAAATGAATATTATCTTTTGTCCCCTATTAAATAAGTAAAAAGGACATTTGACATAAAAAAAATAAACTAAAGTATGACAAAACATTTGGTTGGATTGGATCAGATCAGATTTTTTTAAGGGAGCAAATCGATCCAATCCAAACTGTAAATTATTTTCATCATTAAATTGGATGACTTTTTAGCTCAAAACCAATCCAATCCCCGAACATCCCTACAATTAATGTTGCTTATATCCCGTGTCAGTTTCTTAATTTCGTCCTCTATTTAGATCACTCATTAATTGACGTGAGTTTCATTTCAAGGTCTATGTGGACCCAATTAATCTATATTCTATATATAATATATTTGCGAACAAATTCAAAGTGGAAACCTCCATATGTCAATCTTTGGAGCCTTCACTCATCACACGTGGCAACACCAGAAGCATTCCCTCCATTTTTTGCTTATGTGTCGCATTATGGTTGATTTGAAGTAATTATAGTAATGGTCATAATTTGATCAGATTTGCAGTAGGATCAATTTATTGATAATTGATATAATTTGCAATGAAATTATTGATAATAATAATTGTAATATACCACTTAAGTAATAGAATCCTCAAAGAAACTGTGCATTTATCTCTCCAATATATGATCCAAAATAACTTTAAGTATATTGTAATCTGCCAAGTCAATATATGATCCAAACTAATAATGGAAACAATTTGATATTTGAAAATAATAATATCATTATCAAATTGAGTGAAAAAAAAAATCATTATCAAATAACTCTCACATTAACGCATGATAATAATTGGGATAAATGATATTTGAATTTAATATCATTTTCATTTAAATGTTACGTAATATTCCCATTATACTGTTTTAAATATGATTTCGAATCATTCTCCTTAATAGAAATTTAAGCGTGTTTCTCTTTCTGCATAATTACCATAAATTTGATTTTATTGTAATTACTTATATATAGACGATTGTAGTCATAAAATATATATGTAATCAATTTTGTATTGCTCAGCTTTTATTTTATATGATTTTGACAATTTTGATATGATTGAATGGTTAAGATTTTTGTTTTTCTTCCACTTCTCTCATTGTTTTTTTCTTTCTTTTGTTTCAGATGTTCCTTCTTCATCTTCTAGAGACTTATCCTCTCATGAAGCACAACTCCACATCTTTCTCCTACCTGTGCTTTTTCTCTGTCCTCTTTCTTTGTCCAACTCAATTGAATCACTCTCAATTGAATTTTGATTTTGATATTAATATATTGTTTGCTTTTAACAGGTCCTTCAAGAGCATGAACACTATGTTGATCGACAAGCTCCATCTGCAACTATCACGACATTAGTAGTGGCAACATATTGAGGAATTTGTGCCTCATCCCCACTTCTAACACTTTTTTTTTTTATGAACCCCCACTTCTAACACTTTATGGTACAATTTCTTTCTCATCATTTTTATTTATATTATCATTCCCACGGGTCCGTTAATTTTAGCTCCATTAATTTCTTGGATTTGATTCTCCTCAAGTGCATTTAACTATGTATTGGTGGCAAACAACCATGAATTTAATTGCAACAATGTCCAATACAATGCTTTAAGATCTTCAAGGGCTGAAAATGAAATGGGGTGAAGAATATTGTTATGAGGTTTGATTTTCCCTCATTTTATTTCAATCTTTTGTTGTTCTATAATTGTTCGTGACATTTGATTTTTGTTTTTTGGCCCACCTGAATGTAACTTTTTAGTGCAATACATTATATAATTTGTTTGTAATATTCTTCATTCGTCCATAAATGTCAATATATACTTTTTATTTTATTTTAGTCAATGAAAAGATATATTTGCCTTCTCTGTATAGAGGTATTTGTATAAATTAGTTTATTAATATTCTCTCTCAGTTTATACAACCACTTGAGGATTTTAGTGTTGATGGTTCTATATTTTGATAATCTTTTGGATATGTAGTGTAAAATCTAACTTGAAAAGTAACAAAACATGTGGCACATATAAAAAGAAACCAATATTCAAATCTAAAGGTACACATAGAAAGTGCTATTTTTTCTTAGTAATCAGTGCTAGAAAGAAAAAGGAACATAATTTGCTCAGGTGACCACCACTGCTCGCATTCTAACAGGTCTGATTTCTCTTCTACCCATACTTATTTTTTCATGTTTTTGTTTTGCTTTCCAATCTCTTCTCATTTGTTCTCATTGCATTCTCTTTCTTCTTACCCAATACACAAAGCTCATTTCCATATTGATCCAGATTGAGAATTGAGTTGTTATACAAGCTGAAAATGGAACAAAGATGGAAAAATATTTGATCTTTGAGTTTGAGGATTTTTGGAAGGCCCGCATGAAGTTTTTTTTATTTTTATTTTTGATAAATAAAAGTATATTGATAACGAGCACAAGGGGTGCATGAAGTTGAAGATGTGTTTAGCTTAATTCAAATTATCACCGCATATTCAACAATTATTATTTTTGCTGCAAGATTTTGTGTAGCTTCAAACACTCAGCATCAAAGGATAGTATGATTTTTAACAATTGGTTATGAACATAGACTTGGCATTTTTTTCTTTCTATTTTTCTCTGCAATTAGCTCACTTTTTTTTATATTTCTTATGAGTCTTTTATTTCTCCAATTTTGTACTTATTGATAGATGATTGTCAAATATTAATATTTAAATAAATATTTTTTGTTGTCTAGAATCTATTTATTATGATATGTTTATTTGTTTTGATTTGAAATCAAATACTACTTTTTTAGAAACAAAAATTTTCATCTTATTATTTGGGATAATTATAACTATAATTATTATAATAAGATTAATTATAATTAGAAATTGTTTACAATAAATGTCATTCAGTAAATCATTGTCATTTCAAATTTAAATTTCAATAACCTAGGTTGGAGATTGCAATGAAGGATACGAATTGATTCGTAATTAAATGAATTAAAAGGATTTTTAAAAATGCATTATTAATATTATTATTATCATTATTATATGCTTATATAAATTCTTAATGTGCTTATCATGAGAAATTTGCAATCAATGACATTAAGTAAATTATTATCATTGATTAATGTTTATATGAATTAATTTCTTTTAAAAACATCATATCACAAGTTCTCAATTTTAAAAAAGTAATATTTTTAAATAGTGAATTATATTGGTGAATGTTTATATCTTATAAAGATAGAAATTATACAAGAAAACTTTTTTTTTCAAGAACAAAAAAACTTATTTGTAAAAAAAAAAACTTATTAATTTGTGGATTGTAAAAGGTAAATATATATTAAACAAAGATGAAAATTTTGAATGAAAACGTAATAAGATTTAAATATAAATACTTATATGATATTGAATTATTTTTTTTTACACAAAAGCACATTGATTTATAACATAGAAATAAATAAATAAATAAATAAATAAATAAATAAATAAATATAAGTAAAATATGATTTCCTAAAAATAATAAAATACTAGACAATGATGAATATTTTATATAAGAGTAAATAATTGATTCAAAAACAAATTGTATTATTTTTTTTATAAAATATATTAATAGTTTTTTTTAATACTAAATTATATTAATTGTTAAATTATATAGTAAGAGTAAGAATAAACATTCAGCTTCGCTTGATTTGTGTTAAATTAGGAGATTAATATATATTGATTAGGGAATCCCGTGATTGAGTACTGTTTGTGAAAATACAAAAAAAAAGTAATATATTAAATATTCAATGTTCAAAGAATTTCAATCTCCCTTTTCCTATATAGAAATTGTTCTATTAAAATTCAAGCTGCTCATATGTTGAATTATGAGTATCAAACTTAATTGAAAAATTACCAATGATCATACAAATAATCAAACTTAATTATCTTATGCAGTATCTACATTAGCAACCTTCTTTGGCAGTCTAGGCTCTAATATAAATCAAATTTTTATTGATAGTCAGGCTTTTATTAGCTCGGATTATCTTATACATTATTGCCTGATATGCTGATTAGTCATTAATATTCATTTTAATATGTTATAATTTCAATGAAATCCAAATGGAACCTCACAATAAAATTTGGAGAAAAAAATTAGATGTCATTTAATCTAAATTGATTGAAAACAAAGTTGGGTGAATACTCAATGTATAGAGCATTAAAATTAAACCAAAATAGGAATCAAGCATTTAAAGTATTGCTTAAAAATATTTTGAGTTTGAAAATGTTTGACATTTAGATCATTCATTAAAATAATTGATTAAATATATTCTGAAATCAATCATCAATCATTAACTGCTTGCTTAAAAACAGATTAAATTGATTGAATTTTTTGAAGAGATCAATCATAAAAAAATATCTTGAATTTGAATATATTTGACAATGAGATCAATCATTAAAAAAATTGATTAAATATATTCTAGAATCAATAATCATTCATACATTATGTTTTCAGTACATTATACTTAATAAAGAAAATTCGAAAGCCAAGTAGTGCGATTTCGAATTATCAAACTTAATACCAAGTTTGCCATTTTTAGCTACAGGAAACATGCGACACCCTTTCTGGGGTCATCACATAGTTACCCAAATGCGGAAAATTAAACTTATTTAATCGCTGGTTACTTTCGGAAAAAAGAATTTTTAGTAAACGTTTTATCGTGAAAATGGTGATGAATTTTTTTTTTAAACATCCATACATAAACAAACATATCTCTACGTATATGCGTCAACAGTTACATACATACAACATCACTAGTAGGAGAGTACAAAAGAGCCCTCATCAGTATAGACTATTCTCCATCAAACTAAGTAAAGAAAGTAAAGACATATACACAACAAGTAACGAGCAGTCCAGAACCATACCAAAAACTCATGGCTCTCAGTAGCCAGATCAAAAACTGACAAGACTCGCTACCTCAAAACTATACCTATAGCTGGTCAAGCTAATGAAAACCATTGGGGAGATCATGATGATCACCCCCACCTCCAGCAGGTGTATCTGGTGAAGATACCTCTGCTCCCTCTCCATCGTCGGAAGAGTCATCATCATCAACTACAGGAGGGTGAAACTCAAGATCGTCCTCAAAGTACTCATAAGGGTCCTCCTCAATCTCAAGCTCCTCTGCCACCTCAACAGGAGGTACTGCCGGTGCTACAATCTGAAGAGGCTGTGGCTGAATAGGCTGAGGTGGAACGATGAGTAACCCGTGCTCGGCCAGGAACTGTAGGTAAAGCCATATCGGAGGTAGAGATACCTCAACAGTCTCCACCATATGCGTCCTCCGCTACGGTCCCGCCTCTACGGTGCCGTCGATCTCTCTAGTAGGGCCATAATAGGTGGCGCTGAGTGCCCCAGGGTTTATCTCCCAGGCACCACCGTAATGTGCTCGATCAAACATGATCGAACGTAGTCTCGAATGTGCTAGTGGCATATCCGGGTCCATCTAATCTCAGACAAAATAGAATATGCACAAGTAGAGAAACCACAAATAAAACATGCAAGAGTGAGAAAACCAATCATCTGGATTTAACTCGACATCACCATGCACGACACCACAGATAACGCATGCACATATACATGTTACATAAACATAAGCATTCATATCAAGCTAATAGTTTATCACTGGGTTTGATACCCCACACATCATCAGTTGAAAAACTATGCATGAACACTTCAATACATCGTCTAGCTTTGCACTTAATCTCATGAGATATCCCAACCGTAGTGAGTTGATCAAGCTCAATTGCCACACTAGGCAAACAGGCACGCAGCCAAAACCTATTGCACACTGTCCAAACCCAAGGTCGTCAATCCATAGAGCAGCCAGAAACCCAAGGCACAGTGATAACAACGTAAATGGGGTTTCATTGTCCAACCCTGGCACAATGAAGAAAATCATAGCATGAGACACCTGACGCCGCAAGGTACTCACACATAAACCGGGACACGTCTGCCAAATGCATGCAACAAAACACTTTGTTCTTGACACTTTTCTTTGTGTTCAATCTCCTTTTGCCGAAGCTCACAATGGCTTACGACTAACCATAGTTTTAAACATCTTTAAAACTTTATTAATAACACAGGACCTCAAAGTCCGAGTGCTTAATCACGACACCCCTAGACCGATGCACCAGCCATAGGTTCGTGGTAATAGAAAACATCTTAAATGTTTTTAACTCAGTAGACACCAAGTCTACAGTAGACACCAAGTCTACAGGACCTCAAAGTCCAAAGGACCCCAAGTCCATAACACAACACGAACCTTAGTACCCCGACGTCTCGGTTACTAAGTTCAGAACCACTTTAACACAGTTGAGTTCAACTTGTTTTTCGGAAAATCATTTCAAATGGGAAATAAAACCATAAGTTAAAAATTTAACTTTTTATAAAAGATGGTCACTTGGGGCTCAAAGTTGTTTAAACTACGTACTGCCGCTTTAGGATTTCTTGCCGTCGGTATTTTTCCAAGTTGCCGTCAAATTAGCCATTTAAGCCAAATCTTAGCTTATTTCACTTAAATATTTTTCTAAAATCATTATTAAGCTATTTTTGAAAATTAATTTCATAAAATAATTTTTTATAATATTCCGGAATTTATTACGTAAAAATCAGCAGTACAAAAATATTTTCACGGTTTCGTCCTCACTGTGACTCATAAACCACTCTTACAGCGATAAATCATTAAAATAATGATATTTTCCAAAACTCTTTATTTTTCCCAAATAAATATTTTCCATCAATATTATATTCCAATATTTTACCGTTAAAACATTGAATATAATTTACGAAGCTTTTCAAAGCTTTTATCTGATTAGTTAATTGGGCACTGACCACCGTCAGGCTTCTCAAACAACATCCACCACAATATCACAGTAATATTTTCAGGCAGATCATGCATCACAGCATTAAATAAATAATTGCAGATAAACAATTATAACACAGATAAAAATAAACGACTGAAACACGTAAACAACCACCAACAAATAATTACAGACAACACAAATTGGCATGTAGACATCGAATAAACCCCTTAGGTAATCCCCTCTTACCTCTCGAAGATTTCTCTGCGATGTAATACGTAACTTGTCGGAAGTCCGGTTCACGTATACAACGAACTCGCTAAACCTTCATCAACCACAATCAACTAATCACTAATCAAGCAATTAAAATCTCCTAATTCCTTATAATAGGTCACGGCCTCTCTTAGGTTTAGTGGCTAAAAATTTCTAGAATTGCCTAAGTCATTGGATTAATGATCCTAATCACTTAAGACAATGGATTAATGTCTAATCAACAAAGTTAAGAATCAAATCTTCCTAATCACTCCTAATTGGTCACGGTCTAGACTAGGTTTAGTGACAAAAAAAAAATCTAACTTTGCTTAAGTCTTGGATTAATGATCCGAAAGCCTTAAGTCTTTGTAACACTTGTTTAACAACAAAGATTAAAACATTAACTTTTAATTTTACCAAAACCCTAATTTCGGCCAAGACCTTAGATTAGGGCTAGGAATCTTAGTTTGACATAAAAACCTAGATTCATCATTAATACATGTTCAATAGATGATTAACATGATTACTTTCATCAAAAGAAATTAAGTTCCTACACCTATTTTTTGTCATGGTTCGGCCTAGGCTAGAAACTAGGGAAGGAAAATTTTGTTTGAAACAATCTCTTAGATCATGATAGTAGAGATAATAATAAGAACATAGAAAGTGGTTTCACATTTTTAGGATTTTTCTATGATTTACTATGACTTTTCAAAGTTAAGAACAACTAAGAGGAATCATATGGAAAAGTCTTTAAAACAAGAAATGAAATGAATGAATAAGAGTTTAGAGATGATGAGGAACATGAATCACCTCTTGGAATGTGAAAATGGGCAAAGAATCACTAAGCCCCTTCACAAATCAAGTCTATGGAGTTTGAGAGAAAAAGGAGAAATGTAGAAGATAGTGAATAGTATGGAAGATGGTAGAATGAGCTAGAACTCTAATGTTGCCTCTAGAATTTGTAGAGCAAGCCTCCCAAGTAATGGGCCTTGTGCCACTTTTGGGCCCAAAAATCCCAAGCCCAATTATTTTTCACTTAAATCAACTTATGGCAAAATGAAGACATAGGAAATTCAAGACTAGAATTCCTTCATGGAAATGAATTCTTGGACATGAAATTGAGACTTTTGGGTGCAGCCCTTAATGGGTTTGAATGGCAAGAATTTGGCCCACTTCACTTAGTGTATCAAATAAATTAGTTTAGGGACCAAAATGCAAATAATAGAAATTTTAAGGATCAAAATGCAATTATTAAAAATTGCTAACATAACCCTAAGCCACATTAAACCTCTCACATGGATGACCTATTCCTAAGAGAATATAGGTTTTGTCCACTTATCGAGTCTCAAAACTCCCATAATCGGCTCCGTCGTTTACCCGATTGAACGTAACGTCCGTAAAACGTATATTATTTCACGTTTTGTGAAATAATTCTAAAAATGCACAATCGTAGGAAATAAAATAAAAACCTTAAGTGTTTCGTTCAAGAAATTAAAATTAGGGTTTCTGATCAGTAAAAACTTACTGTTAGTGAAAATGCAGAAAACGCAGACCGGTTTCCATCTGAATTTTCATTCCAAAACTTCACCGTAACCTTATAAAAATAAGTATGACAAGGAAATGACCTTAGTTTATCCAAAGTCATTTTCTAAACCTCGGATAAGAATATAATCATTTATATAATTATTACCGATATTAGAAAGCCGAAAAATCGGGATGTTACAAAAGAATAATACAATCAAGTATAATCGGAGTATCAAAATTAATTCGAAAATCACCAATGATCGATTGTACAAATATTCAAACTTAATACTAATTGGGTACATGTTTTTAATGATAGTCTAATCCTCTATACAAAAAATATGAATGTGAATAAAATCATTGATGCTAATATTTTTTCACATCTAAACTATACTAATTAGTCATTATTATTCATTTTAATATGTTACAATTACAATGAAATCAAATTGAAACCTCACATTAAGATATGAAAGAAAATGGCTCAGATGTCGTTTGATATTAAAAGCAAAATTAAGGGATACTCAATGTACAAAGCATTAAAATTGAGTCAAAATAGGAAATCAAACATTAAAAGTATTGCATAAAAACATTTTGAACGAAAATGTTTGAGGATTGTATCAATCATTAAAAGGATTAAATGTGTTCTGAAATCAATCATCAATCATTAAATGTTTGGTTAAAAAGGATTTAAGAGATCAATCATTAAAATAATTGATTAAATATTTGGATTTCGAAAATAATTTGAAAATATCATACTCAATCATATATTATGTTTTTAATACATAATATTCAAGAGATCGATCATTAAAAGAACTGATATAAATATATTTTAAAAAATAATATTAAATATAATTAATCCATACAATTTTTCATAAGCAATATATACCAGTCATGCATGGCACGGGTCACTACTATTTTATGCCTTCAGTCTTCAACTTTAATTTATCAATTATTTTATGCCCTTAACTATAATTTATTTTGTATTTAATTTTATCAAGTATTCTACATTAATAGAGATGACAAATAATCTCATAATTGATCAACTATCAGAAACTTAGTAAGTGTTGTACTTTATCATTCACATTTGAATAAATTTTTTATTTTATTGTCTATATTTAAAAATAAAATATATTAAAGTTGAGAGATTTATATTCAATTTTTCATAAGTCATATATACCCGTGCATGGCACGGGTCAAGAACACTAGTAATTTATACAGTGTTAGTGCCATATAAAGTATCTTGGGATTGTTTTGGATAAATTTATGAACATAACACGTTCTAAGTTATTTAATGGTTTTTGTAAGAATTATTTTATAAATTTATTAAACTTGTTTATTGATTAAAAAACACTTTTTATAAATTAAAAAAAAAACACAAACAGGCCTTATAAATAACATAAATTTACGCTAAACATCATTTTTTTTTGCTATTATTTGAAAATATGAGGATTATTAATTTTTAAATAAATTAATTATTTTCAATTTTTATTTATAAATTCTCCTTACTAATCATTTTAGCAGTCATTCTAATTACTAAATAAAAATAAAAATATTTTTATATTCTAAAAATATTATATAAGTGTTAATAATTCTCGTATGAATAAAATAAGTCCCATATCGAAAAGGAATGAAAATAGCATCATATGATATTACCTCTGGACTCAATTATAAGAAAAAACGTACCTACTATTTTTTTACTCAAAAATACAACCAACTTAACTCTATTTAATGTAAGTATTCCAAAAATCAAGAAAATTAATCAATCAAACCAATTCCCCCGTTATTTTTCCAAGAGCATTGCACATTTTCAGGACAATTAAAGGGTACTTTTGGTAATTATAACTCTTTTTTTTTTACATAAATCAAGACAATTAAACTAAATTAACTAATTTCCTTAATAAATATGAAATTAGGTATTTTTGTTTATAATTGAGTCCGGAGGGAGAATAACCTAATATCTTAAGGTGTTTGGGAGCCCTTGAAAGAAAATCTCGTAACACACAACACACTCCAATGTTGGTTTCATTAATTTTAAAAAGAAACTTACTTTATCATGTAAAAAATTCACTTGAAAGGATGAATTCCTTGGTTTCATGGTATTAATATTGTTAGAGCAATGTTATTAATATATATGTTTGGTTAAGATTTTTTCCAACTCTAACGCATTTTTTCTCCGTCCCAAGGCATCATTTCCCACTTTTTCTCAAAGCTCCATTTTGGAGCTTCTCCTCAACGCAATTCTAAATCTCAGTTGACGTTGACATTAATCTAAAACAAACATAGCAATACTGTTTTTTACATTTTTTCAACACACTCTTTATTATTGGATGAATTTCATGTGGGTCCGTAAATTTTATGTGAGACTCACTCTATTTAGTGGGTCTTATATAAAATTCACTTAATCATCAAAAATATGTTTAGAAAGTGTTAAAAAGAGTATATTACTAACATTCCTATTATTGATAACTTAGTACCTGACAAATTTAACAAATAAAAGATATTGGGGTGAATCCCAATTCAAATATGAGTTTCTTTAAAGCACTACTTTTATTATATCTTTCTTGTATTATTTTTAAAGTAAAATACATTGTTTTGAAAATTGAACTGCATTGATCGATTGGACCGGGAACTGATCAGGTATTCGATCTATTCAACCCCAAAAACCGATAGGTTTCAAAATCGGTTAGAATCGATAGAATCGATCCAAAACTACTGAGATCCGGTCAAAATCGAACAAAAACCGGTGGCTACAACTGGGATGAATAGGTGGTTTTTATTTTCAATTTTTTTGAATTTTTAAATTTTTAAATTAAAAAAAATTATATTTTAATCAAATAAAGGTTCATTGATAATTTATAAAAATATATATACATAGATTTTTATTATTTAGCCTTCTTCATAAATTTTTTATTATAGAATGTATATTATAATTATTTTATGTGAATTTAAAACTTTACTTTTCTTAAGCTTATTACTTAATATAATATAATATTAAAAATACATATTTAATTATCATCGGTTCGACCAGGATTCAACTACGGTCGAATCATTAAACCAGGGACGGATCCATGTACATGGGTTTGGGGGCAGCTGCCCCCATCAAATAATTTTTTTTAATTAAATTTTACATAAATTTTTTTTACCCCCACTAAAAAAATAATATTGCCCCCATTGCTCTATAATTTTACTCTAAATAACACTAAAAATATTACTCTCATTGCTCTACAACCCTACTTCACATAATATCTTTTATACTTTCAATAAAATTTGGTCACATATATATAGAGAAATATTTTCGATAGTGTTGAAAATGAAAAAAAAATAACAACCTCAAAGTATGAAAACACATGGAGAACAAATAAAATTTATAGAAGTTGAGACATCTTCAATTTTAAAGTTATATAATGATATAATTTTTGTAATCTTCAATTTCTGACTTAATAATAGTGATAATTATTTAATCGCTATATTTATATATATTTTTTATAAAATATTTATGATACATTATTTTGTCCCCACTAGACAAATTTTCTGGGTCCGTCCCTGCATTAAACCTTGAATCAGTATCCTCACCGGTTAAATAATCACTCTGATTTTTAAAACAATGATAAAATAACATAAATATATTTTTCCGATACGTGTATTTTCCTTTTTTTCATTTATAAAAATAAGTAAACAATAAATGGTGTAGATAACTACACGTGAAAATTCGGTAGATTCCACACCATTATTATTACATATTTACATGACCCATGAAGTGTGGAGTGACTGCTCCAGCCTTCAGGTCCCACTCTGAACAAATATAAACGTCAATGACTCTCAACGAGAGACCCGACTTATCTTTTTCTTATCACAATTTTGTAGAACAAATTTTCACTCAAACTATAATTACTAGTTACCTATACATAGTTGGTCTAAGTAGTAACGAGCTTGAGCATCTTAAGCAAAAGGTTAGGGGTTCGATCCCCGACTCTTGTGTATGGTAAAAACCTGATTGAAAGAGGTTAGCACTTGAATATCGTATAATACCTCGAGGGATTAGTCTCCGCAGATACGTGCGGAGGATACCCAGGGAAATATAAAAAAAAAACTATAATTACTAGTTAATAATGTACATAAATTAATTAAAAAAAATTTAAAAGACATTAACTTTTTGAAAATATATTACTAATCTCTAAATCAACTAATTGATAAATAATAAGTTAATGACAACTATCTTTAAAATTTTAGTGTGGAATATTTTGTTTCTTATTGATAAATAAATGATAATTTTGTTTTTTGTATTTAAGTCCCTTTGAATTTTAAATTAAAAAAATGAGAGCTTCTAAAATTTTATTTTTGTAAAAAAGGTCCATTTGAGTTTATAGTAAAAAAAAAAGTTAAAAGGGTTTAATAAATAAAAAAGTTGTCCAACTAAGACATGACACATACTAAAATAACTAATATGACATCTTTTAATTGAACCACATAAGGAGGAGCGATTTGAAACCAGATGTAGACGGCTTGAATGGTTTTCGAACAAAACGTGTGTGGATGGCCCCACCACTCATTCAATACCCACTAGTTTGTCTTTGTTTGTTTGTTTGGCCTATTCCACAGTAGTATCGATTCAAAGGAAGCAAACAAAAGAAACAAAAACTTTAAATTTAGCTCATATTATTTGGGTTTAGATCAATCCGACGAATCCAATAACCCAATCCAACCCGAGCTAATTGGTTTGATTTTTTATTAATTGGATCCAACTCGATCCAACATGATCATGTCTGGTTCGGGTAGCGAGTTTGACACTTACAAACTCATAGATTCAATATCCGATTAGTCCACATTTTATTCTATATTTTTTTATTAAAAAAAATTCGTTACCTTGTGTTCTATCTGTTGTTACTCCCTGCCTTCCATTAGTCCCTTAGACGTTTCATCTCTATTGTTCACCTCTCTTAGACATGTCATTTTCATTGTGCTACCTCAATCTGCTCCTCCACTGTGCCGCCTCTGTTTCATTCATACTTGTTGCTCACCGCCCAAATCTGGCATCTCCATTCCATCCTCCATCGTTGGCCCTCACTGTTCTGCGTCAGTTCTTTAGCCACTTTGTTTTGTCCACCTGCATGCTACATTCTTCTTCTCAACCATGCGTTATTCATGTTCATGTCAGTGCCGTCTCAACCGAGATGTGTGACTTATGTCTATAGGTCGTCGTTATCTTTTCCTCATCTATAGTTGACTTTGATTCTCTGATGTTCTTTGATTTTCTCATCTCATCCATAATCGTCGTTTTATTTTTCTCATCCTTTTTTGCCATTCATCAAACCCTAATTTCCTAGTGCATCTTTGATTCTTTGATTTCCTGATGTCTTTGATTCTTTGTTTGCGAAAGGTATAAATACCCTTATTGCTTTTGGGTTTATGCAGACAAATCATAGTTATCGAGGTTATGAAGTTTTGTTCTTTGTATAACTCGATTGACTCAACTCAAGCCAACCCATGTTGATCAGATTGATTTAATTCGAGTTTGGTATAAAATCAGAGGAATTTGATCAGACCCATAAAAAAATGATTGGTCCTTGTAATGTGTTTGGTTACACCCCTATATTCTATCATAGAAGCTACTGTGATGTTGACTCCATAATATCTTTGTTGGTACTATCTTAACAATCTAACAATCTATTACAAAATAAATATTTTACTGACAGAAGACTTACATAATAAAATGAGTTTATTATTTATATATTATCGACGTAATTTTTTTCGTTGTCAACCAATCACAAATCATCTTATATAAGCCTTTTAAGATAGTGTCAATATTTTTTATGATGTGATAATTTATGATTGGTTGATAATATAAAAATTCCTTATAGTGAAAGCGCATATCAATTAAATCCATATAATTTTTTATTTGCGTAATGAGAATGTTTTACAATAATATGTGTGTGTATATATAGAATTTAATTTTGATATGATGTAAAGTTTTTTATACTGTCAATAAATCACAAATCGTCCCATGTACGACTTTTAATGTGGTTATGATAAAAAAAACAAATATTTTTAATGATGTGATAATTTATAATTAATTATCAATGCTAAACAAGTTTACACTAATCATGCATACCTCTTAAACCTGACACACAATGACAGAGATGTGGGTTTACCACAACCTTTTTTTTTCCCCCTTCATATTTAACCTATAAATGAGTATATTATATATATTTATTTTGAATATTTTGCAACACTTATTTGTGCCTCTGAACACTTAGATTGATCACTTTTAATTCGTGTAAATATATTTTTAACCGGAACATATGCATATCTTCGAATAATATATAGCAATATTATTTATGTTTTTTTTGTAAAATAATTATGCAACCTTATCAGTGTAAAGCTAATATATATATTTTTTATTTTTTCTGGTGCATCAAGGTTATCATTCGGCCGAGAGTAAAAAACTAATCCCTTGCGTAGAGATCGTCGAAGTGTGTTTTGCCTCTCCCATCAAAACATTTTCCATACACACGGTAGGAGTCGAACCACTGACATTATACTTAAGGAACCTCGGCTATCTACCAATTATGATGGACCTTGTTGGTTAACATATATTTATTTTATAAATGAATAATTTTTTTTTAAGGAATAAATGGATAATTTTAAAAGTCAATTAACAATACTTAACAGCTATAAATAATTGTTACAAAAAAAAAACAAAAAAACTATATATAATAGTTTAAGTTGTGCGTTCAATTTTTGGGCTTAGGCCCCTTTTTTACCAAATAAAAAAAGTTGTGGGTTCAAAGGTTGTTCATGCTTGATCCGAAACTGTTTAGGCTGCAAAGGAATTTTTTAGAATTAGGTCCATTTTTATTTTTTGGGTCAAAGGTGAACCATATTTTGGGTTGACCAAATTCTGTCGGATATCATGTATATAATATCTTGAAATTAGCTTATATAATTTTTAAAAATTAAAAACAAAAGTATTATATTTTTAACTTAAATTAAAACTTTTAATATGTATTTTTTGTGCTAAAAAACATATTGTAAAAAAAATCCTATAGCTTTTGTTTCATATTCTTAAAATTTTACAACTTAATTATACACAATATTTAAAATTGTAATTTTTATATAAATGTCGAGCTCTCCTTATTTCAGCCCAATCACTAATTGATTGTGACTGGGTTAGATATTTTTTTAAGAGTAATGATAGGTGAACACCCAATTGAGACACCCATTTGGGACACCTGTTTAATCATGTATAAATATTTGGTTAATTCAGTTCATTATATGGTTAATCACGTTAATGGACTTATTTACCATAACCATGTAAATATTTGGTTAATCACATGCAAATATCTGGTTAGTTCAGTTCTTTATAAGTTTATATGATTAATGGGTCATCATGAATTAACCAAATATTTGCACGTGATTAACTATATAATAAACTGAATTAACCAAATATTTATACATGATTAACTAGATGTCCCAAATGGGTGTCCCATTTGGGTGTTCACCTATCATTACTCTTTTTTTTGGATGTTCGTGATTGGGTTAGATTTAATTATAAATTATTTGCCTCATAAACATATTGGATAAGATTCAAATTAAGTTAAACTCATCCCATAATTAAGCTCCCATAGTGTGTTCCATTCTTTAAATATTTAGGCTTAAACCTACAAGTATTTTTTTTTTGGGTACATAAAATGGTGGCGAGTAAGCTACCACTCCGGGGCCGCAAGCGACATGGGTATGACCCCTTCCCAAGGAGTTTATTTTTAGCAATGATTCGAGTCAGAGACCTCCACTTATTGAGAGTATCCATATACATACTCTGCACCTTACGGACCTAGCATGCTTTCACTAGATCAACCATTTTGGGTACCTTGATCAAGTATTTAAGAGAATGAACTATCCTAAATATACCAAACTACAATATATTCGATTATCTTTGATTATATTACTAAGATAATTAGCTAACTTGCACTAAGGTTGGCTGGGGTTTATCTTTAATTCAATGAAAATTGCTTGGCTCAAGTTCAATTCAATAAAAAAAGATCTCATTTTGGTAAATATAAATAGGTTGTAACACTTTTAAATTTGAAGACTATTATCAATTGATAATAGTAATGGAGACAACTTGAGAGATAGATAAAGTAAGAACTCTAAATTATTAACTAATAATAGAATTTATCTATAAAATTACTTCATTAATTAACATAAGATATGGAAAAAATAATAACAAACAAGACCTAATGTAGTTGGTAGATAGTTGTGTTTCTTAAGTGTTAGGAATTCGATTCTTGTTGTATGTATGAAAAAATACTTTATTGAGAGAGACAAAAGTGTATTGGATTGGGATTGTAAAAGATTGTTTTGGCTTAAAAAAGTCTTGTGGATTTTAAAAGATTACGTAGAAATGTAATGACACGTTGTTTGGTAACTTATGTTGGGTTGAACGACAACCGTAGAGGGAGATGGGAGAGAGGGGGAGGGAGGAGAGAGATGGAGGGAGGGAGGAGAGAGAGGGAGAAAGGAGAGAGAGAGGGAGAGAGGGGAGAGAGGTGAAGGCATATGGTGAAGAGAAATAAGAATGAAGAATCTCGAAAAATCTCATGTGTTGAGGTGAGACTTTTTGTTACTAAAAAATTACTAAAAAGTCACACAAAGTCCCACGAAATCCATCTTTAAAAACAATCCATCGAAATCAGGAAGTTTTTGAATACCAGAGGACTTTTTATTACTTGTAAAAAGTCATGATTGAATACCACTAGATTTAGATTCTCTCTTTAAAAAATCCTAATAGTCTTGATTGAATACCACCAAACTTATTTAGATTACTTAAAAGTCTTGATTGAATACCACAAGACTTTTTTATCATAAAAAAGTCCATTAAAATCTTTTGAAATCTCAATCCAATACATCCCCAAAATTTACTTTGTTAATCTTTATAATTCAAAAGGAACCAGTCTTTAGATATTTGGGATATCTTTGGTAATACATTTTTATGAGACCGGGACCTTTCTCCTTTGCAAGGAGACTTTACTCCTCTATGTGTAACCTCCAAAAAAGAAAAAAGAAAAAATAACAATCATCATATTCATATGAGAATTAATTTTCTTATTTTTATCATGGCGTCAAGTAATGCCACAAGTGAACAAAAATGCTTCTCACTACCCATTGTGAATAACAATAATAGAAGACTTACCAAAACAACAAGAATAATAATAATAAGGAGAAGGAGAACAATAATCGAAGTAAAGAACAAGTCGCACACGTTTATACATCCCCATCCATTGACCTTGACTTGTATCAATGGACTCAAAATTGATGCCATGGAATGGAAATTCGAACCACACAACCCTCCCTTACACTGCTCCTCAAATTCATAGTTTCACACACACCCTTTATTCCAAGTCCAACCATATCTGCTACTTTATCCAACACACCACATATCTATAGCAAGCAGCATTAATCAATCATGTATCAACCAGTCTCAGACCAAGCAAAGCCACCAGCACCATACAATCAGAACGCCGCCACCAGTTTTCCTCTGAGCTACAGCAGTACAACACCGTACTCCTCCGACACTTCCCACTACCAGCCACCGCCACCTCCCCTCCGTAAACCTCCGGTCGAATGGTCCACCGGCCTTTGTGAATGCTTCTCTGACTTCAAAATTTGTAAGCCCCTCTATATCCCTCCTCTGCTTAGACCCACATTCTATGATTTACATTGCTCATTATTGTCAATAAATTTCATTCAAGAATCCTTTGAGTCCAGTAACGTCTATAATGCATAGTCTATAGAGTTTAAAGCGTCATTGTAGAATAAAATTTTGATATATATATATATATATATATATATATATATGTCTTATATTGCTGATAATTGTCAAGCGCTTGAAGTTGGATGTATCAATTTTTTTATTTTTTTTATAAGAAGAATGCATCAAATTTTTAACCACTTGGTTATAGATATTTTGAATTTGACATCACATCAAAGACCAAGTATCTTTGGGAAAGATTAAATTGTATCATTTCAGCTTTCAGCTGTTTTTTCATATAAAAGTTGTTTCATGTAAAATCTTTTGTATTTGGGCTTTTAGCTTAAAGTTTGAAAAAGCTTTTTCTTTGAAAAAAAAATGGCTGTTTCCACGCATCTCATTATTAGGACTGTTAGATTATTTGCTACTGATTATTTTTACATCTCCAACCATTCTTCTTGTTTTACCCCTGGGACTCTCATCATCACCGCATGTGAGAATGCTGGTCCTTGTCAACGTGAAGCCGTTTTGGTCTTTGGTGTCAGCGTGAAACAATGAGACATTTTATCATATTATTAATAGCCTTTCTAATTACGATTGAACATGTGCTTCTCGTCTCAGCTTAAGGCAATTTTTTATTTCAAGTTTTCTTAATCATGAATTTTCTTTTTCTTTTTCTTTTTTGAATCAAATCATGAATTTCTTAATCTAAAAAAAAAATTCTCATGTTTTTCATTGTCTTGAAAAAATGTTGCAAATCTTATTCAATTTTTTATAAATAGGAAAAAAAATTGATGTCAAGATATAAAAAAATAAACAAGTTCTAATGTTAAAAAAAATCAAATATTATTAATATAAACAAATAACTTCATACCAATTTTCGTAATTTATTATATAAAAGTAAATTTTTTGAACCACCCAAATAAAATAGATTATCTTAAAATCGCTTTTCAGCAAACATACTTAAACAAAACAGATTCTGATTACAATCGATTTTTACAATAATTTATTTTTTCCAGCTTTCCTAGACACACTCCAATTCTCACAAAGCTTAAAGGGGTGGATTTATATCTAACATTAATAAATGTCAATTTTTTTTTCAGGTTGCATAACGTGCTGGTGTCCATGTATCACTTTTGGCCGAGTTGCAGAGATTGTTGACAAGGGATCAACATGTAAGGAAACTGAATTCTATGAACAAGTTCAATTATTAATAGAGTGTATTGTTAATTATCAGGACAATGATTAAAGAATTATTAAATGAAAAATTCGTATTGAAAATCTAAGTTTAACATTTATCTACATGATAAATATATTAGTCTTCCATACATATTTGTCTTCTTTTTTTTTCAAATGGGCACTGATTAACATTTTCTAATTAATATATGATAGGAAAATGAAATACACATTGGAGATTGGTGTATGAATTATGATAATTGATGAGACTAATTAATGTTTAATTTGTTTGATTTGTAGCTTGTGGTGCTAGTGGGGCATTGTATACACTCATTTGCTGTGTGATTGGGTGTAGTTGCTTGTACTCTTGCTTCTACCGTTCCAAGATGAGACAGCAGCACAATTTGAAGGGAAATAATTGTTTGGATTGCTTGACTCATTGCTTCTGCGAGTCCTGCGCCTTGTGCCAAGAATATCGCGAGCTTCAAAACCATGGATTTGACATGGCCATTGGTATGAACTATTAACTATTAGCCTATATATATATATATATAGGGTACATATCAAGTGAGAGGGCCTTATTTATATGAGAGTGAGAGGATTATATCATAGCCATTGGATCAAACTTTAAATGGTCAAGAATATTAAACCACAAAGTCATGTGACTTTTTTAAGTGGTCATGTGACATTTTTAAATCATGAAATAACTTTTAATCCTAGCCATTCATATATGGTTGTATGACCCAGATTTATCTCTCTCACTGTCATATAAGAAAAACCCTCTCATATATATATATATATATATATATATATATATATATAGAGAGAGAGAGAGAGAGAGAGATATATATATGTTAGTGTAACTGCCCCTGAATCTTTTATTTGGTCCCTCTTTATTTCCTTCATTATATAGGCTGTAGCTGGACATGTCTCAGATTAACATAAATTAAAATTATTTGTTCTGATTGTACCGTGTTGACTCTTTTCTTCAATAAATATAGATCATATAGCGAATCAAGTTTCGATTATCTTACTAGAATTGTACCCGTGTTATTGCACGGGTCTCGTTTTATGAATGTTTCAAAACGACTGTTATATATAGTAATAAGTTAATATATATGAATTTCATAAACATAGTTCATGAACATAAAATGATATATAGAGATTAATGTTGAATAATCACTTGGTTCCAGATCCAACCAGTCGAACATGTCGGTCCGGTCCGATTTTTAAAACAATGACAAGAATTGAGAATAGCAAGCATAAGTATTTACTAATATATTACTTTATACAGCATAAAAGTAATAATATGACACATGAGAAGAGTTAGGATATGTAGTTTTTAAGTTAATAATATTTTTGTTTTAAAATAAAATGAGACAACATAAGAATAAATTTAAGAATAACAAAATAAAAATGAATAATTCTAGCATAATAATGTAAGGACTAACTATTTATAATCTTGCATTAATTCATATGAAATAAACTAATTAAAATAAGTTTATCTATTTGAGTTTTGTTGTACATTTTGAAATGGATATCTCAAAATTGAATTTAATTGGTATGCATTGTTAGTGCAAAGATTTTATACATTGTGAATCAATCAGAAATTGACACGTATTAAGAGTCGCACATGTCATGATTTATAGTTGGTTGGTAGTGTAAAAAAAAAATTACACTATCAATGTATAACGTTTAAATTCTTAAAAATTTTACACTTCAAAGTGATGTATTGTAATTGTGTGATATAAACATTTATCGATGTGATTTATACTTTAATATACTTTCAAGTTTTTTTTTTTTGACAAAATATACTTTCAAGTTTTAAGTTTCATGTAATGTTCTAAAAAAAAGTTTCATGTAATTAAAATATTTAATATTTTACATAATATATAATTTAATACCACTATATAAAAGATCTAAATATATTTATTCAAATTATCATTAATGTGTTTATAATAAAAAAAATTCTTGTTATACTATGTAGATATTAAAATTTTGAAATATTAATGAACATATGTGTGTGAGAGAGTAAAAATTGCTATTATTTAAAGAATTCTATTTTATTACATTTATTAATTACAACATATTAATAATATTAAAATTATAAATCATGCGAAATATTGTTTGTACAATAATATTAGAGTTTAATTTGTATGTACTGTCACTGTAAAGATTTTTATACTGACAACCAATCAGAAATCATGGAATTGATGACTTTTAATGTGGTTAGGATAAGAATCTAGCAATTAAAATGATGTGTCAATTTCTAATTGGTTAACAGTGTTTAAAAAAACTTTATACTGTCAGTGTATACCAATTAAATCCATAATATTATAGATAAAAATAATGTGATATTAGTAATATGTGAGACTTGATAAATAATAGTAAATAAAGTTGAAGCTGAAGTTGGCAGGTAGGTATTTTTTATTTTTTTTTTTAAACTTCCATAACTTTCTTTTTGCTTTTTTCTAAATATATCCAGAACTTTCTTTTAATTGTTGATCACAACATGACCTTAAAAAGAAAGGCTAGTAAATTGACACATGGCATATTGAACAGTAAAAAATTATTGGGTTATATAGATACTATATAGATAACTCCATTTTCGTTTCTTTTTAATTTCCTCATAGGTTCTATTATTTTCTGAAATTTTACATGGAAATCTTATTTAATTTCCTTGTATGCTTTCTTGCTTACCAAAAAAAAAAAAAAAAGTTATCAAAAGTATGTCCTTACTATTATGCTCATGTTAATCTTCGGAATTCCCTACAAATTACAAAGGAAGCAATCAAAATAGGAATAGCAAAGTTTAGAAAGGAAAAAAAAAAGAATCTTATTTTATGCAGGAATTTTTATTTTTTTTAAATTTATTTTCTTTGAAATTGGCTAGGATGGCATGGAAATGTTGAGCAACGTAGCAGGGGAGTAGCCATGACTGCAAGTGCAACGGCTCCAACATTTGAACAAGGCATGACCCGTTGAAGTGAGGATCCGTATATTTACATATAATACATGCAATTCTGTAATTGGTAGCAGTGTGTGTTGTTCACGATGCTTGTGTTAGATTTAGATCTGAAGATCGTTTATGTTTGAAGAATTATTGATTTTTTTGGTACATTTGAAGAATGATACATTACTCTTACATTACTTTTCATCATATTATCACTTATGAGGATAGATCCGTTTATCACTACAAGAAAGTCACGATTTAGCGTCCAAATATTAGTGTCGGCCACGACACCGACGCTATAGCATCGGCCCATTCGACGCAAAATGGACCCTACATTGTTACCCGTATTTTTTTATTTTTTTATCTATGAATCTAAGATTGCGTGGGCCAAGCCGACGCTAATAAATGACATTTTGAGTCGGCCAAAGCCGACGCTAAGTTGAATAGTGCTTTAGCGTCGACCTTTGGATGCTCTGGAACCCTCAATTTTTTGCGGGAACACTTCATTTTTACCCTATTTCGTTTTATTCTTCTATTCTATACACACACCACTACTGAGAAGTGCTCCTACTGCCGCCTGAGAGAACTCGTGCAGGAAGGTGCATTTGCCGCAGTCGCCATCGCAGCAGCCGTCGTCGTCGCCGCCAGCACTATCGGTCCTCTATGATATATATATATATATATATATATATATATATATATAAATTATTTTTTGCCAACGAAGATTGATCCAGTTGGTAAGGATAAGACTCATAACCCACAAGGTCGTGAGTTCGAATCCCATTGTCGATGTGAGGACCTCGTTGGTGACTAATCTATAAGTACCTCTGTAAGCGCTCTTTAAGCCGTGGTCCCAACTCACCTAAACTTTTTTTAATAAAAAAAATATAAATTATTTTTTACTTACACTTGATTTCAAATGTTGAACGGTTGAATGAAAATAAAATCAACAATTGGGATTGAGTGTAAGTAAAAATTAGCTTACATTGGTGTAAATCATTTTTTCCTCTCTCCATCAATATATAAAAATGGCTTACATTTGGTCAAAAAAAAATAAAATAATGGCTAACATATAAGAGAAAACTCCTTATAAAAGAGAGAGAGAGAGATAAATCTTTTAATGAATTTAACCGAATACATATTTGAAGAGTTTTAGTTATGATATATGATTGGTATGATTATATTCTTACATTATCGGCAAATCAAATGTTATCGCATTATTGAAAGAGTTTAATCTCTTTCGGTTAAAAAAAAAAAAAAAAAAAGGAAAAGAGTTTAATCTCTTAAATAATCATTACATGATTGAACATGCTAGTAACTTGTGAATCAAAATTAAGTCACGTTAGTTTAAGGTTTTAGTTTTAATGGATTACCAATGTTTTCTTTAAAACTAAACACAAGTTATAAAACTTGTAGCTTAACATATTTAACAAAAAATTTTTGTGGTAAAATTAAAAAGTTGTTTTTATAATTATGGGTCGAATATAGTGATTAAGTAGAGTCCTTCCTAAAGTGGCAACATCAAGAAAAAGCATGTTTAGATTTATATCAGAAATATTTGTAATTTCTATTATTAGTTAACTTACTTTCACTTTAATTACTTATGGTTCTATATAATTCCAATAAAAAATTGATTTTTTATAGTTATAAAAAATGTTTTATTATAAATAATTATAATAATATTATTGAAGTTTGGAGTCTTTTACTACAATAAATTTTTTTTCCCTAGCTTTTAGAACAAAGTCAACAAACAACAAATAATTTTCTAATTAAAAGAAAAGGAAAGTCACATATTTTATAAGCGGTAAAACCCTCTCTTTGAAATAATGAATTATATGACTTCTGACATTTTAGGTATGGTTCACTTAAAGACACAGTTCACTTCCACTACAATCAATATATATTGAGCTAAAGTCTAAGGTTCGGCCAAAATTAATATTGGGGAAATTTACACTAATCTCTCTTAACGTCTGACTTAGTCACATTATTTGATATTGGGAGTCATAAGATGGTTAATGTGATTTAGATGGGTGAGTTGAGGAATGGAGTGATAGAGAGGTTGGGGGTTCAAACCCTACCAACTAACAAAAATAATAACATCAACACACTAACATTTCTATAATATATACATATACATACATATATATATATATATATATCACATTCGACATTCTTTGTGTTTCAGAAGTTACATTTAGATTTTTTCAAAAAAGGTTGGTGTAATTTCAGTCATCATCTAGGAGATAAGTGTAATTATAATATAAGGATGAGATTATTTAATATCTAACACAAGAGGAGTAAGAGGTGTCATATAATTGTTCCTTACATATTTTATACGATTTGCCAAGATATTCGTTGATATTTCCGCTAGCCCATGGAACAAATATATATTATTAATATTAATATATGCAAGTATTAATCAATATATATAATATATTTTATAATATATAGTATATATGATAATATATTATTACTACCATAATAATACTATATATATTATTACCACCATAATAATACTATATATGTTAGAGAGAGAGAGAGAGAGAGAGAGAGAGAGAGAGAGAGAGAGAGAGAGAGAGAGAGAGAGAGAGAGAGAGAGAGGGGGGGGGGTAAGGATAATTTTGTCTTTTTTGGTTGTCTGTCTATTGGACAAAAAGTTGTCCCATGGTTTGGTGGGGGACAAAATTCTGGGTTTTTGTCCTGTCCCTCACTCCTTTTTTTGTCCTGTCCTTGACCACTTTTCAAATAAAACAGGGGACAAAAATTTTTATGGTATCCAGTCCCCTGCATTTTTGCAAATCAAACACACCCTTAATCTTTGATGAGACAGTGTCGATCTTAGATAAGACTTTATTAATTTTAGTTTTGAAAAACTTCTTTTTATCGAAGTAACAGTTACGAGAATCGTTAACATTTTTCTATAAGTGATATATGCATTTGAAAAAGAATGAAGCCTTATTATATAATTAAGTATGTCAATTGGTGTATCATTTTTCACTTGTATAATTTCTCTTTTGTGCAGCTGCCGACTCAGTCTTGTGTACAACTGACTCTAAACATTTTTTAAGAAAATATATATTATTAGGTAGTAAAATTATATTTTTGGAGGCCTAAAGCCCTAGCTTTACTAGCTTCTCCCTTGATCCGGTCCTGTGATCTAAAGAACTTTTTATAAAAGCTTATTTTTTATATTTTTTAAATATATCCTTATAATATTCATTACCATTTCGTGAAGGCCTTATTAAGATACTTAAAACTCCTTTACATAAACTAATAATAATTTTAAGCAGATGATACAAGTTGCATCTACCGCAGACATTGACTTGTGCATTGGAACAATTCCACACGCTCACACGTTCCTCAAGTTTTATGTGTTTATAAATAAATTGCGCCACCCCCACCCCCACCCCCACCCCCACACCCACACCCACACCCACACCAATTAGGCAAGCTCCTTCGTATATTCATTATTACAATATCCTCTGCATCCTTTTTCTGCTACCATTACTATTATGTATCCACCAACCTCAGATCATGCACCCCCACCTTACAATCAGCCTGCTGCAGCCACCGGTTACCCCGTGAGTTTCAGCAACAACAACCCCTCGGTTCCTCCGGCATCGGCACCACCTCCCCAGTTTAAATCTGAGGTTGACTGGTCCACAGGTCTCTGTGACTGCTTCTCCGACTGCAAAAACTGTAAGCTCCTCATCACACATAATCTCTTTGTTACATTAGTTTTAAACCGGTTAATTAATGACAGACACATTTTTAATTAATGATATGTGTTGCTTGATTAAGGGATTACCGGGTTAGTTATTACTAACATGTTAACCAGATAATAAAATATTTGTACATGTAAGAAAATTGGCGTGCATATATAACAAAGTTGCTAAGCTATGTATATATTTCATGTAGTTGACAACATATAATTGTCTAATTTGTTTCAGGTTGCATGACGTGCTGGTGTCCATGTGTCACCTTTGGCCAGGTTGCAGAGATCGTTGACAAAGGATCAACTTGTAAGAAACTGGTTCAGCGAAATCCACATTAATTATTGGGTTTGTGTGTACCATGAATGAGGTTAATAATATAGTTTGATGTGATTTAATTTGCAGCATGTGGTGCAAGTGGGGCTCTGTATGCGCTGATTACTTGTGTGACTGGTTGTGGCTGCTTATACTCTTGCTTCTACCGCTCCAAGATGAGAAGGCAGTACATGTTGAAGGAGAGCCCTTGTTCTGATTGTTTGCTTCATTGTTGCTGTGAGGCCTGCGCCTTGTGCCAAGAATATCGTGAGCTCCAAAACCGTGGATTTGACATGACCCTTGGTATGAACTGTCAACTATTACCCCCTCTCTATGTCACTGGCACCTGAATTTTTATAATTTTTATTTTTGGTCTTTGGTTTTCACTCTTTTCTTCCTTCAATTTAGCCTGCAGAGGAAATGTCTTGGATATTTCCGATAAAGTTGTTATTATCATATTATGTCTTTAGGATCATCTGACTTTTCTTATTGGGCTGTATTTTGACTTTTCTCTTCATAAAATATAGCTCATAGTCAATCATGTTTATTTAATTATCCTATAGTAACTCTATTATTATTATATTTCTCGCTCTTAAAGACATTATTTAAAAAAACCAAACAAAGAAATATTTATTAAAAATTTAAGTATATTTCTTTTCAATATATTAAATACATCATTTTTTTTTTCATAACAAATTTTTTCACTAAATTTCTTAAACAGTGTCATTAGAGTAGTACGGATTTACCTTTTTTCATCACCCTCATGGTTCGACCATTCTACCAAATTCCTATGTGTGAATCTAGTATATCTATCTTCCTCGAAATGTTATGTTTTCCCATAAATCATAACTTGCACTTGAATGTCTTGTCAATCTTTGGCTATAGGATGACCTATTGGACATGTTCTAACTTCTAACTATAATAACACTCAGGTTTAACCTTTGAAATTCCCAACAAAGGAGCAATCAAAATAGCGAAAAGGATAAAGTTTATATATAATAAATACATAAAATTTATTATTTTATAGAGGAGTTCTTTCTTTTTCTTGATTTTTCTTCTTCCTGAATTTGGTTAGGGTGGCATGGAAATGTTGAGCAAGGGAACCGTGGAGTAGCCCCATCAGTTGAACACATGAGCCGTTGAAGTGAGGATCCGTAATGCATAATATCTAATACATGCGATTCTGTAATTGATACGAGTATACATGTCCGCAGGACATGCTTTGCGTTAGATCTGAAGATCAATAATTAAAGAATGGGTTATTTCTGTTTTGTTGATTTACAGTTCTTGTTGTAATTAATGTTATAGGTTCTTCACGCGTTATGCATGTAAAATATATTATATAACCACATTTTATTATTATAATTATCATGTCATCGTCATCCTCCCACTATTAATTTTAAGAAATCTAGTTGGGATTATTTCAAACCTACGACCATATGGCTATCTAAACATTATTAACATACTTGTTTTGCACTAGGTCAACTCCAAGGGATTAAAGTAGAAGTAGATTATTCTAAAAGTTGATCCAAATATACTATATTTTTAATAGTTATTACAGAGCATGAAATAGTTTTGTAGAGTGAAATTATTTGTAATTTAATTCTCCTTTTTATTATTTGCAATTCATTTCTTTTTAATTGCTTAAAGTTATCTCTAATTAACGAATAAAAATAAGAACCATTCTATAGCCAATCAAATTGCAAATGGTGTTGAAACTAGGATCATGATCCTCTCCTGTTGTAGAAAAATAGGAGAGTCCTGTTCAAGAGATCTCTGTCATACATCATGTTGAATCTTATTTATATCATCTCAAAATAAATTTATTTTCTATAAATACAAGATTTAGATTTGATCTTTCTTTTTTCCAAAACAGGAGAGGATCCTAATACTTGAAACTACCATTTTGAATAATTAAACAAGAGTTCAAGAACTATATGTGTTCTTTTTCGAAGACATATAAATAAATAACAATATATATTAACTGGCATGCGCATCTACCACACGTATTTGAATATGCTAGATACATATAATTACTGAATAAATATAACCAATAGAATTGAACCGATCAAGTCAAAGGTCTTATGCTCTGCTAGTGATCAATATTCATCAACTTAATTAAGGAAGCTGGGCAGGACACAAGGAGAAGAGGTCCAAGCTAATTGATCAGAAGTTAAAATGCAAATATCTTAAAACTCTACTTCTAATGCCCTTTTTTATTAATCCGAAAAATGACTTTTATTCCAAATCAGCAAGAATAGTTGACACATGATAAAATCAGGCTATTTATTAAAGCATAGTTAGTCAAGTCAAGTAATCTGCCATCAAATTACGTTAGCTTGCATTTGGCATTTGGGTTTTGATAATTTTTCTAGTACGATGGAAACTAGGGCTGGAAACTTAGGCCCAAAAAAGCTAACCTTTGGGTTTTAGGCCCATCTAAGCTTCTATACCACAATTCCCACTATATCTAGCTCTCTTAGTGCCTCCTATGAATTCTTTTATCCAAGTTATTATCCAGGGACATTTAAATTGATGTCAGCTGACTTCTTTACTTAACTTTACGTCAATATAGGAACAAGTTAGTCATGTTTCGATTATCATAAAGAGCGAGCAATGCTAGTTACAAGATTTTCATTTTATACAACTATATATACAAGTTTCACATACCTATGATTAATGGTTGAGATTTTTAACTCGTTATATCTCACGTCTCGAAAGGAACTTTGGACCACTCATCTGGATTTTTGTGAAGTTTACGTAAAATGATAGATTTTTAATTATCATAAGAATGTTAATCGGTGCTATAAGGATACTTGTTAAGCAATCATATATAGATATATAAAAAAAAAAAAAAGTGTATTAAACAATATAGTATTCGATATATTATTATAATTTAAAAATTGTGATTTAAAATGTTTCTATTTCTTGATTCCTTAATTAATAAGATGTTATAAAATATTTTAATAAATTTGAGTGCCGTTAAAAATTAATCTAAAACCACACAACGCCCAAGATCCAACTATTCTGTTTCCTAGATAACCCTGTCCGCTCCATAACTTCATCGAGCTTGCAAAATTACAAATTGGTTGCAAGAAACGAATCTTTCTATAGTGACTATCTTGGACCAAATGCTATATCTGTATAGTAAAATAAGGGTTCCGTAGCATGTATAGGAAACTTTACTTTGACCAAAGTCCACGGCAAGTGTGGTAGACATGTTTCCTCTTTGCAGGTTTTGTCAAATGTTTAGCAAAGGAAAAGTGAATTTCTTCATTGCTTAAAAAAAAGCAAAAGTGAAAATGATTGATTTTGCAGGAGTGTATAAAGTAGTACCAAAATTTGCACCAAGAACCGCTAAAGTTGAGCAAGTATATATACTATGTGGGTCTGTCTAAGCTGCTACTTCCAGCTTAAGGAGCAACGTGCACCAGTTAAAAAAAAAAAAACCAATTATTGAAGGTTTAATAAATTTGTATTATTTATGTTTTTACCTATTACTAATGCAGTAAGCTAAGTCTATGTTTGGTCAGAAATTCATCCTTGAGGATTGTACTGGCCATTTGCCCAACATTTTCCCCTTAATTCCAATACCAAACCCAACAAAGCGCATTACAATAGAAATGTTTGATTCACATTAGATGTCACATCACGTTTTTAATAATTAACGAAGTGATAGAATTAGAGTGTAATTATTTAAAATATTAAGTTAAAATCAACTATACAAAAGTATTAAAAATATGTAAATAGGAAGTACGGGTATCATGACACTATTTTTCACACTATAGATGACATCTTTGTGACTTTTTTTTCCGATTACATTTTATTGGTGTGAGGTATCTATCGGCTTTTTAGATGAGTAATTTCTGTAGGAAAACCTAATTGACCATCACCTTTAGAGAGATCTTCCCTTTCAACCTTTTTTTTTTCCATCCACAAAACTCGAATCCGAAACATTATTTAAGATATCCAAAATCAATTCCATTAGGGCATGTTTCTAGGGAGTTATAAGGTGGTTTGGGGGGAGAGAGATATGGTTTGGAGTGATAAGGTGGAAGTCATGGGTTCGACTCCCTAACTAACATAACAAATACTAACAATATAGTATTTAACTATAAGGCTTTGTTTGGTTGTGAGAAGAAAAGGAGAAGAGAGAAAGAGGTGAGAAGGAGTATGAGAAGAGAGAAAATGGTGAGAAATAGAGTAGATTTTATGTGTTGTTTAGTGTAAGAGAAATATGAGAGAAATAGAGGAGAAATGGATGTTCTCTCTCTCTCTCTCTCTCTCTCTCATTTGTTTGGTTAGATAGAAAATAAGAAGAGAAAAAATAAATTTTTTTTTTAAAAGGCAAAAATATCTTTAACTAAAAAATCAATATAAAAATATTTAAATTTAATTGATTTAAGTTATTTTAACTAATCAAATAATATAAATTAATTTAACTGATTTAAGTTATTTTAAATAAAATTTATTAGTTTAATTATTTTATTTATTTATTTCATTTTAATTTAATTAAATAATTAAATAAATGATTAATTTAATTCAATTTATTTAAATTTATTAAATAATTGAATGAGAATCCAAAAAGAAGAGTACAAAAGTCATTTTACATAAAACACTCCCTCCCTCTTCCATTTTCTTCTCACTTGGGGAGGGAAAAAAATTTGAGGTGGGTCCCACCAATTTTCTTCTCTCTTCCCTAATTATCTCCTCCACCGAACAAGATAAAAGTGTATTTTCTCATCATTTTCTCTCTTCTTGTTCTCTATCTCGATATTTTCTACTCTAATAAACAAATCCTAAAAAAAAATAAAAAATAAAAATTAAACATGTTCATTCTCTCTCTCTCTTGCTTTTGTGTTATTTCCTAGGGGCCCCTTGCGAAGGTAATGGAGTGCAAAAGAATGGAAGATAGTTGAAGTGGCCACAATCAGAAAGAGAATAGGTAGGTAGAGAGTGAAAGAGAAGACAAAGTGAGTGATGAGAGATGGAAGGAGCAGAAGAGGAGCTAGAGAGAAGAAGCCAGTTTCTAAAGAGCTTGATACAAAAGAAGAAAGCCATAGAAGAGGAGGAACAACAAGAGGAGCTCTACATCAATAACCTTCGGATCAGAGCTTGTGACATGCCACTCCCTTTGCAGAACCGTGCCTTTCGTTGTGCACGTGACCTCCTCCATTCTATGCCTCCCAACAAGCTTGATAGTAAACGTATCGCCTTGGCCCTTAAGAAGGTCACCTTTTTTTTTTTTTTTTTTCATTATTGTTTTCTGGGAAACTTTCTTTACCAAAATCTGTTTCTGGGTTCTCATCTTTGACCACATAGTAATATATAGTATGTATGTTAAAGTCTGAATGCCTAACTTGGAAGCTGTTGTTGGTGTTGGTGGAAATGGTCAAATATCATCTTGGAATGTGTCTAATTGGTTGCTAGTTGTACTCTGTTGGTTGGAACTGTTGTTTGATCTGCTTCTTTATCTTTTTTTATGGTGATCAATCTTCATGGGTTATAGGACTTTCATTGTTTCTTTTACAGGCTAATGTTAGCAGGTTAAATATTATGTTAGTTTGTCTTTTACCAGGGTTTGAACTCTGGGTCCTACTCCTTAACACCTTATATCTTAGCTCAAACCAGTTGAGCTACTCAACCCCCGGACTTCCATTGCTCATAGTACTTGTCTTGAAATTACATGGTTTAATTGTTTGTTTGTGTTTGGTTGAGTAAAATACTTAGTTTTTTGTTGGTGCTCTTATGATGTTTACAAATATTGCTTTCATATTTTGTTGATTTTGATATTTGCAAAATCTTTTCATAGTGTCATGCTGAAAGAGTTGTCTTTCCACATTTAGTTAATTAGTTGATCGAGAGAGAATGTTTGAACTTTTTTATTCTAGGCATCCTTTTTTCCTTTCTGTTTCCACATAAGTTACTCTTCATAATTTTTAATACTTCAAGCCTGCCAAAAAAAGATACACCATTCTGTAGTGTTCTCCAAGTGAAACAACTTCCACATTGTAATAGTTTCTGGCACATAAAGTTCATAATGAACTTAAGTTCACTAAAAACAGAAATTTCAAGTATAATCCGATAATGGTATGAGGGGTGTGCTGACAAATAATGTTGCTGGATTCCACAATTGATGCAAAATCCTCTGAATTCAACCTACTAGGTTGATGTTGAGCAGAGGCTCAGGAGTTGCCTTATGAGGCTTCAACAATTTTATATTCTATTTTATTGGAAAAGACTCTTGGAGTTTCAATTAAATAATAAATATGGGCAACCATCTTCGTGATATGGTGCCTCAGTGGTCCACTAAAGTTGTGGTGAACCGTGAAGCATGTGAAGCAAATACATTTTCTGGATTGCATATTTAGACTTGCATGTAAATTTGAGTATGGCAAAACCCAGAAAAGTCTGTCTATAGGTCTATTAGTTGTGAGACCATTAATGAATATAGGTGGCTTGGTACAAGTTATTTGTGATAATGTTACTTGGTTCCTCATTTCATTGATGGGGGGTCTTCAGGGTTGATAAATGATATTAAATTTGCAATTCTAGAATTCCTAATAATGTGATACTCCAAGTAACACATTGAATGGATTGGGGATTAGATGATCTTTTTCTTATTCCTCTTGAGCAATTATGTTTATTGTAGAGCTTATTTCTCACTGCTCATTTCTAAATGGAATGTGACTTTGATGATAAATTGATAATTGACCCCTCTATTTCTGAATTTTGTTACTTGATATGAACTACTTGAATGACTCATGATAGAAACTATTGTTCTTACAGGAATTTGATTCTTCATATGGTCCAGCTTGGCATTGCATTGTGGGTACTAGCTTTGGCTCCTATGTTACTCATTCTGTTGGAGGTTTCTTGTATTTTTCCATTGACAAGGTTTATATCCTTCTCTTCAAGACAGCTGTTGAACCATTAGACCATTGATAACTTCCACAACTTTGAGTTATATGCATATCTCCTTGGGAAATTAAATTTTAAAATTTCAAACCAACTGATATGTAAAATTTGAAGTTGGAAATTTTAAAGACATCTGTATTCTGTGATGTATTTAATGGACTTCAGTTTGGATTTTTTTGTGAGAGCATTTGAGTGTATAAGATGTTATGACAAGTCAAAGGTTATTTTTTATGTTCAGTTCAGAAGAAAATTTGACAGAATTTTCAGTACTAAACAAGATTTTTTTTTAGTTGGCTTATTTGCACACACATTTGTGTAATACCAAGCATCTGATCTTGGCAACCATGGTGAATTGTATAATTTAAATCCATGATAATAATAAAAATAGCATTATTTTTCTCTGTATTAGATGACATCCATAATGTGTAAGATCCTCAACTATAAATGCTGTTAGATATGCCGGTTTTCTCTTTCTAGAACAAGGACCTAAAGTGAATCACTGATGCTGTGCCCTTTTTTGTGGATCAACTACATATTGCTAGTGGTGCTTAAGCAAAAGATATATCACATCATTTCAAGCATTTAAATCATTATCTGGTAGGTGTGGAAACATTTTTAAAGATTGCTATATTTCTATTATGACCTAAAACTTTAACCTATCAAATTAATAATGAGTGTCTCTAGTAGACCTTGTTTAATTAGGAATACTTGCTTAACAATATCTTTATGAGATTATTAAGATGTCATTGGTTCTCCATTTGGCTGCTTTTATGGTTGCTACTGCTGGATCTTCGCCGAATTAGGCCTATTTTCAGCATTCTCCAAGTAATAGCTTACTAGAACTTGTTCTGAAGAAAGAATTTGTAACAAGTGCCAGAGAACACACACATCTGAGTGTGTGGCGTAATAAATGCGTAGAAGTCCACATTTGAGCAATTAGCGGAAGATGAATGATATAAAACCTCTGTGGACCAAAAACCATAAAGATATGAGTATATATTTTGGGTGAAGGAGTCTAATTCAACTGACAAACCATATTGAGGTGCAGCCCTTCACTCCTCAAAACTAAGATCCAAGCCCAATTCTAATCATTTATCAAACATATTCAACTAGAAATAATGAAATATCAAATATACATTTACCAACATGTGGTTGATCCAAGTGGTAAGGGACTTGGGCATCTTAAGCAAGTGGTCAGGGGTTCGAATCCTAACTCTTGTGAACCCACCTTGTATGCAGGTTCCCCGACAGAGATTAGTCACTACTAAAGTTGGTGGATACTTCGTACCTATGTCATGGTTACCAACAAAATTATACATTTTAAAAAGAACTAATCATAAATTCATGCTTTAACTATTAATGATAAAGAATTAAAGGTCTTGCTAATAAGTACCTTTACTATTAAAGAAGTAAGAATTTATAAAAAATAAAATATATCACCTTTCGAAACAATAAATATATCATTTCTCATATAAATTTGTCTTTTTTAATTTCTTAATTAGTGTTATGCAATAGTTAAATTAATTTGACAATGAATTAAATACACGGTGTCCTTGTACAATTTGTGTGTGCATTTATCTTTACCGCAATCCTTATGTGTTTTACGTGCATTATAATCAACAATGTCTATGTCACACAAAAAACAGCTTTAGTTTGTGGTTGATACTTGAGACAGCTCATGTTGTTAGGAACCAGTACTGTGTTATTTATTTCTCTTTTCCTCGTGTTTTTTTTTTTTTTTTTTGTGTGTCCCTCATCAACTCCTATAGCACCTCCAACGTGTCGTTAAAATCACTTGACTTGTATCGGTGCAGCATATTTAGATTTTATAAAACCCATTGAATGGAAATAGTTGACATGTTTGCATTTGAAGAATAAAGTGAAGCAAATATGGAAGAGTCTTCCTCCTCCTGTCTTGAGCAAGCAGAAGCAGAAGCTCCTAATGAGGCTTTGTTTCTTGTCTTAGCTTATCTTCCAGTGTACGAGCTTCTGCTTATTTCTCAAGTTTGCACATCACTAAGGGATGCAGTGAACAATGATGTGTTACCATGGCTGAACCTTGTTGTTGATAGGCCTCTCAGTTCTCGACTCTCTGATGACATTCTAATGAAAATCACCTCCAACGCCAATGGTAGGCTCAAAACTCTGGCTCTGATCAACTGTGTGCACATTACTGACCGGGGGCTTCAAAGGATCATAGAACAAAACCATCTCATAGATAAGGTATGAATATCCAAACCCATATTTTATATTTCCATTTTGCTCCTCTGTTTTTTGTAGTCTTCCTTTCCTGTTTTAGCTGCTTACCATTTAGGACAATATTAAGGGATATAGAATTGAACAGATGAGAAGTGTCTGGCTATCCTTGCTTGTTTGTTCAAATGGATTGGTTCCATTTTTCCATAAAATTGTTGAAAATTGAGATAGCTACTTGATAAAAGGATGGAATACCATGTGCAGAATTTTAACTTTTTATAAAAGGTTGTGATATTTCTCTCAAAAGCTTAAACTATAAGTGTCTATTTAGTTTATTTCTTATTTCGTGTTTTCATTTCCTAATTTTAACAATAACTACAACAAAAATAATTATAAATTGTCACATTTTTTCATTATGTTTTCTGTTTCCATAAATTTGTACAGAAAACACTTAAAATAATTTTTTTGTTTGTTTTCACATTTTCCTGTGTAAGTATTTGGAAAAAGGAAACAAGATGAAAACAATATAACAACTTTAATAATTATATTTGTTGTAATTATATTTGAAATCAGAAAATGAAAACAGGAAACTGGAAATAATCCAAACAGACCCTTAGTTTTTAGTTTTCGAGAGTATCCTCATATTCGACAGGTGAGAGACTGATCTTCCAAGATATTGTCAGGTGCCTATACGAGAACCCTTCTCAATAGTATTTTTTTCATACACATGAATTCGAGGATCGAACTTAGGACCACATATTGGTGCTTAAACTTCTAGTTAAACAGATATATGCATCTTTATTATATCTCTAGTAGTGTATATATCTTTTAAAAAAAAAAAAAAAAACGAAGTTTAGATCTTCTAAATGTGAAAGGGAAGAAACCTGAAAACATACAAGAGGAAAAAATAGACTTGGATAAGATACAATACTTAGCATCCAAGGCAGTGAAAGCACCTTGAAACTTGCTACCAACTTAATAGGGTTGGAGTGTTGTCTCATATCTGGTTTCATTTGGGGTGTAGCTCCATATACCAGGATGCACTGGCATAACCCCTGAAGGAGTTCTAACGGCCGCGAAAACGCTGTGTCAGGGAGGCCATTGCTTAAGCACCTTAAGGATAAACGGCATCTACAACATACAGAAGGAACATCTTGACATGCTTGCCTTTTACCTTGGAAAGAACCTGTCATTAGAGGAGCAGCAAATGCAGCAACCTATTTACTATCACGAACGCGGTAACTTCTCAGTAATTAAGCAGGAAGGAAGCCAGCGGATTATCGATTTGGAGATATGTCCCAAGTGCTTTGAGGTAAGGATGGTTTATGACTGTCCAAAAGGTGACTGCAAGATGAGGGAATGGCCCCTGGCTCAATGTAGAGGATGCAGTTTTTGTATTCAAAGGTGTGAAAATTGTGGTAGATGCATTGGATCCCAAGAAATGGAAGAGGGTGCCTGTGGAGACATCTTGTGCCTTGATTGTTGGTTACAGGATTTTCCCAAGTGCAGTTTCTGTAACAAACCTTATTGTAAGCAACACACAAATTGGTGGTGCACTTCTTCAGACTCTGGATTCCTTTGTAAAGTTTGTGAAGAAAATTCCCATGGATATACCTACAATGATGTTTTATGATGAAGTGTCCATAGTGATCAACTTAAACCATCTTTGCCTAGCACTATTGAGTTTCTCTAATTTGTAAAACATTTATAGTACTAAAGAATTTATGGCTGATAGTATTTGTATTTTTGAATGTACAGTCTTAGTTATAAAATGAAGGCTTTCCTTTAAATTCATCAAGGCATCATGACATTCCAATTCATCACCTATTTCTGGATCTTAATGAGATCATCATGCCAAAGTCAAACATTATAATGGATGCCAGAGAATCAGATATGGGACAAGTCCAATTCAAAGAATACAAATTGTGATATTAAAAAAAACCTAACAAGGTTACAGCAATGATGTCAAATAATTACTCCAGTATGTTTGTACAAAAATTCAATAGACAACTCACGTTACAATTGCCAATATACATTTTGATCAACCTTGCCACCCTTTAAATTCTCTACAAGAGGAACAAAATTAGGTATGCTCCAATCTTCCAGAACGCAGTTGAAGAGCATCTCTCCATAAATTATATTCCACTGATGAACAGGAAATGTGCCTAGTTTTACATGACAATTGCACTTAAAAGTAAAACAACTAGTATCATGGAGCTTGTGAAAAATCCGCCATTGTAGTATTGAGACAAGCAGCCTGAACTTGAGGAATTAGATGGGGCCAATGCCGTAGTATTTATTCTGGTGCCATTTTTACCATGACTGTAGTTCACAAATATGCAACCAAAAAAAAATATGGATAAGAAAGAACACTAAAGCAGAAATGTAAAGTCATTTCACAGTTTTTAGAGCTGGTGAAATGGGAATTGGAAAAAAGACACTCCTGAGATGTCAGGAAAATGAGAACAAGAAGACTAGAACATATAATCGGGAAAAAAATGGCAATGAGCAAACGCAAATAAGCTTGAGATCATACCTTCCTGGAAATATACAAGAACCATGACCTGTAATATAGCAAATATCAGTTATATTAAAATGCTAAGCAATTTTAAATTGAAAATTGGTTATGCAAGACTATCTATGATGCATAACAAAAACGAGTCAACAGAAAATGGCCAACAAAGAGAAAAGCTGCAAATTTTAAGAGACTTCTTGTTACCAACTGACAAGAAGATGGCAATCACTAAGATTCCCACATCAATGTCAAAGTTAAAGATTGGACCACAAAAATAATTTTAAGAATGAAGGGACCTAAATCATGCAGTTGAAGATATAGGGGGCTAAAGGTATTATTAAGCCTAAAACAAATTTCATCATAATTCACCTTACTTGTAAGCCTATGGAAACCTGGTTACTGTGTTAGGTGCGCATGAGTGAAAACATGCATATTTCCTTATTCCCTATAGTTATGGTGTCCTACTAGTTTTACCAATAAATGTACACATACTTTTGTAGCCAACTCAAATATATATATTTATGTATGAGAGTGTAATGCCCTACTTGGGTCTTTGGTAGTTACGGTGGCAACCCCTTTGAAATCACAAGTCCCAGGAGATTTAGCCATCTTCTGATAATATGCATTGAAAGCATACGTAGCATGTGCAACTACATTATCCGGTTCAGAACATGGTTGACCGTGCAGCAAAGGCGAACAGTCCACCTTCCCTGGTCCACACGCCCAATCAAGTGCTGCCTGTAGCATCTTAGGGTCAGCATTACTCTTTGTGACACAAAAGGTCTGGTTTGTTGTATCATTTGCAAATACAGTACCGGCACCAGTCAAGTGTAAGGTATACACTGGTTCTCCATTAGTATAAAATAGCCCCCAGTTCTTTTCAGAGTCTGGACCTGATCTCAAGTCTTCATTATAAAGCTCATAAATATAAGTACTAACTGCAATTCCAGGATGTTTAGGGGTCCCCGTATTGTTAAGGACATGTCTGATCAAGTTACTGTTGTAAGTGTTAGCATTATCAACAGTTGCATCCGGTTCAGAGGAGTCACCTTTGGAGGGCCATCCTGATTCAGTCACCAGAATAGGGATATTGGTGAAGTTCAAATCAGACATTGCAAAATATGCAGCATCAACAACTGCATCAAAAACATTAGTATAATGCAAGAGAGTGTTGGCATCAACAGCTTCCTTATTTGGAGGAAGGGGGCGGAATAAAGCATAATCCAGTGGGACTACACCATTGGACTGCATGTAATCATAATATGGGTATACATTGAGCATAAGATATGAACTCGTTGATTGCAAAAATTTAAGCAAGGGAACTGTGACTGAATTCCAAGTACGATTGAAAAATGCTTGGGAAGGTGGGAAAGAGTCGAGGATTATAGAAGAAGAGTGTGGACTGGAGACTTTGATTTGCTGATCGAGATTAGCGGCCACAAGAGCCGAGTGAATGAAATTTAAGGCAGAGACTAAAACTGGGGCTGCATTTGGGAGGGCAGTTAGGACTTCAGATCCAACAGCTATGGCAGTAATGTTGGTAGCAGGGACATGAGCTATAACATTTCTAGAAACCCAGTTTGCTGCAGTGGCATTGGACTGACCAATGCCAAGTAGCTGGTCATTAGGAACAGAAACAGTTACACGGATTCCTGTGTTGGCCAGCGCAAGAAGCAAGGCTCGGTCGGCATCATAGAGTCTGACATGTTGGATACTTTGAGCCTTAAGAAGGGCCACAATCTCTTTTGGACCTGGCATGTCTGAGACATCTGGACCAATGTTGACACCAATAAAAGCATCTGCAGAAAAAAAAAGCCTAAAAATTAAGTACTCTCATTTTAACAAAAGAGATTCAAAATGACCATATGATACTGGTCATAAGAGTGGATTAGAGATAAAAGAAATAATCAAAATTCAGAAACATCCAAACAGATAGACAAAGGAGGAACAATGAATACTTATATAGTTTACAGCAAACACAAACTTGGAAAAGGATACATAACTTAGTGATACTGAGTTACTTACAACAACAGAGAGGTATAGATCCTCAATCTCAATGTAAGGCACATAAAGGAAATCAGTTAAATGCACTAAATATTTAGCTAAAGGATACTAAAACATACCTTCAGAATCAAAATAAGAGGACGATGTGGAGCACAGATCTGAACTAAAAATTAATTTTTGACGCTCTGTATCTACATGTTAAGTGTATACCCCTTTTCGGATCCTAGGTTTGAATCTAAAAAATCTCATTGAGGATAGTGTTTCCGATTGTAATCAATGACACTCACAGCTGGACGATGGGGTATTATGTGTGCCACAACTATAGTATGAAAACATGGCATCCCAATAATGGTAATACATTTTTTTTTTGAGAAAATATGCAAGAAATGGAGAGTGATTGACTTATCTGACATTGATAAGCTAGGCCTATAATTCTATATACCTGTCTGGTGAAGGCATAGCCTGCTATAACATTTAGCAGTAGTGCCCACTTCACAAGTGAAACAGTAAGAAAAGAACATTCAAGAATTATATCTTGTCACATTCTTACAGAAATAAGCTGGTATATATATAACATAAAATGTATGAAAATATATTCATGAAAAGAGTGTTATAACCCCAACTCCTGCGGATCCTAAGCAAAAATCTGGATTGTAACATAGTTAAAATCAGGATTATGCATATTAAACTTACAAGTAGTCCTTACAAAATAAAAAATTTGTGTAACCCGTCAAAGAAACTATAATAACAAAAGTATGACAAGGAGAGATGGCCAAACTGTCCATTTAGCTAGTGGAGATCCATATCCCATAGCCCATGATACATTGCCTGACTAGTTCATATTTAATCATGAAAGATGACAAAATTCAAGCCCAGCTTTTTTACCTGTCACCCTATGTGTGTTTCTTGTTCATATCTGTAAGGGTAGGACAGTAGGAGACATGGATTTAGCTAAAAGAAGTGTAACATACTCAAATGATGGCTGGTTGATAGGCTACACATTAGAAGCACCTCTTCTACCAGCCAAGTTACACTCACAAGAGATTCACTTTAATTAGCAAGGTACAACTACAAATTATAAATTGAAGATTTAGTTGCCTATATGCTCCAGTGGACCAACTCTGTATATGTTTTAACTCTCTTGGCAATGGATTTTCACGAGTTAAATAACGTGAGAGGGATATGTTAGAAAAAGAAAAACACAAATTCTCAAGAGTGAAACAAATGGGTCCAATAACCAAACATGGTGGGTGGTCTTTGCATGATAAAATTTATGTTAATATGTTATCCCTATGTTTGGGTCTTTAGCAATGGAAAACCAAACACACACTTTATCTCCAACATGATAGTGATGTTACATGAGAGAACCCAAAGTCCTTGGTAGCAAGGTCTCAAATGCTAAGTAGTAGTGCCAACTTAAGTGACAAACCCAATTAATGTTTTTCATCATTGGGTTTCTGAATGAAATGGGGGTATTATAGTCCTATGACAAATTCTATGAAAATGAAGTTAAGTGCAAACTGCAAAGTAACACCCTGATGAGCTGGGACGCAACAAGATTGTTAAAGCCAGGAAAGGACACATCGTATCGTAGATCTTAGATTTTCTCAGCTTTGGGCAGGAAAAATTGAAAATAAAATACCCATTTAGACCAACCAGTTACCGTTTCTCTCTCTCCCTCAAATCCTTGCATTCTCATGCTTCTTATTATAGTAAGATTGTGACCTTATTAAGCTCAATCCTATTTCGCTTTCCTAACCAAAAAATAATGCAATCTGATTACGACCCATTGGTCATTAGTAGAATAAGCATAAGACAAAGAGAGATTAATGCAACTTTGAATGAATTTGTCTCTAAACAATAAACAAGATAGATAAGATAATCAGCAACAACTCAGAGACAGCGAAGTCCATGAGATGTCCAAAGGAATAGAGATAGATGCAGGTAACAGAAAATCACAGGAAGGAAGGAAATTACCTCCGGAAGGAGAAACAGAGAATGCTAACATGAATAAAGACATCAGCAGCAGCAGCAGGAGCAGGAGCGGCAACACATCCATGAAAACTCACTTAAAAAGCGACTAACTATGCAGCAGGAATGTAAAAAGAGCACTGCATTCACTGTAAATTTCAAAGAGAACCCAGAACAGGGGGGGTGATGGAAAAAGGAAAGGGTCCCGAAGAAAGAAGGGAAGTGAAAAAAGAAAGAAATCAAAGAAGGGAGGGGTGGCTAGAAAACTTGGAATTATCGAGGGAAAGAAAAGCAAATGAAAGTTTGCTCCTTTTGAGGGGAAGAGAGAGAGACAGGAGAGCGGGGGAAGTGAGGGAGAGATCGGCTTTCTTAATCAGTTCTTGTCGTGTGGGGTCAAACGTTAAAGTGTTAAACACTAGATTTGTAGTGCTTGTTTGGGTGGTGGCTGAAACGGACGAAAATGGTTTCACTATTCATACGTTTGTTTACGAAACTCCGTTGAAAATAATTGATTTTTGATGGGTCAAAACTGAGTTTTGTGGAAGCAAAAATGTCTAGCTTTTCCGTTGAGAATAATTGATTCTAGATGTAGGACCCACAAAATTCTACATATTTACACTTCAAAAGTGATTTTACTTTATCATCCAAACAAAATCAATTTTTCTAAACTGACTTTTAAAACATCATTCCCAAACATAAATCAATTTTTTCAAACTTTATTCTTTAAAATCAATTCTTCCAAAATCAATTCTTTCAAAATCAATTCTATCAAAATCTAAACCAAACGTACCCGTAATGTCTGGTCAATTGCTTCTGTATTCAATTTGTAAAGGAATAAACGTTATATTACTTTATATTTATATCATTTTTTTTAATTTAATTATAATTAATTTCACATCATCTTTTTGTATACTTAATTTTAATTTCATGTAGAGGTTGGAGGTACTCTCAATCACGAATAGAGATGCCAATGAGTAGAGTCTGGGTAGGGTACCCGTTCCTTCATGGATAATAACTTTAATATCCTTACTCTCTGGGTATCTAAGTACTCATACATGTACCTGTTACCCGCACTTTAATCTTGAAAAAGCAATAAATAACAAAAGAAATGTTATAACAATTAAAAAATGATTCAAAGATCTTTTAAATCTACTCATAAAACATTACAAATCAAAATATACAAATAAATAAAAACATCCAAAAAGAAATTATAGATGCAACTAGGTTTAGAAAGTTAAGAATCTTTAGATTAATTTTGCTTTTAAATTTTATATTATTGGTAAAATTATATATATTAGTTATATAAATAAATAAATAAATATATATACATATACATATGAGTGTGTGCGGGATGGGTGCCATATTACTCATATCCCTACCCATATTCATTCAAATTTACGGGTAATTATCCATACCCAAACCCTTACCCATTATATAGGTAATTATCCTATCCATTGTAAATAATTTTTATGGGTATCCAATGGATAGGATATAAATTGTCTTCCATATTCGTGAAGTGGCTTAATGTATGTTTGAAAACTGAATCGCTTTTTAAAGTAAATCATGATGATTGATAAAATAAAATAAAAAGTAAATCATGATTACAATAATAAATAAAATAATATGTGAAGTGGCTCAGTGTGGTGTATGTTTGATACAAGAATAATGCTCAGTGAACACAAAAATTTGTCACAAATATGATGACACCGTATAGTGCGGTACTGTACGGCATTGTAGTGGGTCTTTTTTTTAAAAAAAAAATTTATTTTTTTTAAATGCTTTTTTTTATAAATAAATTTTTTGGTTAAGTATGTGTAAATATATGGTGAATCAGGTACAAATATCTGGTGAATTCAGTTCATTATCTGGTGAATGGGTTTTTTTGAGAAATAAATTGTTTAGTTAAGTATGTGCAAATATCTGGTGAATCAGGTATAAATATCTGGTGAATTCAGTTCATTATCTGGTGAATGAGTTTTTTTTTAGAAATAATTTGTTTCGTTAAGTATGTGCAAATATCTGGTGAATCAGGTACAAATATCTGGTGAATTCAGTTCATTATCTGGTGAATGAGTTTTTTTGAGATAAAATTATTGGTTAAGTATGTGCAAATATCTGGTGAATCAAGTACAAATATCTGGTGAATTCAGTTCATTATCTGGTGAATGAATTTTTTTGAGAAATAAATTTTTTATCTTTTTAAAAAAGTCAAAAAAAAAAAAAAAAAAAAAAATGGTGCTACAGTGCGCTACTGTAGCGTGATGTCGCGTATTGTTGTCGCTCCCGTGTGTTCAGATATCACGCCTCTTGATACAATTGTAAATAAAAAAAAATATCAAAAGTAAAAACAGCTTAATGTTAACAAGCCCTCTCTTGCTATAAACTGATAATAGTTCGTGTGACCAGTAATTAGACTTAGAAACTGAGCACAACAGAAAAATTAGATTAGTAATTGAAATAAGAAACTGTGGTTAAATTATTATTGTACGAAATCATGAATATAAATAATAAAATATATTCCATAGAAGTGAGTAAACTTTATCCACTTCCTAGCCAAAACACTAAGTACTAAAAGTGACAACTACTGAATCAAAGAAACTAAATCCAAATCCTAAGTAAATTCCTAGAGCACATATTAAAATCTAATGTTTTCTCACTTCCTCGTTCACTGTTAATTCACAAAGTGCTTCAACTGCAAGTCTTCTACTCTGTGGGACTCTGCACCCAGTTGGTCCAAGCATTCTCTCCGAAACTTCTATAGAACATTTGTCCTTGCCAAGGCATTGCTGCAAAAGAAAGAAGAAAAAATGCAAACAAGAAAATTATTCAGTTTTTATTTATTTTCTTTTTTTTAGGTACCACTTTAGCAAATGGAACTTTAGAAGAATATGGCATGGTATGTTACCCTTTTAATGACTGACAAAGCCTCACTAGATTCACATTGGCTTCTCTGAAAGGATCCACATTCACCCTCTGGTAAACCAAAGCTAGCAAATCTAATTTCAGATATGACTTGGTTATCATGACATGCTAATTCAAGTTCATTTCCTTCATATGCATCTGCACAAACTTTCCCAACAGTTACTGTAGAAAATTTGACATCAAATGGGTGGCCTCCAATCTCCTCAAACAAGACCAATATGTTTTGATCATCCTCACGAAGAAATGACCGTGGAACATGATACCTTATTATCACAAAAAAAAGAACTAATTAGTATATAACTTATACAAAATTAACCTTTGATGGGGTTACACATAAAATTATCAATTTGATGAAATTTGATTAATTTAATACCATCTTTGTGAAGGCTTTCCACACTTTGACAAGCATTTGTTAGAATTATATGCTCCGCGGTAATCACATTTTGCATAGCACCCATCTTCATCTGCATGGTAGCTTGGCCAATACCTACCAATGCTTTTACCATTCACCCAAGCATGACCTTTTCCCAACCCAATCAAATCAACCACAACAGGATCATCTCCTATGGGACGTTTGAACATAGTCTACAAGAAAAACATATAGTATTAGTTAGCACTTAGCATGCATCTTGAAACCATGAAATGTAACAAATAATGTTTGATTGATCAACAACTGAAAGCAACAATAATTAAATTATACCTTATACCAAACAAATGCTCTATGTGTTGGAAGAGAATCTGTATACCATCCTGCAGCGCTATTCTTATAACTGTAATGCTTCTCATGCCCACCGTGCAATCCAACTTTGTAGTGCCATTTATTGTTGCTGAGATCTAGGACTAACTCATTACCATCATTATTTTCTGCCACTAACTCAACGGGACCATGAACACCCACCTCCACATTTTCATAAAATGCACCATAGTTCTGTGTAAATAAAATTAGCAATATTATTAGCATATGGAATCAGAACCATAGGCGAAATTAATTAATGTCTTAATATGAAGTGTGTACACATGTAACATGTTTTATTGAAAGATACACATGTAACATGTTAATGTTATATACTTACTGGTAATCCAACAGTGGTACTAAGTAGTGCTATGTCATTCTTCCCTTGAATCAATTTGATCTTGGAGTCATAAACAAACTTGAACTGTCCATTTTTAGCATGTTGGTTACCTGTGAGGGAGAAGAATGAATTAAATTTAAAAATCTTGTGAGTCATATATGATAATAATAATAATAATAATATTATAATAGGAAGTGGGAAGGAAATTTTGCAGTGAAATTACCAATATGTCTTCCATTAACAAATACATGAAGTACATGGCCACTAGTGTGCACTCTTATCCTAGCATTGGACCAAATGGGGTCATTTCCTCTGAATTCAACACTGGAGAAAGATTTTCCCATGTAAGTTAATTACCATGTATGCTAATTAATACACCTTAATACAAAAATTTGAAGTAAAAAAACAATGTAAATTACCTGGTGATGTACCATAAGTAATCAGTGGTATCATTTGTGACAAGCTTTTGATCCAAAAGTTGTCGAGTAGTCAAAGAATTACTTCCCCCAATTTGGTCATCTTTCATTTGCTTATACGGCTCCTGCCTCCATTGCCAATTCAATATGTATGGTTCTTCTTCATCATCTGCTTCATTGTCCTTCATGACCATTATGGATGTTTGAGCATTGACCTGAGTTCATATTATGTTATTAGTATTAGTCTATATTTTCTGTAAGTTTGATCATCATGAAACGAAAAATAAAAAGAAGCGATACTATTATATTTCATAACAATTATGAGAATTATTATCCTCACCTTTGCAGTGTTATAAGCTTCTGTATTACAATCTGGAAGGATAGAAACAGACCAAGCAGGAATTGTGTATTCAGTGTTTTGGAAATTAATTGTAGCATCCCTTGATTGATGTGCATTTCCGAGGAAGCAAAGTGATTTTCCAGCATAACTGTAAACTGTGGCCTATCAAAAATAAATAAGAGTGTCATTAACCAAAGATTTAGAGTTGTGAATTGTAATCACTAACAAATAATTCAAATCAATTTTAGTACTTACTGTGACCATATTGCCATAATCTGTATTGGTAGAGGAACCCTGAGTTAAGATTTTCTCCTTTGATTTCAGAAGTTCGTGGAGTTGTTTAAGATGTCCCCACTTGGGTTGATTTAAATTACCTTATACAAAAAAGAAAAAGAAAAAAATTAAATAAGGTCCCTTTCTTTCTATTTTTTTAAAAAGCAAAGCCATGAGCATATATATAAGCATGTATAACTAAGATTTACCATATTCATCTAAGGGAGCATCATAATCATATGAAGTGGTGATATATGGCCCTCCTGCAGTTCGTCCAAAATTGGTACCACCATGATACTAAGATGAAAACATAGAATGCACAGCATTAATAATAATAAATACAATTTTTATATTGTTAAAAATTAAATCAAAGTATATTAATATAGTGCTGCCAAACTAATTACCATGTAGTAGTTTTGGAATGTGCCACCAAGTTGAAAGAACCTTGCAACTGAAAAAGCAACATCTTCAGCTGTTCTATGCGGATTTTGCATTCCCCAGCCCTTATACCTAAATTGCAAGCATTTTTTTATTTAAATGAAAAAAGTTGATATAAAAGTTGAATTAAAAATTTATTGGGAATGAATAACTAACCAGCCAGTCCAATTCTCAGTCCATATCTTGGGTTTATTGTTGTTGTTAGGTTGAAATTGATCACAGTAATAACCATTACATGTGTTAATCTAATTTAAAGGGAGGAAACAAACTAATTAGCCATTGAAACACTAAATAATAAGTAACATCCAACAGTATAAGTTGACATTTAAAGTGCTTGTTACCATAGGATCTGGAGCATCACTTTGTTGACACATAACCCATGGCACACCAATTTGATAAGAGTCAGCTAACTGAGCGCACCATTTGACATATTCTTTCCCATTGTCACCATATGCACCCATAACATTTCCATACTCATTTTCGATCTTTTTTATATGCAAGAGAATATATAGAACATAAGAATTAAAATATACACATGCATGTTATTGAAAAGATAATTGATTAAGAAAATTTTAGAATACTAAACCTGAGCAACAATAATGGGTCCTCCTTGTGAGGCAAAGAGCTTCTCACGCTTCATCATGTCCACTATCTGAGTAGTGAAGATTTTCATCTCATCCTGTAATCAAATGGAGATTAATTAGGAAAACATTATAAAAAAATTAAAAATAATAAAAATAAAAAAACCTTAGGAGATTATAGGATTGAGTATATCAAATTATAATATGACTTGCCATAAATGCTTGGTTATTCGTCCTAAATTCCATGTTTGGAATATTATGCAACCACACTGGCAGTCCTCTGATGACAATAGAAAAAAAAAATAGTTAAATTAAATACATAACTCTTGTAATTAAGTGGGGCAAAGATAAATTATAATTACCCATAATTCCATTCACCACATATATAAGGACCAATTCGAAGCATAGCATAAAGTCCTTCATTTTGAATGGTTTTAATGAATCTCACGAGATCTAGATTGCCAGTAAAATCATACTGCATATATAGAAAACAAAATTAGTGCCAATCCACAAAATTAGTCCCAAATATATATGTAACACAAGAAGTTCTTGTCAAAGGCAAAAACCTGGCGAGGCTGAGGCTCATGAGCATTCCAAAAAACATATGTTTCAATTACATCAAGCCCTCCTTGTTTTGCTTTATTAATCAAAGATGGCCACATCTGTCAATAATATATTATAGAAACATAATCAAATATCTTTACTTTAATCAAATAATAATACAATCGTTGGAGAAAAAAAATAGCAAAATAAAAAGTAGCTCACTTCAAGAGTGCTACGAGGATAATGAATGGAACCAGAAAATAAGATTCTTCTTTTGCCATTAATTGTCATTGCCCTTCCATCGTATGAAACATCAACAGCGTTGACTGCTAAGCTAATCAAAGCCAAGCATAGCAAGAAAAATGCAGTTAAAGAACACGTTCGTCCCATCATTGTAACACAGAAATCACTATGAAAGAAGAAGCCACGGCGTGAATGTAATCAACGTGTTTACTTGTAATTTATAATGGAAATAGTTAAAGATGATATGCATTGATTTCAACTTAGATAACAATATGAGTAACAGCTTATCAGATCATTATCTCTTATAGAGTTATCAAAAGTTTTGGAAGAATCCTATTTCTTAATAAATTCATATAAGAATTTTGCAACCCATTATCTAAATTTGATTAATCATTAATTATTAATTATTTTTAAGTAAAAATTATGATGCGAAAATAATCATGTTAACTTATTTGATATGTACTCTTCAGTACAGTTTTAATTTTTCGAACATTTTGCCTTTCCGATCTTACTTTACTATGTATATCAAAATCTGGTGATAGTTATGGGTTATCCAATTTTTTCGAGGGAGTCTTGTGGTTCCCTATCTTCATGGGCTCATCATGCCACTTCCTCTACTCTAACTTATCTATTCTTTTTTAAAAGTAAATTTAATAACATAACATAATATATATCTTGAGATAGACTCAAACGAAGGCACTATAAGCCAATGGGGGTTGGCATATCTGGTCAAGTCTTCCGCTCACACTAGCTATATCTTGGTTCGATTCCTAAATCTCCGTTGTTGGGAGGCAATATGTAAACTCCACTATAAATCATCGCTGAGATTAGTGATATTCCCTGGCCTTACAAGGGGGTGTGTCTTCCTTCAATCTAAACTTTAATCTACCAAAAAAACGAAGGCACTATAAGCTTACAAAACAAGGCAATAGGAGTATCTAGCATGAAGATATAATTGGTCTCATGGTTGGCCCTTAGCAAGACATTTTAGCTTTTCCCCTTACCGCTATGGCTATAAAGAGCACTTCGATTATCATATAATAATAACTAGCGTGTCTCGTGGCTTAGCAATACAATCTTTATCATACTCCATCCAACACACTCTATATTATAAGGTGGATTTCATATGAGACTTAATAAATCATGTGGACACACTTTCTATTCGATGAGTCGCACATGAAATTCATCAAATAATAATGTGTTGAAAAAAATGTGATAAAGAATGTGTTATTAGCAATCTCATGACTATTATCCGCCTTATTTATCCCGTCCTTTTTGTTTCGATACATATTTTTTACAAAGGCAAACTTGAAGACCATTAGGTGGTGAATCTCTCAAAGTCTCAAGTGATTTGAACATGTCATGTGAGAAAGAAAAAAAAAAACCATAAAATCCTCAATAAAAGGAATAAATCAAATGAAGGAGGACCAAGAAAAAAATCTATAACAAAAAACATTAAAAAGACTTAAAATTAAATGGACTTGCCGGAGATACGAAACAAAACATAATGGTATCCATCTAATATGAGAAATGCTATCCTGACACAAAATTTTACACTTACACCGTATAGTGCCGTACAGTACGGCACTGTAGCTACACTGTGCGGCACTGTAGCGGGTTCTTTTTTTTAAAAAAAAAAAACTTCAGTTTTTTTTTTAAATGTTATTTTTTGTTAGATAAATTTTTTGGTTAATTATGTGCAAATATCTGGTGAATCATGTACAAATATCTGGTGAATTCAGTTCATTATCTGGTGAATGAGTTTTTTGAGAAATAAAATTTTTCGTTAAGTGGTGAATCATGTACAAATATCTGGTGAATTCAGTTTATTATTTGGTGAATGGATTTTTTTGAGAAATAAAATTTTTTGTTAAATGGTGAATCATGTACAAATATCTGGTGAATTCAGTTCATTATCTGGTTAATGGGTTTTTTTATAAATAAAATTTTATTTTTTATAAAAAAACTAAAAATTTTAATTTTAAAAAAAAAAAAAAAAAAAAACTCGCTACAGTACCGCACAGTGCGACACTATACGGTGTAAACCGTATGATGTAAAAACCGTGTGTCACGGTATCAGTTCTCATAAGAAAATATAGAACCAAAGAACACGGGGAAATATAACTACTAAATCGATATAATTATCTAAACTGGGCTTTTATTCTCACAATGTAACAATTTGTGAGATAGATAAATAGTGGTGGTCCATGCTACACTGTGGGAGGTTAATATCCGACCCACCTTTCAAGTTTCAAATGATAAGGGAAAAGCCCAACACCACAAAAAATAATTAAGGTAAGGACCTACTACCTATGTACTGAACATAGTTTGATACTTAATAATGTGTCACATGTTTTGATCAACGAAGAATAGAAGCATTCGCTTACAACAATTTTGAGTTACAACTTACAACAATATTTTTCTATATAGGAACGGACTACTATCCTCGCTTGGCTGAAAGATTATTAGTAGCAATACTTGCACAGAAGTTAGCACCATCATATTCTGCAGGGGCACAATCCTCAGACTTCTTGTTAAGGTTATATGGTGCTGCATGCATCACCCTGCAAAGACACAGAATGGCCTCAAATTAATAACTTGATAATCCAATATTTTAGGTGCATGCCAGAGCTTAGAAACCTCAAGCTTTGACCAATCTGAGTCAAACTCCCTATCATAAATTTTCAAACTCCCAAACAAGGGAAATTGTTCCCATTTTCCCCCATTCCACCCCCTCATTACCTCCTCCAAACAATCTTAGGGGAGAATGGCACTAGAGAGGTAAACAAGTAGTACTGACAACAAAGCAGCGAACCATACAATTAGAAAGTCCATTCAGTGTAGGCATTCAGCCAATTGTAACAGTCCAAGGATGATAACTATATTTTACTTTTGTTGAGAAATCGAAATCGTGTGAAAGATTTATCCCTCTTCCCCAACAAAAAAAAAAAACATGTATCAAAACTAACCTTTCCTTGCGCTTTTCTAAAAATCGAGCCAACGATGCTTTGCGAGCCTGTGGCACAGCTGCATAAAAGATAGCTCATAAAATCATTAAATGAGAACATTTGCAATTATCAAACATATTAATAGCCCTAGACTGCAGAAGGATTCGTCCCTTGTTAATATGTGATTTGCAGACAAATATCCCCAAACAAGAGATCAACAAACAAAATAATGTAGAACTAAAGAAACATCATACCATAAGAGTGAGAAACGATATCTCCAACATACCTGATGTCATCATAGCAGTTGCACTGGCTACTTTTGGAGGCTCCACATTACTGATAGGAGTGGTGGGAGCTCCAGTTGTTTTAGCTGCCAGAAATTCATCAGTGCTAGTTGAGTCACTCCCTGACTGTGCACCAGCATGCGATGAAACAAATAAAGGACTTGGAAGACCAGAGCTGGGTGCCGTATTTGCAGGTTGACTCACAGGCACACCATCACCAGCTGTCAACTTCGACTTGGGTGCCTGAACTTTTGGCTCTGCCTTGTTAGAAGCAGCAGATAAACCATTGCCAGCCAACAATATGATAGCTTGTGCCTGAAGAAAGATGTCCAGATTTAAGCTTAATCAAGGCCTGGTCAACAACGAATACAAGGTGTATGCTCCCACTTTTCCTTTGTATTTATTTAGTTTATTATGGAGGTAATGAATGTGATAAACAGAAAGAGATACCTTCTCGGCGGAGATATCATCAAAGACATTGACAGTACCCGCATAGAAGATGGTAAGTTGAGCAGAAGGTGTAGATGGTTTCATGCTGTTGCTTGAAAATAACACAAATTAAAGAAATCAAATAAAAACAAGTTTCTGTATTGTACAAATAGTGGTTCAAGCATAAAATTAAAATTACCATGATTCTGTTGTTCCAGCAACAGCACCAATGGTGGGAAGAACTGGATGAGTTGCTGTGACAGGTATTCCCCCAAGTAGTGGCTGCTTCAAATTAGCACCAGTCATATTCTGACCAGCAGTTGCAAAATGATTCTTCAGGAATGGGTTCCCCATGGAAGCTGAAATTGCTTGATTGGAAATTGAAAACATCTTCACATCATGAGGACGATTCACAGAATTCACATCATGTTGTACAGGATACGGAGTCAGGGGAAAATGAAAGCCACCTTGCCCATCATGTTTCAAAGGTTTCTAAATATTAAGAACAAACAATCAATGGAAGAAAGGGTGAAAAGACATCAGCTAATACTTGGTGAACATAAGATCTTGTGGATGAAGTCAATTCAGGATAGGGATGATGGAACTTAGAAGTTGGAACAACACACATGACAGTTGCAAAACAACCAAGTGAGGTTCAGATCCAAAGGTGAAGCTCATATACTAGAAAGACAAGAATTAATATTATAATCAGAAGCAGTTCTTTATTACTATTATTTTTGTTTTAAGAAAAGAAAGAAGTCTTCTTAAACTAGAGAGTTGACTTAAAATTAGAATACCAATCAGAACATACTGGAGTCATCCGAACAGTTAAATGTGCATAAGCACATTATACCCATATCACCTTAATCAAAAGCCTAAATATCACTGAATGTTTTGCCAAGTTTATAATTTTGAACAAACACAGAGAAACTGAAAGGATTGTATCAAACCTGGGGTTCACCGGCAGAGCGTTTTAGACTAGAGTCAGATGCATCTGGACTTAAGTTTGTCACCATGTTTTTAGCCTTATCATCTTGATAAACCTTGAAAGACATCAAATGTGGAACAGCCGAGACTTTGTTGGAGTAGAGCCATTGAGCAGCTGAGCCCTTTGTGAAGCCTACACAACATACACACAAAGTGATCATCACCATATGCTAGGAGAACTTCATACCTGAGTCAATTGCCCACTAAACCTTAAAGGATCAAATAGAGAGGAAGAGCAAAAGGGAGATATTAGAGATCATAAAGTTTCAAAACTTGGTGCATACAAAGCAGTATTCTAAAACCAGCTACCTGTCTGTGTCTAGGAGCTTACCCAAATCAACAAATTGGTAAGAACTTCCCAATGATCTCCCCCCCCCCCCAAATTGCAAATTTAACACACACACACACACTGACACTACTTTAATTATCTAAACAAGAATCACAACTTATCTAATTCCACTAATAAAATGGATCTAATACACATGAACCCCCTAATCAATGATAGGTTCTTGAATACTCCAGTATTAGACTGAATCCAACAAAAACGTGACACATGAGCTGCCTAACTATACATGCCTGGATTGAATTTATAATATTAGATTAAATCCAAGCCATTGAGAATATTTCTCTACAGTATATTAGAGTTTCTCCAAATAAATAGGCGGGTAAAAGAAGAAAAATTGTCCCACCAAGATTTTTAAAAATACAAACCCAGAGAAAAACTTAGAAAGGAAAACAATAAATTTTTCAGATAAATCATGTTAACCAAGCAAATCTAAGAACATGGTAAAAAAATTTAATTTTCTAGCTCAAATAAACCTGCATGCAATCTAAAAAGGTATAATTGAACCCAGAAAAAGGAAACAAACGGAAATCAACCCAAACGTGATTAACAACTTTTAACTCAAAGACTCAAATTTTGCAAGGGAGCATTTAAGTAGAGGAAGGTGAAGATAAAAAGCACAAGAGTTATATGAGGAGGAAACATGAAACATGCCCGAGTCTTTGCACCAATCATCGGTCATCTCTTCCTTGACCACAGCTAGTGGTTCTTTTGAGGATAGACCCATGAAGTCTCTCTCCATTTCAGAGCCAAAAACTGCAATTCGATGAAAAACCCAACACCCAAAATCTTCTTCCTTCACAACAACATTAACCAGAGGAACAGAGAAGCAAAGAAGACCAAAGGAAAAGGTTCCAACTACAGAAGAAAAAGGCAGAGAGAGAAAGAAAGTGAGTCCAATGGCTAGCTTAGCTATACTTTCATTTTCATACAACAAGTTTCATGAGATCTTGACCGTTGAATTTTGTGTATTTTAAGATAAGAACGAGAAAAAGAGGAATTATCAGAGGTTGTTTGGTTACGGGATGGTCCGGTAAAAGAGCACGTGCGCGATCCTTTGATTGATATACAAACTATCTATGTCACTACGACCCCACCACATTGATTCGCTCCCACCACACAATATTTTTAAGAGTCCTCTTATTTTGATATCAAAATTTGACAGCATGTGGGTCATCCTAATTTTGAGTATGTTATTTATCATTTTATTTTTTTTCTCTCTTTATTTTATTGGTTCACAACTTATTAAAAACTAAGATGTTTCTCATGGTATTAAATTTTGATGTCAAAATATTATAACTCTATTTTTTACACAACACTAGTTACGAGAAGGAAAAACATACTCCTTCCGTTATTTTTCTTTGTTAATTTAAGGTTTTTACATATAAATTAAGAAATCATTAATATGTTTATATTTGTATCAAAATATCTTTATTTTTATCATTAATTATTTACAAATTTCCACTACATTTACTTCATACTCCACTAGTCATTTACTCCATGGAAGGTTTTGTGTATTTTCAAGGCATTTCAATTTAATTCTATTATAAGGGTATATATGTGAAAAAATGGTCGAATATATCTTGGGTTTATAAAACACTCATTGTTTTGAAACAAAAATAAATAGTTAAAATTACTAAAGAAAAAGAATGGAGAGAGTACTATTTATCACACTCCTCTTCAATATGTCACTTATTATTGAATGGATTTTATGATATCCAACAAAACATATGGTTCCACATGAAATCCACACAACAATAGAAGATGTATTAATAGGAATGTGATACTAATATTGCTCATAAAATTTTATTTGTATCATTTTATATTTAATAATATTATTATTGAATATTACACACATCCATTTTAATGTTATTATTATATTGGTAAATATAGGATACACATCAATATTTTTTCTGTTCTTTATATATATTTTTATACCGACACACACACACACCAAATACGCTACTTTACAAGTATATTCCTTCTAGTATTCAATTATCATTGATCTTAGAGTTGTGATACAATGACACAACTTTTTGACACACATACGGTTTACACCGTATGTGTGCAAGGGACACGCGCACAGGACATCATGCACTGTAGCGCTACTGTAGCGCTACAGTAGCATCTTTTTTTTTTTTTTCTTTTTTTACATTTTGACTTTTTAAAAAAATAAAAATTGTTTCTAAAAAAACTCATTAACCAGATAATGAACTGAATTCACCAGATATTTGTACCTGATTCACCAGATATTTGTACATGCTTAACCAAAAAATTTGTTTCTCAAAAAAACTCATTCACCAGATAATGAACTGAATTCACCAGATATTTGTACATGATTCACCAGATATTTGTACATGTTTAACCAAAAAATTTATTTCTCAAAAAAACCCATTCACCAGATAATGAACTGAATTCACCAGATATTTGTACATGATTCACCACTTAACGAAAAATTTTATTTCTCAAAAAAACCCATTCACCAGATAATGAATTGAATTCACCAGATATTGTACATGATTCACCAGATATTTGCACATACTTAACCAAAAAATTTATCTCAAAAAAATCCATTCACCAGATAATGAACTGAATTCACCAGATATTTGTACATGATTCACCAGATATTTGCACATACTTAACCAAAAAATTTATCTCAAAAAAATCCATTCACCAGATAATGAATTGAATTCACCAGATATTTGTACATGATTCACTACTTAACGAAAAATTTTATTTCTCAACAAAACCCATTCACCAGATAATGAATTGAATTCACCAGATATTTGTACATGATTCACCAGATAATTACACATACTTAACCAAAAAATTTATTTATCAAAAAATAACATTTAAAAAAAACCAAAACTTAAATTTAAAAAAAAAAAAAAAAGTGCGCTACAATGCCGCACTGTGCGGCACTATACGGTGTAAGCGTATGTGTGTCAAAAAAGTGTGTCAGGGAAGCATTTCTCTTGATCTTATCTTTAAATAATTATATTCTTAGTTTCCATTGATTGTTTATGCAAATTTTAAGTAAAAAATAATGGTTAGATATAATATTCTCTAAAATGAGAATTCAAGATTAGTAAGTAATAATATTTCAATTCTATCACAGGTCTTTTCCAAGTTAATCAATGATCTCGAGTTCGAATATGAGCTCAGATAGTGCATTAGTATTAGTCTGTTAGAACTCTCCAAGAAGAGATTTGTCATTCTTGTGAACCAACGCGACTCAAAAGATTAGTTTTCACAGTTACGTGTGGAGGATATCTCGAGAAAAAAAATTATAAAAGGATGTGTTGAGATGTTCAAGTAAGTTTTCATAAGAAATATTAGATACACACTAATTTCAAAAACATAACTTTCATACTTACTTCTGCGTATAATTAAAATATGTCTACAGAATATGAAATGAGTTCAGCTATAATTAAATGATTTGGTGACAAAAATTATATATATAATTTTTATGGAATGTTATTCTTTTTCAGGCAAAAAAAAAGTGTAAATACCCCTTGGACTTTTTTTTTTTTACTAACCCATCGTAGTTAGGGCCTTTGGCTCCCCAATGGGTGCTCTGGGGTATCCCCATCACCTTAGGTCTTCTGAACCCGCTATAGGACTAATCCCTGGGTCGGCAGCGAGACGTACGATTTTTTTAAACGCGGGGTTGGATTATCTACCAAATGGACGACTCCATGAATCTAACATGGGTTCCTTCCTAAGGGAGAGCCATGTTGCTAAATCTCCGAACACCATGTTGGTTAGACTTTGATTCTTTTATAAAATGCCATGGAGAACTTTAAAATATTTTCAATTGATTCATAAACTTTAATCCATGTCTTAATTGATGCTTATATCTAATTTAGATCAGTTAATTCACTTTAAATACTAATATATAATAAACACTATCTCGGGGTCGTGTATAAGAATTTTGAGGTCTTAGGCACAAATTTTAAAGTGACTTAATATTATATAAATTATCAATTCTCATATTAATTATCTAGTTTTTTGAATTGTGAAATTATTTTTCAAAGTTTCATAATTAAGCAATTTTAACATTTCACTCCCAATAGAATATGAAGATGAGGAGAAAAATGAGAGAGCTCGAAAAATTTGAAGTAAAAAATATTAAAATATTAAAATATATAGTAAAGTAACAGTTAAATTTTGGAAATTTAAAAAAGTAATTAAATCTTAACTAGTTACCTCCGATGACTATTTTATCCTCTTGCATAGTTGCATTCACATTTCTCAATTGTTAATTATGTGGATTACCTCCAATAGCAACTAACTATGACAATGTACATGGAAGATAATAAAAGCATAAAAACAGAGCCTTTAAAATGTAACTAATGTTACAGATTGCACCACCTGTGATTGATTTTCGATCTCAATAATATGCATATACTCTACATGGATCTAGGTCATGTTATTCAACCACTTGCCAAGTCAATTGTCATCAATAATATATATATATATATATATATATATATATATATATATATATATATATATATATATATAAATTGGGCCTAAGGCAATGGCCTTATTGGCCTTGCACTCTACAATGCCTAGCATGACTATCTACATTAACATTAATTCTTAAAAAGGTATTAATTATTTTTTAAATTTTATTTTAAATATATTTATTTATCATAAAGTAAATTTATATAAAAATTATTATATTTCTTTTATAAATAATAAAGTACTTAAATCAATTTTTTACAAACAAAATAAGAAGGGTTGCATTTTTTCCGCTTGTTTTTCCATCCCTACCTGCCGCCGAGTGACAGTGCCATTTTGTACTGCACACTGCCGTCTGGCACGCAGAACCTGGGTGAATATTTTTAAAGCACGTGTGTACGACACGTGTAGACTTTGGCTCGTGACACTGTGGGGACCAAGGCCAATGACGGAAGAAAGTATTCTAATTCAATTTTGGATTCGTTCGTGAAATTTAGGCAACGTTTTTTAGAGTTAAAAAAGATTTAATTATTACACAAGATCAGATGTGTAAAAATAAAAGAACTCTATTGCTAATTAATAATCATTATATAATTAAAAAATTAAAAGTATAATAAAAACAATTTTATGCTTTCTCGTGTATTGTCGGTGTAACTTTCAATCAATAATAAAATATCGTATCATTAAAAATAATTGACTTTTATTATAATTATCCTAAAAATTATACATAAAATAAATTGTGATTTATTATTAGTATAGAAAACTTCACATAAATTTGTAAAAAAAAAAAAAAAAGAACACAAGAAAACTTCACATAGATAGTATATTAAAATTAAACTCAATAATATATATGGAAAATATTTTCAACTTTCCTTTTTCATGTGGAAATGATAGCATCACTATTAGAGTCTTGCAATATTCTAATAGGAAGGAATAGTAGGTTGTCCTCACAAGATTTAGAATTAATCTTAGGATAAATTTAGATACAATTTTATATGTATATTAGATGTTTTTATTGAAAATATGACATATAATAATTCATCAGTAAAAAATATAACATAGGTTATATCGAAGTTTTGTAGTTCCATAAATGGTTTCAGCTAATAAGTAGAACAACTGAAAACTCGACACGTGGTTTGTCAAGATATTAAAAAGGAGTATCCTGTAGTTGTGGCGTGTGATGGAAGCACACAGCAGTATCATGCAATGCAACGTTTTTTAAAATAGAAATTTTTTTTTCTCTTCCTTTATCCTCTACACTCCATGATTTATTTAAGGAAAGTGACTAATATTATAATTAAGTGATTCCGATGTGTCATATGTCTATCATGATCCAAGCTCACTCAGTTGCATATTTATGAACCAATATCAATCGCAGTATAGCACTATTATTTTTTTTTAAATGTTTTTTTATTAGTGATTAGCATTCAAATTATTTATTATAACTCAGTGATTATGTCCAGGGACGAATCATATGACATGAAAGAGGGGCTGAATATATAAATATATAAAACTAATTTTTATAAGGTATTCTTTTTTATTAAAAATACCACATACTATATAACAAATTTTACAAAGTATACTTATCTCAAAGCAAGCGTGACTGTGTAGTGTTTCATACCATGCCTTTTTAATTCAAGAATTTGGATTCTCTGAATTTGGATTTCCTCTAAAATTCTTATATTTAAACAAATTTGAAGTATATTTTTATATTTACTATATTCAATAAATTTGATTTCAAACTCTCCTAACAAAATTTCACCAGACTACAAAGGAATTCAAGGATTCCCGACAGCAGGAAATCTGGATCCCTATATGGTGATAATGTTGTGTCCTAATTTGTTTTAATAATACCTTCACATGATATCACAAACTGCACGTTACGAGCCTACTGAAAACGTGCAAATTTATGAGAAATGCTGAACAGTGCAAATATTAATTTTTTTTTGACAAAATAGGACGAATAGTTATACACTAAAAACTTCGTGTAGCTAGTTTCTTTCTTCTTCCTTTTTTACGAGAACTTTGTAGGATTTTTTTCTTGAATATCACTATTTTAATTTTTATTTACCAAAATACCACACTTTTCAAATTATATATCAAACTACCACACTTTACAAAAACAAGTGAGAAGTCTAGTTGGGAGGACTAGACTTCTCAACATCAATTTTTTTTTTTTTAAAAAAAATCTGGTTGAGAAGTCTTGTTGTGGGGGCTAGACTTCTCAACGTCGTTTTCTTCTTCTTTTAATTTAATATTTATATTTAATTAATTAATAATAACTTAATTCAATTAATAACCTAATTAATTAATTAAAGGATTACATTAAATTAATTAATAATAATTGCCTAATTATCATCAATATTAATTTACATAATTTTTTATTTAAATAAGTAATTATAAATTAAATAATTAACACCATAATAATAATAATTGATAATCCACTCATTAAAATTAATTTTCATTTAGTAATTATACAAGTGTGTTACGCTTGCGTAGAAGACCCAGGACGGTGAGGACATTTATTTTTGCTATGACCCTCCGCTCGGCACAATCCACATCTCTTACGATGACCCGTTTCCCTCATATCCATCTCTGTACAAAAGCGGGTAGATTGAGGACGGCCCTTTAGATTTCTACGCATGTTTGGATTGTGGAACACCTCAACTCCCGTGTATGGTGGCCAATATGCCTCGTTGGGCACCGGGGTGAACTCTTCCTGGTAAACTTTGAAGATAGTTTCCAATTTGTACATGACAGGCACATACTCTCTATAGTTGTAATGAACACTGGAACAAGCGGCGATGACATGTGAACAAGGGAGGTGCAGCGCCTGAAACTTCCCACAGTCACACCACTCCTTGGTCAGGTCTACCATGAATTTTCCTGCTGGTCGTCCCTCTCGCGGGTTCATCATTTCTTCCACCATGAATTTCATCTGACGTCGGTCGAAGCTACTGACACTGTGAGAGTTGGACGCCGCTTGTTCTTTCTCGAGGGCCTTGTTGACAACTTCTGAGTATTCTTGGCCGGATGCGATCATTGCGGTGATCCTCCTCCCATTTTTGGCGAACATTGTGGACAACCTATAATAGGTTGCTTGGACCAGTGTGGTTATTGGCAGATTTCGCGTCCCCTTTAAAATCGCATTTATGCATTCTGCCAGGTTAGTTGTCATGTGTCCCCAACGGCGGCCTTCGTCATATGCCTGGGTCCACTTCTCCTTGGGGATTTCGTCAAGATATGCCACTGCCTCTCTATTCCAGAGGAGGATCTGGTCTCGATAATACCGCTGGCTGGGTTGAGTCATTGCGTATCCTGTACAATTGGAATATAAAATTTTTCGAATAAACAATGAATATAAATATAAATATAAATATAAATAAAATCTTATTGTAATATGTATGACTGCGGTACTAACCCATGTTGACGGCCTTCTTCCTCATATCTACGTTCTTGAATATCCTTTGGAAGTTTTGGCCGATGTGTCGAATGCAATAAACATGTACCGATGGGGGATCTTGCCATCCGCTGTCTGGCCGGTTGTAGGCACTTTTTATAGATTCGTGAACCTCCACATCAGTCAATTGTGCCATACTTGCAGCAAGCTGGGTTTTATTCTGCTGCAACATTGGGGTCTTTCAAGATTGACAAAGCTCTGGTGACAGCAATGGTAGAAAGGTGGAGGCCGGAAACACACACCTTCCATCTTCCAGTTGGTGAATGCACGATAACACTGGAAGATGTTACACTGCAGCTAGGACTCCGTGTGAATGGACTACCAGTTACAGGAGGTAGTATGTTTGATTGGGAATATGAATGCTTACAACTGCTTGGTCAGGTGCCTCCACCAACACAGATGAAGGGACAATTTGTTAATATCAGATGGTTGGAGCAGACATTTGCGACTATCCCTGATGGCGCTAGTGAAGCACAAATACAAATAAATTGTAGGGCATACATTCTACGATTGATCGGAGGGGTCTTGATGCCTGATAAATCAGGAAGCAGAGTTCATTTGATGTATCTCCCACTTTTGGCAGATCTACACCGGGCTGGACGTTACAGCTGGGGTTCGGCCTGTTTAGCACATCTGTACAAAGAAATGTGTCGTGGATGTGCACCGGCTGCTTCCAATATTGGTGGATGCTTACTCCTTCTGCAGTCTTGGGCATGGTACCGCATGCCATTCATCGCACCTCGGTGTAGGAGCAATCCATCATTTCCACTGGCACAAAGGTAAATAAAAACATAACACATAACACTCTGTTTGCCTTACCACTCTAATGTTTATATTGACGTAAACATCTTTCTTACCAGATGGAGTCACAAGGGACTGATCCATACAGGAACTCCTCGGAATGACCTGTTAGGGTTCAGGACACGATTCGAATACATGACGCCTGATCAGTTTGTGTGGGTGCCACACAGAGGCTATAACTTGCCACCAGAAGCTTATAACGATCAAATGATGTGGAGTGCCACTACCGCTCTGATCTGTTTCCAAACAGTGGAATATCATCAGACAGATAGAGTCAAGCTCCAGTTTGGTCTTTGGCAGGAGGTACCGGATGCACCCGAAAATATGGATGAACTGCATAACCTAGATATGCGAGGCCAACATGCTGAAAACTGGGCACAAAGGCATCACCACTGGTTACAGATCTGGAGGAATCGACGAAACCAGGTCCTTGTGGGCCAACCTATCCAGGGTTTCTTCGGGCACACAGAAGAGTACATGGCATGGTTCAGGCGGAACTCAAAACCCTACCTAATAAATCCGCCACAACAGCAATACGAGGAAGGTCCTGCTCAAGAGAATCAAGGTGTTGGAACCAGCCAGGAAACCCAAGGACGTGCACGACATGGTACACGTCGACAGCCGAGCCCCCAAGTTGCCATGGAAGAGGAAGAGGAAGAGGAACAGGTTGAACTGCATGGCCATATATTTGACCAGTCACCTGCACAGCAATCATTTGCATTCACCCCTTATCAACAACAACAATATCAGCACTCTTTTGCACCAAGCAGTGGAGAGTTTATGAGCAATCTGTTTGGCGCTGACGTTGGAACGCCAGAGTCTGCTCGGTTGTACATGGAACGCATGACCAACATGCGCGGCATGTACACATTTGGCGTTCCGTCAGGGCCCAACCAGGCGGGCCCTAGTACTTCAACATCGCATAGCGTGGACTTTCAAGATAATCCGCCGCCGACTTATGAAGAACACAATCAACCTGTTGCTGCACCTACTGATGAACAGCATGATCGGCATCGTCCACGCCGTACCCGGCGACCTACACGGTGTGGAACTGGAGGCCATTTAGGACATTAATTTTTACTGTATTTGGTATGTCGTATTGTAGTTTAAGTTTGTGTATCTGAATTTTAATCCATCATAATTTATTATTACTTAATTAATTAGTATTAATTAACAATAATACTAAATTTATCATTACACTATTTTAATTAACTTATTTAAATAAAAAAATTATGTAAATTAATATTGATGATAATTAGGCAATTATTATTAATTAATTTAATGTAATCCTTTAATTAATTAATTAGGTTATTAATTGAATTAAGTTATTATTAATTAATTAAATATAAATATTAAATTAAAGGAAGAAGAAAACCACGTTGAGAAGTCTAATCCCCACAACAAGACTTCTCAACCAGATTTAAAAAAAAATAAAAAATTGATGTTGAGAAGTCTAGTTTTCCCAACTAGACTTCTCACTTATTTTTGTAAAATGTAGTAGTTTGGTATATAATTTGAAAAGTATGATATTTTGGTAAATAAAAATTAAAATAGTGATATTCAAGAAAAAAAATCCGAACTTTGTACAGTCATTATTAAAAAAAAAAACATTGTGCGTAGTTATCGATATGGTTTTGCGTATTATCTTGCCTTAGCAAATTGTATAAATATTGTTATTTCTCTATCGAATTTTGGCATATGATATAGGTTGCAGGTAACAAAGCATATAATTAATAGGTGATGATGATTTAACCATAAAAATAAATAATAAGTGATGATGAAAAGAAAGCCATGTGCGGATGTCTTGGGTTGGGCCCCATTCATCCCTGCTTTTAAAGTTGACTGTGCCTTTGATTATTTGATGCTTCAAAATGTCTACTTACCTAGTTCCTACTCGCTATATATTAATTATTAGGTTATTAGAAGTCTCATTAAACAAATAGTAGTAGTTTTTTTTTTTTTTTTTGAAGGAACAAATAGTAGTAGTTAATATGGTCTATCTAACAAAATGGAATATTATAATTCTTTTGAAGGAAAACTTACGATAACTAATAGGAGTATAGGACGAATATTGATGATTATATATTTTCTTTTACTACCATCATTATTTTCACTATTTCAATCGATTTAAAATACCTATAAGATTATTCTTACTCGTTCACATAAGCATAAAGATTATGCCTCTTCATAAAATTTGCTTATTTGTGATTTAAAATTGTATCTTAATTTGGAGGGTCAAAATTGCCTACCCACTTAACTTATAATTTGTGGGTATTCATATAGTGATTTTTTTATATTGCTAAACTGTAAACATGAAGTAATATTACCTTTGTCTATAATTAATGTCAGTTTCATGGAAGACGGCAAGAATCATCCACCATTAATTAAATAGCAAGAAACAAAAAACTATTCGTGAAAGAGACAAAGCAAATAAACAAAATTTGAAAGGTTTGTTTATTATATGTACACTGACACATACATTTTGAAAAGAAATATATATAATATTTTACCAAAATTTAAAATATTATATAGTGAATTATGCGTGATACGAGTAGGACTGGAATCATATGGCGTTATAAAATAACTTGACCCTCAAATGTGCAGATTATTGTAAGTATATTTACTTCAAGTCACCTACAGTTTTCTCTAAGAAGGCAAATAACCTCAGATTGTATTTCATAAATCCCAAGACCAATGTGGTGTTTTACCAATTAACTTGGCGCCGGCTCCTTGTATTTTTCCAGCTCAATATTTGCACCTTGCAAATACAAAATTTACACATAATGACAAATATCCATTTGTCAAGCCTCTTGACCCAGTCGTTGTAAGGCCTGTCCTGGGACACTTTAAGGGTCGACTCGGTTTGCTCCCCGGTTCGATTCCTGACGGTGTTAAAAAATGCTTGGCCAGCGGAAGTCATGCCCTACAAACAGTTATTAGTCCTTCGTTGACAGCGTTGAAATACACTGTGTTTAGAACTAAAAAAATTCACAACTTTTTAATTGTAGTTAAATTGTTTCATTAAGTGTGCCATAAGATTACTTTTTTTTATCAGACAAAAAATTTACCATAAAAACAAAACCTCAATAAAAAGCAATAAAATAAGTAATACTATCGTTTTTGAGCCATTTTCTATGGTGTACTTGTTGAGTTCAACATTCACGGATCATCCTTAGACACAAATTAGCATACATTCCAATACTGTTCGTTATCTGTAATTTTCTATCACTTTCCGGAGATTCAAGTTGACAGAAAGTGATATATACAATCTCTATGTATTTCTCAGTTTAATTTCTGGCTAAAACCACTTTGCCCTCTAATTGGATTATATTAAATAGGGACATATATCTGATTCTGAAAGGTGGTCATGGTCATAGGCTTATGCCCACATATCTTTGAGATACATCAAGATGCCATTATACCTATCACAATCACATTATTGCATTTTGGAAATTTGTACCTTTCTTAAAAATATATTCCGGGGGATACACATGGGAGGCAACCCTCACTTTTTAAGTATGCCAAAATTGTTTGTTCATCCTCAACATGGCGTTGGGGGATGAATCATCAGTACTTAAGGGATCCCTCTAACATTAAGATTAACAAAATCTCTGTTGGTATTAGTAGGAAGAAACGGAATCAGGAAGTAACAACAAATTTCACGAATATTATTGATATGAATCCATGCTAACAGCAATGGGTGTGTCTTCATACCCTTTTATTGTCCTAGTCTTTTAAATAAGGGTGTTGTTAATTACCCTAAGGACATCGGTTAAGGAATCCAATAAAAATAAGTTTTCATCTGGAAAATTAAAGATAACACTTCTCAAAATTTTGAATACATTACTTCTAATGTAAACTTTTCTTTATTGATTTTTTAACCAATGTTCTTAGGACACTGATTTTTCTTCAAATAAAACTGGCCATGCAGACCACATGCATTCATTTCATTCTTGATTGTCGTACATTAATAAAGGGCACTCACTTCCTTTTTTTGGTGAAGTAAAGGGCACTCACTTCAAATATTTGCTTTTGACTTGATAACTTTTTTTTTTTTTTATAAAGATTATTACTATTTTTTATTTTTTATTTTTTTTTGCCGTAGATAGTTGATCTGATGATAAATCTTTGAGATTTTAGTTGGCAAGTGATTCTTTTAGACAAATGTCAGGGAGGGCAAAGGTGAAGGCAAAATATGACCTTAAAATCTTGCTATCAACTAAAAAAAATCTTTACCACCTAAATTAACTAGCAACTTCTATCTATAAAGACCTCTCTTCAAAATTTCAGAGACCCCAAGGCCAAGATCCTTTCACGTGCCATTTGTGTTTGACAAGGTTCTTATACAATCAGGGACTTGTTTTTTTTTTTTAATAGGCAAATATTAGTAATTAGTGTATTATGTTGGTGAAGGAAGTTAAGCCCATAACCTTCTTATTACTTCAAACCCTATGTCTCTCCCCCTAAACCAATCCATCCACCTTATAACTCCCACAATCAGGCACTACTTATATCACTAATAGTATGTTTAAACTGAGGTGTTTGGAAGGGAATGAAAGGGTGAAGTATAATTTTTCATTTTTATTTCTTTGCTCGGGCGGGTTTCTCATATCTGAATAGGGTAATACTAATTCCTTTGAGGCACCAAACCTTAACATTACATAGGCCCCTTAAGTATTCGACTAAGAGGGATGTATTGGATTGAAATTTTAAAAGATTTCAAAGGACTTTTTCATGACAAAAAAATCTTGTGGTATTCAATCAGGACTTTAATATAATATAAATAAGTCTTGTGGTATTCAATCAGGATTATTATGATTTTTTTTAGAGGGAGTCCAAATCTAGTGGTATTCAATCAAGATTTTTTATAAGTTACAAAAAGTCTTCTGGTATTCAAAAGTTTACTGATTTCGATGAATTGTCTTGTATAATGGATTTTATAAGACTTTTTAGTAAGAATAATAAATACCAAACTCTTTTCAAAATCCCACCCAAACTCACAAGATTTTTTTATTTCCTAATTCCTTCTCCCTCGGTCGTTCCAGACTTTTCTTCTCTTGCGGTCGTCTCTTGTTCTGAAACACAACACGGCTGCTTACTGCTTCGGTGATGCAGTTTCTTTCTCTTATTTCTCTGGAGATCATAGTGGGTGTTAGAAAAAACAAATTCAAGGAGATCATAACCACTTAACCACGCCTCTCTGATTGTATATGAATACGTGATCATGATAGGTTGAATCCATATCATGATAATAGGATTAGCTTGAATATTAGAGGTATTAGGTTGTTGAAGGAGGCGAGAGGATCAATGGTGCTTTTATATATATATATATATATTTGTATGTATGTGTGTTTTTTCTCCTACACTTATTTCAAATTGTAATCTTTGTTATTTTTTTATTGACTATGATAGTTTTGAATGTTTGTTAAAAATTTTGGTATTCTTTCAAATCTTATAAATCTCATTAGTCCATTCAAATCTTATGAAGTTTTATGATAAAAATCCTTTAGAATTCACACATGAAAATATTGATTACAACAATAATTAAAAAAAGTCTTTTAAAATCTTATAAGTCATTGCATTCCTACATAATCTTTTAAAATCCACAAGACTTTTTTAGGCCGAAACAATCTTTTAAAATCTCAATTCAATACACCCTCCTAAATCTCCACTTATCAGTAACCACTTGAATTGCAACCTATTGGTGATATTTTTTCATTATAAATAAACTTTTTTTGTTTGAAGAATTTTTAAATTGAGAGGGGAATAAAGAGCAAACGAATTAACAATTGAGAATGCATTAAGAGAGCAATAATATATGTCTAAAATGTTAGAAAGAAATTATCTAGAATTGAATAAAAGCAGTGGTTAAAGCAAACTCAGGCCACTCTACTGATCAAAAGTGGTCCTACAAACCTTTCGGTCAGTCATACAAGAGAAACATGGATTCTAATTTGGGCAGCCCAATTGGTGATGATTTCTCAGCTCACCTCATTGCTGAAAGAGTTGTACTTAGGCAAAGCTGGCTTGCCTGAACTTAGGTCCTGAAGGAACATTGACAGTTATCAAAATTCAGAACAGTTGGGAATAAAGAGACTAGCTCACAGTCACATCACATGGACATGCAAGTAGTGATTAATGGACCTTAACACAGTAAGAGTCAGTATTGTCCACTGCTTGGATGGAGGTTTCGCAGGTACTTCACGAATGTAGCTCAGGATTACATGCATCATCACAGTGATTTATTTGCATTATTAAGAATTTAAGATGTAACAGAATATAGTATAGTTTGTCAGGAAATTACAAATGAGTAGAATAAACTATATATAATTCTATATCCCCATCAATCAGAAAGAAAGAAAAATGAAATGAAAAGTAAGGAAAGAAACCAATACAGTTCAAACCGAAGCAATTGCTTAACCATTTACAAGTGGTTCACTGATTTCAAGCAATTCATTTTTGAGACCAGTGAATACAACAGAATCTGTTTCCATGGGCTTGAACTTAATTAGAGCTGAAGGTACCAGGTCCTCTTCCTCTATTGTTTTAGCATTTTCCCCTGCTTTAGGAAAATGAGGAATCACCCGCCGTTGGACAAGTACAGGATGGATTAGCTCAAATTCCAAAGCTGGTTCTTTTAATGTGGAGCTGACAAACTGCTTTATCAACATGTTAAACAAGAACAATGCTGAGTTGGTTGCTCAGAATAAGCAGTAATAAAACTATAACACTTTTGGTATGAACCGAATAGGATGCTAAACAAATCCAACCAAACTGTTGCATGAGTTCACACGACAATATACATAAAAAAATAAGTCAAGTTATCCAATTAGGGAACTTTTCTGTAAATAAACAAACAATGCTCCAAATTAGATTACTGGTGTTTTGCTATACAAGGCTATACGCATTGTTATATACCTTACTTGATGTAAATGAGACTTATCATTTCCAGAACTCATTGTTAAATGTTTATCATTCCATATGAAAGCTCCATTTTGATTAGCTCAGTGACATCTAGAAACCAGTATGGATGAACCATTTATAATCAGCGCTCACCAGATGGACAAACAAAATTTTTGTTCGAAATAGGTGCCATGGCAGGCCTGAGTCTAAAGAAACATGAGAACGATAGAACATAAAATAAAGTAGCAAAGGACAAACCTCATAGATAGCAGAAGTAGGTTCAGATGGAGAAAATACACCTTGAAGTACAACTCCATCCGGAAACTGAATCCTAATAATAGTTTTTGTGTATCTCTTCCTGGCAGCTTTTGCTTGCTTTTCTTTAAGTGACTTGGGGATTAAAAGCTGGGACTCTTCAATCTTTTTTCTCCTTGATTCAGCTTCTCTTCTAACCTCTTCAATCGAAAGCTTATAGAAGGAATCTGGTAGCTCAATTTTAGCTGCAACGCTTTCAGGGACGGAAAAGAAGACTTTTACCTATAAGAGCCATTTTTTTTCAATCAGGAAAAAAACATTAGACATCTTTGATCTGCATATAATAACCAAAGCATCAAACTGAATATACCCAAACGATAAAGTCATGTCAACAAAGAAACAGGGGAAATACTGGAGATGAGATTTATCTCTCATACATTCATAGCTGATTTAGATATGCAAACAATTAACAAGATATATTTCTGAGCTACAACCATTTCCAGTATTGAGTGAGTCTAACCTTTGAAATATGTTGATCAGTCCATTTGCATATTATCCCAGGCAATCAGTTATCATATAAATAACCATGACAGATTCTACACTCGCAATCTTGTAGAAGACCATTGCATTTAATTTATTGGTTTTCAAATGAAAGGAAAAAGTTCCGAAGCAGTAATCAACGGTAACTTAAGAATTTTCAAGCTTAGGGAAAAGGACTTATAATAGAAGCATTGCCACAGCATTCTTATATTGATGATGTGCTATGACATGTTGCTTTTATTTGTTATATTTGTGCTGTGAATTTAAATGGCAAAAAAGGTTTATATATATATATATATATAAAACTTAGTATATACCATTTTTTATAGAGAAAATATATCATTATTCCAAACAGAAATATCAAAGCATCACGATGAATGCAATAAAGCATGACTTTTTTTCTCTTTAAATCCATGTTAATGGTCACTTTTGCCATTTTATGTGTTATAAATTGCAGATCACACACTTATAAATTGAGATTAGAATGTCTTTTGAATATTGTATTAGGATGGTTTCTCCCAAGGTGTTGATACTCGGATGCCACCATAATAGCTTGCTCAACTTAGTGCTCTCATTAAACCTTTTTCTGTTTGTGAAACTCTAGAGAGAAGTTCTTAAGAGGGTTCAGGATTATTGCTCTCTTAATTTTCCTTCTCCTATGAAATTCAAGCCACACCGAAATTCAAACTAGCATATGCTAGCCCTAGTTATTAACCCTTGCAAAAGTGTCACTAAGTACATCACCATTTTTAACCATACAACCCTAGACAATCACTATCCAAAAGAACCTGCAATTTACTTTGCCTCGTACTTTTACACCCAAAAACAAAAGCAAGGATATCTTAAGGCTGCACTTAGTGTATTAAAATTACAGTTAGACATCATACCCAATCGTGTTGATTAGCTAATGACATTACATGCTTTGTATCATTTTCTTAGCTCTGCTGTTCAGGTGTGTGTTAGACATCTTTTCTGTTCATTATCCTGTTATCAATGCTACAGAGCTTAGATAAAAAATGTGGCTTTCTAGATCTTCAACAATTTAGTTACTTATCTACAAATAGTATTTCCAGCCAGAATATCAATTCAAATTACACAGCCAGAATATCAATTCAAGACACACATTTAAAAGCAAATAAGAATCAAGTCATGAACTTATTTTCTCCACATCTCCATTTCAAAAGCATTATCAACATGATTACTACCTGTCTGTCGACCTGCTTTGGTTCAGCCTTTCCATCTATCTCAGCCGAAGTTGCTGGCACCAAATTTTCTCTCTTCGTAGGTTCTTGTACCAGTTGTGATTCCAGTAACACAATTGCTTTCTTAATCAATTCAGTTTGCTCCACTGTAGGAACCTCCATCACTGCCCATGTCTCCCCATTTTCCTCCCTAAGTTCAAACCCCACAAAGCTCAGCAACTCAACTCCACCCATAACCTCACTAACAGCCTCCTTTACCTTTGGATTACTCATCCTAATCTTCCTAAATTTCGCAGTCTCCGGTTCCCTAACGATATTCCTCAACAGTTTGAGAACAACATCAACTGATCCCTCAGATGGGTTCCCTGAAATGTAAGCACCAACACAAACCTCCAATTCACCAATAGACTCAACATTGTTACTATTCTCTGGCAATTCTGAGACAACATTTCCATCGTTACTACTTTCAACTGGGTTACTCAAACAACTATCAACATGTTCAGACACCTCTTCTTCGGATCTAAAGGATTTTCCACAAATGGGGCATTCATAAACGTTGAGCGAATACCCATTTTGAGATCTCTTAGCTGAAGTGACCAGAGAATCAAAAGGGTCAAACCCATCTCTAGGTTTGCGATCAAAATCGGGTTTTGAAGCTTTCTCGATTCTATTATGATCCGAATTAGTGGTTTTCTGGGGTAACAAGGGTTTGGGATTGGTTGGAGCTGAAGTGGGTTTGGAATTGAGATTGTGATTGGGGCGAGGGGTAGGAGTGGAATTAGAGGGTGTAGATGATGATGATGAAGACGACGATCCCAAGACTCTACCTTGGCCTTTGAATTTGGAAGAGGAGGAAGAAGAGGAAAAAGGTTTGTTGACTTTCTTCATGAAACCCTTGACCTTGTCTTTCACGTCGTCCATTTCCACAAGCAATTAAGCTGAATCCTGAATGGAAGGATTAATAGATGAAATGATTGATTGAATTTGAGTGTAAGTGCAAGGACGAAGGGATTTTCCAGAATCTGGGGTTGACTTCACGCCGTTGACTCTCTGTTAACAGGAGCAGCACCTCTGCACCTCACCAAAGCATCTTCAATATGATGGCACTCCTTCGGATTTGTGCTGATTTCTTGCTGTTTTTGATTTATAATTGAGAAACTGCACGGGTTAGTTTTGGATATAATTCTTTTGGGAGCAAGAGGAGTTAAAAGTAGGAATGCTTATAAAGGAAAATCGATACAAAAAATCAGAAACCAAATAAAATCAATAATTATTGATTTTTTTGAAATTTTGATTTGTGAAAATTGATCAGATCAGATTGAATTTTTGATTTCTTTTCTTAAATTGAATAAATTCAAACCAAACCCTATATATAAAATTTTATACATATTTATTCTATTTTTTTCATTATTGGTTTTTTTTTCTAACGATACTTATTAGTTTGATTTGACGTAATTCTTTTACTATTTCTAAGTTCTAAACAAAAAAAGGATGTCCTAGAACTAGTTGATGATGATTTTTATTTATTTATTTTATACATATTTTATGAAATGATATTACATGAATGTATCAACAAGTATATACATGTTCAAGATTTTGTTCAATCTAGTTTGTAATCTTGATTATTTGATGTAATATGTTATGATATATCGGTAAGAACCGGATCAACCAATTCAATTCAAACCGCTTTTAATCGGATCGATTTTTTAAAAAGAAAACAATCCAAACCGAACTAAATCACATGTTCTAATTTTTTTATTTTGATGAATACATTCATTTTGTCTCAAGAACGATCCAAACCAATCCGTAAATACCACTAGTTAATAGCAAACATATATTTAGACCCAAAAATATGTTTATAATGATAAATCAAATATAGGGTTAGTATCTGAATGAAGTTATGTATATGAAATTGGATTGGAACAAGTTTTGTATATGTAATCCAAATTCTACCAACTCATCTAAATTTCTTTGGTTTGCAGCGGTTTGCTTTGTAGCTGTAAAGGGGTTGCCAGGCCACATGAATCTCCCTTCTACTGTTTTAAATGTAGATCGGGGATGGTTGAGGGCGGATTCTATGGTGCACAACTTAGATGGGTATACCCATGGTGCACAAGTTTAAACCGTTAGATTCATGTAGACCATGGTAATACGATGGACCCTCCAACACTGGAACCACCACTATCACCCTCGGTTCAGACCAAGCCAACCTATCTCCGATCGAATAGTCCGACCTCTCTACCGCACCGCCACCGCCTTTGCCTCCTCCACCAGGCTAGCTCCACCTTCTTCATATTAGGCGCCACCGGGAATGTCTACACAGTGACCCTACCCTCCACACCTTCATGCACCTGCCCTGACCGTACAACCCCATGCAAGCACATCCTCTTCATTTTCAATTCGAGTTCTTGGTGTGTCCCTCGATGACGTGTGTCTTCGAAGGAGTACCCTTCGTCCTTGTCAGCTTCAACTCCTTCTCTCCATGCCAACGTTGCCAGAAGTAGTTGCAAGTGGTACGCTGTATCAGAGGTTTCACCATTTGTTTCTTCATGGTGGTGGTGGCCATTACCGCCGGAGCTGCCGGATCTGGTCTCATCCTTTGGGGAGGGTGGGTCACTTGGGGCAGCAGGGGTTGGGTCATCAAGAGCCGTGGTCCAGCTTCCACCGCCGGAGTCATCAAGAGGAGTGGTCCAGCTTCCACAGGAAGAATGAGGAAGAGGGGACAAAATTTCAGTGTGAGAGGTGCACCATAGATTGAAACAATCTCAGCCGTAAGATATTTTTATGTTTCATCTGATGGTTTCAAAAAGCTTGTGCACCATAGGAGTACCTATGATACTTGTTCACCATAGAACCTTCCGATGGTTGAGATGCCTCTCAGACTATATAAGAGCCACTTGATTTGGGTAGCATACAACTTAATTAAGAGTTCCTAGAAAAGATCTTATCGCATGAGATCCTTCAGTCATAAGACCTTATTGAAGATAAGGGGCCGTTTGATGGTCAGGATTCGAAGAGAGACACGGAGGATAATCTATCATATCACTTGTCTAAAACTCCATAAGTTTGTTCCAGCAGGATAGTATAAATCAATCCTATCACCTATCATACCCTGTCCATCTAGTTAAAATTCTATCCTGATGGGAGGGCTGGGTTAGAACTAAACAGGATAGGATAAGGTGATTTAAAGTATAATAAAATATAAAATACTATATATGTAAATTGATTAAAGTATAATACCAAATATAACAATGTTACAAAAAAATAGGTATAATAAAGTTTTAAATAAGTTTTAGTCCCTGAAAAGTTCACCAATTTTGGTTTGGTGGTCAGGATAAAAGAGACAAGATAGGATTTCGTCCCTCATATCCTTTCGAAACTATTTTGGTGAGCCAGCAGGATAGTATAAATCAATCCTGGGTACTAGAAATCATACTAGATGAAAAAATTTGTCAATTTTAACCCTATGGCCCTAATGTATGGTTTTATTTCTACTTTCTAGCCAAATTTTAGAACAAGTCGGACAAGAATGAGAAATTACATCGGTACCCCTGAGTACTAGATATCATACAAAATGAAGGAATTTAGCAATTTTAACCTTATGTCCCTAATATATGATTTTGTTTATATTTTATGGCCAAATTTTACAACAAGTCGGACAGTAAAATGAAATTACCTCGATACCCATGAATACTAGATAACGAAAAAAGATGACGGTAGGGATTACTTGCAAAATTTGTGAGATTACAGGGACGAAAACCTAAGAAAAAATTTCCACAGGGGCCAAAACCAAAATTGATGAACTTTGTAGGGACCAAAAACTTATTTAAACCTATAATAAAATATATAAAATAATAAAAATATTAATAATTAATTTTAATTTTTTTTTTTTTGTCACAAGGCTAATTTTGTTATTTTATTTTATTTTAAAAAACTGTAAAAATTATTCTAATAATTTAACTATATGTAAAATAAAAATTAAAAATGAATATTTAAAAATAAAATTAATTTAAGTTAACAAATATTTAAAAAAATTAAAAAATTATATGTAATTTTATCATAAGGATAATTTATCTTTTTATATAATTTTAAAAAATAAAAATTATAAAAAAACTAAAATCCAGTAAAATATAAAAAATTTAGAATAAAAACGAAAAACTTTTAAAATTCATACTAAAATTATAATGCTATCCAGTTGGTTATCTGGTGGACATCAGACGCCGAATAAGATAACATCTTATCCTGCTCATATCTTATTCTACTCATATCCTGCTCTCTTATTCTATCTGCCCTTATCCTATCTTAACCACCAAACGAGCCCTAAAGATAGTAGCCCAACGACCATGCAAGGATCCAATATCATTGTAGACTAGTTCCAATCTAGCCAAGCATGCAAACCCAAACTGAAAAATTTGTTCCAGTTATCTTGAGAGATGATCCAAGACCAAAAAGCTCCAACTTCCCCACAATCTCTCGACATTTGCATAATGTTTTTAGGATATTCTGACCTGAACATCAAGGACAGAGAGAATATGTATCATCATCAAAAAATCAATTGCAATGATACTCAATATTTTTTTTTCCCATTTTTAAAAAATGAATTACAATAATTAGTATCACTCTTCATACTCCGATTATTTAAGGAATACTGATTAGTATTGTCCTTAAAAAAAAAAAACACTTACACCCGTGAAAAAGAATAACTATCCCCCACTTCAACCAATAATGCATTATATCTACATTATCCGCAGGTGCAAATATTTTTGCCCATGTACTTATTCGATAGGTTAATAAAATTGCATGTTAGTCCTTGATATTTTAGATTTTTTTGACTAATTTCTATTTTTATTTTCTATAGTAATTATAAAAATGTCAGCTTATTTTTATTATGTTTCCTATTTTCCAAAAGAAGCAATAAAAACAGTATTTTATCTTATTCTAATAAGTTAACTTCAATTTTGTAATACTATTATATCTTATTTACACAAAATGATAATAAAAAGATTCACTAATATATGTCTTTTTTTTTTTTTCAATTGATAAATACATGTTATTCGAAGAATTTCATATGATCCCCATCATAACGTGATTGTCTATAGACAATTTTTGTATTTTGGGTATTCATTGTTGTTGTTGCAATCCCGAATATTCCTCATCTTTTTCCTAGTTCGTCCCCATCAAGTATAAGATTTAAGTGTTTTACTCCAACACCACAAACAAAGAATAATATGCATATAAGGAAGAAAATAGCGGGTCCGTAGCCAAGGTAGATTTCCTCATCATCAGAAACAACAGGACAGAGAACTTGACTAGAACAAGATTCTGCCTTTTGCCTCTCCATGCATGGAATGGATCCAGATAGCTTGGTAAATAGAGAAAACACGCAAGCAACAAAACGAGGGAGCCAAATAGTAAGACGATCCAAATAAAGTGCCAGCGAACTTTCTAACACTTCAAAACATGCATGCTAACTTGAATTACCTATGTAATACAGGGAACAATATTAATGCCCCTCAACAAAAAACTGTAATTCAGAGGAAGCAATTTTAACACTAACAAAGTGACGTATTAGATAAAAGATTCCAGAAATCTTCTGAAGTATAAAAGAAGAATTAGGAATGAGTTGAAAACAGGACAACACAACAGAAGTGTCCTTAGCCCAACCTCTTATTTGGTTTCGCAGAGAAACGAGTCGTGTGAATACAAGAGGCTAGAATTCCCTAGCCTTTCTATCACTCAAATTTCTACCAAATAGGAAGTTCAAATTTGAACTGAGCCTGGAATATATGAATACTTCTAATGGGTTAGTTATGATAGAAGTAGAAGAGTCAGACATAGGCGAGGAAAAGCCTCAAGCAAGGAAGATTCCTTGCCTAAAAATAACTGAAAGACAGACTTGACTTTAACCAACATTCTTTCAGCCTTTTAAAATCTTCAAACATGAATTATTCTGTCCTATTCCTCGCATGAAACCTCCCCTATGTTTACTTATCTATTCTTTATGGCTGGCTGAGGGAGGTTCAAATACGCAGTATGCACGGTTGGATATCCCTCTTATTCATTTCAAAACCTTCTGCACTTAAATCAACACCAAGACGCTTGAAGAATAAATGACTACATCAGCATCATACTTTATGTGCATGTGTTCATGAAAACAATATTGATTTCAAGAATGTCAAGTCAAAATTCAACAGACTTCAACTGATTTAACATACTATGTCTCTCATAAACTCCAGCAGTTAGTACTTGACCACTTGGGCATTCCTATGAAAATTGATGGCAATAAGCAATCATAATCCCTCTATTAGACAAGAAAAATTGCAAAATCAAACAAATGGGGTGATTAGCATCAGTAAACCATCCAAATATGAAAAAATAATATAAGTAACAAAAGAGTATCAAATTCTCTTTCAACACCTAACTGACACCAGAACCACAAGATACTGTCATAAAGTAGGCACAATATTAACAAGTTATCTCTTCCTGGACAGATAGATTTGAACAAAGTGACCTTAGATATTTTAAAATATTTTAGTTGATTCTTAGAAATATATCGTATCATCAATCAGTCACCTTTAAACCTTATTCTTCAACAAATAAACGGGAGGCAACAACTACAAGTTTCTAATCAAGTATTTTCAGCTAACAACAATGCACAACATATTTTCCTATGGAGTAAACCCTCAATTCAGTCCTCGCCAGATAGGTTGAAACTTTTTCCCCCCATCAATTAAGCCCTTAAAAGATTTATAATGTCACCATATTAATCCTCCTAGAGACTTAATTGGTGAATCTTAAATCTTTCAAAGATTTAATTGGTGACAAAAAGCTTCATAGACAGGAGGCAACAACTACAACCTACCAATCAAGCATTTTCAGCTAACAACAATGCACAACATGTTTTCCTACTGAGTAAACCCTCAATTCAGTCCTCAAAAAATTATAGTGTTGCCAGATGGATCCTTGAAACTTTTTTTCACCAATTCTTAAATCTTCTAAGGATTTAATTGGTGACAAAAAGCGACACCATAATCATCGTATGAAGAGTGAATTGAGGGTTTACTCTTTTTGTGTGATATAATCAATACAAGAGGCATATGTCATCTTCTCCACAACTTCTCGTCTCGGACCATATATGTGAAAATTCAGAAACATCAAAAGACCACAAATATGACAACTAATTAACTAAACATAGAGTTAAGCCACTCCGGTATATATAGTGGACAACCCTAACTTGAGTATTAGAGTACTTTGAACTGCACCATCCCCTCTCAGATAATCATCATCAACTACTGCTGTTAAGGTGAGATCAAGCGCACACACTTATAATCCCGAACATTCATAGATGAACAAAAAGATCGCAAATATCACAATAACGAGAAATTGTGAAAAAGGAAGCCAACGATGCCGTGTAATTAGGTACAATAGCATAGAAATAATAAAACTACGATAAACCGAATAGTAATGGTCATTACTCGATGTTCACGAAATCATTTAAAAAAAGGAAAGAAAAAAAAAAACAGAAATTAACACAAATTGTTCCTAACATAAGAAAAAGCAGAAATCGATGAAAAAGCAACTGACTCAGTCGCGATTCTTCAAGCGTTCAAGGCGCTGATTCAACTGCTCGATCTTGACGACGAGGTGGGTGACGGAGTAGAGAAGCCAATAGAAGAGGAGAGCGGAAGCGATGAGAAGCGCGTTACGCTGGCTCTTCATGATGGATTTCTGGTGGCGCAGGTGTTCCGACGGCGTACACGATTCCCCCTCACAGCTAGGTCGATTCTCGTATTTCCAGTATATATCCATCAACAGGAACACGCAGTACGGGACCACCGACAGAAACGGTTTCAGCAGGTTCCGCGTCACCGCGATCAGCCCCTTACGCAGCGCGTCGAGGCCAGGGATCGTCAGAAGGATGACCATGATAGCCTCTGCTGCCGCGGCGTACCCTAGCACAACCCATTCCAGCGCCATCGAACTCTCAGATCTGTGGTTAGTGGAAGCAAGGAAGGAACGGATGCTTTTCTTTTCTTCTTCTTGGACCGCAAGTTCGCTTTTGTTTTGTGGGGACTCGCAAGTTGAGGGAGTGTTTATAGCGAGAGATATGTAACATTGGAGCGACACGTCCTGGACCCAGGACACGTCACACTCATTGGAGTGTTCTTCTCTTTTCTTAGTTTCTAAGATTTGAAAACTGATAAGTAAGGGCCTAGGGGAAGCAGACAAGTTCATTTGGGCTTCATCAGCCAATTTCTTATGGGCCGGGCTCAATAATTCCTTTTCCAATGAATATCCTTCTCTTTTCTAATCCTTGAAAAAACTGATCAGTAAGGGCCTAGGGGAAGCGGACATGTTTGTTTGGGCTTCTTCCACCAACTTATTATGGGCCGGGTTCAATAGTTCCTATCTGAATAGGCTTCTCTTTGTGTTTTTCTTATTTGGGCTTTAACAATCTGATTTTATAAAGGGTGCCGCTACCTACACCTTATGTGTGCTCCATCCACTTCCACATTTTCAATTTTCAAGTGTGAAATGATTATCTTGTCCCTGTATGTTATTTTACCTTCCAGAAATTAATTATCGGAACATCATCTTTCAAGAATTTTTGCCTGCCTGCAACTAATTGTCGGATTTTTTTTCATGTTTTTTGACTTTACGGCAATTAGTTGCCGGAATATAATTTTTCAAGTTTTTTACCTACCACCAGTTAATTGTCAGAATATATAATTGTTACCCCTAACAATTAATTGTCAGATTCTTTTTTTTTCCCTTCAAGTTTTTGTGTTCCCAACAACTAATTGCTGGAAGTCATGATTCCGACGGTTAATTGTCGGAGTCATTATTCTAGTGTGAAGGGGTAGTTGCCGTAAGATGTGAAAAGGGGAGTGGGGTAGATAGATTTTTTAACTTAAGGGTATTTTGATAATAAAAAAAAAGCTTTAAAATATGTGCAGAGTGGATGGAGCATGTGTGGGGGTATAGGTAACAACACTCTTTAATAAAATGTTTTTTGTGATTAGACTTTTCCATAGAAGAAAAAGAGAGAGGGACCATGGTATTATATAAGTGTATGTTTGGTTGAAATATTCTTAACCCAAATGTAAAAATAATACTTACTGAGATAATTATTTTGGAAGCTATGTGAAAGGAGTTTTCTTCTAACGTGATTTTGTCTTTTAAAAGTCTAAAACAAACTGATACTAACATGATAAAAAAGACTCGTTTAGAATCAACTTGTCTGTATAATAAATAAATAAACAAATAAATAACGATGTATTTAATCTTAATAAATGTATAGGTTATTAATTACAAAGATGGATACGTTACTTAGATCATATTTAATGGGAGTTGCTTAATAAATAAGAATAGATTCTTATAGCACTATCGAAGCACTAGTAACATGGAAACCAACATCTTTAATAGGAGTTGCTTAAGAAATAAGACCTGATTGTTGCATATTAGCATCGTTGAAGCACTAGTGACATGAAATCTAGCTATAAACACTGATTTTTGTAGAAGCACTCTAATTTTTCAGAGTTGCATCATTAAAGTAGATAATAGTTTAAAATAATACTATATAAAGTGGTGATGTGACTAATTAAGGTAATTTACTAATGGAGAGAAGTCTTCGTTTACGAATGGCATTGGTCACGATTCATATGACTATCACAGCCTAGCAGTCTAGGTCTCGATTGATATTATAACCATCTTTGAATTTTTCTTGTGAGTTCTGATTATCACTACAAGGAAAGTTCGTGATATTCTTTTTCACTCATAGGAAGTTAAGAGTAATATCCACGGCTTGACAACTTCTTGTATTCTTTTGAAAGCGTGATTTAATTTAATTTTCACTATCGTTTTCACCCTTTTGATACGAAAACGAAAATAATATCCTTTCATTTATATCGCTATATAGAAAGACTTGATTAAAGACCAGAAGAAGCTTCCTTCGTGTTCCTTATGTTCGCGTCACTCATCTATTCTTTACACGTACATATGCCACAGCTTAAAGAAGATAACTACGGGTCCAAACTCCAAAGCAGAATCTTACCTATTCTAATAGCGCCATATTGCAAGACGAACAACCAGCCCCAAATCAATGTAAGCTCTTGTTGCTTTACACACCCTTTCTTTTTTAATCAACTTTTTAAAAGTTATATAACAAGCCAAAACTAGTTGTTTCAGTCATTATGCAAATGAAGTAATAATAGTGGCTTCTTCTAGTTTCCTCGTCAATTCCATTCTTCCCTTCTATCCCCGTCAATTTTGGTTCTTAATCTCTTCGAGTTTTGAGCCTCATAAGGCTAAGATCAAGTGTATTATCTGTTCATAAAATCGATCCACTATTAATTTTCACTACGGTTTATTTATTTTTTAAGAAAAAGTAGAATGTCATGAACCATCTCTAACATAGAAAACCACATGAACTGAGATAATATATTTCGTTGAATTTTTTTCCTATATAGTATACATTTTCTTTTTGTGTACCTCCAAATTCATGAATAAATTAATAAAAGATAAACTTGCTATTAATTTTTCTTTTGGTCTGCCGTATTTGGTGGTTTGGAACTTGACCTCATTGGCTTCAAGAAAATGACTTCCACTTTAATATACCCGCACCACAACAAATTTGGTCAATTTGACAATTTAATCCAACATAATTTTTTTTTTTTTTTGAGATTTTTGATATCCGAAAATCATATTGCACTCTAAATAATTTGAGTTGAGCTGAAAGACTCATTTAAAAGGAGTAAGTTCTTCCAACACCTATGTTTTCCATATACAAGATTTGAACCTGAGATCTTACTTAAGGAAGATCAAGCTCCTTGTCATTTGGATCAACAAAATGTATTTTAAAACACAAACCAAACACCAGCAGAATAATCGGAAAAAAAAAGCGCGATTTCCTTGAATTTGTTTATGAGAAAAACCAAATCTTAAATAAAGCTTTGATTTCAGTTTAGTCCTGTGTGGAAATTAGGAGAGATTATTGCATCCTCTATTAGAGATATCTAGTTAGTTATATTAGTTAGGAAGTTAATCACTACTCTCATTTGCTATATAAACATCTCATGTACTATTGTAACTTCACTTAATCATTTTACCATTCTCAATCAATATATTTTCATACTTTTCTCTCTTCTCCTCCATGGATGTCATATTTCATAAAGTACAATAAATGTATATTTAAAGAAGGCTATAATCAATTTAAAATAAGTTCATGTACATTTTAAATTAATAATAAGATTATTCTTAAAATACGCATTTATGATAATTCAGAACATAAAATTTCTCGTAAGGGGGCGCATAGTGTCCACAATATTGGCCTCTTCCGTTAATGATATCACTCAATTATCATCTACCTTTTCATGGCCCTACTTACACTTGTTCTTACTTTAATGTACGTCTTTGTTCAATGTCATCATATCTACTTACTTATGAATTTGTTAGTGCAAGAATATACAATGAGTTTTGAACACGACATGGATTTATAATTGTCACGTATATTCTGGTAAGGAAACAAAGGCAAAGCGGGTTTCATAATTATGATCAGTGATCGGATTAGTAAAGTAACGATGTCAAGGAGATAGACTAGGACAAAAACAAGCACCTCCAATAGATTAAAAGCAAACCCCAAAAGCAATTGATGATGCAGGATATGGATCAAGAGAAAACAGAGAAGATTCTGGAGGGATTTCATGAACATTGTTTACTTACAAAGACCATGCTCCTATAATTATTGGTACTTTATACTGGTATCTTATTCATCCCTCCTCTTTTTCTAATGACATATTAGCCCTTCCCTTCTTATTGAATAATAATAATAGAGTGATGATGATACTTCCTTAATCATTACAAAATTATAATTTGGCATCCTTAATATTCAAAGTTGCCTTCTTATCAGAAAAACCTTCCTCATGAAAATTACCCATATGGTCAAACAAAAGTTGGTAATGTTTTTTTTTCCCCCCTCTCTTTACAATATTAAATAAAGGCCATGGAATATTAGCTTAAGTAATGTTTTTTTCTTTTGCATCTTGAACAGAGGGAAAGAAATACAAGCAAATAGGACAATAACCATGTCAAAAGTTGCAAATGATAACAAACCTAAGACACTGATTTGACTCAACATTGATCAAACTTGTCTTAATCTAACTTTTTGGATGGAAAGTAAAGTTATTCATGCTCTAATATAAAAGTAAATAAAAACTAATTATACCCATCAAAGGCTATACCATAACATGCTGCACTTTTCACTAGTGTGTTCACTGTTTGTACACATTGGTGGACACTAGACAAGTAAATAAGTTTTCATAGAGAGTGGAATCTTTGAGCTTACTCATTCTTTAACTTGTTTCTAGGAACTACTTTTTCCATACACATCTTTCTATCTATACCTTCACAGTTTATTCTTTATATAGGAAATAATGCAAGAAACTTACAAAATAAGAAAAAGAAGTACTGAAAACAAAAAGGAAAAGCTGAGGCTGAGGGACTAATAGTAGCAGATGAGCCACCGAAAGACAAATAATCTACAAGAGAAAAGTAGTGACAAAAGTTCAATCCCAGTATGAGGCACATATTATTCTCTATTTACCACCTGCATAATTCAGATAAGAGATGCATTATAACAATAACTTAGATACATATTTAAAGAGAATACATACATATATATATATATATATATATATATATATATATATAGAGAGAGAGAGAGAGAGAGAGAGAGAGAGAGACCATACCTCTGCGCTTTTCGCACACCTTGCCCAAGAAGGAAAGGAAAACGATGATTAGAGCAACCCCAGCTATTAGTCCAATTAGTATGGCGAGTGTCTTCGCAACCTCATCATCATTGTGATTCTTATCATCTACAATTGCTCAAATTAAATAAGAACATTAGATAACATCTCAAGTTAAGTATCAATGTTTACAACAAATTTGTAGTACTCAATACAATGGAATCCAGTTCTGTTATGTCGATTTTTATACCCTGCATATTGAAATGCATTTTTCATAGTTGAGTGACTGTCATTATATGTAATGTTACGTTGAGATTTTTTTGTTAGTAGATGAAAGTTTTTATTTATTAAAATTCTTAAAATAATTTAAATTTAAAATGTTTGATTATTTCAATTTATTGAAGATACCGTGCTAACTTAAACAACACAATCTATATGAATCAATAAGAACTTTATTAACGCTCTTTTATGTGCAAGTTGCTTGCTCTTTTATTCTATTAATTAATGCTTTTCAGGCATTAGGACAAATGGTGATATCATATCATGGATCTTGATTAGTTGATTGTAATCTGCATACATAGGATTCTTCAATCTTAATTAGTTTAAGGGTCATGCTAACGAGTACCCGTAGGACACTCTTTAAGAATCAAGAAAAACAAGTTTTCATTGGAAAATCAAGCATTTCACTTTTTTCAAATGTTAAATACATCAATTCCCTATGTAATCTTTCTTTTCTTGGTTCCTTTAATAAGTGTTTCTTATGTTTTTTCCTACCACAAAGACAAGTCCGAATACTTTGACTCTTGAGATGATCTAGTTTATGAAAGACTTTATCAAAATTCATGTTGACCTAGCAAAATTTTGCATATCTCCTTTTCCTTTTTATTTATTCACCTCGTTTGCTGAGCAAAAAGGTTAACTTTTAATAAAGAATAAAGAATACAATACAAGAGGGGCAGGGGAAAGCAAAATTATAAAAAAATTATTCAGATACAGACCTTCTAGAAAGAATAACATGATGATTAGCAAAATTTGAATAATTAATTAGCTCATGTATATCAAAACTAGAGTTGACCATCATATGAAGAGTAACCCATCACTGATATGTATAATTTTAACATGAATAATAACAATCATCCATTCCAAGGCTCCTCATATTTTCTACAGTCATTTTAATAAAGCATAGCATACATAAGCTATATGCAGTGGAAATTTCCGATTAGTACATTAAAAAAAAAAAAAATATCAAACGAACAAGAAATCTCTTGCATATATAATTTGTATCATCTAATTATAATTTGTTTTACCTCTTTTTTTTTCTTTTTAAATTTATACTTTGATTTTGCCACCTCATTATAATTTGGGGAGATATAAAGTTTCTTGACTAATCTGAGTTAGAAAAATCTTTTTTCCACTGAAGTAAATATTTTCCTCCTCCATATTAAACAGCATACAGCACTGCCATTAAAATACTTGAGTGTATTATTGATTTATAGTTGAGAAGCTATAAACACATATTTGAAGTGAAGTATTTATAGAATTTCTAAAACATATTTTTGAACCCAAAAGTATGTTTACATCAATATATCAAACATAGTTGTATTGAATATATCAGTACTGTTCAAAATAGAAATCTTGCAGCTTCTAGAGGATATATGAATTTTTGTCTGAGCTAACTAACCCCTAGTTGACTGAGCAATTCTCACTTTCCAGTTTACTTACCTACTTTGCCACCTTTGTACACATTTCACATAGCTGAGCCAATTTTTACATTATTATTTAAGCAAAGTCAATTTTAATCAGTTATCCAACACATATTTTTCCTTAAAAAAAAAAGAGAGGAAAGTAAAAGATCATTTCATTAGTAACACACAAGCAAGGTCCATAACCAAAAGCAATATTGACAACCCACAAACCACCACTTACCATTAGCACCGCGCGAGTGACTCCCACGCTCCGAGTATCGCGCGTAGCACTTGGCCAAGTACATCTCCCCCCACGTGGAGGCCCCACATTCCGTTCTCAACCGTCCGATCGCATCCGAAAGGCAATCCTGGCACTCGGTCGCACTCAAATCTCCAGTACACTGCGCCATACCCTGTAAATCCCCAGAGCCACTCGTCCTGAACGTTTGATAAGTCCCATCCGACGCTTGCAAATAAGCCAGCACAGCATCCCTTCGAGTCAACGCATCAGAAGTCAACCCGATCGACGGTCCACACTTTTTTAACACCACGGTCTTGTCCTCCACCCCGAGGAACGTGACATTATCGTACTTGACGAAACAGCCGTCGAGTTGCAACGCGCCGCCGCAAGAGTCGAGGCAGAGGGTGCCGAGTTGACTCACGGCACGCTGTACACAGCGGAAGCACTGGTCGTTGGAGAGGTCGCCGCGGCACTGGAAGAGGCCGTAAACGGTGTCGGAGGCGGTGGCGCCGCCCTGGATGGTGAAGTTGTTGAAGGCTGTGAAGGTGGCTGAGTTGACGAGGGAGGTGAGGAGCGAGTCGAGGCTGTTCTCATATGTGGAGCCAGGGATGAACTTGAGCTGAGAACAACCACCGAAAATGAAGGAGTCAGTGGAGGAGGAGGAGGTTGATGGGGTGGTAATGGTTGAGAGTGTGATGAGAAAGAAGAGAAGAAGATGAAGGAACATGTTTGTGTTTGTGTTTGAGATGGTTTGGTGTGGGTTTGAGTGAGTGAGGGATGAAGAAGTAAGATGAGAAGATGAATATGAATATATGATGGGTAAGAAGGTCCTTTCGTGTGTGTTTGAGTGAGTCTTTTGGGAGAGTGAGAGTGTGGTGATATGTTATGGTGAATTGGTGATGGAGGATTGCTTTCAATAGAAATTACGTAAGGGGTTGAGAAAGTTGATGTAAAGAGGAGAGTACTATATATATATATATATATATATTATTATCGAGGAAACCAAAAGCATAAATGTAGGACTGCTAAATTGTAAATTAATGCCACCAAATTTTTAATTATTCAAACAATGAATTATAAGAGGCATATTTGCTTTCTTTTCGTTTTCTTGTTTTCATTTCCTGTTTTTAGAATATTGTATAGGAAATAGTGAAAACAGAAATAATTGTTTTCAATGTTTCCTATACAAAATTTCTAAAAATAGAAAACAGCATGAAAACAATGTGACGATTTTGTAATTACTTTTAAAAATAGAAAACTGAAAATAAAGTAAGCATGCCCTTTAGTGTTCTTTGTTTTACACACCATAGATAGACTACTTGTGATGTTATAGATAGATGCTTTTGAATAATTTCAAACTTTATGTAACTCTAATCTTTATACATTTTGTTTTCACTTCTATTTTGGCTTGAGTTTTAGTGGAAGTAGTCCTTAGTTAAAATTCTTTTAAAAGAAAAGATTATAATATTTTAATTTTGGATTTAATTGATATATACTGTCAGTGTAAAGATTTTTTGAACTATCAATCAATTGAAAATTGACATATTATTAAAAATATTTGAATCTTATACTAATTATCTTAAAAGTCACTCGTATCATAATTTTTGATTAGTTGAAAATATAAGAAATTTTGCACTTACAATGAATTCCAACCAAACTCTTTAATTTTTAACGTTCCACATAAGGAGATATTATTTGTTCCTAACGGTGTTAAAATAATGCTTTACCAGCGGAAGCTACGTTCCGCGAACAATCATTAGTCCTTCGTTGACAGTATTAATACACTGGGTTTAGAACAAAAAAAAAATTTGTTAAAATTCTTAAGGAAGTTCATTGTTTTACTTGATACAACTAAAATTGAGTTGCGAAAACATTTCCCCTCATATTGTATATCTCATGTTTATTTTATCTCCAAATACGAGGTATCAATATCTTTATACACTTACAGCAATCCACAAAGTAGGTATCCTATTTTAGGTGAGTTAAAATACAAAAGTTCGAGAAAATTAAAGTTATATCCTCTTACAAAATTATTCTGCTGCAAGCTCATTCATAATTGACACGTGTCATATTCTACTATATATATAAAACATTAATTAATATTAACTTTTTAATATTTTCTTATTTTATAAATCGATAGGAGGATTTACAGGAAAATTTGTAAGAAGAAATGAAGAATAGCATTTCTCAAAAAGTTTTCCTTTGCCTTTTATGATTTTAGTGGGAGTTGGGCAGAGTTAACGGCTACTGTGTGGTGGTACTGCCTGGACTGCTGAGCTAGTTAAGGTTGGGGTCAAAAAAATGGGTAGGGAGCCGGTGGTAGTTGACTCCAATGGCATCGAAAGGCCGAAAGGTTTTACCTACTACGTAATACTCCGTCCGGTCTATGTTGTAAGCAAAAATTAAATGGAACACACGTATTAAGATAATTAGTTAATCTCATTTAAAAGAATCATTGGGAATTAAAAAATTAAGTTTGTTACCTAAATTACTCTTCCTCTTATTTATTAAGCTTGTGTTATTGAAAATAAAATGAATCATTGGAAAACAAAATTTATATTAAATGAAGAGTATTTTGAGAATAACTTCATTAAATGAGAAGAAAAAAGTTGAAATTTGCTTATATTTTGGACCAAAAAATTTGGAAATTTTTGCTTACATTGTGGACCGGAGGGAGTACATTGTGGACCGGAGGGAGTACTAGATATAAGAAAGTTAGAGCAACAATTCATTAGAGAGAAGAAGATATACTAATGTGGTCTTTTAGTTTTTTAATAAAAAATTATTTTTTAAATGACTAATCTTGATTAAAATTAAATTAGTTATTCAGGCGTAAGCCTGTAAGGTATGATTGATTTATTGTTCAAGACCTAATTTTGAAACATCAACAAAATATACGTTTTTTCTTTTACCAAAAAAAAATATAGGTTTTTTCTGGTTTTTTTTCTGTTTTTATTTTCTATTTTAAAAAATAACTGCAAAAATGTTACTAAAATCAAAGAGTTGTGCTGCTAAAATAAAGCCATTTTGTTGTTTTGTCACAGACCTAGTAGACATTTTATCACCACCATTTTATTTTCTCATTTTCTCGTTCACTTCTTTTTAATTAATATCAGCATCGGTAGTGTACATTTCTTACTAATAACATTATTATATGCATGTTAGGATGTATTTATATACATGTCACGTACGTATAATTTTTACATTTAACTATAAACAATTTTATTTTATTTTTGTACACTTACATAATAATCTGATTCTACCACCTACTCCTTATATAAAAAAAATGTATTCCCAAGTATATATAAGAAGCATTATTATTTTCTAATATACGAGCTGAGTTTTTTTAGAAGAAACACTAGCTAAAAGGACAAATTAAAATAAAATTGGTTATGTCTACTGTTATCTGACACTAATTAAATAATAATAGAGTTATGCTAATGACTGCCCTTAGGCACTAATTATAAGGAAATCAAAAAAAGTTAAATCTTTTTAGAAAACTAAGTTTATGACACTTTACAATATAAAATATATCAAGTCCCAATGAAAATTTTCCTATTTTATATCTTTAACCAGTGTCCTAAATACAATCGTTAGTATATTAATAATATATTTTGAAAAAAGAAATACCATTAGATGAGGTATACTAATAAATGTTAGATGTGGTGGTAATTCGAGTCACACTCTTAAAGAGAAGACTAAAATTTAAACCCTTAAAAAATAATTGTTAGGAGAGTTTTCTAGTCTCAACAGTGTCCAAAAGATTAATTTAACAATGCTCATGAAATATTACTACTGAAGACAGGAAGGGGAAAAAAAAAACACTGGATGGGTCTAACATCCTGTATATATTGAAGTTGTCATCCATGTGTACATATATCACAATAAGCTATATATATCACTGCTATTTTTGTGAACTTTATGGTCATTTTGGTTTTCTTTTCAGTTTAAGAAAGCTATACTTTTTTAGAGTAACTGGGCTGTTGATAGAAACAGTTTGTTTGAGTATTAATTTGCCTTAGAGGGCTGTGATCTTTGGCATATCTGATCATCCCTTTACTTTCTACTTGATCTTTCTTTCTCATAATTATTTTACTGTTAGGCCGGGACTAGCTAATATTACAAGAAAACATTGTGCTCTCATTGAAAAAACAGTCAATTTCAACTACTTTTTTCTTCAACCACTTACGCTTAAAAGTTGTAGAAAATCTAATGATTAAGTTTTTTAGGGTTTTTTTTGTTAAAGACACGTTTAAAAATAATTTTTACTAAATTATCCTAATAAATAAATAAAACATGAAATGTGATTTTAAATTTTTAAATATCAAATGACTCTATTCAAGTGTCAACAGAACTTTTTTTATACTCCTCCACATTACCAAATCAAGTTAATGAAGTTTGTGTTGATTTGAAATTTAAACCAGAGTTGAAATTCTTCAATGGTTGATAAGCTTCTTAAATGTGGACATATTTAATAAAGTAATAGGTTGAAAGCCTGGAAGGGAATTAGTCGCATACTTAACCACGTAGGAAGATTTTGTAATCTTGCAAAACGAAAAGAGAGAACTAGTTATTATTATTATTATTATTTGTGCTCCCACCAAACTTGGACGAGGCCTAATGTCATCAAGTCCTAACAACCTGAGATGCTACAGTCTCAAAGTCCAAAGACTTATTCATTTGGAGAAGGTTTTATCTAATCATCAATACTCTCGACTTGATAATTAGTCTCACGGTATTGTGACTATACTTGGTGAAAGACCGAAAAATTATCTTCCTTGATGCTGTATGTAATAATGTATTGTGATTTTTTTTTAAATATTAAGAAATACTCCCTCTGGTCCTATATATAAGAGGCAAAACCCTAAAGCACACAGACCAAGGAAATGTATTGAATTAAACTATTTGTAATTAATATTCATATAAATTTACAAATTTAACCCTTCAATAATTAATGAACAAACCTACTTGTATTGAAAGTTGCATTGTCTCGTAAATATAAACCCTATTATAAATAAGGGCAAAATTGGAAATGAGCATTTAATATTTGTCAAAATACATGCATGTCTCTTATATTTTGGACAAAAAAAAAGTAGTCATTTGCCTCTTATAATAAGGACCGGAGGGAGTAATATATTTGATAAAAAAAAAAAATTTCGGTTTCTAATAAAAACTTATCTTTAGTTCATTCCTTAACGAAAGCAGGACCTTTTACAAACTATTTTCCGTTGCGTCAACGTTAAAATTCATTGAGTTACATGGTCCATTCCATTCACACATGTGCTCAACCTTAATTTGGGCACCCTTTAATGGAAATTTTCGGTTCCGCAGATTACAATACAACTTCCTTGTGAACGAAGCAAAGAGCAGAAACTGTGTTTTTTTTTTTTTTTGTCTTCTTCTTATTGACCTAAAGAGAGAGAGGCAGTTTACCAAAAAAAAGGAAAGGCTGAAGCTGAGCTTAAGTGGCAACTTCCTATGCCAACTTCTTATCTTTTTTTAAGTGTTTTTGCATTAATTAAGATTCTTTTTTTATACAATTAAATTTGTGATAATGATATTAAAAATAAAAATGTATTTTTCAAGTTTATATAATGTGGACGCAGATGATAATGTTAATTGAGTTAATCCTAGTTTGTAAGAGCATATGATTGTTGATATCAAAGAAATACATATGAGATTAACTAGATACATCAGGAATTGCCAGAAAAAGCATCAAACTCAAGCGTGACAAATTCGTACTAAAAGCTAGCTACTTTTAAATATGCGCTAGAGTTGAATATGAATAGGATTGGACAAAGACATTTCTCCATCCATCCTATACGCTACACTGAGAAGTTTCGTAGCTCTAACTATTTGCAATTAAAACCGTTCAATAGTCAATTCAAACCAAATTTTGTAGGCAAAGCGGTCAAAATTGATTAATAAGGATCAAAGTAGCAAGAAACTCTCTAAGCCTGACTACAAATCACTGCGAATAATAATAGGGAGTCATAAGGTGGTCAATATGGTTTGAGTGGGGGAGTTAAGGAGGTTGAGGGTTCAAACCTCACTCACTAACAAAAATACTAATATTAATACATTAACATTTGCTTATATAAAAAAAAAAACTTACGAATAATAATAAATTTCATTCATCTATACAGAGAAGGAAGAAACCATGATAAATTCCAGCTTCTGGGTCCTCAAGCATGTGATATGCTATTATGCTTTTATGTGGAGCATTGACTGATTTTGGTCATGTAGTTCAACATATACAAGCGAGGAAAAAAGAGAGAAGATTCTGGAAGTATAGTTAATATTCCTTTTTAATTTGAGCATGACTGAAGTGATATATCATATATAATATATGAATGGATGAAATTGAGGTAAAATTGCTTTATATTTTTTAGAACCTACAGTAGAATGATAAAAAACAAGATCACAAACACAAGGATACCCGACCATCAAAGGGGAATTAGAATAGGAAATGGTAATACTGACGGAACATGTCACCTTCAATCGACAAATGAACCTCTGGAATAAACGTTAATTCGTGTAATTTACAGGAAAAGGAACAGAACTTGAAATTTAATAAATCAGAGGACAAAAAACAAGACAATATATGAAGTGAAAATATTGCATAATATATAAATATAACATAAGCCACTCGAATATAAAATGGTACCCCAAAATATTGCGTTTAACTTAATATTATATATGAATATTCAGTTTATATAAATTTGTATTTGATTTATGGCGTTGCTATAACTATATATTGTATAGTGTTAATAATGAAAGAATTTGTAAATGGAAGGGAACATGGCTCCCCCTGATCTTATCCCTCTGTCTCTGTTTAAGAAAAAGTTTCATGGAGGACAAACTTCTTCTACATTTCTATAGCATAAAAAGAAGTGAAGCGAAACCACCCAAACAACTTCAATTATTTGGCTTCTTTTAACTTGTCCCGCGACAAGGAAATTTATTTACTCTCAAATAAGAAAAAAAAAAAAAAAAGGGTCATGCTAATAAATACCCTTAGGACATTTTTTAAGGAATTAAGAAAAGCAAGTTTTCATTGGAATGAAAACCAAGCATTTCATTTTTTTCAAATATTAAATACATCAATTTCTTATGTAAACTTTTTTTTCTTGGTTCCTTAACGAGTGTCCTTAAGAAATGGGGATTGAATGATTGTTACTCACACACTTACGTAAGTATTAAAATTTTAGGGTTGAAGTCATAATAATTTAATAATTCCAAAAATTTTTGAATTAATTGAAGTCACACAGTTACATACTCATTATGGCATGACTATATACAAGATCCATTAACAAAGCTGGCAAAATGAGTAGTGCTTAATAATAATAAGCCCAATAATAAACTAAACATTATGCTGTAATATTTTTTAACATCCAAATAATTTGAATTTTATAAAAATATAATAGCCACATAAAATAATTCCAACACACTTTACATTTGCAACTTCCACCATCTTCTACGGTCTCCCCACATACTGCTATTATATTGTTGTATAAGTAGAAACCCCCACTACAAACAACATTTGAAAGTAGGATTTTTGTGGTACTTAGCTATTGGTCCGTGTTCTATTTAATTATAGGAGTATTTTCATTTTTCCGGCATATATAATAATCAAATCGAACATTTTCAGAATGTATAATCTTTTCATAAAGTTTAAGTACTGGTGCTATAGCAGTATAGCTCCTTCCCATGGAACTCAGTCTCCATTTTCCTCTTTAATTATTAGAACTTTGGCTCAAGTCAATCATCAAAATTCAAATAGTGAGCAGCCCACTATGGTCTTCATGAATCACATGTTCTAGTTTAAATTCTTAGCACATTAAATCGTGGTTAAATATGTTTTTAGTCCTTAGAAAATAAGTGAATTTTGATTTTAGTCGCTGTAAAAAATTTTCTTTAGTTTTCATCCCTCTAAAATATGAAATTACTAATTTTGGTCCTTATAAAATGAACAAATTTTGGTTTTGGTCTTTATAAAAATTTTGGTTATGGTTTTCATCCCTCTAAAATTTGATATCAATGTTTTTAGTCCCTAACATTTATTTTAGGACAGATAAATGGAATTCATTTTAAGGTTCAAGAAAATTTTTTAGGGTAATCACATGCTAACGTGACACCACAGACGTTATTGGGTGTCACTTGGGATGACTGGATGCCCTTCTGTTAGACACATAAGTAGTTAATTGATATTAGATGATAGTAGGGACCAAAAATAGTATTTTCAGAATTTGGAGGGATGAAAACCAAAGAATCTTTTTTACAAGGATCAAAACCAAAATTCACTCACTTTACAGGGGCCAAAAACATATTTAACCATTAAACCGTCAATACATTAAATTCTACAAACTTAGTTTTTTCCCATGATATCCTGCACGCAAATGTGGAGACCAACATCTTGATATATTGTATGATATTGAATGGTTAACCTCTTTCAACTAGGTTTTTTCTTTTCCATACACAAAAGTTAATGACCGAACCTCTGACAACTTGTTTGAGGGATCCGAGCTCATTACCACTTGGATCAACCACTTATAGTAAATTCTACAAATTAACTTAGTTCAAATAGTTATATGATATTTAATTATTATATATTAATCTTGTACTATATGGCTCGGGGATTATCAATCTTACCACTTGCTTTCATATGAATCCGTGAAATTATTAGATACTTTAAGAATATTTGCTTTAAACATTGAGATCACCCTTACCTTTTTATATACAAATGTCCAATTTTAGAGTTTGGTAGACAATGAGAGCTGTAGTTGCATAGAAATCTCAATTAAGAAAAGAATTCTGTTTTCTATCTAGTCAATAAGTGCTTGTGGTTGAATGCAGATGAAGTTGATTGATGCCCAAGTATCAAACAAACTCCCCATAATAGACTAGATATAAAACAGAATTCCTTCAAAAACGTCTCAACACAATCTTTATACACTTGGTCAAGTCGTTTTACGAAAAATGAAACTTTAAAATTTAAATACATCTTTCTTTCTCTATTTTTTTTAAACCAAATTGTCAAAAAAAGAGGGGGAAATATATATATTTTTTGTTCTCATGATTGACTATTATTTTCACTCTTCAAATCACGTAACATTCAACGTATTATTGAAGTTTATTTCTCTGTCACACACTCACACACACATGGTTGGTGGGTGCATATCACCATGTTGGGGAGGAGTAAGCAAAGGGTGTTCCATCAAAGGAAAAGAAAAGCGAAAGAGCATTGCAAGAGGGAAGGAAGGTCACCTCACATTCAATAATGAAGGTGGCACTCTTTCTTTCTTTCTTTCTTTCTTTCTTTCTTTCTTCTTTCTCTCTCTCTGATATATAATTTTTTGTATACATTATTATGTTTATTACATGGGAAGTTATGAGGATTTTTGTCTTTGCCTTTTGATGTGCCACAAGTATACATCACTACAACTCTGCATTAGGGCTTTTTGCCTCAACATCCGACCAAAAAGCCAACCTCATTTTGCCCCCAGCAGATAAGGTTTTTCCATGAGTTATACCATCGCAACCATGGCTTTACCTTTACATAAATGCGACCAACCCCATTACCTGATCTTGGTGTTGATTGAATCTTTGTCTGGACTATATAGGTGGCCAACCTCATTGGTCATGATTATGGCTACATATATATATGCTCTGCTCCATATTCCATGCTCCCATCCATGTGGGGTGCATTCATGCTCACAATACGTGAAACCCTTCATTAATGTATTAAAAAACTTCAATGGTAAGGATGCATTACCAGTAATATTGGACAAAGATTTACATATTACAAATTTTGTTATGTAAGGAAAAATAATTAAGTCCCTTTAAGTTAGTTCAGTTGGTTAAGCTGTGATACATAAATTGTATCTACGATTGCACAAATTTAAATCCTATCCCATTTCCCATTCCCTTAGGGTGCATTTGATTTGCAAAAGGTCTCAAGACAGCACAGGACAAATCCTCGAGTCATAGGACAATTTTGTCTCGTATATTCTTTGATGGATAATGGACAACATAAACAAAATAAACTTGAGTTATGTGTGAGTTGGGTCATTTACAGAGAGAAAATTACGTTATAAAAGAGAGGGAGAGGGAGAGGGAGAGAGAAAGAGAGAGAGGGGAGAGGGAATGAGAGTAGAGAGGGAGGAGAGAGAGATGTAAGGATAATTTTGTCTTTTGATAGTCTGTCTATGAGACAAAAAATTGTCCCATGATTTGATGGGGGGCAAAATTCTGGGTTTTTGTTCTACCCCTAATCTTTTTTTTTGTCTTGTCCCCTGAACATTTTTCAAATCAAACAGAGAATAAATTTTTGTGTTGTCCAGTCCCTTGAATTTTTGCAAATCAAAGCACCCTTATCCCCTCTTTTGATTGGAAGCATGTATGCTCCAACCATTTTCGGGAGCATTGTAAATTTGCATAACTTAAACTTCAGGAATGGGAAACGTGGATAAAATAATTGGAAGCTCAACACCGCATGCTGCTAGCTATTTGCATATAGAATATCCACATCCACGTGAAAGTGTCATTCATATCTATAGTGTCAATTATTCAATGCAAATTCCTATTAATTTGTTGCATAAGGCATAACACAGACTTGCTCATATAGTTTTGAGGAGGAGGCTATTAATATGGTTCGACAATCGCTTAACAAACAATGTTAATGCATTTTACATTTGATTTCCTTTATAGGGTACTATATACATAATGGAACTGGGGTCCGAGCACAAGCAACTATAATGAATATTTTCGAGTATAGGAAATGATTAAACATGACAAATGGCGAATACAAAAAATAAGAAAATAAAACTGACTACTGAGACTATAAATTTCACATACAATTAGTTTCCTATCTCAAAAAGAATGTCTAGAATACGTACTTATATTTCTTGCTTATGGCTACAGCTAGTCCAGAATATATGTTCTTCCGTTCTGATTATCCCAAGCAGTCGTACATACAACAAGGTGCACCCTTATATAAGTTAAAAATTAGGGCGTTCTGTCTTCTGTAAATTAGGGCTGCAGACAGCTCCGTGAGACATTCAGACTCATCATCATACCAAAAAAAACTCTTATTGCATTTGTCCCTTTAACACATTACTCATGCCCATTGGCTTCCTAGTGAATTAAATCGAGAAAAATGTCATCTTGCCCAAAATGGCAGACGTAACGTAATTTACAGTAAAAAAGCAGTGCCAGAAAAAGTCATCATGCATTGCATCCCACTTCAAGGTTCAGGGCCACCATGAGGCACCAGCCCCTCAGTCCTGCCTCGGTGGCCTCTGACAACCACGATACATGCATTATCTGATGCTTAATAGTGATGAGATGAGGCAGCATTGCATAATTTTTTTCGTAAAATAATATAGTTTCAACAAGTGTAAGGGTCCTACTTAACATGTAAGTTCTAAATCAAAGGACTCATTTTTTTTTTCTTCTTGTAATTCTTCCCGTAAATGTTACCCCTTATTAACAGTAATATAATACAATCAATAAATAGGCAAAAAATAAAGTAGATGCACCATTAAACTTTAAGAAACAAGGTTGGAGAAACAACTCAATGACATAATGAATGTTATCCCACAATTCCAGAGTAATAGTATGCACACGGGTTCACACCAACACATGAACACAGAAAAGCAAAAGGTTCCCACTGCACAAATTAAAGTCCGCAGTAAAAGCGGTTTCAACACAATTAGCAATAAAATATCAAAGATAAGATGGTCACTCTTTGATTGCTCAAGGTTACATACGCAAATGGTCCATAATTACATTTATAAATGCATTAACCCATGAACTGGGATCATCTATTGAATATAATTATTTACATTATTATTCTTGGACTCTCACCTGAATTACACAATACAACATCTCAGCACTAGCCCCTTTTGGTCAATCCTGCCTTCTTCATTGCCTGAGTCATAAATACAATCATTAAGCTTAGTAGATAATTAAAACAATTTGACTTCAACTGGTATGCTTTGTTGCAGGGCTCTATCACCTAGTTTTAGTCATTTCTTTTTGTTTCTTTTAAGAGGCGGGAGGAGCATCTTATCAAATACAAAAGTGGGGTGACATGCTCTCAAATCAATTTCTTTTGTATAAGGAAATCAGATAGAAAGCTTTGCATGGATTGCAAGTTCATGCCGGGAGAGAGTTTGACTATCCAACATAGAGTCTTGGTTATGGATGTAAGAGTTAAAAGCAGAGTAAAGAAAAAGGCCAAGATAGGGTTCCACGGATCAAGTGGTGGTAACTGAAGGATGAAAAACAAAGGAGATTTCAGTGAAGAGTGTTGGAGGTTGGGTTATGGGAGCCATAAAAAAGTGCAACCGACATCTGGGAAATGATGGGAAAGGAATTAGGAAGGTAGCAAAAGAGGCACTTGGCGAATCAAGGGGCTTTGGACCCAAGGGTAAAGAATCTTGGTGGTGGGATGCAAGTGTGCAAAATAAAGTTGAGATTAAAAGGGAATGCTATAAAGCGTGATCTTGTGTAAAAATATTGAAAATTGGGAAAAATATATGGTAGTCAAGTAAGATACCAAAAAGGCAGTGAGTAAAGCAAGAGCTAGAGCATTTGAAAAGTTACGCCAATCCTTAGGCACCAAAGTATTTACAGGCTTCCTAAAGGTAAGGAAAGAAATACAAAAGACCTAGACCAAGTGAAATGCATTAAGGACGAAGAAGGTAGAATCTTGGTTATGAAACAAGATATCAAGGAAAAGGAAGATTGGATGATAATATAAAGAAATTTTACATATAGTGGATCAAAATAGCGTGTGCGCACACACAAAATATACAGATGAGTTTATATGTAATATCAGGAAAAAGGCTACATAATTTTTTTATAATAGAAAAAGGCAATATAATTCATTAGTAAATTCAGTAAATATACAGATGAGTAGTTCAGGCACTAAATTTGAAATTTATTTTTCTGGAATACTGGCACCCAAGCATTTGGGGAACCCTCCCTTGAAAGCTAGCCGTTAACGGGGGAGAGAACCAAACCAGTGAACCACTTAAGTACTTCACCAAGCATCTCATACTACCCGATGTGGGACTTAGACACCCCATAATACCCCAGTCCCTATCAAATACAATTAAAATATACTAATCGAAGATTCAAGTCTTTAAATATCAAATTCTGGGATTACCCACACAAGTATAATGTAGTATCTCAAGTTACAAAACAAAGTTTCTAAAAACAAAATCAATTAGTAAGAATTTTTGCTCAAAGAACAACCCATCAGAAAATCTTAAAAGCTATTCTTACAAGTTAAATGCTGAATAGCTCACAAATAATTCAGTACATTTGTTCATGTTTTAATGACTTAAATTCCAAAGCATCAAAAGCTCAACAGGATCAATACCCTCAATGATATCTGACAATTAACTTTCAATCATTTAACCAACAGATGCAGCAATTTCACATCCAATAAGGCAGTAATCTATCTCCCGCAATATAAGACCATTTTTGCTCACATGTTTGGAGTTTGGACATTGACAAAAGAAACAATTCTTGTGGTATCACAATTGACAAATTGACCATAGAGTCCATACTATAGAAATTATTAAATTTAAAAAAGACACTGAACTCGTGCATATAGCAATTGATAAATTGAGATAAAAAATACTAGCAACAATTAGAAATAAGATTGACACACCTTCAGGAGGCTGAGCTAGCTTCCGATTCTGTGGAGACGTCATTTCTTTCTTCAATTGCATCAAAATGTCTTCCATTGTACACTCTCTTTGCCAATTAGCAAGCATGGGAAACAAATTGGGCTCAACCTGATAGTTTAGTTATTTATCAGTTCAATTTCAATCACGACAGTGGAAGAAATCCTTGGCAAAAATGTTACCTACCACTCCAGTTTCTTGGTTGACGCAAGTCATGTTAATCCTTGTTTGAAATCTAACAGATGGTGGATTGTCTGGATAATCCTTGCCACAGAACAATTTCAACTGGTAGATACGCCCTTCATGAACAGTCTGGTAAAAGAACTCACCAAATCAATATATTGTTACAATAAATAAATACTCTTGGAAACCAAACCCCCAATACCCACACCCCCTTCATTCTGATTGAAATATAACCTATTCCCAGATAAATGAGGTGACCAAAAACCAAGGTTTGCAAGCATAAGTTGGCAAGGGATGTGCATTTTAACCAAAATAGACAAGAAAAAGAGAGCCATAGACCCATAAACATCATAGAAAAAATTAAATTCGCAATTTTGCAAAGAGGTTTTTTGCATCAAATGTAACACAATTTTGGCAAAGAACAGAAGAGCTTACACCAGGGGGGCCAATAATAGTCCCAGTCCACGACTGCATGTATATATCATCAGCATCATCCATTCCATAGCTAACAGTTCCATCTCCAATTCCCTTCTCACCTCTCTCAAGCTCTTCCAATAATCTGAAATTCCTAGGAACTGCATAGATAGACCAAAAAAATTAACAAGAAAACTGAAAATCTACATTTTAGAAGGAAAAAAGGTCACAATATCTGATGAACACAGTCATGAATAAATTACATTTACCAATAATTTGAAACAAAAGGGGAATACGTGAACTATATTACAAAGATTAAGCTACATTCAATAAATCTTGAGTACATATTTGGTCACCCTTTAAGTTCATTGATCATAGAATCTTCTCAAGGTATCATATATCAATTATAACTAGTAAAAAGTGAATGAATAAAAAAATGGTTCCATGGTTCCAGAAGCTGACAGCTTTAGCCCGAAAGTTATTGCCCCAGTTTTAGCCCAAAATTAATTGGGCTGACCATATCTCAGCCTAATAGTGACTGCCCAATTTCATCCCTGAACATAGCCAGGTTGGCCTGATTTCAGCTCAACACCGATCAAGCTCACCTAATTTAAGTCTGAGAGTGACTGGCCAAATTTCAGCTAATTTATAATCGGGCCCAATTGGCCCGTCCTATTCCACTTTATTGTTTCTTCATGTCCAATTAAAGAATGGGCCAAATTCGAAATACTAGACCCTAAGTCCATTAACTCGTATACAGAAGAATGATACATGGGCTATAAAGAAAAGAACTCAAATAAAACTCTGCATTTGTTGAATAAGGCTATTAGTTGAGATCCATCTTCTTGTTCATCAAGCGCCGCCAGCACCAGTGCCTCCTTCCCCTGCTTCTTTCATTGCTACCCCTCCTCCTCCTGCAACTACGTGGTAGCCATGACCCTAAGCTTGACATGTCACCCATCCTGATGAAGTTCATAATTAATCCTTATCACCAATAAGGTTCTATACTCCAAAGGGAAGCACTAAAACCAATTCAACAATACAGAAATATTTTTAGACACCATATTCCCAGGGCCAGCCTAATCCACCCTCCTCCACAGGCCATACAAGTTACACCAAATGTCCTAGTTGACTACATGATCCCTCCTAGAATCTCCTGTTCCTGACCACAGACAGTCCATCATTCATAATCTTTTGAATCCTTTGCACCACAGCCCAGCATAAGTGGAGACAATGAGCTTGTATATGTAATAACAATTAAAAATATAGTAGAGTGAAATACAACGCCACTTTGTCTGTCCAATTTTACCAGATTTTACTCCCACTGTTTCAGTGTTTATGTATTTAAACTATTTTCTAGCCTTGCACACAAGTGTGATCCCAGAGTCAAGGAATCATGACAAAGTCGGTGACACAATTATATGGAATATGCTAACTAAAGTATTGTGCCTAACATTTCCGCACTAAGCTAACTACGGATGAGCAGGGAGTTACCTAGAATTAAAAATCTCGTAAAGCAAACCCATTGATAAATGATAAGCCAAAGAAAAGTGTTAATCCGAGTTCAGTGAGGGTACACAAAAAACACAACAAATGCACAATTACCATCTCATATTCTTCAAATAAAAAGCTTTTGGTAAATCTTTGGGGGGAGGGAATGATGCATAAGAATAAACACCAGTATCTCAATGATACATAAACCATATTTCACAGAATCGCAGGTCCAAATGTGAAGCCTTTATATAATCACAACCCATATGCAATACCCCCATGCTCACCCATTTCAAAACAAAGAGACTACAATTAGAAACTCTAGATTATACACAAAACAACCAGATACACACACAAAAAGCTTCACAAATTGAGAACCACACAACGGTAGAAAAACTTCAACACAATTTTGGGATAAAATGATATGAACGATAAAAAAAAGAAAAAAAAAACAGAGAATCGGAAGCAGAAAGGCGAAGATGTTGAATACTGACCGACAACAGTGGATCCTTCGGAACCCATTTGGATGGTGAATTGAGTTGAAAGAGGGGAAGGAGGAGGAGCTAGGGTTTGGTTTTGGAATGGTAGAGAGAGAAAGTCACAAAGTTAGGGATAGGGAGAGAGAAAGTGAAGTCCAACTGCTGATTGCAAAAGTGCAAGGTCTGCGACACGCAATCTATATTATAGTTTAATTAATTATTATTACAAACATAATTGCAAAAAGGAAACACAACAAGGACGGTGGGTGTAATTCATCACTTGCTACTCCCTTGAATTAAAGCCCAAAATAAAAAGAAGCCCCTTCAACTATGATTATGGGTCATATTATTTTTTGGACTTGTTAAATCATGCATTTTGAGTTTTTGATTCCGTATTTTACGCAAGGAGGTCAATATATGAAAGTTTTAAAGGACCCGTTTTGTTTTTTTTTTTTCTTTCTACATATCACTCATAATTTGAGGAGGTTTCTTGCATTTTGTCTTTTTTTTTCATGCAATCTTTCATTTTGTCTTCTACCAAAAAAAAAACATTTTGTCTTTATCCGCTAGCTTTATATTACACTATTAATAGTTTTTTCTATTCCTGCATTTAATTTTGGATTTTTCTACTTATTGATGAAGACAAAATAACAACTAGCAAGTCTGAAATTGTTTTCATTGAAAATTTGCTATTTTTACTTCCTTAATAAATACCGTTAAGCCACTAATTAACAGATTCCTTTAATTTTTATAGCAAATTCTTACACTCCTCTCTTTGAAAAAGGAAAGAGATGCCTTCTATCTCTCCTTTTAAAAAAAAAAATTCCCGTGTACAACTTAGTGTAAAAATAACATTTGTGATTAAATTACTTAGTTGTTACCTAATTTTTCCAATTAAAAACATTCTTATCTATTAAAAACATTCTTGTCTATTAGAAACATTTGGCTGCATAAACTCCTATTCTATCGCAACACCAATTTCGTTTTCCGGTATAATTCAGCACCTTCTCCAATTCATCTGGAAAAGGAGTAACTAAATTTCACCAATAAATTTACTAATTTACTATTCATAATAAAGAAGGGTTTACCTAGCTATAATTGTTCGAGTTCATGTGCAACGTGAAAAGAACCCCTCCTAAACCACCAATGTGTTTTGATCCAAATAAATGGGATATGAATATCTTAAGGACATTAACTTGAATATGATCCCTAAATTCATAGATAAAAAACACAATGTTAAAAGAAATATCCGCTCAGGCACCTGATGACATCCCCATTGATTGATACTCTGAAAATAAATTAATTTATATGCTAAACCGTTCACCAAACATAAATAATAATAATTGCTAAACAATGAGTTTAGGATATTTAGACCACTACTAATGAGGAATATAAATAAAACAGAGTGCCTAAAATACACTTAACTACATCTGGTGTCCATGTATGTGATCAACTAGGTAGATAAGTTGAACATCCAAAACCACAAATCAACTTTTTTTGAGCCGTAGAGGTCCCAAAGATTAAAACATATATTAAGTTGATAAACAAAGGAAGCTGAAAAAGTAACAGTGACATAAGATAAAAGAGGGACCATTCATTATCAGCTTAGGTCGAGAGGCAGTTTGGATTAAACAATCTCAACAACTTTATAAAATAAGTCATTTCCTCAACTAAATTTTGTAAATAAATATGAAACAAATATCAAATGACAATAAAACGTTTACATCCTCAATTCTGATGTAAAGATGAATGTTGAACTACAAAGTTGGCTCTGGCAAACGCTTGGCCTTATGGGTTTAACCTACTCCGAAGTTCCTCCACAAATTGACCTCTAGGAATGTTTACATCATTACTGGCCTCAAGGTCTTTCAATTGCACTACGCCTTCTTTTATTTCCTGCTCACCAACAAGTACCATCCAAGGGATCCTTGATTCTTTAGCATAGTCAAAGTGTTTCTGTCTTCTTTTATTGACCAAGAATTCTGCTTTCACCCCCGCATCCCACAGTTCACCTGCCAGCTCTGCAGCTAGCGTTAGGTCATTCCCAAATATGCTCACTAGGACTTCCGTCTTGGTTGGTCGAACCATCTAACAAAAACAGCAATTAAAAATTCATACTACAATACAAAAAGGAAAACAAATGCAGCGAATACTGGTTAGACAGTGCCACCATTCATTCGAACTTTCTAGGCCAGAAAATAACCCAGACGTAGAATGAAAAGAACACACACACAGATATGTTTTTTATTGAAATTAGAAAGAGGAGGAGACAAGTAGGAGACCAGTTTTATCATCATCAAATGCAGAAAAGTGATGCACTCAAACCCAGAATAAGAATAAGAAGAATTAATATATTTCTGCACTGAAACAGCAGAATTAATTTTAGATTAAACTTTCTTAATAATTACAGACACACCAAAGAAAGTGAACCAATTTTAAACCATAACAGGACATCTTAGTTCCCAGTAGATGCATATAGACATGTATATGCAATGTAACTCATTATCACAGGTGAATCTCAGTGATCACAAACAGATACACATCTGCTAACAACTCTGTGTTTGTGTATTTCATATTTGCATTTTGGTTTTAAATAGGAAACTGCTATTTTGAAATATGTTCTTCATTGGTGTATCTAGTATAATTTTTTCCAATTCCAGTTACAATGTTTGGTAAACTATATTGGATTGAAAGGAAGTTATTAGACTCTGGTTTTCTTGAGATTGCCCAGCTCTCTGTCTTATTGTCCTTTTCTACTTTTTACCTTTTATCTTATCCTCTCTACTTTACATATGCCTTCAAGTTCTGCATTTAATTCACATTAACAATCTTTCAGAATTACCCAGTTAAATTTACAAATCAAGTATTATGATCACCTGGTTCTGATCCTTCTGATGTTGCTCCATTATGGCAAATACTCTCTCAATTCCCAGACTTACACCAACTGCTGGAACTTGCTTTGAACCAAACATCCCTATCAGGTTATCATATCGGCCACCGGCAGCAATTGAACCAACCTGTGGAAAAAACATTAAATGCATCCCTAAATATATGCCAAAGATTTAGACAAAACTATGTAAATGAAAGAGAACAGAGTATATACACAAATATGACTATCATAAATAAGACTACACAAAGGGAAGCCACTTTCAACAATCAAGGATTTCATTTTAATTTTTCATATTTCTTCCCTAGGCTTTCTGAATGAGAATTTTAACTATAGAAAAATGACGAGAAAATCAAGCTGAGCCCAATCTCAGCCTACAATTTCAAAATAAATTTGGTGCTGAACCATCGGGCTTTCTAGAATCTAGACAATAACTAAAACAAGATCTGAAGTAAAGTGCCCCTGCAGCAACCATCCAAAAACAAATTCTTGCATAAGTCTCTCATACAGTAACCAAACAAAGAGGAAAAGAGGTTTCACCACTATATACTGTACACAACTTGCTTCACAATAAAAATCCCAATCAAAACAGAAAGAGAAGGTATTATTGGAATTCTAGTGATGCAGGAAGTTGTAACATCCAGAAGGCATGAGCTTGATCAAATTTTTCTAAAGTTATTCCTGTTATTTGGGCTTTAATAATTTCAAATGTGATTGGTTATTTAAATTGGACCTCTTGTTTCAGACAGCCTAGTTCCCAAGGTTTGAGTACCAATCCCACTAAAGTGAGTTATCCAGCTATCAAATAATAATTAACAAATAGTTTTAAGAATTACCGCAGCAACATCACTCTGTTCTTGATAGTATGAAAAGTTAATTAAGTAGATGATCACTTCATAATCACGAGAAAGAAGTACAAAAGCAGGTAAGAAATACACCTAGAGCAACAAAAGAAAATAACAAAAATAGAGAAATAAAATAAATAAAATCATTGTCTCAAAAGCAGTTTCCAATCACTGCAGATATCCATTAATACAAGCATGGGCTGAAACCAGCAGAGAATCCAGCAAAAATATTCTTACAAAAGATGAAAAGTTTGCTACTCACCTTTACTCTCTCTTCCTTAATTTTATATCTTCTCAGATCTAAATCCGAAGTGAGACAGCATAAAAATCAAATCATCACCAACCTTTGCTTAGATTCACCTCAGAATCCATCAAACCCCAAATCCAATTTTAGCAGTTAGTCTTCACAAAACCCAAATAGGCACAAATTTGAACTTAAAATCCATCCTCTGCCTCCTAATTATTCTCGCCCACACACACCATTAATAATGTTTCAGACCACATTCTTTCAACCATATATTCCCAAGCAAATCCAGAGCCTTCTGTTGTCTGGTATCACTTATATTTAAATTTTAATAACTAAAACTAATAGGAACTTTCATAATACTTGACTATTTTAACCCTATTTCAAAAGTGTTCAAAAGCTTCCCCTCTATTTAACGCCCAAAAGACAATATGTTTATCCTTCATTTCATTTCATATGTTGTTTTCAGTAGACTAGTATATTTAAATGCAATAACACATCAACATGGGTTTGGCTTGTTGCATTTAGAGTTGTGCAACTAAAAAGTGAACATCAATAATACCTGGGCTGGCATAATGGCATTGTGCAGGAAAGCATAAAGAATAAACGAAAGAAGAAACATTTTAGAATAGAAAGAATATATAAGACATGCGAATTACCTGAGTACCCCCTTTAAAAACAGCTTCAAATACAACCCCAGTATAATAATCCAGACCTCTGGCAAGACTCAAGTCAAAAACCACTTTATCAATGCTTTTTGATTTTTCCAGAGCTTTAAATAAAATTTCCAGGTCATTCAATGCATCAACAGATCCAGAATTTTCTAAGAAAGCACTGCCCTCTTGTTTGAATTTAGATAATAATGCTAAAGGAGATCCTTTTTCCTTAACAAAAGTTTCAATTCTGTCTGCTGTCTCAGCAGTTAATCCTTTCTCTTCCACCTACAGCATGGCCGTATAAAGCTCATTACTAAACATAACAAAATCATAACATCACAAAACAATAACTTCCTGACACTAACAGTTAATAGGGAATATTGATATCTCAATAAACTTTAATCATGCATATACCTAAAAGTAAGACAACAACGATGATATGTCTCAAAGACCCTAAGCTAATATAATGGATTTTACTTGTATGGACATTTAAATCATGAAAAGGAATTTCTTTTTGGATTTTACTTGTATGGACAGACACTATGCACATCTAATCCTATATATCTATTTATCTATCCAAACATACACATATACGACATGCAGGAATTTAGCCACACTAGAACAAATGCATATACCAAATACAAACAAGCATACCAACAATGCACCAAACACAAATCTAATTAATAAGTTAGACTCTTGAAATAATGAATACACACAGAAACCAGATGTTAAATCATGTAAACATAGAATACATATTCAATTAGGTCTCAGCACACATAAGATTGATGAGAAATAATTTAGCTTCATGCAAAACAGACAAATGTTCAATATTGTAACAATGCAAAAACAATATTGCCAGCTTTGAAAGACAAACACTCAGTCTGTCTTTTTTTTTTTTTTTGGGTGAATAAACAGTCAGTCTAATACCTTCAGTGTAATGTTACTTTTCATTTATTTTCTCTCTAAATTTTCTCAAGTCCAATACATCAGACAATGGTTACCGGTAACTTCTGAATAGAAAATTAGAAATTGGACGCAAAGAAAATAACACTTTTACTACAATCCAGACATTGCACAGAGAAGAAGAAAGAACAACAGGAAAGGTTTTGTACAACTGCATAACCAGAAAGTGACTAGGTTTTTGCCTCCTCAATAAATCATACAATAAGATTTACCAGAAGAATGTAAAGGGAACGAATTAGGTCCATCTGTAAACCAAAAATGTTTCCCAACTAATAAAGCATAAATTATAAAATATTTTCAAAATAATAAAAAATAAATAAAGCCTAAATCATTCAAAATATCCAACAGAAGGAACAATTTAAGCACAAAAAACACAAGCAGAAGCATATGTCCTCACCATTTCTTTTCTTATCTGTTGAAAAGACTGTTTGTCTAACTTGTCAATGCTTGAACATATAGTTCTGAACTTTTCAGGTGGCACTCCACATATTTCCATCATGCCATCTAGCAACTTTCTATGGTTCAACTTTATCTGTGAAACATATATGAAGAAAAAAAGGTCACGAATAAAAACATGCATTGTAATCTGACCACATTATTGAATAAGCCGCCAAGCAGCAAAACCACATTGAGTTACCAGTCACACTGGCACCCAAATGAATGATTTGAATTACAAGGTTAAACAACAACAAATAAGTTGGATTGAGTAAAACCAATCCGATTTAGCAAGAGCATTACAAAGATCAAGTCAGGCAGTAGTCTGATGATTGACATAAAAAATACCCGATAACATCGGTGTTAAAATTGCACTTCCAAGTGTGAAGTCAAGCACATAAGCCCAGCACATATACAAATCCTAGCCCATATAGATAAGCCCACACACAAATACATGTTCTAACTTCTAACAGTATTATTTGGAGTTAATATGGTCAATTTGTTGCGTTGATGATCACTCACCAAAATAAGTATTGAGAGACCATAAAATATGATGCTAGATACAAATACCAAATTATGGACACAGTAGACAGTTCTGCAATTTCAGAAAACTAATGCTTTAAAATAAAGAATGTTACTCCCTCCGTTCCTTATCTTTGGTGTTTTTAGCTATTTGTTTTTGTTTCAAAACAATGGGTGTTTTATAAACACAAGGTATAATTGGCTAATTTTTTTCCATGTATACTCTTATATAGAACTAAGTTGATTTCCCTTGAAAATACACAAAACCTTCCATACTTAAATTCCGTCATAAATGCTTATTTCTATGTAGTGTTGTAAATGCTTCTTTTCAACTACATAAATGGCCTAGTGGAGTATGAGATATTTATTTAGATTAGTAAATGCAGTTGGAATTTGTAAACAATTAATGGTAGAAATAAGGGTATTTTGGTACAAATATACATAAATGAATGATTTATTAATTTACGTGTAGAAATCTTAAAACACCAAAGATAAGGAATGGAGGGAGTATATGTATTTACCTCATATTCCCCGATGTCCAGCTCATTGAGCAGTTCAGTCAAAATTCTAAGAACCTCAAAGTCTGGCCCCATTTTTTCAGATGGACCAGCAACATCAAAGTCGCATTGATAAAATTCACGGTATCTTCCCTTAGATGGGTTGTCTCTTCTGTAGACCTTAGCTATTTGGTACCGTTTGAAAGATGTCAGACCGTTCATAGCCATAAACCTGGCAAATGGAACTGTCAAGTCATACCTCAAAGATAAGAGCTCCCCACCCTGTCAAGCAAGTCTATTACAAGTTAGCATGAAATTAAAATTAACTCTATCTTCGGATTTGAAAATAATTAGGGAAAAAAAAATCCTGTGAAGAACCCTTATGGAAGTTTTTAGAAAGGGAAGTCTGGAAACAGGAAAATGATCAAAAGTAAAAATAGCAACAGGAAAAAATATCCATTTATCTGCAATTTTTAAATGATTTAAGTTTTATTCTGAAAAAATATCCAGAAAAAGAAAGGGTTTTATAAGAAAGGCAACTCAACTAGTAAAGAAAATGAACAAGCAATAATAAACACATGTACCTGGTCAGCAAGATCATAAATCAACTTTGAATCTTCACCATATTTTCCCATGAGAGTTTCGCGCAACTCGAAAACAGGAGTATCCAAGGCTGTGGCGCCATGCCTCTCAAAAACTGCTTCTATTATTGAAAATGCTTTCTTTCTAATTGTCATTTGTTCTTTAGCAAAATCACGAGTCCCCTGATAAGTTAAATTGTATTACTCAAGGTAAGACTACCAGCAAACACATCCCAACGAGGATCAGATGCAAACATAAAACAACACCATCATCTATGGATATTCCATTTAATTCCATAAAATAAAAGTAAATAAATGAATATTAGTTCAGCAGCCCAAGTGGTCTGGGTTGGATTATATATGACTAAAAGCTACACCTTTTGCAAGATACCTTAACATATGATTTTAAAACTAAAACTATCCATGACTATACCTATAGTGGATTATAACTCCAAAATTATCACTATCTTTTAGGATTCAGAGATGCAGAAAATGAAGGAAAATTCAGTGGGAACTGGGAAAGCAGGGAGAGAAAGAGGTAGGCAAGAAAAGAGAGTGAGAAACTGCTCTGAAAGTATGACTGTCATTAACTAATCTGGAACCATGAGTAGATTCTAGTACATATACAAGCTTCTAGATCATAAAAGAAACCCTAAATATCTAACTAACTGTTTGTTGACACATCAGCTCACTTACTAACAGATAAACTAATATATACTTAACACTATCACATTACAAATACACCATTCACTACGTGTTTACTTGTTCTTTTTTTTTTTCCTGTAATTATTCGTGCACTTCCAATTCATGGCCAATCCAGATCATATTACTGTTATACAAAATCCAATTCATTGTTCTATTATTAGAACATCCTCCGCCTAATAAAAGAATATTGTGCATGTTTTTTCTATTATTTGCTGCCTCTCGGCCTCTCCAGATACAAGCTGATTCTTCCATTGCAAATTGCCAGTTTGTGTGCAGTCACAATTACATTTTAAAATTATTCAACAAATGTCAACAACAAGACAGCTACTATGGTACTTAGCTTATAATCAATCAAACTTAAATATTTCAAAGGCTTGATGCCAAGGTTGTGCATGCATCATGACTATTCTATGAAATGATCAAACAACCAATGATTTTAATCCCCATACCAGTATCCAAATACATTTGATGGGTATAGTATCAAATAAAATATCCAAACATAGTTTCTGTTTGTCTACCAAAAAGTAGGGAGAAAAAAGCAGACCACAATATGCCTAAGAAAGATGAAGTTAATCATCTGTAACATAAGCTGAAATAATTACCTTGGGAATCTTGGGTAATCTTCTGCTTTCATTGCTTTCTACAATATCCTTTACTTTCAATAAAAAATCACTAAATTTGGGATGAGCCAAATCCAAAAATGATAGAAAATCCTCCACCCATATCTCCAAAAACCCTGAATTCTCAACAGCATTCTCTCGTCCACTCTGCAACCTGTCCTTAATCAATGGCAAAATTAAACTAGTTCCCTTCCCAAAAACAACCTTCTTCTTCTTCTTATCGACTTTCAAATCCCCTCCATTTCCCTTAACACCTTGGATCTTTTCATTCAGCTCAGCACCCTCGAGTACAGCAAAAGCCGTCATAACTTCCCATGCCACAATTTTCCACACAAGTGCAAACAGCACATTGATCTCATGCGCAAACTTATTATAATCTTTTCCAAAAAACAAATTCAAAGCCAAATTAAAACTACTGCCTAAGCTACCATCAGATGGGCATTTCTTTTCAAACATTTCCCTAATACTCGATTTCAGATCATCGATACCTATAGCCTCCAAATTACTTTTAGCACGAGAAAAACTACACTCACCCAATTCTCTCAATGTCGCAGCCAATGGCAACAACACAGTGCACACAGCTTGCTCTGTGCCATCATTCCCATTCTGATTCTTCTCCACAATTTTAAGCCCCGAATTCAACTCAACACGCATCTTCGAATGCAGAGATTTAACCTGCTCCCTCATAGTTCCATGAACCTTAGGAACCTTCACAACCGAAGCAATCTTCTCCTTTCCGACCAACTTGGAGCCATTAAGCAGAACCCTCATATCAGCAGCAACTCCAACTTCGTCCTTGGAGGTGTGGCCGTCGCCGGAATCGATCAAATTGAAGGCGGCGACGTCAGCCCTCAGCCCCTCGCATGAAAACGCGGCGGCAACATCGGCGAACGAGGTCAATGCCGAAGACTGGTGGTCTAGAATTGCAGAAACACCGAGCAATGTTGATGAATCGTTGGTGAGGACGAAGAGTTCGGGTTCGGTGACGTCGAAGGGTTTTTCGAATAGGAGGGAGTTAGGGTTTGAATTGAGGGATTGGGAGAAGAGTTGAGGGAGGAAGGTGCGGATTGGAGTGGAAGGGGAGTGAGAGAGGAGGAGGTTGTTGAGGATGAGGAGGAGGGAGGCTCGGGATTCGGGGAGAGTGAGGAAATCGGGGATGGTGAGAAAGTGGTGAAACGACGACGGCGTTGTTGTTGAGGAAGAGAGCCTGTCGAGGGAGGAAGAGTCGATGTTGACGAGAGAGTGGGAAGTGGCGACGGCGAAGACGGAGGAGGAAGAGAGAGAAGAACCCTTGCCGCCGAGGGTGACGACGGCGGATGCATCACCCTGAACCATGGTTGCAGACAAGTGGAGTGAAGGTGAGAGAACTCAGAAGTGGCAATTGCAGGGTTTAACCTGAAGATTTTCCGGCGGCGCTACGCGTTGCTTCCTTTCGTATATATTCCCCCTCTTTTTTTTACTATTCTAAATTCTATGCTGATTCTTTTTCAGTTTTTCTTTGTTTCTCGCTTTTTTTTAAGAAAAACAATAATTTTGTAAGGTAAAAAAATAATTCTTGGCCATTTTTAACCATACAAATTCTATATAATTGTTTTTTGATTTTTTATTATTATTTTAATCTGGAGAAATTGTTTTTTTCTAGAGAATCCCAAATCCCTCGGCTTTCACGTGTTGAAACGAAAATTTTCATAAGAATTTCCATACACATGAATCCCGAGATCGAACCCAACACCATATATTTAATAAACTCAAGCTTTTTCAACTACATGTTAGTTGAAAATATTATTTTGTGTGTACTGTTTTTTTATTAATTTCTAAACTATGACTCCTTCCTTTTTGCAAGGAATCGAGACCTCCCAGTTCTCGAGAGTATCATGTACATACTCTATACTTTACAGACCTAGCACGCTTTCACTATGTGTGTATTGTTTTTTATTAATTATTTATTTATTTATTTTAAAAATAACAGTGTTATACTTCTGAATCCTTTGCTCCTTATGTAGATACTAGATGAGTCAAAAAAAAAAATGTAGATACTAGATAGATAGTTATTAAATTAAAGAGAAAAACTATTCCTTAAAAAAAAAAAAAAACTAATCAAGGTGGGATAAATGGGATTAATAAAAAGAAGTAAATGGCAGAATGTTTTTTTTTTTTTTTCTTTGACTGGAAAAGTTGGCAGAATGTTGAACAACGTTCTATATAGATTTCAACCTTTTTGTGTTTTTTTTTTGTAGTTAATGCACGATATTAACTACTCTTATATGTACAGTATGGGATTCTTATACGTTTAATGTTGGAAAGCCTATCTATTTAGGTTGTTGCAACGTTAGCTCTAATGTTAGCAATAAAATAAAATTAATTATATTGATCATTTTTATTTTTTTTTGACAAGATTATATTGATCAAATAAAAAAGTTTGAAATAAAAGATCTTACAGAAACAAATGTATACCTTGCATTTCCATAAACTTCCATGGTGTTTCTTACATCAAGCTCACACTGTGTACAAAAAATTGGCAAAGAATAGTGATGAGAATTGGAATGTGTTTTCAATTCCTATAGATCGAAATGTTCATTTAGAACCAAGATTAGACAATAATTTTATGCAAGCATAAATGGGAGTTTTGGATATTTAATTGATTGCAGTTAACCTAACATTGGATATGTGGTAGACGGTGGGTTTACTTATGGTATGTTTGGATTGGTGGAACTGGATGGAATGAAGTGAAATGATATAATGTTCCATTGTTTGGCTTGAATAAAAAAGAATGGAATGAAATGAAACCCAATGGAACACATTCCATCATATTCCATTACTTACCCTCATTTTTCTTCCCTCCCAAATTGGGGGAATGAGATGGAACAAACGATCACACCTTTATAAAATTAAAAAATTACTATTATATCCCACACAAACATAATCTTCTTCCTACCATCTTCCTCAACTTCAGCTACTCACGCCTGCTCTCCTACTCATAGCTCCTCACTCAAAGCAATTGCTGAACGCATCTACTCCAAAATTTTCACTACCTTGTTATTGCCAAAGTTTTTAAATATAATTGAGCAATTGTTGAAGTAGGACACATAGTCGTTGTCCTTGTTTTTCCACTGCAATTGCATTAAGTTCTTCAATATGATGAAATTCCTTTGCTTATAGGTTAATTATATTCTTCATTTCCTTGCGGTTATTAAACAACAGCAGAGTAAATCTTTTTACTTTTCAAAGACTATTATTCATGATGAAGGCATCAATCACTAGGACATCAACTCGGAGGTGATTTTTTTTTTTTCTTATAAAAAACATTCAGTGGCGGATGAGTTAATTGTGTTGATCTATATAGCAAGAGCATAAAAAAAAATTGTGTTACTAATTTTTAGATAAGGGTAATATAGTGAGAAAAAAAAATATAACTCATTCCATTCCATTCACTTTTTAGATAATGGATCCAAACAATGGAATGGAATTTTTATTCCGTTCCACTCCACTCCATTATGTTATGTTCCATTTAGGGGTGTGCGTGGGACGGGTTGGGACGGGTTAGACTTATCCCTTACCCGGCCCTAAATGTAGAGTGAGCCAATTCTTTGAACCCTAACCCGTCCCTAGACCCGAAGGACCCGATCATGTGCGGGTTCGATTAAGACCGGGTCTATATGGGACGGGACCGGGTTGACCCGAAGTGTAGACATATAATATGTGAAATTATGGACAAAATTATGGACATCTTGGATACTACTTCTAATAGCGAATAGATCACATATCTCAGTGTCACACATATCTCACAGGCACACAGCTGTAATAAAAGAACAACTAAACATATTCATTGCTTTGTTTTTAATTTTGTTGAATCATAAACACCACACTCTGTAATAAGCCGTGATATTAAGCTCTTCAAGCAACAAGCAATTTGAACCAAGCTGATAAATACTATTCTCAGTTACCATATCAGCAAATATAAGATTACCTGCATATGGGAATAATACAGAGCTATTAACTACTTCAAACATAAAATCTTCTATATGGGAATAATGCATATTAGCAGCCATCATTCTAGCTGCATCATATTGAACATTGATTAGACATATGTGGGATATGACCTATAGCTTCTACGGCTTAAATTAACAGGCAAGTGCAACCGAGTTTAAGGAACTAAAATTATATATTTTAAATTAACATAAACAGTCTTCATAATTGAGTATGTCACCCATGGTAAATTCAAGAATTTTTAATAACAATGAAACATACCCATCAATAGAAAATAATCAATCTTCTTACCCAAAATCATATGATAAACAAGTGGTCTATACTAGGCAAAATTAGCAGCAGTAATAAGGAAAGGCGATGGATTTACATGCTGGAGGAGTCTGATAATCAATAGGCATGAAATCGATCACCTTTTAATTGGAAAGGTGCATGTTATTTTTTAACATTGTTGTGCTTTAGGTAGAGATAGCAACTTCTCCCGAGTATCTGATAACAACATAGTTTTAACTCATTCATATGTCAAGCAAATGTCTATTAACGATAAACATCAGGCCATAAAAGTTTATAAAAAAATTAACATCAATAGGCATTCCCAAAAAAGATGAAAACAGAAATAGTGAACCCCAAAAACCCTAACTCCAAAAACGATGAAATCAAAAATAAAAGAGAGAAACAGATTATAAGAGGGGAATGGAAAGGAAAAGAAGAGGGAAAGGGAAAGATAGAATCAAATAGAGTGAGAAGCTTACGAAAGGAGACAACGATGGAGTTTTAGGATTTCTGTGTTTGTTGAAGTGGTAGCACAGGTGAAGAGACGGCGATGGCGATGGGGACTGAGATAGAATCTGGGAAGAAGCACTTTGGGCCTTCTCTGTCACGCCTTCACTAGTGGGTCAAGGTGCAGGAATGGTGGGTCGAGGTCGAGGGTGGAGACTGGACAGTTGAAAAGGAGCTGTGAAAATGAAGGGTGAACTTGCAAAGGTCGTGAGTGTGTGACTGACGCGGAAGGGGCAAATAATTATTTGGGACGGGCCGGGTAACCCGAGGCTTAACCCGGACCCGTCCCTAACCCGGTACCGGGTCATCAAATGGGATACGGGTTCGTCCTTTTGTTATTTCGGGTCAGGGTCAGACCCGACCCGAAGTGCTCGGGTAGGGACGGGTTGTCGGGCCGGACCGGGTTCTGCACACCCCTAGTTCCATTCCATTCCATGAAATTCCATCTCCTTCCACCAATCCAAACATAGCCTCAAACTCACGTATCGAGCATTGGCAATTGCTAATTTTCAAATGAAGTTAATTTTTCAATGAAGAAAAAGGTGCTCTAGCTGTTTGGAATCTTTACCCAAACCCCTCTAGTCACATTCCGAATCCATCAAGTTGGTTAACAATGGAGTCCCTGGTCATTGAGGTTTGACCGCCTTTAAAACACAACATATGGCTGCCCAAAGGGCAAATGCTAGGGTGAGAGCACCTCATGTCTCTCACCATGAGCAAGCCCTTAAATGTAAAAATTTTATTATTTAAAAACATTAAACTTTTTAAATTTACAAAATCCACCACATCATCTTCTCTTTCATTCACCCTCTCTTACCTCCTCCTTCAGCTGCCCCACAATGCTCCCTCACTCCATTTTCTCTCTCATCTGTTTCCTCTCTCCCACGTCTTTAACCTCAACAAAGACATCAAACCTGGGAAGGAGCCTCCAACTGCAACACCACCAACCACCACCAACAAGCTGATCTGGTTGTGCACGGGCCATCACTGTTGTTGCCGTCCTTCACGTTGGTTGCGCCCCACAGACTACCATCATTAGCCGCCGCTACGAGTCTCTGTAAAGTCGCTCACTGCCACCGTGAGCGACATCGTGAAGGGACTAAGAAAATGCACAAATCTGTCCGAAGGGAGTTAGATTGTTTGATTTGTTCGATCAAATAGGAAGGTTCAAATCCGGTAATAGAGATTACTGAACCGAAATTGATCTGCATAGTGCATACGCCATTAGAGAACCTTTTCTTTTTGCAAAATTTCTTACTTTCTGAAACACCTTCCTCCTCTAACATATTTCCACCCAATCCAATCATGAAAACCTTTTTCTGATCTTGGCAAAATTGCTTACCTTCCAAGTGCATAGTGCATATGCCATTGAATTGTCTTATTATGAAGTGTTGCTGCTCAACATCGTGGGAGTGGGAGGGGAGGTCGAAAGGGGGAGGGGCAGTGGAGATAGGGGTTGAGAAAAGAAGATGGGTAACTTTTTTTAATTATAATAATTCAGGGACTCAAAAATAATTTTTTTTCTTTCAAAAAGGGGCTCACTCATGGTGAGCAACTTGCCAAGGTTGCTCACCCTAGAAGCTGCCCAAAGTTTCATTCATTCACATGATGTTAAAAACGACTATTTTGATACTGAGGCATAAAAAAGCTTCCAAGTTATGAATAACCACAGTGAAGTGAACAAAATATAACCATAAACTTGGCCGATCCAAAGCTAACAATTGATAATAGTTTGATTTAAGTCAAGATAAACACAAGCATCAAAACATTGATTCGCTAGTGAGTAATAAAATGCTAAATAAGAAACAAAATCTGATTGACAATGGAGTTTTCTTCAGAATCACTGCAAACTGAAAATGTAGCCTCCATAGAACAGTTTCACTTAAGAGGAATAAACCTGGATGAGTGAGTAGCACCAATACCAGGTCTACCATGCTTAACAGGTTTGTATGAAATTGAGAACTCAGCGAGATAATGGCCAATCATCTCAGGTTTGATCTCAACCTGGTTGAAAGTCTTGCCATTGTACACACCAATGATGCTCCCAATCATCTCTGGTACAATAATCATATTGCGGAGGTGAGTGCGGACTGGTTCTGGCTTCTCACCTGGTGGTGCTTCTCTTTTCTATCATCAAATATAAACAACAATCAATTCTTAATTCAATTATCTAGCAATATGCAGACAATAACAATCCATTTCAAACGTCATCAAATTGGAATATAATTTACTTTAACATAGTGAAGGTGAAGGAAAGGGGACGGGACAGGAGGAGAGGGTTTAAAACATTTAAAATACATTGACTAAAAGATCAGTCCTTACTTGTATTTTGAAGTCCAAATTTATAATTTACAAGGGTGCAACAGTAAATTAATTTAAAAATCTGTCACCTCCCCTTGAGAACCAAAGGGGGAGAAAGTTATTTCCCATCGACCCTGTTAAAACCTCTCATCTCCCCTCCTTTGAATTAATTTACAAAAGCCTATGCATATAAAAAATCAACCCAGTTGTTTTACTAGAATGGCAATAACACATTAATCTATGGAGTGTACAGCAAGATCAATCCCTTAAAGATGTGATTAAAAGATGTGACAGACTTCACATTAGTCATAAGAGAAGAACTAGGGGGTGTATTCTGATTACGATTTTTAGGGTCTCAATCCCAATCGAATACACCCATTGGGTCCTTTTTTGGTCCTTTTTTATCAGTCAAGTTTGAACCTGAAAAGAACCATTTTGACAGGACTAAAATAAAGTTTTTCCTCTCTCAGGGAATAATGTAGCCCTTCACATATATTGGGGAGCAATTTAACAATTCACTCATTATACATAACAATGAGAATGCATTTTGTTGAACCAAAAATCCAAGAAAACAAGTTATTCTCATTATCTGAAACAAATAAAAGTCTTATTATATGTAAGTGCAGTGGATACTAGTTGATAATTAATTCAACAAATGGTTATTCCAAAAAGCATAGTTGAGAGTTAATTACCGCTTTGCGGAGCTTCTTGATCAAAGCCATGGGCTTTCTGGTGAGACCTCTCTGGAACCTTCTGCGAGCACGTGCGCCGAAGAGCTTGACGAGCTCATCGGTGGACATGTCGAGAAGCGCGTCCAAGTCAACGCCCCTGAAGCTGAATTTCTTGAACGTTCTCTTCTTTGGCAGTCCTGCAGCTACATCAGCATCAACGTCCGCCTGCAATTCCAACAATCATAAGAAACACGGACACAACAAAAACAGAACAACGAAGGGTGTTATTGTCATTGTGGCTGGCTCACCATTGTCGTTCTCGGAGAATGGAGATGCAGAAGAAGAAGAAGAAGAAGAACGCAGAGTGTTGCACGCCGCTAGGGTTTTGGAGAAGAAGATGATAATAGCATTTCTCAGCTTTATATATAGCATCTCATACTCTAACCCTACAACACCCACTGGGTTTCTATTCTCTTTCTCCAACCAACATTCGGGTTCCCAGATTGGGCTTCACAACCACTTTCTCCAACAAGGCCCATAAAGTTTAACTCTTTTCTTTTTTCTTTTTATGCTCCCTTTTTTTTTCCTATTTTTTACCCTGAAGAGAGATGGTGTCTTACCAATTTATGTCTTGCTAAAAGACCTTTGGATGGGGTTTATTTTAGAAAAATATTTTTTTAAAAAAAAATTATAGGTGCATCTAAAAAAGTATCAGTTTTAAATGTATTTTCAGAAGGAAAAAAACTAAAGCAATAAAAATAAAAGACATGTTTTGATGATTTTCGACAAAGTTACGATTCCTAACTTTTAAAAATGTAGCTTCTCTTCTTATAATAGGAGATGGATAGAAGAGAGGGTATAAAAGTAGCTTTTCATTTTAACACAGTCAAACTTATCAAAAATGATTTTTCACTTAAAAATTGAGTTTTTTTTCCATCAAATAATTTATAACAAACGCCCTCAACTAACATTCAGGGCTTTCTTAGATTGTTTCTAGTTTCCTATTTTCATTTCTTATTTTTGAAAATAATTACAACATCAATAATTACAATATTGGTTTTATTTTGTTTCTTTTTTAAAAAAAATTGTATAGAAAATTGACAACAATTCTTTTATTGTTTTTCACTGTTTCATGTACAAAAAATCTTTTGAAACGGGAAATAGAATGAAAACAATGTGATAGTTTTATATTTATTTTTGTTCTAATTATTTTTAAATAATATTGACAATTGCGTAAGATTATTGTCTTGTAAACGTACATATACTGTAATAACGCAATGTTAACGCATCCAATAAAATAATTTAAATAAGCAAATAAAATTGTTCAAACCAAACAACATAAAAAATTGACTAATATATATTAGGATATTACAATTATATCATACATTGTCATACGAGTCTTTTCTATAGTTTCTTACCCCATTTTGCTGAGGCACTTAGATCTTCCTGCCAGAGCAGAACCAATATCTTTAGGTCTAAAGCGAATTTTGAGGTGAAACATTTTTAAGTATGAGAGAGTAATAGAAAAATTAGGGATCTTACAAAAATAAACATGGTTTTTTCTCAAGTAGGTGTCAAATCCTATTCTCCACTAAAAACGCGAAGGTTGGTTGCCTTTGTGCTAGTTCAACTAATGAAGACAATTTTATTTTATAAATAAAATAATAAATATCTTTTTTCCTTATAAGCCTAAAGTAAGGGCTTGGACCGTCTTATACTTGGCCCGTTCTTCCTTCTCGTTATCTTGTCGAAAAAAGTTATCATGTAAACGATACAAATCATCTTTTCCAAATTCATATCTCACTTTCTATCCTATGAATAAAAAAGTCATCATGTAAGTATCTTTTTAAATAAAATAAAAAATGTATATTTGTAATATTTTAATGGTTTAATAAATTTTTTGATCCTTGCAAATATAGTGTATTTTGATTTTAGTCCCTACAAAAAAAATATATTATAATTTAGTCCTTTTTCATTTTAAAATTTTGGAAATGGTCTCAACCGTTAATAGAACACCGTTGGAAACACCCACCAACCCCTTCCTTGGGGATTGAAGATTAGAATCAAAGAGACAAGTAAAGATTGCAACTTTAAATATAAAACCAAAAAATAACAAGGCTAAAATACCATTTTAGTCCCTTAACTTATTTTTTAGATTCAGTTTGGTCCCTTAACTTTTAAAATGTTCAATTTGGTCCCTTAACTTATTTTTTTATATTCAGTTTGGTCCCTTCACTTTTAAAAAGTTCAATTTGGCCCCTTAATTTATGTATGTTGACTTAAGTTAGTCATCTCCATCAACGAGTCATTAACAGTGTTAATTTTTTAGGATCCGGTTGAAATTCGCTAACAATTTAAAGGACCAGTTTGAATCTCGTTTACAATTTAAATGACCAATTTGAAACAAGTTAATAATTTAAAGGACCGATCTGAAACTCATTTAACATTGTTACTGACATTATTGATGGGAAATGACTAGCTTGAATCAACATAGACAAATTAAGGAACCAAATTGAACATTTTAAAAGTTAAGGGACCAAACTGAATCTAAAAAATAAGTTAAGGGACCAAATTGAACATTTTAAAAGTTAAGGGACCAAATTGAATCTAAAAAATAAGTTAAGGGATCAAAATGATATTTTAGCCAAATAACAAAAGGGGGGATTTGAATTTAAATATGAGGAGCTCAACTCGGAAGGGCTAGAGCTGAATTGGAGGAGTCCGGTTCCGGTTGGGGCCTTGGCGGAGACAGAGTTGGTTTTGAGCTCTTCGATTTTGCGGCGATCAGCTTCTCTCTCTCTCTTCAAAACTGTATTATTTTTTGTTAATGGTGATGGGTTTTACATTGTCTCATTGTTTGTGACGTGTATGTTAATGTTGTTCCTCTATGCCTTGAATTTTGCAGCATGTTAATTAATTTATGTCTTGTGTCCCACCTAGATCTGTTCTTTGCATGCAAAGTATTTTGAATATAAAATAGTACTTTGACTACTTGTTCAAATCAACCCTCGTTAAGTCATTCCTCAACACATGCCCTCTACTGTTCAAACCGAACTTACCCAGTTGCCAATCTGATTAATTTTGGATTTGGATAAAGATATTTACACTCCAAATCGGATACATCACTTCTACATTAGTTATCAACATGTGATAACTGCTATTCAGCATATTTTTCATGTGATGATTGAGGATAATAATCCATTATTATTAATTGATGAGCAGTGACACAAAAGTATTGTACAAAATTTAATATCAAAAAGCTTAATTTTGATATATTGTTAGTATAGAAATTTTCATACTGTTATATTTTACCCTACATGCAATTTTTAAGGTAATTAGTGTAAAAGTTGAATTTTTTTAATGATGTGATATATATGACTGGTTAATAGTATAAAAAATATTGCATTGCAATTAAATCCATGCCTATGTAGCAACAGTGTATGAATTTTGATGATAATGTGTCACAAAGCTGTCTGTGGCCCTACACAATTCCACCAACTTTGGACTTTTGCATCATGTTATTACGTGCCATGTCAACAATATATATCATTCCTGCCAACTTTTTATTTGCAAGCTGTTTTCTGAACGAGGAAGTATGTTTCCATTAGTTTATTTGGGCATTTCACTTGAATTCTTGATGAGGTGTAGTATATCATTAGGGACATGAAATCTACAGGAACAATATGTTATTTTGTGGAAGTAAATCCAGATGTTAACAGAACATTCACTTCCCCCTGGACTCGGTAAATATATCCACCTCCCATTGTCTCCTTTCTTTTTGTTTCCCATCTCTATGGTCCATTTTATTATGTTTCTGTTCTATAACTTTTGAAGGCCTAAAGAATGGATCAGTAGCTTTGATTCAGTAGCTTCCATGATGGAAAATGGTAAAGGATATATTTTACGAATGAACATTGATTATTAATCAGAAAATCTCCATAGTAGCATATTATTATTGTAATTTCTCCATATAGAGGTCTTGAATAACTAGAGCAATATATACAAAAAACAAATAATAGGGAAGATAGCTAAGCAGTTGAATGTCACTGCAACATCCTATGTGAAATTAACAAAATGAAATAAAAGTTCTTGCATGAATTAGTCTTCTTCAACTTGCCCAAATGCTGAAAGTTCTATGCTTTGCCTACTGTTGCTTGTTTAGGAACAACTGGGATACACTTTACCAGCAAACCAATTGGCCAAGACAAAGCTGCAATGCCAATGCAAACACCCCACTGCTCCCAAGTCAATCTCTCAGTATTTGCAAACTTCTTCAGAAACTCAACCATCACTACCTGAAGAGCTATAGTTAGGCCAATGATTGCTATGAACAACTTATTATTAGCAAGTCCTTCAAAGATGTTCTTCTTCTCAAGCTTCCTTGCATTGAACTCATTGAAGACCTGGCAGAGGACAAAAGCATTGAAAATAAGGGTGTTCTTCACCTTCTCATTGACATCAAAGATTGATCTTCCCTTGAATTGTAAAACCAACAAGACAGCCACTTGATACAATGCCTGTGAAATGAGGTTTCTCCACATAACTTTAGTAATAAGTGGCTCATGCCTACCCACAGGTGGCATCTCCATAAGATCATCAGTGGGTTGCTCAGTGGCCAAGGCCAAAGCACCAAGAGTATCCATTATCAGGTTCACCCACAAGAGCTGCACAGCAGTTAGAGGGACTTTACCAGAAGAAACTGCAGTTACAAAGTTGATGACAAGTGCAGCAACATTAACTGTAAGCTGAAACTGAATGAACTTTTGAATGTTTGCATACACACACCTACCCCACCTCAGCACTGTTACCACAGAAGTGAAATTGTCATCAAGGATGACAATATCTGAGCTCTCCTTTGCCACTTCAGTGCCTTGTATCCCCATTGAAAGTCCAATATCTGCCTCTTTTAAAGCAGGTGCATCATTTGTTCCATCACCTGTGACTGCTACCACATGACCCTTCTGCTTTAAACATTGAACCATCAGAAGCTTGTCAAATGGAGATGACCTGGCCATGACTCTGATTCTATCAATCTTATCCATTCTTTCCTCAGGTGAGTAGTTTCTGAACTGAAAGCCTTCAACCACTGCCTCTTCATCCAATTCTTCACTAGGAGAGAGAATCCCACATTCAGAGGCTATGGCTCTTGCAGTATGCACATTATCTCCTGTAATCATCTTGATCCTCACACCAGCATTCTTGCAGGATTCAACTGCTGCTTCAACTCCTGGACGACAAGGATCTTTCGATCCAAGTATCCCCAACAATGATAGTCCTGTCTCTTCAAGCTTTTCATAGACTTGTCCATTATTCTCTGTGCTGCTCTTTTGGGCAAAAGCAATGCATCTCAAGCTTTTGGCTGCCATACCCTTGATGATGTTCTCAATATGAATTCTTTCTTCATCATCCATGATCACTATGTTCCCAGTATGATCATAATAATTTGAACACATGGCCAATATCATCTCAGCAGCTCCCTTCCAGTGTGTATGGATTGTGCTACCTCTATTCTCCTTCATCAGAATCCCACTTCTCTTCTTCTCAGAGTTGAAGGTCTCCACATGAATTATTTCACAATGTTGCTTCACTTCATCAATATTCAAGCCCAAATCCAGCACAGCCCAAGATAGCAAAGCTTTCTCAGTAGGACTACCTGATATTTCAGGAAACAAAGTGGGTTGGGGTTGGTATATGCTTCCAGTAGTATTTAAACCAATTCCTTCTTTCATTAATTGGATTAAACTTGGTGCCAAATAACCATCTTCTGCTATTGCTTCTTTCCCCACCCAAACCTCTGTGACCTTCATTTCGTTTAATGTAAGGGTTCCTGTTAAAGGAAAATTGAGATTGAGGAAAAGGATCAACAATTTAATTACACTTTCAGAGTATATACTATATGCAGATGAAATAAATTATAGTACATAAATGCAATGCAGCCTGTGATTTGTATATTTGAATTTACAAGATACTGTAATACACAATAATGAAGAAATATTGTGCATTGCTGCTGCATTATTACCTGTTTTATCAGTGCAGATTGTTGTTGCTGATCCCATAGTCTCACAAGCAGATATTTTCCTAACCATGGCATTATCCCTCATCATTTTCTTCATGGAATAGGCCAGGGTGAGAGTAACAGCAAGAGGCAACCCTTCTGGAATTGCCACCACAACAATTGTGACAGCTGCAGCAACAATCCCTACAATTGCATTCATTGTATCATCAAACTTAGTCTTGCTTCCATGAAACTCCCGGTTTCCCATGTCATCTCTTGTGCTTCCTGTGAAATAACGGATCAACGAAACCAACAGAACAAGAGCAGCTACCAGCAATCCAACCTTCCCTATACCAGAAGTCACCTTGTTGAGACGTGCTTGCAAAGGTGTCACCTCATCTAACTCTCTGGTCACAGAACTCATCATGTCACCCCATGCAGTGTTCATACCAACAGAAGTAACAAGCATGCAACCATAACCATCAGTGACCTTTGTGCCAGAGAGCAAGAAAGGGTTTGTATTACCATTCACATGGACATGGTCACTTTCTCCTGTCATGCTAGACTCATCCACCTTCAAAGAATGTCCATCCAAGAACAACCCATCTGCTGGAACCTGATCACCAATCTTCAAGTACACAATGTCACCAACCACCACATCAAAGATTGATATGGTTTGGCGTCTACCACCTCTAACCACTTCAACTCTTATATCACTACTCTTTGCAGAAAGCTTCTCAAATTGTTTTGATTGCTTAAAGTTGCTCAAAGAAGAGACAGCAATAACCAACACAACAGCCAAAATGATGCTCCCACCATCATACCAACCATCCTTCCATCCATGTTGCTTGATACCAAAGCCAAGTGAGAGAACAGCACAAATCAAAAGTATAATAATAGTGGTATCTTTAAAAGCTTCAAGGACAAAAGGAAGAAAACCTTTGGAAGGTGGTTTTTGGAACATGTTGACACCAAAAACATCTTTTCTGTGATCAATATCAGCATGGTTATCTCTGATGCCATGTTTCACATCAGTTTGAAGAAGTGCAGCTACTTCTTCAACACCTCCAAATCGGGTCAGAGTAAGACACTCCATGTTCTTCTCCCTCACCATGTCACTAAGCAATTTTGGGTCAACATCAAGAAACTGAAGGGGTTGTTTGTCCTGCATGGAATGCTCATTCTCATGGTCCACATCAATGGCCATGTATGAGAAGGAGCGCAAGAGGCTTGTGGCTTTCATGTCAAGAGCTTTTTTGGATGTAGCAAGAAGAGCCTTGATGAAAGAGATGGCATTCAGAGCCACCCTCCACCTCTTCTTGGTACAAATGTGATCATGCATGGTAATGGTAATGGTAATGGTCAACAACAAGACTAGCCAAAGAAAAAAAATACACAAACTTAATGGGACTTACAACAGAAAATATTTGGGACTCAAGTATGATCACTGTGTATGAAGTTGATAGGACAATGTTACAAGTAGGATCACACTATATATATATATATATTATATATATAATTAATGTAAAGGTTGAAGCATCAATTCATGGGGTCAATGGCATTGTTGAGATGAAACTTCACAGTAGCTTCATAGAGGTTTCCACTCAGTTGCTTCACAGGGTGAAATTAATTGATGCGGTAAATATTCCCACGCGTTAACTTTTGAATATGGTTTCACCTTTTTTTTTTTTTTTTGCTGCAATATAAATTAATGCATATTATTATATATCTTTTATTACTATTTAATTAAAGAACTTATTTATTGTGAAACCTTTTTTCAGCTCTTTGAGATTTTGTTATTTTGATATTCTCTAACCTTTCTACCTAGTTTCACAATTTCTGACTCCTTCCTAGTTAGTTCCTTCTACCTATTCCGTTTGTCACGATAAAAATTGAGAACTGATTCTGTTTTGAGGAAAGGTGAGGAAAAGAAGTCTTTTTTCAATTTTTAGTATCCTTTTTTCCCTCTTTTTCTTACCTAATAAACGCGTTCTTTTGATTCTCATTTCCACTTTCAACTTATGAATTATAAATGCTTAACGTGATTTACTTGATTCATAAAAGGAAAACAGCATCAAATTGATTGTAATGAACTTTCCCTTGCACTTTCTTAACTTGTTTTGTGTTAATATCTATCTATAAATTTATCTATCTATAAATAATAGAAAGCAATACCTATGCAAGAAAAATTTGCCACGTGTCAATTGCCGTGTATCGTTACGAGATTTTTTTTGCTTTTCTATTGTATTTATAAAAGTAAGAAAAAAATAAAATAATTAAAAATAATTGAAATTGATTACAATTAATTGCTCTTTCACAAATTAATTTTATTTTCTTTATGCACAAATTAATTAAAAATTTGATTTTCTACTGTATTTCTTAGAATTAGATAAAATGGAAAATTATTGAAATTAAATGAGGTGAATTAAAATCTATATAATTCCCTATCTATCTATATCTTTGTTTCAAAAAAAAAAAAATCTATCTATATTTATCTTTTGTAAATAAGATAAAGCAATCCCTTATGCAAGAAAAAATTGTCATTGTTTTAATTGCAATATATCGTTTTCAGAATTTTTTTCTATTGTATTTATAAAAATAAGAAGAAGAAAAAAAATCTATCATTTGTCCTGTGTGGGCACGAGATCAAAGTCTAGATATAAAAAAAAAAAAATAAAAAGATATGAACGGTTAGATAATGCCATAAAATACTCTGAACCTTAGAGCTATTTTTTCTGTCACAATGTTATTTTCATTTTTCCTATTTTTCATTTCCATTTTTTTTTTACATTGGATATAGTAAAATGCTAAACCGAAGGAAATGCACCTGCATCATATCATCAAGAAGAAAAATGGAAAATAACAGTGTTATTTTTTCGCTAGACATAAAAGTGTTATTTAGATAATGATTAACGAAAATACATAAGTTACATAATAACATTTTAATCCAAACCAGTAGGAGTGGGCGAGTGGCCATTTGATCACTGCCCCTCTCCAATAACTACTACCATTGCTGAGCTCGATTCAACATTCTCCTGAAGATTATGTACTGCTAATAAGTGTCCTTGTCCTAACGACACCGATTAATTGAAAAAGCTAAATAGAATATTCTTTCAAAAGTTGAATGTATTACTTTTTAATGATAAATTTCTTTTTTTTAGATCCGGATATATTTCTTTTTTTATTCCTTAACTAGTGTCGCACTGGTTAGTATCCTCCAAAAAAATATTCTTACTACATTAATTACAATGATATTTTATGAGTTTCTTTACTTAATTTAGTGGGTGCATAATAAAAGACCATATAATCTTATATTCTTATTCTGTTAACTAATTCTCCTATTAATCTTGTTAATTAAATAATTAATATCAAATATTTTTTATGTTTTGAGTATATTAAATATTTTTTTTTACTTAATATTGAAAATAATTCAGGGTAAGTAAGATTTTTAGGAGGAAAATTTAGGAAAAATATAACAAAAGTGAAAGCTTTAAAGAAAAGGCTTTTACTTTAAGTAAGAGCAAGGATATCTCGAAAAAGAAAAAAGAAAGAAAAAATGGTTATACATTCATTGCAATGGTCCAACTTCTTTTAAACAACTTTCATCAGTCTGCACCGGTCCACGTTAGTCCGCAAACAAACAGATCGGGTCGAGTTGGTCCGTTTTTAGGAGACGGGCTTGTATATATTATGGCTCGGCCCGCCTCGCGGGTTGGCGGGTTGGCCCGCATAAATGGAAAAAAAAATTGGACATTTGATATAATGGTAGTTTTAATGAGCTTTCTATAAGTCTAATATTAAATATTAAATAGATTACAACCATTTTAAATATTAAATATTTCACCAACTCAATTGCTTATGTTTTGTTATTAGGTAATAACAAATAAAATAATTCAACTTGCCTATTCTATGCAATTTTAACTTGTGTTATATGGATTATGGTGTGGGTGTTTTGCCTTGCTTTATAACTCAGAGCAGCAATATGAGTGTAAAAAAAGGAATTAGCTAGCCAGAGACGTCGACGTCACTGCCATGGGCGGTGAGATGATGGGCGATGAACCGAAGTGATTCAACCGTATAAGTGAAGATTGTGGCTTTGGTTTGTGGGAGTGAGACGGTCGTACGGTAGACACAGGGATGTCGGTTATTTTACTGGGCGAAAAGTGAATTGAGTGTAGGGAGAGATAGGTTTATTTTACTGGGCCAAAAGGCAGAAAAGCTGGCTAGCAAGCCATCCTGCTGACCATAACTTGTTTACTCGTGGATCAAATGAGCCAACCCGTGTAAGCCCGCAGGTTGTGGCCCGTGCGGATCGCAGTTAACCGGATCGGTCTGTGGGCCTTGGTCCATTTGCCCAACTCTAACTTTCGTCAATTTGCTACCATATATATATATATATATATAGGGTGCGCTTGGATATACGACTTAATTAAGAGTTTATTAATTTAATAAGCGGTTATCATATAAAAGCTTATGTATAAGCTAATTCTACAACCAAATAACTTATGGGCTCAAACTATGCGTTCTCTTTATAAGCTACTTCTATAAGCTATCCTTGGAAGCTTATAAAAATAAGCTGAAATTAAACAACTTATGAACATATTATGAGCTATTTTTATAAGCTTTTCCAAACACTTGCAGAAGTGCTTGTGCCATAAGATAAGTTCAAATTAGCTCTTCGAAACACACTCATATAGTCGAGTTTCTAACATACGAACGAAATAGCAAATTTGATTTAAAAAATGATGAGGGGTCTGTTTATATTGTAAGCCAATAACATTCTTACACATATGAATAACTTTATATTGGATAATTAAGTTTATTACAAAATCAATGGGTTGAATCATTGAAAATTCTATTATGAGTCTGTTTGGATTGACTTATAAACAACTTATTTGGGCTTATTTATTGGCATAAGCACTTGTCAGAGTGTTTGGGAGAGCTTATAAAAATAGCTTATAAACGCTTAATTAAGTCCTTTACCTAAACAGGTCCTATATAGATCATATATATATAATTTCACATTAATTTGAATTGCTTACAGCTGGTTCGATGATACACGTCAAAATTAATGTAATATATAATTTTAAAATAAATGGAAATAAAAGTTATTTGATTACATTTTTATTGATGTTCAAATTTTTAAAATTTGAGACAAATGATCTAAATGATAAATAGTTGTAATTCGACGGCTTGATCAATAAAATTATATTACATAAAAAGGTATACGTGGTGTAAGAGTAGTATTAAGTTTTTGAAAAATCTATGCCTGACATAATATATCAATTCTCTATAATCAAAATAAAATTAATATGGGTATTCATGCTTCAAAATTATTCATAGGCATATTACTTAACATCTTACATTTTGAAAGAATCGATCACTGGTAGAAGATAAAGGAAAATAGGTAGATTACATTCCTCATAAAAAGAGGACCAATTAGAGGTGTTTTGAATTAGGGTTTTGTGCTTCATATTGTTAATTGCTTGAGTTGACTTGTACCAGAGCCCCATGAAAATTGTTGTAAAGTTTGCTAATTTCGAAGTCTATTTAGCAAACTATATATAAAAAAGACATATATGACTCTGTTGAGCAAAAATAGCTAATAACTGATAAGCTAATTTTTAGCTGATAGCTGATAGTTGAAAAGATAGCTGATTGAATTTGGAAGTGTTTGGTAAAATTAGCGGTTGAACTAGCTTATGATATAAAATGACATAAAAGGACATATTTATGATAGACATGGTAAAATGAGGATTTCATTAAATGAACGAGGGTAAAAAGAGAAAAAAGTCAATAAACTATAAGCTATAAGTCACAAGCTAAATAAATTAACTTATAAAGAAACGTTATAAGCTAATGAGATAAGCTTATTTATCAAACACCTCTACTTCAGTCAAATAAGCTATAAGCTAATTTATTGAACTTGCCAAACAGAGTCATAGAGAACGGCTTAAAAGGAATTTCATAATGAAAATTGTTTTCTTCTCGCTTAAATACTGCTGCATATGATTGCAGTTGCATATAAGTTACAAGTCCATATCTACAATTTTGTTTCTCTCTCCTTAATTAATCCAGCTCCACGACCTTCAACTTTTATATAAATTAAAGATACAAATATGGACAATGTTTATCTATAGATTGAACTTGCAAACTTATTCTTCAGAAAAAGGTTAAATATCCCGATGCTATATATCTTTCTTTCTTTTTTTCTATTGCTGTGGAGACCTGAGTCGCTTAACCAATATATCTAATGCTTCCTTCATCCACCAATGCTGACAAGCTTCCCTGGCTTGAGCAACAGTCATCTACAAAAAGTGATGATAAAAAAAAACTTAGAAAATTATGCAAGTGTGCACATTTTAAAATTAATTAACATGAAAAATAGGAATAGAGCCTAAACATACCCATATTCTTCTCCTCAAATTTTTCTCTGGCCATAGATCAAGTTGTTCCTTGACAAACAAAGGGTACATGTGCCCTTCATAGTATATGCCATATCTTTTGCTAATGAAACTCCATTGGCCCAATGCACCCTGCCATATGAATAGCAACTTAAATATTTTAGCAAAAAAAGAAAAAGAAAAATGCTAACGAGTGTCCTTAGAGCACTCAATAAAGAATCAAAAAAAAAAAATTTATATAGGAAACTGATGTATTCAATATTTGAAACAGTGAAATACTTAGTTTTCCAATGAAAACTATTTTACTTGATTCGCTAACGAATATCCTAAGAGCACTCGTTGGCATGAACCAAAAAAAAAAAGGGAAAGAACTGAATAAAAGATATTATTAGAGTGAAGTGCCTACATCCTAATGTACTTTAATTTAGAATTTAGTATATCCAATATATACCTCAACGATTCCAATGACTCCTGCTTCTTCAAGGGACTCCCTGCAAGCTGCTTCTTCTACGGATTCATCAAGTTCCCATCCTCCCTGAGATCAGACAGACAGGATGTTAATGTTTTATGAACTAACCACCGGATACCAAGAAGCAAGAGAAGTCTCTCTTTCAAATTGAACTATTCATGAGCAACGAGCAAAAAAGGTACCTTAGGGAACATCAACTCTTGACCTTTCTGTGAACTAACCACTAGTACTTCCAATTCGTTGCTCATATTACCATCTATATCTTCTTTATATCTATAAGGTATGCATCTGCAATGAAACCAACGACAAACAATTATATGAATGCAATATATAATGAAGGAATAGAGCTGAGGATAATGATAAACAAATGATACAGTCATCAATATTCAGCTTCTATTTTATATATATATAGGATGACTAATTAAGAAGGACCCTTTTAATCTATGTCCATGCTTATAACAAGTATCCCAAACTAATGAATAAGGATTAAACTTATCTAAAGTTACTTAGTCTCTCAAGTCAAGAAAAGTAAAGTTTCCAACATGTATCGACACGTTTGGTCAAGCCTTCCGCTCATACTTGTTAATTACGACTTGTTTCGATTATATCAAATCTTCATTGTTGGTTCAATATGTAAATTCCATTATAAATCCTTGTTTAAGATGATGTTTTTCTGTTCCCTTGTAAAGATTGTGTTTTTCCCTAATCTAAACTTTTTTGTACAAAAAAAAAAAAGTAAAGTTGTATCTCTTTTATCTGGTCTAGGGTGTAGGGCATTGTAATACATTTACTGTCTACTCTTTTTTTTCAATGGCATTATCTTAACTACAGTTTTGCTCTACTCCTTGGATTTTCTCTCTTATACATGAGTTCGAGTATTTTATACTTTTATCAATATATTTTTGCTTATAAAAAAACAATTATATTACTTTCTCACTTGTCAACTCAATGAAAAAGGCGCCGCCACCATGCACTTGCACATTTCAATTGAAAATTAAACCCACGTGAGAAATAAAGATGACATTTAGCCGACAAAATAAAACACTGCAAATGAAAGCAATATCAAAAAGAACCAATTAACTGAGATAAGTACAAAAGGATGTCCTGAAAATAAACTCACCCTACAACTTGGCGGCCACCCATTTTGTTGTATCTCTGCAACTCCCTTCCTGAGCGAGATACCAAGCAAACCATCTCTCAAGAGACTAAATATTGAATCGCAGCAGACACAAAATTGAAGGAAAAACAAACACCCAACAGAGAAAACAAAAATAGAGATCAGAGAGAGTTTAGCTATCAGTGATTATGATCTGTGATTGGTAGGAGACGTAAAAGAAGAAGGGGGGACACAGAAAGAGTGGCCAAAACGAAGTTATATATAGAAAACCTTGAGAATATTGGGTACTATAAGCAGCTTAACACACATGAGACGCGTAATTGATCGCCTTCCTCGACCTACCTATCTTAGAAAATGGAATATAGAGTATAGAATATAATAATGAAAAAAGAGCACCCCAGAATAAGAATATATATAATAATGAAATGAGGTTAAGAGAGATATATATATATATATGGAATATAGGATATAGAATATAATAATAAAAATAGGTTAAAATTGAGGCTTCTGTGTCGTTTCGCCAACAACCTATTTACCATTATTTGTTTGCATTGCCTTATTGAGTCAACATTAATCACTTGCAGCTCCTGCGTGAGTCGATGAACACATTAGTCTCCACGGCCTGAAAGAATAATGATCACCTAGTTGACTTTGAAGAAAGAGAAACACGTTCCCTCCAATATGCATATGCATGCCACTCCACTTTCATGCTTGCACCTAGAGCTGTCAAAATGGATCTGGCCCGATGGATTGGCCCGTTTGGCTCGATATAAATGATGGGTTGAGTTGTCAAAACATGAGTCCGAACAAAATTTGGTCTAGGCTGGCCCGGCCCGAAGATTTATTGGCCCATTATGGGCTGACCCGTAGTGGGCCGGCCCGGCCCGGCCCGTTGGCCCGAAATTTCCTACATTAACAAAAAAAAAATTTATAAAAAAATATTACCTCCTTATTTTTGAGTTTCTGGTATTTTTTTTAAAATATTTGTATGTAGCATTTTAAATTTTAGTTTGTATAAGAAGCTACACTTGGCTTAGTTAATAACTTACTGTCCATATATTATTGCAATCGTATTTTATTTGCCATTTGTTCAATCTAAACTGTTCAATTTGATGGTGTAATCTTTAGTGTTTTTTTTTTTTAAGAGGATCTTTAGTAATTTTTCACTCTGTCATTTATCTTGAATTTCATTACCTACGTAAATAGGTGAGATTATTGTCAATTCATAACACTGCTATAATCAAAGAAGGGAAAATGTTTTTTAAGATAAAAAAATGACTAAAATCTATCATGTAATTAACATACTTGATTGGACTTAAACTTGAGTAGAATCAGATTAGTTTGAGTTTCCACTGCTATCAAGTATTTTGCCTCTCTATACCACGAAAAACAAAGTTGTTTCATAAGAATTAGGCTCCAAAACAAGAAAACTCATGTACTGGTGCTTCAATCATATTCAGTTATAATGTAAGCTTAATATTAAATTATGCATTTTTATAGTCACTGATAGTTGCGTCTCATTACTATTTTTAATTACTTGTTTTGAATCTTCTTTTTTATGAGAACTTGTGTAAATATGTGATAGGATTTTGAAAAAAAAAATTAAAATAATTTTGGCCCGTGGCCCAACACGTTTGGCCCGCAGCCCAAAGAGGGTTGGGTTGGGCTAGCAAATCAGTGACCCAACCTAATTATGACCCTGCCCGGCCCGACCCGAAAAGTGACTTAGCCCAAATGGGCCGGGCTGGCCCGAATTGACAGCTCTACTTGCACCCCGATAGAAAGAGAGGGGGGGGATTCGAATTCTTTACATTCATTATATTCACACATTCACGTATTTATTGAAATATACCATTAGAAGTATTTGAGTGGTGTATTATGAGACACCCCGATGTCCCATTAAATAAAAACCTAATTTATCTAAAACTTAATCGTAATATTAGCATTGGACGTATATATAAAATCGTAATTATTAAAAACTTAAAGGTAAGAACAAAATTTAAACATCACATCACACACATATAAATATAAATACAAATGTTACATATTATAAAAAAGGGAAATGCTGGTTGTTACGACACTACAGCAGTACGAAATTTGACGAATCCACTTGGCAATATCATGACCCTCTGTGAATCCTTCATTTATCATGCATTTTATTATCAACAAATTTCATTGGATGTTGCTTGTTTCGTCGTTCCTTCATTTCGTAACAAATAGCAGTTCTCTATAAAAAAAATTAAAAGATAAAACAAGATTGGTATTCCAATGACATATCTTGTGACTTTGTGAATGTGTGAATGCATGGAATCCAAAATTATAGAGATGGGGCAAGTCACAGCGGTTTTTATTTCCCTTTTTTTTAATTTAATCTAATGTCATGTATCAATAGGCTGCCAAAACAATGAAAATGCTATATTATATGTGAATGGGGTTCAAGATCACAGTATGGATGGCAATATCATGCATAGTTTGGACGGAAACTTTTCTTATGATGAAATCAAATTAATCAGCAATTAGCAATATCGGTCCTTTGAAAGCTTCAGGTGATGATGGGTTTCTAGGAATGTGAGTTTATCCAAGGTGTGTGGAGGGATAATAATGGATCGGAGAAAGTGAATTAATTTTAAAATCTCCTCTTTCTCTTTGTTACCACACATGAACGGTGTTATTTTCTCTCTCCTCTAATAAAATCCCTCATCTTAACCAATTAGAATATTTAATTAAAACTCTCGTCCCCCCCACCCCCCACCCGCACATAGCCTCATGATCTTTTACCAATGATAAATTCTTTGAAAATTTAAGTTATTAACTTGGTGCCTTCTAACTTGAGGGATCAAATAAGTCCCTCGTTGTGAGGGAGCAAAAATCAGTCCTTAGATTTATTATTAAAATAATTGGATGGCTCAGATTATTTACTTGAACCTGATAATATAGTTTTCCTTTATAATTACTTAATAGTCCCTAATATTTAATTTAATAAAATTATAAATTGCATCTTAATCCTCAGTGGATACAAAGCTAATCTCTGTCACCTACCTTTCTCTTTGCCTTCGATCTCCTCAGTTGATACAAATCAGAGACCAAGTCGCGACAACACCATAATCCCGATCTGGTGAAGCAATGCTTCTGCGATTGAGAGGTTATCTTGGTTAACCGCTTCAAGTGCAAGCGAGAAGAGTATGAATGAGTCTGACTTCGTTTTCTTGTGAGTCAACTAGGACGAGTGGGCGAGACGAAGAGCAAACAGTTACGGAAGGACGAGTAGGCTGCCATGGAAGAACCTTGGGCAAAGATGAGTGGGTTTTCGGATGGGGACATTACTGACAAAGCATCATGAATATAACTTTAACAATAGGTTATGTATTTATAAAAGACAATTTATGTTCAGCTTCAGTGCTAGCCCAATGGTCGGCTCTTACCCTCCATGGTAGCTGGTCGCGGGTTCGAAACTCAGGTCTCTTTATTTTTTGTTTTATTATTCTGAAACACAAACTTGTAACAAAAAAATATTAAACGAACTCTTGACCTGGGAGACGTCTAACAAAGGAACCTATGCTGCCAACCATTATGGCAAACAACAATGCATCTTAATTTTTATTTGAAGTTAAAACATTGGGTAACGTTGACTATCGTATTCTACCTCCAGTTGCGTCAAAAAGAGCAGAAAATGGAGTTCTTCTCCACCACGCTAGTGCCGCCCATCGCAGGACCATGAACCACCGGGCTTGGTCATTGCAGCCAACCACCGTCCAGCCACTCTCCCCCTCCCTTGTGTTCCTTTTGCTACTTTGTGGTTGAATCATTTTTCTTTTTACTAAGGGGAGGCTGTCGGCAGTGAATCCCAAAGTTTACACCTTTTTGGTCAATGATTTCTTGGGTGTCCATTTCATTTCCTTCACTATGGCGGCAGTGGCGGGCTGGGGAAGGAAATCACAACTTTAGGAGATAGATACAGAGAAAAAAAATAGGGGATTTACTGCAAATAATAAATTAAAAAGGTAAATCATATAAAATTTAAATTTATAAATATACACTGAAATGACCTATTATAATGAGTCATTTTTTCTCTCTCACAGTGAGGGACTTACTCGATCCCTCGTGTTAGAAGGCACCTATTAACTTTGTTTACGAAGATTCTCATATTTTATGCCAGGGATTAAATTCTCTCGGCGGAAGTTAAAAATTGGTCTATTTTTTCAATATAAATCCAAATATGCGCTGAGCAACAGGTGGATATGCTTTTGCTTAATTGCTTCTCAACCTGAATGAGCCTCAACGCCATCAATGCTACTAACCGTTGCTCCTTCGAAGTGTGGTTAGGGGTGTTCATATCCAAATCGATCCAAAATAAAACCGAAAACCGATCCAAAAAAACCGAAAATCGCACAAAACTGATGTCTATCAGATTTTTTTGGATCTTGTTTTGTGAAAATCGATCGGATCGGATCGGATTTCGGATTCCTTTTCTTAAACCGAATCAATAAAAAACAAACCGCATATATAAAATTTAATATATATTTATTCTATTTTTTACATTATTAATTTTTTTATTTGTTGGTTTTTTTAATAATACTTACTATTTTGATTTGACATATTTCTTTTTTACTATTTCTAAGTTCCAAACATAAAAAAAGATGTTATGGAACTAGTTGATGATGATATTTATTTAGTTTGTACATATTTTATGAAATGTTATTACATGAATATATAAACAAGTATATACATGTTTAAGATTTTGTTCAATTTAGCTTGTAATCTTAATTTTTGGTGTGATTTCAATATGTAATGATGTGTCGGTAAAAACCGAATTAACCGAACCGATCCAAACCGCATTTAATCGGATCGGATTGGATTTTTTTAAGGAAGTCATCCAAACCGAATCGAACCGCATGCTTTTTTTTATCTTTGGATCGGATGGCTTTTTGCCTCAAAACCGATCCAAACCGAACCGCGAACACCCCTAAGTGTGGCATCAGGAGCGGGTTGATGTCCATATATGTATAATGCAATGTTTTAAAAACCGGTTGAACCGGAGAACCGAAAAGGAGAGTGGTTCAAGGTACCGGTTCAACCACCGGTGGTTGAACCGGTATATATATATATATATATACATACATTAATAAATAGATCAAATAACAAGTATAATTTCAATACAAGTTTTAATTTTCATATTAAGTCCAAATTATTTAATACTTAAACAAGCACAAATTAGAGTATATCATTCAATTTATGATGCTCTAGCCTTTTTTTTTATTTTAAAAAAAACCTTTTTAAAAAAATTTTTGAATTTTTTTATTGAACTGGCCGGTTTTCCCGTTTTAGCCTGGTTCGACCGGTTTTTTGTGATTTTTAGGGTTGAACAGCTTTTCCGGTTCTGTGGTTAGACCAGGACCGGAGAGGGGTCCGGTCAACAGTCCAATCGGTTGTGGACCGGTCCGGTTGGACCAGTTTTTAAAACACTGGTATAATGTACTATTAATCTTTTTTTTTTTGACAAAATGTACTATTAATCTATTATCTCTTGGATCCCATCGTATTTCAGGATAGAGTTTAATTGGTATGTATTGTCAGTGTAAAGTTTTTTACACTGTCAACCAATCACAAATCATGATATGAATGGCTTTTAAGGAGATTTGGATAAGAATCAAAGATTTTTAATGACGTGACGATCTGTCATGGGTTGACTGTATAAAAAAAAACTTTACACTGACAATATATACCAATTAACCTCTTTCCAGATATTATCATCAGGGGTCTGGCTATGCTACACCACCCTTTATCTACACCTCTGTCTACACCACCCAAGTGGATGCTTGGGAACCAATGAATTTGACATGCTGGATGTGGACTTTTCAACCTATCAGCATTTTCAACATGAAGGCAAAGTAAGCATGAAACCCCTAACCAATGGTACATGGGTGTACTTCTTTTGTATTTTAATTTTTATTTATTATACTCTTTTTGTTTTTTTTTTTATCAATTCCAGCAGGAAAAAAATTATTTTAAAGAATTTCTAAAATCCCTAACACCTTCCCTAACCCCTCTGCCATGTCTCCCTCCATCTCCCTCTCCGTCTCATGTTTTTGTCGCCGCGACCCCTCCTTCTCCCTTTCATCTCACAGCGGTGGTTCGACTGCTTGATTACATGGGCATCATGCCACCATTCGACGACTCGGTCGGGGTCGACTCGAACCGGGTAATGGCCGGGTTGCACGGCATGGGTCTGGGCCGAAGAAGACTGAAACGTGGTGGACAGTGACGTGTGCGATGGAAACGGAGAGGGGGAAACCGGAAAAGGCGGAGCTTCAGAAACGCCCGATTTGGAGACGGCAACGGGCTGCGGAGTGGAGGACTCCTCTGAGTTCCGCCTGATTGAAAACGAGAATGGGTTGTGGTGGCGGCGTGGCGGAGATGGTATTCGCAGTTGTCTTCTTCGACGATGGCGATGTGGTTGCCGGAGCAAGTGGCGCAAACCCAGATCGGGGGAGAAAGGCCACTATACTTGTCGATGGATCGTGATTGGGACGCGGAGATAGAGATCTGGGAGATCTCGTAGGAGGCGACACTGTTCTGTCGCGACGGAGGAAGAGCTAGTTTCAGAGGCCGCAAACGACGAGGGAGAGGGAGTTTAACCACTGATCTTCTTCCACAAACGGCAGACGGTGTGACAGGGAGGAGGCAGATTGGTGGGTGGTGGAGAAGAAGGGCATGAATGGAAATTGAAAATAAAAATAAAAATAAAAATAATATCTGTATTAAGAAATTGAAAATAAAAATAATATCTGTATTAAGAAATTGAAAATAAAAAATAAAAAAATTATATGTGTTAAAAATGGTGGTGTATGCATGTACCACATGTTGATGCTTCATGGTAGTCTTCAATCCTTTATAGGTTGAAAAGTTAAAAAAAGACCAAGTGGCAAATTCATTGGCACACACATAGCCATGTGGGTGGTGCATTGACTGGTGCAAAACTAGGATGGTGTATCTTAGCCGGCACCTTATCATCAGATTTTGTATTTTTGGTAAAAATCTGATCCCATGCAGCTCATGCCACGTTATTATGAAGGCCTTGCATTGAGTAGTACTGTTGGGTCGTGCATGAAAGGATGTGCTGCTTGTTCATCATCAAATTTATCAGGTCGGAATTATCAGAAGTGTTCTTAGTATACATCTAAATATATATTATTTTTTTTATCAGCACATCTAAATAAGAAATGCGTATTCCATGAAAAAAGAAATCAAAGTAAACCAAAAACCATTAAATAGTCTCCAATCAATTTTATTCGTTCCTCTCGTGGGCAAATATTGTACATCAAAATCAATCCAGAGGCATCAGATTCAAAATGTTCGGATGTGGACCAAATGTGAAGGGCACCGAATACGAAAATAATAATAATATAATAATAATCTACGTTATATATAGAAGGAATTTTCTACTTCAACGTGGCACGTGTAATCCACTTTTGACACGTGGACTACAATTCTAACTTTTGACTCTACTTTTTTTTTTTAATCCGGGTATCCTCCGGTTGGGAGTCGGAGACTCATCCCTCGAAATACTAAGATCCATGCAAGGGGTTGACCTCTTCCAATAGATATTCTTCCATATATATGAGTCAGGAATCAAACCCCTGACCACATACTTAATAGACCCAGTTATCAACTAATAGATGTTATTTAGCTAAATAAATGTATATCATGATATGTGATTTGAATTTTCTTAATTTAAATTTCTGTTTGTTAATAACTTATTTTGTTCTCAATAATTACGCTTTTAGATTTTTATTATTATTTTTTTAGCTTCAATAACATCCTCTTTCAGTTTACTTGGAATGTTCTTAAATTTTTAATATTTTCTTAAGCACTAAATAAATAATGATTTTTAAAAGGCAAACAAAAGTTTATCATTCTATATGCATAAGCACTAACATGACTTTTGTTTGGTAAAAACTAGCGGATAACGGATAAGCTAGCTGGTAGCGGATGAACTTGTAGCAAATAGTGAATAAGCTAATTGATAGCGGATAGTGGATAAGCTAATGGATTGGATTTGACATGTTTTGTAAAATAAGCTATTGAACTAATTAAGAAAATATTACCAAACAAAGCTATTTTTCCATACCCTACAAACCACTATTAGTGGGCCGACAGGCCATGCTACACAAACTACTTATCTCTTTTTAATATCTTCCTTGCAACTTGCAAATGCTAGTACAGGTGCTATCTGATAGTAGTAGTCTAAGCGGTCCCACATTGTATATTTTTGCGGACTCACGTGTTGAATGTGCATGAGATTGGACTCATAAGTTAGCTAGTGTGAACAGAGCTGAGATCCCGTACTTGATTTTTCTACATGATGGACTGAATTGGTCAAAACCTTTTAAGAATTGAAAATGAGGATGAGGGTGTATAGCCTTCTCCCAAAGTGCTATATATGTGAATGATTCGTGTGTTTGAGGAGTTATATATGTATCCATGGAAAGATCTCTGGTTATTAAGCTGGTGCGAAGAAACACCTATGAATTCCACAGTTGGCACACCGGTGGAAGTCAACATTAATACTCGAAATGCCATGAGATGTAAGTTCCTTTTTTTTTTTAATAGGCAAACATTAATATGTTAGTTGTTAATTTTTTTTCTTTATCAAGGTTTGAACCTTGGATCTCCAACACCTAGAACCCTTACCTCAGACCACTTGAGCTACCCACCCCCCATGAGATGTAAGTTCGTTATAGACTTATAGTGTGTGTGGAGATTGATTTCCCTCCGTCATTAGCTTGCAAGGTTAATTACCTAATTATTGGTATAGAGTGGAATATGAAGGACTCCATATTTTATAAGGTTGTTATGGACATTAATTACACGAGATTGTCCAATGGAGGGGAAGGTAATGCAACAAGCTGCTCTGCCATAAGTGGCGAGAAGGAAGTGGTGGAGAGTGAGGCCGTAACGATGGCCACAAATTGAAGGGGAGAGAATAATCAAAAGACTCGCAACTATCTATACCTTTTAATTCAATTATGTTATTCTTTGGGATTATGATTTAGATTTTAAATGAGTTTCTAAACACCCAATATTGGTTGGTCACCATAGAAGTGGACTTCGTCCTTAGGTAAACTTTATTTGCAAGTTCGATGGTTCAAATCTTAGAGTCACTATTTTAAAGAGTACTTTACTTAATCATCACTCCGACTTTTAGTGTGTTTGGGAAAGATGAATTATTTATCTTTCAGCTTTTTTTTGAGTAAAAAGCTGTTTTATAAATAATCAATTGTGTTTGGGTGTGTAGCTTAATTTCTAAAAAAGCTTTTTTCTTGATAAAAAAGCTGATTTTTATAATCTAGTGGAGAGGACTGGTAGATGGTTTTTTTCTGATTATTTCGTAACGGCAAAATATATTCCCTTCCTTACCCCTAACGTCCACCTATCTTTAATCATGCTATCCTCGTTTGCTTTGCCTAATGGGTGTATTCTCTCTCCCTGCACTCAAACTACTGATACAGCAGCTGATACATGTCCAACGGCAACTATTCTAAATATATATTTTAACATTTTTTTTTCCATAATCATGAATGTTATAAATTCTATTCAATATTTTATAATAGAAAAAATTTGATGACAAGATATAAAAAATAAACAAGTTCTAAATATAAACAAATAACTCCATACCCTTTTTCGTAATTTACTGTATAAAAGTGATTTTTTTTGCATCACCCAAACGAAATAGATTATCTTAAAATCGCTTTTCAGCAAACATACCCAAACAAAAACAGATTCTGATTATAATCGATTATCACAATAATCGATTATTGTATAATCGATTATCAGCATAATCTTTTTTTTTCCAGCTTTTCCAAACACACTCTTTGATGATTAGTCTATAACGGTCTTTATAATATCCAATCAAAAGCCAAAAAAAAAAAAAAGAAGAGAGTTTACAACCAAGAAAAGTAGAATTCCAAAGCTCAATTCAATTTCCAAGCTCCAGTTTCATAATTTTCATGTTCAATTTCGAATGCCAAACAGACACTAAAGAATTTGGGCAATCTGAAATAAGCAATGTGCTACATAGGACAATCAAGTTTTCCCCCAAGCATGTTTTATAAATTCTTTTTGTTGGGCTTTCAGATTTGATTAATCTGACAAAATATCACAACCTTTAACAAATTGATGCCAATATATGTGAACAATACTAATTAGTTTGATCTGTTAGGCCAACCCATATGTGAATCTCACTTATAGATAACTTATAGGTTAATCCGAACTTCAATATCGCTTACTTTTACTTATCACAAGCCCCAGCCCAATCAGACAAAAGTTATTTCTTATTGACAAAACTCCCTTCGTAGTTAGTGTTGGGGAAAAAAATTAAGATTTATTTTTTATATTCTGTGTAAATATGATAAATTGATGTGAGTGAAAATGAATACCGAAGCATATAATATTTTAAGATAAAATAAGTATATTAAAGGTTTAAATAAGTTTTTGGTCCCTACAAAGTTCATCAATTTTGGTTTTGGTCCCTATGAATTTTTTTCTTAGGTTTTCGTTCTCCTGTAATCTCAAAAATTTTGCAAATAGTCCCTACCATCATCTTTTTTCGTTACCTAATGCTCATGGGTATCAAGATAATTTTATTTTACTGTTCGACTTGCTGCAAAATTTGGCCATAAAATATATAAACAAAATCATACATGAGTGACATAAGGTTAAAATTATTAAATTCCTTCATTTTGTATGATATCTAGTACTCAGAGGGTACCGAGGTAGTTTCTCATTCTTGTCCGACTTGCTCCAAAATTTGGCTAGAAAGTAGAAATAAAATCACTCAGGAGTAACAATAAGGACTATTTACAAAATTTTTGAAAACATAGGGATGAAATCCTAAGAATTTTTTTTTACAAGGACTAAAACCAAAATTTATGAATTTTTCAGGGACTAAAAGAATATTTAAACCTATATTAATTGTAGATATATAAGAGGCATGTAAATCAAGGTGTCAATTGTCAATTTTTAAATATTCAAATAATGAAGTTAAAACCAATACATGACAATTTTGCTGTTTTCCTCAACACGACCTTTTCACTGACGCTTGTTGGTCCAAGAGAGTTGGTATTTGATTTTCCTCGAGCAATGTCTCGGATTCGAGTCATGAGAATAAAAAAACGTTGATAGACTTTTGCCCCATTAAATGGGTTTTCCCCGCTTGACCCATATTAGTTGAAGTCTAATGTAATTTCAAATTTCAAGGGTCTAAAAAAAAAAAAAACAACTTTCATCTTCTATTAAGTTACTTGTCCTTGCCGTACTCGAAAAATTCTAAGACACTCAATTTTTATAAAGCACAATATTTAAGACGAGTTCAAATATTTTATCAATTCTTGATTATTTTGAAAATGTTATTATAAAATTAGCATTCATTAAATGTTTGATACCCTAAATACTATTTTCAATAGAGCATTTTCAATGAGAGTTATTTAAGAATTGTATAAAGCTAAGCAACTTTTACTTACACGATTGCACGATTGGAGTGAGTTCGGTAAACAAGAGTTGCTTGTAAGAGTTACATCTATAAGCAACTGATTCTTTTACGAGAACTCACAATGCTCTTAAGTAACATAGAAATTACAACTTAACCCGATTTGTTTTATTTTCAATCCGAAAACAACTGTATATTACATGAATACATTGATTGCATGTTTGAAATTATGGTAACTTAGGCTCGAATCACATCCAGGACTCAGAAGCTACATATTGTAGCTTCACCTTGGAAGCACTTTTGGAGAGTTTGACCACAGTACCAAACATGTTATGAGATATAATAATTAGAAGACATAAATATATGTGTGATACCTACCAATCAATAATAATAAATAATAATAATAATAATAATAATAATAATAATAATGTTGGTTACAAGACTCAGATGGAAACCACAAAGTCCCTGAACACAAAACAAATACACAAAGAAAATAACAGCCACACAGGAAATACACCAAACACTGGTAGGCATAGAAAATTCAGAAATTAACAAAAGTAAAAGGGGTGGAAGAATGCACACACACAAGATTTAGCGTGGTTCGATCAGTGTGATCAGTATGATAATCGATTACACCTTCTCTGCCTGATCTGGAAATCCTCATAATCGATTATGCTAATCGATTATGCCTTCTCTACCCGAGTTCCATATTTCTGCAAACGCACGTAATCGATTATGCTAATAGATTACAAGTCTTCTGCCTGTTCCGTAATCAATTATGCAGACACCATAATCGATTATCCCTGCTGAAAACTTAACTTTGCTGATTTTGAGGCATCTTTCAACAAATAATAATAATAATAATAATAATAATAATAATTCCTTACTTTATTTAAATTTCAAGAGTCAAATCCAAACGACTTATTACCTATTCTTTACTTTATTTTTAGTTTTCTATTTTCATTTGTTATCAGGAATAATTATAAAATTGTCACCTTATTTTCATTCTGTTTGTTATTTTCAAAATTTTGTACAGTAAACACTGAAAACAATTTTTTCGTGTTTTAACTTTTTCCTGTATAAATCTTTAGAAACTGAAAACAAGGTAACAATTTTGTAATTATTTCCGAAAACAGAAAATAAAAAAACTGGAAACTGGAAACAAAGCAAACAGACCTTTAGTGTGTTTGATCTTTCATCGAAAATGATCGGGGGGTGAGGTAGCTCAACTGATTTGAATTAAGTGTACAAAGAGTTGAAAGAGTTAGAGATCCGAGATTCAAACCTCGACAAAGGAGAGAAAAAAAAACTAATATAATAACTAACATATTAACATTTGTCAATAAAACAAAATTTGAAAATGATCCACATGTAAGTTTGGTCAAAGCCGAATCCTTCCCAATAAAAATATCAAGCACACAATTTATTTACATAATCTACCCGTACCAATTATCCCAACCGAATATGAGCTCCTTGTTAGAACTTAGAAGTGGCAAAGTTTAGATCAAACTAGTCCGTACTCTTTTTTTTTTTTTTTGACTCAAAACTAGTAGTACGTACTTAAATTTAATTAAATGCTGGTTCGGTGCTTTTGGTCAAGGTTCAATGGCAAGTAGCCAAGTACTATTGGATAGGATTAGGGATGGCAATTTTACCCGTACCCGCGGGTACCCGCGGGTAATATCCGTGACGGGCACGGGCGGGGAGGTTAAATGGGTATCCGCGGATTAAATAAACGGGTTTTTTACACTACCCGTTTATTCACGGGCGGGGACGGGTACCTTGGTATCCGTACCCGCGGGTACCCGTGCCCGCTAGGTATTACTTATTTACTTTACTACCCCTAGGTATAACTTGGTCTGAGACACAAATTAAGCCATTGTATGATTGCGCCGTTTATTATGTTTCTGGCTTTCTGCTGCCCAATCTCAACCCCAATCTCAAGTTCTCAAATCTCAACCCTAAGGCGGGTGATTTTTGTGGAGAGGAGCTTCTCACATGGGCTTTAGATCCTCATTCCTCATCCAACCTTCCAATCTCAACCAGGACTGTCCAAACCCTTTCAGAAGTTGAAGCCTTTGCTCTAAAAGCTGATGATTTGAAGTTTGTGGCTTCTCAATTCCAACGTCTTCACAGTAAGCAGCTACGCCACACCTTCAGGTTCTACTCGCAACAATGGCGTACATGGACTGCATGTTTTATACAACTCAAATCTGAATGACAATGACATTTTTTTTATAGATTGATCTGTTTTTTCTTTTTCTTTTTCTGCTCAGATCTGATTATCATGATGTCTGCATTTGCACTATTATTGTATGATTGGTATCCATTGGCTGTATGAAGGGAGTATTATTTACATTTGCACTATTAATGTATTTTTTCAACAACAAAAAAAAAACAGTTAAGTAGTATCCATGGGTACCCGCGAAACCCGCAGATACCCATGAAACCCATCAGATACCCGCCCGCCAGATACCCGTGCGGGTGGCGGGCGGGGACGGGCTTAGATTTGCCCGCGGCGGGTGGGGGCGGGTAGGGTGGTATCCGTGCCCGCCCGTGCCCGTTGCCATTCCTAGATAGGATATGTAGGTCAACTGTTTTTTACTGTTTATCCTTTTTTTTTCCTTTCTTTTTTCGAAGTTCCTTTGGTTGACTGGTCTTCTAATGAACCTATTACTTGTTTATGAATCATTAACAAAACAATTTGATGCACGTTGCAATGGACCATACAATTTAATGTGCCTCACTAGTCACAAAGAATTTTGGAGTCATACCTGCACTAATTTGGCAGCCTAAGATTCACCGGTTGCTAGCACAAGGAATAGAAAATAATTAGGACTAGCAGTTTGAAAAATCTTTTAAGATTTGACCCAAAATCATTCGTGGAATAGAAAAATAAAATAAAATAAAATAAATAGGCAATCTGAAGAAAACTAGAACATTTCAAGCAAAGTGGGTGTGAATAGATCATAAAATATAATTGAATGAATCAGACTTGGTCAATTTCTATTGGCTTGGGTGGCTTCCCTTATTGTCGTTTTAGGTGTCATGTGGCAACGGATGATGAGTGGTAGAAGTTTGATTTGATGCAATTTTATGTCGTGGAAAACATTTCTTACTAGTATGTTGAAAAGGGACAGGTTATTGAGCGTAAACGGGAAACAGATGTGAAATTTTCTGACTTTTCATTGTCATTAATTTAATATAATTAAATGGTGATGCCTATCATTCCCATTGCAAATATATATGAGGGGTTTCCACTTTCCTCCACGTGTTTGATCATCTTTCTATCTCAATCTTCTGATATGGATATTTTATTTCATTTAGTTCATTATCGAAAGAGAAATACTACGTAGATCTCTCGCGTTTTTTTTTTTTTTGTAAAAGTAAAAGATCTCTCACATATTTATAGGGACAGAATCCGAATATAAATATGTAAAAATACTATAGTTTTTACCCATGCCCGAGATTACATCATTGTATAAGATATATAAAATTTGTAAATTTTAAAAGATAAATATAAAATATAAAATATGTAATATAAAATATGTGTATAATAATACAAACTACAATAAATAGATAGTACAAAAATGATTTATTTTATTTATATACTTACTATCAATCTTTTTTTGTTTATCTAAAATATCTCATTTTTAAAGTTACACAGAACAGAAACTCTTATATTTAAATGTCTCTTTTTTTTATTTAAATGTTCAAATTCAATTTGTTTTATTGTTCAAATTCAAATTGTGACTATTTTCAATGCGTTGATTTTCTTAATTTATTTTTTTAAAATGTTTTGATTGATTTATCCCAACTTCCAAAAACCAATAAATATAATTTAATTCTAATATCTACTATGACATCCAATCAAATAATTTCTATTTTCTTATATTCTTTTTTGTTTGTTTTCAATTCAAATGCCACATTCATTTCTATACTCACTACCAATCTTTTTGTTTCTATACAAAGATAATTTATTTTATTTCTATACTTACGACCAATAATTTTTTTATTATCTAAAATATGTCATTTTTAAAGCTGAACAGAATAAAAACCCCTATATTTAAATGTCTAAAATATCTTTTTTGATTGTTCAAATTCAAATTGTTTTATTGTTCAAATTCAAATTGTGACTATTTTCAATGCATTGATTTTCTTAATTTATTTCTTTTAAAATGTTTTATTGATTTATTCCAACTTCCAAAAAACAATAAATCTAATTTAATTCCAACCTACCATGACATCCAATCAATGTTATTAAAATCGAACCGATGATCGACTCGGTCAGGGTACTGTGTTAATGGGTCACTGGTTCAACGGGTTCAACCGGGGGTCACCGGTTGACTCGGTTTAAACCGGTATATATTAAAAAATTCTAAAATATTCATATATATGACAACATAGTTCAACATGTCCATACTTCAAATTTAAAATCATTACCATAAAAAAGTATCTAATTAAACAAATATCAATCAAGGTCACTGGTTAAACCAGATGAACCGGTATATATTAAATATATAAATTCTTATGATTGACTTATGTATATATATAATATTTGGTAGGAGTTGACTCGATATATATTAATTTTTTTAAAAAATATTCATACATAGGCCAAGCATAATTTAACATGTTCAGTAGTTCAGATTGTGGTTCAGATTCAGTAGAAGACATCTCTGACTAAAAAACAATTCAATATTATGGAGAGTAATATTGCGTATAGTATAGTGTTGGTATTATGTCAGTTCAAATAATTATCAATAAATTACTTGAATATTATCAGTATCAGAAATTAATATACCATTATGATATTAATACAATTCATAAAAAAAAAACCCCGTCGGGTCAACCGGTTTTTTCCGGCCAGGTCAATCCGGGTCGATGTGCTAAACGGTCCAACATCCTAACCGGATCGACCTGGTGACCGGTTCCAGGGCTAACCGGTCGAATCGGCCTGTCCGGTCCAAGTTTTATAATACCGCATCCAATCAAATAAATTCTATTTTCTAATATTCTTTTTTGTTTCTTTTCAATTCCAATACCACATTCATTTCTATACTTACCCTAAACCCTAAACCCTAATCCGAGTATAAATATGTAAAAATATAAATGAGATATATTATAATCAAACAATTATATTTCTTAATTATTAAATTAAAAGTAGAGATATCAAAATGTTAGTAAATATTTCTTGATTTTATTCCACCAAAAGTCAACGTAAATTGAGAATCATGATCAATTTTATCACGATATTTAAATTAAATATTTGAGAACTTGAAAGATAATTAACATTAATTATTTGGAAATTTAAAGAGAGGGCTTTCCACTGGACCTATATATTTTTTCTCACGTAAATTTTGCAAAAACCACAACATCCCAAAGAGAGCAAATACCAATTAATTCATGAATAAAAAATATTAAATCATTTATAATTTTTTTATATTACAAAAATGATTTTTTTTTTACTGAATATAAAAATGAATTATGAGGTTTTATTCTTTTAACTTTTATAATATGTAGCGCTGCTCTGAAAAATATATTAAAAATGTTAATAGTCATTGTAAATTGCCATTATGCGCGTTGAATTAATATTCCCAAGGGGGAAGAAAGAAATTCATTAGTCATGATTCATGCATGTTGCCTGTTTGATAATTTATTTGAAACTTGGTAATTAATAAGATTTAAAAGCAACACAAAATGGGTCAGACCTTTAATTTAAATATATATATTTGGGGAATGGTCGTGTTGGTAGGAAATCAAATAATTAATTAATAATTAACTTTTTTTAGGTATATGGATTCAAAAGTCGGCTTCAAATCCATCCAAATGGAGAAGGTTGGACCCTATTAAAATACCTGCTACCTATACTGATATGTAGTTGTATTTTAGTATCTGTATTCAAGATTAGTTGTATTAGTTTCTGTAACAGTTTTGGTAGCAGTCTTTCCTCCTTTCTGTTATAACCAATTGACAACCAATTGGCTTCCCTTCTGTTATTAGCTGATATAAATAGAGATTAGCTCTATTGATCATTATAACAATTCTTTGATAATCAATAATACAAGAAGTATATTCAGAGAATTGTCATTCTTTCATTATGGTATCAAAGAGCGACGTTGATCCTGAGAAGGAGAAGAAGAAGGAGATCGAACTGGAGAAGGAAGAAAGTACCTCCAACGATGACAAATCAATCAATTCTGCGCAAAACCCTGCTTATCTCTTGAATTCTTCAGATAATCCAGGGATTCCGCTCGTAGCTGCAACCCTTAATGGTGATAATTTCAGAACCTGGGCGAAAGCAATAAAGACTGCGCTTAGGGCGAAAACCAAACTAGGGTTTATTGACGGAAGCATCAAGAAACCTTCAACAGATGCCCCTGTTTTTCAAAGTTGGGATAAAGCTGATTCAATGGTCCTAGCATGGATCTTGAATTCAATTGATCCCAAACTACATGCCAGCATCTCTCATGCCACTACTGCAAGGGAAATTTGGGAAGATCTTGAGGAAAGATTCTCTCAAACCAACGCCCCAAGGGTACACCAACTATGGCGAACGCTATGCTTGATGCAACAAGAACCGGGTATGAGTGTAAAGGACTTCTACACTCAATTCAAGAGTCATCTTGATGAATTGAGTGAACTACAACCTCTACCCGAATGCTCATGTGGAGCCTCCAGGGCACTTATGCAAAGAGAAGAAGAGAACCGTGTTCATCTCTTTCTTGGTAGCTTAGACAGTGAGCAATATGCTCATGTCAAAGCCACTATCCTCAACACTGAACCCTTGCCCACATTGCGCACCAGTTTTAATCACATATTGAGGGAGGAGTCAAGATTCTTGGTTGAAAAGGAAAGGAGCAGCAAGAATGATTCAGCTGCAGCATTCTATACCAACAACAATAAACAGAGGAACCGTGATGGTCCAAGGCCGAAGTGTGAGCACTGTGGAAAGATAGGCCACATTAAGGCCAAATGCTTCGAGATTGTGGGATATCCAGCAAATTGGGATATGAGAAGAACTCAAAGGAACAACAATAGGGCAACTGGACAGAACTCAGCAAATTGTGCTTATGCTGATGAAGTTCAAGGCAAGGAGGCATCAGATGGCAATATCAAGGGTCATGCCTTCCATGGGATCCTGATGAAACAGGAAAACATGGCTGGTAATGTGAATAGGCTTAAAAGTCAATTTTGGGTCCTTGATAGTGGTGCATCACACCATATGACCCACTTACTTACTCTTTTAGAGAAAGTTAGAAAGATTGACAAGCCTTTTCATATTATAGTGCCAACTGGTGACACTGTGCTAGTAGAAAAAATGGGGACTTTTCATCTAAATGAAAATATAACCTTACATAATGTCTTATATGTTCCTATGTTCAATTGCAGTTTGATATCAATCCATAAACTGATCTGTGATTTGAAATGCAAAGTGACTTACACTAAAAGTTTTTGTGACATACAGGACCAAATCTTGAAGAAGAGGATTGGATTAGGTGAGCTGAAAGATGGAGTTTATGTGATCAAGTCAGATGCAGAAACCTCTTCTTTGGCTATGGCAGGAAGAGACCTCACTTCTTTGTGGCATGCAAGAATGGGGCACCCTTCCAACCAATCCTTGCAGTGTATATCTTCTTTACTTAGCAGCAATTTCAATTTCAATAAAATGCCATGTTGTGACATATGCCACAAGGCAAAACAATGTAGACTTGTTTTTGATCAAAGTAGAAATAAAGAAAGTGAACCTTTCAATCTTATACACTGTGATCTATGGGGGAAGTATCATACCCCTTCTAGTAATGGCTCTCATTTTTTCCTCACCATAGTTGATGATTATACAAGAGGAACTTGGGTCTATTTGCTAAAAGATAAAGGAGAAACTTGTAATGTTCTTAAATCTTTTCATAACATGATAAAGACACAGTTTAATAGAAGCATAAAGAGACTAAGGAGTGATAATGGAACTGAGTTTCTTAATTCCTCTTTAAGGGGATTTCTTCAACAGGAAGGAATAATTCATGAAACATCTTGTGTGGCTACTCCCCAACAGAATGGGAGAGTGGAAAGAAAACATAGGCATATCCTCAATGTGGCAAGAGCATTGAGGTTTCAAGGCAATCTTCCCTTAAGATTTTGGGGAGAATGTGTCCTAGCTGCCACCTATATCATCAATAGGACCCCTACTGTGGCCAACACAGGCATTACTCCTTATGAGATGTTATTCAACAAGAATCCATCTTATGATAATTTGAGAGTTTTTGGATGTTTGTGCTATGTGAGGAATGCCTCTAAACATAGAGATAAGTTTGATGTTAGGGCAGAGAGGTGTGTCTTTGTAGGGTATCCCCTTGGACAAAAGGGTTGGAAAGTGTATAATTTAAGAACTAAGGAGTTTTATGTGTCAAGGGATGTAGTATTCTATGAAGATGTATTCCCTTTTAACACTAACACTGAAAACAGTTTGGATAATCTTCAGAGTAATTTTTTACCAACTGAACAGATACCTCAGTTTTATGAAATTGAGGATTCACCTTGCGATACAACAAATAGAGAAGATAGCAGGGATGATTCTGATCATGAACATGACATGCAGGGATCTGACATCCCTGAAACCAATGTCCAGAACCAGGGGGAGTCTGAAACCAATGTCCAGAACCAGGGGGAGTCTGAAATCACACCCCAACAAGTTGTTAGAAATGAAACTAGATCAAGAAAACCACCCTCTTATCTGAAGGATTATTACTGTCATACTGCAGTTAATAATCCTACAGATAGATCTTTACAACCTTCATCTGTAACTGACATAAAGTATCCCATTTCCAAGTACATAGACTATGATAGTTTTTCAGACAAACACAAGGCATACTTGGCTGCCATTGCTCAACAAGATGAGCCAAAGAATTATTTAGAGGCAGTGCAAAAGGAAGAATGGAAAATGGCCATGCAACAAGAAATTAATGCTTTAGAAGAAAACAATACTTGGGAACTTATGCAGCTCCCTAAGGATAAGAAGGCTGTAGGTTGTAAATGGGTCTTTAAACTTAAGTATAAACCCAATGGAGAGATAGAAAAATACAAAGCTAGATTAGTTGCAAAGGGTTATACTCAAGTTGAGGGAGAAGACTTCAATGAAACTTTTGCACCCGTGGCAAAAATGACCACTGTGAGGTGCCTGCTATCTGTAGCAGTTGCAAAAGAATGGCAACTCCATCAAATGGATGTGAGCAATGCTTTTCTACATGGAGATTTAAATGAAGAGGTTTACATGAAACCTCCACAAGGTTATCCTGTTCCTAATGAGGGAATGGTTTGCAGGCTAAGAAAATCCATTTATGGGCTGAGACAAGCTTCTAGGAATTGGTACTCCAAGCTATCTCAGTCACTCACCACTTATGGTTTTAAAGAATCACATGCAGACCACAGTTTATTCATTTATGATCATGACAGTGTTTTCTTGGCTGTTCTAGTCTATGTAGATGATCTAGTAATAGCAGGAAATGATAGCATTGCATGTAACAATTTTAAAGAATACTTGAGTAAGTGGTTTCATATGAAAGACTTAGGCATTCTTAAGTACTTTCTAGGCATAGAAGTAGCTAGAAGCAGAACTGGGTTATTTTTGTGTCAAAGAAAGTACACATTAGATATATTGAATGAATGTGGTATGCTTGCTTGCAAACCAGCTCTTTTTCCTTTGGAACAAAATCAGAAATTGGCTTTAGATCAAGGAGATCCTTATCCTAATCCATCCCAATACAGGAGGCTTATTGGCAGGCTTATCTATCTAACCATAACTAGACCTGATCTAACTTTCTCTGTGCACATTTTGAGTCAGTTTATGCAGGATCCCAAGCAGACACATTGGAATGCAGCACTCAGAGTTTTGAGGTATCTAAAGGGCACATCAGGACAGGGCATCATACTGCCCAAGGAGAATAATCTTCAGCTCATAGCCTACTGTGATTCAGACTGGGCTTCTTGCCCCAAAACTAGGAGATCTGTTACTGGCTATTTGATGAAACTAGGAGTAGCCCCTATCTCTTGGAAAACAAAGAAACAAACCACAGTTTCTAGGTCTTCTAGTGAGGCTGAATATAGGGCTATGGCTCATGCTACCAGTGAGGTCCTTTGGTTGCACAGTCTGCTCAAAAGCTTACAAGTTGATTGCAATGAGCCAACTACATTGTACTGTGATAATCAGGCTGCCATACACTTAGCAGCAAACCCTGTGTATCATGAAAGGACAAAGCACATAGAAGTGGATTGTCATTTCATCAGGCAGCATTTGCAGTCAGGATTAATCAAGGCAGAGTATGTATCAACCAAGTCACAGCAAGCAGATATTTTTACCAAAGCTTTAGGGGCCAAGATGTTCAAGGAACTAGCTGTCAAGATAGGTGTTCAATCATGTCACACTCCATCTTGAGGGGGAGTATTAAAATACGTGCTACCTATACTGATATGTAGTTGTATTTTAGTATCTGTATTCAAGATTAGTTGTATTAGTTTCTGTAACAGTTTTGGTAGCAGTCTTTCCTCCTTTCTGTTATAACCAATTGACAACCAATTGGCTTCCCTTCTGTTATTAGCTGATATAAATAGAGATTAGCTCTATTGATCATTATAACAATTCTTTGATAATCAATAATACAAGAAGTATATTCAGAGAATTGTCATTCTTTCATTAGACCCCTAATAAAACTTCCATTTAAAAATAAAAAATAAAAATAAAAAGATTATTTTCCTTCTTTTAAAAATATCAGATTTTGTTTTCTTCCTTTCAGGGTATATATATCTTTCAAATCTTCAATAGTCTCATTGACTAATATATTTTTCTTCAAGAGGGAAACAGAGAAGGAGAAGTGATGGAGCGCAAGAGCAGCATCAACGTGAAGCAGAGTGGAGAGGGGAATCATGCTGCAGTTCATAGCCAAGTGATAAAGATAAAGCAAGAAATAGAGAAAATAAAGCAACCATCACTGCAACTACACATCAGGAGCCGTGTTTTTCTCAGAGATGTCACCCGCTTTCGCTCAAGGTCACCGCTCGGATTGGCAGAGAGGGCTATCCTAGTTGGTAACTCTTAGATATAATATATATACACACATGTCTCGCTAGTCTCTATGTATATTACTTAAAACTAAAAAAAAAAACCTTTTCTTATCCTTCTTTTTTTTTGAATTTTGTTTCTCTACTCTTTAGCTTTTATGTGCTTTGTGAGGTTTCTTGTACATGCAAAATATAGGACATGGTTCTCTTAAGTTTCCTCTGTTTTTTTCTTTTTTACAAGAGACTCGTTTAATTTATAGTTGCTTTCTTTCTTCCCCTTATCACAAAACATATAAATACTGGAATAATTACTCGGCATAGTTGAGAGTTAACACATCATGAGTTCGTTTGTAAGTTTTTCTTCTTCATTTTTCGGAACCTGAAATGAACCTGTGCGAGTATATACGTAATAATTTGTTCAAGTGTTTTCGGTTGTACAAGTTTTGGGCTTCTTGTATGTAACGAGGGAGGTCTGAATACTGAAAGAAGCGTTTCAGGCGAAGCTATGACACCCTGCAACCTAAACAAAGATTTAAGAATAGAGACCTAAATTGATCTTTTTGACAAAAAAATATGCGGGGACATTTTGTTCACCGAGAGATGAAAAATATTAATTTAATTATCAGAATATAAAATATAGGTCAAAATATTATCGTGTATTTTTGTTATGGATCAATTTGGATATTTACTCAAGATTTAATCAAACACGTAACCTCAGAGAACAGCACGCCATTCTCATGCCACGTCAAAAAATGATTAAAAATCTAAAGCTCCCCATCTCACTATTCAGAACCATTTGTGAGAGAGATATTACGATGTGAAAGACAAGGTGTATTGTTTATTTTGGTCCAGATGGAGTATGCGTAATAATAATAATAATAAATGTGAATCTTTTTTTTTTCTTGAGAGAAAATAATAAATGTAAATCTGAATCACAGATTTTTTTTTTTTTGGATAGAATGAATCCTCACAGAATATTCGGTTTCGTATCTTGTTGATTGAAATATATTTAAGAAAATAAAATTTGAAGAATAACTGATGATGAAAAACTTACGAGAGCAAATCCTCACATATTTACCATCTATTAGTCAAGTATATCCTTTATAAGATTTTGAATTATTCATTGTTTGGTTAGCAGTTATTAATTGTATCGTATTCTTTAACGTATATTCTCACCTTATGTATCCAAATCGAAATCGTTCAAAATAAAATATTCAATGCCCGAGCATTAGAATATCCCAATATCATAAATTCTTATTAAACTTCGCTACAGGAAAAGAAGAAAAAAAAGGCCAAAATGCAGGGTCACTATTTTAATTTTATTCGTCATTATTGTTGTTATTATTGGCAGGGGTCATCTTGATTAGTGGACAACTAACCATTCTTATAAATATCAATGATTGAGTGCAATAGAATAGTGTAGTGTACAAGATAATGACTGAGTTGACCGAAAATATAATCATAGATTCATAGTAGATAGTCAGTGCTAATGATTAAAAAATAGGAATGTTTTTTAACACAAACTTGGTGACACCATACGTTGTCCCCTTTGTTTTTGGATATATTTTCGAGATGCATGTATACAAAGATGATAAGAAGTGAGAAATAAAAAGATACACGTACGATGTCACATTCGATATCTAATATTTGTGTTCAAATAACACAACTCATTAAAAAAATGTAACTTCAACCAAAAATTTCCACCCTAACCAGTAAAGGATGAGAAACACACACACAGAGAGAAGGGGAGAGGGGTATTTATAAAGGGAGAAATCACTACAAGAAAGAAAGAGGAAAGGAAATCACTACAAGAAGGTGGGGAAGGGAACAAGAAGATACTAAAAGGTTTGATAGGATGAGATCCATGAAAGAAGCAAACAAGAAAATGTTCATATCATCTAGCCTTCGGCAGTCACTGTTTCCTTTGATGAGAGAAGCTTTACCCTCCTTGAGAGATTTCTCATTACATCTATAATCACGGATTTCTTTTGGATTCTGAACTCAATGGCTAACTCAGTCGAACCTGAAGCACCCTGCTTCAACAGTGATTCATCATCCATTATTTTGGTAGGGAAATGTCCCAGTGCAATGACACACAGAGCAATTAGGGTGCGAAATACAGCTGTGTCATTTGCAACACCAAGAGGAGCTTCAGCTGATAAAGACTTGAGTGTGTTCAGGTCATAGTTCTGTGCAGTTTCCATATTACTTGCAAGAAGTATTCTCAATGCAGCCAACAAGCGGCCATCTACCATTTCTTGACCACCTAAGGATACCTGTTACAATGAAACAAATAAGTGAACTTGTGCCATGGCTGAGATGAGGAATACCTAAACTCTCTACAGTGTAACTAACTATGATCACTTTTCTAAAACACACAATATGGTTCTTGTGCTAAGGTTATCCAATTATCATGCAAGTTGTTACTTATTCTGGCTGATCCTATGCTTGGGCAATTTATTTCTAAAAATTTATCTAATGCATTTATTAAAGGTGTGAAAACAAGAAGACAAAACAAAAGATGTTGTGGAAGAGAAAATATTAACTATCTGCTTTAACACAGGAGTGGATAATTTCATGGAGAAGAAACCTTGAGATCTGGAGCTTTTCCAGCCAGATTTAGCTGAGATAAAATCAGTTCCTGCCACGGAGCAGGTGCTGAGAAGTTTGGTGAAGAAACTCCAGCTGCCATGCTTGCAGCATCCAAAAGAGCACCGTCATATTTCAGCTCAATACAGTCATACGGGTTTGACTTTACCACAAATCCGTAATCAAGAAGAAAAAAATCATTGTTTAAACAGCCATAGCTAAGTAATAAAGGATCATCTTCTTTGATTGCTATCTCAGCCACAACCTGAGGCAAAGAAAGAGTTACCCAGGCAAAGATAAATTAAGTTCTAATTTATTTCTTCAAAGAAGAGGGGATGGAATATAAAGGAAAGAGTATGAGGAAGCATGCCTTCACTTGCATCTTCATGTTACCAGCATCTTGTTCCTGAACAATTCTGGCATTTGGACTGAAACTATGGTTGCACATATCAATAAGAGGGAGCATCATGGGTACGTCAATGTGGACTCCATCTGGACGCTTGTCACCATATAACCGGAATGCTCTAGATGAAACTGCTGACATTGCCCATCCAAGAGAAGATGCATTTACTTCTTGGCCACCAAAAGGATGCTTGTCTGGTGTAAGATTGACTAAGGTGCTCATGACTTCTTGCTCAAAATCAAGAAGAAACCGACATCTTTTGTTAACCTGCCTCATGAATTGACTTAAATTAATTAACTGCCATACAGCAGCGCGTGCACACACTTTTAGGGGGGAGGGAAGGTTGCCTCATTCCAAGGTTAGGGCATGCCACAAGTCTCAGCAAAGGCTTACAATGGTACTTAAAGATGACCTACCAATGAATGTGTTGATATATTTAAATAGACACCAAGACAATAGACATACAGTTTCAGCTTCTGGTGTTGGCTATAGATTCATATTCAAGTATTAGCCACAAGGATCAAATCAAAGTGCGACTCTTTCAAAACCCCAACAGTAAAACATGTTGGCTAAGCACTTCAAATGGCTGTATATAACCATTTTAACAAAACAGAAAATTTGAAAAATAAGAGACACACATAAATGCATCTCAAGATTCATCAGTATATGTTGCTAGAGCAACTTTTTCTATTGGAAATCAACTTGGTATGGTATATCCATAACTCTTGTCAAAATAAAAATCTACAAAATCAGTTCTTGATCAGTTGTCTGCACTGAATCAATGACTATTTTCCAATGTTTTCAAAACCGGACCGGTCATTGAACCGGTGACGGCACCGGTTCAAGGGTCAATGGTCCAATCGAGGTTGAACCGTGGTTGGACCGTTTGTAATTAAATATATATTTTTAATTTTATATAGTATAATTATTAATAAAAAATTATTAATAATTAAATTTTATGGTACGAATAACCATATATATTATTTTTTTCAACACAATACCACAACACTGCTCTGGCGCAGTGGTAAAGATGCGTCCCTTATTGCATGAGGTTGTGGGTTCGATACCCAACCTCTACAATTTTCCTTTAAATGCGTTTTTTTCAAAAAAAAAAAAAAAAAGGAAAACCGGGAAACCGAAAACCGGCCAGTTTTCACTGGTTCAGGTCCAGTTCAGCACCGGTTCTTTGGCAGGACGGTTCTTACCCTGTTCCAAACCTGACAGGGGTCCGGTTCCCGGTCGAACCGGCCGGTCCGGTCCGGTTTTAATAACTATGCTATTTTCTAATGTTTCATTAGTCATAAATGGTTTTATGCAATTCTAGAGTATAGTACCTGGTGAAGAAGAGGAGCATACTGCAAATTCTTTATGTCTTCCCCAGGAAAGAAGATAGGCACACTGTATGTTTCTGGGAGATTGCTGATATATGGCCACCAAAATGATCCAACTTTTGCTCTTTCTTGTAGAAGCTTCAGACCAAGTTTCATTGCCCATAGTTCCTCTGCCAAATGCTACCAGTGTCCAATTTATTTACATTGAAAACTCAGTAGAGCCTAATTATGAGAAGTGAGAACATGGGTAACCAGTCTATACTGAGTAGGAAAAAAAGTCTGTGCCATTATGAAATAAAATTTTATCTAATCATAACACTGAAACATGTAAACAAGGACTGATAATTATTGCAATCCGTCTTATAATCGCTACTGTTATAACCAAATATTATTAGTGATGTTGAAAACATTCAAATACAGAGAGAATAAGAGTTCAAGGAAGCCTGCATTGACTTGCTCTCTATGCTTTATTTTGATTGTTCATGCACATCTTTACCTTCTCTTTTAAGACTCTATGAAATTATAATGCTTATCATCATATCATGTAATAAAAAATCATCAAACCCCACAACTTTTTTATCTTGAAGCAACAATAAATTTCTATAAAGTTAATAGAGGAAATGACTAGGTTATTTCGCCAGTGACCATGATCATTAAGGACGTGCAAGGCAACACTTCCGGTGTTAACATATAGGTCTAACAAAGAAAATCACAATAAACAAGTTTGTGTCAGCAGTGCTTTTGGGCATAAGATGATCCCACTAAAGACATTGTTTGGAATAAGATACCGGATCCCCAACTATATGTCAGGCCAAACATATTGTAGAAATTGAACTAGTTTTATTTTTGGTACAAGATAACAAAGGAATCAAGTTTATGATGGAGATTCACGATCACATGGAGAAACCACCCCCCGCCCCCCCCCCCCCCCCCCCAATTCCCAAAAACCAAAAAACTAATAATTTTAGATTAACACTTCAGGGACATGAGACATCAGAAAGAAAATGGAGAATTTTATTAAAACAAATATAAAAAATAGTTGAGGTGATGTGTACCAAGTGTGCGTTTGACCAAATAACTTGATTAACCGCTTTTTCGATAAACTTTTTTTTTTTTAAATAAGTTAAAAACAACTTATTTTCATAAACTTATTATAATAAGCTAAAATGAGCTTATATGTAGATTATAAAATTACTTGCATAAGTTTATTTTCGTAAACTATCCAAGTAAGCTAAAAAAAACTGAAGCTATTCCATATGCATCCTAACTATGTGTATCATTATTGTGCCAAATAAACATGAGTAAACCTAAATTTCACAGAAATGCATACGAAATTCACCAAAATTAAACAGAAATTAGAACTTGGAAGAGAAAGGAATGAATACCAGGAACTTGGCGTGCCAAATGAAGCAGCACATGGTCAATGGAGTCCGATTCAAAAGAGCCAAACCTCAAGGGAAGATGGTGTGGTAGAACAATGAGGTCAGTGCCCATTGGGATTTGTTCCTTGGCGACTAGTCCCAGACCATAGGAGTGATGGTCTGCTATCTTCACCGCAGGGTGCACGAACCCCCCTTCTCTGGTTACCCATTTGATGAGGTCAGGTGGGTGAGGCACTAGGCGTGCAGGATAGGAGGATGACGAAGCGGCGCATGTTAGCTGACGCAAGTGGGTCAACGAAGACAATACCGCCTTGCAACTAGCCATAGCCAAACCTACTTCACTGCTCTCCGTCGCTCCCTCACTGCACTCAGGATTTTGTGGAGAACACAACCACAAGATTAGTAGGATTTTTGTTTGCAGCTTTAAATAAGTTTTTCGTCCTTACAAATTTCATAAATTTTGGTTTTGGTCCGTGTGAAATTTTTTCTTAGGTTTTCGTCTCTGTAATCTCAAAATTTTTGTATATAGCCCCTACCATCATCTTTTTCCATTATCTAATACTCATAGATATCAAGATAATTTTATTTTACTGTCCGATTTGCTGTAAAATTTGGCCATAAAATATAAACAAAATCATATATGAGGCACATAAGGTTAAAATTGCTAAGTTCCTTCATTTTGTATGATATCTAGTACTCAGCAGGTATCAAGATAGTTTCTCATTCTTGTCCGACTTGTTCTAAAACTTGGCTAGAAAGTAGAAATAAAATCATACATTAGGGTCATAGGGTTAAAATTGACAAATTTTCTCATCTAGTATGATTTCTAGTACTCAGGGGTAACAATAGGGACTATTTATAAAATTTTCGAAAACATAGGGATGAAATCATAAGAATTTTTTTTACAATGACAAAAACCAAAATTAATGAACTTTCTAGAGACAAAAAACTTATTTAAACCTTCTTTGCAAGAGCTAACTTTTTTTTTTCCCTTTTCCAAATTAGTTTTTTTATCCTTAACTTATTTTTTAGTTTTTACAAAAATTTAATTTAACCTTTTTTTTTCTCTTGAAATCCTTATTTAAAAATCATGATCCGAGTTCCGACTAATTCGAGTGGGGGTAATAATATCTTTTAACGGAATAAAGCTTTTGGCCCAGTGATTGTAAAGTCTGCCCTAGAATATTTTAGGGGTCGACTTAGTTTGCTCCCTGATTCGATTCCTGACAGTGTTAAAATAATGTTTGACCAACAAAAACCACACCCCACATACAGTGATTAATCCTTCCTAGATAATATTGGGATACACTAGATTTAGAAGAAAAACAGGGGTATCAAGTTCTTCACCGCTAACGTCAACATGCATCCATTTCCATAATTCGTAAGAGCAAACATTACCATATCCTTTTCTCATTTTTTTTTTTTATCTCCCCTTAAACAAAAAATGGTTTAATTGGTAAAGATAATTGATATATAGAGTTTTTGCACTATCAACTAATGATAAATTGATATATCATTGAAAATATATGAATTTTATCATAATTATTTTAAAATTCATATATAATATGATTTGTAATTAGTTAATTGTGTAAAAAAGATTATTCTAATGATATATCAAAATTACATTCTAAGAACATTAACAAAATTACAATATAGAAATTTCTTGTCTCTAAAATATACAAAATTTAATTTTAAAAAAAAAATTCGTGGGATTTAATAAAGGGTGAGTCTGTTCACTATTGACACTTTCATTTATTTATTCACACCCCTCATTAATTAATTAGAATCTTATAAAATAAACAATAAAATTCTGATCAATTAGTATGGATTGTGTGCTCATTTTTGTTCAATTTTGACTGACCCAACACCCAACAAAAGCTAAATGGGCTAGGATAAATGGCCAAGGTCGGCGAGCCAGGCCCAAATTTGTAACTTCCACCGTTTGTTTGTTTGTTTTTTTTTTTTTTATCTTGATCGATTATCCAATTTCCATTCCCATTTTTCCGGTTCTAAAACAGAACACGACAGTAACTTGTGTGCAAAACACCGAGTTGCAGAGAACGAGTCCACGTTCCACCGCTGCTGGTACCATACTCCTCCTCCCCCTGATTTTCCTTTCATTTTTATCTTCACATTGCGATTAAAATCTCAAATCTAAGAAAATCGAAAAACGATTCTGATTTCGGAAATAAATTCTATTCAGCTCAAATCTGATGTCTTAGGGTTCTTCGCAGAAACAATCAAAGACTTACTCCATCTTTGATTCTCTAATATTATCCATTTCCCAGGTTCCAATTCAATAGCTTCTCCTTGCACAAATGGCTGCAATCTTAGCTCGGAAATCACTTCTCGCTCTTCGCACCCGCCAGCTGGTAACATATATCTGATTTTCGATTCATTCATGATGATTTCACCATTCATATTTCCTTCTATTTTTTTTTAATGTCTTTGTTATTTGTTGAAAACTGTTGAAAATCAAATAAAGAAGAAAAATACTTTGAATTATATGTTGACACCATATGTTGTCTGAAATTCACTACGTTTCTTCCCTCCCTTCATTCTCTTTTTGGTTATATTGTCTATTCATGTATAATTATTCTGATTTCTGACCTGTCATCTTTGTGTTATGCATCATTGTTATTGGTGATGCTCTTAATAATTTTCTACATATAAAAGCTTATTGTGAATATATCATATATGAGTAATTTATATTGTAGGATGCTAGAGGTTTAGCTTAATATTATCCCTCATTGTTGTGCTTGTTTAGGCTGTAGCAGGTCAAGGGCTGCACAACTCCCAAAATTACGGCCTGCGATTGAGCGCACACTCCTACTCTACCAAAAGAGGTATGTCATTGCATTCCTCTTACCATGTTTATGTCTAGATTTTCTGCATTCTTATAGAAAGGCTTGCAAGCAAAATTATTCAGAACTGTCTCACTGAATTTTGATTGTTTTCTATACCATATTATCTATTGCATATACTGTGACAATCTTGATCCAGTTCTTGGTTCTTACTGATTTGTACATTACAACAAATGATCTACATGGAAGGGGTTAATGAGTTGGGTTCAGATGCACTATTACAAAAAAAAAAAAAAAATCAATTGGATGAGGGAAATGAATTTTCAAAATGCTTACTATGAGCATATATTACCCGTGTACTGGATCTCCTCATCTGCTTTTCGCAAGTGTATGTTACATATGTATTTCCACTTACGGATGTTGTCATTTTGTGGTGGTTGATTTGCAGAAGATGAAGAAAGGGAGCAACTTGCAAAGGAAATTTCTAAGGATTGGAGTTCTAGTAATTACTTGAGAGCCTTATGTTTTCAGTTTGATTTTTATGTTTTCCCCCCTTATAATTTAACTAAATTATTGCTGATGCTTTGGATGACAGTTTTTGAACGCAGCATCAACACACTTTTTCTCACTGAAATGGTTCGGGGTCTAATGCTGACGCTGAAATACTTCTTTGAAAAAGGTGTTACAGTAAGTATCTTCTAACACTGTTTTCTGGCCAAGACTGTTGCAGCTTCTAGTTAAACACATGACTTCTTTAATGCAGATCAATTATCCATTTGAGAAAGGCCCTTTGAGCCCTCGTTTCCGTGGTGAACATGCACTCCGACGATATCCAACTGGAGAGGAACGCTGCATTGCTTGCAAACTTTGTGAAGCTGTAAGGCTTTAGATTGTTTATCCATCAGTTTTGGTTTAACAACTATCCTTGAAAGTGTGCATACTATTATCCAATGGTATATGACTGCATGGCAGCATTTTCCTGTTGCTTTAATGATCTAGACTACTACTAAGCTTGCCAACTTTATCTAAAACTATTTTGTATATACCAATTGAGTGTAGATTTAGCTTATTGGCTTATGATGGAAATGCTAGTCATTTGTCAAGTTGCAGTGAAACTGGAGGTCTTATACAGCCTCTAAGGTTTAATATCGATCTATTTGTCTGAAAAGTTTTGTTTGTTTAATACCTGCCATTGCGTAATTTATGTTACATATTATGTTGATTCAAAACATATATTTCTGTGGTTCTTTGTTTCTGTTTCTATTTCTGTTCAATTAATGTATATATACCAAAATCTAATATATAGGTTAACAGAAATACATTGTGAGTCGAAGAAAACATTCTTGTCTCAAAGCATGATTAAGGATAGAGACCTTCCTTTAAAAGTCTGACCATTTTTAGCAAAAGGAATTGAAGTACAGCAAACATGGCACACTGCCACAGAACTTTTAACTCCTTACTGATGTAGACCTCTGGGATTTAGTCATTAGAAAACTCTACCAAGTTTTGAGTACACGGCCATTCGGCCAATGTGCTCCATCAAGGACCAACTCTCCTACGAGCTTTAATTGTTAGGTAACAGCTCATGATTGGTTTTATATCTAACATGACCTCTCATGCAAGGGCCCTTTGGGCTTGAATCTTGGACAATACATAGCCCACTTTATCCTGTGCAGAAATTCAATTCTATTTTAGAATAATGGGGCGGTTAGGATTGAATTTCCGACTACTTGGTTGTAGAGGCTTTGATACCATTTCATGGACAACTCTCCTAAAAGTTTGGGCAGTTAGGTGAAGGCTCATAATTGGTTTTATATCTTACGATCTCCAAAAAGCCTACTCTAACTTGTTGACTAATGTAGAAACAAACGTGCATCTGTTTTTGAATAATTGAATTAGAACAACACATTGCACAAAGTGTAGGAGATAAAACCTTTGTAAGTCTACGAATCTGCAGTATCATTAGTTGAACCAGGTATAGGAAATGTACTTGCAAATTGCAATCATTAAGAGTTATAAATTTGTCTAATTGAGAAGTGACTTTGTAACTTCCATTTACGGATCAAGTAAACTGGGCATATGGAAGGGGACATCCCTAAGGCACTAGTCCCAAATAAGGCTGTCAAACCCTCTCACTTGGAGGCTGTTAATAGGTATATTTTTGTATATAGCAATAATGGTAGTTTAACTTTAAATATTTGAAATCTTTCTTTATAACTGATACTACTCCTGCCCTAATCCCTTTGATGTACCACAAACAGAACAAGTAGAGAGTAGGGATAAAACATTAGATATTAAGACAGAGGTGGACTAAAGAGAATGTCTAGATAACGGTTCAGTAAACTTAGGCTGTGAGCCCAAGATTAGGCCATGTGGTCGTCTCTAAATGCTACTGAATCCCTTTGATGTAACACAAACAGAACAAGTAGAGAGTAGGGATAAAACATAGGGAGATATTAAGACAGAGGTGGAGTAAAGAGAATGTCTAGATAACGATTCAGTAAACTTAGGCTGTGAGCCCAAGGCATGTGGTCGTCTCTAAATAGTAAAATACAGTTAGTGTACAGACAGGCTAGCGATGCCAAATAACCAAGCTTAGCCCAAATAACCAAGCTGTTAATGAACACCCTAACTAATAAATAATAATCAAAACAAATGAACAATCCATGATATATTTCCATAGTCCAAATATTTGATAGGCCCAACTTGTGGATCAGGGTAGTAGGCTTAAAATTCGGAAAGTCTACACTAAAAGAAATAAGAAAATGAATTAGGAGGGGGGACACATATTTTTTCTGTTATTCTGTTATGCTTTCTTTTTCTGCATGCATATTTCCTAAAGAGTTGGGGAGTTCGTTACAAAGGAGAGGGGGGTGGAAGGAAAAACAGTCTGTCATTTTCTACTGTTTTCTTTTTGGTTTATGCTTGGGCGGAGATTAATTATCCCTTATACATGTCTCCATTAGGGTTCCATTAAGCTTCTGTTAGGGTCTCGTTAAGTGATCTATCCACCCATGCATTTGTGTGTCCACGAACTTTCTGTGAAAATTCGAATAGGTCTCTATACTTTTTTAGGAAATTAATACAAGTCCCTGTACTTTTTGGGAACCCTAATGGAGATGTGTATAAGGAACATGATTACTAATTTTTATAAGGACCTAATTACTTTTTAAAGTTTGGGACCAATCGAATAATTAAACCTTTCCATTAATATCCCTTTCCCACATTCTGTTTCTCCTCCTTGCTCTGTTTTTCACTCTCCTATCAAAAGAGACAACAGCTGCATCATTGTTTTTGTGTAACTTGATAATGTATTTTTTTAAAATCAGATATGTCCTGCACAAGCAATCACAATTGAGGCCGAGGAGCGAGAAGATGGCAGCCGCAGGACGACACGGTAAATAATTTTCTTTGCATGCTACCCATCCCCTCCCCGCCCCAATTCCTCTGTCTTGCTCTCTTATTTGTCAAATCTTTCAGGTATGATATTGACATGACCAAGTGCATCTATTGCGGATTTTGTCAAGAGGCATGCCCTGTTGATGCTATTGTTGAAGGACCAAACTTTGAATTCGTTACAGAGACACATGAGGTTCATTTTCATTTCCTTCATATTGAATGAAATACATAACTACTTTCTGTTGGTGCTTGCCGGTAATTATCCTTTGCTTATTTATTTGTTTATTTATCACTAATTATATGTTTAACTGTTGCAGGAGCTTCTATATGACAAAGAGAAGTTGCTTGAGAATGGGGATCGATGGGAAACTGAAATTGCAGAGAACCTGAGATCTGAAAGCCTTTATCGCTGATAGTGCCCCTGTGATCCTTGGCTGTTGCTTGTTCCCTTTTAGCGAGCATTGGTAAATAAAATGATCAGTGAATGGGTCTTAAAGATTTGTATGCTTTCATGGTTTTGTTGCATTGCTGATATGCATACGATGGTGATGGCGTTTATCTCCTTGAAATCTTGAACAAATGAGGAAATAATTGAAACATTCAATGAATAGATGTTCTTACTGCTTAATAGTAACTCGTAGTCTTAATTGTTCCTTAGAAGTTGGAAGTACAATTGAGGTTGGTTGCAGAAACTAAAGGTGTGTTTCATCTGTTATGTTTTAATTTTAGGTGATAGATGTTTTTACTCATAATCATAAGTATCACTTTATTTTCATTTAGTTTTCTGTTTTTTAAAATTCATGTATCAATGATTGGGCGCACCTCCGTCGGCCAGGCCTGATACCCGTGCACCTGGACCATTATGTTACTGAGTTCTGGTTCAATAGAAAATAAATGACAGAAAAAGTAGATCAATACAAATGAAATAAGAAGGATGCTAGTATCATCACACACACTCTTTTCAACACATTCCCTCCTATTAGTTAAAATTCATATTGGTCTTACGAAATTCAAATGGGACCCACATGAATTAGTGAGACCTATTCACAAAATAGTGAGATTCACCTGAATTTCAATCAATAGGAATAGTATGAATAGTATGTTGGAAAGAGATTGTTAAAGTGTGTTAGTAGTACTCTTCATGAAATGATAGACTGATATGCAATAGGGGCATTTGGCTTAATCTGAATGATCTGAACCTGACATGATATTTTTACAGGGTCATTTGTTTGAACTATAATCTGATCTGATTATGATATAGTTAATTTGATATATTGATATAATGTATAATATTGAACTTTAAATATAGCTAAACCATGAAGTTTAAAAAATAGGAAACTGAAACTAAGATATATTTTATAATATATATTTCGAAATAAATAATATTAATATAACTATATTATTCTACTATGTAAAATATTATTGATTTAAGAGAAGATCCTATTACTTATTGATTTAAGATATTGGGTTAGCATGAATGACTCGAATTATAATATGAATCTATCTAAAAAAGAAGTGCCTGATTTTTAAGATAGATATGTATGTTGAACACATATTGGGGACATGTGTCCCTTTTACTTTTTGATGGTATTCTTGAAATGCGTGTATAAAAAGATGAGAAAAGTAAGTGAGAGATAGAAACAAAAACATACGGTATCATATACGGTGTCTAAATTTTGTGTTTAAATAACACAACAGGTGGAGTTGAGCTAGTAGGATAGGACAGGTCTTAAACACCTCTTGTCGTTGACAACCTTACGAAGAACGGGTTCATATGCCTCCCCTTTCCCTATAGTAAAATTGGAATTGTAATTTAGAATTTTAATTTTAATAATAATTCCATTAGAATTAGAATTGTTTAGAATTATAAGCTCCAGGGGTTAAAGAATTTTGGTCACAGTGGTGGAGGTGGTGATGGTGGTGGTTGTAGTAGTTAAAAGATGTTGTCGACAAATTGACCAACATTGATGACAATGTTTGTTAGAGTTTGCGACAAATACAATGAATAATAATTACAACATATTATTTTTAATTCTTATGTTCGAAGTTGATAATTCTTAGGTTTTGATTAAGAATTAAAAATATAAATTAGTTAATTTTCAATTGCATAGATTTGGACTTGGAATTTGGAATTCTAATTGGAATTGAGAGTTCAGATTTTATTCCAAAGCTTATTCAATGCACAGACTAATATCTAATTGTATTTCTCTTTATATCTTCTTCGTTGCTAATTTTTTTTGGTAGATAGATGCCTGTAGATTGAGCATAGTTCAACTACTTGAAAAAAATATATAAATATGGTTTACATAAAAAAAATATAGATATGTTATTATTATTATTTTTTGACAAGAGATATGTTATTTTATATTTATCATATAGTTCAACCACTAATTTTACTAAACATTTTAAATCTATTCCGTTAGTTTATTCGTTATTTGTTATTAGTCAGTTTATCTACTCTGCGCTATCAGCTAGCATATTCATTATCTGATAGTTTATCCGCTATCCACTATAAGCCCATCCTCTACTATCCACAAGTATTCACGAGACAGAGGCTAACTTAGAGTTGATGGAGCTTTAAATGTTAGATTTAGGTTTAATCCTAAAAGATGACATATAACCACTTAAAAAATTATTTGTATTTATTTTTTAACCTTAATCGTTTAAATAAGATACAATAATCAAGATTCATTTTTTTTTTAATATGAAATAATCAAGCTTCATTATTCTCACCTGATTAGTTTCGCACGTATCCATCTTTCTTTGATTCTTGCTAACTCTATCAATCCATCGCTATTAATTGATTTAAATTTCCGTAATATTTGGGCCAACGGAGGGTGGAATCACTGGGGAGCCCAAAAAATAATAGCGTGGACGTTACTCACCGAAGCGAAAACGTTTTGGGTTGGGTTCTTTGTGTACGCAGCTTCATCTACTTACTGAAATACTGCTCCAACAGTTTCAAACACACTATTCTCTATTCTCTATTCCTTCCTTCGTTGCTTGCTTCTCTTTTCTGTGTCTCAGATCAATCATCAGGTATTTCCTCTTCTCTTCTCTTTCTCCGATATATTTCAATTCAATCTGCTTTACCATTCAACGTTCAATTCTAGATGGATCCTTACAATTCCTTCCCCGCTTCCTTCTATTTTTATATATATATATTTTTTTTAATTTTTTAATTTCAACTTTCATTCCAAAGAAGCAAAGTATGATGATAGTGTTTTTACCATGAGGTGTATCGGCATGCTTGCCACCGCTCCTAGGGTTTCTTCGATTGCTTGTTTTCTTCTAATTTTGATTTCATTGCTTGTCCAGTTCAGGAATCCCCCTTTATTAATTAATTGTTTCGTATTAGATCCTTTTATTTCTACAAAAGTTACTCCTATCTATGCATATTATTATTGTTGTTATTATCAGTGATCAACTATTGTTTTTTGTCTGCACTATGAGATTGTATGCATTAGGCTCGTCGATTTTGTGTGCTACCTTTGTTATTTAAGCTGTATGTGTTGGTTACTCGTACAGGGAGCTTGGAGCGTTGATCCTCTGGTGTGACAATCAGCCCAATTGAAAATGGCTATGGTCTGTATTTCGTAATTACTCTTCCTAGAAAAAATTAATTATCCTGTTGTTCTAGTTCCGATTGATGATTTATTTCAGTTCCTTTGTCCTTCATTGAATTATTATTTATTTTATAATCACCATTAATTACACTTTTTCCCCCTTCTAACAATTGATTTCTTTTAACCTTTTTAACTAGACTAGTTATATGTGATAATATGAAATAGTGATGCAGTGATGATGATGATGATGATGACTGTCATTATTTTAATTTTATCTACTGCAGTTTTTTGATGGATATCCATATCATGGGACATCATTTGAGCAGACATATAGATGCTACCCTGCTTCTTTTATTGAAAAGGTTAGCATTCCCTTCAAGCACGCATTGCTAGTCCTGTGCTGTAACGTAGAATGTCTAGATGTTTATTCAGTCGATTACCACATTGATCAGAACCTTTGGGTTTTGGCTCATTGGTATTGTTGCTAAATGCATCGAATGTCTTGCTTCTGTTGAACTAAAATCAGACATTAGTTATGTGGTTATTTCTTATTTCTGATTTTCAGGCATCCTTTCTAGTATATATTATGTGCAATAGATGGTATTTATATTAGCTTCCTTATCTATTAATTTGGTTATGTTTATCATAATTTTGGAAAAGTGAAAGCAAAGTCTATGTTCATAAATCATTATATAAAATTGTAAATGCATACCTCCTATTCATGATGAAGGCCATAGCGGTATGACTTTGGAGGTTGACACACTGGTGCTCATAGTTGTTCGGGATTGGAGTTTCCATTGGCTATGACTGGATCTGGGTCGAATGAAAGGGGTTCTACAAGATGGGGAGTGTGGTTCTATACTTTTATTTTGGTTGGACGCTGCTGGTTGTAGTGTTGTTTTGGTGGTGTTATGCAGTAGGCTTGCAGCATAGGAAGAAAAAGAAATTGGAGATGGAAGCCATTGATAGAGGGATTGAGGATGAGGCTGAGGGAAAATGAAAATGAAAATGGAAATATGAAATATCAATACCAACATGTTTTCATATACACAAAATAATGAAAATGAAAACAGATGTTTCAGAAAACGAAATGCAACTTTCAATTTGTTATGCTAATTGAAATCTTATTTTGATTGAAAGTTCAAAATCACTACCTTTATATTTCCTATAATACCAGAAGATATGGCAGACAAAGATCTGGAAGCTGGCTGGGAATATAGAATGTTGAAACATGAAATGGCAAATCTAGAAAGAAACTAAAGATATTCAATTAAAGTGGCCTTAATCTATAATAGCTAATGTGTAAGAGTTGTGACATTCTTAAAACCATATATTTCATAAAGTATTCTAACTTTTTCTTTCTATTTTTTTTCGCTATTAATCCTGCAGCCCCAAATTGAAAGTGGTGACAAAAGTAAGTTTCCTTGTCCATGCTAGATCTGGTTTTTGGAATATCGTGTTCTATTTGTGCCTGTCTAATTTCAAAATTAATTTCTTGTTATGCTTCAGTTATAATGCCTCCATCAGCCCTTGACCGTCTAGGTTAGTCATGTCACTTTTGAACACTTATATATGTTGCACATCTTTTCCAGGTGAATCAATATTTGAATTTATGAGTTTACAATACTAATATCAAGTTTAATTTGCAGCATCTCTACATATTGATTATCCAATGTTGTTTGAACTCCGGAATGATGCCGCCGAGCGGGTTTCTCATTGTGGTGTTCTGGAGTTCATTGCAGAGGAAGGCATGATATACATGCCATACTGGGTAGGCATTCAAAAGTAATTGTTTGAGAATATGATTGTAAGCTTGTTTAATTGGTATTGTTCTCTTTCGAGTTTTGAGTTCTTTTAATTGATTCTGCTTCTTCACGAGTTCTTACACAGATGATGGAGAACATGCTTTTACAAGAGGGGGACATTGTAAGGGTGAAAAATGTGACACTTCCAAAGGGCACATATGTTAAGTTGCAACCCCACACAAAGGACTTCTTGGATATTTCCAATCCAAAAGCTATGTAAGTTGATATTTGTTATGTTTTAGGTGTAAGTTTCCTAAAGCTATGCTGTTCCCTCACTATTGAGTATCTCTTGTAAAGATGATTTGTATAGCCAAAATGTGATGTATCCTCACATCATTTTTCCAAGACATTCATGATGTTTGATGTTATGTCAATTCCTGTTTTATTCTATCTTTACATCCTCCATTATTTCAGCATTTAGATATGTGACCGTATATTTTTTATGCAGCTTAGAAACTACTCTCAGGAATTTTTCCTGCTTGACTACTGGAGATAGCATTATGGTGGCTTACAACAACAAGAAATATTACATAGATATCATAGAAACTAAGCCTGCCAATGCCATAAGCATTATTGAGACCGACTGTGAGGTGGACTTTGCTCCTCCCTTAGATTACAAGGAACCTGAAAGGCCTGCGCCACTTTCCACTGGCAAGGCACAAGAGACTGGTACATAATTGTCTGACTGATGTTTGTCATTTTTGTCTCTTTTCTCTCTATATAGTGGGATGGATTTCTCTGATTTCTTTGTTGTGTTCGTTGTTGCTATATATGGTATTGTAAGCTTGTTATAAGTTGTATTTATAAATAATAGGTAAGGTACCAAAAACTCTTAATAGAGAATAAGATTCTTTGTACTGTATATGCTTGATCAGTTTGGAATTACACTGGAGTGTCAGGTTTGAAGAGAGTGAAGTGTTTTTTTTACTTTATGGATGGGGCAGCTGACCAATTGTCTGCAAGTTAGTTATGACTTGTTTGCATTACTTGCTGGAACTTGATATTAGTAAATGATTGCTGTTAATGACTATTGATACATGTTTCTGTAGAGTTGACAAAGGTTAGTTGATTATTGTATTTGACAAAATTTTTTTAATTGGGATATATGTCCAACCTTCAAGAAATGAAGGTTATATTTATCTTTATATCTTGCAGCTGATTCCGGTGGAGTTGTTCCAAGGTATTGTTGCAAAAGAAATACCTAATTTTTAAAACTTAGGCAGAGAGTGGAATGTAGAAAATGTGATTGTCAAATAGTATCATTTGGTTATTGAACTTCTATTGAGACTTGAAAATGTGTTTACATTGTAATGATACTTGTCAATGCCATATTATTAGTGCTTTTTCTGTATCAACTTCACAACTCTTTTATTCCTTCTTACAGTTGAGGCCCCTGCTGAAACTGAACCCAAGTTCAACCCATTTTCTGGAACTGGGAGACGCTTGGATGGAAAACCTTTGAATTATCAGCCTCCTCCAGTTTCTTCTTCAGGGTCTAAGGACAAGAAATCCGATGCACCAAGTGTCAATCCACAGTCATCTGCAGCTTCTAGTTCACAAAGTAATGCTAATCAATCTCAGGGCAAGCTTGTGTTTGGGTCAAATGCTAACCGCACTAAAGAGACCGAAAAGGTAATTATGCTAGTTCTTGCTAATATTTCAAATCATATGCTAATTGTTACTTTCCCATTCCCCTTAATCCTTTGAGTGGTAATTATGGACTGCTAAGTTCTACATCATTTGTCTTTTCAGGCAAAAGAATCAACACAAGAGCCACCTAAAGAGAAAGAAGAACCCAAGTTCCAGCCTTTCACAGGGAAGAAGTATTCATTACGGGGTTGATTGATATATCAATTAAATACTATTTAACTTTTAATGTAATTTACTTCGTTGGTTCGCGCAAGTATCCAAGTCTGCTGCAAAACTCGGTAATTTTTTATTGTAGTATAAGTTTATTAGACTACAGCAAAAGATAGACCTTAAGACGCAACAAGATACTTGGAAGTTACCTTAATTACTTGTGAATCAAACTCTTGACAAGGTTTGCAATCTTGTCTAGAAGGTAACGACCTTTTAAAGCGTTACGAAACTTTGTTTTTAATGGGCTCTATTTTATTTGTTAATATTATTATTTTTAAAAGTAGTTGGGAGAGAATGAATAGCGTTGCTTTATGCATTAGGGTTAAGAAAACGTTATAATATTTTTCCTGATTATATTAATAATTATAAAAATGTCACATTATTTTTATGTTATTGCATGTTTTCAAATATTTATATTGGAAATAGTGAAACTAATAAAATCCTATACAAATAAGTGTTGTTAATGAAAACAGAAAATATTTTCTGGGTTTAATATTTCGTTGGCAAAATTATACTTTTGGTCTCTTAAGTTATTTGTTTTGTTCAAATTGGTCCCTTAAATTTTTTTTGGTGATAAACTAGACCTTTAAGTTAGGTTCAAGTTTCAAATTGGTCCCTTAAGTTTTTTTATGACAAACTAGACCCTTAAGTTATTGTTCGGGTTACAAATTGGTCCCTTAAGTTATTAAAAATAATAAATTAAGGGTCTAATTTATTGGTCTCTTTGACAAATTAAGGGATCAATTTGTCACCCGAACATAACTTAAGGGTCTAGTTTGTCAAAAAAAACTTAAGGGACCAATTTGAAACCTGAACCTAACTTACGGGTCTAGTTTGTCACAAAAAAAACTTAAGGGACCAATTTGAACAAAACAAATAACTTAAGGAATCAAAAGTGTAATTTTGCCTATTTCGTTTTTCCTGACGTCGAAGTCGTGAAGAACTGAAGATTTATATGCTGTCATCATTTTCAGTCACCCGCGATGTTACTGCTTGTTAGTCTTACTCTAAATTTTGTCTGTTGTAACGATAGTTGTTAAATCTTATTTTATTTTTTTTATGAACTAAATCTTAATTTATTTGTTACATTATTATTATTATAATGTCAATCCTGAAAGTCGTTGCAATTTCATCTTTTCATATTGATAGTGACTGTGTCTTTGGGTTTAACCATACATAGATGTGATTATTTTCTTGTTCTGCTTAAAACGATTGATAAAACTTTTGACTGTAGATTACGGAGATGCAAATTCCTACTGAAGCAAAATTGTCTCCAGCAATAGTAATTTTCATGGTTAATGAAAGTAATTCAAGCTTTCTAGCTGTCGAACAGAATCATCCTCCAGTTTCTGCGCTGGCACCAATCTTGATTGAAGGGTGATAGATGGAATCCAATACTTAAAAAGGATGTCTTTGAAAAAAAGAGAACTGAGATTCTATAATGAAGTTACAAAATAGTTATTTGATACAGAAATTTAAATAAATTTACTATAACAATATTAAAAATAAGAATTTAGTTTTAATACAATGACAGAGTAAGATTTTTTTATACTATCAACTAATTAAAAAAATATAATTCAAAAAAAAAAACTAATAAAGAAAATAATGTTACATGTCATTTTAAGGTAGTTATGATAAAAAAATCAAATATTTTAAATGATGTTAAAATGATAAAATCTATGATTGAATGATAGTATAATTTTTTTTCAAGCGTATGTCAATTAAATCCAACAAAATTAATACAAAAATACTGGATATGATTTGAGATTAATGTCCCATTACTTAATTAGTTTTTGTAATTGCCCAGTAAAGTTTGCTTGTGACATGAACACGTAGTTGCAAGTTGACAAGAATGGAATTGTCGCAAAGCAAGAATATCTAATGAAAAAGTCAATGGCATCATCCCCACATGGATTTTTCACCTGCAAAAGAAGAAGGGGAAAAAAAAAAAGACCCCACTATCAAAGTCATCATTCATTACAATTAATTATTACAAAAAGATAACTTAATAGATTCCAAATAATTGAGTGCAATGAAGAACCACCACTTGTTCATTCCTCACATCCATCCATATGACATCCACTTCATTGGTGCAGAGACAACCCAGAACAAAAGTTTCACACTTTCACCCTTTTCACATTTGCTTCTCATCTGGGTGGGTTTTATAACAATGTTTACAAAGGTTTGTGATGAAAGACAAAAGAGACTTGAAACTAAGCTAAGTTATCCAAACCTGAAACAGTGAAAAATCCTGTCTCTTTCTGCATGATGGAGTCTAAGGCTGTGAGGTTTATAACCCATCAATCAATATTCTCCATGGTTCGATCTGGGGACCTTGATGGGTTGAAGCAACTGCTGGAGCAGCTGAATAAGGACCAATTCAAATGGATCATCATCGCTTTCTGATGTTATGTCCCTTCAGAATGATGCTGGGGAGACCCCTCTTTACATTGCTGCAGAGCATAATCTGGTTCAAGTGTTCAGCTTCTTGCTCAAGTTTTGTGACTATGATGTGGTTAAGATCAGGTCCAAGTCTGATTTGAACCCCTTTCATGTTGCAGCTAAGCTTGGCCATCTGGGTGAGGGTTCTTTCCTCTAATTGACTTTCTACTTCTTCCTTTTGTTACTTTTTATGGAGGGATTGTAGATTGCTATTAATGGAACAACAATTAACTTTAAATCGCATAAAGTTTAAGTGTTTTTTTAATGGAAGTTTATGTAATTGATACTAATTCTTTTGACAGTAAGTTATCTGTATCCATTCAGCTTCCATGGCTTCAAAGCTTCTGAACTTGGAATTTCAAAAGACTAGAAATCATTTTTATGGCTTAGTTTCTGGGGTTGAGTAGTTGAAATGGGAATGTTTTCCTTCCATTGTGGGGTTGTCTTATGTGTAACAGTATTTGATTCTTCATTTTCTATATGTGTTTTGAGTACCCTTTGTACTGTCATCAATATATTTTTGGCTTATAAAAAAAATCATTTTTATGATAAACTTATGACATCCCATGTCATTAATCTGTGAATAGTTTCCTCCCATTATGATAGCATCCATGTCCACTTAGGCAAATCCTAAATGGTTCAATCAGAATTACGTAACCATAATGTGGCACCATCAATAGCCAATGTTACAATCTTGATCTTGATTTTTGAGAATTTTGGTAATCTGTGTTTCAACCTCAATATTTAACTTCATGGGAAAGACCAGCCAATACCCACCCAGTATCCACACTTCAGAAGTTTTTTTTTTTCTTTTCTTTCTTTCTTTTTATATGAAACTATCAATTACAAATTCTCTAAGGATCAATTCTTGCACCTGAATCGTAAATTACTATGACTCTGTCTTCTTCAATGTTGATTTCTCCCCCTTATGACATGCTTTCAAAATACTCAAGCCTGTTTTGAGTGCCATCTGATTTTGACACATATTAAAGTTTTTAGCATAGTAGATAGCTGCTGATTGAATTTTAAACTTGCAATAATCAAAGGTACTCCTAGCTGCAATTTTGATTATGGTATTTGTAGATAGGTCCTACAAAAGTAGAAATCAGGGCGAAGGGAGTATGATCATGCTCGAACTGTATATTCTTACTTAAATGCTGATGATCTAGAATTTCAATCTAAGTTGCATGGATACAGGCATGAGTACCAGTGGCAGTATGGGGTCCAAATTTTCTTTTAAAAGTTGAAGTACGGGTATGACATGATATATCATATAAAAATATTATCAATAAAGTAATTAAATCGTTAGATAAAAACAATATTCATAATGTTCTAACTACAAGGTTTCATCAGAACTTCATAAAGTATTTCAAGTGAGCAAACATATATAAAGAGGGTGCATAATTCAAAGGGAGTGAAGTAATAATTTGTTTCATTTAGTTGCAAAGGGAAGGACTTGGCAATAAAACTTGGTGTTGTGCATGCACGGATGGCATGTACTTGAGTGATATTAGGTTCCAACTCATCAAGTGAATATTAGGTAAGTATCCGTGTCTACTTAATACATACCAGTACCAGATACATACCCATATGTGGCAACCATTTCGGAGTAGTCATGCACCATAGATTTCAGTTGTGATATCTTGGCATTGTCATTCTTTTTCCAGATATTGTAAAGGAGCTTCTGAGCACTTGGCCTGAGGTTTGTAAATTATGCAACTCGTCAAACACTAGCCCCTTATATTCAGCTGCTGTTCAAGACCATTTGGATGTGGTGAATGCTATCTTGGATGTTGATGTGAGTTCAATGATGATAGTTAGGAAAAACGGGAAAACTGCATTGCACAATGTTGGTAGGTATGGCGTCCTTCGTATTGTAAAGGAACTAATTGCCCGGGATCCAGGAATAGTGTGCATCAAGGATAAAAAAGGTCAAACTGTACTGCATATGGCTGTCAAAGGACAGAGTAGTTCAGTGGTGGAGGAGATATTGCTAGCTGATCCTACTATATTGAATGAACGGGATAAGAAGGGTAATACAGCTCTTCACATGGCGACGAGGAAAGGCCGTTCGCAGGTTAATCTCACACTGTACTGAACCATAGTTGTAGATTCTTTTACCATGTTTGCTTCAGTTTTGTCATTAACTTATCTAACATTTATTCTATAATTATGTCATGGTCTTAGTTTTGACCATAGACAAGTTGATAAATTTTCTTATGAATTTTAACTGTATGATGGGAAAATCCAAGATGCCAAGAGAATGAAATGATAGTGAATCATGAGAATACAAAAGATTCATGAACTTCCTATCTAAGTGGTTATACATCCATGGCTATTGGGTTTTTGATGTTGTGCCCCCGCCCTCTCTTTGTTTCTGAAGGGAGAGTGGTTATTAAATGCCAACTTCTTCTCATTCCATTTGATGCATTTTCCAAGTCAGAATTCAGAAGTCATCCACTTCTTGTAATAAGAGCATGTTATACCCTATGAAGAGCTTACTTGATGCAGCAGCTAGCAATAGTAGTTCATCTTTTTTCAATTTTATAAATTTGCACTGAAGTTCATTTGGAGAATCTTACATTTCTTAACAAATTATGATTGTAGATAGATAACTAGTAACTTAAGGGGTTTTAATCCTGTGACGCTGTATGCTAGTAAAGTAGCAACAATATAAAACATCATACCACAAATCTTGGATTTTATGGAATGGGCTGTATAAATTTAACCTATGGTTTATAAGAAATTATACATGTGATTTTTTATCCCCCAAACTGCCCTAATGCTATATGAGTTGAGATTTATTTATATACATTTATTGAACAAAATGAATGCAGTTGTTTCTTTCAATATTTGTTGCCTGCCTTTCCCTGCTATAAAAAATTTCCTCTTCATTTTCTTATTTCTGCTATCTTTACTGACACATGGTTCTCCCTTTTTCAGATAGTGAACCTTTTGCTAAGCTATACAGCTATGGAAGTTAATGCCATCAATAAGCAGCAGGAAACAGCCTTGGATTTGGCAGATAAACTGCCATATGGAGATTCAGCTTTGGAAATCCAGGAAGCCCTTACAGAATATGGTGCCAAGTATGCCAGGCATGTTGGAAAAATAGATGAAGCCATGGAACTTAAAAGAACTGTGAGTGATATAAAGCATGAGGTGCAGTCACAGCTAATACAAAATGAAAAAACTCGCCGACGAGTTTCTGGTATTGCTAAGGAGTTGAAGAAACTTCACAGAGAAGCAGTTCAAAACACCATTAATTCTGTCACAGTGGTTGCTGTCCTTTTTGCCTCAATAGCATTCCTAGCTATATTCAATTTGCCTGGTCAATATACATCAGATACAGGAGAGGCTAATATAGCCAGACATGTTGGTTTCAAAGTTTTCTGCCTTCTGAATTCAACATCCCTTTTCATTTCTCTCGCAGTTGTTGTAGTTCAAATCACTTTGGTAGCTTGGGACACAAGGGCTCAAAAGCAGATTGTATCAGTGATTAACAAGCTGATGTGGGCTGCATGTGCTTGCACTTGTGCTGCTTTTCTAGCAATAGCTTTTGAGGTTGTTGGAGGACAAACATGGATGGCTATTACCATCACCCTTTTGGGAGCACCAATTCTAGTTGGGACTCTAGCAAGCTTGTGCTACTTTGTTTTTCGACAACATTTTGGCATTTTCCGCGGTGATCGCATCAAGAGAGCAAGTGGAAGCAAATCTTTTTCATGGTCTTACTCTGCTAATATATCAGATTTGGATGAATATGATTCTGACATTGACAAGATTTATGCACTGTAAGCCAAGTATATCATAGCTTACCACAAAACAGAAGACTGTTGTCTCAACCTTTCAACCAAAAATGTTTGCTCACTACTCTATAGGATTTATCTGTTGAGTTTGCAGTTGGAGTTTCAGGTTGTTGGATTTGATAATATCTGTTATTATTATTCATAATCAGCACTCGGATGTAAATTTATGTATGTATATGAGAAAATATGGAAAGCAAGTACACTGCTAAAGTTTCATTTAGGAACAAAGTTTTGCAATACAACACGAAAATGAATTATCCCATTCCTCTAAATTTTCACCTGCGTTTGCACCATGTAGGAGACAAGTGAACCTCTTTCAGTAATACTACATTTTGAGTTTGATTTCCATTTTATTTAAGTTTTTTATTACAACTAGCCCAGATGATATTCCAACTTACTTGTTTTTATAATGAATTATTAAAACCTCAAACATTCTGATAATATATTAAACTGATTAAGATGTACATGAGAAATTGCAAATGAAAGGCAGTTGATCTTTTAACAAATTATTCACTTTCAAATAAACGTTTATTCCTTAATCTATACTTTATAAACTCAAGCTAGACAAGTAGAGATCTGTAACCTTTGAGAACCTTTGGTCCAATTTAAATAGGCAATCATAGTGTCTTGGAAGTTTATACGCAATCAATCCAAATAAAACATTGTAGCTACTTCCTTATATTATATTATATGGCATTAAATGACAGACAGGTAAACAAAAACAACTTTTCTAAATAAAATATCCTATCTATCCCACATGGTTTTCAACAAAAACAACAGAACCACGTGGGTATCTCTTTTACATGGTCAAAATAATAGCTTAGCAAAGACCAAGCTTTATCTTTGATTCCAAAACCCAATTTTCACCATCCCAACCTTCTACGATAAGTAGAATAAAACGAGCTAATATGATTTACAATTATACAAATCAACACCCCATCCCATTCAAAGTTCACATGCACTGAGATCAGTGCAAAATAAGACTAAATATGGGCAAGAAGCAACATTGTAGCTACCCCGGGCCTCTCTTTGATGATCTTGAAGTAGGAATATTAAGGTTACTCAACTGTCTCTGTGTTTCCTGCATTGAGTATTCACATCAGAAAACAGAACTAAGCAAAAAGATCACTAAAATAAGGAAAATGATTTTTGCAGTTTGCACATCATTTTTCTACGCCACTTTTACACTTTGGTTAATATAGTATAAATATCTGGTTTAGCAGCATGATGGAGCTAGTAATCGATTACCAATATTGATTACCAATACTCGTAATCAATTACTAGCCCCGTTAAACCCATAATGTAAAAAATGGTGCAGATATAAAACTAATAAAATAATACATGAAAGAGGATGGGGCTTAAGTAATGATAAAACAGGTACTCTCCATTGCTTAAACTTCTCTAAATTATACGATTAAAAAAAAAAAAAAAAAAACAACATGCAAAATGAAGAGGTCAGCTACCTCAAATAATGAGGTGGAATTTTTGCTTGACCGTGCCTGTGCTTTCAAATGTACACGATGCTGGTGCTGCATTTGCTGAAATTGTTGTAGCCTTGCAGCAAAATTTATACCATTATGTGAGTTTCCACCATCCACAGTTATGCCACCATCCTCAGTGATTTGAGATCCACCAGGTATGTGATGAAGAAATTGGTAGGGATTCCCTGAAGGTGCTCTCTTCAATTGGTCACCATTGAAAGAATATGATGGCACAGCTTTTAAACGAGTCTTTAGTATCTTAAAGGCGGCACTTTGCTGCATAAGAATAAAATAAAGAGTGAATAAAAACAGCAAACTATATATATATATATATATATATACACACCAAGATTTCCGGAGTTATTAATTCCAGAAAGAATTAGAAACATTAATCGTCACAACCTATATACCCATGTTTTTCCCTTTTAGCACAACTAGTAAATAGCTAGATTAAGTGGATCGAAATATGATTTATATGATAAATAGCTTTATTAAACGTGCACCAGTAAATGGTGAGATACAAAGCAAAATGTCACTTCTAAATGCTGGAAAAGGAAAGATTTAAAATCATGTAAGCAATGTAAAAAGTCTGAGAAATCATCTCCCACCAAAGAAGGATGTTAACATAGCCCACAGGTAGAAGGGTATGAATGCGTCAACAACTTTTAAAATGATTAAAAGAAATTGTTATAGTTGCATATACCTGAGGAAGCAACATCAGTAGACCATACAATGTTTTAAACAACCACATATATCTTCCAGGTTCAAGAAGCTGCAAAATTAAATAGTGGTTCAATCACATAAGAGAAACAACTAAAGAAGAAATAATTATCCATCACCTTACTACTAAAAAGGACTGATAGATACTCACTTGATTTATCTCATACAAGAGAAAGTTTTGCATACTATACACAATAAAGGATAAAACTAACATGAGTATCAAGCATATGTACAGTAGGAGGTGAGACTTGAGAGAACAAAGAAGGGCTTCAGTATGTGAAGGAAATTGATAGGCACAATAAATAGCAGCAACCAAGCATTCAAATTGCAAGATTAACTAATATATCCTCATCAAAAGATGCCATATGATATGCCCTGAAGTTGCTTGATAAATTCTCTCCAAGGTTATCATAATGGGCTAAACAATGCAAAATGAATGATATAAGCTATGCCTATGATATCATTCGTCCTTTTTAGACTGCATCAGAAATATATTTAAATGTTTACACTCTCGAGGTTTTCACCCAAGCAGGCACCATTGGTATTTGGTACTTCCTCCGGTCTCTATTGTAAGCAAAAATTAAATGGGACACACATATTAAGATAGTTAGTTGATCTCATTTAAAAGAGTCATTGGGAATAAAAATTTAAGTTTGTTGCCTAAATTACCCTTCCTCTTATTTATTAAGCTTGTGTTATTGAGAATAAAAAGAGTCGTTGGAAAACAAAATTTGTATTAAATGAAGGGTATTTTGAGAATAACTTCATTAAATGAGAAGAAAGTAGTTGAAATTTGCTTATATTTTGGACCAAAAAATTTGGAAATTTTTGCTTACATTGTGGACCGGAGGGAGTATGTGGTAAGATAAATGATAATTGGAATAAGTCATACCAAATAAAATAGTAGTTCAGCAAGGAACAACAAACAAAAAGATTACCGACCTCCAGCCTTAATCATCACAAACACAAATTCACACCTCCATATTAATCACAGTTAACAGAGTAATTATGAAATATATTCCATTACAAGACTGGAAGATATGTGTTGATGAAACAAGATGTTTCAATTAAGCACCTGCAATCTAAGACATGTGAAGGTTGGAGTTTCCAGCAATCGAATCAGTTTATCCAGCTGGACTAAAAATTTGGTATTAATATCCTCCTCTACCAGAGATTGAATCACAGCACTCGCATGCTGGTAAGTCTGTCAAGGAAGATAACTTATATTACAAAAAAGGGGCATATTATCCAAATAAAGCCTATTATCCACAAATACACATGAGTATGTCTGTGTGTGCACATGTGCAAGAGAGACTTAAAATTAGAACCAAACATCAAAACCAAGTTATGGATACCTACCTGAGCTAATAAGCAAAGACTTAAAATTGCCATTGGAGAATGGCACCATGAGGCATACAAAGAAACGTACAAATCCTTCCCCGCAGGGTTTACCAACGATTGCTTCAAAAGATCTCGAATTTCGGATAGTTCCCATGATGTAAGTAAGATCAAATTCAAAGCCTGGAATAATTTTAGGAGAAAGAAAAATTAAATTTAGATGAATAACACTCCACTACTCTGGATTGGCTAAAGGTCAGACACGTGAAAAAGGAAAAAATAAAAACAATGAACACAAAGACAACTGTATATATTTTGAAAATAGTAACAGTAAGTTGGAACTGTTGACCCCAACATCATCTAGACTAGTTATACACCAGCTATTAACTTCTTTCCAACTCCATAAAACTCGTTGGATCATTCGCAATTCTCATACTTAATGTCAACATCAATTTTGTAGTAAATGGATATTGTCAACTTCTAGCAGATATTACATAGATGGACACCAATGAGATTTCAAGAAATGAGAAATTAAAAATTAAAAGCAAAAACACAAAAACATGACAATCCAAAAATTAATAGCCAGATACTGTGATTTTCATGATTATTGTCATTTAGTTTAAAATAAATTATGTGATCAATGAAAACCAAACAACATCTTCGACAATCCTTTGTTAGAGATGTCATTACAATGGTTCTACCTGAAACTTAAATATGAAACCACATAAATCATTTGAAGGAAGATTAAGCTTCTCATCTCACTTTTCCTTTTCAGATTTCAAAAGATCTCAAATTGATTTATCACACACAGTTAAAATTTTCAACAAAAGTGAAGTACAAGAATTGATTAAAATGTGGTCGAGCGAAAAACAGACTCTGAATTTAACATATAATTGATATAACATCCTTTTATAATTAAAGTTAAGTAGATCATAATTGACTGAAGCCTACAAGAGAATATTTATGATTTATGCAAATAATGACTGCACTTAATATTGTTAAAGAACCATCCAGTGGTATTGGGTAGCGCAACAATATCAATTTCTCACCATTAGCAGAAGAAGGCTAGGAGTTTTGAGCATTGAGCCTCAAATTTCATTAGTGTACAATATAGAATACTAAAAGCCAATGAGGAAGTTGGGTATATACATATTATCCAAAAGTAAAGTTCTTATAGGGCTGCTCATGTTTAAGCACAAAACATGTTAGCTAGCTATGGAATAACACTTTAGACAAACACCGTCCAATCCTGCCCATAAATGCAAGCAAATAAACCCTATCAAGCACAAGCTTATGCAGCTGTTTCATTAAAATATTTTGTTCTTGGAGGTCGAGTGGGGGATAGTGCTATAATGTATTGCAACTTTTTATTTAAGCTCTCTGAAAAGTCACAACCAACCTGAACCATAATTGATGCAAAATCCAAATCAGATTCCCCTTCTAGTATTGTAGAAAGTTCACGGTAAACTCTTTCAGCATTCAAAAGCACACAAAGCCGACGGATTATCAGCGCACCACGCCTAGAAAATTATGTAAATTAAGATTTAATAAACAAAAAGTAGAAATTATAAGTAAAAAATATATTTTAGCAAAACTGTAAAACTTAAAATATTGGATGAACAAAAACATCTTACTTCTCCAAAAGGGAATTGTCTACCCGGAAATTGTGTACCAGGAAAACAACAAGTTGCCGAAAGTGCTGAGGATCTTTTGCAATACATGCATGAACATCAAGAACTAGAAGCACAACCTATTCAATTAAAAAATTGTGACAAATTACGAGAATTCAAGTGAATTGTTGATTTACACAAAGTGAATGATATTGCAAATAAAAATAGGTGAAACTTAAAAAAAAAAAAAAAATAAAAAAAATTTTTTTAGCCTGTGGTCAAGTCAAGAAGGCATATACAAGAAAACTATCTTGGTGTCAGATTGCAGAAAACCTTCTAACAAAAAAAAAAACATATATACCATTTTCCCAGATAAAACAATATATTACTAGGATGAAAGAAGAGAAGGTACATCTGGGAAGCATAGGAAATCCTCCAAAACAGGAAGAAGAAAAAAAACAGTGGAATAAAATGGCTCAGAAATTCAAATAGAGCTGTTCAATCTCTTTGCATATCATCTTATATTTTCCAAAAAAATTGCCATGTTTAGACCTGTAAAAATATTAGAACTCCAAACTCCATTCATCCAGCACCACTTATTGTAGAGGATGCCACAAAGTAAAATAGATGTATGAAACACCTCCACATTCTTGTCAAACTCCTAAGGTTGGTATTTAGCATTTAACAACTGTTCACTTATTGAAAGCAATATCTGCCACTTAAGCAGTAACTTATCAATAAGATAAACTTACTGTTAAAACCACATTTGCACAAAGAACTAGAGAAATATTGACTTGATGAAAAAAATAGATTAACAAAAATGGTATTAGGATAACAAAGGCACCTCGTCAGATGGATCTGAAAGTGCCTTGAGTAGGGTGTCAAATATGTCATTCAGAAATTGCAAAACCTGATTCAGACACAAAGTCAACATATAAGCATGGACACCAAATCCCTCGTTGACATAAAGGACATCAGATATATGCCTTGACAAGACACTTCAGGTAAATAGAAATAGTAATTAGGGGTTGACATCAATAGAAAAGAACGTTACTGCAAAATGAAAAATTGGCAAGTAAATTGTATGTTAGCCCTGAAAACATCATAATTATTTCCAAGTTAATTGAGCCAGACTGAAAAGTCGTATCATAATTAAACCAGCTCAAATTAAAATTATATCAGATTTCTAATTACTGGAATAACTTAAAGGAAGGCACACAGCCTCATCTCTTTTGATACTTAGGGAGAGCTGCAGAAGGTACAAATAAAAAAAGCAGCAGAATAGCGTTGTTAGTTCGTTGCAGCCAGTTGCTATTCATCAATAGAAATAGAGCTCCCAGTGAACCTAATCAAAAACCTATTATGATATAGGGCATAAAAAACAGACGGTTTCTTTCCATAGACCTCAGAAATATAAATTAGAAATGGGGTCATGCAATTGAGCTGCAATGACATAGAAGCAGAACTCCAATGGGCATATTAAGAAACTAGATCAACTCTACAGATGTACAAGGGCCTTAAAAAAATGTCAAAATGAAAGCTAAATTCAAACAATCTAGTCACCTCAGTACGATGTCTATTTAAAAGGGTTGATATCCAGTGCAAAGCTTCAATTCGAGTAGCCTCCCATTCACTAGATATTTGCCTGATCAGTCAAACCATCCGAAAATCATTCTACAGAAAAGTTAGTGCTTAATAGAGTTTGCTACTCAAAAAGACCCTCCCAATCATTTCCCAGTGGCTTCTAAGGTGGTCAAACCACTATACAAATCCATAATATTTCAGTTGCAAGTGTTACAAAATTCAAACCTAGCCACTTTTCCCAGGTCAAAAAAACTACACCTCCTAGCAATAGAGAGGATTGCTTCTACATCAAATGCTTCAGCGGGATCACCCTTGATGGCTCGTAGCTCTTCATTGGTTTCACGAGCAACCTTACAGATAAGCCAGAGATTATCTCAAACTTGTTATTTTAGATGGCAGGAAGCAATATAATTTTGAAGGGGGCAATCAGAGAACCAAAAAAAAAACCCAATGAAAAGAAAAAGAGGTGGAAAGAAAATTAAGTAAAGCAAAGTAAACCTACGACTCTGATTTTCTCTTCTTTATCTGATATGCAAGGCAAAATGGCTCCAAGAATGTCAGCATAATATGGAACAAGCTGGTCTCCACCAAGTTTGACAAACTCATTTATCTGTTAAAATTAGAAAGCACAGACATAATTTAAATAAAATACTAATGAACAACAAAATAGTAAATAGTTTTTCAATTGATATAGAAAAAATATTAATTTTGAGAATAGGCCAACACTAAACATAATCTATGATAACACATACTTGTCTAACAAGTCAAAGCATTGCAGTACAACTTACCCATGTAATGGCTGTTAACCTAGTAAATTCATCTGAAGAACCTGCCCTCTGTACCAGTATTTCAGCCATTCGACCATAATCTACAGACTTCAAGAGTAGCACTGCTCGAGTCAGAAAATGGCAAATGAACAAACATTTTGCTTTTATGCCAAAATAGTAGTTGAAAATGATGCACAGTACAGTTAATCAACACTAATGCAAGTTAACAGGTACATCAACCCTAAAGAAGAATTGTGGGAAAATATAAAAGTGGATACTGGATAATGGCATCAATATATCCTATTCATGCAGATAAGAAGGAAATCCAATGATATAAAAGCAGAATAGGTATAACAAACAGATGCACCCTAAAAGATGGGAAACATACAGAAGAGTAAAATGGCATAACAGGAAAAAACAATGGCATAAAAGAAGAACTGGAGTTTGAAAAATGCCAAAAGCCTTATCACTCAAACAAAAGGGGGGAAAATACATTAGGAGGAGCCTTACTGGTGAGTTCTTAATCTCTTGAAGAAACTCTGAAAGAGCTGAATCTGCTTGTTGACGTATTTCATGGCTAGAATCACTCAACATATTAAACAAGCCTGAGAAGTTTATATATGATTAGGTGGTTGACCTTCATTTTGTATAAAATGTTGAGGAAGAAAAAGGATCATTCTTCAGAAAACCCTTACCATCAAGAAAATCAGGAAGAAAACCCAGCATATCAATATCTGGGACACTGTCCAATACAGTAATCCATCCTACCAAAAACTGGCGGACATATGGATTCAATACATTCATGCGCTCCCTTAACAGTGGTATAAATTCTTCAATACTGAAGATCAAGAAAGGAAAAAAAGAGAGGGAATGAGACAATGTAAGTTAGAGTAAGGAATAATATGTTGACTTTAATTATTTCATTTTGGTTATGAAAAGTCAAAGTTGCTTCATTAAGTAAGAGATCGCTTCACACCTCGTGGTGCTTACACCTCTCGCTTATCAAAGCTCTAGTCAAAAACTACACTCAGAGATCTCTGTACCTACAGCTACGAGTCTTTTGAAAATTTAAATCACTAGGTACAAAGAAACATAACATAATAAAGATGTGAGAGGATGAAGCACCTGAACTGATCACTTTCAGTCACAATATCCTGTTCCAATAAAGGAATGTTTAATCATCAGTTGATCTAAAGGGAGCAGCAATTAAATTATTGTTAGAAATCCTTATTCAGCACATGTTTGTGATGTGCATGCATGTAAGACCAGCACAAAGGCTTTACTGGAGTTCAGGAGAAACTTGTACCTTCACAAGCCGATCTAAGAGGTGAGCAGCACTTTGTACATTGGCGTCAGAGTCTGCGGAAAGCTTGCACAAAGCATCAAAGATCTGGTTGAAGAATATAATAAAATCCCCTCTCACAACCTGACATAAAATTAAAAAGAAATGCATTAGAGGATAGTAGATGATCAGATTGAAGCTGTACACAGGTCAGCGCAACCAAATCCTCACCTTAGCTATGTTATATAGTGCTTCACAAGCATAATAACGAACTCTGCTGTCTTGGTCAGAGAAAGAATTTAAAACAGGGGGCACAATTTGCTGTCAAGCACAAGAATTACATGTAGGTAAGAAGGATAATGAAAAGTGTATATATGCTTAGGCATGCCAAACTAAGCTCAATAACAACGTGCGTGAAGGATGATAATATTAAATATTAATGTTACTTATAATAAATTCATTCCAAAAGAATACATCACCACTAAATGTTAGTTAAAATTAGCATGCTGAAAATTAAAAAATATTTCAACCGTATCCCTTAAGGTTAAGGTGAAACCATTTTTATTTTCTTTTCTAATGTTCCAGAAAGTTGGCATGTTTCATGTCGATGACAAGGTCAGGAAAATTTCACCTATTATTATTCCATGAACAAGATGAGTGCATTGTTAAGAGGGGTGGGCATAGTTAACAACTTAACATTAGACCCATCAACCATTACTAAGCTTCTTATGTACTGCTAAAATGAACTTAACATAATTTCTCAAGTGGAAAGAGTTCAAATTATATAATGCCATGATAAACATACAATCTTGGAAGGAAAAAAATGATAAATTAGTAAGCAAACCCTCACCTCAAGATGTTGAGCTGCTTCAGAAGTCAACCCAACAGTTGCAGCAGCTAATCCTATCAATCCTCCCTTTGTTGGGAATTATTTCAAAAAATAAAATAAATCACCCAGCATATAACATGAACAATAATATATTGAAACCAAATTAAATTAAATAAATGTTTCTGCTACCTTCCTGTGATTGGCTTGTGGTGAATAAGTGAATTCTGTGGTCAGCAAATTGATCACAGCCGTTATTTTATCATGATCCCCAGCAACAGCAAGCTGCTTCACTATCCCCTCAACCTATACACAAAAAATACACCCAAAACCCTAAAAACCCAAATTGACCAAATTATAAAAAGAAAATCAATAGAAAAGAAAAGGGGTTGAGGACAAACATCAAGAGCAGCATTTTTGCGCTTCTCATAGAGTTTGTCAGCAAGGTTGCGGAGCACGGCTGCCGGAACCACAGAGAGAGCGTCGGCCATGGCAACAGCCACCAAGGTGGAAAGCACTTGATTGGGGGAAAAGGAGAGAACTTTGGAAATCAAAATCGTTTTCGGATCTTTTCCTGCTCCAAACGAAACATTTTGATAGTGGGTTTTTGTTTTCCCTCTCTTTCCCTTTTGAGGAATCAGATATGAAATGAAAAGTTCAAATTTTTTTTTGGGATAATGACAACGATTGACGTGGAATACGATTGAGTTCGGAAATTGGAATCCAGATGAATCAGATCTGGTAAAATTCGGGAATCGAAATTGAAAAACCTAATAATTTTTTTTTTTTTCTTTCTTCTTATTCTTATTTTAATTTTAATTTGAAATGTGATGAAACAGAAATTTTTGTTGGTATAGGAACAATAACCTTGGGATTTCAGATCTTCAAAATTAAAAAGGTGGAATTTTCGAGTAACTGCATGGTTTCAACTTTCTACCACTATCAGCTCAAGCTGAGGTACTTGTCCAAAAAAACAAAAGAAGAAGCTCAAGTTGAGGTAGAAAGTTACATGAATGTCCTCAATCATATATATTATAATAAATTATAAAAGGATAATAAAAATCCAACTTTTTTTTTAATATTTTTCTTAAATGATAGGTTTTATCTTCTTGTAATAATGTGTTGGCCCAACTGAAAGGAATGTACTAGTTACTAGTATAATCTTTAAGCCTATGGAAATGGATTCCGGGTATTATCCATAAATTCATATATATACTCGATGAAAAAGAATCCGACTCTTCTAAAGCTAACAATTCACTTTAGAGAATAAAGTATGTGTTTATTTGCACGTCTGTAAACTGTGTTAGAGAAAAATCATGATCGAAATGACATTTTTGTAAAAATCTGCACACATATTCTAAAAGCTCCGAATAGCTACTTCCACATCCAATAATTTCAAACGTGATTCTGTGCAAATATTATGTCAGCTGATCCAAAACAGAGGCTAAGTAATATCAACCATTGATAAGAAAATTAAGGATTGATATAAGTACACATGCACAACAAATCATGGATATGTTGGAATATAAACCTTTGATTTTCTCATAAACGATAGAAGTTACTTTACTAGAGGACTGTTATTTGAACATCTAAAATAAACACCTACACCGTATAAAATTACTTTGTACATTATTTTTTTTATATTTTTCTTTACTTTTTCAAAGTATCCGATAAAATCATGCCTTGAAACCTTGGGTGTCGTATAAGGTGTCCAAACTGAGGTGTACAAATAATTTTTCCGCTTTACTATCTACTCACTTTAGGGTGTCAAATCTATGAAAAAGTACTCTTGAAAAATATCAGGGTTTAAACACCTAATTGTATTTTGGGATATTGAGTTTTTACCTATTGAGTAAAAAGAATACATTTTAAGAAAAATCAGCTAAATAAGAAATCGTATTATTTTATTTTATTTTCCTTTCTAAGGTTTTCCGGTCATAGATGTATTTATTCAAAAAAAATATGCAATAATATCATTTTCAATGAAAAGTTGAAAACATGCCCAAGTGGATAATATAGGCTTTTGCTATCTTAGCTTTACGTGATGTTTGACTCAAACATTAAATTATACACAAGGTTTATCCAATTATAACGTTTTGAATAATACTATGCCCTTTCTTATATATGGATTTCATTTCCATTTTTGTTTAAAGTTCGTAGCCTCCCCCTGTTGCCACTACACCAATCATCTCCACTCTCCGGTAATATTTTGGTCTCCAACGTTTTTTTTTTATATTACTGAATTTTGGTCTCCAACGTTCTTCTCCAAATAAGCGAGAGATAAAATTAATAGAATAATAATAATAATAATAATAATTAAAAAAAAAAATTTTAATTTTTGCTTATAATAAAATAATTAATGATTTTTAGAATTCTTTTAGAACAACCTAAATAAACAAATAAAAATGCACAGCGGAAGAAGTATATTACGTTAAAATAGAGGCATGGCTTAGATGGAAATTTTATTAACAAACTTAATGAAAATACTATTTATGTTTTTTTTTTAGAATGCAATCAAACAGTCAACAACGTAAGTAATCAGCAGCTTTAATCTTTAGATTTAATAAAAAAAAATGGAATTTGCAATTTTTGCATTAACAAATTAGAAAAATCTAACAATGCATATAGCTCGAGCATTTATATACTCTCAAAGTCTCTGCACCAACAAAAAAAAAAAAGGAAGTCTCAAACTATTTCTACCACATTCCTTTATTTTTTTTTTAATTCATTAATATCGATGATTCTTGTTAATCTATGTGGTCTGCATGGTCTGCACAAAAATTGTAGAACAGACATTTACATGTTCAAACAAAGACTCAAATCTAGTGGAGTGATCAAAGTTCCTTTTCCCTCCCTTCTCCTAGTCAAACACCAACAATTCTAAAGGTTCTTTAACCACAAAAGGAACTCTGTGCATTGATTGGCACGGTGTGCCCCGATATTTTAGGTGCCCGGATGATTTGAGAAAATGACGTTCTCATAAGCATTTGGATATTATTATCTTTGTATTTTTTTTGTTGCAAAATCATTAATAATATGTTAATAATCAAGGTTCTTGAAAAAATCATTTTTGATAGAAATCAAAACAAGACAATTTAATCTACTTTGTGACCTATTAGATGGTAAATAAGATTTTAACAAATTCAATTTAGAAAAACTTATTTCAATAGATGCAACAATAACAAAGATAGTTGAAATTATTCTATAAGTTGTGCATGCATTAGAAAAACAATTAAACGTCTTCATAGAACTCAATATCATAAAACTTAATTTTGATTCAACTCGTAAAACCTCTTTAATAACTTTTAATTCTTCAAATAATTTCATCATCAGGATTAAAAGAATTATCATATTTAGTTAAGTTTCAAGAATGATGTTTGCAACATAATTTCAAGATGTGACGAAGGCTTATTGTGACTGGGAAGTGGGTGACTCTTGATGGCTATGAAAGTTTGCAGGTGGGTCTATGACAGTGACTGGAGTGCGACGAGAAGGGGAAGATAATGGATGACCCACATTTTTCGATGGCATAGAGAGAGATTAGAGAAAGCGAGACTGAGAAATTAGAGGGAAAGAGGAGAAGGTTCAAACAGATAGCAAGATCGGAGATTACAAAAAATGAGGGAAAAAGACGTGTGACGAAGCGAGATTGAGAAAAATGGACCATTACTGTACACTTTTACAGACCCCTTTTTTTGGTTGAGACTTCGATTTTGCCCCTAAATGACTGTCATCGTTTTATTGTCCAAGATGGTAGGTGTATTCTTGTCTGTACTAAAACGTCACTCATTAGTTAGTCACCCATTAGTTGACTTGTTAGGAACTTGTTTAATTGTTTTTATCAATATCAATTTGTTTAATTACTGCTTTTGTTTATTTTTTTATAATAATTTTTTTATATAATTTTAAAAGTATGCAATTTGTATTTTAATATTTATATATATTTTGTAGGTAAAAAAAAATTGGTGCCCCTCATAATATGAGGCCCTGGGCAGTTGCCCATCCCAACCCTGCTCAAGGCCACCACGGAGTCACTGACGGTCATCGTAGAAAGATAAAAGGAATGTTATTCTTACGACCAAAAACCAAAAAAAGTAAAAAATAATATTCTAAAAAGTTGCCATGATAGTTAAATTAGTAAAGTCACTTAACTACCATTTATTAATTTAGTTGGGTTTGGGAAGCAGGATTTCCTTATAATAATCTGCGGCAAATACAATGACCTTTCTCTGTATTTTGCTTCAGTCTGCAATAATGAGTCTAAGAGCATCTGTATCGGTGCTCATTTAAGGGTGCTTAAAATGTTAAGCACCGATTCTTAAATTTTTTTGGCATTGCACCATGTACTTAAGTAGCACCTCAAAATTGTAGGGTGCTTGTGCAAGCACCCGCACCCGGGTGCTGGTGCTTTTCTGCCCACGTTTGCTTTTTTTTTTTTTAAATTAAAACATATGAAATGTAAGGATGTAGGGTTATTGGTGGGGTCCATTTAAGAACTTTTTAGAAGTTGCTGGGTTGGAGAGATGATGTGCTTAAGTTATAAAAAATAAAAATAGGTGATGTGTAATGGTGGTACCCATTTAAGACCTTCAAAGTAAGGTGCTGGGATGTGGATGCTCTTAGGCCATTCGCATCGCACTAAAATCTGAGGTGCTTAAGTCTTTAGCACTCGGTGCTAAAATTTGCCTGTGATGGAGCAGGTGCTTCCCAAAGTGCTTAACGAGCATGGATCTTCCACAAGCACTCGGTGCTTGTGGTGATCCGTGACATATTATTATTTTTTTTAATTCCAAATAATTGAAACTTTAGGGTGGAGAAGTAGCCGTTGGGAAACGGCTAAAATTATGACCATTTGGTCTTATTTTTATTTTTTAATGCATCAATTACTATGTATAAATATGTGATGAACTTCCATTTTTTTTTACATAACCAAACCTATCTAACTTTTCTCAATCATATTCTCAAAGTTTCTCAAAATTTATCATTCTTTTTTTTTTTTTGCTCAAACTTTCTCACATAATGGATCCTGACGAAGCCAATATCAATTCCTTCTTAAATTTCATGCAAAACTATCAACATCTTACATCATACTTACAAAGGCAAATACTTGTGCAAGATAGGCAAAATCATCACCAACTGCAAGCGGACCTTGTGAAACATATCTGGTAACATTTTGGGCGTGATAATCAGCAAAATTGAATTTTCAGTTAATTATGTAATTTCATCATTTTATGCCTTCATTTTGTAAGTTCATCGTTTGTAGTTTCATAATTTTAAATTTCATCATATGTTCTAATTTTTATTACAAATTTTTAAATTTTAATTTTCTATTTTCTATTTAATAAAAAATTAATTTTTATATTAGGAGTTACTGATGGGGTTCATTGAAAAAAATAATATAATTTTGTAATTGTAAGGATGTGAGATCACTGGTTAGGTCCGTTTAAGAACTTTTTAAAAGTTGCTGGGATGGAGAGATGATGTGCTTAAGTTATTAAAAGTAAAAATGAGTGATATATAATAGTTGGACCTATTTAAGAACCCCAAAATGGGATACTGGGATGTGGATGCTCTTATAATCGTAACTATTCCCGTTCACGCTTTTGCTATTCAGTTTTTAACTTTTTATCGAATATGTTACTAACTAATTTTTTTTTAATACTTTTTTTTATAACAATTTTTTTCCTAATACTTTGCTTACATAATGACATACCGCTTTATATTTATATAGTTTCCGCCATTTAATTACAGCTGATTTTACCTTATTTTCTATAAATCTACATTTCAATTTTGTCATCTCAGTATATATGAGAAATAAGTGAGAATATAATATTTAAGAAGCATTGTTCTTACTTCTTACTAAAACAAAAGGAAGAAAGAGTTAGCCACAAGCTGTGGTCCAAGTAGCTAGTAGCATGAGTCCTTTAACCATATGTCCAGAGTTCGAATCCTGATAATGGAAATATAGTTGCATTTATGGGTAGAGGAGTTGTCCCTTAACTGGTACTCTATATCCTCGATGGATTAGTCTTACAGCTATCGGTTATGAGAGTACCGTGGGTTCCATCCCGGACCAAAAAGAAGAGGGCAAAAAAAAAAAAAAAAAGGAAGAAAGAGCCAGATGATAATGTAGCGACTGGACATAAAGAAATTAACGGGTCCCAATCACTCACAAATTGATTTGGAATGAAACATGAGACCCAAAAACACACTGTTTAAACTGTAGTTCTATTAAGATTATTTGGCAATAAATCTCTGTCAAGTGACATGGGGATGTAGCTCAAACGGTAGAGCGCTCGCTTTGCATGCGAGAGGTACGGGGTTCGATACCCCGCATCTCCATGTTGTGTTTTAACCAGAGAGCTGGATTTCACGGATGGATTATCGCCTATATTGGTTGACGACATGACTCAGCCACTCACTTTATCAACCACCTAAACCTATCAGCGTTAAATCCAAAGTTTTCTTGCTTTTTGTTTTAATTGCTTGTTCACTTTTTACTTTAGATAACTAAATTTCACGGGTGGATTATCGCCTAAATGAGTTGACTCAATGTCAATGACATGCCCACTTTATGTGTAGCACCTAACCTGACAGCGTGAAATTCAAAGTTCGCTCGCATCTTGGGGGTTTGTTTTCCTAATCCTTTTAAGAAAATGAAGCCATCCTGAGTCCGTGAGGGCTTGGCATGAAATATACTTGAAATCTCAACCTTTTTTTTTATTTCCTCTTAAACAATTTAGTAAAATTACTCTGCTAGAACCATGACAATATTATCAACCATTAATAGCATGAACTTTGATGTGCTGACATTACCAAACGTTTAAATCATCAAAACTGAAATAAAAATAAGAGGAGTGCTAACAACACACTCTCTATCACTCTTTTTAACACATCCCCTTCTATTGGTTGAAGTTCATAGCTAGCATTTCTCTAATAATAGAAGCTTAAAAGCAGCACATACAAATTTATATATTTCATATAATGTTTTGGAGCATGAAGTTAATTCTTACTCCAGTAGAACTTCAAACTAATCCGGCTCGGCTGATACATCCAAATGGGCAGCAAAGCTTACAAAATTAGGCTGAATATATAGACCAGAAGATATGATATCCTTAATTGATACACAACAGATTTTAGAAGGGAGGAAAGCAATAAAAAAAAATAAGCAAAATAAGACCACATGATCACATCCAATATGGAAAATTAGAAACTTCTTATTTGAAAATAATTGTGACAAGAATAATTGATACAACACTATATATTGGAACAAATATCAAAATCGATCAAATGAATGAGGACTTATAAGCGACTCTTCAAGTTCTCTAAAGCCTCGGCAGACAACTTCTGTTTGGCCTTGTGGAAGTGCTAACCTCCGCACTTCAGTCATATACCTGCATTTAAAAGTCAATCAGATCAAAACCTCACCACGACATAAACAATGGACCTAAACAAAGAGATATAAAAACAGCTACTGGTTAAAAATAAAAGAATTCAGCACTCAGCTAATTTCCAACATAATGTTGTATTGGGATAAAGGAATGGACGCAAAAGGCTAGTACTTTTGTCTATATATTATATCCCCACAAGAAATGTTAAATGGAAAATATTAATAAGATGAACAACATAAAAGTAAAAAGAAGTCAACCTATTTGCCGCACTTGTGATCTTATCCCGAACTCCTTGGCTAGCAACCGTTCGTTCCAATGAGAATCCCCCACCAAGTATTAGGGAAGACCCAGTGGCACTAGTAACCATCCTCTGTGAATATACAGACATGGCCCACTCACGAAGTACCACAAGGACCGATCTCAGCATACGCAATCTTAGATTTGGTGAAGGCAAAATAGCCCCATTTGACAACAATTGATCATATGTGTTCAATACAGGTTCAGCTGCACCCTTACAAGCAGAAAGAAGGGCTCTTGCAACATCTTCATCTCCAACGTTTTCAACCCCTGAATTTAACCTCTCCTAGAGAATGACAAGAATTCAAATATAAGATATAAAAGTTGAATATATATATATATATATATATAATTCCACCAAATCCTGACCGCCAAAAAATGAAGGTGTTCTAGACAGAAAAGGGGGAGACATAAAGATGATAAACAAGCATTTACAGTCAAATCTACTCGGTAAGTCGTAAACAAAATTGGGAACATATACCAGTCCAGCCTTCTCTAGGTGAAGACAAATAGCGTCAAGCGGTAAAACAGCTCCATCACCCGGATAAATGCGGGGCCCGACCCTCTTTAATACCGAGCAAGCTTCAGCAATGCCACCTCTTGAAATAGCTTGATCAATAAGCCTAGCCCATGTCTCTCTGACAATGCTGCTTTCAGCATCACCAGAATAATTGGCAAAGTACAGCATTTCCAGACATATCTAAAAGAAAAGTAGGGAATGAAGGAAAAGTAGGACATGAAGAACTGTTAACAGGAGATTTTATAAAGTTTCAAATTTCTATAGTTAGGACAATCTTTTCAACAAGGCTAATCCAGCAGAACAACGGCAGATACAACTAAATTGCAATGCTTCATCTGGTTTGACAAAAAAAGGAGAAAAGAGTGGCACAACTTCCCTGCATCTAGTTTGGTATCATTCGATTATTGGAAGGAAAAGAGGTGATACATAATCGTAAATACGTTTCATCTTATGGTTTTTTTTTTTTAAACAAATAAATAGACCCAGTCTAAAAAATAAATGAATAGAAGAAAATGAAAGGAAATGAACAGGAATAAAAAAATTACTATTTCAAGTAACACTGATATGTAGAACTTGCATAAAATGGGTAGTAATAATACAATTTGGAAATTTTAAATTATTAGACGATTATGAGGACATCAAATCCCTTATTTTCCTCTCTTCAAAGATGAACCGAACAATGCAGGGAACATAACCCATTGGCCTGACCCTTTCCCTTATTCCCTTACTTCTGAATGAATTCAATCGGACAATGTATGAAAGACTTCAAAGGACCCCTAGTAGCTTAGAACATTATCAAGCTCTTATAAATATTGAACTTGTGCAAAACTAACAAATAATGTGAACAACTAGAAAGAAAAATATGAACTTGTGCAAATATAACTAAAAATATTTGAATAACCGAATAGAGAAAGAAAGTACCTCCCAGAGTTCAAAGGGAACAGCATATTCATTATATAACTGTGTTATGCTCTTTACATCTGATGATAGCTCTTTAGCCTTCTCACGTGTTGCATCGAAAGAATTAGCATTTGCAGTTGAACTGCCCTCGGGTACTAAACCATTTTGGACGGAATCAGACGTGCTAGGTAAAACCTCAGACCTGGAAGCCATAGCCTCTAATTCCTCCTTGATTTTTATCTGAAACCGAAGAACAGCAAGCTTCCCTTCAAGCAAGTCCAGGAATCCACTATCAATGGAACTCCGAGTAGAAGCTACCAACCCATCACTATCAGTCGCATTTTTTGCCTGTATTACTGCATTACTTAGGTACTGACACCTGAAGTTTAACAAAACAAAAAAACTATTAGAAGATATCCAAGCAAGAAGATCAAAACACTAGTAATCCTAATAGATTCTACAGAACAATGTAGAGGTCTTAAGTGGAAAAAAGGATAAGCTCAAATACATTTCAAATGCAAATTCTTGCACAAGAACAGGTGCAGCTTTAGACCTTACTGAGTTTATCTCATCCAAAATACAAGCAGATTTTATTTAAGAACCAGTGATGAATCAGGAACTAATTTCCGTGTTTTTATACGGTCAGATCAAGTGTCAGCTTTAGCATCTTTCACTAGTGTTGATGAAAGTACAGCTTAATAAATCTATCAAGGATATATGTGGCCAAAAAACTCCAGCTTCAACCCTGATTAGCATGGATGGCATAATTTCCCTTTTCTTGAAATAACTGACTTCAGAAGTGCTTTGATTTTCAATTTTATTTTGAGGGACTGCATTTTAAAATATTCATTTCAAACAAAATATATTCATTATCTGGCAGAGAGTTCAGTATTGACATCACGCACAATGACTGCATTTCAAGTGAGATCCAACTATGGTGTAAGGGTCTTGCTAAATTTGGTCTATCCCAAGTCCCAACCAGGTTTGCAGCAATAAAGCAACAAAACTACTTAGAAAGCCAGAAGCTTCAAAGAAAATGTAAAAGAAAGGAGATAATAAAGACAAGAAAATTGAGAAACTGACTAACCTCTGTTCCAGAGTAGGAACTCCATCAATAGAGCGCCTTTCAGCTAATCTTAGCAATGCATGAGCAGCAAGCATATGTTGCCGCTTCAAGACGTAATATCGTGCCAAAAGTTCATAGTACTTGACTTGAGTAGACGACATTGGTGCTCCTGATTGCCCCACCGGAGAGGTTGTTGCAGTCACAGCACGAACCTGGCAGAACAGGAAAATCAAAAGAGGACCATGAAGATAATTAGAGAAACATGCTTTTTTGCAAGAAATGTTACAAAAAAATTGGCAAGTGTGCAGCTTATGTATGCAGAACAGATACGATCAAAATTCTAATACACAATGTTTGTGCCCTTCAACCAAGTGAACACCAAGCAATTAACGAATTATTGGAGAAAAAGAGACAATAAGCAACCTCATGTATGGGTTTACGACCAGCACTTTGCAAGAAGGGCAACAGATCAGGACCTCCATACTCTAACAATTCATTCTCAAGACCTAAATCAATCATAGCCTGGTAAAGATACTCGTGGAAAATTCTGTCAGGAGATTGGACACCAAGCTGAACAATTTGGCATATATATTTTTTCCGAGAGGCTGGATCAAGAACAGATTTTGAAGCAGCAGATCTGATGGGAGAGCCAAATTCCTTCAGCGAGGTGTCACCTTTTAGAGACCGCAAAGCCCTGATAATTATCTCATAACACTGTTCACGCTGAGCAAGTGCTTGCTCTCTGACAGTTGCATCAATTTCATCATTATAAGCATCACCTGCAGGGTCGAGAGCCTGTGCCTTTTGAAGAGGTAAGCGCACTACAGCTTCATAAAATCTGCAGTTGGCAAGTATATTTGACTTTCATATTGAAGGCTCTCCAATAACAGGCCATGAAAATGGAGAAGAGCAAGAAAAAATACCTTAAATCCTCAAAACGTTTGCAAACAGTTTGCAAGTCTGCAGACTCTGGAACTTTACTCAAGGAATTAAATGCTTCCCTTGCAAGATTCTCCTTTTCCTCATCATCTATAGTCACAGCAGCTCTCTCCAGAGCTTCCACAGCTAAGAAGAACTTGTAATCAGACTCCTTATAGTAGCTTGGACAACCCTCTCTAAGTCTCCTACTAATATCATCTACGGTCCCCCTGCCATCAGGACCAGTATAATACTGGAGCGACGCATGATGTCATATAAAACTCAAAATTATAGAAAAGAGATACAGAAGTATATTTAAGAAAAAGAAAGAAAGAAATCTCCATTAAAGTATAAACATTTCGTGGATGAAGTTTCCTTCATGGTCTGCCTAAACAGGGTTTTACCTCCATTAGAGCAGATATAAGTCTTGTAGCAAGACGGTCACCCTCCTCGGAACAAACTAGTTGATGAAATGTTAACTGAACTAATGCTTGTTGAAGGTTAGCATCAAATCCCTGAATCAATCGTGTGACATGATGCTGCGAAAGAAGTTGAAGCAAAAACAGGGCTTCGCCGGATCTAAGAAGCAACTGCCTAATGCATTCCATTGCCCTCACCTGTAGCAATAAACCCAAGTGAGAAACTAAAATAATAAATTTAAAAAAAAAAAAAAAGGAAAATATTTAATAATGTATGTAAGCCCACCTCCATGGCAGCTAATTCTGCAGGACTATATGGCAACCTTTGCCTTTTATTAGTTGTTCCGCCACCATTGGACTCCATATTTCTGGAATATGCACCAAATAAGCTTCTTACCATACTTCGATCACCAGCACCTAATGCTGAACCGCTACCATATAGAATGGAACCACTCAGATCTCCTAAACCTGCTACACAACCATATAGTCCCCTCCTCTGGTTCCTTCTAGATCTTAAGAATTTCTCTAAAGATCGGATTTTGTGTTCAAGGACTTGCATAGCCCCAACAGAGAGTCTGCACACAACTACTCCATTTTCAGATATAGCGCCTGAAGGACCCAAACTGCCCTTTACAATCATCACAGGAAGTTCCCATAGAGGGAAAAGTAATCTAGATGAACATAAACAGAGCCCTTCATGTGCGCCAGAAAAAACAGGCTCAGCCTCCTGAACAACCTGACCCATGCTAAATCCACCAGCAGCAGTTCTTGTGTTTGATAATGCACTACTACCTTCAAGTTGTGGCATTCCAACAACTCTTGGGTCCTCAAAAGCTTCAGCTGCCTTCTCTGAGATAACATTGCTGATAAGGTTTTCAGAATGCGCTATTCTTGCAGCTAGCATTAGACACATTGCAGCTGCTTCACCAGCACCAAAACGATTGAAGAAATCTTCTAAAACCGATCTTGGAGAGTTGGACTCTAATAACCGCCTTAGAATGTCCAGTGGCCTGTTAAAAACAATTTCCATCATGCCCATTGTGCTGAAGATGACAATTCTCCTCCTTGGTAATATATGTTGGGTTGAGAGGTCTCCCCTTGCCCAGAGCTTTCCAGACGCCCTTTCACACGATTCCATTGAGCTCTCATAACCACCAAACTCAATTTCTGAATATAGAGACTGCACAGTGGCTACAGTATCTGGCAAAGGTAAAACATCTGCCACAGAGAGCATTCGGCCTTCAACTGGTAAAGAAGATACAGATTCCCGTAGTGCCCGCGAACTTCTCGCACTTGTCCCTAGATTACCTGACGGCGATGACTGTGTGCTTGAATCCCTGTTCAAAACAAGGAGTGAAGGCATGGTTGGAGGTGATGCATCAGAAAGGATAAGAGTTCCGGCAGAATAATAGGCTGCCTCAACTTTCAGTGAGAGATCCTCATTTTGAGGTCTACCGGCAAGAGCCATGGCTCCAAAGGTAAGACCACCACTAACACCCCAAGGAGGAGCAGGCCTTGTTGTGACAACCTTTAAACAGCTAGGCTTGTGATGGTTGGTGTTGAACCCAGTCAAGCTTCCACTAGAAGGAGAGGTAGATAGGTACATCCTTCTGCCATCAGATAAAACAGCAACAAGATGTAGCCACTTGGATTCCAGTGTGGATACAGGTGAGATGCAAACAATGGATGGCTTTGGTGATCGACTTGAGCCTCTTGGTCCAGCTGATTGTCTACCCCCATGATGTGCATCCCTCTGATTGACGAGATTCCTTTCTTCAGCCACTTTCTTCAATGGGCCATCACCATTTGGTCCGAGAACATAAACCTGAAGCTTCGTCTCTTCAGTTCGTGCATACAGTATTTGCCTCTCATTGTCAAAAACCATCTCAACAATAGGGTCAACAGTTCCAAAATTAAATACATTTGGTATAACCCATCTGCAAATAACAACTAGCATGAAGTTATTAAACAATTAGGAAACAAACGTTTAAATGTATTAAAAAAAAAAAAAGATACTTTTATAAACCGTTTACATAATCCATATGCAATTCTAATTTCTAAGATAAAAAAGAATGGGAAAATAGGCATTTCAGTTCCCTATCTTTATTTTTTTCCATTTCCATCCCCTATCTTTTATTTTATTTTTCTTTCGATTTGATCCCTCATCTTGCAAATCACCTATGAATGCAGTCCTCCTGTCACAATTTCGTCATCTCCCTAACATAAGCCATAACATGCCACTCACCGGTTGTGCAATGTCATCATCATGTCATATTCACATCAGTGATACATCATTATTGTAAGTGATGATTGACGAATCATCACTTTTGTTAGGGTTTGTAATGGAACCATGATGAAGGACCATATTGATAGACAATTTGCAAGACAGGGGCCAAATTGAAATAAAAAAAGATAGGGGACCATATAAAAAAAATAAAGACAAGAAACCAAAATGCCTATTTCACCAAAAAAATTAATCTGAAATTAAGTAGCACAGTTAGTGACTTGTATACAACATTACAACGATTAAAAAGCACAATGTACCTTGAAATTACGCTTCCTAAACCAGCAGTGATGCAGATTTTTCTGCAGCGCTTTTGCCACCCTGAACCAGTTGAATAAAGAAGCTCATATATGTGGCTATCACGACCAGCAAGGAAAATGCGGCCCTTATCAGTACATGCGACACAAGTCATTGTAACCCCATCAGATGGTACTGTATACTCTGGCAATGGCTGTAGCGAAACTTCTGAAAACGGATCTGAGCCATCTGCTCCTCCAGAGCAACACACTCCTACTAAGGTCAACTGATAAAAGAAAGTTGTAAGAAACAATACAGCCCCCATAAGGAGGTCTGGAAATAAAATACTGCACGTAGTTCATAGGAAACATGTCATACAAAACCTTTTTATTGATGAATGAAAAAGATGTTATAACATATTGTCATAGAAAAATCAGCATATTGAACATCTATCAAAACCATCTCATTAAAGTATATAAACATTTTGCACAAGAATTATGTTTTAAGAATACAAAAGAACACCAATAATGAGAAGATCTCATTTTCTATCTAACTTAAAAGTATGCATGGTGCAACTACCAAACAGACATCTGATTTGATATTTTTAATAATAGACAAATTCAGAGACTGCACTGCTTTTTGGTTTATGACGTTTGTTAAACTGCTTTAGGAACTTTTTTAAGGGTATTTCACTTGTAGATGTACAACAGGATTCAAGGACCTTGTGGCTTTGACAATATTTGTTTTCATCTTCTGCTTATCTTCTGGAGAATTTTTTTTTATCCTATACATATCCTTCTCGATTTCCTATTTTGGTATAAAATTTCTATTATCAGAAGGAAAACTTGATTAATTGATAAAATTTCCGTGTCATGCTTGAAGTAAACCTCCAGGCTCCAGGGACAATAGTAACCCTAACATGAGCAACATGAGAATCACTTTCTAGCTGGTAACTCATTGCCTATTCTCTTAATAAAAGGGGACTAAGCATCAGTCTCCTGTACAGACATACCTAACATTGAAACAACAGAACCTTCCCTGGGAACAATATAAATTCTCTAACACGTCATCTCAAACAACATCCATTATATTGCTGCTACCTTTTCCATACCATTACTGAAACTGAACTCTTTCAATCCCCTCTCTACTCTAAAATAAGGATTTCTCAATCAATGAGCAATTTTCCCCATGATGGCAACATAATAATAGAAGGTGAGGCCCTGATACAATCCTCAAATTGACAAATGATGCCTATCCATGCACGCATTCATAAATATGATTAAGGCCATACTAGAATATCCCATACGAACTAAGTAGGAGCTTGTAAAAGGCTAATTGGAGATTCCACTGAGAAAACCAGCAAAAGAAATGGCACTTGACCTCCAAATTACTTTAACATGAGCAAAGAGATTGATTTGAATCTGTGTTCATCCCCTCTTAACAAAATCAAACTCTCATTCTTGAGAAATTTTAAGAATTAAGTTCCCAAGGCCAAAACTTATCCTACGGGCACGCCAGAAAAAGACAATTTTGCATTTAAAAGCAACACAGTACGCATAGTGAAAATTCAATTAGATGGATATTTTGTGTTTCCTTACATGTGATTTTTTTCTTATGAATTATACAATATTATACAAAAACTGACCCATTAGCTAATGCAAAAGCAACCAAGAACGCATAGTTAAAATTCAATAAGAGGATCCTTTCATGAGATTTTTTTCTTATAAATTATAGAATAGTATACCAAAACCGCCCTCAATAACTGAGGCAATATGATTTCCCCAACTACTCAGCAACATTGGCTGCAATTAGAAGTAAGGGCATAAATAAGTGTGAAGGATAAGTGGCTAACCAGAGTGCGTATGATCTTTATCAAAGCTAATTGGAAAACTTTAGGGGAAGCAGCTATTTTTGCTCAATTATCAGCAAGCCAAGGTACTCTTCAACCACACACACAGTGAGAGCCACACAAAAACAGGTTGAAGTATTGATTCAACAATTAAGAAACACTCATTAAAAGACATCAACAAAGGAAGAAGATATCATACTTGAACAAACAGCATTCAAATTGAAGTCAAAAGAACTGTTAGTATGAATGGCAAACCAACACATAGGATGTTGCTCAGGTACCAAATATACCAAATAAGTAATTCAGTATTCAGTATACATAACAAAATGAACTAGTTCATAAGCACGATGCTTTATTACACAAGTCGTTGGAAGAGAGCTAAAACATAAAATGGTTAGTACCTCAACAGGCGTCGCTAAAATCAAAAGATATTGGATAGCTTCAACAAAAACACCAGGTTTTGATTTTGAAAGACCAACAGCACAAATAGCTTGTTCCTCCCCACTATATTCAGGACATTGGCCATCCCTAAGGAAGCAGCAATGTTAGATTAAAAGTAACGCATCACATGTAAATATCAGTTCTATATTTAAATTAGAATGATAACAATCAAAACAATTTTTTGCCCCCTAAAACCATCACTCCCCAATTTTTTTGTACATTAATGGTTAAACAGACAAAATAATTAAGGAACATAAATAGTAGTTCAAAAATCAAGAGTCCAAATAGAAAATCAAAGAAACAAAATGCATAGCAAGTTTATTTTCAAGCATTTAACACCCTAAATCCTTTCCTTAACTGCTTAGTCAAAGTTTTCCCTGTAACATTCATATAATAATTGCTCAAAATTAAAAACTTAAACTATTACGAAAGACCCGCGAAAAACACTCCAATAAGAATCCATGCAATAGTCTGAGTGTAAAATCAAATGTCACAAATGCAAAGGAGAACAATATATCTTTTAGTATGGTATGAAGAAGAAAAATAGGGATTCACTGATAAGCACAAACTCCTTGAATTGCTTGAATGCCTGCCAAACAAAAATTGCAGGAGATAACTCCATTCAAAAAAAAAGGGCAACACAGCTTTCATATTTAAACTATTAAAAGCTTGAATGCCTGCCAAACAAAAATTGTGGGAGATAATTCCATCCGGAAAAAAACAAAACAAACAGCAAGACAGGTTTCATTGAAAAGATGAGCAAGGAACATGTCTAGCCTTAGGCTTTAAACTAAGTTAATTCCAACCCATCACCATGGTACTTACCACTTATCAAAACGCCAAAGAAACAGGGAATTGTCTACAGATGCCCATGCCCTACGTATTTCGGGAAATATCCCACAAAAAGCCGTTCCTTCCCCACCGGCCGCATTGTATCTTTCAATGAGTACAGGAGGCAACTCCCAGGTATTTGCTACCTCCACTAAAGGGGGCCACTGAGACAAAGTCAAAAAACACGATAAGTTGGAGAAAGAATATAAAACCGAATCACAACCTTACTGCACGTTGTCATAATCTGTAGTATACCCACATAAGGCTATGTTTGGGAGGATGGAATGGGGTGGTTAGTAATGGAGTGAAGTGGTGAAAAGATATTGACTTATTGTTTGGGAGTTCCTTCATTAATGGATTAGGATGATTGAGGATGGTAACCCAAACCACTCCATCCCACCCAAACTCCCTCATTTTTGTACCCTCCAAATTGAGGGTTTGGGATTTTTCTCCATTCCCCCATCAAACTTCCAAAGGATGAAGTGGTATGCTTTTACCTTTTCACTCCACTCCATTACTAACCACTCCATCTCCTTTAAAACTTCCAAAGATAGCCTAATATTATTTGATTTTGAACTGTCCCGTAAGATTATACATTTTTCACATAAAATTAAAACAATCTTCGGTCTGAGAGCCTTGATATCCAGAAATCACATTGGGCACCGACTAATCCGAGTCGTGCTGGAAAAGATCCATTTAAGGGGCAAAATTCTACAGACACCTATTTTTACAATTCACCAGACTCAAACTCGAGACGTTGCTTGAGAGGAACTAAGCTCGTTGCCACTTAGACCAACAAGCATTGGTAAAATTAAAACACTTTGCACAGGAAAAGTGAGTGTTTGCTTTACATGTGTACACTAATAAATGGCGAATAAGTGACATGAAGAGGAATGATTAGAAACCCTAATAAAATTGAAGGAAGGTAGAGGTTAGGTACCTCTCTGGGGTGAGTGGAATAGGGATGGCTAGCATATCTAGAGGCCTCAAGAGCTTCTTCGAGGTCGAGATGAGAGGAAGCTTCGCGGCCAATGCGATCACTGACAACAAGACCGGCATTGGTGACATCACGCATCACTATCTCGTTTTCCCACGACATCTCTCACTCTCTTGCAATTAGACTTGGAAGAAGCAGCGAGTGAAATTGAAGCACAATGAAAGTGAGGGTCGAGAGTGATGTAGGGTTTTGGGGAGGCTTTCGTAAATCGAGAGTGGCGGGCAATCAAAGCTGTGATTTTTGTTTTTTTGTTTTTTTTCCGGTCGAAAAAGGAAGGCAAATTTTGAAAAAAAGGGAAGAAGACCGTGTCCTGTCCGGTTCAACTTCTACAAAATTAAGCTATTTGAAAATGGATTTGTTGTCTTTTGGATTTGGTGTTGTTGGTGTTTTTTTTTTTATCTCTCTCATCTCATTTTTATCTAAAGTTATTAAAAAATACCAAATTCTAAAAACATCAAATCCTTGCTCAAAACGCACGGCTTCGGGCTTGTTTGATTTGATTTGACGTGCCAGCCCTCTCCCAAGGAGTAAATTTTTGGTTCAATTATTATTTGGCAGGTAACTATTTAGAAATTTTAAATAGATAAACTTCATTGGGTTGATCTAGTGAATCATTATACGGTCTCCTATCTAATCTAATAAGATACAGATTCGAACCCCCACTAGTTTTCTTTGTACTTGATGTGAGGTAAATTTAAATCCATTTATAAGTGTTCATAGAGCTTGAAGGTTTTTCATGTCTTGTACTGAGGCATCATCCCCTTATCCTAAATTTTAATATACCAAAAAAAAGAAATTTTAAATAGATTTATATATTTTAAAATTTTGTAATTAAGTCCTGACTTCATAAATAATTTATGATTTGGTCTTGGGGATAAGATTTTTGAATTGTAAAGAATGTTGATAGAATTCTACCCGAGGGAACTAATTAAAAATTATATACACCTTCAAGGACCCAATTGCATGTATGAAACTCAATTACAAATTATTTATAATAAACAAATTTCCTTTTCTTGGAAAAAAAGAACACTTAACCCCATACTTATTTTAAATACACACTCCATCTCATAAGTCATATCATCCATAGTTAACATACAATTTGTCCCTAAAAGTGATTCGCTGTGTTGCTTTTATCCTTGAAAGTATGTGTCCTAAAAAATACAACTCCATATCAAGTTTGTCATTCCATCAATCAGTGTTAATATTGCCAACTGATATGCACATGTCTTTGATTTTTTATCTTACTTTTACTTCTATTACATTGGGAAACCTTCCCCCTTTCAAACTTTTTATGTATTTTTTCTTTTTTCTTTTTTCTTTTTTTAATACTTTGTATCTAAATCTAAATGAAATAAAAGGCACAGGGAGAGCTTTGTCCTATTAAATGAGTCTTTCCGATGCGACTCAAATGAGTCGGAGCCCAACGAATTACTGATATCTCAAAAATAGATAAACGTGAAAAAAAAGACAAGGTGTTACAAAATAAGTATTTGTTCTTTCGAAAAAAAAAATATATAAGTTTAAGTGTGACGAACTATCAGTATAAAAGTTTTTACATTGTAAATCAATTGAAAATTATAGTATTAGTGACTTTTAAAGTAGTTAGAATAAAAATCAAACACTTTGAATAATGTGTCAATCTATGATTAGTGGACAACATAAAAAACACTTACACTGACAATACATATCAATTAGTTAGTCAACTTGACGGAAAGACTCGATTGAATAAGTTTTAGGAACTTAGGGACCAAAATAAACATTTTAAAAACTTGGGGACCAAATTGAACATTGAAAGTGTAATTTAGCCTATCAATAAAAGCCTTAATTATAACACTAAATTAATTGTGTTTTTTCTCTCTTTTTTGTCTCAATTTTATAGTTTAATCCCTTATCGAACAAGTGGCACCGATCTTTAAATAAGGCTGGAGTTATATAACCAGTGGTGTATAAGACTCAAGCCAACCGATCTAAAACTAATCTCAACGGACTTGGGTTTTACAAAATCTACTACATTTTTGGGTCGAGTTTGAGTTATGTTTCGAGTTATTTCAACTCGAATTTAGGTTCCACATTCTTTTATAATTTATTATTTTTTACAATTTTTATTTTTGGTAAGCTAAAGAATATATAAATATGAGTCAAATGAGTACTCGAACTCATATACATAGTAAAACTAAAGATAGAAACCAAGGTACAAGATCAATCAAGATAATATATTTAAGTAATATGGCTTAATTTAAGTAATACGTCTTTTTTACTTGATTTAATAATTTAATAATCTTCTATATAGTATGATAATATATTTATAATCATATTATTTGTTTTGAATTATATATTACAATAGAAATATGCATTAATTTTTTTAATTCTATAATTCAGTTGTGCATACTATTTAAAATTATACACCATTTCAAATAAGGTCATGCCTACCCACATGTAGTTGGTCCGAGTGGTAACTGGTTCGGGCCCCTCAAGCAAGTGGTCATGTATTCGATCCCTGACTCATGCGATGGAGAAAAACCTGGTTGGGAGAGGTTAGCCCTTCAATGCAGTCCAGTACCTCGATGGATCAGTCTCTGCAGTTGCTCGCAGAGGATACCATGGGGGAAAAAAAATAAGGTCATGCCTATTTCGAACCCATCGCTGTAAAGTGTAAACCATCATCAAATTAAAATCAGATTTAAATAAATAACCAGATAACAAAAATATGAAATCGTAGCAAAGGAAGTGAAATACCCAAGAAAATAATGGGTTTGAAGAAAATGGTTATGGCCCACAGAAATTAGGAGGCCCACGATAGCAAGTATATAAAATCAAGGTTTTAATAATCTCAGACCCCTCGTACTCGAAACTCCCACGCCGCCCTAGCCGTCATCTGCGCCACTTCTCACCGGAGCTCCGCCGCAGCGTCACTCACAGGTTTCTTCTCGTCCCTTAATTCATTCATTGAATTCTCTACGTGTATGCATTTTTCTGTTGTTGCATTGAACCCTCTCGTTGAAAACTGAAAACCATCTATAATTATTGTTCAGAAAACGAAGAAGAAGAAGAAGAAGAAGAACACAGATGGTGCTTTCGGATGATGAAATAACTCGACTCTACAGAGCCAGGAAGACGGTGATGGAGATGCTGAGGGACAGGGGTTACCTCGTTACTGACTCCGACATCAACATGTCCAGACGCGAGTTCAAGTCCCACTTCGGCGAACACATGAAGAGGGAAGACCTCGTCATCAACAAGGTCAAAAAGGACAATTCCAACGACCAGATCTATGTCTTCTTCCCTGACGAAGCTAAGGTTGGCGTTAAGAGCATGAAGACTTACCTTGGTCGCATGAATACCGATAATGTCCTCAGGGCTATCCTTGTTGTTCAGCAGAACTTAACACCCCAAGCCAAAGCATGTATCACTGAATTCTCTTCCAAATTTAGCATGGAAGTTTTTCAGGTCACCCCACCCCTTCATTTTATGTATATTCTTTCCTATAATATTCAGATTGTGTTTGGTGTAAGTTTTATTATTTTAAGGTTAAACTAATATTTTGGTCCTTATATAACGTTCATTTGCAATTTGGTCCTCATACGTGAAAAGTTATCAAATCAATCCTTTTATGTACAAAACTTTCCAATTTGGTCCTCACCATTAATTGGTGTTATAATGTCGTTATATAACAGGGACCAAATTGCAAATGATTGTCACATGTAGGGATCAAACTGAAAATGATTGTCACACGTAGGGATCGAAATCAATTCACACGTAGGGACCGAAATCAATTTTTTTTTTGGTCCCTACATGTGACAATCATTTGCAATCTGGTCCCTTTATATAATGGCATTATGACACCAATTAACGATGAGGACCAAATTGAAATTTTCTATAGATATAGGGACTGATTTGATAACTTTTTACGTATAGAGACTAAATTAAAAATCAGTGTTACTTATAGGAACGAAAATATTAGTTTAACCTTATTTTAATATCCCGGGAATGTAAGAATGAGAATAAAAGTTTCTTATATCTGGTACAAGTTGTACAAACAATTAGAAATTATGGAATTGATGACTTTTAAGATGGTTAGGATAAGAATCAAACATTTATAATGGTTTATCAAGTTTTGAGTCCAGTAATAAAATTAGTGAATGAGTGGTTTGTGAGGAGGTCAAACTCTTGAGTGAATAAACACTAGAGTGAGGAAGTCTAACACTAAATGTCACACTCTAGAGTGGTCAAACACTAGAGAGCGATCTGATTGACTAGAGTATTCTTTCCAAAGGTGAGGGTGAGCTTTTTCAAGTGTGGTGAGGGAGAGTGCTCTTGTGTCTATGTCAGTTTTTGCTTGGATTCTTAATTCAAGTGGATCTTCTTGGTTGCTTTTTCTGTTACTACACATATTTTCCATTTCTTTGTTACTGGGTTTGGTACAAAGGGTTCTCTTCTGTTTTTTGTTTTCAGCGAAAGCCCAAATGTGTGATCCTTCTCAGTTTTTATCAATCGGGCAGATTTCTTAGTTTATCCTCTCTGGTTTTTGTAAGTGGATGGATGATTATCTTTGGCATTAAAGTTAATGCCTAATTCTGTTTCCTTCGGTTCTGGAGCTGTCCTTTTTATAGTCACCAACAATGATCCCTACGTTCTTTTGGATTTATTGTTCTGCTGGTGTTTTTGTTTTGCTGCCTCACATGTCTAGCTTGCTTGTCTTGGATATTTGTCTTGCAACTATAAGTATTCTGGTGGCTATCACTTTTGTGCCAGTGCTTTATGTTTTCAGGGGTGGTATGGTTTTTGTTACTAACTATTTTACTAAACCAACAAAGAAGTCGTGCCTTTTTGTTTCTACTGAAGGCCTTAATCTTTGCTGCGCAAGCCTTCTACACGTCCTAAGTGGCCTCTTGGTGCTCTTCTTGGCATACCTGTGGTTCTGGTTTGGGGGATAAAGTCTGTAGTTATTTCTGGTTTGTGGTTGAAACATTTTGTTTGGCTTTTTTTGGGTTGGAGTTAATGTATTTTGTTCAACCTTGTTGTCAGTGCTTTCCTTTTTTAGATTATCTCAGTCTTGGTGATCACTTGTACTCTAGGTTGAATCTTTACATTTTTTTCCTCCCTTGTAAATCATATAAAGTCTCTATGTATATGGGTTTGGGTACCCCCTGTGCCCCTTTTAATACAATTTTTGACTTATAAAAAAAATGTAGTTTTCTTGGACATTCCAGTAACCAAATGCTGCTTCAATGTGGTGTCTTTCATTAATTTGAATAACTTAATAACAGTTGTTAGATACACTGATACAGGAGGCAGAACTGCTGGTCAACATAACAGAGCATATATTTGTCCCAAAACATCAATTGCTCACTAACTCACAAAAGAAAGCTTTGCTTGAGAGATATACCGTTAAAGAAACTCAGGTCAGTGTGTTCAATTTTTAATATTACATTATTAGCCTTTGTTGAATGGATGTCTCAAACTTAATTCACTTGCCATCAGAATTTATGTCTTGACAATATCATATATGGGAATACATCTAAGTGTCTAAAAACCTGGGTGACATTTTAGAGCTACGAGAGAAGATTGTTGGATGCCAAATTATGAGTTTCAGCTTGTGAGTTAGATGCTGACTTATTTTGGATTTCTAAGATTCTATAATGTCAAAATAAATAAATAAATTTTGTTTGATAGATTTATGACCTAGAGATTAGGAGATCATCCTTTTTTTTTTTTTTGGGCTAGTGCATACTGAATATTATTTTTAAAATCTAGCAGCTAAAAGGTATTTTTCAAATATTGTCTGGTCTCTGGACTATGTCTTAGAGGCTTACATTTATGTTGGCCTTGTGGTATCCAATGTCCAATTGGAAGGAATGAATCATAGCAAGTTTAAACTAGCTTGCTGGAATGCAGCATAGTAATTGATAGTACCTGTTTTACAGAGTAACTTGTGTCTGTAGGAACAAACCGTTGCATTCATTTGTCCTTCCAATCTATTTTCTGAATCTTATTTAAATTTGGTGTTAATTAAATAGTTAGGAAAAGTAAAAATTAGCTTCCATTGTTTTTTTATGCCAATGAAGCTTCTTCACATTTTATTTGAATTATTTCCTCCGATAGAGGTTCTCAGACTTGTGACCATTTATTGTAGTCAATCTGAAGTTTTATAAATTGATTTGTGTACTGTTTCAATGATCTGTGTATATATTGCATCTCATATTGCAATTATAATATTCTATTACAAATTTCTGCACATACTGACATGGTACTTCTTCATCCCTAATCTTTATGAGCTGCTTCTCAGCTTCCTAGAATCCTAGTAACTGATCCGGTTTCAAGATATTATGGACTGAAGCGTGGACAAGTTGTCAAGATAACTCGGGATAGTGAGACTGCAGGCAAATACGTTACCTACAGATTTGTTGTATAAAAATTTTCTTTAACTTTCTGACTTTATAATACTTTTGCCATTTTACCTACTGATTTTTACAAGTTTGGACAACTGGACAAGGATTTACAACCATATTTTGTAATGGGTGAACTTTTTTTGCTTTACAACAGGTGAAATGTGTTCTTGTTGAAACTTGGTAATCAAATTAAGTCTTTTTTTTTTTTGGGGTAATATAATCAAATTATGTCTGAGCATGCAATAATTGACATTTATTGTTGTGGTTAGTAATATGGAGCAAAAAAATGTATCCACTGGAGCAATTCATTGCCTCATTGGTTTCTTAGTCCTTACTGTGCACTTCCCCCTCTCACTCCCATGTATGCCTCCATCATTTCTTTCATCCATCTTGGAATCATTGCCATTCTAGGCAGTACAAGCTAGTTGATATAGCACTCAAAGTCTTTCGACAAATGGGTCATGGCATGTGGAAGGTTTTTATTTATGCTATGTGAGTATGAGGCATGGTTATATCAAGGAGACTGAGCCAATGAACCAAAATTTGAAGGAGTCAAAATAAGTGACACACAAATTAAACATGTAATACTATAAAAATAAAAAGAGATTTGTATTTAAATTTTTTGTAAGAACAACCAGTTTTTGGAAAAAGTTGTAGTTCCTCTAGTTATATGCAAGTTCTACCACTGGAGTGCGCCACATAAAACCCTATCATTCGCAACCTTGTGAAGTTTTTTTTTTTTTTTTAATGAAAAATTTGACAACGATGGCCAAAGGGGATCGCTCCACAAAGATCTTATTATAGGGAACGTGTGCTCTTGTAGCTTATTGAGGTTGAGTTCCTACAATGGGAGAGATGCTGAGCTTAAATTCTAAAGCTGTGTTTAGCGGATACAAATTGATGGAATTGAGTAGAATGAAATGTAAAGATACTAAGTTCTATTATTTGTTGGCATTTTCACGTATTGATTTGGATCAGTTTTGAGTTAAAATTCGTTCGATCCCGAAATAAAAATAAGTTGTGGTTCAATTTGGATCAAATTAATTTTTATATCAAATCTGTATCAATCAAATTTGATTAAAAGCCATTCGGATTGGAATGAATTATTCGATTTATACCAACATAATAACTAAAAAAATTCTAAATAACATACTAAAATTAAACATTATGAACTAGCGTCTCCTAATGCTACATTGCTTCGGTGGTTGCCCCCTCCAATGGGTCACTACTTACTACAAATGCAATATTGATGCTGGCTTTTTTGAATGATGAAGGCAAGACTAGTCATGGTATGTGCTTACGGGATCACATGGGTTATTTCATTCAAGCCAGAACTTCTTGGACTACTCCCACTCTCTAGTTTCATGATGGGGAAGCCTTGGGTCTTCTACAAGCCTTGCACTGGATCATAGAGATTGGTGCTCCAAATGTGGTTTTCGAGCTGGATTGCAAATTGGTTGCTGATGAGTTGGGAAAGACTTCCAATAACCTTAATGAGTTTGGCTCTATGGTGGCTCATTCTAGGGACATCCTTTCATCTTTTCCAAACTTTTCGGCAAAGTTTATTAAGAGATAAGCTAACTTAGTGACTAATGCTTTAGTTAGGGCTTCTATCTCAAGTACTAGTCTCTATTCATAATTGCTGACGCTATTATGAATGAAATGCAATAAGTTTGTTTTGTTCAAAAAAAAAAAATGACTTTTATGTCTGGAATATTAAGAATAATAGAAAATTACATCATATCAAACTAATAAGAATTATTAAAAAAAAAACCAACAAATAAAAAGACAATAATATAAAAGTAGAATATATATATATATATATATATATATATATACATATATATATATATAATTTCAAATATGTGGTTTTGTTCAGTTTCAAAATGATTCTGAAAACCGGACCGATCGGGTTCCACAAAATATGGTCTGAAAAGGCCAATTAAAACTGGTTTTGTTTGGTTTTTCGATTTTTTATTGATTTTTTTTTTTTTTTGATTAATTTGGATTTGAATACCCTTACTATTTGAATTTTTAAAATTGGATGGAGTACAATGAAACATAATGTAATGAATTATTTCAATTCTATCTAATACCTCTATTTTTTTTATTTTATCAAAATGGTGGCAAGTGAGAAACCACTCCGCACTGGGTCGGTCAATTAAGGGCAAAGTGTTACCTTGTATTGTCATTTCATTCCCAAGGATTGAACACACAATCACTTGGTTAAGGGATGAGGCGTCGAACCACCACGCCAGCAACGTTGGGTCAATACCTCTATTTTTCTTTTCTTTCAATTTGGAAAAAAAAAAAACAAAAGAATGGACAGATTCGTTCTCTGTTTTTTTTTTTTAAAGGTGAGAAAGAGAAAAGAAAATTTTGAAATTAACATATTGAAAAGAGAAAAGAATTATTGTTTTATATTATGATATGCTTTTGTCCTTTTTGTAGGCGTATGTACTGATTTTAGAATGAGACATCCTCACTCAACCCAATCTCTTATCAAACAAATTATAAGTATAGTGTTGTTAGACTGATCTCAGTTCTTGTGTAATAACCAATAATTGGTTATTGGTCTTAACTTCAAAATTCATTAATTAAAGAATTCAATTTTATTTTATTTTATAATTAAAGACCTTGATTTTAATAAAACATATTAATATTATTTAGGACATAACATGGGTTGTGTTTCCAAATGTATGTTACTGTTATGTGGTTTCGGGTTCGATTCATTGATTCATGTATATTAAAAAAATCATCGAGAGAGGTTTTCTCTTAAGTGTCTGACAATACAATGAGAGATTAGTCTTTCACTTATCGGATATGAGAGTACTCTTAAAAAACCAAAAAAAAAAAAAAAAACTTAAGCATTACTCTCCACCTGCTTATGATATCATGTTTTCTAATAAAAGAAAATATATATAACAACTTATCAATAACAATATGACATGTATAACAATTATTAAACTTATCTTATTTTTATTAATTAATAATTTAATATTTATTTAATCTTTGCATAAAAAAATTTATTTAATCTCTTAATCAATTTATCAAACAAAAAATTGAGTACCAAAACAACAATTCAGTGAAAAAATTATTACCAGTATGATGCAAGAAAACAGTAATCAACACCAACATTTGGTTGGTCTAAGTGACAAGTGATTTAGTCACCTAAAATAAAAAGTCGGGGGCTCGAATCTTGATTGTTGTTTATGAAGAAAAAACTAATTAGGAAGGGGAATCACCTCGTATGTCCAAGTGGTTCCATTGGAAATGGTTATTAAAAAAAAATAAAAAATGGTGATCAACTGATCAAGGGCATAACCGTCCTTGAGAGGCAAATAATCCGAGTGTTGCTTTGTTCAGTGATTCAGTCAGAGTCATCATAAATATCATCACTTGACATTTTCATTTCTCCAATCTACCATTCAACCCAACAGCGTTTATTCATACATTCGTTAACGACAACAACAACGAGATTCGAATTTAGAAGAAGCACTGAACCCTAACCTTCAATTATTCCCAGCTTTCAGCTTCAATCGAATTCATTTCAATTATGCTTTTCCACCACCGCGCTTAACTTACCTCATTAACTGCCATGTCATCACAAAATTCCGCCCCCGAGCCCCACGCGCCCCTCCTCCGTCCCCGCCACGATGCCACCGCACGCGCTCCCATCCTCGCCCTCCTCCTCGGCGGTCGCCGCCGCGGCCCCTCCATGATGGTCCGCGAGACGGCGGCGCGCCAGCTGGAGGAGCGCCGTGCTGACTGGGGATACTCGAAGCCGGTGGTGGCGCTCGACATGACGTGGAACATGGCGTTCGTGGTGGTCTCGGTGGTGATGCTCGGTTGCACCTTCGGGGAGAAGCCGAACACGCCGATCCGGTTGTGGATCTGCGGTTACGCGGTGCAGTGCATGGTTCACGTGGTTCTGGTGTGGCTCGAGTACCGGAGGAGGAACGGGAGTGGCTCGCGGAGGCCGAGGGATGAGGAATTTGGGAGCGAAGATGGTGATGACGTCAACGATAGCGAGGATGACGATGTTGGAGGTGGTAGCTCCGGGAATTTGTATCGCTCTGGGTGCGTTGAATTTCATTCTCGCCTTTGTAGAATTTTGTGTATGAATTCTAGAATCTCAATTCAATTGATGTTTGTGCTGAATTTTGATTTATGAATATGAACTGATCAATAATTTGTTATTTTTTTTGGGTTGCATGGGTTTCAAATTTCATGATTTGGGTGTGAGGCTAGTTGGACTTAAATTTAAGGATTGTTTTTTTGGTCTTTGACCCTAGGCATAAGACTAAACCTCGGGCCGAAAGTGTTGATTAGATAAAGACGCCCAAAAGTGACGATTCCAAGATTTGAACCCCTAACCTTGGAGCTTGTAAGTAAAGTTCACATGATGGCATAATCCACTTTCATTGCGATCATAAGAGAATAGGGTTAGTGTTGTGTGCCTAAAGCTGCATATAGACTATAGATTTCCTTGGTACTCAATTCCGTGTTGTCATGAAGGCAAAGAGCAGGAGCAATTATTTTTGTGAGACTTCAATTGATAGTACCATTGCATGTGTACCTTTGCTTAAACTTTAGGATTTTTTTTTATTTTTATTTTTATTTTATTTTTTACAAAATCTTCATCAATATGGTTTTGATTATAAGCTGTTTAGAACAAAAATTATACTAGTTCAAATACACACCTAGTTTGGGAAGTAGAAACGAATACAGATGGGGTGTGTGTGTATAGCGTTACTCAATTATCCTATTCCATAGTCCATACTCCATCAAAATGGCTGCACCTTTCATGCATTTGACAACGGATTTAGATTCTGAGTAATGGGCTATAGGGATTGGTTTCTTATGCTGTAATATCTTTTTCCTGCTCCCCGTTTGCTTCTTTCATATTCCCTTCTTTTTTCTCCTTGTCAACTTCAGTTTAACAGAACAACACTTATGGTGCAACTTCTTCTTGAACTTTCCCTCTTTTTAGTGTTTCTCATGACTGCATAATAATATACTATGGTATTATATGTAGCTTGGCTTATTATTATATACTTCTTTGGACTGTACTTGGCAAATAAGATTTGTATATACTGATTTTGATTAACTATAACTCAGGCTTACAAAACGATGTGAATCGTTGAATACAATGGTTTCATTCCTTTGGTGGATTGTGGGATTTTACTGGGTTGTCTCTGGTGGTGATATTCTTCTGCAAGATGCTCCTCGACTGTACTGGTAAGCCTTTATTTAAACTGAATTTCAAGAAGGTTTAACTAATCCTTTGATCCTTATACGCGACATTGATTTTGAATGTGGTCTTGTACGTGAAAAATTTTGTATCGGTCCCAATGTGTACAACAGCACAATTATTTTAAATTTGGTCATCAGTGTTTATTAGTGTTATAATGTTGTTTGTTGGAGTTAAATTATGAGAACCAAATTAAAATGATTGTCATATGTAGGGACGGAATCCAAATTTTTTGGTCCCTAAATGTGATAATCATTTTCACTTTGGTCATTATACATGATATAATCATTTTCATTTTGGTCCCTATACTTTAATTCCAACAAAGAGTGTTATAACACCAATAAACGATGATGACCAAAGTAAAAATAATTGTACATACAGGGATCGATTTCAAAATTTTGCATGTATAGGGACTAAATGATTAGTTTAACCTTTCAAGAATAGTGTTTGGATATTAATTTTAATATAGATTACATGCATGCTTTCATATGCTCACACACAAAATATTTGATATTTGTTTGGAGGTCTGAACAATATTCATACACATATAAGACTATTTTACCTTCTTACAGGGGTGTACCTTGATTTTCCATTCAAAAGTTTACGAAAGATATGTTTTTATTTATTTATTTATTGTTTCAATAAAAGAGAGAGACATTCTTATTAATTAGTGCACATCAATACAAGGAGCCTTCAAGCGTAATCTCCTTTTCTATGACCTACCCTTTTTCCATTCCCTTTAAGGTTATTCTATGAAATCTATTCATGTCCATTCTTATTGTATCAGTGCTATTTCTCATAAAGTTATCCATAAAAGTATGAAATTGTAAAAAGTAAAAACTAGAAGATGGCCTTTTTAAATGAGAAATCAATTCTACAGCTCTTTTGTTTTGTCAAACTAGATCTCAAAGATTAAAATGTTAAGTAAGGACAAAAAGAAAATGCTGGTTGGTCTTCATTAAATTAAAGATTTCATTAGAAAGCACTGAGGGAAAAATTTTCTATTTTTTTTTTTAGTTGCTTTTTCTTTGACAAATCGGATAATTGCATGATGAATTATGTAATTTTGTTGATATTAAAGGGTATCTCTTTGAATTTGTACAGGTTGGCTGTCATCTTTCTGGCATTTGACGTCTTCTTTGCCATATTTTGTGTTGTTTTGGCATGCTTGATTGGCATTGCCCTCTGTTGTTGTTTGCCCTGCATTATTGCTTTTCTCTATGCTGTTGCAGGACAGGTATGATATGAATATAAAAAATAAATTAGACTGACAGAAAAACTTCCAAATATTTGTGGACCTTCTAATTGTTCTCATTGTCTCATTTTGGGAGTCTAGGATGGTGCATCAGAATCAGATCTAAGTATACTTCCAAAATACAGATTTCAAATGTCAAGCAATGAGGAAAAGGTTAGTGAGGGAGGTGGATCAATGATTCCCATAGAAACTAGCAGCGGTTACTTGGCAAATGAACGAACACTTTTACCCGAGGATGCGGTATGCTTTACTGAACACAATTAATTTCTTTTAGTCTTGTGTGTTTACTCACTTCTGCTAGATGGTTCCTTGATTTTATATTTTGGTCAATGCACATAAAGATTCATAGAGTATCTCCATATGTTCTTCTGTTTGTGATTCTGGTTGCACAAAGGGGAAAAATAATAAATCAAATTTCTAATTGGGATACTTAAATTGCCAGGATTTGCAAAAATAATAATTTGAAATTATTTTTCTTCCCTGTTTTCCTTTCAGGAATGCTGTATATGCCTCTGTCCCTACGAGGATGGAGCAGAACTCCATGCCCTTCCTTGCAACCATCATTTCCATTCTACATGCATAGTGAAATGGTTAAAGATGAATGCAACTTGTCCTCTTTGCAAGTACAATATTCTTAAGGGAAATGAACAGGTGTGATGGAAAAGTAAAGAAGCCCAACGATATAAAATCAAGACAAGGTTAATTATGTCACAGAACAGGCATTTCAACTTCTGTTGTGTATATGTAGATATAATATCAAGTCAAGAAACAATGGACCTTCCATGTTGTTCGGCTTTTCTTTCACTGTTTTGTTTAATTGCTTCTGTAGAGAAAAGGTAGTGGTATGAAGTAAAGCTTCTTATAGGTTATTTATTTTGAATAAGTTACCGACTTTGTCAGTTGAGCCTTCTTTTGTCCTGTGTTACATTCATTGGAAACTTGTGCTATTTGTTTTCTCGACTTTGTTCATATAGGAGAAAAAAATGAAAAATGTGGAAGTCCAACTTTCACCTTATTTCGTAGTGTATGTTATGGATCCTATATTAGTTTTCTGATAGAAACAGATATGATTGCTTCATATTTGCTTGGTGGTCATCCACTTGGTAATAATTGGACTCTCCCTCCCCTTGGTTTTCAGCATTTACAATGTTGCTATCTTTTAAAAAAATTCTCCAGTCTTAAGATTGGACAAACCATTGATCACAGTTTTTTTTTTTTCCTTGGGGGTTGTCTCACCTGATGTTCCTGGGTTGGGAGACTAATTGTCACTCGATGTGATGGTGTGGCCTTGACTACAAGCTACTTCAAGTGAGATTGCACTCTTGCCTAGTTACCTTGTGGGTAAAGTCGGTTCACATTGTAACTTAGGTTTGAGCCACATTTTGTGGTTCTTTGTTCGTAGTTTTAGCATGTTGACATTATACTTGCTGAAAAATATTCATTGCGATGAAAGAATAGCTTCGCTACTCTCCTCTATAACTAAGCAAGTTTACTGAAATCAATTGCTCTTGCTATCTCTATCAGTAGTTCAGTATTATGACGTGCTTTATTGATACTAATTTCATCAGACAAATAAAATTTGATGTCCAAATCGATACCGACCTTTTGTGGAGGATCAAATTTAAATTTCAAGAAAGAAAATTCTCCGAAAAATCACATCTCAAAAAGTTCAGTTGTAAAATTGAGTGAACTCTCTTATGTTAGGTTCCAGGGTGAGAAAAGTGAATTTTTGAAACGTGGGTTTGACCAAATTTGAGATAATTGGCTCTGTGTTGATTAGGTCATTTTATCTCCCAGAATCAATTCAAAGAGAAACAGCTTGAAGTAGCTTTTACTTTTGGATTGAAAAATCACATTAAGTTTTATATTAAACTTGTTTTCAAAATAAAAATATAAATAACTTCACTTCAAACTTAATTATATCCAAATCAATTATATAAAATTAATTTCATTTAATATTATGTTTGTATAACGCGCATCCAAATATACATTTAATTAAGAGAACTTACACAAAATTTAAAACATTTAAATTCTAACTCATCTGAAGGGTAATCAATCGAGAGAGAGAAAAAAAAGAACATAAAAAAGGATTTGGATTCCCCACATTTATAAATTACACGCATTCACGTATTTATCTTAATCTATGGTCAGAATTTCATATATCCACTTTTACATTAATATATTTAATCTATACAAAATTCAATCAATGATCAAGATCTCCCCGCATTCACAAAGTGACTGTACGGAATCCATTTCCGAAAAGATAAGGGCATAAAAACAAACCAAGACTTATCTTTTCCCTCTAAAATTCAAAAGTTAAGGTTAAAGAAGGTATTTTTTACCCTTTTCGGATTAGTTCCATTGTCCTTTGTATCGTACGGGCGTACAAGTCCATATTTTAAGAGCATCTTTAATGATTTAATTCATTAGAGCTTCTTAACTCCTCTTTTAATGGGTCTTAACCATGTTACATCACTACTTTCAATTTTATATTATTTTAAACAACTCGTCATTTCAATAATGCAACTATAAAAAGTTTACCAAATGGATCCACAAGTTACCCCAAACTATTTTTCTCTGGTTTGATGACTTATTTTATGGTTTCATAGCTTTTAAGTCACACCATTGCGCTCGAATGGTCCTATCTAATAACAACCCGTTTTTATTTCTTAAAACTAATCAAGCAACTTCCATTGGAGTTTCTCTAATGTGTTCAATTTAAATTTAGATTCTGAATATGTGTTTAGGTACTCGTTAGAGCTGTCTAAACGGGCATTTGGCTTGAAAAAAAATAAAAATAAATGGAGAATGGTCTAGTAAAAATGAACCTAGAATTGAAAATTCAAGTCGGTTATATTAAATTTTATTGATAACTTCAGGTTATGCGGGCTTATGATTCGGGCCAGCCCATGGGCCGATATTTTTTTAAAAAATATTTAAATATTCGTACGACGGACAACATCGTTAAAATTTCAGTTCATATAGTTATGAATCTTCAAACATTTAACATGTCATTCACCAAAAAATTGATAAACTAAATTCTTTTATATGTAGGCATGTAGGCCCATTAAAGGCTCCATCTCATAAAAAAACAACATTTAAGTTAACCATAAGTCATAACACGAAAAGTATAGAGATGTAATAAACCCTACATTTCATATTACGTGCTCTGCCATTTCGCATTCCCTATGTATAATTAAACGTCCTCCTTCGGAGTATTGTTTACTAAGTTCTCATTTTCATTCTTAGATGAGTACTGCTACGGCGCAGAATACAGTCAAAATTCAGCCGTATGGCTTCGGATATATCGTAGAGACAGACAATGGTGCCGCAAAGCCGGAGGCCGCCACAAGAAGATGAAAAGTGGGTACCAGTGACCAAACTCGGTTGCTGGTGAAAGAGGGGAAATTATTTCATGAAAGCCTCGAGATTTTACAGGTGTAAAGTAGTAATTTGTTTCATTTAATAGCACCAGGAATTTTAATAAAAAATTAGCAACAATAGGTTAAAATGAACCAGGAATTTTACTTTTTCATGATATTGGGTAATTATAATTGGTTCCTAATGAGTGAGCTATTAACTAGTACCAGCAATTGGATTCGTTAGATGCTCGATCAAACTCGTTTTTTTTATTTAAAGTCAAGCTCAACCTTGAAATGAGCTCGACTATTTACAGTCAAGTCTTTTTTTTTGACTTTTGCTTAAACTTAAACGGCCCGTGAATAGCTTCTATAGGGTGTTGTGGTCTTTAAGTGGGCCAATGCATGTTTTTAGGATGGGCTGGGTTCAAGCTTTTGAAGTTTTTTTTGGGCTACTATTTAGTAGTCAACAAATCATTTTTGTCGGGCCAAACCTATGTTACCAGTACATATCTCTATTTTTATATATTATCATATAATAGTAAAATCTTTATTCTCACTGAATTTTTTTTGGATAAGAAAAGTTTAAAACTGGTTGGGTCCCGGTGGCTAAAAAGTCAGGGCAGGCCTCACGGCTTGAAAGAACACTGTTATAATTAAATTTATATTACCCACTTCAACGAGGTTATAATTAGTGGGATTCGAACTTCAAACGTCCTTGTGGGATATGAGTTAAAAATCAAATAATATTCGTACAACTGGAAAAAACTTCGTTAAAAGGCGGTTATTAATCCTAATCTTCAAAACTTGAGTAAATTTAAGAAAGTTGATTAAACTATTCTTTTATCAGTGCATGTAGCCTAAAATACCCATTACAAAACTCAAACACCAAGCCCCTCAAGCTTCTTATTTTTTAAACCACAAACCACCTACAAATACAAGCTTTTAGTTACCTTTCGCATTTAAGCGCAGTCACTTCCTCTCAACTTCGACCTTCTACTCAGTCTCTCATTTTTTCATAAGTCAAGCTGAAGCGTGGCGGCGGAGACCGTGGCGGATTTAGCTCGGCTCGACTTTGGCACATCGCAGATTACAGAGGCCATTGGGTGCCGCAACTTCGGAGGCCACCACAACTTTGAAATTGAAAAAATCAAATAATCTATAATATATATATATATATATATATATATAATCTATAATATATAACTCTCCCCCAATCTATAGCACCGTGTAATTTTAATGAGAAACAAAGAACAAGAATTAAAATGCTGAAACCAGGAATTCATATAATCGTCATGTTATTGTGATAATCTAGAGGTTATAATCAGTTGAGCTATTAACTATTTCGCATTTGATTCGTTAGATGCTTGAAAAAGCTCGTTTCTTTATTTAAATGAGTCAAGCTTAACCTTGAAATTGAGCTCGATATTGCCAAAATCAATCAAATTTACATGGTCAACATTAAACGAACGTTGAATGGTCCTATAAAGGTTATTTGGTTTTAAGTTATAATAAAGTTTGGTATTTTGTTGGGTGAAGTTGCTTGCTTGTGATTTTTTTTAAATATTTATCAATTTTTTTTTTCTTTGTATAAAAACTTGCTTAAAGAGCACTTTTTATAGAGGTACTTATATGATTACCCATGCCAACAGGTCCTCACATCTGTAGGGGATCGAATCATGTCCGGATATGACTGAATCCTTCCATACGTTATCAACCTTACTTGTGATTAAGTACTAAGGGTGGAGGAGCAAAAGTAAGGAAAGAGGAATTGTTTGTCATAATGCAAGAATGTTAATTAAAATTTCATCAAACACGTCCAAGCTCAAGTGAGATGGTTGTAAAACAAGTCTTAAATTCAAGCTTTTAAAAAACTCATTTTTTAAATGAGCCAAGTTCAAAACAAATTATTTCCATAAGTCAAGCCATTTATTACTCCCAAAACAGCTGAAACTCGACAATTTCATCTTTCCCAACCCCTGATTATATATATCTGACTCAACTATAATCTAAATTTGTAATTACCAAAATCAATACTCATGATTCTGCATACAACAACTTTTTACACGTGACGGCCTATGATAGAGTCTTAAGCAAAAATCTACACATGACACTCTCACAGTACACAGAATTTGGACTCATTAATTATCTAGTGCAAGGATCACATTAAAGTATGCTTATTATGTAATTGAATTCACGATTTTTATTTGAAATAGTAATTACCTCTATCAACATTAAATTGATTTGTTGCATATATTATAAGGGTTATACTAACGAGTGCCCTTAAAAAGCAAGTTTTCATTAGGAGATTAAGTATTTCACTTTTACAAATATTAAATACATCAATTCCTAATAAAAGTTACTTTTCTTGGTTCCTTAACGAGTGCCCTTAAGGCAAGGGCACTCGTTAGCATTCCCCATATTATAATTGCGAGAATAGTTTCATTGAATTCTCTTCCATACGTCAACCTTTAAGAAAAACATCATTTAATTCAAAGGCTATCATGGAATTTGAAATTTGAACAAAACCAAGACTATTAAAATCATGAAGGAGTGGATCAAGGATAGGTTTTGCTCGGCATTTTTTATTATTTTTTGGTTTCCCAGGGTATCTTCCACACAATTTCGGTGACTAATCCCTCAAGCCGGGTAGGACCACAAGGGCGGCAAAGCTATCCCTCAAGAGTTTTAACGTTGCTGTATTCCCAGGTCAGGATTCGAACTTGAGACCTCTGGTTAAGCTGGAAGAGATCCGTGCCATCTCATCCAAGCGCTCTTGGGTCTCGGCATTTAAGCATATGAAGCTGATTGCATGATCTAAAGAGGATAATTGATTAGCTTTTATAAAATGAGATAAATTAAAGATTATACTTATACTTATGAGGATCCAACTGATTTAGTAAACTAAATTTAGAATGTTTCACTAATCATTTAGTCAACTAATATAATACAATTGTTAATTTTATTTGGAAATAAAGCTAACCCATTAAAAAAAATTGGCATGCATTCTAATTGTAATACAATATAGCTTCAAACTTTAAAATTAAAAATGTTTTTTTTTTTTTTAATTTATTGATTAGCTGATTAAATTTAATAATATTTGATATGAAGTTAAAAAATACTATATACTTAAAAATATATAAATAAAGATTAAAAAAAAGTTATATTCATCAAAAAAAGATTTAAAATGTTTATAATTTAAAGATATTAAAAGATATACTATTAAATAAATATGTATATAAGTCTAGTACAAGATGTTTTTATAACCTCAATTCTACATAGGAAATGAATCAATTTTTTATTTTTTACAATTGTTGATAGATGATTTCTAATACCAATTATTAGAAAATTCTTACATATACAAAATATAAAATATTTTATCATAAAAAAAAATTAAAATATTTTATAAAAATGTTACAGCAACAAAATATATAACATACATCGGTAAAAAACACTAGTATTCATAAAGGGGCAAAGTCGCGTTAAAAAAAGAAAACATTGAGTAGAGATAACCATTCTTTTTCAAGTGGGCTAGGTAGGCCCAAGGAAAAGCCCATCACCAAAACTCAAAACCTAACACACTCCAAAACCAAAACCCTACCCCTACATATTATATATATAAGCACCGCAAACCCTAATTTTCACACTATCTGCCAGTTCTCGTTGCCTTCAGCGCAGTCACTTCGCTTCCTCCTTCGCTCTTCTCTCACTCTCATTCCCAAATGGCTGAACGTGGTGGCGGAGACCGTGGCGGATTTGGCCGTGGCTTCGGCGGTCGAGGCGGTCGCGGCGACAGAGGCCGTGGTGGACGCCGCAGAGCCGGAGGCCGCCGCGAAGAAGAAGAAAAAATGGGTCCCAGTGACCAAACTCGGCCGCCTCGTGAAAGATGGTAAAATCCGAAGCCTCGAGCAGATCTACCTCCACTCGCTCCCAATTAAGGAGCACCAGATCGTCGACACCTTGGTCGGACCCTCCCTCAAGGACGAGGTCATGAAGATCATGCCGGTTCAGAAACAAACCCGGGCCGGTCAGCGAACCCGGTTCAAGGCCTTCGTTGTCGTCGGTGACAATAACGGTCACGTTGGCCTCGGCGTCAAGTGCAGCAAGGAGGTTGCTACCGCGATTCGCGGTGCTATCATCCTCGCTAAGCTCTCTGTGATTCCTGTGAGGAGAGGTTATTGGGGTAACAAGATCGGAAAGCCACACACTGTACCTTGCAAGGTTACCGGGAAGTGTGGTTCCGTTACTGTGCGTATGGTTCCTGCACCTCGTGGTTCTGGTATTGTTGCTGCTAGGGTTCCTAAGAAGGTGTTGCAGTTTGCTGGGATCGAAGATGTTTTCACTTCATCTAGAGGATCCACCAAGACTCTTGGGAATTTCGTCAAGGTTTAGTTTTTATTTATTTATCATTTTTTCCCTTTTTTATTCTATTGATTTGATTTGATATTTGCATTATATTGTTTTGATGTTATAAGTACATTCAATTTTCTATATGCTTGTTGGAGTAATATTGATTTGTGTGATTTTTTGAGAAATTAAGAATATTTTGTGTGTGAAAATTATTTTATTGACTATGTGTGTGTGTTTGGATTACTGTTTGATGAATATGATTTTGAATGAAATTGATTTTGTAAAATTGAATTATTTATAATTGAGTTCAAAGTGATGTATTATATGATTGAATTTTTTTATTTTGGAAGCAACTGTGATGTAAACCCCAACTTAAAAGCTGCCTCTACTAGAATACGTTTGACATTGAACAAACTGTGTATTTTTAGTAAATTCACCTCGCAATTATGGTATTCTTCAATGTAGAATACGCACTGTTAAGTTATATTGATTCTTCTTAGGGTGTGTTTTTTAAAAAAAAAAAATAAGAATATGTAATTCTTTCCTTGTACTTTACAAAATCTAAATCATGATTCATGGTGCCATGCAATGCTCTGCACCCTGCATTTTCTAGTTTCTCTTGTTAATTTTATAATATATCTCTTCCTATTTTAAAACTTTGCAATATTTTATAAGTGTGTTGATTTGGGATATTTATTCTTCCATTTGATTGAACTAGTCTTTCATGCATGATTTTACCTTTGCTTCTATGTCAATGCAAGATGCTTTTCTTCTACTATAAGTTTATTGAATGAGTTATGTTGGTTGGAGATGTTAAAATATGAGCCGTATCTCCATGTTGGGGTATTTGATCATTCATTGTTTCTGGTAAGTCATAATGTTAAGTTGCAGCTTTTTGATCTTGCTCATTGACTTTATGAATTGACAATGAAGAATATCCAATACACACACAGTGATGACATCTTGTATGAGAAACAATTGGAATGCATCAAATGATAATTGAAACATTTTGAAATATCTAATTAGTACTTTGTTGGATAGACATGGATCACATTTGATTTGTTACCTATTTATCTATGTCGATAACTATGTCTTGTATTTTGACAGGCCACTTTTGACTGCCTGCTGAAAACCTACGGTTTTCTAACGCCTGAATTTTGGAAGGAGACTCGCTTCTCTAAATCTCCATTCCAAGAGTACACCGATCTACTGGCAAAGCCAACTGGAAAGGCTCTGATCCTGGAGGAGGAGAGGGTGGATGCTTAAGCAAGCAGTTTTGATGTTCTGGGATGATCGTGTCTTTTAAACATGCTAGGAACTAGTAATTATATGTTTTGTTGCTTATGCTGTTTCCTTTGCTATTAAGTGACGGTTTTTATCTTCATGGATTTTGTTGTTTTTAAATTCAGTTGATTGGATATTTTTTGAGTTTCAAATTTCGAATACCAAAATTTTCTACCTGAATCATTTAGCTGTCTTAACTGTTTGATTGACGTGATAATTCGGTGAAAAGAAAATATTCTTTTATTTTTTGTTGTTGACAAAAGCAAATATTCTTCTGCGTTGGTAAAATTGAATATCATTCAAACATTTTCCGAAATTCAAGTTTTTTATTCTTGACTTGGCACTTTCACCTTTATCAATCAAAGCTTCATTTCTGTTGTTTGGAGTAGTGTGCTGAATAGTACACTGCTTTACATCTTAATTTTTTTGAGTCGAACAATTGTATTATTGCGCTTAAATGGAAGTTATATGTACTTTGTCACATATGATTGCTTGCTTTGTTATCTGCTTGGGATGGTTATCGATTGTGGCAACTTGCCCCTCGTTAAGAATCAAATTAGTTGCGTTAGATAAAAAAACATGCCCTTGGTGTTGTGCATGAAGAAATGATGCTCTAGTGTATTATATAGCACGAAAGTTTCCCGTGTCAGCAAGCGATGTAAATGTTATTTTCGTAAATGTGCAAGAGAAACTTGGTTATACCCCCCTAGGGATCAGAACATGCTTGCTGTTGTGCAAGTGAACTACATCACCAAGCAAATCCAAAGTAGTGGACCCTTCATATTGTAGCAGCACTTTCAAACATGGTAGGAAGACCCCTCCATGTGATAAATTCTTGTAGAACACTAATACGAATCAGTAAGTGGTTGTTACATCACTACCTTTAGTTTTTGAAGTCCAAGTCCTGAACACAGATTTTTCACAATTTTAAAGTTTTTGGAGCATGATCATTCGGGACTGGATGTAGATACATGGGGATATGGAGCGAGCTAAAGTAGACACTTGGTTTGATGGAAATGAAAGGGAGGGGAGAGATGTTTTTAAATCATTTCATGTTTGGCTTAAATTTTTTGAGGGGAGGATAGGGAGCAAAATCCCTTCTGACTTAATTTTGGATCCCCTTCAATATTAGAAGGATTTGAAGGGGAGATGGGTGATTTTAAAATATTTTACATCCATTGACTAAAATATCCTTACAAGTTTATTTTGAAATAAGTAATTATAAGCTAAAAGTAAATTTGTTTTAAGACCTCTCCCTTCCTCTTGTGAAGCCAATATGAATAGGTGTTATTTTCTCTCCCCTTCTCTCAACCAAACGCAATAGCTAATTAAAATCCCTCTCTCCCCTTCCCTCCATTAAAATCCTTCCCCCTCTCCTCTTTTGAACCAAACACACCCTTAATCATATGATCAACATTCAACCCTTAGATTTTTCCATAGAAGTTATACTATAATCTCTGCTAACCGTTGAATGTTATATTATTTACACTGAAGGCAATTCGATGAGTTGTAGCGTGGTGAATGGCAGAGGGGCAAACTGGCAATAGACTCAATAGAGGCTTTAGAGTTTAAAATCCAATCACAAAAGGCATACCAACAACTTGAAAACATGTTCATTTAGCGTTTGTTGGTGAGTTTGGAGGGAAAGGAAAGGGGAGGGAGGGGAGGGGAGGGGAGGGGAATGAGAGTGTTATCCCTCCCCTTGTTTGTGAGTGCATATTGTACAAGGGGAAGTAAATGGAGGGTTTATAACATACTTTTACAATCTTAGCCTTATTTTAGAAAATTAACATAAGTAATATTTTTTAAATAATATTAATGCACCTTAAAAAAAAATACTAATACAAAAAAAAAAAATATTATTCCTTTTCCTCTAAAAATTGGGGTAAAGCCCCCAAAAAACCCCAAATTGGGGTAAACCAAAAAATTGAGGTGATGAGGGGTTTGGGGGGTTTTATAAAATCCTCAAAAACTTCTCCTCTAATTTTTTACACTCACAAACAAGGGAAAGGTTCTCATAAACCTTTCATTTTCTTTACTTCCCCTCCTAAACAAGACTCACAGACAAAGCCTTAGGGTCTGTTTGAGAGTTTGGAGGGGAAAGAAAGTGAGGGGATCAAAGGGGAAGGAAAGGGGAGGGAGGGGAGGGGAAGGAGAGTATTATCTCTCCCCTTGTTTGTGAGTGTATATTGTACGAGGGAAAGTAAATGGAGGGTTTATAGTATACTTTTATAATTTTACCTTTATTTTAGAAAATTAATATAAGTAATATTTGTTAAATAATATAATGCACCTTCAAATTTTTTTTTAATACTAATGCAAAAATAAATTATTCATTTTCCTCTAACAATTGGGGTAAACCCCCCAAAAAACCCCAAATTGGAGTAAACCAAAAAATTGAGGTGAGGAGGGGTTTGAGGGGTTTTCTAAAAAACTTCCCCTCCAAATTTTTGCACTCACAAACAAGGGAGAGGTTCTCATAAACCTCCCCTTTCCCTTACTTCCCCTCCTAAACAAGACTCGCAAACAGACCCTTAGTGTAAAGGTAGACATGATCAACAAATTATTTGAGCACTGTGTGAAGAACAAATCACTTCTTTCAATCCATAGAAAACCCCATAGAGATTTATAGTCTGTTTGGATCTGCAATGGAGACTCTCGGAATCACATTGGAGAAGCAGAAGCTACATATTATAGATTCTCTCCGAACGCACATTTGGGCAGATGTGCTCATAACTCATAACAACATGAAATGCCAATAGAAAACCACACAAAAAGGATGTAAATGTATATTTAGCATTATTCTAAGCCAAATATAATATCTTGTTGTTTATACAAATTCAGGAGTTTTCCATTCTCCCTGGTATCACCCGTAAGTGTAAATGGTATTTTTTTCAAACTTGGAAAAAACATTTAATTAACAACTCCAGTCTTACGTATTGTATAGTTATACTGTTAGTTTAGATGCATTGTTAGTCAGTGAGACTTATATAAATTGTAGAATAGTTGTGTTGTAATATATCTTTGTTGAATGTGAAAATAAATTGATGATTTTCTCTATCACGAGTAGAGAGCTAATGCTTACTTTGGATCACCAAAGATTAGGGAGGAAAGAAATGGTGTGGAAAGAAGTAGGAGATAAGGGAGAATTGGTAGAAATTGGTAGATTTTAGATAGTTTGAAATTTGGATTGAAAAATGTAGGAGAAAACTAGAAGAGTAAGAAAAATTTATTTTTCTTATAAAGATATATTTGTCTTTAATAACATATTTGTAAAATATGGGGGGTAGGGTAGCTCAAGTGGTTAGAGCTAAGAGTTTAAGGTGTTGAAGGTATGGGAAGTCCAAGATTCAGTCCTTGGTAAAGGAGAAAAAAAATTAACCACTAACATAATAACATTTGCCTATTAAAAAAAAACATATTTGTACAATATAAAATAAAATGTCAAATTTGTCATTTCATTAATTATCCCTTTCTCCTTCGAGTTCTCTGAAGTGGGGTAGATTATTTTTGCTCGGGACCACAATTTTTTATTATTCCCTCCCCTATCTTTCCCATCCAAACACAATAAAATTCCTAATTCTCTCCGGCTTATCTTTTTCTCTCTTCTTTTTGTTTATTTCGAAATGGATCCTCTCCATCCAAATTTCCTTTTCATCTTCTCTTCGGTCAAATGTCAATCGTTGGATTAATCTAACATCTAAAGAATCTCTCACGTCAGTCAGTAGATTAATCCAACGACTAATATATGACTAAAGAGAGAATGGAGGAAAACCTAAGAGAATTCAATTTAGCTTAGTTTAGTGTCATTCAAAGAAGGCTTAGAGTTTTGATGCCTCACTCCAGGGTGAACTATTGTACCATTAATAATTAACAAAGTTTGGTACATTGTACCATTAATAATTAACAAAGTTTGGTACATTCTTTTCTATTATTATGTGTCTCTTACCTGCACTCAAATGTTATTATTAATTAAACACTTGCTCATCTACAAAATCCTGCTACTAATTACCAGTTTAAAAGCACTCAAACAATCCCATAATAGTACTCAACTCTTTCAATCAAACAAGACATTCTAAATCCAGGAATGTCCTTTAACCCTACAATTTCATTCGACCCCTCAAAACATTTTATTTTTGTTAATGCAGCAGTTTATGCAAACACGCTTTACCAGCTAAGTTCCTTCCAGGCATCTTCCAAGGGTCCCATTTGCTATCATACGCCGACGCGCGCATGACACACCGTCACACCCTCATATCCATCATGTAGCATGGTGTGCGCATTACGCTACCGTTGCATCTTAAACACAAACCCCCACATGCTATTACTTACTACACTGATTATTAGTGATTAGAGAGAGTTTAGTTTAGTTTACTGTGTTTCTCTGTCACTCAGTATTGGCCTGCTTAACGGCACTGTACACTCGTTACTCAGATTTATTTAATCACTCTCTAACTCTAACCCAGACGAACACAAAAATAATAATAAAAAATTAAAAGGAAAAAGAACCAGATTTAAAAGCACAATCTAGAGAGAGAAACAAGCATAGAAACATGAAAGCATCCTTCTCTAACTTTCTCTCTCTAAAACCACCGCTCTCAATCTCAAACCTGCATTTTCTCTCTCTACCTCTCTGTGTGAGTTTGGATCCTCTGGAGTAGGAGCATTTGGACGTGAAGGTGAGTGTGTTTGTGTGTGTGTGTGTTGGTTTTGGAATCGGTTAGATCGGCGATGGCGGAGTTTTCCGGCGACGGTGGAAATGAGGCGGCGGTGGTGACGCCGGCTCCGGCTCCGTTGACGGTGTCGGGATCGTTTAAGGAAGGAAAGAGCTCGTCGCGGAGGCGCGGAGCTTCGATGAGGCAGAGTTTGGATGCGGACGAGTTCATGAATCTGCTGCACGGTTCGGATCCGGTGAAGGTGGAGCTCAATCGTTTGGAGAATGAAGTTCGAGGTGAGAAAATGCTGCTCGATCTGGCGAGTTCTTGAGCTGATTTTGGTTCGTCTTGTTGATTGTGATGTAATGTTTCTCTCTCTCTCTGTGATTGTTTTGCAGATAAGGATAGGGAATTATCGGAAGCAAACGCGGAGATCAAAGCCTTGAGGCTCTCCGAAAGACTCAGAGAAAAAGCCGTTGAAGAGGTCAATTCTAATTTTCAATTTTTTCTCTCTCTTCATTTTCAGTATCTTTGTATTAAATTAATTACAAATTCCCAAAATTATCGTGGTGTTAATGTTAGGATTAAGGAAACTGTATTACTAATTTCTCAGGCTTTTACTTTTGCACTGGACAATGCTTTTATTACTTATCAAAGAAAAATGTTTTATTGATTTATTTCTTTCTTTTAAAGCATTATTTAAATGTTTTACTAATTTATTTCTTTTAAAGCATTATGTAATTGATGATAATGATATGAGTTTTCTTTTAATTCTTTTGGTGTTTAATATAATTATTTTTTAATCTAGAGTCATCAACTCATCATGCCATCTGCTTCATGTTTTATATATTTATGCTGCAATTATGTTTTGGCTGATTATTTGTTTTTTTTTTTTTTTTTTTTTGTGGATTTTGGCTGATTTAGAGGGTGGGGTTTCTTTGTTACTTTTTTGTTATAGCCTTATTGTTGTAATGATTTTGTTCATTTCTTTGCTTAATCATTCTTTGTATTATTTTTACGTATTTAGTTGATTACGTTGGAACTTGTCCTTTTGCCATAATTTAACTTTATTCATGCTACTGCTGCTTGTTTTGCACTTTTCTTGTCAATGCACACTGTCATTACCTTTTGTCAACTTGAAATGTAACTCTACTTTTCTGTTTTTTGCTTGCATTGTAGCTTACTGAAGAATTGTCAAAAGTTGAGGAGAAGCTAAAGTTAACAGAATCTCTTCTAGAAAGCAAAGTATTGCTTGGAGCTTCATAAACTTTGGTAATGAGTCTTTTTTCTTGGGCAACATGATATGTTTGCTGAACTGAGTATTTCTTGCAGAATCTTGAAATAAAGAAGATCAATGATGAAAAGAAAGCATCAATGGCAGCTCAGTTTGCAGCTGAAGCTACTCTTCGAAGGGTCCATGCTGCTCAGAAGGATGATGACATGCCTCCTATAGAAGCCATTCTTGCTCCTCTAGAGGCTGAACTCAAGCTTGCTCGACAAGAGGTTTACCTTATTCTTCTACTTCAAATGGGAATCCCCTTGAGAAAAGACCGATGAAAAGGACTGAAGCTGGGTTATCATTGCTGATTTATGTCATTATTTTCTTCCATTTGTTTCTTGCAGATTGCTAAACTTCAAGATGATAACAAAGCTTTAGATCGCCTTACCAAATCTAAAGAAGCAGCACTTCTTGAAGCTGAGAGGACTGTTCAGGTTGCCTTGGCTAAGGCCTCCATGGTGGATGATCTTCAAAATAAAAATCAAGAGCTAATTAAACAGATTGAGATTTGCCAGGTATTTGCAAGGCTTGTTTTTCTCTCCAGGTACATTGTGACCACAATAATGTAACTTGTTAAGTATGATTTTATCATCTTCTCTCCCAGGAAGAAAATAAAATTTTGGACAAAATGCATAGACAGAAGGTGGCAGAGGTTGAAAAGCTGACCCAAACTGTAAGGGAGCTTGAAGAAGCTGTCCTTGCAGGCGGTGCAGCTGCAAATGCCGTGAGAGATTATCAGCGGAAAGTTCAAGAAATGAATGTAATGTGTTAATTTCACCAACTTCACGATCCCAGTTACTTTACCCTGGGATAGTTGTATTGCCTTTAGTCAAGAGCATATTAATTGTTCCATGGTTTGTTTGACATCTTTTAGGAAGAAAGAAAAACTCTTGACCGGGAGTTAGCTCGCGCCAAGGTAACAGCAAACAGAGTTGCTGTAGTGGTGGCAAATGAATGGAAAGATGCTAATGACAAAGTGATGCCTGTCAAACAATGGCTTGAAGAACGACGATTCTTGCAGGTAAATATTATTTCATTTTTTCTATTCTGATTCCTCTGGATTTAAGCTTTTACTATTTTTTTCTTAATCTTTTTTAGCATAAATTTTCCTGCTTTTGTATTCATTTTAATACACTTTCCTTTTTTAAATCGAACTATGTCTTTATAGGGAGAGATGCAGCAACTTCGGGACAAGCTTGCTATAACTGAGCGCACTGCAAAGTCTGAAGCGCAGTTAAAAGTAATAATATAGTTTTAGAGCCCATGTGTTAACTTAGGAGATTAATTCTGTCGTTACTCAAGGTAAACCTTTTAAATTTTTCAGGAAAAATATCAATTGCGGCTTAAAGTGCTACAGGAGAGTTTGAGAGAAACTTCTAACAGTGTTAATCGTGGCACCCCAGAGGGAAGAAGTGTTACCAATGGGCCTTCTCGACGTCAATCCCTAGGTGGAGCTGATAACATCTCAAAATTGACTTCTAATGGGTTTTCATCTAAGAGAACAACGTCCTTTCAACTGAGGTCTTCTGTGTCCTCCAGCACAGTTTTGAAGCATGCAAAAGGCACATCTAAATCTTTTGATGGTGGCACAAGGTCACTAGAAAGGAGTAAAATTCTTCTAAATGGAAAACCTCCAAGTTACTCATTCAATCAGTCTTCTGAAGGAACCAAAGACAGAGACGAAAAAGATAATTGCATAGGAAATTCGGAAGATAAGCCAAATGAATTCCCAATGGTGGATACAGAGGATAGTGTTCCAGGAGTTTTGTATGATTTACTGCAGAAAGAGGTCTTGGCCTTGAGGAAAGCTGGTCATGAGAAAGATCAGAGCCTGAAAGATAAAGACGATGCCATTGAGGTTCGTATTTATTTTATTACTTGTTTTTGGATATTAATCTTGGATTTCTAATTTATAATATAAGTTTAGCTAATTGTTGGCAATGGTCATTATTGGTCAGATGCTAGCAAAGAAGGTAGATACATTGACCAAAGCCATGGAAGTTGAAGCAAAGAAGATGAGAAGAGAAGTAGCTGCCATGGAGAAGGAGGTAGCTGCAATGCGTGTGGAGAAAGAACAAGAGAGCAGATCAAAGCGGTTCAGTAGTGTAAAGGGCCCTATAAACAGTGCTCAGCATCAGCTTGTTTCTGGAAGGTACTTATTTGTCTTTGTTATTGTTTTAATCATTGCATTAACATATAATATTGCACATTTTATCCAATGGAGTATATGGCTTGCTGTTTTCTGCTAATAATTTTGAGGTTCGAAGATTTGTCTACCTTATGGATTGGATTCATTTTCTTCCTTATTCCGCTGCTACTTTCAAGGGATACTTCTTTAGGTGTTTCTGTTCATGTATAAAAACTATTTTATTTTGCTGGATCTTAGGTTACAAGGATGCTAATCCTCTGTCTTGCGATAAGAAGTTTTTTTTTTAAATATTGTGTAATATTTAGTTATGAGTTAACAGGACTCAATAGTTGAACCCAGTATTTGCCTTTAAGTTTTATGGTTGCCGTTAATTAGTTATGTTTTCTTGAATGGTTATATTAGAAGTTTAGAACCCAGTTCAGATTTATTAAACAACACATTAAAGGATTGAGGATGTGAGCTATTTGTTTGCTTTTTTTACTGAATAGTGACGAAAATTTTCTAGTATATTACTGTTTTTTGCTTTCTTTTGACTCGCTCACTTCCTTTTCACTATACTGCATTTGCCCCTAATAACTTTGATAACTGATGAGAAGTCTTACATTTGCACAGAAATGTGACACGGGGAGGATTAACACGCAGCACCCAATGACAACAAGTCTATTGCAGTGGCACTAAAGAGTGAACTTCCATAGCATCATTCTTCTGCCGTTCTGTGTTTATTTTTATTTTATATTTTATATTTTTTTCCAATTGATCACAAGATTGTAACTGGCATACCGATGACCATTGTTACACTGGTATTGGCCGTGGATTGAGGATAAGAAAAGAACTTAAGGAATCGGTTTGCATCTGACCTAGACTGTTGTATTATCTGCTTAGAGAGTTCGGCTAAGAAGGCAGGCAAAGGAAGACAATTAACTTGGAGCTAACCTTCAGCTTTTCGGAGTGTGTTTGTATAGGTAGCATTATCCATCCTTTTCTCCTTTTTGCAGTTTATATTTGTAATACGCAGATAGTGTCACTGTGTTGGTTCAGATTTGTTAATATCTTTGTAATCAGATCAATATCTAATTCTAAGCCTATTTGGTTGTGTTATACGTTCATAGTTTCGAGTTGATTTTTAGTTCATGTTTGTGCGAACCAACAAAGTGCTGCCTTAATTAAGTCAATTCTATCCCAGATTGGAGATTAACAGCAGATTGAACTTTATTTGCTAATGTTTCAAAATTAAAATTTTCCATATAAAAAGCACACACCAGCACCACTCCTTATAAAGAATCGGGGCTATATCCGTTATTTTGTTATGAGATCTGCTTACATCGTTGATATTGGGAAAGACTAACTACGTTTGAACTTTGAAGTCTCACATGGCTTTCACCTCCACCAACGCTTGCTTCCATTTATCACTGGGTGTGTGTCCTTGTGTCACAACCCAAACACACACCTCTGGTTCTTCTTCCATCGAGAATGTTTGCGTCCATTTATCAATGGGTGTGTGTCCATGTAAACATGCCATTGCTTCTTCCGTCAAGAATGTTTTCTCCCATTTATCAAAGGGTGTCTGTCCTCGTGTCACAAGCGAGTCACATATCTCTAGTTGTTCCACCAAGAAGAGGAAACGTGGCCAAAAAGATCCCATTGCTACAAGAAAGAGAGCATGCATTGATGTCGACAGAAGGTGGGCCTACTCATTGGACTTGATGCTATATGATGACCCTTGGAAGATCAAGAAAGTGCTCCAAGAAAGTGATCTTGGAAAGACGAACAGACTCTTTCTAGGTAAAAATTTGGCAGAAAACTTGGTGTTGCCTGTGTTGGGTGCTGATGCCAAAAGGGATGCCCAGTCTGATAGAAGAATTCAAGTTGGGATTTGGGATGTGGACACCAACTCCATGCACTCTTTGGTTTTCAAGAGATGGGGTTCTGTAAGAAGTTATTTTTTCATTGGCAAATGGATTCAAGATTTTGTAAAAAGAAGAAACTTGAAGTTAGGAGATGAGATTGGCTTTCATTGGGATCCATACAAGAACCACTTTAATTTCAGTGTTCTAAAGGTCAATTAGGACAGCACCATGAGAAGTAAGGATTCATTTGAGAAATCTGTAATTGTCTCTTTCTAACTGTCATTAGATACGAGTATAGACCTTCAAAAATTTTATTTGATCTTCATCTGCACATAACCATTCCCCCTCTTAAGTGCATTTTGTAAACCTCCTGGTAATATTTGAATTTTCCATATATGAATGGATTTGTGAGTTGTCTTTCATCATGTGTTGGTCTATCTACGTAAAACCTGATTATCAAATATTGATCTCTCTGTGAATTTGTGTATTATTAAATTATATGAAATGATGCGGTCCATCAGTCCTTGCAACAAGTCACGTTGCTTACTACAATGCTGATTGTAGTTTCATTGTTCCTGTTAAGCTTGATCCGATATTGGATTGATTTGCATGTTGCATGTGTTCATAATCAACATTTTTCAACTCCGACCTCACAAGCACAAGCGGAGACTCAAAATTCTGTCTTTGTGGCACTGTGGCACTATTACTAGATAGTAAATACATAAGGAAACTTTTTCAACATTATGAATTAAAGCAGACATAATTTGCATCAAAGTTCAGAGATGTATAGCATTTGCATATTATATTATTATCATTGTTTCAGACTTTACTCCACCTTGGAGGATAATTGTACATAATGAATGGACAGAAAACGTGAAATGCCAATTAGTAGCAGTAAACAAATGCAACAAGAATACACAACACAAAAATAAATGAAAATTTGTTCTACATTTGATGACAGTTACATTTTTTTTTTTGGTAGTTTCATCAACTGTAACAAAAGAAAATGCTGTGCTAGAGAGAAACAGTTCGTCTGTATAGTACTTCATCATCACTCTCTTCCTCATCAGACACTATCGCATTCCCTGGTAGCTCTAATTTCCCACCCATACAGAATGAAGGACCTACACTTTCAGTTTCAATGTAATTACCCTGCAATCTCTCTTCAAATCTCTGATCACTACAATTTAGCATCCAATTCAATGAACACCTTATCCCCTTGCTTTTTAGCCGCTGGTATCTGGGTTTGATCCTGGATTCCAAACTATAAGTAAAGTATTCCGGGAACTCCACAAGCTCATTTATGGGTCTCCCCATCTCACTCTTGAAGAAGTAATAACTTATCTTCATGAGCTCAACTCGCGATGCCAGCAATTGAGGACACTTGATCACCATCCTAGCCACATCGTTTGCCTGTATCGCCCTTCCAAGGAGGAACTCAACGGGCTTCATAATCACATGTTGGTGAAGGCTAACCACCTGTGGCATCTTCTCTACCACTCTTGCAAACCCTTCAGGATCAATCTTAAGCTTCAAACTGAAAAAGTACTGCTGCGAAGACAACTTCGCCTTAAGGGGCAGCCCCAGAATCTGAGGATACTGAGCAATAACTGAAGCCAAACATTCCTTCCTTAATCCAAAACTAATCAAACAATCCACATTTGGTTTCACAGTCTCTTCAAGATCATAACCAAGTATATAGGCTCTCTTCTCCAACATCCTAGCTAAAATCTTCTTTGGCAGACCCAAAGTGACCAAGTAATCAATCAAAGGCTTTATCACAGTCCCAACTCTCATACCCAAAATATAAGGGTACTGAGTCACCATTGGACCAATATCTCTAGGATTGACACCAATGCTAACAAGATAAGCCACTGAAGTACTCATAGTACCCTCAAGCTTGAACCCTAGAAGTTCAGGGTACTTTTGCAACACATACCCAATATCCTCCTTCTCAACATCAAGCCCCCTAAGGAACCTAACTACAGGAACAAGCTCAACAATCACACTAGCATGCAACACTTGTGGGTAATTCTTAACAAATTCACCAAGTTTGGACCTTGGAATCCCAATTTTTTCTAAGTAACCCAAAACGGGAATGATGTTCTTTCTTACACTGCATCCTAGCATCAAAGGGTATTCGTTGATGTCATCAATTGTTAACCCTAATTTCTGAAGAAACTCGACGCGCTCTCTCATGACATCAACGGTTGAAGGAAGCTCTAGGTCTTGAAGTTCATCAGGGATGATTCCCAAACCCTTGAGGTAATCGAAAACGATCACGCGCGACACGAGCTTCTCTTTTCGACCTTGAATCACGCCCCAAGTCACAGATGGCATCTCGTATTCGGGAAATTTGGAAGCTTGCGTTGAATACGGTGCGTAGAGGGGTAAAACCCTAAAGGGGTTTAGGGTTTTGGGGATTTCAGAAAAAGGGTGTAATAATGGTGGTGAAACTGCATTATGTTGGTGACAAAAGTTGAATTGAGGGATTTTGTGAGTTGAGGACAAATTGGGTAATTTTCTTCTGGTGAGCATTGATAGAGGTGAGTGTGCTCTGTGCAAGGTGGAGAAGGTGAAGAAATGGTGCAGAGGTTTCAGCTTTCAGCACAGAAAATGGAGGTGAATGGTGGTGAAGAAGGAGGGGAGAAAATGGGTTTGTGGGCCTGTTCATGGTCTCGAGCATTTTGTTGGGCCAGCCCGAACAACAACGGGCCTTTTTGTTGTTGTTTTTTTGGGCGATATGATGACATTGACGGTGGAACTTGGCTTTCAACATTTTTCTCTCTTTCTAGGAAAAATTATCAGTTGTGTTATTTCAACACAAAAAATGGGGGAACAATTTTCGACAACAATTTGGATGATTAACTCAGTTCAAATAAGTGGTCAATTACATTCAATAGATGATTAATAGATATAACAAGACGTCACAACTCATTAACCATTCACTGAATGTAATTAACTACGATTTTAAACGTCATTAACCACGATTTTCAGGTGTTCAAATATACAAAGGATTTGGGCAAAAGGATCTTGGCATCATAAAATATCAGTGGTTGTCTATTTTATTTTTTGTTCATTAGGTCTACCTCTTTCGATGAATTTTAAGATTCCTTTTCTCGCTTTGGGCTTTGATTGTTCTTTTTTTTTTTCTTTTCTAGTGTAGCATCATGCTTGAATCGCGTGACGGTCTCTTGAATGTCTGAGAGCACATTGCTCCGACTTGGGCTATGCTATAATAACGATATCCCTTGATCATTGACAAATGTGTTGGAAGGTCATCCATAATATACCTAGGAGGAATTTAAAAGAATGAATCTTGATTTCCGGCACCCTAATTTTTTCCCCCATTTTTAAGTAATTAAGAGAGAATAATAAATAAAAAAATAAATATTGTGTTGATTCTGTACATGTGTTCTTAATACACACATTGGCAAAACCATGTTTTCAAAAGTAGTTTATTGAGTTTGAATAAGATAAAACACATTTTTTCTTTTTTGATAGAAAGATAAAACACATTTCTATATCTATGTTTTTTTTTATATATATATTTTTTGTTATTATTAGTACTAAAACATTTACATAGAACTATTTCCTTAATTCATACGGTACAAACATGTGAAGTGACCATTTTGCCCATTATTCCCCACAAAAGAACCGTTTTTTTCAGTTTGGTTTCTTCGTCTGTTTCAGTCTATATTCCATTTTTGTTCGTTCATGTTGGTTGGTATCATTGTTGTTTTCGCATCTCTTTGGATCGATCCATTCGCATTTTCCCAGATTTGATCTGAAACCCCTTCTCTTCTCTTCTCTTCTCTTCTTCGATCCCACATTCACATTCACATTCACATTCTCTCTCTTCTCAGATCAGATCCCATTTCTCGCTTCCATCGATTTCGATCCAAAAATGGCGACCATGACGAGCTTGATCGGTCTTATCAACAAGATCCAACGCGCCTGCACTGTGTTGGGCGATCACGGCGGCGAGGGTTTGTCCCTCTGGGAAGCTCTTCCCTCCGTCGCTGTCGTCGGAGGACAGGTACCGTCATCCCCACTTCTTCAAACATTCTTCTTTGATCTTCATTTTTATTTTTTGGGTTGAAAGCTATGATTTTGAAAAATGGGTGTTTGTTACTTTGTGCTTGTGTTTGTGGAAAATCAGAGTTCAGGGAAATCGTCAGTGTTGGAAAGTGTGGTCGGAAGGGACTTTCTGCCTCGTGGATCGGGTAATCCTCACTTTCTATCTTACCATTTTCTGCTTTCTTTGATTATATTCAGAAATGTAGTTTGGGAATGTAAGTAATAATACTGTGATAGATATACAACATATGAATGGAAAGTTGATATCAAGTGTGAAATGGGTTAGCATCTAGCTTGATGCAATAGTTATTACTGTTTATTGGATGAGAAAATATGAAAAAGCGTAAGAGGTTTTGTGAAGCTTTTATTGTAAATAGCTGCTAGTAGGTGATCGTAGTCCTTTTTTGTTTTTCTATTTCCAGTTCAGTAAGTCGTAGATTGTTCTATTGATTGCAGTGGAGGATGATTATTTTTCGTTCCTCTGAATGGCTTTGTGACTTTGTCTTTCTTTATTTGTAAGGTATTGTTACACGGAGACCGCTAGTGCTGCAACTTCATAAGGTGGATGATGGGCAACCGGAATATGCTGAGTTTCTTCACTTACCACGAAAGAGATTCACTGACTTTGGTAAATGAAGTTTCTAACTAAGATTTTCCTATTTCTGTTCAACAAGATATGCAATAATGATCAGCTAACGTCATGTTCAGCCGCTTGTATTTTTTTTTTATAGGCAAATGTTAGTAATTAGTGTCTTATGTTAGTGGGAGGAGTTGAACCCATGACCTCCTTATCACTCCAAACCCTATGTCCCTCCCCTCAAACCACCTTGACCACCTTGTATAGTAAACTGTTAATAAGCCAAACTCAACTTAGACTCGACCAAATCAAGAACTGAAGACTTAATTGAGCTTAATGGAGGATTTATCCTCCTGTAGAGGGTAGTAGATTTAACCACTAGTGGTAAAAATTTACTGCTTAATATATTATACATAAATGCATTTGATTCCCAAACAAATTTAAGTTTCATACCTTCTAATATCAGAGAAACAAGAGAAACTGAATTGCATATATTGATTGATGAATTGATATCAAGTTACAAAGGGAGAAGTCCTTATATATAGCAAATGTATAAGGACATGTGATTAAAGAAAAGAGAAAAGAAACTTGCCTAATTAGCTAAAGATAAAGAAGCTTAACAGATTGTAAACTACTAGCTAACTAACAGACACCACTGCATAACTGAAATAACAGACTAAGCTAAGCTGATCTAAACTGAAATATTATTCTGTTGATTCTGATTTTGTTGTTCCAATACCTTCAGTCATTTTGATATATGTTTTGACAATAGAGGTTATGAATGTGGTTGAGTTGTGAGCTTTCTAGGGCTTGTTTTAGCATGGGGATTTATGATTTTTTTTCTGTGTCCATTGTTCAGTGTGGCTAACACAGTTATAGTAAGAGTTAATTCTATCAAATTTTCCAGCTAATTGGTTGTCTTACCTTCTTTTGATGCCCATGCAGCTTCTGTGAGGAAGGAGATTGCAGATGAAACAGATCGAATAACTGGGAGGTCAAAGCAAATTTCTAACATTCCAATTCACCTCAGCATTTATTCTCCAAATGGTATGTTTCTCGCATTATACATTGATAACATGATGAATGGAAACAACTTGGTATAGTTTCTAGTTCTTCAGATCAGCTTAGCAATTTTTTTCCTGAATATCTTCTTACTATGTTGCTCTTTTGCTGCTTATAAAATTTTGGGAAGCATAATTGAATTTCTGTTGATTGAAGAACATTTAGTTTCTCTTTTAATCCAACCATACTATGAAAGACATTTAGTTTATTCTTCACTAATAATGCCCTCTTTCCATATGACTCCTTGGTTTGAGATACAATATGATTTTTTGTGGCTTTTTCTGCAGTTGTAAACTTAACCCTCATAGATCTTCCTGGGTTGACAAAGGTCGCAGTAGGTAAACCTAAACATATTTTTATTTTTATATATATATATTTCCAAGTATTTTATGTACAAATTGAGTGTATTCCGGGAATCCTTGTCAGAATCTCTGATGTATAATGAAATTTTGGCTTCTTTCACAGAGGGACAACCTGAGACTATTGTTGAAGATATCGAAAACATGGTCCGTTCTTATGTTGAGAAGGTACTTATACTCTTGATACAAAGAGAAGAATGCAGTTATCTGATACGATTAAAAATTCTATTATAAAGAAAGATATAAAGAATGTAACCAATTCAAAGTTAGTAAAAAAAAAAATAAAAAAAAAAAGACTGATTCCATACATGTAAACCCCTTTCAAATAACACCACTTTCTGGAAATCAACAATTTATCTTTAATTCTGGCAATCCTATACCAGAAACTTCTGATATTTGTTCCTTCTCAACTAATGGAGAAAGTGAGGAATCCACTCTCCACAAGAATATTTTCCTTTCAGTCATTCTTGTATTCAATTTATAAGAATAATTCCCTATTCGGATTAGTTGTCATCAACTTTTGCTCATAATCAGCCATAAGTTCACTGTTAGTCTGATCTCCATTTGCCTGCATGACTGACCAGCCTTCATTTTAATGCTAAAATAAAATTTGAAAACTGTGCCATGACTCAAGTTTGAAGAAACTGGATGATGTAGTTGAATGATTAAGAAATCACTCGATTTCTCAGTTGATGGAAATTGGAATTTATTTTAATTTATTTATCACAATAACAAGTTCTAACAATATTGTTATATAATTCCTATGAGTCATTTTAAGGCTAACTGAACTAGCTTTCTAATATGCTCTCCCGAATTCATTGTTTACATTGATTCGTATCAGTTACCTCATTGATGTCTCATGAACTATCTAATTGAATTCTTTGATTGTGAAGCCAAACTGCATTATCTTAGCTATCTCTCCTGCAAATCAAGATATCGCCACTTCAGATGCTATAAAACTTGCAAGAGAAGTTGATCCTTCAGGTATGGCTGTTTATGTTAGAAGGAATTCTGAGGGCTGTATTTCTTACAATGGTTTTTGTTCTTTCTTTTTTAACCTGCAACCATTTACAAAAGCTTTTCTTCTTTTATTGTTGTTTCAGGTGAAAGAACGTTTGGAGTGGTTACAAAACTTGACCTTATGGATAAAGGAACTAATGCTGTTGATGTAGGATTTCTCTAACAACTGCATGGTTATCTTCTGTTTTGGTGTTCAATAACAAAAATTAATTTCCATGTTATTAAGTGTGAACTTATAGTTTATCAGAGTGTAAAATGATGGATTTTCTTTTGGTGAATCTTGAAGGTTCTTGAGGGAAGGTCATACAGGCTGCAGCATCCATGGGTTGGAATTGTGAACCGTTCACAAGCTGATATTAATAAAAATGTTGACATGATTATTGCTCGTAAGAAGGAGCGTGAATATTTCGAGACAAGTCCTGAATATGGACATTTGGCACATAAAATGGGCTCAGAATATCTTGCTAAGCTTCTATCTCAGGTATTGTCATAAATATTTCCTATTTTCTGAAACATTTTGATTATGTTACTATTCTTCAGTGGATCTCTTATTCATCCTATGATGAGTAATTTTCTTTCCTTTCTTTCACTGGCTTTTATGACTTCAGCATTTGGAGCTAGTCATCAGGCAGAAGATACCTAGCATTGTTGCCTTAATAAATAAGACCATTGACGAGCTTAATGCAGAGTTGGACTGTATTGGCAGGCCGATTGCTGTGGACTCGGGGGTCAGAACTGAGACACCTATGCTGAAATCAATTTTCTTGGATTTCAAAGTACTTGATCTCTGCTTGTACTTAGTTGTGTTACTTGTTTTTGTAGGCCCAACTATACACTATTTTAGAGATGTGTCGTGCATTTGACAAAGTATTTAAGGAACACCTGGATGGAGGGTAAGTGCTGTCATTAAGGTTTAATCTTTTTGAGGAGTTAACCTATTTGATTAAGTTACCAACTGCTATTTCAGACGTCCTGGTGGAGACAAGATATATGGAGTTTTTGATCACCAATTACCGGCCGCTTTGAAAAAGCTCCCCTTCGATCGCCATCTTTCCTTAAAAAATGTCCAGAGGGTTGTCACTGAAGCTGATGGGTATCAGCCCCATCTGATTGCTCCAGAGCAGGGTTATAGAAGACTCATTGACGGGTCTATCAGTTATTTCAAAGGCCCAGCTGAAGCCTCTGTGGATGCTGTAATCTTCTTGACTGTTATCTTTTGTCATAAATTGCCCAGTGGGATTATTTTCTTTCCATTTATAAATTACAGGCTTTCTTCCTCTATTCTTCAGGTCCACTTTGTTTTAAAGGAACTTGTACGGAAGTCAATTGTAGCAACTGAGGTAAGCAATGTTTTAAGTTGATATCACTCTTTCAGACAGATCATGATTGTCAAATATACACATGCAAGTTGAATGAGCCTGTTCTCATTAACATTTAATTCAGATGTGTCAGAGGATGGTTATTAGTGTTTCTATTCTGCTGAGAAAAAATTAGTTCATGTTCAAGTGCTATAGTGATGCAGGATATTACATCTGAATAGTCAGCAATAAATAACTGATGTAAGGTGTTGTTCCAGGCCTGCGAACAGTACCTCCAAACATTAGCTTTATGATTTGATGGGAATTAAAGTGAATCTGGGGGGAGGGAATTAAATCTTACAGTTGTGCTACTTCTTGGCATGTAGGAATTAAAAAGATTTCCAACACTTTCAAATGATATAGCAACCGCTGCAAATGAAGCATTGGAAAGATTCCGAGATGAAAGCAGGAAGACAGTTTTACGGTTGGTTGATATGGAATCTAGCTATCTGACAGTGGAGTTTTTCAGGAAGATTCATCTTGAGCCAGAAAAGAATCCAAATGCACCAAATCAAAATCGGAGTGGTCCCAATATGGACAATTTCACTGACAATCACCTCCGGAAGATTGGTACATAATTCCCTACAAGCCTTTCTATCCGAAGGAACAAAAGAAAATAAAAATTTACAAGCCTGCTCCCAACATTTACAGAGCAGAAAATATTGTTGTTGTTATAGGACTGCAGGACTGGTTTGGATGAGCTTATAAAAAATGTCTTTTAATGTAGTATTTAAAAAACATCTTCATAAAAAGTAAAAAATTATTCTCTGTTTGGAAGATTATTCTCTGTTTGGAATCAATGTTTGAGAACTACTTTTTTTTTTTTTTTAAATGTTTAAACAGCTTATCATGTAATAAAAAAGGTCTTTTTTTATTAGGGAAAAAATCATTTTTTTTAAAACACAAGTTTTTTCAAAAGCTCATTCAAGCAACTAAAATATAAAAAATTATCTTTAATGAATTTATCTATAAAAACACACTCAGATCTGTAAAGCAAGACAGTCATTATTCTGTTTGTTAAAATATACTGTGTTCCTTGTTACAGGATCAAATGTTAGTTCATATATCGGCATGGTTTGCGATACGCTTAAGAATTCTATACCAAAGGCTGTGGTTTATTGTCAAGTTAGAGAGGCTAAGAGATCATTGCTTAACCACTTTTACGTTCATGTTGGGAAGAAGGAGGTATGATTTTGTTTAAATTTTTACCCATCTTCCACAAAATTTCCTCGGGCTTCTGTGATTTTACTTATATTTCATCAGTGCCTCTTCTGTCCATGGAAAATTTAGTGTAGGTCTAAGTATCTCAGTAAGCTTACAAAATGATAGTTTGTTGTCCATATCTGGAGTTGCTGAATATGGTGATCTAACTATAGTGTTGTATTAAGTCTAATAGAGACAAGGACGTGTAACTATATCATGGTTGTAACTGTTAGTTAGGCTCCCTGTAACTATAGTATTGTATTAAGTATATTTTAGCAGACTGCTTTCCTTGTTAAGATTCTTTTTAAGTAAGATGGTCAGGCGCAACATTATATGTGCTAAGATTATAACTAATTGTGTGAGATATTATGCAGAAGGAGAAATTAGGCGCCATGTTGGATGAAGACCCTGCCCTTATGGAAAAGAGAGCACAATTAGCTAAAAGGCTTGAATTGTACAAGCAAGCAAGGGATGATATTGACTCTGTGGCTTGGAAATGATGAAGATCCCAGATTTTGCAGCAGATGCTGTGAGGAAGATTTGTCGTAGATTTTATGATTCTTATGATTCTTTTTATCAAACTCTAAAACAGAACAGTCTACGGTTGTTGTATGAAGTATTTGCACTTCCATAGTTGCATATATTTTTTTCGCCCCACAGTGTATAAAGCCTTGCAATTCTATGTTGTTATACTTATATTTGAAACCAGCTAGCTAGTTGTTTGGTTAATATGCCACTAGAGTTTGGATTCCTATCATTGCCTCTGACCGTATGGAAATACTATCATATTAAATGAAGCTAGTCAATTGTATTTTTGGCTTGAAAGCAAAGGAGCCAGAATTTCTGTCCAACTCCATACTTGGGACAAACCTCCTTAACAAATGTTACACTTGATACAATCACATGCTTTTGGGGCCTCAATTCAATACCCCGTTCGTTTAATTTTTCTAAGCATGGGCAGAGCAGTAAGCTAAACTGCATATGCTGATAGGCTTAGTATTGTTGGCGAACAAACACATGCCAATTGAAACTGGAAGCAAAGATATAAGTTTCCTACTGAAATTGGGATCTTACACTGATAGACAATGATAGTTTTAATTTCAATACCAATATTAAATTTCTAGAATTTAGTCAGGCAGAAGTTTAAATACTAACGAACATTTCAATCTCAAATATTTCTTTTATTTACTCGTATCTACTATCTACCGTCCGTTTCACTGCTAATTCGCTGGGTTTGTAATTAATACACTAAACATACGTTTAACTAAGTTTTTCTTTTTTAACAGAATTACTTTTTGAAAAAAAATAATTAGAAATACATTGATTATATAAAAACTAAGTATATGTTTGGATGAACGTTTAACAAATGTGATTTTGGATAAAATTGATTTTGTAGAATTGATTTATATACAATCGAGTTTAAAGTAAAGTAATTCATATTTAGATTTTTTATTTTGAAAGCAAGTTTGATGTAAAACTCAATGCAAATTGTCAATCCAAAAGCATAAACTACTCCAAATTGCCTCTGGTAGAATCATTTTGGATGCAAAATTACTTCTCAACCATGTAACCAAACACCTTTTTTTTTTTTACCATAATCACATTTGACAGATATATTAGCACTTCAGATGTCTCCAGAAGTGGAACCAAACACACTAAATTGTAAAAGGAGGATGATGATACAACAGCAAGAACTCTATTGATGTACAGAAGTTGCCTTGTGTCATAGACAGTATAGGACCCGGATGGGTCTCATATAGTTCAAAAACTACAGTGGTAATACACATAAATTACAACAATCATAAAATAAGTTCATGAACCAAACCAAACTGCTGAAGACATAAAGGAAACTCAACTAAAACCCTATTTGCAACCAAAATCTTGTCTTGAGGGGGTTTAGTTATGCACTTGAGCATTGCCAACTCATCACAGGTCAGAGTCCTGTCTGCTTGCCAAGCATAACTCATGCAACTCATTCAGTACCCATTCCTCCCCAGTGTGTCCACCCAATACCAACACCCTAGTCCCTCCAACCACACAAGTGCTATGACCCCATGCAAATTTTGGTGGTTGCCCTGGAACATTAAGGATCCTCCATGATGGTTTCTCCTCAGAAGGGTCCAAGAGGAAGAGCTGAGATGGTGAGTGAAGACCTGCAATGGAACCTCCAAATATAATGATCCTCCCACAAGGCATGCTGACAGCAACATGATCGAGTCTAGGAGGCGGAACCACAGCACTTTGACTAGCTAATCCAGTGAATGCACTGTATTCTAGTTGCCTCCATTGTGGTTGTTCATCTTCTAAATCAATTGTGTAAGCCTCACCTGATCTTAAGCGCAAGTGTCCACTCTTGGCAAGCCCACCAAACATGAGAATTTTTGTTTTCCCGTAGACCGAGAGCGAGTGCCCCAACCGAGAAGGAGGAGCCCACGAGGTTGGAATTTCTTTCCATGTTGGGTTTTCTGTTGTGAGGTCAATTAAATATGTGTCACTAAGAAGTACCCCAGCATCTGTGCAGCCACCAGAGACAACCAATTTGGACCCTTCAATCGTGCAAGAGCTGTGCCACGATCTTGGAAGTGGTGGAGTTCCGCCACAGATTTCCGTCCATGTTGGCTGTTGAGCATCCAAATCAAGCACAAATACATCATTGAGCAATCCCTGCCTACCACATCCACCAAAAACAACCAGCCAAGAACTGTTTAAGCACGAGAGTGTGTGGCCCCACCTTCCAGGTGGGGATGATTTCACACTAACCCTGCGCCACTCTGGATTTTTAGCATCAAGATTTAGAACAAAAGTGTCATCCATAGGTTGCATATCCACTCCTTCACCTCCAAATAGTACAAGTCGATTTCCTGCAGCACAAGCACTGAAATTGCAGCGTGAAGGCTCCACTGCACCTCGAACTGTCAGTTTCTTCCAACAAACAGCCTCAAGAGTAGTAAGTTCTCGAGTCAGACGACCCCATCCTAACTTCTTGGTCATCAGTTCCAATGTACCTGTGACTTCTTTGCCCCACGCATTTTGACATACCATTTTCCTAACGTGCTCATTTTTTGTTAATTGACGAATCCTCCTACATACAGATCCAATGGATGCAACATCCCTTGGTGTCAAGCGTGACAAAATGTTGTGAGCCAAGACTTCATCAGAGAGCTGAAGAATGCCACACATCTCTTGGTGCTGCTGACTATACAATGATTGTCCACTCTTCAGATAATACTTACCATTCTTATCGAAATCTTGATTGCATGACTCTTTGAAAACTGGATATGAGACACGGTTCAGATCTATATTTGCTTCAGAAAATAGTTGGATACCTATTATGTGCGTCACAATTCCATCATCGTCGTGTATAGGTGCTAGTCTCAGTCTGTTCACCAAAGGAGTACCGTCCTTCCTGAAATTCAGAAGTTCGCCTTGGAACTCAATACCGTCCTCCAGACATCTTCTAATCTCAGACACTACAACAGGATCCACCAAAGGGTGCCGTCTCTGAGCACGAGGATCCCTATACTGTAAGAACCGGCTGAAACAAAACAAATTTGAAAGCAATTATACATACAATTTTCTGACAGTGGCCCAAATAAGTATATCTAAAAGAAATCTCTTGTAATTAGGTGAATGAGTGAGGAATTGAAGAAGGATTTACAAGAAAACAAATAGAGAAAACCCAGACCCCAATCAAGCAAAACCAAAAGTGACTCTAGCTTGCTAGCTTCCCTACCATAAAACACTATGAAAGTCACATTTTTAATCCATATCATCCTACCAAATCCTTTCTCAGAGTCAGTTGACTGACAGTGACAAGCACAAACAGGTGATAATACTTATATCATAATTCATAAAATCAATCAAACAAATTTTGCTGAAAATTTTATACCAGTAAAATTATTATGACACTATTACAAGGGAGATTATAAGTACTAAGCAGATCACAGCCTCTACCAAGCAACTACATAAAATACTGCCAGTAGCAAAGACAAACTCGCCATAAAATCTGAAAGGGAAAGATAAAAAAAAAAAAAATCGATAAAAGAATGCTATGGGAAGCAAAATTCAAAAGAATAGATTCAGTGAAAATGTAGCTTGCAAAACTAAATTGTAGTTGTAGAATGTAACCCATCAAAAATCTCAGTTTAGCATAGATCCGAAGGAATAGAATCATTTCACTATTTAATTAAACGGTTCTAGTTTGAGGAAGGTAAAATTTTAACACTAATCTATACTCAACCTTGTAAATTTGTAAACTTCATGTAAATCCCACCCTTAGATCCACAAAACAGTGACACCCCACATTTTATCTTCTCAAAATTTCCCATAACAAGAGAGAATAAAGGAAAGGAGAAAAATTTCTCACCAGTTTCGACCCAGGGCCTCATCAGCACGATACCCAGTGAAGATTTCAAAGACCTTGTTGACATAGATGATTGGGAAATCAGGCTCAAATGCATCACAAACAACAAAGGATGTTGGGGTGGTTGTTGGGTAGAAGAACAACCCTGGCTCCAGTGGAAGCTCACTTTCTTCTTCTACCTCTCTTGCTGCATCAAAATCCTCAGTTGCTTCAACACCTTGTTGCTGTTGTTGTTGATTCCTCATGCATTTAAGCCTCTTCCCACTGTTCTGAATCTCACCATCTCTTTCTTTTGGCATGGCCATGTCTGCAACAACAAAATCTCTCTCTCTCTCTCTCTCTCTCTTCTGCACACAGACACAGTTCTAACAAAACATACTTCTAGTTCTGTCTTCTCTGACAATAATAAGGATGTTGTGTTGGAGGGGTGTTACGGGAATTACCCTCTTACAAGACATAAATTACAAATGTACCTCTGAGGAAAGAGAGTGATGGCATTTCCGTAGTTTGGTATGAAAATGAGGGGTGAAGTGTGAGGAGAATGGAGTCAACGTGTCCTTGTGATATTTTGAGAGATAATATCTCAAGTGAATTCCCACCGTAAAACTGCCACGTCATAGGAGTGGGAGGAGGAAGATATTTTTGTGACTTGGCGGCATAAAATATCTCAATATAGGAAAAAATATCAATCTGCGGCTGTTTTGGAAATACTTTTGAAAATGTTTGGGGTTGAGAAATCGGTTTCTTAGAAATTAATTTGTCATCCTGTCAAAGAAAAAAAAAAAATTGTCACATGCTTAATTTTTTAAAAGCAAAGTCGGTTTCCACTTGTCTAAAAATCTGCGCAAGTGAGAAGTTAGTTTATGAGAAATCAACATTTCAACAGAATAACATCGGGGCTCTGCCCTCCTTTGTAAACCAAAAAATAAAGGATAAAAAAAATGTTAACATTTTTCCTTTATGAATTATAATTGGTGAAACAATCACTACAACATGGTGTTTGGTAGAGAAATATTTGTGTGCATCTTATCTTACTTATATAAGTTGGTTGAATTAAACTGATAAAAAAAGTGATATATTGACACTTTTAATACAAAATAATTATGTGTCACAAGGTTTTACGTAGTTATTTAAGTATTGATTAATTTAGTTTATATACCTTGTGTAATCACAGGTATTTTTTTTAATTTCATCATACATTTAATTGGTATGCGTTATAACTGTAAGTATAATTTGTATGTCTTGTAAATGTAAAGTTTTTTATATTATAAACCAATCACAAACCATAGTATATGTGACTTTTAAGATAGTTAGATTAAAAGTCAAACATTTTTAATAATGTGACAGCCTATGATTAGTTGACGGTGTAAAAAATCTTTATACTGATAGTATATACCAATTAATTCATAGTTTTATTAAATTTTGTTAACCTCCTCTAAAGTGGCGTTTTATTGCTGTAATGTTTTATTCCCAAACAAGTTATATTCCTGGGAATCACATTCCCATAAATATTTCTTTTCCATATTCACACATGAGAATTTGATTTTCCCAAGTTTCTAATTATTATTCACTGTTTTTATTAAAAATAAATAAACTATCTTTCCCAAATTTTATTCTCAAACATCTGTTATGCCTGATAATACTTTTTTAAAATTTGTATCAAATATGGGAAACTTTAATTCCTATACAAACATCCCCGAAAATATTTTTTAAAAACTTGTATCATATGCTACCTAAGCGTGTAAATAAATTGAGTTAGTCATGAATTAGTTGAGCACAACTTGTAAATTACTCGATCAAACTCAATTGTTGACTTTAACAAATAAGTTCAAATTTGGAGTTAAGCTTGCTTATCCAAATGAGCCGCTAAAAATTTTGTAAGCTTGAGATTAAGAGCTCACGAATAACTAATATATGTGTATTACATAATGAAATATGACTTTATGAGTTTAATTTTGATATATTGTCAGTATTAATATTTTTATACTTTTAACTAGTTATAAAGCATCATATTTTTTTATTTTTAATGGATTTATGATAAGAGTCAAACATTTTTTATAATGTGATTTATAAATGATTGACAATGTAATTACTAGTTAAATACTAATTTTATTAATTATATATTTACATTAATTGTAATGGATTATAAATTGTGAAGTTAGATAAAGATAAATCATCAACATTGTCATGGATGAGATTATAGAGGTTGAGATTCCACATCACAAACCGTTTAAAGTATTTAATTTATGTAGATATATATCTTCGAAAATATAAGGTAGCGTTTGTTATAAGTTTTAAAAAAAAATCACGGGAATGTTGGCATGAGAATAAAAGTTTTCCATGTTCGGTACAATTTTTAAAAATTTATTCCTATGCATAAAATATTATCGGGAGTAAAATTAGTGAATGATAGTTAGAAACTTGGGAAAGCTCTATTCTCATGTATGAAGGTGGAAAAACTTTATGCTCAAAAATGTGATTCCCAGAAATATAGTTTGCTTGAGAGTAAAACATTCAAGTTATCAAACGTAACCTAAGTAGAAAGATATTTTCAATAAAAAAAGTAGAAAGATATTGTTTTTGACTTTTATTTACGATTAGATATTTCTAAAAATATTGTGCAAGATTCGCTTCCATTCCGAATGAAAAGAATAAAGGTGTAAGCAGATCCGATCCGGTTTTGATGGTTTGGATCAGCTCGGATCAAAAACAACTAATCCGAACTGTTCGATTCGATCATCGGTTCCAGGAAAGTTGAACTCGATAGAACTGAACCGAACCCCAATTATTTAATATTATTATTTTATTATTTTTATTAATTAATTTAATATTTGAAGATTAGAGACCCAAATTTGTCCCTAGGTTTAGTTCCGACGTCTATTTATATGCTTATGTGTCCTATTAATCATCCTACTTGGGCCGTTGGTGATCATGCATGGCTTATGACGAATTTCGTTAGTAGAAAACGAATAAAAAGTGAAAAAAGTGCAGAATTTTAGAATTCAAATACTTGGAAATTATGTACTTTTTTTCTTTCACTTTTCATTAATTTTTCAAGGCGGAAATTCGTTATACACCATGTATGATCACTAACGGACCAAGTAGGATGATGAATGGGACGCATAGGCAAGTAATTGAATGTCTGAACTAAACATAGGGACGAATGTGTCCAGTGTTTAAAAATAGCTCTTCAGAATTTTTCGAGGACTAATTTGATCCTTCACTTTATTTTGGAAAAAAAATAAAAATGTGAAGAGTGAAGATCCAAAGTGGTCCCTCAAATTTTTCAAGTAGGACAGTTTGGTCCTTGAAAAAAATAAAGGACAATTTGGTCCCCCAAATTTCAAAACGGGGGATAATTTGATCCCCCAAATTTCATAATGGGGGACGTTCTGGTCCCTCCATAAAGATCAAATTATCTCCCGTTTTGAAATTTGGGAGACTAAATTATCCTTTATTTTTTTCAGGGACCAAATTATCCTACTTGAAAAATTTGAGGGACTACTTTGGGTGAAAAAACGAGACCCTACCTACTCGACCCACACTCACTCTAGTTCTTTCTCACTATCTGAAACCCAAACCGTACTCCACACACTCTTTGATAAACACCTCACGGCAGCGGCGGCTCTTCCCTTGGTGACGTCCGAGTCCGAGGCCGCTCTCCACCTCGCCAGCACCGTCCGACGGTCACTGCGCGCGACAACGCCCAGCTCTCTTCACCGGAGACGCGCACCGCCCAGCACCGCGACAACGCCCAGCTCCGCCGTCGACCACCGCCTCTGCTCACTCCGCTTCCCCCTCGCCGGCTTCAACCCAGACCACCGCCGCTGCTCACTCTCTCCTCCGAGCTAGGTAACCAATTTATGCATTTTGGGATTTTTGATTTTAGGGTTTTGTTATTCTTTTTTTATTCTCTCCTCTGGGTTCCTTTGAAAATGTTTTGTGAATGCTTAAATTTTATGCTTCATGTTCTATTGTGGGTGCTTCATTCTAACTGGACTGATCTTAGTCTTGTTCATTGGCATGTAATGTACAACCAAGTTGTAAGAGCTCTTTTTGTCTGTTTGTAGTGTTCATTTCTCATTCCTTTGTAAAAAGATTAATGTTATTTGTACAACTGGATTTTGACAACTTGGGCGACAACTACGATATTATGTGGTTAATGCATTATCTGGTTAATGCATTTTAAATATGTGGTTAATCACGTTTAGTTTAGTGGATGGTAAATGGATGTAACAAAATGTCACAACTCATTAACCAATTACTGAACGTAAGTAACCACATATTTGAATTGCATATTAACCAGATATTGTAGTTGTCGCCTCAATTGTCAAAATCCAGTTGTACAAATAACATTACCGTTATAAAAAAAGTGGGAATCTGAGGAACCGAATCGATCATAATCGGTTCGGATCCGCTACCCAAAAACACTAAAAACCGATCCGAACATTTTTGACTGGCTCGAATGAAGTGCTCGCTCAAATCCGAACCAACCGACCCGATTACACCTGATCACAACTGAAGGGGGCAATACGGGTCGGTTCAAACACAAACCATAAGGCCCAGATCATATCGGTATGGGGCTATGGGCTATTCCTTATTGGTTTGGACTGACCCAAGAAAAACCAAGTGGGGTTCAGAAAACCACCTTTTATGTATTTACATGCGGAAGAAAGACTCAACGCTCACTCGCAGTGGCAGGAAAGAAAGAGGAACACAAGACAATGAGTTCAGTTGGAGAGCTTCAACGTGAATTGGAGAACAAAGCCAATGATCTCAGCAAGCTTCAAAAGGGCAAGCAACCAAGCTACCTTCATTCTATTTGTTTTTTCTACCATATTTTATTTTGTCTTGTAACATTTTGGTGTTTGAATTCAAGCAGATATTGCAAAGAATCACCAAGTCAGAAAGAAGTACACCGTTCAGCTCGGTGAGAACGAGCTCGTCCTTAAGGTACCTACCTACCTTTTTCTCCTTCTATTATTTTTTATTTATTTATTTTCTTAATTTTTTATTCTTATTTATCTTCTGGCTGATTTATTTATTTAATTTAAAAAAGGAATTGGATTTATTGGAAGAAGACGCAAATGTATACAAGTTGATTGGTCCAGTACTGGTTAAGCAAGATTTGGCTGAGGCCAATGCAAATGTGCGCAAGAGAATCGAATACATCTCTGCTGAATTGTAAGCAAAATTCTTAACTATGCCTGATTTCAATTCATCTACTTAGCTGATCACTATGCCTGATTTCAATTCATCTACTTAGCTGATCAATTATTGAGTCTAAATCGATTGCTATCATGAATTGAAAAATAACCATCCGAAGTGGTTGGTTATTAGGGTTAACATACTATCTAGCTTTAATAATCACTCCATTTGATCATTGTTCCTCCATGCTAATTGCTAACTATTTTTTTTTATTGGAAGTCCCATTCTGGGATATCTTCCTACTTTTATTTTCTTTTGGGATGGGAAAAATAAAAATAACTCAAGTTAGAAGTTAGCACCTTACTTTTACTTTGAAACTATGTGTGACCATCTTGGGTCTCATGAAGAGTTTGTGATCATATTTTTATTGCTTCTTATACAGGTTTCCTATTTCAAATTATTATTGTGTTATGATTATCCCGAATAGTTTGAGGTAGCTCTGGACGGAAAATAAATGGTCTAATTGATGTTCATATGCTTGATTTTTGTAATATATAGGAAAAGGGAAGATAAGTAAGGTATAGGAACCTGCTCTTTAATGGAAGTTACTGTCTTTATAGTTAGTTTTGCATTGAACCAATAGACATCGAGGATGTGACATGTTCACCCACTAAGAGTGGACTAGTGGTGAGGATTTTGCAAAAGGTCATTGGTTCAAATCCATGTTCTGCCATTGTACGAAGAAAAAAAAACGATGGGAAATGCAAATGACAAGCAGTTCTCTTTGAATTGTTGTGTTCATATGCTATTCCATCCTTCCTTTGTAGTAAAGGGCAACAGTGTACTAGGCTCCCACCATTATGAGGACTGTGAAGAGTCAGATGTAGTCACTAGTCAGCCTTACCTGTAAGCAGAGATTTTTTTTCCATGACTAGAACTCGTCACAACCAGGTCACAAGGCAGCAACATCACCGCTGTGTCCAGGCTCACCTTCATCCTTTCTTCATATTATTGAATGGAAAATATATTGCAAGTACAGGATTTGACTTCTTCATGATGTTCTATAGTACATTTTGATTTGGTGTTAGTTGTCTCCCTTGATAATAAGCTGGTTTGGTATTGCTATATTTAGTAATCCATTTGGTCTCAAAATTTCATTTAGTACTGCCCAAATGTAATTCTCACAGGATATGTTGGACACTTGGACATAAAATCCTCGATGTATACCAGTGAATCTGTGTAACCTTGCATTACATTCTAATCTGCTTGGACATTAAGTTCCCATCACACTTCTAGATCATGCTTGTAAACTTGTGTTATTATAATATAATTGCTTTTCAAATGTCATATCTTGATTTCTTCGTAGTTTTGACTGGAATTGTCAGGGTGTATTTGAATATCTATGTTCAACTAGGAAAATTCTGCATAAAAAAAATACCATTTAGCGTGTTTGAGCACTTTGAACTGAAACAAAGATTCTTTGAGAAGCTGTTGAATTAATTCAGCAGAGCAAGGGTCTTTGAATCTTTGCAGTTGGCTCTAGCAATTGACAACTCAAGTACCATTTATCTCCTTTTAGATATCTTATTTATTGAATGTAGATGTACCTTTTTACTGTTGCAGACTTGCAGCAGTAGTTACATCTCTGTCTGCATCCCTATTCTTTTCTTTGTTTTTAAAGCATCAACAAGTGGCCTTTTGAGTTTTTGTGCACTTTGATTGTGTAATATGTTTACTTTTATCCCCTATACTTCTTATTTCTTTTGTTGCCTCATTTCCCCCCTATTTGTGATACTGTTCTGTTGTTGTTGGCTTGCTGCATGTTTTGTTTGTCATCATTTTCATTTTGTTGTGGTTGGATTGGTTTTGCTATCTTAGGAATTTTACAATTTTTATTATTTCTGTCACGCACAAGTGTAAATGCTCTTTGTTTGTCAGGAAGCGTCTTGATGCCATCGTTCAAGATTTGGAAGAGAAGCAGAACAGCAAGAAAGACACGGTTTGTAAATTTTCCTAGCATACTTATTATTTTAGTTGTGGTTTCAGCTTTTATATGGTTTCTATCATCGCGTCTGATACTTGACTCAGATAAGTTGCATGTCCTTTCAATATCCAGATTTCAAAATTACTTTTTGTTCAATTGGAGGGTTTTAGGTAGGGAAAGATGAAGAGGTAAAACACAAGTGTTTTGAATTGCTTAAGTGATTTGCACTCAGGATATTAATATTTATATTCATGAAATAATAGATACAACTTGCATTTTCAAGTAGTATTTCCAATGCTACACTAGGTTGCAGTATTTTCAATGCTATATTAATTATGATTATCATTCCCAACACTACATTAATTGCATGATATCATTTGCAACTCTTCCTTTCAAGCTAAAGCTTCCCAAGCTTGAGCTTGTTACAATTAAACACTAAATAAAAATGAACTAAAAAAATACAATGCACCGAATAGTGTGATAGTGGCTGGCAACTGCTTTTGGGGCTGACATTTGCATCTGGGACGAAGACGGGCCAGTACATCTAGGACATAAAATCCAGGGCGACAACAATTAGGACAGAGCCATGGTTAGTGCATATAAGACAAAGAGCTAGTAGACCAGAACCTTTGGGACAAAAATCCAGGGCTAGAGCAACTAGGATAGAGACGGGGCCAGTGGATTTAGGACAAAGAGGTCGGGCTAGAGCATCTCGGACAAAAAATCATGGCCAAATAATCTGGGACAAAGAGTTCAGCTGGTATGAGTGATATCCAACACAAGTCACCATCGGAATGATTGTTGGTGGGAATAAAAGCCATGGAATAATCCTTTAGTGGGAAAAGAATGACATAGTAATAGTTAGAGAGGATGTTGGAAAAGAGAACACAATAGGAGAGATGGCTATTTGGAGTTCCAGATTTTTTGGGTGCTTGATCGCGGAATAGTGACGGGGCGGGTCATGGTCTCGTGGAGGATGGTACTGCTTTGATACTATATCAGAATAATTGGGCTTAATTTCACCTTAGAAGCTAGCTCATAGGAGGAGGGTCGCTCGAGTGATTATTCTCCCTCATGCCCAAGACTGAACCGACATCTAGAGGTGGTCTAACATCGAGATAGGCTCTAATAACATATTAAAATAGCTATACCTAACTCAATCCCAAAAGCTAGCTCATGGGAGGTTACCTAATCATATACTCAACCATTGTGGAACATAAACACGTGTAACACTTTTAAAACATATTCAATAGTATGTAGTTTTAAGGAAAAAACTAAAAATTTGATTAATTTTATGTGTTACTGTTCTTATGAAAAATCATTTATGATAAATATTAAATTAGCTTTATCAAGTTTTGTGTCAAAAGATCTCCTGGCAAAGAATCACTGAATAAATGCGTTTAGATATTTTGAAAATATCCAAGAAACTGATATATATGACATTGATTTATTTTATGTCACTGCATATGTTGCATGCCCTTGCATGGGCTTTCTAGATATGCTAGCGGTCATATAGGCCTCCAGGAAAAATAAGATCTTGTAGATCTTTTCTAGGAGAGAGTCTTAGGGTGTGTTTGGTAGTGAAGAGAAAATGAGAAGAGAGAAAGTGTGTGAGAAGAAAGAAAAAGGTAAGAATTAAAGTAGATTTGATGTATTGTTTGATATAAGAGTAAAATGAAGAAACATAGAAGAAAGAAATGTTGGGTGTTTTTGAAAGTACGAGAATGCCCCTAATTTAAAAAAACTTTCAATAAAAAATAAGGTTACGTATGTAATTTTACACAATAACTCTCCTCTTCTCCTATTTTCTCCTCACCTATAGAGAGAAATATTTTTTAGGTGGGTCCCACCAAATTTATTCTCTCTTCTCTATTTCTCTCTATTGGGGAAAACCTAAGACTCACATTGGCTAGAGATAGTGTCTAATAAGAGCTTATAAGTACCGGGCAATCCTCATCCTATGAGCTAGTTTTTAGGATTGAGTTAGGCCCAAAATCTAATACTTTCCTTTACTGAACAAGAGGAAACTATGTTTTTTTCCTCTTTTCTCTCTTCTCCTTTTCTCTCTTTTCATATTCTCTTATACCAAACAAGGCTTAATGTCGACCTTGTTACTTTCGATGTATGGAGCCAGTGCGAGAAATTAAAATAAAATAAATTTTGCTTGTGCATTATTTTGCTGGACGAGATCATTGCTTGTTAAGGGAATAGATGACATGTTTAATATTCGCTTTGAATTTATGTGTCCACATGCTTGAATGGTCATTTTAATGTCTAATTGCGTGCTAATCCACTTGTATACCTTGGCACTAGAAAGGATTCTTTTAGCTAGACGGGCCTATAGATGACATATTGCATCTATTTTTTTTTATCCTCTTGCAGATACTAAAATTGCAACAAAGGATTCAGTCCCTTCAGACTGGGAAAGGCAAGGCATAGTTTTTCTCTGACAGATTGTTTGGGCATTGTAATTTTATAGTGCGAAGGTTGGAGGTGCTCTTATGCCTCATGTTTTGTACTGAAGTTAATTTTTGTGGGTGTTCTTCGAATCCTTTTGGAGTACCAGACTGATACGATAGTTGGCTTTATTGGCTCCCTTTTTTTATTCTATTTCTGCTGTCTTCTTTACGATTTGTTGTCAAAACTCTTTTTTTTTTTTTAAAAAAAATCCAATAAACTCAAGCTAAATAAAAATAAGACCTAATTAACCTTGGAGTTTAAAATAAAAATAAAAAACAGTTCATCATATTAGTTTAGATTGGTTTAGTTCGCATTTTTGGGTTTATCTTGAGTAGTCCTACCTCTCGCTTAGATGTATCAAGCTCAAACTTTCACAGTATAGAACAGCATTTCCAAAAAAGAAAAGAAAAGGTTTTCATAAAGGAATGGATTGTTTTCACAATACAGCAAATAAAGGACCACCTAAATCTCTACCGAAAAAGACCAACTAAATGGCTCAATACTTATATGACTTTTCAATTGTTATTTTAACATCAAAATGGGATAACAAAATTTGATAACAATTTTTATAATTAATATAGTTCAAGGCTTGTTTAGTTTATTTTTAGTTTCCTGTTTTGATTTTTTGATTACAAAGATAATTATAATTAAAATAATTACAAAAGTGTAATCTTGTTTTTATTTTGTTTCTTGTTTCCGAATATTTGTATAGGAAACACTGAAAATAATTTTTTATTTGTTTTTACTGTTTCTTGTACAAATCTTTGAAAACAAGAAACAAGATGAAAACAATATAATACTTTTGTAATTATTTTAGTTGCAATTGTCTTTAAAATTAGGAAATGAGAACATGAAACTAGAAACAAACCAAACAGGCCCTTAACCATCAGTTGAAACTTCATTAAACATTATTTTGAACATCATTAACCACGATTATCAGGTGTTCAAATATAACATGTATGTTTGAACATTTAAACTGCATTAACTATGAAAATTGTTGTCCTATTTTAATGTTCAAATAACATTTCTCATGACTTTTTGCACTAGTCGAGAAAAATCAAATTGTGAGCATGTCTATGCTATTGTATTCAATAATTGATTTTAGGCCGGACTCATAACATTCTTTATATTTATGTCACAAAAGTGGTTTTATTTTGTCATTTAAACAAAATTATTTTTTAGGACTTATTTTAAAAATATCATTATCAAGCATAAATTAATTTTTTTAACTTCAATTTTTTTAAAAATCAATTGTATTAAAATTTAAAAGAAATGATAGTAATCATTAATCAACGCTTTTAAGAAAACCATCATCCATTTGTCCAAAAAAAAAAAGTCCATCATCCATTTGGCAGTCTAATTACGAAAAATATTAAGTGAGGTTGGCCCGTAATTAACTAATTATAATTCCAATCCACTTAATAAATGATATATATATATATATATGGGAGGGGATCAGGTTCCTCTAAGAGTAACTTTAAAATATTATTCCCCATCTCATCCATCCATTTTATTTATCTAACGATCTTAATTTGTTCACTTTAAAAACTCATGTGCTTCCTCTTTCTGACAAGGCTCACATTCCAAACACCATCACCAATCACGTTTGACCCATTAAAATCAAATAAATCAGGTTCAATTTAAAACTAACAAATCAGGTTCTGTGTTATCTTCTTCTTCGAGCAGGAAGCTACAATGCGCAGCCATGGACGATACAAGGGGACGCGATGCGCCACCTAGCACGCCGTCATGCATCATCTTCTGCCTCCGTGGTTGACGTCGCGCTCCATCTTCTCTCTCCGTGGTGGCTGTCGCACAATTGTGGAAGCTCGGATGTTCTCCACCCATAAAGCTTCAAGTTCACCATTAATGGCAGCGGCTGTGCTCCATATCCAACATCTTGTTTCTCAAGGAAAAACCCTTGGATTTCTCAAGGTGCTGCTGTGTGCGATTGCTGGGCTCGAGGTGGCGTTTGCGGGAGTTGATGAGAGGGTCAAGATTGATTAGTGACGATTGTATCACGCCGTCATCGCCCACACCTCGCCGCCGCTGCCGTGCTCACTCTCTCCCCTGTTATTGCTTTGTTCAGTTTGGAGGTTTTCTTTGTCCATCTATGCTTCTTTCAGTTGCCTCACATGAGATTCACATATAATGTATTTGATGGAAGTTCTGAATCTTTTGTAATGATGTGGAGAACACGATGGCTAACGATTTGGAGAGAAAGAACTTGCTATAAAAAAAAGAGGGGAATAATATGGTGGAATAACAAAGGCAAGTAAAAGTTTACCAAAAAAAAAAAAACATGTCACGTGAGTTTTTAATTAGAGAAATATGAGCCTTTAGATGAGAGTAAAAATGGATGGATGAGATGGGGAGTAACACTTTAAAGTTACTCTTAGAGTAACTTGATCCCCTCCCTATATGTATATATACACTTTGTATGGAGACGAAAAGCCCTATTGGACCAGGGTAATCAAGTGTGTTTCTGGGCTGACAACTGGCTTCCAAATTTGGGCTTATTACAGGAAAAGGCATTAGGACCTAGGTCCATTATCAAAGTCAGATCTAAATAAGAGAGTGTGTGAGTTTGTCTGCCCTAGAGGTGGCAAAACGGGCTACCCGACCCGCCGGCCACCGCTGGCTAGTCCGATGCAGGTTCGGGCTTTATAGGGTCGGACCAAAAAGGCCCGAAATCAATATGGGCTGCAAAATAGGTGCCCAAGCCCAGACCTATGAGGGTTGCAGGCTTTATCAGGCTGGCCCGATATTTTTTATATATTTTTTTTTCATTCATTTTCATTTTTATTGAGTTTTTCCAAACAAATTTCGACTAGTATTTGGCATTGGCTGGGTCCGGAGAGAATCAAAGTCCTCCTATGGAAGACGGCGCATGATGCTTTGTTAACAAATCAACAGAGGCTCAAAAGACATTTAACCTCCGTTGGGCTCTGCTCTATGTGTGGGGTTTCGGTGGAAAGCATTTTACATGCTTTAAGGGACTGTCCTAATGTGCGAGTCATTTGGGATTCTGTGCGTGCTTCTGATGTGGATCATAATTTCTTTGTGTCAAATAAGGAGCAGTGGTTGGTTTCCAATTTGTCTCTGTCTTCTCAAAGGTTCAAGAGTTGGTATCTTACCTTTGGGGTTGCTGTAGATCGCATTTGGCGAGCTAGAAACGAGTTAATTTTTCAGCAAAAAGTGTCGTAGCCAGTAGGAATGCTAGGGGAGATTAGGAAAACGGTGGTTGATATTGAGCTAGCGTTAAGTGATCCCTCGTCTGTCAAGATCCGAAAAGATTTAGCTATGGGTGTGGCCCTCATTAGATTGATTCCACCTTCTCTTGGGTGTGTGAAGATTAATTGTGATGGAGCCTTTGAAAGGTTAAATTCTCGAGCTGCTTGTGGGGTGTGTTAAGGGACCATTGGATAGGTATTCTGGTGGTCTTTTCTGTAAATTTGGGTTCATGTTCCATAGTCCAGGCTGAGCTGTGGGGAATTTGGCATGGATTAAACTTGACAGTGAGTAGAGGTTTCAGAAATGTTGTTGTAGAATCTGATTCTCAGATTGCCATTCATTTTTTAGCGGGGGGTTGCTCTGCGAGACATCGTTGCTTTGCCATTGTGTCAGATATTCAAAAAAAGGTTTGATTATTTTGTGGGTCTCTGAACTATTTGAAATTTTTTAATTAGATCCCTGAACTATAAAAATTTGTAATTAGATCCCTAATCATAAGAATTTTTTTTCCAATTGGGTCCTGAGATTTAAAATAATGTTTAATCAGGTCCTCACTATTTTCCTTTATGTACCACCGTTATGTACCATCTAATTATTCTGTCATTAATCACTCTATTGATCAGAAAAATCTTCCCTTTAACGCTCAGAATCCCTAACCACCGTGCTTCCGCCGCCTAGTCGAAGTGCCTCCATACCGCCATCGTGTGTTCACCAGGTTCGTTTAGTAGCTGTACACTCCTTCATTTTAACTCTCTGTTTTTCTCTTTTATTTTGTTTCTGCGATGGGTACAACATTTTAGTAGCTGCCATGTTTCTCTTTATGGGTACAACGTTTCGATTATTTCGTTTCTGCGATGGGTACAACATTTTAGTTTCTGCACACTCTCTGTTATTTCGTTTCTCTTTATGTTTTCTATGTTTTTCTCTGTTTTTTCGTTTCTGAGGTGGGTTGTAGCATTTCTTTGGGTTTGGGTTTTTTCGTTTCTGCCATGTTTAGTTTGGGTTTGGGTTGTAGCATTCATTTCTGCCATGTTTCGTTTTTTCTGCAGTGGGTTAATTTTGGTTTTGGGTTTAGGTTATGCACAGTTGCACACTCACTTTGCTCTTGTTTATCATTCAGTAATGGTTCATTGTAGTTTACTGCACAAAATAGTTACTTTTTTTATTGTTGCTTTGTTGGTCCATTTCATAAAGAGACTAGTGAGTAGTTGAAAGCATTAACAAATATGACTAAGGAACAAATAGAATGACCATAAGCCAGGTCTTGTTGGTGAAATGGCATCTCAAAAAGCTCGACGATGATGTGCATTTCCTTTCCAGCTAGGTAGAGAGAACCATCGCTATACTTTCATAGGAGAAGGTCAGCTCCAGCTCAAACAGTTGCAGAGGTAAGTCCTTTTTTCGCGACTAAATCCGCACATTGATTTGATCTACCACAGAATCCCTTATAATAAGGGGCGGCCAACGCCTCAGTGGAATCGGAGAGGCAAATCACTTCTCGCAGCTACGTTTACGAATATATTTTTTCCTAATATTATATACGATGATATTATTATATTACATAATTATTAAATTAATTAAATACATTTAATATTTGATGTTATTATATGCCCTTCTCTCTTCTTCACCCACACAGGTGGTGAGAGGGTCACGAAACAGCTCCTTGTCGTTCACGCCATCACAGCACCGTTGGTTAAGCATCCTCACTTTGGGTTAGTATAGTATATTGGATATAGTTTTACCTGATATTTTCTTGTTAAACTGCTACCCTTACTAAATTTGATAAATAATTAGCTCAAACTACTTGGGTTGGATTAAGAATGATAGATGTATAATGTTTTTGTATCCTCATAGGTACCTCACCTCATTCACTGCCTTGTTTTTTTTTTTTTTTTTTTTTTTTGAATCTCTTTCTTTTCTAAATTTTGCTTGTTTTCAATGTTTTTCATTTAGCCCTACTTTCCACCATTGCCATATTAAAACCTCTATTTTTTTCTTTTCTGTTGAGTTTTTTTTTTTTTTATCAAAAATGTTTCTTTTTGTTTTCCTTTCTCCTTTAAATAAAACAATTCCAACTGCATTTTTCCATTTTTTTTACACATAACAGAATAAAATACTCCAAAAATAATATTTCCATCCATGTCCATGGCTTGAACAAAGCTACTAATTGCATGTTCTTATTAATTAGCTTATTTTGGGTTTAGATTCTTTACAAGAGTTTATATAATCAAATTGTCATATGCTACAGAGAGAGGAACTTTTAGCTAGCTGAAATTGTTTTCCTTCTGTTTGTTTGCCAAGAGGATTTGTGTGTGATTATGATGCATAAAGGTGTTTTTTGCTAGCCTTCTTAATTATGTCTTGCACATGACAACAGAATGATGAAAGGAATTTATATATTTAAGATGCTTCTAATTGTAACAAGTTGTGACTTGGGAGAAGCACCTGATCAATCATGATATCATATCAGGGCAGGATTTGACAATTTGAGTACTACTTAGTACATAGTGCACACTGCAATTGCCTAAACTTTTGGTACTCATACTGGGGACTGGTGTGTACCAAGTAAGAAGTAAATAGTAAATACTATGGTGTACCAAAAAAGTTGATCCTATGTTGGTTTTTAGGATGTTGTTTCATCACGGATTCTCTCGACAGAAGTCATTTAATACCTTAAAATTTCTTCGTATGCTGCAGACTTGCAGGGAGACAAAGGTTTAAAGGCCCCTTTATTATACTAGAGGCATAGGGGAGGTTAATCAAAAAGTTTTCTTTATAAAACTGTAAGTTATAAAAAGGAAAAAAGGCAAGGTTGTTCACGATTTTTGGTAAATGAATTTCAACTTTGTGCTATTTTCTGAACTACCACAACCGGACTGCATTTGCATAGTAACCCTTATTAGAATTTTGGTTTGGATTTGTTTTTAAAAAAAGTATGTTCAACCATTGTTGTAATATGTAGGCTGTGTAAATTTCTAGAATTGATGTATTTATGCTCTTTCCTCTAATTAATTATTTTCCTTCTTTCACCTCTTCATTATAATACAGCTAATTCTGTCAATAGTTATCAAATTTCTAGGCTGATATTGTATTATGAAGCTGTAAGCTTATGGTATTGTGATATCTCTGCCACAGAGTTAATACTTTTGAATGTCATGGATCTCTGTTTGGTGCAGGCTGGATATTTTATTTGTAGCCTATTCAGTACCTCTTGTGATGACTGGTGACTATAATGTAATTTGTCTTGCTTTGTTTCTAGGAGAGAATTCGAAGGACGGTTTACGCCATGGTCAATGCCACTAAAGGAGTGTTTATTTCCTGGTAACAATTTTCTTTCTTGCTGCATTCTTATTCCTATTTGAAAACTTTTCTCATATAGTGTTCTAAGTTATATAATTGAGTACTACAATGTGCTTGATATTCAAATTGTTGATTTCAAAGATTCAAAGCATCCAGCAAGTTTCTTTGCAATTGTTGGAACCTCTACAATAATTTGAAGGACTGTTTTTCCGATCATTTGTTCTCTATATTTGAAAAAAATTTATTGTATAGTGTTTGAAGGAATAATAGAGTTGTACAATGGTAAATGTTTGAATTTTTGTTTTCAAAGTTGTAAGACATGTTGCATGCTTGTTTCCAATTTTTGGAACCTCCACAATGATAGTTAGGATTGTTTTTCCTTTCATTCTTTAATGGGGAGAGAAGTGATTTGTTCTCTGCGGGTTAACAGGTTCTTGTCTAAGTTTTGGTTTATTGGATTATTGGCAATTTGCTAGGTTAACAGCAGTCACAGTTGTCCTTTTCTTTCCACATACGTGTCACTGACTGATCTTTAATGGTATCTACTTTCTAGCAGTTGGAGTCTTAGAGTAGATGTGTTTTACTGTTCAGTTAATTTTTTCCCCAGTTTTATATGCCTTCTCTTGTTTGCTTAGAAGATTGGCAAAATTCCCTTGTGCAGCGACATACCTATGGCTCAATATATCATCAATTTGAATGCTTCACTGCCTGCTGCTGACAAGTTCATTATACATGTATTGGATAGTACCCACATGTTTGTTCAACCCCATGTCGAGCAAATGATACGAAGTCAAATTGCAAAGTTCAGAGAGGACAATTCATATGTCAAGCCCAATTGATCCGTTACAGTGAATATGCTAGCACATTTGGTGTTGATTATTGTTTATTTTTGTAAGCCTTTTTCTTGTATCCAAATTTCTTGCAAGGAAAATTCATATGCTCTTTCGAAACTCGAGACTACTCTTATTTTGGATATTGATTGTGTTAAGATACTAGCGTTTTTAAGCTCAAATAATAAAGTTTATGGGGGTAAATTATGCAAGTTAGGGCCCCTAACTTAGGAGAGATAAAATGCACGTTTTTCTTTGTGGTGGTGGATAAAATATATTTAACCCTTTTATAGAAGATTTTAGGAGTTGTACCAAAAAAATAAAAAGAAGATTTTAGGAGCATACTAGGCACATGTATTTTAGAATACTAATTAGCACTTTGTTTTGCAACTAACAGGCAAATGTTTACTGTGTATTTCTTCATTTATGCGTCCTCATGGTTACTGGCTTGCTACATAGGGTTGAGTTAATTAAGACTGACGTGTGACTAGCAAACATGACTGTTCCAATTCATGAATTCATGTAGGACAGGAGCAAGTACGTGTGGGAAACTGAGAGAAATGATTTTTTAACACAAAAATGCGATACCTTTTTTTGACAACTTTTTGGATGGTTAACGCAGTTCAAGTACATGATTAATTATGTTCAGTGGATGATTAATGATATAATAAGATGTTGCAATTCATTAATCATCCACTAAACATAATCAATCATAATTTTAAATATCATTAACCACGATTTTAAACGTAATTAACCATATATTTAAATTGCCTTAAACCATCTAAAAAGTTGTCGAAAAAAATTGTCCCATTTGTGTTCATAGTCAAACACATGTCAATATGTGAAAACCTAGATTATTCAAAAAAAAAAATAATATGTGACAACCTAACCGGCAATCAACTCAAATAATGAAATCCTTATTACTAACTTGCAAAATGAAAGACCTCGTATTTTAGGGAACTTTATGTTTTTCTTTACCATTAGCTTTACAACAAGCGTGAATGCCTTCTGCAATGAAATCATTTCACTCTCAGAATGATTCCTACTAACATTGGGAGGGAAAATATTAATACACAAATCCATCCATGAATCACACAGTAACATAAACATGCATCCAAAATACATTTGCACTCTTATTTTATTGTTTTGGAAGAGAAAGAGCACCAAATTATACTTATTGCATGATCCGAATACATGAAATACATCAAGAAATTTTTAGGCCATAAATTAAGGGGATACAAATTACATGTTTTGGGAAGCTACTTGTTCTTTGAAAGTATCGCATAGATTGCTCATTCCTGTACAGAAGAACAATGGACATAAGCATCAGCTTTCTTTCCCTTTTAATTTTCACTTGCAATTAGTCTATAAGCTAAGCTAGACAACCATTATAAAGGATCAGCACCTGTGATCGAACCCAGCAAAAAGCCTGGCATACAATTGGAAGGTGCATCGCAATATCACTGTCTGAGTTATGTGCATGATTAGTAATCATATAGGAATCTATTAGCATCAGCTTTTTGAATTCAATTTCTCCAAGAGGATCTTGTTAAGGAGACCTGGATTTGCCTTGCCTTTAGATAATTTCATTGCCTGCTTATGGACAAACGATATATAAAAACATGTATGATATCAAGATAACTAAAGGGGAAAAATCATAGAAATAGCTTCCAACTCTACAAGTTCATACCTGGCCAGCAAAATAACCTTGTAGTTTAGTTTTGCCTCCGCGGTATTGCTCTACCTGTTTCGGATTCTCTGCAATCACTTTGTCCACAATTTTTTCAATCTCGAGAGGATCTACTATCTGTCATTTCAAACCACAAGCACGTTCTAAAAATTTCTTTCTTTCTCAGCATCAACAAATAAAGCACCAAAGGGGAGCAGCCCCAAAGCAGAGGTTTCATGCTAAATGTTAAACCACCATTCCTAACACACCACCACAACTTTTTTGTTTCGAAGACTCAAAAATAAGATCTCAAAGATCATAAAATCTAAATTGACAAGTAAAGCTGCTAAATTTAAAACTAAACTCATAAAATAGCTACTTCATGCTTCGATATGAAAGAACCAAGTTATATCTTTCTGAATGCTGACTCGATCAACACCACATAATTTAACTTTGAATTCCCATAATGGTTTGCCCTACAACATACTCTACAACTAACCTGAACCAAGTCCTTTTCTTCTATGAGCCCCTTAACAGTTCCACCCTTGGCTAATAGCTCAAATAGTATCTGCAAACACATGAACAGATAGTAAAGTACAGAATGCAAAAATATGTCAAAATAATAATTAAATAAAAATAGTTCACAAAATATTGTCAAATGCCTTTTCTTCTTTTCCAATTTATTAGACAAATAAATGGAGCAGATACAACAGACTCAACTGCAGTATACTGTACCAAATTAATCGAAGTCTCATCAAATATGGCATTTGCATCCAAAGTCTGATATGGTATGCAGGATGAAGAAGAAAACAAATGGTACAAAATATTTAAGTTTAATGATCATAAAGGAAGCCCGTCAACATATTTTATAAAGGGATGGCCGCACATAACTTGGTCCTTAGTTCAAATACAAAAACATAATTAACTTCCACACTGAAAAATTAATGACAAAAACTAAAACATGATTAGAAAGATAGCAGCATAACTGCTGGCTGCAGCTTATTTTTCCAATGAGAAAAGCACACAGACTGAGCAGATAGGGGAGAGCATAGTGAAGCTTATACCCTAAATATGCAATGCTAAATCAAACTATACCTCCTTCCCAATCTTGCCACTGATGGTTCCACCTTTAATGGAAGCTATCAACTCAGACAGCTCTTCAGGTGCAAGCTTAATTTCATTAATGGTCAACTTTTCATTTTTCATGAAGGCAGCAATATCACTCATTATCCAGTTGGCAACCATCTTTGCATCAGCACCCTTTGCAATAGTAGCATCAAAAAAATCTGCAATCTACATCCATTAGAAAAAAAATCATGTTAGATGATTTGTAATTATTGGGAAAAACCCAAGTCCCACATTGACTAGAGATAGTCTCTAATGAGAGCTTATAAGTATAAGGCAATCCTCATCCTATGAGCTAGCTTTTGGGATGGAGTTAGGCCCAAAAATCTAATATGGTATCAGAGCTATCCTAGATCCATTGTTGGACCACCCACCATGTTATCCACGCACCAAGCCCAATAGTGCTGAGTGTGAGGAGGTGTATTGGGAAAAACCCAAGTCCCACATTGATTAGAGATAGTCTCTAATGAGAACTTATAAGTATAGGGCAATCCTCATCCTATGAGCTAGCTTTTGGGATTGAGTTAGGCCCAAAAATCTAATAGTAATAATACACTTTATTAACATTTACGTTTTTGCTTTCTAGTGTACCGTACTTGATTGAGTTCTCTTTCATTAAGCTGTGCAGTATTTTTATTTTCATAGTAGACCATTTGGTAGTTAGTAGTTACTTTTCTATTTCATAACAAATATTTATATCCATTTACTCATTCGGTCATGTACATCGCATAGGTGCAAAATTTTGTAACCTTAGAAAACAGCAGAGAACTCACATTTTTATCATTAGCCAGGAAAAGAACATCTTGCATGCTTAAGCCCATCTTCTCGTATCTTCTACGCTTAATTTCTGGAAGCTCTGGTAAAGAATTTTGAATATCATCAACATATTCTTGGGAAAGGATTACTGCTGGAAGGTCTGGTTCTGGAAAATATCGATAATCAGCAAGCCCTTCTTTTTTCCTCATTGTAATTGTTCTCTAAACAGAATAATAGAAGTAATTTGAGAAAATAAGTATGATGGAAGAGAATACTATCCTGTACCTGCTACCCTAGAAAGAAAACTACAACAAAATCACAATATATACTAGCCTGAGTGCCATCATCCCATAGACGAGTTTCCTGTACTATCTGATCTTCCTGGCCCTGACTATGAAGTAGCACCTGCCTTGAAATTTCAAAATCAATGGCTCTGCCCATTGATGCAAATGAGTTCAAATTTTTTATTTCAACCTGCCAGTACGATTGATTATATTAGCCGGCTGCTATAAATCTGTTATAATTTGTCTCATATTGCATTGCAACAAAAAGGAGTAATGTCATTTTGTGGTACTTCATTTCTGCAAAAAGCATGAGTCAAGCAGTTTTTAGACTTCACACACTTTACTTTATTGCTTCCAAGGACTTATATTTCACAGGACATCAAAACACCAAAATATTCTGACATATAGCTTGAAAAATGAAGATTATCATGCTATGCAAGTCATGCCTTGTTGAAAACAAAACCAATCATGAATTGACCTCCAACAATACAATGTTGAAAAGGATAATTCCTTGTATAGTAAGTCAAACAAGGAAAATAGTATGCAACAATACCAGTTTAATGAAAATTATATTCTCAATATCTCTCATGTCCTTAGGGTTACAGAGAGAAAACACAATTTAAACACCAGCACCAACAAACTTTCCCAATAATGTACCAAAGTACCAGTTCCAAAAGTCCAATAATAGGTGTGTAAGAAGCCTCTAATTAGTTTTATAAAAGAAATAGCTAGATACCTTTGTCCCCAAACTTTGATTGGCCAATGGGTCGAATTGAGACATTTACATCGCAACGAAGAGAGCCTTCTTGCATATTGCCATTGCTCACTCCCAAATACCGCACCAACCTCTGTAACTCTGCTGCGTACTCTGCTGCTTCAATGCCATTTCTCATATCAGGCTCAGAAACTATCTCAAGCAAAGGTACCCCTGCCCTATTTAAATCAACCTGTCATGAAAGACCATCAACTTTAACGCTTATATGAAATCAAAGATAAAGGTTATTGAGATTTGAGTCCTTGGTAATCATTCAGAACAATGAGTCAAATGAAGCATTTTATGGGTTTCAAAACATGAATTATACACCAAGAAATATGCAAAACTGATCCAATATAAAGATTTGTTCAAATATAAACTTACTAATGAACAAATGCATCTGCAAATGGTCCACAATGTTAAAGGGTATCTGAAACTTATTACAAGTTCAAACAATTCTATTCAGAAAATAGATACAAAACAAATAAGAAAACATGTTAAAGACTAATAAATAAAAAATAAATCCAATAAAAATTTCAACACAAAAAAACAAATGATTGCTAGCTAAAACAAGGGACAAAGAAACTGCCTGTGAGTAATTTCCACTTTCTGTATGTAGCAACTTCCCTGCATCCTCTTCCATGTGAACCCTTGTAATGCCAAACCTCTTGTGGCCTCCACCAAACTCCACAGGAATATCCACATCAAGGTAACCAGCTGTAGCAATTGGGACATCAAACTGAGAAATCTGATACCCTTTTGGAAGATCTGGGTAGAAATACTGCTTCCTATCAAACTTAGAGTTGAAAGCCAAGTTGCAATTAAGGGCAAGTCCCAACTTCACAGCAAACTCAATGACCTTAGAGTTCAACACAGGCAAAGCACCAGGCAAACCCCATGCAAACTGGACAGATGGTGCTATTGGGATGAGACCCATAATTGTAAGGGCAACCACAAAAGGCTTTGGTGAGAGTTGAGAGCTGAACATGAGTTTCAATACCAATGATAGCTTCATAGTCTTTTGGGATTTTGTCAAGTTTTTTGGACTGTGTACTTGCTGAAACTGAAGCTTTGGTTTGTGTTTGTGGATATTGATGTTGTTGCCCTTGTTGTCTGGATTGTGTGGATTTGGTTGTGAAGTAGAAAACCCCATTTCTTCTTGTGAGTAATGCTGTTGGATAAAGCAGAAAGGGGTGAACTTGAAAACTTCGGAAAATTGTGGAAGCCATTTTAGGAGTTATTTGAAGAGAGAGAAACAATCTTAAAAAAATTAAAAATCAAATTTTGCAGCCGCAAATGTTTTCTTTTCTCAAAAATGAAGAGAACCCGTGTCACCAATCTGCATTTCTTCAACTTGGTGTGGTGGTTGGTGCTGAGAGTGAGAGTGGCACGGTAATGCTGCGCTTTTGCTGCGTGACGGGACGGCGGCAACGACGCACTGGGACGATGGTGGCGGAGGGACGATAGTGGCGGAGGGACGGCGGCGACGGGATGGGACGAAGGTGGCGCACTTGGAAGACGATTTGTGCAGCAAAGGGTATACGGTTGAGACAGAGAGATGAGGTAAGGATGAGCTGTAATTTTAATTTTAATTTAATTTGTTTTAGTTGTAATTTTTTGATTGGCTGTGCCTCAGGATCATATGTTAGGTCTGTGCTGAAGGAAGAATTTCTCACAAAAATAATACTATCATTTAGGAATATTTAATGATATTTTTGTTTCAAAAAGACATACATGAATTCTAAATTTATTTGTATATCCTCCACGTGTTTTAAAATGTAAGAATCTTGTAAATCAAGTAGCTAATAAATCAAAAAAGAAAGTTTATATAAAAAAAAAACAAAAGTTTACTTTATATGCATTGTCGGTATAAAGTCTTTTACATCGATAACCAGTCATGATATGATTGATTTTTAAGGTAGTTAGAATAAAAATATAACTTTTTTAATGATTTGTTAATCTCTGATTGGTTGATAGTACAAAAATATTTACACTGTCAATACATACCAATTAAATCATATAAAAATTAAGTATAAAACTTTATAATATATTAAATACTTTATTTTTTCATAAAAAATTCATTTTCTTATTCATCAACACCGGTTAGCATTTTTTAAAAAGTAATACTAAATATTTGTTTATCAAACAGATTTAATACTAAGTGTGTTTGGTTTTCCATTTGGAATGACTCGCCAAACACACATACTCATTTCTGTCTAAATTTGTTATTAATCGTTTCCAATGAATAAATTTGAAAAAAAAAATCATAAAGTTTTTTTTTTGTCCTAAAGTTTTTTTTTTTTAATATATATATACAAGGTCCTAAACTAAAGAACAGTAGGAGACGAAAAACAACTTCCTCGCATATCATCCCGCAAAAGCATATCTAGCAAAGGCCATGGACTTTCTACTGGAGAAACTTCAAAAGAACCCAGAGTAGCCTAGACGAGCACAAGCATCGGTGCATCTATTCGTCAATCTCCAGATATGAACAACCTCCACATCTCAATCTCTGCACTGTAACAAAGGAAGGATATCATCTATTAATCGTTGAACCGAAGGGTTAGGGGAGAACCCTCTTTGGATTGCCTCCACCACCACTTCAGAGTCCGACTCAATAATAACCTTCCCGAGGTTTAGATTTTGAGCAAGTTGGATACTAGTAAAGACTCCCCATAGTTCAGCCTAAAGAGTGTTACTTGAGCTCACCTTACAGAAAAATCCTTTTACGAAATAGCCTGAATCATCCTGAATTAGACCTTCACTTGCCGATTTAATTGGTATAAATATTGTTATAAATCATAGTATTATTTATTTATAATACAGTGCAAGCTCCTCATTTTAGCTTCTTGAAACTTTATAGAATTAATTGTAACACATTATTGACAATCATGTATTAAAAATAAAAATATATGACTCTTATAATAATTACTTTAAAAACACGTGTTATAATATATGATTGATTAACAATGTAAAAAAACTTTACACAAACAATATATCAAAATTAAGCTCAAACTTGATCTCCCAGCAACATTAGCAAAATTTCACCATGTGCTTGCTAACACATAAGTTTCAATACCAATGATAGCTTGTGTTGCCACCCGATTAGGCATGGCAACGAGTCCCGAACCAATGGGTACTCACCCGAACCCGTCCCGACTTTGACAGGAAAAACTCGTTTTGACTGGGGACGGGGATGAGGATACAGATACCTGCCCTGCCCTGCCCCACCTCCGAACCTGCCCTACTATTTGCGTAATTATAATAATATCCTCATATATCTATGTAGGGTATTGAATTTGTTTTGATTGAAAGGTTTCATTCTGGAAAAAAGTGTACTTTTTTTTTTGAAAAATTACAGAACATTTGATTTGCTTTTATTATGATGTTTTGATGCTTATGAGTGTTATTTGAAGCATAATGAAGTGCTTCTAAAACATTAGTTTCTTTTTAATTTGACGCTGAAAAAAAAGTAAGTTCCAATTTCTAGTTGATTGATTTAATTGTGTGAAGGTTTTATTTGTCTATTTTTTAGAAGTGCAATTTTTGAGTTGTTAATTTCAATTAAATCAAAAAAAAATTTTTAAATTTGGTTACTCATTAACGAGGGTGAGGACTCGTGGAGAAACCCAATCTATGCTAGGGGCGAGGATGTTGATCAATTTTCCAACCCCGAAGAGGAGTAGGGCCAGGTTGGGGAAGGCAAAACCCGCCCCGCCCCGTCGCCAACCCTACACCCGATGTTGCCAGTGTGATCAGCATCTACATATAGGTGAAGAGATTCTTATATACTCAGTATAATATGTTATTAGTCTTACACCGCATCACTCAGCATACGTTACATTAGTTTTTTTTAACAAAAATGTTACATTAGTTATTTATCATTGTTTTGAACTTTATTGTTCACATTTATCTTTTAAAATATAACACAAAACATTGTCCTGCAACCAAAAAGTTTCTTAGGAAGAGATGCTGGTGTGAATGGTATCTCCATAACATAAACGTGGTGCCAACAAAGATGGTGTCTCCCACAGGGTACAAGAAAGCCTGTTTGTTCTAATTCCTTCAGTCAAATTATATTTGAACATCATTCCATGTAGAATAGGGGCAAAACGTGCCCTCCATAACCCTCTATGCAAAGTAGTCGCTAAGAGCTTGTTTGGGAATATGATTTTTTCAGGGTAAACAGCTGTTTTGTGGGCAAGAAGCTGTTTTATGATAAATTAGTTGTGTTTGGGTCAGTTGATGAAAATTCAAAAAAACTGTTTAAACCCCAAAAACAACGTTTTATGATAAGCAGGTTGGATGAACTGTTTTGCTTTCCAGGGTTTTTCCTTCTGACGCTTGTTGCACGTTTTCATTTTTTCCAACGTATGCTTTTTTCTTTCTCAGGCAAAAGTTAAGTACTTTTGGCTCATATATAAAAATTTTAATATTAAAAGTGATTATTTTTGTATCACCCAAATGAAATAGATTATTTTAAAATAATTTTTCAGCAAACACATCCAAACAAAAATAGACTCTAATTATAATCGATTATCACAATAATCAATTATTTGAAAAACAGATTATCAGCATAATCTTTTTTTTCCAGCTTTCTCAAACACACTCTAAGTAGCAACCTAAAAAAGCAAAAACTTGGATAGTGAAATACCTATACCTAACTCACAAAATTAAAAATCCCTTTGTTTAGGCAACTTTATGGTTTTTCTTTACCATCAGTTTTGCAATCAACATGAGTGCCTTCACCAAAGAAATCATTTCTCCCTTAGAGAAATATTTCCAACTATAACAAGGAGGGCCATCTGAATAATACATAGTCTGTAGATATGTAATACACAAATCCATCTAAAAGGATCATACAGAACAACATAGACAAGCATCCATATACATTATTTTATTGTTTTGGCAACACCAAATTACACTTATTGCATCATCCAAATACACGAGATATTATAAGAATTTTTTAGACCAAAAATTAACTTGGGATACAAATTACATGCTTTGAGAAGCTACTTGTCCTTTGAAAGCACAGCACAGATTGCCTGTCCTGTACAGAATAACAGGAGGAAAGAGCATCAGCTGGTGCAGTTTTCTTATGACTATTAGTATGAACGGTTGAAGTGGAAACTCTTCAATCCTTCAGGGAAAAAAGTTAGAAATGCATAAATAGAGAAAGAGGTTTACTACCAAATAAAGGGTGGACTGTCACTCTTAATTTTGGCAGTTGATAGCTTGTACTTAAGAACCATCATGATTCATGACCATTTGAATGAAATTTTGATGTGGACTAGCTGGGAAAGCAACTAAAATTTGGGACATTTTTGGGTGTACACCTGATGCACGATCATTTTGTGCAGTGAACCAGTAAGAGCACCCAGTTGGTTTGACAAATACTACACAGTGGGACCCAAATTTAAAAATGTAAAACCAGTACTTTGTACATCATGTCTACCTAAGAATTTTTCCTAAAATATACTCCACTATATTTTATTACAGTGACCATCCTAACATTTTCAATTTGATTTTAATGAACAGTAGATCAGATTATGATTTCTCTTATTGTATTTTCGTCTAGATGGTGATTTTGATACAATTTAAATTTAAATCCTATAAAATAAATGAAAACTAACATATATAAGAAACTGAATATTTATGTGGAGTAAAGGTTGACTTGGTCATTGCATGTGTTTCATTGGAGAGGTGAAATGCTAGAACTTTAGACATATGAATAAATGAATGTGTTCGTTTGCATATGCAAGATAGAGAATGCTCTCCCATGAGTACACATCAAGAAGAAAGGAAGAGTTAAAACTAAATTACTCCAAAACTAACCTCTGCAACATTAGATACTCCATAGGACCAAATTTAGTACTCAAGAAGATTGTAAGAGCTTCTGGAGGTCTTTCTGCAAGAGGAAACATAAAACTTGTTGACATGTAGAAGATGAGTAGCATTTGTTTATGCCAATAGCCCCATCATTGTTGTATGTAGGTAATACGTAATCTTAAAATAGAAGCTATCACTAACCTCAATTTTCAGAGGTGAGGTGGTAGGAGCATATCTTTCCACAACCTTCCCTTCTTTGTTTACTAAGAACTTTGTGAAGTTCCATTTGATACCATCTCCAAATATTCCACCTTTCTGATTCTTCAAAAACTTGTAAAGTGGTACTGCATTCTTCCCATTGACTTCAACCTATAATAATTTAATTATTTAGTCTGATTTCCAACTGACACATGCAAAATCTCTGGAAGTTTGGAACAGTATCCTTCCAGAATTTATTGCAAAAAAATTGTAGCATGCAAATTATGGCTAGGGAAAATGTGAAGTATATTCAGTCTCCCGATAAGTCTGTGGCGTGAATGAATAGAATGTGGTAATGCAGGAGGACAACCAACAACTTGCCAGATAGAAGAGTACATTGGAAAAAAATGTGTGCAAAGTAGAGAGCTCCAAATAAAAAACAGGGAAACACTTTTGTCAATTACATTGTGTTCATTAGAAATCACCTTATCAAAGACAGGAAATTCAGCTTTAAACCTTGTGCATACAGTTTCCTGAATTTCCTCATTGGTTCCTGGTTCTTGTCCAGCGAACTGGTTGCATGGAAATGCCAAGATTTCAAACCCTAGAAACAATTTACAAGACACAAGTGTTACAAAATTCACAACCTCAAGAAGTATAGTTGACATATATTTCTTTCTTTCTTTCTTTTTTTTTCTTCATGGATGTAACAGACCTTGATTCTTGTACTTCTCGTACAGTTCATTCAATTCTTTGTAATTTGTTTGTGTCAAACCACTGCAGTAATGATTTAGAATATTATAAGTGTAGACAAAATAAAGTAGGGAAGAATAATGTCCTGCAATTAGCTCATTCCAACACAAACAACAACCAAGCCTTATTCCACTAGGTGGATCCGGTTACATAGATCCAACAATCCCATTGAGCTCAATCTCAAAAACCGAAATTTCAATAATTCCATTTAAACCAAGATCTTCTTAATTTTAATCCTTAAATTCTTTGTGGTCTTCTTCTACCTCTTTTAATCAGACTATCTCCCATTTGATCCATTTTTCTCACTTGAACCTCTGTTGGCTTTCTCCTCACAAGTCCAATCCACCTTAGGCAAGCCTCTATTGCTTTCTCCCCAATAGGTGGTACAGCAACTATGTATAATTTTATATTCTTGTCTAATAATATATAAGAAATCAAAAAAATCACGGCAAACATCATGCATGACACTCTACACGGTCAAGGAATCCAGTATGAAGATGTTGATATTATTAATGCCATATATTGTGTTTTCTTAAGACATAGTTTATATTAACAAGAAACTGAATGCTTGGTTAGCATCATCGAACACAAAGTCATTGCTTTAGCCCTGTAATCTATGGCTTTTCCAATGTCTTTAAGGATTAGTTCACATTAAACCCACCTATGAAAGCCCAATGTTAAAGCTGTGAAGCTGTGCAAACTCCATTACAATTAAAGTTTGAATAAAGATCTTTTTCTTATAAGCAAAAGAATATGATTAAGAGGGTACAACGGGGCAACCCTAAAGATCTATTTTTATATCGATATCCATACTAAATAAAAGATTCAAAAACAGGTGAAGAAAGGTGCATGAATAAAATCTTTAGAGTTCCAAAAATCTTATCAGTATTCTTGTTTCGTAATAGTGAAATTCGAGTATCATACTTCTACATAGCAATCCCGTGATATTTCTCCTCCAACATCAAACACAGCAACAGAGAAATTATTTTAGCTACAAATTAAACAATGTAATACCAACTGTCAGATCAAGGAAATGTGTCTTCCTTACCCTTACAACTACACAACATTTCCCAAGGGTTTAAATTTTTAAAACTTCAGTAAATATACCAGATGAAATGGAATTGTGGACATAGAACTGAAATTTTCTGTTCAATTCTGCCTTTGGTTTTGGTGGAACTTTATAAGGTTGTATTGCAAATTTTAGTGCATCAAACTTAATGGTAAGATTAACATCGAGGGTCTCGAGTCAAACGCATGAAACAAGGGCATGCTTAGCTCTCTAAGCCAAAATACAGTGAGATATGCTCATATGCAACTCAGAATAGTGATCCTCTAGAAGATATACAGAGTCTTGATGTTATAACTGTATTGTTCAAGACTAACAATCTATGAAGATTAATATAATTTCACTTTACAGATACATTTACCAAGCTTATCAGCAACTGAATATAACAAGTTAACTATAATACTATGAAAATCTTATTCAAAGGCAGAGTGATTCATGAATTAAATAAGGTTGAAGTGAACACAAACACACTTGAGGTGCATAAAAAATAAAAAATAAATCAAGAGTTGTAGATCACGTAAATTGGTACATGCAAGGACCCAAAAATAATTTATCCGTATGAATCAAATTATGTTACCATTGTGAGGCAACATTCACAATCAGTAGAACCTTTCCGCTGTATTCACTCAGACTCACATCATGTCCACGGATGTCCTGCAATTGCAGTTCATAAGAGAAGCAAATATAAATTACAAAAGTAAAACGTCAGTCAAGTAACCAAGGATCAGTAGAGTTCATGGTGCATTATATACTATAAAATGAGCCACAACAAAATCAATTAGCCTTATCCCAAAAATTTTGGTAGAACAGAACACACACAAATGATATGCCCAAGTGGGCATAGACAAAGACAAACAAAAAAATCAACAATCACACCCTGGACCCACTTCATTTTCCACAAAAAACTTTCAAAAATAAAAAAAACAAGGACAATAAATCTAAATATTGAAGGTGAACCAAATAATCAAATATACAGGAAAGGCATCAATTGACATGAAAAGCAGATCAGCATAAATCATTTATCTACAAGATATATGCAAAATCAGAAGGTATTGAGTATAGGATTGACATCACACTGTGCCCCCTTTTAAAATCCCTTTGATATTTCCTAGATTATCTTCATTCACCCATGAATCAATTTGGGGAAAACAACAATTGGGCATGAGCAAGCAACAATTTTTTTCAAGTAATTTGAAAACAATAATAATTGGGTATGAGCAACTTCTGATCAGAGAAAAAAAAACAAAGATATAGAAGTAGGAAAAAAAAAACACCTTGACAGTGAAGTCGTAAATGGATTTGGAGGATTCAACAGCCATGAGGGAGGAAGGAGAAGGGTATGTGTGAGAGTAAAGGAAGAAAGCAAAAGCCAGAAAGAGGATAGATACAAAGTTCCACAAAGTCAAAAACTGCATGCCAATCAATTGCATCTCAGATTATTTTATATCATGTTCATATTCATATTCATATTCTAATATTTAGAAATTGCATATCACAATTCACAATCACCTAATCAATGCTTTCAAGTTTCAATCTTTGCAGCATATATGGTCAAGGATCGGGACCAACTCATCATAGGAAGGGAATCATCATCTTTAATACGTGGCACCAATGAAGGATAAAAACAAAAGTAAAATATAATGTCTGAATGAAATGTTTGAAAAGAGGAAAAATACTGAATTAATTACCTCATCTACCCTTATATAAATATAAAAATATAGCTTAAAAAACAACCAATCACCAAAATACAGAGTTTTGGAGATTTGTGGACCGTGAAAATTACGAGAATTTAAACTGTCGTAATAACCATTCTGAATCCATTTTAAAGGTGCAAATTATGGCGGTTTGAATTGTCGTAATATGCACCTAAGAAATGGATTTAGAACGTTTATTACGATAGTTTGAACTGTCGTAATTTGCACCTTAAAAATGGATTCAACACGGTTTGAACTGCCGTAATTTACACCTTAAATACGGATTTAGCACGATTATTACGGCAGTTTGAACTGCCGTAATTAGCACCTAAAAAATGGATTCATAACGGTTATGATGGCAATTGGAACTGCCGTAATGTGCACCTTAAAAACGGATTCAGCAAGGTTATTACGACAGTTTGAACTGCCGTAATTGGCACCTAAAAAATGATTCAGAATGGTTATTACGGCAGTTTGAACTGTCGTAATTTGCACCTAAGAAATGGATTCAGAACGTTTTTATGGCTGTTTGAACTGCCATAATTTGCACCTTAAAAACGGATTCAGCACGGTTATTACGACAGTTTGAACTGCCATAATTTACACCTAAGAAATGGATTCAGAACGTTTATTACGGCATTTGAACTGCAGTAATTTGCACCTTAAAAATGGATTCAGCACAGTTATTACTGCCATAATTGGCACCTAAAAAATGGATTCAAAACATTTATTACGGTAGTTTGAATTATAGTAATAGGCACCTTAAATACGGATCCAACATGGTTATTACGGCATTTTGAACTGCCATAATTGGCACCTAAAAAATGTATTCATAATGGTTATTATAGCAGTTCCAACTGCCGTAATGTGCACCTAATAAATGGATTCATAACGGTTATTATGGCTGTTTGAACTGCCGTAATTTACACTTTAAAAACGGATTTAGCACGGTTATTACGGCAGTTTGAACTGCCGTAATTTGCACCTAAGAAATGGATTCAAAACGCTGTCAGTTGCACCTTAAAAACTAATTCAGCACAGTTATTACTGCCATAATTGGCACCTGAAAAATGGATTCAGAATATTTATTACGGCAGTTTGAACTGTCGTAATTTGCATCTTAAAAAGGATCCAGCACAGTTATTACGACAGTTTGAACTGCCGTAATTGGCACATAAAAAATGGATTCAGAACGGTTATCACGACAGTTGGAACTGCCGTAATGTGTACCTTAAAAACGGATTCAGCAAGGTTATTACGGCATTTTGAACTGCCGTAATTGGCACCTAAAATATGATTCAGAACAATTATTACGACAGTCGGAACAGCCATAATGTGCACACAAAAAAAAAAAAGAATCCATTTTCGCATTTGATATTTGGGAAGTTGATTCTTTTCGAAAAAAAACAACGTTAAGAATGTTTGAAACTTATTTTAACTACTTTAAAAATTATTCCTAACATTGTTTTTTATTGGTTAACAATGTAAAAAGCTTAATAACAATTAAACACAAAATATAATATGTATAAATCATTTTACATATTACCTTTTTATTGAAAAACAACATTAGAATCACATAGTTTATCTTTTAAGAAATTCATGAAATATAAAATTATATCATGAATTGCAGAGTTTATATGTATAGGCGTCTTAACCCGTCCAATTAAAAAGTTGGCTCTTTCTATGGTACTCCTCAAGTTTCATGTCAAACTGAAAGATCTCAACCGCAACATGCTTAGAAATGTGTATTTTGAAATCGAACGTTGTTAAAGCCGGAACAGGCAATAGACTATAACATGTTTCGGTTTAGGTTCAGTCGTATGGTCTAATCGGATGATAGATAACATAATTTTTTCTTATGAGTTATAACATACAATACTAATAAAATATTATAATGGTTAATGGTTAAAATAAGGAATTAAAATCGAACTTACCTTCTCTATAATATAATAATATAATAATATTATGAGTAATTAAATTGTACCAACCCTCCTTGAGTTTTGATGAAATAACAACCAACCCCATTTTTGAGTGAAAATAACACTCCACCCCATTTTACATATTACCTTTTTATTGAAAAACAACATTAGAATCACATAGTTTATCTTTTAAGAAATTCATGAAATATAAAATTATATCATGAATTGCAGAGTTTATATGTATAGGCGTCTTAACCCGTCCAATTAAAAAGTTGGCTCTTTCTATGGTACTCCTCAAGTTTCATGTCAAACTGAAAGATCTCAACCGCAACATGCTTAGAAATGTGTATTTTGAAATCGAACGTTGTTAAAGCCGGAACAAGCAATAGACTATAACATGTTTCGGTTTAGGTTCAGTCGTATGGTCTAATCGGATGATAGATAACATAATTTTTTCTTATAAGTTATAACATACAATACTAATAAAATATTATAATGGTTAATGGTTGAAATAAGGAATTAAAATCGAACTTACCTTCTCTATAATATAATAATATAATAATATTATGAGTAATTAAATTGTACCAACCCTCCTTGAGTTTTGATGAAATAACAACAAACCCCATTTTTGAGTGAAAATAACACTCCACCCCATTTGACCCTTTGACTAATGGGAGAGTTAAATTATGCTTAAAGAATATTCCTTAAATTAACTATGGTTAACTTTATACGATTTAATTTTAATTTAAGTAATTTTGTAAGGATTGAGGAGTCTTTATGTATTCTAACTTTCTCATTATTTTGTAACTCAGATACTCAAGTCAAGTGCATGAAGATTGATGATGCGAGTGACTGAGCGACTACGTGTGGATAAACCGATGAAGATCGTGATTGATTGCACATGGATGGAGTTGAAGGAATGGGATAGAGGGCCAAACATACTGCAATAAGGACGTACTTAGATGGTGATTAAGATATGGGCTGGACAGGATTATTCTACAGTGTCGCGGTTATGAAGGAAGAAATTTTGGATTTGGAACAGAGGATTAGCTGGCCGATTAAGTTGTATCTTTTCTGTTTCACTTTTTCAGTTTTTAATTTTAGTTGTTTTTTCTGAAATCTGGTCAGATCCTGTTTAACCAGGTCCAACATGGTTCAATTAGGTTTTTGGCCGGTTTAAAACAATCTTACTGTACAAATGGTTATGATCCCTAATCAAGATAGGACAAGAGATCGGTTCACATTTCAACCAGTCCGACTGGTCGGTCTAGTCTGATTTCCACAACCTTGTTTAAAAGACACAATCTTATAAATTCTTAATTTTGTAGGAAAGTATAGAAGAATGAAGCAAAAAAAGTAACAATGAATCCAACATGACATTTTAGTCATTAGGCTACTTACAAAACCAATGGAAGAATTAATTGACCCTATGAACTACATACATCTATCACGCAGCTAGATATACAATTAGACACGAGCATATATATATTATTGGGATATATGTGACAATCTACATAGAAATATAATTCAGAATTTTTTCTTTCTGAACTTTGGCATTGATATTTCATAATCCAGTGTTTAACAAAGAGAACTTGCCCAATAAACATATCTTACCCTTATCCAAGACCAATCTTGCCCCAGTGACCAACCAATGGCCAGGACTATCTTGTGGTCCTTTACATAACTGTGAGGTATCAACAAATTTCAACAGCTTTTGTGTTTGCACAGGCACTGGAGGTCCTGTTGGAAACACACTTGAATCCACAACTACAGCAGTTTTTTTCTGATCTTTACCCTGATCTTTACCAGAAATTGATGTGCTTATTGCTGAGAAAATGCCAGACCTCTGAGACAATCCAGATGAGCCTTGTGTCCAATTTGATTTTACAACAATAGAATTAGAAACCTTAGAGAACAACAACCTGAGATGTAGGACACTCTTTGACTCATGTTTCTTCACATGAAGTTGAGCTCCTGTTACAATAAAGGCCACATCTTTATCAGAGCTCCAAGTAGGATTGTATTTCACTGGTGCAGTACATACATGGGAAAATTTCTTCCCATTAATTGCTTCAAAGAAACGCTCATCGCTGATTTCTTCTGACCATATTGTGGTGTCTTCTATTTTGTTGTTAAGCATCATTGGAGTGTTCAATAGATGTTGCAGGTGTATGGCTAATCTGTGTCACCAGCATCCTTGTGAGCAATATTCAGAGACTAAACATTTTTAACTAAGGAAATGACTGATTTGTTTTCTATTATCAATTTATATGTTTTCATTAATAATTATAAAACTGTAACATTTTTTTGCTAGTTTCAAACTTTTTACGAAGAAAATGATAAATAGTGATTCACATGTCCTTCACAAAAGTTTTAAACCAAAAGTTAAAATAAGGTGATATTTCAGAGTTTAATTTTGATAGACATAATTTTGATATAACTATTTTAGTGTGGTATTAACCTGTTGCATTTCATGCCCTCAAGAAACAAGCGCATCCCCGTGATTGGCCTTTTACCTACTGTTACCTGTTATGAGTATGATACTTAGGAAGAAGAACATGACATCAAAGTCTAATTTCAGATCAGGAAGGAATTGATAAGTACCTTAGCAGTGTTTACATAAAGCTTGGGACCCATCAAGTTGAAGCTGAGAGAAGGTGAAGGATTGGTTCTATTTGTGACTGGACCTAGAGGAAGATCATTGTGAATGGGAGCCCATAATTTGTGTGATTGGAAGTCAAGAAAGTATGGCAAATCTGACATTGGAGGCTTATCTGCATTTGACATGAATTTAATTCATTCATATTAGTTCAACAATAAAAAAGCAACAGCCTACTGAAGAATAAATTAATTAGATATTCTTTAGCTTTATAAATAAGTAGAGGAAATAAAATGTAGCAAACTTTCTTGGTAAACCATCATTTTGTTAATATGGTCATACCATAAGATAAAGTTTATATGCATGAAAGAGAAAAGCAATGTGGGAAAGATATTAAGCTGCAAAGTCAGCTTTTGCAACTAATTTTTTTTGCTTAAAACTGTAGTTTCACTCTAGAAGTCATATATATTTAAGCTTTTACTAAGATATTACTAAGTGAGCATAGATTGATGCCTGTACATATTTTACTGATTGCAAATATGGAAGGAGAAATTTTTACATGCTTCAAGAGAATGAATTTTTTTTCTTTCAAAAATTTAATGTGTACCACTTTGGTTATGTGAGTTATTAATGTCTCACACTTTAGGAACATTTTTAAATATTATAATAACTGAGGTGGTACATATTAAATGGGATGAAATAAGAGCTTTTCTTGTATGAAGAACACTTCAAACATTTCTTGCATGGAAGTTACTCTTCAAGTGGTGGATAAACTTTGATCCTAGTTTTGCTGCCATTGTTTTGTGGTACATTTTCCATTTTAACTAAAGGGGAAAAATAAAATACTTACATCGAAGGTAGAGGTTGATGGCATGTGATAGGAAGCCTCTGCCAGGGGCACCTTTAAGAAGAGAAGTGATGGGAATGAAGCAAAAATCAACAGCATCTGGCTTGTTAGGAACTGTGAGAAGCCATTCACAATGGTTGCTCACATGGGTATGTCCTCCCCTCTTTGAACATATCACTGTAATTCCCTGCATGTTAATTGTAATAAACCAAATTAGCATTTTTCCAAGTGTTTAATTTCTGAAAATTATACCATAAAGCTTTTTAATATAGTTTTCTACTTCATGAAAGTTTTTTCAGATTTAACTATTGAATATTCATGAATATAGGAAAATTATATATGGACTGAAGTAGAACCTACATCTTTTGCACAAATGGAAGTGGAGCTATTGAAGGCAACAGTTTGGGAACCAAAGACATCAAAAGCCTGTGGTACCTGCATTTTCAGCAATATTAACTATTTATCACAAAAATCAAATTAAGGATAACTACAATGGCTTCATCAATTGTTCTGATTTGCATAAATTGAGCTTGATTATACTTTTGTGAAGGCAACCTTGCATTTCTGCTCTTTTGTTTTTGGAACAAAATTGCATGTCCCAGTGAATAACTGATCTCCAAGCTCATCCAAGTGATTCCTGAGTTCTGATGGCCCTATGTTGGAAGACACGTCTTGCTTGACTAGCACCAAATCCTTGCCACCAATGCTAAGCCCCACAAGGATGTGTGTCCCAAATTTCTCAATGAATCTGATCAAAATATCACCATCATTGAAGAACATAAATTATGAAGCTTCAAAGCAAGTTTAGCTTCTACATTTTAAATTGTCTTCTTAGTGATTAAGGAGCACAGAATCAAGCATGTCCAATAGCATTTTCCTACTTTGTCAAACAAATTAGAAATGACTAATGGTATGTTTGGATGCACGTTTGTTTGGTCCTGGAAGTGCTTTTTCTTAAAGCTAGTAGCTTTTGATTCTCAAATATGATCCTGACCATTTTTAACGTGCATCCAAACATGCCATAAGGGTGCTGTTTAAATTTGGCTTAACTACTTAGAAGTGAAAAGAAATTTATGTTACGGACATTCAAGTCAAAATAATGATTTTCATATTAAAAAGATGAAGAATTAATTGAATTGAGAGCCAACTTTCAACATAAAGTTTTTTTTATGTAGTGCATTAAAATATGTAAACATAACAAATTCATTTCAACAGATAGGTTACCCTACATTTTTTTTTTCTTTCCTTTCATTTTACAGTGATGCTATTTGGTACCAATTTTTTCCTGTGAAAACTTGTAAGTTGATAATTAACCAATCATAGTATAACTTCCTTTTTTTGTACTGTAAAACATTTTCTTTATTTAATTGCTTTAAAATTTTAGTTCAAACTTAGAAGCAAAAGTAAAACATACTTGTACTTTGATGAAATCAAGCAATCCATATGTCAGAAACCTTAACCCCTTAAATAATAGTGCTACAGCCTACAGCCATAGAACATGTCAAACATTAAAGGATAAATAACAATGCCTTCGATGATCATTTTTTGCCTAAAATTTAAATCCAATCCAACTCAGTCGTTGGGATGCTTAGTCAATAGCTGACAGAAAAGTTTACATTAACTTTTGAAAAAACTTTCATCTTTTGAAGCTTCTAGGCAGGAAATTTTCTGCAATTTGACAGTGATTCTGCAATTAATTGTTCTTAGCAGATTGTTCAATCTTTTGGTAAAAAAGAAAAAATGCAACAAATTAAAAAAGAAACCCTTTAATAAGTTGTAACAGTTCATAGTTACTAGAGTATTTTGGTGCAATCCAGGAGTTTTGAACAAAGAAAAAGATAATCATTAGACATCATTTTAAGATAGCTTCTATCCATAATCCACAAAAAAAAAAAACAACAAATTAGCTTCTATTCTACGTTTTCTTTTAGAAAATGTCCAAAATCATTGAAATGTCGATATCATAATTATTTTTAAAATATTGTAAACCATTGACTTCTAGTGATCCACTAATATGAAGGATATTATAATATATAGGTAGTGAAAGCAGCCTTTGTTAATAATATAATATTAATATTAATATAAGATGACGATGACGAAAATTATTTACTTATACGGTAGTGAGAACTGGATTTGAGCAAGACAGGAAGGGAAAGAAATTTGAGACAATATTTTCTGTATTTTCCGTTTACTTTCCGGTTAGCAGCCAGGAAATTCAACATAATTTTTTTTGTGTGTGGAAAATTCAATACAATTTTGACTATTACTCTATAACAGTATATAAATCGTTGATTAAAATTCTAATTTTGACTATTATAGGAGGATGTTACTGATCTTATAATTTTATTCTTATGAAATATTCTCTTATAAATATAAACTATTATTCACCAGTATACTAACTAAGGAAAATTCTAAAAAATTACAACTTCAAACAATAATCATCTTTATTCTCACTAGTTGGGCATGTTTGGTAACCCGATTGAAAATATCATAAGTAGTTTTTAAGAATTTAATAAGAGTAGTTTTTACTTTCTAAAAATATTTCCGACCCTTTTGAAGTAGTTTCAAACAACACCGTCTCCTTATACCCATTTTTACATTCACACGGGGTAGAGATCAAGTCACAAATCATTTTCGAAAAATGAATTCAAAAAGTGAATAGGCCAAAAGTCAATTTTTTTTCCGTTTTTTAATATTGTAATATACCATTTTTAATTTCAGTTCATTTGAAGCGTCGATCAGATTAATGTTCATCTGACTATCATTAGAGTTTAATTAGATATATATTTTTTCAATGTGAAGTTTCTTGATAAATCAATCCTAATTCATCCATGTATGACTTTTGAGTATGATATAAGAGTCAAACTTTTTAAATATTTTGATAATTTTTGATTGATTATTAGTGTATTAAAAAATGTATACTGATAATATATATCAATTAAATTTAAAGATAAAGATAAAGATTACACAGTATTCTCATGATAACTATTTTTCTAAAATTTAAATTACTTTATGGCTTTTGATGGTAAAGGGCAATTAGCTGGCTGGGATTGCGTGTATGACACCTTACTTCTTCATGGAAGCATTCACATCACAGCATGACACGTTATTCATTATTATGACAAAAAAAAAAAGCCCTATGGTGGGCTGAGGTACTGAGGTAGTGATCAAGACGGTCATGAAAACAAATCTTTTTTTATTATATTATATATAAATGAAAACCACTCTTTTGGTAACACTGCATAACTCTTGTATTATTGTCAGTGATTCAACAAAAATTAGTTTGATGAATAATTCAAATGAGCCAAACATGAAGACTGTACAAATTCTTTTAAGAAACATTTTCACATTTGGTAGATGCATCACAATGGAATGGAACAAAATGTATAAGCTTCGTTTTATATATGATTTGGTGTATTTTAATTATAAATAGAATATAACGGAACAATAAAAGTAAAAAGTAGAGTATTTTGATTTTATTGAGAATGATGAAACCAAAGAGGATAAATTAAAATATCCTATTTCATTTTGTTTTATATGAATATCAAGCATAGGTTATTATATTGTATCATATTCCGAAGAACAATTCTATTTCTCACCCTTACAACCCATCAATGCTCATTGATTATTTATTAATTAGAACAGTTTTTTATTTGAGTGTAAAAATACAAAAGAAGGCCATGATTTTTACCTGTTGAACCAATTTTTTATATTAAATATCTATATATTTAACAACAACACTATTTGATAACTGAACTATCAATGTTGCGCAATTCCTCCCATTTTCAATGGGTTCGCACCTAATTATTTATTCTAAATTGATAATCTAATTTAGTAAGGGGTTTATACTTTAGCTCTTTTAAAGTGATTTTGTCAACAGAAAAAAAATAAGTAAGGATAATGATCAATGGATTCTGATTTTTTTCATTTTCTGGACAACCTAATTTTAAAATAGCAAAATCCTTGTATAAACCAACGAGTTGTAGAAAATGTTTGAGAAAGAAAAGATCAACTCGAGCACTTCAATGCAATGATAGCGTAGGTGTTGGTCCAACAAGACAATACCTGACACAACGTAGAAATGTTTGTGCCCTGGCGGCTAAGGATTTTTTTGGTGCAAAGTATTACTGTTAGTTTTTTCTCTTGAATTTGAATCTGGACCTCAAACTCTATCAAACATCATTTTAAGCCCTTAGGCCAAATCAGTTATCGACTTGGCGTACCCCACACCCCTAGGCGGCTAAGCATGTACTAGTAATGTTACTGGACTCCCCATACCCTACCTTGGCTTGCTACTTAATTATTTATTTGACTTTGTCTCCATCTTCTCCATTGCTAAGTTGCATTTAGAAGGGATTGGAAACATCTTTGGTTGGAATGTGACTCAAGATTGGTGGTGCAGGCTTTTAGTAATTGGAAGATAGTTCATTGGACTCTCACGAATAAATGGCTTAATTGTATTCATTTAACTAAGCAAGTGTATTTTCATGTTTCTCACATCTTTAGGGAAGGTAATGCTTGTGCTGACAAGCTAGCTTTATATGATATTAAAAACCAATTTTTCTTTTGGTGGGATGTCACTCCTAATTTTATTTGGGATGATTTCAACCGAAAAAGAATCGGTCTTCCCAACTATAGGTTTAATTAATTTTTCTCTCATGGGTTTGGTTTGGTCCCCCCATTCTCTTATTTCTTTTTTATTTTTATCTTAATAAAATAATATAGGGTGTGCTACAGATGATTGATAGAGTTTGAGGTGCCAACATAGTTGAGATGTCTTTCTCTATTGTGATGCTTTTTGCCTGTCTTGCCTTTTATAAAAAAAAAAAAAAAAAAACTTTGCTTCTAATCTTTATATTGCATTAATATGTGAAAACAAAATAAAATAAATTGGAATTAGAAAGAAACCGTTACCTTGCAAGTGCAGGAGGATCCCATGAAGAAGGAACAGCTTCAAGGACTTGATTAGAGAGAAGAAGTGGATATCGATCAATATGAAGATTAAAGAGTGTAATAAAATAACCATCAAGACCCAAATACTTGGTGTTAGCTGCATCACTTGCCCATGAACCTTCATCAAACCCAAACATGGCATTGAAGTACCCAGATGGGATTTTCCCAGGAATTGAGCTTTTCTGATTGAACAACTCTGACATCTAACATCAAAAAAATTAATAACCCACAAGCCAAATTTCAATCACATGATCAAAAACTCAATCTTTTTAATCTTCATAGAAAAAATGGCTTACTTGGGTGAAGGTGAGTATATCAGATTGGTAACGGGTTCGATCACCTTTGTCACATTTGATGTCAACTGAGACATCTCTGACAGCTCCAAAACCTGGCACCATTAGCTCTCTTCTCTCTGTTTCATTCAGAACAATCAAACGCTCTTCACCTTTGCAGAATTTGAGTCTGAAATCTGATGTTAAGTCGAAGCCTTTTCCTAAGCTGTTTACAGCGCTCTCAACTATGCCTTCAGTATCCATCTCTGTGTTTCTTGGTTTTTCTTTTTCTTTTTCTTTTTGTTATGTTTTGACCCAATGAAAGTATCACTGATGTTATATATGAGTTTTTCTTCTTGAAGGGGTGGAAAGTGGAATATAGAGAGAGAATAACGGAACACAGTTTATGAAAATATAAAAAAATAGGTGAGTTTTTCTTGTTTATATAATTGATGCCATCATTTATAAGTCTTAGGTTTGACTGTTATTAATTTAGCCTTTGAATTGGTTTGTTTACATTAAGTTTTTATTCTTTTCTAATTTCTATCGTGTGGCTCCCCTGAAGGAAGAAGGAAACATAGAAAAGCATTTCACATTTCACATTTCACATTTTGAAATATTTATATCTTGAATTTGGAGCACTCAAATTAAAGTATATTAATGCTCAATTTTCAGGATGAGGACTACTCTGTCTTCTTATGCAATTCGCATCATTTTTTGGTTTAAAACCTAGTGTACCTTAACGTCGTCAACGAATGACTAATCATTATTTGTGAGGGTTTCCGCTGACCAAACATTATTTTAACACCGTCAGAAATCGAACCCAAGAACAAACCGAGTCGACCCCTAGAGTATCTCAGGACAGGTCTTACAACCACTGGACCAAGAGGCTTGGTTCACATTGCATCATTAACCATGCTAAATTACAATAATTATTTATTAATTAATTATAAAAAAATAATGTTATTGGCCTGATATATTTGATATGAATACTATAGATGTATACAAAAAATTACTCTTATTTTGGGTTGAAGAAAGGGTATTGGGATGGTTTTTTGGTTTGTCCGGTGTGTGGAACAGGCCAAAAGAAAGAAGATTTTGGTTGAGGTCAGCTTGACGATAGAGAATATTCATTATTCAAGGGGTGGTACATCAATTCTGTGACTTGGATTAATTGGAAATTTCTGCAAAACAACGTATCTTCAATTGTCATTTATTTGTGGCTAACAGCATCACCCTTCGATTAGAGGCACTTTACAATTCAATAGAATCCGTTAAGATACCTTACCCTTACCTGAATTCTCAGGCAATGTTTCAACTTTCAATCTTACGCACCGTTTGTGTAGGTGAGCGCTATGCATGGTCAAACTCAAAATTTGAGAATTCAATTTTCAATGGTTTTTTTTTTTTTATTTCGTAGCAAATTTCAATAGCTTTTGAATTAATAGTTCATCTCGATTTATTTAATGATGATATCCCACCGATGTAAATGAGGTTTTTATTTAAATTTAAATTTCAGGGAAGCTTGGTGCAAGTGTATATTAATTAAATGCTCCCTCCGATCCATAATATAATAAACAAAATCCTAAAACACACAGACCAATGAAATGTATTGAAATGAGTTAATTGTAATTAATATTCATATAAATTTCTAAAATTACCCTTTCTAATTAATGAACAAACTTACTTATATGAAAAATTGATATATCTCGTAAATATAAATCTTATTATATTATAAATGGGTGTAATATTGAGAATCAACATTTAATATATGTGAAAATTGATGTATGTTTCTTATATTTTAGACCAAAAAAAGTACTCATTTGTTTATTATATTAAGGAGAGGAGGGAGTAAAAAATAATAATTTCCACCTATCCATTATTATGTTAATTATATTGCAATATTATCCTCGCATTTATCTATACTGATTTCTCATATTTGAAATATAAATAACTTTTCTAGATATTATCCTCACAATATCTGTCTCAATTATTGGTTCCAGGATGAAATATAGCACGAATGGCTAACGCGGAGGTTTTTATTGGCGGTAATTCCTTTTATAGCTGACCTCTATGCATGCATGTGAACGCATCTCTTATATCATGCGTGTGAAACAATGGATAGTGCGTTTTTTTTAATAAGAAAAAGTTTGGATCGGGGGAATGCACGTCCCTTTGTAAAGTCATAGAATATCACCAACCTCAAAGAAGATTTATATTGAAATTTACATATTATCTACTAATAAGAGAGATCTAAGAATCGAACTCAGGTTACAACTAGTGTAAATGAAAGGCTTGACCAGATATAACAACTCTTGTTAGCTAATAGATAGTGTGTTTAGCTACAATTTAGAAAGATAGAGAGAAATTTATGCAAATATATTAAAAAAATCCATTGGCCAGGAAAAAAAAAAACTGATTCCCATAGATTGTAGCAAGACCAACATGTACGTTCTGAATTAGGACAACACACACGAAGCAACCGTGACTTCAAGTTGTCCTATAACACTTTGGCAGTGTAAGCCGACAATCCACATAACTGATTAGCCAGGACCGAGTCAACTACTAATGTGAAACATGGAAAGTTATATGATAGATCCTTTTACGAGGCAAGACTAATGAAATGGGTCATCCTCTCCAAAAATTTTCGTTCAGATCTTAGGATTTCGAATGATGAAACTGACCCAATTGGAGACCATGATATAGATGTAGACAAAACCGATCATTCAATTATTGACATTTGCCATATAATTGTGATTTGAAAATACCTAATTACATGTATACTCCTTTTCTGGGTGTGGTTTGGACTTTGGAGCGTCAAATGCGTGTAAGAAGAATTTAAATGGACTCTATTGAAGTAAATTAATAAATCTAATGATGTAAATAATATGATTTAGTAAGAATATGAAATAGTTTTTTATTCCCTAAGAATATATGAGGCAACAACTTAGATTACTGAAAAAATAAAGAGTTCCTCAATCCGTGACATCCACGAGCATAACATGATATGCTCGGCAGAGCCACAGCGGATTGCAGCTTCACCGTGCCGCCTGTGAGTGAATACCAACTATCCGCTCTTTTCTTATCGTAGCATCTTCCATGAATAACACTTAAAAAGAATCCATTTTGAGTTGTTTATCTCTTATTAAGAAATTCTTAGGATGTGTTTGATTTACATTGAGATACCGAACAAGGAGAATAACACGGAACAAATATATGAGACACAACATAACTCTTTGTCCGGTATGCCGTTTGGTAGAGAATGGACAATACAAATAAAAAAATTGAAATTTACTTAAATACTCTGTAATATATAATTATTATTACAATATAATATATAATATACACTTTATAATATACATTATATGATATATACAATTATTTTATATGATTATAGTGTAATATATATATATATATATATATATATATATATTAAACTTATATTATAATAACATAAATAGAACAGTAAAAAAAAATAAAACACGTAAATGTAAACGGTTTGAGAGAGAGATGTAAGGATAATTTTTTTTTTGGTAGGCTGTAAATGGGACAAAAAGTTGTCCCCTGATTTTGTGAGGGACAAAATTTTAGGTTTTTGTCCTGTCACTCACATCCCTTTTTTGTCCTGTCCCCTAACCACTTTTCAAATCAAATAGGAAACAAAAATTTTTATGCTGTCCAGTCCCCTATTTTTTGCAAATCAAACGCACCCTTATTATACTACATAATATTTAAACAACTAACTTATATTTTGTTCCAATGAGAACACTTAAACAACCACTTTGGGTTCTTTATCTTTTATTAAGTGGGTTTACTATGTCATATAATATTTAAGCAATTCACCCACATTTTGAGGAAAATTTGTTTCTTTTTGTTTTTTGACAAAAGGAAAATTTGTTTTTATTCATAAGCAACCTATCATTGTGATTACTTATATCAGCAATGACACCTTGTTGGCAAATTGACCAAAGTAGTGTTGTTTTAGAAACTATTTACCAGTCTAGGGTTGTTCTGAAACAATTTACCAATGGGGGTCCTTTTGGCCACGTGTAATTTTTTATTTTTTTTTCCCTGACTGGTCAAAGGCGCCAGTCAGAGTGGCTCCTTTAAAGGCGCCACTCAGACTGGCGCCTACCATAAAAAAAAAAAAAAAAAAAACATGACCTGACCCTGCAGTGCCACGTGGCGCAGCAGGGTTCCCCCCTCCCCATCAGAATGCCCCCCACCCCCCAATCCCATTCTCCCCCAATCTCTATAAATACCGTAACATTGTCTTCATTTTTCACACTGCAAAACAAAATTTTTTTCTTCAATAGGTATTGTTTCTAAGGTAATAATTTAAAATATCATGTTATTATTTTTAATTTTTAATACTGATACAATATGCTATTATTTGAAAGTTTAGTTAAGTTTAAATATTTATTAATATTATGCTAATATTGTAACTGTTATTGTTAAAATGTGATGTTAGCTTGTTATTATTTTGTATGCTCAGTATTAGTAGTAGTAGTTATGCCATGTTGTTGTTATTATTATTGTTATTTTTAACACTGATGTTATTACTACAACTATTATTATTATTATTATTATTAATGTTGTCATTATCATTGTTATCATCATCATTGTTTATATATATCAGTATCATTGTTTCTGGTATTATTTATATTATTATCATCATCATCGTTATCATAATCGGTATTATTATTATTAGTATTACGACTACTATTAAAACAATATTGTTATCATCATCATCATCATCATCATCATCATCATCATCATCATCATCATCATCATTATTATTATTATTATTAGTACTATTTGATAATTTATTATTATGTTAATTATTGTGGTGACTGTTATCAGCATAATATTTTCATTATTCTCCATATATATATATATATATAAGCACTCACATAACAAAATATATAATTTATGAAACAATATGCATAATATATATATATATCAAAACATCTGATTGATAGGCTAAATGGCTAGTAGCAACTAAACAATACTATATAATCACGTACATCACAACAACAAGATGGGAATTACAACCCCCATCATTGCCTGGAAGTCAACCATAGTGCAAAATTGAATCCTATGTGGCATTAGCTCCTTGCACTCAGTCACCAAGTCCTTCATCAACTGTAAACAATATTTTGATTACAAGGACTTAGTGGCTGAGTGTAAGGAGCTAATGCCACATAGGATTCAGTTTTGCACTGCGGTTGACTACTAGGCAGGGATGTGGGTTGCAATTCCCAAGTTGTTGCGATGTACGTGATTATATAGTTTTGTTCAGTTGCTACTAGCCGTTTAGACTATCAACCTGAGGTTTTGATATATATAGTATGCATATTGTTTCATAAATTATATATTTTGTTATATGAGTGCTTTTATATATAGGGTTGTTCAAAAACTAATTAAAAATAAAAATTGTAAATTGATGGCTTATCCCATAATTTGTGACGAATTTTGTAGGGCATACGTCATGAGCAGGCTTGCAGTAGTTGTGTATTTCAATGGGAGAGTGTTTGATGGACTAGAAGGAATTACATTTGAAGGTGATCAAGTAACAATGCAGATAAAATTAGGAATCGGGTACGGGCACTTGAAGACAAAGATTCACTCGAAGTTGAGGCTGTCCCCAAATCAATCAGTTTCAAAAATTGTGACTAGATATATGACATGTGACAACCCGGTGAAATATATTCTGGTTGAAGTTGCTGATGATCGAGATGTGGAATGCATGTTGAATGGTTTTTGCCAAAATGCGCGCATGTCAACACTTGAGTTGTATGTTGATGTTAATGTTGCAGGCACTTCCAGATTCGCTGATCTTGGATCATATGCAGAGGACGAAGATGACGAAGATCAAGATTGGGCGAGCGAGATGGAGGTTGAGTCAGATGAAGATGATGACGAAGATGATATACCAACCAGTGGTTCGTCGGACACCGAGGAGGAGACTGAACAGGGTTCCAACATAGTTCGGTCCGCAGTGGCATCACCTGCAATTGCTGCATCGCCCATTTCATCAAGAGTTCCAGGTGCAATCTTATTAATGTTATTATTATCAATTATTAATAGCATGGTGGAAGATAATTAAAAATTGAATCATTTGTTACTCACTTATAGGTCAATTACATGGTGCATTCTTCAACTCATCCCCGCATTATAATTATATAAATTGGGACTATCCCGACCAGGAGGTAGAATTTGATGGCGTGGATGTTCCAGATTCATGGAAAGTCGGTCAGGAATTGTATGTTGGCTTGCTTCGTTAGTAAAGAGGCTGTTCAAATGGCTGTTAAACATTATTCCATGAATGTTCATCAGGATTTCAAAGTTGTTGAATCTAAATCAACAGTTTACTATGTCAAGTGTTCAAATCATGCAGCGGGATGCCCATGGAGGTTGAGAGCTATCTTGTCGAAGAAGTCGTCGAAATGGGAGGTTACAAAGTGGGGCGGACAGCATAATTGTGTGAATCAGATGTTGTCACAAGACCACACAAAGTTGGATTCTAACTTCGTATGCTCTTGCATACTAGGTACGACTATTAACAATAACTTTTGTTTATTTTTAAGTCTTCCTCTAATGTAACTTTAAATTTAAATCGATTTATTAGGTATGGTCCGTGAACAACCGGTAGTCACAATCGGGATGATACGCGAAAGAATTCTAAGTACTTACGGGTACAAAATATCATACAGAAAGGCATGGAAAGCTAAGCAAAAGGTCATAGTCAGGGTATTTGGAGATTGGGAAGAATCCTATGCCATGCTACCTAGGTGGTTACAACATATGCAATTGTTTTCACCAGACTCTTTTTACAAGATCGAGACCAATCTATTTCTGGTAGGCAATCGTGTGAACAACCGATATCGTACGTTTCATCGTGTTTTCTGGACGTTTAGACAATGTTGTGATGCTTTCAACCATTGCAAGCCAATAATACAAGTTGATGGTACTTTTTTGTATGGTAAGTATCGTGGCACACTGTTGATTGCCACAACACAGGATGGAAACAATTACTTGTTGCCGCTAGCATTTGCTGTTGTCGAAGGAGAAACATTGGATGCTTGGTCGTGGTTTCTTGGTTTGATCCGGGAACACATTACTAACAAAACCGGAATATGTTTGATCTCCGATCAACACCGTAGTATTATATCAGCGGTTTCAAACCCTAACTTAGGTTGGCAGCCTCCAAATGCTCATCACGTATACTGTATTAGACACATTGCCAGCAATTTCAACCAGAGATTCAAGAATAAGCATTTGAAGGAAGAACTGATGACTCTAGGTAGATGTGTTTTATACTCATTTATTTATTTATTTACTCTATTTTTTTTAAATAAAGCGGTGACCTAAATGATGTAACGTTTTCGTATAGGATACATGGCATGCAAGATTAAGTTTGATCGGAAGTTAGAGACATTCCGTGAAACCAGTCCTGAAGTGAAACGGTGGATTGATGGCATCAGGAAGGAGAAATGGTCGCTGGCTTATGATGATCATGGTCGGCGATATGGACACATGACAACCAACTTGTCTGAATGTGTCAATAGAGTTTTAAAGGGTGCCAGGAATTTGCCAATCACTGCTCTAGTTAAGTGTATGTATGGCAGGGCCGTTGAATATTTTGTTCAGCGAGGATCCGAAGCGAGAAGCAAGCTTAGTTCTGGTCAACGTTTTTCTGACAAGGCAAGCAAGTTTATCGCGACGCAGCAACAACATGCTTGTTCTCATCAGGTCCGTCGTTATGACACCAATAATCTATGCTTTGAGGTAGAAGAGGCTTTCAATCCGGTTACCCAAAGAGGAGGTCGCAGTTGGAGGGTCAACCTACAAACAAAATATTGTCAATGTGGAAGATTTCAGGCATTTCACATCCCATGTTCACATGTGTTTGCTGCATGTGGGGCCACATATCTAGATTTTGATCAGTATGTAGATGAAGTATACAAATGGCGGGGCATCATCAACGCCTACGCTCCTTAGTGGTATCCAATTGGAAACGAGGAAGCAATTCCAGAGATACCACAACCGTGGACCTTAATGCCGGATTTGGCGATGCTGCGCCAGAAAGGGAAACCCAAGTCAACCCGCATTCGTAATGAGATGGACTGGGTGGAGTCACAACCGACCCAACGATGTGGATTGTGCAACACTGAAGGTCATAATAGGCGGAACTGCCCACAACGAGCAGGAGGATCGGGAAGCGGAGGAGTTGGTGCTGAAAATAATATTTAAATTCCACCTTATCATGTATGATCGTTAAGCTTTGTTATTATAATATTAATGGTATTTAGTATGTTTTGGTAGTGTTACAATTTTTAAGACGATCAACTCCGAAGTTTAACAAAACCAAATAGTGTCCATTAAGTAAAAAAAAAATTAACAAACGTTCATTACATACAAAGTATACAATAACAAATTTTTACAAAATTAAAAAGAACCATAAGGTAACTAGTGAGCACCATCATCATGCTGATCGGGAGACAAGATGCATTGTCGTGGTTTGCCCCTCACTACTCGAGGTGGATTTCTTCTTACAACATTACGATCAACTCTGTCAGAGCTTTCACTTGTGGAGCTAGATTCTACAACTCCGGCGAAGTCCACGTTCAAGTCGATACCCATACCTTGGTATTCAGGAGAGTACATTGGGGTATTCTGTATTTGATCAATGAGGGGGTTTGGTGCATCTGGTGTGTTATAAGTCTGCTGATATGCGGGTGGTGTAAAGTACAGATGGGTTGACGTTGGAGGCATGGACGATGGCGGTTGGCTAGGCATGGATGATGGCCCTTCCATGTAAGGGTCAGAAGATGGAATCTCCGTTTGATAATAAGTTGGAGCGGGTTCCTGTGAGTAATCGTGGTCCTGGGTGGGTGGATAGTAATATCCTTCTCCATGTGCTGGTATAGGCGGTGTGTAGAAGGCCTGTTGTTGCAAACGTTCTCTCCCTCTACTAAGACACTGTCCTTCCACCCTTACTGCTGGGATGCGTTCAAACGTAGGAAACGGCTCCAACTCTTGTGTGAGCGGTGCAGCTGACACAGAAGGTACAGTGATGCGATCCGCCTCATCCGATGCTGCAAGAATGGCATCGGTCTGTTCCTTAAGTTCAGCAAACGTGAACTGATGTTGACCCTGAGGAGTACTTAAGTAATTCAACCGCTCCACCCCATCAACCTAAAACAAAACAATAGAATGATGTAACAATGGACAGTTGGAAAAATTCCTTATATAACCGGCAGTTAATATGTGGGGAAACAAAAACGTTACCACATAGCCTCGGAGTGCACCTTGCCTGCCAACCCATCGACGTGTCCGGCGCAAGTACCACCGCATATACTCGGATTGCTTAGTTAACAGACCAACCTGTGGCTCACAATGACAGATTACCTGCATGTGTCTATTATTCCAAAAGGCAATGTCTGGCGCCAACAATTGTTCCCAATTCTCAGAATCTTTGCCCCTGAGTGACAGATCGTGGCGATTCGGCGGTTGGACAGGCTCACTGGGTATGGATTGTATCATGCCGAATTGACGCATCACACGATCTGGTTGATGCCACTCCACGATGTTGAAGCAAATCAGGGGAAGAATAATCCTCCATAGGAACATCGCCTCGACGCAGACCTCAGGTAATGTATCGCTTTCCAGGTGGTCGTACGGACACCATATGATCTACAAACATTGGATAAAATAATTCAATTCACTACCATGGATACAATAGAAATTTGTAACTAATTAAATTTAATAGATTCCTGGCTTTAAACAAATTGGAATTTGATAATCACATCAGTCTGCTTCAATTTGTCAAATAAGTCACGATAAAACGTCAAGGAGTGCAGCTGTCTGGTATAAGTTTCACCTGACCGCCAGCTGTCATTGTTTAAAAATTAAATATCAGTTCAAGTATAAGTACAAACAATCATGAATTCAAATATTACATGTTGCTTACCGTGTACCATATGGGGTACCCTGAAGTCGTTGGTCTAGAACGATCATAGGAGCAATGGATGGCAGCCTTTCCCATGCCCATATTTGAACCAATGGCAGGAACCCACAGATCTCCTTTGCTTTATAATTTGTTGCCTTACACAACTCTCGATATAAGTAACTCAAGACAGCCGAACCCCAGCTATACTGTCCTGCCACTTCAAAGTTCTCTAACAAGGGAAGATATCTCATTGACACATATCCATTGGAGTGATCCGGGAGCAATAGGTTACCTATCATCCTGAGTATATAAGCCCGTGTATACGCAACCCTCCACCAATCATTTTCCTCGTACAATGAGAAATGTCCAAAATTTTGTTCTAGCCACTTCAACTTTAATCTTGAACCTCTCATGTCAGCATCATCAGGAGCAATACCCAACTGGTTGGCGACATACTGCTTCCAATTTTTTTTGTTGCACCGACAACCGCAGCACCATGAATGCGCAAGCCACAAATAATAGCAACATCCTGTAGTGTGATGGTGCATTCCCCGAACGGCATGTGAAATGTATGCGTCTCTGGCCTCCATCGCTCCACAAGTGCACTAATCAGATTGTGATCGAGCTGAGATAAATTTACTTGGGCCACCCCTAACAACCCTGCTGTTCGAAGAAAATCTTTGACAGAGTCTGGGAGATCCAATACAGAAGGGTTAAACCCCAGACCACGACGAAGTCTAATTACCCGATCAGGTGACCTATTCCACACATATTGGGAAACATGTTTTTCTTGCATATACAATAATGATGTATCCACTGGGCCGGGGTTTACCAATCGTTGCCCCGATTGTGAGCTAGATGATGCCATGTTTTAACCTGACATTAAATATTAATAACATTAATTACAATATAAAATAAATTCTATTATTACTATTAAATATTTATTATAGTATATTAGTAGAATTACTAACCATGTCACATATTAAGATTGATATAAATAAAAAGATCAAGTAGCAATTAAATAATAAGATAAAAAAATTTATTTTAAAGTTTCAAATTATTTAACTTCTCAACTACGCTCATTATAGTACTCGTAAAATATTTACCTTATAAAATAAAACTGAAGATCTTACCAACCTTAAAGAAACACCAACAAAAAATTACACTGAAAAATCCAAACAAATTTATCAGAAAAGTAAGACAAGGAGGGGGTAAACAAATGTTACGTGTACTATGCTCATATAGTGCAGTGGAAGGAGAAACAGTGAAGTATAAATTTATACAAAACACACGAGTGCAGAAATTAATTAAATATCAACATTTTAAAATTACACCGACAAATAATCACATAACTAATACCACTAAATTATTAACAGTAACAATGACAGTAAAATAAACATAATTATGTATGGATTTCAAATACCAAGCAAAAAAAATATATATACATATAAACAAGTAGCAAATAATAATATAGGAGATATTGACAAAATAAAATACTAACAGTATAGGTTTTTACCAAAAAATAATCATCATGCATTATAGTACTCGTAAAATATTTACCTTATAAAATAAAACTGAAGATCTTACCAACCTTAAAGAAACACCAACAAAAAATTACACTGAAAAATCCAAACAAATTTATCAGAAAAGTAAGACAAGGAGGGGGTAAACAAATGTTACGTGTACTATGCTCATATAGTGCAGTGGAAGGAGAAACAATGAAGTATAAATTTATACAAAACACACGAGTGCAGAAATTAATTAAATATCAACATTTTAAAATTACACCGACAAATAATCACATAACTAATACCACTAAATTATTAACAGTAACAATGACATTAAAATAAACATAATTATGTATGGATTTCAAATACCAAGCAAAAAAAATATATACATATAAACAAGTAGCAAATAATAGTATAAGAGATATTGACAAAATAAAATACTAACAGTGTAAATTTATACAAAAAAATAATCATCATGCATTATAGTACTCACAAAATTTTTACCTTAAAAATTTAACTGAAGATCTTACCAACCTGAAAGAAACACCACAAAAAAATTACACTAAAAAATCAAAACAAATTTATCATCGAAGTAAAATCAGTGAGGGATAACAAAGAAGGACGTTGGGAGGGGAGGGTATGCCATTCCTTATATAGGGGTGCCCTTATATAGAGCAAGGAAAGGAGGGTCCTGGGAGAAATGGCGTGGGACACGGGTAGAAAAAGATTGGGGGTGGGGGACATTCGGATGGGGAGGGGGGAACCCTGCTGCGCCACGTGGCGCAAGCAGGGAAGGCGCCACTGCGCCTGGCGCCTTCCCTGCTTGCGCCACGTGGCGCTGCAGGGTCAGGTCATGTTTTTTTTTTTTTTTTTATGGTAGGCGCCAGTCTGAGTGGCGCCTTTAAAGGAGCCACTCTGACTGGCGCCTTTGACCAGTCAGAGAAAAAAAAATAAAAAATTACACGTGGCCAAAAGGACCCCCCATTGGTAAATTGTTTCAGAACAACCCTAAACTGGTAAATAGTTTCTAAAACAACACTACTTTGGTCAATTTGCCCACCTTGTTTTAAGCAGCTCACACTACCAGCAACAATTTCTTATATTGACCTAATCCTTTTTATTAAACGTGCTCGGCTAGGCCAAGACAAACTTTAAACAAGTTAAGCCATACGTCCGTAACAACCGATCTAACTTATTCTCAACCCTAGAGTGTGTTTGGGAAAACTGGAAAAAAAAGATTATACTGATAATCAATTTTTGTATAATCGATTATTGTGATAATCGATTATAATCAGAATCTGTTTTTGCTTGGGTCTGTTTGCTGAAAAGCAATTTTAAGATAATCTATTTCGTTTGAGTGGTGCAAAAAAATCACTTATATATAATAAATTACGAAAAAAGGATATGAAGTTATTTGTATAATTTAATAATATTTGTTTAGAAGTTAGTTTTGTAGCAGTAAACAGGGAAGAGAGTTTTGATAATGAAAAATAATCAAATCACAACAATCTTAAGCTAGAAAAAACTAGATGCCATAAACCACTTTTTTTCCCCCCTAAAAAACGTTTTTTATTTATTTATAAATTTAAGCATAGTTCCAAACATGATAGATTATCTATGAAACAACTTTTAAATTAAAAAACAGCTTAAATGAGAGAAAATAATATTTCCCAAACATACTCTTAAGGTTAGCTAAAGAAGTGAGTTTGGATGAATACATTTAGATTAATAAAGTATTTATTTAGTTATTATACGAGAGTTTATATCTTTTTATAAGTTTCCCCCCTTATTTTATAAGCTTGAAATAAATTAGAAAAAGTTTATAGGGATATTATACATTATTGTCATAATCTCTTTCAAATACTTGTTAGTATATGATAAGATAAATTCAAATAAACTCTTTATAAACTTTTTCGAGCCCTCTTGTATTTGTATTTTGGAGCACAAAGGAAAAGGGAAGAAGTTAATTTTTTATTTTTAAATTGAAAAAATATATACTTACTACTTATAAAGAAAGAATAATTGGAATGTCATATAAAAATCTCCTGCTATGTATTATTGATGGAAAAAATCTATCTGCCACATCCATCCCCTTTTCCCCTATGACCCTTTTATTATTATTATTATTATTATTATTAAATCAATAAATAATAATAATAATAATAATCACTCACTGTCTCACCTCGTCGAAGCTCTTTGTTCACAAGTGACAAAAGAAAGCCCCTACTGTCTGGCACCACATACTGCATCAATGAATTCCACACAAAATGTGATCAAAACTATTCTCAGAAACCCAAATGCCATCACTTCCACATTTCATGCCAAACAACTCCATGCCCAAATCCTTACCACCAAAGGAACATCTCACTCTCAAAACTCCTTCATCCTTTCAATATACTCAAACTTGAAACTTTTGGATGATTCCCTTCGTATCTTCAATGCCCTTCACTCTCCTCCACCTCTTGCTTGGATATCCATCATCAAGTGTTACACTTTCCATGGCCTCTTGCACCATTCATTGTCTTCCTTTAACAAAATGAGGGCATTGGGCATGTGCCCACATCACCATGTGTTCCCTTCTGTGCTTAAAGCATGCACCCTTTTGAAAGACATGAGGTTGGGTGAGTCACTCCATGCCTGCATCATTCATCTTGGTTTGGATTTTGATTTGTATACAGGTAATGCATTGATGAATATGTACTCAAAGTTTCAGAGTTTGGATGACTTTTCTGGCAAGAATCTTCATGCAAACAAGGTGCTTGACAGATTTCCTGAAAGAGTGCAAAGGGACAATTCATGTGATATTAATCAGTGCAATTTTGTCAGAAAGGAAAACATGACTAATGTGAAAATAGATAGTGTTAGAAAGGTTTTTGATATGATGCCAATAAAGGATATTGTTTCATGGAACACTGTTATTGCTGGTAATGCTCAAAATGGGATGTATGAAGTGGCATTAACCATGGTTAGGGAGATGGGGAATGCCAACTTGAAGCCTGACACCTTTACTTTGTCAAGCATTCTTCCTATTTTCGCAGAGCATGTTGATATTATTAAAGGAAAGGAAATTCATGGGTATGCTATCAGACATGGGTTTGATGCAGATGTTTTCATTGGAAGTAGCCTAATTGACATGTATGCAAAATGTGCTCGAGTGGAGCATTCACTTTCTGCCTTTTACCTCTTACCTAAGCGGGATGCCGTTTCATGGAACTCTATCATTGCAGCTTGTGTGCAGAATGGTAAATTTGATGAAGGGCTGAGGTTCTTTCGTCAAATGTTGAAGGAAAATGTCAAACCAATGCATGTTTCCTTCTCAAGTGTCATACCAGCTTGTGCTCACTTGACAGCCTTAAATTTGGGGAAGCAGCTCCATGCATGTATAATTAGACTTAGGTTTGATGATAACAAGTTTATAGCGAACTCTCTGGTGGACATGTATGCCAAATGCGGTAACATTAAGATGGCTAGATATATTTTTGACAAAGTAGAGATGCGTGACATGGTGTCATGGACTGGCATCATTATGGGATGTGCTATACATGGGCATGCCCTTGATGCAGTTTCACTGTTTCAGCAGATGTTGGTGGATGGAGTAAAGCCCTGCTATGTGACATTTATGGCTGTTTTAACTGCCTGTAGTCATTCTGGGTTGGTAGATGAAGGTTGGAAGTATTTTAACAGTATGGAACGGGATTTTGGTATTATTCCTGGCCTAGAGCACTATGCTGCTGTTGCAGACCTGCTTGGTAGAGCTGGAAGATTGGAGGAAGCCTATGACTTTATTTCTAACATGAGAGTACAACCAACAGGAAGTGTGTGGTCAACATTGTTGGCTGCTTGTAGGGCTCATAAGAATGTTGAATTAGCTGAAAAGGTTGTTGACAAGATAATGTTGGTTGATCCTGAAAACACGGGTGCTTATGCTTTAATGTCAAACATCTATTCAGCTGCCCAAAGATGGAAAGATGCTGCAAAATTGAGAATCCACATGAGGGTAAGGGGCTTGAAGAAGACTCCAGCATGCAGCTGGATTGAGATTGGAAACAGAGTACATACTTTTCTGGCTGGAGATAAATCACATCCATATTATGACAAAATAAAGGAGGCATTGGATATTTTGTTGGAGCAGATGGAGAAAGAAGGTTATGTTCTTGACACAAATGAGGTGCTCCATGATGTTGATGAGGAACATAAACGGGACTTATTACACACCCACAGTGAGAGACTTGCCATAGCATTTGGCATCATTAGCACTACTGCTGGTACAACCATCCGTGTAATAAAGAATATTCGGGTGTGTGCGGACTGCCATACAGCAATTAAATTTATTGCAAAGATTGTTGGCAGGGAAATCATCGTGAGGGATAATAGCCGATTTCACCATTTCAAGAATGGTTCCTGTTCTTGTGGAGATTATTGGTGAGAAATCCTGTGTTTTTATACCTAGCCACTGGCAGTTAACCATGACAACATTGTGGCTGCTGCTGCACAAGCAGTACTAAACTGAGAGTTGGACTGAAATACTACTGAATGAGTGTAGAAAGCACATACTCTGGGTTCAGGAGAAAAAAGGGTCAGGAAATCAGGATTTGGATTCTCTACCTTTTGCATGATCCGCCCCACGAAACACCACCATCTGTGAGAAGAAAGTCACTATACCTTTAGTCGCTCTACCTTTCCTGCACGAAAGGTAGAGGATCCGGATCCCAGGAAATCATCTGTGGTGCTGTAGGAAAGTCACAGTAAAAAATTCCTTTTGGAGATGGTGTCTGTGTTCTCTCAGCTTGTTGAAGAGGGGAACTTGAGGTCCTGATTAAGTATTGTACGATTTCATGTCAAGCATTTGAATTTAGTTCTGATTGCCTACCTTATGAACAGACCCATTATTACTTTTGCAGCCTCCTATTGGGTTAAGCGTATGGTATGCATACAACTGGTTGTCAGAGGATTCTACATAACCTCAGACTTTGATATGCATACAATGTGGTGTGGTATTTGGAGCCTTCACATTCTTGAGAAAATCCGGTTTCTCCTTTGTTTTATTCTGCATGAAGGCATCCCCGTTAATGCCTTCCAAAGTTCTCATGATTTTGCTAGTTCTTCAATGAATGGATGCTGCCGGCTCTCTTCAGAATCATTCAGTGTCACACAGTTTGAAGGATGGTGTCTCATCTGGAGGTATATGTGTCTTTCTGGGGTTATGGAAGAAATCATTCCTTTCATGATATGATGCTCACTTTTGGTTGCACATACATGCTTACATACTAACATACACATCACTTAACATTGTTACAGTTTTCACCATCTCATTGGCTTATTTTATGCAAATAAAACACTCTAATTTAGCCACTTATGCCATGAGCTGATGTATACCCAAATTATGCGTAGACAGCATTATTCAATCGTCATGGTGTCTCTATTAAAGTTAAAGGCTCTTTAAAGGGTGATTCAATCAGCAGACGTGCAGGGTGGCCATGCAGATTTACGTGGAAGTGTTCACCGCATCACAGTACTAAAGAATAGTGCGAAATTTAAACCAAGATGTAACAGCTTGCTGGTTTGATGTGAGAAATCACATCTAGTGGGTTCATATTAAATGGTTAACACACAAGTATTCATGAGGAGTCATGAGTACAGATATTGCAGAAGAACAAGTTCTTTCACCTCTGCTTGAAGAGCCTCTACATTCTTTAAAATGTGTCAATTCTCAAGTAGCTCCTCTCGTAAGGACTTTTCAAATAATAATTCAGATATTATCACAATTCCAAGCATCATTCATAATTTCACATAGAAAAAAGCCACTCCAATTTTATTGTCAACTTAATAACTTTTCAGAGAATACTTGAATCGGAAACAACTAGTATCATGAGCATTAACCAAAGCAGAGTTCAAGTTGGAAAAAACAACTAATATATTTACAAGTTTTCCTGATAGAAAAGAAACACTCGAGGAGAATCAACACTGGACTCTCAGTAACAAATATAATAATTTACATAAAATATCACCAAAAAAAAAGGAAAAAAGAAAAGTAGAACATGTATGGAGAGCACAACTGATCATTTTAGTGACAAAGAAAGCCAGCACAACACCTTTCACCACCATCTTTCCCATGCCTAAAATAAAACTGTTTGCTCTGAAACACAGGCTAAACCCTGCACTAATCTCACTATTTCAGCAGTATCATCCAGATAGTACTTGGCCTTACTCGGCTTTCGACCGACGGTGCATGCAAATACTTCAGCCCTGGGTGCCATGGAAGGACTATCCATGGAACTGGTGATTACCTCAAACATGTCTTCATCAGACCTATCATCTCCTATACACAAAACAAAATCAGGTGACATCCCCTTTCCTTGCATTGTGGAAAGTAGGCGTTTGGCCACAAGCCCCTTGCTCACACCCTGCACATGTATATATATAAGAACTTGTCATTTCTTGAAAACAACCAGGAAACAAAATGGGACAAAAAAAAAGGTATACCTTTAACAGTGGTGTCTATATTGAATTTCAACTAAAAATGCCGTCTCTATAAGGGCTTTTCCCTTGGTTTCCTTTTGTACTCTTTTACATAAATCCATTCATGGAGAAAAAAATTGAATTATGGTAGCTAGTAATATCGAACAGTATGGCTTAATCAAGACCAAAGTTTACTAGGATGAGTATATATTGTCTCATTTTGGTATATCACACCCTATCCTTGTCAATCATATCTTGCCACAAATTATAGCTTTTAAAAATTACAAGAAATTTCAAACTTATGTCGCAAAATATGATTGGCGGGGACATGATGCGATACACAAAATGGGACATCAGATCCTCATCCGGTTTCCCAAGCTTACCACATTTTCAAGTCTGAAATTAGTTGATAAAAGAACTAAAATTAACTGATGATATGTGTCACCTAAGGTCAAAATCCAAGAGACTGAAAGAATCTATCAGTAGGCACTACAAGTCTACAACTCATTATGCAAATGTTATACGCACCTGTGGTTTAACCTCTACAATATTCTGACCACTCTTAACTGTTACTGGTTCATTTGCAAGAACACTTTCAAGATGATCAAGAAGTTCCTTAGCTTGGCATGATCCAAAATCTGGATCTGCATCTTCATAGGACCAAACAAGTGATGTCTCCTTATCATCAATGGTGGATCCATCAGTTGTTTCAGTATAGAGCTTCATTACAGGCTCTGCAATCTGTTTCCAACTACAGTCTGTTGCAGGTCCACATGTTTCCCATTCGGCATCTCGCTTCAGTCTGAAACCATAAATCATACAATCAGCAATGTCAGATGCATCCTATAAACCTAATAGAAGTACCAAATCTTGAAAAGTTCATAAGCCTAAGTAATTAACCTTAGAAAGTAACCATGCTCAGCAGCAATTCCCAGATTCTCACAAGGAGAAAACCATTCAGCAAGTGTCTTTCGGCTTCTAGCACTGACCAGAAACACCATGTTGTTCTTATCTCTACACAATGTATTAAGCATTTTGATGGAATTACTTATTGGACTCTTATCAATAGAAGCCTGAGGCATTAGTGTGCCATCATAATCTAGAAGGATTGCTCTAGCTGTTGTCCGCTTGTAAGCCGAAACTATGTGCTCCATTGAGAGCTTCTTGAAGTTTGGATCAAGTGCCACAACTCTAAAACTTAATCCAAACCCAATTCCCCACCATCTTCGCCGTACGTGATCATGACAAGTCCTCTCCAAATCTTGCAAGAAGCTACGAGCCCAGTACCCAACATCATGAGTACTAACATATCTGTAATGCTTTTCATGCCTAAGCTGTTTCTCTGAATCAGCCATTTCCAGGGCTGAGTCCATTGCATCTGCCACTGCATCAATATTCCAAGGGTTCACTCTGATTGCTCCACTTAAAGATGGGGAGCAACCAATGAACTCAGAGACAACTAACATGCTTTTCTTATGGGAGGAACCTAGTCCCAAAACTTTATCCAACTTTTCATTGCCTTGGCGACTGATTATATATTCATATGGTATGAGATTCATTCCATCCCTCACTGCAGTGACTAAACAACACTCAGCAACAACATAGTATGCAACTCTCTCATAAAAACTGAGTGGCTCCTCAATCAGAATCACAGGATCATAGCCAGGCTTCCCAAATGTTTCATTAATCCGTTTAACTGTTGCTTTTGTCTCAGTTTGTACTTCTTTCACATCTTTCCCTTTTCCCCTAGCAGGATTAGCTATCTGGACCAGCACAACCTTTCCTTGACAATCAGGGTGCTGAATGAGAAGCTGCTCCATGGCCAACAACTTCAAACTTATTCCCTTAAAGATATCCATGTCATCCACCCCAAGCAACATTGTCTTCCCTTGATCAGAAAACTGTCTAACAAGCTCACAAACTTTTTCTTCAGTCTTTGGCATGCTCAAAACTGATTGAAGCTGACCCATGTGTATTCCAACAGGAAGAATTTTGATACTAACAGTCCTACCATAATACTCAATACCAATATAACCCCTTTTGGATTCATAGGTAAGACCAAGCATCCTACTACAACATGAGAGGAAATGCCTAGCATAATCAAAAGTGTGGAATCCAATTAAATCTGAATTGAGGAGAGCTCTCAAGAGCTCTTCTCTAATAGGCAATGTCTTGTATATTTCTGAAGAAGGGAATGGGCTATGTAGGAAGAATCCAAGTTTTACTCTATTGAATCTCTTCCTCAAGAAAGTTGGCAACACCATCAGATGATAATCATGTATCCACACATAATCATCTTCAGGGTTAATCACTTCCATAATCCTATCTGCAAAAATCTTATTCACTGAGACATAAGCTTGCCACAGTGACCTGTTAAACCTGCCACCAAGTTCTGGTGACAGAGGCAACATATAATGAAACAGTGGCCATAACTGTTGCTTGCAAAAGCCATGATAGTACCTGGTAAACAGATCTGATGGGAGAAAAGTTGGGACACATTTAAAGGTCTCAAGTAGTATTTGTGAAACCTCATCTTGTTCATTTGGATGCACGTCCTCCCTAAGGCATCCAACATAAATAACTTCAGCATCATCATCCCCTAACCCATCTTTGAGTTGGAGAAGAAGTGAATTCTCATCCCATGTAAAGAACCAATTCCTGTTACCATCTGGCTTCCTTTGAGCCCTTATAGGAAGCTGATTTGCCACTATTATGATCCTTTCTCTTTGGACTGATGAAGAAGAGGGATCAGAGCACACACTTTCCACACGGTCATCATCATCAACATCAGATATCAACCCAGCCACAGTCATAATCCTTGGAATTCTCCTGTTCATGTGACCAAATGATGGAGACTCACCAGAAGCTAGCTCCAATAGATTTGAATAAGATCTTGACACCATTCTTATAACCCCACAAACTAACACAAGACTTGCTTAAACAGTGCTTTTAAAACACTACACCCACATAACAAAAAAGTCCCAGTGAGAAAACAGCACTGATCATCTCACAAATACAAAGAGTGTGAGATATTGTGACAAAGAAAAAAGTGTTTTTGAGTTATGGGTCAGATAAAACTAGTCTTGAAACGTGTGAATGTGAAATTAGAAAGCATGAAATGATGGGAAGAGGTGGTGGTGAATCTGTGATGATAAGCAAGACCAGAGGGGTTCAAAAGTGGGAGCAGCAAAACCTGTTTGAAGATAAGGTTAGGGAAGTGAATGAAAGCAATGGATAGATAAAACATGAAGCTCGTTGTAATCCAGAAGATAAAAAAAGAGAAACTCAGATGGGAAGCAGCTAAGACAATAAACAACAACCAAACAATGCACTGGAGATTGTTGTCATGAATGGTCTCAACTTGTGTAAAGTCAGAAACAAAGAGAGCTTAAAGAGCAGAGGGCAAAGAGAGAAATAACAAAAATAATAAGAATTAAGGACCAGTTTATTCATATTTGAATTCAATTTTCCATTTTGATTGGGTGGGTAGAAATTTTGGAATCCAGGATTGAGATAAAAACAAAAAAATTATCTAATCCAGATAGTGGTGAAGAATATGGATAGGGGAAATTAATCTATTTAATAGAAACAATAAAAAAAAAAAAAAAAAAAACCTTAAATTATCTTTTGTAACTTCTCACTGATCAGAATGCAACCCCACAAGTTGTCTCTCCACTGAGCTGAGGCAGCATGCAACAGTGTGATATTTTTGGAAGCTCCCTTGTTTTAAAAAGGTCAACAACGAAGAAAAAAAAATCTCAAATCCTTTTTTTTCTTCTCAAACCAAGACAGAGAGAGAAAGAAATATGAAAATAAGAAGGAAAACATACCGTTGGATGAGTCAATGAAATTGAAGTAATCATAGTCAACAGTCAAATATCGGCGGTTGTATAAGTTCAGAGCGTGTGAGAAGCAGCGTATAATTTCTCTAGAGTCCGGACTTGAAACCTTATCCTTTGTCCTTTGGCAAGTTCGCTTCTACGAGGCATCATGCTCCGCATTGGGCCCCACTTGAGGCCTTGTCCGAAATTAGCTGTCAAGCTCGTGCGTCGGCACACGTGTCGATTTTCTATTGGTCGACGAAGCTCTAAACATGCTACGTGGCTAGTTTTTTACGCCTCATCATCGACCGTGCCCCCGCATCGAGATTCGTGTCGCGGTTTGACTGATTTATCCTATAATTCCGACAACCACGACACTCGCAGTATGATTCTGGTGCGCGGGAAACACCGTAAGTTTTTCGCAGTACCCAATCAAAGTCGTCCACGTCAGATAATATTAACGACGTGGAAGGACACTATTGGTTGTTATGGTTGGAAGTGGATAAGGACGAAGCACGGAACGGCAAAATCTCAGGGTACGAGAATTTAAATGAGGGAGACTTTGAATTTGGAGCCCGACCCATCATGGTGAACAGCTGGACGTCACATTGACCTATACGCCACGTCATCGGTGGGGCCCACTCTAGTGATCAGGCTGTAGTATGTCGTTTTAGCAATTTGCACCAAAAATAAATTGCCATATTGAAAATTTGGTACTGCGTTCTATCTTTATTATAAGTAAAAGTCCCAAATTTTTTTTCTAATATATAACTAAATTTTACTTACTTTTATTCAATTTAATGATATTATTTTTAAAATACTCATTCATTTAATAAAATTTTATTTTTCAATAACTCCTTATATTCCCAACAACACAAGCTTAATAAATAAGATAAAAAATAATTTAGGTAACAAACTTAATTTTTTAAATAAGATTAACAATATTAAATGAGATTAATTACCCACCTTAATATATGTCTTTTATTTAATTTTTGTTTATAATAGAGATCGGAGGGAGTACTCTCTCCTCCCTCCGAACTTAATTATAAGCCAAATTAACTAATTTTACACTTATTAATGAAGTTAGTTAATTTAATTTAACTATCTTGATTTATGTAAAAATTGAGTTATAATTACTAAATTGCCCTTTAATTATTTCGAAAGTGCGTAATGCTCTTAAAAAAGTAAAAAAAATTGATTGAATTGATTAATTGTATTGACTTTTGGTACATTAATATTGAATATAATTGAATTAATTGAATTTTATTTATATTTAAATCCATAAAATATAAATATTTTTTTTTGTTTATAATTGAAGAGGATAAACATTGACGACCTATATGTGAAAGTAAACAATTACTCGTAGGAATAAATTGTTTTTTTTTAACACTACTTGCACCCAATAATTATTTGTTTATATAAAGCGTTTTAATAATATATTTTTCATGCATGTCATTTCAATTCTGAATTTGGATGTGAGCCCATTTCTTTTTTTCAGGCAAGTGGTGTAGCCTTTTAAAAAAATGCTATTATAATTGAGGGTTATGGATAATTTAAAAAATTGGCAAATTCCCAAAAACAAATAACTAGGATAGCAACTATCACATTTTCTATTTGCGACTTTGAATTTTATGTTATTTCTAATTTCTAATTCGACTATAGTCCATAGAATCTCTTATCTAGCTGAAAGATAAATAAGAAGGTAATTTTTATTGAATTAAGTATTGCTCTTTTTAAAACATTAAATATATTGATTTTTAATAAGACGTTTCCTTAACCATTATCCTTAGTATTTTCCTAAAAAAAGTTTGTGCAATATTTTTACCAAACTTTTTTTGTGTGTGTTAGAAGTCATAAAATAATTTGTTATGAAATCTTTTATAAATATAACGAATATTATATATTATTTTGATTGTGCATGAAAAGATAAATTGATTAATTGTACTGTTATCACAGTCATTTAAAATGGATTTTTCTAACATGTGCAATATTGCACATGTTAAGAAATTAAATATAGAAATATTATATTGAAAGTTGTGTAATTAGTTTTTTAAAAGTCTAAATGTTACTTTTTCCAATGAAACTTTTTTATTTCTTGATTTCTTAACATGTGGAATATTGCAAATGTTAGATAAATCGTTTAAAAATTTATAATGCAAAAGTCAGTATTTAAACTATTTACTATGAAAAAAATCTAAAAAAAAAAACTATTTACTATGAACACAAATTATTCATAGAATTTCATACAAATTACTGGATGAATAAATTTTTCAACGATTTATAATGATAATTGCATTCCTTTATAACTTTTCTTATTGAAAATTAATCCTGAGAAGCAGATGAAATAGAGAGGTGGTGGTTCCTGAAAGGAATACGTGTTTTCTTGTGGAGCAAACGGACAAGAGGTGCCAACGAGGCGGCAATTTCAGAATTAACAATTGTCAATTGTCGTGGATAAGGTTTTCTCTCTCTTCGCTGTCTTTTTTATATTTTTCTATTAACTTTTCCCAATGTAGATAAACATGACCGTGTTTGTTTCGATAGGGTGACCACATATGAGAGATGATGCTTCATCAAGTGTGGAATCTCACCCTAACCGCTGATATGATATGAAAAATCACAATCTTGTAGGAATTGGACGGTTGGGGAAGAGCATGGTATTGAATATGAGAAGCTCAGACAGTGGGGTTGGCATCAGAGGAAAAAGACAAGAACCAAAGAGTAAAATGATCATGGCGTGAAAACTGGTACCATGTTTTTTTTTTAACCTGGGTACCCTTGGGTCGGAAGCCAAAGACTAATTCCTCGAGATATTGCGATTCATTTAAGGGATTGACCTCTTCCAACAGATATTATTCCATACACATGAGCCAGGAATCGAATCCCTGATCATATATTTAAGAGATCCAGTTATCTACCAACTGTGTCACACCATATTGGTAAGTGGTACCATGTTTGGTTTGCTGGCTAGCATAGTATAGCAACAAGTCTACCTTTTCCCCCTAATCTTATTTTTGATTTGATGATGATCAAAGTTATCCAATTTAATGTGCTTTCACATTAGTGGTTGGATAACATTATCCTACTTTTTTGTTTCAAATAAAAAACATTATCCTATTTCAAGTTAAGAACTATTTATATTAAGATAAATTTTATTTAATAAAAAAATCGGAGATAAGATTACAGTGGAAAGGTAGCTTAGAATTTCTCATGGTATTTTGGTATGTCGTCTTTTTTTGGAGCAATTCCAAGGCTAATGTCAAGGGTTTGGTTTAATGGGGCAAGACAATGTTTTGGTATTTGACAAGTCATATGTTCGAATTTACATTGGTTTCCTTTGATACTTGTTGAGTTCTTAAATTTATGTGATAGATAAGGAATTGCCCCATTAGAGTTAATCTAGATGTCAATATAAGTTGCTTAAAATAAGGAATCATTACTTATATAATGAACCCTAAAAATCTGTTGTTTATAAATAAAATAAATAAATTTTGCTTTAGATGTGTGTGAGTTGCTTAAATATTATATGACATAGTGAGACATTTTTAATAAAAGATAAGCAACATGATATATATACGGGCTATATTGGCTTTTATGTATAATCATAAATGGTTTGTATATAACTAATGTAGTATGAATTAGGATTCTCTCCCGCCTCTCCAATTAGACCCCTTTGCTTTTTTATTGAGAAAACCGATACCATATGTGGTATTTATGTACATGAATCCGCTGGATTGCTGAGAGGCAGGAGAGAATCCGGATCCATGATAGTACACACTCAAGCGAATAAGCTATAACGGGGCTTGCAACAATCAGCCACCCTCTATCGCATTCATGCACATTGGACTTATTTATAAAAATACTCGAAAGCTCAACTTGGGAATTGTAGCTTTCGGCTTTATAATGGGTTTTACAAAAAGCTACGATAGAAAAGTACAACAATTTTGGTTTGCACTATCATGTTAGCCAATCACATCTCAAAAACTGGCTCAACATTCGTTAGGCCTAGCCCACCCGTAGTTTGATGTGTTACGCACTAGTTCAATTGCGTTTTCGGGCAGCAGCATGCAAAGTGATGAAAATGGAAAAGAGAAATCCTAAAGCATTTTACCGTGGTCCCCAATTTTAACCGGTTGAACCGAAAATTAGACATATATATACACATAATCGATTCGAGCGATTCATTGGATCGGTCATATACATTCGTAACAAATAGAGATTTTGGAGTTTTGTTTTTTCTTCTCACCCTGAACACTAGCACCACCACTTGTTAGGGGAAAGATGTACGTTTGATATTGATGTTCAAGGAGAACATATGTGAGGTGCCATAGAAATCTCAAAAGCACGGTGCTATTATTTATTGGATATGCTTCAGATATGAAATAATTTCAATGGATGCATTTCAATGCATTTGCTTCTGAGATGAAAAAGATGTCAATTGCAAATATTGAAAGGGGCCTACAAATAATATTACCTTTACATGAAATTTCTTGCATAAATCATTATAGGAATTTAAAAATAAATATCACTTTCTCATGTTAACATGTTTAATAAGTTTTAGATAATGTTTTATTATGATTGAGTTTGTTTTTTTTTTTAATGAAATTATTATGATTGAGTTTGTTTTAAAAGAATATCTACGACTGAAATAGAATATCTAAACCACCTATAAATCTTTGTCAAGTTGATTTGCTTCGCATTCTATGACTCTATACTGTATTTCATTGTTTATATGAGAAATTTGATAAGAGTGGGTGTACCAAATAAAATTTCCAAGTGGATTAGTGAAATGAAAAATAAATGACCGCTCATTAATTTGTTCAATTTTTTTTATTGATTGAGTAGGTATTATGTCAAGAAAAATAATCATCTCACGCATTTTTTCTTACAAAGCTTTTTACATTTATCTTAAGGTAAAGGCCTATTTTGGTTCCTGACAAAAAAACGCGGTACCCATTTCAGTTCCTGACAAAAAAAAATATATCCCGTTAGTCCCTGACAATTACTAAGGTGTAATAAGTTAGTCCTTACGTGACTTCCGTTAGTCAGCGTACGTTACTAAAACGTCTCACGATACTAATTGTCAGGGACTAATTAGCCCCACTTTAAATATTGTTAGGGATTATAATGTCCCATAGTAATTGTCAGGGATTAACTTGTCCCACGTTAGTAGTTGTCAGGGACTTATAGGATATATTTTTTTTGCAGGGACTGAAATGGGCAACACGTTTTTTGTCGGGGACCAAAATGAGCCTTTACCCTTTATTTTATATCTATTAATTAAAAAAATTTGGTTTGAAAGTAACAAATAAGTAATCAATGATCATAAAATATGTATAAATATGTATAAAAAGGTACATAAAAAAGGGGTCGGAGATTATCATATATTGTACTCAAAGATATACATTATCATCGTTTTCTTTTGAATCTTTCACGAAGAAGAGTGATTGGCAATAATTAAGCATGTGATGAAAGACTCAGCTTTCACTATAATATAATTAAGCATGGATGTTTCAAGTGCCTGGAGGAGTTAGTGCGCTTTCCATATTTCTTTCTCCAGGTGATTTTCGTTCAAGGGAAGAGATTGGTCAAGATTTGCGTCCCCTCTTTTTCAAGTATCATTCTTGCGGATACAATTAGTATATATTCCATTCGTCTTAGCATGAGTGGTCATTAATCATTATTTTTCATACGCTAGCTTCCGTCAATTCTTTCTTTGTTTTTCAAAGAAATGGATCGATGATAATTAAATGAAACAATCGGAACATTCCCTTTAAACAAACATGCTATGAGTGGTGAATATATTTTAGACAATAATTTCAATTATAGATAGGGATATTAGTTTTTAATAATTTATGAGCTCGAATTGAGATTTTTCCCCTTTTTTTATTTTGATCAAGTGACTGCTAGAGATAAAGATCTTCCAACATTTATCTTTTGCTTATCCTTCGAGTGGACAAGAGAAAATGGTATAGTTCTACGCCTCCTATATAAATTTGAATAGTGAAACCAATAACGTGAAGCCCAATATACAAAACTCATCCTTATAGAACTCCATGCAGCATCAACACACTTGAATATCACCTGAATCCTTATTAATTGTTTGCATGTGGTGATTGGTCATATATTGTCCGTAGCTTGTGATCAATTTGTAGATTAGTTACAGGATTGTAATTCCTGCCTACAAGCGAGCACACACCACACTAGTATGCAGAGATAGTATATAATTTAAGGTCTTGCAAATCAGTACCCTAAAGACATTGATTAACGATTCCAAAAATAGAAAAATCTGATTAGGAAACGTAGCTTTTAAATTTTTAAAATATTGAATACACCACTTTTCAAGACAAACTTTCTATTTCTGGTTCCTTAATCAATGTCTTAAGGGCACTGATTGACATTTACCTATAATTTAAAGTCTCCAACTATTCAGACTAGATGAATGAAACCATAAAACTCATCAATATTCTATGATGCTGTTTTCTGCATATTTTCACAACGAATGAGGAGAAAATAATTACAAAAGGTTTAAAAAGATAAATATAACAATCTGTAAATTAGGTATATAAAATCTTACTATTTCTTTTGAAGCAAGCCTTACGCTTCAGACGGTTCTTTGGAAATGTTCAAATTTTCTAAGAAAATGACATCTATTAACATACGATCCCTTCTTGTGAATCTGAAAAGAAGAGGGTTCGATTAATTTTAGTGGTCATTTTCCTTTCCTTATGTTCCTCCCGAAATTGGTCTAGGCCCAATACCCAAAGGCCCACCATAAGGCCGGAACACCTCCCTTAGTCTCAGTTTTGTGATGATAACAAACATGTGACTCTTTTCAGTGACTACAATATCTATACTTGATCTTGGTTAAAGGGCATTTGTGCCCATGAATAAATGACAAGCTACTGAAATCTAAGGAGCATGTTAACAATATTTTTGCTGTCTACTGAGGATGAGGAACCAGAAATAAAAAAAGATGTAGAGCTACAAAGCTAAAGTTTGCTAAAACAAAAAGACAGTATGCTAACATTTCATTAGCATGCAACATTTCAGTTTGCAGCAGGTTCCAGAAATCTCTAAGTGCCAAACATTTTCCATATCTACACTGCACATCACACAAACTGCAGGGCATTGAACATTCTTGGATTGGAGACGAGTTCGGACAGCAATACAATCTCTGCATGCTCTGAAATACTATTCTGCCTAGAATAAGAGATTAAACAAGAGATTTTAGTATCAACCACTCTGATTTTATTTTATTTTATGCAATTCTATCTAGAGTAAGAGATTAAATATAAATTGCTTATATTAAAACCCATTAAAGAGCTCGAAATTTCAAGGACAACTGCATTTACAAATAGTGACAGAAAGATAACAACTGGGAAGAGAGTTAAAGAGTAGAGATATCTAAAACGGAAGGAAATACCCGATTTCAAGGGTGAAACTCCTAAATCCAGCAACCCCTGAAGTGTCCACGAGAGTCCAATCAAACAAAGTTCCAAATTAAAACAAAGTATGTGATGAACACGTGCAACCAGACAAATCCTGGACAATTGCATGCAAGCTAAAATTTTAATAATAACCCCGATAAAGTCCCAAAAAAGCAATCAATATTGAAGAATGGGATTTCACGATACCTGATGGCTGATGCCAATCCAAATTGTGCTGCAACAGATTATGTAGCTTTGCTCCCACCTGGTTCTTCAATGTCATCATTTGAGAATCTTTGAAAGTTGGAACAGTCACCAGAAGCATTATCATCTTTTCCTTTGGTAAACAGAGGGCATATCCCACACTCTTTTACCTTAATAGGTGAAGTAATGTCACCCCGCATTCTTTTCTTATCTTTGCAGATTTCAAAAGTGAAGTTGTGTGCACGAGAGAGCACGTGACTGATGCTTGCATAATCCAAGTAATATTTCCACAGGAATGTGTGTTCTTGGACAATTACTTTCTCTCGACCCTTCCAAATGAAATAGGATTTTACATTATCATGGCTAGGAAGAAAGTGGATGCCATCATCAGTTTCAAATATGAATCTGCAGCTAAAAGCTGCATCACCATGTCTCGAAACTTCATCATCCAGAGCTTCAAGTCCCAAAACTACACATAGAGCAAAACCATTGAACCTATTATCATTGCACCAACTTAGAGAATCTTTATTCAAAGTTACTGAACGTCCCTTGCACTGATAAGGGAACCATTGAGGAACTGCACTCCCTGGAAAGCAAAAGAACACAAACCTATATGCATCATGGGTGATCCTAAGCCATGCATCAGCCACAATATTACTATGAGCACTTGGATCCAGTTCTTGACTATTGGTTAAATAAAATTTGAAGATCCCCTCTTTGGAATCTGACGACAGTTTAAACCTTGAACTTGGCATCACTCTTCTAATGCATGGGCAATCAAATGCCAACAGCTGCTTTAGAAATGGTGGAAGCTCTGGGATACATTCAAGACTTTGGCAATCACTTAAATCCAATGATTTCAAGCTTGAAAGATGAGCAATACTATCGGGAAGCTTCACAATACCACATCCATGCAGTGACAATTCGCTTAATGATGACAACCGACCAATGTCATTTGGAATTTTAGTTAACTTGCCACAGCCTGAACAATCAAGCTCCGAGAGAAGGTTTAGATTAACAATGCTGTTTGGAAGAAACTCAAGATCTTTGCACAAGTTCAGGCGCAAGGTTCGAAGCCTAACCAAATATTCCAATGATGAAGGTATTTCTATAATTGCTGTTTTTGTTAAGCAAAGATGTGCAAAACTTTCTGCACGCTCCATGATCTCTGGGAAGGTCCTCAGCATTGAGCAGCCGTGCAAATCAAGTTTCGTCAACTTCAATTTGAAAATGCTGCTTGGAATAGTTTCAACTGATTCACAGTAGGTAAGGTCTAACTTGGAGAGTTTGCTGAGACTCCCAATGGAAGGTGGAATAAACTGAAGCCTTTGGCACCTGTGCATGCTCAACTCTTCAAGCCCGACCAAATGGTGCAAGGATGTAGGGAGTTCTTGTATTGCTGTTTGGTCTAAGATGAGCACCGTTAAATTTTCCATAGTCTCCTCAATTTCAGGGAAATTTTCCAAATTTGAGCAACCAAGGAGATTAAGTCTTCTTAGAAATTTCAACTTCCAAAGGTCAATTGGAAAGTTTTGGAGGGATTCACAATTAGAGAGATCTAACCAACAAAGCTCATTGAGACTTGAACAAATTGGGGGCAAACCTTCTCTCCGTGCTTTAAAGTTTAAAGGTATATTTTCTTCATATGTGTCAGCACTAACGGTGGGATCGAAAGTATTTGAAGAAAAATCCCATCGATTCATGACAGATTCGCTAGCCCGACGCTTCTTGGCTAATACTGTCGGTGATCTAAAACGCGAACAACCGTATGTAAGAACACCCTCAGTTTTAATACTGACTGAAAATGTCTCAAGGTTCCGACAGTTATCGAGAGCTATTAATCCAGAAGATCCCGACAGAATACTGCTGGGAAGATTTAAACTCCTAAGTCCATGACAACCATTCAACATTAAACAGTTAAGCTTGCTGAGGAAACTAGAGGAGTAAACTACCTCCAACTCCGTACAATGGCTAAGAATTATTTCTTCAATGTTTGGGGATTGACAGAGGTCTGGTATTTGACTTAGGTTCCGAGAACCTCTAAGGTCAATCCTTCTCAAATTTGGTAAATGCTGGCACAAAATGTAAAAAAGATTAGTTAACAAAAAGAAAAATTGGTGAACTACTCATATCTATTTCTATTATATATCTATTATCTATTATTAATTAGGGTGAATTCTTAGGTACCCCATTAAAATTGGAGTAGTAGTTACCCCAGTGATGTGGCTCAACCAGATAATGACACCTCAATTAAAATAGTCCACTGGGTCAGACTTCTTATTTTATACTTTGGCCCCAATAGACTTTTTTGCAAAAACAAAAGTTAGGATGGACAGGCCCTTCCTTGCAAGATGAAATTAACTCATTTCATATGACCACTTGACCAAGAACCATCGCCACCCTTCCCCCTTCATCGTACACTCACCGCCACCCATCCCCCTTCATTGACTACTCACCGCCACCGTTCCCTCCTTCATCGACGACTAACCTCGGCCCTTCTTCATCGAAATCTCACCTCGACCTTCTTTCGTCGACCACTCACCCCGCCCTTCCCGAAGCCGTAAATTGCAGTCGTTGCCCAAGTCCCCTGTTTGAGTCGTCGCAGCAAGGGTTAGTTGCAGTATGGTAGTTGTCGTTCTCTTCTTCACAAACAGTGAGAACACATAGCTCGTTCGTTTTTGTTAATGTGTATCCCCAATTTTTAGTTATTGGTAATGCTTTTATTGAGTTTTACTACTATTACGTCTGGTCACAACAGATTACACATGCGTAAAATGGACTTGAATTTCACTATGTTACCCAAATTTGGGGATATGCAACACTTGGTTTTGTTCTGCTTTGAATGTTGTTCACTTTGTTTGTAGTTGATGTTATATTCACTGAGAATACTTTTAGATTTGAATGGCTCATTTTTACATTGATACATACTAATATTGCTTTTGCATTCTGACTTATAGAAATGAATGTGGCATATTTGTCTCAAATTGGATGATTAATCATGTTGTTGAATCCTATCAAGTTGAGGTGAGACATTAAAACTGTCAATTGCTTAAAGATTGTTTGTTTATTTAAATTCACACTGACCTTTTGCTCACAAAATTCACCAATTCAGGTGGTCGATGGGACATGCTTGAGGATTGCTCTTGATTATGTTTTAAAATCACACAACTAAATTAGGGACAAAGTCAATATGAAGGCAATTGAACATAGCATATGAGGAAATGGACAAATATGAACACATTAAGTAGAAGACTCTTGTTTTGGATGACTTGGATAATTTGAACTTTGGTTTTGAAATGAAGAACACAGTTTTCTGGACATTGATTTAATTGGACTCTTGTTTTATGCAGACTTGGTTTTTTTGGACTTTGTTAAGCTAAGTTATTTGGACTAGTTTATATTAGTTTGTTGGACAATTTGGACACTTTATTATCTAAGTTTGCTGGACTCTTTTTGGACAATTTGGATGTTGGTTTATCTATTTTCAACTCACTGATGTTAATGGTTTTTATAGTTCTTTTAATTTGTTATTGTGTTTTGCTACTATTGTCGATTCTATACTTTTAGTTTGATGCAGAATAACAACCAAATGGTGCTCATTCAAGTATCTCTCATAATGGTTCTCATTCTAGTCATGTAGCAACAATGGCTTACTTGGAGCAAGGACATCAAGAGACCAAAGCTGAATATTGAAGATGAATTGAAGATTGAATACGGGATATAGTTTCACAATTTTAAAGTTTCATTGTAATGGGTGATACTATCTGTTATATGTCCCTAAATAGTGTCTAAATTTTTTTAAGACCATTTGTCCAAGGTCTATGTATCATTGTAATAGTCTGACTTTATACATGTATAAACTTAAATTAATGGTAATACGAACGATATTCAACTATTCTACTTCTGTTTAGTTTTCTTGGGGCCCAAATTGAAAGAATGTGCCCAAAATAAATGAATTTTTTAATACCATTTGTAAGGATGCCTTAGATATGATGAAGACATTCAGCAACAAAAGATGGATATTATGGATCTCATTCAAGTCATTATGGAGCAAGGAAATAGTTTTTAACTTGCCCAAAATGAATAGTTTTTCAATTGCCCAAAATGAAGTGCATGTGTTAGCTGAACAACAAACACTGCAACCATGTAGTTTTGTACCTAAACCTGGTTCATCCTTCTAGACAGCTTGACATCAGCCCACTAAATCAACCATATCTAGAGCTTCTGAGATCTAGATGATAAGAGACAAGTGCTACTCTTCATATAACATCGAAGACTAAAAATCTCATGAAGACAATGTGGCAAAATTCAATATTTGTGGCTGTTTAATTCTGTTTGGAAAAAGTCAAATTCGAGTTTGGCATTTAAAGAGTCACAATTTGCAGTGGAAAAACAACATAATCTGAGAGCTGCAATTTTATTTGTAAATCAATTTTTTTTGAACAATCAACACTGCATTAGCATAAGTGGTTTGTGAACAACAAACACTGCAACCATTATCAAAACTTTGTATTGATAGTGTTATGCCTAAAACAAATTGCAGTGTTAAGTCAAAAAAATGTTCTTATGGATCTGTATAGTAGTCTAAAAAAAAACCCTCAAAAAATTTATGCATATAAAACACTATCATCCTTTACCAGTATTGATAGTGTTAGTTTTGAGGGAAAAAAAATGCTCAATGCTTCACCATAACTATGTAAACCATGTCAACTTCGGACTCTAAAGCACTAAAGCAACCATGTGTAACAAACACGAATGGAGCAAAAAATTCAAACAGATCTTATCATCCATATAGATATTGATAGTCTTTACATGATTATAAAACCATTCAAATTCTCATGGAAGACAACTATACATCCAGAGACAGTACACTAATCACTAAACCAAAATAATCCCCCTAATCATCCTACAACTACATCATCCTTGTAGAATAATCCTACAAGAGGTACAACATCTTCAGCAATAATCCTACAACAGGTACATCATCTTCAGCAATTTGAATGGATATAAGTTCCAATGTACATCATCCTCCAAGGTGCTGCAAATAAGTTCCAGAAAAGGATATCAGGATGGTAGTTATACAACTGATAAGTGAATTGAATCAATTTAGATCTAAAATGAACTAAATGTGATAGTAAATCAAAATGATTAATAGCTAAATTAAATTGAAAATTACCTGCTGCATGTACTCTTCAATCATAGATGCCTCAACAGGAAGGTAGGTACTAAAAGAAAGATTAACCCCTTTGTCCAATATCAACAAAAAATTGGTAGAAGCATGAGCAAACTAAATCAGGAAAATAAACAAATTTGCGTAACTAAACTAAGTTGCTATTGAATGAGAATCTCCTTTGAAGGGTTTCCCCTTCCAAACAAAGAAAATCATGAACAAACGAAAAAACTGGGGGCACACAATAACAATGAAGGAGCTGGTGAAATGGAAATTTCTCTTACTATTGTGAAGAAGACGACCACAAATCCCACTCCTAAACTAAAGGCACCTGTCGCAAATCAAACAGGGCGACTTAGGGCAGCGAGAGGAATTAAAGGCTTCTGAAGGGTGGCGGTGAGTGGCTGAAGAAGGGGTGACGAGTGGTCGAAGGCGGCAAGTGGTCTTTGATGGTGGTGCTTACTGGATCACCGCTGCCATGGGATTTTAGGGTTCATACAGTGGATGTTTGTTGCTCAGGTGGTGAGATGAACTGAGGTTAATTCTTGTTTAGGTTTAGGTTGAATGTTGGGTGTTAATTCATCCAATTTACAAAAAGGGGTCTGAGCATCCTAACTTCTAATTTTGCAAGAAAATCAATTAGGGCCAAAGCATAAAATAAAAAGTCTGACCCAGTGGATTATTTTAATTGAGCTGTCATTATATGGTTGGGTTATATCATTGGGGTAATTTTTACTCCAATTTTAATGGGGTACCGGAAAAGTCACCTTATTATTATCTTCTATTATTAAAGCTAACCCTCCGAACCAGGCAACGACACATCAGCATAATTTTTGACACCTATACTAATTTCTTCCACATCTTCTATTATTCATACGTGGCATCTCTACCATGCAGAAACAGAACTAGCACATTTCACTTGGCTTTCACGAGCGGTCTTCAATTTCCCTGTGCTACCATCAATTCATGAGCCTACATATGGGTTTTAAGTTTCTCTACAGTTTTGGCTAATCAATCATAACAATTAACCAATAGGAAACATGGTATTTCAAGAATAAAAAAATAAGTATTAAATGTATAAATAAATAAATAAATCCGTTCAAGTCTCCGAAAAATCTTGAAGTATCATTTTTTTTATCCTTGAGATTTAAGTTTCTGACAATTTTTGAATAAGTTTTAAATAAAAAAAGAAAAAATTAAATAAAGAAAAAATAACAAAAATTAGATTTGGCTAAAGGGCCACTTAAGACTGAAAACATTGTCTTTATTGTGTTGAGCTTGAGACTACACCACATGTGAAACAAGTTTTACATTAAAAAAAAATGAAAAAGTTAGAACTATATAAGTGGATGGATGATAGGCTTAATGCTTTTAAAGTTTTGTGGTCAAAATGTGATATCAAGGTTTACTTACATTGTCTTATGGGCCAAAGGTTGATTCACAATTTAATTAATATGGATAATTGAAAATATCGCTTTTTTTTTTTCATCATCTGCAACTTTACTCAATCGTTATCAAAATTATTGTTTACAATAAAAATTTATTTACTTTTATATCATATATCTAAACAATAATTTATAGGTTATTAGTGGAAAAATCATACGATAAATAAGAAAAACTAAAATAGAAACATCATATAATAAAAAAATAGACAACCAAAATGGACCATCATATGATAAATAAGGAAAACTAAAATAGAAACATCATATAATATAAAAAAATGGACCAATAATTCATTTCCACCGCGCAACGCGAGGGGTCAAAATCTAGTTATATATATAAAACTGAGAGAACCATGATATTAAGGCTTTGCTTGTTAGAGTAGAAAATGGTAAGAGAAAAAACAAGAAGAGAGAAAAGGAAGAGAAAATACATTTTTCTCTTGTTTGGTGGAGGAGATAAATGAGGAAGAGAGAAGAAAATTGGTAGGACCCACCTCAAATTTTTTCTCTCCCCAAGTGAGAAGAAAATGGAAGAGAGAGGGAGTGTTTCATGTAAAATGATATTTGTACCTTTCTTTTTGGGTTCTCATTCAATTATTTAATAAATTTAAATAAATTGAATTAAATTAATCATTAATTAATAAAATTAAATTAAAATAAATAAAATAATTATATTAAACTAATAAATTTTATTTAAAATAACTTAAATCAGTTAAATTAATTTAAATTACTTGATTAGTTAAAATAACTTAAATTAATTAAATTTAAATATTTTTATATTGGTTTTTTAGTTAAGGATATTTTTGTCTTTTTAAAAGAAAATACTTTTCTCTCTTATTTTCTATCCAACCAAACAAAGGGAGAGAGAGAAAACAGCTATTTCTCCTCTATTTCTCCCCTATTTCCCTTACACCAAACAACACATAAAATCTACTCTATTTCTCACTATTTTATCTCTTTTCATACTCTTTCTCACCTCCTTCTCTCTTCCCCTTTTCTTCTCACAACCAAACAAAGCCTAAGAGATAATAACGAGAGGTGAGAGGAGCTAATGCTAACCATTCAATCTTACATGGATAAGATTATAAGTTACTTCAAAGACTTTCATTTCTAAGATACAAAGGAACATAACAAAAAGCTTGTAATACCTGATCTCCATCCCAAAGTTGTTCAAGACGGCTATCACGCATATCAAGTTTAACAAGATTTTCTGGGCAAAAGTCCTGCGGCAAAGATCTTTGGGGGAAGCCATCCCAACGAAGAAATCGTAACTGATCCGGAAGACTTTCAAGAGATTCACGAATGTACACTTTAGAATACTCCCGTAAGTTAGACTTATAGAACTGGAGCAATCGCAGATTATGCATCATTTTGAAAGTTTTAGCATGTAGTTCAACGTTTCCTATTTTGCACATGTCAAGGAATATACATTGGATTTCATCTGTCCCCTAAAAGTAAAAGCAAGGAATTAGAGATAAATAAACTAGTTACAGGAAATTTAATAACTGCTAAACTACCATGCCCTCCAATGAAATCTTCAAGTTGAACATAATTGTTGACATTATCGAGAATAAGGAGAACCTTCAGCCGTTTAAACCTTTGCTTTAAAAAATCTCTGCAGTCTCCAGGCTTTTCGTCTAGAAGCTCTGATAAATAATTGCTCCGCATATATTGTATTCCACCATATCTTTCTATTTCTTCTTGGGAATTGACAACAAAGATGCGGGAACTGAACTGGGTTGCTAGTCTGTGATAAAACGCACCAGCAATTGTTGTCTTACCTATTCCTCCAATGCCCCAAATTCCTATGAACCGAACAGCTGCTGACTCAATATGCAACAAGGACTGGATTTGTGCGATATGCTTGTGAATTCCAATCAGTCCTTCATAATCACTTGAGTAAGAACTATTCAATCTTCCTAGAATATCCTTCACAATTCCTCTAACGAGTATAGATTCGTTTCTGGAACATGTTAAAGAAAGTAATAAGAAGTTAATAAAAATTGACATCATTGGGTTTGGGTAGACCTAGGATATTAGAGTCATATTATTGCCTTTGTAAAATAATAACGAACTTGTGTTCCAATAAACATGACAACAGTTATAGTCCTAGAGTAATATGGAGAACAAAAATGTTATTTGTACACTGATGGTACATAAATCTTAATTAATGATGTCCAAGTAGATGGTTAACAAGTTGGTTAATGATATATAAATCTTAGTTATCGATATAAAAAACATAGGTATACAAATAACGTTACTATATTGAGAAAGAGTAGGTAAGATAACAATAATAACGTTACTGTATTGAGAAAGAGTAGGTAAGATAACAATAATACTCCAATACTTGTATTCAAAGTCAATCTTTAACATGCATAATTTTTTTCAACTCATAATAGAGTTTTCCACACTGCCCATTTACTACTCCGGACGGTTAACCCCCGTCAATTAGAATCCAGGATGCAGATATCACGGTACCACTGCTAGAAGTGATACTTTATTTTTATTTTTATTTTTGTTGAATAAAGTTTAGGTGAGTTGGGTGGACTCACCAAAGCTACAATTGATACATACTTGAGCGCCAACCAGTATCTTTGCAGGTACTCCCCGTTCACTCTGACGCCTCGATAACGGATTCTAAAGTGAAGGTTCAATTATCCCAGCACCACATGTACCGAGTTCTTCACCAAGGTCTAGTCCTATCATGTATTTGAGTCTCAGTCTTGAGTCTTGTCTGAATTATGTATACTGATATATCAATCTGAATGCTTATTTGTTTACCTGCATGCACATATCTACATTGCTAGCCTATTGTAGAATCTTACCTCCTCTATTTGTAATTTCTTTTCTCCTTCGTTCCTTGTTGGCAACGATCAGTTTCATCCAAAGGGTGTAAACAGGATGAGGAAGGGCAAGGAGGTGCTGATGAACTAGCAGGAGGGAATCAAGATGTCAGAGCTTTGACGTTGTGTCTAATTTGTTGATGTATATATTTAATGTTGTTAGTTGTTTAAAGTATTTTCAAAAAATTGTTATTTTAATTTCTGGTAGTCGTGGAAAATTTATAGGCTTAATTAGCTTTTGAAAACTTATTGTATTGTTTACCTTGAGAAGGTTACAAATACTTCTATCTTTGGGATTATTGTACTTAATTAATAAGTTTCAGTCTATGTATGAAGTTTTTTTTTTAACTTTTTTCTCTCCTGACAATTGATGTAAGACCAATGAGCAAATTTTGTTTGAGGAAGTTTTAAATTTATTAATGGTTTATCAGGTGTTATTTTGTTGTCATGAAAAACCCCGATTTTCAGATGGGTTATTTCAAAGATTTTCCAATAAATTATTATTTTATTTACTTAATTGATCTTAATTAAAATTAGGTGTTACATTGGGTGTGACCGTGACGCGCGAATGACGTGTTTCGACGGTGGAACTAACGGAAAGGCGATGTTGTGGGGTCGTGACGTTTCAGGTGTGGCAGATCCATACGTGAGTGGTGGTTTGCAAGTGTGAGATTAGGTTAGGCTATGGTGGCAGCGGTGATGGCACTTCTTCATTGGTGGGGAGGAGGAAAATATGACTCAATCATGAGTTCACGGTTAGGCTATTGGCCATGTGTGGCGGTCACGCAATAAGGTGGCATATGAGACGGAACCTGACGACACCGGCGATGGAAGGTGAGAGGGAGACTGTGGCCACCAAGATAAAGGGGAAGTATGTATTTCAGATTGATAAAAGGGAGTTCTTTTCGATGCAGAAGAAAAAGGACTTAAAAATAACAAGATTTTGATTTTTTGAAAATAAAAATGTTACATGTATAAATACAAAAAAAAAAAAACAAGAAGTCCCTATGTAAATAAATATATTTTGACCAAATTTGACCAACTCAAGAAATCAAAATAAAAAGGTTATCCCACGTGACAATTTTAATGGTCTACATCACTCATGTTTTAAGGTGTGTTGCTGTATCACATTTGATATGATGCATCATAGACAACAACCCTTTATAGAGAGTTGAAAAGTCAAAAACCCAAGTGACAATATGGATGGTTCAGATTTTATTACTTGGATAGTACACCACTGCACCACTTGAGTGGGTGGTGCACCATAGCCTTCACCTATATGTGAAATAATGTATTTTCCATAGTTAATCCAAAGTCCAAACACACTTTTTAATTAAAAAAAATACGTGAAAATAGTATGTAAATTAGTGACCTGATTGTATCAGAATCCCAGCCGGAGAGTCCAGCTGCTTGAGTTAGAGCAGCCTTCCATCCCTGAATTTTGTCCTTATATCGTTGCTCATGCTTTACAAAGGCATCTGCATAACTCTCTCTTTGATGCCTCACAGTTGATGGATCCACCTTATAGAAAACTGGTATCACATCCCTTCCATATCTCTCCTTGCATTCCAAGATCTTTGTGAGTTCATCCAAACACCACTTGGAAGATGCATAGTGTTGGGAGAAAATAATAACATAAATCGTTGATTCTTCTATTGCTTTGTGCAGTGCTTCTGATATCTTTTCGCCTCTGTCAAGTCTGTCATCTATATATGTTTCAATATTTTTCCTGCATAATTCTGCATGAAAATGACTTGTGAAGTTGTAACGAGTATCATCCCCTCTGAAGCTCAGGAACACATCATGCTTAGCAGGAGAAGAAGAAGAAGACGAATTGCTCGACATTGGAATAAAAATTCTTTACAACCTCTGCACCACTTTGGTCTATGCCTGTTTGTCATAAAAATTTATAAAAATTCGTTAAGTACCGAAACTTCAAACTTCTCTGTCATATGACTCCAACTACTATAATGACTCCAACTACTCTTAAGAGGCTAACAGCTATCATAATTAATGTACATGTTTGGATTCACTTTTTGTGATAGGGAAAGGTGATTCCAGAGAAGTCACCAAAAAAAATGATTTCAGAGACAAAAAATTGATCTTGACGTGTTTGGGTGTGTTCTCGACTAGAATTGATTTTGCCTCTGGAATTAATTCTAAGTTGAAGCTAGAATTTGTAGCTTCAGCCCCTAACATGATTTTTATCCTCAAATTTATAAGTTTTGCATCAAGCTTACTTTCAAAATAAAAACATTCAAACATAAATCACTTCACTTCAAATTCAATTATATTAAAATCAATTCAATAAAATCAATTCAATTCAAAATTACGTTTATCAAACGCTCATCCAAACACACACGATATTGGTATCACAAAGTATCTTCACATTTAATAGATGACAAACAAATATCAAGTACTGTTTGATGCAGTGTTATCAAACTCAGCTCGAATCGATCGGAAACCGGTCACACGGCCAGTCCGATCACCTTATCAGATCAGTTAGGCACTCAACTCGGAATGGACCAATATGACTCGACCGGTTTTTAGGAAAAAAAAACTGGTGACCCGGACGGGTCATGCTTATATATACTTTAGGGCACCTCGAATTGAAGGTGCTTGAAGAGGAAGTACTTATGAAGCAATGGTCCTGAACAAATGAGACCATTCGAGCAAGGTGTTTATTAAGAACCATTTGGAGCAAGTTGCAACAGGCCTTAACATTGGATGTGGGCCATATTTTGTACTTTTGTGACTTTTTTTTATAGTTTTATTCTTTTATTAATTAGATAAATATTATTTGTGGGCTTCATTTAGGATTTGGATGCTGATTGGAGGAATGAAATACTTCAGTTATAAAAAGTAAAAAATAAAAAATAGTGATGTATCAATTTATGACCCATTTAAGAAACAAAAAAATTAAAAACATGGGATGCTGTGATAGCGATGGCCTTAAAAGAAAATAGAAGAGAGAAGAAGCAATACGGTCAGATCCGAGCACCCCAAGCCACCGCGAGCTCTGCCTCTCCTTGCTGTCCGTACACCACCGCGCCGATGAAGCAGAATGAATCTTTGCAGATTGCAGAAATGACACAGCAAGTAGAGGATGTAGAAACGTCACCTAACACCTTCGCCTGCTTCTGAGTTTCCAGAGAAGAAATATTGAAAGTAAAAGAAGCAGAAACGAAACGGCGCTGAATGAAAGAGCCAAAGAGGAACTATCATTCCAGATACCAAACGCTACCTATGTTTTTATTAGGGTTTTCTATTTGAGGAGGTGGGCCTTTTAGTGATGCGCATGCTTGTACTCGTCGTACCCTTTCAGTTGCATTAGTTTCTGCCTGTGTCATAGGCCCGTGACCTTTGTTGGGCCTTTCAAGTTATGAATTGTAGAACAAAAACATTATTAAAACAAAAAAACAAACACCTGCATTTTCAGTAGGGAGTTTGGGCCCAGGAGGAGTGACCCAAATTGGAATAAAATAAAATGAAAGCCATTCTGAATTAAAATATGTAATTTAAACCTACAAAAATGTAATTTAAAAATACAAAATATAAATTTCTTTTTTAAAAAAAAAAATTTAGGTGAGTTGGGTCTCGCGGGCTCACAAGGATTAAGGCAGACCTCACTGCTCAAAGAACGCTTATAGAGGTACTTACAAATTACTTATCAACGAGGCCCTCACATCAGTAGTGAGATTCAAACTCACAACCTTGTGGGTTACAAGGCGTATCCTTGCCAACTAGACCAATCTTATTGGCAAAATATTTTTTTTAGTATATGGAAAGTATCACCATCATAATAGAAAATTAATCTCTTTCTAAAATAAATATCGAGCCCGTTTGTTATTGCTTATTTTGTTAAAAAAAAAAATTTGTAACCATAAAATGATTTTTTTTATGTTTTTAGTGTGTTTATTTTTGCTTCTGAAAATAATCAGAAGCAGAAAAAAATCATTTTTGGGGTTAAAATGAAAAGCAGTTTTGAGTTGTTTCTGGGAAAAAAATCAGTTTTTATAACTAACTACTTTAAAAAAAATTGATTTTTATGATTGTAAACAAACACAAATCTGCTTCTGCTTTTTTTAAAAATCTCTAAAAATAATCACTAAATTATTTTGTAACAAAATCAATTATTTTTTAATCTTAAACAAACGGACACATCATCAAAATGAATTATATCTCTTCCAACAAATTCTCATTTTTTTTACACACGAAATGGATCAAACCCTAACAATATGTTTAAAAAACCAAATTCAATTGGAATTTAATTGGTATACACTATCAGTGTAAAGTTTTTTACATTATCAGCCAATCACAAATCATGGTATGAGTGACTTTTAAGGTGATTTGGATAAAAATCAATGATTTTCAATGATGTGATGATTTATTATTAATTGACAGTATAAAAAATATTTATATTGATATTGTATATCAATTAAACTAATTCAATTATCTATTATCTATATACAATCTATATATAAAAACAAAAACAAAATATCTATGCTAACTGTCGAATTTCTAAAATAATAAATAAATAAATAAAGTTGGAAAGGAAGGGGTGTGGTTATCAAGGGGCGGCGCACGGAAATTTCATCTTTCAAATTGAAAGCGAGACTGAAATTTCCTTTGGTTTGGTTCTTTGCCCAATCTTCAAGTCAAGCATTCTTCTTCTTTGAATTCACTCATCAATCAAGTGAAGAGAAGTGTTACGACGAGACGCGATGGTGAAATCGGTGGAGAACGGTGGTTCTGGTGGTTCGGTAGCTCCATTCCTGAACAAGTGTTACGAGATGGTGGAAGACCCATCCACCGACTCCATCATCTCTTGGAGCAAAACTGCCACTCACGGTTTCGTGATATGGGACATCACCCAATTCTCTCTCACCCTTCTTCCCTCTTACTTCAAGCACAACAATTTCTCCAGCTTCATCCGCCAGCTCAATATCTATGTCAGTTCTCCTTTTTCTCTTTTCTTTTTCTGGGTTTCTCATCTTCTTCTGAAAAATATGATTTTTATTCTCATCTGATTGTCCAGCTTGTGATTATTCATAATACACCCATTTACTGATTTTCTGAAATTGAATGCAATTTCAATGTTGTTATGTCTTATTTGTTTACACTGATCATTGGAGAATGGAGAAGCATAAACCCCTTCTTTGATATTTTTAATTCCAATTTGTTTTTACCCTTTCTGTTGAGTGACCAGCCTTACATGTAGTCGTTCTTGCTTGCTGTTTATCATACAGCAAAATTGACCTAATAATGGACTCTCTACACAGAAGTACATACAAATAAGTTGCTATTGATTTGCATGAGTTTTACACACTCAACATTCTACAACTAATGAACAAAAATACCTTTTTTATCCCAAAAAAGAAAAAGAAACTACTCAGCCTTGAAAGAGATTTCTTGTTCATTCCCCAATTACTTACCTTATTACCTAGATACAAGTCTGTTAAAATACTAAATTAATGGATTATTCCATAAACTCAATTGTGGTTTGTGATATAAAATCCATTTGTTGTTAGGTTCGGATTATTTTTCCTTTTACCTGTTACTCCTTGTTTGCTGCTAAGTAAATAGTATCTTATAATAACTCACTTGTGAGAACCTACTGCCTTTAAAGAGCATCATTTTGTTTATATAGATGTGTGTGTTTGGTGCCTCTATCTGTTTGTTTGTTTATACTTGTGTCATTTTTGTCAAGGTTAAGGTGAATCTCTTTTAAAAGTAGTAATCCGTAGCTGTAAATTCTATCAGGGATTCAAGAAAGTTGATACGGATTGCTGGGAATTTGCCAATGATAACTTTGTCAGAGGTCAAAAGCATTTGTTGGAGAATATTCGCAGAAGGAAACATCCACACATTGTAGATCAGCAAAAAGCATCGCTGCAGCTAGACAATTGTGATGAACCATCACAAGAAGCAGCAAACCACAGCCTTAGGAAAGAAATTGAGAATCTAAAATCCGATAAAAATTCCCTCGCGCAGGAGTTTGTCAAACTTAGGCAGCACCAGGAATCTGCTGAGAGTAAGTTGCTGCTCCTGAGTGATCGCCTTCAAGGAATGGAAAAGCATCAGCAGCAGATGTTATCATTCTTAGTCCTGGTCGTGCAAAGCCCTGGGTTCATGGTTCAGTTGCTTCAGCCTAAGGAAAATAATTGGCGCAGGGCTGAACCGGGGAATATGTTATACCAAGGTGATCGAGATGACTTTCCAGCAGCTTCTGATGGGATGATAATAAAGTATAAACCACCCATAGGTGAAAAACGAAAGCATGTAGTTCCGCTATCTCCTGGTTATGATAAGCAACCAGAGCCTGAGATTTCTGCAAATGGGTTAAAGGACTTCTGCATCAGTTCTGAATTCTTGAAAGTGCTTATGGATGAAAAACTGAGTCCATTAGAAAACCATTCTCCATTTCTTCTACCAGATTTACCTGATGATGGTTCATGGGAACAGCTTTTTCAAGGTAGTCCGTTCCTGGGAAACATTGAAGATTCTAATCATGAAAGTGAGGGACCTAATGAAATGGATATAGAAACTACTATATCTGAAACTTCAAATGAAGAATGTCAAACTTTTGAATCGTTTATTGAAGAAATGGAGAAAAGTCAAAACGATGGGTTGGAATTATGTTCTGAAGGGGTTCATCTGGAGGGGCTGCAGAGTTTGGAATCTCTAACTGAGCAAATTGAACTTCTAGTTTCTGAAACCAACAATGATGAGGGAAGGAAGTGATAATGTCCAACAAATATTTTTCAGATGGGCTGTCTTTAGAGTACCTCAGGCATAATTATAGGATTAACTCACAGTATAAGTATTTTCTCTTCGATCTTCCTCCTATGGTTGTCGGATCCTCATCTAAAATCTGAGTAAGTCTTCTCGCCATTCATCTTTTTAAATGTTTAATATATAAGATAATCTTCTTTCCTATATTCATTGATAGAAAGCTTGAACGTATGTTGGATAGTTTGAAGGTTTTGATGATTTTCTGCTGTTTGTAAATCCAACTTGTATCTGAAAAGTGAAAACTAATCCTTGTGTTGCTTGTTGACAGATTTTGGCATCTTGATATGGTTAAAGTACCGGGAGTTGTATGGCAGTGCTGCAACCTATGTATGATGGTTAAATATTTCTTATTATGTTTGGAGAATTGTAAGGGAAAATAGCCTTATAGGGGCTTAATTTTTTGTGCTACATTAAACAGTGACAGATGCCTTCATATATTATAAAATTTCCTATAATTCATAGAAGTCGTGACTCGTGATTTCTCAGCATCTTATTGCAGAAGCCAATACTTCATACAAGGTTCTTCCCTTCCTCTTCTCTCCCCCTTCTCCCCAGTTCCTATGTCTGTGTGTGTACGCAGAAACTTGCAATTATACCCTTATTTGTTCGGGTCTCTAACGTATCAAGAAGACATATTGAAAATGATAAATCATCATAGTATGACATTATAATTTGTGTGTTGCTAAACAAAGCAGGACTTAGCACTACAAAGCATGTTCCGGTGCTTCATGATACAATGAAGTATTCAGTTATCTCCACTCCCTTTCAATGCATTCTTTTGAAGTAAACATCGGATATGATAAGAGCTGATCAACCTGATATCTTAATCTTACTCTTGTCTGGTTTTTTTTTTTTCTTATCCATCTTTATTCTATTCTGGCCACCAAATGGGTCCTTAAGGATCCCCATAATTCAACGGTGAAGGCTTTGCATATTTGTAAATGAATTGCATAACCAGAAATCCATAATCCACGGTCATCACAAATAATTCCTCCACAGCCAGCTAACTTCTAAAGAAAATAATTTCTTTGACTATATGGCTTCCCTTTTAGGTCATTTCTCACTTACTTTGTTTCGTTCCATTAATTAAAGGCAGAATTATTGAGTGCAACTACGCAAGGTAAGGGGTTAAATGTTTGCGGATTGTCTCATAAAGATCACTTTAGGGACCTAAAACTGGGTGAGAAGAAAGCTGGTTCAAGAATCAAGAATATCCTTATAGTAATAACAAAAAGAATTATTTTTTTAGGATAAAACTTGTGCCACCGTATTATTTTTAGTAGGAATAAATTGATAGGTTATACTTGTACATTTTTCCTTTAATATACTCTAGGCAAAAGGAGGATTTTGTTACTTTTGCCCTAACAAAATGAATTTTAGAAGGATTTTTCTAATTTGATTCGTATAACCAATATATTTATTTATTTGCTAATTTTGTATGGTGTTAAATTTCATGCCAGTGCAACATTGTCTAGACGATGAGAGATTTGAAAGCCTAAACGAATTGGATAATGTATGTGTGATTTAGGCCCTGAATTCATTGACGATGCCTAAATTCATTGCACAAGTACTACTCAAAGGAAAACCCCACCACCCAAGGCCTCTTAGGAAGATCCAAAACTGGACAATGTAGGCTTAAATGGGCCAAACCAAATACCTTAGTGGTACTAGTAGATGTTCCTTTTTTTCTATAATGGGCCGCGTACCTGTTCCACCCAGTGTTACATCCAACACAACATAAGGCAGGCATTCAAACTGAGCCAACAAATATTTATCCGAAGTAAATAACATTTTAATGTCAAAATAACATTTTAGCTTAGTTGATTCATACCTAATTCAAAACTATGTAAAATGGTTGCAACGAGATGAATAATCATTCAAGCTATCAGAAGAGACGACTAAAATGCAATGTGATATTAACCACAGAAGTTCACATCAAAAGTTGGAAAGGGAATTGAACTTGTATGAAACTATGTGACAAGAAAATGGAAAGTCGTAACAAGTAGCAACTAATAGCAAAAATAAAATAAAATTAAAAGGGGTACTTTGTAAGAGACATTATTGTCATCAAGTGCAAAGCATGAATCTATGGATGGAAGGCCTTTGCCAGACCAAAAGCAGCTGCAGAGGCAATGGCACCAATTAGAGCAGTTTCAAAAGCACTCTTAAAGGGTTTGTTGCCTGTGAAGTGTCCCTTGGCATAGCCAAAGATCAACAATGCAACCAAGGTAACCACAACTGAAAACACGACTGCCTCGGCTGCCTTTGGAATGAACATATAAGGAAAAAGAGGAACAAGCCCACCCAATATGTAAGCAATGGCAATTGTTGCTGCACTATACAATGCTCTCCTTGGATTTGGCTCCTCTAGACCCAGCTCAAACCTGCCAAGCCAAGTAAACTAGTTGTTAATCAAATAGTTTAATTTATAAATGAAATTCTTTATATAAAAATATTTCCTTCTTATTTTAATTGTGTGTGTATAGAAATTCAATCAAATTTGACAAAAATTGAGTGACTTGATTTATGAATCAAATCAAAATTTTGATACATAACGTTTGCTATAAGATTTTATCAAAAAATAGTCATGATTAAATACTCAACCTTGTAAGCATTATTATAAATCAAAGTTATAGCAATTTATATCAACTTATCAGAAGTATAGCAATAATAAATCATACTTCCCTGAACTAGTTAGAGAATAAAAATAAAACCACAAAACGATACACATGTGCACCCCACACATCTGTCTCATTTCTCCTGATTTATCAGTTTGCACTCTCCAGTCCAGTATAACATGCCAACTGGTTGGAACCGTGAGGTAGCAGTTGGTACATGTTTTAAAAAAATATTTCTGGGAATGTTGGCATGTGAATAAAAGCTTTTATGTTTGTTACAAGTTTAAAAAAATTATTCATATGCATAAAAGATGTTTGGGAATAAAATTAGTGAATAATAGTTATAAACTCTATTCTCATATGTGAAAGCGAGAAAGAAATATTCGTGTGAATAAGAAACCCCACCTAAATTTGATTGTAACAGGGCCATGCATGGCCAAAATTTGGACCATATAACCATGTTCGCGTTCAAAAAGTGAAAACCTACTTTACGCGCACAAGCAAAAAAGTGGCTCTATACCTTTGGATGCTTGCACTCTTTCTATTCCTGTTGGATGGTCCCGCTATTTTAATTGTCCACACACCACCATATTCATCATATCATATACTAACCAATCATAAACTCAATATTTTCAAAATGAATGCACATTTTTTATGGGGAAAATATCTCAACAAATAAAAACCATGTTAAAATTCATGTTTGGGGAATGAATTGAGAAAGTGAACTGAACTTACTTCATCATGAAATCCAGCCATGCCTGAGGATTCTTTCTGAGAGCATTCACCACAGGTCCATATTCATGTGCCTCAATCCCATATTGAGCTAGTATTTCTGCTACCTCTGCTGCTTCTGAATTTATTTACAAAACATATATATGAAACAAAACAAAAAATACTTGTACATTACTTTTACAACTAAAATGTAGTTGAATTAGCAAAAATATTAAAAAATAAAATAATTTGAAACAAAAATATTACATACCAGTATCTGGCACAGAAATGATTTCTTCTTGCTCCCTTCTTAATTCTCTGGCGTAATGATCAGCTTCACTTTTTGCTGCCAGATACCTGCACAATGCAAAATTTGAGATTTGAACCGTTTGGTTGCTAAGAAAATATATCAAGAAAACTTTCTGAGAAAAATTATTGTACCCGCCGAGTCCCATGGAGATGGCGCCGGCGGCGACTTCAGCTATGCCGGCGGTGAGGATAATGGCGGACGTGGCATTAGCGCCGGAGAGTCCGGCGGCGAGGGCGAAGGGAACGGTGAGTCCGTCGGAGACGCCGATGATGATATCGCGGACGACATCGCCGGCGGTGAAGTGCTGCTCCGTGTGTTGGTTCAGAAGGCCCTGTTTCTCAGGTTCGAGGCTTATACCGTGTTCGGAAGCAGCCATTGGTGTTGGTGTTTAACTCCGTATTGTGACGTTGCAACCCAAACAGAGCGTTGCTGCTATCAACTTCGGTGCTCCTAATGCACGCACTTTATATATACACTCATTCTCGTGTGCCGCTTCGGTTTCGTTTTTGGTTATTAAATTCAAATTAAATTTTATCTATTTCCTTTTAAAAAAATTAAGCGATTTATATATAAAAAAAAAAAAAGTGGTATTAGAATAGAATATGGGTGTTTACTATTTACTCTTTTGTTTTGTCTTTTTTTTTTAATAATTTACTTTTTTTTTTTTTGAACCCGGGTATCCTCTGATCGAGAGCCAGAGACAAATCCCTCGAGGTACTGAGATCCATTTAAGGGGTTGACCTCTCCCAACAGATACTCTTCTGTATGCATGAGTCAGGAATCGAACCTCTGACCACATGCTTAAGAAGCGGGTTATCTATCATATGTGCCACGTCATGTTGGTTCTCTTTTGTTTTAATTATTACACTTCAATGTATTAGAATTATTATCAAATCTTGTTAAACAAGGATAGAATGTGTTTTGCATAATATTTTCATCATGAGAACTGATTATTTTATGATTAATTTTGAATATTCTTTGAACATTAAAGTAGAAACTATTTAAATTGAAATATTATGTCACTTTTAAGAAAAAATAACGATTTCATTTGCACAATATTTTTTTTTATTATAGAATCACCATAACAACTACTTATTGTATGATAAATTAGAATATTCTTTCAACATTTGAAGTAGAAACATTATATTTTGTCAAAAAAATAGTAGAAACATTATAAATTGTAATATATTGTCAGTTTAAAATAAAATATCGGTTTTCTATGTGTTCATCGTCCCAATTATAAATAATGAAACCTTAATAAAAAAATATATGAGAAACCTAATTACAAATTTTTAAGTGTTCATTAGGAGTGTTTGTTGATTGATTTGAATCGATTTTAAGTCAAAAAGTCATCGATTCAAACAAAATTAGGGAAATGTATTGGATTGGGATTTTAAAAGATTGTTTTCTTTCCCATAAAAAGTCTCGTGGATTTTAAAAGACAATGTAGGAATGTAATGACTTTTAAGACCTTTTTTTAAAAGATTGTTATAATCAGGATTCTAATGTTTGGATTTTAAAGGATTTATATCATAAGACTTTATAAGATTTCAATGGACTATATGGATTTATAAGATTTGAAAAGGAATACATGAATTTTTAACAAAGATTCAAAGTTACAAAAGTCAATGGAAAAATATAACAAAAAAATGAATAATTTTTTACTTAAAAAACTAAAATCCAATACAATTTTTCTAATCTTTTAATAGCCAATTCGATGTAGTTTCATGTCCTCCTAAGCAACATTTCTCCACATATCTAAAGTTGCGCTAACCCTTCACGCGTTTTAGCATCTTCTCGTTCATGCTCTTGGGTTTGAACAATAGGTTCAACATTATTGCCTTCATTATAGGGATGGCAATGGGTAGGGTTTGGGTAGGGTACTATAGTACCCGTCCCCATACCCGCATTTGAAAAAATTACCCGTACCCTCGTGGGTAGTAACTTTAGTACCCTTACCCGTACCCTCTGGGTACCTAAGTACCCGTACCCGCACCCGTTACCCGCATTTTAACAGTGAAAAAGTAAAAAATAATAAAAAGAAAGTTATAACAATTAAAGACGATTCAAAGGTCTTTTAAATCTACTAATAAATATTGCAAATCAAAATATTTAAATAAATAAAAATACCCAAAAAGGAATTATTGATGCAACTAGGTTTTAGAAAGTTTAAGAATCTTTAGATTAATTTTGGTTTTATAATTTGTATTATAGTTAAAATTATATATATTAGTAATATAAATAAATAAATAAATAATTATATATACGTAACCATATGTGCGGGTATGGGGCGGGGTGGGTACCATAGTACCCGTACCCGCACCCGTACCCATTCATTTTTGCGGGTAATTACCCGTACCCGAACCCTTACCCATTGTGCGCGTAATTACCCTACCCATTATGGGTAATTTTTACGGGTACCCTATGGGTAGGGTACAAATTGTCATCCCTACTTCATTAGCTGGTAATACTAAAGATGAAGATCCGTCTATTGATTCAATTAGAAATTCATCAGAATGACATTCTTTACGGATAAAGTTATGTAATGCTACACATGTTAACACAAGCTCTACTTATGTCTTAAATAAAAATGGAGACACACTTAAAAATTGTGAACCACGATTTAAAAATCCCAGATTATTAACCCAAATTTTTTAAATCCCACAAATTGTCTTGATTTCAATCCATCGGTCTCCAGATGGGTTAAAAAAGGGGAAGAATAGTAGCCCTAAATTATTATGGAGAAAGAAAATAAAAAACCCAAAAATCATCTACTAGCTGCACTGAAAGTACATGGTTTCTTTTTGTACTAGATTATAATTATAATAGTAACCCTAAATTATTATAGAACCCAGAAATCATATAAATTTAATAATTAATAAATTATTATAGAACCCTGAAACCATGTGTACGATGCCTGTAGCCTTCAACCAATTCATGTTAATACCTATTGCAGTAACCAATTCGTGCAGGTTATATGGTTTCAACAAATAAGCATCAATGCAAAGGTATGCGAAAAAATGAAAGAAAATAGTTTGCGCAGCAAAAGCATAGATTGCAAGAAGAGTGGTAAGTACCCTGCAAAGAATAGAGAACGGCTGAGAGGAGAAAGTAGAGAGAATGAATGAGGGAATAAAAAGTCTGAGGGGTTTGGGTGAAATTTTGGAATAGGTTTGCTATTTATATATCTCACTGAAAAGTCACTCAAAATCCTTATACAAAAGAATCCATCAAAATTAACAAACTTTTGAATACCAGAAGATTTTTAGTAACTTATAAAAAGTATTGATTGAACATCAGTGGATTTGGAATCCTTAGAAATAAAATCCTAATAATCCTAATTGAATACCACAGGATTTATTTATATTATATAAAAGTCTTAATTGAAATATCATAAGACTTTTTTGTCATAAAAAAATTCCATTAAAATCTTTTTAAAATCTCAATCTAATACACCCCCTTAATTTGCAATTCAATTAGGATTGTATTGATTCATATATCAAATCCAAAAAAATTCAATTCGAAAAAAAGCGATTTAGATTTGATTGAATTATTCGATTTTTATCAACACAATAACTAAAATGTAAATCTAAAAAAACATTAACCGACATAACATAACTTGTTAAAAATTAAAACATTATGAACTAATAAGTATCAATTTTATATTTGAAACATTAAAAGTTATAAAAATTACATCACATCAAACTAACAAGTATTATTAGAAAAAAAAACCAACAAATAAAAAAAAACATTAATGTAAAAAGTAGAATAAATATATATCAAACCTTATATATGCAATTCGATTTGGTTCATTTCGGTTAATTTTTTTATTTATGAAAACCGACCCAATACAATCATTTTTTGCCCAAAAAAAGAAAAGTTCAAAAAATCCAATAAACATCATTTTTGTTCGATTTTTGTTTTAGATTGATTTGGATATGAACATCCCTAATGTTCAACAACCTAGTTAAAAAATTTAAAAGTATAAAACATATTTAAAAAAATTCAAATAATTTATAAACCTATTAATTAATTAAACCTTAAATTAACTCAAAAGTGTTTTTTTTTTTTCGCAAAAAAGTTTAGATTAGGGCAAGAACCGACCCTATGCAAGGCCAGAGCCAACCATCAACCTCTATGAGGATTTCTGGTGGAATTTACGGATCGCCTGTCTCAGCCCACAATGCAAATTCGCTTTGCATAGGCTATAAATCGAGGGGAAATGAATATCGAACCCGTGACCTGGCTAGCAGGGCAGCGGAAACTTTACCAACCGGTCCACCCCAAGGGGACACTCAAAAGTGGATTTAAGGACAGCAAAAGTGGATAATCAAATAGTGTATAAATGTATAACCATAAAAGTGAATTGAAAGGGTCGACAATCATATGTTGTCTTCCATAACAAAGCCAGCAGTAGTGTAGGTGTAATACCTCCTTTTTCTTGTTTGACAAGAGAAAGCTTATAGCATTTCATTAATAGTAGGGTCAACAATACAACCACAAATAAAACTGAAATAGTGAGGACTAACAAGCTCATACATTTGCTTGTCTTCTGACAAAGCTAACTTTAGGGCTCGTTTGGTGGTCAGGATAGGATAGGAGCGGATATGATAAGAGAACATGATAGAAGTAGGATATGATATGAGCAGGATAAGCTGTTATCCTATCCGACGTTTGGTGTCCACCAGATAACCAACTGGATACATTGTACTTTCAGTATGAATTTTAATTTTTTGTTTTTTGTTTTGAATGTTTTCATATTTTATTAGATTTTAGTTTTTTATAATTTTCATTTTTTAAGATTATATAAAAAGACAAAATTGTCCTTGTGATAAAATTACATATAATATTTTAAATTTTTAAAATATTGTTTAAATTAAATTAAATTTTTATAATTTTAAATATTCATTTTTAGTTTTTACTTTACATATAGTTAAATTATCAGAATTTTTTTTCAGTTTTTAAAAATAATATAAAGTAACAAAATTAGGCTTGTGACAAAATAAAAATAAATTTTAAAATTAATTATTAATATTTTTATTATTTTATGTTTTATTATACCTTTTTTGGTAACCATATTATATTTTATTATACTTTAATTATTTTATATATAAAATATTTTTATACTTTATTATACTTTAAATCACCTTATCATATCCTGTTGAGTTCTAATTAGGGGTGTACATGGGGCTGGGTAGACTCACGAACCCGACTCAACCCTGATTTTGTGGGTTGGTTGGTAAAAACAAAGAGAACTCATAGAGCGTGGGTTGGGTAGTGGGTTTCAGAATTGCAAACCCACTCAACCCAACCCAACTCATTCAAAACATAGAAAGTTAAAAAACCTAGTTTATTTTTTATCTTGGTCAGACTTTTCTTCCCTCACACTACATGACCCTTCTTCCCTCACGCACGACCCTTCTCTTCTCTCACACACGACTCGCTCCCTCTTAGTCTCACTCATGCAGCCACCACTCACTTAATGGATGATTTTTTTTACTTAGTTTTGTGTTGATGACTTTTACTTTCTCATTATAATACTTTAGACTTTTAATTGATGGTTGTTGATAATTTTAGGCTTTTAGACTTTTAGTTGATGGTTTAGAGTTTAGACTTTCAGTTTCAATTACTTTTATCATAACATGGTTTTCTTTTTAGTCATAAATAATTCATGGTTTGGACTTTTAGACTTTTAGATCATATTATCATAACTTATTGATGTAATTTTAAGTTTTAAACATGTTTATCTGTGATTTTCGGCACTTTTTTACGATTTTTGTCCCGACAAACCTACGAACCCGAACCAACACGACCCAAAGATGAAAATATGTGTGTTTCTTGCCAAACCCAATGACCCACCAACCCAACCCATGAGTGGTCGGGTCGGGTTGGGTTTTATTTTTTTCCCTCGAACCCAGCCCAATCTGACTCATGGACACCCTTAGTTCTAACTCGGCTCCCCCCTCATGATATAATTTTAACTAGATAGATAGGATATGATAAGTGACATGATCAGTTTATCCTATCATGCTGACTCACCAAACAATAGTTTCGGACAAGATATGATAGTTTACCCTATCATGTCTTACTTATCCTGATCACCAAACGATCACTTATAGTTATGAAAAGAAAGTACACTCCTGCACTCTTGAATGAGAGCCCCGTACTCAGAAAAATCAGCAACCTCAACATGAACATTATCAACCACACCCTTGCAATCAATTCACCGTGATTTTGTGCCACCGTCTTCCAGCTTCCTCTGTGCGTGTCCCACACTCCATCCTTCACTCTAATATCTTTTCTTCAGTACTTTTTTTTTTGTTGCAAAAAGATTTAAGTGAAACTAAAAAGATTTGGGTACAGATAAAATTGAAATATAATTTTGCTATGAGGGGCACATGTAGCCCTTGTTTGTCAAGGAACAACTTGACCTATGGTCAGAGAAAAAATTGCGGAGACGAGTATGGGTATGTTTACGCTCTATTCCAATTTTTCATGTTATAATTAATTTTAAAATGTGCACACTTGCATATTTTTCTAAGTGTTTTGTTTTTTTTTTTTTTGGTCATCACTTTTTGTAGATGACTGTTGCTCAAGCCAGAGAAGCTTGTCAGCATTGGTGGATGAAGGGAGCATGAGATATATTGGTTAAACGACCCAGTCTCCACAGCAATAGAAAAAAAGATATATAACATCGGTTGATACTTCAATATACAGATAAACATTTGTCAGTATTTGTATCTTCATATAGAAATTGAAGGTTGTAGAGGATTAATTAAGGAGAAACAAAATTGTAGATATGGACTAGTAATTTTCATGCAACTGCAATCATATGCAATGGTATTTCAACGAGATGAAAATAATTTTCACTACGAAATTCCTTTTAAGCCATTCTCCATGTCTTTTTTTTATAGTTTTTTAAATAGACTTTGAAATTTACAAACATACATGGATAATGGGCTAAGATACTTGTCAACTCAAGCAATGAAAAAGACTATAAGATTGATTTGATGGTATGGATGAAAAAGTTAAGAAGTGAAGTGATGAGATCATATAGGGTTCAAACTCTCACCCACGACAAAATACTAAGGTCATCTCCAACCGTAACAAAAATTGGATGCTTGCTTGTTAAGAACCAGAGCTTATAAGCACCCACCTTTGGAGAGGATCTCAGAAAGGGTGCTTATGTAGAAGGGATGCTTATAGAAGCATTGATTCTTATTTAGTTATGTGAGTCATTGTTGGGTTGGAGAGATGGGGTACTTAAGTTATAAAAAGTAAAAATGAGTGATGTGACAAGGGGAAACCCATTTAAGAACCTAAAAAAGTAAAAATATGGGGTGTTGGGATAGAGATGGCTTAACATCTCCCTATTAAAAAAAAAAAACACTCAAAACAATGAACAATATGAAGCGCAAAACTCCCGTTCCAAGCACCTCTAATTTGTCCTCTTATCATGAGGAATGTAATCAAGCTATTTCCCTTTATCTACCAAAAAATAATCAATTCTTTCAAAATTTAAGCTGTTAAGTAATATGCCTGATATGTATGCATTCCTACACCGATGAAGGTAACAAATTCATTTTGGAAAGTAAAGTTTTCTGAGCCAGTTATTTGTTTAATGGTGGCAAATAATAACAATTACCAACTATAAATAAAATGAAAAAATGGAAGATGATATTTCCTGGACACTATAACCAAATATTTCTCCAAGAACCTTTTCTGATTCTGACAATGAAGATAGTAGGAACATCCATAACCTGCAGATGCAAAGTTTTCATAAGGCTCGGGGTGCACCAGTCAATCCAGAGAACTACAACATTTGTACTGACACACAGCGGGCGAGGACGTTAGAGGAAGGGAAGACAAACATATCTTACTTTTGCATTCCAAGAAACTTCAGGGATTATCCGAAAATTAGCAACTACTACCTTGTGCAAAAGAAAGTCTACCATCATGAGCCTAAAAGCTCCACACTGAACCTTTGAATATGGTCAAAGATAAATCCTTATTTTTGGAAAGGGTCAAAATTGAATAAAAATCAAAGTCTGCTAGTTAGCAAAAAAAAAAAAAAAAAAACCTGGCCATATTGAAACTTTGCTGCAACATTTATACTGTAAAGAAGAAAAAATTTGAGGGAAAGCTTAGGCAGTTATTTTGGATGTTCATCTGATTACACATAAAAGCATGATATGCAATATAAAAGCAAATAGATTCTCATTTAATACTTTGAAAACCAGTTCCAAATTACAGCAAGATAATATAAAAGGGGGGAGAAAAACAATATCTATAAAAAAGAAAGAGAGTAGTGGAGAAGAGAAGAACACCATTGTTTGACCCTGATTTCGATGATGTGGGTGATAAATACTCTAGCTCCTTGAGACACATTTTCAGCCTGGATTGCAATACAAAGACAGTAAGCAAATCTGTTCAGAATGTAGCAGAATACTTGTCCTTCTGATTGTAATGCTATGTATGTTATGGGACATGACTCATGAGTCAGCATGAACAGTTAGCTGGGCAAAAAAAATACAGATTATGCTAATTATCTTCCAACCAATCAACTAAAGAAGCCAAAAGACAGAGTTAAACCTATAACAGCAAAAATAAATAACTTTATGTTCCATTTAGCTAACTTAATCAAAAAATAAAATGTAAAATATTCTAATACTAAATGGATATATATCCAAATGCAACGTAAAAAAGAATTGTTCCTATGACTTAAATTTAGTTCATTCATAAATGACAATTAGAGTACCAACTGAAACTTTGTGCAGACCCAATAGGTTGCGCACAACGTCATCAAAGAACATCTGAAAAGAGAAAAAATAATAAAAGTTTACATAATATTGTCTGTCACAAATATAGTGTGTACTCAAATTTTATTTCATTTCCTGTCCAAGACCGTCTATCCCGAAATCAGTTTGGACTCAGGAAAACCCAATTAAGGGGCAGAGTGAACTCAGATTTGAGATAAAAGAATACTTATGGCTACACTATTAATGAGGAAAGATCAATATCTGCAACCTACCTTTTCAAATGAATCTTCAAAGGATTTGCAGACTACAGGGGATCCTTGGAAACACCATATAAGAATCGGAGTGGCGCATGAATTGATAAAAATAAAAAATTCATGTTGTAATTGGATTTCAGGCTGCGTAAACTGGCTTTGAAGCCATTGATCGGAGACAGTAACACCCTCAAATTTGGACATCTTGGTGAACCACTGACACATAACTGAAGCCTACCAAAGCTACAAATCGTCTCCCCAGAAAGGCTTAAAAATATTTGCACTCTTGCTATAGATCATAAAAGAGTAAAAAAAAAATTTGATAAGCCATAAAAGAGTAATTTAGGACCCCACATCGATGTTTATGTCATTTGCAGAACTCTAGATTATCTTTCAACCAAAAGGCCCATATGCCAAAGATTTTAAAACTTCTTTTATACATTTGACAATGAAATGGTACAAAATCAGTTGCCATCAAGCTTTTTCTATTCTTTACAAATAGAGATTGTTATTATCCTTTAGGCTGAATATGGCAGCTTGCAGAGAAGCAGACTAAGGGCTGCTTGCTTTGCTCATTTTCACCAAAGACAGAAAATGGGTGTAAAAATATGTGTACTTAACTTTTTGAATGAAAACATTCTCTTCAAAACTTTCAAAATGATTAAAAATGGTTGTCACTGTTTTATTCTCAAATAGCAGTGGCAAGTTTGGTACATAGAATGAAAACATCATTTCGAAAAGGTCTTGACATTGACGTTTTATCGGTGAATTCCCCCAACACCTATCTCTTTAGTTCATATCTCTGGTTTTAAATCCATCTTGTTCATATTTCTTTGTGAGCAAATGGGTTGTGCTAACCGCACCTCTATGTGAATGATTCATGGTGGCATTGTGTAAGAATAAGTTTTTATAGGTGAGCGAACATAAGTAACAAGTAATTTGAAAGGTAAAATTATTATGTAAAAAAAATTGAAAAACAAAATTAATACAATATTAATCAGACACTTTACATGATTTTCATTTCTTGAAAATTTTGAAACCAGACATATTTCTTAAAATGTAAAAAGTAAAAAATGAACATATAATTTAGAAAATGAAAATAAGAGAACACTTGAGAAAACAAACAGACCCTAAGACTGCCCAAATCAAACCTTATTTTTTATAATTTATAGCCATGTAAGCATGTAAATTTAAATCTAAGGCCATCTAGTTCATGATCCGCCACTGTTTTACATCGATCAGAATTGTAAATCCTTTCAATTCTTTTTATTTGGTAATTAGTAATTACTATTAGGGATATGCAATTACGGACTACCATGTATAGATAGATTAGACAATGACACAAAGCAACAAATTTAATCTCATAAAGATCAGGGTACATGTTCACTCAATTGCCTGATAATGTCTTTCATTCTTCAGTTAAATGTCAATTGATAAAAACAGAGGTTAAATTCATGTAAATATAGAAACGAACTCCTATGGCATTCTGTTAAAATTATGGAATGGATTCAGAAAAAATGAAAAAACATGATTGCAATAGCTATGGAGTCAATGATTCAAATAAAAAAAAAATCTACAAAAAAAATAAAAAAAAAATGCACATCATAAAACCAAGCATCCTATAGAACCCAACATCGCATTGGTCTTCCATTTATAAATATGTCAAATTGGTCCTCAAAAGATACGCGGTTATGCACAATATCAAAAAGCATCTAGAAACACATTTAGGTAGATGTTTGCAATAGTGTTGGAGAGTTCATAAATACCAGTCAGTTATTAAAAAGTCAAGACACAGAAAACCCGCCAGTATCAATGCACTTCTTGTCATCTGGTTCAGTCTAAAGCTTTTCCTTATCTTGGATAAATCCTTCTTCAAGCCTCTTATAACACCGAACGCAAAGTTTAAGACAATTGATAAGACCTGCCATCTGGACCATTTTTTTCCTGCAAAAACAACCCCGATTATGCTTCACAATCAACAAAAATAATGATTAAATCAAGGATCTAACTGTGAAGAGTAGAGGTTAAAATTATACATCAATTCTTCAACCGACGTTAAAATTGAAGCCACTTCACCATCCTCAGCCAAGTTAACAATAACATGCCCTTGACCACTTTGTAGGAAGAGGTAGCTTACCTTCCTTGCTCCCCTACTCTACACACACACGACAAACAACTAGAAAGGCAACATCATTGGCGTTATGAACCCTGCCTCTGCCTTCCTTTTCTGATCCAATCCTTCTACACTGGAACTTCTTCGGTTTTCTGCATCCAAACGAAAAAAGCCCCATTTGATCAAATGTTACTTTCCCTAATCTTGTTCTGATTTTATCGAATTAAAGCATGGATTACTCTTCTACTGTTCTACCATACAATTACTTGAATAAAATCCAAAAAATAATAATAAAGGTTTTAATTACATTGGAGGGGCTGCGAGGAGGCGTGTTCTGGTTCCGGGAAGCTGTATCAGGCTCCGCTGCACAATCTGTGTGATTTGGGAATGATGCTAGGGTTTACGCAGAAGAGAAAGGGGAAGGTTGGTTCGAAACAGAGACTGGGAAGAGCGTCGTGAAATTTGAATTTAGGGATTTAATTGCTGATAGAAATTTATTCAATTCTTAGATAAGTTCATGACTAAAATGCTGATAGAAATAGCTAACACCTGAAAGATTTAATTAACATAAACTATGAAACTTTGGAAAAGTTCAAAACATGAATTACATCTGTTTTAAAGGTGAAAGTCATTTTTTTGTTTGTGAGTTGATTGTTAGTTGGTGGGAATTTGAACGTTGCCCCCTTATACCTCCTAATCCCTATGTGCCTCACCCTTAACCACTCATCCATTGTTATAACTACACGAATAACATCTTAAACCATCAATCACTTGTTATTTCTTAATAGCTTTGAGCTTTGGTATCTTTTTGCTAGAATTTTGTGTCCCATAATCATCATACATTAAAGATATGAACAGATAAGAAAAGCCTTTAAATATACACCATGGGTATATTGTTATCACAATAGTAATTATTATAACATGCTTAAAGATTATAAAACTATTTAATTGAATTTCATTTTAGTTGTTAATTTAAGTATGACTATTTGAGGTTCACTAATTAGAGGATTAGTCTAGACTTTTGATAAGCATCATCCGTTAAGTTTTGGGGGATTAGTCCTATATATGATTTCCGGCTGTGGGGATATCCTAAGTTCCATGCCAGACCTAAAAAAGATATGTAACATGCAACCATCATACGTATGTAGAAATAAAAAAGATCCAAATAAATAATAGATGCTAATAAAGGCCAAAAAAAGAATGTAATAATCCATTCATGTTCTTTAGGTTGGCAGTCGATGAATAAGAAACCCTCAAAACATTTAACAAATGTTAATTAAGGTTGACCGTGTTAAGTAAATGGCAATTAAGATCATTAAATAAGGCCAATCAAAATGAAGTCATTATTGATGGGGAAAAAAAAAACCTAATCAAAACGAAGCCACTACCAAATTATCATCATCAGCTGCTATTGGAACTAAATGACAATGAAATTGGTGGGACATTTCAAATTGGGAGAGACTAAAAGCGTTAAATTATTAATTAATAGAATAATATACACATGTGTTAAATGTGTAAACATAATTTGTTAGGAAGTTAGTTTTATTAGTTAGAGAATTAATTTAGAGCTATTAAGTGTTTCTATATAAACTCTCCCTTTGTATCAATCAATTCAATCAATGAAACTATTATCAAGTTTCTTCTCATAATATGGTATCAGAGCAAGAAACCCCAGCCGTAGAAAACGGTCTTTGGAGGTCAAGATATTTTTCCAGTTTTCAAGAAACATTCATGAGGCCTATAGAGCCAATTACGAGCGACCAAAGACTGACGTTAAATTCCAGCACGTCAACACTTTTCATCTATAAATTTCTTCAAACAAAATTATTTCATTCTCTTTTGTATCCAAGCTAGGAGTTCTTAGTATATACACTCTCCAGCTTGAGGGAGGGTATTAGAATAATATACACGTGTTAAATGTGTAAACAGAATTTGGTAGGAAGTTAGTTTTATTAGTTAGAGTTATCAAGTGTTTCTTTATAAACTCTCCCTCTGTATCAATCAATTCAATCAATGGAACTATTATCAAGTTTCTTCTCATAATATTAATTGTCAAAATTGATTAAGTTCAAGATTTTGCAATTACTTTTGAACTTATGATTATTGAAAAAGTATTTTAAAAATTTTAAGGTTAATTTATTTTATGCAAAATACATAGTTTGCGATCTGAAAATTCGTTAATATGAAGAGGTGTAGCTTAAGGTGGAGGTGTAAATTAATGAGAGACTGAAACAGTAGGTTGAACAATCTACATTTGTATTTGAATGTAGTTCAGTCATAGAAAAATTATAATTTAAGACACATAAAAGTAAAAAAAAAAAAAAATACAATAAAATATTCAACCATTTCTGTAACCCAATTTGTACCTTCTACTTTTATATATACCTTTCTCTATAAAAAAATGGAAGAAGGAATCAAAATATAGCGACAAAATTGTAACAATTTCAAGAACAAAATGAGTGTATTGAGATATTGGAAATGTAAGATCAACAACCGACATTTATATTTGAATCTAGTTCAGTCATCGAAAAAATATAATTAAGACTCATAAATGTAAAAATACCCACCCATCTTTGTAACCCAATTTGTAGCTTCTACTTTTAAAACTTTCTGTCTACAAAAAAAAAAAAAACGAATCAAAATATAGTGACAAAATTGTAACAATTTTAGGAAGAACAAAGATTAGAGAAAGAAGACTCCACCACATACTCATGAACTGCGCTTTGCTTGCCCTTACTTCTCCCCCAACCTTTTGTTTTGGTGACTTCCATTCAAACTTTTCTTTAAGTTAAAATATAATTAATAATTAAATAGCATTTTCTTAATACAAATAAAACAAAATTAAAATTGGATGGCACTTGTATGCTACTAAAAAAATATTATTATATATAATATTTGAGGCTTTACCTAGAAGAAGATTCCTTTTGTCAAATAAGTAGGTACAACCACAATTTGCAGATATAAAAGGTATAGAAACTACTGGCTCTAAAGATCAATCCACAAAAAATAATGAACTTGTGATCCATAATATCCATGTTCTCACACCCACCATTTTCATGAAAATGATTAAGAAACGGTGATACTGGAAGGACTAAGAAATACCTCAACTCTCATTTTTGCATGTAAAATAAAAACTATATATTGAGCCCAACGTCATAGCCACCTCCTTCACCACAAACGTTACCTATGTATCACTTGTATTGTTAGAAATATTAGTAATAAGCAATTTCAAAATATGAACAAAAATAACTAAAATTACATACAAACTCATCCATAGAACCAAAGATTTATTAGGATGATATGCAACTACACACAAAGTGCGAAAGAACAAAATGAAGCCACTTTACCACAATGACTTTTCCTGTTGCTTTGCAAACAATTTAATATTTATAATGAAATTACCAAATTCTCTTTAATTTTTTTTAGTTGCCAATTTGATTCAGTGACGTTTCCTGTTGCTTTGCAAGCACTTTAATATTTATCATTACTCAAGCAATGATAGTTGTACACATTTTTGATGTCTAACATCATATATATATATACATATATTTACATACTTGTTTATTATTTTTTCTCTCTCATCACATGTATTTAGCACTTCAAAACAACCCACCACCATATGATATCTATACATGATGTCCCAAAAATGTGTACAATTATCATTTCTCTTTTTTTTAATTGGCAATTTGATTGTCATTTTGATTGACCGTTTGTCCCTTTCTATATATTTGAACGGTTATATAATTCAAAAGGTTATATTTGAACGGTTATATTTGAAGGGCTCAAGCCTTAATATAATTCAAAAGGTATATACGGTTATATTTGAAGGGTTGAAGCCTTAATGTAACATATTTAAGAATCTTAAATATGAAAACATTTTATGACATATATCAGACCCATTATGCTTACTCTGGCGATTGAAACTTTATCTGCAGAACTGAAATCTTTCTAAATTCTATCAGATCATTTTATTTTATCTTTTAATTTCAGTTTTTTTTAAATAACTAAAATTACAAACAAACTCATCCATAGAACCAAAGATTTATTAGGATGAAATGCAACTAAACACAGAGTGCGAAAGAACAAAATGGAGCCACTTTACCACAGTGACGTTTCCTGTTGCTTTGCAAACAATTTAATATTTAGGTTTAAATAAGTTTTTGGTCCATACAAAGTTCATCAATATTGGTTTTGGTCCCTATGAATTTTTTTTTAGTTTTTGTCATCCCTGTAATCTCAAAAATTTTTTGCAAATAGTCCCTACCGTCATCTTTTCCGTTATCTAGTACTCATGGGTATCGAGGTAATTTTATTTTACTGTCCGACTTGCTATAAAATTTGGCCATAAAATAGAAACAAAATCATACATGAGGGACATAAGGTTAAAATTGCTAAATTCCTTCATTTTGTATGATATCTAGTACTCAGTTGGTACTGAGGTAATTTCTCGTTCTTATCCGACTTGCTCCAAAATTTGGCTAGAAAGTAGAAATAAAATCATACATTAGGGCCATAGGGTTAAAATTGACAAATTTTTTCATCTAGTATGATTTCTAGTACTTAGGGGTAACAATAGGGACTATTTACAAAATTTTCGTAAATACGGGGACAAAATCCTAAGAATTTTTTTTACAAGGACTAAAACCAAAACTGGTAAACTTTTGAGGGACTAAAAGCTTATTTAACCTAATATTTATAATGAAATTACCAAATTCTCTTTAATTTTTTTTAGTTGCCAATTTGATTCAGTGACGTTTCCTGTTGCTTTGCAAGCAATTTAATATTTATCATTACTCAAGCAATGATAGTTGTACACATTTTTTGTGTCCAACATCATATATATATATATATACACATATACGTATTTATACTTGTTTATTATTTTTTTTCTCTCATCACATGTATTTAGCACTTCAAAATAACTCACCACCATATGGTATCTATACGTGATGTCCTAAAAGTGTGTACAATTATCATTTCTCTTTTTTTTAATTGGCAATTTGATTGTCATTTTGATTGACCGTTTGTCCCTTTCTATATATTTGAACGGTTATATAATTCAAAAGGTTATATTTGAACGGTTTATATTTGAAGGGCTCAAGCCTTAATATAATTCAAAAGGTTATATACGATTATATTTGAAGGGCTGAAGCCTTAATGTAAAATATTTAAGAATCTTAAATATGAAAACATTTTATGACATATATCAGACCCATTATGCTTACTCTGGCAGTTGAAACTTTATCTGCAGAACTGAAATCTTTCTAAATTCTATCAGATCATTTGTTTTTTTTTTTTAATTTCAGTTTTTTTTAATAACAGCCTTATAATAATTATTATTAATCCACCAAATTAACCCCAAAGTTTAGGACTTTAGGTGGCTTTGACGTTCTGTATGCTGTACCGTTTTTTCCAAATTTCAATTTTTTTTAATGACTGGTTTATAATAGTTGTTATTAATAATTCACCAAATTAACCCCAAAGACAATTTACCAAACTACTCCTATAACAACCCTAGAAAAACCCTTAGACCTACTTCCTTTTATAATAAAGATAAAGATATAATTATAATATTTTATGCTAATTATTGATTATTGGTTGACTGAAATAAAATCAATTAATTATTGAGATATACTGATAAGGATCGCATAAGGGTGCTCAAACCCATATACAAAACAAAAGACTAAAAACAACTACCACAATGCTAGCTATTCAAAATAGAAACCTAAACCTAAAGCTAAGCCAAGACTACTAAAGTCCATGAAGACCACAATGTATTATGATATCCAAAGGAGAGTCTCACTAAACTGACATGGGATCAAATCTTCATCATGTTCATAGATACTCTTGTAACTTCCATCCAGAATATTATACTACCAGAGTCTACGGGCTGCGTGAAATATCAAAGTCGAGTCGTCATCATTTTGTTGACGAACGACACATGAGAAAGGTCGATGTGGAATTTCACCATCCACATGGAGTAGCCTGGCTCCAGCTCCAGAATATCAAAGGGATGAGCAATATCATCAGGTTCTTGAAGGATGACATGGAGATGGCCACCCGACTCACCCGCTCTTGCATATGTGGTGGCATTGGAAATGACCCTAATGATTTGCATCCCACATCAAGATACAGACCGTCCTCACCACTATCATAATTAAACAAAAATATCGAATAATTGCAGTATATCCCTTCTTGTAAATTCAAGTGTGAATCTTCACCTTCATCTAGTATACAAATATATAGACCTAGATCAATCCAAGATTGGGATTCGGATGAATAGGAAAAGAAGTCAAAATAAGATGTGGATGTGTATATTTTCGTTCTACCAATGATAACTCTGAAGTCTCTGGACCTAATGGGGTCAAAGATTAAATTTAAAGAAGATTGTGGCAGTCGATAAGATACAGACCGTCCTCACCACTATCATAATTAAACTAAAATATCGAATAATTGCGGTATATCCCTTCTTGTAAATTCAAGTGTGAATCTTCACCTTCATCTAGTATAGGAGTACAACATAGACCTAGATCAATCCAAGATTGGGATTCAGATGAATAGGAAAAGAAGTCAAAATAAGATGTGGATGTGTATATTTTTGTTCTACCAATGATAACTCTGAAGTCTCTGGACCTAATGGGGTCAAAGATTAAATTTAAAAAAAGATTGTGCGCAGTCGATAAGATACATACCGTCCTTACCACTATCATAATTAAACCAAAATATCGAATAATTGCAGTATATCCCTTCTTGTAAATTCAAATGTAAATCTTCACCTTCATCTTGTATAGGAGTACAACATAGACCTAGATCAATCCAAGATTGGGATTCGGATGAATAGGAAAAGAAGTCAAAATAAGATGTGGATGTGTATATTTTCGTTCTACCAATGATAACTCTGAAGTCTCTGGACCTAATGGGGTCAAAGATTAAATTTAAAGAAGATTGTGGGCAGTCGATAAGATACAGACCGTCCTCACCACTATCATAATTAAACCAAAATATCGAATAATTGCAGTATATCCCTTTCTTGTAAATTCAAGTGTGAATCTTCACCTTCATCTAGTATAGGAGTACAACATAGACCTAGATCAATCCAAGATTGGGATTCGGATGAATAGGAAAAGAAGTCAAAATAAGTTGTGGATGTGTATATTTTCATCCTACCAATGATAACTCTGAAGTCTCTAGACCTAATGGGGTCAAAGATTAAATTTAAAGAAGATTGTGCGCAGTCGATAAGATACAAACCGTCCTCACCACTATCATAATTAAACCAAAATATCGAATAATTACAGTATATCCCTTCTTGTAAATTCAAGTGTGAATCTTCACCTTCATCTGGTATAGGAGTACAACATAGACCTAGATCAATCCAAGATTGTGATTCGGATGAATAGGAAAAGAAGTCAAAATAAGATGTGGATGTGTATATTTTCATTCTACCAATGATAACTCTGAAGTCTCTGGACCTAATGGGGTCAAAGATTAAATTTAAAGAAGATTGTGCGCAGTCGATAAGATACAGACTGTCCTCACCACTATCATAATTAAACCAAAATATCGAATAATTGCAGTGTATCCCTTCTTGTAAATTCAAGTGTGAATCTTCACCTTCATCTAGTATAGGAGTACAACATAGACCTAGATCAATCCAAGATTGGGATTCGGATGAATAGGAAAAGAAGTCAAAATAAGATGTGGATGTGTATATTTTCGTTCTACCAATGATAACTCTGAAGTCTCTGGACCTAATAGGGTCAAAGATTAAATTTAAAGAAGATTGTGTGCAGTCGATACCTGCTGGAACAGTTGGTAAGACTTGGAACTTCTGTATGGTAGGGTTACATACAAGGTACAAGTCCTCAGCACGACCATCATAAATTAATGTCATTTATGAGGCTGTCATCATCTGGTTCATCTGGGTGTACTCGTATTGCACAGAAAAGTAACAGACCCGCGCATGACTGGAGTAAGTGAAGATAAGTATCACCAAGATTTAGAATCTTGGTATGAATTGCATCAGAAGAGGTAGGTAAGGGAAGACAAGGAAACGAGTGTGTTTCAACAGATTGGTCTTCATTGGAAAAACTGTTTGTGTCCGGATTGTGTGTGCTTGGGTAAAAAATGGCTCTGAAATATGTTCCTTCAATGTCTTTGAAACACATTTCAATGACATCAAACATTTAACAGGTAATGATAGAAGGAAGTTATCCGTATGTTCAAGATGGGATTTGGGCGATTCCATGGAAATTAAGAAGGAGAACTCAATCAGCAAGAAACAATAACAAAAAGCAAGAAACAATATAGCAAAGCAAGAAACGATATCAACCGATATATGCTGGAATTGTGTATTGCATTAGTAGGTTGTATATATATATATAGAGTACATGGAGGCTAATGTAAGGAACAAAATTTAAGTCTACAAAAATCTGCCATTATTAGAGATCCCTCATATAATTATAATTGATATATATACAAAAAAAAAAAAGAGTACACGGAGATCCCTCATATAATTATAATTGATACGGCAAGCAAGCAACTCAAGAAGATCAAGGAGGGAGTGCTTCATTTATTTTGATGGCAATTAGTAGCATTAGCAAAATCCTAAAAACTATTGTATATCTTTGTCAGCATTTAAACTAATGTATATTTAATATTGTTTCAAAAATTTAAATTAGAACTTTTAAATTAAAATTAAATGTTTTAAAATCTCTACTTATTATCATTAAATTCCTTTAACTATATCTTTTAATTATTCCAACAAATTTCATGCCTTTTCAATATGCGTTTTTTACGCATAAAACCAAGATTTCTATTATAACATTATATATTGAGTCCATTTGTTTAAGATTAAAAAAGTAATGATTTTGTTGTAAAATAATTTAGTGATTATTTTTAGAGATTTTAAAAAAAATAAAAAATAAAAGCAGATTTGTGTTTGTTTACAATAAAAAATTATTTTTTTAAACTAGTTAGTTATAAAAATTGATTATTTTCCAAAAGCAAGTGAAAGTTGCTTTTCCTTTTAACCCCCAAAATGATTTTTTTATGCTTCTGATTATTTTCAAAAGCAAAAAAAACACATTAAAAAATTTTAAAAAATGAATTTATAGTTAAAAAATGATTTTTTTTAAGCAAAATAAACAATAACAAATGGGCTCATTATCTTCTAATGAGAAAAATTCATTGGAATATGCACTTAATGGAATCAGAGAAATTAATAAAATATAAATGAAAAAAAATAATAATGATAATAATAATAATAATAATAATATAATAATAATAATAATAATAATAATAATAAAAATAAATTCGAGATTTCCATTTTTTCCCACCAATTTTTTTTTAGCACAAACAACATTATAATATCTCAATTAATAACTGTTATCAAAATCATAAACGTATTTGCTTAAATGTCTCTAGTGTAGAAAACACTTTTAATATCGGTTAAATTTGACTTTTAACATCGGTTTTTGAATCGATGTCTATCCAGGCGATATTGAATGTGGGCGTTTTAGACAGCGGTTTTCAACCGATGTCTAAAGTAGGTTGTAGCTCAGAACCGATGTCTCAAGTGCTCTTTTAGCATTTTTTAAAAAAAAAAGAACAACACTTTAGATATCGGTTATTAGCGAGAACCGATGTCTAAAGTGCATTTTTAACATCGGTTACTTCCAGAACCAATGTAAAAAGTCCTTTTTTAAATAAAAAAAAATGGGTTTCTTATATCAATTTGCTCACAAATTCAACAAAATAAACATCAAAATGAATATAGGATATGAACTTAAACATGTTCCCCATAACATTAATTCATTGTCAAATACAAACTTCAACTTACAATGTCATTTCAAGATACAAACTTCAAGTTACACCACAATATCTCTTAACTACCCTAAACCCATACTCTAACTTCTGAAAACTACAAGATAATCATCACCCAAGACATTAAAACCTAGACCAAAAGTATTAACCACCTGAAAGAGACTATATACACTTCTACAAGCAGGGAGTAGATAAATATAACTGCATAAGGTTTCATTATGATCCAAATATGGCACAATGCTTTCTTGCAAGCTGGAACCAACTTCACGAGCATCTCAGCAGGAACCCCTTTAAGCTCTGCATAAGACCAACAACAACATCATCAATATATCATAGAACTTCAATACCTTATATATACACATAGAAACATAATATTCATCTGGAAATAAGTTTTTATCACAAGCTTTGAAGTTAAATAGTGAAGGAAGTTAAAACCTACAAGTGAATTCCATGGATCTTCTTGAGTGACACTACATATGGTCCTGCATATAGTCTATTATAAAGCCGAGGAACACTAGGTCTTAGAGCAGCCAGATAATCTATTAATTTCATATGGTCCTGCATGTGAACGTTACAAGTTATCAACACAAGCATTTGATAACTTGTTCTCCTAAAGTTTAGAGCAAGGTCCTTTTTGATGATTTTCTCCTAAAGCATTTCAAGTACACAATATTTTACCATAAACAATAAACCACAATTTTACAGGTACCTAGACATCTTTGGGGTTCCAGTAGTACCACTTGTATAGCAAATGGTTGCAACATAATTAAAGCATTTCACTGCATCCCTGAATCCAAACCACACGATTAGTTAAAAATAATCATAAATTAAAATAATTAGATTACCATTATCATCTAAAAATAATTAGAACCTAAAATACAAATATAAGATACATAAGCAAAATTCCTAACTAATCCAGAGAAACATATAATAGAATATGAATTATATATATTGCTGAAGCAAGTAAGGGTGAGGCTGAAGAGAAAGTAAACTACTAGTTGGTTCTAACTTAGTACAGTTTGGTGTTGCTGTTGTTGCACGGGTTTTCTTTTTCCAAAAAATATACAAAACACTCTTTAAATTTGGAGAGATCTGTTCCAAATTCAACAAAATATATATATATAAGTTGATGCTAACAGAGCACATGAAATGAAATGCTTTATCTCATTACCACAAACAAAAATTAGAAACAATAACCTTTTAAATGTTGGCAAATGCAATTAATATTAACACTTATATGAATTAAAACTAAACTGAGGAGTGACATAAGTAGGATAGAACATACCAAAGTGACACCAACCCGATCAAGGTGCTTGACATTTGCAGAAGCCTTCAAATTGGCGTCCTTGAGAAAAGCCTCAACCATATGTTTCCAATTTGGTTTCCTCTCTGCTGATCATCAATGATAGCAACAGCTGTAAGCCCAGCTCCACTGATGGTACACCCAAATGCCCTATACACAAAAATCATAAGCTAAGTAACACGCACATATCCACCAGAAGTGATGCAATTAAATTACAAGAAATTGAAGTACATGCGATGATTAGAAGAGAGAAATATCTAAGAAATGTTCGGATAACGTAGAACCGATCCGATATAACACGATTAAAGAGCAATTCCAAGTTCAAAGGTAACACTGAACTTACTCTAAAGAAATGCCAGACATTTTCTGATGCTAATCGGTTCCGAACAGAAATTAGTATTGCTTGAGAGGAAGTGTAACACCCCGGATTTTACTGTTCTTCAATAACAATAAATATATATGTTTATATTATTTTTTTGGATTGATTAATTTTCTGGATGTTTAACTTTGTTTATTTTAAGGAGTTTGATTTGAGTAATTTTAACTACTCATTTAAAATTATTTTATTAAGTGCGTTAGCACTGGCTTATTTTAGTGCAAGCACGCTTACTAGACAATAATATTATGTTATCGTCATTATTAATAGTTGTTTAGAAAAATATTTTAAACATTTTGATTTAAAGAAATTTATTTTCAGATGTTACTCTATTTAATTTTAGATTTGAAAATATGTTGGTTTAAAATCAATCGGAGATTAATTTTGGATCATTGATTTCCTTGGTTGATAAATTTTACCATCAATCTCTACCCTATTTTAAAATTTAAAATTATGTATTTGTTCCTCACTACTTTTAGATCCAAAGGGGAAAAAAACTATTTTGTTTTTCTAGACTCAATTTTAACTACTTAATTATGTACCTATCCCTATTTAAAGAAAAGAAAAAAATATCCTATTTCTCTCATTCTGTCGCACGACGCTTCCCTCCCCCCCACTCCTTCTTTCTCTTTTTTTTCCTTCTTTCCTTTCTCTCTTCTTCTTCTTCCCGACTTCTTCTCCCTCCTCCACCCTAGCTCTCAGCCGTCGCCTGAGTCCGTCCGGCCACCATCACAAGCCGCGCGCCCCGCCCCTGGGAGTGCCTCCGATAGCCGCGCGATAAGGAGGAGACGACCACGTCTCGGTTCTGCAGGCGTCCTCCGCGCGAACCGCGCCTCCACTGTGCTTGGTCTCGCGCCACCGCGAGCTCCGTCGTCTCCAACCACCTTTAGATCGTCGTTCAACCACCGTTTGGAGGGGCGGAGCTTACCCCGCGCTTCTGAGCTCCACCCCACACGTTCTCTCACTGGGTCGCTGTCCTCGCCGGAATCGCCGCCACAGCCGCCGTGCCAGAGGTCCAAGTAGTCACCACGTCCTCTTTCCTTTTCTTCCTTGGGTAAGTGAAATCTCATATATTTTGCTCAGATTCAAAAATCCCCAAATTGATTTTGAAAACCCTAACCCTAGCTCTTTGATTTCATACTGTAATTTGAAATTAAAACTTGTTTTTATGCAATTGGGAGTATGAATTAGTGTTTCCCTAAACTAATTTCATTGTTCTTTGGCTAGATTGAATTTCCCCAATTTCACTCAAAAACCCTAACTTTTCATTTTACTTAATCATGAAATTGGTTCAGTTTTAGTGTAATCGGGACTTGTAATTGATCATTTCTAAGTTCAATTTCATGATCCTCTAAGCAAAACAAAGTTTCCCCAATTTTTTGTGAAAAAACTCTTTTTGCCCAAAATGGTTTTATTGGAAATTGATTATGTTTTGTTAAATTGAAGGTTTGAAATTATTAGATAGTATGTTCGATATCGAGTTATTGATTTTATGTTGTTTGGTTGTTGACTGTGTTTGGAATGCTCTCTCTGGATGATGGTTTGTGGCTACGCTAGTTTGAGGGAACCTGAATTTCATTCTTGAAAGCTAATTGTTGAAGGCGTCAAGGAAAGGATCTTTTTCTGGTCTACAAAGGTAAATGGAGTTTACCTGAGGAGTACATATTAGTCATGTACCTTGTTGTATGTTGTTTGATAATGCGTTGTGATTATTATTTAAAGTTGTATATGTTGATGTTGCATGATCTGAATGGCCTATATATATATATATTGAATATTATTATTGTATTGCTTGACTATGATTGGTTGATGGCATGACACTGGTCATTGCTTGATAATAAAGATTAAGACATTTAAAATACTCCAGTTCAGAGAGATTGAAAAGAGTCGTTTTGTTTATTTGGAAAGTGAGAAGAAAATTCTAAATGAGGAAAGTGTGAAGATAGAACAAAGTTAGGAAAGAAAGAAATTTGAAAACGTCAAAATTTATGAAAACCGTTTTAAAAGAATTTTAGAGAGGGAAAAAGCTTTTGGAAGACAAAGACTTTATTATAGGTTTTATAAAAAGTTGTTTTAAAAATGGAAAGATTTTAGAGAAAATGCCTCTTTAGTAAATCGATTTGTAAGAGTTTAGTAGTTGGTTTTAAAGTGAGAAAAGGATTTTAGAAGTTTTTCTAAGTTTTCAGAAAATGGATTTTAGAGGACAAAATTTTCTACAAAAGTGTATTTATAAGAACGAAAAGTATTGAGGTCACAAAGTTGAGAAACTTTTGAACTTTTGTTTTTCGATTTAGTTTTCACTGAACGAAGAAAAACCAAGTGGAAAAGAGAAAAGTGGAAAGGACCTAGATTACCGAAATGACGGGCTAGAGTTCTTGTTGAGTTTTGAGGAAAAGAAAGGACCTAGATTACCGAGCTATAAACCCGGGCTGGATTTGGATTGCCGAGATACCGGGCTGAATTCGGAGTGCCGGTAAAGCCGGACTAGTGTTCCTATTGAGAAGAACCTAGATTTCCGATACGTCGGGCTAGTGTTCGAATTGAGGAAGAGATTTTTAAGATCATTATGTTGGTTTAAAAATCTTGAGTTGGTATTTAGAATGTATCTAATACCTGAATAAAAGTAGTCAAGAGTTTTAAGCCTTGACGAGGAAAGAAATGATGCGAAAAAGAAAAGAGGAAACGAAAACCCATGTTTTACATGCATAGTCTGGCTTTTACAAATACTTGTATCAATTCTATATTCTTTTATGAATTATTTTAAATATTTATTTTATTTGGTTTACATTGGAATTTGTAGTACGATTTGGAATTGCAAATTGTAAATAACTATTCAATGCAAGTGGGATAATAAATGTTTTATAATTTAAATTCACCCAATTATATAATATATAATATATAATAATTTTTAGTTTCTAATTGTGGAATGTCTTGTCATTTGTCAAAAATAATTTAAATTTCACAGTGATTCTAAAGTTGACACATGGCAGTACTTGCCATCCATGGTTTTTGGAGTAGAATATTTATATATTTATTTATAGATAGATAGATTTATATAATTGAATAAGAGTCTGGTTCTTTTTCGTTGGTTGTGACTGCTGTCTTATGGCGCTAAACATGAATGGTTTGTCATTGGGGGGGAGATGATGAGGAGGGTGGTGTTTTTGTCATGGTAGGGGGACTGGAACAGGAGGCGCCGACAGTTGAGATAAATCTAGAACTCTGTCTGTTAGGCGTTTTCTAACAGATAGAACCTTTCGTCTGAGTGCGATGCAAAGTGTACTTGCGAATGTATGGAGGCCAGGGAAGAGGTGTGACGATATCGGAGACATAGAAGGGATTGTATCTATTCCAGTTTTACCATCGACTGGATATGGATAGAGTCTTTAATGGTGGACCATGGAGCTTTGATAATCACATGTTGGTGCTGGGGAAGGTTCAGTTGGGAGTGGCTCTGGCAAACATTCCTCTTTTTCACGTGGTGTTCTGGGTTCAGGCGCATAACCTTCCATTAGGATTCATGACAAGAGCAGTGGGAAACTTTGTGGGATCTTTCTTGGAGTATGATAATGCTAATAACACAAATATATGGAGGAAGTTCATGAGGATCAGGGTGATGATTGATGTGAGAGTCCCTCTTAAGAAAGAAAGGAAGGTCAAGATGGAAGGAGGTGAGTGGAGTACAGTGGTGTTCAAGTAAGAAAGGCTAGGGGTGTTTTGTTTCCTATGTGGTTTACTGGGACACATTGATCAATTCTGTGATGAAAGGTTTTATCTGGTAAATGATGATGGCTGCCGAAAGTGGGGGCCAGAGCTCCGTGTCGACGTCAGGCAGGGCGGTGGCAGTGGGGGCAGCTGATATCTGAGGGATTATGGTGAAGATCCTCAAGCCAAAAATTTCGGATATGCTGATAACCATGGGCAGGATTTTCGTGAGGAGGATATGGGAGGTGGGTGTGATAATAGGGATTACGATAATGAGAAAGATATGATGAAAACTGATTCAAATTTACACATTAATAGCATGGTGCATGGGTCAGTTAATAGTAGGCATGATCTTAGCATTATTGAGGAGAGAGGCGAGTCAGTTTGTATGATTGGTGGGGACCATAGTACAATGCATGAGCAGCAAAATATTTTAGCCCTTAACCCCTTGGATATGTATCACATGCATGATGAGGAATTGAGGGATGGTGTGCGTGGGCCTTTGAAGAGAAGAAGAGAACGGGCTTCCAGTAGCTCCAACTTGGGTGAGAATGCTCTTGTGAATGCTGGTCATTTTTTAGAGGTAGGTTCTGGTTCCCAGGCCTACCAGGAGCAATGAATATCTTAAGTTGGAACTGCCGAGGCCTGGGTAACCTGCGTGCAGTTTCTGTTGTTAGAGACCTGGTCCGGTCTAATAAACCGGATATAGTTTTTTTATTTGAAGCTCTTGTCCATACGAGGAGGATTGAGGAGGTTCATGTCAGTTTGGGTTTTGATGATGCGTTTGCTGTTGATAGTGTCGGTAGAAGTGGCGGAATTGCGGTTCTCTGGAAAAATAATATTCAGTGTAATGTCTCTAATTTTTCGCTGAATTTTATTAATATAGAGGTGATTGATGTTGATAGAGGTAACTGGAGGTTAACTGGGTTCTGTGGATACCCGGAGCATAGTAGGAGGAAAGAATCTTGGAATTTGCTTCGTAACCTTGCTGAGATGTCTAGCCTTCCTTGGTCCATCATTGGTGACTTTAATGACTTGCTTTCTTCGGATGATAAATGTGGTAGAGTGCCCCACCCAAACTGGTTGTTCACTGGTTTTCGTAATGCTGTTCTGGAGTGTAAACTCATTGATATTCAGCTTGAGGGGTACCCCTTTACTTGGGCCAAGAGGAAGGGTAAGGTTGATGGTGTGGAGGAGAGATTGGATAGAGCTTTGGCAAATGAAGAGTGGCTGGATATGTTCGTGAATGTTCGACTGAAAAATATTCTGGCTTCTATTTCAGATCATAGTCCGATTATTTTATGCTGTGACCTCTAGATTCATGTTCCTGTTAGAAGAAGTTTCAAATTCGAAAACTCTTGGCTAGTGGAACCAGAGATTGATGAGGTGATTGCGCGGGGCTAGGCTAAAGGTGAGGACGAGAATGTATTGTCCAAGCTGGGAGGGTGTACTGAAGAGTTGAGGTGCTGGTGTCGCAAGTTAAGGATGAGGTTTAAAGATGAGATTGATGAGCTCAAGACAAAGCTCGGGAATCTTAGGGACCGTGTTGATAGTTCTTCTGTGGAGCGATCAAATGATCTCAAAGAGAAGTTAACGCATTTGCTGGTTAAGGACGAAAAATTCTAGAAGCAAAAAGCCAAGCTCCATTGGCTTCAAGAGGGTGATCGCAACTCAAAATTTTTCCACAGAGTTGCTACAGCTCGCAAGAGGACTAATACTATTTTGTCACTTCAGAATGTTGAGGGTGTGATGGTGGATGCCCCCCGATGATATTAGAAGCATAGCAAATGATTACTTTTAAGGGCTATTTTCGGGTAATAACGGTCAGCATGAGTTGGTGACTAGTGCCATGCATTCTTGTGTCGCTGAGGAGGATAATGTTATGCTTCTAGCTCCATATAGAATTGATGAGTTTACATCAGCTCTTTACCAGATGCATCCGGATAAAGCGCCGGGTCTGGATGGTCTCAATCCAGTGTTTTATAGAAGAGTTTGGAATTCTTATGGGGCTGATATTTTCAGGGCTTGCTGTAGGTGGTTGGAGGAGGGTGTTATCCCTTCTATGGCTAATAATACCAATATTGTTCTTATTCCAAAGTGTGACCAGCCGAGTTCTATGAATGATTGGAGGCCCATTTCTTTATGTAATGTGATTTACAAGCTTCCATATAAAGTCCTTACCAATAGGCTCAAGAAGGTGCTTCCTAAATTCATCTCGGAGGAGCAGTCTGCTTTTGTCCCAGGTAGATCTATTATTGATAATGTTTTAGTTGCCAATGAGTTGATGCATTTTATGAAGTGTAAAACTATAGGGAAGCAAGGGGAGGTGGCTCTTAAAATTGATATTAGTAAGGCCTATGACAGAGTGGATTGGGGTTATATTCGTGCTATTATGGAAAAAATGGGTTTTGATAATCGTTGGATTGACTGGATTGTGCTTTGTATTAGCTCAGTTTCCTACTCTGTTTTGGTGAATAACGAAACATGTGGGTCCCATTATTCCAGGTAGAGGTTTGAGGCAGGGTGATCCCCTATCTCCGTATCTTTTCATTCTTTGTGCTAATGGTTTATCAGCACTCATTAAAAAAGCGGAGGCTAGAGGTGACATCCATGGTATCAAAATTTGTAGAGGTGCACCTATTATTTCCCACTTGTTGTTTGCCGATGATAGCTTTCTGTTTCTCTGAGCTAATGAATCAGAAGCGTTGACTATGAAAAATATTCCTGTAGATTTTGAGAGAGCTTCGGGCCAAGCTATTAATCTTCAAAAATCAGAAGTTTCCTTCAGTAGGAATGTCCCTCAGGAGGTGCGTGACCAGGTGGCTACTATTTTGGGAGTGAGGCGTAGTTTGGGTGCTGGTAAATATCTGGGCCTTCCCTCAATGATAGGCCGTAATAAAAGAGCAGCGTTTAGTTACATGAAGGATCGGATGTGGAAGAGGGTATCCTCTTGGAGTGGTAGGTTTCTGTCTACTGGTGGGCGGAAAGTTCTTATAAAATCAGTCTTACAGGCTATTCCTTCTTATGTCATGAGCAGTTTTTTGATTCCCACATCCCTTTGTGATGAGCTACAAAAAATGATGAATTCGTTTTGGTGGGGTAAAAGCAGTGGAGGCACAAAAAATATTAATTGGCTCAATTGGGATAAATTATCTGTTGGTAAGGAGCATGGAGGTATGGGCTTCATAATCTCCAAGTTTTCAACCTTGCCATGCTAGGGAAACAAGGGTGGAAATTAATTTCCTCCCCAGACGCTATTATTTCTCGGATTCTCAAAGCTAAATATTTCCTTAATGGAGATTTTTTAGAGTCTAACCTTGGTAATAATCCAAGTTACTCTTGGCGTAGTATCTAGAGTTCCCGGGTGATGGTTAAGGAGGGTATTCGTTGGAGCATTGGCGACGGTTCAAAAATTCATGCTTTTTCAGATCCTTGGCTGAGAGATCCTAATTATTTGCGGTTGCAAGGTCCGATTCATTACTCTCTGCTTGATGTGCTCGTAAAAGACCTTTGGCTCCCTGGTCAAAAAAGTTGGAATGCGGCTTTGATTGATAGTTTGCTCACCACTCATGATGTAGATATTGTTTTAAAGACTCCCCTTTTTGACTCGATTAGGACGGACTCGGTTGTGTGGTGGCCTAATCCTAGGGGTCACTATACGGTAAAGTCTGCCTACTACTTGTTTCTCAATAATTCTCTTAATGTGAGCCACTTATGTAAAGCTAGTGAGTGGAAATCCCTTTGGAGCTTGAAACTTCCCCAAAAGATCAAAGTGTTCTTATGGAAAGCTTGTAGGGAGTGCCTCCCTATGAGGTATAATTTGAGCAAAAGGCAGGTGCAATGCCGGCTGGCTTGTGTGGTGTGAAAAGCTGAAATTGAAAATTGTTGGCACAGTTTTATCACCTGCCCCTCTAGCGTCTCTTGCTGGCAGCATGTCCAGCTTTGGGACGTGATCAATGGTTGCATGGACACCGTGGAGAGTTTTGCTGAGTTGGTTTTCTTGTTGCTAATAAAGCTTGATAGCTCGCAGAAGCTCATGTTTGTTTGGGTTCTATGGAGGAGGAGGAATGTCAAGTTGTGGGAGGATCAAGAGGATAATCATGTTCAAGTCATAGGTAGAGCTCGAGCTAGCTTGGAAGATTGGAGTATTGCGAATTTGGTCTTGCATGAGCAGCCCCCATCTCTTGCGATGCATGGTAGGAGCACTTGGGAAAAACCTAGTATAGGTCGTTTGAAGTGCAACACGGATGCAAGCATTAGCAAGGTGAGTCAAGCTTGTTTACTGGGCTGTTGTGTTAGAAATGACAGAGGCCAATTCCTTTTTGCTAGAACTGATTGGTCCATTAGTGTGCTTTCCATTAATGAGGGTGAAGCTTTGGGTTTATTGAGTGCTATGATGTGGCTCCATGAGAAGGGTCTTCACAATGTTACTTTTGAGATGGATTGCAAGAACGTGATTGACCATGTTAATTCTAGCTTTGAAGATCAGTCTGAGTATAGCGCTATCATTTATCAGTGTAGGAGCCTCCTTCTTAGTTGTCCAAACTTTGATGTTAAGTTTGTTAGGAGACAAAGTAATGTAGTTGCTCATTCTTTGGCAAGGACGGCTACTAGCTATCCTAGTTCCCACTTCTTTGATTTTCAGTGGAATGAAGTAAGTTGGTTTTCAAAAAAAAAAAAAAGTAGATAGATTTATATATTATTGCATTATGAAGTAGTTAAAAGACAAAGACCATTTCACCCTCCTCCCTCGTCTGTCTCTTTGAGGTTCGTTCCCCTGTTTTTGAAACCAAACAAAGAGCAATAAGCCGCCACCGCGACCCTCGTCCCCTGTTTATGTTATGTTCTCTCTCTCTTTATAAATCCAACATTCTTTGTTCTTCCATTCTCATTACCCCAAACTCAAAAACACACTCTGTCTCTGTCTCTCTCTCTCTCTACGATGGCTTCACTCACTCTTCCTCACCACACCCACCACTTTTTGGGCCGGACTCTCCCGACCCGACCCAGACCCAAACCCACTTTCTCTGTCCGAATGTCCCTCCAGGAGAACGCTCCCTCCATCGCCGTCGTCGGAGTCACCGGTGCCGTCGGCCAAGAGTTCCTCTCCGTCCTCTCCGACCGCGACTTCCCCTACCGCTCCATCAAGATGCTCGCCTCCAAGCGCTCCGCCGGCCGCCGCCGCCTCACCTTCGAGGACAACGAGTACGTCGTGGAGGAGCTCACGCCGGAGAGTTTCGCCGGCGTCGACATTGCTCTATTCAGCGCCGGCGGTTCAATCAGCAGGGAGTTCGGTCCCGTCGCCGCGGAACACGGCACGGTGGTGGTGGACAACAGCTCGGCGTTTAGGATGGATGAAAAGGTGCCGTTGGTGATACCAGAGGTGAACCCTGAAGCGATGGAGAACATCAAACTTGGAACGGGGAAGGGGGCTATCATTGCTAACCCCAATTGCTCCACCATCATTTGCTTAATGGCTGCTACCCCTCTTCATCGAAGGGCCAAGGTCAAAATTTTATTTTTATGTGAATTGAATTGATAATATCTGTTGTGTTTGAATCAATAGCCAAATTGATATATATGATGTTACTTTAATGCATTTTTGGCTATGTTAGGGCCGGTTTGCTCTGTTTTCAGTTTCGTGTTTTCGAAATAGAAAACAGAATCTGAAAGCAGGAACATGAAAACAGACCATACAGGCCCTTATTTTCTTGGAAATGGTTAGGTAAAGTCCTAACCTAAGTGATGACTCCAGGGTTAGAACTTTTGTCTTTGGAAATGGTTTTTTATTGCTTACAAATTCATACTTTGTAAAATCAGTATTCAATACATGGTTGACAACACATACTTGGAACTATACCTGTCAGGGTTTCATAGCATATGCCTTAGCAATTCCTATATATTGGGTTTGAGTTTTGGTGTCATTGGTTTGATTTTATGACTTATGATTAGTTGTATGTTTTGTGTGATGTCTTTGTGTTTGATTTATTTTTCAACCATTGATTAATATTGCAGGTTTTGCGTATGGTTGTTAGTACATATCAGGCTGCTAGTGGTGCTGGTGCTGCTGCGATGGAAGAGCTTGAGCTACAAACACGTGAGGTTTGGCCTATCTACTTCTCATTCTATGATTGGGAACTTAAAGTGTGTTTGGGAAAACTAGAAAAAAAAGATTATGCTGATAATCAATTTTTGTATAATCGATTATCGTGATAATCGATTACAATCAGAATCTGTTTTTGTTTGGGACTGTTTGCTGAAAAGCGATTTTAAGATAATCTATTTCGTTTGGATGGTGTAAAAAAAAATCACTTTATATAATAAATTACGAAAAAGGGTATGGAGTTATTTGTATAATTTAATAATATTTGTTTAGAAGGTAGTTTTATAAGGGTAAACAGGGAAGAGAGTTTTGAAAATGAAAAATAATCAAATCATAATAATCTTAAGCTAGAAAAAACTAGATGGCATAAAACAGCTTTTTTTCCCTAAAAAAAACTTGTTTATAAATTTAAGCAAAATGCCAAACATAATAGATTATCTATGAAACAGCTTTTAAGCTAAAAAACAGCTGAAACCAGGGAAAATAATCTTTCCCAAACATACTCTTAGAAGAGGAGAAACTAGTTTTGTTGTCTTCAATCACAAATTGATTTTTTTTTTCTTTTCTTTCGTGACTTTACAAGGTATTGGAAGGAAGACCACCAACTTGTAAAATATTTAAGCAACAGGTTTGCCCATTTCTGTATATGTATTATATGTCTCGTAATCGAAGGTTCAAGAACTAATTCCTGATAATGTTGTTCTTTTGCAGTATGCTTTTAATATATTCTCACACAATGCGTCTGTTCTTTCAAACGGATATAATGAAGAGGAAATGAAAATGGTCAAGGAGACTAGGAAGATCTGGGTAAGTTGAAATTGAATCTTTATATCTTGTAATTAGTAGCTTATTTGTTAAACATTATGGAATGCCTTACTTATTTCACTTTACACTTTTGCAGAATGACAAGGATGTTAAAGTAACTGCCACATGTATACGAGTTCCTGTCATGCGAGCTCATGCTGAGAGTGTGAACCTTCAATTTGAGAGCCCCCTTGATGAGGTAGTACTTCATGTTGTAAGGTTTTGTGTCTTATGTTATTGCCAAAAATGTGCATAGCTTTTCAGATGTTTTCTAATATTTATATTGGATTAGACAAGATCATTTCTCCCTCTAAAAATTTAAGGAAAATGGATTTGCATTCTTTGGTGTTTGATGGTTTGTAATAAGATTCAAATTGGTAAGCATTGTTGTCACATTTAATCATTTTTCTAGGCTTGGATTGTTTAATTTCCTCTTTGACGAAGTTTGTAATATTATGTTCCTCTGTTTCATCTACGTTGAGTTATCAGTGTGGTTGACTCGGGAGGCTAGGTCAAACGTGAGAACTAACCCACAGCTGACTGGCTTATGTTGATCATCTAGTGATTTTTCAGAATGTAGCCTTTACAGTGTACATGCTATCTCTCAGGCTTTTGAGAACTGAAGTGTGTGACATACCTAGAGTTGGTAGAATTAATTTTGGAATTCTAACCTAACTGACTTTTCACCTGACATAATAAAATTGATGCAGAATGGATTGTGCTTTATACGTTTTAAATTCTGACTTGTCGCATATGTATCTACAAATCAACAATGTCTGCACTCAGTAACAAAAAGTGGCTTGTAAGCAACCTTAATAACCCCAGTTTCTATAAAGCCCACTGAGGTCTTTGCTGTATCGGGGAATATAATTTATCTTATTTGTGTAGGTCTTTGGGTTTACTATTGACAGATTAGTCATGTAGAGGCATACTGCAGGTGGGTGTGATGATGGAGAAAGAAAAAATAGTGAGCAAAGAGCATTGCTATGGATTCACAAAGCAACAGTCAATTCTTGCACATCATTCCTTTTATAGTGATAAAACTTGACTTCGAACTTTTGGCTTAATGGCTTATGCATTGTTGCCATTTCTTGAGGATCTTTGTTGTTTCTTTATTCCAATGGTAGAAAACAGCAAATCTTTATTATTCATCATGTATTCAGTTTTGGAACATGGAATGACCCTATGCAATTTTAAGGGGGTCCTTTTATGTTTTGCTTGCCCAAAATTATGGTTGTATAGGTCATAGGACTAGGAATATGAGACGGATTTTGGGTGAGAAAACTTGTCCTTAGGTTAGGATATCACTTGTCTGAGTTTATTTGGTTTTTGATTACTTCAGGACACTGCAAGAGATATTCTGAAGAAAGCTCCTGGTGTAGTGGTTATTGATGACCGTGAATCCAATCGTTTTCCTACTCCATTGGAAGTGTCAAATAAGGATGATGTTGCTGTTGGCAGGATTCGCCAGGACTTGTCTCAGGATGGAAATCGAGGGTAAATATCTTCCATGCCAATATATTATTATTGTTCAATTAGCATTGCACTTTATCATAAACATCTTACATCAATGGTGGATATACACACAGGTTGGACATATTTGTATGTGGGGATCAAATTCGTAAGGGAGCTGCACTTAATGCAATCCAGATTGCTGAGATGTTGCTATGAGTTCTGAAATTTCAAGGATGTGGTACTCACAGATTATGCTTCTTCTGATTCAGTTTTGTATCTGCTAGTTGGATGTGGTTATTGATTTCTTTTGAGATTTAACTAGTCTAAGCACCTTTTTCAAGGATGTGGTAGTACACTAGTTTTAAGGCCTTGTTTGCGCAATTTCTGTAGTATCCATGAGGCCATTATTCATCCATTCCATACACTTATCAATCCAATCCATCCATTATAATAATTTTAAATCCTCAGCTAATGATGTTTGATCTTTTGGGTGAGAATTGGAAGACGAGTTTTATTTTGAGTTACTCTACGCACGTTTATGTAGTTGGTATAGACTGTTGTTGGATTAGATTTAAAATATTATATAATAATTTTAAATCGAACTTTAATTATTGAGTGTTATGTTGAATTTAATATCTCCACCTACACACATAATTAGGCCCTCCCCACCTGCCACCCGATCAAAATTTGCTATTTAGTAACCTATTTATGATTTCCTCACTGTGCTAGAGAATAGAAATGACACCGATGTGTATTGGTCTGAGTGGAAAGAGTTTGGATCCTTTAAGTATGTGGTCCCACATTTGATTGTTATTTTTGTGTATGAAAAAGAAAACACTATTAGGAGGAGTTATGGCTTAGGTATATGATCATATTTGGAAGTCTTTAATTTATTGGGTGAGAGGATATTCTAGTGAAAAAAATAGACATGGCAGTGGTTGCATAGTGGTATGCGAAGTTATTGCATTTCCTCATTTCAATCCACACTACATCTAACTACATAAGTTTTAATCCTTTATATATATATATATATACACTTTAGTAGCCTTGTCAATAATTTTTTTTTTTTTTTGATGATGTGTGGATACTCCCACTGCCTCAGCAATATGGGGCGACCCGCATCGTAGTCGGGTGGGGGATATTTGGTGTCAACTCGTCCCGCCTTGCTTGCACTCCGTTTACGTAAATATTATACTGAATTCAGTTGTTGACGAAGTTAATTATATTAATATTTTTTAATTTAATGTTTATCATAAATATATCTCCTAATTATAGATCATGAATTGATAAATAATTTAAACCACAATTAAGCATTGTATGAACTTAATTAAATTAAATCTCTTTGTTGTGTGTAAAGTTAGAGGATTAGATAAGAGGGTCGGTGATATTATTTTTAAGGGTCTAGTAGTACATACTACATATTCTATTCCCCAAGATTGTTAAGCGCAGAAGTTTGAGATAAAAACCGTAGTTTGCCTACCTTATTCACAAGCTACTGAAAAATAAAAAATAAAAAATTTACATCAATTTAATTCTCGCATTACATGATCACATCAAAATCACATGCACATAAAAATTGAACTTTTCATTAGAATATTAGACACCATTTCATCCACTTAGAAGGCTAAATAACTTAATTTAAATGACCAAGTTAAAGTCACTTTCCATGACTAACAAAAAGGCCAAATTATTATTACCGATAGATTAAAATGAAAATTTACTCAACTTTGGTGTAGTCAATAAACAAAAAACGTACTTATTTTTACAACTGAAGAATTTGAACAATAATCCAACACAACCACGCCAATGTATGTGAAATCGATAAACACAAAGATCTTTACATGTTAATAGTATTCCATATAATCACTAGATGTACATAGGTACACAATTGTGAAAGAGATGTGAATTCGTTTAATCGATCACATGAAAATATCATCTACATCCTCCGATGGCAAGTTGTCAACAACTTTGAAATACATGACAGTCTAGAAGACCATACAAAGTTATCAAGAATTCAAGATAACGAAAAGGTTTGATACTACAAAACCGAATACTTCCACAGGTAAATAGTGACACTAGCTCATTTGGGGTTCCTAAGAACAATGATGACAGAATCACCACGGAGGAACATTTTGCTGATGAATCTATCCTTGTTGACTGGCTGAGCCTTTTTCTTTCCCTTACCGGTCTTCGGCACCTGATTGTACACACAGAACAGTTGGAGCTCATTAGCTGATGTAATAAGTGCAAGGGAATTAAGTCCAGAGAAACAAAGCATACCTCTGTCCACATCTCCCTGACATTTTCAAGAACCATGTTGCAGTGCCTATCAAAGGCCCTAACACGGCCCAGAAGCTTTTTATTATTCCGACAATTTATCAAAACCTGCATCAGTGAAACATTTTGAGCAAAACCATACATCAAATACCTCTGAGCATGCCTCGGTCCTCAAATCCCATAGGTACTGTGTGTGTGTGTGTAATATAAGAACAAACATACCTGAGTGTTATTTTTCACACTCATCATAAGTACAGATAGTGGTCCAGTGTTGAATTCCTCTTCCTCGTTCTTAGTCGTCTGAAACAATTAAGTATGGTAACTATGTAAGACATTAAAGCACAGTAACACCTGTCTAAATATCCAATTTGTTGCGCATAAAGAACAAAGATAGATAAAATTTCCAGTAACAAACGTATGATGTTCCATCATTATGATCACAAAACACTGAATCATACAATGGAACATAGCTACTACATTTCAAAGGTGGAAATTTGACAAATTATTTTTGTTTGTTCACAACCAGCAATCCAACCTTAAGACTAAGATACTGCTTGAAATGAGGCTAAAATATGCAAAATTTAGTTTTGTATTAATAGAGACATTGAGCAGAGCAGGTTGTGTAGATAAAAGATAAACAACAAAAGCAAAACAATCATGCATTGTCAGGGTTATAATGACAAACGTCAATTAATAAATATGCTTAAAAGAATAAAAGAACTTACATCTTCCTCCATTGGCCGACTTGAAAAGAGAGAGTAGGGAAAACAAAACAAAAACATTAGTATTTACAGGACAAACTGGAAATTTTCTAATAATAATATCAACAAACTTCACCAGGCAAACAGTAAGAGAATAGATACCTCATTTTGGAAGGAAACGCAGATCAGTTGCAAAATTCTTCAGAGAAAGCTGGAAGTGACATAACACAGAACATATCAATCAAATGATAAATTGAAAGAAGAAAATTTGAAACCAATGACTAAAAATTAAAATGAACTGCAAAGAATTATAAACATCAAAAATAGAAAAAATGAGAAGATTTGAAGAGTGAGCAGAAAGGGGAGAGAGAAAAAACATTAGGAAGCCTCTTCAGTTCAGGTCTCCAATAATTTTCCGCATGGACAACTCGGTAGAACGAAAGTTATTTTCTGATCATCCTCAGAGGCTTTTCAAATAATTTCATTGCAGGACAGAGACAAAGTGTGAATACAAAAAAGAAGAGCTATTGATAATCTATTAACAAAGCTGTAAGAAAACAAGAAACTACAATGCTATTTAAGCTCGATAATCAAGCTTAAGTAAAACAACTAAATAATGTGGACAATAGAGTAAACAAACGACTAATTAATCATTCTCAAAGGGGACGGGGAGGGAAGAAGAATAGAAGCATAAATTGAAGCCTCTTCAGTTCAGGTCTCCAATACTTTTCCGCATGGACAACTTGGAAGCACTAAAGTTATTTTCTGATCATCCTCAGAGGCTTTTTCATTAATTTCATTGCAGGACAGAGTAAAAACGCTATAATAAATTGATGAGCTAATTCATTAATAAACCTGTAAGCAAACAAGAAACTACTGTGCTACTTAAGCTTGATAATCAAGCATAAGATTAAGCTTGATTATCAAGTTTAAGTAAAACAGCTGAATATAGTGGACAATAGAGTAAACAAAAGACTAATCAATCATCCTCAATGGAGGCAGGAGGGAAAAAGAATAAAAGCATAAATCAAAGCCTCTTCAGTTCAGGTCTCCATGTAACTTCAGCATGGACAACTCAGAAGAACGAAAGTTATTTTTTTCATCATCCTCAGAGACTCTTTGACTAGTTTTGAGATGACATGACACACTACAAGGACTAATGTACACAAAATTAAGACCACAAAAAATCCCTTCATATAATAAAATAAGAACAAGTGTTGATTCCAAGACCAAAATGGTTTCAGTAAAAAATTGAGCTGATATCCCCAAAACACAGGAATTTGATTTTTCAGTAGCTCAGAAGAAAAATTGCTCAAAATTCTAAGGTTCCAAAATGGCAGTAGGAACAGAAAGCATAGATTTCCGCCAAATTCGACGTTAAAGCAATCAACAACGATAAATAAAAAAAAAAAGGCAGAAACTATAAACGAATAATAAATAAAAAAACAACAACAACAACAGAGCTAGGAACAATAAATCACACGCACATACACTGAGAAGAACAGGTTCGTAACGAAACCAAACATCTCAAAGAAAAGAGAGCAATTAAACAAGCAAGAGCTACGAACCTTACTTCGTAGGACGAGGGAGATCTGAAATTTGAAGCAAAGCTACTACCCTCAGTACTTTTTATAATGTGAAAAACCCGAAACCCTAACTTTGTTTTCTTCTCTTTTCTTGAGAGGGTTTTGTGTTATAACAGATCAAAACCCTAGTTAGTTGGCTAGGCCCATTTCCAGTGACTTCCAGTCGGCCCATGAGTCAGCTTGAGTTACCCAAAACTACTTTAATAAAAGCCCAACGAACCCATACCAGATTGTTGTGTCAATTTCTACTTTCTTGACCTTTTTATTAAGCTTAATTAAGATTTAATTGCATAAATGAAAAATAATAGGCATAAATAAAATGATAAATAATAGGAATATATTTGTGAACAGTCAACAATTTATGCCTAAAATTATCCCTTCAATTCTCCCAAGGATGTGTTCTATGAGATTCGAACTCGGGTCCTTCCTCACAAACTCAGTCTGTACAACCATCGCTCATATTAGTTACAGACATAACACTTCTTAGATTACTAAAATAACAATTTAGTTTCCCTAAATTTCTATCATCACTTATATTAGTTGTTGACATTCCTCTTCTTCAAGGCCAAAGATTGAAGCTATGTTTGAATCAATCATTTGTATTTTATTTACTAAAAAATAATAAGGCATGAATCATGGTGATTAACTTTCTTGCTTTGATATTCATAACCATTGGAGCAAATTAAAGCGCATTTTCTGGAGATCCCTAATAACAACCATCACCAATCTTTCCCCGGTCCACCTTTGCCTACCTTTTTCATCAACCTTTAAAGATCTCTTTCTTCAGTGTATTTTTATAAATTCAATAAAGTACATGTTTGGAAAACTAGATAATTAAAGTAGAATCACATTAGGTTGGAAGCTACTATGTCCAAACCCCACATCCACCTATTTTGGATGTGATTCCAAACAGGCTGAAAATTAATTTGAACCTAATATTCATGTTGTTTGTATACCAACTATTCTCTACTATTGAAATCACTTATAAACCATTTCCACAAACTGCACTTAAGCATTTGGAAGAAGGGCATGTAGACATAACACTTTTATTTCACCTTTTCCATAAACCATACTTTGTTTTTCAAAAATATAATGAAATGTTAACAAATAAATATTAAACATTTTTCATAAATGTTGATTCATATTTAATAATCAGGAACCTTTACATCATTACAACAATTAACAAGACTTATCATAACACAACATACTTCCAGCAAATGAAGAATGAAGATTGACTATAACTAAGCAAACTAAGTAAATCCAGATGTAATGTACTCTGAGCATGTCAAGGATCATGAGCCAGCTCAAATCATATAATTCCCATCTTACTATCCTCACCTGATTTAACAGCAACTTCTGGAGGGGCCCCAACTGAAGGCTTCTCATAGTGTATATGTGACAATTCATCAACAACCTCTTTCCTTTCACTATAAATTAACTCTTTCTTTTCCACCTCAGCCAGTTCAACCTTCTCCTTGGTCATAGTGCTTACATCCTCAGCTGCCTTTGCAACAACAGTTAAGGCATTTGACACCCATGAAGCACCAGTTGATACAATAGGATTGTTCATGATAGCTGATCCAGCACTACTTGCCTTCTGCTCCGCAACAGCAATAGCAGACTTGGTCTTTCCAGAAACCTGAAACTTTTCATCCATCTCCTTCACCTTTTCATTCACTATAGCTGTTCCCATGCTTATTTTACCACTTAAACCCATTTTGCCATCAATGGAAGCAACTGTGGCAGAAGCTTTTGAGGTCAAGTGATGACGTTCGTCAAAGGACTTCGCCTTGTTGACTGCATCCTTTCCTAAAATGTAACCCTTGGCAAGCATGCTGCTCACCACATCTTCTGCCTTCTTAACCGCAGCAAAACTTTGTTTTTTATCCTAACCAGCATTGTAGTACATCATAAACTTCATTCATAGATACTCTATGCTTTGGATATTATAAGCTTCATACACATGTAGAGACAATGCATGTAGCTTAGATTTAAGATCTAAATGGTTTTAAATTATGATTGCAGTTGCAGCTGCGATTACATTGCATTGCATTTCATTTCATTACATCGCAATTGTGATTGCAGACCACAATGTAAAACCATTCAGCTTCATTCATATTTAAGTAGTAACAAAATAGTAGTATACTATATATTTGAGCAGAACACTGATGGTTACGAATGTAGCCATTCAGTTACTCATCTAACTTCACACAAAAATGCTGGGACACAAATGGTAATTTGGCCTATAAAAGATTTTTGTGCTGTCATCTCATGCTAGAGTCAGTTTGCGTTGATTATTGAGATGGAAATGTGTTGATGACATTATGACAAATATATTAAGCACACTCTAAATTTAGCTGCAATCATGAGGCAATATGATTCAAAACCTGAAACTAGGTGTCTGTCTAAAATAATAATTTAATGAGTCATGCATATAAAATACACTACCACTCCCAAGTTACTTCAACACTAATGTTTTGGGCACAGGGAACAACCATGTTTTAATTGGCTTAATCAAGTACATTGTTAGGACAGCAGAGTCATCAGATGAGGGTCCCTGTGCCATGAGGGTATACTATAGGAAGAGGTTTAGGAAGCCTAAAGCCTAGAGAGACTATTGCTTTTGGATCATTTGTAAAGTCCCGACTGAGAGTGCTCAGTGTGAAGGGGAGTGCCCCTTGAGTAGTGCTACTTCCATAGTGCTATTTCCATTCTTTCTTTCAATATAGTTCAGAGGTGAATTCATCTCAGTTTTCTACTTTTCTATGCCATTTTTCCCTGTAATTATTCTTGAATCGCTGTGGATTCCTAACATACATATAGATGTACCAGATGTAGCACGACGAAGCATGATGTTCCTCAATTGCACGCAATAAATATCACAGAATTTGAATCAATAATTAGGTACTTACTGGACTTGAAGGAAGAGCTTCAGGGGGCAGCTGGTAGTTCTCAACAGGGGTGATGGTGACAGGAACATTAACTATGTTGGAACCCTGTACATAAGACAGCAAGCATAAGTATATGATTTTACCCCCAAAATAAAAAAATTAATGGTATCTATTTATCTTTTCTTTTATCAATTTTAGTGATGGATTGGAAAGGATTAATAGAATAAATGGGTAGATCACATCTCATTATTATGAAATGTACTATAAAGTTTTCAATACAAAAATTGTTTACATATAATTATACCGTCAAGAGCACTGCTGTGTCTGCTCCTTGTGATTCCTTAAATGTAACATATGCAATCTGGGTGTTCTCAGTTTCCCTGCAAAATTACCACCAAAGATATTGAGGGTGGCATTTTGCCTAAACTTTAAAACATTAACAAATATAAAAATGGATAAAGATAAATACACTGCAAGTGTTCTCACCTTTGCATCTCAACATGTCGAATATCACCAGAGAATGAGAAAAAATCTTTAATATCCTTCTCTGTAGTAGCCATTGATACATTGCTAACCTTAATTGTTCTTATCTGTCAGTATTAAAAAGAATCAACTTGGAATTTCTCCACCAAGGGATAACGGAAATCAGATAAACTTCTAAAAAAGAATTTGGCATGAACCAAATAACAACGCAGGGCAGTAGGGCACAGATAATAATTGGTGTAAAGGATTAACCAAAAGAAACCAAAATTGTTATAAAATAAAATAAAAAATCAGACACAATTTGTCAAATAAAATGTAACTGAGATATGTCTTCCTTGAGTCAGTTTAAGACCTCGATGCATGTATGGATTTAAAATCTCTAATAATAATTATAGTATTTGACAATAGTTTTCCAATGCTGCTATTGCTAATGGGTGCAGTGCAGGTTAAGATTTATATTCTTGTGTCCAGGCATCTACAACAGAAACATAATATTGATTCCTAGATCATGTATTCTACAATCATAATGCTAACATGTAACAATTTCTTCCTTACATCTGAAACATTAATTGTCCAATTTGGTGTTGTTGAAGAGTGGGGAATCGCTTCAACCCCTTGAACAGTATGGTCCACAGGAGCCTGCACATAAAATGCTAGATTCAGGTATTTCTAGGATGATTATTCGTCACTTGGGAAAAAATGAATAACCACCAAGTTAAACAAAAATAGAGATTCTTTCTCATTATTTCTGGAAGAATTATGAAGACCAAATGAAAAATAGTTCACATTTCTACCAAGGCAGCAATGATGGAATCTCATAATAGTTAGCAATTGTAATCTGTCACAAACTTTAAAAAAAGTGACATGCAAGTATAAACAAAGAAGAAACACAAAAAATGCCTCAGAATTCCAATAAAAAAATAATACAGAAGAAAAGAATCAACACAATTTGTTGAATTAAATTATTTGTTTAAGTAAAAGCACATCAGGAAGAACCTTAAAAACATACATACCGACATTATGATATTATCGTAGGTACGAGGAGGTTAAATTTCTCAGAAACAGAAAGAAAATGGGAAGGTTGATGAATGACGAGAAAGAAGAAGGAATTAACTTTGAAGGATGCAAAACGGTGAGGGTAGTTTGGTGATTCCGGAGATTCTTCTGATGAGTAACGCTAAGTTCGCGCGCCTCGCTTCGGATTTGCGTTAGTGGGTAGTTTTCCACCAAACTAACGGTCCTTCATTCACTTCCTCTCTTTTATTTTTTCTTTTTAATTTCTTTTTTTTTTTTAATTACGCGTAGAATTCTTGAAAAACGTTTAAGAGCATCACGATGGTATAATCAAATTTTGGTTCTTATCCATTATTTTGTGGGTCCAAATATGTCACATGTGATATGAGAACTTAACCTCCAATTCACTCAAATAAAAGAACTCATTTTAAGTTTTTAAACGGGTCCCACAAATATTATTTACTTACTTTCTCACTCTCTCAATTACTTTTCCCTCATTGAAATATGTGATGAAAAAAATTTGTTTGGCAAAAACCGTTCTTATAAAAAAATCATTCTACAACCTGATAGTCAAGTCATTCATCTTCAATGTAAGTTCTTGTAAGAACCAATTCTTATATTTAAAAATCACCTTAAAAACAACCATTGGAGTTTGTGTGAGATGCACACAAAAAGAATGTCGGGGATGTAAAAGGGTTCCAAAATTGTGTACTGCTGGAAAAAGTTTTACTTACCCATTAAAGGACTCATTAGCTTAACAAGTGGGTATTTTATAAGTTATTTGGTCCCCTAATTCAAAGAAGGAGGAATGTTAATAAGTATCCTAAGAGTATTATTTAAAGAATCAAGAAAAGAAAAATTGTATGAGAACTGGTGTTATATCATTTGTTATTCTTTTTATGGTTAAACTAATTTTTCGGTTCAGTGAGCATCTCCAATGGGAGTTGCTTATGGAGTTCTTAAATCTATATGGCAAATAAGGAATCTATATGGGAGTTGATCTATGTGGCAATATGGGTTACTTAAAAATAAGGCATGGTTGCTTATATAAGCAACCCCAAGGATGGGTTGCTTATGAATAAAAAATTAATTTTTCTGTAAATTTCAAGGATGAGTTGCTACTTTAAATTAAAACAAAATTAAGTATAAAAAAATATATAAGAATGTGGGTTTCTTAAGGGTTACTTAAACAGGTACCATTGGAGTAAAAATATGATGAATTGCTTAAATATAATGTGGTATAATAGAGCTCACTTAATGAGAGATAAGCCACCCAAAGTGGGTTGCTTAAATATTATCCATTGGAGATACTAAAAAATAACTATGTTTTTGTCCACGTGATATTGATTTTAGTCTTTATACGTAAACAATTTTGAAAATAGTTCTACAATGTTTAATTATTTTGAATTCAATTCTCACTGTTTAAAAGAATTATAATGCCGATTGTTGAAATTAAAATATAAATACTAGATTAAAAGTGATTGTCACGTATAGGGACCGAATTCCAAATTTTTTAGTTCATATATGTGATATTTACTCTAGTCCTTATACGTTAACTCTAACCAATAACATTATAACAATAATAATAAAATTAAAAATAATTATACATATATAGATTGATTTCATTTTTTTTACATATATGTATCAAATTCAAAATTAATATCACATATAAAGACTATATAATTAGCTTAGTTTTTTTTTATATATATTTAATTAGTATCCACCGTATAGTAAATATCACTTTTACATGCTAATTCCTCCATGGACGACATGTAGAAGCTTCAATCTGATCCTTTTTTTTTTTTTTTTTGCATGTGACATGAACATAAAAAATATATTCCAGCTATATTCGATCACAAGCCATAAACACTACCTTGTTTTCATGCGGAACGATTCATAATAGCAAGTGCTGTCATTAGGATTTTAAATCTGGATTGGTAACCACAGTTAAGATTTTACTAGTATCCGAAATCGGATTACGACCGTAATTACAATCACATTAATCATATTTTTTTTGCAACTGTTGATAATAACGAAAAACACAATGTAATCGTAACCAAGTTTAATTTTGGCTATCACGCACAGAAATTCGAGGTTTTCTCACAGCTCAACTTTCATGTATTTTTTGGATGGTTTTGATTATAAAAAAGAAAAAGAAAAAAAGGAGAATGTTAACTAGTGTTTTTAGGACACTCTTTAAGGAATCAAGTAAAGAAAGTTTTTATGGGGAATTGATGTATTTAATGTTTAAAAATGTGAAATAGTTAGTTTTCCAATAAAAATTTGATTGTCTAAATTCCTTAAAAAGTACTCTAAGACATTCGTTAGCATGATCCTAAAAAAAAAAAATCACCCAAAAAATTTTCTATTGAATGTGACATTAATATATAGCACATATTCAAGTGGTTTTGATGCCACTGGATTGTAGTAAATGAACAGCATAGATATATACACATTCTGTCGGCCATGGCTGACATAGGTACCTTGTGTTCATTATTGTTCCAACCCTTCCTACCTTCATTTTCTACTTCTGCAAAAAAATTTCCATTTCAAATTTTGCTGGAACAGGAAGTACGTTTTATTTTTTATTTATTTTACATATTGTTCGTGGAAACTGAATGCTCTGCAGTCTGTAGTTATTATTGATTGTCGGCAATCTTTTTGAGTTGCACGGTGAAGTTTATTGTGAGAATTGAAGTCTGATCACTTTGCATGTGAAATGTGATTTCCAAGCTTTTAAATTGTGGTCACGATTGCATTGCATTGTATTGTGGATATTGCAGGAAAATATGGTCAATACATCTGTAATTATGGTTACAATACGATTTCGACAACTGCCAAAACCAGCATATCACGGCCCATATCTCGGTTTCAGATACAGACTTGAAACCTTGGTGATTTCTATTCTTTTGCTTTTCTACTTTTGGTCTAGAAACTTGTGTTCATGTTTAATTTTAGCATGTAAAAAAGAAGAAGAAAGATTGAAATTGCTGCCGTTTAGACTTCTTCCTTATGGTAAACATATTGCAAGCTTGAAAGCGGATTTATCGTACTAGTCAAAGGATTGGGGATAAGAGGTTCTGTTTCACTATTGGTATATGCTTGCAAACAAAAAAGTATGTGATATAATTCCAACAAATGAAAAAAAACTCTAGCTTATTTTCTTTTTTTATTTTTTTTTCTTTCTTAAAATCCTAATTATGGTGAGTTCCATCAAAAACAAAATCCTTACTGCGAATTCTAATTTGTATCATTACAAAAATCGGTCAATCTATCGCTGACCACTTAAAATCATCATTTGGAGGTTTCAAAACTCAAAAGAAGAAGAAAAATATTGTCTCTTTTAAGGCACCACATAATAATAAATGCTTTTTTATATATAATAAAACAACTAACTAATAAGAAAGGATTCCGAGAATTTCGGTTAAATTGGCGGGAAATGAGTGGGAGGCAGCTAGCGTCTTTTTGGGGCTTTCCATTCTTTTCCCCCTGTGGGTCCCACGGTACATTCAATCTTTAACAAACTACCACCGTTAGATCATCTCCCGATCCAACGGCATCCACGCATTCCCCTTCCCGCCGATGGTACGATCCTTCTTCTCTGCAGGAAAAAGAAACGATTTGTTTCCATTTTTCACATTTTCCCCTTTTTTTGATATCTTTTAAAATTATAATTATAAATTTATAATTATAATTATACCCTTTACCTTATTGTTTCCCCTATTATTTCAATCCCTTCATAGAAACAGAGTTCTCTGTTTCTTCACTTCCCTCACAAAGCCGCCTCTGTATTGTGAACTCAATCTGAAGTCAACAAGATGGTAAGCACTTAGCAAATAATCACTTCTCTGTTTTTTGGAGTCTAAATTTTAATGGGTTCTCAAAAAGTTTTGATTTTTCTCTTTCATTTCTTATAATTTGATTGCAATTCCATGACCATTTATAGTATGCCCTTTATGATTTTCTCATTTTTCTTTGTATTTTGGGTGCTTGTGATTCTTGAACATGCTATTTAGTATCAACTCATTGTAATCATTGGAACAATCTTTCTATTTTCACTTGTAAAGCTGGTTTCATTGTATATCAAATTTGCAAATCAAATCTACAGGTTAGGTTGATTTGTCATTGTATCCTGAATATTGGGATTTTGGTCCCAATTCAGTAATGGGTTTAGATTTCTTGAATACTAATAATTTGGTGGTAATTTGATGAGGAAAGTTTAGTATTTTGATCCTTGATTGTTGATTGTTGAACTGTATTTTGCTTTTAAGGGTTCTTGAATTCATTTTCTGATCAATGGGTGGATTTTGCAGGTGGAGCAGAATCTTTTACCAAAGGAAAGTAATAGAGGTTGGATAAGAGCTCTTATGAATAGCAGCTTTGGCTATTGTGATGATCACCATGACCTTAGGTCTAATGAGAAGAATGTGTTCTGTATAGACTGTGAAGTTAGAGTGTGTAGGCACTGTAAGGAAGCTCATTCCCTCCATAGAAGGTTTCAGATATACAAGTACTCTTATCAGGATGTCTTCCGCCATTCTGAGCTGCAGAAGTATTTTGACTGCTCAAAAATTCAGGTTCTTTCTTCTTTGTCACAAGATAGTGTTCAATTCGTTATTGTAAATGATTGGTTTTCTACTTGACTTAAAATCAATTCCAATTTCTTGATATTAACCTTATTCATTGTTGCTATATTGTGCTTGATTTGTTTTGCTCGGATAGGTACCTACCATTAATTATCTCTATTTCATGCTGTCATGTGAAATATGGTTATTTTTCGCTTTTATGTTAGTAGTTGTTATTGAATGTTGTTGAAATTACCTGAACCTCATTACTCTATTGGTATATATCTGAATCTAAGTAAACTTTACTGATCTATTAATAGTTAACTTATTTTCTAATTAAAAACTGATGAATGAGCATAATATTGTTGTTACAATGGTGACATGAATCACATGATTTGGCAGACTTACATATCCAATAATGAAAGGATTGTGCATCTCAAACCCCGGCCTTCAATTACTAAATCTAAATCTGCTGATCTAAGCCCTGACTCTAAATCCAAAGAAACCAACTTATCTGCAAGACTAAAGGCTGGTGGTACATGTGAAGAATGTGGAAAACACTTACAAGACGAGCGTAATCGCTTCTGCTCCATTACATGCAAGGTAACATCCATCCTTTGATTTAATATTAATTTTGTTGTTGTTTACTTATCATTTTGATTCGCATCATGTGCAATTGTTAGATCTCAGTGCATCCAATGGAGCCCCAAAGCCAAGATCAAAATCACTACTCACAAAGGAGTTCAGAAAAGCATGTCAACCAAAGTGCTAGATGCATCAACACTCCAAAACCTGAAGCTATTGACTTTACTTTGAATGATAACCAGAATTCAGAACCAGAATCATCTATTACTGAAGCTGAGCCATGTGAGTGGGTTGAAATTGTGAATTTCAGAAAGCGTCCAAGGAAAACCACCCCTCAGAGACCTGCCTTTGTTTTCATATCTTGAAAGTTGTCACTACTCACTACTCTATCATTTTCTCCCTCTTTCTCTTCTGATTCTTTTTTTGTTTTGTGTCCATTTTTGGAGAATAAGATCTCTTTAACATTTTGAGGGAAGCTCAATCCCAGTACACTCCATATTGGGATTTAAGTATAAGTTGGGAGTTTGGGTTTCAGTTGCTCTAAAAATAGTAACTAGCTGAGCTTGTACAGCAAAAGGGTACTAATGGAAAGGTGTAAAGGGTGCACTGTGGTTACTCTCCCATTCCATTCTTCTCATCAATTCTTGTAGTTGAAGTTAGTATCTCTTATGGTTGGATGACTCTCTTTAACAAAACTTTCATATGGTAATATAAAACTTTCATTTTTGTGTTTAGCATAATATAACATGTATTATTTATTGGCCTTCATGTCCCTTGTGGACTTGGCAAAATTATTCAGTCTGTTAGCAACAGTGCTTACTTTACTTTTCCCTGTAGGATTCCTAATCTCTGACAGATAAGTGATGGGATGTTGTTTCTATCTATGTAATGGTAATAATTTTACTTTTGGGCATGTCCCCCTCACAGTATAGAGGTAACAACTTGTGTCCATGTTACCCTTTCAATATGGCAGGCAGAAAGGACATCAAACCTCATAAGGTTGTTAAGTGAATGGGATGGCAAATATTTAATGTCCCCACAATCGATTAGAAAGCCATTTTATTTTTCTTGGTTTGACTACCAATTTTCATAAATATTGTAGTCAAACTAATCTCTTGGATCATGTTATGATTAGGAAGCTCTCTTAATAATCCAAAAGCCAAATCTTGAAAAATGGAAATTGATTCAGTTAATAAAGATGTAAGCACTTAACTTAAATGCGTAATTTTAACTGCAAGTGATATTGTAAGTACTAATGGTCCCTTAACTTATTTTTCAGATTTAGTTTGATCTTTTAACTTATTTTTTAGATTCAGTTTGATCCCTTAACTTTTAAAAGGTTCAATTTGGTCCCTTAATTTGTCTTTGTTGACTCAAGTTAGTCCTCTCTATCAATAAAGTCAGTAACAATGTCAAATGAGTTTCAATTTGGTCCCTTATGTTTTAAATGAGTTTTAAATTGGTCCTTTAAATTGTTAACTTGTTTCAAATTGGTTCTTTTAATTGTTAATGAGATTCAAACTGATCCTTTAAATTGTTAGCGAGTTTCAACCTGATCTTCAAAGGGTTGTTATTGACTCATTGACGGAGGTGACTAACTTTGGTCAACAGACACAAATTGAGGGACCAAATTGAATCTTTTAAAAGTTAAGGGACCAAACTGAATCTAAAAAATAAGTTAAGTGACCAAATTGAACATTTTATAAGTTAGGAGACTAAACTGAATCTAAAATATAAGTTAAGAGACTAAAATGGTATTTCAGCCATGTTTTAATCTTGGATCGTACAGTATTGTTTTCTTTAAAAAAGCCAAATCTTGTGGCTATGAAGCACATGGATGATCAAAATTATTCTGTCCCAACTACCACCGACCTTAACTTCACTCTGTTTTGCATGAGGTTGGTTATTTGAATATTCAAGTTGTGGAACATAGGCATACGTTATTTATATCCATACACATGAGTATATGATATATTCATTCTATCTTCACATTATATATAATAATATCTAACTTCATTCGCATAAAAATATAAATGGTACCTCACCTAAGTTTCAAATCTGGCTGTAAAAAAAAATATTATTGTGGGCATATTTGGTTTGCATAATTTGCATGAGGACAACCGGAGTTTCGGGAACAGAGCTGTTGCTTTCAAGTATTAAATTAATAATTTAATTTGAATGCGGCTTCAAACTGGGTGGACGGGAAAATAAAATAAGAAAGTCACTAATTTTTTTTTTTAAGATCGTATGGTGTCCCTTTTATTATTTAATGTATTTCGAGAAATATATATATAAGATGATAAAAAATAAGTGATAAATAAAAAGAAACTCATATGGTATCACATACGATATCTAAAATTTGATGTTCAAATAACACAACTCAATAAAATATAACAATGAGATGGTATCTGAGATATTCAGAAGCCGTGACACTCATTTCATTTATGCTTTTGATTTTGTTATGTGATGCCTCCTTTTATTTTCCAATTTGTGCTTTTATTTATTATTTATAAAAAAAAGGGCACTCCAGAGGAAAAACCAATACAAGTTGTATTAAACTTTAAACGCAAAACAAAAGCATGATCAAAAGGACAATGGGAACACGTCTAGAACTTGATTTTTATATTGAATTTAATTAGAAGTGTGTGGATGCAACTTTTTAAAATGGTATAACTTCAGTTTCCCAGGGTATATGTTGTTAATTTAAGCTCAACAATGATATTTGAACACAAAAATGATATTCAACACCGTATAAAAGTATTCATTCTTCTTATTTATTGTTGTCTTCTCTATCATCATTTATTTTAAGTACTCCCAAAACACTTATAAGCTCTACAGTGTCTATACAAAATGTCCAAATTGTATATTCAAGGATCTTTACTCATTAAGCTTTGTATGAGGATACCTCCCACGTTACAAGTAGCGAGGCTTTTGAGAGCCTTTTATTTTTAGTTTGTTCTGTATTTCAAACTAATTTCATGCATTCACCAAAAAAAAAAAAAAAAAAAATTTCATGCTCATCCTCCAAACATCTATGTTGGAATAAAATAAGGAACTATGTTATTTGTATAACTTTTGTGGACACTCAAGTGACATCGACACTCACAATTGCATATTATACATATACCTTATCTCAAAATACAATTCATTTCAATTCCACCCACACTCAAATCAATCTACGGTGTTTATATAAGTGTCCAGATTCAGGTGTATAAAAAACATAAGTGTAAAAAGCCTTAGGATATGAGTCCACTACTCTATGATCTTAATTCTTAAGCTAGAACCTTTGGATAAATTCTATGATCTTAATTCTAAAGTATTAGTCCATGAAGAAACAAATAATTAATAAAACTATAAGAATCAAATCCAAACAATAAATAAATTGTAAAGATAGAAATCTAAATCAAAGTAAAACCATAGGAACTAATTGTTTAATTTAACCTTAAAATAAAATAACGAAGTCTAACTTGCTGCCTTTAAACCTTGCCCTACTCGATCAATCAGCTTATGTAGGCCAACAAACAGAGAGAAACCAAAAAAAGAAGACCAACAAAGCAAACTGACTAGAAAATAGGGCGTATACTATAGCCTTGTTAACAAAAGTAAAATTATTAGCGGATTCCTATCATCATTTTACTCCAAGGCTAAGATCCTAATCTAAGACAAAAATTGCTATTCGTATTAAATCGATTAGCCCTTAAAATGAAAAATGGTGAATCCCCACAATATCTTTGTTATAAGACTCTTATTTGAGAGTAGAGAGATCAAAATCTATCACTGAATTATGCAATGGCAAATCTATCACTGAATTATGATGTTAAAATGGCGTACCTAGGCAATTCTTGCTGCAGAGGTCCAATAGGGCCTTAAAAATCTAAGAAAAGAATGGATACAACGAGCACTAGCACTGCCTAGAAGGATTATTGAAAATGAATCTCGCAATCTGCATTAATCTGATATCACTCTACATTCCCCCTCAAGGGAAAACACCAAATAAAAATAAGGGTTCTATTTTTTCTTGGCACAAAATCCAAATAAATTGATGACTACTGAAATTTCTGCAGCAATTTGTGGATAATATAATGTTTCCCGACACAAATGATCGTTCCTCCTTTGTTTTCTCTTTTTTAGAAAGAAAAATCTCCTACAAGAAAAAAGAAGCAAGAAAGCTTGCTAAGATGGCTGCAGCAATGGAAACATGGCTCTAGTTCTGCTAATCTATTCTCCAACGGTCAAACCAAACCCAAATTTGTAGTCCTTTTTCCTGTGATCAAGCTGCAATAAATAAAAATGAAAGCCATGTCAAGGCAAAAAGTAAAAGCTGACCAACTTATTTAAACAAACCCCACCAAACTAGATTTTCATGCACTCTACACACACCCCCCAACAAAGCAGAAAAAAGAAAGCAAAGTGCTCTGACCTCTGCAGAAAGAATAAAATTCAGACCCATATTTAACCGCTCCTCCAAAAAAGCAGCAACACAGCCATTTGAATCAATCTTTCCCCTCAGGCGGCACTATAAAAACCATAACAAGATGAAAAAAGTAGGTGAGATCACTCCAAAACTGGACAATATTAGTTACAAATTCATCATTAATATCAAAGTTCAAAATCAACCATTTGAACATCACAGCAACCATAGTTATCCACATAGTAAACCAAAATCAAAACTTAAGCTATTTCCTAAGTTTCAAACATTATAGCAAACTCCAAAAAATGTAGGTCCATCTTACCAAATAAAAATTCAAACAATATCTGTCCAAAACAGGTAGGCTAGTTTCAAAGGAGTGAGAAAACATCTTAAAGAATGTTGGGTGCCATAGCTCCATAATTCATATTTAAAGATGCTAAAGTTAAGGAAAGTCTAGAAAGATGATAAAATTTATTACATGGAAGGTCACATTCAGTGCACTACCTAAAGACCATGTGTTCCAGTGGTATTTTCTGCCACCCAACCCAATCATTGGAGAATGAAGTGCACATACATGCAAACACACATACATCTAATATGAAGGAAAATTCTGAAGTTTGCAAATCCCGATGGTGTTATTATGTGTTGTATTCAAATTGAGAAGAAAAGCGAGGGAGGAGTGAAACCCAAAAATTTATGTACATGTGATGCACAGGTTGATAAATTGCCAAATTTCACTCCACTCTCCCCATTTCTGCTAGTTTCACTCCAAAGCACCCTTATAGATGAATAAAGCAGCTCTATCATAACCAATATACTAGAACATAATGTCAACTGGTCCACATGCTCACATGTTGTATTAGTTCCACACTGTGAATGCATGAAAGAAAAATGCTACCTGTCTAAGGATGTAATCATAACCAAAGCTAGCTGTGACATCTCTTGACAAATAGTTACACATTAACTCGGATGCCAGAGAGACCTGAAAGGTACATTTTGTGTGAGAAATAAAAAGTTTGATTGAAAGCAAGATAAATATACTATGTCATAATTGACTCACCTTCTCGGATACCTTCTGGACATAGCTTACAAGAACCATTCCAGTGCTAGCAACTTGCCCTGTAGCAACCTGGATGTACATGAACAATTTGAAATGTTTTGTATATTATTTCTACTAAAATCCAGCTCAATGAAAGCTCAAATCAAAAGTGGAAGAGACAATCTTGACTAAAAGATTAAAAAGAAAATTAATGAAGATAAAACGAAATATAGCCTATTTATTTGCAGTCAGTATATATTGTGCCCTATGACAGAGACTGCATTTAATGCAACTTAGTAAATACAGTGGGAAATTTCTTTTTAATAAGCAAAAATGTATTGAATAGAAACCCTTGCTTTAGACGGAATAAGTAAAAGATCTCAACCATTGATGAGAAAATCGAAGGTTGATATCATGATATAATAAATGCACAGGCAGAGGAAATCAAGGATTTGTTAGAAGCCACTGCCTTAATTTTTCTCATCAATGGTTGAAATCCCTCCCTTTTCCCTGTAAGGTGAAGCTATATACACACACAAACACGGGGCATATCGGGAGAGCGCAATAGTTCATTTGGGTCATTGAACCATACGTGGATGATCAAATAAGTTAATCAATGATCATGTGACCACTTAAAAAAGTCACCTCTCACACTAACATACTCCTCTAAACCCGATATGCATCTCTCTCTCTCTCTCTCTCTCTCTCTCATATATATATATATATATATATATATATATATATTATTGACACACATATATAATGGATTTAAATGATATGCACTGTCAATGTAAAAAAATTTACATTATCCACCAATCATAAATTGCCACATCATTAAAAAAAATGTTTGATTCTTATCATAACTACCTTAAAAGTCAATGGTTCTATTGATATTGATTTTAGTATTCTGTGATTTTAGTGTATATACGTGTATGAATGACATGAAATGATGATGGTGAACCAACCCAAATCCTAAAATTACTGATGCCCCCCCTGCCTTCTTCAGTGTGCCCTCTTAGTCATTATGTTCAAAAGACTAAATGAAATCGGCCGCAAAAGCAATGGCACCACCTGCAAAGTTGTCCACTGACCCACTGCTTGCGTTTACGCAAGGTTATATACAATCATAATGAGGACTCCTTGCGTAGCCAAAACCATTATCAAAATTGGGACCTCTGCAATGTGGATGACCACAACATGGCCAAGTGCCATAACATTTACAATCACAACAGTGAAAATCCTGGTCCTTCTGGAGTTTATGGACTATGGGTCTTTAGAAAGGAAGAGGGTGAACTGAGATAGGTGTGTGGGAGAGGTAAATGGAAGGTAACGTGATTATCTATGAAGCTTTTAATCTCAGTCATTAATTTTGATATAATTGTTGAGTCAATGAGTCTTCCATCTCTCATATCAAAATACTCCTCTCACCTGATATGGCCCACAAACACAAAAACACACAGGCGAGCACGCATACATATATATTATATTATATATTATATTATATATAATTAAATATGCCAGTATACCACCCATGGGATGAGTTACTCATGCAGAGCAAGACTTGTGAATGTCCAACAGAGAAATATATAATCAAGAAACCATCAATCCATTATATATTGAAGTTACAAGGTTCTAAGTATCAAAACATACAGTCTACCCATACCACCACCAGTGCCCTCAAAAACAAAATCTTCGTCCAAAAAATAAAGGGAAAAATTGGGGGGTGGGGGGTTAGTTTTGGAATGATAAGTTATCAGGCTTGAAGTCTTCCAGATTTATGAAAATGCACCACAGGGGCATAGGAGGACAACATAGTGAAAATCATATATATTGAAAGTTTAAATGCATTTAAAAAATAATGAAGTGCTCTGGGTCAATTATTTTCCCATAACGAAATAATCTAATTGAAGAGAAAATTAAATTCATATTGGCAAAGCTGCTCAGATTTCCTTTTAATGGACAGATTTTAGTAATCATAAGAATGAAAAAGGGAGAAGGAATCATTTAACATAGAATAACTTGAAAAGAAGCATAACATACGCAATGGTTGGCAACGGAATAAATAAAAGAATCATACTGTATACTCTTGGTATGTTAAGTATGTAGTTTTTTTTCCAGAAAGATTAGAAAAATTAAAATCCTAAAATTGGCTGATGCAGCAGCAAAATAGTAGCAAGCAGAACTGTCTTACGACTATTAGAATAGAAACATGAAGCACTTAAAATAAGGAACTTATATGGAGGGAAGGGGAAAGCAGCCAAATATGCAAGTAAGGGCAAATCTTAAGCTATCATACCCATTTATCAGTGTTGTAGCGAGAAGCAAAACCAACGCCAGACTTCCGATGCTGACCAGCCCAAAATACCTCCCCTCCCAGTGATAAATAACGAGTCACACTCTGGGGGGAAAACAAAGCCAATGTTGTCAGTGATACTTAGATGAATAAAATAACTGTTGCAAAACAATTTTCAAAGGATTTTGACAGCATAAGACAATATAATTCACAGAAGATCTTTCAGATGGTAAACTCAGAAGAAGAAAAAAGTTGCATATGCCAAGAAAACTCCATATATGGAGCATTTTGACACTTAAATATGCACTTAGACAGAAAGAAAAGCAAGTACTGCACCCTGCATGAAGATCCTTTACCTGAATATAACTTGCTCCTAGTAAGGCTCCATTCCCAAGTTGAAACTGTGTCCTATAGTCTTTACCCTGAAAAATATAATAAACTATAATAAGAAGACTTGAACACATTTTGTATGAAGATAGGATGTGAAACTTCCATTAAGAAACTCCAACACAATACATGTAAAAAAGACAAGATTTAACGGAAAGAAACATGAATGCACAATAGAAAGGGAGGGCATCAAATAAATGAATCTAAAACTGTGTGAAACAAGTTGACCTTGTAATCAAAGTTGAGCATCCCATGAGACATGTGTGGCTCGTTCGTAAGCTGTACAAGCAAACAAAAACATAGAACGTTATGGCGATAGAAGCGACAAGGAAAGCAAACAGAAAATAAGTATGACAATGGGGATGGGTAATGGGATATCTTAAACCAAATACATACTGAATGAATAAATAGAACGGTCAACACATGGCACATAAATTTTCTTTTTCTGGAACTAACAAGTAGCAAGTTACCGCCTCAATCTTGAAACTAGATACGACAAAATAGTACCAAGCTCTTGTACTTGTAATAGAGTCTAAAAGATACATACAACCAATCAGGAAGGTTGCAAAATACCAAGGGTGGGAAATAGCGTAAAATTATAGCATTCCCCATAATAGAAACAAGCATACCTGAGCATTGGCTTTAAAAGTAAGATTTTCAGACAAATCACACTTGACCCTTGCATTTAGCCTCCCATCAGTCAATATTCTCCCCCATAGCAACAACTGCAAAAGACCAACGTCATTGATAATGCAGCTAAACAATGAAAAGAAAGAAAGAACCAACCAAAACCTTATTATTGCAATCAAAACTAAATTACCTTAGGATGATCAATGAAGGTTGCGCCAAACTCATAGTTAGCAGTAGGAATTTTAATGGTCTCCGCAGACTGAGAAGGAATCTCAGTAGGTCCCATCAACACACTGATCAGATCATAAAAATAAATAAATTAAATAAAAAAAAACTTGCATAATTTAACACCCCAACAAAAAAATAAAAATAGCACAAGGTACCTGTGATTGAGAGAGAACTTTTGATTGAGCATCTTGGTGAAATCAAAACGCATGCCCTCAAAAAGATCTGGCTTTAAAGACACTGCGCAGAAACAACAAAAGCACACAAATTCAAGTGCCATGTACTCGTACAAATAAGCAATTGCAATAATAAAACCCACAAAATAAAAATCCGAACTTTACATTCTCCCAAATCAAGCTTAAAATTTGATGAATAGAATCAACAAAATGTAAAGAGAAAATGGAAAGGGTTGGAAGAGAGAACAGACTCATAGCTTCGCGGTGGAGCTCTTCGAAGGGAATGGGACAGGGAAGGTTGAAGTAATCGACTTTGTCATCGACCACCTTCTCGGTGTCGTCGGTGGTAGGAATGGGAGGAACCATCGTCGCCATTGTTAACAGAGAAGAGACGAGTGTTTGGTTTGTTGGGTTTTGGAATCAGAGAGAAAATGAGGAATTCTGAAATTCTAAAACCCCACAACCTTCGACGGCTGCTAAAACCCTAGCTTGCTAGTAGCTAGCTCCCTTCACTCGTTCATCACTCTCTCTACCCTTACACGCACTGCCCTTGTATTTAACCCGACCCGATGTCTTCCGGATTCAAATCCCCTCTATGGATATGGGTAGGGTATACAGGAATGGCTGTATGAGTATTATTCACGTATCGATTTTGAGCCAAAAAGTCATCTGATCCATAATAAAAATAACTAAATAAGTTGTGGTTCAGTTTGAATTAGATTGATTCATATATCAAATCCGGTAAAAAGCAGTTTGGATTGAATTATGTAATTTGATTCTTATCAACATAATAACTAAAAAAAAAGTTTAAATAACATTAATAATATAACATATAATATATTAAAAATTCAAATGTAGCTAACATGTATAATTTTTATGTTTGGAACATTAAAAATAATAGAAAATTATGTCACATCAAAATATTAAGTACTATGAGGGAAAAACCAACAAATGAAACATTAGTAATGTGAAAAGTATAATATATATACTTGTTATGTATATAGTTCGGTTTGGTTTAATTTGGTATTTTAAAAAAGGGATTCGAAAGCCGATTATATCCAATCGATTTTCACAAAACAAGGTCTACAAAATCTAATAAGCACCGGTTTTATTCAGTTTTTTATTTTCGATTTTCGATTTTATTTTGAATTTATTTGGATATGAACATCTCTAGTGGGTAGTGACAATTTTGCTAGACTTTATCTTGGAATACTTATTGATGCAATGGAATGGAATAAGATGGAATGAAAGAGAGTGGAATGGAATTGAATATCGCTATTTGAATATTCTATGATGAAATATATTGGATAAAATAGATTTATTGGATGGAATGAAAAAAAAAATGAAGGGTGGAATGAAAATTTTAAACAATCCAAACAATGAAACTTAATATCATACAGTTCCATTTTGCTACATTTCAAAAAATAAAAATAAAAAAATCAATTCAAGCATATCATGTCCTAAAAAAATATAGCTATGTTTGGATATTTGAAATCAAATGAAGTGGAAGTGAGATGATATCATGGGCAAAAATCTCTAACAAACTTTTATTCAGTAAGGGTTAGAAAATCCCCATGTGTTTTGAAATTTACCAATACGATTATTCGAATCTTCAAACTGAGTATATTGACTCTCGTTTTTCTACACATCACACATGCATGAAGGGGTCAAGAGAAATTGCTAAGTACCTAACTAGGCACAGCACACCAATCTAATAAAACATAGACGCATTATTCATTCTTACTAAACAAATGTCATATTTATCAGTGCATCAATGACGTATTAATTTTTTATTGACTTTTAGTATTTTTAATTTAATTATATGCATGTGTGATTTATGCAAGAAGGTCTGGAGAGTCAATATGCACTAAATATATCTGATTAACTTGTTGGTATAAGTGTAGTAACACATGGGTTCCGTAAAAAAAAAACAAAAAAAAAAAAAACACATGGGATGGTACAACTTAAACCTAAATCACGATTCTACCCATCTTAATATGTTAGCCTTTTGAAATGGATTTGATGTGTTAATTAAATGATGAGGTTGTTCTTCCTTTATTATTTTTTTCCTTTGGAAAAATTATTTAGTCCAATCTGTGTGTGCTCATCAAGTCTGGAAAACAAAGATTCAGAAAATACTCTTAATTTTACCAACTTATAACCACAAAATATCAATTTTGTTATTCATTAAAAAATTTCACGACTAAAAGAAAGTCGAAGTGAAACAAAGAAAAAAAGAAAGAAAAAAAAGACCAATGCTTGATTAAAAAACACCGAAGTTAAAAGTCCTACTTTCTACGTTGCCTATCCAACGAATGTTAAAAGTCATATATGTACTAGTGTAATCCCTACATTTTCTTCAATTTTCCCTTAACAAAACTCCACAAAATTCTTAAATATAACCCAAGCCTTAATTAAGGTTGCAGTCCTGCAGGCCAACTATCTCTCTCTCTCTCTCTCTCTCTCTCTCTCTCTATATATATATATATATATATATATATATATATATATATATATAGTTTACAGCTCCTTTTCCTTGCATAGTTCCGGCACAATCCGTCTCATCTGCATTACAATACAACAAATTCTATAGTAGTTTTAGCCGCGACATTACCAAAGACCAAAAACCACTCTAAAAAACAATTACATATATATATGTCACATAGAGTACATCACCTACTTTATAGTCCTATCGTTTTAAGCCTTTCTCATTTACAAACATAACCATTCTTTCATTCTTTCTCACAGAGAAGTTACATAAACATATGTAAAAGTGAAACATGCAGAGGCGAATTCGTCAAGTTTGCACAGCTCTAAAGGAGCATAGCTACGTGAAATACGCCAAGATTGCTTCAGCTGGTGGATTTTCAGATATCAACCTTATCATCATAAAAGCAACTGCACCAGATGACTTACCTGTGCATGAAAAATACATAAACCATTTCTTGAAACTCTTTTCCGTATCTCCATCTTCATGTCACTCTTTTGCCCTAAGCTTCACTCGTAGGTTTGGCACCACTCGTTGCTGGCGAGTTGCACTCAAGTGTCTCATTCTTCTTCACCGTTTGCTTCGTTCTGTCCCTGGAAACAGCCCCTTATGGACTGAACTTCTATGGACACGTTCCAATGCCTTGATTTCACTCTACCCTTGTCGTTTCAGAGATGAATCTTCCTCATTTTCAATTTCCTATACAAAATTTATCTTATCCTATGCACAACTTCTTGATGAAGCCCTTAATTGCGTTTTCTTGGATAACAAGAAACTGGAAGAAGAAAAAGAAACAGGTACCACTACTAGTATTGGGTCTTGCTAACGGGTGTCCTAAGGGCATTGGTTAAAGAACCCACAAAAGGAAAATTCGTATTGAAAAACTAATTGTCATACTCTTCGAAATGCTAAATACATCATTTTCCATACAAATTTTCCTTTTTTGGTTCCTTAAACAATCCCCTAAGGACACTTCTTAGCATTCTCCTAAGTTAAATGTCATGTTTGACCAAAGTATTTTTAATTTTTTGTTTGATAGGGCAATATTAGTATAAGCTAAATGTTATGTTAGTTTTTTCCTTTGTCAGGGTTTGCAACTGATCAAAGTTTCCAAGAGAAAATGAAAGATATCGGTGAAATACTTGAACTCTTACCACAACTTCAGAGCCTTATAGATAGAGTGATGGATTGTTGTCCAGTGGGATTAGCAGCACGAAGTTTCATTGTACAATCTGCGATGAAACTCATAATTCGTGACAGCTTCTTTTGCTACACAAAGTTCAGAAGAGAGATAACAGTTGTTTTGGATAATCTCCTTCAGATGCCATATAGGAAAAGCATAGCTGCTTTTAATGTATACAAGAAAGCATCAGTGCAATCAAATCACCTTTATGAGTTCTATGAATGGTGCAAGGCTAAAGGGTTGTGTGGTTCTTATGAGTACCCTTTGGTAGAACCAATCCCACATATACAAATTGAAGCTCTTGAAACTTTTCTCAGTGGCATGTGGCAGTTAACTGACTCTTCATATTCGCCTACTGGGTCATCATCATCTTCTGTGGAGTCATCAACAACATTCACTGAAGGAGAAGGAGGTGGAGGAGAAAGAGAAGTTGTGCACATCAAGGGTGAGAGGTTTGAGAATGATGAAGAGGAGAAGCCTTTGATTGATCTAGAAGACAATGATAGCTGGGAGACACTGTTGGAAACTTCTATTTGTTTTTCTTCTCATGTTTATGATCAGAGTGAAGACATGTGCAACTTGTTAAGCTCTAATGGGTATCACAGTGGATTTGAGAATGGACATAGCTATGATGGGAAGGAAGTGCATGAAAATGCACATGAGAGTTGGAAAATCACAATATACAAGTCTCCTACTGCTGCTGCTTATAGTAACCCTTTCTCTCAGCCAAATGAAGACTCCAATGATTATGGAAAATTTGCTCATTACCCTTCATACCCTTGGGGTTTATAATGCATCTCATAAGCTCAAGTTGCAGTTCCACTATCGTGAGATTACTTAATTTTTTTTGTTTTTTTTTTCTTTTATTGTACGTTTTCCTAAGAAAAGGGTTGGAGGTGGGTGCTTAACAAGTTTTTTGTTATGCATTCGATTTAGAAAACTCTGCTATTATTTAATTAAATAGAAAATAAGCTCTTCTGGCCAAAAAAGGAGAAAGATATATGATATTATGATACATAGTTTTACATATCCGCAAAATCTAAGGTGAAGCTTGCTTTTGATGTCTATGCCGATATAGACTTTTGCAAAGTTGTGAGTGACAGGTTTTCGACCGTCGGATTCATAGTAGAATGCAATGGATGACTGAGATTGAATGGTCCAATAAAAAAAAAAAAATATATATCACTTTGCCTTCCCCTTTCTTTCTTACTGATAACCACCACCACCCATCCTCGGCCACCTCGCCCCCTGCTCGGCCTTGTGCCTCATTTGTTGTGTCCGGAGAGAGGAAGGTGGACGTCATCCCCTGTGTTGGTCGATGCCGTCGGCGGATAGTTTCCTTGTTGTGGCTGAAATCGGGAGGTGGTGAGGCCATAGGAGTTTCACCAGATCTCGAGTTTGGTTGGGTATGTATAAACCCAGATCTAAAAATCGTATGTGATGGTGGTAGTTCCCTTACACGTCCTTTGTTACAGATCTATCTTTGGGGTCCCCATTCTTGGTTGTTGAAATTTGAGGGAGGACATCGATTTACTTTTACACACTTTATTAACTACAAATTAACAACTCCACGATCAGCATCAATGCTACAACACAAACGAAATCTGATTCTAACAACTTTGCCCCAAAATAAGATTCTTCAAAACAAGAACATGCCATGATCTTACCATAATTATGGATAATGTCGAAAGGGAAAACTGTTGCGAATCCGGATCGGAAAAGGTTTCAAACTTTCAGGTCCTTCGTTCCTCTCCGTCACGCAAAAAAAAAAAAAAAAACTAACATCACCATCGTCAGCAACTCTTCACTATACAAATGGGGGGTCTGGGATTCCAGTGCTGGTGGCAGAGGGGCAGAGAGTTGAGGGTGGGGTGGTGGTGGTGGTGGTGAGTGGTCAGTGGGGACAATCATCTTCACTGTTGAGGTGGTGATGTGGTGGTGATAGGGAGGGTGGTGGTGAAGGGTTAGAGGAAATGTTGATGAAAATGGTAAAAAAAGGTTTTTTACATGAGAAATAATATCTATGCCGGTATAGACGCACTTACTAGCTTCACCGTAGAATTAGCTTTACATATCTAGTCATTTTTTCGGAGATGAACAAGAACTTTGACATGATAAAGTAATCGGTGGATTCTAGGGTGAAGCCTGTAATTTATGGGTATACCGGTATACCCCTAAACTTTTATGGGAAAACTCTTCTTTACCCTTATCTTCAACAAATCCTCCTACCCATCACCACCACCTCAACAGTTAACAACATCAACGGAATTGCAACACCACCTCTAATGTGTGGCTTGAGGCTCACCACTTCTTCTCCGTCACAATTCGCAGCATCGAATTGGGAAGCTGAGACAAGAGAAGAGAACCCCAAAGCGCTTTTCAAGTCTGGTTTGAACGATGTCTTTCATAAAAAAATTGGAAACTTACTCAAGCATTATGCTATTAAGAACATCAATCATGATTTGTTTGCGTCTACTCCTTCGATTTTCCAGGCAATTAGATCCATGTCATCTGGAAAGCTTTTTGTTGGAGGTATTTCATATAGCACAAATGATGTGAGTTTGCGAGAAGCTTTTGCTCGCTACGAAGAAGTAATTGATGTAAAGGTTATTATGGATCGTGAAACTGGCAGGTCCAGAGGTTTTGGCTTCATAACTTTTGCAACAAGCGAGGTGCATCTTCTGCCATTCAGGCCATGGATGGCCGGGTAACAGTGGTGAATGGGGTTAGGAAAGTGAAAGGGTGAAGGGCAAAGGGGTCTTTTTTCATTTTATTTTTCTTTTCAATTTTTTTTAGATTAATAAATCTGCACCATCCATTATTTAATTATTAAATCTAATGATTGAATATTATCCAAATTGATTTAAAAAATAGATACACCGGTATACCCATAAATTACAAGCTTCACCCTAGAATCCATCAAAGTAATTCATTCAAGTTAAGTCAGAGACTAATATCTTGGAACTTTTTATGGATACATATTGGTAAAAGGAACAGTATATATGTTTTGCGTGTATATATGATATTTATTACCAGGACCACCAAGAACCACCACTGCAACCCAGTCAACCAATTGCTTTTTTATTTGAAAAATGGAATAAAGTTATTGATTTTATTTTATTTTTAAACTAAAAAGTTAATACATTTTAGAGTTTAGGTTGGGGGTTATCAATAACCTACACTGTCGGTAAGAAATACCTATCAAAGCGAATGATATCCTTGACTTTATTTTTTTGTTGACAAAACTAACTTGACTAAATTGTTCTTATTTATTTAAAACATTTTTTATCGGCATACTATCAAAAGTACTAAATGACTAATATGTAAGCATTAATATTTATGTGAAGTAAATAGTCAAATAAAACCCCGCCCGATGGAAAAATGCTTGGCTGTTATTGTTGACACAAGTTTGAGTTTAACACTTACTATGAGTATAAAATTCAAAGATCAAATTTTATTATTTTTCATTTTAAAATAAAATGTCATATAGACAAAATTGAGTGCTCACATTCATGTCTCCTTTGCAGACGAATTAATCAACATTGTCACAGCATTTTAACACCGGCTTACCTAGAGTATACAACATTATATACAAGTGTACAATTCACAATTTCTGCTCATTGACTTCAGAAAGAAGACCAAGTATTTGAAAAGCTGAAAATTTGGTACAAGTTACAGGAAAATGAGGGGGTAGCACCGCTGCACTCAAATGCGCACAAAGTTAGCATTACAGCAGCTGCAAGAAAGGAACAACCTTAAAAAAAGTTAACTTGTGAAATCCCCCTTCTATGTGCTACTTCCTGTGCCTTCGCTTTTGATCAGCTCTTTGTCTCTTCTCATCCTCCCATTCTCGGTCATACAAGCTAATACTCAGTTAAGGGCACAACAGTGGCACCATATTAATGGAAACCTTACATGCAACCAAAACATCTATTTTGACTGAAGTAAGGAACATCTATGATTTCTAATTCTTCAAGCAACTTATCTACCAGGGGTTTTCATATGCCAGCTTCCATCCTTGAATGATGTAACAAGTAAAAAAAATGTATGCAGATGAGGTACACATGTAAACAGTCTAGAAACACCACAGTAGATGTGCTCCTGAATTAAATAGGCATGCATAAGAACTTGAACATTATGCAGTTGAGAAAAAGATTAGGCGTTGAATTTCTTCTTTGGAGGGGTTATGTTGAGAGATCGGATAGCTTTGCTTCAATGATGTTTTTTGTTCTTTTTATTTGTCCATTTTGAGGAGGATCTACTCTGTCTTGACATATATCCTTTTTATCAAAAAATATATTATGCAATTAAGGATACGGATCAGAATCACGACGATTCAGCTTGCCAGCAATGTCTTTACCATGAATCCTGAGACCGGGTTCATCAATGTAACTTGCATGCTGGATCATCGGTCCCTTTCTGTCTCCCCTGTCTCTTCCATCATATGCTTGTGGCATACCAATGCCTGGGGGAGGAGGTGGAGGGGCCACTGGTGAGTACTCCCCCGGTTCACCCGTCGGTATATGTTCCCTCTTAAGTTTACGCCTCTTGGATGCAGCATTTAAGTCCAAATCTTCCTTTAAAATGTTTGCTTTCTCTCTTTCCCTCTCCCTCTCCCTTTCCCTCTCTTCCACCTGCACAAAAGAACAAAAAGAAAGCTGAACAACAGAAGAATAACAACAGCCTTATACTCAAACAACCAGAAGAGGGTCATATATGTTGAGGTGCACAGCTATGTAAAATAAAATAAAAGATTTGAAATAGTACAAGAACCCATAACTCAAATTCTTAAAGGCCATTGCGGTAAAGCTGTAACAGCATAAATCATAGAAAATCAAACCATTGGCATCAACATTTACCTAAAAAATACTAAGATCAAGAGATAGATACTCTTCAGCTAAATACTACTCAAACTTGCTTTATCCGTAATGTATCACATTTTTATATTTTACACTGTTATTTATTTTAACAATTTGAAGATACTCAATATCACCCATCAACTAAGACAACAAATAGTTCTTCGTGGTAACCTGTGCTTAACAACTAACAAGTACCATTGATAATAATCAAATTGCATTCAGTTCACAGAAAACATATACTTATTAGCAGCAGATCATGCAGAGTGGAAGAAACAAATACACAATATTGATTCATACCTTCATTGACAATCCATCTCGTTCCTCACGTTTTCGATCTCGAAAATCATCTTCTTTTCTGCGTTTGGCATCATCCTGAGAAACCACAGTCTCTTCAGACCGTCTTCGTTCTTTTTCTTCATGCCTTGGAGAAAGTCTTTGAGAATGTCTTGTAGCTCCATACCTCCTATCAGCATCTTCATCACGCCTACTCGCACCAACAGATTGTGGAACCATGTTAGGAGGTAAGGGGGGTGGCGGAGGCAAGCTTTGCCCATGGAAGCGATCATCGGAATGAGATTTTTCTACAGATGCATCATTGTATCGTAACTTACTTCTATCATCCTTGCTTCTTTCATCTTTACCCTTCTCAGGGACCCGATTGAAACTCCTCTCACTACCCCTCTCTTGCATTCTCTCAACAGACCGTTCTCTTCCATATCTTTCTATTGACCTATCCCTAGGTTTTTCTGCAATGAAGTCATCTCCATAAGACTTATCCAGACGGTCCATTCTATCCCTGTGTTCCCTTTCATATCTTTCATTGCCTTTGTCTTTTGGCCTTTCCAATGGCTTATCACCTGCCCTGTATAACCCAAGTTCATCTGGTCCTGATTTGTCATCAGCCAATCGAGGATCCACCAGCTTCTCTCTTTCAGAGAACCGAACTTCACCGTCTAGATCTCTTAGCTCTACATCCCCTTTCCGTCGTTTACCTAGTCTATCTAGTTCTTCGGCAGAACCAGCTCTCTTCTGAACTTTATCACTAGACTTTGAAGTAACGACTGTTGTGTCATGCCTAGGGGAATGAATAACACGAGAAGAGGATCCTCTTGCCAAGTCAGCAACATCATTTCTGTCATCCTTAATCATAGAAGCCCTAATATCAGAAGACTTGGCAGTTCCAGCCTCTGCCTTTGATTCACTACCAGGACCATCCAATGAAATCTTTGCTGATGGAGCTGAGCCTTTTGCAGAACCCGAAACGGCGTTACCATTAGTATTGACTGAAGAAGATACAATGGCAGTTCCAGTGTGTCTTCCCTCGGATCCATAGGTTTGTATATCCTTGTCACTGCTTGAGGAACCAGAAGTTCTAGCAACAGCTTTTCCAGATCTACCATCCTCTTTTGCAGGATCTTGTTTCGAGGGCTTCGAAAGTGAGCCAGCAGGCCCTGAGCGTTTCATGGAATTTCTTGACTGAAAACAGGATACCAAATATATTATGGATTAAAAAGGTAACATAACAATGAAGAATTAAAGACAAAAAATAATTGGAGCAGGGGCAAGGGAATAGAGCATTCCAATGCAACCTAAAGACAGAAGCCATGAAATTAACTAATGACTTGCAGAGAAAGTTTCCACCATGATAAATGAAACAACTATTGAATTTTTTTCTCTCCAAAATTAGTAATGTGGTGATGACAGCAGCACCTAGAGAAGAGAAAATTAAAGTAGGGTGTACTTCAGAAATTGGGATATTTTGTATTACTCTGTATAATTTAACATACTACTATAATTGATTGAAACCATTATGTTTAGCAGAAGCTTGATTATTTTATGAATTAAATCCAGCATAGAAATGTTTCAGTAATGTTTATAGAAAAAATGTTTCACTAATTCAATATTATTATATACTATGTTTTGAGAAAACAAACTTGGAGTTACATCATTTAGATGATATTGTGTCCTTTATAATGTCCGTGTTTTCTTGATGAGTTAAGTTTCCTTCTATTTATCAACTGTCTAGCCTGATTTTCTTGCCAACAGCAGCAGCCAAGCATTTTCCCACTAGGTGAGGTCACTCTGATTTTCTTTCCAGACAGTATTAAAAATTTCCGACATTAAGAATCCATATCCATATTGGCTCATGATTTTGCCCCATTAGGTTTTATTCCAAAAACTCCAACCCAACAGTACTATACCCTTCTGCTTTCCTGAAACAGCATGCAAAACTCTTGTAGCCAGGGCAAGTATAAAGAGGGATAAAGATTTTCTAGGTTTTATGCTCAAGCAATAACTTCCAATCACATCAGTCGCCAAATGTCAGATTATACCTTCAATTACAGTTATCCAGCAGGGAAACTAATATGCAAGAATCATACAACCCTCAAAATAAGGCACTTCCCCAAAAGGACAATATCACAAGTCACTTTTTAAAGGAGAAATAGAAAACTGAGAGGTTAAGGAAGAATATTTAATATTAATAGGTTTAGTACTAACCTTTTCAAGTGCACCATTCTTATTTACTACATAAACAAAACAAAAAAAAAATAGCACAACATAATTGTTTACTACTTTTGTTTGGCTTGATTGAATTTATTCTTAGTTTTTTAATTATTAACATGAAATCTGAATTATAAAAAAATTCTTTAACACTTCTGAAATCAATCATAACAGCAGAAGAATTTCCTTCAGATTGCATTTATTCTCCCTCAATTCAGGCAGTAAGCTAAGGCAATCACCAGGTAGTCAACAATGCAATGCAAAAAGGATTATGCACAAGCCCATGATACAAATGAAAAATGTTTAACTAAACGGCACAACTGAGATATTAAATGCTACCTCAGCAGCTCTTGTTGTCACATGTTCATCCGATGACCTATTTATGGATTCTTCCACTTGCTTTTGGTTTTCTGTAGATTTTGATGTTCCAGTTTGTAAAGCAGACGAGGGCAAGGATGATTGAGAATCCAATCCATTTACCAATAAACTACCCTTGAGTTTAACTTGGCCAGATTCAGATTTTCCTACTGTAGTGCTTTCACTTCTTTCTGACTTGCTGTCAGCAGTTTTTGTTCTTATTATCGGGTCTTTGACTGTGTTTCCAGAGTCCAAATGTTTCCCACTGGCAGAATCAGCTTGAGAAACACTTAGAGCAGCTGCTGAATTTCCAGCTAAAGATTTAGTCACTGATGGTGCAGGCTTCAACTCGAGATAACCCATACCAAATTCTTCATCGGCAACCCAAGAAGGCTGCATAATCGAAGAGATTTAATGTGCTAAAACAAAATATGGCCAAACTTGTGACTAAAGATAACAACATACCTTCCTAGCAGCCAATGCTGCTGCAACACCAGTTGCCAACACCTTAAGATCCTCCCTTTCATCACTTTTAATCTTAGCTACCTGCATGGATCACAAAAAAGTTGTAATATACATATGCTTTAAAATTTTAAATTACTAGAAGAAAAGTTTACTAATAAGAATAACTTACCCGCCTTTCAAGGTTTAACCCACTCTTCCGAGTAACAGGGAAAACACTAGAGATTTTCGTCAACATTATGAGAGCATTTCTAATTTCCATGTACTCGCTAGATTCCAAACACTGAATTAGTAACCGTGTGATTCTTTGAATCCACTTCCAGTGTACCTATCAGCCCAAAAGCAAATACAAAATGGATCCTTAAAACATTATTTTTCTGATTTCTGTAGACTAACATAGGTCAGAAAGAAACAAGATAAAGCCTCTAAAAAATCCAGAGCAGCTTTAAACTAGCATACACTTGCCTTAATGAACTGCCCATATGTAACCCGCTGGCTGTTCGGATATCTATAATAAACAGCAAACCCTGGCATGTTTCCACACTCACGTTCATAAATAGATTCATCACTCTGAAAATAATAAAGGAATTAGGGGGAAGAAACACAGACATAAAATAATTGAAAAACCTGACAAGCACATATAACAATATCAAAATAAATTATATAAGGAAAACAAAAATTAATAATCAATTACCTTCCAATAGTAAGCAATCTTCAAAGTTTCATACAGAAACCTGCCGAGCCTGCCTGCCTCATATTCAGTGCAGCAGCATATCATTGGTTGTAGGGTCTTACAAATCAGAACATCTATGTGGTTGACCGTATTAAAAAAGGGGGTTCCAAGGGAATGAAGTGTGTGAACAAACATAGCACAATAAACAGCATCAGGCATACTGAAAGTACAGCGTGGGAATATACAACGCTGGAGAAACTCCATGTTGATCTTCAAGGTATCAGGACAGGAACTTAACCATTTGTCTTTTTCACGCGAAAGGCGTCTACGAACAGATGCAACATTCTCTTCATGTTTACGAAGTTCACTAATCAGGCGATCAAGAGATTCTTGAATTCTTTCCTTTTCTTTCTTCCTCTTGGTGATTGCTGAGCTTGAATTATCAGTAAGCTCCTCCAAAGACTTAAGGTTAGCGTGCAGCTTGGCTATTTCAGACTCGTAACGATTTTTCGGAACATACAGATCATACAATGTGAGACCCCAAAATGTTGCATAAAGATCAGGAGATAGGCTATTCCATGCTTTTGAAGGCAACATGGTTTTGACAGTATCAAGAAGATATGACCAACTGCATACAGTAATAATATAGTAAATACTAATCCACAAAAAATGCAGAAATAAGCATTGCATATCTTATAGTGTATCTGATACAGATCATAATTTACACTTTTAGGCTTAAGTTGTTCAGCTGGAACGGCATCTAAAATACTTAAGGCCATGCAGAGTTCCGCTCCATACACAGTTTCATGTCCAAGCATAAAATTAAAGTTTTGACTAAGCACAGGAAAAAGGTTATGATTATAACCTTATAGGATTTTGAGCAGAGCCAAGATCTAGAACCATACTGCTAGAATGATCTGCAGGTTCAGACTCAAAGTTTGTAGATGCATCACTTGCAGCAATTTTATCATCCAAGGGCCAGCAAACATCATGATTCCCCTGAGACTTGAAAAGCCTCATCACAGGGCGATATATTAAGAAAGCAACCTAGCCAGGACAAAAAGAAAAGCATTAAAAGCAGGTTCAAGGAAAGAACAATGTACCACAAACACAGCAACTGAATGAAAAACAAGAACATAATTAGTGATGAAACCATGCAGCAAGGAAGTTTATAAGACAAATAGAGATATATGGGGGACACAAACCTCGGGGTCCAGGTGGTAAAGGTGGATCAGGTCATTGAGCGAGGGAATAAGAACAGCATAATTTGATGCTGGTGAAACTGCACTGCAAAGAAATTCCACATATTGAAGAAGAGTTCCATGGCATCTATCAAACTGCTCACAAACCATCTTAATGTAAGGCGCATCTGAATTCATAACAACCCTGCAATAATATTAAATATTGAGAACAGGAACTTCAGCATTACTTATAGCATTTATAAGTTTTTGAGCTTACAGAGAACGATGTTGAGCAAGAAGCAATAAGAGGGGAACTGCCAACTTTGGTTCATCTTTTGGGAGTAATGCATCTCTAAGTCTGCTACTTGACTTTATCAGTGCCTGCAATGAAAATTAGATATGTTTTGTAACTTAAGCATGTCAACCATCAAGTCACATGTTGAAACCTTAAACTAGACATAATTCGCAATAATAATTAAAATCAAATACACGAGACTTTAGCAAAAGCTATATGATTTATTATATCATATACAGCTTGAGTATAATGAAATCAAAACAAACAACATTCGACCAGAAGTAATTGCATTCATACTGCTTTCCTTTTAGCAGAACAATGATAAGAGATCATCTGACAAATAGAAGTAGTTATTCATACTAGGCCACATTCTATGAAGTTCACCTTCAAGCTCAATCAATAACACAATAAACCAAGCAATTCTCATTCAATAAATGTGTCACAAAATGTTCCAATACCAAATGCAATCTATTATTGTTCATTAACTAGACCAATTAATTCAAACCAAAACAGCTGGATCAGTGCAAATTGAAACATTGAATTGCCACACCTAACAAAACTGTCTTACACCTGAAGTAGAATTTCAATCAATTTGTCTAAACCGCAGTTTCATCACTCATCAATTTCTTGCTTTCAAAAAGCATCTAAGAAGTACTTCACATACCTTATTATTCCGAGTTACTCCAAAAGAAGTTGCTTGATATCTGAGAGTCTCACTCCCTGCCATTGCATCCAGCTGTTCCTCAGTCAAGTTCTCAGTGTATTGGACATTTGCCATTTGTTGAATGAGCTCCTGAAAAACTCAGTGAAAAGAATTATTTAAAAGCCAGCATTTGGATTTTTAATGAGCCATATATTAAATGACATTATTCTTTGATTAAAAAATGACAGAGAAGAAAAACCTGCAATAGAACAAGCTCAATTCCTTGCCCCTTTTTCAATTGGTTCACGAGATACTGGAAAAGCCCCCTTAATTCCATTGATGGGTACTTCTTACACCTATAACAAACAAATGACTTGAGCTCGAGAAAATAATCAAAGATTGTACCTCTATTAAGTGATAATCACATAGATCCTACTCAATTCTGCACATAAACAGGCAATAATATAAACAAGGGGAATCAGGTCAAACTGTCAACAACAAGTTGACAACATCAACATAAAAAAATAGAGCAAACCAACAAAGAATTGAAAGTGCAGTTTCATTAACTAGAACCATCCTCGGCGAAAACCGAAAACCCTCATAACATATTACACAATAATTGCCATACATATCCCAAGAACTCTATCATTACACATGAAGAATTTGCTGAATCACATTGCAGAAAGGAAATCAAGTACTCCTCACTCACAGTTGAAGATTTGCCCAAAATGATGCAACCAGTGTTACATTCACTCAAGATATTATGCACACCAGATTCTAGTTTTTCTCACAATGTTTGAGGGATGTTACAACCAGAATCCTAATGATATGGTATCAGATTTAGATAAATCTAGCTGGAGAAAAATTAGATGCAGAAGATTTCAAGCAGATTCGAGCACAAATTCAGCAATTATAATATAGAGAAGTCAATTGAAAAGTCTCTTAACAAACAAACCAATTAATAAGTAGCATTTACGTGTTCTCTTTCTGGATTAACTATCATCGTCCCAAAGCATTGATATACTAAACAAAAATATGCCCATATACCATCAGACACTAAAATTAGTGGTAAAAACCCATCTTGAGGAAGATATGCAATAGCTTTTGAAACTAGAGACACGTGTGATATTTTATAACCTTGGGGAAGTCCAATATAATTAACCATTGCTTCAAATACAGCTAAGCAACTAACAATCTAACATCTTAGTTGAAGCATGGTACACATATATAATGAACTTAATATGCAAAATGTATCAAAAAGTAACTACACACAAGCAGAAAAAGCAATGTATATGGCAAAAAAAAATCCAAATTCAATTTTGGATTTGATTTATCAACCAATTAACTGTTTCTTCCCAAGTTTGCATGCATATTTATCAAATTTATTATAATTTATATTTCTTAGTCATTTATTCCAATCACTTTCGATTCGGAGTTTCACTTCACTATATGTGTTTAATACATGCTTATTACTTTGTTCTCTCTTTAGCCGAATCATGAAAGATTAACCCTACCTTCCCTCCAATTTCTTTGACAAGTAACAGTGTTAAAATACCTCATTCTCATTTAACACTTAATTTTACCCAAAATTAATTTAACTTTTTTTTTTCTTGACACACTTGTGCTCTGCACAATTGGTGACAGATACAGTAGTAATTATCATTAACATTAATCCTTAACATACAATTAAGGCCCTTTAAAGAACCTAAACAGACATACTCCAATTCACAAGACAGGAATTCAGAGGCTAATACATTATATCACCTCCTCCAATTTTATTTTATATTATTACACACTCAATATTATATACATCAAAAGAAAGAAAGAGAATGCGAGAGAGAAAGAGAGAAGAAAACCAAACCAAACTGCTCCAGGTATTTCAATTCCCATTCCTCCAAGGCAAAAACAAATTCCTAGCAGATTATTGGCCCCATAAGTTGTTCAAGATTTCACGGGTATGCTCGGCAAAAATAATGCAGGCACAAGCACATCATTCTTCATATTTGAAGTATATACCTCAGTAAAACCAGATATTACAAAACCTTGTTATGCCATCCGTCCACCAGAAGGTGGGCAACTCAGTGCTACACAGACAATATAATCATGATCCTCTTGTCCTGAACTATCGTTGATCAAACAAACAAACTACTGAAGATAAAGTCAAATGAAGAGCTGTCTTTCTCTTATCTGAAGAAAGAATATACTATCTTACTCCATTAGGTCCATTTGTAGAAATTGACAGTAAACAGCTTCAGGAAAGGTTAGCGATTTCTTTGGTATCTTGCAGTCTCCATTAGCATCAAAAGAGGGAAGTAATATCTAATCGAGTACCCCATTTACAATCGATGACTCATCAGATGGACCCAAACCTACCTACTATCAGCCAAGTACCAAGGACTAAGCACCCATGTGCAACAAATGGAGTACAGCTCTTCCTAATTGTGAAAATTTCAGCATGGAATAATCGTCACATAGCAAACACCCAAAGTAGACAGTTCAGGCTCCGCCCTCTCTACACGACAACAGGCTTAAGAACTTGTTCCCCTAATTTTATTGAAAATCATCACAAAATAAGCATGGACAAATGGTAGACCCACAGTATATAAGGATCCCCTACTGAACATAAGTATCCCTCAAAAATGCCATTAAGCTGTCATTTCATTATTGACATTAGAAATGACCAAAAATCATTGAGAATCACAGATATCATGTATAAACGCAGGTCATCCTTCACAAAAGAAAACTCGATGACTTCCAACCGATGCCTTTCATTTCTTACATACCCATTCATTCATCTCCATTAACTAATTGTATCTGGTAACAGCACTGACCTTTCCATGCTACATAAGAAAGATCAAGGTCGAACTTAATGGAAAACTTCATCTAAATCAGATAATTGTCCATCGAACATTGCAGAGGCTATTGCAGCAGACAAGTCACTTGTATATCTTATTTGGAATTTTTCATCTTTTTAAATATCCCTTTTAAAAGGATAAGGACAAGAGACTAATAGAAGTTCGAATTTTGAAAGGATAACAGAGAAGTTCCCACCCCTTTCAACCAATATCAAATATCCATCCCAAAAACTCTGCCAGGAATTGCAGTAACCGCACATCATACAGCTGTCGGCGCATGCCACCAACTGGCAAGCCAAGTGTTTGAAATGAACTGACATCACCAGTCAGGGATACAAAATGCTGCTATTCCAGTAATCATGCATTCGATAAGGTTGATCTGCAACCTGGAATTTGATACAAGGCATCCCGGATATCTAAATTCTATAGGATGGCGTGAATGTGCAAAAATGATTGATGCATGTCACTATCAACAATGATTACTTTAGCATAAATAATTCTAATAAAAAAGATCTTGCAAGAAATAGTTGTTAAAAGACAAAAATCACCAAAGAAAAGAAACAGATAAGATGACAACAACATATGGAGGACAAACTACAATTTCTTGCTTAACCAATTATGTTGTCGTTTAAATTAACGCTTTAATCAGAAGAATAAGATCTACCACACGACAGGATCCAGTCACATGTCGTGACAGCAAACTCAAAAGGATGATAATTACTTCCTACAACTCATCTAGATGCATAGGACAATCTGTCAAGAAGATGATATACCAGAACAAATCTCTCAATTCTCTGAAAATAATGTAAGTGGCAAGGGAACAAATATACATACAGGTGGCCCCAAAATGAAGCTAGTGATTGAAGCCAATCAGACAAATTAAGACCATCATCCTTTAACTTATCACGTCCACCAAGTGCCAATCGCTCGATCACAACATATTCCAATATATCATACTCAAGCTGTTAAAAGAAAAAAGTATATAAATTTCCAACTATAAACTATCTACGATATCAAAAACAACTTCAAAAAGCAAAACATGAATGCACAAAAGAAAAGAAAAAATTAATGGGAAAGTACCACCATATATAGTGAAAAGCATTAAGATATTGTAAAACAGGATGGCTAACAAATATACTATGCAAATACAACATTATCTCATTTGCAGTTTGAAGATGGCATTCCGTTTTTTCTCTTCATCGGTCTAAGAAGGAATTTCGTTCAAAGGGTAATTTTGCTAAGTGTGACATTACTGGCATTAATATAGAGGAGAGGATCAGCTACTTTGTTCTTTAACTAGGTGTTCCTTTAGGTGGTAATCTGTAGTCCGCATGCTGCTTTGATCTGGGACTTCTAGGACTCTTTCATTCAGAAATTTTCCCAGCTTCCGAGTAATTCGAAGGCTCCCTTTTTCCCAAGATGATAATGTTACTTTAATTCGGGCTTGTTTATCAAATACCCCTCCTTATTACTTAATCTGTTCTGGATTTCAGTGTGGGTGGCTCAGATAGAAAAATCACAAGATTTTATCAGGAACCTTGTGGAAAAGAATAGATGAGATTATCTTATTTATAGTCCCATTGATGAGGGAGGCCCCGATCATGGTAAATTGGGAAATGGCAACAGCAACTCGCCAACTCCATCGAGAGAAGATAGAGGAGAGAAATGAAGAAGAGAAGAGAAGGAAAATCTGTAACTGTAATTCTGTTATGATTTCATTGAGTAACTGATTACAGTGGGAGGCTTTATATAGCCTTCGATACAGTTGGTTCAGCTTACTACAACAAGCTACTAGAACCTAACTATCATAACTGGATACAGCTGACTCAGCTGATCAGTTATGAGTGTACTCTACTCTAATACTTAGAGAGTATTTGGATTGCGGAGTTTTGAGGAGAAGGAAAAGTAAAGGTAGTTTTTCATATCTAAATTGAGAGGATTATAAAATGAATAGGAGACCATTAGAAGCTTACATTATAATCCCAATTTTTTTTTTTTTTAAATAATTCCCAAATATGGGGAATCCTTATTTAAAATGATAAATTTCTCCTCCCCTTCTTTTCCCTCCAAACAAACCCTTAAGAGATTATTTCTATATGGAAAAGGGTCACTAAACTAAAATGTTGGAAAGTCACCTTATTTACGGTCCGCCCTAGCCGCCTAATTGCGTCAACTTTGAGCTGCCTTCATTGCAGCCTCTAGTACCTTCATTGTGCTGGGTTTGAGTGGTGTGTTTAGTCCCACATCACCTAGAGATATGGCCTTTGTAGTGCTTATAAGGCTTAGGCAATCCTCACCTTCCAAGTCGGTTTGTGGGGTTGAGTTAGGCCCAAACCAAAATTTTAAGATGGTATCAAAGCCTATCCTAGATCCGTTGTTGGGCCACCCATATTGTGCACGCAGGCCTATTGCCCTGGGCGTGAGGATGCGTGTTGGAAAGCCGCCTTATTTACCGTCCCCCCCTAGCCGCCTTAATTGAGGCAACTTTGAGTTGCCTTCATTGCAGCCTCTAGCACCTTCATTGTGCTGGGTTTGAGGGGTGTGTTTAGTCCCATATCGCCTAGAGATATGGCCTTTGTAGTGCTTATAATGCTTAGGCAATCCTCATCTTACAAGCCGGCTGGTGGGGTTGAATTAGGCCAAAGCCAAAATTCTAAGATAAAATATGATTAGCAACAAAATGGTAGGACACCAAACCTGTGACTTTTGCTTATCACTAGTTTTATTTGATGTATAGGACATCAAATGTATTGGAGACTTTTTTTTTTAAAACATTTTAATCATGTCTATCTTTTTGTGGTTTCTCGTTTGTGCCTCTGCAATTCCTTTTAGGTCACACTCTTTTCTAACAAATTGGACTTTGAATTTTTTTTTTTTTAAAATAAAAATAAACATGACCACTGCACAACGGAAGCTCAACAGCCAAACTAATATGAATATATGAGGAATGAGATCCAACAGTATGACCAAGACATCAGTATTAAAACCAAAAAAGAGCAACTTACAACTAACCATGCTCTTACTCAGTGGCAGATCCACTCATGATGGAGTGGGGGCAATTGCCCCCACAAGGCCCATTTTTTTTTACAAATACACACCTAGTAATTTTTCCTTTTGCCCCCATAAAAAAATTGATGTTGACCCAAAAGATAAATTCTTAAAAAATGAATATAAAAGAATCACAAGAGATAAAAGAGAAAATAAATTGATACTCTTTTTTCGGGGAGAATTTTCGAACATTTTAATTCTCATGTATAACAGTTAGCTGCTTACCCATTCGTCCTTTACCTATTATTCATTGTCTTACTAATCACACGCTCACATGTCACCAACTCACTTGATTCAATCACAAACAACAACAACAAAAAAAAGTTGCAGTCGCATGAGAGATGAATTCTCGAATGATTGTTTGGTTACACACATCAAGGGTTATTTTTAATAGTATTGAAAATGAAAAAAATCATAGAACATTTTTAAAATATGAAAATGCATAGAAGGCAATTATAATTTGTAAAAACTTAGGTATTTTAGGTTCTTTTGTCATGAGATTATTTACTTTTTAAAAGTTAAAACTTGTAACATTTTCCTTTGGTAAAAATATGTATACTATTTTCTTGCCCCCACTAAAGAAAATTTCTGGGTCCGCCACTGCTCCTACTCCTAGTGAATTTCATCACCTAATAAACTCCCGATAATTTCACTTTCATCATTTAAAAATTTATTAATTTAGTAAGAAAATTATAAAAACAGATCCAACGACTCAATTATCAGTGGATGAAGCCCAGCTAATGCAGCTAGACTAAAAAAAAGGTCTACTCCTCATTTGCTTGCCCAGTTACTCTATTCGCTATACCCTTAATTGAATCACAACCATTTAGTTCAAAGATTTGACTGCACTAAAATATTGTAATTACTGATGGAAGAAAATGATCCCAAACTTAAGCAATGTAGGGCACATCTCTAACTGCTTATTATGACATTATTCAGAATGAAAAGAAAACTATTCACATATTATGATATCACTAACAGATGGATGCACTGAACATGGAAGCAAAGTGAAAAAACAAAGGAATATACACACACCTGAGTTAAATACTTAAATGCATCCACTACAGGAGTAATCATGTCTCTGTATGCCTCAATCTGCATTTCACACGATTTGACAAATTAACAAGAAAGAATGCACAGTATCAAATGCAGCCAGTGCTCTTTACAGGATACAAGCTCTACTATCAGCACCTGATGAACAATTGTTCGAAGGACTGTCATAGGGTTGGCATGAGCTAATTTTGCAACCATCCGACCCAGTTGCTTCAAGTTTTCCTTTGCTAACCGTTTCAAAATACGTCTAGTGTCCAACTGTGAAGAAACAGAGCAAAAAGAGTGAGGGTAACAAGGACTAAAGCTTTCAACATTCAGCACATCACAGACATTATCACCAAACCTTGGCAGTTTGTCTTGCAGCCAAGAGCATGGGAATGCGTTCATCATCCCTCTCCCATTCACCATATAAACGATATCGCACCTAGATAGATACCATTCACCAGCCAAGCTTGTTGGTAACAGCTAACAAGAGATCAGATAAAAAAAATAAACAACTAATATTTAGGAGAACCTCATAAGGAAGGAGACTCATTAGTTCCCAAATTTCCTGGCCCACTGCAGGATTGGCAGGAATTAACTGCAGAGAAGGTAGTAGACATGCTCCTAAAGCATCTTCTACCCTTAGCCTTGCGTCCTTAAGGTGTAGATGAGGATTTAAAGCACCATCCCTACGGCTTACAAGTTCAAGAGCAGAAAGATAATAACCTCGCAACACCCTACAAACCTAATCATGTTTTTGAGAGAAAGGGGAGAGAAGATGAAATCATTATCAGCATTAAACATACTAAGAATAATGAAGTTAACATATAATATCATAACTTAATAGACCTTCTGCAACAACATAGTATCACGGTAGAGATAAGGTCCGGCACAAGCAAGCATCTGAAAAAGTTCCTTTGGAAGATCTATGAAAGATCCATGTCCTGAAGAGTTATCTACATCCATAGCATCAGAGCTGCCTCCTGTGGACGATCCAGAGTTTTGATGTGCCTGACGAATAACATCATATGCTGAAGAAATTGACTTCTCAATAAGCCTGGATGAAAATCTCAATATTATTTAAAGCTAATCCAAAAAGAGAAATTAAACAAACTGTTGACTGCATCAAAAGTTCAAATTAGTTAAGGCCAAAAGATACAAGCATGCAAATGCTATAGACATACGGGCATCCTCATGAATATTGAATATGCCTCTCAATGTGGAACAGTTTCCCATGGTCCATCTCAAAAGGTTTTGGTAGAAGAAAAAAGGAAGTGTACTTGAGTAGAAGGGTGCAGTTTATCCAGCTCTCCAGTGTATTTGGTAGCCATGCAATGCAGCAGCATCAAGGGCATCCTTTTTCCTTGCTATGGGATAACATAGCTTTTATGGCCTCTCTCAAGTGCAGTACTCAAGGCTGTTTCAAGAAAGTTCTGTTTCTAATATATAGAGGCATGACAGGATTGTTGCATTCATGATTGATCCTTTTTCCTTGTTTTCCATTTTTTAGTCTTGGGAAAATATCCTACCCACCTTCTACTTGCTACTTGTACTATTCCTCTTTTTCTCTACCAATATTTCAATGACTACTAAAATAAACGCAGACACCCTCATCAATATTGACATGTATTTGCAAATGCGATGTCTGAAAAAACCATGTCAGCATACATGCTTTCAATGGACAATCATGTCCACGTATGTAAACCCAAATGTAAGTTCTTTTTGCTGGTGTCTACATGAAAATGAGCGAGAGAGAGAGAGAGATGAGATTAGACACAAGCTTTACCTAAACAAACTGCCACATATTTGGTCATGTTCCACTGTATTGAGTGGCGCAAGACGATCAAATAGTGTATGCGCATGATCCCTGTTGAAAAAAAAAAGCAATAGAAAGCAAAAGATCCTATAAATATATATTCGCTACAGGGCTATTCTATGAACACAACAAATATATAATACAGAAAAAAGGATCAGTTGAGCCATAAATCAATCTATTAGGACTAAAAAAGAACCTAATCTTCAGCAAAAATCCATAAAGTTCAAGATCCATCATATATCTCAATAACCACACAAAATATTGATTAAGCCACCATGTATAGAAACATTTATGCAACAACTGATGCATGTGAAAATATATGCAAATAAATAAGTCTCTCCACATACAGCGGAACCAATTTCCATTATTATCATTATTGAGATTAAAACTCATTGTATATAAATAGCTTAATATAGTCATTAAAGTAATTCTTTGAAATAGTATCTACTATCCAAAGAAGTTTGACCTAGCATAGCCAATTACAAAAAACCATAAAAGAATAACACAGCTTGTGATTGTAACACCCATTACCACCACATATTGTAAGTATATTTACTAATCAATCATACCAGTCATCCACTGAAAGAAAGCCAGTAAGCAACCCCAAAGTCTGACTGTTTTGAAGTTCAGATGTTCGCTCTTCAATTGCATCAGTTTCCATGTCTAAAGCAGCAAAGAGATCTATAGTGACATCCCCCGGTTTCTCATCATCCATTAGATCTTTTCCAGTAGCAGCAAGGTTTATTCTTCCAATTTTGTTAGCCTGTAAATAAGATTGTCAACCTTCTGGAAAACAAACTATCATAAATAAGATTATATGCTTATACAAAATTGACAGTGCCATTATTGCCAGTGAGTTCTATAACTCTGGTTCAGGATCTCATAATAAAGCTCAATGAAGTTTGTGCACTCATACAGTTCGGCAGTTTAGACTACTGTTTTTGAAATTGAGGTTAAGCACATACCACATTGATGTTTATTATTACTAAGTCAAGGTGAATATATAAGGGACCTACTTGCCAATGCACAAATGAGTGAAGCAAAAGGCATCTCAACACCTACCGTAGGCGGCTGCAAACTATCAAAACATGGGAGTGACTATATTTCAGGCCCTCGTCTGTACAGATACGTCGTTGGGGCTCTTCAATATGCCACCAAAACCCACACAGCAATAACTTATAGTGTAAACAAGGTGTGTCAATTTCTTTCTCAGCCCCTTGAATACCATTGGAAGGTAGTCAACAGGATACTTAGGTAGCTTAAGGGTCCGTTTGATTTGCAAGTAAGGACAGAACAAAGAGAACAGCACTGGACAAATAGTCCAAGTCACAGCACAATCTTTTGTCATGTACAATGTTTGATATTTGATGCACAACCCAAACATAACAACCTTAAATTTACTAAAATATCCTTCTGTGACCAGCCATTAAGCAAAATCTAAAAAAGAAAAACAAAATAAAAAAAATATTTATCACAAAGAAAAGAATGACACAACGCCACTGTCTCCTCAACCTACGCACAGCGATGGAGGAGATGAAGCAAGATGGCGGTGGGCGGCGGCTCTGATCCACGAGGACGCACGCTAAGGTCGGAGACACAGAGGTGCGGTGCGGATCTGGTGTGAGCAAGAACGACGGATGACGGCTGTTACGCTGTCTGGCTCGCGTGAAGATCGCGACAGTGATTTTGGTGCGCTTATCCGGTGATTCGCACGACGGAGCGACAGAGCTGCGGAGCGACGGAGTGGTGGAGTGGATCTGTGTGTGGAGGACGTCGGATCTGTGCGTAGATGATGGCGGGTCAGCGGTGAGGCGGAGTACCGAAGCAGATCTGGGCGTGGAGGACGGCGGCTCCGACGCGGTGGCTCTGGACTGGACTCGCGGTGGTTCTGGGCTGATCATACGAAGGGGGAGAAGCAGATTATGGGAGAGACACGAGTACGAGAGAGGGGGGAAGGTGAGCGGAAGGGTAATTTTGACATTTGGTTGCATTGTCCATGGGACAACTTTTTGTCCCTTGGTAAAGTGAGTAACAAATATTTGTATTTTTGTTCTGTCCTTTAATCCCTTTTTTGTACTGTCCTACATCTATTTTAAAAATCAAACATGGGACAAGTGATGTTGTGCTGTGCTGTCCGATGGTTTATTGCAAATCAAACGGACCCTAAAGGAACAATGCCCTATGGACTATTGCTGCAACCAGCATCTGTTACTCAGCCACTCACTTTACAAGTCTATCGTTATTCAGATGATAAGAGGTCTTCTGGTACATGCATCTATTTGGGACCAAACCTTATTTCTTGAAGGTCCGAGAAACAGTAATTGGTGGCTCGATCAAGCAAGAAGCAGAACACTACAGCCTTGCAAACACAGCTGCAGAGATTATCTGGATTCAGACTCTCCTAAAGGAACTAAAAGTTGCAGTTTCTACACCTATTAAATATTGTGATAACCTGAGTACAGTCTCTCTCTGGCATACTCCAGTCCTTCACTCCAGGACAAAGCAAATGGAGCTGGACTTATTCTGTCACAGAAAAGGTTATCAACAAGAGCTTCATAGTGGCCAGGGGTGTACACGGGTGACCTAACCCGTTACCCGAACCAATTACTTCTTTACGGGTTGCGTTCATAAAAATTCTTTTGTCAAACCCGAACCAAACCAACCCAAACAAACACGGGTTGGTTCGGATCGGGTCAATCGGGTTGACCATTTTTTGGGAACCAATCCAGCACAGCTTTCGCATACTGTTCCTCTCTTTGTAAATTTATACACATCACTACATCAGTAATCAGTACAGCAATTATGCACGGATGAAGGGAACATGAGAAAGAAACACATCAGGCAGAAGCACATGTCTGAGTCTGAGATCCATAGTCCCCACTGTGATGCCAAGAACTGACATAGAAAGGGAAATAAATTAGGGTTTACAAGAGGAAAGCCGCCACTCAGGCACTCACCAGTAGCTCGCAATGGAGGGGATGCTGAGATGAACGGAAACGATGCCGTCATGTTGAGATGAACACCAAACGGAACCGCAAGGGACGAACGGAGAACAGATCGAACAGAGCAGGAGGACAGCGGTGCGGATGAACGGACGATGGCACGAACGAACGCCAGATCTGGAGAGGGAAGGACCAACACAGAACAAAATGCCAGATCTAACAGGCGGATGGCGAGAGACATTACGGCGGCGCCGAGACGACGAAGAGAGACGAGCAAACGAAGAAGGCGTAGGGTCTGGGTAAGGGAGCTGGAGCATTCAGTACTACTGTATTATTTTTATTTTTTTTGACTGGCAGTATTACTGTATTAGATTATTAGGTAAATGATTATAAAATTTTTTTAAAACAAAAGTATGTATGGGTCTAAGGGTAGGGTTTCGGGTCCACGGGTCTGCGAACATGAAACCCGTTACCCGAACCATACTATGTCGGGTTTTGATGGGTTGGGTCGGGTTGGACCCAAAATTACGGAAATACCCAACGGGTTCATCGGATTGGCCCGGACTATAGTGGCTCAAGTTCCAGCTCATGAACAGAATACTGACAATCTGACAGTCTAACCAAGGCCTTGTCTACACTCAGGTTTACAGAACTCAGACGCATGGTGTTTCACGGACAATATTATAGTATACCGTAGCTTGTTTCAGACTAGCTAGTTTAGCACTTTAGCTACTACAGTTTGTGATAGCTTTCTGTTAGTATACTTATATAGCAATCCTAAATCATGAAAGCTGTAATTCAGTTGTTAATAGTTACAGATCGGCATTCAGATATAAGTTTCATGAATTAAACAGAATTTGGTTACTCAAAAAATCTCTCTTTTGTTTTCTTCCATATTCTTAGATCTCTGAAACCCTAACACAGTGTTGAAAATTCCATTCTCTACTCCAGCCATTTACTATAATAACCTTAGCACAGTTTCTCTATCTCACAATCGAGTTAAAGTTGTTCTTAGTCAGGGAGAAAGTTTTTAACAAGAGTCTTATTGTATCTCATATTGCAGCTCTAGATCAATATGCTGACATCCTTGCTGAGGCCTTGTCAGAAGTCAGGTTTTGTGAACTGAGAGACAAACTCAGGGTATTTGATCAATTTTGTATTGATACAATCACCCTGAGTTTGAGGGGGAAATGTTAGAGTAAGAGATAGTTTATTTAACAATAGCTACACTGAGCTGACACCAGCTAACATTCCATTATCTCTGTAAAGCAGTAGAATTATTGTTAACAGTTACTGTTAGGATTCTGTTAGTCAGTTAGAGTGATGAGATCTATATCCATCAAAACCTGAGAGGGTTCAGTTTAGGGAACCACAATTATTCATTTCAGAAACTATATTCTCTCTTTCCTCCCTAAATTTTCTCTCAGTTTCTGAGTAAAACGATGCAATAACAGTAGAGAGAAGTGAGAGAGAAAACTGAGAGTAATCTAGAGGGAAATCTTGTCGAATTTCCTTGAATGAATTACAGTGTACGAGCTGCCTTTATATAGGCTTGTACATAGACTAATAGCCAAGTCAGTTATCTAACTGACATTCTAACTAACTAAACTGAATGTAGCTGACTCAACTAATTCAGTTTAGGAGTACAGTATAGTCTACTTTATTACAGTATAATTCTACTCTATTACTAAGCACTCTGAATCCTAAAATATAATAGAGGTATATAGTATTTACAAGAGTCTTTGCTTTGTTATTCTCTTCCCAGATTTACTTTTTCTCCTTCCTAGTAAAAATTTTATTTCGCTCTAAAAGATAATAATATAATAATCTGAGTATAATGAAGTTAAACACATGATCAATAAGCTGTCAAACCATTAATACCTCATCAAGGCGCTTGGAAGAGAAAGTGTTATAATGCTCAAATGCTTCATCATCCTTGGGAAGTAGATGTACATATCTGTAACCAAAATGATAGTCAGGAAAACATCTTATAAATAACATCATATAAGTGCGGGCCAGATGCTAGTCGCATTATGACATCTGCCCAGCAGGTCATACAAATGAACTGCAAATTAAAACATATCCCCCTCATAAAACTTTCTCAATATAATAAATTACCACGGCTGTTCCACACAGAATTTCTGAAGATAATTACTTCGGTACACAAATAAATGTAAAAGCAAAAAAGTGTAATCTTTGGTCCACTACCATCTTTCTTGTCACAATTACTTATTTTACAACAAGCCTTACCATAAAGCCCAAACAGATATGTTTAATTTTCCTATGCCTAAATACTCAAATATATCACCCTCAATTCTAGAAAAATTGTTTTACCGATGTGTGGTATCAACTGTAAAAGTAAAAGCGAACAAAGAAAGCATCACACAGAATTTGTTTTTCAGTATTTATCTGATTGGGAACATTTGAAGTTGATTCAGGAAAAGATGCATGCAAAAAAAAGAAGAATTAAATACCAAGAGAAAGGAAAGAACATTGATAGAAACTGGATCAGATTATAGAAGAATTGAAGAAATAGTGTTTATTAACTGAAATGAACTATTATAAAAAAATAAAAAAATAAAAAAAATATTACAACCCAGGTATTGTGCTCTCCCACTCCAATTCCCTTACAAATCCAAAGACACCTTCCCTAATCCCTCCTTTCTATTATTTATAGCCTATCATCTCACACCAACTAACTGACTAACTCACTCACTAATTAACTAACTAACTAACTAAGAGATTATCTATCAAACATTTCACAAAACACTAAGTAAACATTTTCTTTTCTTCTGGGATAGAAAAAATAACCATTTAAAATTCAAAACTTAAATGCCCAGAAAAACTTAATGCTACAATCATTCCATACAACCAAAGTAAAAATAGATATTTACCAAGAATTAGTAGTTCGAGAGGTAGTCTTGACTATCAAATTTAAGACCAAACAACAACCTACTCAATTTTTGGTATGATTATATGGTTATACATCAATAATTTTTCCTACAAAGTTAATAGCACGATTTGCACAATAAGGAATGATATTGACAGTCTATCAATCACACAAATAGAATCTGTAAATCTCCTCCAATACTACTACCACCACTTCTTATAATCAAATCGAGCCAAACATCAATTTAAATATAAGATTAATGTTTAGCGTTTACTGCTACATAAGAATAAAATTTGGGATTCATAAACAGCATAAGGACGACATATTACATGCTATCAAGATCAATAAAACCTTTCTTCACCAATAAGGCTGTAAGCTTATAGAGCCCAAACGGAACAGAATTGCTGACTTCCATGCGCTGATAATATTGAAATTTAAATCCAAGAATCTGTGAAGCATGAGACTGCATAAAAGAGATAAATTAAAACTTGTCCATTGGATACCACATTAAATATACGGATGACCTAGGCTTCTAGTTTTATCCACCTTGGGAAAAATAGGAATGAGCTCTAAAAACACATTGTTGTCTGGCTGAAGTTCAAAGCACTCAAGAACCTGATAAAAAAAATTCGTTAGTAGCCAGAAAAAACACGAAACATGAACACAGAAAGGCATGTGGACTAAAGAAAATTAAAAAAATGAAACTTACAATATCAAAAACACGGTTTGGATCCAAATCAAAATGGCCAATTAACGACTGCAGAGGTAATCTAAATCAGCACTTTCATCACCATCATAAAAAAAAGGTGTGGAACAGTCATAGCACTTAAAATCATTAAAACCTTTATAATGCCAATTGTTGCGGCGGATGCCTTTTCAGTTGGAACATCAGAGTCCCGGCAAAGAAGAGTGACCTACAATATTAAATGAAATTGAATAGAGAACAAAAAGCATCTTATCTACGGAAAAAAACTAAGACATGATTGAAACAAAATATCCAAATTTTAGAAAAACTAAAACTCGTGCTATGTTGTATATTATCAGGTAACATCTCCCCAATTATGAATATGAATGAACAGTAAAAAAACCAAATTGTGGACAACAAATCCTACATATAAGGTTCGCAATGTGATTTTTAATTTTTTATCAACCATGTATCAGTCTAAATAAAACTAAACGCAATTTCTCTAGCAGGTTCTGTGTTGTCTTATAACTGATCATGACCAAAAGTCAAGAGATCCAAAATAACAACTTCATCCAATAAACCAGAAGGAATATACTACCCCCGATCCTTAATATAAGAAAAAAAACCCAAAAACACACAGACCAAGGAAATACATTGAAATGAGCTAATTGTAATTAATATTCATATAAATTTCCAAAAAATACCCCTCTTAATTAATGAACAAACTCACTTGTATGGAAAGTTGATATATCTCGTAAATATCTATTATCAATGAGCGTAATATTGGAAATTAGCATTTAATATGTGTGAAAATTAATGCATATTTCTTATATTTTGGACAAAAAAAAAGTACTCATTTGTTTCTTATATTAAGAACCGGAGGTAGTATGTTGCATTGGTTAGGTCCATATTTTGCTAAGCTTGGCTTTGTTCAATATAATTGAAATTTTGTGGTCAGTGTGGTTCAAGTATCAGCCAAAAACCATATCAACCCAACCTACATACACCCATAAATCTAACAAAGATAACCAATGACAGAAAGCTTTAGATTGAACATTTAGTAGCCATACAAATACTAACGATCCGTGTAGAAAATCCTTCATTAGCAAAACAAATAAAAGGATGTGAGACAAGGAATGGAAAAAAACTGTCCAATTCTCTTCAGCCAGAATCAAAATGGTTATAGAAAGTACTAAATAACTCGTATAGAACACACACAAAAAGTCAAGAAAAGAGACTGTGATTATACCAGCTTTGCATAGCCCTCACTCTCTTCTCTGAGAAGGTTAAATTTGGTTTGCTGATATAGAAGTCGTGTATTAACTCTGACCTGAAATCAACAGCACAAATTAATCAAATACACACAAGAATAGAACTTCCATTCAAGCTGACACACAGTTCTTGTATATTTGACACAAGCAACACAAGGAGTCATGGACCAAGTAAGAACAAAGCTTAAGGTCAAAGATGCTAATCCTATGGTAGAAGTAAGGTTGTTACACTTTACAGTACTGCATAGTTTATACAATTCATTGGTGTATTTGGTTGGAAAAGAATGTCCATATTTTCAAGGGTCTCTATTTTTCTTAAATAAACTACAGGTTAAGATTGTGTTTATGGCTTCTCTTTGGTGCTCCACTACTTACTGCTGCTTCAGGTAGGGCCGGAAAATAAGCAGGTGTGAAACAAACCCGATCCAACCCGAACTGAGATATGGATATCCAATCAAAATACTTGTGGACCTGTCTGGGTTGATTCAGTGCAATTTCCCTCCCAGAATCTATGGCCATAGTTCAATAACTCATTGCAAGAAAAATCTCCCCTTGCACCACCCCCGCCGCTCACACCCACACCCCCAACGTTGCTCCCGCCCAAGACCTCAATGGTCAGCGCTAGCAACTCGATCTCACCATGCGCAAGTTGATCTCGCTGCTCACCACACGTCGCTTGTCCTCGCCACTAGCACCATAGTCCTCGTTGTAACAGTACACCTCCAGATCTACAGCAACCTTCTAGATCTACAGTACACCTCCGGAAAAAGGTGGTGGCCATAAGATGGTGGAGATTGCTAATGTCATGTAGTTTCAGATTCAAAATAATCAGTTGCAAGTTTTTACACTATTGGGTCATTTGGAGCTACAAAAATCCATGGGATTTTGTGGAACCCAATCCAACCTGATGATCAAAAAGTATTTTCAATCAGACAATAATTTGGACAGCTTTGTCGCATTACTACAGATTCATAGGGCTCGCATAGCTCTCTCTCCTGACGCGTGCAATGTGTATGTCAAGTTCTGAAACTATGACTCACTTATTTCTGCTATGGAAGGCCGCTACTTTCCTTTGGAACAATCTTTTGGGGTCCTTAAGGAGCAATGGGAACACCCTTCTACCTTGGAGCAGTTCCTGTTGATTTGTTATAAATGCTTTCAAGTAAAGAAAGAGGCCAAAATTCTGTGGCAATGTACAGTTTATGCTATTCTTTCCAATGATTGTTCAAGGTGTGGCAGCCCCAACATGCAGAGAAATTGGACAACTTTGCCGCACTGGATAACTTTCCATGTCTACTATTAATTACATTCACAAATGTGGGGATTGCTAAGCTCCTTCCCTTTGGCGAGGAAAGACACTTGCACTTTTCCTTTAGAAAAACACTATTTATTTCCTTTTAAAACAAAATCTATGAGTACTATAGTAACTGTAATGTTTGTTTCAGAAAAAAAAACAGAAGAAATGGGATTAATTGAAAAAAATAAAGGGGGGAAAATGCAGAAGCCCCTTGTAATATGACATATATGACATACATGTAGAAATTAACTGCTCACCTCTTTTCCCTTCAACTCCTGGGCCTTAATTTTGATCAATTCAGCCTCCCCCAAAAATTCTTCCTATAAAAGCATAAAATACAAATAAACTTTTTAAATGCAAGAAACTTGCTAATTCTTAAAATATAAGCATTGCTAAAGTTGCTCAGCAACTAACCAAAAGCCTCAATAAAAACAAAGATTAAGAATGACATGCGAACAAAAATGAGGAAGGAAACCAGAAAAGCACACCTCGCAACGTTCTTGAAGCAGCCTAACTGGAACCAATTCAGATTCCACAAGCCATCTTGCCTAGAAAAACAAATTTTATAAGCAATAATAACTTGAAGAAAATTGCCATGGAATTAGAACAACTATGGTTACATAGAAAAGATGAAGATCTACACATTAAGATTAAGAAGAGCCAACAGACACCAAACAAGGGGAACACGTTAATTGAGTATCAAACAAAGCATTGCAAGATCAAATACTGACCAGTTTGACGAGACGAGAGCGGAACTCTCCTGACATCGTATGCTGTAACCAACGAGATATAAGAATGTAAGAAGATTTAGGGTGCTGGCAACAAACAAAATATAACTACCAATGACAGCAATTGAAATTGAAGCATAATTCAATATTTTCCTCATAATACCATAACATCAATGCACAATAACAACATACATGATTACAGCCCCATTAATATATCAATTACTGCTACTATAACAAAAAACAAAAGCATATTCAGATGTTTTAGAACTTCATATAAAATGAGATTAAAATGATATTTCAACAGAATATCTGAAAGAGCAATCAGATCACTGTTCAAAACAATCTCTCTACAAAATCAAGAGTTCTCTGGTGCCAGGTGTCCCACTGAAACAGCTCTTAATTGGACTGATTATAATCATAGCTGTAAAGATTTAAAAAGAGCACCATTCCCCTTCCCGCAGCAATTGAACCAAAATTGTAAATAAACTTCTGCTGAGCTTGATGCTCATGCAATTCAAAACAGAAAAATGAATTCAACTTAGATGGCAGTGTCGGGAAGTAAGTATTGAGCACCCTATCCATTACTTGTAACATAGATATGACTAGCACAATCCAAAAAGAGAGAATATGAGGAGCAACGGAAGGATTGTACAAATTTAGGAGGCACACTCTACACAGCACACACAAAAATATGACTAACATTTGCCTATCAAAAAAAAAAAGGAGGCACACTCTACACAGCACACACAAAAATATGACTTCCACATATTATCATTTCAAGCATATATAAAGTTTTCTTTTCATACATAAAGAAAATACGAGAGAGAAAGTGAGAGCAAATTTGAAGCTACAACAACAAAATTGAAAGAAAGGGTGAAAATAAGGAAAAGGATTAACAACAACTTCACGACGAAAAGCAGCAGTAACTCACATCTTGAGCCATCTGGGTCACTATATCTGCAAAATTTGAAGCTAATTTCTCAGTCGAAGCTTTCTCTGAGAATATGACAGAATCTAATGCTACTTTACACTTCTGAAATGGCAATTCACCCCGAACCTGACAGCAATCAGGAACCAAAAATCAGTCCTTTATCACAAAAATGAAGAAACCAAAGCATTGGATTCAACTCCCAAATTTCAATTTTTATAATTTTAGATAAAAGTATGCATTTATGCAGTTTTTTTGAGAAAAAACTGAGAGAATGAACGCACCATAGTCCAGCATAGCTCGTAGAGAAATCGAAGCAACGGGACAGGTTCAGAAACCTTGAGATTAGGGTTGCCACTCTTCCATTCGCGAATAGAGTCCTCTGTTACGTATACACACTCTACGGGTGGGAGAGACATTGTTGTGATTGCAAACCCTAGAAGGAAGTGTGGAATTTGAAGTGCAGAGATGATTGGGGAAGATAGGTTTACGAAGAGAATAGCATTTTCATGGTGACAATGAAATGAGGAAATTTTTTAGGGTTTTCAGAGAACGGAGGGGTTTGCGTTTGAGGACATATGGAATTGAGGGTGATTGAAAATTTTACCACCGAAAAACAGAAAATGTTTTTATCCCAATTGTTTCTAATCAAAGTTTAGTCCTTTTAATTCTGTCAACAACAAAAAAAAATAGTCCTTTTAATTGATAATCGATAACCCCAAATTTAATATTTTTTATTTTTATTTCCTTGCCTTGAAAATGGGGGGGGAAAAAATTTAAAAAAAAATCTGAAATTTTTGTCTCGTGAAACATTTGTGATTCATGATATTAATTATTAAAAAAATAAAATTTAACTTTGTCTTCTTTTAAAAAAAATAGTTTGATATTTACTCAATCCAAATTGATAATTGTGATAATGCAATATATTATTAGCTGGTATTTAACTGAGACGAATGCAATAAGTTTGCTTTCTTCAAAAAAATAAATAAATAAATAAAGAATTGAGACAAATCAAGGCTCCTTCTAGGATGCGTGAGTGAATAATGTCTCTCAGCCCCACCATTGATCACCGTTGGATCAAGTGGGCACACCAGATTTTATCATGCACTGTCTACATCATAATTTTTTTTTTCATTTTCGTTCTCTCACTGACACCATCTCAGTTACACAACCACCGCCGCTGACAGAACACTGTAACCTCCGACGGCAACAACAACAACAACCGAAAATCAAGGCCTAATCTGTTCCTCTACCTCGTAACAGTGAGAGTCCCACATCATTTCTCCCCTGTTTCGCGCACCACCCACCTTCTCTGCTCCGGTCACCGTAGATCGTTCCAACAGATCTGTTGTTGTCTTTGTTCGATCGCCGCTCAGTAACCGTTCATCGCGCCATCCAACACCCTTGACAGTCGCATGCACCCTTCGCTGTGTCGTCCTCCGCTGCACGGACCACTACCAGAACTTGAGGTCCACCCAGAATCGTGGTTACAATCCACCCTCCGCCGAATCTACTTTTTGCTGTCGAGAGGGGCTTGCCGGAGTTGGAGAAGAAGAGGGATTTGTTGACATAAGTGGAGAGGATGAGGGAGGGTCGTGGGGTGGTTGGGGTTGTGACAGGCGGGTTTTGATTCGGCACCATGAGTAGAAAGTGCCGGTGGGTTTGTGGACACAGGTGGTGGTGGTGGGCTGTGGTCGGTGGTGGTGGTAGAGTGAGATGGGGGCTGGTGGGAGGTGCTATGGAGGGAGATGGGGAGGAATAATGTGTGGAAAGTATAGGGGATGATCATAAGGATCACTTGAATAAAAGGGTAGAAAGTGGTCTCCTATAGTGAGAGATTTGTTGGACCCTCTCACCCTAGCCGAAGCCGACGAATCAAATCAAACACTTGAAATTTACGTTTAGTTCATGAAATAAAAAGGTTGGGAGCTAAATTTAAAATTTGAACATGACTTATTTAAAAATGCCAAACTTAAAGTTAGCTCATTTAGTTAAATTAAAGTTTGATTATTTTTTTCTTTTATCATTTTGTTTGTATTATTTTTTAAGTTTATTATTTTAAAATTTAACAAACATCTGTATTTAAAAATATATAAGAATAGAAATGATATATAAAATTTTAACTTATAATATAGCATAGATATACGAGTTATTCAGGAATTCTTAACATCAAGCTTACAAAGCTTCAACTTCAATCATTTAAATAATCAAAACCTAATTTCAAATTTGAACTTGTTTGTCTGATTATATAAACATGTTTAATTGAGTATTTAAAGAGATAAATTTCAATAATCCATGAATAATTCAGTTCATTTACACGACCAATAATATAATAATATAATACAATATATAATATAATATAATATAATATAATATACATATTCGAGTTATTCGCGGATTCTTAATGTTAAGCCTACAAAACTTGAACTTTACTCATTTAAATAGTCAAACCTAACTTCAAATTTGAACTTGTTTGTCTACTTAAATAAACAAATTTAATTGAGTATTTAGCAGGATAAACTCCAATAATCCACGAATAATTCAGTACATTTACACCGCTAATTATTAGTGATTGTCACCAAGTTCGTACTTGAAAGAATCATGTGTTGTTATAATATTAACGGTTGAAATCTTTCAAATTATTGATTTTAATTTTTTTTTTGTTTCCCCTCATTTCTTGTATTTTTCAATTTTTTTTTTCTCCCTTGCCGCCTTCATCTCATTTTGGCAAACATATGTATGTTTGTCCTACTTTATTGGAACCCAACGACGAAAACATAATTTTTTTTTATATGAAAAAAAACTTTTTCTTTAGTTAAAGTTTTGTGCTTTTAAGATCGAAAACCTTTTACTGTAATAACTAATAAGAATGACAAGAGATGAGTGTGTTTGGATAGACAACTTAATTAAACGTATATTTAATATATATTTTTCCAAATAGGCTAAAATCATATCATTTTCATAAACTTCTCAGACAAGGTTATCGTGATAAGCTAAAATAAGTTTATATGAAGATCACAAATTATTTTCATAAATTATTTGCATAGATTTTTTTAATAAGCTATTCTCATAAGATTTTTATAAGCTCTTCCAAATGCACAAAAAAAAAAGTGAAACAAAGAGAGAAAGATTAGGCATGACAACTCAAGCAGATTTACATAGGAGACTAGTATACAACATCTTTGTTGAAATATCATGATTTCTTAGTCCTCTTCTTTCAACCTTCGTGCATGTCCATATTGTTTTTCTTTAACTTTCTTCTCTTTTGTTATCTTTTAAGTAACATTTCACTTTGAGGAGCTGCTCTAAAGGTTTATCATTTATTCTCATGGGTCCTTCTTTTTTTGACTCATTTGTTGGATTATAAATACTATATCTAGATAGTTTGGTTCTTCAATTGAATAATCACATAACATGGTTTTGTAGTCTAGGAACAAAAGATCCTTCTCAGTACAAGGTTATCCTAAAAAAAAAAAGAGTAAAGGCTTATTTTGGTCCCGACAAAAAATGTGGTGCCCATTTCAGTCTCTGACAAAAAAAAACTACCCCGTTAGTCCCTGACAATTACTAATGTGGGACAAGTTAGTCCCTGACAATTACTATGGGACATTATAGTCCCTAACAATATTTAAAGTGAGACTAATTAGTCCCTGACAATTAGTATCATGGGACATTTCAGTAACGGACACTGACTAACGAAAGTCACGTAGGGACTAACTTGTCCCACATTAGTAATTGTCAGGGACTAGCAGGGTTTTTTTTTTTCTTTTGTTAGTGACTGAAATGGGCACCGCGTTTTTTGTCAGGGACCAAAATGGGTCTTTACCCACAAAAAAAAATGTCTTTCAAATGTCTGAATTGGTTTACAATAACCAACACCTTATCTCAAAATCCGAAATTATTTCAAGTTTTTTATACATGCAAGAATTCAAGATCAACACGTAGACTTTGTAGACATATCCTTTTCACTTTGTCAATATTTGATATGTCTTCATTACATTCTTATGTGTTTTGTTTTCAACATGGTTGCATTTAATGTCTTTCTCAAAATTTGGCTTCATCCAAATGGATGAAAACACATGCGTATCAATAATTTTTCTTTTTGATTTTAACAAAGTTTTCTTCTCATTTGTTGACAAGGTATTTATTTTGAGGTTGGCATCACATTTTTCTACAACATCTCACATGTTACAAGCTTAGCAAGATTTTACATGATGACACCTATTATCATAATTTTTTTTTTAGAAACAAGAGAATTTGAATGAAATTGAAGTATATGCGATTAATCAATTATATATCATTTTATGTGTAATTTTGAAGATAATTATTATAAGAACCAAATATCTTTAATAATGTGATACTACATAATTAGTTGATAGTATAAAAAAATTTAAATTAACGTTGTATTGTAATTAAATTAATAAGGAATTATAAATTGAAGCATAGCACAATGGGAAAAATAAACATTTCTCCCACACAAAAGAATAAAAAATACAGAAGCCTTATATATCATCAAATGCTTAACTACAAATCCTTGATCTTCATGCTCAATTAGGGAATGGCTAAAATAAAGCAAATCATATCTAAATCCCTGAAAAGTATGTAATCACATAGCACCTCTGTCATCTTTCATCCCAAAACTTCTAATATACCAGGCAAATATTGTAAGCAATAGAACCCCATTCGGGGGTATGTTTGGGGAATGTAGGGTGTCATAGATGCCCAACTGGTTAGTGGACTCAAACCTTAAAAAATCACAAAATAAAAATGCTCCAAAGGGTGGGAAGAAATAAATACATTGAAGCCAGAACTGATGATGTTAAAGTCTATCTAACTTCATTGTACATTTGAAGATGTAAAGGAATCTGCAATTAATGGCCTAGTATGAATGTTTGACTTTGTGTTGTCTCCACTAGTAATAATATGCACTGATGAAGAGGTACAAGTATCATCCAAGGCACTCCTTCCTTCAAAAGCTTGCCACCTTTGGAGTGCTTCTGGTAGTGACATATCAAAGTTGACCCCATATATGTCATCAGCACCTGGTTCTGTAGGTTTCCACACCTCGACAAGAGGTGATAGCACACTCACTGCATGACTCATGTCAGGGCGCTGGTAAGGCTCTCTTGAAGTGCAGTGGCCTGCCAACTCAGCAACAGTACTGATACTGGCTAAGGTTTCCTCATCAACATCAATTGTTGGGTCAATGATAGTTCGGAATGAATCTTTGTTGAGTAGCATCCTACGGAACCATGTAACAAGGTGGAAGTTCTCTTCTGATCGGTTTTCATCTAGTGCTTTCCTTCCAGTTATCATCTCCATAAGAATCACTCCAAAACTATATACATCGACCTTTGTTGTAAGTCGTCCAGTGGCTGCGTTATTCATGAAATTTCCATATTAGTGCGTGCTATGATAATTGAACAATAAAAGATAAAAATGAATTCTACGCTAGAGATAAAATGTCAATAACTATACATCCTAACGATCATTTGAGAAAAGAATCACAGGTTAATTGGCCAAGTGGCTTGTATTTGTATAAATATATCGAGCAGCAAATTATGGGCAATGAAAGATGAAACAACAACAGCAATATCAACAGTTATGTCACTCATTTTCATCAGCAATGATTGTACCAAAAATTGCTTTATAATAAACTAAAAACTAAATATCAACCCTGAAAGCAGTAGTAATGTTGCTAGCTAAAGAGGATTACAAAAGACATGAGATACTCCCATGGCTTTAAGGATGCATATTGAAATAAATTTAATAAACTAGAGTCTTATAGTAAACTTAATAACAATATGTCATCTTTGCTTTCTCAATAAAGTTGGTTCCTGACAACATTTGGAAAACAGATGACAATTGATATAGAGTTGCAACCAATTTGATTTTGTGTGACACTGCTAACTATTTCTACAAAGAGGAGTTCAACTGAAACTAAACTTTGGAACCCAAAACAAAATATAAAATAAGTGGCGGGAGTGGGTAGGTATTAACTGATTGTTGCATAATAAACATATGAGGAACTAGTAAGCACAGATATAGTACGGGGCTGTACACGACAGGACTTAGACATAGGGTTACAACAAATTTTAAAAATTATAGGATATCACACTACTATGATATAAGATATAAAATTAATACAAGATTAACACAAAAACACAAATTTTAAACTAAAAGAGAGGAATGTTGTTTTAAATGTTAGTACAACTGTACGAGTAATCATAAGCATAGTGAAATAAAAGGTAAAAAAAATTAAAAGTTATAGAATACAGTTAGAAGTGCATCAACCGAAAATGTTCGTGAAGTGTCCAATACATATACACGTCTGACACAGACACAATGACTATTTTGAAGTGTCCGTCCTTCATAGTTGAGGAATGAAAGAAGGCATATTTCAGCTATTTATTTATGTTGTTGTGTTTTAAGTGCAATTACTAAAGTATGTATTATACACACAATTCCAGATACAAGAAATATGGTAAGCAAACTCCTAAGTCAGGAAGGAAATAATATAATGATATTTACAAGACATAAAAACATAAAGGAGGAAACTAAAGGGAAAATGCTGAAGTTCGAGCAATTAAGAAAACCATATCAATAACATATTATAGCAGCAACCATATTAGCTCACAGCTGGATTATTTTCTTCCTTTTTTTTTCTATTTACCTTTGTGTATCCTATTCCTATCCATGACCAAGATAAATGATCTGCCATTGGTTTGCACATGCACATTGCATAAGAAAAAACATTGAAAGAAATTTTTAACTACAGTTTGATACTTTGATGCATAAGAACAAAAGCCAGTTTTAACTATAAGCATAGCAAACCATTTTTTCCAGATAACATAAATTAGCCATAAGCAATCTACCAAAAGATAATTTAAATGTCTACCTGCATACTCGGGTGCCAGATATCCAAAAGTTCCAGCAAGCCTAGTTTGAAATGAGGCTTTTCCTTCTGGTGCTAGCCGAACCAATCCAAAGTCTGATACTTTAGCCCGGATATCATCTCCAAGTAAAATGTTGGATGGTTTGAGATCCCTATGGATAAAAATTTGTTGGGTCAAATCATGAAGATATTCAACACCTCTAGCAACATCCAAGGCAATAGTAAGCCTTGTCTTCCATTCCAGTGGTTTTATCCCTTCCTCTTTCCACTTGAACAAATGTTTACTAAGAGCACCTTGAGGCATGTATTCATAAACAAGAAGTCCCTCGTTTCCATCCAAGCAATACCCCAAAAGTGCAACCAAATGCCTGTGTCGCACCTTAGTCAGTACTGCAATTTCAGCCATGAACTCACTCAGGCCTTTCTCACCCATCATTCCTGATTGCATCCTTTTCACTGCAATCTTCGTTCCATCATGCAATTCTCCTTTGTATACAGTACCAAAACCACCCATCCCCAATATGTTTTCTTCGCTAAAATTGTTGGTAACTTCTCTTAAAACTTGAATTGGAATAACCATATTACCAGCTTCCACAGGATAAACATTACTCGTGGGACTTAATGCACCAGTTCCTCCTCCACCAACACCAGCACCTGCAACACTTATCTTCACAGCATCATTGCCATCTCCAGAATGACGAGGATGTACTACTATTGCAATTGGGTTTTGAACTTTACCTGCAGGCTTCAATTTTCTCCTGAACTTAACAAGTATTAGTATCCCTATACCAAGTAAAATGACAACCCCTACCACAATTCCAGCAATGACTCCAGCATGATGTTTATGATCATCACCTCCAGAACGCGAACCAGTTCGAGAAGTAGGTTTATCCTTTCCAATATCAGGATTCCCACCTAATTTAAGAACCACACCTCCACGGAATGATGGGACACGACCGTATAAATTATTATTGGAAACATCTAACTCTTGTAGAAGAGGCATACTAGTAAGCTCTCTTGGTATTGTACCAGTGAGATCATTGTTTGCAAGAATCAACTTTGTCACAGATGTAAGGCTAGCAAAACTAAGAGAAATAGTGCCAGACAAATCCATATTCTGAAAGTTGATAACAGTAATCTTTCCACCTGAACAAACTATCCCAATCCATTTATTAGCACATGGATCATTACCTTCCCAACTTTCAGCAAACTTGAGAGGATAACCCAAAGGTTCAATAATGGATAGTAAAGCATTCACTAAGGGACTACATGGCTGCTCTGACATGTTTGTGCAAAACTGGTTTCTCCCATTATCTATGTTGTTGTCAACTCTTACCCCATTTTTGAACTTGGGAGGGGAACCTTGAAGATGATTATTTGTCAAGTTCACAACCTTAAGACTTGGAAGAGCCATGAGGGAGGGTGGAACAACACCAGTTAACTGGTTATCCCTCAAATTCACATCAAACAGTTGATCATGGTGTGACAAGTCAGGTATAGGACCCGTGAATGAATTACCATTAGCCCAAATTTGCTGCAAAGATGTCATGTTCTGTAACACCTCAAGGGTGCCATTGAGTTTAGACTTACTATTCTGTCCATTCACCAAAAGGTTCTCTATTGAACTACCCGAAAAGCTTGCAGGCAAACCACCTTCTAGATAATTACCTGACAAAGCCAAGAAAATCAAGCCTGGGAAGGGGCCATCACTGCCAAAAAAATCAGGGATTGTCCCAACAAAATTAACACTTTGGGCACTGAAAGTCTGGAGTGCAACACAGTCCCTTAGACTATTAGGAACCTGCCATTGAGGGAAAGGGTTGTCATCTATTCTCACTTCTTGCAAACTGCTCATGGCCATGAAGAAATCATTGGGTATGGAGCTAAACATGTTGTCATGAATCATCAGAATTTGTAAGGATTTTGAAAGGTAAGGGAATGGACCAGTGAGATTGTTTCCTTGGCACTCAAAATGTTCCAACTCTGTCAGCTTCTCAAGCTCCTTAGGAAGAGAACCTTGAAGATTCTTGTTACCAATTTGAATAGCAGTGACACGTTTGGCTTTGTCACATTGAACGTGATTCCATTTGCATACATCAGGGTCTGTCCATCCTAAGCTACTAGGGGCATTGATCACGTTCTTCAACATTCCCATCACCTCTGCATCCTGGCACCTAACTGTGATAACCATCATAGAAAGAACCAAAACAACATAATATATAAAAGAAACCCCAAAACCCAGTTGAGGTTTCTCCATTTTCATTATCTTTTTCATGAGAAAATCAGCACAAAAAGTGAGATGAAAAAGAAACTAGAGATGGGTGACGAAGAAAAAAGACAATCCCCGAAAAGGGTTTAAGGAGGGAGCTTATCACATTGCATTGGATGAAAAGGAAGAGGAAGCAACCCCCAACAGAACCCAAAACGGAAAAAGCGAATTTTGGAGAGAAAAAAATTCGCTTTTTTGGATTTTGTTAAGGGAAGAGATGATGGTGCAACAAAGAGAAAGAAAAGAGATAATATTGAAAGTGCAACGTTTTTGTTTTTTGATGTTGTTAAGGAAGAGAGAAAATGGTGGAGGGACACATGGTTATGTTGTGGGGACCCTATAGGTTTGGAGGTTTGAGGAATCAATCAATGGCTTGCAACACATGTTGCAATCTCACTCCACGGAAGACATTGCACGTAAAAACAAGGTTTGTTGTAGTGAGCTGTGTTTGTTCAAAGGAGATATGATTTGTTTGTTGTACTGAGTTGTCCCCGAAACACACTTTCTCAATTGGGTTTTTGCCATTCAAGCCTACGTGTGTTGCAATCATCATGGAACTAAAATATTTCATTTGTTATTATATTTGGAAATTAGTGATTTAGAATCTATATCTACAGTAGTATTCCTGCCTGCATTGGGCATGATATTTATTTGGAAATGAAATACGTTGGCTCTTTTTAAAAAAAAAAATATGTGTCTATAGTAATATAACATGATTTAAATTTTTTGGGTACAAAACAAGATTTAAATCGATTTACTATAAAACAATATTTAAATTGATATGTAAACAAATTTTTACGCTTCTAAAAGATGAAAAGAAATTATTTAGTTTCTATAATTTACATTCATTTTTTTTTTATAAGCTACATTCTTGCTCTTAATTAGAATATATAGAATGAGTAAATAAATAAGAGGAAAACAATCAATTCTTATAAATTAAAATAAAATTGAACCCATTTTTAAATACTTACGATTAAATTAATAAGATTTAAAAATTAAATTAATTCCCATTTCAATTTTTTAAATAAATAATTTAATTTAAACAACATATCAATTCTTAAATCACTAACTGTAGTAGTCAACAATATTCCCCAAACAACTGTCCATATATTTACCATTTTTTTTAATAATTTTAAATTTAAAAGTTAAGAATTTAAATGGTATGTACTTTTAATGTAAAAAAATATATTATGATTATTATCAATAAATTATAAATCATGATGGTATATGAGTGACATTTTGAAATAGTTAGAATAATAATCAAGCAAATACCACAAAAAAATATAATCAAGCATTTTCAATAAGATGAATAATAAATCCAAAAGTTAAATGAATGTATCTCCAAGTGAGGAGCAATTTTTATTGAATTGTATTTTTTTTTTCCTCAATTGGTGATATATAGAATTGATTAGTTTTACATTTTTTTGCTAAAAATTCATTTTTATTTTTTATCTTTGAAAGCTTCTCGAACATGTTGGAAACAAATAGATTCTTTCAATGAAAAACTGTTTGCTTCAAAACTCATTACTAACTAAGTTTAACGTCTGTGTTTTTTTTATAACAATTGTGACTTTTGTTTACATGTGTGGTTTGTTTTGATAAAATCAATGCATTGAAAATTGTTGTTATTCCTGCCAATCAAAAGAAATCTGGATAATTTGTACGTGCCTATTTTATTTAATATGATATAAGTTCTTGAGAGCTTTTTATTTGTAAATTGGAGCAAACAAAGTGAAAACAAAAAGAAAAGAGACAAAATTACAGTCTCAGAAAGGCCACAACCGAAAGATCTGCTAGCAGTAAACTAGAAAAGGCCAGCTGGAGGGGTGGTATAAAGCTTCATTCGATTATCATTAGCAACTCCCAACTTAGCCAGATAATCGGCACATGCATTCCCTTCACGAAGAGTGCGCTTCGGCTTAAGAGTCCAATCCATTGAGAGTTTCTGTTTTAATATCATGTATAATAGAAGCATATTTGTAGAACTTTGACACTGTGAAAGTGATCAGATTTATAGTAATATGCAAATCCGGATAACATGAGAGTTTTTTATTTTGGTTCTATATATTTGTTGAAAATTTCAAATAAATCATGTAGTTATTAGTGTAGCAATAAAAAATTCAAATAAATATGGGTATTGGATTAGATAGACTCGTGAATCTCATTCTTTTGCCCGTGATTAACTATTAATAACTCATTTCTCATTTAAAAAAAAAAACTATTAATAACTCATTATGTACAACATAGTTGCAGAGTTACGTTTCTACGGTGTTGGGAATCCAGATAATAGTAATCGGAGAAAAAGAAGCAACATGCTCCTTAGAACTACTAAGACTCTCTGATTTAGAATTCCTATCAACATGTTCATAGTACCCAAAAGAAGAACAATTGAGGTGTAAGTTTTCATATTCAACATGATGTCAATGATTAATAAGCTAAACTCTGCCAACAACAGATAAGTTAGATCATTTTCAACACACACACCGTAAAAAACCTCTCATCGTAAAATGTGAAGTTGAGGCTAGGGAAGTATATCTAAGTCATGATTTCATTTTTAGTTAATACAAAATAGACAAAATTCAATGACCAAGTATAGATTGAAAAATAGTAATCTAAATTTCATCCAAGAATCTCCATTGGTGATGGTAAATCAATCATCTTCAAGGTCAAGCTTCACCATAAATTAGGTTTTGATAACATTCATATAACATCAAATCCATTCAAAGACTTCCATAAAAAGTTAAAACTCCATGTGATGTTTTGACCAATATGCTTACCCGGCCAACTTCGTTGTACAACATCTTCACAAAGGATAAAAAGCTTTTTACTATCTTGGTCAAATACATAAACCTTAACAATATGTTACCAACTTACCATCTCATATTCCACGTAAACATGCTTTGAAGCTATTAAATTGGCTTTCTTTTTTTTTCTTTTCCCAATGGCCTTGTCCTTGAAAAAGATAGTTGGTATGATATAACCTATTAAATTGTGGCTTGACCAAGGACTCCCTAATTCGGTGGCTAGTTAGATCATGAAACGTTAATTAGAAGAACCCAAAACTCGGGGTCTGTTTGTTTTGTTTCCAATTTTCTGTTTTAAAAAATAAATACAAAATTGCCACATTGTTTTCATTTTATTTTCTGTTTTAAAAATTTGTGCAGGAAACAATAAAAACAACTTTTTTTTCCGTCTTCACATTTTCATGTACAAATCTTTGAAAATATGAATTAAAATGAAAAAATGTGGTAGTTTTGTCATTATTTTTGAAAACAGGAAATGAAAACAGGAATCTGGAAACAAAACAAACAGGCCCTCGATTTTCACAAGAGTAATAGTTTGTTTGGAACTACGGTGGAGATCCTTGAAATCATGCACGTTTGAGAAGTACTATAAGCTACTCACGACAATTTCGGAGGAAACACATGTTCAATCCATACTCTGATATTTCCAAACACGCACTAAATCCCAAACAAAAAAGAGGGTAGGTTGAACTAAAAGTGTATCATATTGTTACCATATAATATTTAATTAACTAATTTTTTACAATTATTAATTATGTACATAGGTAGATGTATGCATAAGAACATTTACCGAGAAGAATTTGTACAGGAGGAACAAAGCATGCTTTTGAGCTTGTATCATTTAGAGATGGCAGCGGGGCGGGCAGGCACAGGCAGCAATCCCACGCAACCCACCCTGCTGGATAAAAATTGCACCCGCGCTCGCCCCATACACACTCGAATACCTGTTAGGTGGGTTCTTGGCAGATTTTACGAATATATGTTTCCATGGATTTTTAATAATTTTTTTTACATTTACATTTCTTTATTTTAACTTATTATTAAGATGTGGCCATAGCCATTTTAGGTGTGGTTAACCATGGTGTTTGCAAAGTAACACATATTTGCTTGTATGCATTGCAATATCTCATAAACATTAGGAAATTATTCACTATAAGCTTTGAACTACCATTATCAGCAGAAAATGTTTATGTAATGTATACAAATTGGGGAGATTTCATTAGTCCAAAATAGTATTGGTTCCCCTCACCATAATTTTTTGTCAAAAAAAAAATAAATAGTCCATGTTAGTGACTAAAATGTCTCTAAAATTTATCTCAAAAAGAACTATTTTAAACGTTATTTAAAATTTTTAAGATTAAAATTTCCCAAATTGATATTTTCCATTTCTCGGGGATCAAATATGTTTTGATATCTTGGTGTTCTTCGTCATTTAAGATTGTTTGATAAAAAAAGTGTAACACCTATATAGCAATAAAGTAAATTGTACACATATTTTTCAGTTACAAAATGTATTTTTTTTATTAAACAAAACATTTTGAAATATAGATAATATATTTAGAATAATACAATATATAATAATGAAATAATATCAAATATATCAAATAATCAAATAATTCTTATATAAAAAACAATATAAAGTCTTTACCAATATATAAAGAGGATACTTGAATTTTGGTTTCAACATTTCAAAATACCCAGGCTACCCCAGATAACTTCCATTAATCTATTAACCTTCAGATAATTTAGAAAAAAAAGGAATAAAACTGAATCAATTTTTTTAAAAAAAAAAACCTGTTTTACGCTTAGATAAACATAGGAACAAAGGTAAAGAGCATATAATTTGAAACGTGAATCATTTCAAAACTTGAAATGCTAACTGCTTAATCCAACTTTCCCCATCCTTGACTCTTGATAACCTTTGCACTCTCGATACATTCAAAAATACAATCCTCTCTTTCTCAGTTCACCCTTCTCTCCATCTTCTAAGAATTTTTCCAATAAACAGTAGAATAAACATTACCTATTCATCCTTAAACCAAACCCAATTAATCAACACTCCTTTCATGATGGCCTCCCCTTCCCCTTTGTTTGTTTTCCAACCCATCTGGAAAAAAAAATATTCAATTTTTATTTCAGATTTCTTTTTCTTTTTCTTATTCATTGCAATATACATACTTATATTTTAATGATTTGGTGTTTCAGATCAAATCCCAACTAGCGTACCAGCCCTCCACTAGCAACACCTACACTGCAACACCAGAACGTCGAAGCCACGATCACCGAACGGGACAACCACCGTGACCATCACAGTCCGCGAACAACCACCCCCAACACCTTCAACTTCAGGAATGCCAAACTGCCACCACGATAAGCACATTGCACGCCGATGATCTGCAATAAACTGAGAGCCGCAGTTGGTGATTGCAATTAAGAACTGCCGCTCCTCTCCTTCTTCATCTTTGACGGTGGCACCGTTATGTAGTAAACCTTATTTACTTTTATTTTTCCCTTAAAAACATTGTATTAGTTTATTAGACAGTGGGCTAACTATGTTGGCCCAACCTAGTTGATTAGTTTATTTTTCTTTTGCTTGAAAACATTTATTTTTCTATTTTTTTTAACTGATTCAAAGTATATCCTTTTATATATTCCTATATATTCCTATATTATTGTTTGTGCCATTTTTACCAATGGATGTCCTTGATGTAAAAATAATACGTTACTCAACTTTTAATAAAATTTACCTCAAAAAAAACTTTTAATAAAATTATACTATTCATATTACATGATCTTCTATTTAATATTGTTATGTAACATATCAAAATAAGTTCTTTTATAGAAATTTTAGAATAAGTATGGAATCATTTGAAACCAACCAAATTTTAAGCCTAAGTTATAGCAATAAATATATTATACTTTATACTCTCTTTTTTTTACAAGACTTTATACTTTAAACTTAAAACCATTAAAAAGGTCATAAAACAATTTAAAATAACATTAAATGATTATATCAATATCTTGGCGGGACTACAATATATAACGAATTAATGACTAATACTGTGACACCCTAACTTGGGTCATCACATGGTTACCCGTTTGTGGAAAAATAAAATCATTAATTCACTGGTTGCTTTTGGAAAATAAAGTTTTCTCAACGTTTATCTTACTCAAAATATGGTGATAAAATTTTTCTTTTCGACATCGTTACAACGACAAACACATAACCACCCTTAGATATATCGATAAATATATATAAGTCATACAACTAGTTTGCATCATATGTTTTTACACTTGAACTTTATAAGTATATATATTTCCCCAAAACATAACTTAACGTAAGCCTAAGCTGGTCAAACACTACGACAAAAAGAAATAGCATCAGCATGCCCCGGACTAAACATTCTTCTTCTTGTAGACACCATAGTCCTTAAAAGGTTCATCTGGATTCCACCATATAGAACCCAGAAAAGAAACCACAAATAAAACATGCAAGAGTGAGAAACCGACAACTGGATCATAACGCGAGAACCATATGTACGACACAACAAAAAAACACACACATATATATATGCTATGTGTACACAAGCATTCATACTAAAGCATGTAATCTCATAAATACTACTAATTAATTATGCTTATTATTAATTTTAACTATTACAAATATATATTTTTTATTATATTTCTTAACAATTATTTAAAAGAACTGTTTAAAAAAAGATTATTTAAAACAAAATTATAAAAAATTTAATAAAATGTTTACTTATGGTGAAAATAAAATTATAGCAATAAATATATTATACTTTATACTTTAAACAATTTTTTTTACAAATACTTTATACTTTAAACTTAAAACCATTAAAAAGGTCATAAAACAATTTAAAATAACATTAAATGATTAAATAAATGATTATATCAATATCTTGGCGGGACTACAATACATAATGAATTAATGACTAATACTACTAAGGCCGCGTTTGGATAAACAACTTAATTAAGAGCTTATTACATAAGACCTTATCGTATGAGAGCTTATGCCATAAGAGCTTATGAAGAAAGCGGCAGGAGAGGATTCGAAGGGGGGAAACACGGAGGGGTCATAAGCACTCGTTAAAATTCCATAAGCTTGTTCCAGTGACTTATGAAAATAAGTCAAAAACTCCTTATGGGATGACATAAGTTACTTTTATAAGCTCTGCCAAATACACTACATAGGAGCTTATGTCATCAGATAAGTCAAAAAGAGCTTAAATAAGCTCTTACAAACGTCACCTAAGAGCATGTTTGAGACAGCTTTTTTTTTGCTCATTTCAATTGTTTTTACACTAAAAGTTATTTTATGATTAATCTATCATGTTTGTGCAACCTTATTAGTTTTTTAAAACAACTTTTTTTTATTATTATTAAAAAAGCTGTTTTACAAAACATCTCCAAGTTAGGACTGTTTTAAAAAAAAGGCTGTTTCCACTGTACTGTTCATCATCGTACGCTTGTTACTTCCCCCCAAGGTACCAAATGGCTCTACGCTTGCTACTTTTCCCCCAAAGTACCAAATGGTACAAACTTGAAATTTGTCAAAACGGTACTTTTCACCGAATGAAATTTGTCAAAAAATTAAAGATTAAAATATTAATACTTACTAATAATATAATAATAATAATGACAATAATAATAATAATAATAATAATAATAATAATAAAATATAAAATTATGTTAGAATGTTTATGGTTGATATTAAAGTTAAGTGATTAAAATGAGTAAAAAATATATTAGCAAGAAATATTTTTAAAAAAAAAAGAGATATTATTCAAATAACTTCATACCCTTTTTCGTAATTTACTATGTAAAAATGATTATTTTTGTACCACCCAAACTAAATAGATTATCTTAAAATAGCTTTTCAACAAACATACTCATACAAAAACTGATTCTGATTATAATCGATTATCACAATGATCGATTATCTGAAAACAGATTATCGGCATAATCTTTTTTTTTCCAGCTTTCCCAAACATAATCTAATTATGCTTAGTATTAATTTTAACTATTACAAATATATTTTTTATTATGTTTCTTAACAATTATTTAAAAGAATTGTTTAAAAAAACGATTATTTAAAACAAAATTATAAAAAATTAAATTAAATATTTACTTATGGTGAAAATAAAATTAATTATAAAATACATTAAAACATATCAACATTAATTAAGAATTATTTCTATCATACGAGGCAGATTTTTCATACGGTGGAATGGGAACTGGTTCGCAAATGAACTGACAGAGAAAGAAAGAGGAATAGAGGGAGAAGAGAATATTTTTGGTGCATCTTTTTCCAGAATCCGACGACCAGAGATAGTGCACATCTAACTAAAAAAAATCAAAATGAGCTAACATTTAAAATATATAAAAGATACTAAATTGGAACAAAAATATAAAAAAAGAACCGAACAAAACTTAAATGAGATGTAAAAATAGCAGATAAGTCACAACTCCGGAACATGTTAAAAAGAGATTTGTTGATCAAAAGTCAGACATGTAATGTATTATGTTTCATTTGAAAATTCTATACATGAGATGTCAATTGACATAAAGTTATATTTGTTATGACAAAATACATATTTACCATATAATAAGTTGTAACATTCCCCAATTTATTAAAATACTAACTTATTTTTTTAATTATTAGGAAACTTGAAACTACAATATCAAGTAATGGATGTCATGATATAGCATTACATTTGAAACAAAAAATGGTCTTAATTGAGGTTGAAATATGCTCCTTTAATAATACTTTAAATTTTTTATTGATAATGAAATGTACGAAGAAATTTTGGAGAATCCTTGTAAGGTAAATAACTATTGGAGGTAATTTATGTTTTATTCATTTGGATGGTTAATTGTTATTTATTAAAAAAATTAAAAATACAAACTTTTTGATTATGATGCAGGGAAATGCAAAATACTCCTGAAATTCAAGGCCAAATGGTAGTTGTAACTATATTATAATTTGTACCTTGGATTTATTTCTAATTTGAATATGTATTTTATTTATTTTTAGATGTTTTCACAACATGATATTATTAGCGTAATGATTAAGTTTATAATGTGTGTTTATATTAAGAAATCATATTATAAAGTTGTTAAATTATCGATTGAAATATCCGAGTAAAAGAAATAGAAATGCGGTCGCTTGTAATTAATTAATAAGATTAAAAATTTTGAATAAAATTTTGATACATTTCGTGTTGAGAAAGAATTGAAGATGCTGTAAACAGAGGAAAGTATAAGTTCACTCACAAAACCCTCTTTCAACTTGTTCATATTAATTCCATCATCGTCATCTTCTGAGATCGCCATTCTTCGAATACCCAAACCCTAACCCTAGCTATTGGAATTTGCTCTCGAAATCATGGCGACAACGCTGGTGAGCTCTGCCGGTGGGATGCTTGCGATGCTGAACGAGTCCCATCTCTCTCTCAAGCTTCACGCTCTCTCCAATCTCAACAACTTGGTTGATACTTTCTGGCCTGAGATCTCAACCAGTGTCCCCCTCATGTAAGCATTCCCCTTTTCCCTCTCGATCTCTTCGTTTCCTTCTTCCGAACTCGTATTCCTTTGATTTGGGGTTTTGCGTTTTATGGGGTTTGCGTGCTTAGGCCTATTAAGCTGAAATTTGTTTGCTTTCAATTGCAATAGAATACCATTTTAGTTTCTCTTAATAGATTAGCTAATTTTCGGTTTAAATTACGTTTTAAGGAGTCAAATTATACTTGCAAGGGTTCTATTACATTACATTCATGCAGCAGTTCACTTTACACACACACACACACATTTAGTAATAATAATCAGTTATTTAATGTAGTTTTGAAAATATGTTTCCTCAATCAAGGGAAGTAGCTGTAGCTGAAATTTCTTTATACTACAATTTGCCGACTTTGTTATTGAAGCCTTCTTTATGTGGCTTGATGATACTATTGTTATATATTCTGTTATCTGGCTTATTTGGCTTATTTGAATCTTTGGTGCACATAGTTAGACATGGGAATGCTGAAGATTTAAACCTGTTTGTTTTGTTATACTTGTTAAACAGAGAGAGTTTGTATGAAGACGAGGAGTTTGATCAACATCAAAGGCAACTTGCTGCACTTCTCGTGTCAAAGGTATTATTATTTTTCTGCTAATTAGGGGACTAGCATCTTGTATTGAAACTCTGTGTTGTGTCATTTTTGCTTGATGAAATCGTTTTATTCAAATAGCTCGGCTGTCATGGTTTACTTTTTCATGACATTTGAGATACATTAAATAAATATTGGCTTTCCTCCGTTTTGATTTTGATTTTGCTCAACTTCTGAAGCAGTCATTGGAGGACATATATTTTTTTCACTTCCATAACCTTTTATTTTTAGATACTGAAGTTGGTTTCATGGTTTGTCTTTTATGATATTTTTTTGGTTTCATTCCCTGATTTTCAGGTTTTCTATTACTTGGGTGAACTTAATGACTCATTATCTTATGCCCTTGGAGCTGGTCCTCTGTTTGATGTTTCAGAGGATTCTGACTATGTGCATACACTTCTTGGTGAGGATTATATCCGGTTTAACTTAACTGTGAATGTTATTTCATAAAGCTATGGTATCTAGGCCTTGTTATGGCCATGCTTTGGTCACTATGAAAGTGGGATTTGATGGGTAATGTTGGTTCAGTTGTTACTTTTTTAGTGGTTTGATTTCTTTCATTTTAACAAACTTAAAATGGTATTATTAGCACGAATTAATCTTGAGCTACTGTGTGATCATGATAAGTTCCAATGGACATTGTGTTTATTTTGTTTCATGTTCAGCTAAAGCCATAGATGAATATGCCAGTCTTAAGTCCAAGGCAGCAGAGTCAAGTGATGAAGCTGGTAAGGTGGACCCAAGGTTGGAAGCAATTGTGGAGAGAATGTTGGATAAGTATGTGAGCTATAACCTTATGGTTTTGGTATCAAAATGTACCTTAGTTCTTGGAGTTCCCTCACCTTTTGTTGCTTCCCCCTAATTTAGGTGTATCGTAGATGGAAAATACCATCAAGCTATGGGAATTGCCATAGAATGCAGGAGATTGGATAAACTTGAGGAAGCAATTACACGTAGTGACAATGTCAAAGGAACTCTATCATATTGCATTCACGTCTCTCATTCCTTTGTGAATCTTAGGGAATACAGACAGGAGGTAAGGGGGATGAAGATTTTCTTGTTGTATTTAAGTCCTATAAAATTTTCCTTTCTTTTTACCTCCCTTAAACTTTGGATATAGGCTGTATTCTATCAATATTTTTCATTTTGCCAATGGTTTTAATTATCTTTGAAATATCTTTGATACTTAATTGGAATCTTAAGACTTACTCGACTGTTACTCGAATGAGATGGATTTTTGGCCTGCTGGGCAGGTTTTTGCTGTCAAGAAAGTTGAAGGTCTGAAAAATATTGTATGAAATTGAAGCTGTAAAAATTCTAAGAGTAAATAAAATTTGTTGTTTGACTACTTCTCATGGCCTGATTTATAGTTTGCAGAATGTGTGAGACATTTTAACAATGTTGTTTCTGACAGAAGGTTGAATTGATCCTTGTACTTTTTTTCCAGGTTCTCCGTCTCCTTGTGAAAGTATTTCAAAAGCTTCATTCGCCAGATTATCTGAGCATTTGTCAGTGTCTTATGTTCTTGGATGAGCCAGAGGGTGTAGCAAGTATATTAGAAAAGCTTTTACGTTCTGAAAACAAAGATGATACTCTTTTGGCATTTCAAATAGCCTTTGATTTGGTAGAGAATGAGCATCAAGCTTTTCTTCTAAATGTTAGAGACCGCCTTACATTACCAAAGTCTCAGCCTTCAGAAACTGCACAGCCAAAACCCAGTGACACAGGTTCTACTCAGGATGCTAGTGCGAGTGGTGCAGATGATGTTCAAATGACGGATGATGATTCAGCTTCTGTTGTCAAGGTGCCTGAGGATCCAAGTGAAATCATTTATGCTGAGAGGCTAAACAAAATAAAGGGAATTTTGTCTGGGGAAACTTCAATACAGTTGACTCTGCAGTTCCTGTACAGTCATAACAAGTGAGGCAATTTTCTTTAGTCATATTTTAGTACACCATGATTTCCTTGTTGGTTTTAGTCCCATGTGGTAGCATACTGGTTCTTACACTGCTCGGCTGTAATTTGTATCTAGATCCGACCTCCTTATTCTAAAGAATATAAAGCAGTCCGTGGAGATGAGGAATAGTGTCTGCCACAGTGCTACAATATATGCCAATGCAATAATGCATGCTGGAACAACTGTTGATACTTTCCTGAGGGAAAATTTGGTCAGTTATCATAGCTTATTTTCACTTTTTATTTTCTCCTCCCCCCTTGCTGGTGATTTCACTTACATTTTGATTGCTTTCCCATTCTCAAAATTTTTATAGGATTGGTTGAGCAGAGCTACTAATTGGGCCAAATTTAGTGCAACAGCTGGTCTTGGTGTTATCCATAGAGGTCATTTGCAGCAAGGAAGGTCATTGATGGCACCTTACTTGCCTCAGGGTGGGACTGGTGGTGGTGGTAGTCCTTACTCGGAAGGTGGTGCTCTCTATGCCCTTGGTCTTATTCATGCTAACCATGGAGAGGGTATCAAACAATTTCTTCGTGATAGCCTGCGCAGTACTACTGTTGAGGTGATCATAAATAATAATTATGCTCTTTTGTTATAAAACAATGAACCTATTGTTATATTTAATGCGAGATTTATGGGCAGGTTATTCAACATGGTGCATGTCTAGGTCTTGGATTGGCATCTCTAGGAACTGCTGATGAGGATATTTATGAAGAAATAAAGAATGTTCTCTACACTGATAGTGCTGTTGCCGGCGAAGCTGCTGGTATCAGTATGGGCTTACTCATGGTTGGAACTGGCAGTGACAAGGCAAATGAGATGCTCACTTATGCACATGAGACACAGCACGAAAAGATTATTAGGTAAGTGTGTTTTACTTGACTTGGTATTAAACCATTGCTTCTCTTGCTTTGATATTTATGTGTTTGTTTATTGTTTCAGGGGGTTAGCATTGGGAATAGCTCTTACGGTTTATGGAAGAGAGGAAGAAGCAGACACTTTGATTGAGCAGATGACTCGGGATCAGGATCCGATATTGCGTTATGGTGGCATGTATGCATTGGCCTTGGCTTATAGTGGAACAGCAAACAATAAGGCCATTCGCCAGTTACTGCACTTTGCTGTGTCTGATGTAAGTGATGATGTCAGGAGGACTGCGGTTTTAGCATTAGGGTTTGTGTTGTACTCTGATCCAGAGCAGGTTAGTACTATCTCTTCCATTTTATCGTTCACTTCTGAATTTATTTTTGTTGTTAGATGCTTTCTTGGGTAATCTTGTTGAGATGTGCAATGCTACATTCCTACAATTGCAGACTCCTCGAATTGTTTCCCTCCTATCAGAGTCTTACAATCCGCATGTTCGATATGGAGCGGCTCTTGCCGTGGGCATTTCCTGTGCGGGTACAGGTCTCAGTGAGGCTATATCTTTGCTGGAGCCTTTGACATCAGATGTCGTTGATTTTGTTCGTCAAGGTGCACTCATAGCAATGGCTATGGTCATGGTCCAGACCAGTGAAGCTAGTGATTCACGTGTTGGAACATTTAGGTAAGGCATAATTTTTTGGACATTGAGGCAATTGGTTTTTTGTTTTCTTACATTCCTTGTATTCTAGGCGACAGTTGGAGAAAATTATTCTGGACAAGCATGAGGATACCATGAGCAAGATGGGAGCAATTTTGGCCTCTGGAATCCTTGATGCTGGTGGAAGAAATGTGACCATAAGACTTCTTTCTAAGACTAAACATGATAAAATCACTGCAGTTGTTGGTCTTGCAGTTTTCAGCCAGTTTTGGTATTGGTACCCTCTTATTTATTTCATAAGCTTGTCCTTTTCACCCACAGCTTTTATTGGTCTGAACTATGATCTGAAATCTCCAAAGTTTGAGTTCTTATCACATGCAAAGCCTTCGCTTTTTGAATACCCTAAGCCTACTACTGTTCCCACAACTGCATCAGCTGTGAAACTTCCCACTGCCGTCTTGTCAACATCAGCTAAGGCCAAAGCTAGGGCTAAGAAAGCTGAAGAGCAGAAAGCCAATGCTGAAATATCATCTGGGTCTGACTCTACATCAGCTGTCCCTAGTGCTGGGAAAGGAAAGTCTTCCAGTGAGAAAGATGGAGATTCCATGCAGGTAATGCATATTCTGTTTGTTTTATTAATGAATGAAGGGCTAAACCTTTCTAAGTTCCTGTCATATAGATGACTTTTGGAGGAATAGAAAGTTGAGGTGGGGTTGAAAATTTTCTTTTGGTTGGTTGATATCATGCAATATGTGTAATTAACGATTTGTATTGGCTGCTTAGAGTAATCCTATCCTTGTTTTCCTCCCCATCATTTTGTCTGGAGGATGGATTGGATACTGATTTCCCCTGCCCCTCCTCTAAACTTTTTTTCTCCTTCATTTTTGCAGTATGTTTACCTGCCAAATTATTTATTGTTGATATTTTGTTTTTTATGGGGGCTCTGAAGGTTGGAAGTTTTCATCATGACTAGCATAAAGTTTTTGCCAAACACTGTTGATTACAGTTGCCTGTTAATGAATGCTAATTTTTCGGTTATCAAGGAGGTCTAAGACTTGGTGTAGGGAGGGGAGGGTTGGCTAAATTGCTAGCAAAATGACTTGGTTGTGATTTGATCCACTTGAAAACGGATCTTGGCTAGATGCTATTATATTTGCATGTGGGGCGTGATGGTTGAAAATTTTCCATGTTTAACGCAGAAGTAATGGGAGTTGCTATGGTACCCATAACTTAGGGTGAGATGTTAAACATTTGTTGGTTGGTTTTATCATAAATGTCTGCAAATTCATCTAATATAGTTATAGTCAACAAGCAATAGTATTTTGACCACTCATCTTTGGTACCCCGCATCCTTTGCAAAACAGATGGATGCCAGAGTAATCACCAAAATTAATTGATATTACACAGTATTATTTGAAAACAGTATACTGTCAAATCCATGTTTTCTTACATGTATTTTCATATTAAATATCTGTTTTTTTATCTGTATACTTAATGCTTCCTTTAATTTTTTAAGGTTGATAGCCCAACGGAGAAGAAATCAGAGCCTGAGCCTTCTTTTGAGATTCTATCAAATCCAGCAAGGGTGGTTCCAGCTCAGGAGAAGTTTATTAAATTTTTACAGGACAGCAGATACGTTCCAATTAAGTTAGCCCCTTCAGGATTTGTGCTTCTTAAAGATTTGCGTCCTACTGAGCCTGAAGTGCTCTCTCTCACTGACAGCCCCTCATCTGGCACGTCAGCTGGTGGTGGATCAGCAGCAGGATTGCAGAGTTCTTCATCAGCAATGGCAGTGGATGATGAACCTCAACCTCCTCAACCATTTGAGTACACTTCATGAGTTTGGTCCTGATTAAGCAAAGTTCAATTATCATAATGGTGTGCTTTGAAAATGAGTTCTCCAGAGAAGAGCAGCTCCATGAATGGTCGGATTGCCCACCCAAAGTTGAGCTCCGGGGCGTGGAAATTTTTTTCTTAAGGCGCTGCTAGTGTGATCTTTGCTCCATTATGTGATTTATCTGTGAACTGGTTCTTGCTATACTCAAGGAAGTGGGGTAATAGAAAGTGTACGGATAAACTACACTATTTAATGTGTTTTTATTGTATTCTATTTGAATTTGAAGAACTTTTCTCCAATTACCGGTCACTAAATAGGGCCAAGGATTGTGTTTTTAGAGTAGTGACACTGTTAAGAGTTTCTTTCTCTTCTAAAAAGTCTCGTACTCTTTCATTACTTTCACGTGTTTCTATAGTGGATTTACACTTTCTGACCCCATGACACATTGAAGGTATTAATTTGTCGTCTGTAGGCTCGAAATGTTGCACTCTGCAAATATTTTAAGATTTTTCAAGGTATTCATTTGTCTTCTGTAGACTCGAAACGAAAGGCGAATCTACTCAAATATATGGATTTGTTTGGTTTGTAAGAAGGGACGAATAAGAGGGAGGAAAGATACTTCCTTTGTTGTAAAGTGCAATTTACTCATTCCATCTGTGAGATGGTGAGGGAAAAATTACTCCAACCGAAACGTAGTAGTTTTCTTCTCTATTTGGTCTACCTAGTCTTAAGCCACCGCTGCCACTGCTAACAACCCTTTTTTTCCTTTGGTATGATTTGGTACAAGTTTTATAAAAATATTCCCAGAAATGTTGAAATAGAAATAAAAGTTTCACCTTTGTTCCACCATTTTTAATCCGTACAAGTTTATAACCACCGCATCTCCACTATTCATTTATTCACAAAATGCAGTGTTGGTTAAAAAGCCTAGGTAGCAAGAAAGCAGTTGGTAACTTGGTAGTAATAGGGATATGCAACAACACACTTAGTAATAATAAAAAAAACAGTTTCATTTTTTTTCGGCTTTTTTTTTTTAAATATATATATATATAGCAACATAAGTACTACTGTACTAGTACATACAGACGAAAGGTGGTAGCTAGTTGTGGTGGTGTGTTCCAGGAAGCTTCTCCTTGATCTTCTCTATTATTCCTTTCTTCTTGTGATGCTGCTCATCACCCTCAACTCCTACATGGGTTGCAATAGTTTCAGCTGTGGTTTTATTATTATCTGCTATGACTTGTGTGCTGCCTCCAACCCCAGTGGTGTCTCCAGTGTTCTCCATTTCCATCTGAATTGGATCCTTGCTTGCAGGAACTGCACCGTACTGGTTCTGATAGTGTGCCATTTTTATCAATCACCCCTTTTCTTCTTTATTCAAACCCCAAACGTTGTGGTTACGCGCGTTAATAAATTAATAAGGTTTATCTATATGTGTGTATGTGTGTATCAATATCAATCAATTATATATATAGATGGAATACTCACTGCCTCGTCACTGTAATTGCTACCAAGTCTTGACAAGTGCAACTTGAGATTGCTGGTGAGATAGCCACGTGACTACCCTTATGCCAAAGTTGCAGATCTTTGTGGAAAGGTGTGCACCTCTGCCTTCTCCCTTGCTCAGATTATCGACTGTCATTTCTGGAATTAACGACATAGACCAAGTCATTAGTAATAAATTAGTAATCCGTTGGTAATTTCTGATTTTCTTATAGTGGTGTATTTGAGGTGCATAAGCATCTATCACATTAAAAATGTCTCATTCCACTTTAAACTTTATAGAGCTATGCTCCTATCTCATATCTACATTTCAATTTTCAAAGTGGATCATACTCTTGTAAACTAGTTTCTTTACCCACACCGTTCATGGAAATGTAAGAACTTTTACTTACTTTTCACTACATCTAGACCAATGTAGGGATCTTTCTCATTTGTCAGTGTTGTCAATCCACACAACACTGCTTTAAAAAAAAAACCTAATTAAATAAAACTATCACATCATTAAATTACATCACCGGGATTCGACTTAATTTTATGTTTGTTTGGAGTCATAAGGTGGTTAAGTAGTTTGGGATGTGAGACAATGGTACTGGGAATTATAAGGTACATACTAACGTAACAAACCAACAAATAACATTTGTCTTTAAAAATATATATTTGTTGTCAACTGTCTAAAAAGCGGCTATGTATAACTTTACAACAAAATACAACAACATATACAAGGTTCTTCTGCACCATAAGACTAGAATAGTTCTAATAAGAAAGGGAGTCAAATGGGCACGTGTTTGCTAAGGCTAACGAGATTTGTACCTAGACTAGAAACAATTCTGCACCATACAAGAGAAGAATAATTCTAATAACATAAAAATATGCCACTTCAATCAAGAATGATGACGACAAAAGAAAAAACCAAGAATTTAGTCTAATATCATGTTGCGGAAGAAGAACGCTACTAGCTAGTGTGCCAAGAATAATTCTAATATCATCATGTTGTGGAAGCCATATTGCTTATATATATAGTAACAACTAATCAATATACATTATAAATATGCACAAAGGAGAAAAACAATTGCAAATAGAGTGGTAACATGGGAAACGCGCTTGAGAGCAGCACAAATAATACTTACAAGATAAAATTGGGATCATTTTCTTTCATCCGCGTGAGTAAACCAACATCAGCTATCAATGAGATTGGTGAGTTTATTGAGAAGCAGAATGTGAGATATGAAGTAAATAATGACGCCACGAGTGCCTGCGACCTTTCCTTAACCAAGACCAGACCACGTGGCAACAACAAACGTGGCCAGAAGTTCATCATCGAAATGTCTGAATTGGGGACTAGTGTAAGAATTGAAGTTCAAATAGTAGAAGGTGGTCATGTTGTTGTGACTCGTGCACGTGCAACATGTGGAGCAGCTGACCCATACTCAATTCAAGGCTGGATTGATGCATTTATTGGGAAAAAAAAGGTTATTGATCTCACCGCCAGGCAAAATCTTTATACGAGATCCACAGAAGATAGTGGCATCATTGAAACATGCCTTCTCACTGGAGCTGGGAATGTTCATTCTGGTAGTAAAAAGACTTTTATTGTACTCCAGTTGAATAAAAGGGGAAGGGATCAAAGTGCATACATGGTCACTGTGGCACACTATTTTATCAGTATAGGCCGCCGCATAGATATAGGACTCTCCTTGGTAGCACAGATTCATGGCGAAGAAGGTTTGAAAATGAATGTGATTTTGTTTCCATCTATTATTTTTATTAATAATAGCAAAATGTTATATTAATTTGATAATTTTCTTTTATTTCCTGTTTTTAGAGATGATATTTGCTGACGTATACCCAACTATTCTTTAGAAGGTATACATTAGTAAGTTATAACTTAACTAAAACAAATGAAAAATACATTCGAAGGTGTAGCTTGCTAATGTACACCTTCTAAAAATAGGTGTACATTAACAAACCTATTTTTTATCCATATTAGAAGGAGTACGTTAGTAACTAAAAAATACACTCGAATATGTAGAAGGTGTAGCGTGCTAACGTACAGCTTCTAAAGAATGAGCGACTGTATGTCAGCAAATCCTATTTCTAAAAACAAGTTTTATTATAGTATGTATTGAAAAGTGATTTTGTCTTGTTTTATTACTCAAAAAACAGGTTTAATGAGAGTGGTGTGTAAATATACACAGGTTTGAAGTTGGAGGGTCCAATACAACACCCTGGTACTGCACTGTATCAAGTGATGGAACAAAGCAGACGAAGCGGGCGATGGATCCCAAAGGCGTGCTCTCATTGTGCTGATGGCTATGGGCAAAAGCAGTCTTCACCGCCAAAAAAGAAGTCCGAGTCTAATAGCGAAGAAGACAACAACAAAGAAGTAGCAGCATTTACTATTAGGGGTGTTCACGGGTCGGTTTGGTTCGGTTTTGGACGAAAAATGAATCCGAACCGATCAATTTTGATTGGTTCGGTTCGGTTCGGTTTTGGCCAGTTTCAATCATGAAATCCGAACCGAACCGAACCGATCACTATTGGATTGGTTCGGATCGGATCGGTTAAAATCCGATCAAAAAAATAATAAAATTTTCCAAACTTTATGTTCCAAAATAGACATTTCGGCACCAAAATTTATGTTTCAAAACATAGAAAATAACACCCGGTAAGTAATAGAATAAATAAGTCATGACATAATAACCATAACATAAATACATAATAAGTAGAAGACCGAAGACGAAGACGGCACGGGCATGTGAATGGTGTGATACCGAGAAGGGAGATTAGGAATTTAGGTTTTCTAATTGCTAACTGACATAACTCATAAGTGATATGTTATTAACACATAAGGGATAAAGGGAAATATAAGTTAAAATATTAAAATTAATATAAAATATTAAATATATAATATATCGGTTCGGTTCGGTTCGATTCGGTTCAGACATTTTTTTCTCAAAACCGAAAAACCGAACCGATTGTAATCGGTTCCTAATCGGTTCGGTTCGGATTTGACCCGAACCCAAAAATTATCCGAACCAACTTAATTGGTTCGGTTCGGATCGTCGGGTTGGTCGGGTCGATCCAAACTGATGAACACCCCTATTTGCTATGCTCAAGCACAGTGAGGCCATTCTTTCTAATAGTGGAGTAACTATTGGTAACGGTAATGGCTCTATGCTTTTTAATTCTGACAAGATGGAGGTTTACGTTGGAGGAAAACGTATTTAGGTGTTTGTGTTGAACCAAGTTTTAGGGCTGAATGTTGTGTGCTGTTAGAGAAATAAAACTACATATCATATATGAAAACTTTATTATCAAGGTATGTATGACTAAAAACGTAGTTGTTGTTCCATGGATCAGATCAGTTGATTAAGTTATAAGATATTAATTGTGAATGTACGAGTTTGAATTCCCACTAGCTAGTACTTGAAAGTTGTTCTGAACATACTAGTAAAAGTTAATATTCTACTGGGTGCTAAACATTTTCATACTAGATATAAATATATTTTTTGACATGGAGGGACAAAGCTCCAACTAAATTAAAACACTACGAAAAAAATAAATACCAGCAATGTCCTGACACAACAAATAACCACACGCGTGTCGTGGATTCCGAAGGATTTTTAAGCAAATTTGGATCCTCTAATTTTTTTTTTCCTTTCATTTTTCCTTTTATGAATGAGAAAAACATAAAAACAAGTTTTAATGAACTATACATAAAACATTATCTCATTCTCTCATGGCATGAGAGAAAAATACATAGAAAAGAATATCCAAATTCGATAATGAATTCAGGAGTCAATGATGAAACAACAAATTTCCAGTCTTCAAATGAAATTGGATCCCTTGAAGTACGTTGCGATTCTTAATCTAATGGCTTAAACTCGCAAAACCATATTTACCTTGATATTTTATAATATAATGAAAATATATGTTAAGTTTGAAAGGATGAGATCCTCTAACAGAGTGAGGATATTAGCACGTAAGTTTTTTCTCCATCATTCTTACATTACTTCCGTTTTAGATAAAATAAAACAAGAAAAACATGTTCCAATACATTCCCTCTACTTTTTTATTTCTCGAAAAAGCAAAATGTAAAAGATGATAAAAAAATTCGAGGTGCAAATATTATTAGTGCTCCTATACATATTAAGCAGTGACCCTTTTTCTTCTGAATATAAGTATAAGAACCAAATCTTGAGCGAGAGAATTTTACAAAAAAAATGAAGAGAAAAAGGAAAAAGGAAGAAAGAAAAGAATACTATTGAGAAGCCCTTCTGACAGGGAAGTATTGAGATGCAAAAGAAAAATATTGAATTTACATCATTTTCATCATCCCTTCTGAGAATCTGTACACAAGTTGGGGATGGAGAGTTATGTGGTATACATTTACTCAGATTCAAATCATGTCAAACTTCAGCTGGTTAGAAATGATCACTGCATAATGAAGAATCTTCAGATGATAACATCTTGGTCATTAATTTAACCAACTTTTGCTCTCTGCATGAAAGCATTAGTTACCAGCAAAATATGAAAAATGCTGGTTGTGTAACACATTAAAATGTCTCCAACGTAGTTGCTTGCCAATTTCAGCAGAAGCAGCATTTTGTCATGAGTCTGAGGTAGGTTTGGACTTGAAAAACTTTGCAACTGCTTGATAGAGATTCTCTTCCTCAAAGGGCTTTGAGACATATCCATCCATTCCATATTTCAAGCACTTTTCATATGTAGCATGGATTACATCAGCTGTCATGGCCAATATAGGGATATGGAACTCGCTTTTCCTGGCATTTCCTCCTTCACCAGAATCACCATTCATCTGCTCATTTGCCTTGCTCTCCATCATCCGTATTCGACGAGTTGCTTCAAACCTGCAAATTTAATATTTATTTAGATGGATTTGATGAACATGGTTTATCAAATCACAATGCAGATCACAACTAAGATTCCGTCTTATGAAGTCAGGAACAAGGTTCACAGGGAATTCTAACATAAACTGAAAAGATAGTTTGTTCATTATTTCATTGCAAATCATACTAAAATTTCTCCCTCCATTTTCTTAGTAGTTGTGCAAAAAATTAGAAGAGTATAAACTTTTTGCATAACTTTTTAATCATATATTGTAATGAATGATATCACAGTTTTCTTATCATATATTTCATTACCTTGTTTCATCTTGCAGAGTATTGGAAGGATACAATCAAAGGCTACAGTTAGGGCTTTAAGCAATATAATGAATGATTGTCACATAGTTATACAGAGCTAGGTTATGATGTGTTGAGTATGTGATTGTGACCTTAACATTTTTATTATTTTTTTTACGTTTTCTTTTTAATTATGGAAGAAAATAGATAGGTGAAGGAAGGAAATTGAGATGTAAAGGAGTGAAACCTTTAAGAGTGGGGCACATTAAGAAAAAACTGTGAAATAGTTAAAATTGTTTGAAGAATAAAATAAAGGGATTGGGAAGAGGTGGGGTGGGGGGGGCAAGTCCTCAGCCCCCACCTCCCTCCACCCTTGGATTGCTCTCAGATGAATTAGTACTTTGTCTTTTCCTTAGCATTCCCGGCATATTTAACAGGTTTGTAGAGACTAAGAAACAGACCAAATTGAGATTACATTAAATAGGATGTTGCAAACTCTTAAAAATAGATTACATAGATTACATTTAAATCTTGCCAACTCAGGCTTTTGTTATATGGTTGGGAAAGGAGAACCATATAGAATGATGTTAGACTGTTAGTTCATATTATCTCGCCAACCCAGCTTTTGTCTATAGTATGTCATTTTCCATTCTAAACTGAGTTGAGGTACCTAAATAATTTGTAGCCAAGATTATCAAAATCAAGAAGCCTAAGTTTTGGAGCATAAGATATCTTCATTCCAAATTTTGGTTGTGGCTGGTATTTTGCAGTATCACTTGTCCATGGAATAACTAACAATATGCTATTTCAAACATCCTAACACGGTTCATCATTGATAATTCTTGCTCATGTTATGTTGTCATAAGCAATGCTCAACCTAAATCATGCTCCCACTAAAAAATGCACCAGATTCGTTCTATTAGAATATTTGTCTAGGTAAGGTAATATAGTAATCTAGAAATAAAAGCATATTTAAGACAAGTTAGAATATTAGTCAGCTACAGTTATGACTGTAATTAATGGCTTTTAATTAGTTATGTAAATTGTCTTTGAGTGGCTCATTGTATAAATAAGATGGACTGTGTGTGACACACGATCTCTCCCAAATACTCTTTCAACATGTTCCTAGGTTATCACATTACAAATCTTATTGTCACTACATTTTTAATTGATTGGTTTCAGATAAAAGAAAACATATATAATCTAGATTATCTTCAAAATAATGCAGCAAAAATTTCAAATAGTAATAAGTAGGGAAAATGCAAACATACACACCCGTCCATTTCTGGCATTTGAATGTCCATGAAGCAAGCATCAAAACTGTGAGGTAATTGAAGCATTTCAAGGGCAGCTTTGCCACTTTCTGCACACTTCACTTCAGCTCCAAACTTTTTTAGTGCGCCTGCGGCGACCCTCCGATTTACCACATTGTCATCAACTACTAAAATTGTCTTTCCGCAAAGAAGGCTTCGTAGAAAATTGGAACCATTAGGGATGTCTTTCCCTAGCTGCCTCTTCTTCCCCGTCCCAATAATTTGCTGAAGACAAGCAGCCACCATACTAGATCTTAGAGGCTTCATGATCACTGTATCACTGAAACCTGCAGCTTTAGCTTTATCAAATTCGGCATTACTAATATTGGTGGCAAGAAGGATCATTTGAGGCATCTTAAACACATAACCATTCTGCTTCCAGTCCAGTTGCCACACATTGAAGAAGATCCCATCCTCTCCCGAAACCCATGAATCCTTCTCAACGAAAATAATATCAGGTTGAAATAATCTGCCACATCCAAGTAGTTTAACTCAGTGTTGAACCGAACCACACAACATAAGTATTGTTATTTCATATCTTCTCCAAATGGCAGTCTTCAAAACAGCTTAATAATAATATTATGAAGATGTTGGTCAACCAGGAAAGTAAATTGATATGTATTAAAGAACAGTAAATTGAAGATAACCCTCCCAAACATCAAATAAAAACATCTGAAAATCAACTCCAATAGAAAAAGAAAATCTATATGACAACTTTGCATTCTAGTAAGACATGACTCTGTCATATATGCTTGTCTAAGTGTCTAAATATATATAACCAATAAAAATCTGGAGGACTTCAATGGATACTGCAAATTCAGTTTCAAAGGTTTAAAAATAAAACTGCAAGCATATGTCACGATATGTATTAAAATGTTGATACTGCTATTGTTCATTATCATTTTCAGTTTCTTCATAATTAAACCAAAAATGAAAATTAAAACTTACAAACTTACAAACTTACAAACTTACCCTGTGGTCAAAGAACCATTTTTCCCACATAAAGAAATAGCCTTATTGATGTTATTTGCAACTTTAGCTTGTATACCCAGTCTCTTCAAATGGTATCTGGTCACAGCAGCTCTAACAGGTTTTCCATCAACCACTATGGCTTTAAGCCCACTAAAACTAGAAGGAAGATCCTCCGAATTATGTTTCTTCACATCAGTCATCAAATTTTTCTTAAATGTTCCAAAATCTGCAGTAAACCAAAATGTGCTTCCAACCTGGGGTCGGCTTATAAACTTTATCTGACCACCCATCAGTTCAACCAGGCACTTACTGATACTCAAGCCAATACCAGTACCACCATAGTTTCGAGACGTTGAGCTGTCTGCCTGCACAAAAGGCATAAAAATCCTATCTTGGGCTGAGAAAGGAATACCAATTCCAGTGTCCTCCACACAGACCATCAAGGTGACTGGCTCATAAGATTCACTGGAGTCCGTCATTTTAACAGAAGCATCAAAGAAAAATTCTTCATCAGCAATAAGATGCTTAAAATTATCCCAGTTATTCCGTTCATCAGCAGCTTCACATCCACTCAAGGTTTTGGAATGATAACCACCAGATGTGTGTACAACTTCATCTGATCCTCCATTTAGAAAAGTCGCAGATTTTACATTCATTGCGGACTTTCTATTTTCAGCTAGATGGACTTTTACTAATATATGTCCTCGTTCAGTGAACTGCAAGATACTTAAAGTTAATTAGTAATGTTGGCATGATTACCTTGCAAATAAATTCATGGATGCAATAGAGAAAATGAACTTCAAGGGTTCAAACATCCCCTCCCCCATAAGAAAGTTAATACAGTTAGAATCATATTTCTAACACACAACATGCATATTAGTGATGCAAATGCAAATAACATTAGACAAATAAACAAACTTGGAAGATTCCACTTACTTTAACTGAGTTGCCAACAAGATTTGTTATTATTTGTCTGAATCTCCCAGGATCTCCCATAACAATATCCGGTACTTTATCAGAAACAAACACTGCCAGCTATACTTCCCCGAACAATGTAAGTCCAAGTAGGAAGAATTGCACATTGGGATCACAGAAGGAACATCACCGCCCAATGACATAAGAACCCAGAAAGGTGAAACAGAGAGGAAAATGAAATAAGATCATCAATTAAACAAATGGAAAAGGAAATATGAGATTCTGCAACAAGAAGACATACCTCTAAACCTTTATGTCTAGACTTCTCAGAAAAAAGTGAAAGGACATCATCAAGTATGGAACGAAGGTCAAATGGAACTGCTTCCAGCTCTAACTTGCCAGCTTCAATCTTCGCTCGGTCAAGCACTTCATTTATTAATGCTATCAGAGCCTTCCCACATGCTTGAGCAGTCTGAGCATAATCTCGTTGGGTAGAACTCAATTCTGTATCTAGAAGCAGAGCAAGCATTCCTACAGTAGTATAGAGTTTAATGATAGCATTAGCATCAATAATGAGAAGGTGGAAGGTTTAAAGGCATATTACTTTATAATGAGAGAGAGAGATTAAGAATCTTGAAGTTACCTAAAATGCCATTCATGGGTGTTCTAATTTCATGAGACACGGTAGCAAGAAACTGACATTAAAAACAAAGTTTCAGTTTTGGTGATCGGTAAGCAAACCTGCGAATAATGAAGTTTGCTAACAACATGAAAAGAACAGTACCTGTGACTTGGCAACATCAGCTGCTTCTGCTAGGACTTTTAATTCTTCCATTTCGTGGTAATCATCTTCTACTTTGACTATATGATTTCCAGCACCATATAAAATGTAACCCACTAATAAAAGAATCACAAAAAACAGGAATGCCGTGGTAAGTGCTATCCAATTTGTTGGTGCCTTCTGGTGATACCTGTTAAAGAATTTGATGATAAGCATCTGCTGACAAAACACTAAAACTCCTTTCAGAATATGCACAGCAGCCAGAAGCACCTACCTACATATCATCTGATGTTTCCTGTATGGATCTCCAAAATCAAGCTTACTTTCATGGACAAGAGACATGTCACCTTCTTCATTTTGGTTGCCATACATGATTAAGGGGTTAGTTGAGTTCGTGACATCATATACGTTAACCAAAATTGCTTGGTTACCAGCAAGTTGACCAAGTAAATTCTCCACGAGGGACTCAACATCAAAGGATCCTCCAACATATCTGCTTCCAATTACAAATCATGCCATTAAGAAGCTTACAGTAAACATAAAACTGCCAGACTGAACCAAGGTTAGCAGTCTTGTCCTCTAAGTTCTCCATAGAAGCAATTATGGAACTTAAGCTACATATCCAATAGGACAGGAATAAAAATCAAACAAGTACCCTTAGGCCTCAACATACCACTGCATCTGATAATTTAAATCAATGAAAATGCAAAAACAAAATATAACCAAATACAAGCCTTGTAATGGCAACAGCTTTCCTCAAACTCACTGATAGTAACTGTGCCAGTGGCACTGAAGGTAGCATTGATGGAGACAAAATGAAATGCAATTATCCACTGATGCCTCTTAAAATGCATTATACAGTAAAGAAGCTAGGATTTTAACCACCACTTATCCTCCTATCTCTCACATGAGCCATAAGAAACAAAAATAACCACTAAAAGATTCTAAAAACGAACTTGGCAAGCTAAGAAAAAATGAAACGAGGACATACCCTGCTGTTGCTTTAATGCGCTCATCCACTGTTGGCTTCGGTGGGAGCTTAGATTTGTAAACAGGAAATGTTAAAACCACACCAAGATGATGAGAACCCAACAGCCTGAAGGGGCTAGTCAGAACTGCTTTCCCTGTGGCCCTAGCCCTCAAAATGTTTTCTCGGTCCTCCTGCGTCATGCAAACGTGAAATTGCATTTAAAATTATACACAATATAAGCAGAGCAATGTTCACAAGTGTAGTTATTTACCTCTCCAGACATCATATCAATAGATTCAAGGTAAGAGAGAGTTTCTTGTGCAAATATCACCGGTGCATACTCGTCCCTAACCTGTGAAGGCTCTCTTTCCATTGTCTTTATGAACCATCCATGTTGCTTCTCAAATCTTTCTCTCTCCGAGTTAATCACTCTTTGTGCATAGGCCACCCCACTCAGTAATGGCCGTTCAAATGCTGTCCTGGCTGTATACTCCGCGAAGGTTTCCTGATGGGCAATGATTTTTTGTTTGGATTAGCTTCTTTTGTTTTCAAAACAACTCATAATCAAAATCTTAAGCTCCTAAAAAAAACAATTATATGGGTAAATGATGCAATTGGAACCATAAGCAGAAAGAAATGTCAAAATACCAAATAGTCATTCATTTCCTACAACCCAACATGCTTAACTAGCTCCAAATCCAAGCTGGAATGGAAGTTCAAACACAAACCTGGTCAATGGCAGAAGGGTTTCTGTAGTAATGGAAGGTTGAAACAAGGATGGCAAGGGCATGGACATGGTTGACACTAACACTGAATTGATCTTGCAGCATTCTTGCCCTTTGATCACACAGGCTACCCAGAACCTCTTTCCTTCTGACTTTGGTGTCAGCATCCATTTTACTGTAGATGCACCAACTGATTAGAGCCATCAGCATGATCCAAAGCAGCAGAAACTTTGGAAGCCAAGCTCTATGAGCCTGAATGAAAGTATACTTCGTTTTACTCCCAGTTTGCTCATGCATCCTCAACGCCACAGGGTGATGGATCTGCATCTTCAAACTAAGACCCATCAGCAACAAATTCTCTCTGCCTAGTTTTTCTTCTGGGCTGCTTTGTTCCCTTGTTGTTGTTTCCTTTGTGCCCTCTTCATATCTATAAAAGTTGGAGAAGAGCAAAAGATAATTAGAGTGAGTAGTTATATAGATAGGAGCTCACTTTGTTTATTAAAGTTGAAAGTACTGGCAAAATCTCAAAGACACTTTTCTCTGATGGTTGAAAGAAAAGAAAAAAGGTTACAGAAAACAAAACACCAAGCAAAGCATCATTACAGCATTGTTTTGCGTGATTCAAACCTCAGAAAGGAGAAACAAAAGCAAAACCAAGCATGATGAATGATTGGCCCAATTCTTCTTGTTTTTCATCTCTCTTAAGATGCAAAACAAAAGCCCATTTCAAAAATTACCAAAAAGGGAAAAAAGAAATAATAGAGAAAGACATCTCAGACAAAGACCCAGAATTTAAAAGAAGAAAAAAAAATCACAAAGAAGTTCAGAGAGACAAGCATGGGTCTCAAAAGATGGGAAACAGCTCAAATTTCAAAGAACCACCTTGCACTCTCCCTAAAGCCAATGTTTTTATTTTTAACAGAGTTTTGGGTGTGTTAAGGATCACATTAAAATAATGAAGAGAACTCTAATCATGGTGTGTAGGCGTGAAATTAGTCTTGGGATTAAGGACAAAGAAGAGCACGTTCAACCTCTTTGTTCTATATAATAATCAAAACCAGAAATTGACCCCAAAAAACCATACAACACACACAGCTAAGCACACAACCCAATGAGAGAGAGAGATGGAAACAATGTTTACCTGTACAGGAAAGATAAGGTGGCGGTACAATGAACAATAGAACTAGTTTGGTTCCTCTTGATCTGGTTTCTCTTCTCTTCCTCTCTCTACTTTAGTTTTTTATACACTTTCTATTGTTTCTTTTTTCTCTTTGTTTAATTAAATAATCACCTAACAAAAACTCAATCGAATTTTTACGATTTTCCCAGATACGCTGTTGTCTCCCTTCTACTTCACACTCACATACAAAAACAATATAGTACACTAGTCAATTCAAGCCTTAGAAAACTCTCTCTCTCTAATGCATTTCTTTTCATACCAAGTTGAGTAACAGTGTCTTCTTCTCCATCAAGTTAGCATTTGTATTTAGAGGGTCGTGTTCAAGTTGATAGCTTGAGAAGAAAAACCCACTATTTTCAAAGAAAGTGAAAAAGGGACCTCAAAAAGAAAAGCAGCTTTTTTGGACCAGTGAAAGAAGTGAGTGCTCCAAACTGAACCAACCCAAGTTTTGGTTCAGTTTTTTCTCTATTTCCCACTATGGAATATGATGAATCTGCAAATTTTCCACACAATCTCTCACTCTCTCCACTACCAGGGATATTATTATTACATCCTTGAAACACAACAGTATCATCTCAAATTTTTCTCACCTGGGTCTTTCTCACTTCATGGTTTCCTTGTACTTTTCTGTGTAACAAACAACGTTAAGAATTGGAACAGAGGAGAGAGAAGATGAAAAACTGGAAATCGCAGTCACAAATCTGAGCGATAATGACATGGCGACAAGGCGCGGATCTTATTCCCTTGTGAATTAACGGAAAGGCCCATCCTTTCTTTTTGGAATGACTTAAATGCCCTATACACATAATCAACATTAATTAGTTTAAGTAATTAATTAGTTGGCATGTCTTTGGCTGTAGTATGTATTTATGTATTGTGACTGTGAACAAAACTGGTGTTCCTTCCATTAATTAACTCCATATTCCATATGTAGCCATTCTTACCTTGTTATTACATTAATGTTCCAAACAGTTAATTTAGTTATTTTTTTTAGGTTTTCTTGACACAAAAAAGGTTAGATTGATTCTCTACTCTATTTTTTTCTTCTTCCATAAAACTCTTTTAAAATAGGTTTCTCTATATAGTAAATAAATAGAAGTTATTCATATTTCATAGTTTTTCTTAGAAAAAATAGAAACAAAGGAAAAAAGAAAAGTAAAGAAAACAAAGATAGGTTTAATGAGTCAATTGCGTCATTCATAAAGCAATGTAGTCGTTCTTGATATGATAAATGTGTGAATCATCATTTTGGTTTTTTAAATTATAGAGTGGCGGTAAGGTGGTTTCTTATATTAAAAAAATAAGTGAAAACATCTCTTAAATTGAAAAACTCAATCATATTAGTCCAATTTGACAATGTTTTGCAATTTGGGGACTATATCGTAATAAATATTTTTCAATTTGAGTAACGTTTTTGCCTATTTCTTAATGTGAGGGATCAACTTACCACCATTCTACAATTTCATAGACCAAAATGATAACACTCTAATACTGATATCTTAACTTAATAAATTTAAAGCTATATTTATAAATATGATATTTGCTCACTTTAAATATAAACTCGCTTAAAGAAGTTTTTTCTTTTTCTTTTATGAGTAAGTTATTGTTATGACTTATGAGTATTTATGTTAGACTAACATGTCACTCAAAGTGGTGGAATGGAAAACAAGTTCTATAGTCCTCCAAATTTTTGTGGAGAATGAACTTTCCACATGTTTTCATTCATTCATTTATTATTTTTAATCCTTCAATTGTTTATCCAATGGCCCTAATTACTAGAGGACTAATCCTCAATTTATTGGTTGGAGGACATTAACCTTGTATGAAATGACAAAGTCTATTATATCAGCTTTTTGACCAAAATGGGATACTTTCTAAAATTATTTACCAAAACGGGGTAATTTAAAAACTATTTATTGATTTAAGGTTGTTTTTGCCACCGTGGTATTATCTAATAATTTTTCATTTGACATGGGTGGTGCCGGGTGGACTAGCACCACTAAAAGCTTGATCCCACCTAGCACCACCCCTTTTAATTTGTTGAAATTTTGGATTAAGTGTTATTCCAAGATATCTTAGTGAGAAATGATTTTATCCTCTCTTTTTTAAAATTAAGATCACATGTCAAAATATTTATCAAAAAATGGATATAAGTGTAGACTTCTTTACATTAATAGTATGAGGTGTTCATTTGACGAATTTAATATGAACTCAAATTCGATATGATATTTTGATTAGGTTATTTTTTTTATAATAAAAACTCAACCTAATATATGTATATAATATATAAATTTGATTATTATTTATAATTAAATTATAAAAATAAAAATTTAAAATTAAGATGTATTTTCCTTAAAAAAATAATAAGATGTATTTCATAATTAATGTTTCAAAATGAAAAATAATTATATATATATATATATATTTTAAGTTTGAGTCAGATTGTAAGACCCTTGTGGATAAGCTTCAGAGTGGGAAGGATAATTTTACTGACTTTGGTTCAGTTGTGGATTAGTGCAAAAATTTGTTAGCGATAAATCAAAACTTTAAAGTTTATCAGGGGATAAGCTAATATGGTTTGTTTATATGTTATTTGCTAGCTCCCGAATTTATTTGAAATGTAATAAGTTTGTTTCTCTAAAAAAGAAAAAATTATTAGACTAAATTTGAACGATCCACTACCACCATAAAACATATAAAGACTAATTTATGAGGATCTTATTGGTTAAGAAATACTATATTAGATATAATATTTTTCAATAAGATCTTTCTTATTAACCAATACTCGGGGACTTGCCAGCATTCTTCAATTTATAAAACCAAAGTCCGTCACAATCATACATCAAATCAAAATAGATTAATAGGATAGGCCAGCGTGCATTGCGGTTTAAGTCAAACTATGAAATAAATACCTGATACTACTAGCACTATATATATATAGATCAACAATAATTTAAAACTAATTATGATGTACCCAAAAAAAGGAATTTTTTTTTTTTTTCAAAACTAATCAAAATAAGAGATTTTGGCCGTGAAGATCGGTTCATTGAGTTGGTACAATCCTTTTTTTTTTTTTTTGATAAATGTTAGTTGGTACAATACTACAACTTTCAAGTTTCAAAGGTCAACTTTATTATTATGACCATTATTAGGAGGAGGAGGAGACTATATTATAAATTCTTTAATTATTTTTTCAGACTTTACCCGATAAATAAAATGTCAATCTCCTAAACAGTGTTGGATATTGAAGAAGTGTTATTCTTTTTTTTCCTATATATATATTATATATTAATCTCACATGATCGAATTTAAATTCACATACTTATGTTACTAACACGTATTAGTTGTAATTAATTAACCAAATTTATTTTCAATTTTTGAATTTTAAAAGTGTATTATGATTCTTCTTCTTTTTTTGTTACATTAGGAAAAGGCAAAAAACAAAAGACAAAAGCGAAAAAATAACTAAACTAAGACAAGTAAAACTGTTTATCTTTAAGAATATGGGACTCCAACATGCAAGGAGGATTATCCCAAATATGCAGATCAGAGATATTTCTAGCTCCATTCTTTGCCAAAAGATCAGCACAAATATTTGACTACCTGAAGATGTGCTTCAAAGTAACACACCAAGCTCGCTGGAGATGATTATAGATTTGATCAATAAGCAGCGCATGGACATGAAACTGATGGGATTGACGATCGTTCATAAGGTTAACCACCTCCATGCAGCCTGGCTCGCAAATAACCTTCCTGAACCCTAATAAAATAATGAAATTTATTTTTCTTACATGATAATTACTTAATAGTAAGGATCTTCCATTGTGATCCATCGACATAAGGATTAACGAGCCTCACAACCTTCATGCATGAGATAGTTCTTGCTTGACAACAATGAGTTCAGCGAGGAGATCGAGATTCTCCATGACAAGTTGCACCACTTGAATTATGTTTTTGGTTTCAAGTTGAAAATCTTCAGAACTGATTCTGCCTCATGTCAAAATGTCCCAAAAACACCAAAAAACAAAGGGAACACCGTATGGTGACCCAATTTGTTGGTCAAAAAACATATTGCTAGTTTTAACCTAAACTAAATGAATACATACTATATTGTAGCATTCGCTTAGATCTAAAACAGTGTGCCACATTGTGCAAGGATGAAATTGAAGGTTCCTTGTGAGCATTAAAGTTTATGTGTTCCAAAAAGTAGTACATATTGGTAGTTACGTCAATTCAAACAGTTGAAGAAAATTGTAGTCATTCTGTTGGTTGCTAGCACTATGTGTTATTAGTTGAATCTATAAATAAGTGGTTCAAACTAACATAATATTGATATACATTTTTTTTAACCAGTAATATTGATATACAGTTCAAATCTTGATAAATAATTGTGAAAATTATTTATGACCTAAATTGAGAACTTACTCAATTTAATTTAATAAATTAATAAAGATGTAAAAGCGGTCTCATATTCTAATTATACCCCCAACACCCCCCCCCCCCCCCCCCCGCACCCGCCCCCGCCCCCGCCCCCGCCTCGAGATTTAAAATTCACGTACGTACTTTAATTTTAAGTGCAATACTAGTAGGATAATAGTAGGATAAAGGAAGGGCCATGGAGCACAATTATGAAAGTGGACAGTTGGGAGGAGAATTATAGGAGGTTAATTAAGCAAGGGTGGTGGATGAAACTTGGCGGTGGAAATAAAATCAAGCTTTGGAAGGAAAAATGGATAGGAGAAATCACCCTAAGAGAGCAATTTCCAAGGTTGTATTCTATCTCTTTGTAAAAAGAGGAGTTTATTGCCAACATGGGCTTGTGGGATGGGCTACAATGGTAATGGAAATTCACTTGGAGAAGAGCTCTCTTCCAATGGGAGGTGCGGCAACTAGATGCTTTAACTAATGCCTTAACAGATGTAAATATGGCAAATTCCATGCAAGATAGGGTTTGGTGGAGACACGATATCAAAGGACAATACATTGTAAAATCCTTTTCAGAGGCGTTCTGGGATCTAAGTCAAACAACTAACAATGTGAGAAATGTTTGGTATGGGGTAGCTCCTCCAAGGATTGAGCTTTTGATGTGGTTTGTAATCCAAGAGAAATTGAACACTAGAAGTAGGATTAGAAGACTAAACTTGATCCAAGAAGATGAAGCTAAGTGCCCTCTATGTGAGAATGAGGAAGAGACGGTTAGGCACCTGTTCCTTCATTGTAAATTTTCAAGGAAAGTTTGGATGGGGTGTTTAGAGTGGTGGAATGTACAAATACCCATAACTCAAACAACAAGCCAATGGTTTGATTGCTGGCTTGGAGTTTTCAGAAGTGGATTCCAAAGGAAACTTTGGATATCACTATTTTATGTAGTGGTATGGACAATTTGGAATCAAAGGAATAGTGTGGTTTTTGAAAAATCTCAAGTAAATTGGCTGAATCTTACTTATTTAATTAGAATGAGACTTGGATTTTGGTTAAAAGGGTGGGAACCAGATTGCCCATTTAACCCAGGTGAGATTGCTCACAAATTAGAAGGGGCGGTGCTATGGAAGAAAAAGAAAAAAGATATAGCAGCCATCTTGTGGAAACCACCACCACAAAGTACCCTAAAATGGAATATGGATGGATCCTCTAGGGGTAAACCTAGACCTGCAGGTATTGGAGGGGTTCTTAGGGATGACCAAGGGGAGATCAAAGCATTTTTTTTGTCTCTTTCAGTAGGCATGAAAGACTCTAATGAAGCAGAATTTTTGGCTATTGTGTATACACTGGAAATGTCCTTACAAAAAGAGTGGATTAAGAATAGGAAGATTATCATAGAGTTCGACTCTAAGAATGCCATTGCTTGGGCTAATAAGAGAGAGGAAAGCCCGTGGAACCTATGCTTCTATTGTAACAAGCTGCAAAATATTTTACTAATATTGAGAAATGTTGTTTTTATCCATAGGAATAGGGAAGCCAATCAAATTGCAGATTCACTTCCAAAAGAAGGAGCTCAAATGGGTGGAAATCAATTCATATGGACATAAAAAATGGCTATTGTTTGTTTTTTTAAATGATATTAACACTTGATACTATGTTTCTGTTTTTGGTTCTTGTATATAGGAGAGTTGTATTATTATGTGAATTCCAGCAATAAAGGTCCTTGCAGACTACAAGTTAACATAAGGCAGAATCAGGAAAGGGCCTAAGACAACATGTGTATTGATTGGGTGCAGAAACTGTGACTTGAATAAGGCGTGCAGTCATTCTCAAGGAGCCAAATTTTCTGACAAAGAATCAAGGGGTGGGAAGCCTAATATGATGTGCTTGATGGATGAAGCTGAGGATTCTGTTGTACTAAAGATTATACTGCTGCAGTATTTTTTTTAAATATAAAATTCTACTTGATAATTGGGTTAAGGAGTCTTAAAACTTGCTGTAGCACTGTTTGCAAGTGGAAAATGCAAGGGGTGGAAGCTTGGACTGATCTGCTATTTATGAAGGGTTTGAGGATGATGTTTTACTTTTTCTTAGTTTATGTTTTTGTTTTGATGCTGCTGTTCAGGTTGTATTAAGCTAAGGGTGTAGGTTTTGTGATTATGGTGTTTTGTAGCCCCTTTATGGGTGACTTGTAACTTTGAACAGGTGTATTTTTTTAGTCCAGCTTTCTAGCAAATGATAGAGTATGGCTCTTCAACTCTTCCTAGAAGGTGGGTAGAGTTCTTCACTGTGATGTTGTAGCTAGACGATATTTAATGAATATCTCAATTATCGAGAAAACAAAGTGCAATACTAATCTCTGTCCAATTCTTGTATGTTACAAAACTAATCAAATTAATGATAGACGTTGATTACATGCTATTCAAAATGAGTTGTTGACAACTGTAGCAAAGCTTTGCTTGTGTCCAAACACATGGTGGATTGGCAATTCGCAACATAGCACAATATCTAAAAGAAAAAAAAAAAAAAGGGTTGAGGGGAAGATATAATATATTGGAATATTGGATGGAACCTTGTCTGATAAACTAACATGTGGTTGGTTCGAGTGATAACATGTTTGGACCCCCTAAACAAGTGGTCAGAGATTCAATCTCTAGCTTTTGTGTATGGAAAAAACTTAGTTGGGAGATGTTATCCATTCAATGTCGTCCAGTACCTCGAGGGATAGTTGCATTCTACCTTGCACCAGCATGGTGCAAATGCTGGTGCAATCATGTACCATCTTGACCAATTATTTTGAACCAATAGATTTGCCAACTGGCTTCTACTTTATCCAATTTTTTAATTTTTGGTCAAACAACATTTGTAACTCTGTATTTGCAAAGTTATGCTCGGTATTTGTGTTTCATTAATACTGAAGTTATACAATATAAAATATTTCATTTTAATGAAATTAATATCTTCCATCTCATCCCAAATCCCTAATCCCTTCTCATCTTTCCATCTCATCCCTACTCATCTCTACCCTTCATCCTCTTCATCTCCCCATCATCTCTATGGGAGAAAAGGAAAGAAACTTACGGGACCATGCTCCACGACGGGAGTTCGGGAGAGGAGTGTGATGGACTGAGCGGCTGGACGACACGTGACAGCGGACCTCGTTGGTGATGAAGTGGCATGATTCGCAACTAGATCTGCGGTGGCACGAGGGTGGTCACGTGTTGTATGACAGTGGACGATGAATCTCATAGTCATGTCGTGTGGGGTCAGTGATGTGACGACGGTGGTGGGTGCTATGCTCGCGACTAGGGGCTACTGTGACGTGGTGTCAACTACTAGCAGTGTGCGACGGTGGCTGTTTGAGGACGACAACGACTCCACGGTTGTCGGGAAGCAGGGAACAAATTTTGATTTGGAGTGGTATGGGTTTTGTTGTTCATTTGGAATCTGTGTGGTGGTGTTCTGGAATGAGGTGGTTCTGAAAGTGCCTTAACATTAGTGGATCTCTTCTTACTGCCAGTGTGTTGGATTATGGGCGGGGTTGTTCTTTAATTAATTGTTACTAGTGCCTTGATTATATTGGAGGAGTCATTTGTGTTTTACTTGCCAAATTTATGAACCTCATTCATATATACATGGGGTCATATTGTTGCAGGTGGGTTGTGCAATTAAATTCTCTTAGGTCAAGGTTGAAGTCGTCTATCCATGTATCATTTCTATTTACTATTGTGTAACAAGAAAAAGGGAGAAAATGCTAAAGAAAAAAAAAATTGATGTTTAATACACATAAAAATATAATATACATGCAAATGCAACAAATTATGGGACTCAAGTGCAAATACAAAGCATGGGTGTACATTTGACTAACAAATTATTTTTTGACAAATACAGAATTGTTGTGAACATGTGTCAAAATGGAACCTTGCTATTGGTCTATAAAAGTGGTGTAAGGTTGCACCATTTTTTTACTGGTGTAACTTAGACTGAACCACCAAAACAAATGCACCAGCTCATTAAATAATGTTAAATTATAAATGTTGTCGATATTTTTTTTGGCTTAATAAAAGCTTAGATACACATGTTACTTTACAGAAATTTGTAGTTTTTTATACTCCAAAACTTCCCTTGCATGTGGGTCGAATATACTCATTTACTTTTTATTTTATTTTTCAAAATAATACTCATGTGGATCTTTATAAATTGATATAGGCTGAGATATTAACATAAGCTAATTGGCAATTAACTCATAATATTTTTGTAACAAAAAAATACTTTCAAAATATCAGTTGTAACAAAAGAAAAAAAAGAAGTGGGGCAGTAAATCACTAAATCATCTGCTTTAAATTGGTTTGATTCTGACTCTTTGAAATTTTCTTAAAACTTTCTTTTATCACATTTCAATTGAAAACCGACCACTGAAAGTCAATGAAATGGATCATACGCTAATTGCTCTTGTCTCATTCCCATTAATTTCTGTTGTTCAAACAGCAAAATTAATTACATCACATTGAAATTAATTGGACTGTCTCTTAATTACATCACATTGTATATAAGTCACATAATTGACTTGCTAGAAATCATCCTTTCTCATTTATATTCAATATCATAACTTAAGATTTGCTCTCAAAAGATTATAATATTTATTTGGTCCTTGAATGATAATATTTTAACATTAAATAATCTAATAGTTGCTATGCATTGAGAACAAATTGATGCAAATTAATGACAAAAATTAAGATAATTGTAATGTTATTTTTTAAGAACTTTACTATTGAGTATTTTTTCGATCTACTTCGAGGAGTATCCCACTGCCAACCTAAGACGTGGACTAATCTCCCGCGGGAGTTTGTTCGGCACCTCGATGGGTGACATCCCTCCCAACTGAGATTTTTTCCATACCCAAGGCTCGAACCTGAGACCTTGATTAAGGAGCGAGAGACCTTTAACCACTCACACCAACCTCAGTTGGTTACTTTACTATTGAGTATGAATAGCAATTTGACGAACCCACACAAAAATAGAAATCACCAATGAAAAATAGTGTTGGACAAAAATCACGAAGGTTCAAATGAAAATAGAAAAAATATTAAGAAATGGCATGTTCGAACAAAAGGTACGAAATATTCTGTCAAAAAAAGGTACGAGATATTTCATATTAAATATCAAGTTGGAGTTTTTTTTTTTTTTTTTATTAAACATACAAGTACTAAAGTACAGGATATAAGCTATTGGTGGTACTCCCTCCGATCTCTGCTATAAACAAAAATTAAATAGGATACACATATTAAGATAGTTAGTTAATCTCATTTAAAAAAGTTATTGGGATAAAAAATTAAGTTTGTTACCTAAATTACCCTTCCTCTTATTTATTAAACTTGTGTTGTTGAGAATAAAAAGGAGTTATTCGAAAACTAAATTTGTATTAAATGAAGGATATTTTGAGAATAACTTCATTAAATAGGATGGAAGTAGTTGAAATTTGCTTATATTTTGGATCACAAAATTTGAAATTTTTTGTTTATATCGTGGACCGGAGTAGTAATAATTTAGTAGTTACTTGTGAAACTAATTTAAGTATGGGACAAGTACGACCGAAGTAGTTTTTGGCTAAGAAGCTGCATGCTATAATAGCAGTTACTAGTATTTGACATGAAGCAGATCCTGCTTAATCGTTATAAATGCTATGGTATCCTGTTTTTCTTCAGTGTACTTCCCCGACAATATTTCTGTTGTTCAAACAGCAAAATTAATTACATCACATTGAAATTAATTGGACTGTAAGCATGGTTCGGGCCCTAATAATGTAACGGCTTTTCTAACCTATGTAATGTTGTATAGGATAAGTTTCATTAATTATCTACTATCAATCCATTTTCAATTAATTTTGACAATCTAATTAATTATGATTTTATTGTTTCAATCAAATTATCTCTCTTATTTAATTGTTTGGATTCACCTCCTTTTATCAATATCTCTCCTATTTATTTGTTTAAGACCAACTGTCATTATGAGAGAAAATTATGTTAGCAGTATAGCTAGAAAATTGAAAGTTTTGGATTTTGATTAAAATATTTTTTATTTATTTTATAACTACAGTTTTTTTTATTTTATTTTATAAACCTACACTTTTTTATCAGTTTTTTTTTTTGATAGATGACTAGCTATTATAATTAGACTAATATTAGGATATATTTACCAATTTAAATCCTGTTGTGTTGCCTTTTTCCCTACTTAGAAAGTTATAAAATGATAAATAAATAAAAAAGGAAAATGAGACAGAGATGAACACAAAATAATTTTTTTCCCTTTATTAAAACCAAAAATATGCGCAAAAAAAACTTTCAATTTTCGTTGAGGGGATTCTTTGGATGAGAGAGGAATTATACTTAAAAAAAAAAAAAATCAAATGGTTATTAATTTTTGTGGGAAATATTGGGTAATTAATTTTTGGTGGGAAGAGATATTGATATAGGGAGGTGAATCCAAACAATTAAATAGAAGAGAGATATTTGATTTTTTTTCAATAAAATCATAATTAATTAGATTGTCAAAATTAATTAAAAGTGAGGTGATAGTAGATAATTAATGAGGCTTATCCTATGCAACATTGCATAGGTTAGAAAAACCGATAATGTAATACTAATAACGATGGAGCCATGGAGCTGTGGGACAAAGGAAGATATAAGGTACAAAGTTCAAATTTCATTTTTTTTAATGTTAATCTCATGCAGATTACCATATGATTTAGAAAAGGATAGATAGTCATAGGGTGGATTCTAGCATGAAGTATCAGTTTTACTGGTATACCGGTATACCTCCAAGTTTTTTATCATGGACGATTTTAAACCGTTGGATATAATAATTAAATAAATGGACAGTCCAGATTTATTGAAGCAAAAAAAAAATTAAAAACAAATTTTTTTGAAAAATACCACATTACCCTTGACCCCTCCCCTCCCACCGTCCAAACCCTCCTCCAACCAGCAGAGGGTCTCTGTCTGTTCATCGTTCACTCTTGAACCCATGTCACAGTAAAGAACACAGCTCCAACACAGTAGCCTCCCCTTGCCATTTTCATTTTTCATCTATCTCTTCGAACATAGAAAGAAAAAGAGAAGTTTGGAAAACTCAAAATGCATTCTCTTTTCCAGATTTGTATCTCCTTGGTTATGTATACTTCACCCAGACGCCGTGCGTGCTCCCTCGCGACCCACTAGCGCGGAGGAGAGTGAATCGAGAGAAAAGAGCATGGGTGAGGCGGGTAGCGACTGGAGGGGGAGGGTTAGACAGCGGTGACACGGGCGGGCGAGGCGAGGCAGTGGCGGAGGAGAGTGAACCGAGAGGGAGTAGGATGAAGAGTGTGGCGGCGGAGGAGGATGAGATGCGGGCGGCGGAGGGTGAGACAGCGGCGGCGGCAGGTTGGTCCACCGGCAGTGCAAGGGGTGGTGGTGAAGGTTAGGGAGAAGATATTAATGATAGGGTAAAATTGATATTTCTCAAAAAAAAAAAAAAAGGTATTTAGTGGTATATGGGTATACCACTAAAACTACTACTTCATGCTAGAACCCACCTAGTTATAGTAGTGGCAACATTCTGCCTTCAAAAATTATCCTTATCTAAGAAAGAAAGAAAAATAATTCATTTTTGATTGATTGAAAGGAATTCAACATGACTTCTTCACGTTCTGAATATTGTCCTTTTCTGTTTTCTTTGTTGAGTGCTGAGGCATGTTCATGAGTGCTTCATCACAACTACTTGAACCAACTGGAAAAGGAAAAAAAGGAAAAGAGAGTGGGTAAAAAAAAGAGAAAGAGAGAGGGAGAACTTAAAAAGCAATGCTATGTACTATAATGTACATAAATCTTAGTTTGGTTAGTAATAATGTATAACATTTGAGTAACAACTTACTTAGCAGAAGGGGGAAAGGAGAATATAAAAGGTACAAGTTTAAGGTTCAACCAAATAACAAAACAGGTTGAAAAGATAGTAAAAGTCTTGCACTGCAAAACATCCCCCTTTTGATCAGTTAGTTAGTTGATTTAATGGCTATATCTATGTAATTAGATTTGATTTAATAGCAGAGGTAGGCACCCCTAAAAAAGGAATATCTTGTGATGGAATATGGGAAAGATTGCATGGGGACCATTATTTTTTCATTAAAGTAGGAGTATAGTTTTTCCCCTCCTAAAATAAATTAGTAGTAATTTTAACATAAGAGGCACAAGGACTAAACAGTGAAAATGAAGTGTTTGGTCTGTCATCTAGTAAAATTGGCTTCCTTTGGGGCCCCTATCTAGTTTTTGTGCCACTCGAAGTGTGTAAATTGTGGTTGTGTGACTGTGTCGGCCATGTGGTATGCTAGTAAAATAACCAAACCCCATCACTTTCCCAAACAAAAGTCTATGTTTTTCTGTTCAATAAATAATCATAATGTCTTGCTGCTGCTGCTGCCCCCCATACCTATGCAGCAACCTTCACCACACATGTGAGACTGGTGCCTGTTTCCTCTGCTCAGGGGCTAAACTGCCCTGATGAGTGCGGACTTCTTCCCTCTATAAAAAGGGTATATCAGAAATTATATTTGAACAACGAATTTGAGACATCACAAGGAGTCATTTTGGTTTTTTGGTGTATTTTTGGGATGCGTATATATAAAAAAGATGAAAAAGTAAATAAAAAATAGAGATAAACATATATAATATCACATACGATGTCTAAAACTTGATGTTCAAATATCATAACTCATTTATATTGCCCCTTGCATCTGCATGCATGAGAGTATGAGACCCTCCTAATGGGTTACCCCTATTGTGGTCCCCTTATCCTCGTGTCATTGAGCCATGTGAGGTGATGACCCTTTCAGGTGGATGGATTGATTGAATGACAAAGTGTGTGTTTGACATCTAATTAAAGTAATTTTTTAAAAACATGTTTGGTATTTTTTTCAAAAATCAATTAGTTATATCTTGGTTTGAAACTCAATCTTTGTTGGGGAAAAAAAATAATTTTTCACTTTTATATTTGATAGTACTTAAATTGGATTTTTTTAATTACTACTCTCATCATAATACTTTTAGAAAATTGACTGTTGTCTCATTCGATGTTCATGATATCACTAATGTCCACATCTAAAAGTCACTTTCACTTTTTGAACAATATTCATTCTACTAGAACCATTCTTAACAACAAAGTATCTAAACATAAATCAGTTACTACCACCTTATTTTTAATCAAAATTAAGTTTGAAACGTGCAGCTTATCAAAATTCAATTTTGCACATTGAGTTTCGAAATACACAAATTACCTTACTTATGGGGTTTGTATCTCTTATTTTTGTGATAGGAAAAAAGGTTTTTCTCACTTACCAGACTAATATATAGTTTTTTTCCAACTTCAAATATGTTTAAATTTTAATTTCATAAATAATTAATACGAGAAACATTACAAATTTTAACCAATAAATGACTTACACGTTTGAAAAAAAAAAAAAAAAGTGAAGATAATTTTAATTGCGAGTCATTAGATTCACTCACAACTGACTTTATCAACTAAACTGACTAGAACTTCCAACTCCAAAGAAAATATTAAAAGGACAATGTCATATGGTGCAAAATATTCTCATGAGGAATCAAATAACTCGAGTAGATCACTATGAATTGATATAATTAAAAAGATATATGCAGAATTTTATTTTAAATATATTTTTTATCTTTTCAATTAGATGTCAATCTTTGAATCGATTTTTTTTTTTGAAAGAAGGCTAACGTACAAATCATGGTTCCCAGGTCTAATCATGTAATTAATTAACAAAGAATTTTCATAAAACCCATGACGTTAGTTAAGGATTTCATAATAGAGAGTAGAGAAGAACAATGTTTTATAGGTGAAGTTCATCTAGAAGTATCAATTAATTCAGTCCTAATCATATCTTCAATGCAATCTATATCCAGTCTTTTAATATTCCAATTTTTAATCATGGTTCTCATATCCTTTATTATGAGCGAAGGAAAAATTTTATTCAAATTATCCACTCAAATTATATCCATGGATCTGGTTCTGGCTACTGATCTTATTCCATTTGTGTACCACAAGTTTTTGACTTCAATGACATTTTTTGGGGGGTAAAAGTAATAAAAGCCCAAAAAGAGGAGAGAGAAAAAACTACACAGTAGTGACACGTGTTAAAGTCGTTGCCAAAGACTCGTACACCAGCAACCTAGTTATAACTGAAGGAGGGGAATCCCAGATTTTAAGAACACGATCCCATGGCAAGCTCAGATTTGCTAGAGAATACTTCCTCGGATCCATATTATAAATAAAAATTTAATAAAACACACATATTAAGGTAGTTAGTTAATATCATTTAAAAGAGTCCTTGGTAATAAAAAATTAAATTTGTTATCTAAATTGTCATTCCTCTTATTTATTAAGTTTGTATTGTTTAGAATAAAAGGAGTCATTGGAAAACAAAATTTGTATTAAATGAAGGGTATTTTGATAATAACTTCATTAAATAGGATGAAAACAATTGAAATTTGCTTATATTTTAGACAAAAAAAATTTGGAAATTTCTGTTTATATCGTAGACCGGAGGAAGTATGTTCATTGGTTGGCTTCTTTGTTGGATTTTAACATTTCAAATCCTTTGCTGAAAAGCCTGAATTTCAATAACAAAGCCTCTAACTTCAATAGCATTTACGGACCCCCAATGTTAGATTTTCTTTTCTCTTTGTAGAAGTTTTTGCATTAAATGTACTTGAAATCAAGGCTTAACAAAATAAAGAAAAATTTATGGGAGCAAGGCCCGCGTGATCATAGCTTGTGAAGACTCCAACTTCTTTATAAAAATGGCTAATAAAAAAAATAAAAGATATTTATGAAAACCTTTTTTTTACAACTACATGGGTTTTTAAACAATATATAATTTTAGTGTAAGACTAAGGAAGTTAGTTTAATAGTCATAAGGTTAACACATCAATTTTTGTATTCTTAGAAAAAAGGTTTTTTTTTTATAGATAAATATTAGTGGTTAGTTGTTATGTTAATTTTTCTTATTTGTCAATGATTGAACCTTAGACCTCATACTCCTCAAACTCCTCTTACTTTAGCTCAAACTACTTACGCTACCCAACACCCCATTCTTAGAAAAAAGGTTAACACATCGTTTGTTTCGAAGGTATATAAGAGGAGAGAGAGAAAGAGAGAAAGAAAAAAAAACTTTATTCCCTCATTTGGTTCTCTTATCAAAATGAAAAAAAAAACTTTTTGTGGGTCCCATGCAAAATGTTTTTTTTTTCTTAGATTTGAGAAGAAAAGTGAGGGGGTCATTTTTTGAACTAAAAAATATAGACGTCTCTATTTTTATTTAAGGATATTTATATTATTTCACAATTTTTTTCTTTTCTCTCACTTCCTACATAGTCAAACAACAGGAGATAAAAGGTATAATTTTCTTTTATTTATTTATTTCCTACCAAACAACTAAACAACCATCTTATTTTCCCTTCTTCCACTTTATTTCTTCTCACTTTCTTTCCTAAACCAAATAAAACCTAAATGTGTTTGAAACTCTTGCACTCAAAGTAAACATATGAAACACATTTTATCAATTAAGCTACAATTCCAAGTTTAAAATTTAAACTTATGACAACTTCTGTTTCGAGCTGAAATTTATGACAATTTTTAATTACTCATATTTTGATTTTTCCAATATTATTAGCTTTATTATTTTTTTAAGTAAATTATTTTTTTGATGAACTTTTTTAAGTAAATTATGGTCATTGACTTTTATATAAAATATTTACACTTTCATACAAAAGTTGGAAATCATGATTTACTTAAAAATGATCATGACCGCGATTGACTTAAAAAATAATGAATTTAATAACATCAAATATGAGCAGTTAAAAGTTCTAATAAATTTTAGTTCGAAGAAGAAGTTGTCGTAAATTTAAATTTTTAGCTTAGAATTATAGCCTAATTGATAGAATGAGTTTCATAGATTTACTTTGACCGCAAGAATTTGAAATACATTTAACCTTATGACTAGAATGGAACTAACTGCCCAATGAAGATTAGTCTTATTCTGATAGCATTTTCAATTATGCAATTCAATAGAGTTACTTAACTTCTCTTTTTTGTAGGTCCTATCATATCAGTTTATTACTTAACTTCTCTTTTTTGTAGGTCCTATCATATCAATTTATCACTTTTTACTTTATACTACTTGAAGTAACTCTCTCACACCTATTATGTCCCGTTATTGATTCTAGACTAAGGTGTCATATGTTTCCCTTTAAAAACAAAATAAACCTCCCATTTCATTTAATGAAAGAGGAGTTAATTTTTTTGTTGTTGGAGTAACTAAAGTATTTGGCTCCACAGTGGGTTCATGGAGTATCCCACAAACTTAGATCATTAATTTGGGTCTGCTATGGGACTAATCTCCGCTTAAGTACTTAGTCATAGTTAAGGTTCTTCGCCCCTCCCCGAGAATGTGCTGTGTGAGATTCAAACTCAAGTCCTTTCCATAAACTCGGTCTGCACAATCAACTGAGCTACACCTATAACTATAAGTAAAGAAGAGTTAATTTGTATAATGCAAGTAGAATATATAAGGAAAGTTATATTGTTATCCGAAACTAATATTACCTTTTTTTTTTTGGACCCAAGCTCGAAAGCCTGAGATTCTTATTTGAGCCGCAATTTGTTTAGTCCAAATGAAACATGTTTTTGGTTAAGCTTAATTAATTGTGACTAGTTTATGGGACAGGTACCCGACCCACCAATTAGTTCTAGCACAGTTGTAAATATTAAGAAAAAAATGTTTATAATATTTGCTTTAACATGTTGGGATATTGTGGTGTACACTGTAAACAATAACCTTAAATATTGTATTTGGCATTAAGAAAGTATATCCGAATCTTATTTTATTAATTTTTTATGTATTTGTCGCTTTACTGATTAAGCCCTCGTGACGATGAAAAAATTATTGGTGTCCTCAACTCCTAATTATCATGGTAATGAGAAAATATGACCTTCCAAGTTTCAATAGGGTCATATTCTGTAATCCGGGGAAATCAAGATTCATTCTTAGCCCATCCCTTGCAGCATATCTTCTCAGACCCATCAAAAAGCAAAGATATACATATACTCATATTTTAATATAGTCGCTAGGAAGAAAGGACCTAGGATTCTTCTTCACTTTGCCTAAATTAAATATTTTAAAATATCTTTCTTCCCTAAAATCTGATCCAATGTGGAAAAGTTTTATTGCTCGAAGAATTGAAAACTTATCAGAAAAGTCAAAATATCTTCAGAGCTTGGCTTGGTGCGTTTACAAAACTTGATGGTTTTTTAGACGAGTTGTAATGGATTGAATAAATCACCAAAAGACTATGTTTTCTAATAAAATTAAAGTTTGTTTGGCAATCTGTTATCATACATAAAGCAAAAGTCAATTTGGTGATGCTCCCTTAAAAGGACGTTTAGAATATATATATTAGAGTATCCTGTCCCAGCCAAAGTCTTGGTGGTTTCACTGGTTTGTATAAAAATGTTTAAAATTCTAAAGGATTGGATCGAATTATACAATTTTTTTTTATTGGCTGCATAACAATTAGTCAAAAAACTCTAAATATTGACAATATACTTATATACAGTAAATTTTATGGATGCAGTGTATTTTATTATTTTAATAAAGTCCAAAAATAAAGTCTAAAATCAATCGGAATCTTAAAGTAAGTTTTTGTTGATTTTATTATATGTAACTGAAAGCCATAAATGGCCAAATTGGCAGTAAATAATTTGGTACTGTCCATATAACTAAGGATCAAATTTGAAACTATTCACTAACAACAACAACAATAATAATAATAAATAATATATCAGGAATAGGGTTTTTTTCCCCTAGAGTATCCTCCGCACGTAACTGCAAAGACTAATCCCTCGAGCCGGGTAGACCACAAGGGCGGCAAAGCTCTCCCCCAAGAGTTTTCGTGTTGCTGCATTATCAGGGCCATGATTCAAAATAGAGACCTCTGGTGAATCTGAAAAAGATTCGTGTCATCTCATCTAAGCGCTATTGGGTATGTAAGAAATAAATTTGAATAACAGTAAAAACAACTATATCTTAAAAGGCAGCTTTGTATAGTTTCTTTTTTTTTTTTACATAAGCTTTGTATAGTTGAGTGTCAATTTTGTGGGTCAAATTCTTGCTAAAATGAAAAGGGTTTTACAAAATCGTTAGATTCTATACTAAGACTGCCATAAATGATAGTATTAATTAACAGGTTTTGACTTAAATATTATGTTAGATTCTATCGTAAAATTAATTGACATCAAATAAAGTTGTCCAGTAAAAGTACAATCCACACCGTAACAATTGAGGTTGAGAATGTGACACTCCCAACAAATTACAAAATAGTAGAAAAAGAAAGCAGCACCGAAGTACTGTGGGTAGTCAAGATGGTATCAATGACTTTGAGTAAAAAGGCAATGGGTCCAAGCAAGCTAGGAATTGACACTGAGACAAGTGTGTGAGAATCTTGACCAAAATGCTCTTATATATATGGTGGGGATGACAAGAGTGGCCACTGCTGCCGCTGGTTTTTCTCAAATCAGGACAGTGTATGTTTCATTGTTTTGTTGCTATTTATTTATCTTTGCAAACATGGTGTAATTCAAGTTGGTTTTTGTTGTTCCATCCAAAGGAAGTAAAAGGTACTTGTATTGGACATGACAAATAGATTTGTTAATGTGAAATGCCGACCATTTAAATTTTATTCCTCAAAGATATTAATAAAAATAAAATGGACGGTTAAATACCCAAACCACTTATTACAAGGATGACCCAAAGACACATCACAATGTAAAAAAAAGATTAAAAACACCAAAATAAACCTCATAAAGTTCTTCTACAAAAAAAAAAAAAAACTCATCAAATTCTAAAAATTAACCCTATCCATTCAGGCCCAATGTCTTGATCTTGCTCTAAATAAATGTATATCTTTTTTCCCTACATCATGGTCAAGGGTAGAGCTGTCAAAATGGATCCGGCCCGATGGGCTAGCCCGTTTGGCCCGACAAAAACGATGGGTTGGGTTGATAAAATAGTAGCCCAGACAAAATTTTGCCCAGTCCAGCCTGGCTCGAAAATGCATTGGCCCACTTGGGCTGGCCCATCACGAGCCGGGCCAGCTCGTGGGCCGAAGATTAACAAAAAGTCAAAAATAAAATAAAATATAGGACTGTAGGAGACACTGATGGTCCACCTAGTATGCATGGTCACTCCAAAATGGTTGCTAAAGTTGTGCTGTGTACGTATCCGTTGCTGGTACTAGTTATTGTGTACACATAGGTACCAATGTTCGTAGGTACCCAATATCACTCAAGTAAAAGTCATTAGTCCCTGCAAGAGACCAAATTTTGTTGCTAAGTTTTTTTATTTGCTATTAAATGAAACAAATTACTACTTTACACCTGCAAATCACGTGCTTTCTTTATATGAAATAATTTATGGAGTTTTGTTGAACCTTGTGGTTAGAAGATTATGAAAATTGTATTTATCTTATGATGTAGTTACTTTATTGTTTATGTTTGTATATTTCTATAAAATATATCCTACCATACCTTTAGAAATTTTGACATACCCCGTAGCAGTACTCATACGTATCTCCATGGAACTTAGTAACCCACAATACTCCGACACACGTTTAATTATACTGAGCAAGGCATTTCTCTTGCTCCTAGAGCACAAAATATTAAATAAGAATTGTTTGATACATCTCCTATACTTTTCGTGTTATGACTTATGGTTAAACTTAAATGTATGTTTTTTTATGACGATGGAGATTTAATATAACCATGGTACATATAGAGATTTATTATAACCAAGTCGATTTTTGGTGAATGACATGTTAAATGTTAATTCATAACTATATGAATGAAATTTTCTAGCTAAAAAAATGTTTTTTAAAAACAATAAAAATAAATTTTTTTTAAAAAAGTTATCGGCCCATGGGCTAGCCCGTTTGGCCCGCAGCCCACATAAGACTGGGCTGGGCTAGGAAATTAGCATCCCGACTTGATTTTGGCCCAGCCCAACCCAGCCCGAAAAGTGCTTAGCCCGAATGGGCCGGGCCAGCCCATTTAGACAACTCTAGTCAAGGGTTTCAATCCATCCTTTTTCATATCCACCTTGAAAGCAATAGAAGGTTGACCAGGAAAAAGTCAAATCTAATATCACATTTATCCAAAAGATCAAATATATGTAATAAAATTGATAAGAAAATCAGGTAAAAAAAAAAAACCAAGGAGTATGCCTACTACCGAAAGATCCCCCAGCATAGTTTTTAGTTAACGAAGAACCCGAAATGAGAACAAAATACCACAAATGATAAAAGAGCACCACCAAAGATGAGACAACACCATATACTTTCCTACAAACTTTCAGAAATAATTTCTAATTCTTTTTCAAATTAATTTTTGTTATTTAATCTTTGGCTACTCAAAGTTTATATAAATTTATCAACATGTGGTTGATCCGAGTGATAACGGGCTCAAGTCCCTTAAGTAAGTGGTCAGGGGTTCGATCTCTAGCTCTTACATATGGAGAAAACTTGATTGACAGAGGTTAGTCATTTCAATGTCGTGCAGTACCTTGAGGGGTCTTATTCGTAATTCTTCAGGTACTTTGGTCAAAGGTTTCTTTAACAACTTGGGTCCATGCAATTCTTCCTGGGCCGAATTATGGGCCATTCGATTGGGCATCAAATTGGCTAGGAGTCTCTCTCTTAGTCCGATTTAGTTTGAGCTTGATTCTTAGATGGTTGTCAACATGGTCCGATTAAGGTCAAGTCAACTAGTTCCTTTAGCCTTTGTTGCTATAGGTCATTGAGCTGCTTCATAGGACCAATTGGAGAGCGTCTGTCACTCATGTCTACTCAGAAGCTAATTGATAATCTGCTAGCTTATCACTAATCGTTGTGCGGATTTTCTAGATAACAAGGGTAACTCTAGTTCTTTTACTTGGACTATTTTTGATTGGGCTCTGCCCTCTTTAGCTTTGATTTTGAGGGAGGATGCTTTAGGTGTTAGCATCCCCTGTGTTGTTGCATAGTTCTGTTTTTGTGTTTCTGTTATCAATCAAAAAATAATAATTTTTGTTGTGTAGCTTTTATGTGAATTAAAAGTTATTTTGTATTTGTCTACAATGTATATATATATATATATATATATATATATAAAATCTTAGCAAAAAAATATTATATAATTTAGGAGCTTTTTTTAAACAAGCTAATTTTTTTAGCTTATCATAAAAGCGTATTTCTGCTTTCTTTTGTAGCTTCTGATTTTTAGTAAAAGCCCAGTCAAGTGAACACTTGAAAAAAACCAAATTTATATAGTAAAATATATATAAAAAAAGGTAAGAAGTTATTTATATAATTTGTTAATACTTGTTTGATAATTAGTTTTGCAAGGGTGAAATAAGAATTAATAATTTTATTAGTTTCAAAATAATCTAACGACTTTTTAAATAAGCTTCAAACCTCTATATTCTTTAAAAATAATTTTTTCTTTAAAATAAAACAGTTGTTTTGTCATTTAATCAGTTTATCCAAACATATCAGTTTCTATTGAAAAATAACTTTTACCATGAAAAACAATTATTTGAAACATGCTCTTACACTTCCAAATTGTTGGTTTTTTAATTTCAATGTTCTTTTCACTTATTTAAAAGATTAGGATAAAGTTATTTTATACATTTAAAATTTATTAATAAACTTTATATCTCAAAGTAGTTTTCTTAAAAAAATCTTAATAAATTTTACTATATACTATTACCATTACTTAATAGTATTTTTTCAAAGAGAAATACCAACAAAAAAAAATAAGTGTAAGAGTAGGCGAGCTGTAATATCGAAAACATAACCGAAGTTCAAACTATGTAAAAAAACTCTTAATCACAATAGTGTGTGATGATAGTCAAAGACCAGGAAGGGAAATACAAACCATCATGAACATTTTTTTAATTGTAAAACAATAATATGTGGGAATCCAATTATGGACTTATGGTATCAAAATTTCAAAGTTTTAGACATAAAGAAGTTTGCTCTTTCAACGGAGACTTAGCAAGAGATTATATACCAAAGAAGATTCTTAATTCCCACCAAGATAGTATGAATGATTCCATTTCATTCCAATTCGGTCGATAAAGGAAATAAGCTATGGTAATAGCCTAATAGCCTAATAGCTTTTTTGTATTTATCGAGAATAAGTAGACTTTAATGATATTATTATTTAGATTTAGTTTATTCCGATGATAAGCCTGAAGCACTATAGGAATCTTCGCAACTCACAATCGGGCGGGTATCAGTTTAGGCTGATCTGAAGGCATATTATGGTGGTGTTTGGAAGAGCTCATTTAAACTCCTTTTGACTTATTTGATAACATAAGCTCTTATACAGTATATTTGGTAGAGCTTATAAAAGTAACTTATGCCATCCCATAAGGAGTTTTTGTCTTATTTTCATAAGTCACTGGAACAAGCTTATGGAATTTTAACAAGTGCTTATGACCTCTCCGTGTTTTTCCCCTTCGAATCCTCTCTTGCCCCTTTCTTCATAAGCTCTTATGGTATAAGCTCTCATGCGATAAGGTCTTATGTGATAAACTCTTAATTAAGTTGTTTACCCAAACGTGACTTATATGTAGATAGACCCTATGTCAATTCTTGGTTCTCAAATATCATTATAAATTGGTTACGATATAAATAAATCTTATATACCAAAAAGAAAAATACAAATAAAACTTTGGTGGCATTTGGTTGCTGGAATGTTTTATTATCAGAAAAACTACATTCCTAGGAATCTCATTATCAAGAATGTTTCTTTTCCACCTTAATATCCTCTCCGGACACAATGAATAAAATAATATTTATTCGTCTATATCTCTCCTACTGGAATTTTCTCTCATCGGAGAGGATCCGGTTCCCCACACTTGGGAGTAAAATTTTTCACTCTCATATACTAATTTTATTCCTGTACATTTTTTATGCATGTGAATAGTTTTTTAAAATTTGTACCAAAAGCATGGACGCAGCTTTCCCTCCTCATGTAGGTGCCACTGGCTGGGGTATGTGCCTTAGAGATCACCTAGGAGCCTTTATGAAAGCTCGGACACAGTGGATACCAATGTCCCTTGCATTGAAAGAAGGAGAGGCCTTAGGGCTACTCTACACCCTTAAATGGGCACTGAGTTTGAATCTAGACAAAGTTATCCTGGAACTAAGGATGTAAATTTTATCCATACCCGTGGGTACCCGTTGATAATATCCGCAATGGATAGAAAATGGACATCTTAATGGGTACCCACGGATAAATTAAATGGATATTTCATCTATCCATTTATTAATGGGGCGGGGACGGGTAACATAGTATCCATACCCGCGAATACCCGCACCCGCTAATATACTATTACTAAGCTACCCACTTCACGCACACACGCAAGCATGCACGCACGAACACACACACACACACACATATACCCTTGTTTTATTTCTAACTTTCGCTGTCGCACATCACCTATCCTGCCTTCCCTCTCTATTTGTACTCTCAATTTTGCATGCCCCTTTCTCTCCAATTTAGAAAGTCTCTTTCACTCTCACACCACACTCCAGCAAAAATCCCTCTTACTCTCAATTTTGTGAGATGTTATAATATTCATGGATATCCATGGATATCCGAAAATATTGCTAAATTTGTTTAGAACCCGCAAGATGGATACCCGCATGGATATGAGGAGGGGACGGGTACGAATTTCTTCCAACGGGGTGGGGAGTGGGGGGCTACTACCCATACCCGCCCCACCCCATTTACATCCCTACCTGGAACTTGATGCTCAGTCTGTGGTGAATAATGTTAATTCTCAAACCGTGGACGTATATGAGTTTGGGTCTATCTTGGCTGAGTGTAAAAGTGTTTTATCTTCCCATACAAACTTTGTGGTTAAGTTTATTAGGAGGCAAGCAAATGTGGTTGCTCACTCTCTTGTTAGGGTGGCCACATCTAAGCCTAGTCTCTATTGTTTTGAGAGTTCACCATCTTGTATTGCTGAATTTGTTTACAATGAAATGAAGTGATCCTATTCCAGTAAAAAAATAAAATTAAAAAAAATAGGAAACTTTTATACCCATGCTTAATTCTCGGGGATATATTAAAATAAAACTTGTAACAAACGTTACCTTGATGGAAAAGATTCGCAGTTGGAGGGAACATTAAATCAAGCACCCCATTATTAAGCCCTAAAATAGTCTTCTCTTGTGTCATAATTGAATTGAGGGTGGAATTTTCTAGCCTCTTGGTTTTGTTCTTGAATCGTTTTAATGAATTATTATGTGATATTCACCAAAAAAACTCAATTCTTCTATCCTTTCTTGATTCTAATTTCTTATTTATTAACTTCGTCAATTAATTAAAATTAGTTTGTAAGAAATTTCTTAACACCATTAGGTGGCATTTGGTATCTGGAATGTTTTATTCTCAGACAAACTACATTCCCGGGAATAAAGTTTTTCCACCTTCACACATGGGAATAGAGTTTTCCCAATTTTATAACTATCATTCACTAATTTTCTTCCTGAGAATCTTTTATGCCTGGGAATATTTTTTTAAAACTTGTACCAAACATGTAAACTTTTATTCCCATGCCTACATTCCCGGGAATATTTTTATAAAACTTGTACCAAACACTACCTTAGTTTTTTAGGTAAGACCGTAAGATATTCACACACCATTTTGGTGTAAGACTAATTCTCACTTAATCATCGATTTAACCATCACCACAAAGTATTCCTTAAATCAAATTGATGAAGTGAATTGATTAAAGTGTAACCAAGTTGATTTGGTAAACAAGAACTGTCAAATATGAATTTAACTAAAACTAGAGGAAGAATTAATAAGGTTGGATCAATGCCTTCTGTTGTTGTTGTTGTTATTTCGGTTTTGGTCATGATGGTTTGGCTAAAGTATAAACTAGATCTGCCCAATTCCAAGGCTTGACTAGTAGTTTGAAGTGCACCAAGACATGACCTTAACATTCCAGCATTGCCACATTCCAAAATGTGGAAAACAAGTGGACTAAGAAATGATGCTTGATGAAATGATGAAATGAAAATTTGAAAGTTGAGAAGCGATTGATACCTAACGGCCCAACCCAAGAGGAGTGCTGAAAATTTTAGATAAATGTAAAGTGTCCAACCACAAAATAAAGAATAACAAAACGAAAAGAAAATAAAAGAATTAAATGGTGTGTTTGGTTTTATGACTTTTATCCATCATCACATCCTCATCAGTAGGCCCAGATCCGGTGCTGGAGAAGGTGGGACTAGTGGACTATGTAGCCTTTAGCTGCCACCAGAATCCAACATTTCATTCAATGCAAAAAGCAAAGCTGATAGATAAAAGAAGGGATTTCTACAGTTTAGTCTGTTCTTTGTGGGTGCATCCATTTAGGCTCAAAATTAGAGATCCTCTATGCTGTAGTTAAGCCAAACATGTGGAACAGTAAGGGAAATAGAGTCCTCTTCATCTTTTCTATATAAATAATTAATCTGGGAAACTCTAAGTAAGTAGTAGAGTCTTTTTCATTAAAATTATTAAATTGATAATGGATTTTCCAGAGTAGTGGTATTTGAATTGCTCCATTACTGCATAAGATGCCTTATCAGCTATCACACATCACCATCGCTCTGAGCTCGGTGGAACAATGCTATTAACATGTTGACGTTGATTATATTTTTTTTATAAGATCAAGTGATGCATTAATAATTGAAATTGAATGATTGGAAGGTTCAAGATTAGTTTGTTTATTTATAGAAAATAATTGACACTTATTGAAAGTGTTCATTACTTACATGTTAGTGCTAATTAATATGCACTATTGTGGTTTTAGAATGATGGTCCACTATCATTTATCTAAAACTTTATTAAACAGGTGAAAGAAGGACGATTAACATCATAGTGCACAGAAGCAGTGAAAGCAAACTACATCTCCGAGGGAAAGAGGACGCTTTTTTCATAAGTAGGTCATGCTCACCCATAAATTGTATGATGAATTTAACATTTTAACACGGCACCACCAAGAGTTTTGTCTATTTTTTTCTTTTAATAAAAAATTGTGGTTCCGTTTTCAATTTAAAATAAAATATAGTTGTACGATTTGACAAATCACCAAGAATTGTGTATGTTTGGATTTCTATTGCCAACCCTCTAAATAGGATATTGCTAACCGGTATCCTAAGGACTTGTTTATTGGTCAAGATAAGAGAGACATGATATAGGATAAACTATCATATCATGTCTGAAACTATTGTATTAGTGAGCCATCAGGATATGATAAATCAATCCTGGCACCTATCATATCCTGTCTATCTAGTTAAAATTCTATCATAAGAAGAGGGTTGGGTTAGAACTCAATAGGATAAGATATGGTGATTTAAGGTATAATAAAATATAAAAATATTTTATATAAAATAATTAAAATATAATAAAATATAACATGGTTAAAAAAAGGTATAGTAATAAAATATAAAATATTCAAAATAATTAATAATTAATATTAAAAATTATTTTTATTTTGTCACTAGGCTAATTTTGTTATTTTATATTATTTTAAAAAATTGAAAAATATAAAATATTATTCTAATAACTTACCAATTTGTAAAGTAAAAACTGAAAATAAATATTTAAAATTATAAAAAAAACAAGTTAATTTAAATTAAACAATATTTTAAAAAATTTAAAAATTATATATAATTTTATCATAAGAATAATTTTGTCTTTTTATATAATTTTAAAAAATGAACATTATGAAAAACTAAAATATAATAAACTATGAAAACATTTAGAATAAAAACGAAATTTTTTTATACTAAAATTATAATGCTATCCAGTTGGTTATCTGGTGGACACCAAATTTCGGATAGGATAACAACTTATCATACCCTATCATTGGTTAGCATTGTCCTAAAACTAATGGGTGTATTTATATCTCTAGCATTTCCTAAACTGATGAGTTGGGAGGACACACGAAAGCAAAGCAAAGCAAACATATGTTACACGAAAGCATAACAACCAAAATTGTTCACAAGATAAACATCTTAGTATATTAATGGCTTAAATATTTTTTTTATCTTTTTTTACCCCTCTATATTATTGTCACAGGTTCATGATTATCTCTGATCACAATCCACATGCTTAGGACCCATGAGAATCTAAATGTAAACCCACTTGTCTTTCTCAATCCCTTCGAAGTACCTAAAAGCAAAATTTCCCAGAGAGATATAATAAAACAAAAATGAAGATAAGTTCAAATAGACTAGACAGAAGATAAAACAAGGAGAACCCAGAAAATGTCAAATTTTTCACGTTGACCCAAAAATCTCCACATACCAACATCCCAAGCATTTGAAATATTCCCTTTTACACTACATATCATCCACTTAGAATAATTCTAAATCCGCTTAAGTTTTAACAAAATGAACCAACCCATATCTGCTCCAATATGATAATATACATAACATTAATTGGTGACACATAAAAAGCAATAGCTAGAAGCTGATTCAACCATACCATTTCTCTATCTTAAGGGGATGGGGTTAAACCTTTCTCTTCCTTGCTAATGTAACTTTGGCTATTGTTGCTCAAGTACCTGCAAAGGACCTTACATTTCACTGCACTGCCATACACATAAAACCCTGGTGCAACCATTATCCTAACCATGCTGGGGACCAATTTGGAAGACTTGTCCCCACCCATATCCTCCATGTACACCTCATCAAACCTCACTCCTTTGTCCACTCTAAAAATTGGCAGGCTTGGGTGCACTGAGTTGGCCAAAAGGTGCACCATCCACACACTCTTGGAGGCACCAAAAAAAGCTTGCAACAATGGTTCAGGCCAAGCCCTATTCCAACCCAACATTGCTACAATCTCACTCATTTTCCTGTCACAAAACCTGCTGAAGTCCTCACTGAAGTGCCTTGTCCCTTTGCTCAGCACATCTTCCCATGTCAAACCATGAAGCATATTGAATGATGTGAAATTAGCCTCACATTTTTCCATTGGATTTAGTATCTGTCTGCAAGCATTCTTTTGGAACCCAATTGATTCAAAGTCCTCAAAGAAGGTTCTATTCAAAAGGGCCTCTAAGTAGAAGAGCAAGCTTCTTGGATTCTTGGAGAAGGAGATTCTTATGTCATAAGGTTGAAGCAGCAAGGAAACTTTCTCAAACACTTTTCCTCCCATGTGCCTCAGTTGCATGGTAAGAGAACGACTCAGAAGCCTCACAGAAGACCTTGCTTCAGAGACTAAGACCAAGAAGTGTTGGATCACTGTGTCTTGATGGAAGTTCTGAACCTTACCTGTTGCATAAGGGGAACTGTTGGTGCATTCTTCAAGACCAGATTTCAAACTGTGGCAATACAACTCAAGCTTGTTAAGCTTCTTCTCCAACTCAGCCATTGAATGCATGAGCCTTGAAGCCTCTAAAAGAGCTTCATCTCTCTTCCTTGTAGCTTGAACCAGCTTGTGAGAAAGCTCAGCCACTGCCATTTTCCACTGTTCTTCTCTTGATGTTGAAAGAGTAGTTTCTGTGGAGGACATGGGGCTCTTGCGGGTTAACTTGGATACAATGGACCTGAAAATCCCATTAGGACTTGCCAACAAAGAAGGGTAGTGCTTGTTGCTGTGTCCATTGTTGTTGTTGTTGCTGTGATCAAAGGGAAGGACAAATATTTTGTCACGAGAATGTGGCCTGCACTTGTTGCAAGAGACTGAGCCATCTTCTCCATTGACAGAACCATCAGATTCTGACCTTTTCTTCTTGTGATTGGACTTGGTGCCATTATTCTTCTTCACAATAGGGGTTGGAGGGTGCTTGTGCCTAATTGGAGTCGCACCATTATCAGTGGAAGCACTTACTGGGGTTGTTCTTCTGCTTTGGCTTCTGTCTTCGCTGTTGTACTCATCCAATTCATGCTCTTCTTGAATCTACAACAATATAACAATAAATGAAAAGAAAAAAAGAAAAAAAACACATGTCAAACTATAAGTCAAAGAAATCATATAACATAATATTACTATAGCATATATGAAGCATGAATTAGCATGGTACTCACGGGAGTGAATTGTGGAGAATGGCGAGAAGGAACTAGAGGGGGAGATTTGGAAGAAGAAGAAGCCATTTGGGGTTAGTGAAAGAATTGAAATTGCATTTTTATCAGTGAGTGAGTATGTGACAAGACAGGGTGAAATGTAGAGTACCAAGGTGGTGTGGTCCTTAGTAAATTAAATGTTACGGTCTGAAAGGGAAGTGGCAACATTAATAGCTGCTAATAACTCCCCTCAAAGGCCAATTAATATAGACTCAACTACTCACATTTATTCTGAGGGGTGCGGTGGATCATGAAACCACCAACCACGTCTCTTTCAGAGTGAGATGTGTGTGGAGATAGGATTACTGCATGTGAACATATTAAATGAGACCCCATTGGGCTGGGTCCTCCATCCCGGGGGCAAACTATCATATCAATGCCATACCATGGAGGGAATTATAGATTGGTATGTTAATCACTGTAATTAGGATACCGATTAAGGAATTTAAAAGGGAGGATGTTAACTAGTGTTCTTGGGACATTGATTAAGGAATCAAACGCAGAAATATTATATAGGGAAGTAGTGTATCCAAAATAATCAAATCATTGAACTCGTAAAAGTTGCACTTTCTAATAAAAAAATTATATTTTTGGATTTCTTAACCGATGTTCTTAGGACACTGGTTAGCAAGACCCTTTAGCAAATGTTAACCAGTGACCTAAGAGCATTGATTATGGAAACAAAGATAGAAATTATACACTGGAAAATGGTGAATTCAATTTTTTCAAAGTTGAAAAGTTACAATTCTCAATGCAAACTTTATTTCTTGATTTATTAACCAATGTCTTTAGAGCACTGATCAGTAAAACCCTTACTTCTTTTTGATTCCTTAACCCAATACTTTTAGGACATTGGTTAGTAAGACCCAATCTACTTGTCTTTCTAACCGATTAAGAAATAGTAATAATAAAAAGATAAAGTTTTATTATGAAAATAAATATATCATTTTTGGATACATTAAATGTATCATTTTCAATTGAATATGTTTTTAATTCCCTTGCTTTGGTATTTGACTACTTTTATACAAAAGTCGCTCAACAAAATTTGTTCACAAAATGGTAGTTGTTATTTATTTGTTGGAAAATGCTAATCTTAGGGTAATGGATAAGAAATCAAAATATAATAATTTAATAAAAAATTGTATTTAATGTATTTTATTTTTCAATAAAGACATTTTTTAAATTTCTTAAAAGGTACAGGCTAAGAACACATTTTTTCAGTAAAATTTATCTATTATTTTGTGTGTGTAAATAAATGCCTTATTAGCTATCTAATTTTATTTAGTAAATTTTCAATTTTTTATTGTGAAATCAATAATTAATAAGGTTCTTAAATAACTCATGGATATACTAATAAAAAAGAGGATTTGAACTTTTAAAAGTGAACCAGCTCTGAGAAAGTTTAGCCTTATTTTTCCATCAATGGTTATTGTTTGAAAAAAAAAATTGCTACATATATATCACTATGGCTTAAATATCTACATTATGATAGCATGTTTGGGACCGATGGGTTAAATCGATCAATCTCAATTGTTTTCTCCCATAAAAAACGGTTACATAGATAATTAAGTGTGTTTGGCATTTTAGCTTAAATTTTAGAAATAATATTTTAAAAAAATTAGTATTTACTTCTAAATTCTCTTTTCTCATAAATAATTTTTTTGGTATATAAAAGAGAATAAAAAAAAATTCCGATCTATCTTTCCTGGTCCTTGGATCCAACCTTGGCTAAGAAGTCAGTAACTTGGTTGGTCTCTCTAAGCACATGAGTGAGCTCCACCAGGCCAAGCCTAGTTCAAAAGGAAGCCAATGTCACTGCTAACACAGTCTTAGGCATGCAAAGATGTATCAGAATTCTTAATAAGCACAATGGCTTCAAGGGAGTCCGATTCACAAATCAAATTCCTCACTTCATTCTGCCAAACCATGCAAATCTTTTCTCATAATTTGAATGTACATTAATTGAATGAAAAATTGACCCATTACGTAAAATGACCTTCTTGCCCTTGATAATTAAAAATATTCTGTTCTAAAAACTCATATTGAGTGATATGTTGAGACCGTTTGTGGTATAGGAAGTTGGGAGTACATCAATTTCAGATTCAATATTTAGATATGAACCCTTTTTGTACATTCATAAATGTAAAGAATGTACCTCGTATCTTGGAGATCACTTTTGACACTTTTAATCTCCCTTGAGCCATATCATTAACTCAGATCCTTGCCAATTCTCATTCATAAATGTATATGCTATTGTAAAAAATAGTTTTATAAGGGACCAGTGTGGAACATTAACACTTATATAAATTCAAAGTGACCTTTCTTTTTGTCCAAGTATCACTCAAAGCATTTACTTAAAAAGAAAAGTATGATCAGGATTCAGGATTAGCTGCTTTACAAGTTATATTCCTCTAATTATTATCACCAGTCTTAGTTAAAGTAAACCGTAATCCTAAACCAACTTTATTTGTAATGCCAAGTTTTGAACATTAAAGTATTTTCCTTTTGAAAAATGCTAACCAATCTCTTGAATTGAAAGATGGTTAAGAAATAAAAAATAATAATTTATATAAGAAAATAACATTTAATATACAGAAAATGTTGTATTTAATTTTACAACATAGATTTAATCGTTTTAATATCTTAACCAAATTCCGGTAGTTGGTAAGAACCTCCCCTTTTTAGTCGTAATATTTGATTGAATGTAATGATTAATGAAGGCAATAGCACCTTATAGTTCCATAGTGGAGAATCGAGCTTCATGTGAAGTAAGACTGTAAGAGAGATGCAAAATGCCAAATTATTAAGTTGACTCCTCAGTGACAGTGGTGTGCCGTTATTAAGAGGCGGTGTACAACTTGTACATGCAAAAGGAATAGATGACGTGGTGACTTTCGATACTATAGCCTTATAATATTAGAGTTTAATTTTGAACATTTTCTAAATTTCTTTTGTATTGTATATCAATAAAAGTCATTATATATATATTATAATATATATATATATATATATATATATATATATATAGAGGATCCGTTGACACTAGGTATCAAATTTTTCTCTTACACCAATTTTCAGCCATTGATTTTGATTTGATCTAACGGCTTAAACGTAATCAACTTTATTGAAGTGAAAGAATAATTAATAATAACATTAATGTGAAGAGAAAAAATATAATATATTTAATGGAGGGGATTTTAAGTATCTTGAACATAATTAAAATTATGATATTTATTTATCAAATATATTAGTTTCTTTTTTACAAAAAATATATCAGGTTTTAATTTATAGATAATATTATTTTTTTTAACTAAAAATGGATAGAATAATTGTTTTAAAAAAATACATATCCTGTCTCTTTATATTATTTTTCTGCATTTAAAATTTAACAATAACTAGATAATTTTTATTTTTTATGAATATTTTTTAGAACTTATCAAAAAAAAAATTCAACTTTAGTTTTATCTGTAGATATAACACAAATAAAAAATAACTAAAAACATTTTTAATGATAAAGATAATCTAAAAAATAATAATATATTTAAAATATTTAATAGATTGTAAAAAATAAGTAATTAATGATATATAATATCTAGAAATTAAAATATAAAATATTATAATTTACACCATAAAAAAGAAAAGAAGAGCATAAAAAATACTATAGTTTTACGAAAATTTAAGATATAAATACTGTATTTTAATAAAAATTCCAGATATTGTAATTTTAATCAAAACAATCTTGTACTTACAAAATATGATGTGCATTTTTTAAAAGGCTTAATTGTACTTTTGGTCCCCCAAGTATCATGATTGTGCAATTTTGGTCCCTCGGGTTTCAATTGCGACAATTACGTCCCCCAGTTATCGCGATTGTGCAATTTTAGTCCCTCAGGTTCCAATTACGCCAATTCAACCCCTCAGATATTAAGATTGTGCAATTTTGGTCCCCTAGATATCATAATTATGCAATTTAAAATGTCAATAGCCTACGTGACACATGTTGGATTGACTTGACACTTAGTGAGGTCGTCTTGACAACTTACATGACATTCCTATATAACATTATTGATACCTCACATACTTTAATTGACATATAGGAATGTCATGTAAGCTATCGAGCTGGTATCATTAAGTGCCAAATCAGTCTCACATGTGCCACGTAGGCAACTGACATTCAAAATTGCATAATTATAATATCTGAAGGACAAAAATTGCACAATCGTAATACTCGAGGGACCCAAATGGTGCAATTGGAACTTGGGGGACTAAAATTGCACAATCGTAATACTAGGGAGACCTAATTGTCGCAATTGAAACCTGAGGGACCAAAATCGCACAATCATGGTACTTGGGGGACCAAAAGTGCAATTAAAACCTATTTTTTAGTTAGTAAAAATAATAATTATCTATTAATTAAAACCTACAATATTTAATAAATAAATAAATATTTAAATTTTGATTAAATTTATATTTAAAATCTCTCCTCATTAAATATATTCTATTTTTTTCTCTTCCCATTAATGCTACTCTTAATTATTCTCCCTCATCAATAAAGTTGACAATTTTGGGCCGTTAGATCAAATCAAAATCAATGGTTGATAATTGGTATAAGAGAAAAGTTTGACACCTGTTGTCAACAGATCTTCTCTCATATATATATATATATATATATATATATATATATATATATATATATATATATATATATATATATTGTGTGTGTAATTTTTAAGGTAATTATGATAAAAATAAAATATTCTTAATAATATGACAATTTATAATACATTAACAGCATAAAAAAAATTTATATTGATAATACATATCAATTAAGTCTGTAATATTATTACGGGTAATAATTTAGTAATTGCCACGGCTACAAATACAATTCTAATATAGCCTGATTAATATTATCACCAAAATTGGAGTGTCTTTTCAAACTTAGAGTATGTTTGGGAAAGCTGGAAAATAAAGATTATGCTGATAATCAATTTTTGTATAATCGATTATTGTGATAATCGATTATAATCAGAATCTGTTTTTGTTTGGGACTGTTTGCTGAAAAGCGATTTTAAGATAATCTATTTCGTTTGGGTGGTATAAAAAAAATCACTTTTATATAATAAATTACGAAAAAGGGTATGGAGTTATTTGTATGATTTAAGAATATTTGTTTATAAGGTAATTTTATAGGGGTAAACAGGGAAGAGAGTTTTGAGAATGAAAAATAATCAAATCACAATAATCTTAAGCTAGAAAAAACTAGATGGCATTAAACAGCTTATTTCCCCTAAAAAAAAGCTTTTTTTATAAATTTAAGCAAAATACCAAACATAATAGATTATCTATGAAACAGCTTTTAAGCTAAAAAACAACTGAAACCAGGGAAAATAATCTTTCCCAAACACACTCTTAGTGTGTATGGTATTCATTTTTCAACACTATACTACCTTTAAAATAGGATTTGGAGTCCAAATCCAGTTTTGAACATTTTACATGTTTATCATCTCAAGTCCATTAACTATAACTGAATTTGGGCTTCAAATATTGGACTCTCAAATACTACTCTTATCAATTATCATACTATTTTAAAAATTAAAAAATAATGAACCCGTACTTTTAATGAAGAGATAAACAATAAACAATAAAATAAAATTGAAAGACTAATTGATAACTACACATTTAAAAATTAATTTAAACAACACAAACTAAACATTCATTCAACCAAAACTATTTTTAACAATAAAATATGCAAACATCTACAAACTTAATTTTAATCAAATCAAATTTGCAAAACTCACTTCATCAAAACTCAATTTTGCAAACAAATCCCAAAACTTAAAATTCTCAATTTGCTCGGTTTTATTTATTCTTTGAACGGTGGATCTCTGATGTATGACTCATTTAGATGGAAAGAACTATTTCTTTTCTTTTTGTGGACACTAGAGAAGTGATTCTATTCAAGACGGTAAAATATCCACAATGTCTATTCAAAGTCATCGCCGAAAGATGCAGCAAATAGAGCTTTCTCCCATGGAATCATCTCTTCCTACTAAAAGTGATTCTATTCAAGACAGTAAAATATCCACAATGTCTTGACCGCATCAACAAGAAAAGAATATGAAAGCAAAAGCAGTGCTTCTAAAGGTGTCTTATCCTCCAAAGGTTTACTCAGAGGCCCCTATCCAGTAACAATTACAGCATATCACTCTCATCAAGATCATAAGGCAGACGAGATATGAGCAACCTATTGGAATACGATGCAGCTTTTACTGGTGATATTATCTTATTTTAGTCATAGCATGTGTTTTATTTTGTCATGGCATGCTTTGCACGTGTGTATTTTCTCCCTTTTATTTTATGGCTGTTTCTTTCGTACAAAATCAATGAAAAGTTAACAAATAATAACAAAGCATATAATCAAAACCAAGAAATGTTATCTTTTTCTACCAAAACCAAAGACATGTAGATTACAACAAATGGAACTGAAGTATCATGTCCTAAAGATTGACCAAAAACGTCAAACGGAGAAAAGGTAGCAATAAAGAGAATAAATAAACAAAGGTCTGCAACTTCCTAAAAACAATACTATCAGATAATCATTTCAACCACTTTCCTAATTCAAATATATAACGGTAGAGCCCATTTGCGTCACTTTGGCAAAGAATCACACCAAAAACAAGGTTACTTGCTAGACATCTAAATAAAGGGATGTTGAACTCACGTTGTCAGAAGCTTGTAAGAAATCCCATTTTTAAGCCCACGGATAAATGAAGAAATTTGATAAGTCTATATGGATAAAATTGATCTAAAATGCCATACGACCTGCCAGCCTGCTTTCAAGTATCCTCTTATCTATGGCTGCATCAATGGAGCTCATCTGAAAGATAAACATGTGATAATAATGATCAGCAATTAATCATAGACCACAAATTACAACAACAGACCGAATATTTTAGAGCCTGGTCATATGCAAGAGATCCAAACTCTGCGAAAGAAGCTGACCTGGGCCAAGTCTGAATTCACTTGTTCCATTAAATAAATTGTAATGATGCTACGAATGGGCAAAAATCTGTTGGGTAAGATCATATTCCACCCAAACCCAAAACTTTGGAATCAAGCAGAGGGAGAAAGAATAACATTGGCAAAACCAAACCCAACAAAAATATATACATACTCATTTATGGTCTACAAAAGCTGGGAGTAAGGATCACGAAGTTGGTGTTGTTTGCAGCAAGCGTCACAAATTATGTTGTAGTAATTATAATTAACTAACAACAGAAATTAGTAGAATACCTACTTGAATGTTTTTGATACTCACAAAATTTGGAGGCATAGCTTGAAGCCAGAGTGGCCATGAAAATAAACAGCATAAACTACCCATTCAGGTTGAAAGCGAAAGGGAGGATTAAAAGGATCATATTTTTTATGCCGTTCAATTTCTTTTTGAAAATCTATTAGAAATTTACACAGAATGTACCTCTTTAAATAGCAAACATTGAATCTGAAAACAGGAAGCATAAAGCCTACTCATCTGGTTAGATGTGAAAGCAACTCCATCTATTATAAAGGTAGTATGACTTACCTGGCTAGTTTCATCATGCACCTGATATTTTGGCAAAGACATTCTTCTTTCCTCCTGCAGCAGCCAAGCATCATTACATTACCAACAAAGAAACAATAGTCGTGAAATGGAACACAATGGATTTTTCTCAGGATTATAACTTACCATGGACATTGCCTCATCATCCCAAACTAAGTAGACTTCATTAGTGGCAGGCTGAGAAGGCAGGAGCTTTGTTTGCAATTACTGGGGGAGGCCCAATTGAAGGACCACCAGTATTTGGACCAGAAGCATAAGAATGAGAGTTACCTGCTGTCCCACCTACAAGAAACCAAGTGAGAAAGAAACGAAAATCACTAGAATCATATAATATGGACCAAAGATAGCAGTACTAAATTTTCAGTGCAAAGCTTTGCAATTTTATCAAAAAACACTCTTGCAATTTTTGTGTCATAAAACCAGCCATAATTGCTCAAGGAGAAAAAAGAGATGATTACCTAGAACCCCTACTGCCTGATAATTATTTGTCACAGAAGAGTTGGCACCCAAATGTGCATCAACAGGGACATTTGTAGACAGCACAGGAGTTATGGAGGGAACACTTGAAGATAGAGGAGCAACAGAAAATGGTGAACTTTGGGTCGTTGTATTGTTATTCCCAACAACAGGAAACAACGGTTGTGAAACTGGGACAGAAGTTGTAGAAGTAGGCAATCCAGGAGGAGTAATTTGAGTTTGGAGTGCAGGAGGAGCAGTTGTTGGCAATGGTGGCCTCACATTCTGCACAGGAAATAATGGCTGTTGTGCATATGGGGCAGGAGGAGGAATAGAAACAGCTGGAGGTTGAGGAAACCATGGCTGAGGTCGAGGTGGAACCACCCAACTATTCGGAGGCACAGGTACAGCTGGATTATAACTGCAGCAGAGAGGAAAGTACATGAGCAGATTTAGCGCCACTCATATATATATATAATATATAATAATTCTATATAAAAAAGTAGTAATTTACCACTTTTCACAACATGACAAACAGAAAATGAATGCGAATGACGGAATTGAAACAACAAAGTTTTTAACATACATTGATGACACTGTACCCATGGTTGGTCGAGGAGGATAACCTGTTCCCAAAGGAGGTGGCACCATTCCACCTACAAGTGGGGTTGAAGGGATATCCACCTTGGCCGCCTTTGATGGATTCTCATCATCTGCATTAAATACAAAATTGTGAGATAGAAGGTGCAACCTTTTTCGTGTCTAATTCAGCCTTTTCAACATCACTACCGATATTCCTACAAAAAGTTTTAGCTTAAGTCCTAAAAATACACTTCTGGGCTTCTGGCATCAAAAACTATCAATATAATATAAGGATGCTGAAAACAACAGTCACATTACAATTCAGATGTGATTAAACAGAATTATTTTTAAATTTTGATTAAAAAAATTCATTAAGATGGAAAAGTAGCAAACATGATGATTTAGGCTTTTTGCATTTAATAAGTTGTATCGGGTATCAAACTGTCAATAAACCAATAAATATTGTTTATGCTCAGGATAGAAGCCATCAGACAAGATATTACCTTCTTCTCCATAATGAGCAGCCAAGACATCTGGTGGAATCCCTTGCATTCCATATATTTCAATATCTGTAGATTCTCTGCCAGGTTTTGCATTAGGCACCCTGACCAAAAAAAATATAACAACGAAAATCTCAACAATAATAGACAAAATGTCAATAACTTACTGAAACATCACAAAACAAATCAGCAATATCCAGATTCCAATGAGCACATTCATATAAACATTAGTTAATTTGTGCATTGTGTAAAATATGCATTAAAAATAACCAGTAACGAAAACATTCACTAAACTTCTAGCTATTAGGAAATGCTAACAAGCGCCCTAAGGGTAATCTTTAAGGAATCCAAGAAAAGAAAGTTTTCATGGGGAATTGATGTATTTAATGTTTGAAAAGACAGAATAGTTAGTTTTTCAATAAAAACTTACAGGTCAACTCCTAGACACAAATTACATCAACTTTTTTTTTTCTCTTTTTCAAATTGAATTGTAATCTGATACACGGTAACCACCAAATTGAATATGATTAACCCTAAATTGAAGCATCATACACATTAATCAAGATCAACCAAAATATAAATTAAATTAAAGAGAATTAGGGTTTGGATATACTTGGTGACAGATTCCTTGTGGACTTGAAGGACATGGATGGCCATGCCTCCAGCGGTGGAGAGCTTCTTGTGGCAGACATGGCACTTGAAGTGCTTCGCTTTCTGATGCTGCACCAATATCTTCTCGTCATCGAATTCGCGATCGCAATAATAACACCACACCTTCGAAGAAACCCTCTTCTTCTTCTTCCCCATCTCGATTCAGATCGATTGCGAATTGGGTTAGTGACAAAGTTTGGAGCTTGAGGTCTCTCCGACACTTTGCACCCTGCAATGGAGGAAGATGAGGAGGAGGAGAAGGAGCTAGGGCTCAAATTGGGTTCTCGTTGCAAAGTTGAAATTAAAACGATCCAAAACCAATTTATAAATCATGGGGTTCTTTATGCAATTGTGCAGAAATTTGTGGCCCAATTGAATATTCTTTATTCAATGTTGAACTCTTCCTTATTTTATTTTATATTGATATTGATAGTGTTACCTGAATAAACAAATCAACGGATCGGATTCAGAGATTACAAAATCGATGGCTGAATTGCATATTTGGGGCAAAAGTGGGCAAGTAGGTTAGGTCAACCCTCATGCTATATGGACTGTGAAACCAGGCCGTGCCGCTTCGGGCTGCACCAAATTTTGGGCTGGATTAGTTTTGGGCTATGTAAAATATGAACCCAGTCCAACCTAATATGGGTCGAGGGTATGACGGGCTAGTCTACAAACTGTCGACTCTTTATTTTATTTTTTTAAAAAAAAATGTAGAAATCTAATCTAGAATTTGAGCAAATGTGAATTAAGAAATTTGGGTAACATGATCTTGGCGTCATGACAAATAAATTAGGGATTTAGTGCAATTGGTAATTGGATTTCAAATCTTCAAATAAAAAATAATGATGTGCTCTTCGCTCTTCGGTGATAACTTGTTGGATTAAAAAAATTGATAAGATTTCAAATTAGTTGCTGGCTAGGTCCATCTTATCTTGAGTAAGAGTGTTCATGGGTCAGTTTGATTCGAATTTATCCAAAAAACGAATCCGAACAAATCATTTTTTATTGATTTGGTTCGGGTATGACTGTGTTTGCTCATGAAATTTGAATCAAACCAACTTGTCCAATAACGGTTGGTTCGTTTGGATTCGGATAAAATAAGATCAAAACTAAAAAAACAAAATGGAAAATTTGCTTCAAGATTACTTGTTCAGCTTGTTCTAACACCGGATACAAACAAATCATGCTAAATTGATAAACAAACTATTAAGTATTAACAATTGATAAACAAACCTAGATCTCTTGATAAGCTAAAAACTATTTAGGTTGATTTATTGTACTTAGGGTGCGTTTGGGTATATAACTTATTTAAGTACTTATGCAATAAACTTTTTTTAATTTAGCTAAAAACAACTTATTTTCACAAGCTTCTCTGACAAGCTTATGGAAAATAAGCTAAAAAGAGCTTATAGAAAGATCATAAAGTATCTTAATAAACTATTTGAATATTCTAACACCACCTACATCATTCCTAGTACTATTTTGTTTCTCAAGACTTTCATCTGGCTTTGGTTTACGCCTTTCTCACATTGTCATATCTTTCCTTAGTCTCCGGGTATTTCTCACTAAATGAAAAAAATATAGTTGTTATTCAGGGTGTAGCATCCCCATTTTTCTTATCTATTGATGGGTGTGTTAGTGTGTATAGGAGTTAGATACAACAATAATTTTAAAGTTTGAAGGTAAATAACATTTGAAAATATTAGAGTCATTAAATTAGTGAAAACTTATTTAAGACAATTGCTTATTTAACTATTGACTAAGACAGAATTACGATTTGTTAAATAAAAAAAAATGACTAAATTATGATTCATAAAATTTAAAAATCAAGTAACTACAATTACTAATAATCTAATTCGAAATTGAATTATTAAAACTAAACTATATATGTCTTGTTAACATGATCCACAACATACCAACATGTGGTTGATCCGAGTGGTAACGGACTCGAGTCCCTTAAGTAAGTGATTATGAGTTAATTCGACTCTTGACTATTATGTATGGAGAAACCTGGTTGGGAAGGACGACCCTTAAATGGCATCCAAATCCCCCGACGGAGATTAGTCACTATTTACGATAGTGGATACTTTGTATCAATGAATTGACAAATAAAAAAATGCTCCACAACATATGTTACAATCTAAATTGAGCACTAACCACCATATCCAAATATTCGACCTGATCAAAACATCGATTTTGATACCACTTATTGGATTATATGGGCCTCAATAGCCGAAGAGATTAAATCAATATGTTTGACATCATATCTTAATCCAAAATCCTAAAGCAACTAATGTATGTGGTTTTCACTCGTAAAATCCTCAGTTAATTCATCCTTTATCAATATGAAACTCCAACGTTTGCATTTAAATTTTCAACATCATAAACTTACAAGGCTAATATCAAAGAATTTTCAAATAACAGTGTTTCCCTAATGTCATTACAAAGTTTCCTAAACTGATAAAATATAATTCAAAAACAAAAACAAAAAGATAACTATACATTAACAGACAACTATACAAGATAAGGATAGCTTTACAAGATAAAAATCTTATATATTTCTAAATTGGCTTATTATTTAAACAGCTATAACAAATGAAAGAGGGTAGATAGAAAGGGAGAACTAATAGCCCATAGGATGGATTAGAGGGAAGAAATTCCTCGATGCCTAACTACAAGTCAATTAAATTGTTTAATGCATAGGTTTTCCATTTGGATAGGTTGAACGAGTCAATATCTTTCAAACTTTCAAGTTGAATTGTAGGGGCTTATAATAACAAAAACCATTGTTTGGGCTTGAAAAATGCGTTTATAGATGGTCTAACAATGTCTAAGCTGAACCTACTTAGCAGAACTAAGCACTATTTCTTTTGCATTCTTAACCAGCTACTCCCTCTAATTATGTCATACCAACTTTAAAAAGTATTTTTCCTCTGTTAATATACTTATTAATCACAAGTCTACAAAAGATATGGTAAAGGGCAGGTAATGAAAGACAAGCTATGATATGAAGCTACATAATCATCAAGCAAAGAATAAAAAAGGCATAAAAATGATCAAATAACCATCACGATGTTGTGGGAGGAATAGGGTGGGGATGATGATGAGTAAAAGCAAAGAAAAGAGAATGAAAAAGGGTAAAAAAGAGGGGGGAAAGCACTATGTAAATCATCTTAAAGAATTAAAGTATAAGGGAAAGATACACTTAACTGATGCCAAAAAGAAAGGCATTAATGAGTTTTCCCTTTCTTGCTTTGCTGATTACACGCATTCCCATCTAGAAGTAGCAACTAGCAAAATTTTTTGTCCCTTTCAACCTTGCTTTTAATTATAGGGAATTAACATCTAAAAAAAATGACATTTTGGCTGTCATTAAACTCATCAACCAAACCACAAAAATTGTCCTTTGTTACAGTGACTGGTTTCCAAACATGAACTCTCATTTGTTAATTGTTACATCATGGAAGTATGGGAAATTCTATATATATATTGCATATACTCAACCCTCAACAACTACAGACATAAATTATATAATGTACTTCTTTTTAGTCACATTTAAATGTCTTGCTGCAAGTATTTGTACCAAATAAGTAGAATTCCACTATCCAAAAACCATTTATAATTGAATGTAGCAACTTTTCTACTCCTATGGTATAATTTATGGTGTATACATAATAAATACGTAGATGTTTGTACTTTGTACTCACTCAGCCAATAAAAAGTGTATAGCAGAAGCATATATGCATTTAATTAATGTCTGTGAGTATTCTCCTTAATTGTAGCCATGTTCTATCAATAACTCTATAACGTAATGATATTATTCTGACTTTTTTTTTTACAAAGATATTGTTCTGACTTTAATAAATAATAATATGTAATACATCTTAAAAGATATGAAGATCATGGTTTAACTTTCGGCTCAATGGCCACCATAATCTTAGAGGAGCTTATGAATAATCATAAACTAGATATCGATGTGCTCAAGCTCAACCATCATAGTTTATAGCCAAAGTTAGAGTCAGAGGTGGCCAGTGTGCAGAACTTCCCTAATCAATTAGGGCCCAAATTAATCAAAACAAGTCCCATTATGTCTACCAAAGTCCAAAAGAAAGAAATTATCCTTAGTGGGACTAAATAATCTGAGACATCGAGTCATATTAATCCATTTTTTGCATCATTTATCTCAAGCTAATTGAACGAAACTAGTACCAAAAAATTTATTACTCTAAAGAAATTTTTGATAGTGTAAGGAACATTTGAGATATAAAATACAGTATTTACCTTGGCACTCACCTAATGATGTATTCTCTGAGATGACAAAACAACTGGTTTTCATGTCACGAGAAATAATCATATCTTTCATAATTTAAGGAAGTGAATAGGGAGTACAGTTCAGCATTAACTGGAATCATCATGTGACTCCTATATATGATGAATTTCTCTGTTCAAAAGATATAAAAATAAAAATTCTTCATCAATTAAACACTGATTAGAGACCACTAACTAGACTAGACAGCAATGCCTAAATCCTAATCCTTTATTAATCACTTAATTATTTGGTTACATGACTTTCTGATATATCCAAAGTGGAAACTGCATCTGAATTAATTGGTTGAGACGTCTAGTCGAATTTGAACCCTATTTCAAAGCATGAAGTTGTGAATCTTGTAAGAGAAAAGTTGAATGTAGTGAGCATCAAAATTCTAAATGTGCAGTAGACAATTAATGGTCAGCTAAGAAGATGCTTTTGTTGATTCCATAGGTCAATCAACCACATTGAAATTGCAAGCTGAGCCTAAACATTAATTAATAAGAAAAATTACTTGTTCAGGGCAATTAGGTTCATCCCTTTACGTCTCTGGCCAAATTATTCTTTTGTCTCCCATGACTCATTACTCAAGATGTGGTCCAAAATCAATGGTTACAGTGTAATTTAAATATCCAATACATCACAGGCTAGAGTGAAAAAATTGAACATGAACTTTTATTTGTCCTTTTGCTTTTGTTCTTTACTTCTTTGCAATCCCATTTTCCGATCTATTTTAATTTGCACATTCAAAAATGATATTTTTATACTATATTTCAGTACGCTTTTTTTTAAGTATGCTTTATAAATTAAATCCTTAATATAATAAAAAAGTGATGGGATAAATATTTTCCTTTATAAATTTTAAGATTATTTATATGCTACAGCATTTTATGGATTTATCATCTTTTGAAAAGTTTCAAAAGATAGATAAGGACAATAAACTATAATATTTTGGTGACAAATTCATTTTGTTCAAAGGATAGGACACCGTCATATGGGTCAAGGGTCATTTTTTTAAGAAGGGATTTAGTATAATACACTCATATCAAAGGATGAGAAAAGGAAGCTCAAAGGGGGAAGTGGCTGTAATATCATATGTCATTTGCACCAAGAATGAAGATCCATTAAGGTACCAATTAGTTTTTGTTTTCTTCAAATATTTATCTTTCATTTTGCAATTCTTTATAATTTTCTAGCCGGTGTATAGATGTTATCTTGACATGCCAACGAATCACCTAATTTCATTTTAATGGAATTTCGTCTATATATCACAATTCAATATAAAGTAAGAAAGGTAACTATGAGAATTTGAATCATCTCACAGGGGTGTTCGCGGATCGATTTAGGTCGATTTTAGGCAAAAAATCATCCGATCCAAAGATTAAAAAGACATGTGATCTGGTTTGGTTTGGATTGGTCCCTTTAAAAAAAATCCGATCCAATTAAATGCGGTTTGGATTGGACCGGTTGATTCGATTTTTACCGACACATCGTTACATATTTATATTACATCAAAGAATCAAAATTACAGGCTAAATAGAACAAAATCTTAAATATTTATATACTTGTTATAAAATATGTATAAAATAATTAAATATCATCATCATCTAGTTTCAAAACATCTTTTATTTATGTTTAAAACATTAGAAATAATATAAGATTACATCAAATCAAACTAATAAGCATTATTAGGAAAAAACCAACAAATATACAATTAATAATGTAAAAAAATAGAATAAACATATATTAAATTTTACGTATGTAGTTTGGTTTGGATTGGTTCGGTTTTAAAAAATGATCCAAAATCTGACCAGTTTTCACAAAACAAGATAAAAAAAATCCAATAGACATCGGTTTTGTTTTTTTATTTATTTATCGATTTTCGGTTTTCTTTTAGATTAGTTTGGATATAAACACCTCTAATCTCATTACTTTTCTCTCACATTTTTTTTATGTCATGAGAGAAAATTTAAATGTGAATGGATCTTCCAAATAAAAGTAAATCTTTTTTTTTTTTCTATTTCTCTTTTACAACATGGGTTTTACTGTCATGTGCAACTTTGCATAGGTTAAGAAATTCAAGAGTAGCAATTATTTATTGGAAAACTAAGCATTTCAATTTTCAAAGTATAAAATACACAAATTCCTATATAAATTTATACTTTTTAGATTCTTAACATGTGCAAAATTGCACAGGATAGAAAAACCTTTCCTCCCTCTCGACTCAATTATAAGCAAAAAGTACCTATATTTTTTAGACTCAAATACAAGCAAAATTCAATCAACTCAACTCTATTTAATGTCAATATTTCAAAAGTCAAGAAAATTAACCAATCCAACAAATTCTCTTTTTACTCTTCCAATAGCATTACACACTCTCAAGACAACTAAAAGATAGTTTAGTAATTATAACTCAATTTTTTTTTACATAAATCAATATAATTAAACTAAATTAACTAACTTTTTTAATAGGTGTGAAATTAGTTAATTTTACTTAGGGTTTTTCTATCCTGTGCAATTTTGCACATGTTAAGCTACTCAAAAGAGTAAAGTTATATGGAAACTTGTGTATTTTATATTTTTAAAACTGAAATGCTTAGTTTTCCAACAAATAATTATTGTTTTTGGGTTTCTTAACCTGTGTAAAGTTGTATATGATAAAAAAACCCTTTTACTTATAATTAAGTCCGGAGGAAGTATAACATTAGGAAAAATATAAAAAAAAAATCTGGATCCATACTTAACATAACCCGCTTTAATACATAATGATATTTGAACATAAAAATAATGTTTATCATTATATAAAAATACTCTTTATTATTTTTTTATTTTTTTCCTCTTTAATCATGCATTTTATCACTTTCAAAATACTTCATAAGCTATATAATATTTATACACGATATCAAAATTTGTGTCCAAAGATAAATTTTCCCCCTTTGTGGAAGCGATCAAGCGAATGTTTCCGGGCATTTGTTTGACCTTGAGAACTGAGATCATTAAAGAAGAGTATAATATTGATCCGCTTGGACTTTACTTACAGCAAGGATGCTTTACAAGGAAGACATTCCTTTCCTTTCCTTGGGTCAAATTTCAAGGCTCCTCACATGATAACAGCCATTTCTACACAGGACTGGTAAGTAAATGCTGCTATCAATAATCCCAAGTACTGATGGACCATGGTTTTGGACTTTGCGATTTGTGTGTGCAAGGTGGAAACCTTTTTATGAATTTGACAAATAAGACTAAATTGAAAGTTAAAATAAAAATAAGATACCAAAAATGCAGTTTAACAAAAAATGCATGACAAAATTAGAAGGAAATATATTGATAAAATCAACTATAATCAAACTGTAAAAATAACCTAAATCTGATATTTGTAAGAAATCTAGACTAGATATAATACCTGTATTCTGCTCATATTATAAACTTTTCTTTTGGCCACATATACTGACCAGTACTATGAAATAATCTGAGTTTCTATTCTTTAGTAAGAAATATATGTGATTAAATTATACTTACTAATGAGAGAGGAAAGGATTTTCAACTTTTTCTTTTGATAAGTAGCATCAGTTTAGCTTAAAAAGCACAAAAAGAAGGAAAAGCTAGTCACAGATTCCATAGCCTGAGGCTACCATATATGCCCAAAGTTCCAACAATAAGACAAATCAGAGCCCACCTAACAACCCCAGAACAAAAGGGCACCCCACAAATTGAAATTTCATTATTTCAAATCTAATAAATAATCAATTCCAAAATAATATTCCCTGCAAAATCCCAAAGTTCCATTCCCTTCCTTCTCCACACTTTGTTCCATAATAATCCATTTCATTCATTCATCTCTTCACAAAATCTCTCTATACTCCTCAAAACACAAACACACACTCTCTCTTCCTCTCTCACACAACTTGGTTTCTCTCTCTAAAGTAAAAACATGCCTGTTGTGACCGAAACAACAACAACAGTAGCAGAACACATGAAATGGAGAAGACCCAGAAACCACACCATTGTTACAGAAACAGATCCAAACCCACAAATCCCTTCCTTAATCCAATCCACACGCTGCTGCAAGTCCACCATTTCCTCTCTCTTCCTCTCCACTTTCTCCAACAACAACAACAACAATGAAACCACCAACCACAACAACAGGAAAAAGACCAACTTTTCTTCTTCTTCTGCTGCATCAACCTTCAGAGGTTTCGGCTGCACCGCCGCTGCATCACAACAGGTGTCGGTGCCGGCGGTGATTCGCAGCTCCGCGGATTGGGAAGGGAAGAAGAAAGCAGTGAGAAAAAAGAAGCACAAGAGGAACAACAGTAGTAACAACAAGGGTGGTGCTTCTTGTCATGGTCATGGTGGTGGTGGTGTTACTGTTCTAGAAGGTTCTTCCAATCCTGCATGTGTGGATTTTCAAGATGTTTGGTGTGGACCAGGAATTGGGTTCTCAACAGATGCAGCTGCTTCTGTTGATTGTGTTGTGACAAGGAAGAATGTGTCTCCAAGAGGCAAAATTGATATGGAGAAGATAACAACTCACAGGGAGGTTTGATGATTCATCCTTTTTTCTCTTCCTCACCCTTTTGTTTTTGAATGAATCGGTGCTTAAATCTGGTGAAAAGTTTGGTTTTTTTTCTTTTTCTAGCTCTGCTTTGTGTGTTCTTCTATGTCTGATTTAGTTGGTTTGAAGAGACAGAACAACTTCTGAACAAGCTTTGCTTTCTATGGGTATATGCTGCATTAATTAATAAATGTTTATATTTTTTCTACCAAATTGATCATCGAGAAAACTTAGGTTTTTCAATAAATAATATGTATTCTGTCACACGTGTTATATTTTCTGTTATAATTGGAAAACAACACCATTGATCATTTGCATGCATTAAGACAGGCATTGTCGATTGGCCTTTCTTTCTTGATTGATTTCTGATGTTAAGTTTTGTTTACAAATCACAATAATGGCAGGATAGAAAATGAAACGATTGGTTTTCCTATTCCCTTTTGTTATATTTAAATGTTAACCCTAAAAAAATAAAAGAAGAGGAAGACAAAATTCAATTAAAAAAATACACTTATCTACGGGCCTGAAGTCTTGGTCTTATATATATACTATTTTAGTAGCTATCACTCTTTCCCAACGCGTGCACGCATTCCTTTTCCTAGGTACATACGCAAGGAGGGGTTCTTCATTGGTTTTTTATGTATCCTTTTGATAATATAGTATAGCATGGTAATGGTATAGTAGTTAAGCTAGTTTTGACTGTTAAGAATGCAATATGTTTTGTGATTGCATTTGAATTATTGAAGTGAAGAAGGACACATTCTCTCTATCCCGTGTATATAGGTTTATTTGCTTCTTGGTTTTTTAGATATACATGTGGCTGATTAGTTATGATTTGTGCTTATCTTCATCTTCATCAATTTGGCTTCAATTGCTTTTGGATATGATTATGAAATAAGTCAAATAACTAATCGTGTTTCATCATGAATATATTGTCAGCGTCCATCTTATTTGGGAAGGCGTACTGTCACCCCAGAAACCATCTCATTTCTGGACACTGATCCTGACATTTTCACCCCGCGCACTCCCTCAGAGTCTTTTGGACCTGCTGCTACATACTATCGCCATGTTAGAGATGCTTCCTCTGACGATTTTGCTGAGGTTGGTTGATGATGCTCTAATACCCTTTTCATGTATTCTTGTTGTGCCTATTGATAAGTCCAGATTAATATGATGATCGAATGTGATCCGTAAAAACTTAGCAAAATTTGGTTCCTTTCAACTCTTAATCTAACAGACGCACATTGCATTGAAGTTGATTTAGTTTTTGTGGTTAATAACATTTTTTAATGTCCCGTGTTATTCATGGACATGAAGGGATTGTACTTCCTGCTTCATGTTTCCTGTAATCTTATTCTTAAGGGGTTACTTGTGTTTTATGTGGTAGTTGCCATTTTAATCAAATTTTTGGATTATCTATCCTTTGGCTTATGTTTCATTAATTTATGAATGTAGAGGTTTTACTTTATTTAGATATTAGTGAGATTTTGATGCACTTCCCCCGCTAGTTTACAGAGTAGAATACTATTAAGCTGAATATTCTTAAAGTTCTGATAAATATATAAGAAAGGACAATGTTTGATACATGCTAATGCTGCTATACCTAAGGTACTGATTGAGTGCTATGTGCTTTTTGACTGTAGTGTTTGGCAAATTGCTTAGATAATATATTGTTCCCAAAATTAAAAGCTCTGGTAATATTTGCATTATTGCATGTATTTTTAATGGCTATCATTTTTCTTCTTTGTTTATAGATGTAACAGAGGCTTCCTTGTTAGTGGAAGTTATGATTATATAATGAGAATGCAAGTATATAGAAGCACTATGTTACATTCAATTGTCTCGCATTAGATCTTATTGTAATCAAGAGCTAATGTTGTGTTTTCTTGATTGTTGTTGTTGTTGGCACTATGATTCTATGAAGATAATGTTGCTTCAAGGAAGTCTACTAATGGGGGGACGATTAAGTCCACGCGACCAATTCAGAGACTGGAGACTTGATGTTGATAACATGTCATATGAGGTGAACATGAATTATATTCCCACGCTATTGATATCCTGTTGGTGCACATGACTCTTTGTTTTATGTTTGTCAAAATTTCTGGTTTGTGTTTGATAGCAATTGCTTGAGCTCGGCGAGAGAATTGGTCATGTGAACACTGGACTTAAAGAAGACGAGATGGGACTTAACATAAGGAAGACTAAGTTTCAATTTTCAGATGATGCATCAAAGCTTCAAGTAGATAAAAAGTGCAGCATTTGTCAGGTAAGTTTGTAAAGTTGAATTAAAATTCTGATTTGCAGTAAGGTTGGTTTTAAAATGTGTTTAAAAGATTAAAATATAAGTTGTTTTGTTTGTGACTACAGGAAGAGTATGAAGCAGATGATGAACTGGGAAAGTTAAATTGTGAACACAGCTATCACTTTCAGTGTATAAAACAATGGGTTGCACAGAAAAATTTCTGCCCAGTGTGTAAGCAACAAGTTGTGGCTCGACACTGAGTGTGACAAGCTTGATGTTTTTTGGAACATCTAGTTATTCTCATCCTTAAATTGGTATATAGTTTTTGATATTCCATACAAGCTAAGAATTTTCATTTTTTGCTGTTTCTTCTTTTAAAACTTGAGCCTCCTTTGGAGGAGTCGGCAATACATGTTATTGGGTAAAGGTTTCATAATTGGATGAGACCTCTGCATGTTATACGCAAGAGTGGACCTTGCCTAATCACCTTTTTTTTGGAGTTTGTGATAAATAGGGTGTTTATATTTGGGATGCTTATCTTAAACTCTGCCCATTTTGGATCTTATGGAATCGGTTGTGTTGCAAAATTTGTTATCGTATGTTTATGAATTATTCTGAAAATTAAGATGAAATGTTTTATCAATAGTATGATTTTACATAAAATAACCCCACGTGGTCATGAATTAAGTAATTCCCGTCAGTAATGTAATTATTTTAATTTTTTAGCGCAATTTTCTTTTGTCCTCACTGGTTGCATATATTTTCTCCGAACAACCAGTAAAACCTTGGATCCTTGAATATTTCTTGACCATATTTAAAGTAGTAAATTCATTTCCTTCGACTTCATTGCTATATGGTCCACCTTTTCACCTTTGTATTGTTTTGTCATTTGCTCAAAGCTTCAATACTATTAACGTGATGTGGTTTGGCTTTGCCCTCATGGCCAACCAAAATGAGATAATTAATAAAAATATAATAATTGGAAATAAAAATAGTTGGGTTCTCCTATGTTTTACTACGAAATTAGTTTTAAGAACAGATTATGTTTAGGTTACACTACGCTCGTCCCCAAAGCATTTATCCATAACACATTTATGCTAAAATTAGTGAATAATTTGTAGATGAGTGGAAGCCAAGTGATTTTCTCTTCCTATCCAAACTACGTACTCTCCTGTACCAACATCAATCCATCCTTGCTGGATCCATCATATTTTGGTTTAACAACACTTGAAAATAAAATGATAACTAAAAATCCAAAGGTACCAATTTTTGGAAAATTAACAACCAAAAGCAAATTGTAAAATTAGAAAGTACATCTGACCAAGTCAACAACATCTGACCCTGACAATAAAAGAAACCAAATGTCTATTGGCTAAGTTCTAAAAGAATTAATAAAATAAAAGCTAGACCTCATCACTGGCAGATATCTTGCCCACTGCTTGAAAAATGTACTGAGAAAGAAGATAGACAAATTGATCATAAAGAGCACAGAGTATTTACAGAACAAAAAGAATTGCCAAAAGCTTTAAAAGTAAAATTGCAATATATAAATAAACAATGACTTTTCTTGATGCGCACGGGAAATCAATATTACAGGAATAATCTTTTGTGAGAAGTTCATCAATGACTTCATCCACATATTTGCATGCATGAGGTGTTTAGGCCTTTATCCACATTCAATCTATAAATATTCTACCAGTAATTTCTTGAATAAGAACCTGAAATCTTTACCCAACTAGTTAACTGCAGCAATGAGCTGTGTTTATCACTCGTGAGCAAAGATAACTCATGATACAGGTATAAACACCCCCCATGTGGTATATAACTTTAAAATAATGAAATTTGATGCCTCCATTATTCAAAAAAATCTATCCAATAGATGAAACATGTGTTAACAAAGAGTGCATATTATGTAAACAATATTCAAATTAACCCACAGAACATAAGGAAATTAGTAAACAAGAAGCTGATCATCCTTTGAAAAAGACAAACGAAAGAGAAACATAAATCAGATTAATATGTAGTCCATTAAAAAATCTACATGAGATATAACCATTCAATTCAATTATTCCCAAGTCATAACATTCAAATTTCTCTTCAAAACTGGGGCTTTGCCCTCGTTATGTACCAAAAAAAATAAAAAATTTCTCTTCAAAACTAACCCCAACCATAACATAAGAACAGAAAAGGTGCTAGTGCTAAAATCTCTGTAATCAATGTTTTCTATTCTCAGCCGCATTCTATTCCTTGCCAAGTGCAACCACCACTTTCTTCAAGATGGCTTCCGTTGGTTGGTGAGAGTTATCAGCGGCCTTTGAGATTGCTTGCCATTTCTCTCCATGTTTTGGTTCAGCAGCAACACATCTCTTCAATACATCCTTCTGGTTATCCTCACTTCCATGCTGCAGTTCAAACTCGTACAACAATGCCCAGAAATCCCCAATGTCAGGAGCTACCGTCACCGCCCTATTCAGCCATGTCCTAGCTTCGTCCACCTTCCTACCATGCCAGAATAATTTGGCCTTAGCAGCAATAACATGGGGATCATGATCACATTTCTTCAGAGCATTGCCAATCTTGGTTTTACGGTAGGGATGAGAAACCATCTCAATTGATGCTGCCAACAAGATACCACTATTGGGACAATGCTGCTCCCGCAATGCGAGAGCCATTAAATTATCAGCTTCTTTCAAAGAGGTAGACAGTGAGGACAGTTTTTCTGACCAGACTCGTAGACCTTCTTATCTTCCTTTATGTGATCAACCCGCTGCTTCTCAGGTTGATCAAGCTGTGCTGCTTTGAGCCATATGCTCTTCTTAGTTAAGAAGACAGTCAAGGCATGAGCATATATAGCTCTGGCCGTGTCAATAGAACCTCTTTTCTTGCATTCCGATGCAGCTGCAATTGCGGTGACATTTCGGTTTCAGAGACCTCCAAAACCAAAACGTTGCTGCCCAGATAAACCTTGCTCACAAGGACAAGGGAACGCAGATGTATTGAAGTTACAAAGAAAGCAATGCAGGATGGAATAACACTTACGATGTCATATACAAGTGTGGATGATTTCTAACTAAGCTATCCATTTCATCATATGCTTCAACCCCCGTTTGCCATATAATATACAAGCAACTATTCTGTCTCAGCATCTGATAATACAAATTCACTATTGCAATGGTCACAGCATTAGCCCCAAAAGATAACATAAATTGCACGCACAAACCCTTCTCTTCTATCTAAACCGCTTGGAATCGTGTTATCAAATTTAACTTTTTGACCTGTATTGATTAATTTACTCACTGACCAAACCACTTTCACGTACTAATTGAACGTGCACATATGTAATTATCTATTTCAGCAAGCTCAGATTATGTTCAAATTCAAAACAGGACAAAATGTAAATATAATCAAATGCCTGAACTATCAGAAATCTGTCATTTCTGTTAAAAATTAGAAAGATAGAAAAAAGGTCCCTCCATAAAGGTAATGGCTGTAGCTTGCCTTATTCAACTGAATTACTGTCATAGGTAAGACTAGCCAAGCTAGTTTTGCAATATATGATCTTACATAAGATTCAATTTCATATAGATAATGGAGTCCATATATGAAAAAGAAAGAAACACGAGTTGACCCTTATTTTTCTTTATTTCTAGAAAGGAGGTCCCATACATCAATCATTAAAGAATGAACCATAAGTCCAATCAACCCCCAATATATGCCTTCAACAAAATGGCTCAATTTTCTCCTAGTTTATTTGTACTGGCTGTGAAATTTTGCTTGGATGCTGAATGTTGTCCATAGGAAATTGTTTTGAAACATCTGGTAGTGCTGCAGCTGCAGCTGCTGGGGTCATGGACTGGTACTGGGGGGGCTTTAGAGTAGTTGCTTGCTGTTGAGTGTAGTGTACTTGGTCTTGTGTAGGTCCTCCATCATATTCATAACCATAATTAGCCATTGAGGGAGCCATGGCAATGGGGTGTGGTTGATGATGGATATTCTGAGGCACACCCACATACTGTTGCTGAAATTGATTGGGGGGTATATGAACAAATGCAGGATTTGATGCCACAGTGGCTTTGTAAACAGTTGGAGCCACCTCAGGTATAGTTGGGGTAGGTGGAGCACCATCCTTGTATGCTGCTGAGGCTGCAGCACTTTGGGGTATTAGTGGCCTTCCTGAAGCTGATACCACATTTTGGGTCAGCTATATTGGATTGCAAAGTCATGGTGTAAGGTTGTGTAGGTCCAACAGGCATTACATAAACTGGGTATTGCTGCTGACCAATTGGATGATGAAGTTGTTGCTGTGATGGTGGGGCATAAAGTGAGTAGTAGGATGACATTGGCACTTGACCTGTGGCTGCAGGGTGGTGAATGTAGACAAATTGCTGCTGTTGCTGCTGATGCTGGAGTTGATGATTTTGATCCAATTGTTGAGGTAATGTGTAACCTGAATCCTGAACCTGTTGTTCCCTTTGTAGTATAGGGTTCTGATCAGATATTTCACTCTTGATATTTGGCATAGCAGGAGCTTTGTTGTCTACATGTGCAGCTTGGACTTGTTCATGATAGTAAACAGTCTTTGAGAATGAATTTGCGGATGCTATGCTGCTATCACTGAGCATATAAAACCAAAAAGAATAACTCTAAAAACACATAGTATCATCACCTAATAACATCAACATACAAAATAAAAAGGGAATGTTTTGGTTTTTCTTCTTCTTATAGAGTAAAACATAACAGTGTGAATCAACAATGTTATTTGCATAACAAATTTATCACAAACGTTGTTATTGCATATTATCATCACCTAAATAATGTTGTTCTTTTAATAAAAATTAGATAAAAATACACTTCTCAATCTGCACACCATTTTTATTGAACAATTTTTACACCATTTTTTATATGTAATGAAATACTAAAAACACAATTTCCAATATACTTTCTCTCTTCTCAGACAAATATAGGTGTATAAAGGCTGTAGATAAAATAATGTGCAGCAGAAAATATTTTCTCAAATTTAATCACTATATTATTGATTAGTATAAAAATTAAAGTAGTACAGAAAAAGATTTATAAATTGAAACTCCAAATAAAATTAAAAAAGTTCTACACAAAAAGGATGAATACCTTGCAACTGAATCTGGAGAAGGCAAACTAAAACCACCACTAGTCCTTGCAGGTTGCACAAGCTGCAATGGTAAAGGGGGCTTCCTATATCCAGCAGGTGCTACTGCCCCATGATGATCTGATCTATCATCATTATCAGTAGTACTAGTAACCATTGTCACAGTTCCAGGGATTGCTTTTCCATTCATATTAGAAGCAGCAGCAGAAGAAGACATAGCATACCCATCATCTAGCAAATGCTTCACCCCAGTTGCACCAAAACTCATCTCTGCAAACTGCTCCTCCATCATATTCACAAGCCTCTGCTGATCTTGCTGAATCCTACTACCACCATTCTCATCAACATGAACCCTTATAGGAGGCAAGTTAGCCATCGAAGATCCTGAAGAAGAGGAACCATTAAATGAATTATTCTCCACCACCATAGGCGAGTCAGCCACTGAATATTGCACCTCCTGCGTAACCTCCTTGTTGTTGCTATCCTCAACAACAACCTGATGAGCCTCCAAATCGTTGCTTTCATGAACCCCATCATCAAGGTTCACGAGGCGTTGATCCGTTGCAGCAGAATCTGAAACACCACGTTGGAGATTAATCCCCGAGTTGTTAAGAGCATCCACGAACCACGTCTCAGACTTTGCATCATCAAGGAGTGAAAGTGCACCCATGGAAACAGTAGCGTCAGGTTTGGTGAAGAACAGAAACATCCTAAGACGTGAAGAAGCTAAACGGTCGTGCTCTTCGATCATGTGGTCCAGGTCTTCGTCTGTGGCGACAGTGATAAGGTTGTCGAGGTCTTCATTGGGTAGCTGGTACTTGAGGGTGAAGGGTCTTCCATGGAGGAGGGAGAGTGAGAGGCGAGCAATGAGGTCTTTGAGGGAAGAGTGGCGGTCGACGGCGACGATGCGGGTATCGCCGCCGACGTAGGAGAGGGACTTGTCGTGGGGACGTGGCATGATGTGGCCGCCGTAGCTGCACATGAGGCGGAGCTTGGCGTTGGGGACATGGGGGAGAGGCTCATGAATTACATGATGATCAGCTGACCACGTAGTTTCTTCAACTGTGTGATTGTGACAGTTCCGGGGAGAGGACTCCACTGAGTCAGGGTGGTTTTGTGGGGTGGTGGTGGTGAGGGATGGCACCAATGGTGGTGGATCCATCATAGATGCAGGGTGCTTAAGTTTGAGGGTGGAGACTGATTAATACAAAAATAGGATTATTAGTGGAAGGTAATATATTCTTCTTATAAAGGTTGATATATAGGATTGGGGCTTAATTTATTCTATTCCATTCTTGACTTGTTTTTAGAAAAACGTTTTTTTTAGGGTTGAATATGTTTTTAGTTCTTCGTTTTTGACAAAAATTCGGTTTTAGTCCCTCATTTGAAAAATGTATTTTTTTTAGTCCTCCGCTTTTTAAATGTGTCAGAAGTGGTCAATACACCATATATTTTTAGTCCATCATCTTCTACAACCACACATTTTTAGTTCCTCATTTTTTATAAAAATTTGGTTTTTTCAAAAGGAAGTGTGATGTAGTGGCCATTCCTGACACTTTTTAAAAAATGGGACTAAAAAAGTATATTTTTCAAATGAGGGACTCAAACTGAACTTTTATAAAAAATTAGGGACTAAAAACATATTTAACTTTTTTTTTTTTTTTTTTTATATATGTCATATTTTAAGGTGAAATGAATCTATTATATGCCAGTGTGAGGCACAGTGTGTCAATGTGAATATGGGTAGGTACCAAAATATATCATGTACAAATTTGAAAAAGATGTCAAGGTATATATTATCTTACTTTAGGTTCATCAAAGAGTTTCTCACCGTGGATAATCGGATATTAATCCCTTCCGAACTATAAAAACCATCGAAATAGGTTTTTCTTTCCCAACAAAGTCTTTTTCATAAACAAAGTGCAAGTTGGCCAAAACTGGTTGGGGGCAGTACTTTGCTAGCATCCTACTTTTGCCAAAGTATTCAATGACAAGTTTCAAGGATCAAAAGGAGTGAATGAAATATACAAAACCAAACCAGATGTCTAAAGAAGTAAAGTGACCAAGGATCACTTCAACCTTTGTCTTATGTTTAGGGATACAGAATACGGGCTTCATGGTCATTATGTATCCCTTGTTTTATCGTTATTTTATTTCATTAATTAATAGGTGAGAGTTTTTTCATTGACATTACCTAAAATAATGTCCCCAAATGGAAGGTACTATTCATGTGATGATTTATAATAAAATGTCATGGCGTAATTTATGCAACATTATCAAAACATATCATCTTCATTATGAAGACTGATTAGAAAAGAAATACCTTGTGTTTCTAATTCTATGATTGTGACTTCTGGTAGCCTTCTTTGTCAGCACTTTCATCATTTAATCTGGAGCCAACTTTGATACTCACTGATGTCTAAAAAGTAACAATCATAAGTTCAACATTTAAATATGTGCAAAAAGGCGAGGGTCTTAAGTTTAACAATCATAAGTATTCAATTGAAAGTGATCTGATATGGTTTTAACTTTACTTCACATACCAAGACACGTCACTCGGTAAGATTTCTGGTAATGTCTTACATAATTAAATCTAGTGCATTGAACAAAGGTTAAGTGTTCCCCCGTAATCAAAATAACTACTTGTAAAATATAGTGACAAACGCTTTCCTTTAACTTGCATGAATGAATGAGAAGATTGTCTCCTTTTACCCTTTACTGGCGCTTCTCTGCATATTCCTTTCATTTTTTAATCTTCATCCTCTCATACATATACATTGTTGCAAGGGAATTAATTAAACTAAGCACATGCACGTGCTGAGCTTTGGTAATTGCGCTTACCTTGCAATGTTACAGCTTGAATTGGCTGGTTATAAACGCAATACAGGGTGTTAGACATGAAGTTCTTCACGAGGGTCTGCTTAAGAAGAACACAACCCAAGAGAGTAACTATAGGAGAGAGTAACGTGGTCAACAGAAAACAATCAAGCTTAATAGCTTTGATGCTTGATTTTTTATTTTTATTCGTATGAGTTATACAACAGCATGTGTAACTATCTCCCATAATAAAAATTAAATTTAATCTCAAAGTGTTGACAACATAAAAATTAGGGTAAAGGCCTAACGGAAGTCACGTAGGGACTAACTTGTCCCGCGATAGTAATTGTCAGGGACTAATGGGGTAGTTTTTTTTTGTCGGGGACTAAAATGGGCACCGTATTTTTTGTCAGGGACCAGAATGGGCCTTTATCCTAAAAATTACTAGTTGAGGGGCTAGACTTGATTTAGGATAGGTTTCTTTTTCTCTTATTATTTAAAGGATATTGCTAATCAATATCTTAAAAACATTGATTAAGAATTTTAATGATAACAATTTTTCATTAAAAAATTAAAGATAATATTTCTCAACTGACTGAATATATCATTTTATAATAAGAACATGTTTTTATTGATTTTTTTTTAATTAATATCAATACTAATTAGCATTCTCCTTATTTAAATGTTGCTATTAATTGGATTCTGAGTTCAGGCCTTTGTAGTAGTACTTTCGATTTATATATTTGGAGAGACTGGTGGTAGGATGGAAAAGTTGTATAGGGTAAAGTCATTCCCGTAACTTGAGTCCCATGTTTGGGAGTTTGCAATTTAGTTTCAGCATTCCAAAATTGCATCGTTATAATTATTATTTTTTGCAAATCTTGTTGACATATATAGCCGTTTCTGCTTTTCCTAAACTTCATTACAAAACAATAAAAAGTATTTGCTTAGTCACATACAATGAGCTAAAACATACATACTATTCAGTGAATCTTTTGAGCTTTGATTAGTTCTCAATAAAAATCATTATTTGGGATATTTCTGTTGGGGATATTGGCTGCAGCTCAACCCCACTTACAAGAACTTGTTAGGAGATATATGACAGAAAATGACCTGCACAACAATGACAAGAGATGCCAACAATTTTAACGTGGAATTTTAAAAAAAAAATCAAGTGTAATCACCGGTGGATTCTAGCATGGAGTTGGTCATTTATGGGTATACCAGTATACCCTTAATTTTTTTCATCAGACATGATTTTGAACCGTTGGATATAATAATTAAATAATCAACAGTCCAGATTCATTGATTAAAAAAAAGAAAAAAAAAAGATTGAAAATACCATGTTGTCCTTGACCCCTCCCACCTCTATCGTCCAAATCCTAAACTCACCACCACCACCAACAAGCTCCATCACATGTCCAGCCATGCTCAAAATTAAAAACAGACTAACCAGCATTCCAAATAGAACCAAAATTGCATCTAACTACAATCACAAACCTTTAAATCATATAGAAAACTTAATTACTGGAACAACTTTTTTCAACAAATAAGGTTATCTATATCACTTCGCATTCCACACTTCTGCTTCTGCCACTTGAACAAGGTCTAAGACGATTCTAAAGGGAAAAATAATATTAACATGACAATAAAACTTGCATCCACCGCCGTCGTCCCGCGCCTCAGCTTCACGAGGATCCATCACCATCGCGCCTCCGCATCGCAACCCCGACCCTATACAAGTCAGATCTGGGGTCCCGGAAGTAGTGGAGTGCGGAGAGTGAGGAGATGGTGTTGAGGGTGGGTCCGATGAGGAGGTTCTGGGAGTGGTCGAGGTGGCCGAGGCGATTGCAGCCGACGTCGAAGAAGGTGGAAGGAAGGGAGGAGTTGATGTTGTTGAAGGAGAGAGAGGGAGGAGAGAGAAGAGAGGAGAGGAAGGGCCAGGAGAATTGGTTGAAGGAGGTGACGACGACGGCGGCGGTGGCGGGTGACGACGGTGGCTTGAGCAGGGGTTCAATCACAGTGAGTTGGTGGTTGGATGGAAGGAAGAAGATAAGGGTATAATTGGGTTTTCAAATAAAAAAACCTGGCTGTTTAGTGGCATACTGATATACCCATAAATGACTAGCTTCATGCTAGAATCCACCGTAATCACCACGGGTCCTCAAGTCCAATAAACCAAGCTCCACTATGATCAAATCAAAGTGCCAATGGTCACAATCAAGTGCACAAAACAATGCAAACCAGCCAGCAATACAACCAAAAACCCCGAAAGAGAGACATAGTCCAAGCTCAATATTTCTCTTTAATTGAAGACCAAGTTGTCACGAACCTGCTATCCAAATTTCAGCCCATAACGTTTGTAATGACTACTTTGTAATGACTAATTTGACCTAAACCTCCAAGAGGTAAGGATTGTTGACCAAAACTATTTAAGCTTTATAAATATGAACTATGACAATAAAAACAAGAAAGCTTTGACTGAAAATTGTAGGGCTTTACCCCAAAGGGAGCCCTTCCAGAAATTCTCAAAGGCCAAGGCTGAACCCAGGCCCAAGAGGGGGTTTGGAAATAGTTTTCAACCAGCAATAGACGCGCCTCGGTTAGAACCTCACTAGCTGCGTCATTGCCCCAAGCGCAAAGATGATTTGTAAGGTTTCATTAGTTGCTTTTTATACACACTCTGCTAGCTCTGCACTTCAATCCAAAGTCGATGTGGGACACAAATCTCAGCTCAATATACATACATAAACCTTTTCTGAACTGAGTGATGGGTGGTTCTGGTCATTGAAATTCACAAGATAAAAATAGAAAATATATTCAACTAGTACAATATAGTATGTAGATTATATATTTACATATACATGGCCTTTAAGATCTGGATCTTCAGAGCTAGTAGATGTTGAATTCGTTTTTTCTGATAAGAAAGAATCAGCAGCATCTTAGTAAATCCAAAAAGAACTAGGTAGTCGGCATCATTATGGTTACATTCGGGAATGGTTTGGGATTCAAACTGAAGTTTTATTTGTCAATCCTGAGGTAACATGGCTTTTATTATTCATCCAGTACGTAGTACTAATCACAGGGCACCTTCATGTGATTGATCTTCAGCCAATGCCCATTCTATAAAGAATGAAACCACAACGCAAAGTTAGCTTGGAATGAAGGCTTTTTGACCAAAATGGGTCCCTTTTAGAAACTATTTATCAGTTTAGGGTTGTTCCGAAACAATTTATCAATTGGGGGTCCTTTTGGACACGTGGAATATTTTATTTTTTTTGGGTCTGACGGGTCAAAGGCGCCAGTCAGACTGGTGCCTTCAAGTCAAAGGCGCCAGTCAGACTGGCGCCATCCTTTAAAAAAAAAAAAAAAAAAAAGGACCTGTCCTGCAGCGCCACGTGGCGCATGCAGGAGAGGTGCCACTGCGGATGGCGCCTTCAAAGGCGCCAGGCGCAGTGGCGCCTCCCTGCATGCGCCACGTGGCGCTGCAGGGATCCCCCCTTCCCCAAAATTTATTTACCCCACCCCAACCCCAACCCCAACCCCAATCGTCCAGATTAAGGCCCCCCCTTCCCCCCCCCCATTTCACCCACCCACCCAATAGACACACACACCACACACGTCTCTATAAATACCTCCTCCCCCAACCAACATACACACATAATCTCCTTGTCTGCTTGATACATTTCATACTAATAATTTAATTTTTTATAGCAGTGCAGTGTTCCTTTTGAATTATTGGAAACTTCATTTAATTTCTACAAGGTAAATTTGTTATAGCTACTATAATAATTGATGACTATTTCTTGGTGTAAATTGTTAATACAAAGTTTTTAATGTCTCTTGTTATATTATTTGGTACTTATTATTTTGGTAATTTTTTTTGTTGCTTATTATTTTAAATTTAATTAAATTCATTAATTTATTTTATCATATGTTTCATTGTTAGTCCTCATACTAGTAGTTTAATTTTTTGTAGTAGTGTTCCTTTTAAACTGTTGGAAACTTCATTTAATTTCTACAAGGTAAATTTGTTATGGCCACTGTAATAATTGATGACTATTTCTTGGTGTAAATTGGCAATACAAAGTTTTTAATGTCTCTTGTTATATTATTTGCTACTTGTCATTAGGGTAATTTTTTTTTTTTTTGTTGATTATTATCTTAAATTTAAATAAATACATTAATTTATTTTAGCGTATGTTTCATTGTTACTCCTCATACTAGTAGTTTAATTTTTTATAGCAGTGTTTCGTTCAAATTGTTGGAAACTTCGTTAAATTTCTACCAGGTAAATTTTTATGGCTACTGTAGTAATTGATGACTATTTGTTGGTGTAAATTGGCAATACAAAGTTTTTAATGTCTCTTGTTAGTTATATTATTTGCTACTTGTCATTAGGGTAAAAAAAAATTTTGTTGATTATTATCTTAAATTTAAATAAATACATTAATTTATTTTAGCGTATGTTTCATTGTTACTCCTCATACTAGTAGTTTAATTTTTTATAGCAGTGTTTCATTCAAATTCTTGTAAACTTCGTTAAATTTCTACTAGGTAAATTTTTATGGCTACTGTAGTAATTGATGACTATTTGTTGGTGTAAATTGGCAATACAAAGTTTTTAATGTCTCTTGTTAGTTATATTATTTGCTACTTGTTATTAGGGTAATTTTTTTTGTTGCTTAGTATTTTAAATTTTAAATTAAAATAAATACATTAATTTATTTTATCATATGTTTCATTGTTACTCCTCATACTAGTAGTTTAATTTTTTTATAGCAGTGTCCTGTTCAAATTGTTAGAAACTTCGTTTAATTTCTACAAGGTAAATTTATTTAGGCTACTTTATCATTATTGTCAGTGTTACTCCTCATACTTATAGTTGAAATTTTTGTAGTAGTCTTCCATTCAATCTTGTTATATTATTTATTACTTGTTATTAGTTAGATGAAAATTATATTTAATATAATCTATTTTTAATTATTTAATGATATAACCTATATAATTCAAATATTTTTTAATGTCAGGTTAAAATATGGCATCATCTAGCTCACAATCAGGAGCACGATTAGTAAACCCCGGCCCGGTGGATGCTTCACTATTGAAGCTGCAAGAAAAGCATGTTTCCCAGCACGTATGGAATGGATCACCCGATCGAGTTCTTAGAGCTCGACGTGGACTTGGATTTAATCCTTCTGTTATGGATCTCCCAGAGTCTGTCAGAACTAATCTTCATACAACCGGTTTCTTGGGGGTCGCCCAAGTAAATATCACCCAGCTTGATCATAATTTAATTACTGCACTTGTTGAGAGATGGAGACCCGAGACACATACCTTTCACATGCCGTGGGGAGAATGCACCATCACACTGCAGGATGTTGCTATTCTTTGTGGCCTGCGTATTAACGGTCCCGCTGTTATTGGTACAACTCATAGACAATGGAAGCAATATGTCGGTGAAATGCTAGGCAGGCTTCCTAACGATTCTGACATGAAAGGGTCAAGAATAAAGTTGAAGTGGTTGGAAGATCATTTTGGGCACTTTTCTCAATGGGGGGATAATCAATGGTGGCAGGTTGTATATACACGAGCGTATATACTCAGGTTGATAGGAAACCTATTGTTACCGGATCCCTCCGGTGGATATGTGTCACTAAGATATCTTCCACTATTAGAGAATTTTGAAATAACAGGTCAGTATAGCTGGGGTTCGGTTGTATTGGGTTACGTGTATCGTGAGTTGTGCAAGTCGACTAATTATCAAAAGAAGGAGCTTTGTGGGTTCATGCCGTTGGTTCAAATTTGGGCATGGGAAAGGATGCCTTCCATTGCTCCGCAGCTCGTGCTTGACCAACGAGATTTTGGTACCCCATACGGTACACGGTAAGTAGCATGTAAAGTTTGTAATCATGGTTGTCTGTAGATTATACTTGATCTGATCTTCCTTTTTTAAACAATGACAGGTGGCGTGGAGGGGTTACTTATACCAGGGAGATGCACCCCCTGACGTATTATCGTGACCGATTTGACAAAATGAAGCATCGCGATGTAAGCATAATTTTTCAATTTAATTAACATTAGGAATGTATTGTATTATTTTTTGTTCTCTCCATCTTAGGAATGTAATTGCATTATTTTGTTCCATGTTGGTAGTTTATTTGGTGTCCGTACGACGACATGATGATGGCAACACTACCCATGCTCTCTCTAGAAGCCATGTACTTGTGGAGGGTTGTTCTTCCGTTGATATGCTTCAACATTATCGAGTGGCATCAACCAGATCGTGTGATGCGTCAGTTCGGCTTGCAGCAACATATACCTGATGCACCTTCCCAACCAGACGAGTGTCATGATCTGTCACTTAGGGGCAAACAATATGAGAATTGGGAACTCCTATTGGATGATGACATTAGATTCTGGAATGATCGACACCTTAAGGTGATTTGTCATAATCAACCACAGATTGGAACCCTAAATAAGCAATCAGAGTATATGCAGTGGTACAAGCGTCGGACACGTCGATGGGTTAGCAGGGAAGGTGCACTACGAGGATTTTCGGTAACGTTTAAGTTTTCCAGCATATTGTTTTTTGATTGAATTATCTTTAGAGGAATTATTGTTAATAGTTATTCACCTTGTTGTAGGTTGATGGGATGGAGCGGTTGTACTACTTAAGTACGCCTGAGGGTCAACATGAGTTCTCTTTTCATGAACTTAATACAGAGCTTGCGTCCATAATGGCGGCATCGGACGAGGCGGATACCATTACTACACCTATTGTCTCAGCTGTACCTCTCACACAAGCCGTGGAGCCGAATCCTCCATTTGCACGCGTGCCAGTAGCAAGAGTGGAGGGTGAGTCTCTTGGTAGGAGAAGACAACGGCTGGAACAACAGAATTTATACACACCGCCTATACTGGGACGCGGAGAAGGATATTATTATGCGCCCACCCAGTACCATGACTTGACACAGGAACCCGCTCCAACTTATTTTCATACTGACATGGCAGGACCATCGTCAATGCCTCCCCAATTCTCATCGTCAATGCATACTTCACCCAATTTATTCTCCACACCACCCGCCTATCAACCGACTGCTAACACACCAGATGCACCCAACCCCCTTATTGAGCAGATACAAAACACCCCAATGTATTCTCCTGGATACCCTGGTATGGGTATTGACTTGAACGTCGACTTCGCCGCAGTCTTAGACTCTAGCTCCGCAAGTGAAGGCCCAGTTCAAGTTGAGCCCAATGTCAGAAGAAATCCACGCCGTGAGGCTCGGGGTAAACAACGACAGTGCATCTTGTCTCCCTTTCAGCATGATGGTGACCCAGCTCAGTAGTCACATTGAATTATGCATTGTTATTATGTAGCATATTATGTAATTGATATTTTGTACCTAACGGACATTTCAATTTTTGAACTTAATGGAGTTACTTGATATTTTGTTTCGTTATATTTTTTTTATGTCTTGAAGTTGTAGCATTTAATACCATAACAACACATACAAACTATATGCCGAAGCATTTGATTTATTGAAACAAAGCACCCTAAACCATGCATAACTAGGTGTAATCTACAAATTATCTTCCGTACCAACTCCTCCACTTCCTGATCCTCCAGCTCGTTGAGGGCAGTGGCGTCGGTTATGACCCTGAGACCGACACAATCCACATCGTTGGGTCGGTTGTGACTCTACCCAGTCCATCTCATTACGAATGCGGGTTGACTTGGGTCTCCCTTTCGGGCGTAGCATCGACAGATCCGGCACTAAGGTCCAAGGCTGTTGTATCTCAGGTATTGCTTCCTCATTTCCGATCGGAAACCACTGAGGAGCATAAGCGTTAATGATGCTGCGCCATTTGTATACATCATTAACATACTGGTCCCAGTCGAGCATCATGGCCGCACATATAGCAAGCACATGTGAACATGGCAGGTGAAGTGCCTGAAATCTTCCACACTGACAATATTTCGTTTGTAAGTTGACCCTCCAGCTGCGACCCCCTCTCTGGGTGACCGGATTGAATGCTTCTTCTACCTCGAATCGTAGATTATGGGTGTCATATCGGCGGACTTGATGCGAACAAGCATCTTCTTGCTGTTTCAAGATCTTCTTCATTGCCTTGTCAGAATATCGGTGACCACCACTCAGCTTGTCTCTCGCTTCTGCACCCCGCTGAACAAAATATTCGACGATCCTACCATACGAACACTTAACCAAAGCAGTGATTGGCAAATTCCTAGCACCCTTTAAAATTTTATTCACACATTCAGACAAGTTGGTTGTCATGTGTCCAAATCGACGACCACCATCATCATAAGCCAGTGACCATTTTTCCTTCCTAATGCCATCAATCCACCTTTGTATTTCAGGACTGGTTTCACGGAATTTCTCAAGCTTCCGATCAAAGTTTATCTTGCATGCCATGTGCCCTATAAAATAATGTTCAATTATTCAGGTCACCATTTATCTTGAACAAATACATAAATAAACAAATTATGTAGTTTGAAAAAGGCATACCTAGAGTCATCAGATCCTCCTTTAACTTTTTTATTCTTGAATCTCTGGTTGAAATTACTGGTAATATGTCGAATACAGTATACATGATATGCATTCGGAGGCTGCCAACCTAGGTGAGGATTCGAAACGGCCGATTTAATGCTTTGGTGCCGGTCGGAGATCAGACATATACCCGTCTTATTAGTAACATGTTCCCGGATCAATCCCAAAAACCAAGACCAAGCATCTAACGTTTCTCCTTCCACAACAGCAAAAGCAAGCGGCAGCACATGATTGTTTCCATCCTATGATGTGGCAATCAACAGTGTGCCACGATACTTACCATACAGAAATGTACCATCAATCTGTATTATTGGTTTGCAGTTATTAAATGCATCACAACATTGTCTAAACGTCCAGAAAACACGATGAAACGTGCGATATTGGTTGTTCACACGATTGCCCACCACATATAGATTGGTCTCGATCTTGTAAAATGAATCTGGTGAAAACAACTGCATATGTTGTAACCATCTAGGCAGCATGGCATAGGATTCATCCCAATCTCCAAATACCTTCACAATGGCCTTTTGCTTGGCTTTCCATGCTTTTCTGTACGATATCTTGTACCCATAAGTACTTAGAATTCTTTCGCGTATCAAAGCGATTGTGACCGATGGCGCTTCTCGGACCATACCTAGGAAGTCGATTTAAATTTAAAGTTAGATTACAATTTCAATTAAAAGTGCTGAAACAAAATAAATTGACTAATGATTGTACCTAGTATGCACGAGCATACGAAGTTAGAATCCAACTTTGTGTGGTCTTGCGACAACATCCGATTCACACAATTATGTTGACCACCCCACTTTGTAACCTCCCACTTTAGTGACTTTTTCGACAAGATAGCCCTCATCCTCCATGGGCATCCTATCACACGATTTGAGCACTGGACATAATAAATGGTTGATTTAGATTCAACAACTTTGAAATCCTGATGAACATTCATGGAATAATGTTTAACAGCCATTTGAACTGCCTGTTTACTATCAAATCGCAAGCCAACATACAATTCCTGACCCACTTTCCACGATCCTGGAACATCTACGCCTTCAAATTCTATCTCCTGATCAGGATGGTCCCAATTTATATAATTATAATGGGGGGATGAGTTGAAGAATGCACCATGCGATTGACCTACACGCGAGGAAAAATGAATAGATTGGCAATTATAGTAAAAATAATAATATTTCTACAAATAAAAATTAATAATAATAATGTCAGAATAAAATTATTAACTGATGGAGGAAACCAACCAGCTTGATGCGGAACAAATCCACCAGGAGCCACCGATGAAACAGGAGCTGCAGCAATTCCAGGTGACGGCAATGCGGACAGAACTATGTTGGAACCCTGTTCAGCCTCCTCCTCGGTGTCCGATGAACCACTAGTTGGTATATCATCTTCCTCATCGTCTTCATCTGACTCCTCCTCATCTCGCTTGCCCAATCTTCGTCTTCGTCATCTTCGTCATCTGCACTTGAGCCAAGGTTTACCGGCACATTTCGCTGCTCGAAATTACTACCCAATGACGGTACAGGGAATGTGGAAGTGCCTGCAACATTAACATCAACGTACAACTCAAGTGTTGACATCCACGGATTTTGGATTAAACCATTCAGCATGCATTCCACATCTCGATCATCAGCAATTTCAACAAGAATATATTTCACTGGATTGTCACATATCATATATCTTGTCGTAATTTTTGTAACTGATTGATTTGGTTGCAGCCTCAACTTCGACTGAATCTTTGCCCTCAAACGCTCGTACCGGATACCATGTTTTATTTGCACAGTTACTTGGTCTCCTTCAAATGTAATTCCTTCTGGTCCATCGAAGACTCTCCCGTTCGAGTACACAAATACTGCAACTTGGCTCATGACGTATGCCCTACAACAATATCAAATAAATAATAATAACCCATAAATTTACAATTTCTAATAATAACAATATTAAAAATGATTAACACTTAAATATGTAAACTTAATAAAAAAATTAATAAAACATTATTATTACCGCAAAATTAAAATAATCATAATAACTATTTACAATTTTTTAAAATAAGCATACTACAAATTAAAACTAAATAACAATTACCACTACTAAATACGTGAATAATAATAATATTACTATTATATTATAATAAAAAAATAAACTTAAAGAAGAAAAATAATATAAAATTATTACCGTGTATTAAAAAAAATTATTAGTAATTATATAAAAATTATTAGAAATGGATTAATGAGGACTAACAATGAAACATATGATAAAATAAATTAATGAATTTAATTAAATTTAAAATAATAAGCAACAAAAAAAATTACCAAAATAATAAGTACCAAATAATATAACAAGTGACATTAAAAACTTTGTATTAACAATTTACACCAAGAAATAGTCATCAATTATTATAGTAGCTATAACAAATTTACCTTGTAGAAATTAAATGAAGTTTCCAATAATTCAAAAGGAACACTGCACTGCTATAAAAAATTAAATTATTAGTATGAAATGTATCAAGCAGACAAGGAGAGTATGTGTGTATGTTGGTTGCGGGAAGAGGTATTTATAGAGACGTCTGGACGGTCGGGTTGGGGTGGGGTAAATAAATTTTGGGGAAGGGGGGATCCCTGCAGCGCCATGTGGCGCATGCAGGGAGGCGCCACTGCGCCTGGCGCCTTTGAAGGCGCCATCCGCAGTGGCGCCTCTCCTGCATGCGCCACGTGGCGCTGCAGGACAGGTCCTTTTTTTTTTTTTTTTTTTTTAAAGGGTGGCGCCAGTCTGACTGGCGCCTTTGACTTGAAGGCACCAGTCTGACTGGCGCCTTTGACCCGTCAGACCCAAAAAAAATAAAATATTCCACGTGTCCAAAAGGACCCCCAATTGGTAAATTGTTTCGGAACAACCCTAAACTGGTAAATAGTTTCTAAAAGGGACCCATTTTGGTCAAAAAGCCTGGAATGAAAGAGTAGGTAATGCAACAAAATCATTGTGAGTTTCGTAGGGGGAAAACATATACTTGCTTATTGCGAGGGATGTAGCTATATATTAATAAAAATACTAAAGGTAGAATGTAATGTTCATTACATTTCTGCATTTTCTGATGAACTATTTTGTTAAACTTGAAAGTAGCTGGTGAACGATAATTGAATAATCAAATCACACAACTAGTGATTGATTTATACAGTACTATTCACCAATTCTCTCATCAACTGGCTTTTTAGCATGGAGACTCATTCTCCCTTAACTTTTTCCGATGTTAAACTTGATAGTTTTAGGCTAATTGTATGATACTAGTTTTTTTAAGCACAATATTTGTATGTACATAAATGCGATATAATCTACCTTTTCTCGTGAATGGATCTTTGTATTTGACTTCTCACAAAATAAGATTATGTGAGAAAGAAAGATAACCATATAAAGATTTTTTTTTAAATAACTTTTTTGTTTAATTCTTTTTCATATAACCTTTTAACGTGAAAAGCAACAAAAGGTTCATTTTTTTATTGTTTTTTGTTTTTTCTTCAAGACGTGTGAATTTGACATTACTTCATAATAGGCACTCTTGCCTTTTTTCTTTTGGTGAATTAGAGGCACTCTTGCTTCTTTTCTTATGTGATGTAAATTGAATAATTTAAGGAATGACATGTCATAAGTAACCATTTTAATTGACAACATAAAATTGTTTTCCCCCGGTGTTTGACAAGAGAATAGTACATGCCATTCTTTTTATTCAATCACTTTACACTTTAAATTTTTATATCAGTTATGTTATTTGTACACCCAAATGGGACACCCATTTAGGACACTTTGGTTAATCACGTATAAATATTTGGTTAATTCAGTTCATTATATGATTAATGAGCTTATTTCCCATAACCATATAAATATTTAGTTAATTACATGCAAATATCTGGTTAATTCAGTTTTTTATATGATTAATGGGTCATCATGAATTAACCAAATATTTGCACGTGATTAACCATATAATTAATAGAATTAACCAAATATTTATACATGATTAACCAAGATGTTCCAAATGGGACACTCATTTGGGTGTGTAAATAACATTTCTGTTTTATACGGTGAGGTAATTCCCATTTTCTGATCATGCACCGAGAAGCATATTGATAGATGGACAAATGTTATTAGTATTTAAAAGTAATTGAAAATATCAATAACATCAGGCTGATACTTATTAGCATAGTTCAGAACCATCACTGACAACACAGGCAGGGCAACACTGCTTTCCTCTGCATCCTTCATACCAACCGTGACTTTCTCCTCCATTCAGATCCTTCATAAGCTCAACAAAGGAACGTGATGAAAATGCCTACAGTGCTTTTTTCTAATTTGGTATTTTAATCTTTCAATCTACCCTTCCACCGCTTAAACTTATTAAACCAATAACTACACCCCTTGCCGAACCCACGGTTCAGAAGATGGTGAGTTCTAGGGTGAGCAATTACTTGCTCACGTGAGCAACTTATTATAGCCGTTAGATGGTGATATTCCACCGATATTATAATACACCAACAACACCCAAGTATTTCCTCTGCTCTCACACCCGATTCACCCCCTCTCTCTCACTCATCAGTGTCACGGCGGCCCTCCTCTTCCGGCGCCGATCGATGGCGGCAGTCCCAACTCCTAATTTTCATGGAGCTTTCACGAAGTTTGTAACTTCTCAAAGATGCAACCTTCAGACTTCAAAACCAACCTCTTTTTGCAAAATGAACCTCTGAGTCCGACTTCGCCGCCGCCATGAACAGTGAACAATACCACCTCGAACTGCGCCGCCAGAGAACCCAGAAACTCGTCGACTCCGGGGTGCTTCAGATCGGCGAATGAGTCCGACTTCGCCGCCGTGAATACCACCACATCGATGTTCGCCACCAGAGACTCGAGAAACTAGCCGACCCCAGGGTGCTTCGGATCCGCGAAAGAGTTCGACTTCGCCGCCGCCATAAACACCACTACTAGCTTACGACTTTCCTTCTTCAACCACAACTAGATGCAACTTCAATTCATAGTCTATGTGCTGGATCTACTCCGCAAAGATGGGTGCGGGTGAGAATCAGGGGAGAAAGAGTGTGGAGAGAGAGAGAGAGAGAGAGAGAGAGAGAGATGGAGGGAGATAGACCTTGTGATCGAAGCTTTGGCCAGCCCACGGCGGTGCTTTCATGGTGGCTTCGGAATCCGACGAGGGGGAAGAAACTAGGAACAGAGGAGATAGACTTTGAGAGATGATGAAAAAAAAAATTAGTGTGGGCGGTGGGGGTCAGGGTCAGAGGAGGGATCCCGGTGGTGACGAAAGGCTCATGGTGGTGGCGCCGCCGCGTGGAAGGGCTGTGGAGGGAGGGACCGTGAGGGAAGGATCAGAGAAGGAGATATCAGGGGAGAGAAGAAAATAAAGAAAAAATATAGTGTGGAAGGGTGCATGATAATATCATGTAAACTTATTTAATCAATGGTTATTTTTGATTCCATCTGGTCTTGAGAATGTTGCTCACGGTGGGCAAGTAATTCTACTTGCTCACCCTAGAATTCACCTCAGAAGATATAACATGTGAAAATATCTTTTAGAATCACCCCTTTTTTCACAAAATAACACAATCTTTAATCTTTTCATCAGTGTTCTTTTAAAAGTACTCAAACCGAAAATGATAATCACGCATCATAACACTTGGCATTATGGGATTCGAAGGAGCAAAGTTTTAAACTAGAGATTGCAGGACTTTACCCCAAAGGGAGCCCTTCCAGAAATTCTCAAAGGCCTAGGCTGAACCCAGGCCTAAGAGGGGGTTTGGAAATAGTTTTCAACCAGCAATAGACGCGCCTCGGTTAGAACCTCACTAGCTGCGTCATTGCCCCAAGCGCAAAGATGCTTTACTCATTGCTCTTAACTTGCATTTTATAACACACTGATAGCTCTTAATTTCAATCAACAGGCGATATGGGACACCACTATCTCACTTTTCTCTGAACCTATGCACCTGAGTTGAACAAAATAATTTGAGACTAGGTAGTATATTAATTCATCTTCCAAAGCATTAAAACATACTATTTAAAATATACATTCCTTTTAGGATCCGGGCCTTGGATGCTAGTATAGTTGAATTTCTTCTTGTAATGAAGAATCAGCAGCATTGACAAAGTAAAATGAACTAAGTCTGCTTCATTTTGATAACTCCCGGGAATGATTTGGGAATTCAAGATGATGTTTTACATGACAAGTTGCAGCAGCTACTTCACTTGGTTTCCTATTAGTCTGAGTAGAAACTACAACACCTCGAGTAAATGCAACTTTGTGGGATACTTGCTTGGCCTGCACACTCAAGCTACCTCAATGATCTGAAGTCTCAAAAGGTCAGATATGTAACATTAAATGTTGATTGCTCAAACTGCTTCACATCATGTGCTTTCTCCACTACCGTTGAAGTGTTATCTGGTCCCTATGAATGCTCCAGTATCATCCCTAGGCACCCAACTACATGAGGTTGTTGGATGTACAAGGACAGATCAACCCAAGGCCTTGAATTGCTCTTTTTGTGGGATACAGGTGAAAGCAAAGCTATAAGAATAATCATCCTAGTTAATTTTAAATATAAAAAGTTGTTTTAAATTACAATAGCAGTCATTATTTTGGCTTTGCTGTCATATAGTTGGCCTTTAGATTCCAGGTGTTAGATGCTAGTATATTTTGAATTTGTTCTGATAAAAAAGAATTAGGTAAAACCAAAAGGAACTAAAAGTCTGAATCATTGTTGGGTGTAGGTGACAGCAATCCAAAATAATGACTACTATTGTCGCTAGAGAAACTGCAGTGTACAATACTTAGCAACATTATGCATCCAATGGAGAGATTTCAATAATTTGGCATAGAATTTGTGATTTGAGTTTCTTATGATGAGATCAAATTAGTACATTTCCTTTGAAAATAAACCTGTTCTTCATGGTCAAATTAAATGTTTTTGGCATCCTAACCCAATTTTACAGTCCATTAAACCAAAATCATTCTGAACAACCTTCATGCTTGTCTCCCATTGACTCTTCACCTTTACACATTCCACTTACTTCTTCCCCAACTCTAATAAGTTCTTAGTTCTGCATCTGGGCTCTAATATGATAGAAATCCAGCATATTCCATGCTGAGGACTGTCCTATATGTTGGAATGGCACTTTTGTTGTAATCTCAAGTTGGTAAATTGATTTGATTTGAGATCTCACAGTCAGTCTAACTCAGTAAATTATCATCTTATACTTGCTTATTGCGAGGTATTAATAGAAGTATTAAAGGTAGAATGCAATGTTCATTACATTTCTGCACTTTCTTCCCATGAAAAAATTTTCTGATGAACTATTTTGTTAAACTTGAAAGTAACTAGTGAACGATAATTGAATAATCAAACCACACAACTAGTGATTGATTTATACATTGCTATTTCACCAATTCTCTCATCAACTGGCTTTTTAGCATGGAGACTCATTCTCTCTTAACTTTTTCAGATGTTAAACTCAGATAGTTGTAAGCTAATGTTATGATATCAGTCGTTCAAAGCTGTTTGTAAGCACGTTGGTGTGTACATAAATGCTATATAATCCACATTTTCTCCTTAATAGATCTTTATATTTGACTTTTCATATAATAAGATTACGTGGAAAAGAAAGATACCCATAAAATTTGTCAATCTAGTCAAAACTTATGATTTTTTTTCATAACTTTTATGTTTAATTAATTCTCTTTTTCACATGACCTTTTAACGTGAAAAGCAACAAAAGGTCCATTTTATTTTCTTTTTTCTTCAAGGTGTGGGAATTTTACATAACTTCATAATAGAGCGCTCTTGCTTCTTATGTGATGTAAATTGAATATTTTAAGGAATGACACGTCATGAGTAACAATTTTATTCTATAACATAAAATTGTTATTTCCCCGGAGTTTGACCTGGGAATACCGAATACATGCCATCTTTTTGCTCACTTTTTATTATTCACTTTACTCTTTAAATTTATTCAATTTCATTTTCATATGGTGATTGGTAAGGTAATTCCCATTTTGAGATGAACCCATGCAGATAGACGGACAAATGTTATTAGTATCTTGATTCTGTTCGTATTTTTTCAATTAATTATAATTTATAAAAATGATAATTATAATTAATAAAAGGTATAAAAAGTAATTAGAAATTAGAAATATCAGAAATATAACAGCAGCTGATAGCATAGTTGAGCACCATCACCGACAACACAAGCAAAGTCAATGGGCAGAGCAACACCGCTTTCCTCTGCATCTACACCGACGGTGGCTTCAAGAAAGGAATGAGTTGAAAATGACTAGTTTTCATGGAATGAGATGTACATGCCTTGCAGTTTCACCCTTTTCTCACAAAATAAATACATAGATCTTTATCCTATTCTTCATTCTTCAGTTGTTCTGCTCTAATTACTCAGAGACCGAAGATAATGGGCTTCGAAGGAGCAAAGTTTTAAACTAGAGATTGTAGGGCTTTACCCCAAAGGGAGCCCTTCCAGAAATTCTCAAAGGCCTAGGCTGAACCCAGGCCCAAGAGGGGGTTTGGAAATAGTTTTCAACCAGCAATAGACGCGCCTCGGTTAGAACCTCACTAGCTGCGTCATTGCCCCAAGCGCAAAGATGCTTTACTCATTGCTCTTAACTTGCATTTTATAACACACTGATAGCTCTTAATTTCAATCAACAGGCGATATGGGACACCACTATCTCACTTTTCTCTGAACCTATGCACCTGAGTTGAACAAAATAATTTGAGACTAGGTAGTATATTAATTCATCTTCCAAAGCATTAAAACATACTATTTAAAATATACATTCCTTTTAGGATCCGGGCCTTGGATGCTAGTATAGTTGAATTTCTTCTTGTAATGAAGAATCAGCAGCATTGACAAAGTAAAATGAACTAAGTCTGCTTCATTTTGATAACTCCCGGGAATGATTTGGGAATTCAAGATGATGTTTTACATGACAAGTTGCAGCAGCTACTTCACTTGGTTTCCTATTAGTCTGAGTAGAAACTACAACACCTCGAGTAAATGCAACTTTGTGGGATACTTGCTTGGCCTGCACACTCAAGCTACCTCAATGATCTGAAGTCTCAAAAGGTCAGATATGTAACATTAAATGTTGATTGCTCAAACTGCTTCACATCATGTGCTTTCTCCACTACCGTTGAAGTGTTATCTGGTCCCTATGAATGCTCCAGTATCATCCCTAGGCACCCAACTACATGAGGTTGTTGGATGTACAAGGACAGATCAACCCAAGGCCTTGAATTGCTCTTTTTGTGGGATACAGGTGAAAGCAAAGCTATAAGAATAATCATCCTAGTTAATTTTAAATATAAAAAGTTGTTTTAAATTACAATAGCAGTCATTATTTTGGCTTTGCTGTCATATAGTTGGCCTTTAGATTCCAGGTGTTAGATGCTAGTATATTTTGAATTTGTTCTGATAAAAAAGAATTAGGTAAAACCAAAAGGAACTAAAAGTCTGAATCATTGTTGGGTGTAGGTGACAGCAATCCAAAATAATGACTACTATTGTCGCTAGAGAAACTGCAGTGTACAATACTTAGCAACATTATGCATCCAATGGAGAGATTTCAATAATTTGGCATAGAATTTGTGATTTGAGTTTCTTATGATGAGATCAAATTAGTACATTTCCTTTGAAAATAAACCTGTTCTTCATGGTCAAATTAAATGTTTTTGGCATCCTAACCCAATTTTACAGTCCATTAAACCAAAATCATTCTGAACAACCTTCATGCTTGTCTCCCATTGACTCTTCACCTTTACACATTCCACTTACTTCTTCCCCAACTCTAATAAGTTCTTAGTTCTGCATCTGGGCTCTAATATGATAGAAATCCAGCATATTCCATGCTGAGGACTGTCCTATATGTTGGAATGGCACTTTTGTTGTAATCTCAAGTTGGTAAATTGATTTGATTTGAGATCTCACAGTCAGTCTAACTCAGTAAATTATCATCTTATACTTGCTTATTGCGAGGTATTAATAGAAGTATTAAAGGTAGAATGCAATGTTCATTACATTTCTGCACTTTCTTCCCATGAAAAAATTTTCTGATGAACTATTTTGTTAAACTTGAAAGTAACTAGTGAACGATAATTGAATAATCAAACCACACAACTAGTGATTGATTTATACATTGCTATTTCACCAATTCTCTCATCAACTGGCTTTTTAGCATGGAGACTCATTCTCTCTTAACTTTTTCAGATGTTAAACTCAGATAGTTGTAAGCTAATGTTATGATATCAGTCGTTCAAAGCTGTTTGTAAGCACGTTGGTGTGTACATAAATGCTATATAATCCACATTTTCTCCTTAATAGATCTTTATATTTGACTTTTCATATAATAAGATTACGTGGAAAAGAAAGATACCCATAAAATTTGTCAATCTAGTCAAAACTTATGATTTTTTTTCATAACTTTTATGTTTAATTAATTCTCTTTTTCACATGACCTTTTAACGTGAAAAGCAACAAAAGGTCCATTTTATTTTCTTTTTTCTTCAAGGTGTGGGAATTTTACATAACTTCATAATAGAGCGCTCTTGCTTCTTATGTGATGTAAATTGAATATTTTAAGGAATGACACGTCATGAGTAACAATTTTATTCTATAACATAAAATTGTTATTTCCCCGGAGTTTGACCTGGGAATACCGAATACATGCCATCTTTTTGCTCACTTTTTATTATTCACTTTACTCTTTAAATTTATTCAATTTCATTTTCATATGGTGATTGGTAAGGTAATTCCCATTTTGAGATGAACCCATGCAGATAGACGGACAAATGTTATTAGTATCTTGATTCTGTTCGTATTTTTTCAATTAATTATAATTTATAAAAATGATAATTATAATTAATAAAAGGTATAAAAAGTAATTAGAAATTAGAAATATCAGAAATATAACAGCAGCTGATAGCATAGTTGAGCACCATCACCGACAACACAAGCAAAGTCAATGGGCAGAGCAACACCGCTTTCCTCTGCATCTACACCGACGGTGGCTTCAAGAAAGGAATGAGTTGAAAATGACTAGTTTTCATGGAATGAGATGTACATGCCTTGCAGTTTCACCCTTTTCTCACAAAATAAATACATAGATCTTTATCCTATTCTTCATTCTTCAGTTGTTCTGCTCTAATTACTCAGAGACCGAAGATAATGGGCTTCGAAGGAGCAAAGTTTTAAACTAGAGATTGTAGGGCTTTACCCCAAAGGGAGCCCTTCCAGAAATTCTCAAAGGCCTAGGCTGAACCCAGGCCCAAGAGGGGGTTTGGAAATAGTTTTCAACCAGCAATAGACGCGCCTCGGTTAGAACCTCACTAGCTGCGTCATTGCCCCAAGCGCAAAGATGCTTTACTCATTGCTCTTAACTTGCATTTTATAACACACTGATAGCTCTTAATTTCAATCAACAGGCGATATGGGACACCACTATCTCACTTTTCTCTGAACCTATGCACCTGAGTTGAACAAAATAATTTGAGACTAGGTAGTATATTAATTCATCTTCCAAAGCATTAAAACATACTATTTAAAATATACATTCCTTTTAGGATCCGGGCCTTGGATGCTAGTATAGTTGAATTTCTTCTTGTAATGAAGAATCAGCAGCATTGACAAAGTAAAATGAACTAAGTCTGCTTCATTTTGATAACTCCCGGGAATGATTTGGGAATTCAAGATGATGTTTTACATGACAAGTTGCAGCAGCTACTTCACTTGGTTTCCTATTAGTCTGAGTAGAAACTACAACACCTCGAGTAAATGCAACTTTGTGGGATACTTGCTTGGCCTGCACACTCAAGCTACCTCAATGATCTGAAGTCTCAAAAGGTCAGATATGTAACATTAAATGTTGATTGCTCAAACTGCTTCACATCATGTGCTTTCTCCACTACCGTTGAAGTGTTATCTGGTCCCTATGAATGCTCCAGTATCATCCCTAGGCACCCAACTACATGAGGTTGTTGGATGTACAAGGACAGATCAACCCAAGGCCTTGAATTGCTCTTTTTGTGGGATACAGGTGAAAGCAAAGCTATAAGAATAATCATCCTAGTTAATTTTAAATATAAAAAGTTGTTTTAAATTACAATAGCAGTCATTATTTTGGCTTTGCTGTCATATAGTTGGCCTTTAGATTCCAGGTGTTAGATGCTAGTATATTTTGAATTTGTTCTGATAAAAAAGAATTAGGTAAAACCAAAAGGAACTAAAAGTCTGAATCATTGTTGGGTGTAGGTGACAGCAATCCAAAATAATGACTACTATTGTCGCTAGAGAAACTGCAGTGTACAATACTTAGCAACATTATGCATCCAATGGAGAGATTTCAATAATTTGGCATAGAATTTGTGATTTGAGTTTCTTATGATGAGATCAAATTAGTACATTTCCTTTGAAAATAAACCTGTTCTTCATGGTCAAATTAAATGTTTTTGGCATCCTAACCCAATTTTACAGTCCATTAAACCAAAATCATTCTGAACAACCTTCATGCTTGTCTCCCATTGACTCTTCACCTTTACACATTCCACTTACTTCTTCCCCAACTCTAATAAGTTCTTAGTTCTGCATCTGGGCTCTAATATGATAGAAATCCAGCATATTCCATGCTGAGGACTGTCCTATATGTTGGAATGGCACTTTTGTTGTAATCTCAAGTTGGTAAATTGATTTGATTTGAGATCTCACAGTCAGTCTAACTCAGTAAATTATCATCTTATACTTGCTTATTGCGAGGTATTAATAGAAGTATTAAAGGTAGAATGCAATGTTCATTACATTTCTGCACTTTCTTCCCATGAAAAAATTTTCTGATGAACTATTTTGTTAAACTTGAAAGTAACTAGTGAACGATAATTGAATAATCAAACCACACAACTAGTGATTGATTTATACATTGCTATTTCACCAATTCTCTCATCAACTGGCTTTTTAGCATGGAGACTCATTCTCTCTTAACTTTTTCAGATGTTAAACTCAGATAGTTGTAAGCTAATGTTATGATATCAGTCGTTCAAAGCTGTTTGTAAGCACGTTGGTGTGTACATAAATGCTATATAATCCACATTTTCTCCTTAATAGATCTTTATATTTGACTTTTCATATAATAAGATTACGTGGAAAAGAAAGATACCCATAAAATTTGTCAATCTAGTCAAAACTTATGATTTTTTTTCATAACTTTTATGTTTAATTAATTCTCTTTTTCACATGACCTTTTAACGTGAAAAGCAACAAAAGGTCCATTTTATTTTCTTTTTTCTTCAAGGTGTGGGAATTTTACATAACTTCATAATAGAGCGCTCTTGCTTCTTATGTGATGTAAATTGAATATTTTAAGGAATGACACGTCATGAGTAACAATTTTATTCTATAACATAAAATTGTTATTTCCCCGGAGTTTGACCTGGGAATACCGAATACATGCCATCTTTTTGCTCACTTTTTATTATTCACTTTACTCTTTAAATTTATTCAATTTCATTTTCATATGGTGATTGGTAAGGTAATTCCCATTTTGAGATGAACCCATGCAGATAGACGGACAAATGTTATTAGTATCTTGATTCTGTTCGTATTTTTTCAATTAATTATAATTTATAAAAATGATAATTATAATTAATAAAAGGTATAAAAAGTAATTAGAAATTAGAAATATCAGAAATATAACAGCAGCTGATAGCATAGTTGAGCACCATCACCGACAACACAAGCAAAGTCAATGGGCAGAGCAACACCGCTTTCCTCTGCATCTACACCGACGGTGGCTTCAAGAAAGGAATGAGTTGAAAATGACTAGTTTTCATGGAATGAGATGTACATGCCTTGCAGTTTCACCCTTTTCTCACAAAATAAATACATAGATCTTTATCCTATTCTTCATTCTTCAGTTGTTCTGCTCTAATTACTCAGAGACCGAAGATAATGGGCTTCGAAGGAGCAAAGTTTTAAACTAGAGATTGTAGGGCTTTACCCCAAAGGGAGCCCTTCCAGAAATTCTCAAAGGCCTAGGCTGAACCCAGGCCCAAGAGGGGGTTTGGAAATAGTTTTCAACCAGCAATAGACGCGCCTCGGTTAGAACCTCACTAGCTGCGTCATTGCCCCAAGCGCAAAGATGCTTTACTCATTGCTCTTAACTTGCATTTTATAACACACTGATAGCTCTTAATTTCAATCAACAGGCGATATGGGACACCACTATCTCACTTTTCTCTGAACCTATGCACCTGAGTTGAACAAAATAATTTGAGACTAGGTAGTATATTAATTCATCTTCCAAAGCATTAAAACATACTATTTAAAATATACATTCCTTTTAGGATCCGGGCCTTGGATGCTAGTATAGTTGAATTTCTTCTTGTAATGAAGAATCAGCAGCATTGACAAAGTAAAATGAACTAAGTCTGCTTCATTTTGATAACTCCCGGGAATGATTTGGGAATTCAAGATGATGTTTTACATGACAAGTTGCAGCAGCTACTTCACTTGGTTTCCTATTAGTCTGAGTAGAAACTACAACACCTCGAGTAAATGCAACTTTGTGGGATACTTGCTTGGCCTGCACACTCAAGCTACCTCAATGATCTGAAGTCTCAAAAGGTCAGATATGTAACATTAAATGTTGATTGCTCAAACTGCTTCACATCATGTGCTTTCTCCACTACCGTTGAAGTGTTATCTGGTCCCTATGAATGCTCCAGTATCATCCCTAGGCACCCAACTACATGAGGTTGTTGGATGTACAAGGACAGATCAACCCAAGGCCTTGAATTGCTCTTTTTGTGGGATACAGGTGAAAGCAAAGCTATAAGAATAATCATCCTAGTTAATTTTAAATATAAAAAGTTGTTTTAAATTACAATAGCAGTCATTATTTTGGCTTTGCTGTCATATAGTTGGCCTTTAGATTCCAGGTGTTAGATGCTAGTATATTTTGAATTTGTTCTGATAAAAAAGAATTAGGTAAAACCAAAAGGAACTAAAAGTCTGAATCATTGTTGGGTGTAGGTGACAGCAATCCAAAATAATGACTACTATTGTCGCTAGAGAAACTGCAGTGTACAATACTTAGCAACATTATGCATCCAATGGAGAGATTTCAATAATTTGGCATAGAATTTGTGATTTGAGTTTCTTATGATGAGATCAAATTAGTACATTTCCTTTGAAAATAAACCTGTTCTTCATGGTCAAATTAAATGTTTTTGGCATCCTAACCCAATTTTACAGTCCATTAAACCAAAAACATGATAGAAATCCATGAAGAAATCCCATTGACTCTTCACCTTTACACATTCCACTTACTTCTTCCCCAACTCTAATAAGTTCTTAGTTCTGCATCTGGGCTCTAATATGATAGAAATCCAGCATATTCCATGCTGAGGACTGTCCTATATGTTGGAATGGCACTTTTGTTGTAATCTCAAGTTGGTAAATTGATTTGATTTGAGATCTCACAGTCAGTCTAACTCAGTAAATTATCATCTTATACTTGCTTATTGCGAGGTATTAATAGAAGTATTAAAGGTAGAATGCAATGTTCATTACATTTCTGCACTTTCTTCCCATGAAAAAATTTTCTGATGAACTATTTTGTTAAACTTGAAAGTAACTAGTGAACGATAATTGAATAATCAAACCACACAACTAGTGATTGATTTATACATTGCTATTTCACCAATTCTCTCATCAACTGGCTTTTTAGCATGGAGACTCATTCTCTCTTAAACTTTTTCAGATGTTAAACTCAGATAGTTGTAAGCTAATGTTATGATATCAGTCGTTCAAAGCTGTTTGTAAGCACGTTGGTGTGTACATAAATGCTATATAATCCACATTTTCTCCTTAATAGATCTTTATATTTGACTTTTCATATAATAAGATTACGTGGAAAAGAAAGATACCCATAAAATTTGTCAATCTAGTCAAAACTTATGATTTTTTTTCATAACTTTTATGTTTAATTAATTCTCTTTTTCACATGACCTTTTAACGTGAAAAGCAACAAAAGGTCCATTTTATTTTCTTTTTTCTTCAAGGTGTGGGAATTTTACATAACTTCATAATAGAGCGCTCTTGCTTCTTATGTGATGTAAATTGAATATTTTAAGGAATGACACGTCATGAGTAACAATTTTATTCTATAACATAAAATTGTTATTTCCCCGGAGTTTGACCTGGGAATACCGAATACATGCCATCTTTTTGCTCACTTTTTATTATTCACTTTACTCTTTAAATTTATTCAATTTCATTTTCATATGGTGATTGGTAAGGTAATTCCCATTTTGAGATGAACCCATGCAGATAGACGGACAAATGTTATTAGTATCTTGATTCTGTTCGTATTTTTTCAATTAATTATAATTTATAAAAATTATAATTATAATTAATAAAAGGTATAAAAAGTAATTAGAAATTAGAAATATCAGAAATATAACAGCAGCTGATAGCATAGTTGAGCACCATCACCGACAACACAAGCAAAGTCAATGGGCAGAGCAACACCGCTTTCCTCTGCATCTACACCGACGGTGGCTTCAAGAAAGGAATGAGTTGAAAATGACTAGTTTTCATGGAATGAGATGTACATGCCTTGCAGTTTCACCCTTTTCTCACAAAATAAATACATAGATCTTTATCCTATTCTTCATTCTTCAGTTGTTCTGCTCTAATTACTCAGAGACCGAAGATAATGGGCTTCGAAGGAGCAAAGTTTTAAACTAGAGATTGTAGGGCTTTACCCCAAAGGGAGCCCTTCCAGAAATTCTCAAAGGCCTAGGCTGAACCCAGGCCCAAGAGGGGGTTTGGAAATAGTTTTCAACCAGCAATAGACGCGCCTCGGTTAGAACCTCACTAGCTGCGTCATTGCCCCAAGCGCAAAGATGCTTTACTCATTACTCTTAACTTGCATTTTATAACACACTGATAGCTCTTCATTTCAATCAGCAGGCGATGTGGGACACAAATATCTCTCACTTTTCTCTTAACCTATGCACTGAAATTGAACAATATTAATTGAGATTGGGTAATATATTAATTCATTCATCTTCCAAAGCATTACTACAACATATTATTACATATATATACATGGTCTTTAGGAATCGGGTCTTGGATGCTGGTATATTTTGATTTTCTTCTTGTAATGAAGAATCAGCAGCATCAAAGTGAAAAGAACTGAAAGCCTGCTTCATTGTCGTAACTCCATGGAATGGTTTGAGAATTCAAGCTGGAGTTTTATATGTTAAGTTACAGATACTTCACTTGGCTTCCTATTAGTCTGAGTAGAAACTACAACACCTCGAGTAAATGCAAGTGAACATGTTCCTCCAAGCAAGCTAGTGAGCTACCCTTGGTCCCTTTGTTAGTAAAAGGTGAAATATGAATGCTCCAGCATTTTCCCTAGGTACAACCTGTGTGTTTGAGGTTGGTATATGAGGTTGTTGGAAGTATAAGGACAGATGAAGCCTGAATTGCTCTTTTTGTGGGATACAGGTGACAGCAAAGCTATAAGAATAATATAAAAGTTGTTTTCAATTACAATACTAGCTATTTTGTGTTCTGGATTTTATGTGCCTTCCATCAAAAACTGTGTTGAGTGCTATGTCCCTGCGGTTAAGTCCTCTTGTTAAGGCAAACAAATAGTCGTCATAGTTCATACCTACTTAAAACTCGAAACCACTGTGTGCATTATGCAATTTGTTTTAATAAAAACCACACTTGCATGCCTCTGAGTCTCAAATCTTGTTGTTTATCACCACAAGTTCAAGTTCAAACCAGACGAAATTATGATATGATCTGCTTTTCATAACATCTGATAGCTCTTCATAATATCAACCCACTTTCTATGCAGAAACCTTTCTCTGAACCTATGGATCTGGTCACCAAAATTGAACAAAAATAAAGTAGAACATGTAAAACATATTAATTTATCTTCCAAAGTATTACAACATATTATTTTCATATACTTGGCCTTAAGAATCCAGGTCTTAGATGCTAGCATATTTTAAATTCTGTTCTGATAAAAAAGAATCAGGTAAAACCAAAAGGAACTAAAAGTTTGAATCATTACGGTAACTTCCTGCAATGGTTTGGAAATTCAAGCTTCCAAATCTTCCCTTGGTGCAAGCTGTGTATTTGATTTTGAGGTTGATATGTGAGGTTGTTGGATGTACAAAGATAGATCAAGATATGGCCTTGGATGGCTTGTTTTGTGGGATACAAGTGATAGCAAAGCCAAAACAATGACCGCTCTTGTTGCTAGAGAAACTGCAGTGCATGATACTTAGCAACATTATGCATCCAATGGAGAGATTTCAAGAAGTTTGGCATGGAATTTGTGATTTGAGTTTCTAATGTTGAGTTCAAACTAGTAGATTTCCTTTTAAAATAAACCTGTTCTTCATGGTTAAATTAAATGTTATTGGCAACGGGCAACCTAACCCAATTTTACTGTCCATTAAACCAAAATCATTCTGAAGAACCTTCATGCTTGTCTCCCATTGACTCTTCACCTTTACACATTTCACTTACTTCTTCCCCAACTCTAATAATTTCTTAATTCTACATCTGGGCTCTAATTTGATAGAAATCCAGCATATTCCATGCTGAGGACTGTCCTACAAGTTGGAATGGCACTTTTGTTGTAATGCAACCATCAGGTGGTGGACCAATTTTGGTTCAGTATGGTCAACAATGCAAGGGAATTTTGTTTCTTTCTGGCACCAGCTCTTAGTGCATTAATTGTATTGTTTTGGTAAAAAAAATTGCTTGATACAAATCAATTTCAGAATGGACACTTAACATTTGAAGATATCAGCTTAATGTTGTTCAATTGAATAAATGACTTTGCAGAATTTGGACTTTTATACAGGACAGAAAGGTCTGCCAGAACACCAATTTTAAACAAACATTATAATTTACAGCCTCTTGACTGTTTCTCAGTCACTATCAACATGTACCAACTGTGTGTTCTAGCTACAAGTACATGAATGAACCAGTCAATATCCAATTGCAGTGCAATTAATTTGTGTCTGGGCCACACTAACAGCAAAACATTGCAGTCTAGACCCACAACATGCACTGTCCTTACTCCTTAGACATTTTTCCTTTTTACACACAAAATGGCCTTATCATGAATCGTCCGTATACCCTTTTTCCTTTTTTTAGCACAAAATGGACAGTGCATAGTGGGATTGATATTGAAAGCACAACTACTTCAAGCATCAAGGTCATAAGGCCACATAAGAATGATTGTAATTTGAAAAGGAGAATTGATTTTTGACTACAACTATTGCAATGTTTATAATATGAACTGTGAACATTTAAGTAGTCAACTAAATGATGCAATTTTGAAGAGAACATAATTATCATCTCATACTACTAGCATTGCCCTTTTGACCAATGCGGCTGAAGTCAATGCGACTGAAAGTGATTGTTAGGATCCAATTGCAAGTTATGGGACTTGAGTCTCACATCGGAAGTATGGGATTCAGTGTGTGGTTTATATGGCCTTGGGCTCTCCAACTACAATAGTTAGCTTTTGTGGTGCGGTTCTCCCAAGATTCGTACCAATTGGTATCAAAGCTTTCCACCATGTCTCTCGGCAAACGTGCCACACAGATGGTGGTGTCGGCATTGCAGTGTTCGCCTTGGACTAGCCAAAGGGCTAGTGCACAGCCAGCCTACGTGGGCGGGGCTGCGAAGCTTGGTGGACTGTTACGGGATTTCTGGTTTATAATGGAAAGGAGGGTTAATTCAAGTTGGTAAATTGATTTGATTTGAGATCTCACACTGTCAGTTTAACTCATTTTATCACATAGCAAGAGTTAGGTTTGCCTACCCCATCACTTTCTCCATTCCCTGCACCTGGTGTCAGATTAGTTTGTGCACCCACCTTGACTAATTCATGATCCAATCAAAGACATATCTCCCATGCTAGAACTATATCAGCAATCAAAATATTTCACAAAGTTCTAGAACCATCCCACTTTTTACTATCTGATTGTGTATTTGATTAGGAAAAGATATATAAACTTGCAGTTACCCACTTACCCTGCCACATAAATATATTATAAGAAGAAGCTGCCAATTGTCCTGCAGCAGCAATACTGCATATATTGGGTTAAAGGACCTATATCTCATCATTAGAACTATAGGGAACAATGATGAAAGCTACAGTTTACAATGGAAATAAATTATTTCACTCTCTTGTACTCATGTACACACTTCTTGAAAAAGTTGTGGACATAATCAATAGACAACTGTCACTTCTAATGGCTTGTATTTGAGTTTGATAAAAAAGATGCAATGAATTTTGTTTGTACCTAAATTTTGGTAATTGTGTACAGTTGGATTTGGTTAAGCAGGAGTATGTGTTACGAATTATTTTTTTGTTCTTAATTCATGGTTGTAAGAACAAATTCAACAAAGAAGAATCTACTAAAGTACTAGTAATCTAATTAAATCCATATCTCTTCCATTCTTTCTTGCATAACTCACTAGTAGATGTTACCAGAAGAGATTTATTCATTGCAAATGCGTGTTGTTTTGAAAATTAGAACCATATTCTCATGAACTTTACTGTAACGTGGCTTCAATAAATCAAGTGAGAAGAAGGAAAAACCCCGTGCGACTCAATTATATGATTTGCCACCACAACGGTCAGATTTGGCAAGTGGGGTGACCCATTTGATGCATATTCATCATTCTCCTTCGGTTTTTTGATTTAGTTGAAAAGTTTTTATAGACCAAAATGGAATTAATTCCCTTTGTCAGTAGTATCAATACTTGTATAATGGCTAAACTTTGTTTTTTAATCCCTTAACAATATATTATTCAACTCTCACTTTCACTTTCCGTGATTCTCATTCTCTCTGTCCTTCCCTACACTGCACAAGTGCACATGCATAATTGCATATGTTCTGTGTGCTAGATTAATATAAATTATCATTGGAAGGTTTATTCTTTAAAAACAGAATTGCATGCCCTTAAGAAAGGTGCCCCATATATGTCTTGAAGGTCTTCCTTCGTGGTCTAAACGCTACCCACTTTGAAATTCTTTTCAAATATACCATTATACCAACCATAATCCAGAAACTATATATACAAAAGCTATGAAGATATTTGCAAAAATTATAATGATGCTGTTTGGCTAATTTTGATTCATTTTCTCGACTTTTTCCAGAGAGAACCGTAGCATTATATTGACCAATCAAGGTGGGCAGGTGGTACCCAACTAACAATCCATTAACGAGTTAACAGTGAACACACAAGAAGAATCGTCCTCAACCCAAAAAGGGAAAGTCCAAGAGGTTCCAGGATATATAGTCTCCAATGGAATGGACCAGCTGTCCACATTCAATGGCAGCATCTGTACTTCCAAGAGGTGGGCCTAATGAGGAAAGAAGGTATGGGGGTGTTGACAGGTGTTGTAGATAAGATTACCCCTCTCTCTCTCTCTTACTTTAATGAGCACTAAGTTTATTTTCTAGGATAATTTTATGGTATTTATTTGAGTTAGAAAGGGATAAACTCATTGCCGACGACAAGGTTTTAAATTACGATCGTGATCACGGTCACGTTGCATTTATCACAAGGACGATTGTGGAAAAATTCGATTAATACGGTTGAAATTGCGATCATGTTTCGATTTCGAAACATTCGAAATCAAAATGTTACGGTCTCAATTACGATCATGCAACTTAATTTAAAACATTGGCTATGGGTTTTCTTATTCATCCTACATACAACATATCGAATTTGTCTTACCACATATTGTGTCTCAAATTCATTTTAAACAAAATCTTACAATGAATAATGATAATATAAAAAATAACGAACCGCATTCTAAATAACTCAGCATACCGCGAATCATATCTCATACCTGATAACTATGTGACAAAGAGTATGTGTATAACTAACAAGAGACATCACAATCGGTAGATAATTATTTTCTTTAAACATGTTAAAAGTTTGATTTTTATAATTGTGTGTATGTATGTAGAATGATGCTCTCTCTTCTCCGCGCTTCCTGTGGTCAAGTTGCTGGTAGAAAGTTCTCATCATTGACCTATTTCCATGCGCACAGTTACGGGATTTCTTTTGGCAGCATTTTCTTTCTTTTTATCAGTTGCCCTCAATATACTGATACAACTTCCAATTGATCCATCCATATATATTGGATTGCATACTCATTTTGTACGAACTATATGAAGCAGAGACAGATTCTATCATGTTATAAAAAAAGAAAAGAAAAAAGAGACAGATTCTATCACCTGTCTTCGGTGCATGATATACTTTTGACTTAATCTATAATAATTATTAGGAAATATGGCACCATTGAAGGCTGGGACGAACCCGGACTTGGATGACAGGAGGGGCCGACTAAAAAATTAAAGCTCATCCAACAAATATATATACATTAAAGTTCATTAAAAGTATTCAAAATTATATGTTTCAAAACATTAATTACATTAGTAATTTATCAAAACAAAGAATGTTCTTTCTGCATGTCACGAAAGTCGTCTTTAATTTAATCTACACTAATTTTTTCAGTAATTTTATTTTTTAATGTGTGTCTACTTCGACAATCAGTCGAAAATTCATCTTCTATATTATTATGAAGTATAATCTCAACTATATTCATAGTTAAAAAAATTGTTTTATATTAATTGTAAAAACAGGAAGTGTGTGAATATGAATAATCACTCTATATATATGATGATAAATTTCTATTTTTATAATTTTACCAAATAATAACATAGATCATAAATAGTTTGCAAGCCTATTATTAATTATAAAATTAAAATATAATAAGTTATTTTTAGAAAGAAAAAAAAGAACAGAGGGGACCAGGGCCCCTCCCACCCTCCAAGTGAGTCCGTCCCCGATTGAAGGAGAAGATAAAAAAATATGAAAATGTATTAATTGAAAAGAGTAAAAATGATTAAGTGAAGTTACAAGAGTACAGACGATGTTTATATAGCAAATAGGAGTAGTAACTAACTTCCTAACTAATGTAACTAACTAAACCTCTAATAGATCTCTAATAATAATAAATAAAAATGTTTTGAATATATAAGTTGTTATTTGATCTTTTAAAAGTAATATCTTAAATAAAGTACTTAAATCTGAAGGATAAATTCATGTAATTTGTGTACTCTATTATATACAAGTCATTTTATTAAATACACGAATGTGAATCTTAAAAATTAGTCATTTTTTAAAACTAAAATAAAAAATGTAATTGGATCTCCATATATACCTATGGATGAAATTGGCTTGGTTGGGCTCTGTGTCGGAGGGGGTTGGAGTTGGAAGTGGTGGAATGTACTCAATGTAGTCCTCCTTGTGGTATGGAGAGAGTTGTTACACAAGCTATATATGTTATAAGTTAGTAGATTGGTCTTGTCAAATTCTTATAAGCTAGTTTAATTACTTATTTTATCAAATGCTTCAAATTTAGTTAGCTAGTTTTTTAACTATCAATTATCAAAATTTTCATCTGCAAATTATATAGCTTATACAAGTTATTTTTACCTTTACACGCATGGCCGTAGAAAAATGGAGTACAAGTTCATTTGATTTGATTTATTGTCTGCTGACAGCAATCAATGTGGCCCCTTAATTCTAGTTCTTTCTCTTTTGTGACTTCTTCTGTCTATCTTTTAGACTCTTGCATATTGGAAGGATGCCTCTAGAGTTCAGTGGGTGTTGGATACATAACGCCAAACTGATTTATATGATCAAATGAAGTTTTTCAACGAGACAGCAGCCCTGATCACGTTTTACATACTTAACAACTTTTTAAAATTCAATCGGAAATTCAATCAGCCTGAATGCTGGCTCTTAATTTAATTAATTTAATCGATTAAGTTTGTATTTAAACAATTATAATTATCAATCAATTATAAATTATATATCATTAAAATTATTATTATTTTGGCCTGAAACCCTCGTTATTTGAAAATTATAGTAAACTTCAACTAATTCAAGTCGAGTCGAAAAGACCATTTTAGAAGATAAAACTCTCCCATAACCCATTTTTAATTTTCACATACATAAGACATTTTTTTTTTATATAAGCAAAAGATGTATTGATTAGTAGTACTAGGATACTTTAACTCAAATACAAGACTTGAATATGATACGTTGCTTAGGAACCAAACTCCTGGCCACTTGGATCAAAAGGCGTTGGTATATCATTAAAATTATTTAACTCTTACCATAACTACCTTGTAAGTCATACACAAGATTTATGATTGGTTGACGCTAAGATTTGTGATTGTTGGCAGTGTAAATACCAGAATTATACTCTAAAATTAAATATTATATTCAAATAAAAAGCATAATCGATTATTTATGGTATCATTTCTTAATTTTCAAAACATTGATATATAGTTTATCTTTATACTAATTGCATTTTGACATCCTTTTTCATGATTTGTTATTGTGAAATCTATATTCGCACTTCCTCACTTAAAAAATGTCTTTAATTTTGAGGATACATGAAGTAAAGTGATGAAAATTTTACCTTTCCTCATATTGCATAAAAAAAATATGAGAGAGATAAGGATTGCGGTTGTCATTGTTTATTTTGTTAAAAATTAATATTTGATTTAACTAAATAATTATTTTTAAAATTTTTAGTGTGTTTTTTTTTCTTTTAAAAATGATGAAAAGGAGGAAAAAAATCATTTTAGGATTAAAATGAAAAGCTACTTTTAGGGTTTTTGGAAAAAAAAATATTTTTTATAACTAACCTTTTTTATAAAAAAAATAATAATTTTTATGATTGTAAACTAATACAAAATAGCAAATGGCCCAATATTACGTGAACATGATTAATAAATTATACGAAGATTAACACAAACACAGAAAATTGAAGACATACAGAGAAAAACACTCCCACTTCAATTCCTACTGGTACCCTGAATTTATGAATTCTCTTGCTTGCTGTTGATGGTGACTTCCCAACCATTGCTTATACATAGCATCATCCACTACACTCTACCATTGGTTAGGTTTCCTTTAAAAAGTCATGGCTCTTAATAGGGTAAATCACTTCACACGAGTCCCTGCACCCTTAGTTTCCAACTCAAGAAATAATAAAAAAAGAGATTAAGACTAATTTGTCTCCATATATTAATGGAAAAGCTTTCTTCAACGTGAAAATAGAGACCTCCTTTTGATTTTTTTGATATATTTTAAAAATGTGTATACACAAAGAAAATAAAAATATATATAATATCAACTATAGTGTTTAATATATACTTGATACTCAGATAACCATAATGCGTATTAATTTATTTGTGTAAATTCTACAATTTTGTGAAACAGTGACCTTCACTTGCATTGACCCATGAAAGGTCCCTAGTCCCTACTCCAGTGGAGTTTTTGAATCGTGGGCCCCACAGACCACACAATGTCAGCGATCGATATGAATCAAAACAACCATGTATAGCATCTGCACTATTAAGTTGGATGAAACACTTGGAAAATATAATGATGATCTCACAATAGATTTACAGAAATCATATTGCACATGGGTGCATATCAGGTCAATATAACTGTTGCATAAAACTGTGAAGGATGGATCTTGTAGTGCACCACTACTAGAACTGTTTTTTTTTTTTTTTTTTTTTGTAGTAACGAAGACTTGGACATTGATAGTTTAATTGATTTGATTAAGGTGAGATCTTGATTTTGAATTAAAGCAAAGGAAAATGGTGTTTAATATGTTTCTTTTTTGGAATGATATTTTAATTAATCCATTGGAATGCATATATATGTCAATGTAATAGGGTTGAAATACTCCTTGCACTCTTTTTAATATTGTTCTTGGTTGATATATAAAAGACACTTACCATTTATAAGAAGAGGCGGATTTTTGGTGTGGGGGTGGGGGCTATGGTTGCCATGACCCGCCTCAAGTTTTCACTTTTTTAATATATATATATATATATATATATTAAAAAACTATTTTCTTCTTCTTCTAAGAAACTTGACTATGACATACAATTTTTTATCCATCAATTTTTTCCCCCCTAAATATATGGCTAGGATATACAATTTTTGAAGGATGAATTTGTTTTGAATTATTTAATCTTGTTATTTAATACAACAATGTTCTTATAAATTTCATTTTTGAAGTTTAGTCATTGAGACAAAGTAATGTTTAAGAAGAAATCATTGATTCATTTTTCAAAAGAAAAGAGAATAAATGATGAAACACATTCTAGTGCACTAATTTTAATTGGACAAAACTTAGGTCAAGTTCCAAGTGTCCAGTTGGTCCAGTTCCTCACACAAAGATATGGTTTTATTTAGTAAACAGATGTAACAAGACAGTTTCTAAATGCACCTTGTGATACAGTTTTTGACGGTTATCATGTTTTTTCAGTAGAGAACATGAGGATCTTGACCTTTAGAACTGTATATTTTTAGATAGCATTGTTAAAGAAGTTGTTGAATAACCTATTGTGTCACCTCCTTCTAAAACTATTAAGATCGAATAAAGAAAAATTAATATTGATATTTTGTTATATGATTCTGGAAAATGTATCCACAAATTTGTAAATATCCTATCGATTACCTTAGATCTGTTTGAATAATTTATTATTTATATAATATTAAGTTGAATAAATTTTTATTTTTTTTGTGTTAAAAAAAAAGTTGTAATCATATATCAAATTTGTTTCATAAAAATTACTTCTATATATATTAGGTAATATTTTTTATTGCCATTTCATGATACTTGTATTTTATCTTGGCCCCCCTCATTTTAATTTTCTAGCTCCGCCCCTGTATATAAGTGAGATTAAAATCAAAATTAAAACCTAATATACATTAGAAGCCAATAATTGGCATGCATGGTTTTACATGGAGTATATACGTGAATGGATTATTAGGATATGTTACATAGGGTGTCCTTTCGAGGGCTGTTTTATCTCGTGAGAAGCGGTTACAAATTGGAGAGTAGTACATGGAAAAGGTCATTGCATTTGTACGTACTACTAGATATTCTATTTAGTGGAATATTAATTTTAAGGCCCCTTTACCCATTCTTTCCAGTGAGAGTTGGCTAGCTTCCCTCTATAAATAGGTTTTCCTGGCCAGTGAGAAACCTAGCCCTCCAAAGTTCCAATCTCAACAATCTCTTTTCTCCCTTTGATCACACCCTTCTTCCATATAAGACTGTTTTCCTTTTCAGTTTCTTTTGGTAAAGAAACAGTATCTGGGGGAAGAGGAGTATTAGGGGGAAAAGAGGGAGAGAGGCACTAGTTAGTGAGGTTGTTGACAGAAGATAGAGAGCACAGATGATGCTGTGCATACTGAATTGTGCATCTCACTCCTTTGTGCTCTCTATGCTTCTGTCATCATCTTCAGCCTTCATTCCTCATTATTCCCCCTTCTACTCCAACTGTTAATTAATATTATCCTGTTAATTTCCTCTCTCTGATCTGTACTAGAATTCATAAATTTGCTTAATGATTATAGGGTGAATATATATATGTTCATGTTCTCCCAGCAGGACCAACAACCTTGTTTTTTCTGTAGTTGAATAGGTTTTTCCTTCTAGAAAAAAAGTAAAGTTGTTAGTTATTACAATCATTAGCTTCTCAGATAAATATATTTGGGCGTAAAATTAATGGCTACTAAGGCATTATAACCTTTGTATTTTGCAGTTAGGCGAACGCAACCGCTGTGGCTGTTGGAGATCACGAGTCTGTTTGTTGGTATGATGAAGTTAGGACTTTGAATGAAACTGAAGGGATTAGCTTGTCTGAGTGCAATTCATTCTGTAAGTATACGAGTATATCCCTCTTTCAGAAGCATATATTTGTTATACTTAGAGAGGTCTCGTGTTTTTACCAAGGTTTTAAATTGTAGTTGCTTTGTGTTTATCGCAATCACGGACAATTGCAAGGAAATATGGCTGATGCGATCGCAATTGTGGTCATGTTTCAATTTCGAAGACTTCCAGAACCAACACATTGTGGCCCCAATTATGGTCGCAGATCTTTATTTAAAACCCTGGTTTTTTTTTTTTTAACCATATAAAGCATTGGTTATATTTTGATTTGTATATTTGCTTAGTTTAGGTAGTAATTTCATCCATCGATCGATCTTTACTTCTTCTTTCATAAGAAAGATCTGGCTTCACCTTTATTTTGATGCTAGATGTTTGTTATATATGCTAAGTATCCTGATCACAATATGATTCCCATCAAGAAGAATGTACTACCACTTGCTTTGTAGGATCCAGAAGGACCACTTGCAAATGGCGATTTCGTAGCAAGGGGATTGCAGAGGTTATTTTCAACAAAGAAAATATACGGGGTCCAAAACGACATGGTTTATTATTGTAGGGTAGGGTTCAACACTGGTGGCGGAGCATAAACCAAAACGACATGGTATATTATTGCTCGGGATTCTTACATGTCATCAGTATTCCATATTTGTTTACCAACTTCTGTATAATTAAAATCTACATGCAGGTAATATTCACACTTAATTGTATATGGTATGTTTATTTCACTCAAAATACCATTTTTTTTTTTGAGAGAACGAAATATTTTTATATGCACTTATACTCACTCATATTAATATTAATTTATGGTGTCTATACAAATCTCTCATTTATGTGTAAAAAAAAAAAATTTAAATAAAATTTCGTTTGTTGACTAATTAATTTGCGAAGGTGACCTCAAATGCAGTACTCAGTGAACGGCCGATTAATTACAAAGGGGCCAAGTTTTCTTAGTGGAGATTTGATGTGAATGGATCAATAAGAGGCACGATGCAACATTATAAGTCTTAATAAGAGGAGATGTAGTCTCTATCGACATTTAATAGAAGGTCTTGGACATTTTTGTATTTTGAATTAATTCAGCTTGTGTATGAAACCCCATTATTATTAATGTGACGTATTGCAACTGTAAGAGTGGCAGGCAATTAATATATTCCATTAGAGGTTTCATTTTCTCATTTCCAATCCATGTATGGAAAATATTCTAATGATATTTGAACACCCATTTAAGATATCTTTTCTGAACATCCTAGACATAATGACAATTGTATAAATAGACACAATGACAATTGTATAAATATAAGTTTACTGTTAACACACACATTCTTGGGTGTCCATCTTGAATGTCCATTTTGGGTGTTCATATAATACACCTCTAAAAAATATCTCATGTACTAGCAAGTAACAAGACTCAAAACAGTTGGTAGATGACTAGATTTCTTAAAGATAATATTAGAAGTTCGACTCATGTCATATGTATGAATTAAAAAACTTTGTTAAAAGAGGTAAAACTCACTTCAGTAATCTTTATACCTTAAAAATAATTAGTCCCTAACTATCGGTTGTAGGATACCCTTAGTACATTAAAAAAATAAAATAAACAAACCATCTCCGGTAAACAATGTGATTGTGAAGCATATATATACGGTGAAATAACTCTTGTCCAGTCCTGCCTGCTAGAAGCATGAAATTAATGAAAATATTAGGTTATTTTCTAGACCTACTAACTCTAGAGCTGGCTCGTCAGGAAGGATAAGTAATATGTCATCTTCTGATGAAAAAGACCCTTTTCCAGATATATACAGATGCTGAGATGCATGCTAAATTGCCAATTGAGATGTAACTAAATTACATGGTCATTACTATATCTTAAGCTGATTTTTGTACGATAGAATTAAAACCAGTGGGATTGAAAAGAAGGAGGTGAAAATGGACAATATTTTTAGATATAACGTTTGATTCAATGTAATTCTAGTTTAAATTGTATAATTTAATTTGCACAAAAAATGAGCAATTTTTTTGAGTACTTGTTATGATGTGTTATATTTTATTTAAGAAGTAAAACCATGGCACCCAAACCTTACCTAACTTTTTTTTGTTTCTCATTTTCCATCCCACACTACTTCCGTTTTATTCCTATGTACCAAGCATACTAATAAAGGATCCTGAGTAAAAACTTTAGTTTAATTTAATTTGATTAAATTTGCATGCTATGTTTTTTATTTAGTAGCTACAATTAACTCCGCTCGTTTATATTGTACACTCCTTTCGCTTTTTTATTTGGGTATTAATATTAACATATAATTGGTCCCTATATTCTTTTTTTGGGTTTGGTGAGCCTAATGTTTTTCTAAGTTTAAATTTATAATTCCCTAAAAAAAAAGGTTTAAATTTATAATAAGCTTTTTTTTTCTTTTTTTAAGCAAGGTGACATATGACACCCGGGGCTGACGAGGACGGGGAGTGGTCTCCGGTGCAAGAGGCATGATCAAGGAGCGGCTCCTGGCAGGCTTCTAGGCGGAGGGACACATGAATGAACTGATAGCACACCTGAATGAGAGGGATCCTGAGACTGTGTAGGTATGGGACTATACAGTAGAGGATGGCTTATATGAATTGATTGGTACTACCTATACCAACAAGATGCATCTTCTTTTCGGGAGCCCATCACTTAAGAACTCCATGTTAAGTGTGCTTGACTTGGAGCGATTTTGGGATGGGTGACCTCCTGGGAAGTTTTCCCTAGAAGCGTGTGAGTGAGGACAAAGCATGCTGAAAAGACCCGTGTTGGTCTGTGGGGCCAGTCGTCAATCCATAGAGCAGCCAGGGTTGTTACAAAATGGTATCAGAGCGGCACCTCTCCCAGTACGGTGTGGTTCGGGGACGAACCAAGCGGAAGCTGGTGGGCATGTGACACCCGGGGTTGACGAGGGCAGGGAGTGGTCGCCGGTGCAAGAGGCATGATCAAGGAGCGGCTCCTGGCAGGCTTCTAGGCGGAGGGACACATGAATGAACCGATAGCACACCTGAATGAGAGGGATCCTGAGACTGTGTAGGTATGGGACTATACAGTAGAGGATGGCTTATATGAATTGATTGGTACTACCTATACCAACAAGATGCATCTTCTTTTCGGGAGCCTATTTTCCCGGGAAGCGTGTGAGTGAGGACAGACTTGGAGCGATTTTGGGATGGGTGACCTCCTGGGAAAGTTTTCCCGGGAAGCGTGTGAGTGAGGACAAAGCATGCTGAAAAGACCCGTGTTGGTCTGTGGGGTCAGTCGTCAATCCATAGAGCTGCCAGGGTTGTTACATGACAAATCACCATAAATTTATTAATAAAATAAAAAAGAAAACAAGAACATGGGGAGACAAAAACCAAAACCCATGCGAAATAAATGAGAATCATGTTGGGTCAAAGCAACCATCACACAAGAGGGGGGTGAATTGGGTGATGATAGAAATTTAAAACTTTTACGAAACATCAAAACATAAATCAGAGTTTTTCAAATAAAGAGAGTATAGATGGATAAAAGAAGATAATTTAAAAACCATCTAACAACACTAATAACATATTTTTAACCAGTTTGGAAATAAGGAAGATAAAACATTTCACTTGTCTAATGGACAATATTGACTTGTTTGATTATCTCAGACTAAACGTCAACCAGTTAGACAAAATCTAGAGGATAAAAACATTTGAAAACAACTTAGAACATAAAGCTTAAAATCAGTTAGAAAACTTTGTTGAAACACATAAGACAACAAAGATAAAGAGATAAGGGTAGAGAGAAGATAGACAACAAGATTTATCCTGGTTCACTCATATAAACGATGAGCTACATCCAGTCCCCAAGCAGCAGCTGAGTTTTCTCCACTATCACATCAGATAATTACAACGAGTAATCTTTGCACACCTAGCCTCTCCAAGCTCATTGAGTATTGTTCTTAACCAGCCTCTCCAGACTGTTGCAAGTATTCTTTTCACCTAGCCTCTCCAGGCTCAACAAGTATTATTCTTAACCAACCTCTCCAGGCTGTTGCAAGTATTATTTTCACCTAGCCTCTCCAGGCTCACTGGATTTTGATGAAGATTACATAGAGAAATTCTCACAACACTCATAGAGTGATTTTACAATGAAGTACAGATATGAGTTCTTCCTACACTCAAAAGAGTGGATATATTTTTTTAAGCACTTCAGAACTGAAAAAGAAATCACTCATAACACTCACTTGAGTGAATCTAGGATGATTACATTGAGAATGATTTCTGTTGAGATGAAGATAGTGATGCTCTTATTTTTCATCAACTGTAGCAGCAGTACCAGCACCAACACCAGCAACTCTTCTTCTTCTTTTTTGGTCTTCGTTATATAAGCTTGACAAAATATACCCGTTGGAGTTTTTGACCGTTGCACAAAACTTCTTGATGCTGACCACACTGTATATAAAGTGGTTTTACTTTTACAGCTTTTGTCTTTTTGCAGCAGTGATATATTTCTTCTTTTTTTTTTTCTTTCAACGTACAGTTGTATATGTCTTTATCAATAAAACTATTCTGACCAGCTGCACACCTTTTTGCCTTTTGCACTTTTGTGATAATATATAATATTAAATAGCTGTGCAACTTTGGTAGAAGAGAAACTTCAATACGTAACAGCTATCTTTCATTGCATGTCAACATATCTTCAATTGTTGACACCTCCTGCTTTCCCATATAAACATTTAACTAATTCAGCTTTGTCTTATACTGGGAAGACACTTGGTTAGCTTCATTAGACACTTCTTAGATGAGCTTGTGAGATGCTTGCTCCTTTAGCTCCTAAACTCCGTCATCTTCGTATTATGCAATTTCGACCTTCTTAATGATCGATTCAGGATTCGAGGTCTTCATGAAAGTTGTAGCCCTGGATGTTAGCTTTCGAATGGCACCAGTTTCATACAATTTGGACATGTACAACTCAAGTTATGGCCAGCAGACGCTTCAAAGGTCTGTCTGTCAGAACAGCATCAGGCCATCAAATTACGAATGAAATCTGACATTGATATATATCGAATTTGGTCTCAACGTCTTCATCAAAGTTGTAGATATGCTTCTTAGCTTTACAATGACACCAAGATAGATTCATTTGGATACCTAAAGCTCCAGATATTGTCAGCAGACGGTTGTATGTTCTGGTTGTCACGAACAGAATCACATCTTCAACTTGTAGATGATTTTTCACTTAGATGGAGATTGATTCAGGTCTCGACTTCTTCATGAAAGTTGTATATATTTCTATTATCTTTCCAATGAGACCAAGATCTCCTGATTTGAATGAGTGTAACTCAATATATGATGGCACAGACGCTTGAATGTCGGTAGCAGATGCTTTGTCCAGACGCTTGACTCTAATCTTCCATCTTTGCTTCTACACATCTATTCTTTATAAGCAGTAGTCTGATCTATGCTTGAATACTCTTCAGACACTTCATAAGATGCTTTTAGATAGACACTTGATCAGAGACACTTCGAGACAGATTCTTGAATTGAGACTCTTCGGGATAAGACACTTCACTTGTCTTAATATTCTTCACCCGTCTTAAGACGCTTCTGGTCTTAAGACGCTTCAGTAGACAGGTTCATAAACATGCATAGGGAGATAGAACACCTTTCCTGTTATCACTAGACAGGTGACATAAGACGAGTGAAGCACTTTTCACTTGTCTGCATATCACTAGACAGGTGATACACTTTTCACTTGTCAGCACACATCACTAGACAGGTGATATTAGACGAGTGAAGCACTTTTCACTTGTCTGCACACTTGAGCACACAATTAGCAATGTTCACACATTTATAAATTATTTATGCAATATATTTAGGAACTTAACTTATTTCTTTGATTTGTCATCACTCAAAACCACATAAACAATTATTCACAACACATATAGCATTTTCAAATCAAGCATACCTAGAATTAGGTTTTTTATTCAGTCTCAGGTTATACTTCTTCTGAGATTTTGACGTAACCACCGTGAAACCATCTTCAGCAACATTATTATTATTCTACTCTCCTTCCTTAGAAGTACTAGCATCGTTTTGCTTTTCCAACCAAGCAGATAAAACATTAAAATCATTCTGAACAACAGTAGGAAAAGTGCTAAGATCTTGAACATAAACTGAACTTGAATTAATCTCAGGAGTCTCAAGATTCTTACCACTAACTATTAAATCACAGGTTGTCTTGAAATGCACGTACACTGGGAGTATGCTCGGGCACCGGAGTAACCTTGACTGCAGAGTCAACATTAGTTGTAACAGAAGTTGAGATCTTCTCTATAGAGCCATTGACAGCATTGGTTGCAACAGAAGGTGAGTTCTGTAGAATGGAATTTAAGACATGATCAAGGGATAATTCCTCATAGACAGTCTCAACCGCCTCACTATCACTCAAGTTTTCGCCCGGTGATGTATCAATCTGCCCATTAAGTACTTCAATTGATTTCTGCTCTGGAACCTTAGGGACATAAGCTTGCTTAGTCTTCTGCACCAAAGGCGGATCCTTATGCACCAGTTTCTCCTTGTCAAATTTACAAGTCGAAGCCAAGTGCCCAATTGATTTACAATGAGAACAAAAAGAAGGAAGCTTCTCATATTCGATACCGACAGGAAATGCAAAACCTTCACGTTCTACCATAATCTCCTTGAGCAACATCCCTGTTAAATCAATAAATTTATAATAAGCTAGTTTATTATGGGTTCGATCATTCTATTCAAGAAGTTTTTATTCAACATAATATATATATATAATTTTACAAAGTCAGCCAATCATAGATTATATTTTGGGTTCGTTTGGAAGAACTTATGAAAATAGCTTATGATAATAAATTTAAGTAAATAATTTATTAAAATAGTTTGTGATCTTTCTATAAGCACTTTTTAGCTTATTTCCATAAGCTTGCCAGATAAGCTTATGAAACTAAGCTGTTTTTAGCTTATTTGAAAAAGAGTTTATGACATAAGCGCTTAAATAAGCTGTGTACCCAAATACACCCTTTGAGTGTGTTTGGGAAAGATTATTTTTCCCAATTTCAGCTGTTTCATAGATAATCTATCATGTTTGGCATTTTGCTTAAATTTATAAAAAAGTCTTTTTTAGGGGGCAAAAAAAGCTATTTTATATCATCTAGTTTTTTCTAGCTTAAGATTGTTGTGATTTGATTATTTTTCATTCTCAAAACTATGTTTCATGTTTACCCTTACAAAACTAACATCTAAATAAATATTATTAAATTATACAAATAACTTCATACCCTTTTTCGTAATTTATTAAATAAAAGTGATTTTTTTTTGCACCACCCAAACAAAATAGATTATCTTAAAATCGCATTTTAGCAAACAGACCCAAACAAAAACAAATTCTGATTATAATCGATTAGCACAATAATCGATTATATAAAAATTGATTATCAGTATAATCTTTTTTTTTTCAACTTTCCCAAACACACTATGTAGAAATATACTTCGTCTTGTCAAGCTTTAAAATTTCGTTACAAAAGAATTTGACACAAAACAGAACAGCTTCCCTTCTTTTTTATCTAGCAAAGTAGAATATATGAGACTTATGTAATGGAATTTGCTCTCATATATGATCATATTATGAGTTAACGGTTGCTATAAACATGCATCTCATGGAATTCGTACGTTTCGGCTGCGGATTGGCTGGGGTGGCTAGCATGCATGCTTGGTGACCCACTATCACGTGCGTGTCTTGAATTGTGGGCAAGTTGGGAACATTGGTTAATGAATAAAAAGTACAAATTGTATTTGGAATTGTAACTTTTCAATTTTAAAAAAATTAGATATATCACTTTTTAATACATAATTTTAACCTTAATCAGTTTTCTAAACCAATGCGGGTTAGCATTTGTCAACTAAGTAAACCAGTAAAGTAGAAAAGTGAGAATGTATTTACGGATGATTAGTTAAAATGCATTCAAATATCACTCCTTAACTAGTGTCCTAAGGACACAGGACACTGATTAGTATTATCATTTTCTCATTCTAGAGAAGTCTAATCTATAAAGTAAATGTACGGTACAAACTCAATTAAAACATCAATTTAGTTTGTGATATCGTGGGTCAATGTAATCCTGACATTGTGAAAAATAAATAAATTTAGCATCAGACTTTACATATCGTTAGTCAATTTGATTCACAATGTTAATTTTTTTTAGGCAGATTCACAATGTTAATGGGTGTGGGTAAACCCTAAAAAAAAGTATCACCTGGTGTGTTAAGTGCCATTTTGCATCTGAGTGACCTTCATCGAAATAACGTAGTTTATTCTCTGTAAAAAATAGAAGTCAAATGGCATCATTGGCTACAATTAGCTTCCAGGGACTAAATTGATCGATTTGATCAAATTTGGGAATGAAATGAATCGATTGGACCAAATTTCCAAAACCGAGGATTTCAAAACCACCACCATCAGCCCAAAAACGCAAGTGTAGCAGAACCAGGTAAACGCAGCATCATGAAGGATAAAAGCTATATGATAGAGAAAATCCCCAGTTAAGCACACTATAGATGTTGAAAACTAATAATTAACTTATTAATAACCAAATGTAACTCAGGTATAAGTTTTTAAGTGTAAATTTTGGATGAGATGAGACGGATTTCTTCCAGCTTAACCAGAGGTATTGAGTTCGAATCCTGACCCTGGGAACGCAGCGACGTTAAAACTCTTGAGGGAGAGCTTTGCTGCCCTTGTGGTCCTACCCGACTCGAGGGATTAGACTTCGCTGTTATTTTATTGCTCAAAAACTTGATAAGTCATTCAGTAAGCAGCCACATTCGGCAAAATCTTTGGGCAGATAAATTCAGTTTGAATTAAGTTACAAAAAAAGCAGGTCAAAGAGTTGGTTTTCTAAAAAGCAGGTCAAAGAGTCGGTTTTCTAAGAGATATGGCATGTTATATTGATGAATAAGGGTATCTGAGTGATAGGCAAGCAAGCTTTTAACTTTATGTTGAAATTCCCACTACCCATTATTGATAGCAGATATTTTTTGCCATCATGCTCATTGTCATGGCCATGGGAATTGGCCATAGTACAAGATTCTGCTTGTTTCTGTTATCTCCCATGGCCCCATCGTACTGACAGATTAAGCAGTACATATATAGAATCCAATCAAACAAAATAAAAGGGTGTTTGATCCCTGTACTGCAGTTATTACCTGCCACAATCATTGAGCTCCCATACATGACCCTATTTACATTTTGGATAATCAACAAGTTTCACATTGCTAGTGATCATTACAGGAACATAATTATATGTTCATTTCATGAATCTAGACGTGATTATTGAATGCCTTGGCCTGATCTTGTATATACCAAAAAATAATTAACAAACTCTTCCCCGAGATACCACACATACTTTTCCATAAATATAATATGATAATGGTTTAATTTCTCTTTTTGTACATAAAATTTTTAGATAATTCAAATAAGTTTCTGAACTTTATAAGTTTGTAACGAGATCTTTAATCTTATAAAAATTTGTAATTGAGTCATTCATACACATCTCCATTAGAGTTATGTTAAGTTTTTGTTAGGGTTCTTTTGAGTGATTTAGTTACTCGTGTATTTGTGGGTCGTTGAACTTTCGAAAAAATTCAAATGAGTTATGTACTTTTTGAAAAAAAAAAAAAAACTCAAATAGTTCCTTATACTTTTTGGGAACACTGACATAGACGTGTATATAAGACTCAATTACAAATTTTCATAAGTTTATGAATTCAGTTACAAACTTTTAAAGTTCAGAATCCTATTGAATTTTTTTTTTTTTAAAAAAAAAGTAGGGATCAACAAACGGAGTAGTTAAACCTACAAGGACTAACCAATAATAAAATTATCACAAAGATAATTGTACAAAATCTACAACTGAACTTTGAGAAAATTACTACCAGTTAAAAAATAATAGTTATCTGATAGTTCAATAACAGTTACAATGATGGACCTATGCTGCTTCCATGTCCTCAGTAGTTTCCCTCTCCTTGAATGACTTAGTATGAAGATCTCGTGTGATTTGAGTGGTTGTATCCAAGAAGTACAAAATAAATGATGTGAAGCAGCAACAAGCAAACATGGGTATGGGCCCATAAATCCAGAGGACAAGAGGAACTGACAAGTAGAATGCTCGCAAGCCAAGAGACCAAGAGTGACTTCCACGGTTCAAGTTTTTTGTAACATATTCAATAAAATCTTTGTTGCCTTTCAGTGCAGGAGTAGTGATTAAGAAGCTCACATGTGCATAGTATCTAATAGACTGCACATTACATAGAAATGCAATTAGGAAGCATAATGAGATAGAAAGGCGTTTGATTGAAGAATTAAGGGGAGTTCTATTGCCAAAAACTAATTTGGTATCTGAGTCATTGTTTGCAAAAACGCCAATAACTGAACTAAGTGTGATTGCTGTAGTAGCTAGGAGAGTTGATGCCATAATATTGTTTCGGATTGTTTGAACTGCCAAAACACCATTTTTCAAGGGATCCTGAAAACAATTAATGCAATGGAGTTTGTTATGGAAACTACTGCCATATTAAATAAAATCAAACTACACGTTAACACATACCAAATTGTCAAAAATGGCTTCTAAAATTTTGGGGTGTGGTGAAGGGAATCAAGGAAAAAGAAAAAGAAAATTGCATGAACAATCCAATTCCTCTAACCTTATAGATGGCATGCTATAACAGTAAGGATATTCAATCTTAGAGACCCCGGAGTACACCAATACTAGACAGGTGTACAGTAAGTAAAGCTACCTTACAGAGAATTAGTATGTCTTTGTCAGGACCAGTTTTATGAAAATATAACATAAAATATGCAGTACATAAATACAACAATACATCATAATAAATTTGCATATATACTTTTTAATTATATAAAAGAAGAATTTACATATATACATAACCAAGTTGAATTCTCTATAAAATCAGCCTTGAAAGAGAATATAATGGTAACCAACTTTTAATCACAATGAAGTGGGAAAGTCCAGCATTGGAAGAATTAGAGGAAGAATGATGCATTATAAGCTTGGATGTGCCATGGCACAAGTAGTTCAAATTTAAGATCTTGTCCAAAGCTAACAATTGGGTATTTGACAAGTTATTACTAGACACACTTCCAAAGCACAACTGCCAACAGTTTGGATCAAATAGTTCCAACCTAAGAGTACACCCAGAGTTAGGCATTGGGTCTAGGCCCATCCAAGTTTATATGGCATCCACTTGACCCAAAAGGCTTATATGGCATCTACTTGATCCAGAAGCTAGGTATTGGGTCTTGGCCCATCCAAGCATATAAGGCATCATTATTTCTATTTTGAATACTAGCCTGCTAATAAGATTTGCCTTATTGACACTCCACAAGCACATGCTTGGGTTGCAACCTCTATCTATGGATAGTTTTACTATTCTTTACTTCTATTTCACTGAATTATTAAAAATAAAACTTGATATCAACCTGCACTATCTCTGCACCATAAAAGTTGTTCAAAGCAACATCTTGCTATCCTTTTCATTTTTCATTGCCCAAATCAGCTACCTACAGCAATTTCACCTTACTTCTATAAACATAATAAGCAAGAGAAATCCTCATGAGGATGTTAGTGTAGGTTTGTGATGGCAAGATTAGCATCAGCATGGTATGCATTACCACTCAACGTGAATGCTTCAAAAGGGCAGAGGAAGCAAATTGGCGATCTTAAACAATTAATTGCAACATGTTCAGCATATATATAATGTCTATATGAACAAACACTCATGCTTCTGATCTACAAGCCTATAAAAGTGAGATTAAGACTAAAATATGGTTGAACCTTGAGTAACAGTCATAACTTTTGACCCATCAGAAACCTTATCTAAAATAGCAAGGATGAAATTTAGAAAACCTCATGACAGTTGAATCATATCTCGACACAATAACACAAAACAGCATTATAGATGTTCAAATTCCACATCCTCATTCACAGACTAAAACCAAAATATCTGCATCTTCTAACAACATTCTCATGAATTCCTGGATTTCTTAACCATACAAATTTATCAAACTATTAATTAAGGTCCTGCACAAAGTAATGAACTGCCTTCAGATGCAATTCAAATATGCCATTCACTGATTTCCTATCAAATAGCAAAAACATGACAATAACTTTGGAGTCTTCTAGTTGTAAATATTATCAAATTAGCTTATGCTGTCATATTAAAATTATAATACCGTTAAAGTTTTATCCTATATGATCAACAGTAACTGACATGCCTTCTCAACTACAGAATGACATGCCAACTGTTGTTACTGTTAGCCAAACAGTATTATAACTTTCATCTAATAGCAGTGACTAATATAATAGCCATATATGGCATAAATAACATCTGAGAAGGTGAGTGATTTTCCCTTCATTTTATTGATGACTAATTTTATATTTTTATGTCCCCACAAAGAGGCATAAGTAGTTAGTCTATATATCAACTTAAAAGCAAATCCAATTTCCATAAAAAAAAAGAGGTTGAATGTAAATGAAATAGGTAGAGAGAGAGAGAGATTAATTACTGACAGACATGATGGAAAGAACCCATTGATAACGAGATTGAGCGTTCAAGCCAATGACAGTGCGAGATGGGAAGCGTATGATAGTGTAGAGAAGCCAAACGTGATATATTCCCAACACAAACAGGCCTATAGGCAACAGTACATAATCCAAATCCTGCACTTCCATCCCTCAACCTCAAACTTCAAACACTTTACCTTTCACCTCTAAGTCAATGCTTAAACTCACATATACAGACAACAACCTCCTCCAATGTTGTTGACAGACACTTGTCAGTCACACGTACCAACAACCTCCTTACAATGAAGGAATTATGTTGGTATAATCTTGAAGAGAGTAATGACTGTAATATATGACTTTGAGGGCGATGAAAAATATTTTTTAGGATTAAATTGGTATATTTATTAATGTAAAAGGTTTTCTATTCACATCCACTAAAATTTTGCACATGTGCTATTACTTTAATAGAGTGAAATAACAATAATACTGTTTTGTCGACCAGACAATTTTACTGTTAAGAATTTATTTATGTAATTTTCAATTTTTGGGCACAAGACAAAATATCACTTTCATATCCAAATAAGGCTTACAATAAAGGAATTATGTTGGTATAATCTTGAAGGAGAGTAATGATCTGTAATATATGACTATGAGGGCGATGAAAAATATTTCAATCTGATCAAAGCTCCTTATTTATCATCCTTATATAGTTATGCTACTCAAATTTAGGTGACCCCGTTTTATCCAGAGTTTATGAATAAAGATTGTGTAAATGTCCTGTATAATCACAAAGTGTTTTTTAAGCATTGGCCTTGCCTTGTAAAATGTAAATGGAGCCCATGATAAAAAAAAAAAAAAAAAAAAGGGCTGCACCGACACTTAACAGCCTCATATAAAATGAGGCAGTTGATGTTTCAATATGATCTTCTTTGTGTCCCCTTTACACCACTTTATTCCCATACAAGAATCAGTTTAATTTCTTTAAGACTCTCGCTAGAGTGTAGGTCTTACATAGGAACTGATCCTTAAGCAGCAGTTTGATGTAAAAAATAAATTTAACAAAAAGTGAGTAAGGCAGAATGCAATAAATGATGTGCAAGAAGCCAAGAATCATTTTGGATATATAATATTACAATTTAGGCTAAATTGCAGTTTTCGTCCCTCATGTTTTTTGATTTGGCGAAAATCGCCCCCTCATTTATTAGCATGTCTCTTGCATTGTTAAGTAAAAATGATAAGCAAATTTTAGAATGAGTCCCACACAGTGATAGAGGTCGAAGAAGAATATAAGGGGGTAAGGATAAAGTAAGATTATAAATACAAAATATATTTAATTATTAATAAATAAAAAAATTTACACAGGCCATAAGAGAAAAAGGTTTGGATTTAAACAAAGACTTGAGCATCTCAATATTAAGATGGTGCAAGCCCCTCCGTAAATCATGACTAAACAAATTGTTGTTGGCTTTTTTTAATAATAAAGTTTTTGCTAGAAGAGTGGGGCATGTTCAATTCTTCAACTCCGGAGGGTGCAGCAAAAATAGTTAGGTAAATTGTAAGAAAGTGCATTGGTAAGCTCATGCAAAACAGGGTTTTAAATTGTAGTTTGTAATTATAACCACAATATTGATTGCAACCATATTAGTCACATTTTCCCTCAACTTTTCACAATTGCGTTGTAACAGCAAAAGCAGTTTAGAACCCATGATGTCAAGGAAGTGCAAATCATGAGAGGTGACTAATGCATACCATTAACAAGATATAAAAATTACTACCTAGTATTCTCAGTTAATCATACTTCTCAATATAAACAAACAAAAGGTCACCAAAATTGTTATCTATATATATGATTATACATGATCCACACTTGTATTTTGAGACATATTGTTACCAGCTAAAGGATAATAATCAGGCTCCACTGCAGATTCTACATCATGAGGAGTTTCCCTCTCCTTCTTGAATGAGTCACTATGAAGGTCCCTTGTAATTTTAGCTGTAGTATCCAAAAAGTACAAGATAAATGATGTGAAGCAGCAACAAGCAAACATGGGTATGGGCCCATAAATCCATAGGAAGAGAGGGAATGACAAGTAAAATGCTCTAAGTCCAAGGGACCAAGAATGACTTCCACGGTTCAAGGTCCTAGCAATATATTCCATGTAACCCCTTTTGTCTCTGAGTGTAGGTGCAGTGATTAAAAAGCTTACATGAGCATAGAATCTTATAGACTGCACATTGCATAAAAATGCAATAAGGAAGCAAACAGTGATACAAATACGTTTGATTGAAGAACTAGTGTGAGATATGGAAGCCATGTCATCAGAATTCCCAATAGTGCTAGCAAAAATACCAATAAGGGAACTAAGTGTGATTGCTGTTGTAGCAAGAAGAGTAGATGCCATGATATTGTTGCGAATAGTTTGAACTGCCAAAACTCCATTCTTCAAAGGATCCTGAAAGTATATATAGCAATGCAATTAATCTTAGAAATTATTTTAACAGCTTGTCAATATGGATTTTAGAAGGAAAGGGGTTTGGTGAAAGTATACAAGGAGAAAAACAAAGACAATGTTGCACAAAATCTGAGCCTCAAATGGTCAAATATGTGCATCAAATAAACAACGGCAGTGAGAGTTAGTAAATACTGTTAACTCCAAGGAAAGCACATTAACACAACATGAGGCATTAGTTCCTAAAGTTCAGAATGTGTTCTTTTCTAAGTTCTTCGAACTTTTTAAAGGCACACTTGATCTTTCTATGTAATATGATAAGACAAAGATAGGGCTTCATTATTGTTCATAAGATCTAAGAAGTGCACAAAAAACAAGTTTTAGTAGTTGTTTTCATTATCAACTCTTTTTGCTTGCCATATCTCTAGCCAGTTTCATAACTGAGTGTTTGATCATTTCAAATTATGAGTGAGTGGTGTCAAACAAAGAGAATAAAATCAGAATAAACTCAGGATATGCTTGGTTGGAGTGAAAAATAGGATGGAGGATAAAGAGAAGCTAAAGGGGGGATTTAGGCCTTATTTATCCAATTAAATTTTCACTGGCCTGATATCAATTCAAACAAGCATAGCCTCAACTATGTGCTGTGAATGAATTCAGGGAATAACTAGGCACATACTGCAAATACAAATATTAATACAAGTCTACAGATTTTCAACTATACACCAACAAATTGAGTTCCCTCTAATATTATAAATCTGATGCAAGAGCCTTAAAGGGGAAAAATCAAAGGTTTTAACCAACTACACTTCTAAGACTGTTAGTATATTTTGGGTTAGTTAGATATCAGTTAGGTTAGTTTGCTTAGTTAGCAATTAGTTACCACTTAGTTACTATCTAATAGTTACTAGTTAGTAAATATCTTAAATTGTATATAAGCATCACTATTAGCTTGTGGTACACAATTTTCACCCTTTCACTCATCCAGTGAAATTTCAGTTTCTCACTTCTTACATTTCTCTAATCTCTACCATGTTTTCCAACAAAGGGTGATAGTACATTTAAATGTCCACTTTTGAGAAACACAACAGAATAAAGCATCTGAAAACTGAATTACTCAAAAAATGGATCCTTTCCTCAATCAGCATAACAATTCAACAAGGTTTCCCTCCGTTAGTTTATTATAGAATTGCTCGTTCACCTATTTCCATAACATTTTGTTCCTTAAGTTTGATACAGAAATTTCTACTGACTCAAACACCATTAGGGGACTTGAAATAGCTAAACATTCAAGTCAATATAATGACCAAGTTTTCAATGACTTCAAATAGAAAAACATACAACTCAATCTAATTGACAAGTTTTAAATACTGTATCCTACCAACAAGTAGAGCCATGAAATTCATTTCACTTACTTGTTTAACTTCAAAACTTGAACAATAGAAGCTTGACATTTTAGATTCCATGTCAGTAAAAAAAAGAAGGAAAAAAAAGTGTCTTCCCTAAGAGAATCAAACATCTGCTCTGCCTATATTTCTCAAGTTTATCAATGTCTACAGGTTCTTAACCAGAACAGGACAATGGCAATGGCATCATTCAGTCAAACTCAAAATACCCAGTTTTGCTGTAAATCACCCTATTGGTCACTTGAGGAACTGTTCAACCTAAGTGCATCATAAAAATGACAGATTCAATAACTATAGCATTAGGTTTAGATACTGATAAAATCGTGCGTGATTCATCCAACCATACACTTTCAACAAGGTGAAATTAATTCACGTTCAAACTCAAAGGCTACCTAGGCTCTTGGTTCCCTAATGATACCAAGGAAACAAGTTTCAAGCGTGATTGCCAAGTAATGAACCAATAAAAATGATAGGTAATTCTGCCACCATTTTATATCAAATAACAAAAGCATCACAACAAGCACCATTTGGTAAAACAAGAAAATCAAACAACATAAATGTCAGAGCAAAACAAGTAGTCTCAACTAAGTAAATGATGACAGCTAGGATATCACTAATTTTATCCAAAAGAAGCACCTTTTTGAAAATTATCAATGATCCAGTTGTGCAGCTACCAACTAGAGGCATACAAAAACACAGAAAGCAGAATGCCACAATCAAATTAACCCCATTACCCTTTCCTCTCTTTCTTTGCATTACACACACTGTATAGGACTTTTTAAACCAGAATGCATATTTTGCAGCCAACCTTTTTCTAACTATTATTTATCATGTATGATATATATAATCAAAATATAAAACTCCTGTCAATAGAAAAGCTGATAGTCAACTTGAGAAACCGCATAGGAGATTATGATACAATATGAATATGAAGCACTACTCACACTCATCATGCAAAGAACCCACTGATGACGAGACTCAGCATTTAGGCCAATGACAGTTCGAAGAGGGTTGCACAGAATAGTGTAGAGAAGCCAGACATGGTATATCAGGAACACCAACAGACCCAATGGCGCCAACACATAATCCAGGTGCTCCTTCTGCATCATCCCCATGGCACCAGATTGAACCAACTTCACTTTTCCTTTCAGCAGTTCAGGTCACTTAGCTAATTAAGCCTTATGTTTGGCAGCAGGGAATTTGGAAAGTGAAAAGCTGAATGATTCGTTCAAGTATATTCTGGTCCTGAGATAAATCCAAATACACAACCTTAAGGTGAAGTGAAAATTGGCTGCTAAATACCTTTTTTTTTTTTTTAGGAACCCGTAACCGGAGACTAATCACTTGAGATATTATACAATATTGATGGACTTTTGATCTCTTCTAACCAACTTTTCTAACAAGAACCAAGGATTGATGACCACTTACTTAAGGGATCCGAGTCCATGACCACTCGTATTAACTATATGTTGGTACCGAAGACATGTTTCTAACATACTTTCTTTCACATCACCTTTATAGATAAGCAGAGTTTTTTTATTTAATAAAACTAACTGTAATATGTGTGTAAATTCACTTAAATAGTGTTAATGGATCCCATCAATCATTTATAAAATTACAAATGGATATGATTATAATATCTCATATGTCAGTTTAAGTTTGACACAAGGCCACATGAGGGAGTTGCCACTTGCCGGTGCACTTGTTGATAATTCGATAGTGGCCTTCACCCCAATGAAATAAATATAGGTTGACAGTTTGTAAACTATAATAATTTATTAAAAAACACATTAGGTGATTGTCTTGATTGGGTGTGTGACCAAACATATTCGCCCTATGTTGTCTGACAGATAACCTTTTTCCCGGTTTCAAACACTTCCTCTGTTTGCTATAGCTTTTTTTTCTTTTTTAAATGCTAACCGATGTATAATATGGTCAAATATTTTTTTTTTAATACAAAGATGACACAATAATTTAAAATTATGATAGTTTATCGATTATTTAAATTCTTCAGTATTAACTAACTCCTGAAGTTACCCCCCCAAAAGAAAAAACTTCAAATAGGTTTAATATAAAATATCATCATTTTTTATCTGGCCACAGCCCTAAAGAGAGTGCTGCTAGAATATTTATATATAACAAATTTTCAAAACATCAATAAATTCTAATTCATTGATCAGTATGATTTCATGTATTCTTACTATACATTTTGATAGTACAATTCTAGTTAAATTTTTCCTTTAATTAGATGTTACTAGCATAGTTTATGGACTATAATAGACTTATAATTTAATTGGTATACACTGACAGTTTAAAGTTCTTTTACACTGTCAATCAATCAGAAATTGACACATCATAGAATTATCTGTTTTTCAGTTGCAATTATTCAACTAATAGTATTCTCCTGCAATGACGTTAGTAGTGACATCAATTGTATTAGAATGAAAAAATGATTAAAAATATTAAAATTAATTTTATTCGCAACTGGTCTTGCATAAATTACATTTATATCTAAATGTGTTTTTTGTATTTAAAAGTATGACCGAGATTTCTTGTCTTGTGATCGTCTCTCCAAAGGCATTATGAAGGGTCAGGTTTGTTTAAAAAATGATTTTTAATAGAGCTTCATGAATGTGATGCGGCAAGTGATGTTAGTAATGGACAAAGGACACGTTTGGAACAACTTGCAGAGAACTTACGAAAGAAAATTATCCAAATAGTTTATGATATTCATACAAACTCATTTTAATTTATTGCAATAAGCTCATCTAAAAAGGGTATGAAAATAAGTTATTTTTAACTTATTTAAAAGCAACTTATTAAATAAACACTTAATTAAACTGTTTATCCAAGCACACTCAAAGAAGGAGCCAGCCAATGATATGCCACACTTACCAAAACTCGCCTTTTATAATAATAATAATCAAGGAAACCACCGTATAAGATCTATTTTTTGAGTTATTTAATTTTATCATTGTTATGCAGTGATCCCTTTAAAATTAAGGGTGAAAACTTCGTGAGTTTTTCAATTACAAAATTTCACCTAAGGCTACATTATACTAAAAGAATCAAACTTGAAAAGAATGCGAAAAGTTGAAGTTAAAGAAAGATCCCAACCATATTGGACAGTGGAAAACAGACTTACATTAAGTTGTTTCTCCTGGTGATAAATAATTAAATATTCAACAGCTTCGCATGCTACATATAAGTATAGATTAATAATGGCTCTTCTTGCTAGGTGTTGGTTTACTGTATCAACATTATTACAAAACAAGAAAGAAAGACCGAACAAGAAAAACCATTTCCAACCCAGCTTATCTGCAACTTTGTCTAAAGTGTTTTAAGAACTTTTCTCAGCAGCTTTCCCTAAGGAGGTAAAGTTCAACCTGGAAATTAAAAAGAAAATAAATGGTCAACCAACCAAATTAAAACACAGCTTAACCATAACATAAACTCCAAAATAACTATCAGATTAAGTACAAAAATATAGAAATCAATCAAATCATGACAAGTACACATTGCTCAACAACTGGTTGTGGGAAAAAGCTCCTCTAAACTTAGTTTTGTCTCTAGAGTAAGAGTGTATCTATCCTTTAGAACATTTAGTCAGTTAAGATCTCTGCATTTTATCATATTTAAGAATGAATATACCCTTACTCACTTCGGAAGCAAATTCAATTTAGAGAAGCCTTATCTTAAAAAGGTTTACCTGATAAGGGGCTTCCGCTGTGGCACAGGTGCAGCAGTCCCACTTAACAATGGTGGTGTAAGTTCAGCAGGCTTTGCAAGAAAAGGAGACAAAGAAAGGGGGGAAGGAAAAAAAAAATAAACAGTCAGAACGGCTTCAATTTCTTAATGCCATTATATGGTAAAAAAAACCATTTAATTTTCACATAATGCCACTTGGTAACAGGAAATCATATTAGGGATGTATTCATTCTCCATAAAACAAATGCAGGGAAACATAATCCAGCTTATTATGTCAGCTAAGAATAAGAAGCGATAGAAAGAAATCCAAATTCTGAATTCTTATCTAAAAATGATAACTAAGGCGCCAAGCCACCAACTTCATGTGACATACCGTATAATCTATATGGACATCAGATGATTTCATCATATATTCTACTAACATATTTCTAATTCCTTACCATTTTTAACCACACATCATTGGAGAAAATTATGTCAACCAAATTCTATCTAAAATAATACAATAGTAATAAAAGCAAAGCAACAGCGAGAACCAGCTATCACACAGATAAAACAGGTGCACAGAGAGGCAGAGATTGAAAAGAAACTGAGCAAATTTAACAGTTATAGCTCATACACAGATTTGACTGGATTAGCACAGACATTTCAGACAATCGCAAGCAAGTAGGAAAAGATGGGATCTAAGATTGTTTCAGAATGATTGATAGAAGCACCGAAGTATAAAAATGCTCCAAACTCAAGATATTTTAGGAGGTTAACCTCAAGCTCTTCCAAGCCACCATTAGAGCTTAAACGAGTTGAACATGTGGTTTCCTTCTTAGAAGTAACTGTTTCTTCAGCCACTGGAGCCTTTGAGTTTGAAGAGTGTAAGTTGCTCTTTTTCATATTCCCACCAAAATCTTTGACTTGATTTCTATACTCAAGATCATCTTCAAGCTCATCAGGTTCTTCTAGAAAGGCTTGATGTGCATCATATGGACTGGCCATAATCTTCTCGATGGCTAGTTTTTCGGCTTCTTTAGAATTACATGTATCAATAGTAACAAGTATAGGGTTGACTTGTAGCTTGCTTCTCACTGATCCATTGGTCTCCATATCCCTAGAAGGACTCCTCCCTATAGATTTCAAATCATGTTTCTCACCCTTTTGTGCACTCATACTGTTGACTTCTGAGTCATCACATTTCACAGAGCAAGAACTAGCAGTGCTAATAGGATTTCTATCTTCATGAACTTCACCGATGGAGGGAGGCAAAGATGCAAAGGACTTGGAATTTCTCAAGTTATCCATGCTATCCTCTGCTCGCTTTCTCTTCCTTTCATCATCTGCTCCAAATACAACCGCTTTAACTTCTTGAGACTTTTCTGCTTGACCATGACCAGAAATCCTTAATTCTGAGCTTCGCTTACTCTCCCAAGTTACTTTAGTTGGGCGGGAAGGTCGAACACCGCCAGGAAATACAAAGTTAGGTATACTTCGGCGTTTCACATGGGACACATGGATCTCCATTCCGGATTTCCGTAGAGTGTACACGTTAACAGAATGCTTAAATTCTTCAACAGTTAGCCTTATATCAAATTGTTCACCTTCATTCACAGGAACTCCTTGCTTACGTTGCAATCCCATGAAGTAAGAGCAATGGAAAGGTCTAGACTTGTCAGAAAAGTCACCAGGATGTGGATGGCACTGAAGCATGCCATATGTGTGCCTCTCAATCTAGATGTTTAAAGGACAAGCAAAAGCAAATCAGGATATATACAAACAAAGAAAGGAAAAAAGACAAAATCCCATGCCTCCCCTTTCACAAAAGAAAAAAAATAAAAGGAGGCAAGAAAAAAAAGAAACGTAACCACAAACATTAAAACTTATACAGTGTTGTACCTTCAATGTCAACTGGCGGAGGCGAGACTCAACCCAGCCTTTCCATTTTCTAAAATCATCAGCATTCTCTGCTGAAACGTCTATCTGCAGATAATTCTTGTAAGCTTCAAAAAAGGGATAAGGCTCAAAAAGAGTATCCCAATCAGCTTTGTTAGCCTCCATAGCCTACAAATTCCAGAAACACCAAATTTAAGCAACTCAAATATCACAAGAAGAAGAATAAATATATGACCATAATTAAAAGAAATAATAACCACACTATCAAACTTAAGAAAATGAACTACCCCACAAAAAACTGTGGCTTCTTTGATAATGGCAATCAATCCCATTACGAAAACTTCAATACAGTGAAAAGTATATCATTTTGGTGGAAACATGAAGCCAAGTAATACCAAGAATTACCCAAACATGCTAGTTGCTACCATCCAACACACAACAATTTGCCTTATAGGCCGGGTTTCTTATATTGAAGTTCACAAATCAGATGAAGAACAAAAGTAGATCGCAGAAGCATCTACATCAAAAGTATCATGTTGTCAAGAGCGGGACCACAATTTGATAAATTGTCCCACTTCCATACTTGAACATGGGAACTTTAACTTGAAGACCCATGTCAAATCATCCAGCGGCAATGCAATTAATGTGATGAAACATAGGAAAAAGGTAACAGAGCAAAAATTTGTTTCAATTTTCAGACTTCATATAGACTGAACAAAGATTTCTGGAATTTTTCCAACACTCTTTCCTGGAATTTTCCAGAAACAAAGATTTCTGGTACCATCAATCATACCTCACATATTTCATTTCCCCTCTGAAACTCCTCTGACATAATACGCAATGTACTTGATGACACATTGTAGCTAGAGTTCATGCATGGATAAGCAGGAGTAATTATAGGCATTAGGTGGAATCTATCCTTGGGATATCTTCTTGGATCCCAGATCTGAAGTCCGAGAGATCCTTCTTCAATAGCGCAAAGCATTACAGGATTTGGCCAGCGCCACTGAGTATACACCCTAAAGAATCGAGAGACTAACATATTAGGCAGTGCATTAGGAAATAGCTGGCATATTCGAGCAACGAGCAATGCCCAGTTTATACCACCAAGAAAACCTGAAACCTGGCCATGACATATCAAGACGCATTAGGTAAATCATAAGAGCATAACAAACAACACTGAAAAAGAACACCAGACAAGTCATCTAGAGCAGGAGCTTTGCCATACATTTGAATAAACGCCCCGACGCTTTGCCCAAAGCCTCATGCATCTTAATGTTGTACGAAAATTCTGCACTTAAGAAACAGAAATACAATTAATGATAGGAATGTCAAGAAAAGCTCAAAACAAAAATCAATCTGTCAATAAAATTTACAACAACCCACTTGAATATTCGGAACCAAACGAAGGATTTGATCAGTCACTCTACAACCATTAAGACTACGAACAGTTTGTTCATCTGCATTTTGTAATGTTGACTCCTGTGATATATCTAAGTCCTGTCCCACAAAAACCAGTATTACTAAGTGGTAAATAAAAGGTGAATACAAATTATTCTTTAGGTTCAAGCAACATGCAGACACAACACATGGGGCGAAGGGAGGAGTATCAGTATGTCACACAACAAAAAGGCTAGTTTTCAATAAGTGCCAAATGGAACGATTTCAATCTACTAATCTTGCACAGGTCACTTACTTCAGGAATAACCCACAAAGCTAACTTTGCATAAAGGAGATCTATAGAAACACCATTGAACTTGAACCTCATCACTGGAACATGAGCATCAGGCACAGGGTGCAACTCTGTTACTTCTGGCATCTCGGATAGCATCCTATGTAGCTCACCAAAGAAATCTTCCTAAGGCCAATTCAAATAACAATCTTAGCTGGTGGAAGATATGAACTGAAAAATCTATGTTTGTATCATAAAATGGTAAGAATTATCATACATCTCTGGATGCATGTCTAGGTCCCACACAGAGTGTATCTATATCTGCTCCAGGGCCATGCACCTAGAAAATTTGGAGGGAAAACTGGTAAAATGATAAAACCCGGAAAAATACAATTCAGTCTATATTGGAGCTCAATAGTCAATACCAATATTATCAGCTTCTGGTCCACAATTTTAAACATTATATGAGCTTCGACAATATATAAATGCAATATAATCCGTCTTTAGGAGCAGCATGTCATATGACAATGCTATCCTAATTCTCTTCCATCCCAACCCTTTATCCAAAAGACAGTCCAAGCTTAGACCTGGCTTATTAAGCAAAGAAGCCAGACTTAAGCTTTTAGAAAGGCCTATTTAATTATGTAGGCAAATGCTTGGGCTATGGAAAAATCCTATTAGGCCTACAAGGCTAACCTGTTTATTTAATATTTAATATTTATAATACTTACAGAAATTACTAATTATAATTTATATATTAGTGATAATATATTTAGCTTACGTAGAATATAATGATTTTTTAAAAGGCTATGTACTTATGCAAATTCAAAAATTAAAAAGTTTTAGTTTCTTGGCCTATATGAAAGCCTTCATGTAATGTAGGACTTTAAATAGACCGAGTCGGGTAAAGCTTTTATGTTTTCATAAACAGGTCAGGTTGAGGCACAAAAAAGTCTTTGACAGTTAACAGGCTACGCTCAGGCCAGCATTTTACAAAATAGGCCTAGGCCTATTTGGGCAAAGCCTAGCCTAGCATATTTCCACCTGGGAAATGTTGATTGTTATAAAATCTGCTTCTACAAGTATATGAATGTGGTGGCATCTTCAGTTTCTAATTATTATTGAAGTTAATTGTGACATCCTGAATTTACAAGTGTAGTCAAACGTGTTCTTAACCAATTTATAGATTTCGTAGCACGTTTTTCATACTACAGAGCATCACTAAATATTTTGCACCTGTAGCAAATACAAGTACAAAACTACAAATGTGCGTGTGTGCTTGCAAACGAGCAAGATTCAAAAGTAAGAATGGCCTCGTACCCCTAGCCGATAGGAGCCAAAGGTGAAAATCTTGGCATTTGCTTCGTGCACCAGTTGTTCATTGAGTCCCTTGGCACGGCTAATGGTTTTGACCCAAATCTTCACAATCTAATTCATATTACAACAGCACAGCCAAAATAAATGAATTCATAAGGAGCTCCACCACATTCCAAAATGGTATGAAATGAAATGCAACAAAAAAAAAACAAATGCATGAATCATACTCATACAAGTTCTCAACTCAAGAAAAATATCACAATAAGCTATATTCTTTTCTTTCCCTTAGTTTCCTTGGGAATCATGCAGAATAAACTGACATGGGCAAACAAAAATAAATTCAACCTGGTCTAGCCTGCCAAGCACTTCCTCCCTACTCACTGCCTCCTCCTGATTCTCATACAAGCCGGCATCTCGCAAGTACTAAACACCCAAAATCCAAATTCAGCACAATAACACTTAGGGAAAAAGCTCAGAAACTAACAACAATTCACAATTGCCACAAAAAAGACAGAACCTTTTCAAGTTCACGGGTCTTGGTCACATCATACTCAGTTGGTCCACCCAATGAGATGGGTTCAGTTATGCCTAATCTTTGTTGCTGCCCATTATTGCGATTGCTCAATCCAGGGCTCCCCATGAATAAATTGATTTTTTTTCTTTTTTCTTTTTTTGAATTATTTATTATAGTATTGATATCTTTCCTCGGGAATGTGATTATTTGAGATATTTTACAGTCTTATATCCCAATAAAATGAAACAAAACAAGATGAATAACAAAAACAAAAACAAAAAAAAAGCTATAACAATCTGATGATAATTGTTGATTGTACAGTATTGAGGGGAACAACTGAACTGAAAGCTATGAACTTTGACCATAAAAGCATGAGGGAATAAAAGGAGCGAAAATTACAAAGGCACCCAGATTAAGTTCATTAAAATAAAAGATACAAAGCTACTATGGGGTTCTCAATTTGAAACAAAAACGGAAACCCTAAAATTCTAAATCAGCATAACGCAATCGTGAAACCCATAATCAGATTACGGCACGCGATTTACAAGTGGAAAGCCTGCGCCTTGGTGAATTTTTGTGGGTGTAGCAGTTGAGCCATGATTGAACCCGAATCTTCGAACAAAGGTGTAAAATTTATGTCAATAAATGGATGAAGAAAACCTGCGAAAAACGACCAGAAAGTTAGAGCTTTGAATGGATGAATGGATACAGAGAGAAGGAGAAAAAGTGCTTACGGAGAGGAAAGAGATATTGGGGTTTGGTGTTTTTTTGGGTAACAGTTTGGTGCAACGCTCCAAAAGAGTGTTTAAGTTGGAAAATTATGTTTTAATTACTTCTTGGTTGCTTAATTTTTTTGGAATTTGTTTCTTAAATTTATAAAATATGTAATTTTTTTTATATAAATCTTCGTCAGAATTCTGTTAAGTTTTCATTGGGATTCGGTTAAGTGGTTCATTCTCTCTGTGTTTGTGGATTTCAGACTTTATGAAAAATTATTATTGGTAAGAATATTTTTTGAAAAAATTCAAATAAATCCCTAGTTGAGACTAAATGAACCCTAACGAGAGATATGTATGTGGACTTAACTACAATTTTTTAAAGTTCAAAGATTTATTTGAGTTTTCAAAAAAGTTGAAAGACGAAAGGAGTAATTAAGCAAAAAAATATATTAATTACAAGAGTGATTATTATTTCTTTCATATAATTAAATTAAAATAAAAAAATCATTTTTTTATTATTAATATTTTTTGTTAATAAGAGGGCCAACGTCCAAGAAACGCAGAAAGTAAGAGTCCGTTTGATTCGTCATTCAGTACGGCACAGGACAGAACAGATAGAACAATACAAAACAAGTAATTGTGCTATAGCACAATCCTTTTATGTTGTATGATATTTGTTAGTCGATGCACAACACAAACGATTTTGTATGGTACATTATTTTGATATACTTACGTACTAGATGGAACAACATAAAATTTATTAAAATGTCCCTTGTACCATATAATATTTGATTTGCATTATAAGAAGACACCAAACAAGAATTTTATATTTTAAATTATTTTTTATTTATAATTAAATTATTTTCATATTATTCTCTGATATATAACTTATTAATAATGTCGATATCTTGTGAAAAAAAATAATGTCGATATATTTTTAAATATTATTTTATTTTTATAATTTAAAAAAATAAATTACAATTTATAATTTTAAAATATAATCAACATTTTATTAACAATATTATATATCTTCCTTTCAAAAAACAATATTATATAACTATTATTAACAATATATAACTATTATAAATATTATCGATTATATAAACATTTCAATAACTTAATATAAATTATTTTAATTTATAATATTGTAATTTTGCTTTGGAAAAAAAAAACAAATTCAATATAATATTGATGTTGAGAAAAGTAGCTAGAATACCAAGGTATAAAAATAATATGATAGATAAATATATTTTAAAAAATGGTTAACTATGATGGAAAAAGATGATAAATAAATCAAATAGTTTTGCAAGAGAGAAGAAAAAAGTAATATGATAGATAAAAATATTTTCCAAAAATGGTTAACTCACCGGATAAAGAAGAGAAATAAATCAAATATATTTTCAAGAGAGAATAAAAAATAATATGATAGATTAATATATTTTCTAAATATGATTAACTTACATGAGGAAAAGAGTATAAATAGATAAAACATATTTTTAAGAGAGAATAAAAATAATAATATGATATATAATTATTTTTTTGAAAAAAGATTAACTTATACGAGAAACGAGAAGAAATAAATAAAAAAGATTTTGGAGAGAGAACACAAAACAACGTGATAAATAAATATATTTTCTGAGAATGATTAACTTACATGAGAAAAGGGGGAGAAATAAATCAAATAGATTTTCAAAAGAGAAAAATCAATTCATATCATTAAGAAGATCATTGCATTATTTTTTTTGACAGAAGCAATCTAATTCATTTCATTAAAAATCAAGGTTCAACACATGCTGGAATATCATTAAGAAGATCATTGCATTATTTTTTTTGACAGAAGCAATCTAATTCATTTCATTAAAAATCAAGGTTCAACACATGCTGGAATATCAAAATAGACCTGAGGACTAGCCTGACATATGGCCACCTTAGCTAGACAATGAGCAACCATATTAACATTCCTCCTAATAAACTTCACATGAGAGTTTTGACAATAAGAAGAAAGGGAACCCTTACACTCAACAACAATGGAACCAAACTCAATAGCATCTAACTGAGAAGACTTGAAAGCATCAACAGCAGTGGTGGCCTTGGTGGTGCGACCACATAGGGCCCCTTTTTTTAGGGGGACACCAATTTTTTTTTTTTACTTAGTATATATACTAATGTATATATTAAAATAAAAATTACATAGTTAATTTTTTTACTTGAGGGCCAAATTATTTTTTAAATTCGAGCTCAAAACTTGACAAATCTGGTAAGTAGGAGTGGGAATAAGCCGACCTATTTATAATTAATATTAGATTTTAATTAAATGTATAATATACAATATAAAAATTTATTAGAAAATTAATATATTATTACTGAATTCTAAAAAAATTGAAACTTTATGTGTGACCATTCTCACATTCCTTCTTTCGTTCGAATTAGAAAGCAGAAACACTTTGCTTTTGTCCCTCATTCTGTGTTATTGACTGACTAGGTATCTTGGTAAACACTTCTCGTCATTATATTACATCATTATTGTTCTGATGGAGAAGAACAAAATAGGAGTAGGCTTGTTTATTCAAAAAGAATTAGAAAGAGTTTTTTATTTTTGCTGTAAGTTATTTGGTACAAGCCATAGAAAAAATCACTTAGCAAATTAAGGTTTTAATGATTGGAATCAAAACCATTATTTTTGCTATAATCTATTGTAATTTGATACTGTAATATTTTCCTTTTATTCGATACTATTTTGTTTCACCTGAGGTTGTCTTAAAATAATAAATGACTAGTTTTTTGCACCTCACACGCACATACAGATGCACGCACGCATACACACAATATATATATATATATATATTCGGCTTATAAAAAAGGGTACCAATTTCTCATTTCGCATAGGACCCCAAAAATATCAAGGACGGCCCTGATCAACAGCAAGCTTTGAGTCCATTTCAAACACAACATCTTTGTACCCCAATTCTCTAACCCTTTCAATTGCAAACTTCAGACCCAAAGCTTCCCCCACCTTAACTTCTACAATAGGCTTAGACCATAGGGTTTTAGCAGCAATGAAAGCTTTAGCTTGGTCTCTAATACAAATGTCAAAACCCAAAGAATTGTGTTGCTGTGAAAAAGAAGGCATCTATATTGCATTTAACATAGCCTGGAGGAGGTTTTTCTCGCTTGCAGGTTGGATTTTGAGCTGGTTTAACACCCTTACAGCCCTCCACTCTCCGAGCTTTCTCTCATTCCTCCAACAAAGCATTGCCTCTCCACACAATAGAAGCTGGTCTTTCATCCATATTCTCCCAAACCCTCAAGTTCCTACTCCTCCAAAGACTCCACAAGGTCATAGCCCAAGCCTTCCTTTCTTCATGCTGCAGTGAACTCAAGAGATCAAAGAACAACTCTCTAAAGCTCTCCGCTGTTTGCAGCTTATTATCGATCTTGTCCCAAAGGCACAGGCTTCACCACACTGTCTCACTCTTGCTGCACGCCACCAACACATGATGTGCTGATTCATGACAGTTTGCGCACCAAGGACACAGGGACTCCACCGCAACACTACGAGCACTAAGCTTATCTCTGGCCGAAAGCACACCTCTGCAGGTTCTCCACAAAAAATGTTTGACTTTCGGAGGAACTTGCAGCCTCCACAGCTCCTTCCAATTCCCTTCCACCCGCAAATCCTGGGTATCTAGCATCGTGTTCAAGCACATATGATAAGCGGACCTGACACTATAAAGACCTTTAGGGTCAGGTTCCTATATTACAGTATCTTGCTTAACAGATGCAAAAAGAGGAGTATTCAGCACAAGAGCAACAGAGTGGACATCCAACCAAAAACGCAAGGCATCAACGTTCCAACACTTCATGTCCACATGCATAAGATCATGAACACAAAGGAAAAGGGTTATTATGCGACTCATCCAGAGGTTTATCTATTTGTCCTCCATGCAACCATTTTGATGAAAAAACTTTAATATTGTTCCCTGGACCAATGCCCCACCTTATACCATCTTTTAAAACAACTCTAGCCTCATGTAAGCTCCTCCACACAGAACTAGCATTATTACCTCTACTAGCCTCCAAGAAGTCACATTTAGGATAGTATTTAGCTTTGAGAAATTTGGCCACAAGAGCATCCGGTTGAGTCATCAAACGCCGCCCTTGCTTGCCCAAAAGTACAACATTAAAAATATAGAGGTTTCGGAATCCCATACCACTACCACACTTCCTCATTGCAAGCTTATCCCAAGACATCCACTTAATACCCTTGCTCCTATCACCACCACTCCCCCACCAAAAAGAATTCATAATCTTCTGAATTTCCTCCCCTAGAGAAGAAGGGATAAGAAATTTGCTCATAGGGAATAGCTTGTAACACTGATTTTATCATCACTTCCTTCCCCGCTTTCTACAAAGACCTACCACCCCCAAGAGTTTATTTTAGGCCAAATCCGGTCTTTTAGAAATCTAAACAACTCCTTCTTGCTTCTCCCAATCATAGATGGGTGACCCAAATACTTCTCGGTGCCCAAACAAATTTGCACCTCCAAAATAGAAGCTATACTCTCCTTATCCACCACACCCACATTTCTGCTATAAAAAAAATTCCAACTTTTGCAAATTAATCTGTTGCCCAGAAGCTTCCTCATATCTAACAAGAATATTTTTCATAGTTGTAGCCTCCCTCTGATTTGCTTTAAAAAACAAGAAGCAATCGTCGGCAAAAAGCAAATGCGATACTATAGGACCACCTCTACAAATCTTCACACCATTAAGATCACATTTACCTTCTGCTTGGTTTATGAGAGCTGTCAACCCTTCTGAGCAAATAATGAAAAGATACGGTGATAAAGGATCCCCTTTGACGGAGGCCTCTACCAGGTTGAATCAGGCCTGTTCCTGGTTAACCAGAACTGAATAGCTAACTGTCTCAATGCATATCATGATCCAACTCACCCACTTCTCATGGAAACCCAATTTTCTCATACTGCCTAAAGATAACCCCAATCCACCCTATCATAAGCTTTACTCATATCAATTTTCAGCGCAACATCACATTTTCTACCTTTTGTCTTGCTCTTCAAATAGTGAATAATTTCAATGGCTATCATTGCATTGTCAAGAATGGATCTTCCCGGAACAAAAGCCGATTGAACATGAGAGATGCATTATCAAGAACCAATTTCAACCTGTTTGCCAGCACTTTAGACACCAATTTATAGATAACATTACACAAAGATATAAGCCTCCAATCCTTCATAGATTCAGGATTATCATTCTTTGGAATTAAAGCAATATTTGCATCACTTATAGAGCTAGGAAAAAAACCTCTATCCAACCAAGAACATCAAGAAACAAAAATTTCCTTACCATAATCTTCCCAGAAATGTTTATAAAAAGCTGGATTGAACCCATCTGGACCTGGTGCCTTATCTGAACCCATTTGATGGATAGCCTTATAAAATTCCTCCCGAGCAAACGATTTAATGAGCATGTCATTGTCACTATCTAACACCCGACGCTGCATGGCTTCCAAAATATATTGACCTATCCTCTGTGTGAACAGTTGCTGAAAATATTGGCATGCAACTTACTTTACCAACCGTGGTTCCTCAACAAAACCCCTTCCCTCTACTTGCAGCTTTTTTATCTTGTTTACTTTCTTGCGGCAAGAAGCAGATACATGGCAAAAATGAGTCTTCAAATCACAATCTTTGAGCCAATTAACTTTAGCTCTTTGTTGCCAGAAAATTTCCTCTTGAGTGATTAACATAAGGATTCTGTCCTTAATACTATTATAGCGCAAAACACATGCATCATCTCTCCTATCTCTCAACACTTCCATTTGGCGCCTGCACTCATCAATTTCCTGCTTGAATCTAGTTCTGATTCACTTGCTCCACTTCCGAAGGCTATCGGCACAACCACCCAATCTAGCAACCATATCCCCTTCACTCCCACGCCTCCACCCCTCCTTGACTGCCTCATCTACATCAGGCTCCTTCAAAGGTTTTCAAAGCGAAAACGCTTGCTACCCTTGCCATAAACTATTTGCTCACATTGAAGGAAAATAGGGGAATGATCCGAGAGAGCCACCACAAGATTCAACAATCTAGGTTGAGGGAATAACAAGAGCCAATCCTTGTTAGCCATAGCTCTATCCAACCTCTGCTCAATAGCTTTATCCGTACCTATGGCATACCGCCAAGTAAAAGAGTACCCTTCAAGAGGAATGTCAACTAAACCCGCATAAAAAACTGCCTCCTGAAAACCTCTCATCAAATAATTAGGGTGATCACATCAACCACACTTATCCTCCGAAGATAGCAAATCATTAAAGTCTCCTACAATACACCAAGGCATTTGAGCCATACTCGCAATTCTTCTAAGTAATTCCCACGATTCCCTCCTACAAGTCCGTTGAGGGTAACTATAGAAACCAGTCATCATCCACTTCCCTCTCACTGGGTCCTCCACCACCATGCTGATATGGTGTAAAGAAAAGTTAACCACCTCATACTTAATGGAATTACACCACAACACTGCCACTCCGCCACCACGCCAATCCCTATCCACCGCAAAACAACAATCAAAACCAATGCGCCTTTTGACCTCCTCTATTTTTGTTGCCATCACCAAAGTTTCATACAAGAAAATAACTGCCGGTTTGTACTCCAAGACAAGGTTCTTCAAGGTAGGAACTGCACTCGGGTGACCTAAACCCCGACAGTTTCAATTGATGAAATTCATGGTTCCTGGCAAGCCTGGGAACCAGAGCCTGCTGATAAAAAATGATTGCTTGGAACACTGTCATCACCCACACTTCACATAAAACTTCCTCATATTCATATTATGGACCACCATCATTTTTCCTTCCTGCCAACGCTAGTTTTCATTTTTTTAGCCGGGCCATCAATGTCCATAACAGAATCAAGGCCATGCAAAATGCGGGACCCATCGTTTGCAACTTCATTGAGGGCAGTCAATGAATATTTGAAAAGACCACGTGATCCTCCTGCCCCTACATCCCCATGTTGCGCGTGGGATTATCACCAATTAACAAGGCTCTGTTTCCCTTTTCCAATCTTGCCAAATCTGATTGTGTGATTCCCTCCAGTTGCCTCCTATCCATAACGGTTGCATTTAGGACGTTGAAATTTGTATGAGCCAAAGTTTCCAAAGTTGGATACACATAACCGACGCCAGTTGGAGCACCACTATTGATAACATCTTTATACCCCAAATCCCTACTTTAATGCGTTGCTCCCACCGAATTACGGGACCCATGCAACAAAGTGTTTAAAGCACCACTCTGATTTGAATAATTCCTGGTAACAGAATCCCGAAGACCACTCCCACCATTAACTGATTGATCCCTAGTATCCCTCTCATTGATTTCCTGCTCCTGTGTGTTTGAGAATTCACGCCAGCCGCCATCCTCCTCAACCATCGGTTACTACCACCGCCCCCTCGCCGCATCTCCGCTCTCAGCTCATCTCCCCAGCCACGCACACTGATATCAACATGAGGATCAAAACGGAGATCACAAAACTTTCACTATGACCAAGTAAGCCACATAAGAAGCAAAATGTACCCAGCTTCTTATACTTAAAAGCAATCAAACACCACTCTCCCCCCTGCTTCCTTACCTTCCATTACTTCTTCAGAGGATTTCTGGCTACGCATATACTTTCGCCATATACTTGAGTTATTGGACCTATCATACTCCAGGAAAGCTCCAATATAGTTGCCAATGTGTTTCCCAATGGTTTCAGTCATAAAACCAAGAGGAAGATTGTACACTTGCACCCAGAAGGCTATATCGAACAGAGGGATATTGGCCAGAAGATGGTTATCAAAGGACCAGGGTCCTCCATTGAACACCCTCTCCAAATCCAGAACATGAGCAAATTGAAACAAGAACAATCCCTTCTCAGTCTCTGTGATTACGATACCCTTACCAGGCCTCCATATACTCGACATGCGATCCCTCATAGCAGTGAACCGTATCTCATTATCCGTTAGAAACCTCCTAATGAGACAAAGTTGTAGATTTGTCTCCACCATGGGCTCATGTGCATCGTCCATTGTAAGACCTTCCATGTTAATCTCCATACCTCCTTACACCCTTGTAGCGGAAAAACTCTTTTGAGCAAAAAGAAAACCACACTCTCACAATGAGAGAAAACCTAGTAGAGCAAAGTTACTCTGAAAACATCTCTTGTATAGAGTTGTTAATTTGTTTTTTTAGATTACAACTTTTAGGTGATAAACAATTGTAATTTGAATAAAAAATCGGTACAAATAATTAGAAGATCATTGTGTTTAGTAGTAGTGTTTAAATAAATTACATTGGCAAATGATTAATCAACTTGAAAAGCAGATGTTACTTTGAAAAAAAAAAAATAAAAAAAATATATATATATATATATACTATTAAATGTTTAGAGAAATATGATATTAAGGTAGTGAAAAAAAGAGACAACATGTTTTTGATTAATCACAATTTTGTTTGTGGTGTTTATATATAAAATCATTTTGTATTATCATTAAACTTTCTTTCCTTGGATATTCTAGGTTGCAGAAAGGATATCGTTGTTACTCTCCAGTCCACAATCGTTACTATGTTTCAGCAGATGTGTCATTCTTTGACGACACTCCATATTTCTCCTCTTCCATGGTCGAGTCTAACACTATTCATGAAGTATTCCCAATTCCCTTCTTGGACCATCTCTTTCTCCTTTTGCAGGAACCAGTCTCACCCATAGGCCCCACTGAAGTTTCTCCTAACAATTCTCTACCAGAACAATCTCAGCAATCTCCCATCGTATATCGACGTCGTCCGCAAGCTCGTAACACAATATTGGAGGACACTGAAAGACCTGATGAATCATGTCATGCTCCAGCAACCACCCCTACGCGGACCTTCCTGCAGAAAATCCTGATTTACCTATTGCTCTTCGAAAAGGTACCCGGTCAACTCGGAATCCTCATCCTATTTATAACTTTTTAAGTTATCATCGTCTTTCTCCTTCTTATTATTCTTTTGTGTCATCCTTATCTTCTGTTTCTATTCCTAAACATGTTCATGAGGCACTTGATCATCCAGGATGGCGACAAGCCATGATTGATGAAATGCAGGCACTTGAGCAAAGCGGTACTTGGGAGTTGGTTCCACTTCCTTTTGGCAAGAAACCAGTTGGTTGTCGTTGGGTGTATGCTGTTAAAGTTGGACTGGATGGACAAATTGATCGTCTCAAGGCTCGTCTAGTGGCCAAGGGTTATACACAGATCTATGGTCTTGACTACGGAGATACCTTCTCCCCAGTGGCGAAGATTACTTCTGTTCGGATATTTCTTGCTATGGCTGCCATTCGTCATTGGCCATTATATCAACTAGATATCAAAAATGCATTTCTTCATGGAGAACTAGAAGAAGAGATTTACATGGAGCAACCACCTGGCTTTGTTGCTCAGGGGGAGTCTGGATTGGTTTGTAAATTGCGACGATCTCTCTATGGGCTGAAACAATCCCCACGAGCTTGGTTTGGGGCAAATTCAGTTCTGTTGTCCAAGCTTTTGGTCTAAAACAAAGTGAAGCAGATCATTCAGTCTTCTATTGTCATACCTCTTCGAATAAATGTGTTTACTTGGTGGTTTATGTAGATGATATAGTCATCACAGGAGATGATCATGAAAGAATTTCTCAAACTTAAGGAACATCTCTTCAGCCATTTCCAAACCAAAGATTTGGGAAAGTTAAATATATTTCTTGGAATTGAAATTGCTCAATCAAGTGATGGAATCACCATGTCACAAAGGAAGTATGCATTAGACATACTTAAGAAACCGGGATGTTGGATTGTAGGCCATTGATAGCCCATGGATCCAAATCAGAAATTGCTACCTAGTCAGGGGGGAGCCTTATTCCGATCCAGAAAGATATCGAAGATTGGTTGGCAAACTTATCTACCTCACTATTACTAGGCCAGATATTTCCTTTGCAGTTGGGGTAGTAAGTCAGTTCATGCAATCTCCTCACACTGATCATTGGGATGCTGTGATACGAATTCTGAGGTATATTAAAAAGGCTCCAGGACAAGGGCTACTCTATGAAGACAAAGGAAACACTCAGGTAGTTTGGATATTGTGATGCCAGATTGGGCAGGTTCGCCAATCGACAGACGTTCCACTTCAGGGTATTGTGTTTCTATTGGAGGGAATGTTGTCTCTTGGAAGAGTAAAAAGCAAAATGTTGTTGCACGGTCTAGTGCAGAAGCAGAATATAGGGCCATGGCTACAGCCACTTGTGAACTCATTTGGATCAAACAACTTCTTCAAAAATTGAAGTTTGGAAACATACAGCAGATGATGTTGTGTTGTGATAATCAAGCAGCTCTTCATATAGCATCCAATCCGGTGTTCCATGAAAGAACTAAACATATTGAAATTGATTGTCATTTTGTTCGTGAGAAGGTTCTTTCTAAAGAAATCATTACTGAATATGTTAGCTCTAATGATCAACTAGCGAAACATCTTCACAAAATCTCTAAGGGGCCCTAGAATACAATATATTTGTTCCAAGCTCGGAGCATTTGATTTGTATGCTCCAGCTTGAGGGGGAGTGTTGGAATTAGTAGCATTAAATTTGGATACATGAACTCAACAATTCATGTACCTAGTTTGTATCTATGCATGTACTTAGGAAATAACTATCATTAATCTTTCCTTGTAAACATGAGATGTATTTATTTCAAAGTGTATATAAATATCAGTGTGCTGAGTGCTTTTTCACTCAAGCATTTCACAAATCTCTTGGTCTAAAATTACTTTCAAGTCTTTCAACACTTTTCAAATAAGCATCATTTTAAAAATAACAATATTCTTCCTTTAATTTTTTTTCTCCACATGTAAACATTTTTTTATATCAACCTTTTAATATTGTGATATTCCACCTACATCGCACACGTAATAGGCTAGAGTGCATATTTACAAGATAACATGTACTTACTATTTATACTTAAGAGTCATTATTTGTATTATAGCATCAATAATAATTATTAAGTTAATATCTGTTACAATTTGTGATCGACGATTTAGATAAAATAACTTTTTAATAATTTTTGGTATATAATTCCCCACAAAAAAATTTAAACCAAAAATGTAAAATCAACAATTACACATTTTTTTATGAAATCCTAAAAAAATTAACATTTTCCGTGCATGGGTCCATACACTAGTGTGTGTGTAATGTTTTATGAAAATAAGATAGTATATTTTACTAAAGAGTTTAATTTAAATACATTGTAAGTGTAAAAGATTTTTACACCGACATCCAATAATATCTTAACAAATTAACATTACTATTATTTCTCTCTATTAGTATTTAAAATAAAAGTACATATGTCAATCTAAAACTTTGTATACTAATAGTACTTCCTCTGGACTTAATTAAAAGCAAAAAAATACCTATCTTTTTTGGACTCAAATATAAGCACAATCCAACTAGCTCAACTCTATTTAATGTAAGTATTCCAAAAATCAAGAAAATTAACCAATCAAACCGGTTATCCCTTTACTTTTTCAAGAGTATTCCACATTCCCGAGACAATTAAAGTTAATAATTATAGATCTTTTTTTTACATAAATCAAAACAATTAAACTAAATTGCCTAACTTTCTTAATAAATGTGAAATTAGTTATTTTTTGTTATAATTGAGTCCGGAGGTAGTACATACTACTTTAATCATTATACTAAAAATAATATTATTACATTTTACTCATATACTCGATCTCTTATTAATCTTTCATAAATATCCAAACAAGGAACATTATTTTCACTCCATTTAATCTCTTCCCGACATTCCATTCCATTACTCATCAAACATAATTAACCCATTGAATAAGCAAAATAAAAATAAAAAATTGAATCGAGCAAGAACAAAAGAGACTACAATTCATTAGCTTCTCTATAATCCAAAGAAAATAAAGGGATGATACAATTAGGGTGAGACAGCAACAAAGGTAGGCATTAATCAAAGCAAGGACTTTTAACTTTCGATTATGTCCTGCATCATCTTGACTTGTTCTCAAGCCAATTTAGGATATAAACTTAATGTACATAAGCATCACAGCTTGGACACAACGTTTTCATTCAGAGAATAGAAAGTTGCTTACATATTGTCTTGTCTTTGTACACAACTGTACCCCATGTAGAGGCAGAAAAGACTAGAATTTCAAGTTTAAAGATCCACAAATCTCACTTTTTTATGAAGATTATTAAAAAATAACATCGTATTACACCATTAATATTATTCAAACTCAGTATTACATCCCTCCAATAAAACAAGTTTTATGAAGATTCACTAGTTTTGAGATTTTTAGATAATATTTACTAGCATATTGATAAAACAGTGATAATATGGAATACGAATCACGCCACGACGAATGGTGAAATATATTTAAATTGTTAGAATAATTTAAAATATCTATCGGATAAAACACAAAAGTTTATTGCATTCCACTACTTTTTGCATGTCGTTTAATAAAGTTTCTTGCTTACTATTTAGTATTTTCCTTAATAAAATAGAGCGCCTCAAGTCAATGTATCAGTCCAATGGTCTAGTGTAGTGGCCAGCACATTGGACTCTAAATCTAGTAACCCTACTTGGCTACTTCAAATCTCGGTGGTACCTTGTTTTTGTTTTTAGCAGCACATTACAAAACCATCTTCAACCTTTGCATTTCGCTTTGCACTTCTATATGAGTCATGCGCTGCCATCAACGGCTCCCCCCAATTTTTATTTATTTATTTATTATTAATTAAAGGCTTCAATAGAAATGGGGAAAGACACTTTTGCTTTTTTCATTGTAATTTTGGTTTTTGCAATTTTTTTTCCAAAATGGTGCAATGCTATGAATTTGAACCACAAAGCTGATTTACTTTCTTTCAAATTCTCTCTACAATTTTACTTTCTTTCATGTTTTTTTTGGTTTTTTTCTACTTTTTTTCCAAAATGGTGCAATGCTAGCTTTGGAGATTGCTCCCCCATGCACCATCATCCTGCGCACAGTTTTGTCCTAGTGCAGAGAGGGGTCTTACTTTATCTAAGAAGCAAAAGAACAGAGAGGAGCATTTCATCTGTTGTTTTGCAAAACCCATATTCCTTACACTATGTAGGTATATACACACACACACATACACACACTAGTGTATGGACCCATGTCATGAAAATGCTAATATTTTAGCATTTCATAAAAAAAATATGTAATTGTTGATTTTACATTTTTGGTTTTAAATTTTTTTGTGGGGAATTATATACCAAAAATTATTAAAAAGTTATTTTATCTAAATCGTCGATCACAAATAATTAAGTACATGTTATCTTGTAAATATGCACTCTAGCCTGTTACGTGTGCGACGTAGGTGGAATATCACAATATTAAAAGGAAGATATAAAAAAACGTTTGCATGTGGAGAAAAAATTGTGTAAGGAATATGGGTTTTGTAAAACAACAAATGAAATGCCCCTCTCTGTTCTTTTACTTCTTAGATAAGGTAAGAGCCCTCTCTGCACTAGGACAAAATTATGCGCAAGATGATGGTGCACGGGGGAGCAATCTCCAAAGCTAGCATTGCACCATTTTGGGAAAAAAGTAGAAAAAACCAAAAAAAACATGAAAGAAAGTAAAATTGTAGAGAGAATTTGAAAGAAAGTAAATCAGCTTTGTGGTTCAAATTCATAGCATTGCACCATTTTGGAAAAAAAAATTGAAAAAACCAAAATAATAAGGACGAAAGCAAACTTGTCTTTCCCTATTTCTATTGAAGCCTTTAATTAATAATAAAAAAAATTTAAAAAAAATTTGGGGGTAGCCGTTGATGACAGCACATGACTCATACAGAAATGCAAAGCAAAATGCAAAGGTTAAAGATGGTTTTGTAATTTGCTGCTAAAAACAAAAACAAGGTACCACCAAGATTTGAAGTAGCCAAGTAGGGTTACTAGATTCAGAGTCCAATGTGTTGACCACTACTCCACTAGACCATTGGACTGATAATTGACTTGAGGCGCTCTATTTTATTAAGGAAAATACTAAATAGTACGCAAGAAACTTTATTAAACGACATGTGAAAAGTAGTGGCATGCAATAAACTTTTGTGTTTTATCTGATAGATAATTTAAATTTTAAATTATTCTAACAATGTAAATGTATTTCACCATTCGTCATGTTTCATCGTGGCGTGATTCGTATTCCATAGTATCACTGTTTTATCAATATGCTAGTAAATATTATCTAAAAATCTCAAAACTAGTGAATCTTCATAAAACTTGTTTTATTGGAGGGATGTAATACTGAGTTTGAATAATATTAATGAGGTGTAATGTCGCGACCGTCCCGTCCAGGCGCCACGAAAAAAAGGTAAAAACAAAGGAGTCGCCACTAATATTTTATTTGGGAAAAAACATTGGAAAAACCAATTATTTTAAGGAAACTGGTCTAAAAAATGGATAGAGATTTGAGCCCCGGAGTCGGTTACGAGTAGGGAAGGTGTTAGTACCCTACATCGCCCGTTTAAAAAACGGTACCTCGAGTTAATTGTGCAAAATTTTTAATAACTTTTTAAATATTTATTTTACCCAAAGATTATTTACAAGAAAGAAATATTTTTATTTTGAGTATTATGTATTTCTTTATCGATTTTGCAATTTAAAAATTATTGTTGATAAAACCTAAATGAGGTTGAGCGTGTCACGTAAGTCCACAGGGCAACCTCGAATCTAAGGCATTGAACATGACACCCAAGTCCATAGGGCATCCCTAAATAACACAAGTTCACTTGTTAATTAGTTATTTGAAAATAAAAAGAGATACTAAAATAAGAAAAATTTAATTTTGGCTTGACAGAATGATTGATTCTGTTCCTACGTATTCCCAGGTTCGACGGGAAACTCAAAGCCACGTAGTTCTTTAAAAAGCTTGCTTGATTGGTTGATTTTAATTTTGAAAAGGAAATTTTGGTATTTTGGGAAGATTTTTTGTTAATAAATTTTAAAGAGGTGAAATTTATCATTTTTTAAGGTTTATTTTTTACTTAAAACAAGAAATCAGAAAATATTTTTTTAAAAAAAAGAATTTTTAATTTTTAATTTTTTTTGTTTTGTCTTTTTATAAAGAAAAAAGAGTGGGGTTACCACGTTATCTAGGCCCCAATTCGGAAACATTTTTGCTTTGTTTTGTTTAAGTCTTGGCCCAATGTTACAAGACAATAGAAATAATAAAAGAAAAGAAAAATAAAATAAGAGAAACTGATAGACATCGTTACCCACATAAAAATAGAGCCGGGGACAGAAGCGTGGAGGAGCGGCGACGTCGCGGCGGTGGCGAGGCGTGACGTAGTTGGGCGGAAGTAAGGTTCTGAGTGGCGGTTCGGAGCAGCGACGGCGGCAGCGGCTTTACGATGATGGTGGTTGGCGGATGATGGCAGAGGATGTCACTGAAAGTGTGAGACGTCGAAGCGGACGGATCTGCAACGTTCTGGACTTGGGCGTGGATCTGGCGGTCGTTCACCGAGGCGGATGAGGGCGGCTTCTGTGCGGTGGTGGCGGCTTGGTCTGTGTGTGGTGATTCGTGGCGGAGATGGCGGAGGAGAAGAGACAGGGACGTATGGTTCTGTTCTGTTTTTTGTTGTTATTTCTTTGCTTTTATTTTTATTGTGAAAGTGCTCATGGCTTATGGTAAGTTGTGAAAGAGGAAGGTTCTGTTTGGTGGTGAAGATGAAGGAAGATTTTGATGATAGAAATGGGTTCTTCTTATTTTTCTGATTTATAATGGCTGATGAAGGATGTGTATGGTGAAGTGAGTAGATGGTTGTAAAGTTTGAAGAAGAGGCAGGGTGTTGTTGGTATGGAGAGAAGTGGTAAAAAAATTGGTGATGAAAATAAAGAGTGGGGGTGACTATGGTGGGAATGGAGGAGAAGAGTGAATCTGAAAGGTTTTTCGTCCTCCCCTGTTTTGTGTTTCTGATTGGTATATGTAGAGAAGATCAACTCTGCCTCCACCTTGGGACCTGATCAAATGGAGTGTTGTCGTTGTCAAACTATGCTTCAATCCTTTTCCAATCTCCATTTTTGTGTTTCACTTCTCTGCTCTAGGCAAGATGCCCCTTCCAGGTTCTGAAAACTACCCAAAGATGGGAGTCCAGTTGCCTTGAGCCTTGTGAGAGCTAGAACCACGATACAGCAAAGGCTGGCAACAGTGTTGTCATTTCCTTTTGAAAAATACATAAAATAAATAAATAAAAAAACAAAGCAAGAGGAGCTGTTGTCCCGTATTAGGGATGGCAATTTGTACCCTACCCATAGGGTACCCGCAAAATTTACCCACAATGGGTAGGGTAATTACCCGCACAATGGGTAAGGGTCCGGGTACGGGTAATTACCCGCAAAAATGAATGGGTACGGGTGCGGGTACGGGTACTATGGTACCCACCCCGCCCCATACCCGCACACATGTATACGTATATATAATTATTTATTTATTTATTTATATTACAAATATATATAATTTTAACTATAATACAAATTATAAAACCAAAATTAATCTAAAAATTCTTAACTTTCTAAACCTAGTTGTATTCATAATTCCTTTTTGGGTGTTTTTATTTATTTAAATATTTTGATTTGTAATATTTATTAGTAGATTTAGAAGACTTTTGAATCATTTTTTAATTGTTATAACTTTCTTTTGTTATTTTTTACCTTTTCACTGTTAAAGTGCGGGTGACGGGTGCGGGTGCGGGTACTTAGGTACCCAGAGGGTACGGGTAAGGGTACTAAAGTTGTTACCCACGAGGGTACGGGTCCGGGTACGGGTAATTTTTTCAAACGCGGGTATGGGGACGGGTACTATAGTACCCTACCCAAACCCTACCCATTGCCATCCCTATCCCGTATTCACAAAAGAAGAATAAAACATTTTTTTTAATTTTCAATTATTAATTAAACATTTAGAATCCTTTTTTTTTTAATTGGACTATTCTTGTAACAAAAACAAATTGGGCCAATAACAGAAACAATTTTTTTTTTAATTTTCTGTGTTTTCTATTTTTTTTTATTTTCAAAATATTAATTAAAAAGAGAAAATACCCAGACAAAATTAGGTGTTCATATGTAATACTGAGTTTGAATAATATTAATAGGTGTAATACTATCTTATTTTTTAATAATCTTCATAAAAAAAGTGACATTTGTGGATCTTTAAACTTGAAATCCTAGTCTTTTCTGCCTCTGCACGGGGTACAGTTGTGTACAAAGACAAGACAATGTATAAGCAACTTTCTATTCTCTGAATGAAAACGTTGTGTCCAAGCCGTGATGCTTATATACATTAGGTTTATATCCTATATTGGCTTGAGAACAAGTCAAGATGATGTAGGACATAATCGAAAGTTAAAAGTCCTTGCTTTGGTTAATGTCTACCTTTGTTACTGTCTCATCCCTAATTGTATCATCCCTTTATTTTCTTTGGATTATAGAGAAGCTAATGAATTGTAGTCTCTTTTTTTTTCTTGCTCGATTCAATTTTTTATTTTTTTTTTGCTTATTCAGTGGGTTATGTTTGATGAGTAATGGAATGGAATGTCGGGAAGAGATTAAATGGAATGGAAATAATTTCCCTTGTTTGGATATTTATGAAAGATTAATAAGAGACCGAGTATATGAGTAAAATGTAATAATATTATTTTAGTATAATGATTAAAGTATTATATATTATTAGTATAAAAAGTTTTAGATTGGCATATGTACTTTTATTTTAATAACTAAGAGAAAGAAATAATAATAATGTTAATTTGTTAAGATATTATTGGATGTCGGTGTAAAATCATTTACACTAACAATGTATTAAAATTAAACTCTTTAGTAAAATATACTATCTTATTTTCTTAAAACAGTATATATACACACACACACACACTAGTGTATGGACCCATGCGATTCACGAAAAATGTTAATTTTTTAGGATTTCATAAAAAAATATGTAATTGTTGATTTACATTTTTGGTTTAATTTTTTTGTGGGGAATTATATACAAAAAATATTTAAAAGTTATTTTATCTAAATCGTCGATCACAAATTGTAACAGATATTAACTTAATAACTATTATTGATACTATAATACAACTTTTAAAAAGATGCTTATTTGAAAAGAAAATTTAATGATAATACAAAATGATTTTATATATTAACACCATCAGGGAGAAAATGAGAGATGGGTGTGGTGGCATAGGAATGAAGATCCTTGCATTATCCTGAATGTTGATGGGAGTAGCTTGCGGAACCCGGGTAGGGCTGGTTTCTGTGGCCTCTTGCACAATCGTGCTGAAGAATGTTTGCTGTGATTTGCTAGCTCAATTGGCATGTCAACCAGTCTTCACGCTGAGTTGTATGGTTTGTTTCATGGTCTCTCCGCAGCTTGGAATGAAGGGTATAGAAGCTAACTTGCTACTCAGATTCTAAACATGTGATTGATTTGGTGAAGGGTGAAGTTCCAACCTTCCACCAATATGCTACCTTGGTTCATTCCATAAGAAACCTCATTCAGCAGAATTGGGAGGTTAGTTTGCTTCATACTCTGAGGGAAGGGAATCAATGTGCAGATTTCCTAGCCAAGATGGGTGCTTCTCAGGATGACAGAATGTGCTTCTTTGATACTCCTCCTCAAGGGCTCAGTTTAGCTTTGTTAGCTGATGCTTCGGGTGTAGCGTTCCTTAGATTGTAATTTCTTGTTTTTGTTTTGGTTTTTCTTCTCGTCTATGTACCCAAAAAAAAAAATGTTGATATACACACGCCCTAACGCACACGGTTGGCAGGATGGGCATGGAAAAGTTATACAACGTGAAGAGGGAGTGCTGGTAGTGGGGAGAGGGGGAAATGAGAAGGGTAGTTTTGAGATTTCATTAGAATTGTGCATGGGACAACTTTTTGTCCTTTGGTTAAGTTGGTAACAAATTTTCATTTTTTTTTTGGTTGTCCTCACCTTAAGGACTTAGCTAGAAAATCATGACATAGAAGCTCCCTACAACCTTGAGGATGATTCATTAGGTAATGCAAGCCCAAATCCATGGAATGAATAAAATTAGCTAGAAAAGCAGTCACACGATTCCCTTCTCTTAAACCACGGCTCACACAAACTTCCTAATTATGACTTCAAAGTTCATGGTGGAGTTGTGAACTTGTCACCATCTTAATTACATTTGATAAATATATTGGTCGTGGCGTCCCGCCATAGATAGATTGGACTATCACCATACACTCCACTCAAAATTTTTCCTTTGTTGAAATGGAGGCCTATTTATTGTTAATGCGCCATTAATGACTTGTTTGTTTTAGATTTTTGAAATGGGAAATCACGTTCAAGAATCATATTGGCCAAAAGCTTGTGTTTAGTAGCTTCTGGAAAAAGTGTTTTGAGACTCAGTTTTTCTCCATTTGCGATGGAAAAATCTAAAACAAATAGGCCATATAGTTATTAGCTCTAAAAAGCAAGCAAAATTTCTCATTATGATTTGCACCTTTAGTTTAATAGTTGGTACGAGTTAATGGAATTAAAAAAACAAATTCTTATTGAAAAATTGAAATTATTTTTTAGGGTCTTGCTAACAAGTGGTATAAAGACATTGCTTAATGAATAAAAAATTAGAAATTTTGTATTGAAAAATATAACTTTTAAACTTTCGATATATTGAATACACCGCTTCCTAATACAAAAGTAATACAATCATTCAGATGTTTGATATAGTAATAAAAATAAGAAATGTATTAAAATTTTTGATAAGTATTATTTTTAATTTTTTAAAATAAAATTTTATTTTTATTGGATTTCTTAACATATCCTAAAAATATTAGGATACAGTTCTTCTAAAGGGAGCAAATATATAAAGTAAGAAAGTAATGATATATATACCATTAATTAGTTGAAGTACATTGAGATCTCAACCTACTTTAGATAATTAATGGTGGATACACCTTACTTTTTTGCTTTACACATTTACTAACTTTAGAGAAGTCAAATTCAAAGTATAAGGAGTATCCTACCTTTTTTTATGATAAAGATGGCAGCCAGTGCACTCTCAAGGCTACCGAGCAGGGCACCAGTGGCATGTTGGGACTATCAGGAGAAGTTCAACCCAAAGGATTACTGCACAGGCCTAGACCGTATGTAGTGTCACCCAATTGCAGCTACTCAGCTAGCCGGTGGATACCACCCGCGTTGCCATCCCTAGATGCCAAGGAATCTCGTGAGGAGGGTTGCCCAAGATTTGAGAGAATGGTAAAGAAATGACTCCCTCTGAACTCAATTATAAACAAACGTAGTACCTATATTTTATGGACTCAAATATAGTAAGCAAAATCCAATCAATTCAACTCTATTTAATGTAAGTATTTCAAAAATCAAGAAAATTAATCAATCCAACTAATTCTCCTTTTACTTTTCTAAGAGCATTGCACACTCCCGGAGCAATTAAATAGTAGTTCAGTAACTATAACTCATATTTTTTTTTTACACAAATCAAGACAATCAAACTAAATTAACTAACTTTCTTAATAAATATAAAAGTAGTTAATTTTGTTTATAATTGAGTCCAGGAAAAGTATTTCACCACATTCCTGCTCCTTAGCAGAATTACCAATACCACTAAACCATGTTTGGGACATTCCCAAAATCGAGATTAGTAGACTTCCCAATACCCTCAAATCCGCACTCAGTTTTGCCTAGTCAGTGATCCCAATTCTTCAGAATCACTCAAAGATAACATATTACCATAACTTCGGTAACATTCTTCAGCAGTTTCTCGTACTCAAACCACATCCAATTTAATTGAAGGCATGATAGGTGTTGCGAATATTATTATGGATCGCCACAACTTACGAGTAGTACTATCGTAAATTACAGCTAAGAGATGTCGCATGTTTGACTTAGAAAACAGATCACAAACTAATCAACCACAAAAGTCAGAGTATTCGGCTATAATTACACTATAATTACCTGAAAAATGCAATTACAACATTCAGTTCAGATGGAATACATGATTTCTTACTTTTATATGAAATAATTAAATGAGGACAAAATTAATTTAAAAAATAAAAGGTAAAAGGTCATGTTGATCACATCACTCGGTTCACAAGTATCTACCGACTCCAACTAATCTTTATATCCTTCCATTGTCTGTGGTATTCGGGCAGCCCAAAAGTCCCAAAAACGCGTTCATTGAATCCTGCCCTCATGCCTCCACATCTGCCCGCTGAGCTGTATTCCCATTTCTTTCCTCAACCAAAAATCATAAAGTAATCTCTTCTTTTATTTTTTATACTCTTTCCCATGTGCTTGTTCTTTTCTTTTCTTTTCTTTTCCTCCCACTTTAATCAATCATATGTGCAAGATTTCTTTAAGGAAACTGGAACACTGAGCTTCTTGGGATCCAAAGTGATGGAACATTCAATCTTCTTGTAGTACTTGGGCTTCACCAATTTCCCAAGCACATTAGCTCTAGATCGAATCACAAAGCTCAATTTCAGTGGCACTGGCACTGTTGGCATACCCGTTGAGCTGCTAAGGCTAGCACCACTTCCATACAGTGGAATCTTGTTCCCCATCACTGCCACGCTCACTATCCTTTGACTCTTCCTAGACTGATAAAACTTCTTGATCTGCAACAACAATCAATTTCATTCCACTATATGTTACAAAAATAGAACATGATTGTAGCTTAATTGTATGTATGGAATGGATTAATTCAATTAGTATCTAAAATTGGTTTGAGATGAGGATATAAGGAGGTGAGGGTTCACGATTACATTTGTCTATAAAAAAAATCTAAAACAATGTATAATCAAAAGAGAATTTGGAAAAAAAAAAAATCTTCAAAATAATAAAAAACCAAATATGCTCTAAGACATTTAAAGGAACTGGAGTGCATGTGTCTTACATCGCCAGAAGCAATTACGATTTCTGAATAGGATAGATCTAAAGGTGTTGATGTAACATGGACCCCAAAGAAAGTGCCAGTGTTACGGTACGTGAATTTGACAGTAGAATTCATGGTGATCATATCAGTGGCCACACCGGTGGCATCTGAACCAGCTTGAACTTGAACATGATCAAACTTTATGCTCTGCAAAAAAAAAAAAAAAAAATTTGATCAACACCCATTTCATATTTTAACTCAAAGACTTGAAAAGAAGAATCAAATTACCTTGACGAAGATCTTCGGCTTCATGGGTCTACTAGCACCCCATAGTATGAGAGAGAAGAGAGTGAAGAGAAGGAAGAAGCCAAGAACAAAGGCAAGGAAATAGTAACGACGAGAGAGAGAGTGGTGTTGATCTTCAGATTGGAGAAGGCCTTCTTCTTCGATCACATCGATGGGTTTGTTGTGTGATGACTTGCGGTGGTTGTTGATTTTCCGGGAACCGGAGAAGCGGCTTGAAGAGGATTGGCGAGAGTGACGGCCAAGGGAAGAGTGAGAGTGAGGTGGGGACCCCATTGGGCTGAGCACTGGTGTGGAGTGGAACGACGTCGTTGTCTTCTCTCCATCGTGTGAGTCCCTTGAAGGGCTTTGAACAAAGTACACAGGACGCCGTGGAGATCTTGTGGGAGATGATGCATCAAGGCTTGTTACCTCTGAGTCTGTCTTCGCATGCATATTGTGTTTTTGTCTTTTGAACTTGATCTGATGATGTTTCTTGTGTTATGTCTCAAATCTATTAGATCTCTTCTTTGGTGTCCCAACAATGAGTATTGGTGCCTATATAAAGTAGAAAAGGCAATTGCATTAGTAGTGGGTGATGAAAATAAGAACCATTTAACTTGGCTTGGTGGGGTGGAATGTGGTGTTAAAAATTACATTTATGCTTTGACTAAGATTAATTAGATTAAGTCAATAATTAAAGGAACACAACACGACACGAGACACGGGAGGAGTGAAAAAATGAGAATGCTTGCTTGGTGTGAGGTGGGTTGTGCTTGTGGTTTGAGTCTAAGAAGAGGAGAAGGAAGGTGAAGATGAAGAAGTAATGACCAGACAGCTACATTACAGTTGTCATCGAACACAACACGAATCTACTACCAATGGGTGAGTGATTGTGCTGATGGGAGTATAGATCGAATAAATTAATGATATTTGGACACGAAAATGATATCTAATATACTGTATAAAAATACTACTCTCCACTTACTTTTTTTTTTCTTTCTCTCTCATCATATATTTTATCACTTCTAAGATACTCATAAATTTTACGATATTTATATAAAGCGTTAAAATTGTGTGTTCAAATATCTTTACTCATGCTGGATATATCAACTAAAATCACAAGCACGTGCACACTTCGACACGACATGACAGGGTCTTTTGATTTTACAGTTTTATGTTTAAGCTTAGACTAAGTGTTGGTGTACTTTCCCATTTTCTTTTAGGGTGCTTAGAGGGTCCTAGCTTGCTTAACGATGACAACCATAATGTTAATTCCGAAAAATAATAATAACAATAATGTTAATTCTGGGGACTCATGTCGGTGGCGCGCTGCTCAGACTGATCGCATGAGGCTATTGACTTTAGATAATTGCATTTCCTATTTTTGTGTTCAAATAACACAGCGGTATGAAGAAATTGCTTTTGTCAATTGCATCACAGTGGTCATATAATTAGTGACATCCATAAAAAGAGATATTTTTCTTGTTAGGTTTTTTTTTTCCTTTGATTGAGTATTCTTATGAGTCCGTGAAACTAATATACTCAAGTCGGGGCGGGGGTTAGATAAAGTCTTTTTCAAAGTGTTAGGATTTAAGGAAGCACCAATACGGATAGATAGCTACTTGATAACACATCTTGACTCAAAACATTAAGATAACAAGTCTATGGTTCTTCTCTATAGTCTTCAATTTGTAAACTTGTTTTTAATACGAGGTTTCTTCATTCACATCTCATTAACAAGTCATTAAAAGATTATATTTAATATCATGTGACACTACATACATGACAATCCGTTAGCCACAACTGTACTTACCGATACAACAAATACTATTTCCAAAATTCTAAAAGTTAAGAACATCAAAAGCACTTATATTTGTATTTGTAAGGATTAAAAAGTTTATTAATAAACCAAGATCGTAGGATTTAGAAGGAAAAAGTGGTGGAGAATTAAATTATTTTTGAAGAATAAATAGTAGACATTGACAGACATGCTGCATACAAATCATGTAAAGGAAGGATGAAATAACTTGAGTTTGTGTACAATTATTTTAAATAAAATATACTTACAATGAATAATTATTTGTGAAAAAAATCTCTCTAATTATAAAAATATGATATTAAAACTTGTTGTAGTCCGTGAATTGCATGGATGGAAAACACTAATTTTTATATACACAAGTGAGTCATACATTAATCAAAGGGGTTGATTTCGCATTTTAACACTGCATGAAAAATTAAACAAGCACACCATAAAAGTCTACATTTTATTTTGGGTAAAGGCCCATTTTGGTCCCTGACAAAAAACATGATACCCATTTCAGTCCCTGACAAAAAAAATTACCCCGTTAATCCCTGACAATTACTAACGTGGGACAAGTTAGTCCCTATATGACTTCCGTTAGTCAGCATCTATTATTAAAATATCCCACGATACTAATTGTCGGGGACTAATTAATCTCATTTTAAATATTGTTAAGGATTATAATGTCCCATAGTAATTATCAGGGAGTAATTTGTCCCACGATAGTAATTGTCAGGGACTAACGGGGTAGTTTTTTTTTTTGTCAGGGACTGAAATGAACACCACATATTTTGTCAGGGACCAAAATAAGTCTTTACCCTTTTATTTTCTAATGGTTACAAGATTAAAATAAAATTATGTCACTATAAACAATGTGTTTGGATTTAAAACAACTTATAATTAAAAGTTGAGAAATGATAAATGAACACATTTTTGGGACATCAAGTATAAACACCATATGGTGGTGTGTTATTTTTAAGTGCTAAATACATGTGATGAGAGGGAAAAAATAATAAACAAGTGTAGATACGTGTATATATATATATATATATACGATGTTGGACACCTAAAGTATGTCCAACTATCATTACTCTTAAAAGTTATTTCAAAAATAAGAGATTATTTACCTGAAATAAGTTGAATCATGCATGCAGAAAATCAGAAATTAACCAGTCTACCTATAAATTGCTAACCATGATATTTGGGGTTCTGTGCATCAGAAAATCAAGGCATTGGTACATACACCTAAGTACAATCTGTAAGACATTAAAGATGCATCATACGAGCAGTAACAATTTTCTCGGGGTGGGGGTTTTTCCGAGTTTAGTTTTTGAAATTTATCCAATCCCAGCGGTTAGACACCTGGATCAAGAAGCATAGAGCCATAGACTCATTATTATTACAAGCTTCATCATTTTACAACGATCCATTGACACGCTGAACAAAACAGATTATGTAATTGTTTTGCCTCCCCTCTTGAAGAACTCCTGTGTACCATAAATTCTTACAGTTATAATTCTACAAAACAAGAGTAATATATACGGTACAAGAAATAACCAAAGCCAGCGAGCACTTCTATCAAAGGGGAAATATAGCACAAGTCAGAGTACAGCTAAGTGATCTCTGGAATCACATATTCAGTTATTCTCTGGGTAACGAGCTATTATTCAAACAAGTCAATTAAAAGAAAGTCCTAGCCTTGAATTGATGCTTATTATAAAACTAGGATTGTTGATGATGTACCCTGTAACAGGCACAAGAGGAGAGAAATCGTGGTTTGCAAATGGGGCAGTGGACCCTATCATTACCAATTTACCACTCCATATATACATTCTACCATTTATAATGGAAATGTTTCCCCCTCACCCAAAACCTTTTCAAGGTCCAATTTTCTTGACTCCTAAGAAACTGAACTTCAACATCTCTGGATCCCCTACAAAATTTGAATTTTTTGTTTATGAATATAAATCCTAAATAGTTTCCAATTTTTCTTTTCCATGATAAATAGTTAATTTCATGGTATATTGTTTTTCACCTGGTACAGGGTGTGGAGCAACAATAACAACTAAGCTTTATCCTATTAGGCTAGATAAGGTTAGCTATATAAATGGATCAACATGGGTTCTATCAGCTAACTTATACAGGGTATATCTTAGATAACTTGAATCTTTATCTTCCAACATTTGTTGTATATAGTTCCTCGGCCAACACTGCTTATACTAATCACAGGGTTGGAAGACAGGTGACTAATATATACATGTGCTATACAGAACACTCATACCATCTGCCCAGAATGTAATGCATGTGAATGAAGAACGAAGATTATATAATCATTTACCAATTTGGTATTATCAATAAACAAGCGCTGCCTTTCTTTCTTCTCCCGATCACACACACCACACCATCTAGAGAAATCTGTTTGATACTTTTTCATCTCTCTAAAAACAGAACTGCACAGAAATATTGCAAGTTGTCAACCTTCATCTTTTATTTGATTGGAAAAACAAAATGAATAGAGAGCATAAATTAAGTTGATTAATCTATTCAAGCAAACAATGTACCCCACCTTTTTTCTCTATACAGCTATCCGTATAGGTGAAAATACAATGACAAGGTGTATTAGAAAAAGAGAAATAGCAATGAATGCAAGCAAAAAGTCAAAGGACCTTCTGCACCACAGAAGTAGGTTGCATCGATGACCCGATATTGTAGCTCTGGCACCATGACGATGACGACCATGATGAAGCACAGCTTGTCCAGGGACATGAACATAATCAAAGGTCTCCTGTTTTCAAATAACTCCATTAGAAAAAAAAAGTGTACAACCACGTATAGAAATAGCAAGAGTGCAATGGTCCATAAATCTCCTTCTAAACAGACTGCACTATATAACTTCATTGGAACAATGTAAACCCAAAATCAATAACTGCACCACTGGGATTCACTCATTCTTAGAATTTTAGTCATCCTTGCAAGGCATACATCAACAGTACAATATAATTTATTTATTGTTTTGCAGTTATTGAAAGGGTCTGGTTTAACTAAACAAAGCCCTGTCAGGCTCAATATAGAAAAATGATAGCGGCTAAAGATTGAACTCTAGACCACTTGATTATAGAGGCACTAATACCATATCATGAAACAACTCTCTTGTAAGCTTAAGATGCTAGATGAAGTCACAACAATGATTTTATTATATTTCTAACAGAAATAATACAAAGATTTCTAAAAATACAAATTATTACTATATTATATCTCATGCATCACATGCTCAAATCTTCTTGTCTCCAATTAAATGATGGCTCAAGAAACAAGAAAATCATTAAGGATATTTAAGGCAGCTGCATATATTAGACGTCGTCAAGATAACTATGATTACAATCCACATCAATATACAAAGATCGTATGGTCTAATTTGATGGCAGAACAATGTAAACTTCCTTTTGAATAAAAAATAGGTTTAACTATTGGGTTGGTCCCTGAATTATTTGAGAATTTTCAAATAGGTCTCTGAACTTATATAAAATTTTCAATTGAGTCCCAAAGTAGAAAATCCGTTAGTGATATGTTGAATTGAACGGAATATTACTGATTACATCCAAGCTGGACATCATATCAGCCATTTGTGGGTGGTTTGGATGGAGGATGGACCTTCAGACATTATCACAGCAAGATGCAACAAGATGAAGTGAGCTGTAATAAGTTGCTAGTGGGAGAGCTATTTTGGACGAAGCTATTTCGAGGAAAAGATATACAGTCGTGAAATAGAGATTGAGGAAGGAAGGAGTTGTTTGTCAAGATGTGAGAGAAGCAGCCGCAGGTCACATTTTGGTCTTTTGGTTCAAAATTTTGATCTCTTGCAACCCTAAATACAATTTTTTTTTTTGGGGGGGGGGGGGGGGGGGGGGGATTCTAGGTCACGATCCACATCAGCAAGCTTAATAACCTCTTCATGAAGCCCTATCCTAGGGATCCAATTGAAAATTTTATATAAGTTCGGGGATCCAATTAGAAACTTTTTTAGTTCAGAGACCCAATTGAAAATGTTATATATGTTCGGGGACCCCAACTAGAATTTTTTTAGTTCAAGGATATACTTGAAAAATTCCAAATAATTCAAGGACCAACTCAATAGTTAAACCTAAAAAATATTAAGCATTGTATCTTCCTAATACCAATCTACTTTATGACTTACCTGTGAACAAGTTTCTGTATTTACATGTTTTTCACATCTCATGCCACGAAAAAACAAATCCCCTCCAGAAAATTCCCTACCCAAGCAAACGTTCAAGGATACTTCTGAGTCATCCACATGTAAACCTATGAATGTAAGACTATTTGTTAGACTTCATTGCTTAAAACACAGCAAAATGAAAAGGAAAGTTCAACATCAGGAAACATGCATATTGAATATGAAAAGAATCCTACATCGTCGAAACATCTGTTCACCGATAATAAAGCTTTTATGATGCCTATTGAAGCACAGATCGGAATTTCAATAGATGCATAAAATGAAGTTTAGCAAGCAAAAATATGCACAGTAGTAATAATATATTTTTGTTGCAAGGTTCACATATAAAGATGCTATCCTTCTTTGCATGTCATATATTATGCACATGGCCCATGGAATGATAACAAAACTTCTCTTTGACTAAATAAATAAATAAAACTCGAATTATGAGTTATGCGCAAAGAACCCCTGTGCATTTGAAAGTTGACAACATGACTCTAAACTAACCAAAATGTACATATGACCCCTCCATGCATGAGCAGAAAACTCCTTAGACGGAGTCAATATGTATGGTTTGGCGAGTTTCAGAAGTCACGTTCGAGGAGATTTCTTGAATTTTAGCTTCTTTTTTTTTTTAGTTCATATAAGAAGCATAGCTTAATTAAATACGAGAAACATAATGATGATAAAAACAGACTGCTTGTAACAATGATGAGGAAACTAGGAGCAATGCATGCAACATTTTAAGGCAAACTCGAGTATGCCTGCAATATAAGATAGATCCACAATAAATATAAAGAAATTTTAATCAAGCATAACTCGTACCCAAGTCAATATCTCTATTTTTACCATATTCCACAATAAACCCATGATGAGAATCCAGGGTTGATCCACCAAGTTGAGCAAAGAACACTGTACAATGAAGAATTAATTGACTGAAATGTCTTAAAAGAATGAAAAATCTGGCTAATCTCTTGTACTAATAAATACATAATTGGTCAAATAACCATGAACTAACGTTAATATTGCAGACTCCATTCACCTTTAGACAAAGGACAGATAATATCTTCCATAAGCTTTTCAAGCATAGTTTGAAAGCCAAAGTCATCAAGTATAGCACCATATTTATTCATTGTATTGGGACGCATAATCCGCAGTTTTACTGCACGAATCCACCTCTCAAAATTTTCAACCTATGGAGGCCACAAATAAATGTCAACATATACAAAATGTGTTTAGGCATCCAATTTCAGATTCTAAATTAAAAGCATGAGATATGGCTCTTGATCTAATGATGATTGAAATGATAAAAGTACCTCAGATACCATTAACTTGCAGAAATGCGGTTGAAGCATTTCAAATACAAAAATGCCTGGAATAGGCTCAGACACTATTCGTCTAAAGCTTTGTTCTGTGTTATCATTAATTGCTTCCAGAAAGGATGGGACAAAAAATGCTGTAGGATTCAGAGTGTACAACTCTTCATGCAGAGGCTGCAAAATTGTCCCAGAAAACACATCACCTTAAATTTAAGAATAAATCAAGCCATTAAAGTTTCTTATACCTATTTGACTTAAGAATTTACTTGTGTGACATTTGTTCCTTCTAAATCAATATATCACTCTCCCTTTCCTTAAGATAGGATTGTATCCTATCACAGGTTCTATATCAATTTCAGGCCAACAAAATCAGACCAAAAGAACGAGAAAATAATTAACAATTTGGATATTGCATACCGTATAATTTGATATTATATGCTGCCTGTATTCTCTTTGCTTTTTATTCTGCCAAATAACATTGGAACCATTATAAAAGCATGTGGTGAAATAACAACAAGAGCAACAACAACCAAAAAATATATATATTGACCATAATTAGTGGTAAGAACAGTAAATATAATGATGACTTTTAAACTTTACAATTTATCAACATAAATGGAAAATTTCTCAAAGGCATCTCCATATTCCAGATTTTAATATAATGAACAGAAAGTCACAATTAAGGTAAATCCAGGAAATGATATCATTAAAACTTCTCATTCGCAGCATGAGTTGCTCCTCCTCCCACATACACTTATCTACAACTTTTTTAACTTCTATAATTTTACTTTCCTTGTCTCCCAGCACCCAAGAGTACCTAAAACATTGATATCATCTCCAACATTCGAAACTTGACAGTATTTGAAATTTGAAACATTTACTTAAACGGAAAAGTCCTAATGCACTGGGAGAAGAAGAAATAGGTTCAGTGTCAAACTTGGGCAGCAAATGAGCGAAAGACTTTGGAAATTAAAAGGACTTAGCTTTCGGAATGCTCTCCCCCCTCAAGCTGACGACAAAGAAAGAAAGACTCATGTTCGTGAAAAGTGACATGTATGGAAACAAAAAAAAAACAAAAAAGTGACTTGAAGGGTGATAACATTTACACCCCTTCTTGTTATGAGCATAACCAAGACAAACAAAATGAGCGAAAGACTTTGGAAATTAAAAGGACTTAGCTTTCGGAATGCTCTCCCCCCTCAAGCTGAGGACAAAGAAAGAAAGACTCATGTTTGTGAAAAGTGACATGTATGGAAACAAAAAAAAAAAAAAAAAAAAGTGACTTGAAGGGTGATAACATTTACACCCCTTCTTGTTATGAGCATAACCAAGAAAAACATATTTGATAGCATGGGGATCAAATTTACTATGATGCTGTCGATGGACATGAATAAAGGTTACACAACTCAATCTTGTTATCACACATATTGTTGAGATAGTACAACCCTTCCTGATCCTAAGTAACTCCAACCATCTTTCGTGTGACAAGATCCTAAAAACACAATGAATATGAAAGAAGTTTGCAGCTCAACTTAAATCCTTGAAAAGTTCGTGCATGGAAATAAGATTAGTGGAAAGTACAACGGACAATTGAGCTATGAGATCTATCAACCATGGTTATAGTGTGATTACCATGAGAGGGTTGATATGGAAAAAATGAGAATAATGAAAAGTCATATGGTCGGTAAGCACTTGAGTCAAGAATCCATGGTTCATCAGAAGCAATATGATAACGATTAAATCATTGATAACATGAATTCCTACCAGTTACAATGTGAGAATAAGTGCAAGAACTGTGTTTACTGGAGTGCAGTGAAAGGGAGTCTGGCGTGTGCTTTTGGTAAAATGGATGGTGGCTAAGACAGTTGTAATCTAAGTGTTAGACATTGTAGTTGGGTGCAGTGGCAACTAAGAGTGCAGTGAAAGGGAGTCTGGCGTGTGCTTTCGGTGGTTGTCCTATAAAGGGACAACAATTTGTTTGGTAAGCTCACCAGTCGTAGAAACGATGTCAAATGGTGAGAGACGAGGTGTGCAGCGGTGGTTAGCAATAGCAATGACTGGAACACACGATTATGGCACAAAGACAAGAATGTCAAGTAACAACGAAGACGACAACCGCTATAAAAGCGGGTTAAGGTTGAACATGGAAGTAAAGTCTCCTAGATCGGGAGCTTTGATATCAACTTCAATAAAAAAAAGGTTTGAATAATGTTATTACTAAGAAGTTAATTAACTTTACTAGGATTTACATATTATAGATTGTCATCCTAGTAAGGTAACAAATAATATGCCTAATAAATTCTCAATCTCCAACAATTACAAGCTATTATATTATTTTTTTATGCACCAAGGGTATCCTCTGACCGATAGCCAGCGACTAATTCCTTTTGAGGCTTAAAGATCGCTGAAGTGAGTTTTGTCGGCCGACCCCCCAAAACGCTATAGCGGTATAGCGGGTAGCGGAATGGCCGCTACATCGAAGACTAGGGAAACAATATGAGTAATTTGTACCATACACATATAAATGCTCTAAAATAGAAAAATATACAAAGTTAAATAAATATTCATAATTAATAGTCAAATTCATTGTCACTAGCCACAAATAATGGATATAATAAAAAAGTATTTTGCATTTTGAAATTATAAACATATATATATTATATATATCTATTTGTTGAAAATAGAATTACATTAATATCTTGAGTAAATACTCAGCAGAATGTTTTAATTTATATACATGAAGATTATAAAGATAATAAATGTCAAGTGCAATTTACAAGAGAGTAATTAAGCTATCACTATTTCCTAAGATGTATTGAACCTATTCTACTTGGTTTACAAAGAATCTATGCTACTTGGAAAGTGGAACATCAATGTGATTCTATTTCCAACAATATTATAACCAATAGAAGTATTGCAAGTAATGAGTTGGAAATCATTATTGTAAAAATGACCATAAAAGTCACTAAATGGAAGATAATAGAAAGACAAACGAAACAGAAGAAGAAAAGGAAAAGGCAAATCAATCAAAATACAAACTAAACAAAGGAAGGCACCAAACCGGGAGGTACAAGGAGGCAAGGACTGCCAGAAAAGGGCTGGGATTCGGCTGGAAATGGAGTGGGTCTACTGGAAATGGCGCGGGCGGTCGAAAAAGGCTGGGATGAGGCTAGAAATGGTGTGGGCTGCCGGGAAAAGGCTGGGATGTGGGTGGAAATGGGGTGGGCTGGTCAGAAAATAGGGTTTTTAAAATCCAACTTCACAGTAGCAGCCGCTACAACCGCTAGCTGCTATTTGCGGCGCTACAGCTGCTCCTCAAAACTGCTATGCTACGACGTTTCGCATAGTGTCTAGGGGCTGCTATGCCATGCTACGGCACTATAGTGGCCACTATTGACTACATAGGTTTTGCTTACCAACAAAGTCTTCTTCATACACACGACATGAGTCGAACCTTTGACATCATGCTTCAGTAACTCATTTATCTACCAACTGTGCTGGACCTTATTGTCAAGATATTATAATTTTATTAAAGCCATTTTAACACTTTTTATACTATGTACATCCCTTTAACCAGATAGACACCACCAAATGTCACCATGTTATAAACTGCAAAAAACAATAACACACCATCATACAGCTCAACACACCCCATAATACTACTGAACAATAACATAAAATTTAATCCCTAAAATCCTAACCTCAAAGTATTCTTATTACATATGAGTGATAATTATTGCTCACAAGCATAGAGAACCAACAATTGACTAGGCAAAATACAGATTTCAAAAAGTAAATTGTACTAATAATTATCAGAGATACAATTCATTTCTTTTACTTCAAGCCACCAACTGAATTATCACAATGAAATAAGGAAGTTTTTTTAAAGTAACCCACAGACCATGAAAACCTCAACAATTGCACGAACTAAGGACACTCTTTTATTTATGCAATTTAGCAACCTTGAGACCTGCTGTCAAAACCAAACCAGACCGTTTGATCCAACTTGTCTAACAATGAGCCTAACACTTAATCGATCAGTTTCATAACTATTTTCATGTTCAGCACTTTAGATAAGTCAAAATCAGTCAAAACCAAGTTGGATCATGATTTGACTATTAACTTTTTCAAAACAAAAAACTCAGTATTTTTATGCATTTCATAAATGTTTTCCATATTGGTGCACATAAATTATCTTATAATGTCATCTAATATGACAATCTAGTCTAAAATGTTAAATCGGTTGAACCTGAATCAAAGATTCCATTTTAGCAACGTTATTTAAGATACAAGGTACACAATTTGCCTCACCACCAATAAACACAGAAGATTTTCCATCATTTAGTTTATTTTTCTTCCATTTTCCAAGCAAATAGACATCGCACCCAGAGAACAATTTACAACAAATCAAAATACGCCAACACCAACAAATAAGGAAGGGATGAAGAGGGGCGAAGAAATCAAACCATACCCTAAACAGCTCTTGGGGCGACAAATACTTGTTCAATATCTCGTCTATGCACTTAAACTTGTTGTCGCGAGGTGCGCTGAACATGTTTATTGGGAGGTGCCTTTCCAGCGAGCTAAAAATCAAAGGGCAGTAATCTGATTTCAGGTCCTCATACGATTCTGGATTATGATCCATGATCGGATTCAGTCTCAATGTCTGCCTGATGACATTGCCAGAGTTTTTTGCTTCAACACCTTGCCCGGTGTAGAGAACGACATTATTGGTTGTTGTGGGCAAAACTGCCTTACGACGACGAGTGGAGCGAGCACGAGATGCCATGTTTCGAACCCTACATGGGATGAATTAACGTTTCTCATAGCACAAAAAGATCCAAATGGGAAAATCAAATGGAAATTAGGTTTTCAATTCAAATTTCTTTCAAATGGGTAATTGGGGTTTTCAGCTAGTTTTACAAAGTTGAAAAACAAAAAGTTTGAGTTATGAATTTCTAGGTCATACCTTTGTGAGTGCTTAAACTGCGTTTGTATAGCAAAGGTGATCAGACTGGCAACGAGACGAGTTTCTTTCGATTGTACTTTCTTTTGAATATCGCTAATAGTTGGGGTTATATATAGTCAAAATTATATACCAAATACGCACAAATGGCATAGATTTTGCTAAACTAAATCTAATGTTTATTTATGTTTATCCGATGTCCGACATTGTTTTATCTTGAAAATAAATATATTATGAAATTAAATAACTTTTAAAAACTTATATTTAATTGAAGAAGCTGATACACTAATTGTTTTTAATTCAAAAGTTATACATGTAGTTATGGCTTATCGTGTTAGTTCTACCTCTATTTGGTTGTGTCACTTTCGTCCAATTTGTTGTATATTCCATGTAAACTCCTTTCCTCGTGGGTGTATATGACAATGTAGGTGGCTAGGGCTTGCAAAAATTTTGTTTGAGAATTTACCAAGACAAATAGACAAACAAGAAGATCCATCTTGTTAGAATGTCTATCAACCAAGAATGAATAGGGGTGTCGGCCTGAGACAATCTAGAAACTTAAAATCAAGCTTATATGATGAAATCAAACCAAGGTTTAATTCAGAAAGAGGATGCATTTTGGATGAAGTTTGTTTGTGCTAAATAGTAAAGAGTGAAGATAATTTGATACCTAAAATGAAGAGGAAAAATAATTAATGTCAAGGTTGGCAAGGTATTGCATGTGCATAGCAATCTTTTTATCATAATTTTTTTTTTTTTTGACTGTATCTTTTATCATAATTTAGTCTGGAGGGTAGGTAATGAAAAACCCATGAAAATTTGGGTGGACCATTGGTTACCAAGAATCTATTCCATTTTGAACTTGTCTAGTAGACTAATTGATGACTTTTGTCAAATAAATTTTTTTCTGTTACCACCCTCTTTTGGTTGTCCTAAGAATAATGTTGGATGGCTCCTCTCATGAGGAATATCACATTTTATGTCATGTCTGATATGAAATATGGATGCACTGATCAGGGTGAGTAGAGGCATTGTCAAGTTTCTAAGGATGGTTGGAGCATATAGTTTCATCAACATATGAAGACGTTCCTCTAGAGACTTTTTAAGGCTTTTGTTATAATTGGCATATTTAATTTATATCTTTAACCTCAACTTGTATGTTTATTGCATGATTGCATCAGGACCCATCTTCTTTTTCCCATTTGAAACCCTAAATCACTGGCCAACTCATCAATCTCTTTCCCCTTCATTTCGACCTATATTCATTGTTTATCTATCTCACTGAAATGCTTCTCAGGCCCAATAATAATTGACAGGCAGTGCAAGCATATCAAAAGTTGAAGATGAATGTGGTTCTATCCTATCTAGAGGTCAGGCCCTACTATTGGAGGAGTTTGGTAAAGGAGAAAACTTAGATACAATTCCATAGGTATATTAGGTACTGTTTTCCAATAGCAATAGGATATGTGTAATAGCTGTTACACATGTTATGTTTTGATTGATGAGCTGTTATACATATCATATTGCCATTGAAAAACAACACCTACTGTACCTATGGAATTATACCTAAATCTTGTCCTTTGGTAAAATGTCCGAACGTCATGAAGGTGCTAGGTTCGGTGGCCGCACGGGAAGATGATTTAAGACAAGCCCACGTTCCTGTGGCAAATAATGCCCTTCATCCTAATTTACTTATTTAGAGGGGTAATTCTACTCTCCTCCAATGAATAGGTTGAGGATTAATACTTCACAAATTCAATCATTGATTAGCTGATCAAAAATTTAAAAATAAGCAAATCAATAATTGATAATGATTTGAAATTTTAATTCTTCATAAAACAGGGTAGTTCCCCCTTCCGCCCAAGTTTGGCAATTCTTAGGATATAATTTTGCATTTCTTATGTGATTGCTATGAAGTATGAGAGCTATGGTATCGTCTGGTTTAGGAAGAGAATGAAGAAGCTGATGCAGCTCCCAAAGACATACCTTGACATATCTACCAGTTGACATATTCAGACTTTCTAGTTCTGGTGAAGTATCTGCACAACCACTCTGGTACATAGTCCAGCTGTCAGCAGCATCTCAACCTGTGTAATATTAAGTGATTTTCCCATTAATCCATCTTGGTTTCTAGAGTAAAGGACTCAAGGCAAAGCTAGCTTGAGATATAAAGACTGGTGATACATTCAAAAGAAGCCAATCCAGTGACACTTCAATTACAAAATCAAATTTGGTCGATCGGAAGCAAGTGTCCATGTGCTTTATATTACACATTAACATGCATATCTGAATTTATATATAAAAAATACATTTGCAGTGAGAATAACTAGTTAACTACAAAATAAGCACCCATTCAACTGAAAGTCACATATGATACAAATATACTAGTTAAGGGAACTGGGGAAAGAAAAGACATGAACATTATTGATAGCAATGGCTCTGAGGAAAAAAAAATGATCTAATATTAATAAATTCTCAATGCACATTAAGTACAAGGATTTCTGAAGACTTGAATAACCACAAGGACATCCAACATTGTCAATAGAAAGAGCAGCCAAATTCAAAATTACTTAACCATAGTCGCTAAAAAGAATATAAACTACCAACTTAAATTAAAGCACAAAAGGCATAAGATGATAATTTACTTTGACTCCAAATTGCTGTCATTGTTCAATCAACTCTACCTCACAGTTACAATATCATCAATCTTCAAAATCATCTGCACACACTGTCGCTAAGGTGATTGCACTGCTGCTTACTAGCAACAGATGCACCACATTCTCGTCCAAGATGTTTGTAATCTGACCCTTCCTCACATTGATTCCAGCATTTATCTCACCCTGCGCATGACGATTCCTCAGCTCAGTAACAATGGCGATTGGGTTCAAACCTGCATTCTCAGCCAGAGTATAAGGAATGACTTCAAGCACCTCAGTAAATGCTCGAACACAGTGACCCTCCATCCCATGCAACACCTTTGCCCATGCACCAAGTTGCCGAGACAGCTCAATCTCCGGCGCGCCCCCACCAGCAATCAAAAACCTCTTGGCAACCAAACACCTAACAACACACAACGCATCATGCAAACTCCTCTCAGACTCATCTATCACCAGCTGGTTCGATCCATGCACGAGCACGGTCATCATCTTCCCCATATCCTTAATCCCAGTAACCTTCACAACCTTGCCATCCCCAAGAGGAAACTCCTCCACAAGATCTGCATAACCCAACTTCTCAGCACGAAAATGCTCAATATTGGCTATGGGCAAACAATTCAAAGTCTTTGTAATGAACTCAATCTCATCTCTTTCCACATCCTTGATCACCAAAATCTTAGCTTTAGCAAGATAATGCAAAGACAAATCAGTAACAGCATCTCTCAAAATACTCTTTTGAATCAACAAAACATTACAACCAGTTGCCTTAATCTTCTTAATCATGCTAAGAATATAATTCCTCTCTTCCTTCAAAATCCTATCCATCAGAGAGTAATCACTCACCATAATGATCTGTTCAATATCAGTTTTTGGCGGCGAAATCTGAAACTGAATCACAGCAATTTTTGCATTCTCCATTCTAGCTAACCTTCTTATCAAAGACCAAACCCTTCACCAGCTCGATGTCGTCGACGGTGCCGCCGAGCTTCTTCACGATCTTGACGTCCCGGAGATCCACCGTATCGGGTTTGGCGCGGAGCCAGCAGGGTGAAGTATTGGCTGACCACCTTGCTGTTGAGCGAGGTGGCGGCAGATTTGATTAGGGATTAGCGGTCGGAGAGCTCGACGGGGACGGCCATGGCGGCGAGGATGTCTGAGGCTTTGACGGCGGGGTTATGGAGGGAATCGGAAACGACAGTGGGGTGAATGCTGCGGGAGAGGATGGGGAGGGAGCCGGCGATGACGACGACGTTGGTGTGCCGTCGCCGGCGGTGGAGTCCTGGGACTTGGAGAGGTCGATGAGCATCTTGGCAGCGGGTTGGAGGAGTTGCATGTTGTTGAGAATGGCGGCGCCATCGTTAGTGATGATGACTTCGTCGGAGGAGGTGGAGATCATCTTGTCCATGCCTTTAGGACCGAGGTTGGTGCGGGCGGCGTTGGGGACGGAGCGTGCGGCGAAGATGTTGGCGTGGCGGATGTCATGCTTGCGCTTGTTGTCGACGTATGAGTCGGTTTTCGAGGATCCCTGATGGGGAACCGCCATTGATGATGCAGAGTCAGAGTGGGAACCCAATGCTGTAGATATGAGAAATGTCAGTGCAGATGAAAAACCCTAACAAATGAGTCAGTGGCAGTGCAGGCGAGCTGTTCAGAGTTGAGAAGGGTTTTGCCGTTCTTTCGCTTCTTTCAGCACAAGACTGCTTGGGACTTGGGTATTCCTGCTTGTGCGTCCTCCTATTTTTGGTTGAGTAAATACTACCGTTTATTTTATTTTTTATATCAGAATTATAAGTTTTTTATTTTTTAAATTCATCCTGCATATTACGCTTAGTTTTTACCTTAGTTTTTTCTAACAATTTCGATCTCATGGAATCAGATAAAAAGCCATATATCAGATTAAGATAATAGCAACTACATTAGGTCAAGGTATTATATTAAAATTGATGAAAATAACTAACATGAAAATGAAACATAACGTATAGGACCAAAATAAAAAAATCTATAAGACCAATATGAAAAATAAAATAATCATATAGGATCAATCTATCTATTTTCCCTATTATCAAATACTCTCTCTGGACTCAATTATTATAAGAAGAAAAAAAAATACCTATATTTTTTGGACTCAAATACAAACAAAATCCAACCAATTCAACTCTATTTAATGTAAGTATTCCGAAAATCAAGAAAATTAACCAATCAAAACAATTCTCCATTTACATTTTCAACAGCATTGCACATTCCCGAGATAATTAAATGGTTGTTTAATAATTATAACTCATTTTTTATATAAATCAAGATAATTAAACTAAATTAATTAACTTCCTTTAATAAATATGAAATTAATTATTTTTACTTATAATTAAGTCCGAAGACAGTGTATATAAAATGGTCCAGAGAATAGTAAAAAGTTAATCATGTTCTCGGTATTCCCATGAATTATAATGACATTAGTGTAATATTGAATTATTGATCATACCTCCTGGAATGTTAAGTATGATTAAGCTAAATACAAGGGGATGTAAGTGTAATTTAAAAAAACAAAATAAAATAGATTTATGAAATTAAAAATGGATTTATAAAAATAAAATAGTAAAAGAAAACGAAGAAAATATATAAAGAGCGTGGAAGTTAGGGGTGCAACAAAACCCCTGCTACTGCTGGGGTTGAAGTGTCTGTCCCGTTAGCCACACACTGCCCTGCAGCTGAATCTCCGTTTCCACGATGCCATACTACTCAGCCATATTTCAGGGCTACCTCCGATTCAGAACCATTTCTTCTATTCCTTTCCTCAGGGGATTCCACCTTTCCCCCAGGCCCAGGCCCAGGCCCACCATAACCTCTCGCCTTCGTCCTCGTGTTCCATCATGCTCCGTCGCGCTTGAGCTCGATAATTCCAACAACAACAGACGTGGCGGCGCAGGGTTCACGCGGAGGACCGTTGCTTTGCCGTTTTGGCCTCACCAGACCTCCGGTTATGGTCGTTTTGCCTATGAAGATGTCTCTACCGATGATGACTCCGATGTTGAATTTCCCTCTTCTCGCACTCACTCTCACACTCAACAGCAACCGGTTTGTTCCATCTATCTCCATCTCTATTTTACACGTCTTTGTGCTAAAGTTAGTGTGTAGAAGTGTTTGATAAAAGTGATTTTGAATGAAATTGATTCTGTAAAATTGATTTATTACTATCGAATTTGAAATGAAGTGATCTTATGTTTGGATGTTTTTAGTTTGAAACCAAGTTTGATGTAAAACTTAGTGTAAAATTTTAAACCAAACACAAAAGCTACCTTCTATGGCTTCTAGTCAAGACAAAATCAGTTTTGCTGATAGCAACGTAACATCTCATCTTTACTAAAATTATGTTTGATACTTGATGGGGAGCAAAATCAATTCTGCGGTTCTCCACTATGGAACCAAACAAACACTTAGCTAGAAACCTACCTTGATGCTATTCATTATTCCTAAAATAGACTCAATGCTGGATTGTAATTTAAAATTTTCTGGTGAATTGAATTTGTGCTCTCTATTTACTGTTAATTAATATTTATTGCACCTGGAGCTCTGCGTTTTACGTGCATCCACTGTACTCAAAATTTCTTCCCTGGGTGAATAATAAAATTATCTTAATTTATAAATTGATTTCGTGCTTAAGAATTGAACTTACCTTCGTTGCTCTGCTGGTAGGATAGAAATAAAATCTTGCAAAGGGTCATGCTTGCTAGATTTGAATTGGATAGACCTGTTGTCCTGACTAATGTATTTTTCTTGCTGTTGATTATTAGGGTGATTCAACTCTTGAAAACATTGACGAGTGGAGATGGAAGCTCACCATGCTTCTTCGCAATGAAGAGGATCAAGAAGTCGTGTCCAAGGAGAAGAAGGACAGGCGTGATTTGGAGCAGCTTTCAACTTTAGCTACAAGGATGGGTTTACATAGGTATCTTAACTTTAGCATTGTCTAAAGGTTTTCTTGCATATTATTTATTAATTTTTTAAAAAAGTTTACCTTCGGCAGCCGACAATATGGAAAAGTTGTCGTCTTTAGCAAAGTACCTCTGCCAAACTACCGCCCTGATCTGGATGATAAGCGTCCACAAAGAGAGGTATTACTTCGAATCAAAGTTTTCCTTTCTGTTCTTTATACGCATATGAAGACTTTTTTGTTTAACCTTGATTAACTAAATGAATCTTGTGGACCAACAACTTGGGTGAGAAAACATCTTTTAGAGGATATTGGACAACATAATTGGAATGAGTAATGATATTCTAACACCTGATTTGGACACCTCCAGCAACACCTTGGTCAATCACGTGTAAATTTTTGGTTAATTCAGTTCATTATATGGTTAATGGGTTATCTGAAGCTTATTTTCCATAACCATATAAATATTTGGTTAATCATATGCAAATATCTGGTTAATTCAGTTCTTTATATGATTAATGGGTCATCATTAATTAACCAAATATTTGCATGTGATTAACCATATAATGAACTGAATTAACCAAATATTTGTACCGATTAACCAAGGTGTCAAAAGTTGGTGTCAACTTTTGGTGTTAGAATATCATTATTCAATTGGAATTGAGTTTTAAAATTACAATTCCTATTCCAATTGTAGAAATGGAGTTAGTTCACAACCTTAAAATTTGTTTTGGTTACACAGAATCAGAAAACAAAATTATACTTGAGTTCAATTCTAACTTTACTGTTTGATGCTTTGGTTGCATCATGAAGATTTCTTAAAAATATTTTGTCATAATTTTTTAATTAAATAGATATAATAACCAAATTAATATTTTATTATGGTGGTGCTAGCATGGGGTGGTGTCACTGTCAATGACAACATCTGTGATGCTGGTGAAGACTTTGTAGTTGTTGTTGGTGGTGATTGTGAGAGTGGAAGTGGGGATGGTGGAAGTGGGGGTGGTGGTTACAGTAGTGGTAGATGGGTTTTGTGTAGTGGCAGTGGAAATGACAACGATGATGTAAATGATGGGCACTTGGCAGAGAGGTTGGTGACTAACATGGTGTTCACAATATCTAACTTAGGTGGCCATGTGCTGTTTTCTTCAATGTAGCCATGTAGCTGATAATTGTAAGTGTAGGATACGAAGTGAAAATTTATTCTTGCTTTTTTGGATTTGAAAGTTTTAGGGTCTGGGTTAGGAATTGGGAAGGGTTTAATTTAGTTGTTTTTCGATTCCTTGGAACTGTGATAAGGAATTAGAATTCTAATTCGAAATGGGTAACAAACAGGAAATTTAGAATTTAGTGTCCCATATCCTATTCAAAGGTTATTTTTTAGCACAATTCCAAGCGCCAAACAGGACCTTAGAGTTATTAGAAGACAACAGCCTTTTTAATGGTTTTAAGTTTTAACACTACGGAAATTGTGATGTTTGACAAATTCCCTGTCCTCTCTGATGTTTGCATTATGATTGACTGTTTTTTCAATGCTCTTGCAGGTAATCTTACCATTTGGTGTTCATAGAGAAGTAGACACTCATCTCCGTGCACATCTTTCACAAAAGGCTACAAACAGGTTAGGTCCTTTTGATGATTCCTTGCATAGATCAAGTGGCGGTAGAAATTTTCCTGCCAATGAAGGAATTTATGAGCAGCCGCAGCCCACCCATAATAGTATTGTCAAGGAGAAAATTCTTCAACGAAGAAGTTTGCAACTGCGTAACCAACAACAAGATTGGCAGGTTTATTAACTTTCCCAGTCTGAAGTGCATTTCATTTGCCATTATAGACTCAGGTGGCATTTCAGAATTTTGCATTTCATTTTTTTAAATACTCAATGGTATTTAATTTGTATGTTTTGGAAATTGTGGAGAAAAAATATGCTAGCTTGATTCGCTATTACTAGTTTGATCTAAATCACATTCATAGTATGGGTGTGAATTTATGAAAGCTATAAATTATAAAAATCTTATACTTTAGCCCTGACCCTGTTCTTTTAATTGCAATTGTTCAGATTTATTGATTAATGAGCAATAATTAAATATTTTAGATTTATATCTGATAGTTTTATTTCATGGTATCTGGTTTCTGACTTGATACATCATGATGTCAGCTGTGTGTCGATCTATTCTATCAGTGAAATTTTCTGTATATGAATGCCCTTTGCTATTGTTTTAGCCTTCATAAATGTTATGGATGCTGATTTGTCCACAGGAGTCTCTGGAAGGGCAAAAGATGCTCGAGTTTCGTAGAAGTCTTCCTGCATTCAAAGAGAAGGATGCATTTTTGAAAGTCATTTCAGAGAATCAGGTGAAAAAGGAAAAATGGTGCTCTCTTTGTTCTGTAATTTATTATTTCTGTCATTCAATGAAAATTTATTTTCTTCTTCAAAAGAAAAACCAACAAAAATAAAGGCTTTGGAATATGATGCCCATTTACGATCCTTTATATAAAACACCATCACATAGTTTATAATTTCTGTTTGTGAGTTGGAGTCAAATTTGCTTACTCTTGAAAGTTGCTGTCGATCATGGATAATTCAGGACATCTGAAACAATGTCTTATATGCTCAACCAACATTGATTATACCTCGACTGCAAAATTTTGGTCTCTTTTTTGTAGTGTGCAGCAAATGACTGTTGTATTACAATACTTAATAAAGATGTTGAGCTTTTGCACAGGCATGAACTGCGTTACATATTTAATCAACAGGTCATGTGAAATGATTTTTGAATGTAATCATGCAACAATCCATTATTGATACTTTGCAATACATGAATGAAGTCAAAATATCCAATCAACTTTCACTGTTTGTAGCTTCTAGTGATTTGCCTTTTTGTAGGGACTTCAGTATGATATTAGGGTGAAGCAGATGACTAAGAGGACACATGGAGAGATATTGACACGGAAACACACATGTTTTTAGACAATTATCAAACATGTGACAAATTTAGTCATAGGTTATAAATTCAATTACAAAAATATTACGTGCAATATGGTTTAGCAAATTTTACAAGAATATATATATATATATAGCTGTCAAAGGCTAACAATCAAATTGACACAATTTATAATTTGAGCTAATAATAATTTAGAATGGGTAACATAAATGGCAATATTTTCTTTTGCAGGTCTATTTCTTGTTGAGACTATGAATCTCAATATGCTTGTGCTGAATGATAATTTAGATTAATTGGTCTCATTAATGAAAATTTGCAGGTCGTTGTTATCTCAGGTGAAACTGGCTGTGGTAAGACAACACAACTTCCTCAATACATATTAGAATCTGAGATCGAAGCTGCACGTGGAGCTGTGTGTAACATAATTTGTACTCAACCTAGAAGAATATCTGCTATGTCTGTTTCTGAAAGAGTTGCAGCAGAACGTGGGGAGAAATTGGGAGAATCTGTTAGTTTTTGGACCTTCTTAGTTTGCTGATGCTTGAAGTACTGTAGCTTTCATGCATAACTGATTAACTTCAATTCTTGCATGTTTTCCCTTCTGAAAGGTTGGCTACAAAGTTCGCCTGGAAGGTATGAAAGGAAGGGATACCCGTCTTCTTTTCTGCACTACAGGTGTATTATTGCGGAGACTACTTGTGGATAGGAGTTTAAATGGTGTAACTCATGTTATTGTTGATGAAATTCATGAACGTGGAATGAATGAAGGTAGCTACATAATTGTTTTATTCCAGTGTTGTTTTATTCTACTTAATCTGATACTTATCGCTGGCTTACGCTTTTGTCAGATTTTCTTCTCATTGTCCTGAAGGATCTTCTTCCTCGTCGTCCTGATTTGAGGTTAATTTTGATGAGTGCAACCTTAAATGCTGAGCTTTTCTCTTCCTACTATGATGGTGCTCCAACTATGCATATTCCTGTAAGCTCAGGATACTGATTTTTGTAATCTGATTCCGTGTTTCAACTAGTTTCATTCTAATGGTATTTCAGTAGTCAAAATATTTGTTCTCATGTGATTTTATCAGGAACTTGTCAGTGACTAGTGATTCTTTTTTTCTGAACATGATGATTTTTCTCTCAGGATGATGATTGCATAAGCTTTTTTTTTTTGAAACAATGATTGCATAAGCTTTTAAAAAGTAAAAACTGTGAACTTTACAGTCCAACCAATCAGGTGTTGAAAGAAAAGCTCTGGTTGGAGCTCTTTGTGGCAAAATTACTCATTAAGATGTTAAACCAACAGACGGCTTATTTCATCTTTGTAATCTTCTTTTTGTCTTAATAATTTCTTGTTTTATCCAAAAAAAAGGACTGCTTATTTTTCAGTCATGTTATACTTGCCGCTTGCTAATATTTCCACAAACTAGTATATGGCATTTTCACATTTTATTACTTTGGTGCCTATACATATATTTACTTATGGATGATATACTGATGATTTGAAAGATATGTTCATCTCATTATTGTTTCATTCTTTATTTTTTGTGGACCTGTGCAATTCCTAGGGTTTTACATATCCAGTTCGATCCCATTTCCTTGAGGATTTTCTGCAAATGACTGGATATCGGTTGACTCCTTATAATCAAATTGATGACTATGGTCAAGGAAAAACATGGAAAATGGAGAAACAAGCTCTAGCTTTCAGAAAAAGAAAGAGCCAGATTGCTTCTGCTGTTGAGGTGCACGAGTTTTACTGGAAAGCTTTCTTTTTTCTTTTTTCTTTTTTTTTGTTTGGCTAATTCTGTGTAATTCTCTATTTATTTATTCTTGTATAGAATGCACTGGAAGTAGCAGATTTTAAGGGCTATAGCCCACGCACTCGGGAGTCGTTGTCCTGCTGGTTCCCTGATTCATTTGGTTTTAACCTTATTGAACACGTGCTTTGCCACATTGTCAAGAATGAAAGGCCAGGTGCTGTTTTGGTTTTTATGACTGGTTGGGATGACATAAACGCTTTGAAGGATCAGCTCCAAGCTCATCCTTTGTTGGGTGATCAGAGCCGAGTATTGCTTCTTGCATGCCATGGCTCGATGGCCAGCTCTGAGCAGGTGACCTTCATATTAATATACTGAAAAGAAACCATAGTGCATAGTTGTTGCTGTCTAGTTTACAAATTAATTTAAGCTATCTAATAGATTGATTTCTCTGAAAATATTGGAAATAATGTCTGTTGGGACTTGGGAGCTTAAAATAATTATATTGTATTGAAAATGGATGCTTTGTTATTGGTTTCTGGGAACACTTTCAGTTCATTTGAGAAAAGAAGGGAAGACTTTTTTAATCAAAACTTGGAAACAGGATTTTATGAAGTCTCGTCAAACATGAATTAACTCTCTCTCTCTTCACTTTTTTGGTGATGGAATTTGTTTTTTTTTTTTGTTTTGGGGTTTTTTTTGTTGTTGGGGGGGGGGGGGGGGGGTGTTCTTTTCATATTGGAGCAATTAAGTTTTCCTGTCCTAACTGAATAAATCACCTCTCTGTTTCACCTTATTTTTCCAGTCATATTTATGCATTGCAATGTATTGCTAATTTGCTATTATAAATTTTTCTTCTGCAGAGGTTGATATTCGAAAATCCTGAAGGAGGGGTGAGGAAAATTGTTCTGGCAACTAATATGGCTGAGACTAGTATTACCATCAATGACGTTGTCTTTGTGGTTGATTGTGGAAAAGCAAAGGAGACATCATATGATGCACTAAATAATACTCCTTGTTTGCTTCCGTCTTGGATCTCAAAAGCTGCTGCCCGACAGGTATTTGTGATTGTTTAACTTAGTTTTGCGTACTTGGATTATTTGAGAATTAATTTTTCTTTTCCCTTTCAAACGGAATATAGTCCAACTTAAGGGGGTAGAGGAAGACCTAAAAGAAATTTAGGACAGAACAATTTGGTTTTTGACAGAGCCCATTGTCATAGCTTGATCCATTTAGCTGATCCCATGTAGTGGGATGAGGCTTGGCTGATGTTGTTTTAATTGTAATTTTTTTGTGTTTCTCCCCCATATTTTTTAACCCATATCTAGAACCTGAGCTTTTGTTATTGAGTTAATAACAAAAGTGAAAGATAAAATTATGGTGTGTGGTACACAAGGAATGCCATTTTTCTTTACCTTATATGCTGCAGCAGAGTGCAGAGGTCAGATGATCAAAGTGATCAAGAATGGTTGTGTAACATTCAAATTTTTTAAGATATTTTCTTTAATAATTTTATGTTGAAGTGATGTATCAAATGGAAACAGAGTGCAGAGGTCAGATGATCAAAGTGATCAAGAATGGTTGTGTAACATATTCAGTTTTTTTAAGATATTTTCTTTAATAATTTTAGATTGAAGTAATGTGTCAAATGGAAACAGATGCTCATGCCTGTGCTTTCGGTGGATCTTTGAAGTTGGACTATAATGGTTGTTAACATTTACTTGTTGACATCAAGTTGGTGTACATCGTTTGAATAGTTTAGCTGCTATATATAACTCCCTTGTCTGTGTACTGCTTCATAATATTTTCTTACATTAAATTTCATTTGTATTAAGTATTTGGATTGTGTGGTAATGTGGTTGCTTAGAAAGTTTCCATTTCTTTTCTTTAGAGAAGAGGAAGGGCTGGTCGTGTTCAACCTGGTGAATGCTACCATCTTTATCCCCGATGTGTTTATGATGCTTTTGCTGATTATCAATTACCAGAGCTTCTAAGAACACCTTTGCAGTCCTTATGTTTGCAAATCAAAAGTCTACAACTTGGAAGCATATCTGAGTTTTTATCTAGAGCTCTGCAGCCACCAGAGGCTCTATCGGTAAAATTCATTGCTCATGATTTTGGGACCTGCATTGAAAATTATTTAAATTTATTTCCAATGAGTTGTGTATGTTGAATTTAAGACATTCTGCATCTTGAGTTAGTGTCTTTTTATTCAATTTATTATTCTGTCAATTAATTTCATTCCACAGGTTCAAAATGCTGTTGAGTATTTAAAGATTATTGGGGCCTTAGATGAGGATGAGAATTTGACAGTTCTAGGTAAAAGAGCTCGTATCTCAGTTTCTCCTGCCATTATCTATTAATAACTCTCCCGCCATTGGTTTCTCCACACATGCATTCTTTTGATTTATTCCAGTGTCACTGCTGATGTTTAGTTGTTACTTTCCAGGGCGCAAGTTGTCAATGCTTCCTGTAGAGCCCAAACTTGGCAAGATGCTCATTTTGGGAGCTATCTTCAACTGTTTAGATCCTATTATGACCGTTGTTGCTGGTCTTAGTGTAAGAGATCCATTTGTGATGCCGTCTGACAAGAAGGATGTAAGTTATTCTTATGACTTTTGCTAACACCCCCCTTTTGTCTCTTGACATCGGATTCGGATGTTCCTCTTGCTACAAATGGTTCTGGATTTTATTAGTTTTGATGTTATGAAGTGAGACCACTAGAATATTATTATTGAAACTAAACGATAGCATTTTCATGGATTCATGCTCTTTTGTTTACCATGTTGAACCTATGGCCTATCAAGCATGCCCTCTGTATTGGTTGATTAGGTTGATCCAGATAAGTAAACATTGCTTCATGTTGGTTTTTTTCTTTTTTCCTTTCGGATCATTTTTCATATTGAAATATGACCATGTCATTCATTGTTAGCCTGGATTACTCTTATCATAATCAATATGCTATATCTACATTAATACAATGTTTGGTTAAACTTTGATGTGAGTTAGCTGTTAGGTAGGGAGAAGATTGGCTTTGTACTTAATTGTTTATAGTTCATGTTTTATGCAGCTTGCTGAGTCTTCCAAGGCCCATTTTGCAGCTCGTGACTATAGTGATCATCTTGCACTTGTCCGGGCTTATGAGGGTTGGAAAGATGCTGAAGCACAGCAAGCTGGTTACGAGTACTGTTGGCGAAATTTTCTTTCTTCTCAAACACTTAGGGCCATTGACTCTCTTCGAAAGCAATTCTTTTACTTGCTTAAAGATATTGGTTTGGTTGATCACAATTCTGAAACCTACAATACATGGAGTCACGAAGAGCATCTACTCCGAGCTGTCATCTGTGCGGGTTTGTTTCCTGGAATATCCTCTGTTGTGGTAATCCACTCTACTTGTCTTCTCCATTAGTGTGATACTTCAATTTTTTAGTTTTCACTTTTCAAATTTCTTCTAATTTTTTTGTTTTAATTTTCTTGCTGTGTGTGTGTGTCATGCTATGTCTTCAGAATTCATTTTATATTTCTATATGGCAATTTCATTAAAGTAACATACCTGAATAACACACGCACGTGTATGAGCCATATGAGCATTCTTACAGTTTTGCTCCCCATAGTTTCATCAAAGTTCAATTTTGTCTCTTTTCCAACTGCAACTATGTTGCCCTCATAGTTTTCAAATAAACGCAATTAAGTTCCTCTAATTGTTTGTCGTTGACATGGCACTGTCTTAATCAAGATCGCATCATAGTCTCATCAGCAAACAACAAAAAAGTTTCTTGTGATCACCAAATCTAATATCAGAACAGCAAAAAAATATTGCTATGTCAACAGTAGACTTTTAACAGTTGAAAACTATGGAGGTAACAATAAAACCGCAGCTAGGGGGACCGAAATCAATCTTTGCTTAAATTAGGACCCCATATTGTACTTAAGCAATATATGTATGCATGTACTATTGTACCCATATGTGTGTGTTTGGGTATGCATACGTTAAATCTCATTAAGATATAGAGAGAATACTGTCGTGTTTTATTTATAAATTAATTGAAATTTTCTTTTGTTATTGTTGTTGACATGAGATTGTTTAAATTGTGTTATGCAGAACAAAGATAAGTCAATAGCACTGAAAACAATGGAGGATGGTCAGGTTCTTCTGCATGGTGTAAGTTTCTCCTTCAAATGTCCGATGTTTTCACGAATCCTTGTATTCTTAAGAGTTAAGACCCATTTTTGATTGGGGGAAAATATAATTCATGGAAGTTCTAATAGTTTCATTTGGCTTTCTATTGTGGCTTGGTGTTGCATTGTGTAGAACTCTGTAAACGCTGGTGTACCCAGAATTCCATACCCATGGTTAGTATTTAATGAAAAGGTGAAAGTGAATTCAGTATTCCTTAGGGATTCAACTGGTATATCTGATTCAGTGCTGCTCTTATTTGGCGGGAGCATATCCAGAGGCGGACTAGTAAGTTCTTACCTCATTTCCTCTTCACTGTTCCCAGGATCAGTTGTTCTTGATTGTATGTACCGGGTTTTTCCCTTTACTTACTATTGTGCTGTGACATGTGGTGAAACATATGATCCTTTTGATAGGATGGTCACCTGAAAATGTTGGGAGGGTATTTGGAGTTTTTCATGAAACCTGAATTAGCCAAGACTTACTTAAACTTAAAGAAGGAACTGGAGGAACTGATACATAAAAAAGTAAGTACCAAGGTCATCGCTTTAAAATTTTACACTTGTCAAATTCTTCTCGGAAATATTCGCTTGTACAGCCATGTTCTTCCTTCAATATTCTCTCTCTCTTCAAGTCCATGACATAGTTATTTTGTGCTCTGCATGTTATGCCAGCTTCTGGATCCCAAGGTGGATACACAATCACATAATGAGCTTCTTTCAGCTGTAAGATTGTTGGTATCAGAGGACCACTGTGATGGCAGATTTATCTTCGGTCGCCAGGTCCAACCACAATTAAAGAAGGCAACAAACTCCAAAAGTGGCGATGGAGCCGGGGGTGATAATTCTAAAAACCTGCTTCAAACATTCCTTAACAGGGCAGGACACGAAACACCAACTTACAAAACAAAGCAACTGAAAAACAACCAATTCTGTTCTACTGTCATATTCAATGGCTTGAATTTTGTTGGCCAGCCTTGTAGCAGCAAGAAACTAGCAGAAAAATCTGCTGCCGCCGAGGCTATTCTGTGGTTAAAAGGGGATACTCATTCGTCTCGTGATGATATTGACCATGCATCCGTGCTTCTGAAAAAGAGCAACAAGAAAAATAGGAAAAAAATCGTTTAATGGTGCTAAATGGAGCTGAGAATTACCTTCAAAAGACCTATCTTGGATACATTTGTTACTATGGTTATTTACTGAGGAGGAACTTGTCTATGTTGAAGACCATGGTGCATTGGATTCAAGGATCTTTCTGGTCATAATTTCAACAGCGAGTGTACAGAGCTATTGAGGGAACTAAAATCTGACAGGTATAGATCTGAGCCCTTGTTTTTGTAAAGGGTGATTGCATCCATAATCTACCTAGATTTGGGGAGCAATTCAGCACATTATTTCCACAATTGCTATTGACTAATTTGAGCCCAGAGCAGATGATTGCTGGATGAGCAGCTGCTGTACGCACACAAGTATTCTTAGGGGGAGTAAGAAACTAAAATTTGTATGTATATGCTGATTATGCATTCTTTCAGCATTACTCTTGTGGGCAGAGATACTTCTCAAGAGGACTCACATGCCATAATTCATCGAGGGCAAAACATTTTTCGCACTCCTAGACCAGGTATTTTGTAGAAGGGATATGTGTGTACTTTAAATTCCTAGTCAGATGTGGTAGTTGTTTAGGAAACATGTTTAGTAAATCAAGCTTGATGATCATCAAGTTAAAATATAGAGTATGTACTATATGATGGATTTTACTCAAAAGTGTACTATGAGGCTTGTTACACCACCTACGATCCTTTTATCTATATGATTTAGTTTCATGCTGATATTGTAAGCTATTGGAGATAGTTCAATCTATTGATGTGGGAGATAAATTTTGATTTACAAAATTTGTCTACGAGAGAAACGATAATTGATTGCAGCTGTATAATTTTAGAACCTGGAATCTTCTAAAGCTATAAGACAATGAGGAGGTCCGCCTAAAGCAAAGCTCGGTATGATAGTTCATCAGATTAATTGTCTGTCTCGCGCAGTACATCAAATTTCTATGGACCTTGGATAGATAGATTCTTTCGTATATCATCGCTGCACTAATGTTCAAACAACTGTTATAGTTTTTTATTCCTCACGAGTCATTCTCATCATCATCATGATTATTAGTCCATGGTTTTGACTTTGTTGTTATTTTTGTTGGATTTAGTGTCATATGCATGTCAGTTTTGAAGTTATAATTTTTTAGATTTCTATTGTGGAGGAAATAACTAAACTAATATATTCTATTCTAGTAGTTTTAAAACATCTAATCTGAAGTTTCTCCCAAGTCAAATTTCAGGGAGGTCATATATGTATAATTAAATTAAACTGTACATGCTTGACTTTTTATTTTTGCAAAATGAATTTGTGACTAATTTTTATATATCTAGAAATCTTTTTCGTCAAATAATTATCATTTTCTTTTTATAATTATGTATTCGATTGTTCATAAAATAGAAAAGCTCTATAAACTTAAATAAATCGTTTACAAATTACGAATAAAAGAAAAAAATTGTGAATAAGAAAAGATATAATAAATAATATTAGCATGATATAGACGAAGATACAATTATATATTCATCATATTCAAATTCAAATATCTGAATATTCATCATATCAACTATACCAAACCATATGATAATTGTACCTAAAGACTAGTCCAATCTATACCTATGATGCATCATAAAGACTGTAGTCCCCAAATTTTTTAAAGGAAAAGGCTATAGTGCTAATGCACACTAATGATATATAATTGTTTAGCTTTTGGTACAATTTCGAATATATAATTGTAATAAAAAATACTAAGGTTGGTGTAAGATTTAAAAAACACTAGATTTTGGGTGAAATTAAGTTATAACTCAAGAAAGCCTGTATAATCCATCGTTTTCATCTAACTAGGGGGCGTCCTCGGAAGAATTGACTAATAAATAGGATAAGAAATTGCTCTCTTTTGGTGTTTGGAATTGGTCTTGATTTTACACAATGCCACTATCCACCACCAGTGTCGGGTAAAAATCAGAGAATGAAGGTTAAGGACTTAAGTTCACTTCAATTCATCAACCTATCTCGCCCACTTTTCAAAGTAGCAGATGCATCGTTGTCCCATAGAAACTTCATATAAAGACAAAGCTTCATAGTGGAAGCATTAGACACATGTTCACTTATAAGTAGTTTTCATCAGAACTTCAGTACAAGGGACACACTTGTTACATAAGATAAACTAACCATCATTTGGCATTGAAAGAGTACATCATAAAGTAAAAAATTTCAGCAGTAAACACTTAAATGACTATCAGAAAAAGAAAAGATTGAGTTGTATAAAATAACAACTTAAATGACTTCACTTAAATTCCAAATAGGGCATGGCTAAATTGTTTGTCACTGGAATATGTCACAAGCTTTGTCTAAAACTCTTAAGTTCCACTAAACATCTTTTTCCCTTCCATACAAATTTTTTATTGCAGATATTATGACTTTGTCCTTTATTCTGTACACTACTTGTTGAAAAACAATGGATAATAATGAATGAGAAAAAAAAAAATACAGCAACCATGACCTGATACTCACCATGAACAACTTACTACACTCAAAGCTCACAGCATACTGCATCAAAAACCATACTTACTGATGCAATAGCTCAAGGGCTTTCAGCAATGTAGGCCTAAACCTATTAACATCAAGCCTTACATTTTGTTTCTCCAAATACACAGTCCTAAATTCTTCCCATCCTAGTTTCCCAATTGATGGGGGATCCTTTATAATCATATGATCTAGAGGGTATTGTTGTATAAGAGTGCTTTCTTCCAACCTTATTTTGTATTCCAAGTACTTCAGGTCCATATCCTTTGACGGCTCAGCGAAGTCATATTTAGCAATCCATTCCATCCTACCATAAGGCACAACTTGGATGAAAACTGCATTTTCCGGAAGGAAAAGTATGTTAGTGAGACCAGCACCATGAACTCCCATTAGGACATCACAAGAATTCACAGCATCTGCAAAGCTAGACATGCTCCCACCTGCTTCCATAATAATGACTTTGAAACCCAATCTTTTAGCCATTTTTGCTATTTGAGCTATATTAGTGAAGGATCTTGATCTTTTTCTTGAAATAATCAGGAGCCTAGGCTTCTTACTTTGAACATCTCTGATTTTGATTGCTTTAACTCTCTTTAATGAATATGAACTTCTCAAAAAACCCTGAAGTCTTTCATGGAGTATGAAAACTTTTGAGGGTCAATGCTCAGCTCTTTGTGGTACCTTTTGAGACCCACATTCACACTTGGGAAGCAATGAACTTCATCATCTCTATCAATGTCCATGATCTCATAGTTGGACAGCTTATTAAGAATTGGTTGGTACTTTGAAATCCACCAAGTTCTCTTATCAGTTATAATAAATTGTACTTCTCCATTAAATTGTCTAGAAGTCAAAAAAAGTGGAATAATAACATCAGTGAATTCATGGAAGTGATTGCCAATATAGCCTGCAGTAGAAAACAGTACAGCTGGAATGCTGTGATTTTGAGTGCACTGGGGGACTTTCTGGCTAACTTTTACTGGCTTTACTGACCATTGTCTCACTTGATTCATTGCAGCTGGATCCCCCTTCCGGGCATAAGGCCTTATGCTCCATGAGATGTTTTCTGCCAAGAAGGTTTTAGGTGACACAATGTAAACAGAGGAGGATTTTCCATGGATTCGGATATCTCCCTTTGTTTGGCAAAATTCTGTTCTTTCTTCGGAAGTGCATAGTGGCTCCACCTCCACTTTCTTTGTTTCTATTTCTTCAACTGCAAAATAAAGAATGATTGCTTACATATAAAGGTTCTTTGAGAATATTAAGGGTGTTTGTTATATGAGTGATCAACAAGTGGAGCTGATTTGAGATAGCTTTCAAGTTTCAACCTTATTGACTATTGAGACAAGCAATTCTTACCTTCAGCTTTTGGTGGAGAGTTGCTCGTGCCATTGATGAGGATATTCTTTGTTACATTTTCTTCAACTGCAATATGAAGTATTTGTCAAAATCATTAGCTTCCACACTTCATGTAATTATCATCCTAGAGTAGATTGCCTGTTTCTTTTTTATTTTATGGTTAAACCACAAGTAGAGCTGGCTCTTACTGTTTCAAACTTGTTATTACCTTTGGCTGTTTGTTGAGAGCTTCTGGTGTCATTGACAAGAATCTTCGGTACAACTCTATCAGCTGTCAAATGAAGGATATTTACAGTGTTAAAGGTCTATCTCAAGTCCTTTTAACCTTATTGAGATTTAGCAAATCTTACCATCATTCATTTGTGGAGAACTGTTAGTGTCGTCAACAATTTCGGCTACAATGTTTTCAACTGCAGACCAAAGAATCATCACATATATACAGGTTGTCAGAATCATTTGCTTCAAAACACAGTATAATTAGCTTCAACATTGGCTAAACTACAAATGGAGCTGATTTGAGCTAGCTCAACTTGGGTTAACCTTATTAAGACTCTTACCTTTGGTTATATGTGGAGAGCTGCTGGTGTCATTGACCATAAGCATTTTGGTGTCAACACCAACTGAGAGCTTTAGGTTCACTGTGAAGAAACAAAGGAAGTTAAAGATATATTTAATGGCTACTATAAAGGAAATGATTGGAGTTATCTGCATTTCATGACAAAACACTATAAAGCACAAAATAACACCATGCATGCTTGTACTTAGTCTTGGTCCTCTTGGATTATGAAAATAGGTGTCTAATGCAAGTGGCTACAGAGCACGAGTTAAGCACTCACAAACATGAATAGGACCCAAGTAAGGCTTAAACACTGTGCAAAGACTCAAAACTGTGAGCAAGCAGGCCAGAAATGCTGCATATCCCAATCTTTTCTGCTCATAACGATTAAAGCTTTTGGCAAATATTGTATTGTACATCATTTTCAATCACCCGAGAACTAAAATCTATGTCAGGATCATAATGCCATCTCACAAATAAAAACCATTTTTGATCAGAAGCTGATTAGTCGATGACCATAAAAATCTTTATAATGATGTGAGTGAAGTGAAGATTTTGAGACACTTCTATATGACAAATGGAGAAGGGTTGAGGTGCATTTTCTATTAGATGTTGCCTCCCACGTAGTTGTTAGCTCTTCAATCAGAAAGATCTTGCAAAACTAGTATAATAGGGAGTGAAAAGGACTTTGTGGTTGACTGTTAAGACAGAGAATCTATTTCAATGATTGGTATTTGGTTTGGTTATACATATACATACATATGAAAACTATTAACCAACTAAAGCTTGTTTAAAATGTTGATATCAATTATTGCAGTTCTTGTAATCACCCTTATTACATATAGTACCACTAGATTACCATACTTGGTGACACATAGCTCAACTGAAAATGTTACTTGCAGAATCAACTTCTGCATTTAATGGGCAACTTAGTTAACTTAGTCAACAAAAAACCAGGGACAATAATCAGCTATAATATCTAAAAGCCATTGCATTCTTAAATGATTATTAAGTGTAAATTGGGACAACATCTCATTGGCAATTCATGTGACAATAACCAATGCTTGGTAGGAACTTAAGGCACACAACTCTCCTTCTCAAGGTAAAAGAGGAACAAAAAAGTAAAATGCAAAAGAAGGAAATAACCTCAGAGCAATGAGATTGTCGGCAGGAAGCTGAATTTAAGTAATCTAATTCTAGTCATTGAAGGCATTCAAACAAGTTGTTTGGTAGTAGAGAGTTAGACATGTTAACAATCTGAGTATTTTTCTAGTTTTTGGTGGGGTGCATGATGAGGTAGGGACTAGAGAGGCTTATTTGGTATTATATGTTTGATCTTTTCTTGAGGAATACGTGTTTATCTAAAAATAATTAATTAATGTTTGATTTTAGGCGTTAGGTAATTTTAAAAGTAAGAATTGTTAATGGGTTTTATCATCTAGCAATGCAACCACCCTAGGCCCCATTACCTAGCAGGTTGAGACATTTTGGATACCATATTGGTGGTAACCACATATATTACTCATCATAAAATAGCTTTCTCACTCTCACACGCATGCATGCATGTTCAAATTCAATATAGGTTTAATTACTCTGTAGGTCCCTGAACTTTTTGGGAATTTTCAAATAGGTCCCTATACTTTTAAAATTTGTAATCAGGTCCCTGAACTTTTATTTTATTTGTAATTAGGTCCCTATACTAAAACCATTTTTAATTGGGTCCTCGAACTTTTATAAAGATTTCAATTGGATCCTCGAACTTTTATAAAGTTTTCAATTGGGTCCCTGTACTAAAAAAGTTTTAATTGGGCCCCTATATAAGTTCAGGGACCCAATTGAAAACTTTATAAAAGTTCGAGGATTTAATTAAAAACGATTTTAGTATAGGGACCTAATTACAAATAAAATAAAAGTTCAGGGACCTGATTACAAATTTTAAAAGTATAGGGACCTATTTGAAAATTCCCAAAAAATTCAGGGACCTACAGAGTAATTAAACCTTCAATATATTCAGTAACAAGGTATGAGAATAATCTAAACACTTACCCAACAAATACTTGACCTTATACTTTTGCACATGCCAATCTTGAACTATTCAAGTCAACGTTAGGTAGCAATTTGTGGGACTAGGATAGATAATGTGTAAATAAAATGTACCGTGAGTGCGACGCGTGTTGAAGAGTTTTTGTGCGCTAATTAGCTAGCAATAATATTTTTCATTACTCTTTCTCTGTTTCCGTATGAAAATAGGTGATTAATTTATGGGTTTTTCTAACATGTACAATTTTGTATATGTTAAGAATCTTAAAAGAGTAAATTTACATAGAAATTTGTGTATTTTATACTTTCAAAACTGAAATACTTAGTTTTCCAATAAATAATTGCTACTTTTGGGTTTCTTAACCTGTGCAAAGTTGCACATGATAGAAAAACTTTTAATTTATATGAGATTTTATCTTATTTGCATATTATGTTAATTAACATAAAATGTTTAGTTTCTATTAGATTGTGCAAAAAAATGGAAGGAGGTATGGCGTTTCTTGGCCGCATTTCTTTGGAAAATGCCACATCATCACTTAATGATGATTTGGTCAGATGAGATGCAAGTGCTACTTTAATACTCCCTCCGATCTCTACTGTAAACAAAAATTAAATAAAATATATATATTAAGGTGGTTAGTTGATCTCATTTAAAAAAGTCATTGGGAATAAAAAATGAAATTTGTTACCTAAATTATCCTTCCTCTTATTTATTAAGCTTGTGTTGTTGAGAGTAAAATGAGTCATTGGAAAACAAAATTTGTATTAAATGAAGGGTAGTTTGAGAATAACTTCATTAAATAAGATGAAAGTAGTTGAAATTTGCTTATATTTTGGACCAAAAAATTTGAAAATTTTTACTTATATTGTGGACCAGAGGGAGTATATAGTATATAAATATAGTTAGGGTTTTTCTAACCTATACAATTTTGCATAGGTTAAGGATCTTAAAAGAGTAAGTTTATCTAGGAACTTGTGTATTTTATACTTTCAAAACTGAAATGCTTAGTTTTCCAATAAATAGTTGCTGCTTTTGAGTTTCTTAACCTGTTCAAAGTTGCACATGATAGAAAAACTCATATAGCTATAGATTTTAGTTTTATTTTGTTAAGTTTTATAAAGAGAAATAAAGACAGTAATTACTTCAATGTGACAGATTATAAATTCTTCTGTGTTTGTAATTGTATAGAAATGAAGCAGGAGAAGGATAATTTAAATAAATAAATTAATAATTATAAGCAGACAAAAATGCATAGCGACTTCAGATGCGTAAAATAAGTAACACAATGCATTTTGCATAATATGCTAGATGTTCCTTTCATATATTTAAATGAGTCCGCTTCTACGGTGTTTCACATGCAGTGCTACATTTACTTTCTTTTATTTTTCATTCAATTCATTTACTTCGTTGTTAGGTGCATTTTTTAGTTGTTCACCAATGTCATTGGAACTGAATGCAGATCTTCAATTGTCTGTAAAAGAATGTTTTGTCACATTTATGTTACTGGAAGAAAGCTTTTAATTAATTGTTTTTGCTTCATTATAATGTCTGCTGGAATGATGATGCATAATCAATTTAAATATAGAATCATCATAACAATTTAAGTTCAATTGCAGATGGCTTGAAAGTAGAATTGATCATCATGATATAATCAATGACGTGGTAACGATTTGTACGATACATATGGAGGGGAGAGGCTATTTTGTTTCTAGGCAAGCGTAACTATTATAACGAAGAATCGGGTTGAGATCAAACGTACACCTGATGCATTAGTTCAATACATTTTTCTGTTGTTACTTGCTGCTTTGTAGTAGTTTTTTTTTTTTCTTTGTTTTGATAAGCAAAGAATGTAATAAGAAGGAGTATTTGAAGTACACCAACCCATATTTAAAAGCACCACAATGAGGAAAACTGTGTAAAGTTGATTCATGTCTTAAGAATAAAAGCATAATAAAAAATACAAAGAGATCCCAAAGAAGAAAAGAATTACAACCTGAACCTCAGCTCCACAAAGTAGCAACCATAGAAGGCCAAATAATTGGGTTCTATTAATCCCACATAATTTTGCCAGCTAACAAGTAAAATATATCTATCATTGTGTAAAACATTATTTATATTTACAATATTATATGCATTAAAAGTTAATGTAGGGATTTTGTTAGTATCTAGACGCAAGTACGCAACCATAATGTTCTTCTATGTAATTTATGTAAAGTCTTTTTACTTTATTAGTGATGTGAACAACTTTCCTAACACATTATTCAACACGTCCATTTTCAAATTTGTCTGTTGCACACGAATACTCATGAGAAAATCTTCTATAATCTGTAGACACAAATCTATTCATATTCTTTTGAAATACAAAATAATTGAACTTTTAGAGAATGGAAAAGGTGAAGAAGAACCTACAAGTTACTGGCCATCCCTCCCAATTGCTAACTACTGCATATTCAAAATCTTTTCTATGACTTCCTTAGTGGTTAATTCATATATCTAATTAAGCTGGATAATATAATTATAAGCCATGTCGAAAGCTTGGCATGGTGCAGCCAGGTATTGTAAAATATTATAGTTACATACAAGTCTTGACATTGACTTCCAACTTCCATGAGATGACAAAATATTATAGGCTAGACCCCTATTTTAGTCCTTTATCCTTTTTTTTTTCGTTTTAGTTCCTTATCTTTCAACCGTTAGTTTATTTTGGTCCCTTCTGTTAGTCTGCCGCCGTAAGTCACCGAAAACCGCCACAGTCAGTTGCCGGAACCACCGGCGACTTACGGCGGATACCTAACGCCGTCAGTGCAAAACTGATGAAAGAAACCAAAATAAAAAAAATAAAAAAAAAGATAAAGGACCAAAATAGAAAAAAAAAAATAAAGATAAGGGATCAAAATGAAAACTAAAATAAAAATAAAGGACCAAAATGTTAATTTAGCCAATATTATACTTGGCAAAAAACAATGACACAGTGATCGATAAATTGATACAAATTACTGAATTAGAGCAATGACCAATGGGAGCCTCTTAAGTTTGTTTGTTTCTTTATATAATATTATTTTATATCACAAATACGTACAGAAAGCTCATTGAGGTGTCTTCTATCACCCGATTCTGCTGAGTCACATGACACAAATTAACGCGACGGATAGGAAATGTGGATTTGTATGGGTTTAATGGGACTGTGGGTTCCTCAGAGGTCTAGCCCAATATGGTTTTGAGAAGCCCAACCTGATATGTTTCGGAAGCCCAGCCCATTATAAACCCACTTATCCTCTCTCTAACTTAGAGAGAGAGAGACCGAACGCCGGAATGGTCGTCTTCGTCGGCGGCAACCTCCAGCTCGGCAGCGAACAACATGCCCTTAATTAAGTTCACCCAGATGTTTCATTTGATGACATATTAGAGGTTGAAAACTTTAATTAATATGTAGAAATTTGTCTCTAAAAGAATCAGTGAAAACTTAAGAGTGCAGATATTTTTGGATGACCAAACCAAAGATTGCCCCTTTGATCTCGACATGAAGAATGCTACGTGGGTCATTGCGGAGGTTTACACCACACGTGGCCGCTGATGCAATTTCACCATGCAACGTGGCCACCAAGCCCAAGAGATGTGCAGCGCGGGTACGTGGTCTCCACACCACCACCTTCTGAGTCAGTCAAGTCAAGTGCTGACTTCACTTTATGGAGAACACTTGTCTTTGTCTGTCTCGTCATTATATATATATATATATATATATATATATATATATATATATATATATATATATATATATATATTTATACAACAGCTGGAAGCCCTTCTTCACCGGCAGCAGCAGCAGTTAAGCACTTGTTTATTCTCTCACAGCTACCAACTTCAAAGATATATGCTGTGTGGGCTTTGGAAGTAGCTTGGATCTGCATCAACAACACAAGCAAAGTTAATTAGGCAAGTGGGTAATATTGTATTGATATTAATTAGCTTTTCTACACATGCATGCATGCAAAATACTTCATTCATTGTTTAATAACTTAAAATGCTCATTGTTCACCTTAATTAATTGATTGTTCCTTTGTAAAAGTTGAAACTTGTCAGTGAAGTTTGGATATCTCAGATGACTCCAAATGGCGTCCATCCATTACACCAAATGACTCATCAACTTGAAGTCTTGAACCTTGCCTCCTCTTACATAATATATATAACCCCCATGCAAAGTGCTGACTACTTCACTTGCATGCAGCAGCGGGTGTGTTCTCCTATGGCTATGAGTGCATAAGAAACCAAGTGGCAGGAGATGAACCACTGTCCACTAATATAGGGAGCTAAACCAGAAGAGAGGGTAAAACACCCTTTGTTGTGTCTCTGTCTTTTCCTGTGCAGATCCTTATGTGCTTCCTTTTTTGTAGATTTTCACTCTTGTATTCACTTACTACGTTTTGTCCCATCGATCTTCTTAGACCAACAACATATGTTTTTCTCTTAATATTTTGCAAGGGGGCACCTTGCACTGACCGTTTTACTTAGGATTATGCCTCTATATATGCTCTTTTAATCTCGTGTTACTGTCCCATTTGCCATTTGTATATTTCCTTTCAAACCCATATGCAAGGCACGTCGTCTTCCTTATGTATCTTTGCAACATGGACGGCGCCTCGTTGCAATGCCTTCCTCAATATTTTTTTAGAGTCTAATAAATATCTTATTTTATTATTTTTCTAAAGATGCCCCTCCCCAACATAGTTCTTTTCAATCTACAATACAACGAAGTAGTAAGGAGCTTGGTTCCCTTTGATCAATGTCTCGAGTTCGAGTCTTGTGAATGAAAAAAATAAGCATTGTGAAAGCTTTATCCCCATGAATCCTTTGACTCGACTCAGATTAGTCAGGATCAATGTGATTTCCGAATAGTAAACCTTTGATTAATAGCTTTGTTTTAAACTCTATTCCCTTAACTCATTATGTTTCAACATTTTTGTAATTTGCCACAATAGCTTTGTTTTTCTCCTCCAATTAAAGCCTACTTTTTATACAAAAAATAAAACATATTATGTAGCAGTAAGCTGTTATAAATACATTTGTGAATGGAATATACTATAAGTACTAATTAGTTCCATTACTCAAAAACTATGCACAAATGGAACAATTAAAGAAGACTGCAGAGTTTCTAACAGAAGACATGAGAATCCGAAGAAGACAGGAAGTAGTGGAAGAAGTGAAGAGACAGCTATGGCTAGCAGTGCCTCTAAGCTCAGTGGGTTACCTTCAGTACAGTCTGCAAACCATCTCTGTGATTTTTGTTGGTCATATTGGTACACTGCCTCTTTCTGGAACTTCCATGGCCACTTCCTTTGCTGCAGTCACTGGCTTCATCTTATTGGTAGGTTCCTCTGCCTGCGTCTTTTCCATATATTTCATATATTTTTATCAAACATTAGCTCCATCACATAGCATTGAATGAAAATCTGTAAATCCATGAAGAAAAATTATATTGCATGAAGAAATATCAGGGTCTAGATGCTTAGGCCAGTCAAAACTTCGGTGCATAGAGCCGAAATTTTGCATACATTCACATTGTTTGAGCCTCTGTAGATAGAGGCAGAATTGCTCATTTGAACAAGATGAAGCGGAGAAAAAATAAAAGTTTTAAGCTATCATTGTGTATTTTTGTTGCTGTTTTTTGTGCATATGTGATACATTGTGTTTCTGTTTGTGGTGCATTGTGTTTCGTTTCTGGGTGCATTGAGGTTGAGCAACCTAATTCGGGTGCATTTGAGTAGTTTCCACGTTTTTTATGCATTAGTTTGGTCTTCAGATGTGCCCACATGAATTAATTAGTCCCACAATTAAAATTGTTAGGGACTATTTTGGGTTCCTGGACATTAACGATGTACATAGGCGACTTAACGTTACATATCAGCAAGTTAATGGAGGGTGTTGAACTGGAAGTAACAGAGGGACTAATATGTCCCAAGTTTGTCATCGTGAGGGACTAAGCAGTTATTTTTTTTTAGGGACTAAATGTGTCCTCGCATTTGTTGTGAGGGATCAATTTAGACCTTTAGTCTATTTTATTTTCACGTCCAATGGACTGGACGAGTGGTTTGTGGTGTTGGTGGAAGAATACTAACTATGTAATTCAAGATGGATGCAGAGAAAAATAGCAGCAATTATACTATACTGCATGCCTAACTAGAACATGTTTTTATTAGGCGGGATTGGCTAGTGCACTGGACACATTTTGTGGTCAATCATATGGGGCAGGACAATACTATATGCTTGGCATACACTTGCAAAGATCCATACTTGTGGTTTCAGTGGTCAGTGTATTCATTGCCATCATCTGGGCAAACACAGAACCAATTCTACTTGTTATGCACCAAGACAAAGCCATATCCAAGGAAGCTGGCTCATATGCCCTTTTCATGATCCCAAGTTTATTTGCATATGGTCCTCTTCAGTGCATCCTCAAGTTCTTGCAAACCCAAAGCAATGTCTTCCCAATGGTGCTAGCATCTGGAGTTGCAGCTGTGCTTCACATTGTTTTGTGTTGGGTTCTGGTATTCAAATCAAGGCTTGGAAGTAGAGGGGCTGCCTTATCCAACTCCATATGTTACTGGGTGAATCTTCTCCTGATTTCTCTGTATGTGAAGTTCTCTTCTTCTTGCAAACAATCATGGACAGGCTTTTCCAAGAAGGCTCTACATGATGTCCTTGACTTCCTTAAACTTGCTGTTCCTTCAGCCCTCATGCTATGGTAATAACTTCCTGAACTCCTCCTAAGCATTAGCAATAATAATTTGCTCCAAACTTGATTCACCTTAATTCTGATGCAACTAACTTTTGTCATTAATCTTGAACAGCTTGAAAGCCTGGGCATTTGAAATAGTGCTTCTCTTGTCAGGTCTTCTTCCTAACCCAGCATTAGAAACTTCAGTTCTTTCAATATGGTTAGTGTTTCTGAAGTATATACTATTTATATATATACAGTTACACATTACCATTCTTGGAGGGCATAATAATTTTATTTTCTTTGTTTCCAGCCTTAATACATTTAATCTAGCTTGGTTGATCCCATTTGGATTCGGTGCTGCTGTAAGGTATTTTATTGAAATAACACTTTACTTTATATATATGTACCTAAGGAACTTAGTGTTATAGAAATCAAGCAGAGTTTTAGCACTGAAATTGAAGCTTAATATGTGTAATGTAAGTGAATTTGGATCCTCTGGTTTCACAGTACACGGGTTTCCAACGAACTTGGAGCTGGAAATCCACAGGGTGCAAGTCTAGCGGTTCGTGTGGTGTTATCCATAGCCTTGGTTGAGGGCATCTTTATAGTTTCAGTCATGATTCTACTGAGGAACATGTGGGGGCATGTTTATAGTAATGACAAACAAGTAATCAGATATGTGTCAGCTACGTTGCCATTTCTGGCCATTTGCAGCTTCCTAGATGGAATCCAAAGTGCACTTTCAGGTATATTCCTATCATCTCCAACTCAATTATTACCATGCTCTAGGTGCAAAAACAATTAATGTCTGCAATAAGATTTTTTTTTTTTTTTGGTGATAAAAAAAATGGTGACAAGTGTTACAAGGGCATTAAAGAATCAAAAAAAAAGAAAATTTTCAAGGGGTAACGATGTATTAAATTTTTTGAGAAGTTATATTTAGCTTTTTTCCAATAAAAACTTATTTTTTTATTTTATGGATTATGCTATTGCTATTAGAGCATCTCTAATGGCAAACTTTTAATGAACTCATTTTAAGTTTTTAAGTTGATCCATATATGTAAACTCAAATTTATGACATTCACTCAATTTTCATTCCAATGGAAGGTTCTATTACTAGTTCTTTAAATTCTCTCTTTCTTCAACATCATATATTCTCTATCTCACATTTACATTATCAAATGCAAAAAAATATTAGATAAGTAACCCATTTTGAATTTATAGAATCCAAAATCACATATAGAATATATTGTAATAATATTTTATTCTTAAGGAACCCCGAAGGAACTCTCTTAGGACACTAGTTAGCAACACCATTAAACTAAATCAACTGAAAACAATGCTGCATTCCTGGACCCTTCAATAACCCTTGTCAATGAGCCTGCCTCTTCAATTCTGTGTGTTTCCAATAGATGCCACTCAACAACTTACCAGTTGAATTTATGTATCCTGTCCACAACCAGGCATTCTTGCAGGATGTGGGTGGCAAAAGATTGGTGCCTATGTGAATCTTGGTTCATTTTATCTTGTGGGGGTTCCTTGTGCTGTTGTATTAGCATTTATTGTACACATGAAAGACAAGGTAAAACTTGATTTTATAGCTCTTGCCGTATATGGCTTGTGGTACTTTTTCTTTGAAGGTACCAACTTTATTCTTTTGTGTCAAATAGGGGCTGTGGTTGGGGATCATCTCTGCATTTACAGTGCAACTGATATTTTATAATGTCATTATTATTCGCACTAATTGGGAGGAAGAAGTAAGCCATTTCAGAATTCTCAATAAGGTTTATATTACTGTATTTTGTTACTACATTTACACAGCTTGTTCTTTATCAGGCAAGGAAAGCACAGAGCAGAGTTGAGCGCACAACCATCCCACCAACTACAACCCCAAAGACGGAATGCTGAATTTTTAGGATACCCCTCTTTTTTGTAATAAGTAAATGTACTGGTTTTCTGATACACCGGGAAGCTCCCATGAGTGAAATTAGGTTCACATTATAGGTCCATTAGATCCATTAGATTTTATAATGAGATATAATAAATTCAATTAAAATTTGATGGTTAAAAATAGGTTAAATTAGATTTCTGGTCTTATTTTATCTTTTAAATTCGTTTTGGTCTTTTATCTTTAACGACGTTGACTTTGTCATACATATCTGTTAAACGTCTTCTGGCCATCTGATGTGGCAATTGCTTGCTGAGGTGGAATCATGTGGCCTTCTTCCTTAACTGATTCTTCTCCCTCACATGAAACTTTACATATAGACAATTCTAGAGTCGCTGCTCTCAAATAATTTAATTTTATATATCGTGCAAACTATGAATTATGCCTTGTTCTAATATGAAGTCACCAATGCTTAGCCCTCTTTGAAATAAAATAATTTTATAGATTGAAAATTTATTTGACATTAAATTCAAGCTTCCCCCACATACGTTCTTAGATTGATCAGATTTGGTGGATGACATAGTAGCATGCCTTGAATAATCGAAATCAAGTTCATAGTCACATGATAGAAGGTTATATGATGAGGATAATTGCGCCCATATGTGACAATTCCGTTGGGGTTGGGCCCATAAAAAGTATTAGGATACAATCAATAAAAAATAGGGTCGCATTGCACACATTGCTAGATGCAAAAGAAGATGTTGCAGCAGCAACTTGAGCGTTATCGTTTCAATATGAGAACTTGAACCACGATCCCCAAAACCCTAACCCTAGTCTCAATCCCCCATTGAAGAGTCATGTGACTTTAACCTTCATTCTAGAGTTTCATTTGGGGGAAGATGAGCCATTTGAGGAAGAAGGTTATGTGGCTTCATCTCATCAAGCACAGTATATAGTTGGATTTGGATCATTTCTCTTTTATTTTCTCCTTTTTTTTCTCTGATGTTAGAAGGAGAAAGATACAAAATCAATTTTGTCTACTAAAATTTGCTTTTATAATATTATATGTAAATACATCAAAACATTATTAAAATAATTTAATTCTATAAATAATTATTTATCTAATAATTTTTTTTATTTCTCAAATTATTACCCCTAACAGAGAAAGACTAATATCTCTTAGTACGTCAAATGCATAAGCAAACACCCTTTCAAAATGGTTTTTTTTTTTTTCTATACACAATCACTTCCTAGCTACGCATCTTTCAAAATGCAAAATGCCAAACAAGGACAAGACCTCTCCTGATAACACAAGTATTAGTGGCACCGGGCAATGAACCATAAAACTCATGAGCCACCTTCCTTGATCATCATCTATGTAACCTAAGGATCAGGATTATCAAGTAAGAAACTTGTCAGTTAGGCTGAATGGTCAAATATCCTAGCATTCCCTTCAAAACCAGACTTAAAGTAGAACACTGGGTAAAAGCTTACAAAAATATTTACATTACATATTTTCTAGTCTACCTAGGGCATTAGCAAAAGTATAAACACTACATACATATATAAGCTCAGTTCCTGAAAGATTTAAAGAAGATGACCAGAGAGATTATTATTAGTTGATGGGACAAAATAAATATCTAAAGAGGTGACAACATGACAAAAGTGTATTATTCATGAGGCATTTTCTTATAAATATCTCGTGCATTTCTATTGTCTTCTATTCACAGTAGTTCTGGTTTCTCTGCCTTGTATCTCTCTCTCAACTAAAGAATGGATAGAGAAGATGAAAAGGTATCTCTACAGTCTCCCTTGGTACATATCACAGTGGAAGATAGACTCAAACTTGATACTGCACAACCAAACAAGGATAAGGCAATAGAAAGAACGGAAATCTATGAAGAAGCAAGGAAGCAGTTATGGCTGGCAGGGCCTTTAGTATCTGTGTCACTGCTAAATTATTGCCTACAAGTTATATCTGTAATGTTTGTGGGCCATCGTGGGGAATTGGCTCTCTCTGGTGCTTCAATGGCTACTTCTTTTGCCTCTGTCACTGGTTTTAGCTTATTGGTAAGTTGTGGTTTCCTTAGCTTCACTTGCACACACATACATATATATCCGATGAAATATGATTTTCAATACAACATTTCTAAATAAGATGACATCTGATTTATGTGAGTGCGAGTGAATATCAAGGTATCAACTTGTTTCATGGTAGAGTAGAAAAATGTTTATAAATGTAATAAGTTGTTAGTTCCAAATATTGTTCAAAGTACAAGTAACCGAATTGATATTAGATACTGTTCTAATGAATTGAATCCTTAGTTTTTTGTTGTTTGATTATGGCAAGTATAGTTGAGCTTGAGCACTATTTGTAATTAAACAAACCTGCAAAATCTAATGTGGCAGTATATGTTTCTCTGAGGTGCTAATTCTTTGTTCAAATAGGTGGGAATGGCTAGTGCATTGGATACCTTGTGTGGTCAGTCATATGGAGCAAAGCAGCATCATATGTTAGGCATACACATGCAGAGAGCCATGGTCATTCTTATGCTTGTTAGCATACCCCTTGCAATTATTTGGGCAAACACAAGATCCATTTTAATTGCACTTGGCCAAGATCCAGAAATATCAGCAGAAGCTGGACAATATGCTGTTCTAATGATTCCAAGCCTTTTTGCCTATGGTCTTCTTCAGTGTCTAAACAGATTCTTGCAAACCCAAAATATTGTATTTCCAATGATGTTCAGCTCTGGAGTTACTACTTTACTGCATATTCTTATATGTTGGATTATGGTATTCAAATCTGGACTAGGGAACAAAGGAGCTGCCATAGCAAATGCTATATCTTATTGGGTGAATGTTTTGATCCTGACACTCTATGTCAAGTTTTCCCCTTCATGTTTAAAAACTTGGACGGGATTTTCAAAAGAGGCATTGCATTGTATCCCCTCTTTTCTGAGACTTGCCATTCCTTCAGCTATTATGGTTTGGTAAACTATATTCTCTTAATACTTTCTTACCAACATTTCTAAATTACATTTTGTTGTTGTTCTCTACCGTACACAACCTTTTTGGTTTGAGATTGATTTCAACTTTTGTTCTCATTATCCTGAGCAGCATGGAAATGTGGTCCTTTGAAATGATGGTTCTCCTTTCTGGCCTTCTTCCAAATCCAAAGTTAGAAACATCAGTGCTTTCTATCTGGTTAGTTAGTATCACATTGAATGTTTATTTCAACTGAGATACTTGACAAATGACAATGTTTTTATACTTATGCTTTGAGCTGCTACACATATTTGATATTATTATTGGCTTTTACACAATTTATGTTTAACCAGTCTGAATACTTCATCAACTTTTTGGATGATCCCCTTTGGACTCAGTGGAGCAGTAAGGTGAGTTGCTCTTAAGAATTTTCAAAATTGTAAGGTAAGCTGACCAATTTTCTGATGTACCAAGTTGTCAAAATATTCTGTCCTCTTCCTACTTTTTCTTTTAATACTTGTCCCTTGCTTTTTTATATATGTAGTTGCTGTAATATGTTGCAGTTTTCTTTGCAGCACTCGTGTCTCAAATGAACTAGGAGCTGGTCATCCACAGGCTGCACGTTTAGCTGTGTATTTTGTCTTTGTAATGGCCACTATTGAGGGCATCTTTGTTGGAACAGTGATGATACTAATACGCAATATTTGGGGCTATGCATATAGTAATGAAGTAGAAGTGGTCAGATATGTAGCAATCATGTTGCCAATTCTTGCAACATCCATTTTCCTGGATGGACTCCAATGTGTTCTTTCAGGTTTTTTCAAGTTCCTATTTCTTTTATTTAACCACTAATAGGGATAGGTCTGGTTACAAAATCTTCCAATACAGAATGCTTTATAACATCAATTCATTTTGAAGTTTATTTGTGAAATGCACCATTTAATAACTAGTTTACATGGTGATATGATTTATTTCCATATTGCATATTCAGCCAGGGATGAATGAGCAATGAAACTGGTCAGAGGAAGTGAAAACTGAAAAGTACTGACTAAAATGAAAGGAATCTGCATTCTATGAACATAATATTATAACAAAGAAACGGAAGCTAAGATCATTTGCAGGCTTGCAACAGATGTTTAACTAATGAAAAATGTACCATGTTGTATTTAGCTAATCATTTGGACTAATCTTCATTTTGTTGACTCTAATGTAGGTACAGCTAGAGGATGTGGTTGGCAAAAAATTGGTGCTTTTGTTAATCTAGGATCATACTACTTAGTTGGGATTCCATCAGCTATTTTATTTGCTTTTCTCTTGCACATTGGTGGGAAGGTAAAAGAAGTTCATTCTTCTGTATCATAGTCTAATCTTCTAACTTTAGTCTTTTTCATAAGAAATTTTATTCCTCTTTTCCTCTAAAATACTTTGTATAGGGGCTTTGGCTGGGGATAATATGTGCACTCCTTGTCCAAGTGTCTTGCCTTTTGATCATTACAATGCGCACTGATTGGGAGCTAGAGGTTAATTCTTTTGCCTTTCTGTTTTATCTCCTGAATTTTGATGAGCTTTGGATGCTGACATGGTTATGTTTTTCTGGATTTATCTTTCATTTTCAGGCAAAGAAGGCTAAAGAGAGAGTCTATGATTCAACAAGAGCAGATGGCATAGTCTCATGAATATTATATGCAAGGTTTTAAATTGTGCACCGCATCACGTGATGTGGCCGCAACATCTCGGTTGCGGTGACCACCAAAACCGCATCGGACCGTGATTGCAGATCGTATCAACTGCAATAGGTCTGCATCAGATCGCAACGCAACCGTGATCGCAACGTGACCGCAACCGCAATTTAAAACATTGATTATATGATATTCTCACGTAATATATTAACTGCTGGCACCATGAACATTCCTATATCCGAAGAATGCTTCAGTTAATGCCAACATGGCAAGAGAATCTTGATAAATTTCACTAATATGTTTGCCGTGGTGCTTGTACCTTGGATTCAATCAGAAAATAATTTCTCAAATGAGCATATCTTATATAAACAAGCAGCAATAAAATTATGATTAAATTACTCTTAAGATCATTATTTTCATTTTTGTTTAATTAAAACCCTGTCAGGAAAGCTTTTTGATATCATCCTTTTATTAAGCTTGAAAACTTGCCATCTATTAAGCTTGAAAAGTTATTTTTGACATCTCATTGACTCATCTCTAGTAGGAAAAGGACGTTGGAGGCAAAATTCACTATGAGAGAAGAGAAGAAAAAGCTATAATGAAATTATTGTATTTTAAAATAATTAAACATAATCATTTAAGTTTTAAAGATAATTAAAACTATTTAATCAAAATACCAGCAAACTATAGTAGCGAAAAGTAATATATTGTTCAAAGTATAGAAAAAATAAGCATAAAAACAGAAGGATAGATAGAGTGTGTAGAATGAATAAAGAAAGAAAAGAAGTGGTATCCTAAGAAGAGTGACGGTGGTGACGGTGAGCACCAGAATGAGGATACATTATGTGAACACCTAATTTTATGTGGATGTCTTTTTTTTTTATCAAAAATATTTTGTTCATGCCCATGGCCTAATAGTCCTAACCCACATGTGTTATAAGTTCTTGAGCCTATAGTCAAAACCCAAGTGATTAAAAAAAAAAAAAATTCTGAATGTTTAAATAAATAAAAAATAAAATTTGATTGCCTTGTCCTCTTTCTCCTCCTACCCGTAGCTCTTTGTTTTCTTCTTTTTCAAGTAACGGTAAACATATCTTTCTTCTTGTTTTGGGCTCTCTCTCCTTTATACACAAAAATAGTATCCTGTTCCTTCTGCCCCTCTGCACCGTCCAAGCACAGTGTTCCACCCTCCATCAATTCATCCCTTTCCTCTGGAGCTGGCTTGGCAGGATTTTGTGTCAACTTCTTCCCTTTTTGGTTCATAAATAAAAACCATTCTGATGCACTCTTCTCCTCCATTCCCACTCTTTATTTTCATCACCATTTTTTCACCATTTCTCTCCATAATAACCATCTTCATTCATCTACTATCTCAAATATCTATCATCTTCTCATCTACCATAACCCATCATCTTCATCCGCCATCGCTGCTGCTGCTTCTCCGCCCAGACCCGCCACCGCTCCTCTTCTCAGAACCGCCCGGAAGACCACCATCGCAGGCCAAGCTCGCCTCCCCTGAACGATTGGCCTTCTCCACTTGGCTGCCGCCGACCAGCCTCCTCCGTCGCACCGCTCACTCCTCCGCGCACGTCTGTCAAGCTCCTTGGAAACCAGAAGCTTCTGTGTTACTCTTTCATTTTCCTTCTTTTTGTTTTAACAGGTGATCTGATATTTAACATGTGGTCGGGCTTCTATTTTTCTTTTGGGCTCATGATGGGTGTTACTTTTTTAAGTTACTGATATGTTTGTTTTTGGGGCTGTTAACACCTTCTTTTTGCTATTCATATCTTGTAACACTTTTTTTTTAAAAAAAATTCTCCAAAATGTCCTTTCGTTTCATTCACATAACCTCCAGAATTTACTTTCTGGAAGTGTCTAGAAATACAATTCCGGAAACCCAATTTTGGATGAGTAAATGTGATAGTTTGGTTGGCTACTAGATTATAATTTCCGGAGGATTTACAAATTATACTTTCGGATTTTGTTTTCCGGATGAATAGGATCGAATGTACAATTTACACATCCGGAAACACAATTCTAGATGTGTTAAATTTTTCACATCCGGATTTGTGTTTTCGGATGTGTAAATTGTACATCAGGAAATTAGTTTTCAGAGGTGTAAAAAATCATGATTCATTTTTTCAAAAATAACTTAATGTTGTCTTCTTGTTATTTCTTATGATACGTATAGATTTAAGGTTGTGTTCGGTGGTTATGGAAGATTCTTTTGTCAATCGTTCCGAGGATGAGTATGTGGAAGGTTCTTTTGTTCTCCTTAGATGAAGTTTTTATTTAACATCTTTCGTTTTTTAATCAAGAAACATAACATCTTAGGTTTAGATGTTTAATTTTTTGTATGGAAATGCACAGTTGGTGGTTTATAGAACATTAAAAACCGGTATAGAATATCAACCAAACTAATTTCCAGATGTACAATTTACACATCCGAAAACATAAATCCGGATGTGCAAAATTTAACACATCCAGAATTGTATTTCCGGATGTGTAGTTGGGTTTCCGGAATTGTATTTTTGGATACTTCTGGAAAGTAAATTCCGGAGGTTATGCGAATGAAACAAAAGGGTATTTTGGGGGAGGGGGGGAATTAAAAAATGCGTTGCAAGGTGTGAATAGCAAAATGTATGGTATTAATAGCAAAACCCTTGTTTTTGTTTGAGTCTTTCTTTCCCTTATTTGCTTTTTGGGCCAAAGCTAAAATAAAACAAAAAATGAAATAATCTCTTAAGAAAAAAAAAGATTTTCAACTCATTTTGGTGTGTTAGAAAATACTTTTTTCAAAAAATAAAAAAATGATTAGTGGATGTCCTATGGACTCGGGTGCCATGTTCAATCCCTTAGATTTAAGGTTTCTTGTGGACTTATGTGTCATGTACTCGTGTTCAACCTCATTTAGGTTTTATCAACAATAATTTTTAAAATGTAAAATCGATAAGTAAATGCATAATATCAAAAAATAAAAATAATTCATTCTTGTAAATAATTTTTGGTGTAAAATAAATATTTAAAAAGTTATTAGAAAATTTTGTCCAACTAATTTTGAGGTAACGTTTTTTTAAACGGCCAATGTAGGGTGCCGACACATTCCCTACTCGTAATCGACTTCCGAAGACAAATCTCTATTTTTTTTTTAGACCAATATTTAACGTATCTGTTTTCATTTTATTTTATTTTTGCAGCGCCCGGGCGGTTGCAACAGGTTTCATGTCACGTGCCTTACTGCTACTGCTACATAGGTATATAAATATTAAGATATACAAGGAAACAAGGCAGAGTCTCAACAGAGAGAAGGCATGGGAATCCGGAGAGAGGAAGTGGTGGGAGAAGTGAAGAGACAACTGTGGTTAGCAGTGCCTCTCTGCTCAGTTGGTATCCTGCAGTACAGTTTGCAAACCATCTCTGTGATGTTTGTTGGCCATCTTGGTACCCTTCCTCTTTCGAGTGCTTCCATGGCCACTTCCTTTGCATCAGTTACAGGCTTCACCTTACTGGTAAGTTCCTCCCACATGTACCTAAGGCATAGACAGTGTAACCAGACGTGTTAAGTTGTTATGAATATATTATTTTCTTTGTTTCTCATTACTTTCTTCACTTCTCAAGTTTTAATGATAAGCCTCACGCCAAACTAGTACATGTTTTTATCAGATGGGATTGGCTAGTGCCCTGGACACATTGTGTGGCCAATCATATGGGGCAGGACAGTACCATATGCTTGGCATACACTTGCAAAGATCCATACTTGTGGTTTCAGTGGTCAGTGTATTCATTGCCATCATCTGGGCAAACACAGAACCAATTCTACTTGCTATGCACCAAGACAAAGCCATATCCAAGGAAGCTGGCTCATATGCCCTTTTCATGATCCCAAGTTTATTTGCATACGGTCCTCTTCAGTGCATCCTCAAGTTCTTGCAAACCCAAAGCAATGTCTTCCCAATGGTGCTAGCATCTGGAGTTGCAGCTGTGCTTCACATTGTTTTGTGTTGGGTTCTGGTATTCAAATCAAGGCTTGGAAGTAAAGGGGCAGCTTTATCCAATTCCATATCTTACTGGTTAAATGTGATCCTCATTTCTCTGTATGTTAAGTTCTCTTCTTCTTGCAAACAATCATTAACAGGCTTTTCATGGAGGCCCTTGCACAATGTCCTTGACTACCTTAAACTCGCCGTTCCTGCTGCTCTTATGCTCTGGTAATTTTATGAACTCCCAAGCAATAATTTGCTCAAAACAATATTCTTCAGAGTTCTGATGCAGCATATTTTTGTCATTAACCTTGAACAGCTTGAAAGTCTGGACATTTGAACTGATGGTTCTCATGTCTGGTCTTCTTCCTAAACCAGCATTAGAAACTTCAGTGCTTTCAATATGGTTAGTATTGAAACTGTACACAACACAATATAGACACTAAGAACATTCTTCAACGTATTTGCACTTGTGTTTCTTTACTTGTGGTGTATCCCACTATCCCTTATAAGTATGTAACTACTTATTTCTATCATTCCAGCCTTAATACATTTGTTCTAGCTTGGATGATCCCTTTTGGATTCACTGCTGCTGTAAGGTATTTTATGCTTGCATATTCAAATATTTCTTTCCTTTAATTATGTACTTAAGCTTTATGTTACACAGTTACGGGTACTTAAGCTTATGTTACATAAACCAAAGCACAATGCAGAGTCTTAAGCATGAATTTGGAGTTTGATGTGTGTAACTTAATTTGATCCTTTAATTCACAGCACACGGGTCTCCAATGAACTAGGGGCTGGAAATCCACAAGCTGCAAGTCTAGCAGTTCGCGTGGTGTTATCCATTGCCTTCATTGAAGGAATCTTTTTAGTTTCAACCATGATTTTACTGCGGAATGTCTGGGGCCATGTTTATAGTAATGACAAAGAAGTAATCATATATGTGTCAACCATGATGCCAATTTTGGCCATTTCCAGCTTCCTAGATGGGATCCAGAGTGCACTTTCAGGTATTCCATACATTCATTGCAGATATCTTATTTCCTCTAGTGAAAAATATCAACTAGAGAAGGGGGAAACCTTTTTTTTGGTAAATAATGATTGTAAGGCCAACAGGTCCTAAACAATTATTAGGCCTAATCTGGTGACATAAAAGACAGCCTAAAATGATCTAATGGAGGACATAATGTGTCACAATGAGCCTACCTCTTCAATTTCTATGTGCTTCCCATAGGATGATGTGATGTCACTCAACAACTTACCATTTCAATTTATGCGTCCACAATACAACCAGGCATTCTTGCAGGATGTGGGTGGCAGAAGATTGGTGCCTATGTGAATCTTGGTTCATTTTATCTTGTGGGGGTTCCTTGTGCTGCTGTATTAGCATTTCTTGTACACATGAAAGCAAAGGTAAAACTTGTTTTTATAGCTCTTGTCGTATATGGCTTGTGTTATTTTTTCTTAGTAGGTACCAACTTCATTCTTTTCTGTCAAGCAGGGGCTGTGGTTGGGGATTATCTCTGCATTTATTGTGCAAGTGATACTTTACGTTGTGATAGCTATTCGAATTAATTGGGAGGAAGAAGTAAGCCATTTCAGAATTCTCAATGTTTATATGCTGATTTTGGTTCTTCACTATTCTTAGTAACACAACCCTGTTATTGTATTTACATACACATCTATTGTTCTTTATTAGGTAAGGAAAGCTCAAAGCAGAGTTGAGGGCTCAACCATCTCGCCATCCACTACCCTCAGAGACAGAATGTTACCATATCAAAAACTAGAACAAATTCCCTAATCAATTTATGGCTTTATCATGCATATAAGAATTTCTCTATGTCCAATAACAATTTTGTGTTCAAATTCAGCTCCCCAAAAAAGTATATTATCAAGCACCAGATACAGCAAAGGCTCAAGAAAATGCCCCCACACTCAATGTCTTCCATGGACTCTAGTATACAAGTTCTCTAGAAAAGTGAACAAGAAAAATGAACAAGGGGAATGTAGAGAGAGTGTGTGGTTACTGAATTTTCCCCCCTATAGCAGTTACTTTTGGGTCTCTGAACTACAACTAATCTTCTATGACTGTTACTTCTTCCCTGTTAACATGTACATATCCATGGTAGCTTTTGTGTGTGTGTGAGAGAGAGAGAGAGCACACGCGCGCTACAAACAAGCCTTCAAGGATTCACTGCATTTACTCCCTGTAGGCTGGTGCTAATGCTCCAGTCATAAAATATTCATTCTGGCTGTGGGAATTTCAGATCTAATTTTCTTTTTAAATGTGATCTATCAACACTGCATAACAAAAAGATGGAGCAAATATTAAATAACATCAGTTGCAAGTAGAAATTAAAAGATAACAAACATATGACACATTCATGCACTATTTAGGATATTGCAACATATCATGTTTGCATAAGCATAGTATGATATATCAGGAACTTAACTAGAAGTCTAGAACTATATCCTAACACAATATGCTTCCGTATTAGCCAGACTTGTTTTCTTCCAACAGCATTAAAATTCAAAATGCAAGCTGAAGTGCGACATTACCTGTTATTTGTAATTCTTTCTGCAGGTTTTAATCCATAGATAGAAAAATCTACTGACATTGGAGCTGATTCATTCTTGCCTGTGTTGTCACCAACTGTCTGTCTGAAATCACCAAAATTGCCACCAACCTTAACTTCTTATAAAGAATTTCCTTCAAACCCATCACGTCCTCGCATCACTCTCCTAGAATTTCTGGGAGGTGATAATAATCAGTAGGACCCTCCTGTAAATTAAAACCAGAAACCCTAAACTCCTTCTTGGGGGCAGGTCTAGCCCGTCTAGGGAGCTTATCTGGATCTGTAGCCAGCGGTGCAGAAGAAAAGTACCTAATGAGGAAGAGAAGAGAAACATATTGATGTCTTCATGGGATGTTAAAGGCACATACATGTGCTCTAGTGCTCCCTGCTGCACTGAGATTTTAGCTTTTGGATCATATGTAAACATCTTTGACAATAGATCTAAAGTGTTGAGAGTCCCATGTCGACTAGAGATATAGCCTAAGTAGTGATCATAAGGCTTCACAATCCACACCTTACAGGCTGGTTTTGTGGTATTGAATTAGGCTCAAACCCAAATTCTAAGTTGGTATCACAGCATATCCTAGATCTGTTATTGGGTCAAGATCTTTGCTATTTCACCCGTATTTGTCCACGTTCCAAATGTCTAGTCTTGAGTGTAAAGGGGTGTGTTGAGATCGGTGTTAGAGCATTTGATGGGAAGATGCAACAGTGGTTGATGTTCATAAAACTCCTCGCAACCCTCATTAGAAGTGGCTTGTTTATGTGCCTCAGACGCCAAGAAATAGAAAGCTTGACATCAGAGTCTCAGACATAAACTATCCATTGACAGTCATCATGACTCATAAGTTATTTACCAATGAAGGTTGAGCTGGATTTGATGTCCATGACTTTTGAGTAAGTGTTTGAAAGTAGGAACGCCACGGCCAACCAAAACAAACCAATTCTATACAGCTCTTACATTCTTCAATTGTCTGTTTTCTTTTTCTTTCTTTCTTTTGGCTAACCTGTATTTAAAGGAAGAAAAATAAAATAAAAGGCTGATAGTTTCTGCAAGAAAATGAAGGGATTCCGTAATCATTTTTCTTTGAGATTTAAGGTTTTTGTGGATAAGGAAAGAAATACAAGTACAGCGCTAGGAGTCAATCTCTAACAGCTGAAAGCCTGAAAGTACAGTAAACATAAATTGTGTGAACTGTGAAGATAGGTAAGAGAATAGTCAAAAACAAAAGAAATATGGCAAACTCAGCAGTAATAATAATAAGCATTGAGTTCATCCAAAAAAATGAAAGTTTCACTTTCTATGCGCCAATGGGACATGCTCACCAGTGCTAGGATACAAAGAAACAAAGGGTACCACTTACAAGTTACGGACAACTAGTCTAAACCAAACATTAAATTCACTGGGACCAGTTTTCCTAACCATCAAATATTCATTTTCATATTTGTCTTACTCACCACGCCACAATGCAATGCTACCGTTCATCTTCTATCCTCCACAAGTCCAATTCATATTTTCTTGGATCAGAAAGCACCAGCAATTTACATGCCCCTCAACCTAATCAACCATGTGACCATCTTATCCTCTTTCTTACTCCTCCCAAAACACATACACACACTATCTCTCTCTTTGTGACAATCATCATCATCATTCTTTGCAGCAACATCATATTCTTCATTCACTAAGGATGGCAGCTGATAACTCTGCCAAGACCAACCCCAATGCTCAGCTCCTTGAAGAACTAGAGGCTCTGAGTGAATCCCTTTACAAAACTCACACCTCCAACACTGCTAGAAGAACAGCTTCCCTTGTCTTGCCAAGAACTTCAGTTCCTTCAATCCCATCTGCTGAAGATGACACTGACACAGCTAAACTTGACGATAAAATCATTAACAAACCTCGGCCGCGCCGCTTGTCCTTGTCACCATGGAAATCAAGACCAAAGCTTGAAGAAGCCAAAGCACCACCACTTACACAGTCACAAATCAAAAAGCTTGATGATCACACATCAACTTCAGGAGGTGACAAGAAAGGAATTTGGAGCTGGAAGCCTATAAGGGCTCTTTCTCATATTGGAATGCAGAAACTGAGTTGCTTGTTTTCTGTTGAAGTGGTCACTGCTCAAGGCCTTCCTTCCTCCATGAATGGACTTAGGCTCTCAGTGTGTGTTAGAAAGAAGGAGACAAAGGATGGTGCTGTTAAGACAATGCCATCAAGGGTTGCACAAGGAGCTGCAGATTTTGAAGAGACCCTTTTCATAAGGTGCCATGTTTATACCAACCATGGTAGTGGAAAACAGGTCAAGTTTGAGCCACGCCCGTTTTGGATATACCTTTTTGCAGTTGATGCTAAAGAGCTTGATTTTGGAAGAAGCTATGTGGATTTGAGTGAGTTGATTAGAGAGTCCATAGAGAAAAACCAACAAGGCAATCGGGTTCGGCAATGGGACACAACCTTTAGCTTATCTGGGAAGGCAAAAGGAGGAGAACTTGTTCTCAAACTTGGTTTTCAGATCATGGAGAAAGATGGAGGAGTTGAGATATATAATCAAGTGGAGAATTCAAAGCCAAGCAAGTTGAAGAATCTGTCATCCTCTTTTGCTCGCAAACAATCTAAGACATCTTTCAGCATGCCTAGTCCCAGAATCACAAGCAGAAATGATGCATGGTCTCCTTCACAATCAAGACTAGCCGGTGATATTCAAGGAATGGATGATTTGAATCTTGATGATCCAAACCCAGGTCAGGACCCTTCTTCCTCTACCAATAAACTTGATGAAAACAAAGAAAAGGTGGAGGATTTTGATCTTCCTGATTTTGAGGTTGTTGATAAAGGAGTTGAGGTTCTAGAGAAGGAAGGAGACGGAGAAGGGGAATCTGAGAAATCAGAGGAAGTGAAATCAACATCAAGTGAGGTTGTAAAGGAAATAGTGCATGATCGGTTGCACCTTACTAGATTAACTGAACTTGATTCAATTGCACAGCAGATAAAGGCTCTTGAGACTATGATGGGAGAAGATTACAATCTGAGACTAGAGGAGGAGACAGGATCACAAAGGCTAGATGCTGATGAAGAAACTGTGACAAGGGAGTTTCTTCAGATGCTTGAGGGTCAAGACAGCAGAGGATACTCATTCAATCAACCTGAAATTCCACCTTTACAACTTGAAGGGAAAAATGATTCATCTGAAGATGGAGGATCCAAAGTATATCTTGCAGACCTTGGAAAAGGATTGGGCTGTGTAGTTCAAACAAGGGATGGGGGTTACTTGGCTTCCATGAATCCTTTAGATAGTGCTGTGGCTAGAAATGATACTCCCAAGCTAGCAATGCAGATGTCAAAGCCTTTTGTGTTGGCATCACATCAATCCTTGAGTGGGTTTGAGTTGTTTCAGAAATTGGCTAGCATTGGTCTTGATGAACTAGGCTCTCAAATTTTGTCCTTGATGCCCATAGATGAACTGATAGGCAAAACTGCAGAACAGATTGCTTTTGAAGGCATTGCTTCTGCCATCATACAAGGTAGAAACAAGGAAGGAGCCAGTTCCAGCGCGGCGCGCATAGTTTCTTCCTTGAAAAGCATGGCAAATGTAATGAGTTCAGGAAGGAAAGAAAGAATATCAACAGGACTTTGGAATGTTGAGGAGGACCCTCTTACTGCAGAGAAGCTTCTGGCATTTACAATGCAAAAGATTGAGTCCATGACAGTTGAAGCATTGAAAATTCAAGCTGACATGGCTGAGGAAGAAGCTCCATTTGATGTTTCTGCACTCACAAAGAATGTGGACAATGTGAAAGATCTTTTGGCTTCTGCTATCTCACTTGAGGATTGGATCAAAGACCAAAGCTACAACAAAAGTAATGCAAGTTCTGATGATGAACCAGAAAAAATCACAATGGTATTGGTTGTTCAACTAAGGGATCCAATGAGACGATATGAAGCAGTTGGAGGACCTGTGATGGTGTTTATTCATGCAACAAGTGCTGATACAAAGGGGAATGATTATGGTGATGATGAGGAGAAAAGGTTCAAAGTAACAAGCATGCATGTGGGAGGTTTCAAGGTGAAGAGTGGCACAAAGAAGAATGCATGGGACAGTGAGAAGCTGAGATTAACTGCAATGCAATGGTTGGTTGCTTATGGTTTGGGAAAGGCAGGGAAGAAAGGGAAGCAAGGATTGGCTAAGGGGCAAGACTTGTTATGGAGCATTTCCTCAAGAATTGTGGCTGACATGTGGCTCAAAACTATGAGAAATCCAGATGTCAAACTTGTAAAGTAATTAGTAAGTTCATTCTATTGTTAATTATGCCAAGGAAGGTAATTAGCAAGTTATGATACTCTCACAGTCTTGCTTTCATGTGTCATAGAAAGTTCAAGTTCAGGTCCAAGTGAAGAATTCTTGTGTACACAGCTGAGCCACTGAAGCTACCTATACCATTTGTGAAGATTTATGAATAGAATGTAATAATTAGTTGTTTTTGTAAAAGCGAATAAAATTTCTCAGCCATATATAGGACACGTGAGATTTGATTGATTGAGTTATAGATTAGCTATATAAGGTTCCATTAACCCTTTTTCTGGTTCTTTTCTTATTTTCTTCTTTTTGTTTGCACCTTTTTGTTTTTCCTTTTTCGGCCTGTCAGTTTATTTTATATTTGTTCATTTGGTTGGATTAGATTTAGACGTTAGTTCAAAGCATGCATTTTCGCATTGTGTATACGTGGAAGGAAATATAGACAGTTCAAGTCACATGTGAGTAATAAGGTTTTTTATTTATTTATAATGTTGATAGAATATTTAAAATCTGTTTTTTTTTTTTTTTGGCAAAATAGTCATTCTAATTTTTATCTTTATATTTAAATTTTGTCCCTTGTCTTTTATTTTGTCAATTTAGGCCCTTAAATTTCAAATATCAACTAATATAGTTCTCTAGTTCTCTATAATGATTTCGACATAAATCATTACCAAGCAACGGTGTGGCTCTAACATAAAGATTATCAGCCTATTTGTTTAAGATTTGATCCATTGTAAACGCTCAAAAAACCCTTCGTGGGACAATTTTTTTCTAAAGCTTCAAGTTGTAGCTTTCTCTCAACATGCTTTGGAACACGTGTTTACGTTAGGAGCGATCTTAAACAAACAAAGGCTATGTGATTATAAGGTGATGATGACTCGGTTAGTGACATGTCATTGCTTCTTTCAATGGGATTAATGAAATGATTTGGATTCTCTCCAGCAGTGCAACGAAGTGATTTTAACCAGGTACCGCAAGTGGCATCAGTGTTTTTTGCATAAAAAGCAACAGAATTTTTTGCTAGAAATGCTGGATTGTAGGAAATAGAAAGTTCTCCTAAAATGACTATATATTTTACCTTTTCCTTTTTTTTAAACAAACTACTCTTACAATAGTGGTTTGGTAAATCCCTCTCCATAATTATAAGTTCATTTAAAAATAATACATTAGTTATAACAACAAATTATTTAAACAGCAATGTTGTTTTACATGAAAGGGAGATTGTCAAATGAGTACGAACAATTTCTATTGGCCAGTTGTCTCCATTTATTTGTTTTTGGCTTTTCAACTCTTTATGATTTCCGCCAATGTCTCTACTGAATTGGTTTCAACTAAATTTGTTTGCTTCATACAAAAACACCTTCTTACCCAAATAACATTATTGTTATTTAAATTAATACCACATACACTGGTATATTTGCTTTGTGATTTAGCTGGAATGGCCAAAGTGCACTGGGAACGGTTTGTTTGTCTTTGTTCTGGTGCTGCTAGTCTATTTTTGGTAGGTGAGTGTAACAAGCATACAATTGTATTACTCATTGTATTCTAATTACATTTGTCCTATTTGATTACTTTGTAAATGGGTTGGGTACACTTTGTACTCTATATTCAATACAATTATTTGCTTATCAAAAAAAAAAATACCATATACACTAATGCAACACGAACTATATCTGGATTTCTAAATCACTTCTTTAACTTTTGGAGTTGATTACATAAACCCCTTAAAATTTTCTTTTATTATGAAACATATGTGCACAAAGAAAGGAAACTTGGAACATACTATTTAAACTATCAAATCTCTAAATGTTGCAGCAGTTGTTAAAGATTTCTGGTATAATGAAGTCGTCATACTAGCTGACGAAGGTAAGAGTTCATTAAATCATTGTTGACTTATTAGTTTCTGCAAATTCCAACTGTACTAACAAGTATTGCAATCTGGATTCCCTCCTACTGCTGCACGGTGCAGCAATGGGTTTTTTTTTTTTTTGGAATATTTAAAACCATGTCTTCATAGCCGTTGGATTATTCTTCCCACATATCAGAGCCGTGCATTTTTGCTGGAGGGGCTCTGCAGGGACCTATTTGCTACAGGGGATACGGATTGCAAAGATTGATTAAATTCCTATAACTCTTGTGAATAATACAACAGCTAATTGTATGTAACTTTTAACGATTCAACAAAAATATCATTGTCGAGTTTTCTATACCCGCTGACATGGAAAGATACTTAAATGACGACATTTTAACCCATAAGACTTTTTTATCTTTTTATATACACACATTTCAAAAATATATCCAAAAATTTAAAGACATGGTTAACATTCACCAGAAACATTAAATAAAATTTCATTTAATTATGAAACACATTCTAAAGCATACAATTCAGATTGCCTTGTTCAATTATGTAAACCGGGGGGAGAATCTTTTTTTCTTCCTTTCCTTATCTTACTTCTTATATCCTCTTCTGTAGTCTTATTTGCAACGATTGGGATTGTTGTCATATGACTTGGAGGTCATAAGTCCAAATTTTGTAATCAGCCTCTTAAAGATATAAAGCTACTTATTATAATTAGAGCTGGGTATATGGACCTGGGTCCGCGGACAGTCCGTTTAACCCGCAGTCCGCTGCGGACTTGAACACCCTAAAATACGAGTTCATTTAAATACGAGCTTTTTAGGTCCGGTCCGTTTAACCCGCGGGTTTAGCGGACTCGATCCACGGATTTGTAGACCCGTCCGCAGACTGGTACACTTTTAATAAAAAAATTTTAACTAAATTGGGCCACAAAAATCGGATCAAGACACAACCCATCTCAAAAAAATGACCTAACTGAGTCAAGTGACCTAAAAACCCAAATAATCCACAACACCGGAACGGTCACCTCTCCGGCTCTCCCCTTCCAAATTCGCCAAATTGTTTGATCCTGAATCTTCATGGGACAAGGTTTGTACTTCAGTTTTTTTTTTTTTTTTTTTGGGTTTCATTGAGGATGTTTTGTGTTTTTGTTTTCATCTTTCGTAGGATCCACTCCTTGCCCCAAATTTGACCTAAGACGTGTTTGCAGGAAATTGGGCTCAAACTAAAATTAGTGATAATTAAATTATTTTCTTTTATTATTATTATTATTTTGCTTTTTATGCGGTTATTGAGCTGATCTCATCTTGTTAACAACGTCTCTCTTTCTTTTGCTATATCTATTTCCTCCAACTAGGATGAATTGGGAGACGTATTGCATTGGATTTAATGTTTATTTGATTTGTTTTTCTATTTGTTTTTTATCTTTGATGCAAAAAAAAAAAAAAAAACTGGTGTTGAGTCCACGGACGATGCGGACTGGATACGGACTTTGTTTTTCAGAGTCCATTTATCATGCGGACTTTTAAGTCCAGTCCGTTTCAGTGCGGACTGGACTTAAATGGACCGGACCGGTCCACATATCCAGCTCTAATTATAACCCCATCCGCTGGGTTCAACCACTCCATAGACCGTGCACATAACTAGAGCTTTATAGCACCAAATTGCCCTTTTACTTTTTAAATCCTCTTCTGTTTAGTTGTCAAGTAAATCTTTCCTCACTAATGGCCCAACCAGATTTTCCACAGCAGTGGTCTACCATCATGAAAAATATCATGAAAACAAAAACTTCAATTCAAAGTGTATATTTGAGTTTCCTGGATTTTTTCCATACAAGTTACAACTATACAGTATATAAATGAGCTTAACTGGACCCTAACTTCAAGTGCTTGCAATTATCTATATGAATCTTTCTTTCCATTCAAAATCAGAAACTCAGAACCAGAAAGAGGAGGAAGGATATAAATTTAAGGGAGCTAAAAAGAATCAAGTATTGACACGACGACACCGACACCAAAATGCAGTCCCTCCACTCCGGCCACGAGCGACAGCTATTTCCTCATCAACATAAAACCAGATGAAAAAAGGATCCTTGGTACTTGGTTCCTTGTCTTCCTTTTTTCCAAGGCCGATCTGTAGAGGTTGCAAAGGTCCCACTTTTATTCGAAGGTTCTCAAAAATGAAAGCAAGTATTCTGTTTTTCCATGAGAGTCTGCCTTCAAATGTTAATTGTCCAATGGGTCCAAGATATACGCCATTTTCGATCCTCTTTGCCTGACAGTTCATCCAGATAACTTAATATTCTAACTTAGGCAGAAGCAATCAGAAAACTACCCAAGTTTTTTTTCTAAAGATATTTTAGACATAATTTGATGATTTGGCATATGCAACTTTCATAAATAATGAAACAAACAACAGCAATATGACCTTGCTTGCATGAGAAGGGGTATGGAGGGAATCAAGACACTATTTTGGACGCCTTAATAACTCAGATGCAAAAACAGTCTTTCCTGAATGAAATGGGTATGCATGAAATGGCAGGGTCCTCACGGTAACAGCCGAGGACTTATTTCCATATAAATGGCTAAGAAAATACAGAGCAGCAGTTGATTTTCATCTGAATCCTGACAACCTTAGATTAAGATGATAAAAGTAGCTACATCACCATATTCAATGCAAAGTTAACACCTCTCTTTTGTCCTTATTAAACTACAACAACAATCAAAGTTTTTCCCCCACTAGGTAGGGTCAGATACATGGATTTCATGTAGAGTCTTTTTCTAATTATAGGCTATCCTTCATCTTACTAACTCTTCTGATCGGGACTTCTATTTGGTCTTCTTCTCACATGTTCAAACCATCTTAGGCGTGATTCCATCATCTTTTCCTTAATAGGTGTCACTCCTACTTTCCCTTTAATACATTCATTCATGATTTTATCTTTTCCTGTATGTCCCCTCATTCGACGAAACATTCCCCATCTTACGCTCTTGTTGGCACTTTATTGCCTAGCATTCAATACCATAAAGCACCGTTGGTCTTATGGTTGAGCAATTGAATTTTCTTTTTAACATAATAGATACCTTTCTATCACCTGTTTTTTTTTCCCCCTTAATAAACTGAAAATTTTAATTTTAGTGTTTGAATTGAATTAGCTCCCTAAGATAGGGGATGGGAATTGGTTCCTCTACAAGGATACGATTTGAAAATGTCTTCACCTTAGTTGTTCATATGTGTTTTTTAGGTTTATGAGTTAAGAGGCACCCCGTGGTGCAATCAGTGATGCTTCACATTGATATGCTTTTAAAAACTAAGACAGATAATAGAAACATGCTTGACATCAGATGCAAACTAATAATTTCAAGTCAGCAACAAACACTGGACACTGATCTGGAAATAAGTTCATGGAGGACAGCACAATACAATCATGTCCAAAGAAGCAGCATATCCATCAAGTGTATGTAAAAGGCCAAATCACATGACTTTGGATGAAGTTCCAGAAAATGTTTGAAAATAGGAACAAGGCCATCTAAAACAACCTTTATTCTTTAGTACCTTTTCTTAAGATCCATCAAAAATTTCTTGTTTCATCATCTCTCTTGGTTTTCCAGCTAGAAAATTCAGTTCAAATCGCAACAACACGTAAGGTTGAAAGCTTCTCAATAGCCAGATAAAGGGTTGATGGTTCTTTTAATCTTTTCACTAAAAATATTAGACTTTTATGCATCAGGAAAGACATATGGATAGGATCATATGATAGAGACTTACAGCAGCATCAAATCTCTGCACAGCCGTGAGAGGAAAATATCGACCACCTTTGTATTGTTTCTATAATTCAACACAAAATTATAGTAAGCATTAATTGCCAAAGGTAGATAACTGACAACCATAAACATGCAGACCCAAAAAAAAGGTTAAACTAATCATTGGTACCTATACATGACACTAATTTTGAATTCGGTCCATATATGTGATAATCATTTCCCTATATATGATAATCATTTTCACTTTGGTCCTTATACGTGATAATCATTTTAAATTTGGTCATTTAACTCCAACAAACAATGTTATAATACTAATAAATAACAAGGACCAAATTAAAAATAATTGTACATATAGGAACCGAATTCAACATCAGTCTTGCGTAAAGGAACCAAATGATTAGTGAAAAGAATGAGAAAGTGATAGAAAAATGTTAACCTCAGCGGTAAAAATTAGCATCCAGGTCCTCCCAGGGGATTCCTTTCCTCCAAGGGTTTCAAGAAAACCAGAAGGATCAATTTTTGCTTGCTCAATGACAGGCAGTGCAGAAAGAACATCCTCTGCTGCTACCTTTCTTGTCTTAGCTGCAGTTTTTAGCACTTTCACACTTTCCTCTACTTCCTAAGCAAATATAGAAATAAAACCAAATTAAATTAAATAAAAAGCAGGAGGGGAAACTCAAATATATCAAAACTTGACCTCGAATCAAAACAGGAGAAGAATTCTCAGGTCCAAAGGATAAAACTGGAAAGGCTGAGCTAAATATTCAAGATTTAGCAACTTAATTTTTTCAGCATATTCTAAGAAAGCTTGGAAAATTTAATGGGAACCCAAATGAATGCATAGGAAAAAGCATACCTTTTTGGGCTTCTCGTCCTCAACAAGAAGTGGGGTTGAGGAAAGTTGGTCTCTTTCAATGTCATCAAGGGTTGCTCTGGTTCTTGTTCTTTCTCTGGGAAATTTAACAAAGTTATGGTTTGTTCCTTTGAGAGGAGTGGCATTCAGAGGCTTAAAGGATATCCATGGAGATGAATTTGGGGAACACCAATGGAAGGATGTTATGGACAACACATGAGATGGTGCTGTTTGTGAGATCATTGCCATTTGCAAATGCAGCTACAATATATCTTCAACTTTTGAACCATTTTTCAAGTTTTTTATATAATTTTGGGGCATATCGAAGCGTGGCCATATCAATATGAATTCCCTTTCTCTCCATGACTTCATGTCATGTGTTCACTATTTATGTGGTCCTGAAATTTCTATTATCGTTATAATTATTAAATTATCCTTATTACTTTATAGCAGCATCGTATCCTTACCAATTGGATCAACATTCATTATCAACCATAATTTAAGTTTAATAGTGTATATACAACGCACAAACACTTAAAAATAATTGTGTCGAGCACATCATAAGCACATTGTTTTGTAAAAAAAAAAAAAAGCATTGTAAAAATTAATATAACACTTAAATTTGTGTTATATTGTTTGTTTTGTGACTTGTGCAATGGTTCTTGCTTCTTTGAGGAATATAATTTTTTATTGATTTAGTGGAATATTATTAAACATGCAACAATCAAAGTTAACGTTAAAGGTAGTTAATGTTACTCCTCTTGGATCAAGGCAACCCACATTCTCATAAGAAGTTCACATACAAGTGTTCGCGGATCGGTTTGGATCGGTTTTGAGGCAAAAAATTATCCGATCCAAAGATTAAAACAACATGCGGTTCGGTTCGGTTTGGATTGCTCCCTTCAAAAAATCTGATCCGATTAAATGTTGTTTGAATCGGTTTGGATGGTTACGTTTTTTGCGATACATCATTGCATATTTATATTATGTCAAACAACATATTACAAGCTAAAAAATATTGAACCTATATATGCACTTACTCAGTTTGTTCATACATTCATGCAACTATATTTCATAAAATATCTAAAATAATGTCATCCACTTCCAACTCCGGAACATCTCAAAAAAAAAATATAGCAATTAACTAAAGTTTTGTCCCTTGTTTTTTTTATTCCAGGGCTTATGCATTTTAACATGAAAACAAAAGACTTGTGACATAATTGAAAACTTCAGTGCAGTATATGTGGAGGACAAGTTAGACATCATGGATGAGAAATCAGAAAATCTGAACATGAATCACTTAGCATGAAGTGTGTATTTGGATGAGTGTTTGATAAACGTGATTTCTGAATGAAATTGATTTTGTAAAATTGATTTTAATTAAAAGCGAGTTAAAAGTGAAGTGATTTATGTTTGGATATATTCAAGTAAAAGTGATTACTATCAACTCATGTTGTTTGGATAACTTGGATCAAAATTGCTTTTTAATGTGTAATTACCAGAATAGGTTTTAATATATAATATATTAAAAAAAAACAAATTACATCATCCATTCCCAAATATTTCCCTCATTAGTTAAATTTTTAAAGATTGCTCTAGCACTCTCTCTCTCTCATTGGTCTAATCCACGATTTCTAAAAATTCCCAAATGTTTCCCTCAATTTCAATTACTACAATAATATGGTTCCAGTGGCAACAAAACTTTCTTTTTGTCTCATTCCCACTCACATAATATGTATATAAGTTGGGCCTAAAACTTTTTCCTATCCAGTCTCATTTTTTGACCCGTGGCCTAACCCTATTTCCTTCTCCTGATGCCTTCTTCCCCAATAACCCTAGTAGTTGCAGCAACAAGAAGGGGGGAGACAGAAACATGAACAGAAAACACAGAAGAAAAAAGAACTCGAATAAATGGCTAATGCAGGCTGCAGTCTAGAAGAAGGGCAAAAGGAGAATATTCCTCTCCCTATGATTCAAAATCGAGTTCCCTAGACTCAGAAGCTACGATGAGCAGCTTCACTTCCTACGCGCTTTTGGGGATGAAGAATCGCGTTGTTGATGGTTGCCAAACATTTGGGTCTTCAATCGGGAATCACGTTCGAGCCCTAGATGCGCGTATAAAGGAAGGGAGACGCCGAACCAAACACACGAAATAACAAGTAGTTAAAGCCACGGTTCTTATTTGAGTAAGTGTAAAATGCTACATGTATATACCTTAAAAGCAGCGGTATAAGTTTTTATATAAGACTTCGATTCGGTTTCAGAAAAACAACCAAAATCCGAACAGAACCGATCGGCTTGGGAAAAAAGTGATCCAAAGAATCCAAAATAATTCGGTTTTGATCGGTTTTTGATTATTTTGGGTCGGTTTTGCGGTTTTGTTTTGTTTTTTTTTCGGTTTAGATCTGAACACCCATAATTTACAAGAATCCTCTGTTAAGAATGAATCATCCCAAAAAAAAGAGAAAGGTTTCCACCAATTAAGTTAGGTGAATTTTATTGTGTAACTCGAAAAATGGGCCACACCGATGGTACCCAATGTTTAAGCCATTAATATTAAGGTGAAATGTAATCAATGATCTATAGTGTGCGACTTGCTATTGGTTGAGTTGGTTACATGAGAATGTGATTATTTAATTATAAATCCCTAACAATATCTATAAGTTTTTTATGATGATGGTAGTGTTATTTTTACATATTTTCAATTCAACACCCAATGATAATTTCGATAAGGACCTCAAACCGTGGACAAGAAACCTCAATTAAATCGAAAGTCATCGCTGCAAATCTCTCCCGAAGAAGATCGAATGGATTCAATTCAAAGAGGCCAGTGAGGTTCGAAAAATGGCGATGTCAAACCATTCAAACCCAGGTCATGACTCGTGTGTTTGTGACTATGTAAATGTTTGGTTTGAGGGAGAGAATGAGAAAGCGAGGGACATGCAATACATCCATAGTTGATTTCCCTCACCTTTGCATGTCAAGTTGAAGTGGGATTATCTGCTTAGGGCTTCTTAGGCAGTCTCTGGCTTCCAACCCTTACCCTTGTCACAGGTTCTTATCCCGACCCATTTCACTTTCTATGCAAATTCTTCAACCAAAAACATAAAAAGAGAAAAGAGAACAAATTAAGAAGAAAAAAAGTCAGCAATATTGCCAAGCTTATTAATCTCCAAATGGTGGCCAAAAACCAAAAAAAAAAAAAAAAAAAAAAAGTACTATCACAAACATACATTAGGCTTAGATAAGGAATTGAAGCAAGTGATCTTGTGGTTGTATGAAGAAGGTGAAGAATCACTAGAAGTAATGTCAGAATTCAGAGTCGCATTGGTTTCAGGATGCAAAAGATTCCTTTTATTTTGATAGTTGCCAAAACATAGCATTTTGGGTGCCTAGTGAACATGTTAAGTTGGTTATGGCTATGGAAGAAGAAAGGAGAGAGGAGAGAAAAGAGAGAAGGAGAAAAGAAGAAAAAGGGATAGGAATAAGATGAAAAAGGAGAAATTAAGGGTCGGAAAAGAAATTTTACAATTTAAAACACAGTCCATGTATCTTTTTTGCAAATAAATCCCTTTCATTGAGTTTTGGTGTGAAAATTTACTATGTGGTGTCTTTTGCTAGTTTGAGTTTCATTGTGTGCACAATAAATATGAATGCTAACACTATTTTTATATTTTTACACTTGTTTATTAGTTTTTTGCTTTCTTCACATTATTTCATTGTTCAGAAAATAATCCCTCGTAGGTGTATGGTCGTGTTGAAAAAAAAAAATTTGCTGCAAATTCTTCCATTAAAATTGGAGGAACGTAAAGATCAAGTACATCACTAGACTTTCTTAATGCTAAATTTCTTTTTTGAAATAAATTATGAGCGGCCATTTCTAGTATGAAACTTACAATCAATGAACTTGCAATGATTATTCATTGTCTACTACTCCATCCTTATCTTTCCCTCTCGAAGCATCTGAATCTAAACTGAAATATTTTTGGTTGTGTCGAGGTTATACTCGGTAGCCGGAAAAACCTCTTGATAAAAACCTTTTGACAATATGTTTAAGAAATTTAGGGCATATTTATTTTATTTCCAGTTTCCTGTTTTTACTTCCTATTTTCAGAAATACTATGAAAACAATGTAATAATTTGGTAATTATTTTTGAAAACAAAAAACGGGAAACAAAACAAACAGATTTTTAACTATCTACCAAATTGTGTTGGGTTTTGTTGGTATCTAAACTGAATTTAAGCTGGCGTTAGATAGTGACAACTAACCTAATTCTTAAAATGACAACTGATTTCTTTACTAGAAAAGTATTATAACAGCGGAAGCTTTAGGTGGGTTTTATGGTGGTCTCATTGGCTTTGAGCACCAGTGGGGTTGTGTCCAATTCTCACTTGCTACGATGGGTAAAAATTGGGCTATTTGGTTAAAAAAAAAAAAAGTTAGAAACTGCTATCTAAAAAATAAAAAATAAACAGATCCAATAATTTATGCATCTCAAGTTATGTAGCTCCACCTTATTAGGCACGTTAGAGAACAAAGCAAACCCTCGTCCACATAGGAAGCAGTGATATTTCTTGATAGAAAAAGAAAAAGAACTTATTTCCCCGATACTATATAAGCTTCCCAGAGAATTTAATAAATAACAATCTTCACCAACAAAGGCCAACACACAATTGAGCATGCTATCAAGAGTTCGATTCATACTGTATATGAAAAAAACAATGATTGAGAAAAATAAAACTCACTTCATAAGAGATTAGTATTCAACTATCAGCAGGAAATACCCTTTGTGGAAGGAAAAAAAAAACCATATTCTCACTACGTAATCATGGGACTATAAAACCAATTTGTAAATTCCCATTTCTCCAAAATTCCATCAAGGATACTCGTACTCAGGAAAGAATCACATAGCAACATCAAATTAAATTTGCCAGTCAAATGTAAAGATTTGTTTAGTTGATGTTATGCTAAAATATGATAAGTCCTCATATTACACAGCTAATCCAGTGGGTAGATTCAAAACCATCAATTTCAAATATATCTCAAGTAGCACGATTGGAATGGGTGACACAGCAAAGCTGTCACCCGCAAAATACTAAAGCAGCCAGGCCTTGTAAGGCCACATACAAGTACACGGGCACCAGCAGCAACAAATAACTCTATTGAATACTAACCCACGTAAAAGCAAAAAAAAAATATCGAAATGAATATACTACAAACTTGATGCTGTCAATTATGCCTCGATGCTGCCACTCCATTTGTTGTGCAGGAATCCCGTCCTGTCCAAACAGAGCTGTTAGAATAAAATGTCATTGCTAATTTGCAAGAACAAAGGCAAGAAGCAGGATGAAAACCGAAATTTTAGGCGGTTAGCATGCAAGTGACCAAATTGTAAACTGAAACATAAATGCCAAATATTTCTCAGTTCAACCATTTGTAAGCCATTTTCCAAGTCAAATTTCCACGTGTTTAATTTTACCTAGATACAGAATAGGTAGAGAAGTCCGCCACAGAACTGATCAATTAAAGAAAAAAACAAGAATAGAAATATCAAGATTCAAGCCATATATGCTAGAAGAACATGGAATACCAGATACTCCGAAAAGTTGAACAGTATTACTAAGTTGACCATGAAAGAAAGAGCAGCATGACAAGAAGCAACAATGGCACTTGAAATATTTTTTTACCTCAAGTCAAAAATGTTACAAACTCACAGACCAGTAACTTTTCCCACTGCAACAGTTTTCCCTACAGAACAGAGTAAACACGTGGCTTCAACATATATACCAGAAAGACATTTGCAAGAACGAGAAAACATTTCTTAATTCTTACCTTCAGTGCGAAGAGTAAACCTCCCAAGTTGTGGAAAATCAGAGAACTTCTCAATGCAAATTGTGTTACTAACCTGCAAGTACATTTCCAACAAGCTAAAGCTAAACTTGCATAAAGAGGCAAAAAATAAACAAACTACCATCAGCAATGAATTCCACTCTATTTAAGACTCAATAGTCATTCTGCAAAAACATGATGAAGTAAAAACCCTTTCATGGCCCCGGGAAGCCCATGTACAGCAATACAGCAATATAAAAAGATTTAACCTCCAAATTCACAAGGCAATAAAATGCACCTGAATACGGCAAAACACAACAGCGCCACTCTTCACAAATAGAACTTTCTTTTTCGAAGGTTTCTTTGTCTTTGGATCAATTTGATGCAAGAGCTCAACAATCTCACATTCTTCAACTATAGAGTGGATGTGCAGAACAGCCTTGTACCCAGCAGTAAAAATAGCCTACAGATTTTTAAGCAAAGATGTTAGTATACTTGATTAAAATATAGAAACTAAAGCTAGGATCCAAATGTAGAGGGAAAAAAATAGAGGATACATACATTATCCAGCAATTCAAGGATCACCAACTGAGCAACAAACTCAGTAACAGCTGGTATCGGATTTGCTGCAAAAGGGACAAACACAAAAACCACAATAAAACACCAAACAGCATATTGCAACCACATGAAGGCAAGGCAACAACAAAAACATAATGGATCTCAATATTTAATTGACTAGGAGAAAAATATGTGCGATGGGAAATGTCCTTCTGTCACCATTCTTGAATACTATCTATGATTCAACTAACTTTTTAAAACCCACCTCAATTTAAGCATAGGTTCCCATTCCAACTAAGTAATTTAGTTTGCTTGGAATTAAAATTACAAGGTAAATAAATTGGTTGAGCCAACATCTCATGGCATACTACGGCTAACCTTTTCATGCCAGGGGCAGAAATAAGAAATGAACCTAGAGACAAAAACTAGTTTTCACACGTTGCACTTAAATTGCTTGTGTAATTATATTTTCTAGAACACCTTTCTAAGAAATTGCTTGTTATAGAATTGCTGCAATAGATCTTTTGAAGTCCAGCAAAAAATTTAAATTGAGAGAGAGAGAGAGAATCCATACCAACACTAGACAGGACAAACCCAGATAATATGTCTTCTTCTTCAACACCAGATATTCTAACCCGTAAATTTTCGCCAGGTCCAGCACGTTTAACCCGATCTTCATCAATGAATACAGCAATAACTTTTACATGATCCTGCAAATTAAAGTGTATTTGTCGCCCATTACACATTCAGCAAGCAAGAAAAAAGCAGAACAAAGGAAAAAAGGACAAAGCTCACAACAACCCATAAAATCAACTACCTTATTTGGCATGACCAACAAAGAATCACCCTCACAAACGGTACCAGATTCCACTTTGCCCATAACAACAGTTCCCATGTCTTTGAATTTGTCAATTATAGGCAACCTATATAAGTTAGAAGTTCATCTTAGCAAAGTTACAGTTTAAAAATAATACAAATAAAGAAACTACAAGGACATTTGAGAGACTAACAGAAGCGACAAAATGTTAAGAAACTCAATACCTGAAAGGACCTTTGGGATCTCGTAGAGGAAGCTCAATAGAATCGAGGGCTTCAAATAAGCAAGGACCATCATACCATGGACAAATGCTTTTATCCACTCTTGTTTTTAGGTTTGCGCCAACCAGCCCAGATATTGGTAAAAACATGACATCTGGTAAATGAAATAACAAATAGTAAAATAACTTTACCTCCACAATCCGTCAAACTGGGGAAGACCTATCTATAAAATATTAAATCGTTGTTCGGAAATAGATTCCAAACTAGGGCTTTCCCATGTCCATTTTCATAAGCTTTTCAAAGCCTATACCATAGATAGCTTGCAGAACAGGAAAAAAATAACCTTTGCACATCTTGAATACCCTCAAATCTCAATCCTTACTTTACTAAAAACAAACAAGCTGCTGTTTACTCCATATTCTTGATTCAACTCATCCTACGGATCCCGTGAAAACACAATACCTAGGACCCCAAACCTGCTTAGCATTTTGTGAAAAGAAACCACCAACCTTCCATCCATCTTTAACATGTCCCGAGCTCCAGCAGCATTCATAAGCATATAACATTACCACTCTAAATGAGAACAAGAAATTATCAACAGTGAACTATGACAGACAGTCTTTCACCCTCATCATGTCCAAAATTATATAACGGTGTTGTCTATGTCAAAGCAACATGATCCACGCACTACAAATCATACATTTACTTACACCAGCAATCCAAAATTAAAAAAGAAATGAATTAAAAAGGCAGGCAAAATGAAGTTCCAACTTATTTTTAAACAAATAAGAGCCAGTTACCTTTCTTCACATTATATCCTGATTGCTTCAGAAATGGAATCATCTTTGACTCAATTTCATCATACCTATTGGCACCCCGGCAAAAATGAATTTCATTAAAATTGCAGACAAGCACAGAGAGAAACCAAGAGACAGTGCCAGGGTGTGTATGAGAGAGAGAGAGAGAATGAGCACCTTTCTTTAGACCACTGCACTGTAGGCTCATCCATTTTATTGACAACAACAAGCAGCTTAGTCACACCCAGCGTTTTGGCAAGTTGGACATGTTCACGAGTTTGTCCACCTCTCTCATATCCAGTTTCAAATTCTCCTTTCCGAGCAGAAATTACCTGATTAATGGGGCACATAAAGACAGACAGACATGACATGACAGAGAAAAATAATCAAATGCTTGTGAAGATGTAGCTACTGATGATCGAGACAAAGAGTGACACATCACAGATCAACTAACCAACACTCCAATATCAGCCTGAGATGCGCCACTGATCATGTTAGGAACATAGCTTTTGTGACCCTGCATAAGGATTGTAATCCAATATTAAATGTTCCTCACAAAAACATAAATGATTTGAATTATATTAAAAGATAAGTTTAGACAACAATTGAGGCAAGGGAAGAATATTTGCCAGAGGAAGCCCTCTTAAGTAATCCAAAACAGAAGACTCAAAAACAATTAATATGCATGCCCATGGATTTTTTTATAGAAACGCATGTCCGTGGTATCGAAAACTGATCTTAGAAGAATCGTGTAATACAAATATACTCACGGGGGCATCCAAAATTGTAAACCTTGTTTTCTCTGTCTCAAAATGTGCTCTTCCAACTTCAACGGTTTTCCCCTGCAGGTATCATAAATTTATCTACATTATGAGTTCTAAGCAAATTCATATAATTAACAAGCAAAAAGGGAAAACTACATCAAATGGGATGGGATAACCAGTTATATTTTATCAGCAAATTCATCCATACCTTTACCCTTTCTTCCTCATTTGTGTCCATTATATAAGCCATATACCTATCATATAAATTTCAAATTATTAATTTGATATAAATTGGTATCAAGTAACTAAAAGATCCCCACCCACAACCACCCCCCCCCCCCAAAAAAAAAAAAAAAAAAACACATTTTCAAAGTTTGAGCACTTCAACCCGACAAGTTAATTGAAATACATAACATACATGATAATGAACATTGAAACAAGACATAACACAACAAAATAGGTATCACATTGACTCTGACAGCATGTTAAACCCTTTTTGAAGTCATCGTTCTTCAATTAATAGACCAATAGTTGAAAACACAACAAAATATCGAAACTTGAATTACTAGTGCTGCTAGTCTAAATTCATAATCTAATGCAAGAACATGCAAAATTAAAAATGATCAAGTTCACGTGCTAGGATTTGAGAAGCATAAGAAGCTACAAAGTAATGGGTAATTATTAAGTGTAAAAGCAAACAACAAGTCAATAAGATGGATAAATTAGCATGCACAATTTTCATCAGCAAAAAAAAAATGAGATTTTACATAAATAAATATTTCTAGTTATGCAGTTGCAAAGAAATAAAATCTTCAGAAGGGAAGATCAAACACTCAGTTGAACAAGATAAGCCACAAGGTGTGCATTAATACAAGCCAAGGATATAAAGTGACTATGATACAACCGTAAGAAAAAAGGACTCATAATATCAGAAAAGTCAAATGCAATTTGTGGTGAATGTTCTATTTGCATGACTTTAACAATAATACAAATCGTTCTATGCAGGACAAATACTCATTTAGTTACTTAGGCAATACGAATTTATTTTCTTAAGTTTTATATGAATTAATTTAGTTATGATATATAATAGTCCAGTCCATAGCAAACAATTACGTGGTAAAGTAGCAAGTTCAGACGAAAGTAAAGCCTGAAGATACAAAATCAAGCACAGAAATGAGAAATCTCATCCAGATCAAACCAAATATGCTATCTAGGTAATATATAGAGCTCATCATGACGAGTTGACAAACCCCATCATTCTGACGAACCAGTTTATATGTTATCATCCTGGGACTGCGTAACCTTAAATACCAAAAAGCTGAAAACTATTGGACATTTGATCGACAAATACTATCTCACCTAATACAGAATGAAGGTGGGCCAACATAAAAACTTATCATAATGCTAAAAAAGTGAAGATAATCTCGCGACTTTGTTGAACTATTGCGCAAATTCAGCAATTACATCACAAGTCCTATGCCTATTTTAGCCAGGCTAATTCAACCTCGAGCCCGTGAAATAGACTGAAGAAAAACATAAGTTAAGACCTTAAGTTGCAGCAACCAAATGATGAGGCAGCAAAGCAGCATTGAAACACACATAACAACTTCAATCAAGAAACAAAGTAAATGAGCTAACCAGCTTTCTCGACTTTTGTCCTTAGCTTCTTTCTCATATTTTTGGATCGTCCGTTCATCAACCTGACCACTGAGGAAAAGTATCTGGCCTCCAGTTGTAGACTTACCAGCATCTAGAATAAGAAATACGATAATAAATTAATGCTAGAAAACATTAATATTACAATAAAAAGATGAGGGTTCAACTGAATATCCTGAGTGAACATGGGAACCCAACATATAAACCATGAGAGGAAGGCCACTTTTAAATCCTATACTATTACAATAGTGGAATAACCAATGAACTGAAGGTTAATCCTCATCAAATGCACCACCTTATGAATAGGAAAGCAAATTTAGACATTTATTGAATATAGCTCAATCCCCACATGAACAATAAGTAAACCAATAGCATGCCATCAAAGTCCAAGGAACATTCATTTATTCTCTTCCTGTCTTGAAAGGCAAAAAAAATTAAAATAAAATAGGAGACGGCAAACACCTGTAACTCCTTTAGTAGCCCATAATCAACATCTAAAATTCATGATGTTGAAGAACAATAAGCAGTTGAATGGCCCTCTAATCCTATAATGCACATGATACACATGAACGGCAATACTCTTGACCAATTGAATGGCCATCAAAGCTGAACAAGAGGCAATAAGGAACCCCAGTAACCCATATACCGATAAAGGAACCGTGTGGAGTTCATCAACTTACCGACATGACCAATAAACACGACATTCAAGTGTCTTTTCTTCATCTCCAGATCATCATCTTCTTGCAAAGGAGGAACTTCCTTATCTTTCACTACAATCAAAATCGAGAAGTGGGCGCAAGAAAATGGATGTTTATATCTCTATTGGCAACGAGCTGTCTGATTATGAAACAGCAATCTAAATGCACAATATGAATCATATACTTAAAAACAAAATACATTTCCCAATTACCTTTTGGCTCAGCCTGGACAGGTTGTGCTTGAACCTCCTTCTTCGGATCTGAAACCACCAAAGTCAAATTCTTTATATAATGTTCTCCAATCTCCATCATCACAACAACAACCAAGCCTTTTCCACTAATCTCCATCATCAATTCATATTATTAATAGGGCAGTAAAGTAACAGCATAGGCAGCAAGCACCAATAAAACAATCAACAAAGAACACAGAGATAATGCATTCTTCATTTCTCCATGTTCAAGGAAGCTATTAAGACTTTATAGCTGGAAGATGCAAAATTACTTCATCATTTTTAAAAGGTGAGGATAGAGTGGGCCAGATAAGTCCAAGGGAGAAAAGGTTGTGATGGGTACCAAACTAGATCCAAACAAGTAGCTAAATGCATGAACTTCCCAACAATATCAATACTAGGCAAGCAATTTCTCTAGGGATAACAAAGTAAATAGGCATAATAAAGCTTGTAAAAAATTGGATGAGCTGATATAACCAAAAATACTAAGACTCATCATAAGTACAGGATTCTATCAAGAAACAATTGATAATAACTTTCTACCTCAAAACAATCTTTCTGAATAAATGAATGTTTACAATTGATTGTGTTAAGTGGGGAACGAAAGGTGCAACTATATGAAGCATTTAATCACACATGTAAGAAGCAGAAGATTGTTCTCCAAAAATGTAAAATTAAAAATTATAACAAAATAATAATACTTCAGATGAAAGTACGGTTTACAAATGAGTGCCAAAAAATAAAAAGAAAAAAGGGACAGAAACATGGCAAAGAGTCTTGAAGTATAATTATGGTACACTTTTGACATTAATGAGACCTATTTTGAGAGAAAATATAAACAAAAAAAGTGTGATAAAACACCGAAAGCCACTTCCTACCTTCATCCATCTCATCAAATTTCTCAACTTCTTCTGGCTTTCCATCCTCTGGATTTACCACCCCATTATTTTCTTCTGCTTTATCATAATCGAGATTGGATAGAGAGATTAAAGAAAATGAAACAAAAGTGCAAAACCACCGATACATGGTGAAAAGAATTGAAAACACAAAAATCAATAGGCCTTTGGATTACCTGCTGACTCAAGCTGTAAAGAACGGATGTCCTCCTCAATATCTACCATTCAAACAAAACAGAGTCACAGACATAAACATTTCCTCCAACTCCACCACCTCTTTAAAACCACAAAATTGAACCACTTTGGTTTGATTCAGGAAAAGCAATAATTCTATTTTCAGAGAATTAAAACTTTTCTTCAGTAAGAATGGAAGTTAAAAAAGATAAGATCATAAACAGAGTCACAGACATAAACATTTCCTCCAACTCCACCACCTCTTTAAAACCACAAAATTGAACCACTTTGGTTTGATTCAGGAAAAGCAATAATTCTATTTTCAGAGAATTAAAACTTTTCTTCAGTAAGAATGGAAGTTAAAAAAGATAAGATCATATTTAATTAAGCCACTACCCTAGTAAAGACCAACACCATAATACGCAACTCAGTTTACTTCCATAAAAAAATTCACTTACTAGTTATAACCACAAGATGCTAATAGAATTGAACAGCGAGCAAAGCAATATAACACACAACACAAATTATTACTTCCAAGCAGACAAGTTTGCGCGATAAATTCGTAGCAGAATGGGAAAGTAAAAATTGTAACATCACGAGCTAGAGCTCAGTTCAATACATTCACTATAAGCGCATCAATTTACACACTCAAGGAATTCCTAAAAAAAATATATCGATTGTTCAACAAACGATAGAATTAACAACAACGCGGCACAGATCAGAAAAAACCTATCAAAAACGCGGAACATGCAGATCTAAAATTGATCAACGTGAAACAGTGAACGGATTGAACAAAGAAGGGGAATATATGCAGTAAAGTGCGAAGAGGAAAACGAAATTGTATTCGATATTCGAAGCAAGACGCGAGGTGAAGAAAACTTACCCATGGCGAAAAGGCGCGAATGAGATTGCGGTGTGCAGAAGAACCAGGGTTTCGGCGAGCAAGCAACAAAGACAGATAAACGAGGCGTGAGGTTTTTGTACTCCCCCACTATCTTTGCCTCTATTCTATTTCACCCTGGTTACAGCTGATCTTCTTTTCTTTTTTTTTTGCGAGTAAAAATATAACCGTGGAAATATTTTTTATATTCACAATCAATCATAATTTAAAAATTCATTACAAACTTTAATAATGTATCCTGTATAGGATAGGATGATTTGTGATTGATAATAGTGTATCAAAATTAAACTTATTTAAGAAATAAATTATTATTATTTATCAATATTAATTTTTTAGCAAAGTATGAATATCAAAATAACATTTATAGTTAAAAATAAAAAAGTTTCTATTTTTTATTGTTATAAATATTAATTAACATAAAACAATTTTATTTAGTTTTATGCAGAACTTAGATAATATTTAGCTAGTGGTTATACAAAAATTCTTTAAAGGTATCCTGGAGCCGGTAGTCAGAGATTAATCTCTTTCGAGATATAAATATTATCGAAATAGATTTTACCTTTCCTAACAAAGATTTTTCCATATAGATAGTAAGAGTAGAACTTCTAATAGCATGATTAAGGAATCCAGCTATCTATCAATTATGCTTGCCGGGTGTTGGTGGCTTTAATTTTAAATGTTATACTCGTGAGTACAAATTCATAAAGAAAATAACCATTCACTAGTCACTATCCCTGTTTCCAGAGCATTTTGCCCTTTTTTGTTACATATCCGAGAATAATGTGCTTTTACATAATTAAAATAAAATGCAAAATGTTCATTAATTTTTTTGGGTAAGTTGCATAGAATTCAAAGTTTGAAATTTTTCCTTTAACACGTTAATGAGGCCTAGGCCCAAAAGGAAAGGCTAGTGTAGTGAGCCCATCACGAGGGTTCAACCAAATCATAATGTCATAATCCAAGCCGATAGAGTTTGGTAACTTGTCAAGGTGAAGACGGTGGATTCGGCTTTGACAAAAAAAGAGTTAAGCTAGCAATATTCTTTTTATCATAGGCTGAAATTAATGTAGAAACCACTAAATATACAGTAAGATTGTAATTAATTTCCTCATGTGGTTGAATGAATGGATGGTAAATCTATAAATCACCCTAACTTCCAAGTACTTACCATAATAGGTATGACAAGTGATATTTGCAAATAACGGCAGATGGTAATTATAAAATGGTGGATTCTATAAAAATGATAATTAATGGACGACTTTTTGCCTCCTGTAGAAAAATTGCAGAGAGAATGTTCAATTCAATGGGTATATCTAACCTCAATGGGCCGAAAAACTGCATACCTATGCCCTTCGTTGTCCCGCTTCAGTTTTTAAGGTGTGTTTGATATGCATTAATACATAGGATAAGCAGAATAGTACAGCATAATTTCTTGAGTCACAGGATGATTTTTTGTCATGTACATCATTTGATAAATAATGAACAGCATAAGTAAAATAATATTAATTTTACTATGATAATCTTTGTAATATATATTATTATATATTAATATAATATTTATTAATATATATTATTAATATATGTAAATATTAGTCTATATATAATATATTTTATAATATATAGTATATATGATAATATATTATTACTATCATAATAATAATAATACTATATATATTAGAGATAGAGGATAGATAGGTGAGAGACAAGAGAGAGAGAGGTAAGGATAATTTTGTCTTTTTTTGGTAGTCTATCCATGGGACAAAAAGCTATCGCATGGTTTGGTGGGGGACAAAATTTTGGGTTTTTGTCCTGTCTCTCACCCCTTTTTTTGTCATGTCCCCTGACCACTTTTCAAATCAAACAGGGGACAAAAATTTTTGTGCTGTCCAATCCCCTGCATTTTTGCAAATCAAACGTACCCTTAGTGTTTGAGATCTGTGAGATCCTTCTTATGAAAAAAAAATGGAAGGAGATGGATAGTATAGACTATAGATGGGTAGCAGACGTAAAAATTTTCCAGGTTACATTGTGCTTGAAGATGTAAACAACCCAATATATATATATGTGTGTATATGAGGAGGGATCAGTTTACATCCAAAATAGTTAACACTTCTTACACTCTATCTCAGCCCTCCATATAAAGCAAATCTGATGACTCTAATTTACTCACTTAAAGAAGTCACGTGACCTCATCTTCCATTCTTTTCTCCCATGTGTTTGTCACTGAAAATACAAACTTTTTGCTTCTCTCCCTGTAACCTTGTTTCTCTCACAATGGGAAACCTTGTTCCTCTCACTTTCCTCTTCAACATCTTCAATCCTCCTCGCGTGACGCCCCTGCTCAATTGAACGCCTCTGTCACGTGCCCCCACTGGTGTTACAGAGTTGCAAACAAAAAATTTGTCATAAAATTGTCCTTTGAAAGGGTAGTGATCGAAAGCAACAGATGAGAGCAGAAGGTATGAAGTAGCGGGAGAAAGTTGTGGAAGCAACAAGACTACATGTTAAATGTTTGAGTAAATGCCACACCACCATTTTACAATGTCTCTTTTCGTCTCCCTCATAGTAATTTATCATTCTCAAGTGCCATTTAAATAAATAACAGAAATATAGTCATTTACATCCTCCCAAGATAAAGTTTATTCTGAAGACAAAGTTTGGTCAAGTATCGTTATTGTATATAGTCATTGAATAAATTAAATATATCGTTATGGCATGATATAATTATTGTCCTATCTTCAAAACTCTGGAAGAAGCATCAGTTCGTGATGCTAACACCAAGGCCTTCAGTTTTGACATTTCCCCTGGTTCCTGGTTTACATCGTACTGCAAATACCAGTTACCTTTGGTTGCGGCTAATGTGAGATGCAATAGGGTAGAACTGCGGTTCACATAAATTGGGTGAGATGTGAGAGAAGAATTGTAATTGTAATTGTGTGGAAAAAAATTGTGGAGACACGTGACTTAATTATGAATAAATGAGAGCCATCAGATTTGCTTCATATGGAGGGCTGAGATGGAGTGTAAGAAGTGTAAACTATTTTGAGTGTAAACCGATCCCTCCTCTCTCTCTCCCTCTCTCTCTCTCTCTATATATATATATATATATATATATATATATATTAAGTCCTTGAATTTTCACCCTTGCTTCCTGCGGTGGAGCCAAAAGCATGGGAATAAAATGAACAGGTTCTATGTATATATTGGCTTTTACACCATGTTTGTGTTTGGATTTCAGATTGATGCATCAGAAATGCAAACTTGTTTTTGTCATCCTCTTAACGATTTTGCTAATGAGTGTCCGAAGGGTATTGATCAAGAAACTAATGAAAGAAAAGTTTGTATTAAGAATACAAGTACAATACTTTTCAATATAATAAATACATCGTTTTCCCATACAAACTTACGTCTTTTGATTTCATAACTAATGTCTTAAAGACACTCGTTAACATTCTCATTTTTTAAATAATACTCCCTCTGGTCCTATATATAAGAGGCAAAACCCTAAAACACACATACCAAGGAAATGCATTGAAATAAACTATTTGTAATTAATATTCATATAAATTTACAAAATTATCCCTTATATAATTAATGAACAAATCTATTTGTATTGAAAGTTGCACTGTATCGTAAATATAAACCCTATTATAAACAAGGGTAAAATTGGAATGAGCATTTAATATTTGTCAAAATGTATACATATCTCTTATATTTTGGACAAAAAAAAGTAGTTATTTACCTCTTATAATAAGGACCGGAGGGAGTATTTGGTTTACCTTTAAATTCAGTTGGAAGAATTAATCTCGTGATCAAACTTGAGTTTGGTTCTAAGTAAAAATTTGTTGCTTTTACGTTTGCCAAAACTTAGTTTGAGTTTCTCAACCGTTACTATTACCATACTTTCCTTAAAAAGTAATCATTTTTCATACTAATCTAAAAGTTGAACGATAATTCAATAGCTACACATTTAAAATTCATTTCAAATGGCACAATTCTAATAATATTCATTATACCAAAATTACTAGTATTCTAAAAAATACATCATGAAATTGTTCACAGGTGGTCACAAAGTGAACAATTTTTTTCCTACGGAGTTATGTCCATAAATAATATCTTCGTGGGTAATTTTTTTCCCGCGGATTCTCTTAGGAAAATTTTAAATCCGTAGGAAAATTTGTGGGGAATGTCAAAATTTCCTACGAATTTTTCCTGCGAATTTAAATCTACAGAAAACACCTTATTTCTAAAAAAGTTGTAGCAAAATTCGCAGGAAATTCCTGTGGAAAAAATCTGCAGGAAAATTCGCAAAAAATTCATGAATTTTTTGTAATGACCGCTACAAGTAATTTTTATCATGCATTTCTCTTGTACTTTGTTTGGTTTGGGTGAAATTGGGATGGGAGAAAATGAAAGGAAGAAAATAGAATGATTTATAGTTTTCTCTTATTTGATTGCAGAGAGAAATTAGAGAGAGAGGATTAGTTGAACCCATGTAAAAAATTTCCTCTTCACTTATGAGCAAAAAAAGGGAAAGAAAGTGATAAAGTGGTATGAAATGTCAAATTCATCATTTATCTTCTAGTAGCCCCCATATATAATAAGAGCATAATTGTCTATTAAAAAAACTATCCTCTTTCTTTTCACTTTGTTCATGTTTCTCTCATATCAAAGAACTCTTAAAATTCATTCTTTCCCACCACTTTCTTTATGTCCACATTCTTTCTCCCTATCTTCACTTTTTTCATTTTCTTTCTCAGGAACAAAGCAACTTAGATCTGTTAAAAGTTAGGCAACCCAAATCACTATGGATAGACATCAAAATGAGTAGTGTCGAGTTGACTCACTTTAGTAATGAGTCAAGTTTAGTCAACTCGCCTCAACTCACCACGGGCTGGTCAGTTATATGAGTTGTTGGGTCACCCAAAATTAACAAATCCAAAAAATAAGGAAAAAAATTTTTAAAAAATATCCTAAATAAGGCATGAACAAAGTACAAATAGGTGAGCAGAACCATAGGGTTGGCTTGGTGGAGTCATGGCGTCGTGGTTATGTGTGGGTAGTGAGGTCGTGTGTGGACGATGGCAACCCATGGCCGATAGCGCGGTGGAAAAGGACATATGGACGTGAGGATGACTGGATCTAGTTGGATGTGCGTTGGATGAATGCCAAATATGAACTCACTGACCGTTGTGTTGCATACATTGTTGACGTAGGAGAACGATCCGCGTCGTTGACAAAGGAAAATCGCCTGCACTATTGAAGTATGGGTGGTAAAGGATGCAAGGGGAGCGGAAGACAAGCTTAAGAAATGCTGAAAATTGAGGAAGATGCGGGCAAATTGTGGGAAGGAAAGATTGAAAAGGGGGTCCAACTATATGAGGGAGAACGAGGCAAATGGGAAATTGGTATGTATACCTAACTTTGCCTTAAAAAAGTTGTTGAACCCTCGGGTGAAACTGACTTACCCAATTTTGCTTTGGTGGATAATCGGCGCAAAAGTCCAAATAAAAGAAACAAAAACAACAAAGAAACAAACTAGGCAACCTATCAAAAGGGGTACTAGACAAATCAACAACAAAACAGGCACGAGAAAGGAAAGGGGACATCTAGTTAAAAGGTATAAACTCTCCTATCTACAAAGTGACCATGGTTTGCCAGAATGTCAGCACTACAATTAGCCTCCCTAAATGTATATAATCCCACATAACACAAGCAAACTCAATAAGAAAAGTCTTTATGTCATGCACAATAAGGGCACAAGGGTGCAACATGTCACAATTAAAGAAAATGGAGTGCAATACTTGAGTCAGCTTTAATTATTAACCTTTTCTGTATTTATGTCTTCAACCAACCTAAGCTCATGCGAGATACCAAATAACTCACTTTGCATAATTGTGCTCGAACCCAAATTACACGAAAGCCAATTATAAAGACACCAAAAGCATCCTGCAGTAAACCTCCACAAGAGGCAAGTCTAGTATCCATCCTCACTAAACCATCGTTCTTGAGTTTAACTCGTACCATAGGAGGAGGATACCAACCAACTTTAAGGATCAAGCTACCTTGTTAAGACCGAGCAGCCGTGTCAATAAAGTCAAACACAAAGATTTTTTTACGAATATGTGTTTGGATTCTCATATAAAGTTCAGAATGCATAAAAACCTGGTTCTAGAAAACCTATTAATTTCTTGTGAACCATAAAGTATTCAAAGCTATTGCAAACATTAAACTTCACACACCACTTTCATGTATATCTAAGTTAACCTTAAAAAAATTGTTGAACTTGCGGGTTAATCCAACCTACCCAATTTAAATCGAGTAAACCGCGAATTAAATGAGGCGAATCAAATCTAAACCAAATTTCTATGAGACAAAATTTATTCAACGAAACTAGACTTAAATTAGGGATGACAATATGGACCCTATCCATTGGGTACCCGCAAAAATACCCATAATGTGTAGGATAAATACCCGCTTTATGGGTATGGGTAATTGCCCGCAAATTTGAATGGGTATGGGTGCGGGTGCGGATACTACTGTACTCATCCCACCCCACCCCACCCCGCACCGCACCAGCATATATATATATATATGAGCAATGATATTTGGACAACTCAAAGTTGTCCAACACCGTATATGTATAGGGTATACCATTTAAAATAATATTTTACTCTTAGTCTTCCTTTATTTCATTGGCCAAAACATATTTCAAACTCATACATATACGGTGTTGAACAACTTTGAGTTGTCCAGATATCATTACTCTGCATATATATATAATATATATATATATATATATTAGTACATATAATTATAATTATATATAAGTTTTTAAGAATATAAATAATTAATCTAAAAGTATTAAAGCTAGGATAAGTAAGGCTTATTCATGCTTGATCTTTTATGATGATTGATGGTGGCAATGTGTTTTTTTGGGCTTTTTCATACAGAGGATACTTTTCTCTGAATTTGGTGGGTTATCTTCTCAAGTGGTTTTGCTGGTACAGGGGTAATTGTGAGGGCGTTGTCTAACATCATCAGAAAATAAACATGGAGAATGGAAACTTAAGTAATATCGACCGTTGATATAATGGTAAAAAAAACTCGAATGATCTTGATTGGAGAAAGGTAACTGGTTGGGTCCTCCTGGAATCCCTTGCCTTCCCTCTCTCCTCCATCATATACTTCTTCTTCTCCAACGACAAATTGATGAGTGTGATTTCACCTCATATTTCCTTATCATTTTGCATGCATTTTTCATATGGTTCTGTGGTGTTTGTGTTTGTGTGCAGGAATTCATGATTAAAATAATCAAATCCAGTTGAATCGAAGTTTGTATGAAGATGGAGCTTGAAAAGCAAGGAAAATGAGCAAAGTAGAGACCATCACGGCCTGGGTGTGACAACCATCACGGTCGTGATCGCGTGGGTGGGACTGAAGAAAAAAGAAGAAAGTGCAAGTCAGAAGCTGTCACGGCCTGGCCGTGACAGCCATCATGGCCGTGACAGACATCACGGCCTGGCCGTGACAGCCATCATGGCCATGATAGACCATCAGCACAAGAATTCACAAAGCAGAAGCTGTCCTGGCCTGGCCCTGACAGCCGTCACGGCCGTGACGCATAAAATCTGGGATTTTGGGATTTGTTTTTGATCTGATTTGTAATTGATTTAATCCCAAGTTATCTTACACTATAAATAGGGGAATTAGGCTCGAAAATAGGGACCTCTTGGCTGCTACCTTAGGCTTAATTTTAGGATTTCTCTTCTTCTCAATTTCTTCTCTTCTCTTAGGATTTTCATGTTTTTGTTATTCAACGTTGCTATGAACATGGCAATGTGTGAGTAGTCGTTTTATTTCTAGAAATTGGGGGTACGCCCAAGACTCGTTTTATGTGATGAATTGACGTTTTACTTCTTGTTAATTTCAATTTGCTTTCGATTTAGTTCCTATTGCATGAATTACTTGTAAATTTGGTGCGCACTTATTTGCATGTCATAGATACTCTAAGGATGAACCTAGCGGTGAACTTAGGTATTGGATCTATAGGAATTGAACTTATGACTTAAATCACGAGAGTTAGAAGCGGTCCTTCGAGGGTTCATTGAATTGTCATAAATCTCAATGGGTTCAATTTAAATACAATTACCACGAGAGTAGGGGTTGGTTTAATTGGGCACGGTTCCTGTATCTCGAGAGGGAACATTAACTTTATTAGGATAAATTCACCTTCAAAGCAATTCTGATAATTAACAAGAGGAGTAGTCAATTTAGTAACATAAGCAGTCTTGTTGGTAACCCAATTCCTAGAAATATCTTTTAATTTGAAAAACACCAGATTAGATTTGATTGCGATTTTTTAACTGATTTCGTTTTAGATATTTGATTTGTTAGTTAATCTTAATTTTAAAAACCAAATCTTTTCCAAATCCTTTTTTTATATATAGTTTAGTTAAATTGATTTAATAATTAATTGTTATTTAAGATCACGGTCTCTGTGGGTTCGATCTTTTTATTACTTGACGACGAAGCCGTACACTTGCGGATTCACGCTATCACAAATCCGCCGGCGAAATCTCCTTAGCCACCGAACCGTGCAGAGGTTCCCCTTCTTCTTTGCCTTCTCTAGGTGGTGGAAACGTCAATCCTTGCGAGGCGGTGATGCGGATCGCAGCTCTATGATGAGGAGAAGAAAGGGATCGAGATTGGTAGAGATAGAGGTGGAAAGGGAGGGATGGCCTCTTGGCCACCAGCGGCAGGACACCGCGAAGGAGGGGGAGGGTACGGCGGATCTGAGAACGCTGGAGGGGGCGCATGGCGGATCCGAGAACACTGCGAGGAGGAGAAGGGGCTTGTGCCCGTTGCAGTGGCGGGCAGCCGCTCGAAGCTCTGTGCGTGGAGGATCTGAGAACGGTGGAGGAAAGAGAGAAAGGTCGGGCAACTGACAACGATGGGGAGAGACGGCGAAAGGACGAGATAGCCACGTCTCGCGGCTGTCAATGGCGGGGAGGACGCATGAAGCACCTGAAAACGGAGTGGGAAGTCGCGTACGGCGTGGTGGCGATGCAGCGATGTATTGACGAGATTTTCGATCCTTCCTCCTTTTCTTTCTTTTTCTCAGATACATCTCTTCTCTTTTTTCATTTTTTTCTTGTCATTATTTCTCAAAAAACATAGACATTGATTCTGATTAAGAGTTTTTCGGAGACATGGAGATTTGGTTTCAGCGAAGAGTATGGAGCACAAGGAAGTAGGGGTGTTATCCCTACAAGAAAGCGATTTTTTTTTAAATTTTTTTTTTCATCAACTACTAGCTGACTGATAATAACCATTCATATTTAATAGAGCCTTGGTCCTCCAACTAAAAGTTGGAGGATGTTAGCCTTCCATTTGTGAGGTTGAAAGTTCTTTTGTGGGTGTTTGGGTCAACTTAGAATTTTGACCTTCGTATATTTTGGGTTTTTTTGTTTGAACAATTAACTTGTCCATGTACATATTATTTTTCTTGGATGTAAACCGGTTAATGTATACATTATACTCTTTTCAATATATTTTAGCTTATAAAAAAATAAAATAAAATAAACTTAGGATAGTTTATTAGTATAAAGTATAAACCTTGGATAAAATTTCGTTAAAAAAAACATAAACCTAGGATAGAATACTACCTCATGACTTACCATTTTATGACTTTATTTTTATAGATGTTTATTATGATATTTACTCATTTTAGATATTTTAGATATTTTTATTGAGTTTAATTTTTTATATTGTTAGTATAAATAATGATATTTCCATATTTTGATAAATCTGTCCTGGTCTTTCTCACCAAATGCTTCACACCCCAGGGGTAACTCTATCATCATCTTCCCACATTTTGAGATCTAGGACTAGATTTTTTCTGTCAACAGTTCACCTCAACAAATGCGCATGGGTCCCTTGTCTATCAATTTGTGACACCCCTAAGCGCGTGGCGAAAATCTAGAGCTTTCCATCCTGTATTTTCATTTCATCATACAGAAACTTGCGTGACTATGAGAGAGAAATGAAATGATAACAAATACAGCAGAGCGGAGAGGACTGAGGTGTTTGCAGGAAAAGGAAAAAGGTGATAAACCATTGTTGCTGCGGGCTCCACCGGCCTGCGTTGAGAGGCCACCATCAACGTCCCTTTTGTCTACTTATTTATTTATATATTTATATTTATATTATTTAATTATTTATTATGATGGTTAATTAATTTTAATTAAACTACGGGTATTTGAATAATTGAATCCCGTGTCGTTGTCATTTGACAAATGTTAAACAAATATAGGATACCATATGATGTCATTTTTTTTTTATAGAAATGTTATTTACATATTTAAATAGGATATCTATTTGAGATATTTTGATCAATTATATATAAATATTTGATTAATTTAGTTTATTATATGATTAATCACATATAAATATTTGGTTAATTCATGATGATCCCAGTAATCATATAAACTGAATTAATTAAATATTTATATGATTATGGAAAAGAAACCCATTAACCATATAATGAACTGAATTAACCAAATATTTATACGTGATTAATCAAGATGTCACAAATGAGTGTGCAAATAACATAACTATTTTTTTTATGTACTTTTAGAATGCATGTATATAAGAAAATAAAAGTAAGTGAAAGATAAAAATAAATATGTACGATGTCCAAATAACATAACTATTATCATTTATTGAAGTTATAACACCCTCATATGACATGGGGCCAAATTGAAATGATTGTCACATATAATGATCAAATTAAAAATGATTGTTACTTGTAGACCAAATTCAAGTTTTTTTTTTGTTGAATTTGGTTCCTATACGTGACTATCATCTTCAATTTGCTTCTTATACTTTAACTCTAACAAACGATATCATAACATTAATAAACGATGATTACCAAATTAAAAATCATTATTACGTATATGGACTGATTTGAAATTTTTTTTTTTGCGTATATCGACTAAATTAAAAGTCAGTGTCATATGTAGAGACTTAATTATTAGCTTAACCTTTATTAAAAAAAATTTTGACGAGTAAGCTTAATTAATTTTAAATAATGCTATTTACCCATATCATTTTATAGTTAAAATTTTTTCTCTATTATTTAAGTAGTACAGGTATTTTATTTTAAAAAAAAAATCATACTTCAGTCAAAAGAATTATTATAGATAAGATAACTTTTATATACTAAATTTGTGCAACACGGGAGATACAACTAGTGATGAATTTAAATGTGTAATTTTCGACATGATTTATATCACATAATGTTTTTGTCATTTTCTTCTTTCACATCAGGGAGATGTCAATGTATATCCATATTGCATGCTTAGATAATCATTCGATAAATATTTGATAACTGTGAATTTAGAATGAAATTGATTTTTTAAAAATGATTTAGTTACAATTAAGTTTAAAATTATATGACTTATGTTTGATTTTTTTTTATTTTGAAAGTAAGTTTAATATAAAATATGGTGTAAATTTTTCAATTCAATGCAAAAGTTACTTTAATTTTACCAAAATCATGTTTGACAGAGGTATTAGAAAGTAAATTTTGCCTTAGATTGAAAAATATATATTAACTTTTATATTAAACTTGATTTTAAAATAATATCATTTAAACATAAATCACTGCTATTTTTTCAGTCCTCTTTATAAGTGCAAAAAAAAAAAAAAAAGGAACAAATTCAAACTCAATTGTAATATAATCAATTAATTATTGATTTTACCAAAATAAAACCAAAAAGAAAAACAACGGGTTGGATTTAGTTTTGCTCTATATACTTGTAACTTCTAAGCATGATACATCATATGCAACAAGCTTTGTCACAAACAAAAATAGAGTTATGTTACGGTAATGATTTTTAAACATTACAATTGGAATAATATATATACAATGTCCATTTTATTTTGTGTATTTTTGAGATATATATATATATATAATATATATATATATATATATATATATATATATATATATAAATAAATAAAGAAGATTAAAAAATAAGTGAGAAATAAAGATAAATTCATACGATATCGTATATGGTGTCCAAAATTTGATGTTCAAATAACAGAATCTGTTATTTGAACATCAAATTTTGGGCATTGTATATGATATCATATGTATTTATTTTTATCACTTACTTTTTTTTTTTTTTATATGCACATATTTTAAAAAATATATAAAAAAAATACAATAAATACTATATATTATCCCAATTTAGACGTTAAAGAATCATTTCTCCAAAAATATGTGTGCATGAAACGGAGGAATAAGACTTATTTGAATTAGAATTAGAATTAGAATTAGATCTAGCAGCAGGGCACGTGATGACGATTACAATAAGAGGGGAATCCGAAGAAGCCGGTTCCCGAGACATATCGTGATATGCAAACCAAAAGAGGTAGCTAGCTAGCTTGGCCTCTGTGCAGCCCGGTCCACCACGTTACTCTCAGCATGTCACACAGTGCTTGAAACAGTGAAATAATTTTAATAATGGATGTTAGTGGTAGTTGGCCTCGAAGGGCATAAAAAAGTCTGAGCTGTAAATGGTGAAAATTCCACGGGTTCCTTTCCAAGTTCTCTATAAAAAGTGAATGAATAAGCTTGGTTCACATCATCATATAAAAGATAGGGTTTTCTTGGTTGCCGAAGGTCCTTTGACTCTTCGTGGTGCCCTTTGGGTGTGGTTGTAAGAGTTTTTCGTTTCCATTTGTAGCTAGGTTATTTAAGATTAGTGTTCATCGTTCTTTCTGGTAAAATACATGTATGGTTAGGTTAACTATCTCTTCCATGCTGTTGTAGATCTGAGATTTTGGTTTAGGTTTAACAGTTCTTTTGTTTGCTGTATGACGAAACCTTGATTCTGTTAGTTTTCCATATGTAGTCTTGTAGTTTGAACCAACTTTAAGGTTCAGACCTAGTTTGTGTCTTTTGGGCATGTTCGCATGTATGACCTTCTGTGATAGGGTTTTTGTTTGCTTAATCTGCATATTTTGGTGTTGTTCTTTGCTGATCTAGCTGATGGGTCGGTTGAAGGAAATTATGGAATCAAGTTGTAGTGTTACTGTGTTAGGGTTTGGATCTAATGGTTGACATTAATAAATTAAGAAAAATGGGTGATGAGGTAGAGCTCCTTGAAGTCCAATCGAGGTTCTTGCTAGGTTGATTATGCTGCTGAGCTATGGATCCCACAGATCTACCCATCGTGTGCTTTGGTGGTAGTTCTGCGGCTTCCATATCTTGGGAGCTTCATTGCCTACGGTTAGATCCTTATTTGGATTGAAGGGAGCTCTACACCTTTTCTTTTTTAATTCAAAATCGTTATTTGTTTAATATATCATTGTCGATCCCTCTCTATTACAGGATCTCGATCTCTACTCTGTGTTTTAGAAAACTCTTTTTTTAATTAATATTTTATTAGATTTTACTTGCTTGTTTTTTAAAAAAAATTGGTTAAATGATAATAAATGGAATTGGAATTTCAAGTGCACTTGAAAAGGTGTAAATCCGGTGTCATGAGTTTAGATCTTTTTTGTGAACGATATGTAGTTATGAAAGGGTAGATTCTCATCTCTTTCTCTACATGTACAGTAGTATGTTATTTAAGAATTTATGACAGTGATCATTGGTCATCCCATCCAAGAACAGAAAAGAGAAATGATGAAGCTTCTATTCAAGCAGTGTAAGCGCTGACTTATTGATTGTCAGATTCCTTCAAACCAAGTGCAAGATATCCACAAGATCTTTACAATAGGCACGCATTTTATGTAAGTTTGGTCTGGTTTATAGACGTTTGGTTTACAATGTAATGTATTTTGCAAATTTTGCAATTGATGAGTGCTTAAATGTTAAAAATGATTTATGATTTATTTATAATTTAAGTGGTGTTGTATTTTATTTTTTGCTGCATGATTTGTGATTAATGGTGGATTGCATGAGAATTTATTTACTAATTTACTTACTAATTTTATCTAATTATTATAATTATAATGGTGGATTGGCTGATGTCATAAAAGATTCATCTTATTTAGTGTTTTCACTTTTTCAGTTTTTTGATAGGTGCAACTAAGAGCATCACAGCTCAAGTACTTCAAGTTTTACTTTTTGAGGATCGTGGGTCTCGTATTTATACATCCATTTTTATTTTTATTTTTTTACAATTTAAGTATCTCTTCAATCAGCATTTTCAAAGAATTTACTATAAGGGCTTTATTAGTAATTCTACATCCTTCTTACATTTTATTAACAATTTTTATATCTTTTTTATTTTTATACAAGCCCCGGTGCTTGTGTAAGAATCCCTCAAAGTTGCGATGCCTATTAAGAACTTTGTCCTTGTTTTTAAAAATTGTTGGTTAAATAATAATGAAAAATTAAATTTCATGGAAAAAAAATTGTGGTCCGTTTAATAATTATGGTTTAGTGAGATTCTTTCGGCTGCCTTTAAAACTGTCCCTCCCTTGGCCTTGTTGAGGTCCAATTCTAGCTCTTTAAGAGTAGTATGAGCTCATGATTGAGTGGTAGTAGTAGTAGTACTTTTCCGATCCTCTGTGTTAAGTCTAGTTATGAAAGGCTAGTCATTTGTCCCATCCAAGAATCTAAGAACAGAAATATATATGAAATTTCTATTCGTGTAGTGTATGTGGTGACTTGTTGACTTTCAGATTCATTCAAACCAAGTCCCAGATGTCTCCAAGATCTCTACAATAGGCACATAGATAGTAGGGGTGAGCATTGAGTGGATTCAGGATGAGATTGTCGGGTTCGTGCGGATTCGATGCAAGGAAAATGCGATCCATTTCCGCCTGTTAGATACAACGGGTTGGTAGGGTGGCGGGTTGGTCAGTTTGGTGGGTTGGCGATTGGATTCTTACGGGTTCATATTATTTTATTATTTTAGAAAAAATTAAAAAAAAAGGAAAAAAAAAGGAGAAAGAGGGACGAAGTGAGAAACTCAAATCCCGTCTTTTCCCCCACAGTTCCCCACCCACCGTTCTTCTTCTTCTTCTTCTTCTTCTTCTTCTTCATTATTTGATTTGTAAGTATTGGAGTATGGCGTGAAGATGGAACCACCGGACCAGTTTGACGTCGTCGGACCAAATCTCCTTCTTTCAATTTGTCGGCATGGTCATCGCCGCCCAGACCAGATCTTCATTCGTCGCCCTCGGATCTGGCTTAGTCATGGTGGCATGGTGATGTACGGCAGACGACGACGATGCAGCTGTAGAGGCAGATGCTCGGAGAGAAGACACGGATCTGGCTCAGTCATGGTGGCATGGTCTGATCTCCCTTGTCGCCGCCGTGTGTAGAAGACCTAATCGCCTAACTTCCATCAGGCGCCGCGTGTAGAAGACCCAATCACGCCCAGCTTCTATCAGGTCAATGCCGCGCACACCCCGTCGCAGTGACAAGGGAGACACTCGGCAGAAGGAAACTCCAGGCGAAGGAGAAGAGGAAGCAGATCTGGTTGGTAAAGGAGAAGCAGAAGCAGATCTGGGGTGAGGAGAATCAGAAGCAGATCTGGTTATCTTTGGGAAGAGAGAACTGAAAAGCAGATCTAAGGGAGGAGAGACCTGGTGATTTGGGGTTGAGATCGTGGTTACTATTTCGTGGGACGAAAGGAGACACTCAGCAGAAGGGTCTCAATAATTTTTTTTAGCATGTTCGGTCGAATTCGGTTACCGATGGATTGCATTATGCAAAACCGAACCCACCTGGTGGTATCCACGCCAAACCATTTTTTGCATCCGATTAACCCGTTGACCCAACCGAACCCACCCACTACACAAACTTATCAATCAGTTAGCTCGGTTTCGGATGGGTCATGGGTTGATGATCAGCCCTAACAGAGAGTTTACAAGTTTGGTGTTCTATTTGATAATAATCAGTACTAGGGGTGTTTGCAGTTCGTTTTGAGAGGAAAAGTCATACGATCCGAAGATAAAAAGAGCATGTGGTTCGGTTAGGTTTGGATGACTCCCTTAAAAAAAAAATGATCCGATCCGATTTAATTAAATGTGATTTGGATCGATTCGGTTTATTCGGTTTTTAATCACGCATCATTACTTATTTATATTGTGTTAAACAACATATTATAAGTATCATATAATCTACTTATAAAAAAAAGTTTCAAATAATTTACTTAATACCTATTACGTTAAAAAGACCTAAAGTTTTTATATAAAAAGAAAAGCGTCTAAAATTAGTAGATTATATGCAATAGATAAAAAGAGCGTGAAACATGGTTGCTGCACCAGCTCCTTGAACAGAATACGAATCCACCTAAATAGGAGCAGTTTAGAGATAACATAAACATAAAATATCATGATAATGCAATAGAAAACATTGGCTAAACTTTCTCTAACATTATTATGAGAAAACAAGGCATGAAATATCAGGAAATGATCTAATGAAATGAGACAGTAGTAAGTAACTGATGGCGAGGGACACACACAAGACGGTAGAGGGTCAATAACAAATATGATAACATAAGCCATCGGTTCGGTTTTTTGAGATAGAATCGAAAACCGAACCGAATCGATCGGTTCTCTTAAAAATCAATCCAAAATATCCAATTAAATTTGGTTCCCGACGGTTTTCGATTATTTTGTATCGGTTTTGCTGTTTTTTTTTTATCGGTTTGGATCTGAATACAATCAGTACGTTTGGTTTATATAATGTAAGTTTTTTTGCAATTGAGCTCAAGTGTTTATTATGTAATGTAATAATGTCTTTTGCAATTAATTTTTTAACCAAAAAAAAAAAACATTAATTGTTGAAGGCCACGAAGGCATCCATGGATGCGCTGCACATAGCAGCATGAGGAAGGAGACGCACGCTGTCACGCATTTGAAACAAAATCAATTCACTTTTTTTTTTTTGTCACTAACAAAATCAATTCACTTGGCTGTTTGACCGTTTTTTTTATTCAATTAATTATAAAAAAGATATTAAATACACAAATACTTTCTTATATAGAGACATTTTTGGGGGGAGCTTTTTTTTTGGGTGAAATACAGATAAGAAAAGCAAAGAAAGAAAGAAAAGCGAAAGTAGAAACAGAACAACAAACAAAACTAGCTACCCCTAGGGATCCAGATAGAATCCCTTAAAAGCAGCGACCCCAGCCCAGGAGGAGGATCTTTCCAGATAGTGCAGTGAGGCCCAAAAAAACTTCCCAGCTTAGCTAAGAAATCCGCGCACTTGTTTGCTTCTCTAAAACAATGAACTAGGTCAACCTTCCAATCTTTGTTGAGGAGCTCAACCACCTTAAGCAAAATGTCAGCATGTTCATGAAAGTGAATTTGTTCCCCCTTCTGCAAGATATTGATAACATCTAGAGAATCGTTTCGTAACTAACTGATCTATAGCCCAGGTTCCAAGCAAGAGTCAACCCATGCTCCACAGCTAGAATTTCTGCTTTAAGAACATCACCCACTCCATCCGAGCTGGAGAAACCACCTAACCAATCCCCGTTTTCGGATCTGATCAAACCACCAGCTCGCATAGCACAGGAGCTTTCAAGAAAGCTTCCATCTGTGTTTACCTTGACATAACCATTCAACGGGGGACTTCCATTTAATAACCAACTCTCTCTGCTGGTGCACGGCCTGCTTAGTAGGATAACAAGAAACTAACTCATCATTCAAAGCATAGACTTTATGAAGAACACTTTGGATAGTCCAAACTTCGTCACTAAGACTCATCACATTCTTCCATCTCCAAATCCACCACAAGCAAGCAAGAAACATAGTGGAGTGCTGACCACAGCTCATCTTCAGGATGCAATCCGAGGCATCAGTGCAGGTAGTGAAATCAGAGACTCGGTTCAAACCCAATCCGGACCAAACCTCACGAGAGTGAGGGCAATCTCTCAAACAATGCAACATGTCCTCATTCTGATTCGAGCAGCGACTACACGTAGGCGAGGTAGCTAAGCCCCTACGGAATCTTAGCTCATTAGTGGGAAGAGCTTTGTGCATGTAGAGCCAAATGAGATGCTGGATTTTTGCCGGAGCACCCAACTTCCACACCCAATCCCAGTTACTATTATCATCCCAGTTCCTGTTCCGCTTCAGAAGCCATTGGTAGGCTGACGCAGCAGAATAAATCCCATCCTTCGACCCTGTCCATGTCCAACAATCCATGCGTGATTCACTTCTAACCATAGGGACATTCTTTTGGGTGATGGCCGAAACAATATCAATAGGTAAATTTGTGGCCAGCCTATTCAAGGCCCATTTCCCATCCTCCCAAACATCCTTCAGGGACATTGCCGTATCAGAAATGTGGACAAAGTCCACAAGATTGCAGATGGGCCCAATCCCGAGCCAGTCTTTGTACCAAAGAGAGGTGGACCCCGAGCCTAATTTAAAAAAGAAGCCATCCTTCAAATTCTGAACGGCTTTAAGGATACTCCTCAAATGATTGAGTCATTGTTTCCTCTTGTCACGGTCCAAATGGAGCCCGTTCCAAGATATTTATGAGATAACACCTGAACCCACAATTTATTACTTTCATGGATCAAACTCCAAATGAGCTTACCATTTAGCGCCATATTCATCATATTGGCCTCTCTAATCCCCAGACCTCCAACCTTGCGAGGCGTGGTTATCGAATCCCAATTCACCAAACTCCAGCCTTTCCCTCCATCTTTATTAGCCCAAATAAAGCTCCTTGTAAGGGAGTCAATTCTGTTGCACACATTAGTTGGGAGCTTTTGAATTTGCATAGAATACACTGGGATTGAGGATGTAACAGATTTTGCCAGACACACTCTACCCGCTTTATTCAGTAACTTTCGTTTCCAAGCTGCCACTCGTCTCTGGATTTTGTCTAAAATCTCCTTATACACATTGCAATTGACCCTCCCTTGGGTTAAAGGAAAACCCAAGTACACACCAAGGTCGCTGACAAAAGAAATGGAAGAGATATCCTTCATGTTCATTTTCCTCTGTCTCGAAACCAACCTAGAGCACATAGCCTTTGATTTCTCCACATTAACCTTGAGCCCCGATGCTTGACAAAAAACCTGAAGAGTGTTCATCACCACCTCAATTTGCTCATTCCTAGCTTCATAAAAGAGAAGGACATCATCCGCAAATAAAAGATGAGACAACCCAGGACCACCCTTGGACATACTAACAGGCTTCCAAATACCCGTATCAACCTTCTCTTGAATAAGCAGAGCAAGCTTTTCCATGCAAAAGACAAACAAATACGGCGATAAAGGGTCCCTTTGGCGAAGCCCTCTACTAGGGATAAACTCTTCAGTTTTACCCCCATTCCACAGGATAGATAACTTGGTGGATCTAACACATTTCATAATAATGTTAACCATGCTCAGAGGGAAACCAAACTCAACAAGAGTAGTATAAAGAAAATCCCAGTTCACCCTATCATACGCTTTCTCTAGATCAACTTTAAAAGCCACCATACCTTTCTTGGACTTGGATTTATGCATGAAATGGACAACTTCCTGAGCCAGAATCGCGTTATCAGAAGTACCCCTCTTGGGGATGAAGCTGCTCTGCAGAGGACTAATCAAACCATCCAAGAACGGTCTCAATCTATTAACAATGACTTTTGTTATAACTTTATAGACCACATTACAGAGACTAATGGGCCGGAAATTCTTCAAGTTCACCGGGTTATCCACTTTGGGAATGAGGACTAAGAGAGTCTCCGCAATAGACTCCTCCAACTGACCTGTAGTAAAAACTCCTCTAACAAGACGCCATAAGTCGTCACCCACTAGGTTCCAAAAGTGTTTAAAAAACAAAGGTTGGAACCCATCTGGGCCCGGGGCCTTATAGGATTTCATACTGAAAACTGCCTGTCTAACCTCCTCCTTAGTAACCGGTGCCATAAGCGCATTAGTCCCATCCAAGCTCAACTTAGGCATTACATTCAACCGAAGGCTGAGAGGGGTTGTATACGGATCAGCCATGAAGAGATTACGGTAGTAGGAAATGGCTTCATCTTTAAGCAGCTCCATATCAGTGCACCACTCCCCACTCTCAAGAAAAAGTCCTTGCACCTTGCTCCGCTTTCTCCTAACCACAGTTTGCGTGTGAAAGAACTTAGTATTCCGGTCCCCAAAGCGAACCCATTTCTCTCTGGACTTCTGGTACCATAACATCTCTTCCTGCTTAAGCACATCATTATACTCCCTCCAGATATCCGCCTCAATCATGCTAAGTCTGATGGAGTCAGTTTTTTCCAAACGTCTTTGGACATCCTTCAAGCGTTTTTCAAGCTGTTTCTTCCTTCTAAAGATGTTGCCAAATGTTTTGGAGTTAAACTCTGTAGCATCTTCCTGGACCTTCTTTAACCCATTCACAACCTCATGGTTTCCCTTATCCCACGCTTAGTAACCGGTGCCATAAGCGCATTAGTCCCATTCAATAATTATTTATGGTTAGGGGTTGTTTAGAAATTATATATCAAGATGGTAAGGTTTTTGCCATCCAGATTCTATATTGAAGAAAATGACATGATGATATATATATTTTTTATATAAATTTTAATTTTACATATAAAATATATTTTTTATTTTTTATCCCAAATTTATAGTTACTTACTGAAATCTGTCCTTAAATATGTATTATTTTATGAGGATAAACGAGTAATTTAATTAAAATAGTAAGTATAAAAATGAGAGGAAAAATGATAAGTTATAAACTCTTCAAGTTTGTCAAACTATAAGCTGGTGAAACAGAGACGTTTGCCAAACACATTTAGGGTGCGTTTGAAAGAGCTTATGTGAATAAACATATACAAATAGTTTATGAAAATAATTTATGATTTATGATTTTTATATAAGCTCATTTTAACTTATTGCAGTAAGTAAGTTCATGGACGTGTATAGGAATTTTGGGGCCTTAAGCGAAATTTTTAAAGATACTTAATATTATAAAAATTATCTCAATTCTTATATTTAATCATCTACATTTTTTAGTTGTGAAATCATTCATTAAGGTTTTATAGTCAAACAATTTATCATTTTATTCTAAATAGAATATGAAGATGAGAAGAAAAATATAGAAAAAATGAGAGAGCTCAAAAAAATTGAAGTGAAAATATTAAAATTTCATAATATATATATATATATATATATATATATATATATATATATTAAAATAACAGTTAAATTTTGGAAATACAAAAAAGTAATTAAATCTTAACTAATTATCTCAAATGACTATTTTATCTTTTTGCACAGTTGCATTCTCATTTCTCAATTGTTAATTATGTAAATTACCTCTATTGGCAATTAACTATGGCATTGTATGCAAGAGTAATATAAATGAATTAAGGCATAAAGGCATTAAAGCGGAACCTTAATGTTGGAATGTAACTAACATTGTGCCTTGTAGATTACACTACTTGTGATTGATTTTTGATCTCAATAATATATGCACTGTATGCTAATTGGGCCTTAATAATTACTCAACAAGTTACCGAGCAATTGGCATCAATATATATCAATATATATATATAAAAAAAAGAATTTTTTTTTTTTTAAAAAAAAAACAACAATTGAGGCCTAAGGCAATGGCCTTGTAGTCTCCACGGCCCTGTGTAAGTTAGAAAAACTTATGTAAATAAGTTGTTTTTAGCTTATTTAAAAAAGTACTTATTGAATAAGCGCTTAATTAATCTATTAACTCAAATGCACTTATTTGTCTACTATAGGCTAACGGTTGGACCATGCTAGAAGGAACTTAGTTATTTCTACTCTTTCAGGTTTCGTAATTAGTAGTAATGCACATGCAACAAATTTGTCGTGGAGTTTACCTTTAAATTGTTATCAGCACTCTTTATGCAAGGAGGAATGTTTCTTGAACACAAAATTGATGACATCATATGATGTCCTCTTTATTTTTTTGATGTATCTTCGAGATTCGTATATATAAAGATGATAAAAGTAAGTGAGAGATAAAAAAAAAACATACAATATCACATACATGTCTAAAATTTATTTTCAAATAACACAACTCTTATGCAAATCATAAAATGTACACTGGCACAAAACTAGCACTTAAGATAGACTTGTGGCTATATATTTGTCTTATGAGTTCAGCTGATATTAGAAAATGATACACATCCTGGCTTGTTTTATCCCGATTGTGCCCACGGGTGTAAAATTTAATGGGTTCCAAACCAACGCCGCTCAAGAAGTGAAGCCCATCTTTTTAAAAAAAAAAACTTTCTGGGCTCGTCTGTTGCAAGCCTCCGAGCAACACATACAGCTTCTGTTGTCATAAATTTACGATGTTAAATTTAAATTTTAGTTAGATGCAAAATTTGTGTCTTTTTCTCCAACCAGTTTACCCTATTTTTCTTTTGGAGAATGTTGCTATACCCTTAGGATACTGGTTAATGAATAAAAAAGGCAAGTTTGTGTTATGATCCTAGAGGTCAATGACTCACCTAATTCTAGAAGAATCCATTATGCATTTTGTTAGTTTGTTATATTTGTTGCATTAGATAATTAGGGGGTGTGCTTTGGTGTAGTTATCTTATTGTGTGTATGCACCAACCTATATAAATATTGTATGAGCTCATGATTTGGGTAATGAATGAAGAAATTAGTCTATTCCTTTCTTATATTTTTCTTAGGAGACTTCTCTGCTCTCGAAGCAGAGTAATCACACTACCCCCATTCCTAACAGCATTCCATCAATGGTGATTTCCATTTTTTTTCGCAACAATAAAGATGCCTATTAGTGGGTGCTTTGCACCGAGAAGCACTTCAAGGCGAATAACACCCCAGAGGAGGTGAAAGTGACAGAGGCTGTGCTGGCATTACGTGGTCGTGCTCGCAACCGGTGGCTCTAGTGGTCTTACTGTCATCTAGAGCCAAGTTGGGACATGTTCACCACTTCCTTTCTTTGGCGCTTCAAGCTGAAGTTTCGTGATGTTTTGCCATTATCCGCTGGGGAAGAGAAGCCAGATCACGAATCAGTGACTGATTCTAAAGCAGTGGAAGAGATATCTGAAGCATTGGAGGAAGAACCGAAGGCATTCGCTGCCCTCGTGCCAACACCCCCTGCCATGGTGATAATGTCCCAGAATCAATACTCCATCGAGGGCATCACGGATCTGGCACCACCCCCTCTACTTCCAACTAATATTCCCACGGCTTCCCACACTCCTTTCCATGTGTTACCCCAGACCAATTGCCATCTATTTTTCCCATAGAACAAACCTCCCCTATCCGACTTCAATTCAATTGCGCAGGAATCTCTAGAACTGAAAAGAAAAGGCACGTGGAGGAAGACGCTGATCACGTCCGCGTTCAGAATCCAACAGTCAAACGCTGCTATGCCATTGATGAAGACGATGGAAGACGCCTAACCATGGTCTCCATCGAAGAAGTCTCCCTCGAGCTTCACATGCCTCTCGGAACCAAAAAAAAGGATGAAAATAGTTTGTGATCATGTGTACTGCCACCGGAGCCACCGGATAGGGGCGCGCCCACGACGGAGGTGAGGATGCCCCATGCTTTGGTGGAGCCGTTCTTGCTTCTTGCGGTTGAGGAATCACATACAGGTGGGTGGAGGATAGAGGCTAGGGCGGATTTAGTGCGAATAGAAGGGAGCACGACGACAGTCAGGCCACCACCGGAGCCGCCGAAACGTGCTCCTCATACGGTCGTCGACAGGGTAGGGGCGACGGGAAATGGCAGCTGCGCACAAAAGGTAAGGGAAGGGGTCCAAGCAAGAATGGAGTTTTTTCATAAGTTAGGACAGTTTTATGACCTAATGGGGCAGACCTAGGATTTTCACATTATAAAATTATACTGCTGGAGCTCATCTCTTTACTTATCGGGCCAAACCCAAAACTATGGAGAAATCTGGGCCTAGTCAACAGATTTAGAAATACAACTTACTATGGGAGGCAAGGCATGATTCAATGGGGAGCCATGCCACTTTATTCTACAGTTGCTAGTTATAGTAGAGGCAGCGAATTAATGGTGGGAATTGCATCTATACTATTACGAATGAATGGGGACTTTGGTGGACATCTTCATACGACAACAACAGTGGCAGAATCCTCATGCTTCAAGCAGTGGGACCCAGAGAAATTTGTTTCAAAGTTAATTTTTACAACCTCGAGGATATGGTTGGTTTTGATGAGGTGGGTATTTTTATAATCCTAGAGGTCAATGACTCACCTAATTCTAGAAGGATCCATTATGCATTTTGTTAGTTTGTTATAGTTGTCGCTCGAGATAATTAAGAGGTATGCTTTGGTGTAGTTATCTTATTGTGTGTATGCATCAGTCTATATAAATATTGTATGAGCTCATGATTTGGGTAATAAATGAAGAAATTAGTCAATCCATTTCTCGAGGACATGGTTAGTTTTGATGAGGTGGGTATTGTTATGATCCTAGAGGTCAATGACTCACCTAATTCTAGAAGGATCCATTATGCATTTTGTTAGTTTGTTATAGTTGTTGCTTGAGATAATTAAGAGGTATGCTGCATCAACCTATATAAACATTGTATGAGCTCATGATTTGGGTAATAAATGAAGAAATTAGTCTATCCATTTCTCGAGGACAAGGTTAGTTTTGACGAGGTGGGTATTGTTATGATCCTAGAGGTCAATGACTCATCTAATTCTAAAAGAATCCATTATGCATTTTGTTAGTTTGTTATAGTTGTTGCTTGAGATAATTAAGAGATATACTTTGGTGTAGTTATCTTATTGTGTGTATACACCAACCTATATAAGTATTGTATGAGCTCATGATTTGGGTAATAAATGAAGAAATTAGTCTATCCGTTTTTCGAGGACATGGTTGCTTTGATGAGGTAGGTATTGTTATGATCCTATAGGTAATTGACTCACCTAATTCTAAAAAGATCCATTATGCATTGTGTTAGTTTGCTATAGTTGTTGCTTGAGATTATTAAGAGGTATGCTTTGGTGTAATTATCTTATTGTGTGTATGCACCAACCTATATAAGTATTATATGAGCTCATGATTTGGGTAATAAATGAAGAAATTAGTCTATCCATTTTTCGAGGACATGGTTGGTTTGATGAGGTGGGTATTGTTATGATCCTATAAGTCAATGACTCACCTAATTCTAGAAGGATCCATTATGCATTGTGTTAGTTTGCTATAGTTGTTACTCGAGATAATTAAGAGGTATGCTTTGGTTTGGTTATCTTATTGTGTGTAAGCACCAATGTATATAAATATTGTATGAGCTCATTTCTTATCTTTTCTTCGGAGGCTTCTCTGCCCTCGAAGTAGAGTAATCACATTACCCCCATTCCTAATAGTTTGTTTGAAAAACTTATGTATATATTACTTGGAAAAATGTTTCACCTAATTTCCCAACAAAAAATTTTCTAAGGTCACTAGTTAGCAAGATCATTTTTCTTTTCCAGGGTGAGCTAATGGGTAAAATTTTCATGATATTAACTAAACAAAACATCGAGAAATACAATAGCAATTAAAGTCAGAACTTTTGAGCTGAACAAATTCATTACGGATACAACACTAGACGAGAACATGCGGCTCTCCTAATTTGGAATTAATCATTTGGCCATTTTCTGTGATAGCTTCCAAATTCCAACCCCTGTGGGAAAAAAGAGAGTACTAATTAACACCACCATTAGATGAAATCAGCAGACAGACAAAATTTAAATATCGGAGTTACCTTTCTGCTGCCTCAAGTTTCAGTTCTTTTAACTGAGCTTCAACTGAAGCACATGCAGCTTGGATGTCAATATTTTTCTGACACAGCTCATTCCATTGCATGGACAAAGCATTAAGCTCATATGCCGTATTTTGCTACATAATTGAAAAAAGAGCTTTTTAAGTAAAAGGTCAAGTGGTTAACATAGTTTTAACAAATAACAGAGAGAAGGGTGGACAAGAAAGTCATATTACCTGATGATATTTCCTTTCACGGTTTACTTTTTCAATCTTTTCATTTTGTTCCTGAGCTAATTTCTGCATTCTGAAAATAGATAACACAAATGTAACCCAGACCATACCAAAAATGAACTATGCAGGCAAAGAACAGTTGTTATCAAGTTTAAGCAACATCATTATCTATTTACTATGGTAAGTGAGATGAACCTATATATTGATCACTTGATCAGTAAGACAAAAATCAAAAGAACTCACAGGTCCAAACTAAACTTAATGAAAGATGATGCTAAGTTATAAATACATGACTAAGTCACTTCAAAGAGAATAATAGTTCTTCATAATTAAAATGAAAGGAAGGAAAGAGATAAATTACACATAACCCCCCATTAACTTTCATCATTTCTCAACTAACCCCACTTATTATTTTTTCAACACTTAACCACCTTGAACTTTGGTTGAAGTTGAAAATGTTAGTTTTTCATTTAACTATAAATGGCAGTTAACACTTTCTCAACCTACACCTACCTCCGTACAGTTTTTTTCCTTCACCAAACCCCCTTAGTTTGGTCAGTGTTTAAAAGGTACTCTTATAGGCGATAGGAAATCCTGTCTCATCATCACAGTTAACTGTGAAGTTAACATCTTCAAACCGAAGTTGAGGGGGTTTAAAAAACATTTGAGGGGTTAGTTGAAAAAAGGATAAATGTACAAGCGGATTATGTGTAATTTACCCATAGAAAACATGGCAGTAATGCTATGACAAGACAGCCTTTAAAAGGTTATCAGAATTTCTATTTCTAGAGAGCTTTCGAGTATGCCTTATGATGCAAAGGAGGCACATTTAATGTGAAGAAAAGGAGTTGCAAAGACTGTGATTAGGTCTAAGATGTCTGTCCCCCAGTTCTTGATTTATTACTCTGGTCTATATTGATAGAATGCTACAGCATAACGTTTCAAGAGTTTGAAAAGCTCTTTGCTAGATCAACATCACTTTTTGGGATTTCTTATTTCATTGGGCTTTTTGTTAAATATCCATTGATGAGAAGAGAAGACACATCGAGTTATAGCCTATTGTACTCCCCTTCTGGCCTAATAGAAAAGGTGCATTATTTTTTTTCAGTTGCATCTTCCAGATACTTGCTTATTTACATTCAAACAATCTTCACTTGTTTATGAAATAGACTTGCCTCAGAGAAAATTAATTAACTCTTGCGAAAGCATGCTTGTATGCATAATAAATACATAGTAATGGATGCTGTAAAGTTCTGAGCTTAGAAATGCTCTAACCTAGAGCTTTACTAAAAGTCTAAAATGTTAAAAGTTGAATTGTTGGTGAACTTCAAAAAGCTTCAAGCAACCAACATAGTACATACTATGGGGAGAGTCTATTCAAAACTGAATATCTAATACTCGAGCTTGGGGGAGAATGTCTCGAGCACATCTGAGGCTGTCTGCCTCAGGCATACCATCTTTACTAACGAAGTATTGATTTAGGTAGTGTTACAGTCAAGAACCAAATCAACCCAAAAAGTTAAGCTGTAAGTAGTTGGCAAGAAATTTGAAGTGGAAAGGAAAAAATATATCCTATGTGCCAGTCATACGGATCCAAGGCAGGTCTGTCTGTTGACAGGACCAACATCTGCTGAGCAAGTCAGTAAAAGATGCAGCATGTAATGAAGTACTGGATTTACAAGCTGATAGGCAAGCAAACAGATTTATGCCACATAAATAACAACTGTGGAATTCAACTGTTTGTTCAAAACAAAATCTATAAGTGACCCACAATAAGTTCATCAACATACCTTGACAAGTATACTTCCAATCGTTGGTTGTGCTGCTTCCAGGCATCAGGACCATATTTCAACAACAAATCCAAATTTTCCATCCTGCAGATCGACCAGTTAAAGCATTGGAAGATGTAAACACTGAAAATGCTGTGGACTCTAGAAAAGATACATCAGCAAACAGCTGCCTAACAGTCTAAATGTTAAAAAAAGCATTTCATGTCATGCTGCATGATAGACCTGGCTTAACATAGAACACCCATTACAAAGAGCCAGAACACACTAAATAATATGTTCAATGCAAGGAAAATTATTTAGGCTTGAAAATAGGATAAATCTTGATGATAGTATAAATTGCACAGCATTTCTGCCTGTACTCCTGTGGCTCGAACTACAGTGCTTGTGATGTTTCTAAATGGGGTAACACTACGGCACCCCACACCCCTAGGTGGTAACCAAGCCCCAAGGTGATGGGAAATAAAGTATGGTTAACTTAGTTATATAAAATTAAAATGGTTACACCACTTGCAACAAAACTGAATTAACCGTTTTACATAACTAAGTTAACTATATTTTATATCACATCACTTGGGGGTAAGTAAGGTTACCCCTTAAGGATATGTATTTTAGAATCGTCCTTCTATATGAATATGAATTACACAATTGACTCTTTGAATAAATATTCCCTTGTGAGAATCATGAAAGAACATACCTCATCATCTGATATTGTAGCAGGCGGTGAGCTCTCTGAAGAGCTTGCTTCCAAGCAGTTTCATCATTCCTTTTATTGACGGGTGGCATTTCTAGTTCATATCGTGACCTATCAAGTGAAACAGGAGGCCTCCCAGCTCTTACGCGCTCATACTCCCTAGCAATCATTGGGTAGTCCTAAAATTCAGAGTGCACAACCACACTCAGAAATGAACTAACTTGCATGAACACATTCTTCACCAACCCTATTTCTACTCACTTTATCATTGAATAATGCATTATGAGTGTGTTTGGAACAACTTATTTGGACTTATCTCATGACATAAGCACTTCTGCAAGTGTTTTAGAAGAACTTATAAAAAAAAAGCTTATAGTATGTCCATAAGCTGTTTTTAGCTTATTTTTATAAACTCCCCGGGATAGCTTATAGAAATAGCTTATTCAGAGCTTATGTAGAGTTTAAGCTCATAAGCTATTTGATTGTATAATAAGCTTACATATAAGCCCTTAATTAAGCTGTGTATCCAAACGCACACCATATTGTGCAATAAACATTAAAAATTAAACACTTATAGAGGAACAAATTGCAAAGTTACAGATTTTATGTTAAATGATTACGTAACTAACCTACTTAGCAAAACATAACATCAAATTAAACAACCTGAAAGCATGCTTATCCAAAAAAAAAAAAACTGAAAGCACCATTTGCTATAATGCAAGAAAACCCTATTTTTTTATTTTTTATTTTTATTAATTTTTGGTTGTGGGTAGAGAAAGAGATAGAAGTGGAAGGTTACCTGAAGATTGAAGTTGGGAAGAGGAGGGAGATCTTTGAGAAAATCAGTGGGTTTCTTAGTGCTGCGGCGCATCTCTTCCTCGATGAGACGATCAACCTCAAGCTTGACCCGAGGGTCGCCGTAATCATCGTCGATGTAAGGCAATGCGTCGATGGTTTCAGCGTTGGAGGAAGCATAGGAAGCAGCTGCATATTCCAGCATCAAAACGTCACCGTTGTTTTGTCCCGCCATGGTTGTTGCTTGCTTGCTTGCAGCAGAGCTGAGACAGAGAAGAAAAGATGAAAGAGGCAAGAGAGAGAGAGAGAAGTGCGCAGTGGTAGTGGGCTCTTTTTATGGACTGCACAATCCAATCCAAATCCAAATACAATCAAATTTGCAACAATAAAGGATTAAATTATTTTTGCTTGCTTGAAATGACTGTAAGTACAGTCGTATCAACATGTGATTGATCCAAGTGATAAGGGATTTTATCAACTTAAGTAAACGATCAGTGATTCGAATTCTGACTCTTATATATGGAAAAAACATTATTGTGAGGGGAGAATCCACCTTACGTGTCCAACAGTTTCCTGACGAAAATTACTTATTGTTAAGTGTTAACAACGTGGTTAAAAAAAAATATATAGTTATCAAGTTTTGCTGGAAGCATATAGTTATACTATTGAGAAAATTATATTATCTTATATTTAATTTATTGCCTGAGCTTTAATATTTCTATGTTAAATATCTTGTTATACTTGTATCCTAATAAGTTGTGAGTAAATCGCGTATAACTAGTGTTAATAATTTGATTTTTTTTTATTTAATCAAAGAAATTTACTGCATATCATCAATAATCAAAGAGCCAATACATGTAGGAATATCAGAAAAAACTGAAGACTAGCATAATAAACAACCACCCTAGCTAAACTATGAGTAATCATATTAGCTTGTCTCCTAATAAACTCAACATGAGAGTTTTGACAAAAGAAACAAACAAATCATTGCAAGAGAAAATAATTGAACCAAACTTTAATAATTTGATTTGGATGATGTGTAAACTAAAAATAATAAATAACTTAATGAAAATAATAATTATGACCATTTTATATTATATACATACAATAGATTGATTTAATTTCAGAATTATTTTGGTCAATTATACCTTTCCCATTAATTAGATTTTTTAAAATAAATAAAATATTTAAAGCAAATATAAATTATATATTCTTATTTTAAATATTTCTACAATCAAATTTTACTTAAAATTTTATAGGAAGTAAATTTAGCTTTAAGGAGTATTTTTTTCTTTTTTTGGTTAAAAAAGAACAAAAAGCAAAGTACACTCACATAAATTATACAATTAATCTTACTCTTTGAATAATTATTTTTACAATACTACATTTTAATTATTTTAAGCAACACTACTACATTTTAATTATATATTAATCATACTTTAAATTATACGATGCATCACACAAGCATTAACCTAATTAATCTATAAGTAATAGAAATTACTTCTATGCATCTTATTTTTTAAATTAGTCCCGAAATGTCATCATTAAGTAACCCCAAATGATTGGTCTAATAGAATATGACAAAGTCTGGTATTTGACAGGTAACAGGTTCGAGTCCCCACCCTAAATTTTTTGTTATAAAAAAAAAAAAATGTCGCCATTAAGTAAAATTATAGGGCTCGATTGTTTTGTTTCTCTTATTTTGATTGTTCTCTTCATTATGAGAACAGACGAGGAAAAAAAAAAATTCATTTTATGTTTTCCCTTTTATGCACGTTTCCCTTTAGCTCACAAGTTGCTCCCAAACAAGGCGCATTGAAAAATATTGGACTTGATCAACAACTCTCGTATGTAGAGAATTATAAGGTAGAATCTACAAGACCATAACGAGTTATGATATTAAAATAATTTCTCATCTATAACAAGCATTGCATGAATAAAAGAAATGGATGAAATGATAAAGTCATTTCCCTGTGTAACAGTACTGACAAGTGACAACAAAGCAAACTATAGTCCTAGAAGACTCGGTTCCTCCAAATGCAAAGTTAGAGCAAAAGGGGGAACATTATACAACACTAATTACCCCAAAAGGGAAATGTCATACTAAAAGATGAAGGAAGGCAAACAATTTCTAGATCCTAAATCTTTTTGAACCTCGTTTATAAATATTTGTACATTGATGCCTCCTGCCTTCCATGCAATAAATTTAATATTTTTGGTTCCTTTCATTTGAAACATAAATCTTAATAACTATGCACTTGGCAAATTTGCATAGAGGATAGTGAAAAAAAGTTCAACCTCTGGTATATTTCTAATGATTTGGATGAACTGATTTTTGCGGGGACCTTCAAGGAGCAAAGGACACATCTGTGCAACTTGAGGCAACACTCTCGCCAACGGCACGCCTGTGGTTACATTTCCTCCCCTAAATTTAGCTCCCATGAGCTCCACCAGTGCATCCACCACTGCTTTCAGAGATATCTCTACAATGCTCCCAAATTCAGCACTGCAAAAGAAAGGAGGAAAATTATTTGAGATATTTATGAAACTAAACAATAAAGTGGTATCAAGTATCAACCATCCATATCCCACCTTAAATCAGAATGATATGGAATTCCTTTCCAATTCCGTACATCAACTAATGGGGACATCGGAAGAGAAGAGAGAAAGCACCCTGCTTCTCTCTCTCCATCTCTAGAAAAAGAAACCTTTTGTGCCCTGTCTTTCATACCAAACTTTTTTATCATCCTTTCTAGTTTTTATTAATATTATATTACACCCGGGTGGAGACAAGACAAAGACATATATTCAGTCAAATGTAGTTCTATTTAATTCTCCGATTACTTACTATAAATTTATATTAAAAGAACGGGTACATATGGCTAAGATGATTAATTACTTGCTTGAAGTATGACATGCTTACAACAACTGTTTTATATAAGACTGCTTTTCTTGAACTAATCTTATTTGAGTGTTGTTGCTACCCGTCGGTCATTATATTTCTTGCTACTTTGTGCACCTACGTAATTAAGCCCTATTAGTTATGCATTTTTCTTGAGTTACTGGGTAATATAGCTTTCGATGGAAATCTTAGAGCCTTTATACTTGAACCTTGACATATTTTTTAAGAGCTGCATGCATGTAAGATTAGTTCAAGAAAAGTAGTCTTATTTAAAACAATTGCTGTGAGCATGTCATACTTTAGGCAAGTAATTAATCATCTTAGCCATATGTACAAGCGCTTTAAAATAAAATCGTTTGATTTGAAATATCAAATGGGTGAGAACACATAGTGAGGTGTCTTCGTGTAGTGAGGCCAAGTGAAATATCAAATGTGAACCCTACTCATATAAAAGACTTGTATGTGTTTGGTTTATGAAATGTAGGCCCTAATTGACATATCATTCTGTAAAAAATTTGGGTAAAAGTTTCTTGTACACTTAGGATTTCCTTCACCACTAGGTTGGGACCATTGTCAACTATGTTAATTCATCCCGACATTGCAAGCATAGAGTTCATGCACATGGTTGTTATAGGTTTATTGAGATTCTAGGAATTCAAAACATAAGATATACCTTAATAACACTTCCCGTGCTTCCACCATAAGTTGTTCAAATTCAGTCACACCAGAAGGAACTGGGTCCTCACTGCTGGAGATCATGGAATGTGATTTAACATCCTCCGGCATCATATACTTTATCCAGAAATGTGGACTCCTCATAGTCATGAATTTGTTAAGTATCTGCATGATAGCTTCATGAAGTGTTGTACTGTTGAAGAAACCACTTAACTGCTTTCTGCACATCAAAATTATCGATAGCCCATTTAAAATGAGTCTTGATCATTAATCTAAAAGGAACCTCTCCCCCTCCCTCTCCATCTATCTATAAATCTATCTATCTCCCTCTCCCTCCCTCTCTTCCTATCTATTCACAATTTTACCAGAGGCTGCTCAAGGATTGCATAAATGTGTTAAATGATTCTGAACTTTGATTTCCATCAAGGTTTTTAACTATTCAGGTAGGTGCTTAATAATAATATAGATGGTTAAACTGGAAAGAATTGCAAATCCGGGGTTTCTCAATTAGAAATCAGTCAACAAAAGATTAAAAGCCAGCCTAATCTGTACACAATTAAGATTGCGCAATATCTTACATTATTAAAAACTAGAATTTTAGATATCTGACACTTACGTTTACGGATTGATAGATTTAATTCACAAATTATTAACGTTCAAAGCAATAAAAGAAACATCACCCTTTGAGAACTTCTTTTGTTGCTGCTTCCATATCAGAAATCAAGGCAGGCATACCATCTTGATAAAGAAAATCAACACTTCCTAGAAATCGCTGTTGGTCTTCCCTACCAACCACATCTCCACTTTCCTGCACAGAGCATCAGAGAAGGGAGGAAAAAAGCCTTTTAGGTTGCATGTAGCATATCATGTGTGATTTTGGTCAAAAAGTATTCACATTGAAGTTAAATAAGTATGGTTCTCTTGCTGTTTGAATTAGGAATAAAAGTTAACGATAGGAAGACAATAAATACACTCCCTAAAGAAGTTGATTGGAAATCTTTGAATTCTGATCTGTCTTGAGATCTGAACCATGTGATGATTCAATCAAATTAGTAGCAAATGCCTCAATTTTACTTACAGAGCCTAGTTCCAAATCTCTCCTTTACCCCTCCTCACCTTGGAACTAACTTTATCGGCCAACTGCCAAATGCAATCTCAAGATAACAAAAGAAAACCCACAGCACAAAAACGATAGACAACAAGTAACAACAGATAATTATGAAGTAGCCTATCAAAAAAAAAAAAAAAGGGAGATAATTATGAAGTACAATACAATCTTTGAAAACATGCTAAATGCAAAGACAATTCTAAAACCTAAAATTATTGAGTATAATAAACCTTCAGGAGACACACATACTTTTTGTTTATCATTAGCACTATGCCTTTCTCAAGAATTTGTGCTCTCACCTTCATTCAAGAAAAGATGTCAAAATCTTTCTCTAAAGTTACTAATAATTGGTTTCTATAGTCCTTCTGCCACAATATTTTTATATCGCAATCACTGAACTGTGATAAACTATCAAAGTCAGAGGGTTTTGCAAATAATAACCAGAATATACTACCTGATACCCACATCAGCTATCAATGAGCATGTTAACTCAGTAGTGTAAGAGAAACTGGTAATAAGGAATTTTATCATAAATCCTCTTCACTTCCTACTCAATCTATGGACAGATTGACCGACCTTACTTCCTTCGTGAGAAACCCCTTTGTAAATCCAAAAATGCTCTAAGGTCACTCAGGCCTTTGTTTGGATAGCAAATACTCACCAAGACTAATACTAATGAACAATGTTATGCTGAAGATTCATACATCTAACAAGGCATTATTTTGCTAATATGTGTGTGGTGCATTTCTCTAGTGCAGAAAGAGCTGTACATGTATTGTACATTAGTAAGTTATATGTTGAATAGGTTTTTTGGAGTGTTTGGTTTGGATCTGCCCTCAAAACTTGGAGCATTTTCTATTAATCAAGTACAGTCATTTTTTGGTTTTAGCAGGAGAATGAGAAGGTTTTGTGTTAATGTGCAATGTCTGCTGTCCTTTAGTGTCTTAAATTGGAGTCAAATGCTCGGACTTTTAAGGCTCTGTTTCAGGTCGTGCTTTTGAAAAGGACAGTGCATCGATTCTTTTGGGACTCTCCTTTGTAGATTAGCAGAGGCATACATACAAGAGTTCATGCACACAAACAATATAGAAAATGAATCTCAAGCAACAGAACTTGCTAATGATGAATGGCATATCTACATGAACTAGCTTGACATAATATCAAATAATTCCATATCCACATGGGAGTGCACCTAGATATTATAGGTGACATCATGAATCCCTGGACAGGGTATGATGTGGGTTCCTTCATAGTTCACAATACATATACATCCAAAATTCCAGTTATACTCACAGGGCTTGGATAATAGAAATAAAAAATAAATATAAGCACATATACACAAAAAGAGTAAAAAGAAGAAGAAAGACAGTTGTTCTTACCGTTGAATCAAAGCTTCCCAGACTTCGTGCAGTATCAATATATAAATGCCTTCCTAGTATATTGACTTGAACTTTTGTATATAAGCTAAGCATTGTTGTTGCCCATACTGACAATGCCAGTCTTGTAAAACCTAGAGAAAAAGAATTTGCACAAAAGAATGTTTATTTTTAACTCCTTATTGGTTATTGCAACCAGACGAATTAACATAGCCACAAAGCTACAAGTATAATAAATGTGGAAGCCAAGACCAGATTCATACTTAGAATTTTGAGTCTATCCCACAAATCTAGTTTCTCCGATTGAGTTAAAGTATTTGGCTGACCCTTTCCTTGTATTAGCCTCCCAAGAAGCTGAGAAAGATCCAACTCTTCTGCTATCCGACAACTTAAGTTGTGCATAGCATGAGGCAATGTTATTGTATCAGAAATTCTCTGAATATTCTCAAAGTGAGCTTGTACCCTATCATTTTCAATTCAAAAAGAAAAGGCATACCATCAGCATTTATTGTTTTTAGATAGGAGGTTGGAAATCAGCACAGGGAAAACATATCTATATATAAAAATAATAATAACATGAAGCATTGAAGCTAGAAATTTCACTTAACTGAGCCTTCATAAGCTCTTCACTTTCCCTCTGAACTGTGAGTTCTCTCTCAAGTGCATCAAGCCTACGCCTGTGAGCACCATAAAGCTTATACAAAAAATACCCACTTCCTAAAACACCAAAACTAATGAAAATCTTCCTCCTATGCCGCCTCCACAAATCCCTAATACACAGTAATCAAAAAATTAACAAATAAGACCTCAAAATAACGCAGGAATGTATAAAGAACAATGACGAAGATGCAGCCAATTAAAGTCAGAAAACAAAGTGTCTCGCCAGTTTGATCACAGAACGAAATAAATAAAACACACCCATGTTATAAAATTGACAAAGTTTGCAATTTTGCTACCAAAGTTGTGATAAACAAGAAGCAATGAAGTTGAGACAAACGAATTAGAGAGATACCCAGATAAAGGATGGCATCAAAGTTGGAGACTTTACCTCACAGAAAGCATTTTGGTGACACTAGGAAGACCGAAAACCCATCACTATGCCTTGGGCTTAGAAAAACCTCTTTTACGGGTTCAGCGGGGCCGATAGAATGAAGAATCAAGCATAAGAATACCCGCCCCGAGGGTAAGAAATGAACAGGAGCACAAGTGGGTGTGTGGGCATAGACGCAAAGTTGAAGAACTAGAGGCTTTGAGAAGGGGAAAAGCTCGAAGCAAAGTGAGTTGGGCGAGAGCGCTAGGTACCTGAACCTCAATTAAGGGATGTTCCGAATCTAGAGCCAGAATCAATATCAATCAATATCAATATTCAATATACGTATAAAAAATATATACGTATAATATATTTCAACATACGTATAATATAAATGTCAATATAATATTAGGCAGATAAAAATAAACATCAATAATTCAATATCAATAAGTATAGGTATAATATAAGTATTTGTCAAAAGAAATAATAATAATATAAGTAGGGGGATATAAAAGGAAACAAAAGATAAAAGGTGGGAAAAAAGACAATAGATTCTTTGTTGATATCATTATTATAAGCATTCCTTCACAGCAGATTTAAATTCAATATTGAAAAATTAAACATGTATAATTTATTTAATAAAAACAATGGTCATTTTATTGATAAAACGTGGTTTGAGTAGTTAGTAGCTTGATCTATTTAATTATATATCTAGAGCTCGAATTCTTGTGATTGAGATATAATTACATCTGTGGGTAGAAGAGTTGTCCCTTAATTCGTACTCTACATTCTCAGAGATTAGTCATACGACTATTGATTGTGGGATATCCTGAGTTCCATTCCGAATAAAAAAAAACAACGGTCATTTTCATTGAATTATTAATGGAGCCCAAATTAAAAATGAAAACACATTAAAGCATTCTCTTCAATTGTTTTCTTCTTGTCCTTTCAAGAGCATTCAATTTACAATATTTTGGAAATAACTATTTCCATTTTCGAATTGCCTAGCAGGCTAGAGCATAGTTAGATTCATATGAGGATAAAAATTTTAATGAAGTGGGAGGGAAGACGATGAAAACGAACTTTTCCAATGTTTGGTTTGGTTAAAGGAGGGAGAAGAAAATAAAATTATTTCCCTTTTTTAAAAGAGGAGAGGAGAGGAGAAAAAATAAATATAATTTTCGTTGTAAATAGAAAATAAAATAGGAAGTTACAATATAAATATGGACTTAAAGAATAGCTCGGAACTATGATTGAATGACTAGTTCATCAGGAAATAGTGAAAGTCTTTGTATTGATACTCTGATCAAGTATATACAATGACAAACCTAATAATCATGTTTACAGAGATAATGAACTCCTAATTCTGAACTAAATCAAGAGACATAAATAAGGACCAAATTTGGAGACCCCATTATATTTCGAGATATGATAAAGATATTATTCTATCTATAGATAACAATTTTAAAAGTCACACATAAAATGATTTGTAATTAGCTGACATGTAAAAAACTGTATATATAAAAAAAGGCTAAAATACTCTTTTGGTCCTCTATCTTTTATTTTAGTTTCAAGTTGGTTCTTTAAGTAATAAAAATTCAGATTCGATCCTTCAAGTTGTAAATTTTACATCAAGTCAGTCCTTTCTATCATATTTGCACCAACGGTCGCCAAAATCTAGAAAATATCGTCGAAAACTAGAGAAACTTGTCAGAAACTGAGCTTCCCCTCTTTTTCTTCCCCCGTCCTCCCTCTCTTCCTCATTCGAATCTTTAAACAAACTATGTGCCTTCCATTTTGATGCCTAGTTAGTTATTAGAATAAATATATAAATGGGTTGCAAATTATATATATAAAAAAAGAATAAATATATAAATATAAATAGGACAATTTGGAATAGGGGAGATAAAGTAAGAGAAGATACCTAATTTCCGACAAGATTTTCCACATTGCGGCAAGTTTTTACATTTTTTCATAAGATTTTTTAGATTCCGATGACTAACAGCTGAATTCTAACATCATTAGTGTAAATTTGACAGTAAAGAACTATCTCGATGTAATATTGTCAACTTTGAAGATCAGTTTGAAACTTTTATTACTCGAATGACCAACTTAAAACTTAAAAATTAAGATAGAAAACCAAAAGGTGTATTTTAATTGTAACACCTTTCTCAGGTGCTATATTGTCTGTGACATTTTCTCAATTATCGTTTAACTCGGGAAATAAATTTTCTGAAGATACGAGTTTATTTTTTGCTATTTGTTTTCGCAAATAAGAAATTAGATAATACTTAACATTTATTAACATTTTCCAACCACTAACATGCTTAAAACATATACATCCATAAAATGGAGAACAAGTGGTAAACAACCATACATTCCCTGTATGTACATAGTACTTTCATAAATTCTTTCAAAAGATAAAAGTCATGTAAAGACAAAAACAACTACAGGTGGAAATAACAACGCCATTAAAAATAACATGACCAAGAGAAACATAAATAACCTTGGAGACGCAGCTCCACAAAACTAGTCCAAAACACCGGGACTCATCACACTGGCCTATACAAAATGATGACGAGGTATCATCATTGTACAATAACAACAACTGAGGACGATGCATCGTCACACAGGGGTTGAGCTCTCACACCTCCCATATACTGATCCCCGAAGATGCGTCCTTATGACTGGTCTGTCTCATATCCAAAGCTGACTATGATAATGAAGTAGTACTACCGTCTTCGTTGCAGAGCATAAAATAAACAGAAGACCAGAAAACACAGAAAATGAGGTGAGATCCTCATTCATCATACACATAAAGCAAGCATGTAGTGGTACGACCCACATACATGTTACAACATATATATATATATATATATTCATACTATCTTCCATGCTCATTTCGTGGATAAAAACTTCGAGAATATACAATACCAAACTAAACGGTCATATGACACCCAGTGCTGATGAGGATGGGGAGTGGTCGCCTGTGCAAGAAGGAACGGACAAGGAGCGGCTCCTGGCAGGCTTCTAGGCGGAGGGATACATGAATGAACCGATTACATACCGGAATGAGAGGGATCCTGAGACTGTGTAGGTATGAGACTATACAGTAGATGATGGCTTATATGAATTGATTGGTACTACCTATACCAACAAGATGCATATTCTTTTAGGCAACCCATCACTTAAGAACTCCACATTTAAGCGTGCTTGACTTGGAGCAATTCTGGGATAGGTGACTTCCTCGGAAGTTTTCCTAGGAAGCGTGTGAGTGAGGACAAAGCACGCTGAAAAGACCCGTGTTAGTTTGTGGGGACAGTCGTCAATCCATAGAGCACCTAGAGATGTTACATTAACCCATAAAAATATCAAAAATAGACTCCTAAAAAAATGTGTATTGAATTCGATAATGACATCCTTGTCCACATAATTTGATAATTGCATTTGTCTTTACAAAATAATGGTAATTTCTTTACACAAAAATAAAGAAAAAAAATATAAAATAATTTTAAATAGAAATTTATATTAAGAATAAACTCATTTATAAAATATCATAAACATTTTTTTTATAAAAAAAAGCTAGGAAATAACTTTTTATTATATTTATTTGTGTTTAAATACTTAAATCAATTAATATTTAAAACATGTCCTTTTTAATAATTTCGTCATGTAGAAATGCTCATGCAATTTCATCCAAGCACCACATATCATTTTGAAGAAGCACTTATACAAGTAACATCCAAACACTTAATAACTTATATAGAAGTAACTTCTTCCATTAGAGCTTCTATCACAAGCCCTTCTCCTATAAGTACCTGTGGAGAAGCTTATCCAAACAGGGATAACTTGTGTAGAAGTAACTTTTTCCATTAGAGCTTTTATCACAGGCCCTTCTCCTATAAGCACTTGTGAAGAAGCTTATCGAATCAGGGAGGTCCTTTTAGAGCATGTTGGACATTTGGGGCCTGCCAGCATGTAATTGGATCACAATCACAACAGCCCAAAAGGTGACACCACATTCAAGAAATTCAAAAAATGAAAAGAAAGCAAAAACGGTTGGTTACCCCCAAAACCCTAATTCAGTGACGACACTATATAATGCATCTTTTTTCAGCTCAGAGCCAGAGTCTCCGTTAACACAGCCTCTCTCAGTAAACACAAACCCTACACACTCACTCACAGAGAGGGGAATCGAAATCTCAATCCCAATCGAAAATGGCAGAAGGATTAGTTCTCCGTGGCACAATGCGAGCCCACACCGACGTCGTAACAGCCATCGCCACCCCAATCGACAACTCCGACATGATCGTCTCTGCTTCCCGCGACAAATCCATCATCCTCTGGCACCTCACCAAGGAGGACAAGACCTACGGCGTCGCCCGCCGCCGCCTCACCGGCCACTCCCACTTCGTCCAGGACGTCGTCCTCTCCTCCGACGGCCAGTTCGCCCTCTCCGGCTCCTGGGACGGCGAGCTCCGTCTCTGGGACCTCGCCGCCGGCACCTCCGCCCGCCGCTTCGTCGGCCACACCAAAGACGTCCTCTCCGTCGCCTTCTCCATCGATAACCGCCAGATCATGTCGGCGTCACGTGACCGCACCATCAAGCTCTGGAACACTCTCGGAGAGTGCAAGTACACCATTCAAGACGGCGACGCTCATTCCGATTGGGTTTCTTGCGTTAGGTTCAGCCCCAACACGCTTCAACCCACCATTGTTTCGGCCTCTTGGGACCGAACCGTGAAGGTTTGGAACCTCTCGAATTGCAAGCTGAGGAACACGCTTGCGGGTCACGGTGGGTACGTGAACACGGTGGCGGTTTCGCCTGATGGGTCGCTCTGTGCGAGTGGTGGGAAAGATGGGGTTATTCTGCTTTGGGATTTGGCTGAAGGGAAGAAACTGTACTCGCTTGATGCGGGTTCTATCATTCATGCTTTGTGTTTTAGTCCTAACAGGTATTGGCTTTGTGCTGCTACGGAGCAGAGCATTAAGATCTGGGATTTAGAGAGTAAGAGTATTGTTGAGGATTTGAAGGTTGATCTTAAGACTGAGGCTGAAGCAATTGGTGCTGGTGGCGCCAACCCCAACAAGAAAAAGGTATTTTTTTTCTTTTTAATTACTAATTATTATTCCTTATTATTATTCCTTATTGGTTAATGGGTTCATTATCATGTTTTTTTCGTTCTTTGTTATATGACGTATAAGATTTGGTTTGATTTGGTTTTCAAATCGGTTTATTTCCTTGTCTGAAGTTTTGGTCTCAACTTTGAGTCCTCTCGAAGCTGGAAGTGATATTGGATTGAATTGAATGTTTGCTTTGTAGTTTTGCCAAGAGTGTTATGTTATGTTCTGTATGGCAAATCTTGTTTGAGGAAATAGCCTAATTAAGTATTTTAATATAGTGATTTGTGGAGAAAATATATGCTAATTTGGTGTTTTTTGTGCCATTGAATTGTGGAGAAATATTGTAGCTTTAATATTGCTTATAGCAGAAATGATATATTGGAACAAACTTTCATGCTGGTTTCCTGTTCTCATTCATCAGGATGGTCATGTCCTGTTTGTCATGGACCTCGTTGTTGTCTTTTGATTTTATATAGTTTGATAGTTTGATATGGATATATCTTGGCATTCACATTGTATCTTATTAAGATTAAGATTTACAATATTTTCCCTGCTAAGATCTGTTTGTAAGTCGTCACTTAATTTTTTGATTTATTTGGTTTGCACCACAAAATGTACCAATTTCAATTCATATCTTGATTTATTGTTTCTTTGTCAATTCGTTATAGGTTATCTATTGTACAAGCTTGAACTGGAGCGCAGATGGAAGCACTTTGTTTAGTGGTTACACTGATGGTGTTATCAGAGTTTGGGCAATTGGACGTTATTAGTAAAGCTACTCAGTGATCTCAGATGCGAATGAATCTGCTTTTGATTTTTGAGACAAAACTAGTTCACTCTTCAATGTTTTAGAACTGTTCAAAAGTTTTTAGGCTGTTTATTGCTGAATCAATTTTTATGTTGAAGACAATGGCTTTGTGGCCTTTTTTTTTTATTTTAAACGATGTTCGCTTTGGTTGTTAGTTGTTATTTGGATATTTCAATATGCCCGAATATTATCTTTACTTTTGAATGTGGTGGAGATAACGTGTGAAAAACTGAGCTCTACTGCATTAGTTTTGACCTTTTACAGTTGGCCTTTGATAAGTCCTCTTGCTCCTAAGCTTTAGTTTTCAAACCAACTTGTGTATATATAAAGCAGATGATTGTCCGCTATGAACATGTAAAGAAACCTGTTTTACATTAGGTTTGTGGTTATTTTTAGCTCTAAACGTTGTGTTCGTGGTTTGCTACTGTGTCCGTGTTGTGATGCTACATCAACTCGTCACACATATTTTTGATTCATTAACTCGATCAAGACCCATTTAATTAACATGTATACTAAAATTAACTAAAATTAAAATTCCGATATTGTTTTTTAGGTACATTAAATTCAGATATTATGAAAGAGGTAATAGAAGAATTCCGGTAATGTAAATGTAGTTACCAGCTCAGTGTGCAAGGCAGAAAATCTTTTAATAGTGTATAAAGAAAGGCTTGAGCTAAGCCCAATTGCATTCTGCGTACAAGTTGGGCTCACTTTGGGATTACAATGAATTGGAAAACAGCACCTAGTCCTACTCCTAATGTCACTATAGAATTACACTGTGTTGTACTTAATATGTATGGCCACTGAAAATGACATTTATGCTGATATTTATTATTTTGCCAAATTAATATGTATTATCATTATCTCTTTATCTAATTATTATTAATATAAAAATAAGGATGTTAAAATATTAATAAATATCAGTATAAAACTCTTTATATTGAGAACTGCGTTCTACTTGAATTATTTTTTGAAAGTTTTTGTTGTGTAAAAGATAATAATAATTCCCACATTTAATCCTACAAAACTAGTGAATTGTTTATATCGTAGGTACCAACATGGGGACAATATATGTTGTCCCACAATTCTGTGTCACGAATCCTTATTTTATTGGTCAATGATTTTTAAATATTCAGTAATTAATTCAGTAATTAATAGAGATAATAAGAGATAATGTTTTTGACTAATCAAACATGGGAGAAAAATGAAATGAAAGGAGTTGAATAATGCAATTACATATGAATTGTAGCTTGGATTGCTATTTGTAGATCATTAAATTAAATTTAAATGGATAAGTCAATTTTCACGAACACATGGTGTCATCTTTGCCACCTATAGGTTAGTTGCTAGGACGGATTGCAACAAGCTAGTTGGTCCAAAGGGTGATTAGGTATTGATGCTCTTGTTATGGATCTTGATTGATTGATTAGCGTTTCATTGATAGGTTGATCATAGTTCGTCGCTGCTTAATCATGGTTTAATGTTTAGTCCATCACAGTTGGTGGATTCAATTCCAAATCATCTCTCTACTTAGTTCATACCTTGTAGAAGAGGGAAAGTTTCAAAGTCGTCTAATTAGTAATTATGAAGCTTCGTCTATTTTTCAATAAGAAGTTGTTCATTGATGGAAGTGGTTAGTTTCTGTCGAATGGCCCCCTTTATTCATAACTTAGCACCCATGCATATGTGATCCCCAAGATAAGAATTTTCCTTAATTATGATATATATAGGATTTTTCTAACCTGTGTAATATTGCACATGTTAAGAAATTAAATATAGAAATATTGTATTGAAAGTTGTGTAATCAGTTTTTTGAAAGTCTAAAAGCTACTCTTTCCAATGAAATATTTCTATTTTTTGATTCCTTAACATGTGCAATGTTGCACATGTTAGAAAAATCGATTTATATATATATATATATATAGTTATCTTGCCCCACAAACAGTGATTAGCCTCCGTTGACAGTGTTGGAATATGCTGGGTTTAGATAAAAAAAAAAGTGACTACGCACTTTTATATCAATGCATGATCAGATAGCTAGAGTCGTAGTTTTTGAAACCACGACAAAGAATACTGTTGAGTATTATTAATTGCAACGTTGACACAAATGGATATTGTAACAACCAACAACCTGAAGTGAAAGTTTGAAGTGGTCCATTTACAGATGGTGCCTTAGAATAATAAACTTCTTGATAAAATCCGTGAGACTCTAAATTTCATTATCCATGTAATTAATTGGTGAGGCTTATATAAACCACATCGCACTTCAACCTTTATAACTTCAAATGGTCTTGCTAACCCTTTTTGTTCAAAAAAAAAAAAATGCTCTTACTAACAAGTGTCCTGAGGACTTTGGTTAATGAATCCACAAAAAGAAAATTCGTATTGAAAAACTAAGTATTTCCAAATACTAAATATATTATTTCCCATATAAAATATCTTTTTTTAGTTCCTTAAACAAAAACATAGGCAAATAGTAGGATGCATATGGCAGCAATAGCGAAACCCATGTATGACGTATACTAGCAGAGATATAGAGCAATGTAGTATCAAGAGAAAGATAAAGAGAATAATTGTGTGTTTTGGAAAGATTAATTGTTGGGTTTCAGTTGTTTTTCTCTTTAAAAAAAAGTTGTTTCATATAAAATTAGTGTGTTTAGGATTTTAGCTTAAATTTTAAAAAAGCTTTTTTTAGGGAAAAAAGCTATTTTTGTGTCATCTCTCACTAAGAACTAGTAGATTGTTTAGAGGAGATTATTTTTGTATCTCACATCACTATTCCTATCTTACCCCCAAATATCAAGCTTTGCATATCACTGTTCCCTATCTCAAATATAACACATTATGCTTTTTCACCGTCCAAGCGAAATAGATTATCTTAAAATCGCATTTCAGCAAGCATACCCAAACAAAAATAAATTATGATTATAATCGATTTTTTAAAATACATAGCAACAAACAATAATCTGTTATTTGTTGCTATGCAGTTATTTGGACATATGGTTAAGTGCTTACGTAGAAGTGAGTACAAATTTAAAAATGTAGGGATGACGATTTTTAAAGTAATTTGAAAACAAGCTCCTAATTAACAAGTGTCATAGACGCATGGGAACAGCCATTAAAGCATTGAATGAACTGAAAGAGTAGGCAGGTTTTGCATTAACCTCATCATAGACTCATCCTCCTTATATATATCACCAGTTGATCTCTCGCAGCTCATCAAAAGTGGAAAAACACTAGAAAGTGCACTAGAAAAATATCTGACAAATTAATACTATAACTAAGATCCCATGGTGTTTTCTCTTTTATCTGCATCCTTCATTCATCCCCAACTCCTCCCTATTGTGGCCAAAATGACCATGTTTGACACCATACTCTTCTATGTTAGTAGCACCACATCTCTCTCTCTATTCCTCTTAAATTATATATGTTTCACAATTTATGTTACATGTTATAGTGACTAATTTTATGTGCTATTGTTATTTGTATAGGTAATACATTTTGTGGACAAGCTTGATTTGTGGCATAGGCTGCCAGTGTTGTTGGGGCTAGCATACTTGGGAATTAGGAGGCACTTGCACTATCGTTACAATCTCCTTCATGTTGGAGAAGTCAATGGCCACAAGTATGATACACAAGTATATGCATATCGGACCCCGGATGGTAAGTGCAACCACCCCACAGACAATTTGGTCGGTAGCCAGGGAACTTTCTTTGGTCGGAATATGCCGCCGGCGACATCGGATTATGGGGTAAGCCAAGAGCTTTAAGTTGCTGAAGTATTATGACTTGTTTCTGCTCTTCTTGTTTTTTTAATTAATCTCTGAGGGAAGTTCTATAAATATTTGCCTTTGCATGAAATAAAAGAGCTGTATATAGTATTGCTATTTTTATTATTATATATATGTCATAAGATAAGTGCAAAATGATCATTAAAGCCCCAATAATTTTTATCTCCATCCTGCAATTATTCTGATATTAACAAATTAATATAATATGTCAATGTCTGCAGTTACTAGAGCCTCACCCAACAGTGGTTGCCTCAAAGCTCCTAGCAAGAAAGAATTTCAAAGACACAGGGAAGCAGTTCAACATGATAGCCTGCTCATGGATACAGTTCATGATTCATGACTGGATGGACCATTTGGAGGACACTGAACAGGTGATGAGTAATATTGACTCATGACTATTTAACTATTTTCAACTTTCTTGCACAACAGAAAATACCAGTTATACAAAAATTATATATAGAAACTAAGTCAGAACTATGTTAAGAGCTATATATTGAATTGAATTTAAATGCATGCAAGGCAAAAAGGGCGTTTCCAGTGATTCTCTAATGATATAAAAATGACATGTGAATTTTTGTGTAAGTAATTAATTAGTAGTTGCTTATTAAATATATTGCTCCTGGCACCATAAGACTTGTTCATTCTATCTTGACACCAAATTAGTCATGTCAAAAGCATGACAAGGAAACATAACTGACAAGGTAATCTTATCGTCTAACTTTGCCAATCAATTTTCCAAAACCTTTATGTGCTTTTTTGTACTTATCATCTTAACAAAGTGCATAATTCTTGGAACAGGTGGAAATTAGAGCTCCTGATAGTTATTCAAGTGGGTGTCCTTTAAAGTCTTTCAATTTTTTCAAGACTAAGAAATTCATAACGGGCTCTTCATGTATGAAAACTGGTTCCCTAAACACAAGGACTCCTTGGTGGTAAGTAGGACCTAGATACTGAACCTTTATATATATCTTCGTTAGTGAGTGAGCACAAGTTCATTGATTTTTGGAATATTAGGGATGGAAGTGTTATATACGGGAATAACGAGAAGGGCATGAGAAGAGTGAGAACATTCAAAGAGGGGAAGCTGAAAATCTCAGAAGATGGGCTTCTTGAGCATGATGAGAAAGGTATTCCTATCTCAGGTGATGTTCGAAATTGCTGGGCTGGTTTCTCCCTTATTCAGGCCTTGTTTGTCAGAGAGCATAATGCAGTGTGTGATATGCTAAAAGTAAGTCAACTTCCTTCCATCTCTTGCATATATTGTCTTTGCACTAATTTTGCCTCAAATAATGATGCATGACATTGTTCTTTGCTTATATAGGTGCATTATCCTGACTTTGATGATGAGAAGCTCTATAGACATGCAAGATTGGTAACTTCAGCAGTCATTGCAAAAATCCACACAATTGATTGGACTGTAGAACTCTTAAAGACTCATACTCTTCTGGCAGGGATGAGGATCAATTGGTAAGTCTAAGTAGCATTCTGGTGCAGTATACTACTTAGATACTAGTATTACCAAAGTATGTTTTTTTGCAGCTGTATACTTATTATTATTTTCTTTTGGCAGGTATGGATTTTTGGGGAAGAAATTTAAGGATTTATTTGGAAACATTTTTGGACCCATACTTAGTGGTTTGGTTGGTCTTAGGAAGCCAAGAGATCATGGAGTTCCATACTCACTTACAGAAGAGTTTGTGAGCGTTTACAGAATGCATTCACAACTACCTGACGAAATTGCCCTCAGAAACATTAAGGCTACAAGTACAAATGGAGAAGATAAATGCCCTCCAATAGTTGAAAAGTATATTCTTATCCCTCTCACTGTTCCTTTTGGCTTAATAAAATTTTGGGATTTTTTATGGTTCTGTCAAGATTGAGTAAAACCAATTTGCAGACATCCTAATTACCAAAGATTTTACATTTTTATCCCCACATTTTTTCACTTTAAAGTTTCCTGTTTTGTTCTTAAAGCAAAAATGAAAGCCTTTGGGATGAGAAGGGTATCTCAATTCAACTGCAAATATGTTTTTCAGGGTGCCTATGAGGGAAATGTTGGGTAAAGAAGGCGAAAGAAGGCTATCGAAAATAGGAATGGAGCAAATGCTAGTTACCATGGGTCATCAGTCATGTGGTGCAGTTGCTTTATGGAACTATCCAACATGGATGAGGAACCTCATTGCCCATGATATTAATGGAGAAGATAGACCTGATCCTGTTGACATGCCTACCATGGAAGGTAGCTCCCTTTCACTTCTTTTTGTATAGTAGCTTTGCATGCACTATTATGTAGTCTTATATAACTAGGTCTAAAATGATGAATCCTCTATTAGTTTATAGAGACAGAGAAAGGGGAGTTGCGAGGTATAATGAATTCAGAAGAAACTTGCTAATGATCCCTATTAGCAAGTGGGAAGAGTTAACAGATGATGAAGAGGTCATTGAAGCTCTCAAAGAGGTATATGAAGATGATGTTGAGAAGCTGGACTTGATAGTGGGTCTCCATGCAGAGAAGAAGATAAAAGGGTTTGCAATCAGTGAGACCGCTTTCTTTATTTTCCTAATGATGGCTTCAAGGTATGTGCAGCACTATATAGTAAGCAACAAACCACTGAACAGAAAGAGAATTGATCATTGACTTATGCTTTTCTTTGCTGACTATGGATGTTTAGGAGGCTAGAAGCTGACCGTTTCTTCACAACGAATTTCAACTCCAAGACATACACACAGAAAGGGCTTGAATGGGTAAACAGGACAGAGACTCTGAAGGACGTGATTGACAGGCACTTCCCAGAAATGACTAAAAAATGGATGAGGTGTTCAAGTGCATTCTCTGTTTGGGATTCAATGCCAGATCCTACAAATTACATACCTCTATATCTGAGACCAGCTTCATAATAGTTATGTTTGAATCAGAACCTCTTGTGTAGCTAAGTCACAGCTTTGTACTGTCATAAATTTGCCTTCTACATTAATTTCTCCACATATATTTCTGTTCAGACCCCACTGTTAACATATATTGTATAGATAATAGATAATGCACTGGTATTACACTATTCCCATCGCACTCTGTATACTGTACAAATTTTGTTACAAATTGGACCAACTCCTGTTGTTATCAGAAAACATGAAATATAAATTTGGATCCGTTACTCTTTAAAATTTATCAATCGTGAAATACGATTTAATTCTGAAAACGTAGGCACGCCCCAAATAAAAGTCTTGCTCGATTTCTTTTTATCACAAAGAATGAACTAACAAACAACAAACTTACACAATTGCACACCAACTACAAAAAAGAAGCAGCACACAATCAATCTGGCCTCATACAAGATGAGCCGATTGAGTATTCTCAAAAGAAAATCATGTGGACTCTTCAGGGAGCTGGGTGGGGAGAATTCGTTGCCCGTTTTCTCTACTCTATCAGCACTTTTTAACACAATAACTCGCACTACCCATATTGTTCCCCAGTCATGTAACCAGCCTTAGATCATTTGCTACAAAACTCTGGCACAACTATTAAAAAATCTCTATCACAAATTGGTTTTATCCAAAGCAAACCAAGGTAAATAGAATGATGGGCATTGGCACCATCATTGCCTAGATATTGAAACACACAAAAAGCACCTGCTTTCAAAGGTGGCAACAAGAAAATGGCCCAAACTTCATACTGCAAAGTCAAGAGTGACTAGTAAACCGATGCTTGCAATTTGCAACAAGTCCTTTTGCTATATGACCAACAATCAGAAAAGCTCACCTGTCTATTAGATAAACCCCAACTTGTGGTGATAAGCACATCCTCGTCAGTCTTGTAAAGGATTATATTTGAAATCCGACAAGTATTTCCCACATTCACATCTTCCAATCTGACCTTGATCTGTCATGGAGGGGTTATCTTCCAAACACGGATAAAAGCATCCTCACCAGAGCTAACTAAACTATACTCATCAGTGAATGCTAAACCATAAACCCCACCTAAGTGAGCACCCTTTATGGTAATTCTACTAGATGCAGGCTGGTCAATTTCATATATGATGACACATGTGTCAAGTGATCCTGTAGCAATTCTACAGCTATCAGGAGACCAAGCAAGGCAGTTTATCCGAGCAGTATGGTACAACATGTTTTTAAGCTTCACCTGCAAACAGATGTGTTAAAAAGGTTACACAACTAATCATGCAAGAATTTCTCTTCCTTGCACACGTGCATGCATGCATGCACACGCACGAAAAAGCACTAAACATAATACTTCGCCCATCAAAGCTCTTAGTTGCACTTACCTCTCGGGAGGCACGGTCCCACACTATAGCTTCTCGATTGGCATCCCCTGATGCAAACATTGAAATGTCTGAAGAATAACGTATGACAGTAATAGCTCCCCGATGTTTCTCAAGGACTGCCTCTTCTACAAGTGCATCACCAGATATAGAATATATGTGCAATTTACCATCCTGTCCACCAATAATGGCTTCACTTCCATCAGGAGAGACAGCAGATGCTGACACAACAAATCCAAGATTAATGGTTGACACAATTTTTGTACCACGCAGCATGACAACCCCTGAATCAATTGAAACCAGAGCAAGTTCAGGAGATAGAAGTGCAACACTCAAGTCCTTTGGTTGACTTCCTATATCAATGGCTTCAGCATCTCCAAGCTGATCCCCATGTAAAGAAACTCGCCATATCTACTTGTTAGGAGAGAAAGAAAATGGAAGAATGTGAGGAAGAGATCAAATAGTTTTCCATAATTTTCAAATATTGCAGATGCCTTGAAATTTGCCCCACCACTTGCTCATATCTTTCATTAAAAACATCATATCTAATGAAGACCTATGTCACAATGTCACATTCATTGAATAGCTTTCTAACAATGAGTATGAGAATATCACAATAGACAACACAATTTTTTTCTTATAAACATGTTCCCAGGAACAATACACCGAAATAGATACTGATTAGCGAACAAATCGTCTCTTCTAGGTGATAAGAAATTAAGAATATATATTAATGTCAATTGCCAAACTATAATATCTTCAGATTATCCAAGCAATTGTTAATGTTGGCACTTAGTGAGCTCAATAGAACAAGGGAGAGAGACATGGTCCTTACATCATCAACAGGTCAAATGAAATAAATGTATTGGGTACAGAAAATAAAAGCATTAGAATTTAGACAAAACTGATAAAGTAATGTCAATTTACATTTTTAAAATAAACTTCACTTTGTTTAACTGGTCTGCAAATCAAAGAGATTTAGTCAAGTGCATTATGGAGATTTATCTGAAACTTTACTATAAATATACTTCACATGGAAAACAGCATATAAAAAATTTATTTCATCACATAACAAATATAGAGTATTATTTATATGCACCTGACAAGCAGCACTGTTTTTTTATCCAAAAATTAGAAGAAATGGAAATCGAGGAAAACCTAATGTAATGATTATCATTCTCATATTAGCCAAAGAAGATAAGCAAAACACTCACCTTATTATCAAATCCGGATGTAACAATCTCTTCCTCTACAGCTGCTAAGCATTTGATTTGAGAATTCTCCTTCCTTTGTAATTTACCACTATATCCAATCCCTTGAATCCACTTAACTATTAAGCCATCATAACTGCTAGACAGGAGCACTCTAGGGTTACTTCTTAGAATAGTTAAGGACGAAACATTTTTCATATGTCCAGAAAACGTTGTCGGGGCTTTATCAAGATCGCTTGCTAAAAATATAGATATCATCCCACCAAGAGAAACAGTGACAAGATAATCATTCAACCAGAGGCCCCCCACTAGCATGTCTTCAACTCCACCGAAGCCAGGACAAGTCAATGTTTTCTTCACCTTTCCATTATTGTCCTCAGATACGTCCCATACTTTTGCAGACTTGTCAGCAGATACAGTCAGCACCTAAAGATAACATTACAACTGAAGATTAGATTGCCATTGCCAAAATAGTGCATTACAGGAAAAGGGAGAAAACAAACTTGCGCAAGAAAGACAAGTAGGAAAGCAATGGGGGAAAAATTAACAATCTGCAAATCCAAGAATTTAACTACAAACTCAAAAGTTAACTAGCACAAGAAATTTATTGATTGAACAGTACAAACTATATATAATATGTAGACTGCTATCCACGCCTAACATTTCCAGTAACAAACAATTGAAACATGCATGTCAACATCAACAAGTAAAATTACAGATATACATTGCTTTCAAAATTCAAATATAGGTCTAAAATTCAATGTTTATTTATAAAAACTCCTCTAGACTTGATAGAAAATTTTCACAAAGACAAGATAACAAAACAAACCAAAACTAAGAAGTTAAAACACATGTACAAATGGAACCTCTTTTAGAGAAACATATTGGGAATGTCAAATATATGTCAAACTAGCAAAATAAACAAATCCCCACTTCCTTAGCTTTAATGTATGTCATGCTTAACTTGTACGCATAATAAATTTTCTTCAAATGTTACCACAGCAAAGCATTTATAGGAAACAAGTTGTTACTTCATGCATTTTACTTTATATTGTGTTCCTTAGTTATTGACAATATAAAAAACACAAGGCAACTATTCCAAAATGTTATACGGAAGTACCAAGTTCAAAATGTTGCATTCAACTTCTTAAAACAAAGTTAAGTGATCAACATCATATGAGAGAGAGAGAGAGGGGATGGCAAAAGGGGGTTAGCTTATCAGGAGATGTGAGTCTTTGGCATAATAATCAATAAAATAATACTCAGATATTAGCTCACTTGTTTTCCATCAGGACTCCAGCTAACAGCATAAATACTGCCAGTATGGGCACCTTCAGAGGACAACTCACCAATCTTCTCTCCACTTTTTCCATCGAATATGATACCCTTTTTGTCAGAACTTACACTAATAAATTTATTACCGTCTGGAGAATATCTTACACAATTAACAAAATTTGAATGATCCCTGCACATAACCAAAATATTGTGACATAAGTTATTTATCAAAACTAGTGCAGTCAGCAGAAAGGACCAAAGAAAATATAAGAACCAACTAGAACATATGAATTTGACAAAAAATAATTCCATAAAGACACTCAGTTGTAATATATCAATTAACACTGTTTTAATATGAAAAGATAAATTATAAAAATTTATGCCAATATGCAACTGTTTAGGTTATACTTAAAAGTACTTTAAGTAGAAGAGTACATTGTATAATGTATACCTTAGTCCGTATTCCAAAATTTATTTTTTGTTCTCTTATTTCTGAACAAGGAATAACCAAAGCAAATTTCAGAGAAAGACTGCTCCCAATAGTGAGTAACAAAAATATATATCTGAAAAGATCAGATCAACACCCACCCACCCCACCCCCCTGGCGACCCCACCACCACCACCACAAAAATCTACAAAATGCAATGACTGAAAGGTATCTGATATTGATCACTAGAAAGAGCAAAATATAACCAGTGCATGAACGCAACAGAAATTAACATTGTTATTGTCTAAAGAGTTGATTAGAAGACAACATATACTCAGAACAAAGGACTATAACACCATTAAGTTTTTCATAGTATACCTGTGAGATAGCTTGAATCTGAATGGTGGTCCTTCATAAAAGTTCACCAGAAAATCCTCTCCACATGTGACAATGCGGAAAGGTCTGGTTGGTTTATATGCACAACTTAAAACTCGCCTTGAATGGCCATCAAATTCACCAACATTAGTTCCCGAATCCCACCTATTCATTGCAGAGTTCATCAGACTCGACAGTAAACATAACAATTTATTCAAATAAAAAAGGTGAAGAATTGGCCAAAATTATTCAGGAGCGTGTGACATATGAAATTGATATAGGATGTGTTTGAAAGAGCTTATAAAGAGCTTATTTGAGCTTATGATAATAGTTTTATGAAAATAAACAATAGTTTACGATTTTCATATAAGCTCATTTTAGCTTATCACAATAAGCTTGTAAGAGAAGCTCATGAACAGAAGTTATTTTTAAGGGTGTGTTTAAGTAAACAACTTAATTAAGTGTTTATTCCATAAATTCTTCTTTCAAATAAGCTAAAAACAGCTTATTTCGCAAGCTTACTGCAATAAGCTAAAATAAGCTTATATAATCTAATTAGTTGCATAAGTTTATTTTCATAAGTTATTCTCAATCTCAAATAAGCTCTCTATACGCTTTTCCAAATGCAACCTTAGCTTATTTGAAGGGGGAAAAAAACTATCATATAAAGTGCTTAATCAAGCTGTTTATCCAAATGCATCCATAATATAAATTGAAAAGTTGACCAGTAATAGATCCTTATAATCAAATAGATAACTAGAAGACTCAAATGCAATGCAAATTTAACAATGAAGAAGCAGTTTGTGATGACTGACATGAAAGCACGGACAAAGGATTTCCCTTTGCCTTCACCGCAAGCCACGATTCTGAGTCCGTCTGGGGACCACTGAAGATCATCGATCCGACCCGAGAGTACCCGAAACTCCTTCTTCAAAACGAAGTCGTTGCGGGTGCCCCAGATCCTGACGGTTCCGGACACGTCAGCAGAGGCGACCCACTCGCCGTTAGGGGAGAATCTGGCGACGGTGGCAGGGTAGGCGTGATCGCCGTAGACGGACACGTGAAGGGGGTTTTGGAGGCTCATGATGACGACGGATCTGGCGTTGGTGAAGACTATGGAGTTGGATTTGGGGTCGCCGGAGATGAGAATGCCACGGCCACGCTCGGTGATGGGCATGCAGGAATACGTCTCAACCAGCTCGTGGCTCATCTTGGTTTGATTTTTGGAGAGGGAAAGAGATGAATGACTGAATTTCAAAGGGGTTTGACTAAGTTTGCAGAAATATAGAGAGAGATGTGCAGTGCACGATGACGAACGCAGTGCTTTGCTTTCCACACGCACAAATCATTATTCAGTTTGCCTAATGTTAAGAGTCCATAAAGGGAGTGAAAATTTAGGTAAAATAGTCTTTGGTTATGTTCGGAAAAAATAGCTTACAGCGAATATTTGAAAAGCTAGTTTACGCTTATTAAATTTAAAATATTTGGTAAAATTAATAATTGAACTAATTTATAAATCTAATGATATATTTATGATAGACATGTTAAAGTGAGATTTTCATTAAATGAATTGGGTAAAAGTGAGAAAAAAATCAATAAACTACAAACTATAAGTCATTAGCTAAATAAATAATCTTATGAAGAAAAACTATAAGTTAATGTGATAAACGTGTTTATCAAATACCTCTATTTTATTAAAACAAGCTTATAAGCTAGTCAAATAAATTATAAGCTAGCTTATTGGACTTATCAAATATAGAGTCTTTAGTTCTTTCATTTTTTTCAAAAATGCTAAGGAATCGATAAAAGAAATTATTTTTAAAAATGATAATGTATTCCATATTTTAATAAGTGTTAGTTTTAATTTTTTAATAAGAAGTTACTTTTATTGGAGTCCTTAATCAGTACCCTTTAACAAGATTCTTATTTTTTATATTTTATTTGGTGCTAAAACATCTATTTTAATTTTAACGTTAGTTAATCTTATCGTTTCTGTCATCCATATTAGTAATATCATGTGTTAGAGCCATATGTAAGAATCAACTAGAATCCAAAAAATAAGATAAAGATTAAAATGGTATTTTAACCAATCTTTCCCAGTAAGTTTTTTTTTTTTTTTTTTCAATGGGTCTTCTTTCCCAAAAGGTAGGGTCAACCATGAATCACCCCTCTCTAACTAAAAAAACAAAGTTATACCATAAACCCTAAATCTTAAGCTACGCATGGTTATCCCAGAGCGCATCAAGTTGTTCAAGAAAATTCGTTTCTGTATACTGGACCACGAACATGCATAAGGTTGTGGTTGGCTCTAGCATATGCAAGCACAATAAATGGTTGCCTCTAGGCAATTCCTAGATCTCACAAAAAGTTTTCTTCTCTTTTAATTTGTTTATTCCCTCAATTATTCGTCATTTTCTTTTGTTAAGCATATATAATGTAATATAATATTTTCTTTTCCTTTTTATTCTCTGGTTCCTGTAGGTGGGTTCGTTTGAAGGTTTTTAAGAAATGAGTATGGTGTCATATTGGATTCCATTTGCTATCAAACCTTGATGGGATCATGAGAGGGCAGAGGTGTAGTTTGTGCTGTTCAACCTGGATTTTCTCAATCAACTTGATGTGCTTTGGATAACAGTATGTACAACCTCATCTTTGGGTTGGAGACGGGTCATCCATGCCGCTCTACAGTCTTTGGAAAAGAAGATTCATTGAAGAAGAAGACTTCCAGAGGAAGAATGACTAAGCCTCTATCTATTTTTCGAATCTGGTTTGGTCCTCCTACGTGGTTTCACAATATACTGTTACATGGAGGATGTGTTAACTCAATTATCTAAATCATCACCTAACCAATCGACATGTATGCCAAAATTAACAATATTACTAATAAAACGAATTTGTTTAAGAGAACAAAATCGATTCAAAAAGTAAGATGAAGGATATCAAAAGTAGGGGTGTAATCGGGTTGGGTTGGTTCGGTTTTGAGCATTAATAGCACCCGAACCAATCAAAAAATATTCGGGTTGGGTTGGTTCGGTTTTTTACGTTTTCAGGTGGCAGACCCGAACCGAACCGATCATGTTCGGTTCGATTCGGGTCATCGGGTTCCTGCCTTTTTTTTAACAGAATTGAAAAATACATTTTCCTGGTCCTCCTCTTATTTATTCCTGTTCCACCTGTTTCAATTTCCATTTCTCCAAGATGCAAATTACATATCCCACATCAAACCAAATAACCAATTGCAAATTCTTGTGCACAACTTTATAATATTGAAAGCCATAAACATCACCATAATACTCTCAATAGTGAAAGATGATCAAACCAAGGAAAGATAATCAAACCAAGGAACTAAACATTGAAAGCCACAAACAAGAACTAAATATCACAGATGCTAGTCTTTTTAAACATAAAACCAAGGAATTAGGAAAGATATTCTGTCAGTCATGTCACCATAATACTCTCAATAGTGTCCAAACATGAAAGCAAGGAAATGCAATACTAAAATCAAAGTGTTCACCAAAATACATAAAAAAAAGACACAAAATACATCCAAAAGATCATATTTGTCCTTCATCTCATTTCAGTCATTTGAGTCTTTTGAGTGGTCCTGTTGTAACTCCTGCAATATATGGAAAAAAAAATGAGGGAAATAACAAAACAAAAAATACAAGTACTAGAATAAACAATCACAATCCCATAAAAATGAATGAAGTGTAAAACAATCAAAAAATAAGTTACCTTAATCCAAGGCCATAAATTGACTACCAGTGTTCCCAATATCCTGCTGCAATGCATTTATCTCTTGAAGCTCTAATAATATAATAATACAAAAAAATATATAAGAGAGTTTAAAAGATATCAAATTCAATGATAAAATAATTAATCAGCTTTTTACCTGAACCATCTTCAGTCATATGACTTCGTAGATTATCAATTTTTTCAGGTTTACTCCTCAACCAATTTTGAGTACAAATCAAAGCCTCTACTGTGGAGGGATGCAATGAACTACGATATGGGTCAAGAACACGACCCCCAGTACTAAATGCGGACTCAGATGACACAGTAGACACCGAGATAGCTAATATGTCTCTAGCCATACGAGAAAGAACATGATACTTCACTGTCTTGCCTCTCCACCATTTGAGAATATCAAAATCATCACAATAGTCTTCAACATCATCTTCAATATATCTTTCCAACTCATTTCTCTTCAGCTCACCTTGCTTCCTCTTTACCTTTCGTATGAACGCACCTTTCATTGATATTTCACTCTCGTCGTTTTGACCACCTTGTGCTTGAAGAGTACTATCCGAGGGTTGGGCAGTAGAATCACGAGTATCATTGGGAATAGGATACCAAACAACATACTGAGCAAATATTTTTTTTGTAAGATCTTTCAATTTTTGTAATACCTCCATCACAATAACCATATCCGAATTGAATACTTGATCCAAACAGCACTCAAAATACTCCAATTTATATCTAGGATCAAGGAAAATAGCCACCAACAATGGATAATTCAAATGCTCAATGTCCCAATATTTATCAAATTTTATCTTCATATTTGATGACATCCTATACAGCACCTCATCATCACTTTGCATCCACTTATTCAATGTAGCTTGGATTTCACACCACTTATCAAAGAAGCCATTAGAAGTGACATGCAATGATGCAGAAAAAGTAAGGGTAGCATCATAGAAAATCTTTAAAAATTTAGTGAAAACACGGGCACGATTCCAATCATCAATAAGAGGAGCACCCCCTTCACTATCAACAAATGCTACATAAGAGTGGTCATCAAATTGTAAACGAACAAACGCCTTTTCATACTTTTCAGCTATGTCCAACATCAAATAAGTGGAATTCCACCTAGTTGGCACATCAAGCACAAGCATTTGACCCATGGTTATGTGTGCCTCCTCGACACACCTCTTAAAAGAGGCCAATCTTTGTGGAGATGACCTCACATACTTGCAAGAAGCCCTTATCTTTGCAATAGAACGATCTAGTTCCTTCAACCCATCACTCACAATTAAGTTCAAGATGTGAGCACTACATCTCATATGCAAATACTCCCCTTTCAATATAGTAGTACCTTTCCAATCATCCATACCTCTAACCAAATATGACATGGCTGTGGTGTTAGCACTAGCATTATCTACGGTTACAGTGCAAATCTTGGTAATTCCCCAATCTTTTATGCATTTCTCTAAAGCTTTTCCTATGGTTTCCCCCCTATGGTCAGCAATCAAACCAAAACTCACTATCTTCTTTTGCAATTCCCACCCCTCATCAATAAAATGGACAATCACACACATATAATTCATGTTTTGAATGGAAGTCCAAGTATCAGTTGTAAGGGAAACCATTTGATAGTTTTGTTGCAACAAAGATTTCAAAAGTACTTTCTCAGCCATAAAGAGTTGCATGCAATCCTTTGCCATGGTCACTGTGACACCCTTCTACCCCGCATGTTATCAGGCATTTAAGAATAAAACAAATAATAAGAAGAACATGCATTTAACTGAATTAAATAAAATAATTGTCCATGGGTAGAAAAGTCCCACATGAACTCGTTTACAACGCGGAAAATAACAAAATGAGTTTAATCAAATAAAAACATCATCAAATAAATAACCCAACCCCGATGTCACAATTCAGAGCTGGTATAACCGTTCCGGAAATAAATCCTCGGAATACAACTGGAAACAACTATCTAAACTAAAACAACCCTACTATGAGTGGCGGCTCCTCAGAGTCACTCCTCTCCGGGCTGCTCGTCATCCTCTGCAAATGCCGATCAGGCCAAACACAAACAATACAGGGAGTAAGATTCATGTAATCATATAAACAGCAGGGGAATAGTACGCAAGGTAAACAAACATACACATAAGCATACATCAACATCCAACAGCATCATAACAATCAAGTATGCTATGCTATGCAATGCATCAACTACTCCGCTACTCCAATTATGCATGTGGATCCAAACTAACTCAGGATGAATGACTTTGGAATTACATATCCGTATTGGCCATAAAAGCACCAACACCGGCAGTTCACCAAACCTTGGGTGAACCCCATAGATAGCCAACGCATCAAACCGTGGATGCCTCATCACGGGGGGCCTCGGTCACCAAACCTTGGGTGACCTACCGTGGATGGCCAGATCACCGTACTCTCGGGCGATCTCCCCTTTGTCAAACCTCCCCCATCAACTACTCCAATGCTTTATGCAAATGGCACAACAACAAACAATCTCAACCACCTCCTTGCTTGGGCCATGAAGCTCCCAAGACTTTCAACATCAACTCAACGTAACCTTAGACCCAAACCGTGGGGTCAAGGCTCCCTTGGCCAATAAGCACCAAGGTTCAACTCAACGTGCTTGGGTCTATAAGCACCCAAGACTTCAACTTATCAACGTGCGGTAACCCAACGGATACCGACTTAACATTTGATTATCTAATTATCTTATATAATTAATAACCAAGTTGTCTAATCTTTATCTTTGATTATTCATCGCAACTTATCATCATAGGGGAATGGGGTTAAAAACCCCTTAAGTCCTTTAATTGCATTACTGTCCAGGGGGGTCAGCACGGTCGTGCTTAGACCCTAGCACGGTCGTGCTTGGACACGTGAGGGCGTGCTGCCCTTTTAAGTGAAGCACGGTCGTGCTTCACATTCAGCACGGTCGTGCTTCAGCAGCAGCACGATCGTACTGTTTGACCTGCTTGGCCGTGCTGAGCAGCGCGGCCATTTTCCAGAATTTGAGTGGGAGCACGGTCGTGCTCAATGCACGACTGCACTGTTCCGGGCAGGGACAAAAACCAACTTTTAACCAATTAACTTAGGGATTAAATCCCTTAAACTTAGTACGGTTTTTAAACCTAATTAACCAATTAACATAACTTCACCAATCTCAAACTCATCATAACAACAATATCATCAATCAACCAAGGTCATGTCAATAACAATAATTAACATGCTATCATATCATCAACAATTATCAAGAATATAACACATATTCATAATATACCGGAACAGTCAGCAACATGCAATTATACACAACACACCAGGGTCATGAGGAACCCTTAACCTTACTCTACCCACTGCCTAATGAGAACAATTCCCTTCTCCCCATACCTGGATTGAAGGTAGCTCTATCAACCAATGTGTGCTCCTAACTGCAACCGGTTCCTTCCCAACGGCTTAACCCAAAGAACCTTAAACAAAAGAACACAACCAGATTAGTTCCCTACTCAAAATAAAGAAGGAAACCACAAGGGGAAGGGAAACCATTACCTCTGGACCAAGGTAGAACCACTAATCTCCCTAAACTGCTTCCAAAACTCCACTACGGTGATGAATGAAGGAGAAATAGTGCAAGGGCGAGTTCTGGCCGCAGCTGCACCAAAACAGGGTTTCACGTCAAACCCTCGGGTTCTGCTTACGTTTATAACTTCCGGACTTGAGCACGGTCGTGCTTCTCCTTAAGCACGGTCGTGCTCCCCTTAGCGTCAGCGAGACGCGGTCCACGCATTGAGCACGGGCGTGCTCACTATTGAGCACGGTCGTGCTCAACTTAAAATCAGAAACACGCCTCTGACTTTAAGCACGGGCTTGCTGGCTGATGAGCACGAGCGTGCTCATGTACCAGAAAGGGACTTTTAGGCTAAAATCTCACTTAGCCCTTAACCAACAAATTAAAATAAATAAACTAGCTTAAGAAAACATTTTAAGAAAAACAGGGTGTTACAGTCACACGACTAGGGATTTTAAATCGAGGTTGAGCCACACTCATGAAAGCTCTAAACCCGGGGTTATCGACAAACTTAAAAGGGAGCTCATCCATTATTAGCAACTTAGCCAAAGCATCTCTACAGTCATCTTGCTTAAACTCAACAAGCCTCATTGACACAGTGTTATCATTCTCACTTTGTTTTCCTAAGGCAATCGTTTTTTGCTTCTTGTCAGTGTTACTTGGGTTTTTAGTACACTTATTCATATGTTTGTTGAGGTTGGTAGTCCCATGATTAGTACTACTACAAGCATACGGTTTGCCACAATAGATACAGATAGCCTTATCACCCTCTTTCTTAAAATGATTCCAAGCCATAGATGGAGGTCTACTAGGTTTTTGTTTGACACGTACCTCTGGTGCAGGCGGTGCAGATTGACCTTCAACCTGAGGTATCTCACTGGAAGGTGTTTCTGTTGGTGGAGTAGGTGCACTAGAAATTTGAGTCCCAGTTGTGTCTTGATTCTCAGTCATTTTGCAGCAAACCTAAGGAAATAAGAAATGCAGCTTGGATGAATAAATCAGAAAGAAACAATCAATGAATCAAAATTTGTCAAAATCAAAAATCTCAAAATCAAAAAACCCTAAAATCAAAAATCCCAAAATCAGAAATCAGAAAACCTAAAAGGCTAAAATGCATAAATCGTGTACGGTGTACCTAGCTGGGAGGGTGTCGCGTGATGGGGTCTGCCGGTCTGGTGGAGAGGTGGAGGCCGGAACGAGGTCTCGGCGTCTCGCGAAGGGATGAACGGACCGAACGAAACCGATGCTTGCTTGCTGCCTTGCTCGTTCTGTCTTCGAGTGTGAGGTGTCGTGAAGGTGAAGAGGTGGACGGTGACGCCGTGATGCTGCCGCCGCCGCTGGAGCCGTGGATGAGAGGTGAAGTAGGGTAAGGGATGAACCGAAACCTCCTTGCTCAGCTTTCTGTCTTCGTGAGTTCGTGTGTTGGTCTGTTGGAAACTTGGAAATTCGATTTCGAGGGGCTGCCGGGCTGGGCCTAAGTGGTAAGTGCCTAACTTACATAAGTGGAAAAAAAAATAAAAAAATTTGAGGGTTCGGTTCGGTTCTACCGGGTTCAATTTTCCTGGACCCGAGAACCGAACCAAACCATGATCGGGTCAATTGATTTTTACCCGAACCGAACCAATGATCCGATCCAAACCACCAAAACGGGTCGGTTCGGTTCGGGTCCGTCGGTTTCGCGGGTCGGATCAGATCCGCTTACACCCCTAATCAAAAGTATATTTCAGTCTAAATTTTTTATCAGAGAGGCTAATCAACGCTTTACTCAGATGGATAAAGTAGAGCGATTAATGATGAAATGAAATGGTAAATATAAAAAATTTTAAAAAAAAAATATAATAACGTTGTAATCTTTCAAAAAGTGAATTTAGAATATACTCATTTTCTTTTTATATATAAATCCCAGGCATAGCCTAAAATACGAATAAAATTAGTTCGGGATTATGGTGCATTTCCACTCACCACTTTTCAATATTAAAGGTTGATTGCCATTGTACCTAAAAAAAAAAAAACAGTTGATTGCCATTCTAAAATTAATTATACTTATAATAGCAAATATTTAAGTTTTAAAAACTACCACTTTAAAAATCATTTTATTCATTCATCAAAAAAAAAAAAATCATTTTATTCAATCACCATCTCTTATTCAAATTTGCATGAACAATGGGGGTGTAAATTATTTTTTAGAAAATCGGTTGATATATCCTAAATCCTGATACATCATTATTAACTATATACCAAGGAAACCATCTAACTAGTCATGCGTAATCATGTATTAAATTATTAAATACCTCCACAACGTTTTAATATATAATTAGTTATTAATTTGTTATTGCTTGGACACCCAATGAGTCGTGGCCACAATATGCTTTCCATATTTTTTTTTTCAAATACAAAAAAAAGTTGTTTGGATAACATAATTATCTGGTATATCCTAGCTAGTTGGTGGTTGATAAATTAACCAACAGTTCCCTTGGTTTACTCTTCAACGTCTTGAAGTTCTTGTATCTACCCCTTCTGTTTATCTATCTTTGTTTCACAACTCAACCATTCGCATAGCTTGATAATTCCTTGTTAGTTGTTACACAAGGGCAGATACCTGAAAGTCAATGTTGCTAGTTAGTCTCTGATAGAGATATATTTGCTTTCAGGCTCTACTATATATAATATCGACCATATATTATGCTTCTCCACTGCAAAGATAATTACTTACCCGCTATGCACCTACTCTTCACACCCTTTTCCTGAGAGATACTCTACACGATCATTTCCTCTCCTTGTTGATGACAAATATTTGAACAAATTAGGCAGTGGAGAGGCTTACGGTGAGTGATTTCCATGCTTTCCTTTGTCAAGTGAACAATCTCATGCTGGATTAATCTTTATCTCGTTGTCTGTTCGACCTTGAATCCATAATTATTATATTATATATTCGATCGAGTCTATTATTCTCAAGGTCGTACAGGCAGCGAAATCGAGTTTCTTGCAAGAATTGTTTGCTTCACAGGGTTTAGCATGAAAATCTATTTAGTCTCACCATCCATCTATCCAGCAAGTTAGCAAAGTATAAGAACCAGAGGATTGAACCTCCAAATTATTATCCGCTATTTATTTATTTGATTAATCAATCAATAATCCAAATTGTTAGAAGATTACAAAAAATTGTCATTTTGATATATATAGAGAACCAAATGTGTTTTACTTCACCAAAATCTTTTTAGGTTACTTCTTGTTTATCTTGACCTTTTGCCTGTCGTCCAACTCTCGGCATCATATGCATGTTTTTATTCTCTATTTTTTTTTCTTCAGGATATCTTATACGCGCAACCGTAAAGATTAATCCCTCGAGTCGAGTATGTAGGATCATAAAGACGACAAAACTCACCCTCAAGAGTTTTAACATTGTTACATTCCCAGAATTCGAATTCGAACTCGAGACCATTGATTAAGCTGGAAGTAACCCGTGACACCTCATCCAAACACTCTCGGGTTTATTCTCTAAAGTCTATCTTTCTTTTTTCTTTTTTCTTTTTTTTTTAATAAAGCAAGTATATAATAAAGAAGAGAGCGACGCTCAAAGTACAATAATCATACAAGGCTTTGCAATCTCACCTAACCTTAATTTGCATGGGGTGAAATTTTTTTTTTTAAAAAAAAAACACGCAAGTGTAGGCTGGGCCGGGTGCAGGCTTGGGCCAAACAGATGAAAGATGTCATGGGTTTATCTCCTTGTTTAAAGTCTATCATTGTTTATCTTCTTTTCTTTCTTTTCTTTTCTTTTTTAAAAATATGATATTTCATTAATTAATTAAAAAATCTATCCTCTTTTCTAACAGGTTTAAAACCCCTTAAAATTTTTATTCAAATCTCATATGTCTAACGTTCTTAATTAAGTTAAGCATATAGCTTATAACTTAATGATTTGACCAAAGTTGCAATTAGTTTCGTCAAAAAAAAAAATTTGTTGCAATTAGTTAAAGCTTGTGATAATTTTTTTGTTGTCAATTTGGTTCAAAATTAACAAATCGATTTGGCGGATTATAACCCTCTGAGCTAGGCCAAGCCCAATTAAATTTGTATAAATAATTATTCACTCCCCTCAAAACATCCAGACACCCGAAAGGAATATAGTGACGTATCGATCTAGGGATTGAATAAGAAATTGACAATCCTCCTTTTAGGTATTTGAGAGTTCAAAATTCATAACCCGATTTCAACAACACAGAATTCAAAAATTATGAAATCAAGCTCGAAATCTATCTTTTTTGAGTCTTGATCATCAATTCAAGTCATTTTCGTTACCTATTGTAATGCGCGTATCCAAGGTCAAGGCATCATCAGTAACCTTCAAATAGTTGCTTACTGCTCGTCAAATAAGACAATCAGTCAATTTCCCCATGGTAAGTTAAGTTTCATCTTGCAGTTAGAAGGTGCTATAGAAAACAAGATACTCATACAACTTATTGGTGTTAGATCTTCTTACTAGGTATGATCTTTATATCAATCCTTGCCTCTTATTACATGTTTCTCAGGATTTACCTTTGTTTGGATTAATTTTACCATTATGCGCCATCCGGATTTATTAGCTATAACAAATTCCATAATTTTACATAGTGCATTCGTGGTAATATTTTTCTAGAATGACTTTTAGGATGTTTGGTAATTGGTGTTGCATCAACAAACTTCAAAAGTGCTTCCGAAGAGGCTATGATATGTAGGTTATAAGTCTCCATTGTGCTTGTGGACTGCAGCATTACCCAGTTCCAAACATTCACCCACCCGACCAAACCAATCCTATGTTAGAACTCATTATTGTTCTCCGATTATCAAAGGGTATTCAATGGTTAGGTTGTAACTTAATAGAATTTGGGAAAATTGGATAGGTAAAAGAAGGTGGAGTGCTACCTAGACAATGACATGACATACATAGCTAATATGAGTATCCATCTTGGATGACATCAGTAATATATATTTCGTTCAATTTAACGGATGACTGGCGGATTTTCTACTTTAGGGACTCAGTTGATAAAATTCATATAAGTTCAGGGACCTATAATAAGAAACTTTTGTTAGTTCATAAACCTACTTGAAAATTCACAAATAGTTTCAGAGACTAGCTGAATAAGTAAACCTGATACACACACATATAAAGTTGTGTGGAGAAAAATTAATTAAAACGTCCAACAAAAAAAGTTCTAAAAACCATGAATCAGAGAAGTTATAAAGCTACAATTTTTCATAGAGAGAACCAAATGCGCTTGAATGTGGATGATAGTAGTTTTGGCAATCTTGGTAGATAATGTTTAATTTGGAGGTCTCATTAAGAACATGCAAGGGGAATGATTTATTGGTTTCTCATGTTCTTGTGACATTTCCAACAATTTGAATGCAGAACTTATAGCTATTGATAAGGGCCTATAGTTAGCTTGGAATATAGGATATCATAACATTATTTGTGAATCTGACTCACAATCTGCTCTAGATTTGGTTAAGGATGGAATTCACTGCTACCATCTGCATGCTCCTTTTTAGTTAATCACATTAGGATCTCTTGTGTCATATCTCTTGGAATTTACAGTTTCAGCATGTGTTGAGGGAAGAAAATGTATATGCAGATTGGCTAGCTAAACATGGAGTATTTTCTTATCAAGCTTTCATCACCTGGGTTTCTTGCCCTCATCAGCTATCTCTTGTTTCGTTAACTGATGCTATGAGAATTGTTAAGCTTAGACCTTAAGTTCTTTTGTTTTTATTCTGTTCTGTTGTCTTGTTTTTCATTTTTGATTGTTAAAAAAAAATGTGCTGGATACTTCACCAAAATCTTTATATCAATTAAATGTTGTATATCTTATTCTTTTGCTTATGTTTCAATTCTCCGCATCATAAATATATTTTATTTTATCCACATTCTATCATCATTAATTTTCTTGACTTTTTTTTTTAATTAAATAGGATTTTTATATCAATTAAGAAATATATCATCTTTATTTAAAAGGCTTACAGCCCATTAAGAAATTTGTTCAAATTTATGTCTAATAACCTTTTCAATTAAGTTAAATATATAGACTATGATCTTAGTTTAAAAGATTGTCGGTATCATGTGACTAAGATATTGGTAGATCTTATAGTTCCTTTATCTCGTTTTCTTTCTTGTTATTCATATTTTTCATTCATATAGGTAGATTAATAATAGATAAAATCAGAACACAAACACTTGTGTACCTGCATCACACCAATATATAAATCGTGAATTTATATATATTTTGAAAAACCAAGGAGAAGTATATGGAGGAGAAGCATATACATATAGAAGAAAGTAAAAAAAAACTAGAGAAATTGGGTAACCCTAGATTGCTTTAGAACTAGCCATATATACCCTTCCTCATTAATTGTGGCAACTTTGTGCTGCCTTCATTGCAGCCACCAGCACCTTCGTTGTGCTAGGTATGAGGGGTGTGTTTAGTCCCACATCGCCTAGAGATATGGCCTAAGTAATGCTTATAAAGCTTGGGCAATCCTCACCTTACAAGCCGGTTTGTGGGGTTGAGTTAGGCCCAAATTCTAAGATGGTATCAGAGCCTATCCTAGATCCGTTGTTGGGTTGCCCGCTCATTCACGCTCCAAGCCCATTGGGCCTGGGCATGAGGGGGTGTGTTGGAATTAACTGCAGTCCACCCCTAGCCGCCTTAATTGCTGCAACTTTGAGCTTCCTTCATTGCAGCCTCTAGCACCTTCATTGTGCTAGTTGTCAGGGTGTGTTTAATCCCACATCGTCTAGTGATATGGCCTAAGTAGTACTTATAAAGCTTGGGCAATCCTCACCTTACAAGCCGGTTTTGTGGGGTTGAGGTAGGCCCAAAATCCAATATATATATAATATATATATATATATATAGGCTTTTTGACTAAAGTGGGTTCCTTTTAGAAACTATGTACCAATTTAGGGTTGTTCCGAAATAATTTACCAATGGGGGGTCATTTTGGACACGTGGAATATTTTATTCTTTTTTGTGTCTGACGGGTCAAAGGCGCCAGTCAGACTGGTGCCTTCAAAGTCAAAGAGTTTAGGGTTTAGGGTTCTGTGAATCGATTCACAGCTATCAGATCTTGTTTTTTAAAGAAACGAACGAACCAAATAAATAGATCTATTCATCTCTTTTGTTCATAATCCTTAGCTATCATCCACCACTTGTTAGAGGCCACTTGGGCTAACAACAAGTAACAAATAATATAACAAGAGATATTAAAAAAAATTGTTTTACCAATTTACACCAAGAAATATTCATCAATTATTAAAGTAGCCTAAACAAATTTACCTTATAGAAATTAAACAAAGTTGCCAACAATTTGAAAGGAACACTACTACAAAAAAATAAACTATTAGTATGAGGAGTAACAATGAAACATGTGATAAAATAAATTAATGTATTTATTTAAATTTAAAATACTAAGCAACAAAAAAAAATTACCCTAATAATAAGTAGCAAATAATATAACTAACAAGAGACATTAAAAACTTTGTATTACCAATTTATACCAACAAATATTCATCAATTATTACAGTAGCCATAACAAATTTACCTGGTAAAAATTTAACGTTGTTTCCAACAATTTGAATGGAACACTGCTATAAAAAATTAAACTACTAGTATGAGGAGTAACAACGAAACATATGATAAAATAAATTAATATATTTAATTAAATTTAAAATAATAAGCAACAAAAAAAATTACCCTAATAACAAGTAGCAAATAATATAACAAGAGACATTAAAAACTTTATATTAATAATTTATACCAAGAAATATTCATCAATTATTACAGTAGCCATAACAAATTTACCTTGTAGAAATTAAATGAAGTTTCCAACAATTTGAACGGAACACTGCTACAAAAATTAAACTACTAGTATGAGGAGTAACAACGAAACATGTGATAAAATAAATTAATGTATTTATTTAAATTTAAAATACTAAGCAACAAAAAAAATTACCCTAATAACAAGTAGCAAATAATATAACAAGAGACATTAAAAACTTTGTATTAACAATTTAACCAACAAATAGTCATCAATTATTACAGTAGCTATAACAAATTTACCTTGTAGAAATTAAATGAAGTTTCCAACAATTTGAACGGAACACTGCTACAAAAAATTAAACTACTAGTATGAGGAGTAACAACGAAACATGTGATAAAATTCTAAGCAACAAAAAAAATTACCCTAATAACAAGTTGCAAATAATATAACTAACAAGAGACATTTAAAACTTTGTATTACCAATTTACACCAACAAATAGTCATCAATTATTACAGTAGCCATAACAAATTTACCTGGTAGAAATTTAACGAAGTTTCCAACAATTTGAACGGAACACTGCTATAAAAAATTAAACTACTAGTACGAGGAGTAACAATGAAACATATGATAAAATAAATTAATGTATTTAATTAAATTTAAAATAATAAGCAACAAAAAAAATTACCCTAATAACAAGTAGCAAATAATATAACAAAAGACATTAAAAACTTTGTATTAACAATTTAAACCAAGAAATAGTCATCAATTATTACAGTAGCCATAACAAATTTACCTTGTAGAAATTAAATGAAGTTTCCAACAATTTAAAAGGAACACTGCTACAAAAAATTAAACTACTGGTATGAGGTGTATCAAGAAGAGAGGGAGGGCATGTGCTTTTTTTTTTTTTTTAGGACTGGCGCCTTTGACGGCACCAGTCTGACTGGCGCCTTTGACGGCACCAGTCTGACTGGCGCCTTTGACCCGTCAGACACAAAAAAAATAAAATATTCCACTTGTCCAAAATGACCCCCCATTGGTAAATTGTTTCAGAACAACCATAAACTGGTAAATAGTTTCTAAAAGGAACCCACTAAAAGCCTATATATATATATATATATATATATATATAGCTAAAATCTTCCATATTTCAGCATGCTTCAGTGGAGTCGCTGAATATGCACCCTCCTAGATGCAAGCTCCCTCTGTGAGTTGAAGTAGTTGCCACAGGGATTCTCAAGTCCAATTGCCTGGCAAAGTAACAGTATTGAACCTGGCGCGAGAGGGTGGTTGCTCCACCAGACCCAGTGGTCCCTTCTGCTAAAACAACACTAGGATGTAGCGGTGTATCCCCACTGGTGGCCTTGGTCTCACGTATGGAAGAATCTGCTTTCTTGTGTGCTTGATAAAAACATAGGAATAAATTAGGGTTCCTGGTTGACAATAAATTGAATTAGGAATAGGGAATAATTTCATGAATTAATGGGACGGAAATTTTTGGATTTCAGGGAGATAGCTTCTCCGAGAATTCTCAGATCCAGGCACAGGGGATTCAATGAGTGAATGAGTCCCGATGAGCAGAGGATAACATAAGGAGTGCAAGAGGAATTTTAGAGAAGAAGATTGATTGAATATTCTGTTACTCATTTCTTTGCACAAATGTGCTATATACCCGGTTAGTTACAAAACCCATGAGGGAGAGTGAGGTAACAAAACCGTTTCCTACAAAATAGTGCCAGCACAGCACACTACCTTTTGGTAAAATGAAAAGAAATTGCATAAGTGTAAAAATAGTAAAGTAAACCAAAGTCACAGCAAAATAAAGCTCCCTAATGAAATGCTGTAACAATACCCCCCTTGAAGTACATCCTTGTCCTCAAGGATGGAAAGAAGGAAACTTCTTGAGTAAATCATAGTAGAACTCCCAAGTGGCATGCTCCACAGGAAGATCTTTCCATTTGATGAGTACTTTGGTTGCAGCCACACGACCCCTCTTCACCATTTTTCTGTCTAAAATAGCCTCAGGTTCTTTCTTTTTGAATAGCATAGTGGAATTAGCAGGGAGAGGGTGGACTGTGGTAACTTGGGGATTTGTGCAGAGCTTGAGCTGAGAAACATGGAATACATTGTGGATTTCAGCATCTGGAGGTAGTTGCAACTGATACGCCACAGAACCAATTCTGTCCAGCACTTGGAAGGGACCATAGTACTTAGGTAGCAGCTTATGAAATGAGGAATGTCGCATGGTGAACTGCCTATAAGGCTGCAGTTTTAAATAGACAAAGTCCCCAATGTCAAATACTCTATTAGACCTGTGTTTGTCAGCCTGTTGAGACATCCTATTTTGGGCTCGGGTAAGGTGAAATTTTAACGGCTGAATCACTTGTTCCCTTTTACTCAAAGTCCTCTCAACTGCTGGGTTAGCAGCTTCTCTAGGCAGAAAGGGTAAGTGGATCGGAGGAGATTGGCCGTAGACAACTTCATATGGTGTGGTTTGAATGGAAAAGTGGAAGTTGGTGTTGTACCACCATTCAGCCAGGGATAACCATTTAGACCAAGCAGAGGGCTTCTCAGAACACATGCAGCGAAGGTAAGTTTCCAAACATTTGTTCACCACTTCAGTTTGGCCATCAGTTTGTGGATGGTAAGCTGTCGACTTGTTAACTGAAGTGCCCTGCAGCTGAAATAATTCACTCCAAATCTTGCTAACGAAAATGGGGTCTCTGTCACAAGTAATGGTGGTTGACCAGCCATGTAACTTGAAAATGTGATCCAAAAATAATTGAGCTACATCCAAGGCTGTGTAAGGGTGTGCTAAGGCAAGAAAGTGTGCATACTTACTTAACCTATCAACCACCACAAATATGGCTTGCTTACCATGGGAGTGTGGTAAGCCTTCTATAAAGTCCATGCTGATAGCATCCCACACCCTGTTAGGAATAGGTAAGGGCTGTAAGAGGCCCGAAGATGCTGCCAGATCAGGTTTGCACCTTTGGCAAGTATCACAATCCCTAACATATTGTTGGATATCCTTATTCATGCCCTTCCAATAAAATAAGGACTTGACCCTTGTAGCTGTAACATCTCGGCCAGAGTGTCCACCCGAAGGAGAATCATGTAACCATTGTAAGATTACTAGCTTAAGGTCTGGACTACCCCCAATAACTAGCTTGCCTTTCCTCCTCAACTCACCCCTATGCCAAGAATACTTTGGATGCTTATGAGGATCAGCACTGATCTCATTTATCAGCTGTTGTATGACAGAATCCGAGGACCAGCAGGCTTTGATCTGGTCTAGGAGATCTTCCTTCGCGTTACTGAGCATAAGGGGAAGTAGTTCAGCCCCTAATTTTCTCGACAAAGCATCTGCTGCAACATTTTTAGCCCCTTCCTTATAGTGGATTTCAAAATCAAACCCCATAAGCTTTGCCATCCAGACCTGTTGAAAAGGAGTATTCAAGCGCTGTTCCAACATAAATTTAATGCTCTTTTGATCTGTCTTGATAATAAAGTGACCATGGGAGAGATAAGCACCCCACTTCTGAACCGCATAAACAATAGCAAGGAGCTCCCTCTCATAGATAGACATGGCTTGCTGTTTAGGGCCCAACGCCTTACTGATGTAAGCAATAGGGTGTTTTTCTTGCATCAATACCGCCGCAATTCCTGAACCCGAGGCATCTGTCTCCACCACAAATGGTTTGGAAAAATTTGGAAGAGCTAGAACGGGTGCTAATATCAAAGCTTGCTGCAAAGAGTGAAATGCCTCCTTTGATTCAGTTGACCATTGGAAACCGTCACTTTTAAGCATGTCCGTGAGAGGTTTAGCAATGCCGCCAAAATTTTGCACAAACCTCCTATAATAACTAGCCAACCCCAAAAACCCTCTAAGTTGTTTTATATTGGTGGGAAATGGCCAATCCGCAACTGCCTGGACCTTGGAAGGGTCAGTGGACACCCCTTCTTTGGAAATAAAATGGCCCAAATATTCCACTCTTGAGGTGGCAAAAGTGCACTTGCTTTGCTTGAGGAACAGCCCCTGCATTCTGAGTATCTGAAAAACTGATCTAAGATGTATCACATGGGCATCTAATGTCGGACTGTAAATGAGTATGTCATCGAAGAAGATGATAACAAATCTCCTTAGGAAAGAGTGGAACAGATGATTCATTAAGGATTGGAATGAGGCCGGTGCATTAGTGAGGCCGAAGGGCATCACTAAATACTCAAAATGCCCTGCATGTGTTTTGAATGCTGTTTTATACTCCTCTCCTTCCTCCATTCTCACTTGGTGGTAACCTGAGCGCAAATCCAGCTTGGAATAGATAGAGGAACCCCCCAACTCATCCATCAAATCTTCAATAAGTGGAATGGGGAACCTATCTTTGACTGTTTGCTGATTGAGCCTTCTGTAATCAACACAAAGTCGCCAAGAGCCATCCTTTTTCTTAACCAACACCACGGGGGATGCATAGGGGCTGTTACTATACCGGATAATTCCCTGGTTGAGCATTTCTTCCACCAATTTATCAATTGTATCCTTCTGAATGATAGAATACCTGTAAGGCCGCATGTTAAAGGGAGTAGACCCTTCCTTTAGAGGAATCCTGTGATCAAAACCAGCTCTTCTTGGGGGGAGCTGAGCAGGTTCCTGAAAGATATCCTGGAATTCCTGAATGAGATTAACAATTGGGTCTGGTAACACATGGGTTGTAGCTTGCACTGATGAGAGTGTGCAAGATGGAACTTCCAAGCAATTATCTGGATTACCTATGTGCAGGAAACATAACTGGGCCCCTTGTAGAACAGCCTGGGAGAAAGTTTTGTTGTTAATCAGCTTGATATTAGAGGGTTTAGCACCTCTAAGAACAAACCTTCTACCTTCCACAGAAGACTCCATTTGTAGCTTAGTGAAATCCCACACAATTGGGCCAAGAGTTGATAACCATTGCACCCCTAGCACCAAATCACAGCAGCCGAGGGGTAAAACCATTACATCAGATGTGAACTGAGTTTGCTGTAATTGCCACGAAAAATCCCTACATATGTATAAAGCTTCCAGCTGAGTACCATTTGCCACAGTGACAGAGAGTGGAGTTATGGCTTCTAGTTTACACCCTAACTTCTTGGCTAGTTCCAAATCCAAAAAATTGTGTGTACTACCACTGTCAATCAGAATTTGCAGTAACTTTTTGTTATGCAAACCACTCACCCTCATTGTTACAGCATTTCATTGATAACTGAGGTCGATCCCCTAGACTGGATGTCACGGTGACCACCCCATTTTCTTCAATCACCTCTAACTCCTCATCCATTGGCTCATCATCCTCCATTTCCATCACTAGGAGTTGGGACCTCTTATGTTTCAGTTGATGACCAGGTGTAAAGGGTTCATCACAAAACATACAGAGTCCTTTAGCTCTCCTCTCAGTCATTTCCGCTGCATTGTAGGACCTGGGGGTTTTACTGAATATTGGTTTTGATGGTGGGTTTGGGTAGGATTGGGTTGGAATATTGTTGGGTTTACTGGTGTAGTTTGAGGTGTATTTGTTATTAGGCTTGGTGGGTCTTAGCTGATTCGTGTAGTTTGGCTAGGTTGGCCGCATGGGCAATGGTTGTGGGGGCAAACATTCTCACATGCATTTGGGTATTGTGCTCTAAGCCAACTAGGAAAATACTCAAAGAATGCTCAGGAGGAAGGGTTACCTAGGTTAAGGCCAGCTCAAACTCATTCAAGTACTCTTGTACACGTCCAGTCTGCTTCACTTGTATTAGAGATGAGAGTGGGTCATCATAGGCAGTACCAAATCGCAGGGTGATGTCAGATATGTACTGGGGCCAGCTTGGGTATATATTGAAATTTGCTCTCATGTAATTCAAGTGCCACTGCAACGCACTATCGTCCAAATGAATAGAGGCTAGACGAACCTTCGATTCGGGTGGGGTGTTGTCCAGAGCAAAAAATTACTCGCATTTATACAACCATTCCTTAACTTTCGTCCCATCAAACCTGGGGAACTCAACCTTAGAGAACCTCGTAGAGTAGTGGTTTTGTGATGGAAACGATTGTGTTTGAGGAATTCCAGTGAGCACCTGGGTTTCGGGTCTACCACCAATTTGGGTCATCTCTGTGTTGTTCTTCGTGGAGCTTCCTGGGTGATTAAGTGACTGTTGAGTGAACAAGTTCTTAAGCTCAGCTAAGGAAGCAGTGACCTGATCAAGCTTCAGCTGCATCTCCGCGTTGGAATCGTTGATCTTTCGGGTAAGGGTTCGTTCCACCTCTTGGATGTTGTGTTGATTTCTAGTTGCATCAGCCATGGTGAGAGCCTCAGGATGAAGCTTTGATACCAGTTGGGACGGAAATTTTTGGATTTCAGGGAGATAGCTTCTCCGAGAATTCTCAGATCCAGCACAGGGGATTCAATGAGTGAATGAGTCCCGATGAGCAGAGGATAACATAAGGAGTGCAAGAAGAATTTTAGAGAAGAAGATTGATTGAATATTCTGTTACTCATTTCTTTGCACAAATGTGCTATATACCCGGTTAGTTACAAAACCCATGAGGGAGAGTGAGGTAACAAAACCGTTTCCTACAAAATAGTGCCAGCACAGCACACTACCTTTTGGTAAAATGAAAAGAAATTGCATAAGTGTAAAAATAGTAAAGTAAACCAAAGTTACAACAAAATAAAGCTCCCTAATGAAATGCTGTAACAATTAATCCAAGATTGATTGTGTTGGTCAAATCGGGACCTTAGATCTTCCTCATATATTTCTCTCTCTTAATTATTGTTATTGCGGTTTGACTTTGTTGCAATTTTGTAGGTTATTAGCATATCTCAGTTGATAAAAAAAAACATATATTAAATGGCACTACACCTAATTTTTGTTTTTAGAAGAGGAGAAAGTATTTGGGTTGAATTAAATTTTTTAAAAGCATTTATTCAAAAACTTTCATATGCAAATACTCATCATTCAGTGATTAAATGTTGCTTTGATATAATCAAAGAGTTTATCATATATAAAAACGTGACCGAGATATTGGTAGATCATAATTATATTTCCTTTTTCTCGTTTTCTGTCTAGTTATTCATACTTTTCATTCATATATAGGTAGATTAATAGATAAAATTAGAACACAAACACGTGTTCCTGTAGCACACCAATATATATACTGTGAATTTATATATATTTTGTGAAAAAGCAAGGGGAAGCATATACATATAGAAGAAAGTAACAAAACCAGAGAAACTGGGTAACCCTAGATTTCTTTATAACTATATATACCCTTCCCCATTGTTTAGTTATACTAACCATATATATTATATGAGTTTAATTTTTATGCACTGACAGTGTAAAGATTTTTACACTGACGACCAATTAAAAATCATGAAATTGATGACTTTTAAGGTGGTTAGGATAAGAATCAAAGATTTGTGATGATGTGTCCATTTCTGATTAGTTGACTGTGTAATTTTACACGTCAGTGTATAGCAATTAAATCCATATTATATATAGCTAAAATCTTCCATATTTCAGCATGCTTAGTAAGGGCATTGTTTTCAAATATAGACAGATTACAGGTGTTAGAGACCATTTGATAGATTGAAACAAGGCACACCATGATGTGATGTAACGCTGAACTGAAATTCTGTAATTTTTTCAGACCATGATCTGAAACATGCGAGAAGCTAAAGAGAGCAATGCATGTTGAATTTTGCCAGGAAACGAGTTAAGATTCTCTGTGAAAAACATTTCTAAGAACTGGTAGAAACAACATGCATGCATGCAATGATGCAACATCACATAAAGATATATTAAAAGAGAACGAAATGTTGTGAAACTAAAGCAAATGAAAAGGTCTCATTTATTTGCTTCGGTTTGGGTTTGTCCCTCCAGGTATATCATTCACTATATATCCTGAAAAGTGAAAAAAAAATATTAGATTTATTTATAAAGAACAAAATTAAGGGAAAAATGAAAAGAAGAGTGTTACTTAGAAAAAGAAAAAACAGAGAAAGAAAATGAAGCAGGTTCACCAACCGCTGTATCCACTCGCGCAGGCTTGGTTCAATGGGACTTGGCGCATCGAACAATCAAAACAACATGCATGCAAGATCTCTCACTCTTAGAGCTAGGCAGAGACATTGATTAATGAATTGGTATATATATATATATATAACTTATGAGGGTGCAGAGGTTGTCCATGTTACCAGTTAACGTAACTTTGGGTGGGTACTATCAATGGAAGGCTTGATGTCACACCCATTTGTGACATGCTTGGAACCAAAATATACAGACATGTTCACCGAAGAAACAAACATGTCAACCACGTCACCAATGGCACGACCAACAACGAGTTGATCAACTGATGAGTTGAAGTACACAGTTGCCATAGGGAGTCCTAAGTCCAATTGCCTGGCAAAGTAGCGGGTATTGAAGCTGGAGCAAGAAGGTAGTTGCTCCACCAGACCTAGTGGCCCATTATGCTGAAACAACACTAGGATGTAGCGGTGTATCCCCACTAGTGGACTGGCCTTGGTCCCATGTATGGAAGAATTTCCTTTCTCGTGTGCTTGACAAAGACATAGGAATAAATTAGGGATCCTAATTGACAATAAATTGAATTAGGAATAAGGAATAATTCCATGAATTAATCCAAGTTTGATTGTGTTGGTGAAATCGGGACCATAGATCTCTCCCTCATATATTTCTCTCTCTTAATTATTGTTATTGCGATTTTGCAGGTTATTAGCTTATCTCAATTGATTTGAGCATACTTTCTTTCTTGACTTGGTCAAGATAACGGTTGGTTTTTTATAATAGATTGATTGGTTGCCCAATTCCTTTGTTCGACCCTAGTATACTTGCTGTGTTTTTTATTACTTGTTTCGATATGGTATACTTGTTGGAGCCCATCAGAACCCAATCACCAAGACTTATAGGTAGGGGTGTAAATCAGCTGACCTATTCGTGAACTATTCGAGTTTGACTCCTTAAATGCTCGATCAAGCTCTCGTTTCTTCAATTAAATGAGTTAAGCTCAAGTTTGAGGTTGATCTTGATTATTTAAATGAATCAAGTCCAAGCCTTATAGGCTCAACATTAAACGGCTTGTGAATGGCTCGTATAGGTGCAGTGGTTTTTTGTTGGGTGAAGTTGCTCTGCTAGCATTAGACTAGATATCTCAATAAATAGATGGTGATCATGTTTTTTTGGACTCATGATTTTGTAATGATTAAGCTTAAATTGTATATTTGGACTCATGCTTTTGTAATGGTCAAGCTTAAATTGTATTTAGCAAGAGCATATTTTTAGAATGTTTGGCCAAACTTTTGAAGTTTCTTTTTTGTAATAGTCAAGAAATCTTGAATTTCACATACCATATTTTAAGCACATATCTCTTTTTTTTTATAGATTATCATATGATATAAAAAAATTTATTAAGTACTAAGGCTATATTTGGATTGATGGAAGATGATGGGATGTAACGGAATGGAACACAATGGAATGGAGTGGAAAGGAACGGAGCGGAACAAAAATACCATTCCATCGTTTGGGTATTTTATAATGGAAAGGAACAAAGTTTCCATTCCATTGTTTGGAAAGTGGACAGAATGGAATGGTTTATAATTTTATCATTCCTTTTTTACCCTTATTTAAAAAGAAAGACTATCATTTTTATAAAAGAAAAAAAAATCAATAATTAAATATTTATAATAATCAATACTAAATTAATCATTTGTTTTAATATTTAACACTTTTGTTTTTGGTTTTTTTTAAAATATATGTATAGATTGAATTTATATAATATATATATATTCTAAGTTTAAATATGATTTTATAATATGAAAATCAAAATGTGAAAAAATAAAGATTACACAAATGTAAAAAAATAAGGCAGCTAAATGAAGAGCTGGGATAAAAACGAGTAAATAGCCAATTTGGTCTCTGAAACTGTAAGGTCGTATCAAATTGGTCCCTGAAATTATCGAAATTTCAAAAACGTCCCTGAAACTGTAAAACGTTAATCAAGTTAGTCCCTCCGTTAACCCCTGTTGATTAACACCGTTAACGATGCTGAGGTGCCCTCAACTTGACACTTGTCTCCATTTGTATGGACCAAACTTACACATAACTCCAGGGACCATTTTGGCACAAAATTATATTACCTTTTTATCATCTCATCTTCAACCTTGGAACCCAAACCTCCATGTGAGCTCCACCAACCATCTCCTGCTACCCATAAATGCGAGCCTCATGCCAGCCTTGCCATCCTCCACTATGTCGTCCTTTGCAATATATTCCGTGGAGGCCAAAGACCCATCTGAAGCCATCTCTATTTATCATCTACTTGATGACCCTTCGTCTTCTCCAGAGTCTGTGCAGATGAAAGAGCAGGCCATCACAAACCTCACTGATCTTCTCAGGCAAGAGAATATGGCAGAGTATTTGCGCAGCCTTTTTACATAAAAAGTTTGAAGCCAAATCTTAGAATTAATTGTGGAAGAGGACTTTGGTAATTTGAAGAGACAAAGAAATGGATATTTCAAACAAAAAATTAAAAAAAGAGTACTAGAGAAAGGTTTAACTGCAAGTTTTGATTTATTCATAAAATTTAAGAGTTTATTCATGAGGTCATACATTTTGTATCATTTCTACCTCTCAAAACTACAAGTTTTGATTTTGAACTCATAAATTTTCACCATTGCCTTGCCTTGCCCCAACCTTTCTCTAGTACTCCTCTTTACCACCAAAGTCGTTATATGACTATATGCAAAGTAGTTATGTTCAGTAGATACAAATTGTGCATGGTAGATTGCCTCCAACTTATGCCCCTTCAGTTAAATAGTTTATATTTTCTGGGCAAATTAAACCCCAAACGAGAAATCAATGAGCCCAACAATATAATGCTTTAGCCATCCCAGTGTTTTCCTCGCCCCAAGAAGCTCAAATCAGTAAAAGAGTAGTCACCCAAGAATATCAGGTTGCAAACTACATCTCTTTCTTTTTTCTTTTTCTTTCTTTCTGTTTTTTCTTTTCTGAATTGATCATTTTCTCTGTACCGACACCCATGGCATAGATCTGGTTTCCCCTCTTTTGGTTTCCCATTTGCACTTTGATTTTTCTTGAATTTTTCTTTGGTTTCTCTTTCAATAATGTCTCCTTCTTCCATGGAAGTGAGGCTGGGAAGATGGGGGATGGTAATGGCGAACCATCACCCATAGACATAGTGTTTTGGATTATTGAAGGCTAGGGTTGCAGAGAGAGGGGGGAAGCAGAAAGTGGGGAAGAGGAAATATCTATTTACATCAGTATCAATTTGGTCCATGTGTCAAACTAGTCCCTGAAATTTTCGTTTAATGTGAGTCATCTAACATATACCTTGACATGTCAGCCACCTGGGCACTTAACGTGCCACCTTAGCGCCGTTAACGGCTTCAATCAACATGGGTTAACGAAGGAACTAACTTGATTAACGTTTTGCAGTTTCAAGGATGTTTTTGGAATTTTGTTAATTTCAAGGACCAAGTTGATACGACCTTACAGTTCCAGGGACCAAATTGGCTATTTACTCGGATAAAAAGCTTTGTAAAATAACAACAGGGAATACTAAACCAAAATAAAAAGAAACAAAAAAAATAAAAAATAAAAGACCCTCTCACTTTTCTGCCACCTGAACCGCAATAATCTGCTTGACATGCAAATTTAGAAAATCCCATCTTACAATCCCAATGAAAAAAAAATGAAAAAGTACATTCACTATGCCATGGGAGTTCTGTAAATCACACCCAGAAAGCAAAATAGAGAAGAAAACACAACTGGGTATTCAGGGGAGAAGGTACACGAAACTCGGGGCCACGAAGGAGTCACTGTAACGCATTAACAAAGAAAGCTAAGTTCAAAAAAAATGAAGAGGATAATGACGTAATTTTATAATTTTATGAAATAATTTATATTTGGTTCCATCCCATTCCTCCCAAATTGGGAGGGAAGAAAAATAATGATAAATGGTGGAATATGATGGAATATGTTCATTGATTTCTATCCCCTTCCATCCTATTTTATGCAATCCAAACAATGGAAGAGCATTCCATTCCCTTCCATTTCTCTCTATTCCATTTCCTTCCATCAAACTAAACATACCCTAAATTGATAAAAGGTTAAAGTAATATTTTGGTCCCTATGCTTGACACAAATTCTCGATTTGATCCCTATATATAAAAAAATTATTAAAATTGTCCATATACTTATAAAAAATACCCGTTTGGTCCTTATACATTACCCGTTTGATCCCTATACGAAGAAAAAAATTATTAAACAGAGTTCAAAAATTAGATTAAACAGAGTTCAAAAACACAGTCCATAATTATATTTCCTTTTTCTCGTTTTCTGTCTAGTTATTCATACTTTTCATTCATATATAGGTGGATTAATAGATAAAATTAGAACACAAACACTTGGGTTCATGTAGCACACCAATATATATACTGTGAATTTATATATATTTTTTGAAAAAGCAAGGAGAAGCATATATACATATAGAAGAAAGTAACAAAACCAGAGAAACACCCTAGATTTCTTTATAACTATATATACCCTTCCCCATTATTTAGTTATACTAGCCATAAATATTATATATATAGCTAAAATCTTCCATATTCCAGCATGCTTCAGTGGAGTCGCTGATCATGCACGCCTCCTAGATGCAGGCTCCTTCTGAGAGTTGAAGTACACAGTTGCCACAGGGAGTCCTAAGTCCAATTGCCTGGCAAAGTAACGGGTATTGAAGCTGGCGCGAGAGGGTGGTTGCTCCACCAGACCCAGCGGCCCCTTCTGCTGAAACAACACCAGGATAAAGCGGTGTATCCCCACTGGTGGCCTTGGTCCCACATATGGAAGAATCTCCTTTCCTGCAACAAAGGTTTAACTAATTAATAAGTTAATTTCACTCTAGAGTTAGGCAGAAGAATTATGTACGTATACTATTATATGTGTGCATGAATGTAGTGCAAGTGAGAGGAAACAAAACTAAGTTTATATTTTCTTAAAAAATGTGAGGTTTTAAAATTGTTCTCTTTAATTGGAGCAAGTGGAATGCTTCATGTTTGCCACATTGGTCATGGATTTTTCTGAAACATGAGCAGCCACCTTGGTGACATGCAAGCCTTGGGACCACGTGTGATGATCTCAAAGTTGGGGATCTCCTAGTTAACACCTGTTATCTGAATTCGTGCATGCATTTATTTAAAAATGAAAAGTAAAGGCATATATATTTATGAAAAGAAAATTTTCAATTAAGCAATGATTTAATCATTTAATTAAATGTGAGAAAATTAATAAATAATTAAATACAGAAAATTAATTTAATAATTTTTTATGAATACTATGATGTTGTGACACGTGTCCATTGCAGCCACATTCGGACACGTGGAGGATTAAGGACATTATTTTCATATTACAGGTGTTAGAGGACCATTTGACAGGTTGAAACAAGGCACATCAAGATGTGATGTAACCCTGAACTGAAATTGTGTAATTTTTTTAGAACATATATGAAACATGCGAGAAGCTAAAGAGAGCACTGCATGTTGAATTTTGCCAGGAAATTAAACGAGTTAAGATTCTATGTGAAAAACATTTAATTTCTGAGAAGAACTGATAGAAACAACATGCATGCATGTTGTGAAACTAAAGCAGATGAAAAGGTCTCATTTATTTGCCTCGGTTTGGGTTTGTCCCTCCAGGTATATCAGTCACGATCCTGAAAAGCGAAAATAAAATATTAGATTTGTTTAGAAAGAACAAAAACAAGGGAAATTTGAAAAGAAGAGTGCTACTGAGAAAAAGAAAAAAGGAGAAAGAAAACGAAGCAGGTTCACCAACCAATGTATCCACTCGCGCAGGCTTGGTTCACTGGGGCTTGGTGCATCCGGGTCAGTCATTACCTGCATATGCACAGAGAGTTCACAAACTCAGTCACCATTGATTTGAAAATGACAACATGCAAGAAAGGAGAAAGCAAAAAGCAAAAGAACAATCAAAACAGCATGCATGCAAAGATCTCTCACTCTTAGAGCTAGGTAGAGACATTGATTAATGAATTGGTATAGTATATAGCTATATAGGTATAACTTACGAGGGTGTAGAGGTTGTCCATGTTGCCAGTGAGGGTAACTCTGGGTGGGGTAATAGCAATGGAGGGCTTGATGTCACAGCCATTTGTGACATGTTTGGAACCAAAGTACACAGACATGTTCACGGAAGGAGCAAACATGTCAACCACGTCACCGATGACGCGACCAACAACGAGTGGATCAACTGATGTAGCCATGATCAGGAAAGCAATGAACAAGAAAGCGGAATTGCCGGGTGGCAAAGAAGGCATAAGCGCAGAGTTGGTGGGAGTGATGGTGAGTTTCGACTGTGCTAAGGAGTAGGGTTTATATACTATAATAACTAAAGTGTCAAAGGACTCCGCGTAAAACAGCAGGGTTAGTTTTGTAATTTAATTATTTATTTAAGGGAATAAAAGAAACCGTGGTTTATCATTCATGCATGAGAGCCATCACAGAATCAGGGGCAGGAAATGGATGACACGTGTGTGGAGATAGAAATCCTTTTGTTTGTTTGTGACAGATGGCGAGATCAGAACCGTGGAGCTATCAGAAAAACTGTTGATGAAGCTCAAGATAAGCACTGCACTGCACAGGGTCCAAAGTCTGTTAGGTGGAGCCCAGAGGAGGAGGAATCAGTGGCTTCAAGGTGAAAATAACAATGGTGCACTGCACAGCCTCATTTTGGAACTCTCGCTGCCCGTGGTATTTTTATTTTTGTTTTGTCTGAGCTTTATTTGTTGGAGTAGAAAATAACAAGAGAAAAAAAAAGAAAAAAAAAGAAGAGAAAATACACTTTTATCTTATTTGGGAAGGAGAGAAATAAGAAAGGGAGAAGAAAATTGATGGGATCCACTTCAAATTTTTTTCTCTTCCCTAGTGAGAAGAAAATGGAAGAGGGAGAGAATGTTTCATATAAAATAACTTTTGTATCCTTCTTTTTGCATTATTATTCAATTATTTAATAAATTTAAATAAATTTAATTAAATTAATCATTTAATTAATTAAATTTTAAATTTAAATAAATAAAATAATTATATTACACTAATAAATTTTATTTAAAATAACTTAAATCAGTTAAATTAATTTAAATTATTTGATTAGTTAAAATAACTTAAATAAATTAAATTTAAATATTTTTATATTGATTTTTTAATTATGGGTATTTTTGTCTTTTAAAAAAAATTATTTTTCTCTCTTCTTATTTTCTATCCAACCAAATAAAGGGAGAGAGAGAAAACACCTCTTTATTCTCTATTTCTCTCTTATTTCTCTTACACCAAACAACATATAAAATCTATTTTATTTCTCACCATTTTCTTTCTTCTCATACTCGTTTTGATCTTTTTCTTTTTTTTCTTTTTTTCTCACAACTAAACAAAGAGGTTTTGGCTGTTTAGAGGTTTTTCTTCATGATCCGCGTCATGCATGGATGACCTGGAAGATTCTTCACTGGAGTTAACTGAGGAGAGAGAAATGGCTTTGTGGTCTTTCTCTCTAAAAAAGCAAGTTTATTCAAAATCAGTCCGGATTGGCCGGTCGAACTTAAAAACTAAAAAAATTGAAAACAAACTCCTCAATTCTTATAAAGTTAAAAATTAAAATGTATAAAATTAAAAGTTATAAACTTTATAATAATATTAAGTTATTATAGAGACAGCAGTTTTTAATTTATTGTTTTAACTTTTAATTATTATAATATTTTTTATAGTACATGTTATAATTTATGGGAAAACTAAATGTTATACATTATTCGGCTAGATCATCCGGTAGAATCGGTCAAACCTAAACCGAAACATTTTTTGATTTGTTGTTCGATCCGACTTTAAAAACATTGATAAAAAGTGAGTAAATTAACTCTGGTGATCAACAAAATAAAATAAATTTGTTTCCAAAAATTATTTAAACTTTGATTAATTCGGATTTTTTTTTGTGCGGTTGATTAATTCGAGTTTAACTATAAAGATATAGTTAATTGCACTCCAAAAATTATTCATAAGATTTTACTCCAAGATTTTTCTTAAGAAAAATTAAAGAGACCTATGGAAGAGTTTATGAAAAAATTAATTGGTTTTGTCAACAAAAAAAAAATTTAATTGGACCTAGGAAAATAATTTATACTTTTTTTATAAAAAATAACATTTAAAACAATTTATGACCTTTCTAGCTCCTATAAAGTTTTTAGATTATTTCAATAAGTTTATCGATTTATAAAAATAGCAAGACACAAAATTTAATATTTTAAAATTAAATATAAAAAAGTTTTTTAAAGTGGTTTATATCAGTAATAAATGCTATATCAATTCTTTACTGTGCTTATGGCACACAATAATAATACAATCAAATTATTTAATGAGTTAGTGTCTCTTTGGTTTGTCAAATCCGTTAGTGTATAGTGGATGAAAAAGTAATCCAATTTGGTAATCATTTCTAAAATTAGCTTATAGTATTTTTTCACTAGCTTATATCATTTTTTTTCCAGACGCTAGCCTTTGAACTTATAGCGTATAGTTTATCACTTTTCCTCCAATTTTTATCCATACTATCTTAATTAAATTCCCCACTTATCCTTAGCTAAGAAAATAAAATAATAATCATTACATTTTTTAATCCCTAATCCACTTTTCTATAGCAGTCAGCCCTCTCTTTGTCGCCCTCCCCTCTCAGTCGACGTCCCAAATATATTTTTATATATAAAAAAAATATTTATATAAAAATCATTTCAATATAAACATTTTTATTATTCCATTTTATTTATTAAAACTAAAATAATATTTTAAATTTTGAAATGATAAATAATTTTAAATAAATTAAAGTGTTAAAAGTGATAATTATTTTAAAACAAATAATATAAATAATATATATTGTGACACCCTTCTACCCCGCACGTTAATATAAAACATTTACTTAAAAGATGAATTATAAAAACATGCATCTATTTGAATAAAATAAAACTTGGATAAAAGATTTCACATCTCAACATAAACAATGCCAAAATAACATAATTTTAAAAAGATAAACATAAACAACATAGATAAAGAAAACTCAACCCCGATGTCACATACAGAACTGGTATATCCGAAATCCGGATACATCACGGAAACAAACTAAAACTAAAACTAACTATGAAACTAGGAACCTAACTAAGTCGTGGCTCCTCAGAGTCACTCCTCAACAAGCTGCTCGTCGTCCTCTGCATAAAGAAATACATGCAACAACAGAAACAAGAAAACACGGAGTAAGAAATCATATAAACACAATGGCATGGGAATAAGGAATAAGATGAACATACATCATATCAGGCATAGCAACAAACATCATACATCATCATTTACATATTACAAGTCAACAGTCAATAGATGCTATGCGGTGCAACACTACTCCGCTACTCCGTTATGCATGTGGATCCAACTATCTCAAGAAGTCAACTTCGGAGTTACATATCCACATTGGCCATAAAAGCACCAACGCCGGCAGTTCATCAAACCATGGGTGAACCCCTTGGGTAGCCGATGTATCATAACTGGATACGCCATCTCGGGGGCACACGGTTCACCAAACCTTGGGTGAACCACCCGAGACTTAGGCCAGATCATCATAACTTGGATGACCTCCCTTATGTTGAACATCCCCCCTAATCAACTTCAACGTATGAATGCATGAGCAAACGACACACAAGGCAACCACCTCCTTTGTTTGGCCAATAAGCACCCAAGACTTATCACCATCATCAACAACATCAACATCAACGTCTTGGCCAAAAAGTACCAAGGTTCAACTCATCAACGCCTCAACCAAAAAACATTGAGGGCACTTTGCCCAAAAAGCACCAAAGTGTATCAACATGTAGTAACCCAAAGGGTACCAGCTTAACCGGCATTTTATTCTTTATTATCTTAATTATCCTTTAACTAAGTTATCTAACTCATTATTATTCTATTGGTATTTTATCACATTCTTGGGGACATTTGGGGTGGAACACTCCTTATTTCCTTTAATCTCAGGTTCTGACCAGTAAGGGGAGCACGGGCGTGCTCACCCCAGCACGGTCGTGTTGTCACTTAAGTGAAGCACGGTCGTGTTGTCACTTGAGTGAAGCACGGTCGTGCTCACTGTCCTGCACAACCATGCTCAATGTGCGGTCTGCCTTCTAGAATGCAACTAGGAGCACGGTCGTGCCCCCTATTCAGCATGACCGTGCTCCTGGAGCGGGTCGTACTGCTCTGGGCAGATTCAATTATGTTCTTGAAATCAAAACTCCCCGGCCAATACTCTCAAATCAGATCCTAGGGTCCTTTAACTAATCCAAATGACATTAATCCTTATCTCTCACTAATAGTTCATGTCATATGAAACTTTAGGGGATTAACCCATTAATTCTTATGTTAACTAGGAGTCCTAATTAAATCTGTTTAGGGTCTTATTAACATATTCAACATAACGACAACATCACTCAGTCAATCAACATTCAGCAAATCATTTCATAACAACATCAACATAACAGTCATATTCATATCATGAACAGATTCAATTATTCATACATAATTAGAATGTAACATGTAATATAAACAATAGACACACTATTAATCAACTAGCAATTATAGCAATTAATTCATACAACCCAAACAGATCTTGGCATCAGTAACAGTTAACGACAACATACAACGGGGCTATGGGAACCCCTCATCTTACGCTACTCCCAAGCCTAGTGTATACACTATTCTTCTTCCATACCTGGTATGAAGAATCCGATAGCGATCACTCAAACGGTAACCCACGCGTTCCTCAAGCGGCTCAGTTAACTCTCCAAGGCTTGGTCAAACAAGAACATTAACCAATTAGTTTCCCAAATCTAAAAATAGAAATATGAAACTCTAAGGGGAAGGAACCGTTACCTATAGGGATCAACACTGATGAACTAGACGCTCTCAGGGGTCTCCACTGCTCCAATAACGAAAGGAGTTTAGAGAAAATAGGGAACAAAGGGGTTGCAGCAGCATTGGGGAAGCTGCTAATGCCAAAATAGGGTTCTGACGTAACCCTCGGTTACTGTTCCATATTTAAAGGCACAGACTTGAGCACGGTCGTGCTCCTGATGAGCAAGGTCATGCTCAACTTAGCGCTTGCGAAGCGCATCCTGCCATTGAGCACGGGCGTGCTCAACTCAGCGTCAGTGAGACGCTCACTCACAGCGAGCACGGTCGTGCTGCTTAACAAGCACGACCATGCTTGTGACCCAGAAAGTCACAAGGCACAAACCTAAGAGAAGGGATCTCAAGCCTAGAAGTCTCACTTAGCCCTCAAGCTAAGTCTTAAGGCTTAACCATCCAAACAAGCATACAAAAGCACTTAACGGAAAAACAGGATGTTACATATATAATTTATTTTAAAAAATGCAAACATGTCCTTTTTATGTCATTTTACATTTATCAGCTAGTCAAACCACTAGTTTTACCGAACACGTTAAATCCAATCTGCTAACTTATTCGATATCCGCTATCAGTTAGCTTATCCGTTATCTACTATTAGCTAATTTATCCGTTATTCGATATCATCTAACTTATCCGCTATCCGCAAGCTTATCTGCTAGTTTTTTACCAAACAGCCTTAATACCATGGTGTACTTTAGGTGTTGTTTAGTATTAGACACATACATTCAATATTTTTTGGTAAGTGAGATGAAAATAACAGTTTCTCATGGTTGATACAAAGGATTAAAAAATATATTCTCGATCAAAAAAGATGTTCAAGAATAAAATTTGTGAATGAAAGTTGAAAATTCCATTTCCATATGTGAGAGTAGGGAAGAAATATTCCATGGAATGAGATTCCCTGAAATATTGTTTACCAAAAAATTGTATATATCATATAAAGAAGAAATGTATGGACAAGGAAATTTTCCATATTTAAATCATGAAATTTAATTAATATCCCCAAAAAAACTTAATTTTTCACATATTAAGTGAGATATTGGTTTATGAGAGAGAAAAGGAGATGTAATTACATTGACAAACTAATTAAATTTTAATGTGGATGGATTTTTATTACTTTAATTTGTATATATTATTAATGTAAATTTTTTTTACACTGTCAACCAATAATAACTCATCATTGTCCAACTTTTAATGTGGTTATGATAAGAGTCAAACATTTTTAATGGAGTAACAATTTAAGATTGGTTTGTTGTAAATAAATCTTTACATTCAAATGCATAACATTTAGTTTTTGGGTAAGTATTATGGTTAGACTTCACTTGCAGTGAAAAAGTTTTAAATTTCATTATAATAAATTCCTATGTTATTGTATGAAAACACTTATTATGATTTTTAAAATCTAATATTAAATGCACTTTACTTTTAGTAAATGCATATTAATTAGATAAAATAATATAGTAGAAATTTAAAATGTTCAACAACAAAACAAAGTAATAATTAATATATTTTATTTTAAGATTTTTTTAAAGAGTTTTTTACAGCATTTTTTTAAAGAGTTTAATCTTAAAATATTGTCTATATATAAATTTTTTTGTGTGGGAGAGAGAACCTATGTTCGAAACCCGCAGAACACATTCTTGAGGAGGGGTAAAGAATCTTAAATGTGACTAACCAACCAAGCGAATATTATAGTCTCATAGAGGGTCCAAAGGATCTAAGCTTGTAGAGATTCTCCGTGAACCCACCAAGGAGTCAAAGACCCTAATTACGGTGGATTAAAAAAAATAAGAAATTTTTAATCTGCGCATTATATGATGAATAAAAAAGAAAATTTTAAGACTTTTGTTAATATTTGCATTTTACTTCTTCTTCCATCTTATTATAAGTGTATTTTTTAAAAAAATTATATCAAATTATTTATCATTTAAAAATATAAAAACAAGTATTAATTAATTTTTTTAACTTTAATCTCATTATTTAGTAATATATCTCATTTAATTAATCAATAACTACACATGATTTGTAATTAAATTTTTTTCTAATTTTTTTAAAAATTTAATCAGTAAACTATATTTCTTTACATTTAAGGCTATTAACATTTAAAAGTACCTTTAATTCTTGGGCAAAAACTTAAAAGACAGATAAAATATATAGGACCGGTGGAATAAATGACTACTCAGAAAAATATTTAATGAAATATATATTGAGAAATAATATATATATATATATATATATATATATATATATATATATATATATATATATTTGTCCATGAGGTAATATATATTGTGGTAGTGTTCAGTATGACACAATCAAATGTGGTTGATCCAAGTGGTAACGAGTTTGGACTCCTTAAATAAGTGATCAGAGTTTCGATCCCTAACTCTTGCGTATGGAGAAAACTTGGTTGTGAGAGGTCAACCTTCAATATTGTCAAGTACCTCGAGGGATTAGTCTCCACAGTTGCACGCGGAGGATACCATGGGAACAAAAAAAAAAGTGTTCAGTATGACACAGTCGAATAATAAATTAATAGAAATCATTTCATATAATGACCATTAAATTTACATAATATTTAATAATTATTTCTCTTCTATAAATTTGGTGCTTAGCATGGCTTCCTTCCTATCCTAATCAGAGAATAATATTAGGCACAGTAAGACATTGAGAGAAAGAATGGCGAAAGCTTCATTTCAGTTAGCTCTCCTTGCATTCCTGTTCCTGGTTGCATCCGGTAATTCCTTCTACCTTGTACTGCATGTGGGTGTTGCTTGATTACAAATGCATATTGCATACGTTTTAATGAAAACTCTTTCAACATTGTCAATGTTGACATCTCTTTCGATTTTCATATACTATTATGTCTATCTCCAATGTTCTCAACGGCATCGCTATGCCTAACGCCCAAAGTTTTAAATCTGGACCTGAAATCGAAATCTGGGCAGCGACGTGTTGATTTTGACAGTCGCCAAAAATGCATTACGATTGTAATTTGCCTCTATATCGACCGTATTTTCCCGCAATATCTATGATGCAACCACGACCGTGATTGTGATTTAAGATCTTGCTAATGCCTTCATCTTTTCCATTCTAGTTTTTCACCCTGAAATCAGACATATCACATCCAACAATTAATATACTAGACTTAATCAAGTTTTGTGCATCAAATACTCAACTACGTTATGTTTGAATAGAATGTTTGAAATGGTGAAATTTCTGTATGTTTGGCGACTATAAATAGCTTGATTATAATTATCTTCATTTTTCTTTTGGTAATAATAAATATAATAATTTAAATTTGTCAGGTTTGGCGGCACATCCACAAGCTATTCCAAATCCAATAGGCACTGAAGCAGCAGGATGTGTCAAGGACAGCGAGTGTATTCGATATTGCACACCACGTTGCATTGCACAGTGTATTCATGGATATTGCTTTTGTACTTGTGCTGATGATGATTCTACAAAAGTACATACATAACAACAATTGTTGTTGTCAATGTAGATTGATTGAGTTTAAAAGAATATCAATGAAATAATGGCAACCGAATTCTTTTTTTCTTTTTAATGATTATTGTGTATTTAATTTTGATCATTATATTTTGTATCAGTAGTCAAAATTATAGCGTAAAATCATTTAATTTTTTAAAATGATTAGAGGACCCTTAACTAATTTAATATCAACAATTTATAACGCAAAATTTAATGGTCAAGGGCTCAAGGCTTACTTCTTTTATTTTTATAATAATAATAATTTTTTTAAGAAATAATAATAATAACAACAATAATAATAATAACAACAGTAATAATAATAAATTAAAGTGTTAAAAGTGATAATTATTTTGTTTTTGGATTTTGATTGAATTTTTTTTTATTTCATGACTTTATTAATAAAATATTTTCAAAATTATTTTTTCTTTTCTGAATATGATTGTATCATATTTCACTTCGTTCTTTTGTAAAATAATTATGGTAAAAAAGTGTAGGTTTATAAAAAAAATGAAAAAAAAAACTGCAGTTTTAAAATAAATAAAAATGACTTCAATCAAAATCTAAAAATGATTATTAATATTTTGTGGGAATAGATATTGGGTAATTAATTTTTTTTGGAAGAAATATTTATATAGGAAGGTGAATCCGAACAAATAAATAGGATATGGATAATTGATTTTGGTAAAATAATCATAATTAATTAATAATGAGCTGATTGTGTGTAATTAATGAGTCTTATCCTATACAACATTGCATAGGTTAAAAAAACCGTATTACTAAAGGTTCATATTATGTGGTAGTTATAGTGTTTAGTTATTTTAGTTACTAAAGGTTCATTTCTTATGATGTTTTTGAAAAAATCAATTACCTCTGTCATTTTTATTTGTTCACCTTCCTATATCAATATCTCTTCACACAAAAAAAATAATATTTAGTTGCCCAATATCTTTTCCATAAAAAATTAATAATCATTTGATTTTAATTTTTTTAAAGCTTAAGTCCCTCACTCTCTCTTCAAAAGACTCCCCTCAAAATAAACTAGAAGTTTTTTCTACTGCAACAAAGAAGTTTTTTCAAATTTGATGCTTTTTAGAATTTGATTGCAAATAAATTTTTTTATTTCATAACTTTCTTAATAATATGTTTTCAAAATTATTTTTTGTTTTCTGAATATGATTGTATCATATTCCACTTCGTTCTTTTGTAAAATAATAATGGTAAAAAAGTGTAGGTTTATAAATAAAAATAATAATAAACTGTAGTTATAAAATAAATAAAATTGATTTTCAATCAAAATCTAAAGATGGTAATATTTTTTTTTGGGAACAGATATTGGATAACTAATTTTTTTGGGAAGAAATATTTATATAGGAATGTGAATCCGATCAAATAAATAGGATATGGATAATTGATTTTGTCAAAATATTCATAATTAATTAATAATGAATTGATTGTGTGTAATTAATGAGTCTTATCCTATGTAACATTGTATAGGTTAGAAAAAATGTATTATTAAAGGTTCATATTATGTGGTAGTGTTTAGTATGACATGGTCAACAGGGATTGACACATTTGGTCAAGTCTTCCGTTCACACAAGCTGTGACTTGTGTTCAATTCATAGATCTTCAATAGGCAATATATAAATTCATTTCAAAGGAGCTGCCTCAATCTCAACTTTAATTCACCAAAAAAGTCGAATAATAAATTAATAGAAATCATTTCATATATTGACCGTTTAATTTACATATTGACCATTAAATTTATATGATTTTTTATAATTATTCCTCTTCTATAAATTTGGTGCTTAGCATGGTTTCCTTCCTATCCCAAACAGAGAAGAATATTAGGCACACAGTAAGACATTGAGAGAAAGAATGGCGAAAGCCTCACTTCAGTTCGCTCTCCTTGTGTTCCTTTTCCTGGTTGCATCCGGTATTCCTTCTTCGATCTTTCTAATGCATGTGGCTTGATTACTATTTCATATATTGCATAGGTTTTAATGAAAACTACTATTCCGACGTTGTCGATATTGATGTCTCTTTCTATTTTGATATACTATGTATTTCATCAATGTTCTCAACGGCATCGTTATGCCTTGTGTATTTCATTAATTATAATTAACTCATTACATTTTCTTGATTTGATTTGTATATTTTAGGATTTTGTTTCCGATATTAAAAATTGGAGGGAGTAATATTTTAATTTTAAATTTGTCAGGTTTGGCGATACAACCACAGGCAATTCCAAATCCAAGAGGCACTGAAGTAGCTGCCGGAATGCGTGAAGGACTAATAGTTTGCGACCCACGTTGCATTGCGCAATGTATTCGTGGATATTGCTTTTGTACTTGTGCTGCTGATTCTACGAAAGTGCATGCATAACAACAATTGTTGTTGTCAATATTGTAGATTGTAGATTGAGTTCAAAAGAATATCAATGAAATAAAGGCAACTGATTTTGAAAATAATGATTATTGTGTATTTAGTTTTGATTATGTATTTATTTTGTCAAAATTATAACGTAAAGTCATTTATTTATTTTTCCCATATTGAGTGAGATATTGGTTTGTGAGAGAAAAACAAATGTAATTATATTGGCAGACTAATTAAATTTAATGTGGATGGGTTTTCTGTACATTAATTTGTACACATAGGTAATGCAAATTCTTTTACGATGTCAACCAATAACACCTCATCAATGTCTGATTTTCAATATAATTATGATAAGAGTCAAACATTTTTAATGAAGTGACAATTTAAGATTGGTTTATAATAAATAAAACGGTATTTCTAACATATGCAATGTTGCATAGCATGGGACTCATTATTTACCCACAATCATCCTAATATTAATTAATTATGACAAGTTCATTTCTTATGATTCTTTTGAAAAAATAATTATCTCTCTCATTTTTATTTGTTCACCTTCCTATATCAATATCTCTTCCCACAAAAAAATATTTGATTACCCAATACTTCCATAAAAAATTAATAACCATTTGATTTTAATTTTTTTTAAAGCTTAAGTCCCTTTCTCTTCAAAAGACTCCCCTCAAAAATTCAAAATAAACTAGAAGTTTTTTCTGCAGCAACAAATAAGTTTTTTCAAATTTGATATTTTTTAGATTTTGATTGAAAATCATTTTTTTTATTTCATAACTTTCTTAATAAAATATTTTCAAAATTATTTTTTGTTTTCTGAATATGATTGTATCATATTCCACTTAATTCTTTTGTAAAATAATTATGGTAAAAAAGTGTAGGTTTATAAATAAAAAATTGAAAAACTATAGTCATAAAATAAATAAAAATGATTTTCAATCAAAATCTAAAAATGATATATATTTTTTTTTGGGGAATAGATATTGGATAACTAATTTTTTTTGGGAAATAATATTTATATAGGAAGGTGAATCCGATCAAATAAATAGGATATGGATAATTGATTTTCTCAACATAATCATAATTAACTAATAATGAATTGATTGTGTGTAATTAAAGAGTCTTATCCTTTGTAACATTGCATAGGTTAGAAAAAATGTATTATTAAAGGTTCATATTATGTGGTAGTGTTTAGTATGACATGGTCAACAAGGGTTGACACATCTGGTCAAGTCTTTTATTCACACAAGCTATGACTTAGGTTCGATTCCTAGATCTTCAATAGGCAATATATAAATTCATTTCAAAGGAGCTGCCTCAATCTCAACTTTAATTCACCAAAAAAGTCGAACAATAAATTAATAAAAATCATTTCATATATTGACCGTTTAATTTACATAATGACCATTAAATTTATATGATTTTTTATAATTATTCCTCTTCGATAAATTTGGTGCTTAGCATGGCTTCCTTCGTATCCCAAACAAAGAAGAATATTAGGCACAGAGTAAGACATTGAGAGAAAGAATGGCGAAAGCTTCATTTCAGTTCGCTCTCCTTGTGTTCCTATTCCTGGTTGCATCCGGTATTCCTTCTTCGATCCTTCTAGTGCATGTGGCTTGATTACTATTTCATATATTGCATAGGTTTTAATGAAAACTACTCTTCCGACGTTGTCGATATTGATGTCTCTTTCGATTTTGATATACTATGTATTTCATCAATGTTCTCAACAACATCGTTATGCCTTGTGTATTTCATTAATTATAATTAACTCATTACATTTTCTTGATTTGATTTGTATATTTTAGAGTTTTGTTTCTTATATTAAGAATTGGAGGGAGTAATATTTTAATTTTAAATTTGTCAGGTTTGGCGATACAACCACGAGCAATTCCAAATCCAAGAGGCACTGAAGCAGCGACCGGGATGCATAAAGGACTAATAATAGTTTGCGACCCACGTTGCATTGCGCAGTGTATTCGTGGATATTGCTTTTGTACTTGTGCTGCTGATTCTACGAAAGTGCATACATAACAACAATTGTTGTTATCAATATTGTCGAATGTAGATTGAGTTCAAAAGAATATCAATGAAATAAAGGCAACTGATTTTGAAAATAATGATTATTGTGTATTTAGTTTTGATTATGTATTTATTTTGTCAAAATTATAACGTAAAATCATTTATTTATTTTTCACATATTGAGTGAGATATTGGTTTGGGAAAGAAAAAGAGATGTAATTACATTGGCAAACAAATTAAACTTAATGTGGATGGATTTTTTGTACTTTAATTTTTACACATAATTAATGCAAATTCTTTTACGCTGTCAACCAATAACACTTCATCAATGTCCGATTTTCAATATGATTATGATAAGAGTCAAACATTTTTAATGAAGTGACAATTTAAGATTGGTTTATAATAAATAAAACGGTATTTCTAATCTATGCAATGTTGCGTAGGATATGACTCATTAGTTACCCACAGTCAACCTAATATTAATTAATTATGACAAGTTCATTTCTTATGCTTTTTTTGAAAAAAATCAATTATCTCTCTCATTTTTATTTGTTTGGATTCACCTTCCTATATCAATATCTCTTCCCAAAAAAATATATTTAATTACCCAAATGCCATAAAAAATTAATAACCATTTGATTTTAATTTTTTTAAAGTTTAAGTCCCTCTCTCTCTTCAAAAGACTCCACTCAAAATAAAGTAGAAGTTTTTCTGCAGCAACAAAGAAGTTTTTTCAAATTTGATATTTTTTAGATTTTGATTGAAAATAAATTTTTTTATTTCATAACTTTCTTAATAAAATATTTTCAAAATTATTTTTTGTTTTCTGAATATGATTGTATCATATTCCACTTCGTCCTTTTGTAAAATAATTATGGTAAAAAAGTGTAGGTTTATAAATAATAAAAAATAAAAAACTGTAGTGATAAAATAAATAAAAATGATTTTCAATCAAAATCTAAAAATGGTAAATTTTTTTTTTTTGGGAATAGATATTGGATAACTATTTTTTTTGGAAAGAAATATTTATATAGGAAGGTGAATCCGATCAAATAAATAGGATATGGATAACTTATTTGATCAAAATAATCATAATTAATTAATAATGAATTGGTTGTGTGTAATTAATGAGTCTTATCCTATGTAACATTGCATAGGTTAGAAAAATGTATTATTAAAGGTTCATATTATGTGGTAGTGTTTAGTATGACATGGTCAATCGGGGTTGAAACATCTGGTCAAGTAGTCTTCCGTTCACACAAGCTGTGACTTGGGTTCGATTCCTAGATCTTCAATAGGCAATATATAAATTCATTTCAAAGGAGCTGCCTCAATCTCAACTTTAATTCACCAAAAAAGTCAAATAATAAATTAATAGAAATCATTTCATATATTGACCGTTTAATTTACATAATGACCATTAAATTTATATGATTTTTTATAATTATTCCTCTTCTATAAATTTGGTGCTTAGCATGGCTTCCTTCCTACACCAAACAGAGAAGAATATTAGGCACACATTAAGATATTGAGAGAAATAATGGTGAAAGCTTCATTTCAGTTCGCTCTCCTTGTGTTCTTGTTCCTGGTTGCATCTGGTATTCCGTCTTCGATCCTTCTACTGCATGTGGCTTGATTACTATTGCATATATTGCATAGGTTTTAATGAAAACTACTCTTCCGACGTTGTCGATATTGATGTCTCTTTCGATTTTGATATACTATGTATTTCATCAATGTTCTCAACGGCATCGTTATGCCTTGTGTATTTCATTAATTATAATTAACTCATTACATTTTCTTGATTTGATTTGTATATTTTAGAATTTTGTTTCTTATATTAAGAATTGGAGGGAGTAATATTTTAATTTTAAATTTGTCAGGTTTGGCGATACACCCACAGGCAATTCCAAATCCAAGAGGCACTGAAGCAGCGGCCGGGATGCGTAAAGGACTAATAGTTTGCGACCCACGTTGCATTGCACAGTGTATTCGTGGATATTGCTTTTGTACTTGTGCTGCTGATTCTACGAAAGTGCATACATAACAACAATTGTTGTTGTCAATATTGTAGATTGTAGATTGGGTTCAAAAGAATATCAATGAAATAAAGGCAACCGATTTTGAAAATAATGATTATCGTGTATTTAGTTTTGATTATGTATTTATTTTGTCATAATTATATTGTATAATCATTTATTTATTTTTAAATGATTATAGGATCCTTACGAATTGAATATTAACCATTTATAACTCAAAACTTAATGGTCGATACTTTCTTCTTTCAGTTTTATAATATTAAATTACATCTCATCATTTACAGTAAAACCTCCAAATTAATAATGTTAGAACATCTGTTGAGAGATGTCAAACCCTTAAAATTAAATGGATTTCAGTTGAAATAACCAAAGTGAACACAAGAAGGGGGGTTGAATTGTGTTTACCAACTTTTCCAGTTACTTAAAAAGATTTTCGCAGGCACAGCAAGAAGATTTGATTAAGAGAGGATGAGACGAGTGAAACGTCTAATATTAAAACGGAATAGCACACACAAACCAAGAAGGTTAAAAAGAGTTTGATAACCACAGTATTAACTCCCCAAGTTAAAAAGCTAAGACTGAAACAATACTCAAACAAATTAAAAGATAAGGGAGAAGAAATATCACTCAAGAGATTTATACTGGTTCACCCCAAAATCCACAGGGCTACGTCCAGTTTCTTGGCAGCACCAAGTTTCCACTATAACTGAGTAAATTACAGTACAATTATTCTTTGCACACCTAGCCTCTTCAGGCTCAACACTCAAGCAAGTATTCTTTTCTCACCTAGCCTCTTCAGGCTCAAAAACAGTAAGAGATAAAAGGTTTGTATAGTTAATACAACTTGCAAGTCTTTCAGATCACACTCAGAGAGTGGAATAAATATGAAGTATGAAAGACTGCGAATTTATATCTAATGATTGAGTATGTATTCAATGAAGGAATGAAGAAGTTAATGAAGAGAGTAAATGCTTCTGTGCAGAGTTCTTTTGATATTCAACTTCTTAGCTTCATCTTCATTGTTTGATCTATTTAAAGGCTTCAATCAAGAGATCCGTTTTGACACAGCTTCAGAAAGTGTTTGCATCTGACTTGAGCTTTCTGAGACACCATTTAATGCCAAAGAGTCGTTCTGAGTATTCATTAAATGCTTGAAAACATTGGGCATTGTCAAGGGTGTCCAAGAGTACACTTTAAACTGAACAGCTGTTCTTTCAGAGTATATGGCAGCAGGCTTCTTGTACTTGTTGCAGAGAGTTTTCTTCTTTTAGTGCAACATCAGTTTACTTTGCATAAAGTACTTTTTACTTTGTACTAGAACAGGCAAAAGGTTACTGCAGTGGTGCAGAGATAGCGTGTTTATTCCTTAAAACCTTGAAACAACGTTCTTTATTCTTTGTCCTTCGAGCTATTGTCCATAGGTCTTCGAGATCCTTAAGGATGGCCTATAATTTTGAATATGGTGACTAGGACTTGATTTCTGACATACTGACTTGGTGTCAGCAATGAGAATTTTTAGACGGGTGGAAGTCATCCAAAAACTTAGACGGGTGAAAGCTTGTTCCAAAGTTAGACGGGTGAAAGCTTGTTCCAAAGTTAGACGGGTGAAAGCTTGTTCCAAAGTTAGACGGGTGAAATTTAGACGAGTGACTTCAAGTCTATTTTCCTGCACACTTATCAAATATATCAGTAATTTCTTTTGGCTCAATATTACCATACTTGAACTATTTGGAATCATCAAAACATAGAGAATTTACACTTTGAATGTGTTTTAGACTTATGAGGTCTCAACATCAGTATCTCGAGGGATTAGTCTTTGACTCCCGGTCGGAGGATCCCTTAGTTCACAAAAAAAAAAAAGATATTCTAGGAGGGGCCTTGGCACCTACTACAAAAAAACTACTTTGCGTATATACTAGTATATAATATGTCCAAAAATTCCATCTGGATCAAAAGTTATGATTGCATGCACTCAATGTGTGTTGGATGCATACTAAACCGTGATGTTGGATGATGGTCCGTCGCTGAAAATTATTTTTTTAAAATGATTGTTTAAGTAAATAGTATTCATTGTATTTAGTATTTAAACAATATTTATTTTGTTGACTAATTAAATAAAAGTCAATACAAGTCAATTGCATCCAATTGAAAAATATCTTTTGGAAGTTAGTCGAAGTACACTATCAAACACTCTCAAGTCTCAAATAATGATCACTTGAGTACTTTCGGCTAACTAATTAGGGGAAAAAAAAAGGATATCATATCTTATCTAATTGCCAGGTATTTGTTTTTTTGTGTGTATATATGAAGGTCTTTTAAAAAAATTATTATCTTATTAATTTATCGAATTACTGATTTTGTAAACCTACGCAAATTAGGATGGGAAGAAATAGTATTTTATAGAGATTATATATATATATATATATATATATATATATTATTTTATTTATTGAATTGTTGAGATTGGTCATACTTGCGGTGTTGTTGTGATCTTAAAATAATTATTAAATGTACTCTACTTTTAGTAAAAGCATATTAATTAATTTATATTGATTCTGTTAAAAAATAATAATAATAACATATATTGATGTAATAGAACTTTAAAAGGTTCATGAACAATTTAATACAATAATAAATATATTATTTAAATATTCTAAATATTTATATATATATTAAAAAATATATTATATATGGTGTGGATCGGTAATTCGGGAATACCTTACGATTAAAAAAAAATGGCATGTTGTGCAATTTTGCATTTGAGAAATGTTATTTGTACAAGTGGATTTTTTTTGTCCAAACACAACTTAAAAGTTACGTTTTAAATTACTTATAATTAGTTGATTATGAAAAAAAAATTATGTTAATAATATATCAAAATTAAATTGCAAATGATATATGTGCTTATATTTGGTCATTTTATTTTTCCTTTCGGCCTAATTCTAAATTTTTTAAATGAAACATTTATTGCCAAATTGTGATTATCATAAGACTAAGAGCTGTTACAAAAATTACTTCAAAAGTTAAAGATGTAATCACTAAAATAACGGTTAAAGTTTATACCAAAAAAGAGAGAGGAAAACACATGTATAATGACAAAACTATCTTTAGCCGAAGGGGGAAAAAGGCTCTCCAGTCTGGACTTGCAAAATCTTTCGTCATAACTCATTGAGTAATGATATTTGGACACAAAAATGATATCGAATAACATATAAAAATATTCTATAATACTTATTTATTGTTTTTTCTTCTCTGATCATATATACTCTCAAAATACTTCATCAATTATATAATATCTATACATGGTGTCAAAAATTGTGTCCAAATATCATTTTTGTTACACCTTAGCACACAGGTCTGTCACCTTCACGACAGAGGGGGAAAGGCAAATCCCGTTTAGCCCGGAATGCAAATCCAGGGTATTTCCCGAATTAATGACAAGTAATTTTTTTTTTTTTTTTTAAATGTGTTTAACTTCTGCGTAAGGGACAACATTTTCTCTCCCACATAACATATCACAATCTTGTATTATAGATTTTGATTGTCATCTTTTAATATTAATTATTTGATATTTAAATCAATTGACTAATTAGAATCGATGTCATATGGTTGTAACATATTTTATGAGACAACAAATATTATCCCATCATATATTGGTCGGATTATGAAGTACAATCCTAAAACACAATATCAAATGTTACCATAGTTCCAAATTCAATATTATTAATTTATTTTAAATAAAAAAACATCAATATTAATGGATAGTTAATATTTAGTTCATCAAAGTTCAAGATAAGGAAATAATTATAATCTCTAATAAACTTTAAATACGGAGTCTTCACTATAGAACATTTTTTATCTAATGATCATTATTATGTCAAAAAAAAAAAAATCTAATAATCACTATCAATTTCAAATTGAAATAATTTGTCAAAAAAAAAAAAATGTCCAAGATACTAAGATAGTGAAATGTGATTATGCACATCCCCAAGATGGAATTTGATCATTTTCCAGGATACCAATATAGCCAACCCAATTGGCCACCACTGCCCCATTCTCTTACTCTCTGATCCGTCCTTTTACTCGAACCCAAAAAGATATAGTTTCTTTCTTCAGAACTTGTTGCTTGGTCATGGCATGATATGGACCACAATATCTCAAATTATACTTATCTCTAGCTACAAATCACAGGAATTTGGCAGTGTCCTTTCCCAAAAGAATCGTCTCTTTGCTTGCCTGAAAGCTATATTCAAGCTAAACTTTGTGAATCACCAAATCCTCACCTAAAATATTTGTAGATAGAGTTTCTGAAGAACCAACATGCAATTAGTGGCGGATCTTGAATATAATATTGGGGGTAGCCATTAGGTACTAGCTAAAATAATATAATTAAAATTCACATAAATCATAATCTTATCAAAGCTTCAAAGTAATATATTAATACAATAAAACTTATAAAGGAAAAGTGTACCTCCATTTAAAGCGTCGTTCTTCATTCTTTTTAAAGACTTAAGGTGCGTTTGATTTACAAAAAAAGTAAGAGACTGGACATCATAACATTTGTTCCATGTTTGATTTAAAAAAGTGGTCAAAGGATAGGATAAAAAATGAGATGAGGGCTGGACAAAAACCCAAATTCTTGTATCTAGTAAAACCCAATTTTTTTTTATATACTATTTGTTTAGATTTTTTTTATATTTGAAAACATACCCATGAAAATAAAGGAACATACTGTAACACTATAACTTAAAAATCAATACTCTTGTAAGAAAAAAAACTTAAAAATCAACATAAACGTACAAAAAAAAAAATTTACAATACTAGATTACACAAGAGGGTGAGATCCTCTTACTCTTCTACCCGCTATGGCCCACTACCACTCAAACCCATTAACCACACACGCCTAAATCAGTAAATCTACAACAAATAAACAGAGTATATTAATATAATAAGAAAAGATGATGCCATGATGGTGCTACAGGTCGCAGACGAGGTTTCATTTACGGCATTGTGGGAGAGCACGGTTCGTGGTGGTATGTGCTGGTTGACATCCTACAAGTGATCTGGTATGGGATATTGCAGAGTAGAAAATTGCAGAGAGTAGAATCTAAAATTTTTTATATTGGAAAAGTAAAAATTTCTGGGGGGAGCCGTTGCTCCCTCCCGCCCTTATGAAGGTCTGCCCCTGCATGCAATTGTTACAATGGAAGGCAGTCATAAGGTGGTCAGATGGTATGAGGTGTGGAATAAAGATGTTGGATATAAGGTGCAACATTCGAATCTCAAACTAACATAAAAAGTTAACAGTTAACATTTGTCTATAAAAAAATTAAAATACAAAGGAGTTGTATTTTTTATTTTATTAGCCTTAAGTTCGTTGGGTTGGCAATTTTGGGCTTTAACTCTTAAATGGCAATTTCCACGGAGTTTACATTCCAAGGTCCAATGAAAGATCAAAATCTCAAACTCATTCAAAATGGCAAGTATAAACTCCATTGGCATGACCATCAATTTCAATTTTTATGGTCAACTTTCCTTGTCCAATGTCTATAGGCCCTTGCTTTTGCTTTCCTTTGATTATCCCCAGTTTAGATATTTTGCCATTATGGGCCTCTTTTTTAGTTAATTAACTAATACCTTAACCAGATTTTCCCCTTTTGTCATGTTCTATTTTCTCCATGTTGAACTTGTGATAAGCCCTTCTCCTTGGTATTATCCAGACAGCAACAACTTTCCCAACCTCATCACATTGAGCTGACAATAGAAGATACCGGTATTCTGGTGAAGAAGCCATCGTTCTATAAATGATAAATCACCCGTGAAGCACACAACTGTCTGAAAATAATGCCACTACAAACAGTGACAGTACATCCAGTTTTGTCCCAACAAAACAAAGCACTAGTCTCTATTAGCACATGGCAGTGCTACCCCACCAAAGAATAAAACCCATATAAATTTTGTATCATACACCTTAACCCAATTTCGATTGAATTTAATTTTATGCACTATCTTTCTAAAACATTATACTCTTGTATATAAGCATATTTATATGTACCAACATGTGGTTAATCCAAATGGTAAGGGACTTAAATACCTTAAACAAGTAGTCACGAGCTTGAATCATTTCTCTTACGTATGGAGAAAACCTGGTTGAGAGGGGACAACCCAACTTGTGTGCCTAACAGGTTCGGAGATTAATCACTGCTAACAGTGGTGGATACTTTGTACCTATAACATTGTTATCAAAACTATATTTATATGTTGTCATATCATTTAAATATTTTGCCGTAGTCAAACTCATTAAAGGTGTATAAAAATCATTTTATACTTGGAATCAAAACTAATTTGCTTTTCAATTAATAACTAATAAATTCCTAAGCACCAAGAGAGACATTCAAATTTACAAAATGCCATGTTGGAAACTAATATTTTTGTTCTGATTTGAGTTAGGTAGATAATACAATGAAATGCATACCAAGTAACAAATAAAGAAACAACAAAGAAAGAAACATTGGTGCTTGTAGGTTGGTTGATGAAGATTGATCTTGCATTTCAGAGGAATCAACTGCAAGAGGCATTCCATCACTGTTTAAAGTGCAAGATTGTGGATCAGAGCCATCAGTGCTCAACATCAAAGCACGCAGAACCCCAGAAACTGTGTGAATATAGGCTGTTCGGTTTTTAGCCAGAAGCCATGTTAAGCCCATGAGTTCACAATCTTTGTTGTGGATCTTGGTGGTCCTATCTTCTGCTTTGCTTGAATTTGAAGTCTTCTTTTTAAGCTGCTTGGAAGCAACATTTTAATTAGAATGCAAACACAAATGGCACATCACATGATTGGGGGCATAAAGAGGTTTGGTTTGGTGCATCAAAAGCTTGTTAAACCACACCCTGGTTGGTGTAACATCCACTCACAGAAAAATATGGTCAAAGCTGTTCATCAAGGCTAAGTACTAATACCAAAATAAAGCATAGCAGAAATTTCATCCAACTAATTATTTGGCTTAGAAGGATAGAATTTGGATTCTCTAAATTTGATTTTCCATGAAGCTGCTGCAATTAGACAATTTTCAAGGATGTTTTTATCTTTACTGCACCTAACAAATCTAACTACAAATCCTCTTTTGATAGATTTATTCAGGGATTCCCAACCAACTACAATGAATTATCGGGATCCAGAAAGATATGGTATTAGTATTTAGTTTTGCTAAGAAAATAGATGGATGCGTAAAGATTTTAATAGTGTGACATTATGCTATGATTAATTAATTTTTTGTGAAGCAACAACCTAGAATAATATCTTCAAATGCAACAAACAACAATTAGAAGATCTTGATGAATGAAACAACATTTTTTAAATAATAAATTTTTTTTTTATAACTTAAATAATAATTTTAAGCTATGAAAGCAATGCATGGATTTTATAAATAGATATAGGCACAAGCGACAACATTTCTGCAAACTGCAAACAATAAATCAGAAACAGGAACGAAAAATCCAAAAGTGGCCACAGATGTGGTCATATAGTGCTAATAACTATGTGTTAAGTAGGAAATGTGAATGTGGCTTATGTCAGGCAATAAGTGAATAACTCAGAAGAATCAGAGGGATAATCAGATATCAGTTACAGTTTTACTCCTTTGCAGTCAATTTGCAAGGTAGCATAATAGATTAAAAAAGTACAACTCTTCCAACAAACTGAACAAAGCCATCATCTATGGCTGGGGCCAACAAGAATTGACAAAATGGAGCCACGTCTTGGAACATTAAAATTGTTTATGATCCCATTTGCATTTAAGAAATAAGACTTTTCTAGCAATAAATAACAGCTTGTGACTCATCACTCATGACGATACTATTTAAGTCATCTAGCTTCTTGATACAAAACTTTTCCAATAAATTATTTGCCAACCAAAAGAAGGACTACTACTAACTCATTTGCCTCAAATACCACTACTCTAAAAACTTCTATTTATTATTCTTTTGGTGTACAAAACTTCCATTTGTTTTAAAATACCATGTGCTTAATCTGTTAGGGTGTACATGATTAAGAATATTTTTTTAGAGCTTGAATTGCAATTTGAAGACATTCCAGTAAATTGACAGTAAAGTCTATTTCACTGAATTCTCAATTGACCAAATTGTACCAATAATAATTGGTTCACTCTACGTTCGTGAACTACACAAGTATAAAGGCGCCTAAGGAATTGTGGCAAATTTGACAGCAACCACTATCCAAAGCAATGGAAAGCAAAAAAACAAAAGTTCTCCATTTCTCTTTTGGTCATTAATAAATTTTAAACAGTTATTAATAGTTTATATCTAAAAAAATTGATTTAAAAAATCTTTAAAATATAACAATTTTTTTAAAAAAAAGTTTAAGGATATAAGCATCTCATTAAAAAAATTATAAAGACCCATTTCAAAAATACAATAAAACTATAAAATAAAAAAGTAATTTTGTCCAAAAAAAAAAATTATAAAAAAGTAATTTAATCTCCAAAGATTTCATGAAGGTGAAACCTTGGATCAGCTTGACCCTTCTTCAATTTTGAACAAGATCCATCAATTTCCAAATGAAAAGGTACCAAGCATAAGCAATGCTGAAGAAAAGAACAGCAAAAACAGGACATTGAGAGAAAGAAAAAGAGAACTTTTTGTTGCTTAAAACTTACCAAATAGAGGCTATGCAAGCACTTAGAGCACCCTCCAAGACCAGGAAATCCATTGACATTGTTACTGCTACTCAAGCAATTAGTCTCCAATCTTTTCACACTTTCATCCCCAACAAGATTCCCACTTGATGTAAGAGAAAATGATTCAGGGCAACTCAAAGGATGCAGCCTAATGCCACAGTAGCAGTAAACCACATCACAAGTCTCATTTGGCTGCATAAGCTCAATTCCTCTCACTTTCAAAGCCTTACCCAAGTCACCAACACAAGTTTCTGAATCATCTGGCAGAAGGGGCATGTCATAGGATGTGGTATGGCCTTGTGATGAAGAAGCATGAGCCATGCCAAGTGCTGTTGCAGAATATGCAGAGTAGAGCCATGCAGCCAGCACAGGACAGCACCTGCTACGGTGGAGATCCTTGTTGGCACCATTTTTAGTGGATCCACATGCAGTTTTTATCCCATCATAGTGCTCATCTGAGAGGTTCAGAGGGCACCCTTCAACATTGGCTTGTTCTGGGAATGCAGGAATTGTTGATGGTGGGGAAGATGAAGATGGGTTTGGGATGATTGTTGCTGCATCAGGGTCAGGGAGAGCAAGGTAGCAAGGGAGGAGAGTGCACAAGAACAAGAGGGTCTTGAAGAATATTGGCAGTGTCAATGTCATAGTGTTTTGTTTAAGAGGGTGTAAAGATTCTAAGGCCTAAGCTGAAGGGAATGAATGGGGGAAAGGGTGTGAAGTGAAAGTGGAGGTGGATGTGGATGTGGTCTTGTTGTTTCTCCAACCAAAAAGAAGAGAATATTGGTGAGGGAATGGCATTGGGGTGTTGTTGGGTTGGAAGCAAAGGAAAGGGAAAGGGAAAATAAAGGGGAAAAAAGGGTGGTGGGGTTGAGCAAAGTTTGGGAGTATGCTACCTCTATAAAGTGACAGGTGGGGATTAGCAAATAGTAAAGCGATCAAATTATTTATGTAAGAAATTAATTTTATTGAGATTGGATTTGTGTGCTTAATCTTTATTTTTTCTTTTTAATGCTCCATCAATCTTTCTTTGATTTTTATTTTATTTTTTACTTTTTTCCATTATTTTTTGGGTTTTCAGGCCTACCATTTTTGCTGTTGTGACGTATTTAATGGAATATATTCACTCTTAATTTGATAAAATATATAAAAAAAATTATTCATAAAATGATTTAAGTGTAAATGTATTTTTATTTACTCACTTTAAAGAAAATATTTTAAAATTAAATACTATACTATTTACTTGTCTTTTTAATTACCCCGTAATTATATATTAATAATTAATTTAAGAATTGACAATTAAGAGAGAAATTATTATTAAATAAGAAAAAAAAATCGAAGTTGAAAATAACACATAGCTTCCCAAGTTCCCATGGCTTAATTATTTCCACCAGCAGTTGTTGTAAGATTCCTTCTCTTTCTTACTCCTTGTTTGAAGTCCTACGCCTAATAATGGAAAGGAATTATGTATCAGTTACTTTGAAAAAGACTCTTTTATAATAATAAGTTTATTTCTGAAGTTTTTATTTTTTGGTGGAAAGTTTATTTCTGAAGTTAGTATATATATATAAACCTAAAATATATTAAAATCTTAATAATTGATATATTCTCACTTATTCATTTTAAAAATAAACTTATATTCAATGAGCCTTATTTCAATGTACCCTTTTGCTGTTGGTATTGGGATCTGGGCGAATTTTGGATTTTTTGCAAGCATTGACAATAACTTCTTTTTCCTTGTGACCAATTATTGGAGAGGGACAAAGGTAATCAATATACAGCTTTAGAATACAGTTTGTACTGCTATGTACTCACACTGGTTCTATATATAAGAGGCAAAACCCTTAAAACATACAGACCAAAGAAATACATTGAAATAAGTTATTTGTAATTAATATTCATATAAATTTACAATTTTAACCCTTTAATAATTAATAAACAAACCTACTTGTATTGAAAGTTGCACTGTCTCGTAAATATAAACCCTACTATAAATAAGGGTAAAATTGTAAATGAGCATTTAATATTTGTCAAAATACATGCATGTTTCTTATATTTGGACAAAAAAAAGTAGTCATTTGCCTCTTATAATAAGGACCGGAGGGAGTATTATTATATGATTAAACATTTTCTAAATTAGATTATTATTGGCTAGGATAAGATGATGAATTACTGAAACATCACCGGAATGGTTATTATATTGGAAAGAATAAACGAAAAACACTTGATGCCATTGAATACTGTATGAACTGAATAAATTGAAAATTCAATTTCAAGGGTTAGAGTGGTCATAACAAGAATTTAATCAAAGTTGATTGGCATAAAATGGCTTTACTAAGAGTGTGTTTGGGAAAGCTGGAAAAAAAAGATTATGCTGATAATCAATTTTTGTATAATCGATTATGGTGATAATCGATCATAATCTGTTTTTGTTTGGGTATGTTTGCTGAAAAGCGATTTTAAGATAATCTATTTCGTTTGGATGGTGCAAAAAAAATCACTTTTATATAATAAATTACGAAAAAGGGTATGAAGTTATTTGTATAATTTAATAATATTTGTTTAGAAGGTAGTTTTATAGGGGTAAACAGGGAAGAAAGTTTTGAGAATGAAAAATAATCAAATCACAATAATCTTAAGCTAGAAAAAACTAGATGGCATAAAACAGTTTTTTTCCCTAAAAAAAGCTTTTTTTATAAATTTAAGCAAAATGCCAAACATAATAGATTATCTATGAAACAGCTTTTAAGCTAAAAAACAGCTGAAACCAGGGAAAAAAAATCTTTCCCAAACATACTCTAAGAGTGTGTTTGGGAAAGCTGGAAAAAAAAGATTATGCTGATAATCAAATTTTGTATAATCGATTATTATGATAATCGATTATAATCAGAATCTGTTTTTGTTTGGGACTGTTTGCTGAAAAGCAATTTTAAGATAATCTATTTCGTTTGGGTGGTGCAAAAAAAATCACTTTTATATAATAAATTACGAAAAAGGGTATGGAGTTATTTGTATAATTTAATAATATTTGTTTAGAAGGTAGTTTTATAGGGGTAAACAGGGAAGAAAGTTTTGAGAATGAAAAATAATCAAATCACAATAATCTTAAGCTAGAAAAAACTAGATGGCATAAAACAGTTTTTTTTTCCCTAAAAAAAGCTTTTTTATAAATTTAAGCAAAATGCCAAACATAATAGATTATCTATGAAACAGCTTTTAAGCTAAAAAACAGCTGAAACCAGGGAAAAAAATCTTTCCCAAACATACTCTAAGAGTGTGTTTGGGAAAGCTGGAAAAAAAAGATTATGCTGATAATCAAATTTTGTATAATCGATTATTATGATAATCGATTATAATCAGAATCTGTTTTTGTTTGGGACTGTTTGCTGAAAAGCAATTTTAAGATAATCTATTTCGTTTGGGTGGTGCAAAAAAAATCACTTTTATATAATAAATTACGAAAAAGGGTATGGAGTTATTTGTATAATTTAATAATATTTGTTTAGAAGGTAGTTTTATAGGGGTAAACAGGGAAGAAAGTTTTGAGAATGAAAAATAATCAAATCACAATAATCTTAAGCTAGAAAAAACTAGATGTCATAAAACAGCTTATTTCTCCTAAAAAAGGCTTGTTTATAAATTTAAGCAAAATGCCAAACATAATAGATTATCTATGAAACAGCTTTTAAGCTAAAAAACAGCTGAAATCAGGGAAAATAATCTTTCCCAAACATACTCTAAGAGGGTAGGGGTATCAATTCCCAGCTTAAAAGCCATAACAATAGGCTTTTTCACTATTTTAAATTGAGAGATTATCCCTTTAATTTGCTCTACTTACCTTTGTAGAGAGAATAAAAAACAAACAATTTCATCTGAATATTAGAAGTGGAGTTAGTGTAGACTATAGAAATCCATAGAATGTTATGGTTTTGTAGTACATCTCGTATTGAACATATTCTGGCCTACAAATCTTACATCATTAAGGGAGTCGATTTCAGTAGAAAGCACTTTATTGTTGAAAGATTCTTCTTCTTATTCTTCCCTTTTATTTTTTTGCCTTTTAACAAATTTACTAGTTTTAATTTGACAGACAGCAATAAAAATAACGAAAGAATTAACTCTCTGAGTCTAATTAAGACCCTACACATCCTAATATTACTCATTATATAAGAATACTCGCCAAGTTTTGGGAAATAAGGATGCGGGTGATCTAAAGAATAACTCTCTCTCAACAGAGAAGTTAAATAGTGATAATGCTGTTGAAGTTGATTTTGATTTCACGGTGGTTTTGTCTAAATCTCATAAATATAATCTGAGGAGGAATAGAAAACCTAATGTTAGGTTTAAATGATTTATTTTGCATGGGTTTTGGTTTATATCCACATGCTTTTATTTTCTTTTTTGAATAAATTATGGTGATATAGGGTCACCCTACCTTAAAAAAAATGTAACAAATTGATAATTGATATGTTTTCCGCCGATCAACGGAATAGTACAAGTAATATATTTAACACTTTTCTTCACTGAATTTTATACTAATTAGTTTAACAATAAATTAATTGAATAAGAAAAACTATAAAATTCAATAATGACAATCAAAGATAAAATTAAATGTAAAATTTAAAAATAAAATAAGCAAAAATTGATTTGGATTTTTCACAATTACAAAATGGTTAGGGATTACTATTTTTCCATTATAATTTTGGGTACTTCATAGAAAAAGAATAATTTGAATTACGAATTACCTAATTATCCTAATCTCAAATCTACTACCTCCGGACCTAATTATAAGCAAAAAAAACTAAATTCACACATATTAAGAAAGTTAGTTAAGTTAGTTTAATTATCTTGATTTGTGTAAAAAAAGAGAGTTAATTGTCTAGGGAACATGCAATGCTCCTGAAAAAGTAAATGGAGAATTAGTTTGATTGGTTAATTTTTTTGATTTTTGCAATACTAACATTTAATAGTGTTGACTTAATTATTTTTGCTTATATTTAAGTCCAAATAATGTAGCTATTTTGTTGCTTATATTTAGGTCCGGAGGGAGTATTATTGAAGATTAAATTCTCTTAAGTTGTTGAAACTTACTAATTCCTTTAAGAATCAACTCCACCTAACTTAACCAATTGGTCTAATTCCTTAGGTCGAGCTAATAAAGAAAGATGATTATACTCCATGGAATTTAATAAATACACTAATCAACTTATCTATTCCTTTAGTCAAAAAAAAAAAATTATCTATTCCTAGATTAACTCAATATAATGGTAGAAATTATACTCCCTTCGTTTTTTTTCTTTGGTGTTTCAATTTTTCTACACATAGATTAAGAAATAATTAATTTGTGTATATTTATACCAAAATACCCTTATTTCTACCGTTAATGTTTACAAGTTCCAATGACATTTACCAATCTAAATAAATAGTCCATACTCTACTAGGTCATTCATGGAAGGTTTTGTGTATTTTCAAGGCAAATCAACTTAGTTCTATATAAGGATATACATGAAAAAAATTGGTCAATCATACCTTGGGTTTATAAAACACTCATTGTTTTGAAACAAAAACAAGTAGCTAAAAATACCAAAGAAAAAGAACGGAGGAAGTAAGAAGCATGCTCATAACTCACTATTCCTAGCACAACAATTAATCTACACAACACATGAATGATGGCCAAAGATTCAATCGCATTAAGAACAACAAAAACTATATCAATAAGGTAAATGGTTCTTAATTAGAGCATCTCGAACGCAGGTTCTTAAGCTAAGTTCTTAGAGTTAAGAACGATTCTTACATAGAACTACCATTGTAGAGGGAGGAGTCGAGTTCTTCTATAAGAATCTGGTTCTTATGATTTAAAGAAAATTCTTTCATGCAAAACCAACCAAAAGATGATAGGGAAAAAAAGTTAAGAACCCAAATTGAGTTCTATCATTTGAATAAAAATTAGTGGAGATTCTTAAATCCTATGTGACATTGTAGGGACCACTAAAAGAGACTTAAGAACTCAAATTAAGTTCTATCATTGGAGATGCTCTTAGTATAATTCGATAATCAATAAAGCTTCATGGATAGTTGAAATAGATCACCTTCTCCTCTTGAACTTAATTACAAGACCTTTTAAGTTTCTAAAAGTCTTTAATTTCCTGACAAGATCAAATTGGATTTAGCTCAAATTTAGGATTTAAATAGGTTTTTTTTTTTCCTAACTGCTATATCTTCAATACTTCATTCCTCAATATTATTCAAAATCTTCTAAATTTCAAAATTTAATAAGTGTCTCCAAATTTTGTATTTTGTATTATTCTTATTCATTAAATATGAGAATAAATCATTAAATATGACAAACGGCTAAAAGCTCAAGACAAAGCCCATCATGCATGTTAGATAATGTTGTAATGGCAACAGCTGGCCTTTCTTTTTGTCACTTTTTGGCTGTGCAGCAATTGGGATAGTGATTATAGAAGGGAAAGGGCACAATTCTGTTCACAAAGAAATGCCTGAAGCCTAAAATGGGTTTGAGCCTTGAATAACAGCCAAAACACTTCCCTCTTTCTAAAGTTACAGAGCTTGTATATATTTGACAGGTGGTGGGGACACTCACACAATTATGCATCAGAGAAACTCAAAAGCTTAAAGTATTGAAGGCCAGGTGAATCTTGTACTAAATTGGAACCTTATACTTATTGGAAGTGATTATTAACCTGCTTTGTAAACAGAGCCATTAAATTTAAACGTTACACAGTTTTATGGATATTGGAAATTCTCAAGATTTCATGCTTCTATTTTATGATTAAATTAGCTAGAACACAGCTCGAAGAATTCTATGACTATAAGACCAATATTATACTAAATTCTATGACGTGAGAATCATTATTATATAACTGTCATTTTTCCAAGTTCAATGGAATTGCTTAACTTTGTTGATCCGGCATGTTAACAATTTTTTTTTTTTTTTTTACATTTTCAAGAAATTAGTGAAAACTTGTTGCTTACCACCAACTATAGGAAGAGGTTCTACGGACCTAAAACCAGTCAACTATACAATTAAATATAGGATTTTTCTATCATGTGCAACTTTGCATATGTTAAGAAACCCAAAAGAAATAATTATTTATTGGAAAACTAAGCATTTCAGTTTTGAAAGTATAAAATACACAAGTTTCTATGTAAATTTACTATTTTAATATCTTTAACATGTGCAAAATTGCACAGGTTAGAAAAACCCTTAAATATAAGAGTAGTAAATAAAAAAATTAAGAGTTGTTATATGCACTAAAATAGCATAACTTAAAAATTACCTTAAAATTGAGTTAATAAAATTCAAAAAGAACATATGAAAATTCACAACTGGAATTTCCTTGTTAGATTCTCGATATGTCCTATAAAAATATAGGACAAACAGGGACAGCCTTGATTTTTTATTTTTATTTAGAGAAAGTGCGACAAAATATAATTAAAAAACAAATTTACAATATATAATACGTATTGAGGCTGAGGCCATGTGATATGCTCCGGTAGCCACAATTTCGTCCCGGGACATATCCGGGAGGAAAAGGAAAGAATTTTGGGAAAGCTGGAAAAAAAGATTATGCTGATAATCAATTTTTGTATAATCGATTATTGTGATAATCGATTATAATCATAATCTGTTTTTGTTTGGGACTGTTTGCTGAAAAGCGATTTTAAGATAATCTATTTCGTTTGGGTGGTGCAAAAAAATCACTTTTATATAATAAATTACGGAAAAGGGTATAGAGTTATTTGTATAATTTAATAATATTTATTTAGAAGGTAGTTTTATAGGGGTAAACAGGGAAGAGAGTTTTGAGAATGAAAAATAATCAAATCACAATAATCTTAAGCTAGAAAAAACTAGATGGCATAAAACAGCTTTTTTTTCCCTAAAAAAAGCTTTTTTAAAAATTTAAGCAAAATGCCAAACATAATAGATTATCTATGAAACAGCTTTTAAGCCAAAAAACAGCTGAAACCAGGGAAAATAATCTTTCCCAAACATACTCTATTAGGCTTTGAGCTCCGAGCTGTAGAAGGAGTTGCACGCTTTGCAGTCTAAAGCTGCTCAGGAGACTAATGGTAGCAAAGCAAAATGCCTGACTCTCTTTCTCATTATGAAACTTTCATTTCATCAACCACTTAGTGGTTTTGTCATGTGAACCCCTTTATTGCACATTCAATACCCCAAATAAAATAAGATAACTACATAAAAATAAACCTTTTTAGGATATTGGATCAAGATCAAGGTTTTCCAATTACTAGTCTATAGTACTTTTCTTTTTCTGTTAAAGTCAAGGATAGGTTCTTGACACTTCTTGTTCAACACAAAAGCAAGGGATTTAATAAAGGTATTCATCTTTGTAAGTTAAACAGTTTGGTCATATTTTTTTTTTTGTCTTTCCTGTTTAATTTTATAAATGATTGCACCTCCTCCATCAATATGATAAGATATAACATCAAAGCATGATGAAAGCATTGATATAATGTAAAGAGCTCTTTCCTGAATATAATTTGTTACAAAAGATGAAAGGTACCATAGCTTGCATAATAACATGACATTGGAATGTTGGGCTGGAAGCCTAAACCACAAAATCAGAAGGAAATATGAGTGTATCCCTCTTAGACAACTCATAGAACTGGCCCTAGCATCTTTGTACAAAAAATGATGTCTTTTTCACTGCAGAAAGTTTATTGATAATTATCTTTTGTTGGCTTTGAAGCCAGCAGCTGAGTGTTTTAGTTAGTGGCAAGTCTCGCTATATTTTCTACTTAACATCATTTACAAGGGAGAATATGGTATAAGAGGAGAATTATATAATCAATAGAGTTCAATGAACCAGAAACCTTGTAGCAGTGACTTATGGCTTTCCATTGTATTTCCCTTTTCCTTTTTCTTACTCTTCAATCATACTAAAGCTGTTTGAAAAATGGTGCCAGATTATTTCACTTGAAAATGGTAACAATAAACTTACCACATTACTGTGGTTGTTAGCACAATTTGACCCCAATACAAAAATCACACCTTAGAAGTGGGGTGAGTGAAAAAGGAATGAGCTGTCTCATTCCCAGCCCCCACATAAACATTCCATTGTACTCCATTAACAACTCTTCAGCAATATTAATTATGATGTCACGTGAATGAGTGTCAATTCATATTTAATAGATTGTGCTCACTAAAGTCAACTACCAAATTTTGAGCTTTATTTTTGGCCAACTACCAAAATTGGGTTTTAAGAGAAGTTTCAGCTTATAAACGCAAATCTTGTGTTTTTTTCTTCACCAACAAAGTAGTATAGTCACCCTTGGTTTCCAAATAAGCAATAATGACGCTTTTAGCATCTTTTAAGTTTTAATCATTTCTAGTTGCACCACTTGTGTATCTTTCATTTATAACTTTATTTCAATGTATTCTGCCTCTGCAATGGTGGAATGCTATCATAAAATCATCTTTGTATGCATAGCAAAAATCCCCTAACCTTTTCATCCTCAACTATATTTATGTCTTAACATGATTTCTTTCGGCAAATCATGAGCATGATATCTTTTTAGAAAGATTGACATAATAAATTTGTTAGTGAGGCTAATTATGAACCCAAGTAATCATTCATCAATGAAAAGAAAATGTGATCTATCAAAATAATTCAATGATTTTGTCCTGTTTTGCTTGAAGACAGAAGGCTAAGCAATTCAGTACATTATATAGAGAAAAATCAGAGTTTATTCTGCTTTAGACTCACCATGATTGCAGTTAACAAGTTTAACTTTCCCTATTAGTCACAACTTTTCTAATAGCATATAACTTAACAATTATGTTCTAGGCAGCAAGTGCTGATTTGTTATCATACGTTATCTCTGTTGGGTATGGATAGATCTTTGTATGGAGAGCAACAGGTACATACTCTGGCTTCTGTCAAGCACTAAAGTAAGAACAACAGCTCAAACAATCTTGGTTACCACACAATAGGTATTTTCAGGCTGAAATCTTATACTACAGTAAGGTAAAAATCATTTAGCTCTTTCCCATGTGGGAGCAGGAGACTCAACAGGAAGGAAAATCTTCTGGGGGAGGAAGCAGGCACTGAGATGCTGTAGGGCCATCTTTCACAATGAAAGCCATGGCAAGACCCCAAGATGTGTGCTCCTCAAGATGGCAATGTATAAACCACACTCCTGGATTGTCTGCCTTAAACCGAATTGCAGCCCATCCCCCCTTTGGAACTCCCACTGTGTTTCTCTCTGGAGGATCAGCAAGATTATAATTTGCTGAGTCCTTTTTAACATTGTAGTTACCAAACCCCTGGCCAACAATGAAAAAGTTGTGACCATGAACATGTATTGGATGGTTCTCCACATTAAGGAAACCAGTATTCTGCAGCACAATCTCCAAATTTGTGCCATAAGGCAATGCTAAAAGTTTTGTACCAAATTCTGTGTTCATGTTTTCTGTTAATGGATCTACACCAGTATAGTTAAAAGTTTTTGGAGGCTTCTCAGGGAAATCAAGGGAGTATTCTTGGGCATTGAGTTTTTTATAGTAAGAGTCTAATATTGACATGGAGGGCCTGACAAAGGACTGGTTATTCATTGAAGCATAGAATCTCTTGCCATCATATCCCTTGCACGTAGTGTTTGCTGGACAATCCTGAAGGTTAAGGCTTATAGTTGTTATAACTCGCTTGTCAATCTGTTGAGGTACCTTACAAGGAAATTGAGAAGATGCAAGGCTTCTGAGTTTAACAGAGAATTGTGTTGCAAAATTTGTATCTTCCATCTTAGGAAGGTTGTGAATAGCAAGATTAGTAGGAACATAGAGCTGCTTGATCTTCTCAGTCCTTGTGCTTTTGTACCTCAAAAATCCAATTGTGGTGGAGTTATCGAAGGGGAAAACGGAGGTGCGGTAAGGCCTAGCAGCCATAACAAACATGCCTGAAGAATCAGGAATTTGATTTGCAGTGAGTAGAACATTGGTGGTTTGGCCAGGAGTAACCATGATTGCTGTGGTTGTAAATGGTTTTGTATATGTTGCATCAATCTCAACAACAGTCAATGTGTGGTTAGCAACAGCAAAGTATAGCTCGTCACTGAGAGCTGCATTGATGATTCTAAGCAAGTAGGTTTTGCCTCTCTCAACAGTGTAGATGAAAGTATCTGCACACAGTTGAAAAGTGAAAGTAAAAATTAAGACCATCCTCATAGTTTGGCTATTGAAAGAGTCGACTGAACTAAAGGCATAATAGAAATTTTGTGCATTTATGATTTGGAAATGCTTAGTCATCTTTTCTTTAATTTGTTCTGATCTGATTACCAAATGTTGGCAAAGCAAGAGAAATCTTTTGAACAAGGATAGAGAGGTCCTGGCAAACCATTTATGGTGTAAGCATCAGAACTATTTGGTCCACTTCCATACTTCATCATCTCACTTTGCATTCTGTCCACATTCATATTCCACCATTCACCTGTTGTCAAAAGAACAAACTTAGCCTCGAATGAGGTGGAGAAACAAGGAGTTTCATTAGGACCATCACCAACTCCAAGTACTTGAATTGGTACTTGTCAACAACAATCTCATAAGTCATAACAATATGGAAAGTTTGTTTAAACTTCATAAACAACAGAAATACTTATTCATTTGAAATATGCTACACTCAATCTTATTAGTATTCATCCAGTTCTGCTTTTAGGTTTTGCATTGGAAGGAAAAAATTAAGAGGAAAATTACCAAAAATAATGCGGACCTCAGCATCAATTGGAGCAGAGAAAGGGTAGGACATGCGAGGGTAAATTATAAAGGCACCATATACTGAAGCTCGTTGCCAAGTATAATGTGCATGCCATAGAAGGGTGCCTCTTTGGTTCACCACCTTGAACTTGTAAGTATAGGAATGCCCTCCCTTAATAGGACACTGTGTGATGTATGCTGGACCATCTGCCCATCCTGTTCTTAGTTGCCTTATTCCATGCCTGTGAAACCATAATCAGATTATTCAATTGTAAATTCAAATTACTGAATAGATACGCACATATCCATGCATGAGACACATCAAGTAACAACTTTAAAATGCTTGTCATAATATAATGATGTTTGAAAATTCTGCAAGCAAGTGAATATTTATATAATTGGTTTGTTGCTGAGGTTGTTCCATATTATGAATAATATTTTAGTGGAAGACCAACCAGTACAAGTGGATGTACTAATGTACACTTTGCATTTTCAATCTTAAATAGTCCTGCCAGTGTTACAAAGCTTCACTCACCAGTGAATAGTAGTGTTCTTATCAACGTGATTAGTGACTTTAATTTCAACATTGTCACCTTCATGGATAACGATGGTTGGCCCTGGATACTCCCCATTCACTGTTAAAAGTAATTTAGTATGGCACAATCGAGTCACCTTCTTCCACTCAACCTGAAAATCACTCCAAAGTAGAGCACTTTATTAGACTAAATTCCAAGTTCATGTATATATCTTGGGGACATATAAATTATACATGTATAAAAAAAATGAATCTCACATTAAACTGAAATTTTTTGGTCGTTGTGGTTGATGCAAGCAATGAAAAAGAGGGTAGAAAGCCAGCTACTATCACTAGTGTTAAAATTGACAATCTATAATGCTGGCCTAGACCATCCATTATGTCCAACCCAAAGCTGGTTTTAGAAGTTAAAACTAACACTATGTAAATACTATTGTGGCAACTTACCAAAATTCAATGAATGAACACCTCTATATACATTTTGAGTAACTCCAACTGGTGATGCTTCTTCTAATATGATTTTCTTTCATTATATTCTTTGTTGTTCTTAGTGTAGAAGACAGATTTTCCATCGCTAGAGGGGGTAGGTAAAGAGCGGCAATGGACAAAGGAACATGTTAGATGGCTGCCACATTACAAGGTAAAATATCAAATGTTAATTTGATTTCTAGCTTCTTAGGAGATACATAGTTCAATTGCACATAATTTACTTCCCTCAACCTTAAAGTGTATAATTTTGGGTTGTTGCATTATAGTCCATGATAATGTTATCTACCAGACCCAAATAGATTCTTAATGAAGGAATGATATCTTGAGTACCCACACGTACGTTCGTCCTCTCCTTTGGCTTTTTTGTTTGAAATTGTCAATGGGATTACTAGCATAACAATTTTATGAAAAATGCCAGGGTCAAACAAGAAAGCCAGCAATTAATTCATTGAAAAAATACCCATCATAATTGTACTCAAATACGAGCTCCAATACCAATCAAATAACTTGGCTTTGTGTGCATTAATCTTTTAGCGGAAGAAAACGATGGGTAGTGGATATTGTTGGAACACAAGCACTCACACATGATGCACACAAAGAAAGAATATTGAGAAAGATGAGAGAATGGTTGAGAGAATGAACAGAATCAAAATTTCTATTATCCGCTTCACTTCACACAATTACACACACTTTCACTTCACCACTTGTGTTAATTCACATCTACACTATGTCTATTTATAGACTTGTACATACACTAACTAACTCTCTTAATAGCTTCTAATTAATCACTTTAGTTACAATAAACTAATTGATTAACAAATACTAACAACTAACACATTTGAATTTCCTGATTTGAATTATATTCGAACAGATATAAACATGCATTAAAAACAAAATGCTCATGAGAAATGGTTGTCTATAGAAGTGTGTTTTTGTACATATAGAGATATGACTTATACATTATATATACTGAAATCATGCACTAGTAGAAGGTACAAACTGGTCGGCCAAATATGATTATGGAAGGTGTATATCCTGCTTAGAGTTTCTCACTCATTCTAAATCTTTTGCTTGTATATAATTGTTATCATCATGATAGGAAGTGAATTTTTGGGAAGAGATTGAATCATGGTGGTTTGGGTGAGGGGGTTAAGAAGTGGAGTGATAAGCAGGTTGAGAGTTCAAACGCGTCACTAACAAAATACTAACATTAACACCAACATTTGTCTATCAAAATAAAATTAAAAAAGTAATAATTTGGAAGTAAATTAGATACACAAAAAATCATGTGAAAGTAGTTTCAAGAACTGATGGATTTTTGGAGCATTAGTTCATATAATATATTCAAATATACATGAGCTGATCATATTTAATTCGATAGAAAAAACATAGGAGCCCTGCACGGAGCCCTGCACTTCAAATCGTTGAAAATTTCAGAGAAAAGTTTTTGCGTTAATATTCTAAACTCCATTCCTTGGGTAACCACGGGTCTTAATTTTGATTCTTGATTTTATAACACAGGATGCAGCAATTTTCATTTTTAAGTAAAGAAGATAAATTCAAAGTATATATAGGTAATTCTCTAATTGATTATTAGATAAGTTTCTACACACGTTAATCTTTCACCATGCAAGAGATAATTAATTGTATCTAGACGACTTTCACAAGAAAATTAGTCAACTCCTCTGCCACCAGCTACAACTAAAAAACATAAACATATATAAACATGAATAAACAAAAACAATATAAACATGAATAAACAATATAAACATAAACATGAACAATATGAACAAATTTTAGAACTTGATTTGATAGGGTGCGCCAGGCCCTTGCAATAGTGCAACGCATGGGCGACGCTTGAGAGGCCCAATAGCAAACTACTGTGATGGCCCCTCCCCTTACAAAAATTAATTTAATATCGTGTGGACCATTGGCCCACATATCAGATATTAAACTGATAAGAACAGATACTACACTTGATCTTAGCCAAAAGGCCGAGAAAGGTATGCTTTGAAACGGGTCCTGTCTTTGTTTTTATATACGTTCCATGCACTACTGCTATGCTGCGTAGCAGATATGGGACTCCAAACATAAACTGTTATCTAAGAAACAGCTATGTACTTAACACCGCACTTGGCTATCTCATGAACACATTTATTTGCCTTCATTCAAATGTGTGTGCATCCTTTCAATCACATGGAAACCAGGAGAAAGTTTAACGGATTCGCTATCAGTTAATTAAGCCTTACTGGAATCTTAACACAAGCTACCGCCAACTGATGGAACAAAAGGGAGAAGTGAATGCCATAGAGAGAAATAATCCAAACTGCAAGGTTAGTCCACGACTTCCACAGTAACTACTACGTGAAGTTGCAATCCAATTGAATCAATCGCTGTGAATGAATCCCGTCATTGGACTTCAATACACTTAAAGCAGATTCTTGAACTAAATAAACTATGAATCAATTGCAATGGTTTTGAAAATCAGCAGCTTCTACAAACATAATGAATCCAAAAGTGTAAAGCAAATGAGATAACTAACAAACCACAAATAATAAGTTATAGATTTCACCATGATACACTGTAAATTATATAATGGACCACAGTACCACCAAAAGGAAATTCTGGAGTCTTGAATTGAGATACCATTTAATGGCATCCATGCAAAATTTTGTTTTTTGCTTTTTAGTGAATCACACAATCTACACAAATCCGTTTTCATAATCCATTTAAGAGTCACAGGACCAGGTTTTCTCAGTAGGACTTCAGACATTTAATCAAAGCTTCAGACATTTTAATACCTTCATTCACTTTGTAGTTCTGCTTCTGCCACAATATAGGGAAGCCCCAAGCATACCTTAAATATGAATTTTGAAGCAATTGTGAACTCCCTATGTACTCAAGTCACCAAGAAATTTGACACTCGGCATATGACACGAAATGTGCAGTAATCTTAAAAACCTTTTGTGAATAACCCTTGTCAAAGGTTAACCCCTTTATTAACTAATCCATTTAAGACAGTCACAAGACCAGGCTTTCTCAATAGTCTCAAAACAACACGAAGAACTATGTTAACATAAAAATTCTTACATACTCTCTTTTTGTCTGTAATTTATGGATGCTCTCTTCCAGGGCTTGATGTAAAAATGTAAAAGAAGCAATTGTGAACTCCACAAGTATTCAAGTCCTCAAGAATGAAAAAGCTTATATCAAACCCACTAATCACTATAGTTTTCCCTATAATAAAAAGAAGCGGGTTGGCACATCTGTGTGAAAAATGCATTAAGCAAATCGTCATTTGCCCCCTCCATCATTTCCCCAGAGAAAAATAGAAAACAACATTGTGAAATGCGCTTGAGAGGCTTTGATTAACTGGAGACATTAAAAGTACATACTGTTGCTCAATACTCAGTAGAACCTTTGCCATTATCAATTTTGTATACCAAGTTTGGGGGGAGTTTCTATGTTGCATTAATGGGTTAGCTCATCCATCAAATTGAAGAACTGCCCCATTTGTTTCAACAGATTATTTTCTTGTCCATACTCACATCCTTCAAAGTAAAAAAGAAACAGAACAATTTTAATTGATAGATCATTTAATTTGATACGATGTTATGGAATTGCCATGAGTGACTTCACAAAGCGTCCAAGGATGTCTGACAAACTAAAATTGCTCTGGAAAAAAATACTTCGTTCATCAGTTATTCAGTTTGTAGGGAGTCTTCAAGCGGAAAATTTCAGATTTCAGAGTAACCCATACATACAATCAACAACACAAAAATAAAACATAAACATATAAACATAAACAATATAAACATAAACATGAACGATATAAACAATAAGAACAAATTTTAGAACTTGATTTGATAGGGTGCGCCTGGCCCTTGCAATAGTGCAACGCTTGGGCGACGCTTGAGAGGCCCAATAGCAAGCTACTGTGATGGCCCCTCCCCTTACAAAAATAAATTTAATATCGTGTGGGCCATTGACCCACATATCAGATATTAAACTGATAAGAACAGATACTACACTTGATCTTAGCCAAAAGGCCGAGAAAGGTATGCTTTGAAATCGGTCTTGTCTTGCTTTTTATATATTTTTCGTGCACTATTGCTATGCTGCATAACAGATGTGGGACTCAAAACATATACTGTTATCAAAGAAACAGCTATGCAATTCACACCTCACTTGACTATCTGATGAAGACATCTATTTGCCTTCATTCAAATGTGTGTGCATCCTTTCAATCACATGGAAACGAGGACAAAGTTAAACTGATTCGCCATCAGTTTAAGTCTTACATAAATGCCGACCTAATGGAACAAAAGGGACAAGTGAATGCCATAAAGAAAAATAGTCCAAACTGCAAGCTTTGTGTATGACTTCCACACTAACTACTACGTGAAGTTGCAATGAATCCCATCAGTCTTTGACTTCAATCTCACCTAAACATATTTTTGAACTAAATAAACCATGAATCAATTGCAATGATTTTGAAAATCAGCAGTTTCTTCAAACATACAACAAACTTTTTTTTTTTTTTCTTTCATATCAAGGTTAATATATGTAAATGCAATCAAATCATACACTGCTTACACATTTGTCTACTCTTTTTATGCAGTTGATGTAGTTTCTTACAGCAAACAGTACTCAATAAATTTCTGCAAAACCATCAAATGAGATAATCAGCAGTTTCTTCAAACATAATGAATCCAAAAGAGTAAAGCAAATGAGATAATTAAGTTATAGGTTTCACCATGTACCAAGTTTTCCACAGGAAATTCTGGAGTCTTGCATTGAGATACCATTTAATGGTTTCCATACAAGATTTTGTGTTTTGCTTTTTGATGAATCGCAATCTACCCAATAAGTTTTCCATTTTCATAGTTAAGGAGAAACACTCTTGTGAGTTGCGTGGACCATGCACTTCATAAACCATTAAAATGCAAATTGAATTTTTACTTCATTTCTTTACTTCTTTTGCTTTTCTTTTGTAGCTTTCAATCTGATAACCCAGAAGGGAAGAAAAAAAATCAGCTAACTCAACTAAGATTAATAAATAGATGAATGCACAAAAAATGAAGGAGGAAGATCTGTTTATAGCTTCATTAAAAATGGTGATTTGAAGCACATCACCATGACTATTACAAAAGGAGATAAGCAAAAGAAAGCAACATATATGAACATATTATTCTTTCTTAAACTTATGAATAATCAGCTACAAATTGGGCATACAACTAACCCATTCTCATTACAATCAGTGCACTTCACCACATTCATCCTCCCTTGTTTGCAACCCACCTCTTCCTTCACCACAACCTTGCAACTCCCATTACATTGAAAACAAGGCAAGAACCTCATATCCCCACAACCCTCACAAACATCCCCAACTCTTTTCCTTGGCAACCCTTCAAGCAACTCACCCAACACACCCTCTTCCACCACCTTCAACATCTCCTCAGCACCACCAATGTAGAATCCCTTCACAAAAACCCTTGGAGGCACCATTGACTCTCTCTCCTTCCCCTTCAACAACTCCCTCAGCTCCTCCCTGAACCCACTATCCATTGACACGTCACGCTCACAGATCAACACCCCAAAAGCCTCAAACCCTGCCCTCACAGCATTGCATGCCTCGAACGTTCTCCTCACGCCCCTCAACGTCGTGGTGTAGATCACCACTCTGTTGTCGCCGTTAGGGGGGACAAATCCTCTCGAACCGGTGGTCCAGTGATGGCTTGGTCGAACCGGGTTTCTTGGGGAATCTGGACCCAAGAGTGAACCGATTTGGGTTCGAGTTCTCTTTGTTAAAGTTGGAGTCTTTGGTGGCGAAGGTGAAGGGTTTTGGTGGAGGGAGGGGAGAGAAACGGAAGCTCTCAGTGTCTAGACCTGCCATGAGCTCCCAGGAGTTGATGACCTCTGGTTCGGAACGGAGGGGTCTAGGCTCGGACCAAAGGGACTTGGGTTCTGACAGTGGGGAGGGGAAGATGGAACCGAAGGTGAAACGAGGTGGTGGGGTGGAAGGGGTGGTGGCGGTAGTGGTGGAGGGTGGTGGTGGGTCGAGGGTGAGGAGGCCGTAGGTGGTGGAGGTGAGGGAGACAATGTGGTGGCCGAGTGCTGAGCCACTCAGTTGAGTACTGAACTCGTCTTCGTGGTTGAGTAAGTTGGAAGAAACGCAACCCATTGATCGATCAAAGAGTTTGAAACTTCAGGTGAGTTTGAGTTTGAGTTTGAGTTTGAGAGTGTGAAGACAAAAATGATGGTGGGGGAGAGAGGAGGGGGATGATGTTATTAATTAAGTTGATTAAATTCGGGATACTTTTTGTTGAATTTGATTTGGTTCCTTTCTTTGTCGGATTCAATTTTCAAACTTCTCATGGGATGGCCCACCGAATTGGAGCGCTAAAAATTTAATGATGACATTCAATTCATTCAGAATAACAGCTTCCTGTTCCATATTAAAATGTGTGATAAACTGATAATCATGTAATTTAAATATAATAAAATATATATTTTTTATCAATGAAAGTGTATTTTTAGGAAAGTGCAGATTATGGTAATATAAAACCGATTATTGTGATAATCGATTGTAATCAAAATATATTTTTGTTTGGATATGTTTCTTAAAAATTGATTTTAAAATAATTTATTTCATTTGAATGTTATAAAAAAAAATCATTTTTATATAGTAAATTATGAAAATTGTATGAAATTATTTGTTTATAGAGTATTTGGTGGAGAGTCATTGGGGTCATTACGAAAAGTGCCTTCTCTCATTAAAGCATAATTAAAAAAAAATAGTCTTGTCAACGAGTGTCCTAAGGGTATTGATTAAGAAACCCACAAAAGGAGAATTCGAATTGAAAAACTAAGTGTTACACTATTCAAAATACTAAATACACTATTTCCAATATTTTTTTTTTGTTTTTTGGATTCTTAAATAATATCTTAAGGGCATTTGTTAGCATTTTTTTTAAATCTAAAAAATATAAACATTTTATAAACACAGTCCTCTCTACCAGCTTTGTTAAAACAACTTTTTTTATAAAATAAAAGTGTTTTTACAAATTAATCTAGAAGCACAAACATAATTGATTTCTTATAAATTTTTTTTCCAAAAAAAAAAAGGTTGAAACTCTAATAATCAAGCTTTCTCAAATATGCTCAAAATTTATGGATGGTGATTGTGGCACATTTTATGGAATGGTTGGCTTGGTTGACATTGTCTCGTATAATTCATGAGAAATGTTCATTTTTACTGTTCATCTTCAAACAAAAAAAAAATTTCATTCACAATATAAGTTTTAATATTGCTAAAAATATGGCGACTAGCTAAATAGGTAGTCATCCTAGCTAACTTACGACCAACCGCATTTGCTTGTCTCATAAACTTAACTTTAAAGTTGGACCTAACTAATAGAAGAACATACCTTTTATCACACTTCTTTCAACACACTTTCCATTATTGAATGGATTTTATGTAGGACTCATCTAATAGGGAGTGAGTCCATGTGATTTAGTGGGTCCCACATGAAATCTTTTCAATAGTAATGAGTGTGTATTAAAGAGTGTTCTGTCATGGAGCTTGGATTATTTAAATTGTCCTTAAATCATGTGAATGTGGTTTAGGGTAGAAACAAATTAGGTGGTCGGCCGGGTTATTTGGATTTATGGCCTTGCCTGTTTTTGATTTATATAGGTTTGACCTGTTTAACAAAAAAAGTTAGTTTGTCTGTTTGATTGAAATTATTCTTAACACGAACGTGAGAATAACACTTTTCAAGAAAATTATTTTAGAAACTATGTGAGAGGATCTTTCCCCAAAATAATTTATAAAAGTGATTTGGCTTTGGCAAAATATAAAATAAACAAAGGCTCTAGGCTTCTTGAAATGTCAACATTTTTTTTTATCATTCAGAAAGCTAACAACAGGCAGGAGAAATTAAAGCCTCATCCTAACAGAACCAGAGGCGTCAACTAACAAGATAAGAGATAACTCCACAGGACAAAAGCCCCACATGGTGAGACCTTGATCGGACTGAGCTCCATCCTTGGTAAGCCAGTCAACTACTGCATTCCCTTCTCTGTAACTGTGCTGGAAACTCATCTCCAAGGACACAACCAAAATGATCGAATGTTGTTTACCAGAGAGGCATGTGGATGAGATGATGAGTACTGGGGAGTATTCGTGGTTCGGTTTGGATTGGTTTTGAGGAAAAAAGTCATCCGATCCAAAAATAAAAAGAGCATGTTGTTCGGTTCTGTTTGGATGGCTTCCTTTAAAAAAAATTGATCCGATTTGATCTGATTAAATGCGGTTTGGATCGGTTCGGTTGATTCAGTTTCACTCGCACATCATTACATATTTATATTACATCAAATAATCAAAATTACAAGCTAAATTGAACAAAATCTTAAACATGTATATACTTGCTTATATATTCATGTAATAACATTTCATTAAATATGTACAAAATAAATAAATTTCATTATCAACTAGTTCGAGAACATCTTTTTTATGTTTGGAACTTAGAAATAGTAAAAAAATTATGTCAAATCAAACCAGTAAGTATTATTAGGAAAAAACCAACAAATAAAAGTAATAATGCAAAAAATTAGAATAAATATATATTAAATTTTACATATGCGGTTTGGTTTGGTTTGGTTTGGTTTGGTTTAAGAAAAGGAATCCAAAATCTGATATGATGGGTTTTCACAAAGCAAGATCCATAAAAATCCATCAGACATCAGTTTTGTTCGGTTTTCAGTTTTTTTGATCGATTTTCGATTTTCTTTTGAATCAGTTTGGATATGAACAGCTTTAATACCCTGTGCGATCAGATCCAGGGTAGTTTGGGAGTTTGATTCGCACACCACCTGCTTGTAACCTTTATTCCAAGCTAAATTGAGGCCTTTGTAGATGGCCAACAACTCAGCATTAAGATTGGTTGTGAAACCACAAGAACCTGAAAAACCCAGGATCCATTGGCCATACATATCACACAACACGCCTCCATAGCCAGATCGCCTCGGATTTCCAAAGGAGCTACCATCAACATTCAATTTGATGAAGTTTTCGGGTGAGGAGACCAGATTACCTCTTTCTGCAAACGATTGGTAGAGCAAGAGGATAAAGCATGGAGAATGGTAGCAGTTTGGGCTCGAATCTAATTAATTCTGTGTCACTCCTCCTAATTCTCATCATCGAACACAGATGCATTCTGAGCTTTTCTTGAAATGTCAATTTATGTTTTGGTATGTATAGGTTTAACCTATTTAGCAAACAAATTTAGATTTCTTGAAAAGTCTATTTTACCATGCATATTAAGGCTTAGTTTTTTATTGGTTAAATATGTTTTTAGTCCCTCAATTTTTACAAAAGTTCGGTTTTAGTCCCCCATTTGGAAAACATACTTTTTTAGTCCCCCGTTTTCTAAAATATGTCAGAAATGGTCCCTACACCAAACTTCCATTTGAAAAACGTAAGGGACTAAAACCGAATTTTTTAAAAAATGAGGGACTAAAAATGTGTGGTTGTAAAAAATGAGGGACTAAAAATGTGTAGTATAGGGACCATTTCTGACATATTTTAGAAAACGGGGGACTAAAAAAGTATGTTTTCCAAACGGGGGACTAAAACCGAACTTTTGTAAAAAATGAGGGACTAAAAACATATTTAACCCTTTTTTATTTTTCCAAAAGCTTATTTAACCAATCAGATTGACCTATTTTTATATTAATGTAATTATTGATCTATATTATTTACATAATTTACTATATATATATATATATAATATGATATATTGTATTTATTTTATATAAAATTAATAATTTTGCTAAAGATTGTGCCTAATTAATATATACACACACATTAGTCACTGAATCAGTGCAACGCACGAGGATAACTTTTGCAAAAGTGAAAATTAGATATATAGGTGCTTTTAATATTTAAAATATAGAAATAGATAAATAAATTAGATGAATACGTGATTCATAAAAAATATTTACCATATCATTATTTAATTAAAAGGTTTGAGTTGAGACGATGTGAGTATGAGTCATTTTTTAAGAAAAAGATTTAGGATAGTTGGACAAGCATTCTGAGTTTTTGGTTGGTGCTTCTTCAACCCAACCTTAACCTAAGTCCGGCTCCAAGACAATGTTGAGATTTTAACTATAAAAGTATTTTTTTTTTAATACAACCTTTGTATCCGATCATAATGACGGTTCAAACCGCCGTATTATATCCAGTGAAAACTATGACAGTGAATCATATAAACTCGTTTTTTTACAACAAATTAATGTAGTTAAAACTATAATTTTATTCGATGATGATAACGGTTTGAACCATCATATTATATAAATTAAGATAGTTACAATTGTTATTTTATTCGACGATTATGATGGTTTGAACTACCATATTATACATTATGAAAATTATGACAGTTAAAAATGTCATTTTATCCGACAACAACGACGGTTTGAACCACCATATTATACCCGATAAAAATTATGGTAGTTTAAATTGTTTAAAGTTGTTTTTTTACTGCAAATTAAAGTAGTTAAAACTGTCATTTAATTTAACGATTATGACAATTTGAACCATCATATTATACAAATTAAGACAATTAAAATTGTTATTTTATCCTATGATTACGGTGGTTTGAACAGCATATTATATATTGTGAAAATTATGTCAGCTTGAATCCCCGTTTTATCGGATGATGATGATTGTGGCGGCGGTATTATACAGTCACAAAGTGTAGTATCACAACTACTGGGTTCTTATCTTCCAAATAAGCATCACAACTACTATACAATTGTTGTACTTTGATTTGGTTGACGCGTTGCACTTTGAACAAGCAGCTTCATGCTCCATTATTCGTAGCTCTCAACAATGTCTCGGTAGCAGTGGCACTCCTCGTAGTGCATCAACAAAATATGTGCATCAGCAAGAACCATAATTTGAGAATGTTACATAGCTGCTATACCCTTCAACCACCAAGACCAAGTCCAACCTCGTCTCCTTCAATATCATCATCCCGGAACCAGATTAAAGACCCGCACATTGTGAAATGCACCAAGGCTATCTCTACCCACATGCGCAATGGCCACTGCCACTTGGCTCTTCGTGTCTTCGATGCCATGCCTGGTAGAACCTCTGTCTCCTACAATGCCATGATATCTGGGTACTTGAAGAATGGAAAATTTAAACTTGCAAAGGAGCTGTTTGATAAAATGCCTCAAAGGGACTTGTTTTCATGGAATGTCATGCTTACTGGATATGTCAGGAACTGGAGACTCGGTGATGCATGCAAGTTATTTGATTTAATGCCTGAAAAGGACGTCATTTCGTGGAATGCAATGTTGTCAGGGTACGTCCGTAACGGGCATGTTGACGAGGCAAGGAAGGTTTTTGATAACATGCCTTATAAGGACTCCATCTCGTGGAATGGCTTGCTTGCAGCGTATGTTCAGAATGGGAGAATTGAGGAGGCTCGTCGGTTGTTTGAGTCGAAATCAGACTGGGATTTGATTTCTTGGAATTGTTTGATGGGAGGGTATGTGAGGAGGAAGATGTTAGGTGATGCTAGGCAGCTTTTTGACCAAATGCCTGTTAGGGATGTTATTTCATGGAATACTATGATTTCAGGTTTTGCCCACGATGGAGATTTGTTTCAAGCTAGGAGATTGTTTGAGGAATCTCCTACACGGGATGTGTTTACGTGGACAGCTATGGTGTGTGCTTATGTGCAGAATGGGATGTTGGATGAAGCGAGAAGAATGCTTGATAAAATACCAGACAAAAGAGTGATTTCATATAATGCAATGGTTGGGGGTTATGTGCAATACAAGAAAATGGACATGGCAAGGGAATTGTTTGAGGCAATGCCTTGTCGGAACATAAGCTCATGGAATATCATGATTACTGGGTATGGTCAGAATGGTGACATAGTTCAAGCTAGGAACTTGTTTGATATGATGCCTCAGCGTGATTCTATATCTTGGGCAGCTATTGTTGCTGGTTATGCTCAGAATGGGCACTATGAAGAGGCTTTGAACATGTTTGTGTGGATGAAACGAGATGGAAAAAGTTTAAATAGGTCTACCTTTTGTTGTGCTTTGAGCGCATGTGCTGATATTGCTGCTTTGGAGTTAGGGAAACAAGTTCATGGGCAGGTGGTGAAGACGGGATATGAGAATGGGTGTTTAGTGGGGAATGCACTTCTTGGAATGTATTGTAAATGTGGCAGCATAGATGAAGCTTATGTTGTGTTTGAAGGAATACAAGAGAAAGATATTATCTCTTGGAATACAATGTTAGCTGGGTATGCTAGGCATGGATTTGGCAGACAGGCATTAATGATATTCGTCTCAATGAAGAAGGCAGGAGTTAAACCTGATGAGATTACCATGGTATATATTTTGTACATTTCATATGCATGAATAACTACCATGGGTGCAACTAAACTAATATAGGTGCTTACGGCTTGTAAACAAATTATAGATCATTGGCAAATGAATTAGGAATGAGGCGTTAATAATATTGTTTTTATCTACAATTCAGAAGCATGTCTTTGGACTCTTTGCTACAAGTAATGTCATTCTGCTTATTCTTCTTCTAATCATTTTTCAGGTTGGTGTTCTGTCGGCTTGCGGTCACACTGGCTTGATAGACAGGGGAACTGAATACTTTTATTCAATGAACAAGGATTATGGCGTAACACCAAATTCAAAACATTATACTTGCATGATTGATCTTCTTGGTAGAGCTGGCCAACTGGACAAAGCACATAACTTACTTCAAAACATGCCTTTCGAGCCAGATGCTGCATCATGGGGAGCTCTACTGGGTGCAAGCAGGATCCATGGCAATACCGAATTAGGTGAGAAGGCTGCTGAGATGGTTTTTAAGATGGAACCTCATAACTTGGGAATGTATGTCCTCCTTTCAAATTTGTATGCAGCTTCGGGTAGATGGGATGATGCTAGTAAGATGAGATTAAAAATGAGGGATGTTGGTTTACAGAAAGTACCTGGGTATAGTTGGGTTGAGGTACAGAACAAGATTCATACATTCACAGTTGATGATTGTTTCCACCCAGAAAAAGGTAAAATATATGCCTTCTTAGAAGAGTTAGATCTAAAAATGAAGCTTGACGGGTATGTTTCTTCAACCAATTTGGTTTTGCATAATGTGGAAGAGGAAGAGAAGAAGCATATGCTCAAGTATCACAGTGAGAAATTAGCTGTAGCATTTGGAATTCTGACTATACCTGCTGGCAGTCCAATACGTGTCATGAAAAACTTGCGTGTATGTCAAGACTGTCATAATGCCATCAAACACATATCCAAGATTGTTGGAAGGTTAATAATCTTAAGGGATTCTCATCGCTTTCACCACTTCCGCGAGGGTATTTGTTCATGTGGGGATTATTGGTAAGTGTAGAGAGATAAGGTGAAAATTAACCTAAAGATAAATAAGTACCCTCCCATGAGAGGTGGGTAATCATTAATAAAATTTTAAATTGACAAAATTGTTATTTTTAAATGATTGAATTTGAATATAAAGTTATACCTACGGTTAAAAAAATTTTTGTAACACATTGTCATAAAAAAAAAAAAATTAAGAAAGTAAAATTTCTAAGGTTTAGGTAATGACAAACATGAACGTTGAGATAAAATGATACGGGTTTTTTCTAACGTAAGTGTCTATTCGAGCTCTAGTAATGTAATGGTTCTATATGACCTCAACGGATTAGTCTTCATATTTATGTGCTGAAGGATATATGGGAAAATATTTTCTGATAGAAATCCCCAAAATAAATAAATAACAAGTGTTGTGATATTTCAACACTCATTATGCAAACACATCAACTGCACAGTATGTGTGAACACCACTCCTCCTCGTACTGGTAGTGGATGAAGGCCTTCAATATAATGCGCGGGAAGGATGTTGTTATGAGATTGAGACAGTTACGTTTCTGCAACTTGCGGTGTCTGTTGTATACGACAACGACAAGTACGAGGAGACGAAGCAGATTCCCCAAACCCGAAACTGGAAAAAAGTCAAAGCCACCGGTCAAAGACAATGACCCAGAGATTTTGAAATGGAACAAGGTCATCTCTTCCCACATGCGCAATGGCCACTGCGACTCTGCTCTCCGTGTCTTCAACACCATGCCTCGTCGAAGCTCTGTCTCCTACAACGCCATGATATCTGGCTACTTGAGAAACGGAAAGTTCAACCTTGCAAGAAACCTGTTTGACGAAATGCCCAAGAGAGACATCTTTTCCTGGAATGTAATGCTTACTGGGTATGTTAGGAACCGAAGACTCGGTGATGCCCGAAACTTGTTTGATTTAATGCCTCAAAAGGATGTTGTTTCTTGGAATGCAATGTTGTCTGGGTATGCCCAGAATGGGTATGTTGATGAGGCAAGGGAGGTTTTTGATAACATGCCCAATAAGAATTCAATATCATGGAATGGCCTGCTAGCATCTTATGTTCAGAATGGGAGAATTGAGGAAGCACGTCGATTGTTTGAGTCGAAATCAGACTGGGATTTGATTGCTTGGAATTGTTTGATGGGTGGGTTTGTGAATAGGAAGATGCTAGGTGATGCTAGGCAGCTTTTTGATCAGATGTCTGTTAGGGATGATATTTCATGGAATACTATGATTTCAGGTTATGCACAGAATGGAGATTTGTCAGAAGCTAGGAGATTGTTTGAGGAATCCCCTATACGGGATGTGTTCACGTGGACATCAATGGTATCTGGGTATGTGCAGAATGGGATGTTGGATGAAGCTAGAAGAATTTTTGATGAAATGCCTAAAAAGAATGAGGTTTCCTACAATTCAATGATTGCAGGTTATGTGCAATGCAAGAAATTGGACTTGGCAAGGGAATTGTTTGAGGCAATGCCTTGTCGGAGTATAAGTTCATGGAATACCATGATTACCGGCTATGGTCAGAATGGTGGTATAGATCAAGCTAGGAAGTTGTTTGATATGATGCCTCAGCGTGATTGTGTATCTTGGGCAGCTATTATAGCTGGTTATGCTCAGAATGGTTACTATGAAGAGGCTTTGAACATGTTTGTAGAGATAAAACGAAATGGAGAAAGTTTGAATAGATCTACCTTTAGTTGTGCTTTGAGCACATGTGCTGATATTGCTGCTTTAGAGTTAGGGAAACAAGTTCATGGGCAGGCAGTGAAGGCGGGATATGAGACTGGGTGTTTTGTGGGGAATGCACTTCTCGGAATGTATTTTAAATGTGGCAGCATAGATGAAGCTTATGATGTGTTTGAAGGAATAGAAGAGAAAGATATCGTCTCTTGGAACACAATGTTAGCTGGTTATGCTAGGCATGGATTTGGCAGACAGGCTTTAATTGTATTTGAGTCAATGAAGATGGCAGGTGTTAAACCCGATGAGATTACCATGGTATTTATTTTATACATTTTATATGCATTTTATTTAGAGCTTATCTTTAGCATGAATTTCTACTCCATTGTCCTTGTGTGGAAGTGTGAACCAGTGTCATCTGTACTTGTATTTTACTTCATTATGCATAGCCGATTTACAACTTAATTTGATGATTTATGTATTCTTGATTGATATGATCATATCATCTCCTATGGAAATGCCTGACTTACTATGTTTTCCTCCTCTATTCGGTATCTTAATATACAATAATCTGGATGTGTCAGTAAAGTTTATTTCCATAGATAGAACTGAGCTAATAGTTGCTTACGTACTTTCCTCTGTCTTGTAAACAAATCTGACAATAATCATCCAATGTTGGCAAATGAAATAAAAAGGAGGCGTTAATATTGTTTTTTCTGCAATTCAGTAGCATGCCTTTTAACTCTTTTCTTTATGTAATAACATTTTGCTTATTCTTCTTTTAATCATGTTTCAGGTTGGTGTTCTGTCTGCCTGCAGTCATACTGGCTTGACAGACAGGGGAACTGATTACTTTTATTCAATGGATAAGGATTACGGTGTAACACCAACTTCAAAACATTATACTTGCATGATTGATCTTCTTGGTAGAGCCGGCCGCTTGGACGAAGCACTGAACTTAATGAGAAACATGCCTTTTGAGCCAGATGCTGCATCATGGGGAGCTCTACTAGGTGCAAGCCGGATTCATGGCAATACTGAACTGGGTGAGAAGGCTGCTGAGATGGTTTTTAAGATGGAACCTCATAACACGGGAATGTATGTCCTTCTTTCAAATTTATATGCAGCTTCAGGCAGATGGGTTGATGTTGGTAAGATGAGATCCAAAATAAAGGATGTTGGTGTACAGAAAGTACCTGGGTATAGTTGGGTTGAGGTACAAAACAAAATTCATAAATTCACGGTTGGGGATTGTTTCCACCCAGAAAAAGGTAGAATATATGCCTTCTTAGAAGAGTTAGATCTAAAAATGAAGCGTGAGGGATATGTTTCTTCAACAAAATTGGTTTTGCATGATGTGGAAGAGGAAGAGAAGGAGCACATGCTCAAGTATCACAGTGAGAAATTAGCTGTAGCGTTTGGAATTCTGACTATACCGGCTGGCAGGCCAATACGTGTCATTAAAAACTTGCGTGTGTGTCAAGATTGTCATGATGCCATCAAACATATATCCAAGATTGTTGGAAGGTCGATAATCTTAAGGGATTCTCACCGCTTTCACCACTTTAATGAGGGTACTTGTTCTTGTGGGGATTATTGGTAAAAGTCGGGGGATATAGTGAAAATTAACCTATAGATAAGTATTGGGTGTACTCTCTGGGCCTATTTATATGTGATCTAAGCAGTGCTGAAAGCAGTGAGAGGTGCATATTATGGCTGCCCTGTCTGTTATGGAATTGATTTCCATGTGAATGAATCAAACTGACAAAGGGTTATCAGAAAATCTGAGTGACTCGGACTACTTCAGAATGACAAAGAGGTCTGATCATCTGATGGATGGTTGGAATCCTGCATCTCTTTGAATGACAAATTACAGAGATGTTAAAAAGATTGCATGACATGCAAAGAATAGCTCAAAGAGTAAGCTGAAATATCAGACGGCTAGAGAAATGCTCTTCATAAAGTATTTGGCAACTCTTCAAAGTACTGGTTATGGGCTGCCATCAGATCTTCAGAGTGTTTCATCTTTTACCTGTACTGTCTTTGGGTTCACAACAATAACCTTGTTTTGTATTTCATCCATAAAAAATGCCGACCTTGCAACTTCTGTGAGTCTGAAAAATGTACTACGGGAATTTTTATCCACCTTGTCATAAAATGACTTATTTGTATCATTCCATGTTTCTCACCCTACCCCAACCCAACGCTCCCATTAGTGTGGTATCTCCTCCTTGTTGTTTCTATTTCTGTCCTCTTTACGTCAGCATTTACAAGTGATATATGGTTACTTTTGTTGTAATAAAGAGTATAATTTCATGGAACATGAAAATGAATAGAAAGGGATTGATAAATTGGATCGAGAATCCTATTAAGATTTCACAGATTGGTATATGTTAGTTAATATGGAATAGAAACCGATTTATAATATGGAATAGACTCTATACTGCTGTAAATGACATAATTATCTTTAATGAAAAAATTAAAAATATATATATATATATATATTTTTATTTTTTATTTTTTTTATAATATAAAAATTGTATTAGATTGAGTACAAGGGATATCTGAACCCGTATAAATTGTAACACTGTAACCCTATAATACTTTCATAACCACATGAAGCAACCAAAGATATTACTTCAACCTAAAGCATACGCTAGCTATAGCTAAGGGTCCCCCACTTACAAGTACATACAACATTCTGTTACTAACCATCAAGTCTCTAACACTAGAAAACCAGCATGACAGAGACTCAATTATCAGCCTACACATAAGCATCTCCCCAGAATTTTGAATAGTTCATAGCAAACCAAGAGCCTGCATCTTACTCCACTGAAAAGGTAAAATGATTTTCCAGCATATTCAGCCCAGCTCCAAAGATGCACACTGATAAGAAGTTACTGCATTCCTTGATGTTTAACCCGCAAAGACCATGATGGTCAAAACTCAAAAGTATGAACCTTAGGACAGCTGCACAATGACAAATGATAACAGAAAATTGCTGATATTGCAGCATGTTGAGCTTAAAACGCTGAGTGCTATAGCACAGCAGCTGCATATGAAACAAGAGACAGTCCATCCAACTGGAGGGTGATAAACCTGTGCAGGGCAGTATTGAGTTGACTTGTATATTTCGAGAAGCTTAATTGAAACCTGAAATCTTATATGTCACTGATGTCTATGCGTTATAATAACTGTGTGCTTTTTGATCAATTGGTCTAGATGCAAATGAGAGAAGATGCTAACAAAAAGATAGTTCCCAAGTAGAGTTATTGACTCCTGTTTTGCTGTAAGAAACTACATCTACTGCATAAAAAAAGGTAGAAATCTGTAAGCAATGTATGATTTGATTGCGTTTACATATATTAACCTTGATCTGAAAAGAAAGACAGAGTTTATCCCATGCCAAAGTATTTGACTGTGATAGACAAAGCTTAATCTTTCCCATTTGTTCTTCTCTTTTGGATTCATTATGTTTGAAGAAACTGCTGATTGTCAAACCCATTGCAATTGATTCAAGGTTTATTTGATTCAATTGGGTTGCAACTTCACATAGTAGTTACTTGGAAGTCATAGACTAAGCTTGCAGTTTTGGTTATTTTTCCACATTCACTTGTCCCTTTTTTTCCATTATTAGGCGGTAGCTCGTGTTAAGATTTAAGTAAGACTTAAAACAGATGGCGAATCCATTTAACTTTCTCCTAGTTTCGATGTGATTGAAAGGATGCACGCACATTTGAATGAAGGTAAATAAGTGTCTTCATGAGATAGTCAAGTACGGTGTGAATTGCATCGCTGTTTCTTAGATAACAGTTTATGTTATGAGTCCCACATCTGTTAAGCACCATAGCAGTAGTGCATTGAACGTATATAAAAACCAACACAAGACCCATTTCAAAGCATACCTTTCTCGGCCTTTTGGCTAAGATCAAGTGTAGTATCTGTTCTTATCAGTTTAATATCTGATATGTGGGCCAATGGCCCACACGATATTAAATTAATTTTTTAAGGTGGAGGGGCCATTACAGTAGCTTGCTACTGGGCCTCTCGAGCGTCGCCCATGCGTTGCACTATTGCAAGGGCCTGGCGCACCTCACTAAGTAAAGTCCAAAATTTTGATTATCGTTTTGGAGTTTGATTTTCTATGTTGTCTGTATCTATTTCTTTTTCTTGCAGAAGCTGGTTGCTATATTTTGATGAAAGTTAATATTAAGAACTCTGAACGTATTTCCCGAGCTCAAATTAACGAATTATTTATTTATTATGTATGTTGTTTGGATGCTATAAACTTGTTCACTGCAATTCTCGTGAGTCTTGGATAGGACACTGCTTTTTCCTTTACGTTGAGCTAATATCGTGAACAGAATCAACCCATAATCATCATCTGTTTCTGCCTTCTGTTTATTGGAAAAAATACGAAATTAATTTGATCTTCTCTTCTTGACTGGAACAACAATGAAAAATGTTGCATCCAGTGTCATAATTTCAATTCTATTCAAAATTTATTTCAAATTTAATTCACAACCTTTTTTATTTATGTTTAAATTAAAACGCATTACCAAACGGAAAAGTTTAGACCCTTTTCCATAGCCAAGTTGATGCTTTCTCTGAGTTGCCACTTTACTTTCGTTTGGCACTTGACTTGTGCAAATACTGCTAGATTTTGCTGGCAGTTGCTGTTCGTGAGTTGAGTACTTGTACTTGTACTGTTATAACGTGTATAACAATTGTTACACATGTTTTTATTGAAGAATGATATCACAAACATCCAAACTCAAATGAATAGCATCCAAGTCTTGTTCTTTAATAAAATCTGCACTTACCAAGGCTGATACTGTGAAAATTTCAAGACAATCTAAATAGGAATAGTCACTTCTGTAAGTTTACACTGCAAAGTTTTAATCAAGTCTCAGACACCCTCTTATAACTAACATGTCATCAAAATTTTATAGCAGGTATGGAGGTATCCTAACACGGTAGTGTTCCTCCAGCAAGGATATTTTAATCAACGAACAAGAAAAATTCATTTCTAGCACCCAACTTATATGCACCAGGTTTATTAAAAATTACTCGGCTCGAGGGCTGTGAACTTCGAGGTATAAAGGATAACCATAGGAGAAATGATTTTTGGACACACTTTTCAGACACCAAAGTAGGGGACACTGTATGTTTCATGTGTATGTAGATACCGGGGGCCCGGTAACTTTCGCAGAGATTAGTAGAAAAATACGGTGTCAAAATATGGTGTCTGACACCTCCTGTGTACAAATAACAGCGCTGTAACTATAGGGACCTCATAGCGTTGCTCATTGACCTTAAGGAGTTACCTATCCACTACCAAAACTTGCATGCTAAGTGATTCAACCAGTACATGCTAACAGTATTTTCTTGAGCATAAGAGTGTATGTGCTGTATCTGAAGCCATCAAACACATGACAAGTACGAGCATTTGTTTGCTAATATTTTCATACGAAACTAATGTAACTAGGAGCGTCCATCTCTTGTTTCATAATAAATAATTAGTACACATTGGGTTTCCGTACACAAATAAATAATTACAGAACTTACAATAGTAATACAAAATGGCAGTTCATGACAATGGAGACCTAAAAGTTAGCTTCTAGCACAAACAACTTGACAAACAACTTGAAGGGTGTCTATGCAGTGCTTCAAACCACCACTACCATTTCTCTTTGTGGAAAAGACCAGAGCATGGAAGTTAGATCAAAATTATGAATAAGGTAGAACTAAACATGGAGAGATGCAACATTCTCTGTCAATTCATCCACTGCCTCGTCATTGACCTCCGCAATTGGCTCCGTCTAATGCAAAAGGAATACAATGAAAATAAACAGGACAGAAATGTATTTCATTTGAATGTAAACATCAGAGATTATTTGAAGACAGATGTCTATCGTGTATACTTACAAAACAAGAGTTCTATTATTTGAACATCAAATTTTTTTACACCGCATTTGACATTGTATGTATTTATAAATTATCTCTATCTATCACTTACTTTTTATCTTCTTTGTATGCACACATTTCAAAGATACATCCAAAAAACAAAGGGGACACAGTATGGTGTCCCTATTTTGATGTTCAAGAATCATTTTTCAACAAGATAGAAAGTGCTCATTTGAAGGTTTCACTGTTGCTATATACACAAATCCTAATATCAAGGTATGTAAGATGGATGTGGAAAATCTCAAGAACATACTGTGAGATTTCACTTGGGCCTTGGTAGAACACAGAAATCGCAACAAATTATTGGATGCTCTAATTTAAAAACTCCAGCTAATTCCTTTTCAATCCAACACAACGATAGGAAAAAGAAATCTAAGAGCCATGCATTTGAGAAGATATAGTTAGCTACCTCGGGATCTTTACTTTGTTTCACACCTATACACTTTGAACCACTAATGCTGGCACTCTTCAACAGGCTACGTGTGCTGTTGTTTGTCTTGGAGGGTCCATTTTGTGCATTAGAGTTTCCAGCATCAGTCACATCAGACCCTGGGGGACTTTGAAGATTTGATCCACTTGGCTTTTCAAAATCATTGTTTTGATTATTTTCATCCTTGGAAGAAACAACTCGCTCCCTGGAAAAAGTGAATTACAACTGTCAATGCATGACACAGACAATACCAGAGAAAATTTCAAAGGCTTGTCTGCCGACCTCGTGTCAACAGACATTAATAATCTGGATTATAATTTAAAACCCATGGGGTAACAACAAACATCAATAACAATCAAAGCCTTTTCTCACTGGATGGGGTAGGCTACATGAATCATACGGTGATACCGTATTCTAACAAAAACCAAACGTTCCGATAGGTTATTTAGGTGTAAATTCTTTCTAATGGTTTCAACTAGAGTTTTCCTTGGTCTATCTCTCCCTCTAATTATGGGATAACCTCCATCTGATCAACTCTCGTAACTGGGACTTCTATTGGTCTTCTTTTCTGATAGTTGATCTCTTAGTTAGTTAGTTAGTTAACAAGTGAGTAAGTTAGTAAGTCAGTTAGTGATAGGCACATTAAGCATAGGAGAATACCAAAAGGGTCCAATAAAGATAAGGGCCACAGGAGAAGGAAACAAACGACTCAAGGGGAGACAGAGTTAGTTGAAGGAGAGAGAAGAGAGTCTAACAAAAAGGAGGACAGAGAGAGAGTGGGGAAGGACGATTCTGGAATCAGAAGCAAATGCACGAAGGAGAATATAAGGAGAGGAAGGGGGGACGTGAGGGGTATCTGGAAATTTGGTTTGAGGTTGGGAGGCTTTGGCTTAGGGGAAGGATCGTTCACTACCACTAGTGACCATTCCTTATTTTCTTTCTTCGTTATCTTTCTGAGTTGTAAGAGGATTTCTCTATTTGTAAGGAGTTTAGCTCCATTTTTATAGTTCAATACTACTCAGTTCCTAACAGTTAGTTAGTGTGTGTGAGATGTGAGGCTATAAATAATAGAAAGGAGGGGTTAGGGAGGTATCTTTGGTTTTGTAAGGCTATTGGATTGGGAAAGCACCAGGTCTCTTGAATACCTGGATTGTAATAATTTTTTTCAATCAATAAACACTTTCTTCTATAATCTGATCGAATTTCTATCTTTTTCACATGTCCAAACCATCTTAGGTGCAATTCTGCCATCCTTTTCTCAATAGGCGTCATTATTACTTTCCCTTTAAAACATTTATTGCTAATCTTATCTTTTATTGTATGCTCACACATCCAACACAACATTCTCATCTCTACCACACTTTTGTTATGCTCTTGTTGGCACTTGAACTCCCCAACATTTAATACAATAAAGCATGAGGGTAATAACAAAATATAAAACACATTAAATCTCCAAAAGAAAAAGAAAAAAAGGCTGCTGTTCAGTGTGCAAGTTGGCAAATCCAGTATTTGAACCGGTTTCACCTAGTTTGGACCTAGAAACTACTACTAATCCAAGGCTAGAACTGCCAAGAGACCCAGATGTTTAACCACACTTACCTAGGTAAGGAGGCATGCTGCCTCTGCAATGGGGTGCTTCGCTCACCTTTGCCATAATGCTCCTCAAGATGTGCAAATTGTCGCTTGAACCGATCAACCCCACTATGCAACAAGATAACATAGAATCACCGACTAATAACTAAAGCAGTAAAACTTAGATTTCAAAGAACGCAATATAACAGTTCTTAGATGACATGCAAAACATGGGAAATTAACCATCAGCAATAAGACAGGAGTAAATTTTTTAACTAGTACAAGGATGAGGATTAATACAATTGATATTCAGGAAAAATTGAAGTTTTAAAAGTGTGGCAAATAAAACAAGCATGCCAGTCCCTTGCTAATGAAGGTAGTTCTGTTACAGAAATTTTGGGGGCCAGAGGGGATCCAACAGAATCTCAACGCAACAAATTGAAATGCATACAGGGTCTGCTGATAATAGTTAAAAAATTAGGTGATGTGATAATCATATAGGCTCTGTTTGTTTTAACTTTTTTTAAACGCCAACGGCAAAAGTGAGTGTCCCAATGCACTTTTAGCCAAAGCTCAATGTATTGGCTTTGAGAAAACGCAGTTTGCAACGGAAGTTTGGGGTGGGGGAATCTAAAACAAACATACACATAGTAAAAGTTAGCTTAATATCTAATTTCAATAATGAAAGACCATGCCTTGTGACAGGACAGACAGGTCGTCCATGCAAATTTGATTTCATATATGCATCAAGCCATCAATAAAATGTCAAACATATATTAGCACATCTACCTTGGATACATAAAGCTAGTTAAATCTCCTCCACGAAGATATTCCTGAAGCATCTGGGGATGATACTCCAAAATCTGTTTAATCCAAATGAATAAATAATTATTACCACGGCAAAGAGAAGACAATAATTTGAAGCATGAGTGACCAAAAAAATGTTTGGCCATACCTCTCGATAAATCAACTCTCTAACATCATCTTTGGTCAATTTCCTTCTCTCAAACTCAAACTCGAGTTTTGATATGGGTTGAGTGGATGGCTCACGGTCAATATTCGACAAACCATGGAAGTAAGGATCAGCTAATGCCTGCAATGACAAGCATAACAGAAATAATTAAACTTCCACTTTGGTAACTATCAATGAAATTTCCCTCTTGGTAATTATATTGGTGAGGTGATAGAAGATTAACCTCTTCAGCTGTTGGACGATCTTTAGGATCAAATGCAAGTAGGCGCTCCAGCAAACAAAGAGCCAACGGATCTGCATGTGGAAATTTTTGGGAGAATGGAACTGGTTGCTTTTTTCGCATGTTACTAAGATACCTTCTAGCTTTCTCATTTCGGATCTGTAAAATTAAGATTAAGAATTATATGCAAGAGAACAGGGGAGAGGAAGTAAAATTAAGCCTGAAAGGTATTTATTAAGACGAACCATAAGGAGTAAGTTAAAAACATACTACAGGAAGAATTTTTAAGAAGGACCACCGGACCAGACTAGTAGAAGTTAAAAATCAATATCACTGCAACATGTCACAAGCTTGCCTATTGATGTCAGAAAACTGGAAAGTAGATTTTGATAAACTAACCCTCGCAGTAGACTCGGCAGGAGGAGTGCCAAGCAAATCAGTCATGAGATCCAATTGGTGCACCACATTTTTCCCAGGAAACAATGGCTTCCCAGTGAGCATTTCTGCAAATATGCATCCAATGCTCCAAATATCAATTGCGGGGGTATACTGCAAAAGACAAGGACTATAAAATTACTTTTGCAACGTAGAGGTGTTGTCAAAGAAGAAAAGAAGCTTACTTTTGAGAAAAAAGAACCACATAGTTCAGGCGCACGGTACCACCGAGTTGCAACGTAGTCCTTTAGTAAGAGTAGGTAAGTTGAGTTAGTAAGAGATTTAGAGAGAAACCTAGATTGCAATTTGCAATTTCCTACTGAAAATCTGGAAAGGCTGGACAGAATTGACGTGATATGCCCAATAAGAGTACTTACAGTCCAGAATATAGCTGATGGAGCGTCGTTAAATGAGACTCGGGCAAGCCCAAAATCACATATCTTTAGTTTGCAATCAGCATTAGCAAGAATATTTTTTGGCTTCAAATCACGATGAAACACATTTGCTGCAAGAAAAATACTGCATCAGTTTAATATCATTATCTGAAGAAATCAAGGTCCGAGTTGGAAGGATACCTGTATGTATATATTTCAGGCCCCGAAGAAGTTGGTATAAGAAAAATTGGTGGTGCTCAGGAGTAAGATCATCATTTGCCTTAATTACTTGATGAAGGTCAGATTCCATCAACTCAAACACAACATAGATATCCTTGAACTCTCGCCGTGAAGGAGGAAGCATAATATGCTTGATTTCTACTATATCCGGATGTCTGAGTAACCTAAGGAGTTTAATTTCTCTTAGGATCCGTGTGGCATCTGATACATGTTCAAAAACATCATTAATTTTCTTGATTGCAACTTTTTCCCCAGTATGAGAATCAATGGCAGAACCCACAACACCATAACTTCCTTTTCCAACAACTTCTAGGATCTGGTACCGACTTGCCTCTCCATACTCAGTAAAAAACTCTGTTTCTGGTGCACCCTGTTTGATAACCGAAAGCCATTATGTAATATTTTTGAAGCATGCGTGTTAGAAGAAGGAAACAGAAATTGAAGAGTGAACTGAACTATAACTTAATTGGATATGTTCTTTTGACCTACTGCAAAATCTATGGTGATAATATGTACAGATGAGAGATGTGGGAAGCCGCAGAAAATCCACTAGGAGAGGAGACAAACTACCGAATTCAAATATACTGACAATGCCATGAAATTCAGCATTTCCTCATATGATATGCCATATATGATAGCAGGCAAAACATTACCTAACTCCGGAACACACATCATCAAACAACTGCTTTAAGATAACTGCCTGGGAATTAATCAAAATCAAGCTAAAACATATGATGATGAGGCTAACTCAGTGTCTTATCCAGTCCTAGTTCAGGTAATTCTGAAGGATAACGATATTTGCACATCAAATATTTTACATCATATTTCATTTATAGATAATTGTTCCTGCCGAGATCCGAGTTACCGGAATCTCGCCGTAAACGTCAGACCAAGGTTGAACGTTGGGGTTGTTTTAGACCGTGGCTTGACAGAATGGTTATATTCCGGTCCTACGTATCCCAATGGGAATCAAAGCCAAACGTAGTTCTGTGTTCAACCCTTGATCACGTGGTGCATCAATCTCTTAATCTTGTATCTGATGTACTCCGGTGGGCAAGGACTTATTGGTAGCCTCTTGATCACAACCGGGACCTCTAATACGCTTAAGAGAGAACACCAAACTCAAGTAAAAGTTAAAGTGTCTTTCCTCTTAGACTCTTCCTCTTTTTATAGAGGAATAGAGGGATAAGCTGATCCTATTTTCTAGGATCTAGTTCATCTCTTATCACTTATCACTTATATATTTTAGCTCAACTCCCATCTCTTTTTATTGATAAGAGTTATCTCTTATCTAAAGTAAGGTTGTTAACCGAGTACTAGATAACTGTATAGTTTGAAGCAGTTAAGCTTCCGAGCTCGGCAGCCGAGCTTACCACCTCGGCCAGTACACAAGCCCCCCAAGCTTCGAGCTCAAAAGAGCGAAGAAGTTTTCATGACAAGTGCCGAGCTTGCCTTCTGGAGATTTTCTGAACTCATGGCTTAGGTTTTTATTTTCCTTTTTGCCATGCTCTCCATGACCGATATTGTACCTCGGCCCATTTATGAGCTCGGTGGGCTTAGTTGGCCGAGCTTGACATATTGCTACCAGCTCGGAACTATCTCGGTTTGACGAGTTTCTGGCCGAGTTTTACTCCTCGGCCCATGCACCACCTCGGCTATAATATAAGCCCCCCAAGCTTTAAGCTTCATAAAGCGTGAAAGTTTTATTAAAGAAGCCGAGCTGAACCGGGATAGGAACGGTTATGTCAATCTTTTCTTGTGACGTCAGTTTCTCACCAACCGAGATGAAAAGAGACGTTATGCTACTTTTAAGACCAGCTTTGCTTGTGACACGTGGCTTTTGGTCCAACTTCCGAGATTCATTCTGCCATTGCGCATTTAAAACCTTCTTCAGTGGGATCGTGCATTCCGATGTTCTTGCCACGTGTTACTCCATGATAGGTGTGCCGAACTTACGCCGGTTTGAAGAGACGTTTCCCTTCTCCCATACGGTGTCATTATTAGTCCCAACAGTAACGTTTTAAATTTTAAAACGTTGTCTATAAAATGTGGAGTTTTTCGGAGGCAAATGTTTGTTTTTCCTCATACTCTCACATTTTACCTCTGAAGTTTCTAGTCACTCTGAATCTTTCTGCAATTCTCTTCTTCAGGTACGCCCCTGCTTCCAACACTGCCCCTTTCTTTCAATTTATACATTCTGTGCACCATGGAGCCTTCGTTTGAGGTTTCTCAGAGTGTTTCATCTGATGTTCAAATCGTGGGATCTGGGATTAACCCTATTGGGGGTTCTCCTTCTATTTCTCCCCCTCCTTCGCACGGTGATGAGGGTAACCCAGATGAAGCATCATCTTCCTCATCTGGGGAGAGTAGCTCTACTGCCCCTCAGGCCACCGTGGTGCCACCGCGCCGCCGGCGTGCTTCAAGGGTTCCGAAGGAACCCATCCCTGACATCACCATTCCTGGGTATTCTTGGGTTAGGCCTGAGGTTGGAGCCTTCTTTTCTAACTTCAGGAGTTACGGTTCTCTGCGCTCTGTGAAGAGCAAAGTGTCCCCTAATCCCCACCTAGTTCGTTGTCTCCCATGCTCAGATAATGAACATGTTTTTTTGAAACCTTTTCCTATTGAAACGCACTTCACCTATGTGTACAAAACTCTCTTCGAACAAATTGGTGTCTCTTTTCCCTTCACCCAATTTGAATGTGATGTGCTACGGGTCATGAACGTTGCCCCTACTCAACTTCATCCCAACAGTTGGGCCTTCATGAGCGCTTTCCAGATTTTATGTAGGCAAGTCGGAATGGAAGCCACCGCACCGAAGTTCTTATACTTTTATAAGGTTCGGTTTGGGGATCGAATCGGATGGATCTCCCTCAGCGGGCTTGAGAGAAAAGGCATTATTGGCCTTTACAAAAGTTCTTACAAGTTTTTCAAGTCGGATTTCTTCAAAATCCGACCTACTGAAGGGAACGAATCCGCCTTTTTTGACACTGATGGGAAACCCAGATTTCCCTTTTATTGGCAACCACATCCCTCAAAATTTCGTGGATTTGATATCAGTTGTATGACTGATCAAGAACTAGCCGACGTTGAAGCCCTTAAGCTTTATCCTCGGCCACTGCCTTGTGGGAAACTTTTAAAACTGCCGACGTCTTCCACTCGGTGGGCCGATTTTGATTGTAAGTAGTCTTTCTGTATTTGCCAAGCTTTTATCACATGCTTCTTACAATCTGACTGATTTCTTTCGTGCAGTGATCATGGGAAAGTTTAACTACAAGGCACTGATGAAGAAGTCTGCTCACCCAGCTGGTGGATCGGCATCTGCTGCCGACGTGAAGGGGAAGAAGAAGAAAGCTGCCGAGGCTTCAGATCCCAGCCCACGCCTTCTAAAACGGGGTCGGCCAGATGCCCCGACCGAGGTTCAAAGAAGTACTTCTCCCTTCCCGGTTGCCGAAGAGGAACCTGTTGTGGAGAGGAGAATCGGCAAAGGTCCAATGGTAGCCGATTCTACCTTGACCACCAAGTGGTTCAATGGCAACTGTAACCCGGGTTACGGCTCTCTATGGAGTGATGATTGTAACTTCGGTCCTCTTATTGATGGCCAAGTACTGAAACCTGCCGATGCTCGGCTTCTGCTGGAGCAAGGGCCTGATGAGAGTATGGAGGCCGCTGCTGCTTACGCATTGCGTATTGCCTCCATTACCCGCTTCTGGAGTCGGCAACTCTCCGAGAATACCAAGAAAATGGAAGCTATGAGGGCCGATGCTGCCCGTGCTCTGCGAGTTGGTGACGAACTATCTCAGGCTATTTCCAAGTGTGAAGAACAAGGCCGAGTTATCGGGCAGCTGAAGGCCCGACAAGCCGAGCTTGAAAGAGTTCAAGGTGTTCTTCAGTCCGAGTTGGACAAGGAGAAGTCTGAAAGAGCCAACCTTCAAAAAACCGCGGAAGACTCCCGGGTTGCCTTGACGCAGGCTCAAGAGTCTTTGGAGGCTGAAAAGGAGGCTAACTGCAAGCTCCAAGCCGACCTAGACGAGGCTCTAGACAGCATTATGCGGGAGCATGTCAAGGGGTTTTCTCGTGCTGTGAAGCAGCTTGAGCGCTTCAACCCCGATGCTGACTTCTCTCAAGCTGATGTGGACAAAGACTTTAACAAAGACGGAGTCTTAGTTCCCTTGTCCGAGCTTGAGGATGAAGAAGAAGAAGAGCAAGAAGGAGCCGAGGAGCCAGTTACCGAGGAGGGAGGCTTAAACGGAGGTGGTAGCAGGGTTACACCTGATCCCACCTTGGGTGCTGCTTCACCTAATGACAACGCCTCCACATCGGCTGCTACTGAAATAGTTGCTCCTGGGGATGCCCACAAGTAACTTAGAACAAATTTGATGTATTTTGCTTTTTTGGGCCGTCCCCCCCTTTTTGTACTGGGCTTCTGTCCTCTGATTATTAATGAAATATTGCCTTTATGTCTTGCTTCTTTTGCTTACTTATAAAAATTTCCAAGTTTTTCCGTTTGATAACTTGGAATATTTTTTCTAAGTTTTTCTTAGCTCGGATAGTCTTAGCTTTTGCTTTTTTAGGCTCGGCATTTCGACTTTAACTCAGTCAATTTTAGCTCGTTTAACCTTTTTAAGCTTATGCCTGTATGTCTTAGGGTCCGGCATTTCGACCTAACTCGGCCGATTTTAGCTCGGTCAACCCGTTTAGGTTTTTACCTTTGGGTCCGGCATTTCGACCTCAACTCGGTCGATTTCAGCTCGGTCAACCCTTTAAGTTTTTGATTTTACCTTTGGGTCCAGCATTTCGACCTCAACTCGGTCGATTTTAGCTCGGTCAACCCTTTTAGGTTCTTGATTTTACCTTTGGGTCCGGCATTTCGACCTCAACTCGGTCGATTTTAGCTCGGTCAACCCTTTTAGGTTCTTGATGTTACCTTTGGGTCCGGCATTTCGACCTCAACTCGGTCGATTTTAGCTCGGTCAACCCGTTTAGGTTTTTTGATTTTAAAATGTAAAACAAGTGAATTTTTAGCCCTGTAATTGAAACGGACTTGATTCATTTATTTTCTCAGGCATGCCTCATTAAAACCTTCCTGGCCAAAACCACATGGGAAAAAGACCAAGATAGGAAAAAGAGTGCCTTACCTAACTTTACATTAACTAAAATAAAACTTGAGATGAGAAGTGTTCCAAGTTCTTGGAACAGTCTTCCCTGATAACTCTTCTAGCCTATAAGCACCATTCCCAAGATTTTCAACGATTCTGAATGGGCCAGACCAGTTTGCTGCGAGCTTGCCCTCTCGGGAGTCCTTCCTTGCGTCATTCTGCAATCTTAGTACTAGGTCTCCTTGAACAAACTCTCTCGGTCGCAATTTTGAGTTGTACTTCCGAGTTGCTCTCTGCTTGCATAGTTCTTCCCTGATCTTTGCTTCATCTCGGACTTCTTCAACCATATCAAGCTCAACTCGGATTTCTTCTGCATTCTTGCTTTGGTCGTGATGCTGCCTTCTGAAAGAAAGTTCGCCGAGCTCAACTGGAATCATTGCATCAGTTCCATAAGTTAGTCTGAACGGCGTTTCTCCTGTTGATGACTGCGGTGAGCAATGATAAGACCAGAGGATGCTTGGTAATTCTTCAGCCCATGCTCCTTTTGATTGGCCCAACCTTTTCTTGAGCTCGTTCAGAATGACTTTGTTAGCTGCCTCTGCCTGACCATTTGTTTGTGGGTGCTCAACCGAGGTCACCTTATGTTTGATTCCGAGATTGGAGTAGAATTCTTTAAGGTTTTTGTCCGTGAATTGCTTTCCATTATCAGTGACAATCGCATAAGGTAGACCATGTCGGCATATAATGTTTCTCCATACAAAACTCTGGACCTTTTTAGCTGTTATAATAGCTAATGGCTCGGCTTCAATCCATTTAGTGAAATAATCCACTCCTACCAGCAAGAATTTTACTTGGCCTTTGGCAACAGGGAAAGGGCCCACAATGTCCATCCCCCACATAGTGAAGGGCCAGGGTGACATCATTGAATGGAGCTCTTCTCCTGGAACTCGTGCCACAGTAGCAAACTTCTGACAAGAATCACATTTGTTAGTCCAGGAAGCACAATCTGATCTCATAGTCGGCCAATAGAAGCCTGCTCGCAGAACCCGAGCTGCTAGGGATCGGCCACCAGAATGCATTCCACAGATTCCTCTATGCATCTCGTCCATTACATACTCGGATTGTTCCTTGTTTATGCATTTCAATAAATGCATTGAAAATCCTCTTCTGTACAGTTCTCCATCTCGGATAGTGTAATGACAAGACTTCAGACGAATTTTCTTTGCTTCTTTGGGATCAGCAGGTAACTTGTCCGAGGTCAGGAATTCCCAGAATGGCATCATCCATCCTCGATCATAGTGCTCGGTTATCATTACCTCGGCACTTTTTATACTCGGTTCAGGGAGATTTTCCTGAATGAAAGTTTTTAACTGGCCAGTTTTTTTGGTGCTAGCCAACTTAGACAACAGGTCGGCTCTAGTATTTTCCTCCCGAGGTATATGCTCAATAGTGAAATTGTCAAATTCTGAAATTAAACTATTGACCTTGCACAAATACCTGGTTAATTGAGGATCTTTTGTTTGATAATCCCCCGAGACTTGCCCTGTTACCAGCTGTGAGTCACTTCGGCACTTCAATCCTTTGACTCCAACCTCTTTAGCTAATACCAGCCCGGCAATAAGAGCTTCATACTCTGCCTGGTTGTTTGACGCATTGAACCCAAACTTCAAGGACTGCTCTAGGATAAGGTTGTCTGGGCCCTCGAGAATTATCCCAGCCCCGCTTCCTTTTAAATTTGATGAGCCATCCACATACAGAAGCCAGTTAATGGGTTCGGGGCTCGGTTTTGAAGAGAGTTCGGCAATGAAGTCGGAGAGGCATTGGGCTTTCATTGGCCCCCTTGGTTCGTACTGTAAACCGAATTCTGATAGTTCAACTGACCAAGCTATCATTCGTCCTGCCAGATCGGGCTTTCGAAGCACTTGCTTAATCGGATGATCTGTTTTGACTATCACTTGGTGCGACTGGAAATAAGGTCTTAGCCTCCGAGCTGCCATTACCAAAGCGAGGGCAAGCTTTTCAATGACTTGGTACCGTGTCTCTGCATCTTTCAAGATTCTACTGATGTAATACACTGGCATCTGTTGCTTCTCTTCCTCTTGGATGATTACTGCACTGATTGCGTAATCATTAACAGATAAGTATAAATATAGCTCCTTACCGAGCTCGGGCCGAGTTAGAATCGGAGGCGAGGTTAGAAACAATTTCAATTCTTCAAAAGCCTTTTCGCACTCCTCGGTCCAAACAAACTCCTTGAGTTTCTTCAAGAGTTGAAAAAAGGGCCTAGCTTTCTCGGCCGATTTGGGGAGGAACCGAGATAGGGAAGCTAAACGGCCTGACAGCCTTTGTATTTCTTTCACTGTTTGCGGACTCCGCATTTCAATGACAGCCTTGCATTTATCTGGATTGGCCTCAATCCCTCTGTGTGTTAGCATGTACCCCAAGAACTTTCCTCCTTGTACACCGAAAGAACATTTTTCAGGGTTCAACCTCATGTTGTACTTTCGGAGTTGGGCAAAGATTTCCTCCAAGTCGGCAGGGTGTCGTTCTGGGTCATCAGACTTTACCACCATATCATCAACATAAACCTCGAGATTTTTTCCGATCTGATTGAGAAACACTTTGTCCATGAGCCTCTGATATGTTGCACCAGCATTTTTTAAACCGAAGGGCATTACCCGGTAGCAGTAGTTTGCCCCCTCGGTCATAAACGCCGTTTTCTCCTCATCTGGTGGATGCATTCTTATCTGGTTGTACCCCGAGTATGCATCCAAGAAAGTTAAGACTCTATAACCCGAAGCTCCATCTACCAATCTGTCAATGTTTGGAAGAGGATAAGAATCCTTTGGGCACGCCTTGTTGAGATCGGTGTAATCAGTACACATTCTCCACTTGCCATTGGCTTTTTTAACCAACACGACATTGGCTAGCCAGGTAGTATATTTTACTTCTCTGATAAAGTTGGCCTTTTTCAGTTTTGCAGTCTCTTCGGCTACAGCTTTCCTTCTCTCTTCACCGAGTTTCCTTTTCCTCTGAGCTATGGGCTTGGCCTTCGGACATATAGATAGCCTGTGGCACAGGAAATTGGGATCTATGCCAGGCATATCGGATGTCTTCCAAGCAAACAGGTCGGCATTCTTTCTCAAGACTGCTTGTATCTGTTGTTTCAGCGAGGGATCGAGCGGGCTGCCGATGCTTGTGCACTGACCGACCTGGGCTCCCAATTGAAATTTTTCCAATGACTCCGTAGGTTCTGCTCTGGATTCATACATTTCTATTCTTGGATCCAATTCAAACATGTCATCTGACCTAGCCGAGCTTACTGAACTGACCGAGCTCACCACTTCTGCCTGATGATCTTCAGAATTTTCGGTGATATCTGGCTCCCGAGTTACCTTCAAACTATCTGCGTAACATTGTCTGGCCATTCTCTGATCAGCTCGGACTGAAACTATCTCACCTGAATCAGCTGGAAATTTCATGGTGAGGTGAGGTGTGGAGACAATTGCTCCGAGCTCATTCAAAGTCGGTCTTCCGATGAGGATGTTGTATGAAGTGTTAGCATCCACAATGACATATCTGACTGATATGGTTCGAGCAAGCTTGCCTTCACCAAATGTTGTCAAGAGGTCTATATATCCTCGAGTTTTAACCTGCTCTCCGGCGAACCCCACTAGCTTGTCTTCCTGTTCTTTTATCAACTTTTCTGGAATTCCAAGCTTTTTAAAGGTTGCCAAGTACAGAATGTCGGCCGAGCTACCCTGATCAACTAGTGTACGCTTGACCGAGTAATTGGCCACTTCTACTGTTATTACCATTGGGTCATCTTGATTGGGATCTATTCCTTGGAAGTCATTTTCTGATAAAGTAATTGGTGGTCTCGACTTTGCGGCTTTTCTGGAAACCGAGTTGACAGCTCGGATAGCCTTTATGTGGCATCGCCGAGCTGAACTCGTTGTGCCTCCTCCTGCGAAACCTCCCGAGATGGTATTAATGACTCCTCTCACACCAACCTCTGCCTCAACATTTGGGGGTCGCTGACTGCTATCTCGATCCCTGTTCTGATTATTACCTCGATGATCTTCATCTCGGTTACGATTGTCATAACCCCGTCTTCTTCGCCTTCTGCCAGCTCGGCCACCGCCATCACCATCTCGGCGGACAAACCGATCAAGTCGGCCTGCCTGTACCAATTCTTCAATTTTATCCTGGACTGTTTTGCAGTCTTCAGTAGAGTGGCCATAGTTCTGATGCCACTTGCACTCTTTACTTTTATCGGCCTGAGCTGGGGTTTTGGATGGCCTTGGCAAAGTGATCAACTCGGTATTGCACACCTCCTGAAGAATAGCGGCTCGGGATCGGTTCAGTGGAGTGTAAGACTGGTGTCGGGGTTGGGACTGCCTTTCTGAAAACCCTCTGTCACTACTCCTGAAAGCCTTCTGTGAATTGGCCCCTTTATCTCTTTCTTTGTTTGAGATTATGCTTTTTTCCTCAAAACTTCTTTTCTTTGATTCCACCATCTCTTCCGAGTTCATGAACCCTGTGGCTTTTTCTTGGAGTTCTTCAAAATCCCTCGGTGGCTTCCGAGATAGATATTCAAAGAACAGTCCTGGCCTCAAACCATTCATAACGGTATGGAGACAAAGTTCTGAGCTCATATTGGGGATTAAAACCTGTTGAGCACTGAAGCGAGCCATGTAATCCCTGAGTGATTCATTCTTCTCCTGCCTGAAATTCACAAGCGAGACCGAGTGCTTTCTATGCCTTCGGCTTGCTGCGAATTGTGCAGTGAACTTTGTAACCAACATGTCAAAAGAATCCACTGACCGAGGTGGAAGATTCGTAATCCAAGTCAAGGCAGGTCCCTGCAAAGTGGTTGGAAAGATCTTGCACATGATGGCTTCCGAATCGGTCACTAGGTAAACGGATGAAATGAAAGATTCCACATGTTCGGTTGGATCAGTAGTGCCATTGTACTTATCCATATTAAGAGACTTGAAATGCCGAGGTATGATTACCTCGTCAATGGCATCAGTGAAAGGTAATCTCGGTCGTCTGTCCCGTGCTTTCTCTCTCTGAGCGGTCTCCTCGGTACGAGATCGGACCCTTGAGGCTTCGGGCCCAGTTCTGGAAGGTCGGCTTCTGTCATCACGAGAAGGTACATAAGTTGGGTCTCTCTGGCTGTCCTCGGGTGAGGAATGCTCTTCCTCGGCACGAGTTGCCGATCTTCCCCTTTTCCGAGTTCCCAACAGCCTTTGGTACTCCGTACGAATTTCCTCGTTCTCCTGACGCAACTGTCTCAATTGTGCCATGATCTCTCCCAGTTGCGGATTACCTTCATCGAAGGGAGGGGGGTTGTTATGATTGGAGTTTGATTCTTCGACATGATTTGCACTGTGGGCCCCTCCCTTCGGTCCGTTCCGTGTAGTCACCATTAGATCTTATGGAACCGGGGAAAGTTTTTCCTCGGCCCCACGGTGGGCGCCAAATGTTCCTGCCGAGATCCGAGTTACCGGAATCTCGCCGTAAACGTCAGACCAAGGTTGAACGTTGGGGTTGTTTTAGACCGTGGCTTGACAGAATGGTTATATTCCGGTCCTACGTATCCCAATGGGAATCAAAGCCAAACGTAGTTCTGTGTTCAACCCTTGATCACGTGGTGCATCAATCTCTTAATCTTGTATCTGATGTACTCCGGTGGGCAAGGACTTATTGGTAGTCTCTTGATCACAACCGGGACCTCTAATACGCTTAAGAGAGAACACCAAACTCAAGTAAAAGTTAAAGTGTCTTTCCTCTTAGACTCTTCCTCTTTTTATAGAGGAATAGAGGGATAAGCTGATCCTATTTTCTAGGATCTAGTTCATCTCTTATCACTTATCACTTATCTATTTTAGCTCAACTCCCATCTCTTTTTATTGATAAGAGTTATCTCTTATCTAAAGTAAGGTTGTTAACCGAGTACTAGATAAGTGTATAGTTTGAAGCAGTTAAGCTTCCGAGCTCGGCGGCCGAGCTTACCACCTCGGCCAGTACAGTAATAAAACAAGTATAACACACTCCAATATACTATCTGTCTACCCTTTTTTTTTTCACCTAAGCAAGTGAAATGTAAAAGCAATGTAAGAATTTTGACGTGCAAATCCATTACTCCTGCCAATGCTACCTCTTAGCAGAAATGAAAGCAATTACAATCTCTGCCATCAGCACCAAACAACAGTTTACAATCCTAACCTTTCACATACTACCATCATAGCCTAAGCCATGATTTTTAGAGAGAGAGAAAAAAAAAACACAGTAATTTAACTCAATTGATTCAGTAAACGACAAAAAGAAAAAACATCAAACAACCATAAAAAAAAATAGAGAAAAAAACGAAACTTGAGCAGTACCCAGAAAGCTAAACAACAAAACAAACAAGAAAACAGAGCGAAATCGCATTAAAATAAGATAAGCTCAAAAGGGTCGATCCCCATAAGAAGGATAAAGAAAAAAAAGGAACCTTTTTGTGAGGATCCATGGAAGGAGGTGCAAAGAGGATTGAGGTAGGTACTTTGATAGGCTTCAAATCAGAGAGATCAGAGAGTTGTTGTTCCAGAATGGGAATAGAGGCTAATTGGGAGCGCAAATCTCTGACTAAAATGGCATTATTATTGTGGGAATCGTGTTGGTCGGAATGAGAAGCGCGTCGTTGAAACAAGCGACGAAGTCCTTCCACGAGTGTTCCTCCACCGCCCATTAGATGCTACTTTCACTACACAAACAAATCTCTTCACCACTCGAATCCAGCATTCTCCGCTGCTCCCTCTCTTTGCCTCTCTCTCTCTCTCTCTCTCTCTCTCTCTCTATATATATATATATATATATATATATATATATATATATATATATCTCATTTGTTACCCTTTTTTTTTTTCCGACAATGTTATTTCAACATATGTAAAAAGTTTAAAGCTGACACTTGCTACATAGGATTAATGATATTAAAAAAATATGATTAATGACCGTGATTAATAAATATACTTGTAATAATATATGAATAGTTCATTATCACACAATTTGGTTGATGATGTATAGAATTTTGGTTATTGTTCTTGAGTATCCTTGTGTGGAGCTTGTTAGTATTCTTCACAGTGAGTTAGCTCTTAGGATTGGAGAACTCATCTTGTGTATCCAATAGGTTTCTTAATGAAGAATGATCACTACTAATGGTGATAGATATTTGGCACTTCGTACATATAATATAGTTAAAAAAATATGTTCAACTTGATTTTTTTTTTTCCTTTTCCTAACTCCTTTTTACTAAAATATTTGTTTTTTTGTTGTCTTCATTCAATCACTAGAGCGAATGTACACCAAAAAAATCACTAGCGCGAATGATGCGGGGAATGGAGAGAGAACGTGTGAGAGAGAGATAGCGGGTACATGTATGATGTGTACGTTATACGTTATAGTAATTCTACAGTTTCTACTTGCTCCAAGCTGATAATTTAATTATAATTCTTATCGTTTAATTACATTTATTTATTTATTTTCTGTTAGGAGTTTTCGTATATTAATCAAAAATGGCCTTTTGATTTGAGTTCAAGCTTGGATTTTGCTGTATTATTATCTGTATATTTTATTGTACTGTGAAGTGTGAATGAGTTGTATTGTAGGGATTATTGGTATGAGCCTATGAACGACTGGATTGCGTATGTGACTTTCTTTTATGATTGTTGATTGATAAAATTATATTTTAAGTTTCATTTAACATGGTTGACAGGTATGTGTGTGCTTTAAAATAGCTTGTGTGATTGTTGGCTGGAATTAAAGATACTTTGCCGTGTATATAGTATTCAATTCAATTATTGAGCTCCTTTTATGGAACTTCCAATCGGTTTTGGAAACGTATAAGTTAATATCACACCTTGAGAAAGATGGGCAAAGTATATACGGATACTAATGGATAATGCATCCTATTGGTACGCTAAAAAATTATGCATGATGGATATAGTAATATTTACATAATAGGTGCAGGTATAAATATGATTAATTATTAGTCAAAAAAAAATAAATATGATTAATTATCCGTAAAATTTAAAGAGAATGAGTGTGGCATGGATGTAAGTGTTCTACTACCTACTTCACCTCTCGCGACTTATGTATATAATATTAAATTACATATATTGTAATTATCTTTATATATATAATTATAATATGATTAAAAATATTTTGAAAGATTCCGAATTAGTTGTTCTAGAAGTTTATTTCAATATTTACTCAATGATCAAACATAATATCATGTATAGTACCAACATGTGGTTGATCCAAGTGTGCTAACGGACTTGAACACCTTAAGCAAGTGGTCGGGGATTCGATCCCTGGCTTTTACGTATGGAGAAAACATGGTTGGGAGAGGTCAGCCCTTTGATACCGTCCAGTACCTCGAGGGATTAGTCTCTACAGTTGCGCGCTGAGGATATCCTGTGAAACCCAAAATAATATTATGCATTGTATTTAATAACCTTACTATTATATGTTTCGATTTAGTTAAATAGTTTTGTTCGTAATGTTCTATAATTAGGTTTGGATGATCTTTTCCTTAAAAAAAAGAGTCTGAATGATCTTTGAGTGGTTTTTCAATTGAGTTATAAATGTATTTTTAATCAATGTTCTTTTTTATTTTATTAATTTTTAATGGTTAATTAAAATGCAAGTAATGGACACGAATACGGATACTTACAACGACAAATCAAGAAATATTGGTTAATGAGGACAACAAATAGTCTATAAATACTTTCACTAAAGAAAAATATTATAAATATACATAAATAACAATAAAAATTATATAAACTATCCAACATATAAGTTGCTCAGTTTCAATGTGAAACCTATTTCAATAGGTGAGAAATGAGAAACAATTCACTAAGCAAAAGATGAAAAATTACAAAAATAATTTTTGTTCTTACCAAAATATGGTTGATGATTTGATATGTGGGTGCGACATCTGAATTTTCATGGAACCATAATAAAATTACTATATATATTAATTAAAAAATTTGCCATGTGGGGAGGAAATTGCCTTCACATTAGCGAACCTACATCTGTCGCTGGCTATTTACTATTTAGTTTCCCATTAGGTCAGTATACAAATATTAATCTTATTATATATATATGTATGAGCCCGAGTCTAGATATTTTTTAAAAACACGGGTAAGAAGTTGTATCATACCCAAACCCTATCTATTATCATCACCAGTAAAGTACAATAATGTGATTAATCAAAAAAAAAAGTACAATAATGTGGATTAATAATTTGCGTGAAATTACCTAATTTCATTTTTCACCACTATACAATAGATGATTTAATTGCAATGCATTATTGCTTATGTTGGGTTAAGAATCATTCCACTGCAATGGGACGTTGCATAATACTAAAAGGGAAGAAACTCTTTACACGTTGAAATATTAGGCAAAATTAATTTTTTCGTTTCTAATCTTAATTGTTTTGTTCAGTTTGGTTTTTTAACTTTTATTTATGTTAAGTTAATTATTTATGTTGGCAAACTTTAACAGTTCTATCAGTATGTACGATGGCCCAACCCAAGGTCCTGTATGATGGCCCAAATCTAACGGCTCCAAAAAAAATTATTATCAACATAAAAAGCCCAAGATAACATGAGTAGTAAAATTATAAAATACTTTAATTTTCAATGTCAACACAGTCGTTTGAAAAAGATAGAACAATCTCCATATTGAATACTCAAAAAACTTAACTTCAATATCTACTGAGTTATTGAGGCCAGATCTGATTTTGATTTCAAATCAACAACTTGTGATCAGAACATTAAATTTTGATGTATTTAATACTTAAAAAAGTGAAATATTTAGTTTTTCAATGAAAATTTGATTTTCTTAGTTCCTTAAAGAGTGCTCTATTTAAATTTATCTCATTATGTTATCTTTTTAATGCAAATTAAATATAAATTTTTTCAATCGCACGCTGAGTCAGCTAGATTTCTGTTCCGACTGATCCGAATATAGTGTGGACTCACATAGCTCTATAAGACTCTTTGTCTTGCGGGACCATTGGGCAATAGAGGAGCAGTTACCCTTCAATTAATTCAAACAAACGTACCACCACCAGTTTTTCAAAAGGGCGGGAGAGGTTTGGGTTTGTTTAAATTTTGAAATTTATTATTTGGTGAACAAAAAATTTAAATATTTCAATCAGTGAATGGTGATGTTTTTGTCTCTCTCTCTGTCTCTCATGTTACTTCGTTAAATCTCCTGGACCATGCAAATATTTTCATTCTAAGTTACTAATAATAATAACTAAAAGTGTTATTCTCTGTTGCTTAAATCATTGTCTCATGGGTCTGCTTGAGCACAACCCATTCTGGTAGGGGCAAAACCAGTGATGTAAACTATTTTAATTAGGAGTTGAGCGGGTGAGATCCCCTATCATGCATCATATGTAGTTCTTTTATGTATTATGGGATCCTAATTTTGTTAGGTTATGAAGGAAATTATATGACCCTTTTTTTATAACAATGATATGACCTCTTTACTTCTAGGGTTTTATCAAATATAATATATATACACTCACTCTAGAGTTATAGTTCATTTCCATCCCATGTAAGTTCACATATGTTTTATTTAGAATAACGTTATATCCTTCTAGCAGATTCTTCTACATTTACACCCTAATTATATATTAAGGGGGGAATGAGAGAAATTATGCATGTATTATTGTTAAGAAAAGAAGAAAATTGTGTACTTGGATATGTGAATGAAAGGGAGATAGCAAAATCAACGAGCTTGTGTGTGGCTTAATTAACATTATCCCAAATTTAGATAAGATCCTCCATAAGCTATCCTCCATATAAAACAGTTAGCAGAGATTTAGGATTCTAAATATATATGCATGCAATCATACAATTTCCATGCATGCATTGTTAGTACTCTTACAAAATTTAGGTTGAAATCTTATATTGAAGTTGTTAGATCTCATGACTTTCCTAATGCAACAAGAAAAGAAATTGTTCGCAAATTATGAAATAAAGTTGATTCATTCATGACCTTTTTATAACAAAAATTATTATTCTCAAATAGATCATGTCTTAATATATAACTCCCTTTTTTTGTTGAGATAAATAGTACTATAACATTTCATTTAAAATCAAATCCACAATACAACTGGAGTGTCATCAAAGTCTTGAGGATTAGCCATAATTCCACACTAGCCAAGGTGTGAGCAACTACATTAACTTCCCTCCTAGTGAACTCTATTAGGGGTGTTCGCGGATTGGATTGGATCGGTTATAAGGCAAAAAGCCATCCGATCCGATGATACAAACTACATGCGGTTTGGATTGGATTGGATGACATTCTTAAAAAAATCCGATCCAATCCAATCCAATTATAAGCGGTTTGGATTGGATTGGATATTCGGTTTTTACCTATAGATTTTTTACATAGTTATCTTATGTCGTGTTATCACAATATCCGGCATATAATTTACAGCATTAACACTAAATGTGGAAAATGAACATGAGGATCACGATCTACTACCATATTAAAATATCTAGCATACAAAATCAAGTTTATCAACCATCCAAGACATTACAATAGCAAGTAGCAACACAAATCAAGTTCATTAACAGAATGTCATCACCAAATCAGTCTACTATTAGAAATATAAATAACATCACAAACCAGTACATAAGAAATAAGAATAACATCCTTAGCAAAATAATAACATCCTTGAAACACAACTTGAAAACATCTTCCTTCAAGAGTAGCAACTAGCAAGGTCAAATCCACTAAACTTGGAATCATCTCCAGGAGTTCTTTAAGTGTCTACTATCCACCTGAAGCATATTCAAAGATAAAAATTCAGATTCAGATTTCAGACAACTGAAGCATATGCAAAGTGTTAGGGAACCTGACACAGAGACTATCTAACATTAGTTTTTTGTGCTTGCTGTGGACCTTCAAAGAAGGCTAGTACCAAGCTTAATTTTCAAAAGCATAAGCTCAAAACTGATGCTATTGGCGAAAGATAATTGGCATTTAAAGTTGCTGATCCTACACTTTACACTCTATGCTCTTCAGTAATCAGTACTCTACTCACATAAATCATTATTCCATATGCAGTTTTCCATGGAAATTTGATGCAACTAGTTAAATCACCAAACTATCAAGGACATAAACATAAAATGATATTTAAAGAATGACAATTCAATACCTTTAGGCAAGATTAATCAGATTCAGCTCCAGAATCATCTTCAGCTGGTTGTGTAGGAGGCACTAGATCTAAAGATTTAAAATAAAAACTTGTTAGTAATTGTAAAATTGGAATTAATATAAATAACTATATCAGTAGTAAGAATAAAGTAGATTACCTAGCTCCATCTTTTCAAATTCTTCCAAAAAGTTCTTCAATGTCAGTTGTTAATGGAGTGGCCCGGAACCAATTTTGTGTACAGATTAAAGCCTCAACTGTCTTAGGAGTAAGGGAACTCCTGTAATTATTAAGAATTCTACCTCCGGTGCTAAATGCAGATTCTGAAGCAACTGTGGATACTGGCATAGCCAACACATCCTTGGCAATTAGCCCAAGAGTAGGATATTTACTAGAATTCACCTTCCACCAATTCAAGATATCAAAATTATGAGATTTCTTCTCCAATGGCTCCATGAGATACAAATCCACCTCATTTTTATTCATACTGTCACTCTTATTTATGTGGTTCACAAACTGCGTTGCAAATGAAGTAGCATCAACAACTGTATCAGAAGTATCCATCTCATGAGTAGTTTGTGTAGTTTGAGAATCACTGTTTCCATCAAAAAGTGTATAACAATTAAACATTTTGAGGAAAGTATCCTTTACTCTTCCACTTAAAAATTCAGCATCTTCTTTATCATAAAGCCTCTCAAAACTCCACTCCACAAATGCAAATTTGTATCGAGGATCAAGTACCACAGCAATAAAAATCATCATGTTGATATTTTTAATGCTCCCCCAATATTTATCATGCTTAGCTTTCATTTTTTCAGCCATGCTCCCAAGCAATGGATCTAAACTATTTGCCCAATTTTTCAAAGTACTCAATATCATGCAATATTCATGAAAGTATTGAGAAGAAGTCACAAACAAGGAGCCTGATACTTTCTTAGTGACATCATAAAAAAATCTTCAGAAACCTCACAAATACACGTGCATTATCCCAATCCTCATTTTTTGGAATACCACCTGACATCAATGCAAATTCTGTGTCTCGCTCTCCCAACCTTTTAAATGCCTTTTGAAACTTTAGAGCACTTTCAAGCATAAGGTAAGTGGAGTTCCATCTAGTGGGGACATCTAATTGCACAGTGCAATTCTCTTGTATCCTACAATCCTTTATGATATTTTTGAACCTATCCATACGACCAGGAGAAGCACGCACAAATCTAACAGCATTCCTAATCTTATTAATTGAAACATGCAACTCCTTTAATCCATCATTAACAACAAGATTTAGGATATGAGCACAGCACCTAACATGCAAATATTCACCTTTCAATGGATGAGCATTCCAATCCTCCATTCTAACTTTCAAGTAAGAAATAGCAGTATCATTTGAACTTGCATTATCAACAGTAAGAGTGAATACTCTAGAGATTCCCCAACTTAAAAGGCACTTCTCAATTCTCCTACCAATAGTTTCACCTTTATGATTCTTGATCAAACAAAAATTCAATATCCTTTTATGCAACTTCCATTCATTATCAATGAAATGTGCAGTGAGGCATAAATAATTCAAATTTTGCACAGAACTCCAGCAATCAGTAGTTAGACAAACACTTTGATTTGGAACACTAAAAACAGTTTTCAGCTTATTCTTTTCATTGGTATAAAGATTCCAACAATCCCTAGCAATAGTGATCCTTCCGGGAATCAAAAACCTAGGTTGCACAACACTCATGAAATACCGGAATCCCTCCCCCTCAACAAACTTGAATGCCAACTCATCAACAATAATCATCCTAGCAAGTGCTTGTCTACATGCTTCAACATCAAATGCAACAGCAGCAAATTTATTACCAACCCCTTTCCCATCTTCCTTTTTTAATTGTTGGAGACTAAGAGTTGTTTGACTAGGATCATTAGAGGCTTTGGGAAACTTTTTGCAATTACCCAACAAGTGATTTTTCAAATTACTTGTGCCATTTTTATGTGTATCACATGCATAAGTTGTCCCACACCAATTACATTTAGCTCTAGGGGCATTTGTCTTAGGATGAAGTTCTTTAGTAAAATGATCCCATGTCCAAGATCTAGGTTTAGTGGGTTTCCTCTTACCTTCATCTTGTTCTTCAATTGAAGTTTCTCCACCCTTCCTTTTCTTGTCATTCTTGGGCACATCTGGTTCTGGGTTGTTTGGAGTGGGTTCAGTGATTTCATTTGAAGACTTCATGGATTCCACATTTTCCACAATTTTCTCAACATCTTGAGCATTTTGTGCCTACATACAGAAAAGAGAAAATAAGCAAGTTAGAATTAGAATGTTAAATAATTAGTGATGATCTCAAAGTAAAATTCTACTAAATAAGCTCAAAGCTTACCTCAGACATTTTTGGTAACTGGTGAGGAGGCTAACAAGGATGGCAAACTTGACTTGTTGAGAATTTTAATCTGCATTATTAAACAATAAACAGAACCAAACTTTCAGTGAAACCAAATTGTTACAACTAACTGACTAAGTCACACAAAGCCACAAAATAATCGTAGAAACCAGAGAAACCAGGGAAACGAAAATGAGGGACATCCTCTCCTCCTCAAGCATTATATGAAAATGAATCAAATATGAGTTTGTTTGTATGTGAAAAGTAAATGAATACACAATCTGTGCAATTAGTTCAGAGTAGTTTCACAAACGAAAAACACTTAAGATGAAAAGAAGAAGAAGGAGGAGGAGGAGGAGGAGGAGGAGGAAGGAGGGTTACCCAGATAGCTCCACGCACGGCGTCGACCAACCAGGGAACGATGGTACTGTGCTCGGCTGCTGGTGGAGAAGAGAACGGCGGTACTGTGCTCGGCGGTACTGTGCTCGGCTGCTGGGAGAGAAGAGAACGACGCAAATGGAAGGGCTCTGTGGTGGAATGCGCCGTCGCAGGGGAGTGAAGGAACTAGGGATCGAACTATCAAAGGAAGGAAATTAGGTCAGAGAGGCAATATAGGGTGAAATAAGTGAAGGATAAATTAGGAAGTATGCTATAAGTATAAGGGCACTAACGTAAATATAGCAGGATAGTATGTATATACAATAGAAATTCGGTTCGGTTTGGATTGGATCGGTTTTTCAAATTGGAACCGAAAACCGATCCAATCCAATTAACAGAATCGGTTTTTTGCGGTTTTCGGTTTTTTCGGTTATCGGTTATTTTCGGTTATCGGTTATTCGGTTCGGTCACTGCGGTTGTCATTGGATTGGATCGGTTGATGAACACCCCTAAACTCTATAGAAGAGTTTGTAAAAAATGAGTAAAACAAATCCCTACAATATTTAATAACAGCCCCAGAAACTGATGTATCCGATTGGCTTGCATGGAAACTGACCACAACGTATTTTGCTTCAAGCTCAAAAGTCACGTTATTCAAACCATGCTCCTTTGTCCATTCTAGCGCACTGAGCAAGCCAAAAGCTTCTCCTTCGTGAACCGGTAAATGAGAGTTACGGTACAAAGTTCTGGCTTTAATAAAAACCCCTCCTTCATCTCTAATACACATACCAATGCCAACCTTATTTTGCTCTTAAAAACAGGCGTCCATGTTGCATTTTGAAGGTACCATGCAAGGGTTTTTTTTTTTCCATAAGCGCTGGTTGGCCTCATGAATAGCAGGTTTCTGAAGTTGGCTGAGAGTTATTTTTTATGCAGCCATTTCCATTGATGAAGGAAAGTAAAAGCACGCGATGAAATCTGGTAACAAAACTCCTGCTTAAGAGACTCAAACCCATCATTTAATGATAATGGTTTGAAGACCACCCACGTGTGAAGTTGGATCTTTATGAAATCCGAAAATTAGAGTTTTGTTTGTGCCTGAATCAAAAGGTTGTTCATACTTGTCTAAAAAATTATACATTTGCCCATTTAGAAAAAAGAAAAAAAAAAATTGTACAACCTAAAAGGAAAAATATCACTAATAATGAGAATGTAAACTCTTTTATCCCTTTAAATGACAAAGTTTACTTGATCTAATTAAAAAGTGATTAGGAGCCCAACATACTTAGTGTGTGTCTGGTTCCACTTCTGGAGACACCAAAAGTGCTTCTGCACCTGTCAAACGTGATTCTGGTAAAAAAAGAGGTGTCTGGTTACATGTTCAGGGAAACAATTTTGCATTCGAAATTGATTCCACCAAAAGCAACTTAGAGTAGCTGATCTGCTTTTGGATTAAAAAATTATACTAAGTTTTACATTAAACTTGCTTTCAAAGTAAAAAAAAAAAAAATCAAACATAAATCACTTTACTTCAAACTCAATTATATTTAAATCAATTCTACAAAATCAATTCCATCCAAAATCATATTTGTCAAAACATTCATTCAAACACACACTTATAATCCAATGGAAATTCAACGTGTCATATATTTACTACTCATTGGAGTAAAGTTTATGAACCTAAAAGAATACGCATGTAAGCAGTTTTTCTTTGTTTTTAGAAAAAGATTACTGAAATAGAATAGTTTGCTTAGGGTGTTTAAATGGTGCTGACTAAGGTGAAGTATCCTAGTAGATGCCTCACCTATGTACTACTAATTTTGTTTTTTTTATTCCATTTGAAAACCCATTTTTACCCTCGTTATTATTACATAAACTATTCTTCGTTCACCATCCCACCGACCACTAGGGGTGTTCATCAACCGATCCAATCCAATGACAACCGCAGTGACCGAACCGAATAACCGATAACCGAAATAACCGATAACCGAAAAAACCGAAAACCGCAAAAAACCGATTCTGTTAATTGGATTGGATCGGTTTTCGGTTCCAATTTGAAAAACCGATCCAATCCAAACCGAACCGAATTTCTATTGTATATACATACTATCCTGCTATATTTACGTTAGTGCCCTTATACTTATAGCATACTTCCTAATTTATCCTTCACTTATTTCACCCTATATTGCCTCTCTGACCTAATTTCCTTCCTTTGATAGTTCGATCCCTAGTTCCTTCACTCCCCTGCGACGGCGCATTCCACCACAGAGCCCTTCCATTTGCGTCGTTCTCTTCTCTCCCAGCAGCCGAGCACAGTACCGCCGAGCACAGTACCGCCGTTCTCTTCTCCACCAGCAGCCGAGCACAGTACCATCGTTCCCTGGTTGGTCGACGCCGTGCGTGGAGCTATCTGGGTAACCCTCCTTCCTCCTCCTCCTCCTCCTCCTCCTCCTCCTTCTTCTTTTCATCTTAAGTGTTTTTCGTTTGTGAAACTACTCTGAACTAATTGCACAGATTGTGTATTCATTTACTTTTCACATACAAACAAACTCATATTTGATTCATTTTCATATAATGCTTGAGGAGGAGAGGATGTCCCTCATTTTCGTTTCCCTGGTTTCTCTGGTTTCTACGATTATTTTGTGGCTTTGTGTGACTTAGTCAGTTAGTTGTAACAATTTGGTTTCACTGAAAGTTTGGTTCTGTTTATTGTTTAATAATGCAGATTAAAATTCTCAACAAGTCAAGTTTGCCATCCTTGTTAGCCTCCTCACCAGTTACCAAAAATGTCTGAGGTAAGCTTTGAGCTTATTTAGTAGAATTTTACTTTGAGATCATCACTAATTATTTAACATTCTAATTCTAATTTGCTTATTTTCTCTTTTCTGTATGTAGGCACAAAATGCTCAAGATGTTGAGAAAATTGTGGAAAATGTGGAATCCATGAAGTCTTCAAATGAAATCACTGAACCCACTCCAAACAACCCAGAACCAGATGTGCCCAAGAATGACAAGAAAAGGAAGGGTGGAGAAACTTCAATTGAAGAACAAGATGAAGGTAAGAGGAAACCCACTAAACCTAGATCTTGGACATGGGATCATTTTACTAAAGAACTTCATCCTAAGACAAATGCCCCTAGAGCTAAATGTAATTGGTGTGGGACAACTTATGCATGTGATACACATAAAAATGGCACAAGTAATTTGAAAAATCACTTGTTGGGTAATTGCAAAAAGTTTCCCAAAGCCTCTAATGATCCTAGTCAAACAACTCTTAGTCTCCAACAATTAAAAAAGGAAGATGGGAAAGGGGTTGGTAATACATTTGCTGCTGTTGCATTTGATGTTGAAGCATGTAGACAAGCACTTGCTAGGATGATTATTGTTGATGAGTTGGCATTCAAGTTTGTTGAGGGGGAGGGATTCCGGTATTTCATGAGTGTTGTGCAACCTAGGTTTTTGATTCCCGGAAGGATCACTATTGCTAGGGATTGTTGGAATCTTTATACCAATGAAAAGAATAAGCTGAAAACTGTTTTTAGTGTTCCAAATCAAAGTGTTTGTCTAACTACTGATTGCTGGAGTTCTGTGCAAAATTTGAATTATTTATGCCTCACTGCACATTTCATTGATAATGAATGGAAGTTGCATAAAAGGATATTGAATTTTTGTTTGATCAAGAATCATAAAGGTGAAACTATTGGTAGGAGAATTGAGAAGTGCCTTTTAAGTTGGGGAATCTCTAGAGTATTCACTCTTACTGTTGATAATGCAAGTTCAAATGATACTGCTATTTCTTACTTGAAAGTTAGAATGGAGGATTGGAATGCTCATCCATTGAAAGGTGAATATTTGCATGTTAGGTGCTGTGCTCATATCCTAAATCTTGTTGTTAATGATGGATTAAAGGAGTTGCATGTTTCAATTAATAAGATTAGGAATGCTGTTAGATTTGTGCGTGCTTCTCCTGGTCGTATGGATAGGTTCAAAAATATCATAAAGGATTGTAGGATACAAGAGAATTGCACTGTGCAATTAGATGTCCCCACTAGATGGAACTCCACTTACCTTATGCTTGAAAGTGCTCTAAAGTTTCAAAAGGCATTTAAAAGGTTGGGAGAGCGAGACACAGAATTTGCATTGATGTCAGGTGGTATTCCAAAAAATGAGGATTGGGATAATGCACGTGTATTTGTGAGGTTTCTGAAGATTTTTTATGATGTCACTAAGAAAGTATCAGGCTCCTTGTTTGTGACTTCTTCTCAATACTTTCATGAATATTGCATGATATTGAGTACTTTGAAAAATTGGGCAAATAGTTTAGATCCATTGCTTGGGAGCATGGCTGAAAAAATGAAAGCTAAGCATGATAAATATTGGGGGAGCATTAAAAATATCAACATGATGATTTTTATTGCTGTGGTACTTGATCCTCGATACAAATTTGCATTTGTGGAGTGGAGTTTTGAGAGGCTTTATGATAAAGAAGATGCTGAATTTTTAAGTGGAAGAGTAAAGGATACTTTCCTCAAAATGTTTAATTGTTATACACTTTTTGATGGAAACAGTGATTCTCAAACTACACAAACTACTCATGAGATGGATACTTCTGATACAGTTGTTGATGCTACTTCATTTGCAACGCAGTTTGTGAACCACATAAATAAGAGTGACAGTATGAATAAAAAATGAGGTGGATTTGTATCTCATGGAGCCATTGGAGAAGAAATCTCATAATTTTGATATCTTGAATTGGTGGAAGGTGAATTCTAGTAAATATCCTACTCTTGGGCTAATTGCCAAGGATGTGTTGGCTATGCCAGTATCCACAGTTGCTTCAGAATCTGCATTTAGCACCGGAGGTAGAATTCTTAATAATTACAGGAGTTCCCTTACTCCTAAGACAGTTGAGGCTTTAATCTGTACACAAAATTGGTTCCGGGCCACTCCATTAACAACTGACATTGAAGAACTTTTGGAAGAATTTGAAAAGATGGAGCTAGGTAATCTACTTTATTCTTACTACTGATATAGTTATTTATATTAATTCCAATTTTACAATTACTAACAAGTTTTTATTTTAAATCTTTAGATCTAGTGCCTCCTACACAACCAGCTGAAGATGATTCTGGAGCTGAATCTGATTAATCTTGCCTAAAGGTATTGAATTGTCATTCTTTAAATATCATTTTATGTTTATGTCCTTGATAGTTTGGTGATTTAACTAGTTGCATCAAATTTCCATGGAAAACTGCATATGGAATAATGATTTATGTGAGTAGAGTACTGATTACTGAAGAGCATAGAGTGTAAAGTGTAGGATCAGCAACTTTAAATGCCAATTATCTTTCGCCAATAGCATCAGTTTTGAGCTTATGCTTTTGAAAATTAAGCTTGGTACTAGCCTTCTTTGAAGGTCCACAGCAAGCACAAAAAACTAATGTTAGATAGTCTCTGTGTCAGGTTCCCTAACACTTTGCATATGCTTCAGTTGTCTGAAATCTGAATCTGAATTTTTATCTTTGAATATGCTTCAGGTGGATAGTAGACACTTAAAGAACTCCTGGAGATGATTCCAAGTTTAGTGGATTTGACCTTGCTAGTTGCTACTCTTGAAGGAAGATGTTTTCAAGTTGTGTTTCAAGGATGTTATTATTTTGCTAAGGATGTTATTCTTATTTCTTATGTACTGGTTTGTGATGTTATTTATATTTCTAATAGTAGACTGATTTGGTGATGACATTCTGTTAATGAACTTGATTTGTGTTGCTACTTGCTATTGTAATGTCTTGGATGGTTGATAAACTTGATTTTGTATGCTAGATATTTTAATATGGTAGTAGATCGTGATCCTCATGTTCATTTTCCACATTTAGTGTTAATGCTGTAAATTATATGCCGGATATTGTGATAACACGACATAAGATAACTATGTAAAAATCTATAGGTAAAAACCGAATATCCAATCCAATCCAAACCGCTTATAATTGGATTGGATTGGATCGGATTTTTTTAAGAATGTCATCCAATCCAATCCAAACCGCATGTAGTTTTGTATCATCGGATCGGATGGCTTTTTGCCTTATAACCGATCCAATCCAATCCGCGAACACCCCTACCGACCACCACCACCATCCTTCCCACAGATCCGGCCACCGCGTGACTACCGGCTGACCTTACATTCACGGCAGAGCTAACCACCGCAGCCAAGTGCTCAAGCTCAGCCCCCATAGCCTCTGCCACCTCGACACACTGAGCCTCGACACTACGGGAGCTTGACGTGGCAGCGGTGGCTGCCGCAACACCACCCCCACAAGATCTAGCCACCGCGCTTCCAACTCCACCAGATCCGGTCACCGCGCGTCCAACCCCACCAGATCCGGCCACTGCTCTACCCCGCCTCCTCTGCCACCGCTCTCCACCCTTTTCGTTTTTGACATTAGAGCATGGTGGGACTGGTGGAACATCAGAGTTGAATGGATCTGAACCCAATTTTGTTCTTCCCTTTCGTGGTGGGGTCTGAGTTTTGAAGCTAAATTTTGGTCCTTTATGATTTCTGAATTTGTATATGTTAATGGGCTACAGGAGCATGTGTTCAAGTATGAACCTTCTTACTTGTTATTTCATACCTTAACACATTTTCGTTCATAGTTTCTAATCATATTCATTCCTTGATTATTTTTTAGTTATCTGTTCTAAGTAAAACATGGCTGTTCTTGGGGATTGAGGGAATGGTGGTATTATGGTATCCAACTATTCATTGTCGGAAGCTGTGTTGTACTAAGTTATGGATAGTTTCTATGGTTTTGGAAGAGCCTTCATGCTTCAGGGTCTAGTATAGAAATGGTTGGGTAATGGTGTCGGAGTGAGAGGTGAATAGGATGGTGGTGGCCGTGGCTGGAATCTGGGTATGTTGGATGGACAGTGGGGTGGGAGGAACAAAAAGGTCATCTTGATTTTTTTTTGCCACTTATCTGATGAAATTTTATTTTTGGATCAATAAATCTACACCATCGATTAAATTAATAATAAATTCAATGACTAAAACTTGTGTTTCATGGGTGAGGCACCTACTAAGGTATTTCACCTTAGACAGCGCCTATTTAAATGGAACAATTACATCCTATAACTTTGAAAATGCCCCCGAGTGATCAGGTCTATTCACTTCAAGCCTGTAGAAACTAGAAAGAAGTGTTCTGCAATCAGTTACCAATTATTATATAGATAAATATAGATAATAATAAAAGTAGCGTTTAGTTGCGGATGGAATGGCGAAATGAAAGATTGAAGTGTGTGATAGAAATGTATGTGATAACTTTGACTATACTTGAGAAAGCTGAAAAAAAAATCATATCGATAAATAATTTTTAGATAATTTATTTCGTTTAGATGTGTAAAAATAATTATTTTTATATAGTAAATTATAAAAAATATATGTTTATTTTTATTTTAATCATAAACTTTCTGCCAAGTTTGTACAGTACCGATTGGTACTTTAGTACTTTCGTCATCCGTGAATCTCCGGTGTAGATTATAATCAAAAGAAAAAAAAGCAAATAGTCCATGAATGGAGATGTTTCCAAAACAACTTAAATTCAAAGAAAAAACTTTTAAAAAAATAATAATCATTCTACCAAACATAATTGATTGTGTCCCAAACAGCTGAAATGACAAAAAAAAAAAGCTGATTTGGTGTGTCCCAAACATGCGCAAAAGCACATTTGGAAAGATTTAAGTTGTGTTTGAATAAATCTGATTTATCTTGAAAATAAAAGTTGTGTTTGAGTTAATCTAAGATTAGCAAACCTTATTAAATTATTAAAAAAAGTTATTTATATGAGAAAAAATGATTTATTTTTTTTTCAAATAAGTTTGAAATTTATTTAAAAAACTATTAGATTACAATGAAATTAATAACACTTTTCTCATTTCAACCTTATAAAGTTAATTATCAAATAAATATTATTAAATTATAAAAAAATTCAATTTGTTTTTATAATTTATAGTATAAAATGATTTTTATACAACCTAAACAAAATAAATTATCTTACAACCACTTTTCAAAAAAAGACATTCAAATATAAAATTAATTATATTATAATATATTATAATAATAATCATATATACATATAATAAATTATTAAAATAATTTATTTTTCCATATGTAATCATACTAAACACTTAAGAGTTTGAGAAATCAAAGGGCATAATTGCAAAATATATTGATTTATGGCTTCAACTAAAATTCATCTATATAAATGGAAGATAATGAGACGAGAGATGATGGAGAAAATCTTATATGTTTTTTTTTTTTTTGACAAAAGAAATTCTTATATGTTGAGGGAGTATTATATTACTATAATCAAACTATAACACACGTCATTTATAATAATACATGTTCTTAAATTTAAAAATAAAATAATTTCTAATACAATTTATAAGTGAATTATTATTCAAATAAATATAGATAATCATAAAGTGTTTGTTTGTTTAAGATTTTACCCAACCCACACTTGACTTGATTTTAGAGGCTTTTTGTACCGAAAAGGATTTCTTTTAGAAACTATTTACTAGTTTAGGGTTGTTCTGAAACAATTTATTAATGAGGGGTCATTTTGGAAACGATGGAATATTTTATTTTTTTGTGTCTGACGGGTCAAGGGCGCCAGCCAGACTGGTGCCTTCAAAGTCAAAGGCACCAGTCAAACTGGCATCACCCTAAAAAAAAAAAAAAAAAGCACTGCCCTGCAGCGCCACGTGGCTCACGCAGGAGAGGCGCCACTGCGGATGGTGCCTTCAAAGTAAATTTGTTATGGCTACTGTAATAATTGATGACTATTTCTTGGTGTATATTGTTAATACAAAGTTTTTAATGTCTCTCGTTATATTATTTGGTACTTGTTATTAGGGTAATTTTTTTTTGTTGCTTATTATTTTAAATTTAATTAAATACATTAATTTATTTTATCATATGTTTCATTGTTAGTCCTCATACTAGTAGTTTAATTTTTTATAACAGTGTTCAGTTCAAATAGTTGGAAACTTCGTTTAATTTCTACAAGGTAAATTTGTTTAGGCTACTTTAATAATTGATGAATATTTCTTGGTGTAAATTGGTAAAACAATTTTTTTTTATGTCTCTTGTTATATTATTTGCTACTTGTTATTAGGGTAATTTTTGTTGTTGCTTATTATCTTAAATTTAAATAAATACATTAATTTATTTTAGCATATGTTTCATTGTTACTCCTCATACTAGTAGTTTAATTTTTTATAGCAGTGTTCCGTTCAAATTGTTGGAAACTTCGTTAAGTTTCTACCAGGTAAATTTGTTATGGCTACTGTAATAATTGATGACTATTTGTTGGTGTAAATTGATAATACAAAGTTTTTAATGTCTATTGTTAGTTATATTATTTGCTACTTGTTATTAGGGTAATTTTTTTTGTTGCTTAGTATTCTAAATTTAAATAAATACATTAATTTATTTTATCATATGTTTAATTGTTACTCCTCATACTAATAGTTCATTTTTTTTGTAGTAGTGTTCCTTTCAAATTGTTGGCAACTTCGTTTAATTTCTACCAGGTAAATTTTTTATAGCTACTGTAATAATTGATGACTATTTGTTGGTGTAAATTGCTTATATATTATTTTTAATTTAATTAAATACATTAATTTATTTTATCATATGTTTCGTTGTTACTCCTCATACTAGTAGTTTAATTTTTTATAGCAGTGTTCCGTTCAAATTGTTGGAAAGTTCGTTTAATTTCTAGAAGGTAAATTTGTTTAGGCTACTTTAATAATTGATGAATATTTTTGGTGTAAATTGGTAAAACAATTTTTTTTAATGTGAATCCATTCATGAATCCATTCACTGAATGCGAAATATTGTGAATCTATTCACGACCTATTGTGAATCTATTCACAGAGAGTAAAATGCTTTGAATCTATTCACACAATTAGTGAATCTATTCACAACATATTTACACTAAGGTTTCAATCATCTTATTTGTAAATCTATTCATTTAAACTTAGATTTTTTTTTTTTTAGGGTGGCGCTAGTCTGACTGGCGCCTTTGACCCGTCAGACACAAAAAAAATAAAATATTCCACGTGTCCAAAATGACCCCATTAGTAAATTGTTTCAAAACAACACTAAATTGGTAAATAGTTTCTAAAAGGAACCCATTTTGGTCAAAAAGCCGATTTTAGATGAAACAAAAGTAATATTGAGAATTCGAGGGTGTCTGAATACAAAATTACATCCTAAAAAATTAATTTTGGGTTAGCTAGAATTGATTTTCAAGAAAAATAAAAATAGTCGTATAACAGGCATGTGGCATCACATTGGTTAAGTTAAGAATACGGATAAACACTACACATTGTTACTCTATTTTTTATTATTGTTAAAGTAATATATTTTATAAAAAGTAAATTTATTTTAAAGTAAGAAAATCAAAGCTATTTAATGTTTTTTGTGATCAAAATCTATTAATTTAAAGTTATTCAGTGTATGTTTTTTTAAAGGGTTATTCAATGTACGTTAAAACTACAATAAACTTTACAAATTCTTAAAAAAAAAAAAATAAACTTTACAAATTTAATATATATAAATTTAATATTTATATTTTTAAAAAAAAAGAAACAGACTTTATTCAATTCCCTTAAGGTAGCGTTTGGTATCTGGAATGTTTTATTCCCAGGCAAACTACATTCCTGGGAATGTGATTCCCGGGAATAAAGTTTTCCCACATTCACACATGGGAATAGAGTTTCCCAAGTTTATAACTATCATTCACTAATTTTATTCCCGAGAATCTTTTATGCCTGAGAATAAATTTTTAAAACTTGTAACAAACATAGGAAAACTTTATTCACATACCAACATTCCCAGAATACTTTTTTAAAACTTGTACCAAACACTACCTAAATATTATGCATTCCATTGGCAGCAAAACAGAGTTACTTACCCACCCCTGCCCTTTTGACAAACCCCCTCTCTCCTCGTAAGCGCTCACTTCACTCTGTTCACTCTCTCTCTGTAATATCTATCTATCTCTCGATCTATTCCCAATTTTCGAATCTACCCTTCTCACTCCTCTCTCGATGGACCCTTACAACCCAACCTCGATTCCTCCTCCTCAACCTCCTCAGTTCACCGTCCCCGCCACCTTCTCCTTCTCGTTTGAACCCAACAATCACATATTCCCCGCCGTCAACTCCTTCCCTGACCCCACTCTTCCTCCACCTCCTCCTCCTGTTCCTGCTTCCGTGCCAGCTCCCACCCACCCTCCTTATGCTGAGGTAACAATATTTAATTATTATTATGATATTAAATTAAAAATAAATTCAATTATTTGTTTTCTGATATGACCTAATTTTCTGAACAGATGATATACACAGCAATAGGGGCTTTGAAGGAGAAAGATGGGTCAAGCAAGAGAGCAATAGCAAAGTACATAGAGCAAGTCTACAAAGACCACCTCCCCCGACTCACGATTCCTTGCTGACTCATCACCTCAAGCTCTTGAAGTCCAATGGCCTTCTCGTCATGGTCAAAAAATCTTACCAGCTCCCTAGATCTATTCCTCAACAACCATTTCCACCTCCTTCCCTTCCTCTCCAAACCCCAACGGTTACAGGTACGGGCCGTGGTCGCGGTCGGCCCCCCAAGCCCAAGCCCCAACCTCAACCAGAACCCCAGCAACAACAAAATGCTGAGCCCGTCTGGGTTGCGCTTGGGCTTTCTGACGAGCCTGCACCTGCTGCTGCTGATGAGGGTACTGAAGTGAAGAAAAGGGGCCGTGGTCGTCCACCGAAATTGATGGCGGTTCAGGGAGTCGGCCCGGCGGTGTCACCCAGAAGAGGCCGTCCGCCCAAGAGGCTCGCCCGTGCTCCCAAGCCCAAACCTGTGTCTCCAATCTCCAATGGGGTCAAACGGCGTCCGGGCCGCCCACCCAAAATTCAATTGAACCCCACCGTCATTCCCTTTTCCGCCCCTGTTCCCCGCTGCTCCTGCTGCTCTTGTGGCTGATGTACCGCCGACCGTAACAGCTGATTCTGTGCTGCCCGTTGGGTCTCCCAGGCCCAGAGGCCGGCCCAGGAAGAATCTCGCTGCAGTCCCTGGTGCACCACCTCCTGCTGTTGGTGCTGCTGCTCCTCCTCCTCCCCGCGGCGGTCGTGGTCGTGGTCGTGGTCGTGGGCGTGGTCGCGGGCAGGGTCGGCTTGCCGTGGCAGGAAGGCCCAAGAATCCTACTGGAAGGCCCGTGGGTCGCCCAAAGGTGATACTTTCTGACTTGTTGCCCTGCTTTCTGTTTTAGTTCTGTTTCCGAGTTAAGCATTGTTGCATTTGCATGTTACAAGATTCATGAGTTCATTTGTAGTAAAGTCTTTGTTTTTTTTAAATTTTCTGGATATTTTTAAATCCGTACTAGATTGATTACTTAAATAGTAGTATGCAAAGATTATGCTCGTTGACTTTTCGAAATAATTCTTTTGAAAAGATTTACGTGGGAAGCGCAGGATTTGGTGTCTGAATTTTTGTAATAACTAATAAGTATAAGCAGAGAGAAAATAGAATTAATTTCATCTATTATGTACTAAAAATCTTGAAACTAGCCTATTTGTTTGCATTTTTTAGATTTTTTTTTTTAAAAAGAAATCACTTCTAATATTTATGTTTGTTTGGCTGGAATTTTACTTAAAAATGGTTGTCAGAAAAGCTGGAATTTAGCTTTTATGAACTCACAAAAACATTTCTGCCAAAAACTTTTTTGGAGATAGAAAAAATTATAATCTGTATTATATGCAGAGAGAAAGAATAATAATTGGTATTATTTTGGACTTCTTCTAGTTTAGTCTTTTGCATTTGACTAAAACATTACTAGCGGTGATAATTTGAATAAAACATTTTACATTAATATTCTTGTTTTTCTTGGGTGAACTTTCGATAATGTCTGTTTAAAAGCTGTGATGTGTGATGTTTATGTTTGTGTTATAATATATCCCATAAGTTTCAACATTTTGCATAATTAGCTACAATTTATTTGTAGCCGATTCAAGGAAAAAAGTGATCAGTAGATATAGAGATTTAACATAAAAGAACATGTTAAAAATATCAATAATTATTTTTTCTCAAACTCTCAAATTAATTATCCTTTGTCCACTATTAAGTAAGTAGAAAAGACACTTGACATAAGAAAAAAAATAAAGTATGACAAAAACCGAATTATCCAATCCAATCCAAACCGCATTTGATTGGATCGGATCGGATTTTTTTAAGGAAGCAAACCGATCCAATCCAAACCGTATGTTGTTTTCATCATTGGATCGGATGACTTTTTAGCTCAAAACCGATCCAATCCAATCCGCGAACACCCCTGATTGGAGGTGATAGTAAGTGAAAATATCTTACGCGTATTGTCTGTTGAAAAACTGTGAATTTTATGTTTGTGTTATTATAATATATCCTTAAAGTTTCATTAATTTGCACTGGACAAATGTGACATTTAGACCTTTAAGATGAATGGATTATGCAGCTTGATTAAGGAAATTTATGGATTATAGAAAATATGTACAGGTTCTATATCAATGATTTTGTGTGATTTGTAAATTTCTTTTGTTCTCAATATACTTAAATTTTTTGTGTGTTATGAATTTAAATCATTTTATTGTTGTTGCTTGAGCAGTTGACCTGCACTTTTTTTTTCCTTTTCTAAGTTTATAAAAAATGTTCTTATTTGAATATTTGCATATTCCTTTGCATCATTTTTTGTGAGATAGGGATCAACTGCTACTGTGGCTCAAAAGGCTGCTAATGAAGATCTAAGGAGGAAGCTTGAATACTTTGTAAGTTGAAATAGTCTTTGGTTTGAATGCTCAATTGTTTATATCATATTTCACGTATGTTATATTCTATGCCTCCATTCTGTAATTTACAGCAATCAAAAGTGAAGGAATCTGTTGGTGTGCTTAAGCCTTATTTTAACCATGAAAGTCCAGTCAGTGCAATTGCAGCAATCCAAGAGTTGGAAATACTGGCAACTTTGGACCTTGATGCGCCGTTGAAGGATGAAACACAGCAACTGCAGGAATTCCCGCAACAACTTCCGCTACAGCAGCAACTGCCACTGCCGCAGCAACTACCATTGCCACACATTTATCAGCAGCAATATCCCCAGATACCACTGCAGGCACAGCTGCAGCAACTTTTTCAACAGCATACATCAGCCCCAAGCTAAGGAAAAGTTGCATGGGCTAACATGGCAGAAGAGGTAAATGATCTGTAAAGCCAGTAGGAAGTAGCAGTAGTGATTCTTCTGAGAGTGAAACGACTCTGTCTATTTGAGTTTGTTGTTGTGCTTCTTTAGATTGACACCTGAAGTAATATTTAGAATGCTGATGACCTGTCGTTATTCCAGTAATATTTATTTGACTTTTACTTGCTTATTTACTGAAGTCACATTAATGTGTATGTTGGTCCCTTTTATACTTTTTATCCATTTTACCCTGCCTCTCTCCCTCTTTGTTTTAATTTTTTTATTGTATTTTTTGTGTGCTATTTCTTGTGATTGGGTGTGTTATTTAGGTTTGCCATTTTTTATTCTCAGTCATTTCTGCCTGCACCTCAACCTGCTGGATAGGTTTGAGAGAACCAAGGATCCAAAGGAATTATCATACGTGATATACATAATGGATATCATTCAGATTAAATGTTGCATTATAAAAGGAATTTTTTGCCTAGCTTTTTTAAATTACTATTTCTATTTTCCTTTTTTTACCTTATAGTGTTCCCCCTAATTATGTGATTTTAGAGCTATTAAAGTTTTATTTTCCTGAGCACCAAAAAAAGTTTTATTTTCCTATGTGCGTTGTTTTTTACTTTGAAAAATAGAACAAGGGATCAGTCAGTATTCAATGGTTAAGTGCTATATGAATAGATTATAGACAAGGAGGCTAATTTTTTTGTTAAAAGCAGAAACGAAATGCTCCATCAACATCATGCATCTTCTTGTGTTTATATTTTACCCCCTTATAGTTTTAGTGTTTTACATATCATAGCTGGTATCAGCAAGTCCCATCAGCTTATTACTAAATTGTGCACATTTTTGTTGAATACATACATATTTTGTTATTCTGGTATGCAGATGGGGTTTCGGTTGATCAGACCATGGAGTTTCTGTAGTTGTAATTTTGGTTTTATTTGATGCTTGTTTTAAGTTGCAGATTTTAGCTAACAAAAGTAAATTGAGCTTTCCTTGAATCATTAAATTTCTTGCTGGAAGTTGCAGTATTACATATATGCTGTTAAGGTAATTGACGAACTAAATATTACCTTATAGACGGTGCTATAGTGCTATACTCGTTTGGTTTAGTTTTTTTTTTTTAAAATGTTTATTTTTGAAAAGATTATAAGCTATTTATTTGAAATGCAATATAAACTAATTCAAGCAGGAATAAATCTTTTCTCCATGTTTTTTTCTTGTCATATGGTTGTCAAAAAAAAAATTAAATACACAGGTTGTAAATTTTTTATGCAAAACTTATATAGATCTGTTAATAAAACCTTTTGATGTCTATCTCTTTTGACTATATATATATATAAACACATAGGATGTATTCTCAATCCAACCATGTTTTTATATCTTTTTTTTTCCCCCACATATCAATAGATTTGAGACTTGAACAAATATATAATAATAGTATGCGGCATGAAAAAAAGACTAAATTGTTGCTTATAGTCTCAAAGTCCAAAAGAAATTTGTAAGTTTTCGTCAACTTTTTTCCTTGAACAGTTTGATGAACTTTATATATATTAAATGAGTTTAATTTTTATTTACTGTCAGTGTAATAATTTTTACACTGATATCTGATAATATCTTGAAAAGTTAATACAATTGTTACTTTATCTCTCTTAATTATTATAATAAAAGCACACATGATAAACTGTTAGTGGATGTCAGTGTAAATTTTTTTACACCGATAATACATACTACTTTAATCTATATTAAATTATTAGTTTGAGTAATTTATATTATATTAAATTGTTAATTATATATCAAATTTGTTTAACATAATTTATTTCTACAAAAAATTGTATCTTTTTAGTCCTGACGCTGGATTAAAAATACACTACTTTGTGAAGTACTAATTTTATAGAAATAAAAATATATTTAACCGTGTATTTAATTTTGGCCTCCCTCGCATATATTTCCTTCCTTGCTCCGCCCCCGAGCACACTTGCTAGCTGCTATGCAGAACGTCTTTCTCCACTTTCCATTATTCTAGCAGAAATTTCCTGCGACTAAACTAGTGTTCTTCTTTAAGAACAGAAGTAACGCCTCATATGTCTTATCCTACTTTGTCATCTTGTTCAATAATGCTCACTTGTATAGGTGCCAGGGTGTAAAAGTAAAACGGTCTGACAATAAATTTTTTTGGGGGTTATCTTCACAGATCAAGCTGGGTCCTTTCTTTACTCCTGGTTTTGGGGTCTGTCTTGAGTTCTTCTGTTCTATATTTTATATTTACCTTTCAATTATTTTATTATACAAATTTGCATAAGTATTGTATTTAATTAAAAAAAAATGCTGTATAGTTAATTTCAAACTAGTTTTCAACTTTCAAGCCTAAACAAATTCGTAAATTGAACACAAAAACATTCAATTGCACCGTAGTAGGAAAGACCAGCATTGGTTGAATTAGCTGTGTTTAGCGAAGTGGGTGGGACTGCCCATAAATCCAAAAGTTTTGGTTTAACACTTTAACTTGAGAGTTTAATTGGTATGCACTGTCAATGTAAAGTTTTTTATACTGTCAACCAATCATAAAACATGGAATAAATGACCTTTAAGGTGATTTGGATAAGAACCAAAGATTTTCAATGATATAGTGCTTTATTATTAATTGACAGTGTAAAAATCCTTTATACTGATAGTGTATACCAATTAAACTCTTAATGTAATCACAAAATGTGGATTGAATTGAGTCCACGGTCACATGTTAGGTGAAGTTGAAAAGTACTTCAATCCATAAATTGGTGGATAATAGGTTTGGAAAGTGTCAACCCATACAGCTTTTTTTCTCTCTGTGTTTTTTTTCTTCAAAAGTCATTAAGCCATATGAGAGTTGAAGTTAGTTTTTTGTGATTTTTCTATAATGTCAATTATATAAGTTCATGTGCAGGCATTATAGTCACTGAGAATGTGACGAAGAAAATAAAGATGAAAAATATGCATGAAGAATATAACAAATCATTGTGATGAAAAATCTAATAGATTACTTAATTAACAAAGAGTATGTTGATAAAATCAATTAAGAATGATCAAGTAAATAATTAAATCAATACATATGCTATACATGTGCTAACCAACAAGGGTTGAGGGCTGAGAGCAATGGTAAACGAACTGTAATCTTCGTTGGGATGCCTCCTAGCAGTAATGGTGTCCGAGGGAATGTCTGTGAAGATAATCTATCAAAGATCCAAAAACAATGTAATATATGATGACATTGACGTTAGTTGGCTATGTGATTTGTTATTTCAGCAGTGCTATTTGGTACGACAGTATATCCCTACGAATTTCTACAAAAACACATATTAACCAATCAGCTTTGAGTATAGAAGTCAAATAGTCAAAGCTAAAATCCTGTTTCCATTTAAGTTTAACAGTCACCGCTGGACGAATTTCGTCTTCGTACCGTCCAGCATTATTGTTGTTATTTTATAACGCTTGACACTTGTTAACTTTAATTTATTGCAAACTTACGTTCACTTAGTAATTTTTTCAGCTCATTTAAGACTAATTATGTTTGTGCAGGCCTAGTTATATGTGAAATTTTAGTTTATTTAAGTGTATGTCGCTTTTAATTAAGACGTGTTATGTGTAATAGTTAATGATTTCATATTTTGGTATTTGTTTTAGTAAGAGATTTTTTTTTTTAATCTGACATCAAGCCATCAAGGGTTTATCTAATCACGTCTCCGAGTGTTGACATAGGTGCCCCCTTCTTGTATAGCAGCTCTGACAGTGAAGTGGTAGAGAGAGGGTAATGTATTTGTAAAAGCATGCTGACACTCAAGGTTTTAAATAAATTTCCATAATCGCGATCTGGGCCACAATGTTTTGGGTGCTCCTAGATCGAAACATAATCGTAATTGTGGCTGCATCAAACATATTTTTCCCATAATTATTCGTAATTGTGATAAACGCAATACAACTACAATCGCAATTCAAAACCTTGCTGACACTCAAGTTAGACAATGTATAAAGGAAGGCAAAAGCTAAAGTGTGTTGAGATAGAGTGGATTACCTAAGGTATAAGTTTAAGGATATTGCTAAGTAGTGTCCTAAGGGTATTAATTATGATAATCAAAGATAGAAATTTTTTATTGAAAAATATAACTTTTAAATATTCAAAGAGTTGAATACATCACTTCCCAATATAAATATATAATTTCTGGTTCCTTAACTAATGTCCCGAGGACACTGGTTAGCATTTGTCCAAGGTTAATAATATGATCATCATTGCCAAGGGATCTTGAGAAAGTAGCAGCTAGCATTTAAACAAGGTACACAAACTGAGGGAATTCTTTGCGATTTTCATGCATGACTTTCCTCGAGCAACAATAGCGCGATCCGAATTCTCATTAAATAGCAATTACCAAATTTTGCACTATATATATATATGAACGTGAACCACTCCCAGCCTTTGAAGCTGGGTGAATGTTTGCTAACCCAAAACCAGTTGGACATTGTCAAAACAGCTGACAAGTGACATTATCTATGAGTATGGCAACATACTTTAAGGAATTTTTATTTTTTTAAACTAAAGGCAAAAGCACATATAATTCACCAAAATGTATTGAAACGTGTTCATTCTATTACATAGCACATCTATTGTCAACCATATAATTAAACAATTAATAGTTGCATTTTCTGTATGTCCGGCCCACACTATATAGAGTAAGGATTTGGTGACTTTGAAAAATGGTGACTTTGGTGACTTTAGGCAAAAATAAGATGAGAGAGATAGGAAAAAATGGAGAGAAAAAATGATAGAGAAAATAAGAGATGAGAGAGATAGGGAGAAAGGCACCAAAGGCACCAAAATGAAAGGCACTAAATCCATTTTCCACTATATATCTAGGGAAGGCCTCACCTTGCTGTGGGAATAGGATTTAGGTGTGCCCCACCGAAGCCTCAGAGGAGAGAGAGGGAGAGGGAGAGGGAGAGAGGGGAGGGGGGAGAGAGGTGGCAAAATGGGATACATATATCTGATAAAATATAAGGTATGTGTTGTAAATTTTAAGCCTGAATTAAACTCGAATTTTTTTCTCCCAATTTGATGAAGTTCGTGTACTCATAGTTGGGTTTGGGCTCGGTTAGCTCGACTAAGTTCGGACAACTCGTATTATCTTTTTTTTTTGTAATTTGTTTCCTCAAAACTAAGACACGGCGATAGGAGAATGTAGTTTCCTATTGTTATCATCAAAACATGAGCTACTTATTATTATGAACTGAAGCATTTTGTCATTCTTTGAGTTGCACTGCATATACTTTGAAAAATAGGAATACATATATGCAAATAAAGGTGGATTCTAGCATGAAGTACCAGTTTTATTGGTATACTGGTATACCCCAAAGGTTCATGTGAAAACTCTTTTTTACCCTTATCTTCAACAAACCCTCCCATCCTTCATCACCACTCACCACCACCTCAACAGTGAATCACAGCAGTGGTTGTATGACCCCACCGCCACCAGCCCAGCCCATTGTCCCCGAGGAGTGTCGCCACCGGCTACAGGAGGCCCAGATCGCACCTTCTCATTGGCAATCTCAGATCTGTAATTGAGACATGGCGGTGGCAATGTCCTTTCACATTGACGAAGGTATGGGTAACATGAATCTTGCCGTCACCACCCTTAACTCCGAGCCGATCGTTTGTCTAGGTCCTTAATCTCGCATAAATCAAGATCTGTCTGGGTTTTTATATTGTGTGTTTTCTGGAAGGGTGGTTCTGGACGAAGCACGGTGCTCCAAACTTCACCGCGAACCTGTTACTGGCGTCGTATCTTGGTCTCGGTATCGATGGCGGAATGTCACCATCTAAGCAATGCTCTCGCAGTGCTTGGTGGCGAGCATGGGGACGAGGCGGATCTTCGCGTCTCTCGCTGCAAGCTCACCGCGTCACCTCGTAGCCACCGTACCTCCCCAGGTCCCATGTCCACAGTCCACGCTGCAGAGACGCAAAGCCAAACGAGGTTGTGGTTGGTGAGCCACTGAGCTTGACGGCATCGACGATGGCTGGTTGCTGCAGAGGGATGGCGGTAACGAAGCGTTGGCTCGTCAATGGAGAAGAAGCAGCGTTGAAGAAGTCTGGATCGGATGCAACCGGCGGTTAACGGCGAGATGTGAATGGCATGTGGCGAAAGGAGCGGTGCTGCCACTTGCTTGGCAGAGGGTGGGGGTAGGATGAACGTGGTGGTGGTGGTGGTAGCTGGCTGGACAATAGTGAACAGTGGTTGGGAAGGTGAAAGGGTGAAAGGCAAATGTGTCTTTTTCGATTTTATTTTTCATTTAAATTTTTTTAGATTAACAGATCTGGACCATCTATTATTTAATTATTATATCCAATGGTTGAAAATTATTTCTGATGAAAATTTTTGGGGGTATACTAGTATACCAGTAAAACTGGTACTTCATGCTAGAATCTACCGCAAATAAAACTGTATTTAATTTAGTTTTTTTTACTAAACAAAAGTGTAGTTTTTACTATAATTACAATGGATACAAATCTGCTGTCTCAAAAGATGGTATCTCGGTGTCCCCAACCAATCAAAAACTAATAATGTGCATAAATATCAATGGGTTAAAATTTTATTTTATTAAGTGACAAATTGTAATTGATGGAGGACAGAAAATGTGACAACCGACGTGCGGGGGGGTGGGGGGTGGTGGTGCTGACGAGGGTGGAGAGTGGTCTTCGATACAAAAGATGAAGGATAGACTCGGCGGGACTCCTGATAGACTTATAAGTGGAGGGACACATGAATGAACAGATTCTACTTCGGAGCGATAGAGAACTTGAGGCTTTGCATGTATGAGACAATACAGTTGATGGGATCCTGCAGGTATGAGAGATTTTAAAATTGAGGATAACTTAAATAAAATTGATTGATACTACCTATACTAACAAGATGCATATTCTTTTCGGCAGTCCATATATAACTTAAGAACTCCAAGATTAAGCATGCTTGTCCCGGAGCAATTTTGGGATAGGTGACCTATTTTCTAAGAAGTGTGTGAGTGAGAACAACACACATTGAGAGACCTGTGTTGGTTTGTGGGAACAATTATCAATTCCAAAAAGCACCACGATCGTTACACCAAACAAGCTCACAACCATCATATATCCGTGCTTGGACACCTTTTTAATAGATCGAATTGAATTAGTTTTTTTTTTCAGATCTAGGTCACGGGCTTGTAGAAAATAAGTGAGAGATAGAGATAAATATATATGGTGTCACATATGGTGTCCAAAATTTGTGTTCAAATAACATAACTCATTATACTGTGTTCTAGTCCTAGACTATAATAAATGCATGTTTCAAAATATTTTGTTATTAATTTTAAATAAATTTATATTAGATTTAAAATTATTAAGTTAAAACAAATAATAAAAACTTATAAAAAAAGATTCACTTAAATTCTAATTGAATTAATTATATATATATATATATATATATATATATATATATATATATTATAATTTTAAAATTTATCTTATATTTTTAAGTTAATATAAATGATTGGTGATAATATAAAAAGTATATAAATTTTAAAAATTATTTTCAGTATGTAATTTAAGAAAGGAAGATTCGATAGGTGAGTTTTAAATATATTATCATTCGGATAAAATTTATATAAACTAAAACAAAATTCGAATAAGTCTAAAAAATATGAATTGAGCATAAAATACATCATATGAACGCATATAAAAAAAAAAAAACCCCAAATTGGTCCCTGGAAAATTTAGAGGTCTCATTTTTTGTCCCTAAAAATATAAAGTACTAATTTAGTCTCTCAAATTTATAAACGCGAGACACGTTAGTCTTTCCTTCCACTTTAATATTTGTTTATTTGTCTATGTGTCTCATTAACCATCATGCTTAATTTATTAGTAATCTTGTATAACCTATGACAAATTATACCATAGAGAAAAACGAATAAAATGTGAAAAATATGCACAATTTTCAGGTATTAGGATTTTAAAAATTTGCACCTTTTTTCACTTTTTTTTTCACGATAGAAATTTGTCATAGGTCATACAGGACCACTACGAGTCAGACAGGATAGTTAATGGGACACATAGATAAGTAGTCTGACATTAGAAGTGAAAGGAGGACATGTTTATAAATTGAGAGACTAAATAAGTAATTTATTTTTTTTTGGGAAAAAAATGGGTCATCTATTTTTTATTTTTTTTGACCAATTTGGGCTTTTACTTGAAAAAGAAAAGAAAAGACCGTCATGTGCAAATAACGTAACTCAGTTAGCGTGTGTGTCTGTCCGATAGATCCTCTGACTCAACCAACCACAATAATAACAAGGATGTGTTTTTTTAGAGTTTTTTTATTTAATTAAACAAAATAAAATAAGAAAGGAAGACCGCACATTAATTTTTGAGTAAATTAAATTATAAAACTTTATGGCATTAATGAAAAGGTAAGGTACGGACAAGCAACGCCGCCCAATTGAGAATAGATTGATGTAGCAGTGGACGAGTAAAATCCTCTTCATTCAGTTTTCTTATTTACCTTTCATTTGAGAGAAAGATAGATATAAAAAGTTTTTAATTATTTAATTTTTTTTAAAGAATAAAAAAAATTTGAAACATAAATCTCTCTATTATATCTATCTTTTTTTTAAATAAAAGGTAAATAAAAAGAACTAAATGAAGAATATCTCTACTCACATTGGACGCCACCAGCTTGGAGACCTTGACCTCTTGCAATCTTAACTTATTAATTCTTCCTTTTTGTATTTAATATCATACTATTACTTGGTTTTTTATTTCAATGATCTTATCCCTGATTTTTTTAATTTATATTTTGTTATGCGCAAAGTGCAAAAGGTGAGTCATGTGACATCTCTTGTGGAGAAAAACAGTATACCTTTTTCTTTTCTTTTTTATTTTTAGTGGCAATAAAGTTTGAATTATCTAGCCCTTTCACCACTATCTCAATCCTAAAAGCATATGAGTAAAGATTGAACACATAATTCAGGCATTTTGAATAGATACCGTACAGCTTATAAATATTTTGGGAGTGATGAAATATATAATGAGAGAGAAGAAAACAATAAATAAGTGGGAATGAATACTTTTATACGGTGTTATATACCATTTTTTTGTCCAAATATCATTATTCAGATCATGTATAATATGTTTTTAGCTATGTTTGACAAGTATAATTTGGACATTTTGAATAGACACCGTACAGCTTATAAATATTTTGGGAGTGATGAAATATATAATGAGAGAGAAGAAAACAATAAATAAGTGGGAATGAATACTTTTATACGGTGTTATATACCATTTTTTTGTCCAAATATCATTATTCAGATCATGTATAATATGTTTTTAGCTATGTTTGACAAGTATAATTTGGACATTTTGAATAGACACCGTACAGCTTATAAATATTTTGGGAGTGATGAAATATATGATGAGAGAGAAGAAAACAATAAATAAGTGGGAATGAATACTTTTATACGGTGTTAGATACCATTTTTGTGTCCAAATATCATTATTCAAAGCATGTATAATATGTTTTTAGCTATGTTTGACAAGTACAATAAATTAGCTTACAATTTATTTAACTAACTTATAAATTTGTTTGACTAAAATAGATGTGTTTGATAAATAAGCTTATCTTATGAGTTTATAAATTTTTTCTAATTTATTTTATTTAACTTATGACTTATAGTTTATACCTTATTATTTTTCCCCTCATTTTTACTCTTATTAATTTAATGAAATTCTCGCTTTTTCATGTCTCTCATATTCTTCCATCGATAATATGGTAATTAACATTGATTTCATCTCTGTTAATAGTATATATATATATATATTTGGTAGTGTTTGAGAAAAGCCTCATTTGATAAATAAAAGATTAATATATTAAGATATTTTTATGCATCTAATAAAAAATATTTTCCAATAATATTTTTTACTGTTTTTATATACATTTAGATTAAACTTTAAAAGTGCACACTTAAAAGATCTGAATATCTTCTGCTTGAACTAACATGTTTCCATAAAAGAGTTCAGATTCAGATTCATCATTTTTAGTGAACCAGAAAAAGTAAACCTTTAAAAAATGCATATGTTGGGTCCCTTTCCGTTTAATAATAATAATTTTTCTTATTATTATTTAAGGGTAACAACTAACAAGTATAAGGTATTGTCCTTCATGACCAAGGTCTCTCTGGCTTCAGATGAGAGACGGTATGGCCAATATTATCATGGGTCAATATTAATGCACCAATAAATGTTGAATATCAAAATAAAGAGCTTTTAGTAATCATGGATACCGGTATGACTTTTTCTTCCACCGAAATTGTTTCTCTCTCCTTATCTTAGAAGACAAACAAAAGGATAAGTGCACTTTTTGTTGCCCTTTGCTGCGGGCTTGTTCGCTCTCAATCTTTTCTCTCTCTGTCGTAAGGGAAAGGTCATGCCTAACATAATTAGGCTTTCCCCGTTTCAAGTATTGTATTAGTACTCTAGTTTATCAAATTAATCCTATGCTCTTAATACAATGATTAAATAAATTAAATCCAAAGTAGGAATTCTGGTTCAACTTAAAAGATTTATGTACTTGATTGTCAAAGAATAAAACGCTTTTCATCTTATAAACACCCAAAACTAGAATCCCAATCCCTTACCTCAACGTTTCAAAAGTGAAACTTTATTATCTAAAATAAAAATTTAAACTCCATTATCAGGCTGCAGAGAAGTGAATAAATCAGCATAAAATCCTCTTGCCGATTGAACTAAATAAAAAAGCTATAGGTTTAAATAAGCTTTTAGTCCCTCGAATGTTTACTAATTTTGGTTTTAGTCCTTGTAAAAAAAATTCTTAGGATTTCGTCCCCGTATTTTCGAAAATTTTGTAAATAGTCCCTATTGTCACCCCTGAATACTATAAATCATACTAGATGAATAATTTTGTCAATTTTAACCCTATGACCCTAATGTATGATTTTATTTCTACTTTCTAGCCAAATTTTGGAGCAAGTCGGACAAGAACAAGAAATTACCTCGGTACCCCTTGAGTACTAGATATCATACAAAATGAAGGAATTTAGCAATTTTAACCTTATGTCCCTAATATATGATTTTGTTTCTATTTTATGACCAAATTTTACAGCAACCCGGACAGTAAAATAAAATTACCTCGATACCCATGAGTACTGGATAGCAGGAAAAGATGACGGTAGGGACTATTTGCAAAATTTGTGAGATTACAGGGACGAAAACCTAAGAAAAAATTTCCACAGGGACCAAAACTAAATTTGATGAACTTTATAGGGACCAAAAACTTATTTAAACCAAAGCTATATATAAAAGTCTAGTTATATATGTGTAGGTTGAATGAAAGGGACTCATATCTCCTAAGTTTACTGTCCAAAATTTGATTTCGTAATTCACATATATAAGAAAATTTTCATTAAAAGGAATTTCTGGTTATATGTTTAGCAATACCTTAAGAGGTTAATCTTTTATTTATTGAATAAGAATATTTTAAACAAGAAAAAGTTAGTTTATGAACAATGATATGTTTTGGTCTACAGTATAAGATGGACCAGTTCAGACTTCATAGCACTAGAGTTGAAACTTTAAAGTGAAAAACTTATAAAACAAGAAATCACTTACTTCTTTCTACCTTCTATTTCTTTATTTTGAAAAACTAAACTTGGACGAAACTTTTTAAACTTTAATGATTCATCACTATTTTGGTAAAAATAATCACATTTCAATATTCGAACAGGCATATAAAAACAAAATAATAATATTTTTTTAATATGAATTAACATTTACTTATCCCTATTATTATAAACATGCAACAATATCCACACTCACGGATACCTACAAATAAAACCCATTGAGTGTTGGATTTTGGGGACAATTATTTTTTCCCATAAGTATGTGATATAATTTTTTTTTTTTTTTTTTAACTTGCTAACTTAATGGGGGCAGGGCCGAGTATTGGAATATCCATGTTCGAGGATACCATGCTCGCTTGTTATAATTTTTGTGTTGATTTTTGGAACTAAATAAACTATATTAAACTTAAAAATTTAGATTTAAGTGTTGATTATACTATTAATTTTTGATCTTGGTACACTTGATATCTTAAGAAAAAATTGGAAGCATTACTATTTTGGTTTTAAATATTTAGAGTTCTTAAATTCAATTTTTAAAGTTTATTTATTTATTTTGATAATGTATTTAATATCTACTTTTATCATTGTTTTCAAAGTAAAAATCATTTGATCAATAATTATAAAATAAGTATAAAAAGTAATGTGAAAATCATGAATTGAATAATGGATACAACATTATATTTGGGAGAAGAGAAGGATGATAACTATTTTTCCCTTGTTTTGTTTGAGAATTAAGTAAAACTGAATGGAATGAAATAAAATTAATTTTTTTTAATATTATCATTTTTAATTAATGTCTCATAATGTGTCTATTTTTATATACAAATGTTAAATAGCAATTTTATGATTTTTTTTTAAAATTAAAAGATATCGTATTCCATCATTCCATGGGCTTGGCCTCGATTTGGTCATTTGGTGGAGGGGGTTTCGGGAGTTTGGGGGAAGAATGAAAGGATTAACTAATCATTCCATTAATTCCCTTCATTAAAGAACAATAGAACATTATTTTATGAAGGGTTTTTCTATTACGTATAACTTTGCACATGTTAAGAAACTCAAAAACAGCAAGTATTTATTGGAAAACTAAGCATTTCAATTTTGAAAGTATAAAATACACAATTTCCTATGTAAATTTACTTTTTTAAGATCCTTAAATGTGCAAAATTGCACACGTTAGAAAAAAAAAACCTTTTACCTCTTCAAAAAAAAGAAAAAAAAAGAAAAAGAAAAAGAAAAAACCTTTTATGAAAGGAAAATACTAACCAGTGTCCTTAGGGCATTGGTTAAGGAACCAGAAATATAAATTTTGTATTGGGAAGTGGTGTTTGACACTTTGAAAATTTAAAAATTATACTTTCCAATGCAAATTTTCTATCTTTTGATTTTTTAACCAATGCCCTTAAGGAACTGGTTAGCAAGATATGAAAAATGCTAACCAATATTCTCAGTGATTAATAAATAAAAAAGATTTTTTTTTTTGTGAAAATTTAATGTATTTAGCATATTAATTAAAAATAAAATATTTATTGTTTGCAATGCCTTTATTGTTTTTTCTCCTAAAGTATTTTTTTCACCCAATAGGTGAGAGACTAATCTCTCAAAATACAGTCAGAAGTCTATGCGATGACGCTCCCAATAGTACTTTTCTCTCTCTTATATATGAATCCAAAAGAGTTGTTATTTGAACTTCAAATTTTGGACACCATATATGACACCCTATATGTATACCTCTACCTCTCACTTACTCTTTATCTTCTTTGTATATATACTTCTAGATAATACACCTAAAAAACAAAGGGACACCGTATGGTGTCCCCTTTTTGTTGTACAAAAATCATCATCCCTGAATCCAAAAATCTATATATTTACTAAGGCTCATCCTCAATTTTACTGTAGATGAATATAAATTGAGCGATGAGCCTAATTCTATGTTTTTTTTTATTGTTTTAATAAATATGTATAAATATAATTATTTAATATATTTTGTTTGGACTTTATTGATATATAATGTTTAATTTTAATGTGTAAAATATTTATTAAGTATTTTTTACAACCTTTATTAATTGTGTAGTTCTAAAAATTATTGGTCTTAGTTTTTAGGGATAATTTATTTAAGTTTTATTATTTACTTTTTACCTCAATATTTAATTATGTCTTTGAAAGGGTAACGTGAATGTACTAACTTTGTCTTCGAATACTTTGTTTATATTTAATTTTTTTTTTGCTTTATTTTTTTTAAAAACAAATAGATTTAGATTTTTCAAGTCGAGTGAAATGCCAACAACATAGTCTACCAACCCAAGTGAGTTATGGGGATATACTATGTAGAAAAATGAATGTTAATTTCACAATCCGTCTAGGTAATATAAATTGTTATTTTATTTGTATTATTGTATAACTTTTTCCCACTTGCATTTTAGTTTTTTATTTAATTGATTCATTGTTATTGATATTATAAAAATGGATTTTCAGGTTCATGATCGAGAGAATCCTTTATTTGTTGAAGATGAACGTGAATGTATTTATTTAGTAATTATTGTCTATTTGCATATATTAATTTAGTTTATTTTGCCAATTTTTTATTTCCTACCTGGTGACCGATTTGTTAAAAAAAAATTTAGATTGTCTAGACTTTGAAAGAATAAACCGATATTGCGAATGTTGTGGTGCAATAGTTTGGTTTGAGGAGCGGTCGGGAAAACATAAAAATGATTCATGAGTAGAATTTTGAATATGTTGTACGAGTGGAAAGATGACGTTACCATATTTGGTCAGGTCACATACTTTGCTTTGGAGTTTGATACATGAATGAGAATAAATTTATTTTGATAGTAATAATAATTATTATGATAATGAAAATAATGTACAGTAAATTAAAGTAATAAGTATAATGTAGATATTGTTATAATAAAGTTTTAAGTTCATATGTATTAAGAAAAAATTAAATTGTACGTGCTATTAGTTTACCGATTTTTATACTGCATGATAATTATATAGTGATGCATTGTTAAAAAATATTCATGCTATAATTTTTTTTTATATTATCATAAAAAAAATTAATGCACGCAAAATATTATCCATATATTTTTTATAATAATATATATTTTTTATTTATCAATATTATAAAATTTGAAAAAAAAATTATTTAATATAAATTATACCCATGTAGGAGGCTTTCCATCCATCTAAACATACCGTTAAAAGCAAGGTCCAAAGTGCGGGCGACTGAAGCGGAGTTAGAGATGGAAAATGAGTTATTTCCACTTCCACTTTGTCATCTTGTTCCAAAACCACATACGACAAACATCGGGTTTCCTTCAAATAGCAAAAGGGTCTGCTCATAAAGCAACCATTTTCCCAACTATGCCATTTCTGAGCACTTCACCACAATTACACAACTCATGCCACCACTACTTCTACTTTTGAACTCCTCAAAAACCATTCACAGAAAGAAAAAAGAAGAAATAAAATTGGAAGAAAGAGAAACCAACTTGGTTTTCCTTCCCACCACCAAATTCACTTTTTTTCTGGGACTGTGAAATCCTTCTGACCCTCTCATCTCAACTCTCAAGTGGGTCATCATCCTTTGTGGCCCCTACCCCCCTTCCCACTTGTTACTATACTCTCTGCTGTCTTAGCTGCACCTTTAATGTTCTCTTCAACACTCCCTTGTCTCTTCCATTTTTGTGCTTCTGCTCCCATCAACACAAACAAAAGATCCATTCTTTCTCCATATGGGTCCTCACTGATCTTGGTTTTCCTGCTTCCTAAAGGTTATGTAGGTATTCAACTTCCCTTTGTGTTGTCTGCTGTATAGGAAACTGCTCCAATTCAATTCAAGCATTTGGATCCCCTTGATTGTGGAAAAGGGTTACTATAAAGGTTCTTGCTTGGAACGGTTTATGGTGTTCTTTGGATTTGATTGTTTTGGTTTCTGGGGTTAGGAGCTGTTTGCCAAAAAGGAGGGGTTCTTTGAATAACCTTTTTGCTACCAATACCATTCTTTAAGACTGAGATTCATGCTTGGTCCAAGAAAACAATGGATATGTTTCCACTTCTTTAGCATTCAATACTACTATAGCTCAGTGAAAAGACATGAAGAACATTCTTAAGAAGCTTCATATGATGTCAAACCAAGCAGAAGATGCACAAGGGTCTACTACTTCATCAAGGGGCAACAAGTCCAATGATGGTTCATCTTCATCTCCTACCTCTAAGAAGATTTCGAATTGGTTGCATTCAGTTTCTAATAGGCAGAGTCCTAGTCCTCCATCTCCCAACCTGGCCAGAGGAGAAACAGAGGAGCCATCAGATTCAGTGAGCAGTGGTGGTTTGGATATTGTTTCTGATTCAGCAAGGCGTGATTCCGGGTCTAGCACTTCAAGGGATCCTGAAGTGGAAGAAGAATATCAGATACAATTGGCTTTGGAGCTGAGTGCAAAAGAGGATCCTGAGGCTGTGCAGATTGAAGCTGTTAAGCAGATCAGTTTGGGATCTTGTGACCCTGATAATACACCAGCTGAAGTTGTGGCTTATAGATACTGGGTAAGTCACTTTATTCACTTTAAGTCCGTTGACTTAAGGTTGAAGTCAAATTCTTGTTCTTATACTTATGATGGTGCCAGCAGAACAAAAGAACTTGGAACACATAAGTTTGATTATTGTGTCACTATACACGGATTCCAGAATTTTGTAAAGAAATTTTTGATGCAGTGGTGGCGCTTCATTTTCATAATCTGAAGCATGGAGTTGTAATGAAGTGTTAAGATTTTTGTCTGAAGAAGCGAGGGGGAAATTATGAAAGGAAAGGATCTGAGATTGTGTTTCTATTGCATTTGGCCTCACTCATGTGGGCTTTTTCCTTGAAACTTTCTTATCCTTGTTTAATGACATGGATAGCAAAGTGTGATCGTTAGTAGAATTTTGGCGTTGTTAGATATGTTAATAGCATTCTGAGCAATGCTGTTGGGTTGGTAATTCCTATATCCATTCAGTATCATTTGCTCATATAAGTGGATGGTGTTTTTTAATGTCTAGGACTGCAGTCACATACATTGATAAAGAATGCTGAAGTTGCAGCTGAGATGCTTTGTGTACTTGTATTTGGGACTTACCTAACATAATTCCTGGACATTAAATGATGTAGAATTAAAAAAAAAGAAAAGAAAAGGAAAATGCTAATTGTTACGAAAGCGGATTTGTGAATTTTTAACAAAGCCTATTGTGGGGAGTAATGTCCTTCCAATATCTTGTGTTCCTCAATTTTCTCCTACTGGTCTACCTTTTTCTCCCCATTTATCTAGTACCACATCAGTTTGTGGTCACATTCATAGAAATCCTTTAGTAGTAAATAGCACTACTCTGAAAAAATGGTCGGCATCTTTATATGAAAGATATAGGAAACTTCCTTCGGAGTTAAGGTTGTATTTAAGTACTCAGGCCAACATATGCTTCTTAAGTCTTTGTCGTCAGTCAAGGGCAGCCTTCCTTTTAAGATTCTGCAATTGCTTTGATAAAATGACCAGTATTATATTTTTCAGAAAATGATTGATAATTATTCAGATTTGAATTAGTCAGAAAACGTGCTTTCGGCATTTAACTTCTAATTTGCAATTGTTTGGTCATACATATTGTTAATTTATGATGTGGCTAGCCTTGTATACTTTGGCGTGCTAGTTTCCTCAAAGGCTGTACTCTAGTTTTAGGATTCATGCAAACAAATTCACAAACTTTTCTCTAGTATTCTTTAAGTCTATCAACCTTCTCAAGTGATAACAATTATTGACACGAAATTAACTTATTACTATATGCCACTTGGTTACTTTACTCTAGTTTGTCCAATTTATATTCCTTTCTAACTTATCTCATATCGTAGATTTATCCATGCTTCACAGAATTACAATGCTCTTGGTTATGATGACAAGATCTCTGATGGTTTCTATGATCTGTATGGGATCTTAACTGAGTCAACCTCTGCAAGAATGCCTTCCCTTGTAGATCTGCAAGGAACGCCAACCTCGGATGGTGTCACATGGGAAGCAGTCTTGGTCAATAGGGCTGCTGATTCCAATTTGTTGAAACTTCAGCAAAAAGCCCTAGAACTGGCAGTCAAGTCAAGAAAAGATTTTGAAGTAGTTGTAGATAGTAATTTGGTGCAGAAGCTTGCAATATTAGTGGCCGACTATATGGGTGGACCTGTTGAAGATCCTGAAAGCATGAAAAGAGCATGGAGGAGTCTTTGTTACAGTCTAAAAGCAACCATTGGTAGCATGGTTTTGCCACTTGGTTCACTAACCATTGGATTGGCTCGGCATCGTGCATTGTTATTTAAGGTACTTGTCCCAACATTGTATTTTCTGGTATGCTTTTCAATTAAGAATAATCCCATGCATTAGTAATTAGTTGATGGAAGCTTCTAGTAACATTAATTATGGATAGATTTACACCCAAAGAAATTCCTAGATAATATTAAGAGAATGAACAATCATAACTACTATGTGCTATGAGATTTTTGTTGTTTTTATTTAAAAATTCCATGCTTAATGTAATAAAATTATATTACTCTTTATTAAATGTAGGTTTTAGCTGATAGTTTGGGCATCTCATGTCGGTTGGTAAAAGGACTGCAATATACAGGTTCAGATGATGTGGCAATGAACTTTGTCAAGATTGATGATGGAAGGTAACCACTGTTAAAGTTGTATTTTGGCAATATAGGCAAGTAGGAAGAATTGTCTTGTTTACATATAGTTCTCTCCTCATGGACATTGAGAAATAAATTTTTGTGCTCACATGAATCACTTGATTTCTGTCATCAATACTCAATTTAGTAGAATACACATGAAGTTTTGCTACTCAATCACTCAATGCTTCCTTTTATCTTATATTGTTCCAGACTAGAAGCTGTATTTTGTTACTAGTGTCTTTGTGTTTTGGTTTGCCTTTATTCTTGTAGCATTTTGTTGATTTTTTAAATTAATTGTTTAAAATTGCCTATAGCAGAATGTTTTCCCATTCTTTTCTTAACTTTCTAAGTGGGAGTTTCAAAGACTTGTTATTATGCATATATAAGTTGTGATTGGCATGAATTTCAGGGAGTACATTGTTGACCTAATGGCAGATCCTGGAACACTTATTCCATCTGATACAACTGGATCGCATATCGAGTATGATGAGTCTTCTTTTGTAGCCAGTCTTTCATCAAGAGACTTTGATTCCTCTCACATAGCATCGTTCAGCAGTGGGGTTGGAAGTTCATCTGAAGAAACTCCATACTTGGGGACACTGGATAAAGGAAACAGATCAAAACATCTTGCCTACGCAGGGAAAGAATCTGATGCAAGCAAGCCTGCTACAGGCAAGGAAGAATTAAAGAAACCCTTAAATGAATTCAAAAATATTTCCAATCTAGAGAAAAGCATAGGCAGTGATTCTCCTAGTAGCAGACCTAACTATCCATATATGCATGGAAGATCTCCTTCTTGGACTGAAGGCATCAGTTCCCCTGCAGTACATAGAATGAAAGTCAAAGATGTTTCCCAATATATGATTGATGCTGCGAAGGAGAATCCTAACTTAGCTCAAAAACTTCATGATGTTTTACTTGAAAGTGGTGTTGTTGCTCCTCCAAACTTATTTTCTGAAATTTATCATGAGCAGTCAGGTTCCCCAACTGAGGCCAGTTTTCCAACTGAAGAAAAAGATGAACATAAACAGGGAAGTCTACAGCAAGAAACTAAGGTTGCTGATAATTTAGGTCGTGCTCTATTTTTGCCTCCTATGCCTCGCCTCAGAGTTCATCCCAAAGCAAGTCCTAGCAGTCAGCTGGACCATTCTAAGCCTGTAGAAGGTTTAGGAATCAGCCTTCCTCTTGACACAACGGAAGCTTCAGGACAGCACATACCATCTCTGGCAGAAGCAACTCAGGTCAAATATGGGAAAAATGTCCCGGTTGCTGCAGCTGCAGCAGCAGCAGCTGCTGTTGTTGCATCTTCTATGGTAGTTGCTGTTGCAAAATCAAGCACTGACTCGAATCTTGAGATTCCTGTGGCAGCAGCTGCTACTGCTACTGCTGCAGCTGTAGTAGCAACCACTGCTGCTGTCAATAAACAGTACGAGCAGGGCAGTCGAAGTGATGGAGATACGGAGGGAGCTGATAATGAGCCAAAGGGTAGTGGTGACGGAGAGAATATTGCTTTAGGAGCAAACTCAGAAGGCGAGAGAATATCTGATAGATCAGTAGGTAATGATAGCACAAAATCTGATTCTGCGCTAGATGATGTTGCTGAGTATGATATTCCATGGGAGGAAATCACGATGGGTGAGCGTATCGGACTTGGTATTAACCGTACACTGTTCTACTCATTTTTCATTCTTATGTTTAGAATTTAGATGGTGCTAATGTGTAGAGAAGCACTTGTTTTTTTATCTGTTTTAAGATAGAAAGACTTAATTGCAACTTGTGGCATATGTTTGGCATCCAGGATCATATGGGGAAGTGTACCGTGGTGACTGGCATGGAACTGTGAGTTTGTTATATTCACGAACCTAATCAATTGTATATTTATCACCCTGCATATGTTTAGCATCTTTTGTTTTTTTCATTTATTTATTTTAATGAAATGTAAACTATTAAGGCTTTAATACTGCAACTGTGTATATGCAAGTGCAACAAATTATAAAACGTAACTATATTAATCGAATGTGTTCCAATTATTCTTAGGATTTAGATTCATTTTAGTTGCACAGAATAATCACCAATGCTGTTGCCACATTTACTGCTACCTTTACTTGACTACCTCTCATTTTGTTGTCAGTGTTTTTATCGGTAGTTTCCTATAATGTTTGTAGATTACAGATACTTTATATTTACAGCATGTTTCTGCTCTTCGATTTGTAGGAAGTTGCTGTAAAGAGGTTTCTCGATCAAGATATCTATGGTGAATCACTTGAAGAGTTCAAAAGTGAGGTAAAAGCCACCTGTATTTCCCCACAGTTTTCTTCTTCTGCAATTTCTGCTCATTTATGCTCCCAGTTGATTAATGATTCCATTGACTGCAAATATTACAGCTAGGTCTGGTCATGTGATAAGAACATCAGTAGGAGGCTCTAGTGAGAAAAGTGAATCAAATGGAAGATAGTCCGATTGAAAGGGTAGAGGAAGGCCTAACAAAAATTTAGGAGAAACCATTAAAAGGACCTTACTTTGAATGAGATTTAAATAAATAAAAAAATGTTTTTATGCTAGAGCCCAATGGTGTCGATAGATCTATTTACTTGTAGTTGAGCCCACCTAGTGGGATAAGACTCGATGGTTATTGTTGTATCTTGTATCATATTTTCTTTTCCTATATTTTGGTTCTACATAGGATTAAACATCGATTACAACATGATAAAATTCAAAATGACTTTGAGATGGCTTTCACCTTGAAGATACTCTAGAGATTGTTAGATACTGAAGTAAATAGATATAACAGAATAAGACAACAGTAACTGTTATGGTTAGGCAGTTGTTAATTAGTTGATAAGGGTAGGTAATAAGTAAGTCATAGGGAGAGTGAGGGGATTGTGGATTGTATTGGAAAGGAGAAAATGAGAAATGAGAAGCAGAGCATTGGGGAATTAAATGTAATTTTCATTGTTCTCCTCTGTGTGGATATCACTCTAGTACTGCCTAGGGGCTCATTTCGTTCTATAATATCACAGCATTTACTGTAATTCTGATCCAGTTCTATCAGAGATGTATACTGGTTCCCAAGTCTTAGTCCATCTGAATAACTTTAGGCCGCTCTCCTAAATTCTTTTGCCCTTATGTCTCGCGTTATATTTGAAACATTTATTGATTTCAAATAATTGACAACGAGTCTTTTATCAAACTATACTAAACTAAAGTGTAAATACTAGGACAATCACCTGACATCAATTCATCAAATTATCATGTTTATCTGAACATAACGAGATTTAAATTTGAAAATGATAGACCCTCTAAGCTGGACCACGTGGGAAAGGTGAGAGCATGAGGGTGGAATTTGTAACAAACCTGCCAACGTGGCAGGTTAGTTAGAACGAGAATATAAGAAGAGGTTATATGTACATGGAGGGAGGAGAGAAGGGTAGACAATTATTCAGCAAAGTTTTGGGGCTATTTGGCTGGGGAGGATGCAGACCCGCAAGTCTGCAGGTTTTATTTCATTTTTCTGGTTTTTCAGTTCAATCAAGGGAGACTTTCACCATTGTAAGGAGCTAGACTCCATTTTTCTTGAGAAAAATATCTGGTACCTATCAGAAAACCATCAAATTGAACGCTTTTCTATTATCTTTTGTGAGTAATAATAATTCTTAGTGTGAAATATTTAGATTATGGAAGTGCTTATTTAATTTATGATATAAATTTCAATAGGTCCAAATAATGAAAAGACTGAGGCATCCAAATGTTGTTCTCTTCATGGGAGCTGTAACTCGACCTCCTAATCTTTCAATTGTTACGGAATTTCTTCCCAGGTAACTTGAAATTCTTCGTCTCCTGAGCTTAATACAAGACTGTTGATTGCAGATATACAAGTTTTTGGAAGTTGATAATTGCTACCACTACCAGTGTAATTAATGAAATAGACAAATAGTTGTTACTCCTCTGTAAAACAAAGGAATAAATATAATGCTACTTCTACCAAAAATGCATTCTTAATTGGTATACAGAATGATGTGGCTGAAATGTTCATTTGAAAGTAATAACTGCGAATCCACTAAGATTTTTTTGGTAAAATAGCAGTACTCTTAAATGCACTAACTGATTCATTTTTTCTATTTTGTGATGATGCACAATCCATTGCATGTTCTAATTATGAATATTCTTGATGTGATCGGACAAAGTTGGAGATAACTGTAGACATGCATTTGCAAATGTACCGTTCATATGTTACTGATTTCAACTCAACTGTTTACTGGTGCTTGTTAGATTAATCAAAAAAAAAAAGTCGGAAATTAAAGATTACTGTGTTTTGTATGCAATAGTTTATTGATTTTGAGACTCAACAATGGGTATTTATTTTATTTGATTAATGTTGGGCATCATTTTTTTGATTCTTCAAATACTGAGATGTAAATAATCTTTTGCAGAGGGAGTTTGTATAGATTAATTCACCGACCTAACAATCAATTAGATTATCGAAGGCGGTTGAGGATGGCCCTGGATGCTGTAGGGATTTTGTTGTGTTTAAATGGAATGCATCTTCATTCAACAAATTATTTCTATAATAACCAGTGAATCTCACTTGATATAACCGGTCTCTTCTGACTATTCAGGCTCGGGGAATGAACTATTTGCACAACTGCAGTCCAGTGATAGTGCATCGTGATTTGAAGTCCCCAAATCTTCTTGTTGACAAAAACTGGGTTGTAAAGGTACCAATTGAATCTTGTGATTCATGTTCCTTGATCACATTGTGAATGCTATTTGTTGAAGCAGTATGACAGTTTCTGTTTGTTAAATAGGTTTGTGATTTTGGCTTATCGCGAATGAAGAACAGTACATTTCTTTCTTCCAGATCAACTGCAGGAACAGTAAGCTATCACAACCTTTATTTCCTTAGTCCAACTGCTGTCCAAAATCCGTCACTTCTGATTTATTTATTCCTTCATCCTCTTGTTTTGGTTGTTCATGTTGTTACATATTTAACAGAAATCATGCTATATGTACACACAAATAACAATATTTTTGGAAGGCCAGCAATTTCTGCCCTATACATTCTGAGACTTCCTCTGCTTGTTGTCTTTAAGTACTGTAATTACAGAGCTCCTAATTTTGGCATTGTTTATGGCATTAATTTTCTGCCCTATACATTATGTTTAATATTTCAGGCTGAGTGGATGGCTCCAGAAGTGTTGAGAAATGAGCTTTCAGATGAAAAGTAAGCTTTGTTGTTCTTGTAATTTGTTATTTTGTCTGAGGGAGAGGAAGGTGTTGTTAAAACCCTTCCCTTCTAATTGCTCTTCCTTTACTTAACATTCCCTTATTTTCATGTGTACCATTGTTCTGAGGCTCCCTTATCTCAAACCTGTCTTCTCAGTGGTTTGCCACTTTTTAAACCCTCATGCTTTTATGATTATGATAACTTGTGGTTCATTTTGTAGGTGTGACGTTTATAGCTATGGGGTCATATTATGGGAGCTCTCTACTTTGCAGCAACCCTGGGGAGGAATGAATCCAATGCAAGTTGTTGGTGCTGTGGGTTTCCAACATCGCCGTCTCGACATTCCAGATGATATGGACCCTGCCATTGCGGATATTATCAGGCAATGCTGGCAGACGTGAGTGTAATATATTTTTTTTTAATCATTTTATCCTTCCTTTCTCAACTGTGACTTGAATATGTCATATTGTCTTACACACCTTAGATCAGAAGAGAGGAATAGGGAAAGAAAATAAACAGCTTTATTGGATTCTTGAACAGAAACAGAAAAACAATAGGAGAGTGATCTCCTCCAAGGGTTTCCTCTTTCACAACTGAGCCTTTGCTCGGCTCTCACAAACTACAATTTTCAATGCCCCTTTCCCTCACACTCTTCCCCTATTTATTTAACTGACCCTTCTAACCAACTGTTTTGGTCTACTAACTGTCTCCACTAGTCCTAACTAACTAACTACTGTCCTAACATATTGTTTCATTGAACCAGATAAAATATTGCTGTTGTTACCACAAAGATTATTGACTAGATTTTTACTTTTTTGTATTATAGAGATCCAAAGTTGAGACCCACATTTGCTGAAATCATGGCTGCTCTGAAGCCATTGCAGAAGCCAATCACTGGTTCTCAAGTGCCTAGACCAAATGCTCAGTCATCACGAGTTGCTGAAGACCCTGCAAGATAGGAGACAATTGTACAGCTAACCAAATATTTTTCATTTTACTGCAAAAAAAATTGAGGGCAAGTTGTAGAGTATATGGCATTTGAGATGACAAAAAGTCATTGGTTCAAGACCATCAGCTAAAGAACATTCCCATCAAAGGGTGTGATTTTTTTTAACTCCTTTTCCTTTTCCGACTTTGTTTGTTTCCTTTTCTCTTCTGCAATCTTCTTCAGTGCAGCCATCGTCAGGTTGTGGCATTTGTTTGTACAAAATTCTTTGGAAAATGTTGTAATCAGGGTCTCAATTTTGATGTCCGTAGCAGCTGTAACTTGAACAGAAGAAAGGATTAACAATGAGTGAAAATTGTTTGCTGCTGTAATTAGTGAGCATGTAAATTGGGTAAATGTATTAAATTTTGTGTGAGCCCAGTTGCATTTTGTCAGCAATTCTCTCTCACTCGCACATTGTTATGGAAAATGAAGCCTATGTCACATTGGGACTATAATATTTTATTTTCAGCTACTTGGGGAACCTTCTAGCTTCTGCTGGTTGGCAATTCTATTATGCTTTATTTTTTTTATTTTTTATTTTTAGCATTTTCTGTATCGTATGGCATATAATATAAGGGAGAATGTAACGATGGCAACACATGAACGACATGGTTTCAAGTACATGAAATAATTTGTTAAAAAATATTTAGAATAAGAGTGGAATTTTTTTTCCCTATGAATTTGCTGATATGTAAGTAAGGGTATATACAATTAAAATAAGAATAGATTTCATGGGGATGAAGCCTTTCCTATTTCTACTAGAAAAGCAAGGAATCAATTGTGACAAACGCAACAAAAGGCTAAGATGGAACCAACACATGTATGCCCTCACAATTAGGGATAAGGTGGGGACTACAGCCCCTAACTGCAGCTTTTAAGATATTTCTTTTTGCCCTCATATTATTATAGTATCTAAACATAACTTCTTTTTATCCTAAACATGGCTACCTTCTTTGGTTCCCCACCAATTTTCTCCCTTCCCCTTACTAGAACTCATCACATTTCTTCATCATCACAAGTACCACCACCAACTCCTCCCCCACAACCTCAAAAGCCCCCAACTTCATCTCCAGAGTCAGTGCAAGTGTCTACTCAAGCACAAGCACAGGAACAGAAGCCCATCAAACCTGTCACTTCTTCAACTAAGGTTGAATCCACAGATTGGATAGCCACTTCCTTGACCAGAAGGTTTGGGCTAGGAGCTGGTCTTGCATGGGTTGGTTTTCTTGCATTTGGTGTTATCTCAGAACAAATTAAGACTCGCCTTGAGGTTTCTCAGCAAGAGGCTAATACAAGGTCTGTGTACTAAGTAACTGTAGAAACATGTGGGTTTCAATGAGATTTTAAAAAAGATTTTTTTGTGATAAAAAATCTTATGTTATTCAATCAAGACTTTTAAATAATTTAAATAAGTCTTGTGGTATTCAATCAGGACTATCAAGATTTTTTAAAGAGAATATTCAAATCCAGTGGTATTCTCGTTGGGAAAACTTCCCCAACTTCTTTCGCCCCTACAGAAATTTATGACATTGAAATATATCAAAAACACTTCCTTTGAGGACAAAACTTATGATGTGTATAACTTCTATGACAAAATATTGTTTTTCAACAACTTTCTTGGAAAACTTTTATGCTACTCTATTTTTTCCCCCTCATTGTTGTGATGGAATGTGTTAACTTCTTTGAGAAAATTGACAACCCTCTTACATTCATCAAAATTATATACCAAAGGTTACATGTAAGTTACTTCTTTTAGTGACTACTGATGACATTCTTGTCTTCATAGGAATGTTGAGAAGGAGGAAGAGGTGGTGCTGCCTAATGGCATAAGGTTCATTATCTTTCACATTTTGTTACAAGCTAAGAAAGTTGTATACAAATATATGCCTCATTTTCTGATACACAAATATCTTGAATTACAGGTACTACGAGTTGAAAGTTGGTGGTGGTGCTTCACCTAGGCCAGGTGATTTGGTTGTGATTGATATTATGGGAAAAGTTGAAGGCACTGGAGAAGTGTTTGTGAACACATTTGATGGGGACCAGAAACCACTTGCTCTAGTAATGGGGTCAAGGCCATATAGTAAGGGAGTATGTGAAGGGATAGAATATGTACTAAGAAGTATGAAAGCAGGAGGTAAGAGGAAGGTAATTGTCCCTCCTACATTGGGGTTTGGAGAGAATGGTGCTGATTTAGGCACTGGTGTGCAAATTCCACCACTTGCAACACTTGAATACATTGTAGAGGTTGAAAAAGTCTCCATTGCACCCGCTTGATATGATTAAATGCAAGCAAGTCAATTATGGCCAAATCAAGTTTTCATCAAGTGCTAAGCATCGTGGATAATTCCTTTATTCAATAATGCAGGATGACTTGCATTTATCATATATAATTATCCATTTCTTTTCTATGGGATATAAAGTAACATACATTATTAAACTAGTACTTTTCCCTTAATTTTGGAGGCCACGGTGGGGTACCCCCCTCCCCTACCCCCCAATTAAGTACTAAGTGCACCTGCAGTCCTCAATTTTGTACATCTATATTTATCTGGTTATTTGAGTGAGACACTTTCGATATCACACATTGTAAATGGTTAGGAAGAATGTATCAAACTTCATTTTTCAAACGGCAAGATTGTACCAAACTTCTTATTACTCATATGCATGGGAAATTTTGGTTTACATATTCAAATCATAGAAAATAAATTTAGTTTTGGCTGTACAAAAGAATAAAACGAAATCAATTTTTCTTGATCACTAACGGGACAAAATAACACAGTCGACGACTCATAGGATAGTGGCTTGGTTAAGGGAAACAACCCGAGCCATAGCGAAAGCGAGTCTTCATAGGACAATTGCTACGGCCCGAACCTAAGTGATCAAAGTGGGAAATTTCAACTTGATCTTTATTTTTTTAATGTAAATAAAAAAAATAAAAAAACAATGCACGATAAAGTTGCCTACTAGCATTTTAATAAGTTTGAAGCTCAATTAGCACCGATTTTAAAACTAAAGTGTGTTTTTTTTTTTTTTTTTTTTTTTTTTTTGGTATTTAGTGAAAGCTTGATTTTTAAGTAGGTTATTTATCTTTTCTCCCAACTCAAGTGTTTATAGTACATCTGCTTCAACTTAAAAATAAAAATAAAAATGGCTGACAAGCACCCGCAAATGGAGAAGCCGGACATCTTAATGGATACTAGAATGTAACAGGTGAAAGAATGAAAAATTTGTACACCTAACATGAAAAAGGAGATGTGACCGCTTTAAGGTGATGTTATCTTGAAACTCCGCCTCTAATTCATAAGGATTTTTTCTTATGCCTTCTAATTCATAAGGATTTAATTCAATAGTTCAATAGTTCAATTACACGAAATAAGCTAATCAAGTTTAGAAATGATAGTAACCAAATCGTGCTCCATCAAGAAAATTAAGGTCTATATTTTGAAAATGATAATGAGTGCATTTATTATTGCTTGTTTTGTTAAAAAAATATTCTTGGTGCGTTTGTTTTTGTTTTTAAAAATAATGAAAAATAGAAAAATATCATTTTTACATTTAAAATAAAAAATAACTTTCATTAGCTTTTGAAAAAAAATCATTTTTTATAGCTAGTTACTTTAAAAAAAAAAAAAAATTTACGATTATAAACAAACACAAATCCACTTCTAATTTATTTTATAATAAAATCACTTATTTTTTAATCTTAAACAAACAAATTCAATGATTAAATTATTTTAGTAAAAAAAAAGGGAAGGAAAGAATAAAAACTACTTGATTATTATTTGGATTACTAAGGATCCATTCATAAAAAATAAAACAATCAGATAACGATAATAAAGGACGTAAATCAGATAATGTTGTGGTTTGTGTATTAATCGAATCGATGTTATTATGTTATGGAAAGTGGAAAGAAGGAAACTTTGTCCGTGGAGCTACGATGGGTCATCGTGTCAGAATCAGAACCGCTAACACCGTTTGTTGAATCTTCTTCTTCTTCTTCTATATGTTTCAAATTGAATGCTTATCTTTTTCTCAGACTGAAGAAAAGTATAAGCTGCAAAAGCAAAAACAAAGGACATGGGTACTGTGATTGACTCCCATTTCTTAGCCCTCACTGCCATTGTCACTGTAATCTAATCCCTTTCTCTTTTATCTTATCTTCCTCAATTACATTATATATTCATTAATTAATGTTCTCTCTCTCAAATTCTTATTTTTTATATTTAATTTTGCAGATTGGGTATCAGCTTCTGTTTTTCATCATCACCGCACTCCTCAAGTTCGACAAAATCACTGACTTTGCAGGTATTGTTTATGAATTATGCTTCATCCTACTTCACTTCACTAGAAAATTATATGTTCATAAATTAGTTTGTGTTCTTCATACCAATTGAATATGCACATGATTATTTTATTTAAATGATTCTGCCACATTTTTCTCCTTGTAGGAAGTACAAATTTCATTATACTAGCTATATTGACCCTCTTGCTGAAAGGCTCCTGGCATTTTCGACAGGTAACGTTGTATTTTTCCTTTCAAGCGTTTTTGGTTTTATTTCAATTTAGAATCAACGGGTAAAATTTAGAAAATTGAGGAGTCTTGCTAATTACAATTATGTTGCTTCAGTCTGTGTAACATAAACCTGACGTTGAAAATATTCTTTTTGTTTAACTAACCAATGATAAATCACTCTTTTCAGGTGATTCTGACTTTGTTTGTTGTACTATGGGGCATTCGCCTTGCGCTTTTCCTCTTATTCAGGTATGATGTATATATCATTGCTGGTATCAAACTGAATGATGTCTTGTGATTAAATTCTGAAAGCTATGGTGTTTGATAACTTGGTAGCTGTAGGGTTTATAGGTTATAACCTTTTTGTAAAGTAAGTTATCTATTTCATTTATACTCCATGATATAACCCCTGTTGTCCCGACCATAACCATGTATGACATACCATTTGAAATCAATCTCTTTTTGTTTATTAATTATTACTCTTAGTTTACTTTTCCAGACCCTGTATCTTACTATCTACAACTTTAGTGGAGTTGCTTCCTCACAGATATACTCTTCCTCTTGTCTCATGCTTGAATTGAATGGATTATTTTCTCTTTGCAATTTTAGTACTGTAGCTCATTAAGAAAGTTATTTTATTTTTTCTTGTTAGTTGTTAACATGTCGGTTTTTCTCAATTGTTTTATGCTCATCAAGACTATTAGTTATCAGATTGATGGCTTCATGCATGTCGTATTTTTTATTTAATATCTGAATATCCTCATCAGGATTTTGAAGTGGGGAGAGGATCGACGTTTTGATGAAATGCGAAATAATTTTGGTAGATTGGCTGTATTTTGGACCTTTCAGGTTTCTTCGAATTTTCTCTTTTTTGGTTTTAGATTGAGTATAATGGTCTTCGTTCTTTTGGAAGTGTTTTCCTTTGTTGTTGTTTTTTGGGATTTACTTTTAATTATTGCAGGCTGTCTGGGTGTGGTCTGTGAGTTTACCTGTTACACTGGTTAATGCAAGCGACAGAAATCCTTTTCTACAGGCTGAGGATGTAGTAGGTTGGATTATGTGGACTGTTGGTTTTATAATTGAAGGTACAGCAGATCAACAAAAGCTGCATTTTAAGCAATCTTCAGAAAATAGAGGGAAGTGGTGCAATGTTGGACTTTGGAAATATTCTCGTCATCCTAACTATTTTGGTGAGGTTAGTGCTGTCATTTTCTTCTTAGTGTGATTAAGTTTGCTTTGTAACTGTTCATATTCTTCTTGTCCTTGTTTAGGCAAGGATTTATTTTAAATATTGATTTGTTATTTTTATAATTTTTGTTTTTCATATGATTATGAAGTGCTTTTTGGCTGTATTTGAAAATCCAGCCCAAACATTACATTTGAGCTGAGACTATCATATGACTTATTTATATTATCATTGGGACTTGCTTTGATAATTACTACTGATGACGTGTGTTGGGGGGACAGGGTATCAGAGAGGTGTGGAATGGGTGTTTACTGATTAGTATAAGAGTAACAAATCCTACCCAGAGGCTAGTTGAGTAACCTCTTTTCTTTGGGGAAAAACTATTGGAGGTAATCCTTCGAAAAATGACCAGAAATGAAAAAAAAAAAAGAGGAAAGAAATGAATTCATTTATACAGTTCTAAGGTACTTGGAGATATTTCCAACATTTGGAACCCATTATACATGGAAATTATTTGGACGAATCACTAGTTAAATGACTGGCTACATTGTGTAGTAATTTATGATAAAATGTGCACATGGGAAAAGCCAGAATAAGCTATTTATTAACATGAATGGCTTTTTTATAGGATAAAGTGATTATTTTTCCCATTTTTGGTGCTCAGCTAATTGTTTAGCAAGCTTTTTCTTAGTTGACACGTCTTTCTTGTTTGCCTCAGTTTGTGTTTTTGGACTTCATTCTGGAGACACCATATTCCTTGCTTTAATATTTCTCTCTCACTCTTGTCAAATAATATTTCTTATTTTATCAAAAACTTAAAATAAAAAATTAATGGAGCTTCATGAATCCTTGACCAGTTATTGCTTTGGTGGGGAATTTTTGTGGCATCTACACCTGTATTGAGGGATGCTGAATGGCTGGTAATCATTGGACCGATCATTCTCACATTGTTGCTTCTTTTCATCAGTGGCATTCCACTGCTTGAGGTTTGCTTCTTACCTCTGATTTGGTCAAAACTGTGCTGCCATGTTTTGGCTTTACTGCTGATGAATTGCATAATGGAAGCAGGAATCAGCAGATAAGAAGTTTGGAAATGTGGATGGATATAGGATATACAAACGAAGAACCAGGTCAGTTTAACCATCTCCATGTTATTACTTTACATTTCAGCATATCTTTAATGACAGACAACTAATCCAAGTCATTGTTTCAGCCCTTTAATCCCATTGCCACCACCAGTCTATGGAAACTTGCCCTCATGGTTCAAAACTATTCTCTTTGAATTTCCACTCTACAGTCGTAATCTTCCAGAAGAAGGACTAAACTGTGAGAAGCGAATTTAATTCCACTTGCATAACCTGTTTTTTTTCTTTCTTCATATTCTGCCTATATGGATTTCATGATTAGGGGTGTATGTTTATCTAAATTCATATTCAACATTGTGTTTACGACATATCAAGTAACATTTATTGCAAAAAAGAAAAAGTGTAACTGTCGTGATCTTCACATTGGATTTGATTCAAGCTCTAGATTATACTGGAAGCATAAATTAGATCTTTAAGAACAAGTTAAGAAAGTTTTAAGCTTGTTGGTTATTGCATCCAAATGTCTCAGACCAGCAACCTGAAGCTGACCATGCAGATTTTCAACCTTCCTTTTACTCTTGGTTTGATGTGTTTAAATTATAAACTTAATTTAGAGCCTTGCATATCTATATTTCATGTGTCTGACTATTACAATATGGAATCGTTTAGGAAGTACAGATGTTGGCTTTAAAGTTCTTTGCTGCATCATCTACTTGTAGGTGTCAATAAATGGTTTTGAATTATTTACTGTCTGTGCAATGTGTAGAACAGGCAGAGGAAAAGGCAGTGATGCTCTGAAAGTTGGCTAGCACTCGGTTCATTGGATTTGTTTGATTCTTATCTTAGTATGCTTGTTTATGGTACATCACACTGAAGTTGCAGCTGCCATGGTTAGGGATGTTCTTGGGGATTCTTTTAAGGTGCCTTGTAATGCTGAGCACTTTGCATGCTATTTTCGTGTGCAAGTAACTGATGGATCACCATTTGTGTTTCTCATCTTATTTCTTCTATTGCAACTATCGTTTGACATGCAGCATGCCAGCATCAGCATATATTGAACACAATGTTTTGCAGATGTTAAATTTGTATACTTTTTATTACCAAAAAAATAAATAAATGAATAAATTTGTATTCTTTTGTGAAATTCTTTTTGAATACAATATAGTTAGAAAATTTACAGAATGCTTCCGTCCCCCTCTCTCAATACTCAATAGCTTTTAGACTATATTGATATTGACGCCAAAAATTAGGGCGGCTTCCTATAAAAGATTGACGTATCAAATAGCAGTCTTCTTCAATCATACAATGCTCAACTTATTTCGCCATCAATTTTCCACACTGATTAAAAACTGCACGGTTGGTCTTTTATCCATGCTTCTCCAAGACTTCGATTTGTATCCATGCTTCAACATACTGCAACCAAGGAAGTTGAAGTCATAAAACAAACCAATCAAGAAGTCGGACTTTAATCTTGGTTGATATGCCATTTTTCAACTAATAAACTATCCCAAAATATTGCCGCATTTAATAAGTCGTGCTAACACCAACTTTTTCATGAATCTTTAAATTCATGAAGAAAAGTGAATTATTTCGTGATGTTTGTGTAAATAGATATAAATCAGCCAGATAATAAATTGAGAAAATCGAGAAATAATTTTTATATTCATCCATGAAGAAGGAGATTTCCAGTTATGATTAGGCATTCGAACAATAATAGGAACCGAACATATAAAAGGAAACTAATGAAAAATGTTAGGGTGTGACCTACAAGATCTAATGAGAAAGAAGAAACGAGCAATTCAATTAATTAGAGGCAGATTTAAACCTTTTGTCCATCAAAAGTATTACCACGGAACTCAAAAATAGAAATTTAGAGGCAGGGGCTACTTTCACAATAAATCTACAATTCATGCATTTATGATCTTCGGAAGTATGAAGTATAAACCACTATCCTAAGTATGCCGCACAAACAAAATAATTAATAAAGCAAATAAAAATTCATTATCAACTTCTTGATCCTCACCAGATTACAACAACAACCAAGCCTTATCCTACTAGGTGGGGTCGGCTACATGGATCAAAAGGCGCTATAATGTTCTATCATGAATCATATTTCTAGTTAAACTATTGGCCTCTAAATCTTTCTTAATAGTTTCTCCTATAGTTTTTTCTTGGCCTATCTTTGCCTATAGCGATTGGATTGCCCTCCATCTGGTCTACTCTCCTTACTACGGAATCTACAGGTCTCCACCATACATGCCCAAACCACCTAAGTCGAGATTCAACCATCTTTTCTACAATAGGTGCTATCCCAACTCTCTCTCTAATGCTATCATTCCTAATCCTAGAAATTAAATGCCATTCTTCTCACATTTCATATTATTATTAATAACTAGAAAAGCATTGCAAATGAATCAAATTTATCACCTAGTTACCAACTTTCCATGTTTATAACTTAATTCTGGCTGTCTGTACTTTATATGCAGTGTATTGTTACTGGGTTTCCAAACAGCTACTTCTTAAAAAAATAGAACATTAAGAAGCTGCTGGGAATTCCTAGTCAATTAAACCGTAAGCCCCCTACTCACATAACTCTGGCGAAGTCCACAAGGCTATGTACTGAATCTTCACAAGCTCCAAGGACTAGAAATCTAGTAATCTGAGTCATGCAAAAGCAAGAGATTGTAAAAAATACTGGTAATAAGAAGCTCAGAATTCTTATGAACAAAATAAGCATTTTTCTCTTATAGCAGAAGTTGTACCTAAGCTCTTCCTTGGTCATGGGAAGTGCAATGCTCTAGAGAATATGAAGGAACACCGGGATTAAGCTCGGAAGTGTGGAACATGCTCCAAATGAAGTAAGCCTAGAAGTAGATAGCATAGAACATGTATCATAGCAATTCTAAATCTCAGACTCTAGTTATTGAAAATGAAATATTTAACAGACATAAATGAGTTTCAATATTCATTATTCAGTTGAATATCATAGCCGAAATTGGGAAAATGCAACACTTACCAGCTTAAAGAAAGGGAAGAGATGGGGTAGACAGAGATCATGAGAAAAAGTGGAAGCAGAGAGATCAGCCAGCTGAAAGACAATGCTGGCTGGGAAGAAAACAGCATAACTATGGATATGTTGTCGACTCCAATCAACTGTAGCCTATAGAAAATCTGACTTTTGGTTTTGGCATTGAAAACCTGCATTTTTTTTTCGTGATTGCTACAGTCTTCACAGTCTGGACTACACTCGCATGCACATCTTGACTTGCACCGATTGATTCATGAAGTAGAACAAGAACAGCAAGTTCAGCAGTCACATATTCCCTTGCTCTTCATGCAACAACCTGCCATGGCTTGTCATTGTTAAAAGTGTTACCATTCAGAGAAAAAAAATCCACGAAAACTCAACAATTTGGCAACTAGTCAGTTTGCAGAAAGAGCTAAGAGTTAACCCATGAGCAATAATGGAGAAGCACCAAGTGTTAATGAATCATAGTAGGAATACACTAGAAGGAAGAAGAGCAATAGTAATGACAAGAATAAAAAAAATCAGCCAGTGACAATGACACAGTACACACACACATGACACATTTATATACATTGTTATAGTCCAACTTCTCTGACCCAAAAGAAATATGCATTTTCTAGGCATTTATGCAGAGTGAAAGATGATAGAAGTATAATCCATAACGGAGCTAAGTATCTAACCTTGTTTCATTCTTCACTAGACCTCTTGCAATCATTTCCTGGTGAAGTTTATCCGCCTTATCAGTCTCATTTTTTTCTAGCAGAGCACCAATTATTGTTTCAAAGGTTACAGCATCAGGGGGGCAATCATTGTCATCCATTTTTAAAAGCAAGGCCTTTGCTTCATCGAAAGAGCCATCTTTACAAAGTGCATTGATCAAAATGGTGTATGTTTGGACATTTGGACGACAGCCATGAATCAAAAGATGCTGAAGAACTTCTTCTGCAATCTTTAATTTTTCACCATTGCACAAATTGTCAAGAGTTACATCGTACTTGTAAAAATCAGTACAAATTCCTTGCATAACAAATTGTTGAAATAATGAGATTGCCTCCTCAAAAATTTGGATTTTGCAAAAGGAGTCTAATAAGATATTGTAAGTGACTACATCAGGGGGTTGTCCACTCTCACGCATTTCATCAAAAAGCTCCTGCACATATGATAGTCTCCCTAATTTGCATAAGCCGACAATAAGGGAATTATAAGTAGCAATATTAGGGACTATATTTTTATCACGTATCTCCTTAAAGAGAATCATAGCTTCATCTACCATGTCAACCTTGCAATATCCATAAATCAAGACATTATAATTCAAGACATCAGGTTCCAAGCCTCTTTTGATCATCCTATTGAATAATTCTCTTGCCTCCTTAACATTATTGCTTAAACAATACCCATCCATCATAGCATTGTAAGTAACAATGTCAGGCCTGTCGCCTCTTTTCATCATCATAGCAAACACGCCTTGAGCTTCTACGATCCTTCCTTCTTTACATAATGCGTCAATCAATATGTTAAAAGTACAAACATCCGGGTTGATATTTCCCCGCACCATTGATGTTAGTAATTGAGTAGCTTCTTGCCATCGACCTACACTGCAACAACCATGGATTAGAGAATTGTAGGTGACAACATCGATGGAAATTCCCTTAGCACTCATTTGAGAACGCAAACCGAGTGCTTCAGTTACAAGTCCATCTTTGCAGAGACCATCAATGACCGTGCTGTACATTACTGCATTAGGCTTAAACAATTGTTGCTCCACCTTTTGCAGCAATTGAAGGGCAGCACTAGTTTGGCCATTTTTACATAACCCATTGATCAAAGTCCCATATGTAAATTCATCAAACACATACCCTTTGGCCATTAGTTCATCAAGAAAGACTATAGCTTTGGAGATCATACCATTGATACAAAACCCATTAATGATTGTATTGAAAGTTACAATATTGGGCTGAAAACCCTTCTTGAGAATGGTACCCAATAAGGAGAAAGCGAAAGCCATGTGACCCTCATGGCAGAAACAATTGATCAAGATGCTCAAAGTAGCAATGGAAGGTGTGATTGACCTTAACTCGAGTTGTGCAAAGAGTGAAATGGCAGTGGGATAATGCCCCATCCTCACAATGGCACCCAGAACCTTGTCGATGACCATAATGGGGGGTGGAGGGCGCGTGCGGATCACGTGATTGAAGGAAGCGACGGCGTCATCAACATTATCGAATCCAGAAATTTTGTGGGGAAATTGGGGTTGGAAATGAGAAAGGAATCTCAGATTTGGAGCAAAAGGGAAATAGAAAAGGAAGGTAGAAGCTGTAAGAAAACGAGGGATAGCATACCTAGAACTAGTATTCAGCAGCATCGTTTCCTGACATACAAATGCTGCGTTTTCTCCCTCACTCTCTGCCTGCGGCGGTGTTGCGTGCCCGTCCCTCTCAGTAAAACACAATGTCACTCGCGAAACTACACACTTTTTTTTTTTCTTTTCTTTTTTTTAAGATTTAAGATTAAAGAAGAATGAAAATATGTTACAAAAAAAAAATGAAAATAAATAGTTAAACATGTTTTTAGTCCCTATTTTTTTTTTACAGAAATTTGGTTTTAGTCCCTCGTTTGTAAAACATACTTTTTTAGTCCCGCTTTTTAAAATATATCGGAAGTGGTCCTTACACCAATATTTTTAGTCTCTCAATTTTGACAATCACACATTTTTAATCCTTCATTTTTTGACAAAGGTACGGTTTTAGTCCCCCGTTTTTCAAATGAAAGTGTGATGTAGAGACCATTTCTGACATATTTTCCAGACGGGAGACTAAAATCGAACTTTTGTTAAAAATAAGAGACTAAAAACATATTTAACCTGAAAATAAACTAGTAAATTATTTAGTATATAATAATTTAATTCAGTAAAAAAAAAGATTGAAAAGTGAGATCAAAATCTTTTAACCAAAAAATAAAATAAGTATATGTTATGTTTTATATTTGAGTTTAATTTTGTCATGATCTCATTTTAAACTTCTTTTCATATGTATAAATACAGCCTCACAAATAAATTCTATAATTTTTTTTGGGTGATTAGATTTCATTGTCCAATTTAAGCAAATATTTTAAGAACTATTGATAACACATGTAAGGAACGATTTAAAGATTTTTAGATAGAGATCAAATAAAAAATATGTCATATATAAGGATCAATTTACTTATGCAAGGACGAGTTTACTTGCGTTTGTACATATAAAAATCAATTTCAATTTTTTTTTTGATACATGGACCAAATTAAAAATCCATGTTATTATGTATACAAATAGAAACCAAAACATTAGTTTTGTTTTTTTTTTTAAAGGAACCAAAACATTAGTTAAACCTTAAAAATGTCGATTGTAAAACAAAAAACAAAACCATAAAAATATCGAGCGAGAATTACTTAGATTTCATAGTGCATAACTAGGAATACTGTATAGAGTTTTGATTTCTTCAAGTTACTTGGATTTTTTTTTTTTAACAGCAAGTTACTTTGAAAAATAAAGCCAATGCCCACTGATCGGTGCAATTTAATTAAAGATTTGTTATTAATCCACGTAGAATCATACAAATAGGAAGTGAATAAAATCCAACATGAATTAGACCCAGAACATGTTATAACCATGCAATGTCATCTAGTAAGAGATTCCAATACAATACATGAATAAAGCTTTATTAGTGGGCTTATATACCAAAAGAAATTACTTTTTTTCCTTTACAAATTCAAGAGATAATCATAAACTGCATAAGGCATATTTGATTATTAATGCTAAGGTCACAAGAGTCAGCTCACGACCAAGCATCTCCAAGCCACTGACCAGAGGCTCATTCCATGAATACATATGTTACCACACTGTACATAAAAAATAGTTATTAATACTCGAACTCAGAATCCCTACGATTACTTCTCATCATTTGACCAGCATCCAAACTTCAAACCCAACCAACCATTTTTCAATACATATTGCTCCTCTTCTGGTGGAGTCCCTCGTTCTCGAGTGAAGTTTCACAATGACAAAAAGAAGCAATTCATCAAAAAGGGACGATATGCAGTCCAGCATTTTCCTTCATCATTATTACATTTTTCTGATCATGTTGTGGTACCGTACAATTGCCAGGGTGCTTATTGTACTCTGGGTTAACAAATTATATCCAATATGATGAAGACCTCCTAAAAGCTGAGGTAAATGACACTAGTGACAAGACATCACAAACAATTATACCCCCCCAGTGTTATTAATGTTCTCCAATGAGATCACAGCACCGGATCTACCCTCATTTGATGGCCCGGAATGTGATATTAGAATATAAATCACCCACAAATGAAGGCAAACAAGGTAAATCAAACCCCATAATTTTGCCGTTTTGTTCCTTTTCAAAAAAACTGCACCGGTCACAAAAATATAATCTAATTGATGAAGCAGTGATCCCAGTTGTCTCTTGCCTGAATGAATTCTGGCTTTTAACATAGGCTTCAACTTTGAATTAGAGAACTCCCACAATCCGGATTCTAAGTCACTTGAAGAGGAGGCAGGATTCATATCTGTTGCACCTGATGCTGACATGTTCTCATCCAGCAACCTTGACACTGCCTGCAGCGTTGAATACGAAAATTGAAAATCAAGTATATCATGATTTCCAAGAATTAGTATCATGGCATGGCCTCAGTAGAAAGCATACCTCGATTCTGAATACAAGACTTGCCTTCTCAGAGGAGAGCGACTCAACCTGTTGACAAGCAGAAAAATTTATTTGAATAGGTAGGGGGTCTGAAACAAGCCAGTCTGCTAAGTCCCAATTCTGTATTTGACAGATTTTTTTTTTTTTTAAAAAAAGGTGTTTGCATTTTTAACCTGTCGTATTCTGAAAACCAGACACCGTTAGTTTTGTTGGTCATTCCGATTTGATTAACAATTTAGGGGTTGTTGTAAAACTGCTAATGTGTTCAGTCACCAGTTGGACTGATCGGGCTGGCTGGTAGTCTGGTTTTAAAACTGTGATTCATGAGCATTTTCAAAAATATCACAGCCAACTGGATGTATGAAAGACACACCTTAGCTTGTTTCTGTATTAAATGGTCAGTCATTTGATGAAGCCTTCGCTTGAGCTCAATTTCAACTTCTGTTGGCTCTTCTACCTCCTTCCTTGTCAATTCAATGTCAGCTTCCAGCTTCCTTGCCTATGATGTACAGGTATATTAAATAATATCACAGCAAAAGGAAGTCATATTTTAACTAGACCAGACCCAACGGAAAACTTAGATGGAGTTAATCTGTTATAATGCAAGTGAGCAATACAGGTTAATTTTATTATATAGCATTACATTTTTTATATTTTTAAATTCCAAATTTGAATGAAAAATGAAATAGAAACTGTAATATATTTAAAAGGAAAAAGTGCAAACACACCCCCTAAATTTTAGCTTATTTGCAAATAGGCACATTCAACAAATTTTTTTTCCCAATTAATCCTTAAACTTTTACTATTAGTAAAATCAATTCTTCAACTACTTTTTTGTCTCAATTAATCCTTAAACTCCATATATTAGTAATATTAATACTTCTGTTAACTCTCAGTTAGATCACTAACGTGAACAAATTCAACCGTTCATTTTGCTTAAGTCTAATCCGTTTATTGTATTTTTTAAATTTTTGAAAAAATAAGAACACGCCTTGAGGCTTGTTAGTTGAAGGATTGATTTTCTAATAATAGTAGTTTAAGGACTAATTGGAACCAAAAATTAGTTGAAGGACTGATTTTACTAATAGTGGTAGTTTAAGGACTAATTAGGAAGAAAAAATAGTTGAAGGTGCATATTTGCAAATGAACTAAAGTTTAGGGGGTCTTTATGAACTTTTCCCTATTTAAAATTTAATAGTTTGAAAATGTTCCTTAAAAGTAGGAACTTGGAGTGGTGAGCCTTTGAAATTGATTTAAATGTGAGAGTTTCTTCTCACTTTTCAATTAAATTTAAGCAAAACATTTCAGCTTTTGTGAAAGTAAAAAATGGACACCGAATGTTGAAATCCCTTTTTTTATACTAGTATATATCAGGACACGTAGTAAGGTAAATTTTAAAAGCAAGAAAAACGATATAGAACATAAAAAATTCTAACATTTAGAACATAACATAAAGGAGAAAGTGGAATATACATGCATAATTAATTAGGAGACTTATTCTGATACATTCGGTACTTATTTATCTTTCTCAAATATAACTAGATTGTTGCAACAAGAAAAATCCCCATTTAATATGAAGAAAGAAAAAGAGAGAATCCAAATTTCTAGATAGTAGATAGGAAATTCTAGAGAAACTAATACAAATCATGAAACACGTTGCATCTGAAACATCATAGCTCTTTAAGGGAAAAGAAGCAAATATAGATAATCACATAAATTTAAAAGCTTACTTTTTCCTTCAATTGTGCAACTTTATCATCAATTAAAGAGTGCTCTGCCTCAAGAATTTCTCGTTCAAACTCAATTCCTTTTGAAGCTAGCTACAACATCAGCATACATAAACAAATGTCAAGAAAATCCTACTAAAATACAGTGACCACAGAAGTTTAAAAAAGGAATATAAGATCTAACAAAAAGAATATATTACAGCTTCCTCTAAAACACCCCAGCTCAGGCAAAAGTAAATAAAAGAAATCAAAATAGTAATACACCCGTTTCAGCAAATAATAGTATAACTTACTTTTGAAGCTCCAGTTTGATGAGGATTCCTCATGCTCCTTCTGAGATCTACAAAAGGTTAAAGGATCCGCCTATCAACAGACCAGCTCATTACAATATAATCTTGACTACCCTAGCACCCTAAATAACCGACTTGCACCAATACATGATAATTTAATTTTCACTGATGAATGATAGGCATGGCTATCATCATCCAGGATCTGCAGAAAGGAAGTCTACTAGTACATATTCTACATCAAAGATACTCTCAGGCAAGAGAAAGAGACACCCTAGTTGATGTGGTTCCTACAATCTCTAAAGCATTCTAGCATAACTTTGCCTCAAACCTAGATGGTGTCCTTTGGTCACATACATAGTAACCACCTATTCTGTCAGAACTCGGAAACATTTAATAGCTTTAAATCATGAATATTCACCAGTCCCTTGGATAATTGAATATGTGCAAAGTATATGATGTATATGCTGTTTAATAGGCTTGAAAATTGTCCTTATATGCCTATATTAATCTTTTGCTCTTTTCATTCAAAATTCATAGACTAATCTCTAAGGTTTTAATATGCGTTCAAGCTAAAATGAGATGGGTCTAATCCTAGGTAGGTAATGAATTCAATGAAAAAAAAAACACTAATATCTGTTTTCTGTTGGAATTAAACAATGTTTCTGACAATGCATCAACAGAAGGGCAGTACCTTCATGAGCCAACTCTTTTGATGCAATTTGCTGTCTGAGTTCTGCCACTTGTTTAACCTGATCCAAAACATATAATAGTTAACTCTTACTAGTTTAAAATGCTTGCCCATATAAAAGGATGACTTGAGGATCAAGACCGCAAAGGAATTAGAGCGAAGCAAGCTGTTTGGTCTATTCAATTCTGATATAAGGGTCTCATTCTAATCCTTCAATAAGACAGATTTGCAATCACAACATTTTTAGGGTGTTGAGTAGTAAATTCATAATTCTTTAATATTTTGTTCCAGCAGTATATAGGAAATCTTTCTAGACACTTCGGAGTTGGTAATGGAGATGGTCTTATGATACTTAGCTCATATCAGCTTTCATTATGACGTCAGTTTGGTCTTATTAATATCTATGTTGTTTCTAACTTTCTATTTTTAGGAAATCATAAATCCTCACAAATTTAGGATTGAAGTCCAAATCCTTGTGACAAGTAGTGGAAAGTCTAATCTTCCATTCAAAAATTTAAGAGTTTTATCAATAGCTACAAACTTACATTCCATGGATCATGCAGGGTGGAGGGAAGTCATCTAAGAATCTAAAGTCTAAACATACCTCTACTTCAAGGTTCCACTGTACAGCAGCGAGGGATCTTGCAAGATCAGCATTAGTAGTCTGCAACAAGTCCAAACATTTATCGACAACAAGCTTATCTAGATATTTGTGGAACCTAAACATCATGATAAATTGTTTAACTATATACACTACCATTTGGTATAAACAAGGGGCTTATATGAGTAAATTAACATACCTCCAGTTTAGCTAAGCGTGTAAGAATTTCCATTCTAGTATTATTATGTTTCTGCTTTTCTAACTCAACAGCGTCCATTGTTTCCATCATAGTGGACTGAAGTTGTGAAGCCTAAGGAAGGAACAAAGCGGATTAGATAAATAACCAACAGATAGAAAACATTGAATGCCAACCAGAACAGTCATCTATGCAACAATTAACTTCAAAGCAACTTCAGCTCATTAGGAGGAAAAACTCCCATACTATGGAAAGTGGAAAGTTGAAAAAATCATTTTGTTTCTGCAACTAAAACACCAAGAACATCAAACAGGAAAAAACATTCCAGAAATTTGTCCAAGATTATTCATATAATCATATCCTACGGTAGACATAATGTTGAGCATAACCAGTATAACACAAAAGTGAAAAGTAAACATAAAGAACAGTCTAAGAACTGTCATAACATTACCTCTTGTGCTTGTTGTTTAGCTCGCTCCTCAAGAATTTTCTCTAGACTTTGCTTCTCCCCCTCTAATTTGGCCACCATGTTCTCCCGTTCCTTTATAGCATTCATTGCTTTAGCTGCTGCTTTCTCAGCCAGAACCCTCTCCCTCTTCTTTCTCCTTTCCTCCCTCTCATGTTCACTTTCAGAATCAGATGTTGAACCAGAATCTGTATCTGAAACAGAACTTCCATCACTTGCCATGGAAGAACCCCTTTTCAAATCATCAGATCTTGAATTTCTAGAGACTGCATTATGCTCATGCATCCTCATCGCACTTCTCAATTGATCGCGAGCAACATCACCTGCCATCTTAGCTTCACGCACCTCATCAACCCCCATCACTGGCATTGTTTCTGCAACCAAACTTTTGTTGTCTGCTTCCAAAGATTCTGGCGGAGAAACGTCCCTATTATTAAAACGGAAATCATTTTCTTTATTTTCCTTATCATTTGTCTCAACCACGAGCTTTTCAGCACTGCCCTTACCAGCATACTCTTGTCCTCTCATCCATTTACCATCAGTCTCAGATTCTACACTCGAATGCCTCTCGGTGGAGCCCGAAGATGTAGAATCCTTCCCATCATCACTACCTTTTCTCCTCAATTTAACTTCTTTGACAGAGTTTAACCTCTGCAAAGACCTCAAACCACTATTACTACTCTTTTGATTCCTCTTTACATCCGACACCAACGACGCCGAAGACAAACTCTTCTGCTTCCTATTATTATTATTGCTGAAACCACGAGTTGCAGGTATTACATTACTGTGGTTCCCCCCAGAAGCCAAAGGCTGGTTAGGTGAACTGAGTAGTTCGGTCCAATCAGCATCTGTGAGTGAAGGGTTAGATTTGGGTGCCGTTGGTGTAGTTTTAAGCACGTTGAAATTGGGATCACTACGCAACTTTCCATGATAATCATTGTTATTGTTATTCTCAGTGGTTTTCTTCTTCAATTGTGCCTTCAGAGACACAGGACTCCCTGATTTCGCAGGAGCATCATCAATGCTGGCTTCCTCAGATCGAAGCCTCTCGTTCTTGCGAAGCGATTCAGCCGCTTGCTGATCGATCTGAACCGTTCGTTACACAATTATCAAAAACCAAAAACCATAATAATAATACTAATAATCACGCTTTTAATTAAAATCAGCGAAGAGAATTAACAATTAACTACGTTTTTGCACAGTTAGGGATCCAGAATTAATCTAACGTGAAAATGAAAGAAAGAAAAAGAAAACGCGAAGCATTGTTAGTATATTGGACTTGCCTGGTGGAGAATGTTCTCAGCGGCTTTGAGTTTGGAAGAGATCCAATTCGCCATTGTTGCGTTCGACGTTTCTTCAGCTTGTGATGAGTGTATGGATCAGCGCGTGAGATGCGACGAAGAACGGTTAGAGAGCCAGAGTTGGCGCATGTTGAGCTAAACGCAGCGTTTTAAGGAAGTTATGTTATGCGCTTTGCAGAAGAGATGATGATGATCGACGAAGAATTAGAGGAACGAAGGAAGAAGAGTATGAAAGGTGTTGGGAAGAAGAACGAGACTCGAGAGTGACATGCGGGTCGTGAAACTGAAACGTGTTTTTTGGGGCCATCGCATCGGTGTTGAGTGATTCACACTGCTTCCATTTGGGTCCACTGAGAGTTACATGGCCTATGATTTTGCCTCAGCAACGACCATCCAACTAACGGTCATGATTCAACGTGGGTCTCAAATTGGGCCACTTGGGTTTCTGAAGCCCAAATAAGTGTGAAGTCCATCTCTAGCATTAAGGGTTCAAGCTCATTAATACTAAAATACCAATGTCAAAACTATTAATGTGAAGATAGAGATTGCAAATCCAAACTCCAAAGTTAATGATCTTTGGATTACAGAATAATTAGAATTTGTGATACTAGTCTTGGACTTCTTAATTATGTATTTTTGTATTCACTAATTAAAGTTCACATCCTTGGAAGTTGATTCTATTGCCGTTTCTACTGTGAATTAGTTTCACACCTATTAATTGAGTTTTTGTTCATACTGCATACGGCCATTTTATCAAAAGATGTGACCAGTTACAAATAGAAAAGGGCCGATGTGCTTGAGGGCTGGTGAAGCATAAAGGCCAAGTTTGACTTCTAGATTTCACCCATTATAGCTGCTACTATGCTATAGATTTTTGTCAAAACACCATTTCTTCTGAGTCAATATAAATAACCTTTTTCTTTTACATAGAATTAAAATGGACACATACCAAACGACATGACATTTTATAGAGAAAACTTTCTGTTTTGGAGAAAGAGGTTTATTTTAGAAAAACCATAGTACCATTAATAAAAATGTTGCTTTAAAAGTGAAAATCAGAGGGGAGAAGAGAAAGCACCAGCATAAAACTATATGATATCTTCACATAAGTTGCGAGGTCACATAATTGATTTTTGGATAAGTAAATCTACATTGCTTCTCAACAGAATGGAGTTGATTCTAGGGATTCAGTAATTTTGTCTACAGTTTTGCCTAGTTCTCACTCATGTAGTATTCTTTTGAAATTTACTGTTAAATTCTGCTTTGTTTGAGATCTCAACCTTTCCTATTTGAACTTACCATCGTTTATTTGGTACTCACAGGGAGATCATAGAGGCAAACGAGGACAAGAACATTAAAATTACATAAGTCTCATTGTGTTATATACACCATGCTTCTAATATTTTCCCTAAATTTGGAAAAGTGAAAACTATTTGATGTAGTTGGAAAATTCTCATACAATCTACCATCAAGTCATTACTTATATTAAAGGGAAAATATTTGTGTCATCATGTAACAAAATAAAGCCCATGGGAAAAATAGGAAGAATCAATAACTCAGTTACTCAAAGATTCTTTCAAAATCTCAAAACCTCCCTAGGAAATTAAGCTCTCATGTTGAACAGCAAGAAGCGTGTTTAGTTGCAGTCACTTCATCAGCTACTATATGGATCTCCCTCCCACTCGAAATATTAATGGGCTTCTCGTCCATTTTGGCTTCCAAACTTCTCTGGCTTGTGATATCATAGATCTTTGTGATCATTTGTAAGAATACTTGTTCAACGTTGAGATTCTTCAAAGCAGAGGTTTCCATGAAACATAACCCTTCTGTTTCTGCAAACCCTTTTCCTTCTTCTCTCTCAACTTCTCTTGATTGAGCAAGATCAGATTTGTTTCCCACCAGAATAACCACCATGTCTTGGCCTCCAAACTCTCTAAGCTCCCTTAACCATTTACTTATATTCTCATAACTTGATCGTCTGGTTATGTCATACACTAGCAATGCCCCCAAGGCTCCTCGGTAGTATGAGCTTGTGATAGCTCTAAATCTGTCACGAAATTATATCCATGTCTCTCAGAATGAAATATACATAAGATGAACTTATCGGATCAAAATATAATTAGAGAAATTAATGTTTCATATACTGAATTGGCATATACTTGACATGCTGAAAACATAAGGTTGATATCATTTTGGTCTCTAATCTATTAGAGATAATTAACATTGTTTTTGCCTCTCAATTTCACAATTATGCAAATAAGAGAAATATTTACACTTAATTTCTATGAACCAAGCTAACATTAACCTTATTTTCTAGGAACCTTTATACTTTACACTTAATATAAAGTAAGAGAAATATTTATATCTCCCGTGAAGGAAAGCGTGTGGTAGGTAGGAGAGCAAAATCTTGAGCACCTCGCATGCATTTCTCCACCTGACTAATTGATTGTCAATTTGCTTTTCTGCTCTTTCTCTCAATCATTTACATGTTTCTTTCTCTGTCTGTCCTGTGTACCCGCCTCGCCCAATAGTTACGCTATTTGAGATTGCATTGCATTATGGAAAAAAAGAAAAGAAAACTTCATTTCTACACATACCCAAGCGTGACACTTAATTTTCATTCACATCATTAAGATCAATGAATGGAACATAGGTACAGTGACATATTCATTATTCAACTCCGCTAGAGACAAAGCGAGAGAGAGGTTTTTCTGCTTTTCTCGTGATGAAAATGTAAAGAAAAGAAAAGAAATAGGAAATTGTGCGCATGTACCCAAAGGAAAAAAATAGTGAAATTCTTTTTATGGGATGGCAAAGAAAAAGCAAGCCTAATGAGTGTCAATGACATTATTCAAATCTATATAAAATTCCCTTTAAGTTGGAAAAAACAAAAGTTACATGAAGCACCTACATTTTTATATGTGAGATTAATCTTTTTGGTGATATTGAGGTTGTCTCTCTCCAGAGCTCGACCAACTATATTATAACACTATTAACTCATCCATTGAGCTTCTAGTCATCTACCATAGATAGACGGAAGACACGTCTAAGATTGTTTTCAAGGATATGCAGTGTTCTAGCTAGTTAAGTGAACAAGTTTCTACATAAAAAAAAACCACAATTCCAAATCCAAGCTTGGGTTTTAATTCATAATAATAATGTCTCGGTGCCTTCAGGGTCCCACTCTATGAATCTTAGTTATGCTTTTCTAGTTTCTTCCCCCCACGTAACCAAACTCGTTCTCAATTGACTTTTATCAAATTCTAGAGATCATCACGGATGAGCAGTACACTATTAAAATTGCTAAAATGTTGTAACAAAAAAAAAAACACTAAAATACTTTGATTGTTCATACTTTTCCTCCCTACCTATCTGCTTTTACTTTTTCGTTAATTTCGGTCAATAATTAAATGAGCAAACACTAGAACTTGGCTAGCTTGTTAGCTAAAAAAACTGCAGGATCAAAAAAAAAAGTGGGACGAGATTTTGTGGAGAAGTATTAAGGGAACAAAAGCAAAACAGAACTGAGAACTCGAATAATAAAGAAAGTCTGTTGAGCTGAATTCATATTAAAATCTTCTAAGTTCAGAAAACCCAGTGGACACCCACTTTGAAATTGAAAGTTGACACCCCAGATGGAAAAGCCTTCACCTTTCATCGACACGAGAACTAAAGACACTATGTAAGAAATAAAACACAACAAGAAGCCTAAATCACCAAACCATACATGCAGCTGAATATTGATCTGCAGATTCAAAATGGTTCTCTTTTTACATTATTCTGAGCTTATGAATTTCGTTCACCATTAAAACAATAACATAAGCACACAAAAAATATTAATAAAAAAGGATCAGAGACTAACGAAACAAGGGGACAAAACAACAAGTGATGACCAATTAAAGAGACAACATAGACTCATTCAATTCACTGGAAGTGATGAACAAGAAACAAAGAGGAATGAGGAGATCATATACCTTTCTTGGCCGGCAGTGTCCCATATCTGAGCTTTGATGAGTTTGTCTCTAACCTTGATGTTCCTGTAAGCAAATTCAACTCCTATGGTAGGCTTGGAATCCAACCGAAATTCATCTTTTGCAAACCTTGACAGCAGATTTGATTTCCCAACTCCAGAGTCTCCAATCAAAACAGCCTTGAACAAGTAATCACACTCTTCATCAAATGCATCAGCCATAAATATATATATGACCCTCTTTTCTATAGGTCTCCACCCTTTTCCTCTTAAGCCTTCTTCCCCTTTTAGGTGAAATTCTCAAAAGGAACAAGGCTATTAATGAGGTGGTGAGAAAACTTAACCAATAAAATATGTTGGTTAATTATGAACTATAGAGGAAAAGAAGAAAGTAATAATAATAGGATGCAAGGTCATGATCATGTTTTATACAATGTTAGAAATTAGATTAGAAAATAAAGGGGGCACTAGCTATTTCTTTTGGCATTGTTTTTTGGAGGGTATTGAGTATTTTACATGTGAAACCATTGATAAAGACATGATGGCTAGTCCTTGATGTTGTCCACACCTGTGATGTTATTTAACCAAGTGGAAGAGCCAGCCACGGTTGCCTCCTTCTTCAAAGAAGGTCCAATAGTATTGTTCCACCTGTCCCCTCCCATTTTTTCAATTAGAGAAATTGGCATTTTTCATGCTTACGTGGCCTTCCTGGATTGGCTTTTCACTGCTTTGTGCACATCACCCAACTGGTTGGTTATCAATGACATTATTTAGATCATAGCCATCTCAAGTGGTTAAAAAATTGTAGAGGGCTAATGATTCAGAATTATCTTCTCTTTGGAAGATAGATATAGTTTTACATGTGATCATGTGTGACTGTGGTTAGATGTCGTTGACTAATGATCAAATTAACAATGGGTTTGGCAATAAAGCTCTACCTGTGTACAACAGGCAATTACTGAAGGTGACTTGATTACTATATATACTTGTATGGGTTTGTTTCTCAAACTTTGTAGTACAGAATCAAGCTTAACTAAGGCTAGATTCTTGTTTGACCAGGTTATCAGATTATTCTGTTTTCCGATTTTAGGGAGGTTATGTTTGTACTGCTCCCGAGCAAACAAGCAGAAGATAATAGAATTCACAATCAAAATCTCACTTTCATGTATAAGATAAGATCGTGGAATTCAAACTTGACTTAATAATTTTGTTGGTATAAAAAATAATATATCGAGAGAGAGGAAATTCCTAACTTCATTTACCGTTGCATATCAATGTAAAAGAATAAAAATTCATACAAAAAAGAAAAAGAAAAAGAGTGAAATCTTAGAATTTGGGTTTGGGCCTAACTCAACCCAAAAGCTAGCTTGTAAGGTGAGGGTTGCCCCCTTCCTTATAAACATGCATCAGGCCATATCCCTATCCAATGTGGGACTCCAACACACCCCCTTCACACCCAGGACTGGATATCTGGAGCATGAAGTTTGTAGGACTGGACATCTGCGGGTGGCCCAACGGATCCAGGATAGGCTCTGATACCATCTTAGAATTTGGGTTTGGGCCTAACTCAACCCAAAAGCTAGCTTGTAAAGTGAGGGTTGCCCCCTTCCTTATAAATATTCATCAGGCCATATCCCTATATAAAAAAGTTTAGGTGAGTTGGGTCCCGGGGACTCACCAGGGTCAGAGCAAGCCTCAAGACTCAAAGAGCACTTACAGAAGTACTTACAGATTACCGACCAACGAGGTTCTCGCATCGATAATGGGATTTGAACTCACGACATTATAGGTTATGTGTCGTATCCTTACCAACTGGACCACCTTCGTTGAGAGTGAAAAAAATATTTTGATAGACTGGCATAGCTATAAATGTATTCACTTACTGTTCCAAAACAATAATCTCCGGCAATGGCGGAGAGATATTTTATTAATGTGTTGTTTTTGTACAATGGTAGGGGATTGGCCCTTTTCTATTGTCTAGAATACTGAATACATGAAAGAATATTCTATACTAAAGATGAGAGAGTATATGAATAATTGCCCTCTTTTTCCTTAGCTAGAGTCCCTCTTATATGGTGGCATGGTGGAATATAGAGTGATGGGCTAAGAGTAGTTTAAAGTTGGGTCTGGCCCAATCTTGTATGGAATTGGACCATGCCCAATTCGGGCGGGAACACTTACAATTTAGTCTACAAATTTTATTATGTGTATGATTAAGTTTTTAAATTCATATATGGCAAATTTATATAATCTTTCAATAATATAAAGATTGATAAGAAAAAAATAATAATAAAAAGATTGAATAATGTAACAACTGAACTATTGTACAGTGTAAATTAAAGATTAAATAACGAGCATGTACATTTTCAAGAGTTTTTTTTTTTTTTTTAAACAACCATTTTCACGAATAAAAGAATATAAATTTTATCATCTCAATGATGATACAATACATACTAAAACAAAAGTAATTGTGCGAACAAGATACATCTAATAAAAAATAAGAGATGTAGGTTAGAGATTACCAAAATTATGCTGCTTTTTTTTTTTTTGAACGATATAAACAATGGGAAAACAAAATAATTTTAAGAAAATAAGTAAATTTAATCATAATTATGACACGTGGCAAAAGAAAAGCATAAAAGGGGGTGAAGAGTTATAGTGTGTGTGTATAAAGGAGGGCCCCTGGGCTCCTCCTGGAGCAACAGATGAGGTGTGGACTGTGGAGGACCGTCAGCCAGGAATTTGGGCTCGTTTTGATGGACATTAATTTGATGCCATAGCCCATAAGCATTAACTGATCAGTAAAATTTTAACTTGTAGTTTCTGGTATCAGACTCAGACCCGAAAATATATGTTCACTAGTGTGGACTCGTGCCCGACATTGGGAAAATAATTATGTAATATGTATTTATAATGTAGAAATTTTTAAATTTTTAAAATAATTGATATGTAGTGATTATATGTTTAATAAAATAAATATAAAATATTTCTACATTATAAATACATATAAAATATTTTTGGAATTGGTGGAAAAAATAATTATATTTCACTTTGTAGCAAGAGTTTCATCCCAATTTGGCAAAAAAGACATAAAACTTAAGCAGAAATTAAAACTACATAAAAATTCGAAATTAGATAAGAGTTTTTAGACAACCAAAACAGAGAATATTTAAATTTTTCATAAGCAACCAATTAACCAGGACATATAATACTTTGAGGCTACCTCAACATAGAAGAGAAAAATTAATTTGAATAGATAAAATAAATAAGGCATCAGTGATTGATATGCAAGAAAATATAATGTAATAAACATCAAATAGAAAACAAAATAATATGGTGCAGAACATTAATATATTAGATTAGATATATGATAGCAGGTGTCAGGTCATAGTTTGCATAAAATAAACACAAAATAATTACAGACCAAAAAAATAAATAAATAAAACTTCCAAGTCAAGTTAGGGGTTGTTTTCAGAGATCCAAAAAAGAGAGGTTGTTGCTTTGTCTATAGAAATATATATAAAAAAGAAAAAAGAACAGAGATTTCTTTCACCAGGCGTTACTGAACACTTTTTGTCTTTGCAAATAGTTTGCCATGTTCATCGAGCTTAACAGACAGGTCCACCAAGCTTCCCTCATGCAGATTGTTATCGCTGCAAAACTGTTTCCATCCTTTGGTGAGATATGCTTCAGTCTTCCTTCTGAAAACCCAACGGATGCTGCAGCGATAAATCCTGCAGAGTCATCTTTCAGGGTGCATTTGATGGGCTTCCTGAAGAGGGCTTGCTTCACCATTTCTGTAGGAAGGTTCTGATAATACACGAAACATTTTGTCAGTCATTGTGGGAAAATCTTATAATTCAGTTATAAGTTGCAAAAATTTAATTAGAAATGACCATGTTGTTGCATGCTGCTTGGTTTTTTGTCAAAGTAACCATTTTTTTGTACTCAGGAACTTGAACTTCTTCCTCTGGTTCAGATTCATCATCCTGATGAAATTTTTGTAGACTTCTAAATCCACCTCATAAACTTTTGGAGGCTGAGGGTATTTAACTTCCCTCAATAACCTGTCTTCAACCTTCATAACAAACTTGTCATTGCCAGCATAGAAAAACTTTAACCAACCACCATCATTTAGATTGTAGTGCTTCTTTATGTTGTTGGTACCATATGCCAAGAAACCAGTATCATTGACACTCAGACCCGAAAATATATGTTCATTTTGGATCTTCGGACAAAGTTTGGGCCTTGGCTGTAGATTTTTTGTTTTCTGTTTTGCTATTACAATGGTCAATATTAGATGGCAGAATAAATTAATTTAAATGTATTTGGCATTACTTTTTCTTAAGAAACTCATAAATAATTAATTAAATGTTTTAAATAAAAAAAAAGTTTTTTTTAACTTAAAAAAACTACCTGTGAATAATAAAACTTCAATAAAGTCCGTTAGTAATAAAGGTAATAAACTTAAAGGATGTAATTTCCAAATTTAGAGACAAACTTCACATGTACTGAGTTTGATAAGGTCTTCAACACAAATATTAACTTCATCAAAAGTGTGAAACAAATGAACTTTTCAACTTCACTATAAATAACGGTCCCTGAAAGTGATTACTTATATTGTTTTGGCCCATGAAACTGGCTGAAAGGAGTCAAAGGACGTGTCTACACAAATTAGTCCCAAAAAAGTGACAAGTACATAATGTTAGTTTTTTTAGTCAATTGATGTTAGTAAAACCTAACAAAGATGCTTATGTATGGCGTTAAGTGCACATGTATAACGTTAAATACCAATTGGAGTGTCAACGTGAATTTCTGTAGCCATGTACAATGTGGCCTCTGAAAGTGAAGACTTGTGTCACTTTGGTCCCTGGAAGTACGAGTACGAGTCTGCATAAATTGGTCCCCGAAATTACATGTTTGAGCTGTTTTACTATTGTTACTTTGATACAAATGTATTTATTAGTTGAAAGTTAAAAAACTTGATCTTTAATGACTTCAATAACCAAAAAACAACATGCAATTTTGTTCTTCAGGATTTGGAGACCCGAGGGAGATCTAGAAATTTATGTTAACAAAGAAAGCAAAAACCTCATATCGGTTTTGTCTCTCTTCAAATAGCAATCATGTCAAAAAATAAATACTTATTACATTACAAACAAATAAAAGAAGAAGACTATGAATATTTAAGATCGACATTCGAGGTAATACTTGGTTAAAGTGGCCTCCCCATTTCGTGAAATGCAATTGTGATGATGCGTTTCATGAAGGAATTAATGTAACTAGCTTTGGCCTTTGTCTTCGTGATGCCTCTGGTCAATTTTTAGGTGAAAAAACTTGTTGGCATGACTTCTGGATGCTTGTGAAGGAATGTGAAGAGTGCGGCCTTCATTTTGCTATTAAGTGGGTGTTAGACCTAGGTCTTGAGTGTGTGATCTTTGAGTTTGATTGTAAAAGTGTCGCAGATAGGACGACTAACCCCAAGGTGGACGTCTCAGAGTTTGGAACTATCATTCAGGATTGTCTTCAATTTCTTTTTGTCAAACCTAATTTTAAGGTTTGAGTTTGTTAGGAGGTAAGCTAATGTAGTTACTCATAAACTAGCTAGGGAGGCTACATCTTTTGCTAGTTACCATATTTTTAGCAGTATTCCTGATTGTATTGCACATGATATCTGTTTGGAAATGAAATAAGTTTGTTCCGTTAAAAAAAAAAAAATTGGCATTCGGGGTAATACATAATTTAACATTTGTTTGAAATATATTTATTTTATCTCAAAAATATATATAGGATATTTTAACATTTATTTATACTTATGTCAACAAATGATACTTATATAGTGCCTCAGTCAATAATATAAATAACATTTTCCTATATGCATGCATAGGTTTTAATTCGGATGCACTCACTAATAAAATGTCTGCTTTATAGGTTTTGAGTAATTAAATCTTCAAAATAATTAAGATATATGTGTTTACTGGATGAGTTTTGTAACATTTTTTAACTTGCACCAGTTTAAGAGGAGTTTAGGTTGAGTCCAACCCCTTAAACATAATACATCTTTATTAAAAACAACACATGTCTAGATAAACTAAAAAGTCACATTAGCAGCTTACAAAAATAAATAACTTTTAAACAAGCTAAATAAATGTAGGAGAATGTTACTTGTTAAGAAAAATAATATATTAATATATTAAAAAGTATTATACTTAATTTTTTTAATATAATTTTTCTTTAGTTGATTCTTTAATAAATGTTTTTAAATGAGATTTGGATTCACTGCAGTCAAAAAACACTGCATTCACTATATTTACTGGGATGCACCGTTGAATCATACCCAAATGCAACCAACCGTGCATTTTTGTGAATGCAGTGTTTTTCAATGAATTTACATCCCTTTAGATAATTGGTAAGCAAAACTCATGAATATAATAAGTCTTACTAAATTGTTTAAAAAAAATATATAAGTCTTACTAAATTAACATAAGTTTGAAATTAATTACAGGATGCTATTAAGTTATAAAAGTCATAAACAACCACCCACGCTAACATATTGAAGTCAATGTCATTAAACATACGGATTGACATAGTAGTACTATATTCTCAATTTCCACAACACGTTTGTGATTAAAAAAGGTCATTGGATTTTATTGTAAAAAAAAAAAAGGTCATTGGATTTTCATCACAGATTCACAATTCATCAAATGTTTCATGAAATTCTCATTTATATTTTTTTCGAATTTTCAATTAAATTTTGAATGTATTTACATGACTACAACTGAACTTAATTGGCACTATAAAAAAAGTCAACAAAAAAAAACTTGAAATGGCATGAAGATAATTTTTCCTTTAAAAAAGAAAATTATTTGAGTTGACAAAATTTGTATGAACATTTCAAACCAATTACCTGACCATACACTATGAATAGAATTAGAGTGTTTTTCAACAATACTTGAGAGCACTTGGATGAGATGATACAGATCTCTTCTAACTTAACCAATGGTATCTAATTCGAAATCTTGATACTGAAAATACAACAACAATAAATTTTTTGAGGTATAATTTTGTCGTACTTGTTATTCTACCCGACTTGAGGGATTAATTTCTACGATAACGTGCGGATGATACCTTGGGGAACAAAAAGAGTGTTATTCAATATTACCAAGGATGTGAATTTAACTAAGGAAAATGCTAATAAATGTTCTAAGGATATTGTTTAAGAAATCCAGGGAAGTAATATTTTATGGAAAGCGGTTTAATCACTACATTGAAAAGATATATAATTAATTTTTCAATAAATAATTTTCATATTTAGAATCTTTAAACAAACAAGACCCAATCAAATTCGCAGATTGACCAAAATCGCTTGCTTTAGATACCCCTAAATAAGGGAAGGATTCGAATACTACTTTCGAGATATTGGGGCTTGTGATGGGGAGTGGAGACTTGTGTTGGAATAACAGGTTATTATACCCGCCGCTCATGCTCATCCATGGACCCTGGATCTCCTTTTCATTTCATTAAATAAACATGGTTGACCACTTGACCCCCAACCGTTGCGCACGTCTCTTCAACTACTCTTCCCCAAACATCACCAATCATGTATTCAAGAATCAAGATTCAACGGTCCTGCGAAGCTATTTCCATGGCCATCATTATTTACTTCAGTTCCCTTCGTTAGCGGTCCTTCACTCCTTCCATATGCGCGACTATTCGTATTATATATTTTAATCAATTTTTTTAAATTATTATATTATAAAATTATTATTCATTAATAAATAAAAAAAAGGAAGAAACAACTAAAATAATAATAATAACCTCACGAGAGAAATTTCAATGTTTCTTTTCAGATTCAAAATTCATCAATGAAAATAGAAGAAAGAAAGAAAGAAAGAAACGATTTATCTCCGTTCAAAGCTTAACATTCAAATTCAACAACTATAATTTTTACAAAGACAAACCTGGACAGTACCTACTACTACGGAAATTCCTCAACCACGATACGATTGAGATCCACCATTTCTGACAAATTTAGTAGTTAATCGCCACCAATAACAACATATAATATTTCTTTCATTTTCATCTCCATTTGGTCCATATCTAAACTTCCTAATTAGGCTCAACTATTGAGCATAAATTTATTAATTACATAAAGAGGAAATCAAGAAAATCAAAGAGAGGTTATCATACTAAACAGCAGCAACCACAAACGCAGATCTGTTAGAGATTTGCAATACCTACAAACGATATGTAAATCGCAAATCTAAGGTCACACTATTCTTCTTTTAAGGAGCGGAGGCATTTCCGTTCACGCGATTGTTAGTCATCATCTTCTTGAACTCCTCAAAGTTAACGTTACCGTCACCGTCAGAATCGACGGATTTGATCATGTTGTGACATTCCTCGACGGAGCACTTCAGTCCGAGGCTGTTCAACACCAGGTGGAGCTCAGCGGCGGAGATGAGGCCGTTCTTGTCCTGATCGTAGAGGTCGAAGGCGTCTTTGAGCTCGGACGCGCCGCCGTCGGTGGTGTCGGAGTGGCAGAAGGCGGCGAACTCGGAGAGGTTGATGAAACCGTCGTGGTTGGTGTCGAGGTCGTCCATGACGCGCTGGAGCTCCGCCGCGGGGACGCCGGATCCGAGAGAACGGAGGACGTTGTCCAACTCGTTGACGGAGATCTTGCCGTCACCGTTGGCGTCGAAGCGGCTGAAAACTCGCTTGAGTTCTTCGACGTCCATGTCTTGGAGGTACATCGTGGATTGGGCGTTACCGTTAGGGTTTGATTCGGCGGTTACCGGTGCGGTTGGATTCGTCGCCATTAATGTTAGCGTTTGTTTCAGAGAGAGAAAAGGGATTTGCGTTGAAGCGTGAATTGAGAGGAAGAGGAAGAAGGGAAAACCAAAAGCGTGAGGAGAATGTGAGAATGAAACGGTGGTGGCGGTAGAATTGGGATTTTATATTTATAGTTGCTCGCATGAGGCGATGACCCCACTTTTTTTTGTTGGACTTTTGAATGGAATGAAATCAAACCCAATAATGATGGGTTGGTCTGGTTTGAATTCACAACAAGTCATGGAAAAAAATATATTTGAATGCTTGGACACGGCTAAAGAATATATCATTTTAAAGTTAAAAAAAAAGATATAAATTTATTAAAGGAGAAATTTATGGACACCAGCTAAGGAATCAATAAAAAAAATGTTTTATTGAGAATTGATATATCTAATATTTAAAAATGTGAAATATTTTAGTTTTCCAATAAAAGCTTTTTTTATTGGTTCCTTAAAGAGTGTCTTAAGGGCACCCGTTAACATAACCCTTTGTTAAAATCAAATCCATATCGTATTATATTTTTAAGTCAAGAATAAAAACATAATCATAATTTAATAAAGGCAAAATATGTCTTTTCGTGATTTATCTTTATTTGTTTTTTTCCACTTTATTTTCTATCCTTTTATATCTATTTGTGTTGATATGACACTAATTCACGGACCAAAATATATAGGGAAGAAACTTTTTATAATAATATTAGTTAATGGAGTAAACTTTCTTAACTCTATTAAACTTAAAGGTGCTCAATACGATCAAAAGAAAATAGCTCAAAACCTTGTGAGAAATTCATATGGCAAGCAAGATTTCAATAACTAATTAAACTCATATCTCTCATATCAATGTGTCATCTTTTCATCAAAATGACGACATTGGTTTGCCTATACAGGCTCTGAACAAGAACACAAGGGAATTTGTGCTCTCTCTGAAGCACAATGGTTGGGTTTTGCACCTTGAGGATCATTTGATGGTTTAGGATTTTATGTATCTACCTCATGTTAGGCAAACAATTTCGGGTTCCAAAATTTGACATTGATTAAAAATTGATGTTTCAAATATTTCAGCCTCCTACTAGCACCAAGATTTATATTTTTTCCCTCTTCACCGAAGTTTATTAAGCCTCTAAGTAAAGGAAATGGATTTTCTATCGTAAAAACTTGACTGCAAGAGATCCAAACCATACATTATTTTTTGTGTCTGAAAATAACGTTAATTCAATAACGGCTTAATAAAATTTTAACCATTAGATTCCCTAACTACAATGATTTAAGGTAGCGTTTGTTACAAATTTTTAAAAACATTCCGGGGAATATTAGCATGAGAATAACAGTTTCTCATGTTTGGTACAAGTTTTAAAAATTTATTCTCAGTCATAAAAGATTCCTGGAAATAAAATTAGTGAATGATAGTTAGAAATCTGGGAAAACTTTATTCTCATGTGTGAAGGTGAGAAAACTCTATATCCAAAAATGTGATTCCTAGGAATGTAGTTTATCTGAGAATAAAATATTTCAGTTGCCAAACGTCACCTTAGAGTTTCTGATTCCCCATATCCTTAAGCAAAATCTAGGTGGACTGGATGGGGATGCAATATGGGTTGATTAAGAAGAAGATTGTGCCCAAATTTTTTGGCAAAATAGTTTTTTTCTCCTCCAACTCTTTTTTTTTTTTTTTAACTTCACCCTAAATTCTATCGGCTCAAAATGTCACCACATCAATGTCATCTATCTTATATGTCATAGGTGCCTTATTTTTCTGGCACATATGCAAATAAGTAATAACTAACGACGATATGACAAAATTAATAGTTAAGGACAAACGTGACTAACAAGTATAAACTTAAAAGGTCTAAAACGAAGTAAATAAAAGATAGATCATGAAGTTGAAAAATCAAATAAAAGATACAAGACCAAAAAACTCATTTTACCTTAAATAAAACTTATAATGAGTATTAAAAAACATAAATATTGGATTATCAGGTTAGATTGATCAAATCATAAGTTAGAAATCATAAAATCTGATAATAAAACCACCCAAATTTTATTTTAATCAAATTTATGTAACTGAATTTGATAAATCAACTAAATTAATTTAATTAATTGGATTCTAAGTTTTAAGTTAGGCTTACACCCCTAGGCAAGAGTCCCTATCTACTAGGAATACATCTCAAAAGAAAAGAGAGAAACCAGCCAAACCTTCAAGGAGCAGAACAACAAAGGCATGATGAAGCCTGTCAAAAACTTGCGAACCCAGCGGCAGGGAATGAGAATGTATAGTTGGCCAACCAGTCCCCAACGATCAGTTACCTTTTCTTAGACATGTCCATTGCAGTTGGAAAAAATATCCTAACATTGAATAGGGAGAATATTAGGATTGGGAAGATAATGAATAAAGAGAATCGTTGTATCTTCGTGGGGGTAACAAACTAACAATCAATGTATATTACAATAAGTTTTTTAATGATTTTTAGACAAATTCACGTATGGTATATTTTAAGAACATAAAACTTTATTTTTAATATTTATCACCATTTTGATATATTAGTATTTATCATTATATCTTTTATATAATAACTAAAATTAATATATGGTACAAAATATTAACAGAACCGAGGACAAAACTCTTTACACTAATAAAACATCAATTTTTCTTACTTATACAATGATAAAAAGTTAAAAAACATAATGTTATATTGAAAATAATATTTTTCAAACTTTCAAAGAATTAAATACATAACTTGAAACATAATATTTCTATTTTTGATTTTTTAAAATGTGTAAGATTAGATAGGATTTAAAAAATTGATAAAACATATATCCCTTTAACCAGTTTCTAAATTCATTGATGATAAACATCTTAATATATACACGATTTTTCTAATCCGTTCAACTTTACACATGTTAAGAAATCAAAAAAAGAAATGTTGTATTGAAAATTGTATATTCAACTCCTTGAAAACTTAAAAGCTACTCTTTCCAATACGACAATTCTATTATAAGATTTCTTAACATGTGAAAAGTTGCACAGGTTAGAAAAAATCCATATATACATTGTGGGTTTTGTTAATGAGTACCCTAAGGGCATTGATTAAGGAACTCGTAAAAGGAAAATTTGTACTGAAAAACTAAACGTAACACTTTTTAAAATGTTAAATACATTATTTCTCATATAAATTTTCCTTTATTGGTTCCTTAAACAATGCCCTAAGAGCATCTCCAACCATAGAACCCAATTTGGGTTCTTAACTCTCTTAGTGGGCCCTACAATGCCACAAAGGATTTAAGAACACTCATTAGTTTTCACTCCAATGGTAGAACTCAACTTGGGTTCTTAACATATTTTTAGTGGGTCCATTTTCTCCTATTTTCTTTCCCCCCTTTCCTTTTTCCCTTTTTTTAATTATTTTTTAATGGCTAAGAACCAGTTCTTCTACAAGAATCGTTCTTCACTCTGGCTATCAAATCAGCCAACTCCAATAACAGAAAATTGAAGAACCATTTCTTAGCTATAAGAACTATGAAGAATCACCCATGAAGTGAAGTTGACACAGGCAAACACAAGAAGGGGGGGTTGAATTGTGTTTGTTAATATTTTTCGAAAACAGCCTTTTCAAAAAGATTTTCTCACACAAAGTTAAGGAGACAGAATAAAGCACACAGAAAAGAAGTCTTTTGAAGGATTAACAAATTCAAGTTCAAATCCCCACAGTTAGTATAAATACGTAAAACAAAAGAGATAAGGGATAAGAAGATTTACACAAGATGTTTTATCCTGGTTCACTCTCTTCCAACCAAGAGCTACGTCCAGTCCCTTCTACTTGAAGGATTTTTCCACTATTTTCAAATAGATTACACCAAGTATTCAACACCTCTCCAGGCTCACAAGTATTTCTTTCTTACCAAGCCTCTTCAGGCTCTACCTCTAATAAAGAGTTTTGATATCTTTGATCTTCTAACTCACTATATGTGAGAGTATGAAAGTTTAAGATTAGATAAATATTGTAGCAATATTCAAACTATAATATTACAGACTTTTGCTTTTGAATGAATAAGAAAATATTTGCTTCGCGAGAGATTTCTTGAGATTTCTTTTTATATGCAAAAGTTGTTTCTTCAAAAGCTTTAGTCTTCTATTTATAGGGTCCTTGATCTTCTCTTCAGAGTCTTCAACGGTTGTATTTGAAATACCCGTTTAGAAATAGAGTCAACTAGGTAAATATCCGTTGTGACTCAGCTTGCTCGAGGCCTTTGTACTGTGAGACAAATTCTTGCATGAAAAAGCACACCTCTGAGCAAAAGCAGCTTGCAAAAAAAATTTTTGCCTCCTTTGTACAAGTTCCAACTATATCAGCGTAAAAGGTGACAGGGTACAAAAACGTTTTGCATTGTACTATTCTGCTTTTTGCAAGTCCTGACTTGTACTATGTCTCTCTCAATGGAACAAGGCAAAAGGAATCGTTAATAGAAAACGAGAAGAACCATTATAAATGAAATGAATATCAATCATAAGAAATAAATTCGCTTTGGTTCAAATTGGTATAAATGCTTAAAAAAAATCTTCGTCCAGCAAACTAGCGTAAAGGCAAGATAAGCAAAAAGAGTTTTAAGGCTTCGTCCACTGACGTGGCAACCAAAACTTCGTCTACTCAAAACAACGGTCTTGCCAGTACCTGAGATAACTAAAATCTCCGTCCAGTGACGTGGCAATAGCAGACTAAGGGCTCTCGTCTACACGAAGAGAAATTCTCCGTCCTACTAAAAGCATTCAAGCGCTCGTCCACTGACGTGGCACTGGAGTTATAATGGAGAGTGGACTCGACCATACTTTCAGCATAGATATTCAATAGAAAACATATGGACGCGGATTTGCAAGGAGAAAAGACTTAACATTTTAGCTTATAAGAACAGAGATTCTTTAAGACTAAAGGCACTTGTTAGATTTAAAGCATTAACACTTTGCTACACAAAATTAATTCTTATTGTTAACATCAAAACCTAGAGATTATTTAATCCAAATCATTTTGGTTCCAACAATCTCCCCCTTTTTGATGATGACAAAAACTAATTAAATTTATTTTGCAAAGTTTAAGAGAGCTTACAAGGCTCCCCCTAAGACAAGGCAGTCAACAGATAAATGCTGTTAAGGCATAATAAGTCAAGTCTCATTTGCAATAACATTGATTAACAAATCAAGATAGCATCCTATAAAACATTAGAGTTCAAAGCAGTATTGAAGCATAATCATGAAGTCAAGGCATAGTATCAGCAAGATGAGTATATATTTATGCATATGCAGACAACTATGTAAAAAAAAAATCTCTGTATTAATTATAAAATTTAATCTTTCCTTTCTCCCCCTTTTTTGTCATCAGACAAAAAGGCAAAAGGGAGTGGACCATCATTGTCAGCACACAAGAAAAGGATAAAGACAGAGAAAAGAACAGAAAAAAAAATTTAGATAGAAGGAGGTGGTGGAGGAGGTGGTTGATTAGGCTGGGGATTTTGATTTCTCTGAAACTCCAAGATCAGAGCCAGCATTTGGTTCATCACTGCATTTGTAGGGGCCAGAGAGTCTTGAACTTGCTTCTGCACCCTTTCTTCAAGCTGTTGAGCCATCTGCTCAGTCTTTTCCTCAACTATCTTGCCAACCTTATCATCAACAATTTTCCCAATGATGTCTTCAAGATTGGGTGGCAAGGTAAGTTGTCTTGAGCTCTCAGCAGTGTCAGAGACAGTGTCTTGAGCCTGGGCTGCTGTTCTGACCATAGCAAGAGCTAATGGTTGAGAAGAAGTCTTAGCAGACTCAGCTCCTTGCTTAGAGACACCAGCCTCAGCAGACTGCTTAGCTTGTGCAGATGAAGGTTCAACTGAAGTAGGCTGAGAAGACATTTGCTCATCAAGTTCAGGGCCTTCTACAATTAACTCTTGGGCTGCCTGATCTGAGGAAGAAGTTGCTGGAGGTGCAGTGGCAACTGAGATAGGTTTCTGAGGTAAATCCTTTGCCCAGTGGATAGGTATGATTTCCTCCACATCCCTGCTGGTAATAGGAAGTCCCCACAGATCTTTGTAGATCATGTGCCTTACTTTGGATAGGCCACATTTTCCTCTGTACTTAGGAATTTCCTTCTTCTCTTCTTGAGTCAAACCAGAAGAAGAGGCTTTCCTGGTGCAGTGGATGATGTGAGATAACCAGAAGTCTGCAGCCTTCATTTCTCCAATTTTCTGCACATCCTCCATATATAGATAGAAGTCAAGCTCGGAGTGATCAAAGAGTTCCTGAGACAAGTCCAGAATGGCAGAGTGAGCTTCAGGCATGACCCCTTTATTTCTTCTGCACCTCATGTCTTTGTCTTTGTTGAGGTCTATCATGCCAAGTCTTGGACAGATGGGGTAGGGAGCAATGCCTACTCGAGTTTCCTTATGGTGTCTCAGCCAAGTGATAGGAACCCATCGTGCAGCTCTTTCAATCTGGAAGTAGCTGAACTCCCACTTCAGAATGTTGTAAATCAGTTGATCTGCAAAGTGGTCTGAGGCACTTCCATAGATGCTGGGATGCTCAAATTTCATCCATTGTGTGTTTGCATCCAGAATAATTGGAACGTGCCTAGATGATCGAGCTCTCCTCTCAGGTAAGGTAGGCAGATGGTTCCTTTTAGGATCTGTTTCCCATACGGGAATGATGTGTCGTGCTACTCCTTGAGTGTGAGGAATCAGAGGTGGGGTTTTTTGTAGGTTGGGGTAAATTTTTCTTGGAGGGAAACGGTTGAGGGGTAGATGGGTGAGGAGAGGGCCATGGTGGGTGTTCATCTCTGATGGAAAGGGACCTTTTGGGGGCTGAGAGTTTGGGTATTTGGTGGTCCAAGGGTATTCCTCATAAGGTTCATAGTCATACTCAGGATGGGAGTACCACCTGGTCAGAGGAGTTTCAAGGTTAAGTTCAGGGTCAGGTTGATGAGTATGGAACAGAATTTTCCAATTTCTTTTGACCTGAGCCCAGTTCTCGGACCTATTGGCAAAAATAGTGGATGAAGGTATGATTGGTGGAAAAAGTTTTCTTAGTTGTTTAGGGAAGGGGGCACCTCTGCAGATTCCATCATCTTCTTGATGAAACCAGGGATCTGAATCAGGAATAATGGGTGGAAAGAGGGTTTTGAGTGGTGTAGGTTGAGGTGAGGTTAAGTGAGTTGGGCTATTTAGTGGTGAAGATGAATTTGTGGTTTGGTCAGGTTGTTCTCTTTGTGGTGAGGGTAAGGGTGAGGGTAAAGAAGGTCTATATACATTATCAAAGAAATCTACACTTGGGGTAGGGACATCATCACTCACATTAATAGGAGGGACATCAGAGGATGTGTTGACCTCAGAGGCTGCAAAGGTTCTTGCTTTCCTTGCAGGTTGCCTCCTCTTGGTAGGCACAGCAGCATCAACAGCAGCAGCTGCTTTCCTCTTTAAAACTGTTCCCAGTGGAACATTATCATCTTCATCATCGTCTTGAGGCAGAATTAGTTTTCTAGCTCTCTTGGGAGCAGGTTGAGGAGCAAGTTGAGGAGCCTCACTGCCAGGCTCATTTATAACAATGCCTCTGGTAGGCCTTCTAGGAGCAGGCTTTCTGACAGCCATAGTTTTCCTTCTAGTTCCTCTCCTGAGACCAAGAATAGCTGCATTGTTGGCCTCAACTGCTTCTTCCTTAATCTTCATTTTCTCTTCTTGTTTTGACATTTCAACAAGCTTGTATGTGTCAAGGTGCATGCTACTTAGATTGCTTTTTCCAAAAATGGCAGCTTGCATCCCCTTTGAACGAAAGATCTTGTCTTGTTCTTCTTGAGGCTTTGCATCTAAGTAATCATACAAGCTTTGCTGCTTGAAGACTTTTGACAGAAGATGAGAGAAAGTGATATGAGAGGCTGTTTCCCTGTGTGTGATGGCATCCTTGAAACGATGAAACAGGATCCATGGCAAGTTTATTTTTGTCTCATAGACCAAGTTACAGAGACAAAACTTGTGAAGGGCAGAGAGGTTGTCCTTAGACCCTGCCTTGTGAAGCACTGTCTTGTTCAGAATCTGATGAAGAATCCTAATGTGATCCTTCATTTCAGATGACTTCCATGAGTGAGTCCTCACTGTGTCATCTCGCATCAGTGTAACAGCGATGGTTTCAATACCACCAAGATCTTCTTCCCAATTTTCTGTCATGATTAAACCCTCTTGGGCACAAACGATTGCATCAGAGATGGTCTTCTCAGAGACAGTTATCTTCTTTCCTTGGACAAACCCTACTATCTCAGTTTCAGTAATCGTTGGTTTCCTCCAGAAGTCCCTTATTAAGTCTGGATAAATCGAGACCTTTTCCAGAAACAATCCGTCCCAACCAGCAGCGTTGATGAACTTGCTTACATCCAAGTTGTACTCACACAAAATTTCGAAGTTAAAATGATGTTCAGCCGCGATATTGATGATGTCAGTAACATAGGCAGGTTCGCCATTGTTGAGTTCTTGAGTAGGTTAAGGTTTGAAGAAAGAGAGTTCGAAAACTTTTCAGAGAGAAGTTATCAAAGATGAAGAGTAGCGAAAGGTTTTTCAGAGGGAAAGGAGTTACCTTTAAAGAGTTTTCGAATACCAACAGTTTTCAAGGGAATTTAAAAAAAGATTGATTAGACAAGACTTTAGTGAAAAAACGGCGTTGGTATATTGGGACCGTAAAAAGGTTACGATGGGATTGATGGAAGTCGCTGACTCAGCAAGGAAATGATTAAAATCAAACGTTTTAATATAACTGAGTTCATATATATAAAAGACAAATGTATGTAAGATTGGGTCCACATAAGATTGAGGGTGGACGCATAAAAACATATGAAGTGGACGCGGCACACCAACAGTAGTGGACGCGTAGACTTCACAAGTTCTGGACGCCAAAACTAGTGGACGCGCAGATAAAACATGCAATCAATACATATACCATTTTAAACCACATACAGCATGTTAAGATGTTTTCTGATAAAAGTAAATCTGTCCTCAGCAAGAGGTTTAGTAAAGATATCTGCCCATTGATGGTCAGTATCTACAAATTGAATATCAAAAACACCCTTTTGCACATAGTCTCTGATAAAGTGATGTTTGATTTCTATATGCTTAGCCCTAGAATGAAGAATTGGATTCTTAGACAGATTAATTGCAGCAGTATTATCACACATTAGTGGAATACTACTTACAGACACATTATAGTCCTCCAATTGGTGTTTGATCCAGAGAAGTTGTGAGCAGCAGTTTGCAGCTGATATATATTCTGCTTCAGCGGTTGATAGGGCAATGGTACTCTGCCTTTTGCTTGACCATGACACTAGATTAGCTCCAATGAAGTGACATCCCCCACTGGTGCTTTTTCTTTCAATTCTATCTCCAGCATAGTCAGCATCGCAAAAGCCAACTAATCTGTAATCTCCATCTTTCTTAAAGCACAGACCAAGATTAGTAGTACCTTTCAAATATCTAAAGATTCTTTTAACTGCTGATAAATGAGATTCTCTAGGATCAGATTGAAAACGAGCACACAAGCAAACACTGAACATTATATCAGGCCTAGAAGCAGTTAGATACAAGAGAGATCCAATCATACCTCTGTATACCTTCTGATCTACCTTTTTCTCTTTATCATCTATGTTCAGTGTGGACGTGGGATGCATAGGTGTGTTCATCGGTTTGCAATCATCCATCTTAAACTTTTTGAGAAGTTCCTTTGTGTACTTAGTTTGATGGATGAACACCCCGTCTATAGATTGTTTGACTTGAAGTCCAAGAAAGAATTTGAGTTCTCCCATCATGCTCATTTCAAACTCTTTCTGCATTAGCTTTGAGAATTCTTTGCACAAAGATTCATTAGTAGCACCAAAAATAATATCATCTACATAGATCTGTACTACAATGAAGTTGGAATTAATTGATTTTCTAAATAAGGTGGTGTCTACCTTTCCTCTGACAAAACCATTATCCATTAGAAAAGAACTTAGCCTATCATACCAAGCTCTTGGGGCTTGTTTTAGGCCGTATAAAGCTTTCTTAAGCTTGTATACATGTTCAGGTTGGGTTTCATTCTCAAAACCCGGTGGTTGCATAACATAAACTTCTTCATTGATAAAACCATTTAAAAAAGCACTTTTTACATCCATTTGAAAAAGCATAATGTTATGATGTGCAGCAAATGAGAGTAAAATTCTGATTGCTTCCAATCTTGCAACGGGTGCAAAGGTTTCAGTATAGTCTATACCTTCTTCTTGAGAATAACCTTGTGCAACCAATCTTGCTTTATTTCTTATAACCTTACCATTTTCGTCAAGCTTGTTTCTGTAAACCCATTTTGTTCCTATAACAGATTTATTCTTAGGTAGGGTTACCAGAGTCCAAACTTCACTCCTCTCAAACTGATTCAGCTCTTCTTGCATTGCCAAAATCCAACCATTGTCCAGCAGAGCCTCATCTACAGTTTTTTGGTTCCAATTCAGACACCAATGCAGAGTCTTCTTGCTCTCTGAAAGTTGATCTGGTTCTTAGCTTATCGCTTGGATTTCCTATTATTTGATCCGGTGGATGATAATTCTTGAAATGCCAAGTTCTCTGAGCATTGTCTTGTTGAGAGGTGGATGCTTCTGGTTGATGAGAAGGGTCTTCAACTGGATCATCAGTTTTGACTTCATTTGTTTCTCCTGTGATGTTTAAGTCAAGATCTGCAAAACTTTCATCTAGCTCTGATAGTTTCTTATCAGGCTGTTTGTCATCAAATCTAACATGTATAGATTCTTCTACTGTTAACGTTCTTGAGTTATACACTCTAAAACCTTTTGAGGTTTCAGAAAATCCTAGAAGAATTCCATTGTCTACCTTTGCATCAAACTTACCAAGTTGATCTTTTGTATTTAAAATAAAACATTTACATCCAAAAGGATGAAAATAAGATATGTTGGGTTTTCTGCCTTTCCACAATTCATAGGGAGTCTTATTCAGAATTGGTCTAATGTATATTCTGTTCTGAATGTAGCAGGCAGTGTTCACAGCTTCAGCCCAGAAGTGCTTAGGGACAGAATTGTCATTGAGCATAGTCCTAGCCATCTCTTGAAGAGATCTGTTCTTTCTCTCTACCACACCATTTTGCTGTGGTGTTCTTGGTATTGAGAAGTTGTGTTGAATTCCTTTTTCTTCACAAAACTCATTGAATAGCTTATTGACAAATTCTCCCCCATGGTCACTTCTGATTGAAGCTATACCCATCCCCTTTTCATTCTTTACACGTTTGCAGAATACAGAAAAGACCTTGAAGGACTCATCTTTGTGAGCAAGAAACATAACCCATGTCCATCTAGTATAGTCATCCACAATGACTAGACCATATTTCTTACCACTGATAGAAGCAGTCCTTGTTGGACCAAAAAGATCAAGGTGTAGCAGTTCTAGTGGTCTTTTGGTACTTACAATATTCTTAGATTCAAAAGAACCTTTGACTTGTTTTCCCCTCTGACATGCATCACAGAGAGCATCAGATTTGTATTTAAGGTTTGGTAAACCTCTCACGAGGTTATGCTTATTTAGCTTTGAGATTAATCTCAAGCTTGCATGACCTAGCCTTTTATGCCAAATCCAACGTTCATCTTCAATGGACACTAAACATGAGACACTTTGATTTGAGAGGTCCTCCAAGTCAATTTTGTATAAATTGTTTTGCCTCTTAGCAGTGAATAAAATTGATCCATCATTTTTCTTGACATAACACATGTTCTTATTAAAAGAAACATCATATCCACTGTCACATAATTGACTTATGCTCAGTAGATTATGTTTTTAAACCATTCACCAAAAGAACATTATCAATGGAGGGAAAAGGATGTTTACCGATTTTACCTATATCAGTGATCTTTCCTTTCTGATTTCCTCCAAATGTCACCCAGCCACCATCCTTATGTTTAAGGTCTTGGAACATATACTTTTCTCCCGTCATGTGACGTGAGCATCCACTGTCCAAGTACCAGGATGTTTGTTTCTTTCCTGTTGTTAAGCAGATCTGCAACAGGTATTATCTTGTTCTTAGGTACCCAAACTGACTTGGGTCCTTTCATGTTAGTTTTCTTTGGACGAGAATATTTAGTATGCCTATTATGTATGCATCTAGATGTAGAGTGCCCACTTTTTCCACACACTTTACAAAAGGTGTTGGACGGGCCAGATTTGGTTTTTGCATACCTAGCTGGAGCTTTTGAAGCTCTTTGCTGCATAGGTGGTTTTGACTTAGTGTAAGATGCCTCATACTTCTTATTGTCATAACCAAGGCCAGATTTATCAAGGGGTGACCTAGAATACCTTAGGATAAGACTAAGCTTATCTGAGCCTCCTACCAGTTTTGACAGAGAGTCTGTCAAGTATTTTACATCTTGTTTTAGTTTTGCAACTTCACAAGAATTGTCAGGCTCACATTCAGATTTGTCAGTTAGACTGACATTCTCTGATTTCAGCTTATCATTTTCTTGAAACAAACTTTGTTTTTCCATGCAAACTCTATCATATTCTTTGGTTAATTTTGCAAACTTCTTTTTAAGACTTTTGTATTCATGAGATAATATGGATGAGTCATGCAGTAATTCATCAAAGGCATTTTTGAGAGTTGAAGGTTCAGAATCTGTTACCTCATCATCATCAGTGTACTCATTCTCTGATGATGTGTCTGCCATGAGGCAAATGTTTGCCTCTTCCTCTGCTTCCTCTTCCTCATCTGATGAGGATAAGTCCAAGTCTTCCCATGTAGCCATTAAGCCCTTCTTTTTCTTAAAGAACTTCTTCTTCTCTTTTAGGTCAGGGCAGTCGGCTTTGAAATGTCCAGGCTTTTTGCACTCAAAGCACAAAGGTGGACCTTTTTCTTTAGAGTCTGACTTCTCCTTAGAAAATTTCTTGTTGAATGGCTTTCTCTTGAAATTATTTTTTCTTCTCCACATATGTTGTATCTTTCTGGAGATGAAGGATAGTTCATCTTCATCTGATCCTTCATCACTGTCTGAAGGTTCAGCATCATCTGAAGACTCAGCAGCTTTGAGAACTTTTGAAGAACTTGCTTTCTTTGCCTTTAAAGCAATGGACTTTCCCTTTCTGGAATTGTCTTCCTCATTTAGTTCAAGTTCATGAACTTTTAATGATCCTAGAAGTTCTTCCAGAGAGAGAGTATTCAGATTCTTAGCTTCTTGAATAGCAGTGACCTTTGGTCTCCACTGTTTGGAGAGACTTCTCAGAATCTTTCTGATATGATCTCTATTCTCATATACCTTTCCCAGAGATCTGAGACTGTTTGTTATTGTTTGAAATCTTCCAAACATCTGATCTATAGACTCATGATCAGTCATCTTGAAGAGTTCATACTGGTGAACCAGCATGCTTATCTTTGACTCCTTCACTTGTGATGAGCCTTCATGAGCGAGAGCCAGTGTATCCCAGATTTCTTTTGCTGTGTTGCAGCTGTGAACTTTATCATGTTCTGATCTGGTAATAGCACACATCAAGTAATGTTTGGCTTTGAGATTTAGTTGATGTTTAGCTTTTTGATCAACACTCCAATCTGCTCTAGCCAGTACAACTTGATTTTCACTTCTTGGCTCAGTGTAGCCATTCTCTATCAGTTCCCAGATGTCTAGATTCTGTGCATCTAGGAAGGCCATCATTCTCTTCTTCCAATAGTCGTAATCTGTTCCATCAAAGAGTGGAGGTCTGTTGATAGCTTGTCCTTCTGCATCCATGGTGATAGGATCGTACTTCCTCAGCACTTGTTAGATGCTCAACCCTTTCGAGGCTGAGCTCTGATACCAACTGAAGTTGACACAGGCAAACACAAGAAGGGGGGGTTGAATTGTGTTTGTTAATATTTTTCGAAAACAGCCTTTTCAAAAAGATTTTCTCACACAAAGTTAAGGAGACAGAATAAAGCACACAGAAAAGAAGTCTTTTGAAGGATTAACAAATTCAAGTTCAAATCCCCACAGTTAGTATAAATACGTAAAACAAAAGAGATAAGGGATAAGAAGATTTACACAAGATGTTTTATCCTGGTTCACTCTCTTCCAACCAAGAGCTACGTCCAGTCCCTTCTACTTGAAGGATTTTTTCCACTATTTTCAAATAGATTACACCAAGTATTCAACACCTCTCCAGGCTCACAAGTATTTCTTTCTTACCAAGCCTCTTCAGGCTCTACCTCTAATAAAGAGTTTTGATATCTTTGATCTTCTAACTCACTATATGTGAGAGTATGAAAGTTTAAGATTAGATAAATATTGTAGCAATATTCAAACTATAATATTACAGACTTTTGCTTTTGAATGAATAAGAAAATATTTGCTTCGCGAGAGATTTCTTGAGATTTCTTTTTATATGCAAAAGTTGTTTCTTCAAAAGCTTTAGTCTTCTATTTATAGGGTCCTTGATCTTCTCTTCAGAGTCTTCAACGGTTGTATTTGAAATACCCGTTTAGAAATAGAGTCAACTAGGTAAATATCCGTTGTGACTCAGCTTGCTCGAGGCCTTTGTACTGTGAGACAAATTCTTGCATGAAAAAGCACACCTCTGAGCAAAAGCAGCTTGCAAAAAAAATTTTTGCCTCCTTTGTACAAGTTCCAACTATATCAGCGTAAAAGGTGACAGGGTACAAAAACGTTTTGCATTGTACTATTCTGCTTTTTGCAAGTCCTGACTTGTACTATGTCTCTCTCAATGGAACAAGGCAAAAGGAATCGTTAATAGAAAACGAGAAGAACCATTATAAATGAAATGAATATCAATCATAAGAAATAAATTCGCTTTGGTTCAAATTGGTATAAATGCTTAAAAAAAAATCTTCGTCCAGCAAACTAGCGTAAAGGCAAGATAAGCAAAAAGAGTTTTAAGGCTTCGTCCACTGACGTGGCAACCAAAACTTCGTCTACTCAAAACAACGGTCTTGCCAGTACCTGAGATAACTAAAATCTCCGTCCAGTGACGTGGCAATAGCAGACTAAGGGCTCTCGTCTACACGAAGAGAAATTCTCCGTCCTACTAAAAGCATTCAAGCGCTCGTCCACTGACGTGGCACTGGAGTTATAATGGAGAGTGGACTCGACCATACTTTCAGCATAGATATTCAATAGAAAACATATGGACGCGGATTTGCAAGGAGAAAAGACTTAACATTTTAGCTTATAAGAACAGAGATTCTTTAAGACTAAAGGCACTTGTTAGATTTAAAGCATTAACACTTTGCTACACAAAATTAATTCTTATTGTTAACATCAAAACCTAGAGATTATTTAATCCAAATCATTTTGGTTCCAACATGAAGGTGGTCTAAGGATACTTGTTAATATTCTTCATACATTATTTATTTATGGGTCTTGATAACCTATGCCCTAAGAGCATTAGTTAATAGTTAAGAAATTCATATCAAATAATTTTTTGAAATACTAATTATTTATCTTTTCAAAATATTAAATATATCATCTTTTAATATAAGATTTTATTTTTTAATTTCTTAACCAAATTCTTAGGATATAGCAGTATCCTTTGTTTATTATTACTGCTACTAGGGCATGCTAAAAGGACCTAGCCTTGTGACTCTGTGGGTAGTGCGACGGATAGCTGACTAGGGGGGGCATGTGGCATGTGGCATGTGGCATGTGGCATGTGGCATGTGGCATGTGGCATGTGGCATGTGGCATGTGCTAATCTATATATATCTAGAAATCTGCAATTCTGCATGCTGATGTGTGCATGTACGTTTAGTTATTTTTGTTCCATGACTTTTCTCAGATTTGTGTATTTGCAGTAGTACTGTACACTGCACTCTGGCAATACGCGGGGTGAGGAGTGAGAACACCGGATCAACGCGGTTCCAACTTTATTAATAAAATGAGAAAAAAGGGGAAACATCGATGAATGAGCAAGAATCTCATTATCTGATATTGATGGCAAAAGTAGTAGAAATAAATATTCGTTGCTTTCAAGGATGGACACCTTTCCCGTCGTTACTTTCCCCTCCCTCACTCAATCATGTAAAAGAAACCGTGTGTGTTGAGTTGAAGGGTGGTGAAATCTAATCTAAATAAAAAATTAAGGTGAAGAATTAAAATTTAATCATATTTATTTTTCATTTGTTTGTTTACAAATTTATTAGGTTGGATCATTTTTTAAACTTGATTATCAAAATGGATGTAGACTATAGTATTTGTTTTGTTTAGATTTTAGGTTGCTCAAAACCACGTTTGCGGAAAATTGATTTTGAGATTCTAAACATGTTTGTTTTAAATTTTATGTCCAATAAAGTCAATTTTGGATTGAGTACTAAAATTGATTTTAAGGGAATTAACAATTCCAAAACTTTCCATTGAATGGAATTTATTATAGGTATGAGACCCATAAAATTTTTTATATTTACATCTTAAAAATTATTTTACTTTATTATCTAAATAAAATGACTTCTTCTAGATTTTGTAAAATTAATTTGGTTACAATTGAGTTTGAATTGAAGTGACTTATGTTTGTATGTTTTTATTTTGAAAGTAAGTTTGATGTAAAACATAGTGTAAATTTTTCAATCCAATGCAAAAGCTAATTTCTTTAGCTTCTAGTCAAAATCTCTTCTGAAAGCAAAATCATCTTTTTCTGACAGTAATCAAACACTTTTTTTTTTACTAGAATCACGTTTGAGAGGGGGCAATTCTGTATCTTTCCACTATGGTGGAACAAAACAAACACTAAAATCACTTTTAATATCATTACCAAATACAATTTATTTTTTTTATTATCAATTTTTTTAAAATAATTCTATTTAAACCTAAAACAAACTAACTCATTGTATAAATGGGTTAATATTAATTGATACATCTATTTTTTTATCAACTTTATTTTTACGTCCAATACTAACTCATATTAAATATATATTTAGATCTATGATAATTTTAATTTTTCATATAATTCTTCTCCGTAGGGTCTATTTGTTTTAGATTTTAATAGAATTAATTCTGAAAAAATTATTTTGAGAAAATTGATTTTTAAATAAATTGAGGTTAAAAATTTTGATTTGTATTTGGTAATAATATTTTAAAAATGAATTTAGAATAATTGATTTTTTTTAGATAATAAATTAAAATTACTTTAAAAGTACAAATATAAAGAATTTTGTAGGTCCCACACCTAAAATCAATTTTATTCAACGAAAAAAGTTAAAAAATTTGGTTTCAAAATTTAAAACAAACATCTTCTTAAAGTTTCCGATTTTGAATTGTGCAACATGCAAGTATCTTTCAAGATTTAAGATGCATAATTGCATTTAGGTATGGAAGAAGAAATTGAATGCATATGGTGACAGTTTTCTAATTCTAAGGTCTCAATTTGATATAATTACGCAGAATAGGTTGGTCTCTCGGTCATGTGGTATTTGGGTGGATAGAATTTGGTTTGGTTAATTGGTACTTGGTTTAATTATATGAATTCATTGATTAATTATTTCCTAAACGCGTGAATCAAAACCGACTTAATTAACGTGGGAGTTACTTGAAACAAGCTATGTATGCTCACATTCAAAGAGATCACTATTTACCAACTGAGGTTGGCGTGAGTGGTTAAAGGCCTCTCGTCCCTTAACCAAGGTCTCGAGTTCGAGCCTTGGGAATGGAAAAAACCTCAGCTGGGAGGGATGCCACCCTTAGAGGTGCCGAACAAACTCCCGCGGGAGATTAGTCCTCGTCTCAGGTTGGCGGTGAGATACTCCTCGAAGTAGATCGAAAAAAGAGATCACTATTTTGTTTGGTCTTGATAGTTGTAGTCTAGATCCTCTCCATTTAGAGGATGAATGGACATCTTTATTTCTTTCATTGACACTAAACAAATTCAAAGATCTTGATTCATTCTATTTTAAATTAATTTAAAATAAAATAAAACAAAACAAAATATCTTTACTGTTGCTAAAATGGCATATGATTCCCTCCTGTTCGCCTTCTTCTTCCCATAATTTCACTTCCTAAAATGAATGTCGTCGTGTCGCTGCTCTGCCTCGCTGCTGTGTCACCACTCCTCTGCTATCTTCTACATACTTGACTGCCGTCGTGTTGCCATGCTACTCCTCTCCCTTGCCGCCGACCTCAAAAAAAAAAAAAATCATTCAAATATCAAAACTATATTCATTATGCAAATGAAGGTTATATCAGGAATAATTATTCTACTCGTGGTGATATTTATAGACCAAGTTTGTAGTAATACTAGTTTAGTGCTTTTAATTGTAACTTTGTATATGATTTCAGAAGTTCGTATGTTAAATGTCTAGTGATTTTATATTGTTGCACTAATCGCAAAATATTTGTTTTATTAAAATGTAACAAAATAATATTAAATTAGTCTAATTTTAAACTAATGCAATATAATTTAGTTACATTTTAAATCATATTAATTTAAAATTTATTTTCAACATTCAAATTTATTTTAAAAATATATATTTTTCTATTGGGAAGTCTGCAAGCCAAGACCTCCTACGAAGTGAAGAAGGCATATTTTGGTAAATAACACCAACACATCCACATGCCACTACAGAATATTTTTTAAGAAAGTTATACTTTCTGAACGAAAAGAAAGAAAAAGTAAAAAAAAACAAAATGGAGAAAATACGCATTATGGATAATGACCTGGAGTTTGGCACAATTAACATATTAGAATTCTATGAAATCATCTTTATAACAGATGGTGACTTGTTCCTGCCAAAATTGTCTCGGGCCGAATAGATCAAGGACCGCAAGTATAAAGGATGAGAATGAAAGCCTGCGAGGTATTTCCTATCAAGACCCAAGATGGCCTCCAAGATTAACATCTCGGCCTACCCAATTAGGATGCAGGCCAATCAGGAAAACAGCTCGGTCATCCAGGAGGAAAACAGCTCAGTTGGTACAAGAGGACATCCCAATCGGAGTGGCAAGAAGATATCCCGGTCGGGACAAGAAGACATCTCGGTCAGAATGAGGTGACAACTCAGTCAACCCAAGAGGGTTAACTCGGGACAAGCAGCCAGCTCAGTACAAGAAGACAACTCGGACGATTGGGTCAGGCCTAATTCCTTAAAGACTGAATTAGGTTAAGCCCACTAGAAAAGCTATATAATAGAAGCCTACCTCCCCATAAGCACACACTCTTCTCCCACGCATTACTAGCAAGGGTTTTTGCTTATACCTAGGTCTTTTGTAACAAGCCTTCCATGGCTTCCTTGTACTGAATCCTTCGTTAATACTACAACTCCTCCTTCTATAGGAGATTTATTGTTTTAGCATAAATATGACTTGATAAACCCTAAACATAATAGAATTGCGTGAAGTAGGATATCTTTAATGCACCGTCTTTAACTGTGTGATGTGTATGCTTTTGTTGTGCTTCACAACTTTCATAATTTGATCGAAGACATTTTGCTTTGTGAATGATTTCTGAAGCATAGGGTAGTGGGACTTCAACGAAAGGTACACATGTAGATGTTACTTGCCCCAAAATGTTTGAAACATGAAACTCGTTCTCAATTACATGGAGGAAATAGCATAATGAAAATTAAAAAATAATTGAAAACTGATTTTTGACACATAAGGACATATTTATAAAAAAAAAAAAAAAAAACATTCAACTTCCAGTCAACGTCTACTCGAGCCCTTGAGGAAGGATAACTTATACAGGTGTAAGATCTATAAAAAACAAAGTCTCTTTTTCGGTGAAGAAATTTTTTTTTTTGTGCTAAAATGCATTTTTAGTCCCTCTAGTTTTCCACTTTATTGAAAATAGTCCCTCAAGTTTTTTTTTGGCAAAAATGGTCCTCTAATAATTGAAAGTTTGCAAAAATATCCCTCCGTCTAACTTCCATCTAAACTTTAACAGATATTGCCTAGTTGGCATTCCCCTGCCAAATGGCAACCCATTGGCCATGACATGTGTTTGCCACACCCACACGTCTGTTAATTTAATTAATCAAATTATTTCAAATTTTTTAAATAATAAAATATGAAATAATAAATTCATATATTAAACATAAAGACTTAAAAAAAAATTAACCTGAATTGAAAAAAAAAGGGCAAAGTAACACTTGCTTCCCAAATACGATAGGGATATTTGAGGGTTTGTTTTTTTGTTATTTAAAGAATTTAAAATAATTTAATAATTAAATTAATTAAATTAACAGAACACATGTCAGGGGCAAAGGATTTTCATCTGGCAGGGGCATGCCAACTAGGCAATATCTGATAAAGTTTGGATGGAAGTTGTATGAAGGGATTATTTTTGCAAACTTTCAATTATTGGAGGACCAATTTTGCCAAAAAAAAAACTTGAGGGACTATTTTCACCAAAGTGTAAAAATAGAGGGATTAAAAGTACATTTTAGCCAAATTTTTAAAAAAGAAAAAGAAAAAAAGAAACACAGGTACCACATGGAGTAATTTTTATATTTAAAGTGTACGGGGAAAGTTTGTGAGATGTAATTTTAATAATGTCATATATACTCTTACAATCCATGTGTGAAACTATAAATATTAGTTTTATTTATAATATATATAAGCAAAAAATAAATTTAGATATACTAATTTTGGGATAAACAAAGAAAAATAAATAAATTGAGGTTTTAGATGATTTTAGAGGTTGTTTGTTATTTCTTACTTTCCTACTTTTACACTGAAAATCTCACCATCTCAAAGGATGAATGAGTTCTTTACTTTCTTTTTGTCTTGAATCCAAACCTAGCACCTGTGCCAATAGGAGATTAGGAGGCACGGCAAATATTGACGAATTACATTTGTTGGGTCCATATACTAACATCTTGAGGCAAGGGCTGAACAACCCAAAAAGAGAAATAAACAAGGATCATTGAACAAGCTTCTTACCTCACAACCCAATAGTAGCACGTTCAATCTAGTAAAGGGTGGAGCAATGACCCAAGCTAAGGCCCAATTTTTAGGGTCACGCACTCCTAACTGGGTTTTAAAAACTGCCACTGGAAGCCTGTTATCTGAAGTTATAAACATTTTTTGTAATATAAAACCCATTGATTTATCGTCTTAAAACTATTATAGTTTTCATTTTGATCTTCCCAAAAATTGAGAATGCATTTTCATTTTGAGTGAATTCTTGCATGAGCACGTATTGATTAGGTACAACCATTCAAAATTTGAAGACAACTTCAAAATAATTATAATAAACCTCATGTTGTCTTTTTAAATTATTACATTTTTTTAATTAAGGAGAGACTTATAGTACGCCTTACATAAGTAAAAAGAGAGGAGATAAAGAAATGAAAAGAGGGCGGAACGCATTGCATGACTTTGAATCAACGCATTCACAATTCATGTCCTGCAACTTAATTAACTGAGAGACTTTTAAAAACTAATGGGTATTAAATTTGTTGTGCTTGATAGATATGATGTCCATGCAAGATTTATTCTATCATCTTTGTCCTAACTCCTAATCCCTGCTTCAGCCCTTCTCACCGAGAACCACAATTCCAGCTCCCAACCCGCTATTCTTATCTTCAATATCCATCACACAAAGCCCATCTTAAATTGTGCAGCCCATCACTTTTTTTTTTTTTTGATAGAAAGGGGCCTAAGCTAAGAAAAGGTTACAAAGAGACTAGAAACCCCTAAACTAACAGCTAACAATTGCTGCTCAACTTGCATAGGAGGCTCTTGATAAATAACCTTGGTGTCACTAAGCTCACACCCCAAATTGGCAAGAATATCTGCACACTTATTGGCCTCCCTATAAATATGAGATATCTCCTCACATCCCAATTTCGTGTAGCCCATCACTTTCATTCTCAATTAACCATTCTGAATTTTTGAGTGACCTTTTTTGCTTTCCGAAATAAGGAGCCGTCAGAACTCAGAACTAATCGCAAGCACAGAATAGAGACATTGGGATTTTGAAATTAATTGGGGCTAGGATCATTTTCTTCTAGATTTCTAGAGAGAAAAAAAATTAATTGTAAAATGTTATAACTTTATCGTTATTTTGGTGCTTTTGAGTTTAGAATCTGAAACCAATTTTAAAAAGGCCAAGAGAAGAAGCAAAAACTCCAACTAACAAAAGAGAAGTCCTTGCGTTTGAATTATAATTGTCTTCAGTCCAAAGGCGGAGTAGTTTGCAAAAACAATAACACTTGATGAGTTACTTTTAAAATAACATAAAATGGTCTAGACAAGCAAAACTACCTCTGAATGTATAAAAATAATTTTTTATTTTTTTTAACATTTTTGTTGATATTCAATTTTTTCAAAATTTAAAACAAATAATCTAGTTGATAAATAATAATTACATTTCAATAGCTGTATGCCTGTATCCATAAAAAGTATACTTTTAAAAAACTTTTTAGACTATCAGATATTTATTTTTCGTTTGGTACTTGTTCCGTCAAAGAACAGAAATACCGAGGTTGATACTAGGCTGGTAGTGTATGAAGAAGAAGATGCCTCTGCACTGAGGGCTAGGCCTGATATATATAGAGGGTAGTTGTTACATAGCATTAGTGAGCCATTATGAGTGATTATGAACATCATTGATAATAGCAGTTACAAAGTCATTAATCGGCCATTAGTGAGAGGTCGGTTACGAGATCTGATATAGGTTAGAGATCTTGGCAGTCACAGACTCGAGTCGAGGTGAGCCGAGTTTAAGGCCTAATACGGTCATGCTGTAACAGAAGCGTATAGTCGGGTCCGACCTAGATCAAATCCATGTAGTAACAGGAGCCCCCAAGCTCCGAGCTATAAAATAGTGAATGAGCTGACAAGTAATTGAGTTCAATCAACATCTGAACTACTAGCTTAATTCTTACAATGATATAAATTAGTTGTTCTGCCAAAGGAGCTAGGTATTCGGTCGGCCAAGAAACCAAGTGATCTATTAAAGTTGTCCTTCCCTTAGCCTCTTATGTCCTATTTATCTTAGGCCTCTTTTGTTACGATAGTCAAGCGTTCGCTTTTATGAGTTGGTTTGTTTGCTTATTTAGTGATTATTACTCGGCCGGCTGGCATTTAAGCCTCTTAATCATGCTCGTTACGTTTCCTATACAAGTCGGCTAGAACATTCAAAAGGCTGAGCTTGAATGCATACTCGACCCAACCATAACATATATAATAGGATCTATTTGTGGCCCTGCCCATACGAGCAAGGTTGGGCCCGAGTTAGTACTCGGTCCAGTCGTAACAGAAGCCCCCCAAGAACAAAAGGACTTAAAAGCTATCTTGCATGATATATGTATAACATGGTTGGGCCTTAGTTAATAGTCGTACATAACATAATAAGTCTTCAATGTGCTGAGTTAAAGATCATGCTTAATATGTCTTTGATGTGTTGAGACAAAGATCATGCTTGAAAAAAGGTCGAGTTGTCACCCGGGCAGACCGAGAAATATAGGCGACGTTGCCGATGTAATTAAATCGGGCTTTAAAAAGGGTCAACCGTCACCCTTGGCATACCGAGGAATATTGATGATAGTGCCGATGTAATATATCGGGATTTAGAAAGGGTCAACCGTCGCCCCGAGTGTACCGGAGAATATTGGCAACAGTGCCGATGTAATATATCGGGCTTTAGAAAGGGTCAGCCGTCACCCCGGGCGAACCGAGGAATATTGGTGACAGTGCCGATGTAATAAATCGGACTTAAAATTGGTCAGCCGTCACCCCGAGTGTACCGGAGAATATTGGCCCCCGAGTGTACCAGAGAATATTGGCAACAGTGTCGATGTAATATATCAGGCTTAAGAGGTGGTCGGCCATCACCCCGAGTGTCCCGGAGAATATTGGCAACAGTGCAGATGTAATATATCGGTTTTAAAAAGTTGTCAACCGTCACCCTAGGATTACCGAGGAATATTGGTGATTGTGCCGATGTAATATATCGAGCTTAATAAATAAATCTTCAATATGCCGGGATAGACATCGGCCTCGCAGGTCTTGATAATGTGCGAGCTTGAGGTCGGCTTTTATATCCTTGTGCCGACATTGTTGGTTGGGTTTGATGAATCATTTTTTCGTTCATGCTTTGTTAGCTGAAGAGTCATTGATTGGCATTTGATGCCATTTAAATGGTGCTAGGCCGTTTGCATTTGTTGCCCTTTAAAAATTATGTAACATATAATCACAGATAGGCAACGTTGCCAATGAGAATCCTTATCATCCTTATCACCTGCATAATTTAATCGAGGATGTAGTAGGCAATAAAGTTTATTAGATGATGAGTATATTTGCACGCTTCTGATAAGAATAAATAATTAAGAGCAAGCAGTTTAACCAGAAGGAGTCGTGATGCTACGTACTTAAATGACATAAATAATATGCAATATGCAATTAAACACAATTAAGTATGAACAATATACTAGTATTTTCTCCTTTATGGTTCGGTGAAATGAATGTAATTCAATTGATTGGCATTTAATTAATGTCCTTTAAAGGATAATAAAGTGGTGTTATTGCAGCATTGATGAGTATAATAACATAGAATAATCATAAACATAATGAGGGAAATAATGATACAAATAGTAACCACCATCATAGGCATCAAGAATAGCCATAAAATATCATAATGATCACTAATGTCATATAATGCTTGCATCATGCTTTGTGACTACTCAAGAGGAAGAGAAATCATGTTACTTGGAAGAATCTAGGGTCAGTAAATATTCTAATATCCAGACAAACTAAACCCAATGGTTGTACTATAAAAATGACAATACCAATTGCTAACAGAGGTGAGTGCTTCAGAAGATACCATACTTATAACGAATTTTATATGATCACCGAAGCAAATAAAATGATATAAGTTTAATACAAAATAGAACTATCATTCTGAGTTTTAAAGCATTAGGAAAATAATATGTAGAACAATTACTCTTCAATTGAACACAAAATTTTGACACCATCCATATGTTACATCATATATATTTCTTTATATCTCTCACTTACTTTTTATCTTCTTATATACACGCATTCCAAAAATACAAAAAAAAGGGACGCCATATTTGTGTCCATTCTTTGTGTTCAAAAATCATTTTTCTTTCTACATTTGGTTCTTTGCTTTTATACTTTTAGCGTGTCTTATTGCAACCTTCCTCAGCTGAAGATCTGAGGGGAAAACTGAGCTCGCAGAGGTCTCTGCACCAATGACAGATAAACTAAATGGTACATAGCAAATCCTATTTGTTCTAACTGACATGCATTACTCTTCAATTGCCCAACAATCGACGTGTTTGGACTATTAATTAACACCAAAATTTTCTATGCTAGCTTTTTCACAATTTTTTCATAACCTCTCTACGGTAGGGTTGTTGTGTAGAGTCCCTGGAACAGAACTAATTAATTAAGTTTTTGATTTGAATATATCATTGCTCTATAACTAATAACGTAGCATTGACGAGCATAGTATAATTATAATTTATAATGAGTGGGAATAATCATCTCTAGTCCCACTCTTTCCGTTTGCAGCTAAAGTCCTTTCCAAGAAGGCAAAATCATCTCAGGCACAAACAACCATATCATGCGTGAATGACAGGGAAGCAGAGTGAAGATTGAGAATTTATAAAGTGAGAAAAGGTGTAAGTGGAAGACTTTCCTGGTAAATACCAACTATCTTCCAGAATGGCATTGTCAATGGTTTTTTCCATTTTTTTTTTTTGTTGTTCGAACGACTTCGAGGCACGACCGACCAAAGCAGGGGCAACCAGAGCATAAAATGCATGTACAGATGAGTCAAAAAGATAATACAATACAATTATATAATAAATAATTTTAATGTGTTATGAAACGGTCCCTGATGTTGGACAAAGTCTGAAACATGTGCATCATGGTTGGATCTTCACTGACGCCATGACCATGTGAAACTAATTCGAAGCCCGACCTCTACGCGACCTTGTGGACGTAGACATGCTTCATTTTGTTGTTGAAGAAGCAGGGGTTCTGAGAGGCAACACCGCTAGACTTGGAGAACCTGATGAGAATTAAACTAAGAGCCGCCCCGTGTTAGGCAAGGCGGTCCTGACAACGTTGAATCTTCCAGTATCCTCTTCTGAGGACGTTGTATTCATGATAGTTCAGAAATGCGTCAATTGCGTTGATAAAGAAGGTGAAATGTGTGGCCGGGGAAAATTTCCCTCGGCCCCACGGTGGGCACCAATTGTTCTATCAAAGAACAGAAATACCGAGATTGATACTCGGCTGGTAGTGTATGAAGAAGATGCTTATGCACTGAGGGCGGCCTGATATACATAAATGATAGTTGTTATATGGTATTAGTGAGCCATTATGAGTGATTATGAACATCATTAATAGTGACAGTTACAAAGTCATTAATCGCCCATTAGTAAGAGGTCGGTTATGAGATCTGATATAGGTTAGAGATCTTGGCAGTCACAGACTCGAGTTGAGGTGAGCCGAGTTTAAGGCCTAACACGGTCATGCTGTAACAGAAGTGTATAGTCGGGTCCGACCTAGATCAAATCCATGTAGTAATAGTACTCACCCTAATTAGTCCTTGAGACTGAGTGAGCCCTCGAAATATCCTCACGACTTAGATCCTTTGGATCCGCTATGGGACTAATCTCCTAGTTGGCCGCGTGGTTAGTAAAGTCTGGCCAATGGTTGTTGCATACCCAAGGATTGAACTCGGATAAAGCCCGAACAATTCGTCCTTAAGTAACAGTGTGTTAAAATCTTGCGCTCAATAAATTGGTTATGAATTTATAAGGGCGTTAAGTCTTACACCATATAAATTTATCATTCCCTTTTTATTTTGGTAGTGAATTTATTATTCCCTTTTATTTACATTTCCATAAGTTCATCATCGGATTCGTCTAGGCCAGGAAGGCAACACAAGGAGAATCTAACAAAAGATTGAGTCCAAACTCCAAACAGATAATGACTGATTCTTCCGAGAGTGACGCGTATAAATTTAGTTTCATTTATATATTGTGTAAAGATAATAATTTTTTAGAGAAAATTATTCTATTCATCATTTAATTTTGTAATTCTTAGCTACATTAGTCTAACCATCATAAACATTATTATGACGTCGAAAAGTCTGTTTAAAAAATCTCTTTTCTCAGTCTTCTTTCTTCTTGATAAACCCTCAACTCCATTAATGACTTCCTCTATGCTTCAAGTACTCCATCAACAGGTTCTCCATTAAAAGTAATTATTTAAAAAAAATCACAAAAAATAAAATAAACGGATCCATAACTTTTTTTTACTATCAGGCTAATCACTGTTAAGGCTTACTAATTATTAACATAAATAACAAGTAAAGAAACAACTTGAACAAAATAACTAAATTAGAGGGGAAAACTAACTTATCCTAATTTTTTAAGCGTAGGTGTGCGAAATGCACACACATCAACATCAGGCTGAGTAGCTAAATACAAATCTGTAAACCATCTACAAAATAGACTGATTGGTAACCCGTTATTAATGGGAAAAATAAAAAATGTATCCATCAAATACACCAATGTGGGGGGTAACGCAGATTAATGTGTATATATACCCGTAATGGAGAAGGGGACTCGTGTGAACAAATCGCATAAACTTCCACACTTCACAAAATTACAATCGATCGAAATTAGTGTCATAGCCGAACGTACAAAAATATGTCACCATCTAAAATAAATGCAGACTAATCACCATCAAATACTACTTTTGTCACATTAGTCATAACATACATGGCAAACCAAAACCAGGGCAAGCCCCCATTTTAGTCCCATGGATATAAATAAATTAACAAAAGCTCATAATAAAAGTATCATACTAATACTATTACTAATTACTAACCAAATAAAAACAGGAATAGTATAGTGCTATTATAATCATAATATATAATATATAATCTAACATAAGCCTAGCTAATTAACTAAAGCTAATTAACTAGAGATTGATGAGGGCATGAATAGTTGAGCTCAGCGGCGATGAGGGCAGAAAGTGACCATATAGTTGGCCCTAGTACAAGTGGCAATGCTGGTAGGATCATCATAGGCATAAGAGTAGGCTTTTGGGCAGGCCGTCTTGAAGATCCTTGAATAGGCAGTGGGCTTACAGGCCTGTGGGCTTCCATAGGTTCCCGTGCAACAATACCTAGGGGAGTTAAAAGCAGAACAAGCACTCTTACAAGCCACCACGCGCTTCATGTCGCGTGACCTCACCTGCAGGCCCACGGGGCACATCATGTTGAGGTCGCTCACGCACCCCGCGTTGCTACACTTGCCAGAGCCCTTGAAAGGGGTTATGGAGATTGGAAGGTTGTAGCCATCGACGAGGCTCACGTCGTAGAAGTCTTGGTCGTTGCCGAAGGTGAACTCAGCCAACGTGGCAGGTGGGGTTCCACCGATGCCGTTGCAGAAGAGGGAGCCACCGCAGTCTCCGGTGGCGCAGCGGCCGCGGCCGGAGGTGTCGAAGGCGCAGCCGTGGCGGCCCCAGAAGCGGCCCGACCAGAGGGGTGGGAGTTGGAGAGAGTAGGCTTTGTTTGGTGGGAGCTTGAAGCCTCCTCGGGCCAGAATGGGCTTTCCTGCACTGGGCTGGATCCCGGGCCACACTGGGTGGGGGCACTTGTTGTACAGTATTATTGCTGCTGCTGAAACTTTGAGCACTGTTGAGATCAAGCAACAAACACCCTGCTTTAGTCACATTGTTTCAACTTTTAACTTTCAATTAAATTTATATGCTTCTCAAGGTAGATAGATCATAAAGAAAAATGTGGGTATGTAAAGTATGTAACATGCATTGTATTTGTGATGTGTATCATGCAGAAAAATAAGTGTTCTTTGTTTTTTAAGTTTCTAGTAAGTAGCTTGAGAAAGAAAAATGTGGGTGTGTGAGTGAGTGGGTGAAAGTAGAGTACCTGAAATGTGGGAGATGATGAGGAAGAGGGATAGAAGGAATCTCAGCATTGAGGCCATGGATGGTAACTGGGAACGGTGGAGACTGATGAGGGACTGACTACTACCAGGGTAGTAACTAGTAAAGAAGAATGAGCTGCCTGGCCCTCTAAACCATTTTAGTAGACCATGGCTTTTATAGAGAGAAATGGTAAGGGTTTAACGAATACTAATTAGATATATTAGGTTAATTAGGTTAATTATATCATTAAATATGAGTTATGCAATTAACCTAACACAATTAATTTCAGTATTTTAACTTAGGAATTTACTAACGTACCTCCACCCATCTTTTAAAAGGTATGCGGTAGTAAATTATAACTAAAAAAAATAAAAAATACATTCGAAAATATAGGTTATACACCTTTTAAAAATAGGTGGATGTATTAACTTTTAAAAGGTATGTGATAGTAAATTATAACTAAAAAAAATAAAAATATATTAAAAAATGTAGGTTGTACACCTTTTAAAAATAGGTGGATGTATTAACTTTTTTCAACAACATGCGGAGATAAATGATGGGGTTTTGGGTTTGATTGATGCAAATTAAGGACTAAGGAGTGAATGAAGTAAGTTGTAATGCTAGCCATCCGCATATGTTTAGTTAATGAGCTAAAGCTTTCGTAGAATAAGTACAAAAAGAATATTGAAAAAAATAAGATTACATTTTTGGAAGGAAAAAAAAAGGGCGTCGAAAATATCTTCAAATTCATAAAATGTATCACAATTTCATATTGTGAATTTAATTTCAATTAATTTAAATATTTAATAGTTAATAATTAATAATAAAAAATAATATTTAATATCCTATCAAAATCCAGAATACACGGATGTGGACACACATGTGGAAAACAGTAGATATTATCCCATGATGAATGAAAACATACCATGGTTTGGTGGGTGTGATTTGCAAGAACTGGAAAGTGCATATTGGTTTGGTTGAATAGGAAAAGCGGGGTCTGTGCGTGCTCAGGTCTCGAGGAAGGGGAGTGTCAGAAGGTAGGTGGGGAAAGAGAGAGAGTTGTCTACGTTTCAGAACAAGAAAAAGAAAGAGAACTGATAGGATGACACACAAATTTGACACATACGGTTTACACCTTATGTGTGCATGGGACGCGCACGAGGACCCGCTACAGTGCTGCACTTTGCGGTACTGTAACAGGTCTTTTTTTAAAAAAAAAAATTTTAGTTTTTTTTATAAAAATAAAATTTTATTTATAAAAAAACTCATTCACCAGATAATGAACTGAAGTCATCAGATATTTGTACATGATTTACCACTTAACGAAAAATTTTATTTCTAAAAAAAAACCATTCACCTGATAATGAATTGAATTCACCAGATATTTGTACATGATTCACCAGATATTTGTACGTATTTAACCAAAAAATTTATTTCTCAAAAAAATCCATTCACCAGATAATGAACTGAATTCACCAGATATTTGTACATGATTCACCACTTAAAGAAAAAATTCATTTCTCAAAAAAAACCCATTCACCAGATAATGAACTGAATTCACCAGATATTTGTACATGATTCACCAGATATTTGCACATACTTAACCAAAAAATTTATTTCTCAAAAAAATCCATTCACCAGATAATGAACTGAATTCACCAGATATTTGTACATGATTCACCACTTAACGAAAAATTTTATTTCTCAACAAAACCCATTCACCAGATAATGAATTGAATTCACCAGATATTTGTACATGATTCACCAGATATTTACACATATTTAACCAAAAAATTTATTTATCAAAAAATAACATTTAAAAAAAAGTCAAAACTTTATAATAATAATAAAAAAAAAGGACGCTACAGTACAGCTACAGTGCGGCACTGTGCGGCACTATACGGTGTAAGTGTAGAAATGTGTGTCAGGGAAACATTTCTCAAAAAGAAATGGAGTACATACACATTTCACATGATGCCAGAACAGAAATGCATCCTTGACACAAAAATCTACACTTACACCATATAATATCGTACTATATGATACTGTAGCTGTTTTTTTTTTTAGTTTTTTTTAAATGTTATTTTTTGTTAGTTAAATTTTTTGGTTAAGAACGTGTAAATATCTGGTGAATCAGGTATAAATATCTGGTGAATTCAACTCATTATCTGGTGAATGCATTTTTTTGAGAACTGTTTTTTTGAGAAATAAATTTTTTTGTTAAGTATGTGCAAATATCTGGTGAATCATGTACAAATATTTGGTGAATTCAATTCATTATCTGGTGAATGGATTTTTTTGAGTATGTGCAAATATATGGTGAATTTAGTTCATTATCTGGTTAATCGGTTTTTTTTATAAATAAAATTATATTTTTTATAAAAACAACTAAATTTAAAAAAAAAAAAAAAAAAGACCCACTACAGTGCGGCACTATACGATATAAGTGTAAATTTTTGTGTCATGGTATCACTTCTCATGCCAGAATCACTCTGCCTCCCTGCACTACCCTTGCCTGGTATGGTACCCTATGACTCCGAGCAATGTTTTTTGACATCTGAAATGGAACAATCGTATATATATTATAGGTTGATATGAGTGTGGATAGGATGGAGATTTATCATATTTTGAGATAAAATAAATGTACAATATTCAATTGTGAGTGCAGGTGTTATTTGGATATTCAAAAAAGTTGTACAAATAACATAGTACTACTTTCGGACCTAATTATAAGCAAAAAAAATTAAATTCACATATATTAAGAAAATTAGTTAAGTTAGTTTAATTATCTTGATTTGTGTAAAACAGAGAGTTAATTGTCTAGGGAATATGCAATGCTCATTGAAAAGTAAATGGAGAATTGGTTTGATTAGTTAATTTTCTTGATTTTTACAATACTAACATGTAATAGTGTTGACTTAATTGATTTTTACTTATATTTAAATCCAAATAATATATCTATATTTTTGCTTATATTCAGGTTCGGAGGGATTATTATGACTCCCCACACCCTTCAAATATGCACATCACTCCCATCCCAACTAGTCACAATCTTTTCCAAGTGAGCAGAGCACTCCACCTGGAAGTGGAAACAAGACTCACATGGTCTCACCATTAGAGAACGTGGCAATTTGATGGTTTTTTTTTTTCTTTTTTTTCCTTTGATCAGGAGTATATTCCATCGAAAGCGAGGACTAATCTTCTGTAAGAGAATGAATGGCTTCTGAAGGCGAAAAACCTCCTCCCAGCAAAAATTTACTCCATATGTAAGAGCTGAGATTCAAACCTCAATCACTTGGTTAAGGGACATAAGTCCACCACCACTTATACCAACCTCCGTTGGTACATTGCAATTTGATGTTGATTTGCTTCAAACAACTCTAAGTATTAAAAAAAAACGTAAGATGAGATCCAATAAAACGATGATACGAGTTTATTTACGAATAATAGTTATTATACCGAGATTACTCAATTTTCATACTACTTTTTATTTGAATGTCTTGTATGTATATGCATTTAAAAGTGTTTCATTATATTTACAAGCCTGATTTAATCATTTAGGTATGAATGTGATAAATAATACTTTATGAAAGGTATCTGATGTGAAAATAAATAATAGATAAGGGATATTATTTTACTAAATATTTAATATTTTAAAACACTTTAATAGTCATTATGAATATTCTTAATAATGTATGAAATTTTAAAGGAATTTTATTTTTAAGTATGATAAATTTCCAATAAAACTGTGTGAAAATGTTTTTTTTATATGTATACGGAAAAAAGAAAACAAGCCTAACTAATCAAACGCGGGTACTAAACCCCGTAGCATCAGCATGCACAAAGATAGCAAGCAAGGGTGGCTTACTATCCAATAAAGTTCACTCCAAAGAACTATTATGCCCAAAGTTGGCCAAAACATCCGCACAATGGACGAAAGTTAATAATTTTGGGTTTTCTATGTAATTTTACAAAGTTAAGAATCTTGGAAGGGTAAATTTGTATAAGAATTTATGTAATTTATGCATTAAAAATTGAAATGATTAGTTTTTTAATAAATAGTTATTATTTTTTTATTTCTTAATCTATGTAAAGTTTTACTTGATAGAAAAATCTTGATAATTTTTTACTATTAGCAAAGCCGGCCCAAGAACAATTGAGGCTTAAAACAAATTTTGAAGATGACCTTTTTATTTTAAGTAAGAGAATCTACTTGCATCAAGTAGTGCTCTTAGCTAGGCATTTTTTATTAGCATGTACGATCTTTTTGCTTTACAAAAATTAGGAGTAAATAAATTTTTTGTTGATAAACCTAAAACTAAAGTTTTAGTAGTTTTATTCTTGGACCGGTCATCACTATTAGCTCATCATTTTTTTACGGGACCTCCTAGCTCGGGTTATAACAAGAAAAAAATAATAATCAAATAATTGAAAATTGATTGCAGAAAGATTGTTATTAATATCATTAGATTGTTTAGTCCAAGGATCGTATGAGAATCATGTATATTTTCCCAAAAGTAAATGGTAGTCAAGCACAGATAAAGGCGTAGAGTTTTGTCCTTGAGCGCTGAGAACAGTGCCTCGTGTATTTGTACAACAAAGATAGGAACGACACGCGCTACTCTATGGACGTTCAGAGTTCAGACGGTGCAAAGCAGTAGTGTACGGCTACGATGATTTGGGTATTGAGGATGTGTTTTACACCCATTGAGGCCGAGACTGCACGTGAACTCACATTATTGTTTCAATTGATCGTTTGATAGGTTGAGTTGTGACGCAGAGACTCTATCTACTGTCCCAACTCTCAACAGATTCCATTGGAACTGTTGTCGTTTACCTCAAAGGCAGGTACAGAGATCCAAGAGGCGTCAAAGTGTTACTATTATTTAATTTCAATATAGTGATACTTGTATGCCAAACATAAAAATCAATCATCCCTGAGAATGGTGATTATACACTCATTAACACGATAATTAGTTAGTAAAATAAGGGTTAAGTGAACGGGATTACACAGTGCAAAATGCAAAAAGTTAGCATGGTAAAGCATAAGAAGGCACAAGCACATGTACCCCACTTGGAAAGTTGGAAGGTTCATTTTCTCCCTGCTAGGGCCATAAACTCATATATTCAACGAATAAAACTATTGATTTGTTGAATTACTTGTGAAATCATTATTTAACTGGTGTCCACTAAGTCTAATGGGAGTTATTTAACTAGTTGTTAAAAATTAAGAATTGGTTTTTGTTGGATTACACCATTATGGTAAGATGGTGTGATATTCCCATGTAAAAAAAATTATAACCATTTGGTTCTTATATAAAAATCCAATATAAAAAAGAAAAAAACAATAGAAAATGAATAAAAATAAATATGTGGAGGTAAATTATGAGGTCCATTTGATGACCTTTTAGAATTGTAGTGAAGAGTTGCTTAACATTATTATAATAAAAAAAAAATACATATTGAATTAAAAAAAAAGAACAACAAAACACGGATGATAATAATCTTATTCTTCATATTCGAACTATAGTCAAAGCAAAACTGAATAGTACATTAAAAATACACAAAAAGCAAATAAAATAGCATCTGTCTTCTGGAAGTTAGTGTGTGTTTGGATGAATGTTTGACAAATGTGACTTTAGATGAAATTGATTTCAGTACAATTGAGTTTAAAGTAAACTTATTTATGTTTGGATGTTTTTACTTTGAAAGCAAGTTGAATGTAAAACTTAGTGTAAATTTTCAATCCAAAGTCAGAAGCTACTCCAAGCTGCTTCTGGTAGAATCAATTTTTGGATGCAAAATTGCTTCCCCAAATTTGTAACCAAACACCCATTTTTTTTTTATACCAAAATCACGTTTGACAAGTGCAGAAACACTTCTGATATCTCCAGATATGAAACCAAACACATACTTAAACTATTCCGTTTGAAAGAACTTTTATCAACGGTTAGTAAACGTACATTAGCTTTATAAACTTTAGCCAGAGGGGTCATCATAACCTTTGACCAAGTAGATAAATTAGGGTGTATTAATGGGTAAATATTAATGACCAAGTAGATAAAAATATTTGTTGATTAGAATGATGAGAAAAATTAAGAAAAATACAATGCGGTGAAAATAATCCTTCTAAATATGTAACACAATTTGGTGCTCTGATGAGGAACACAATACAAACAAGACTAACCACAAGTGGTTGTATCATGTGACAAATTTCTGTATTATTAACTACTTGATGACTAATGTAGATGTAGATGAATAAAAATTGTGTCATAAGTATTTGATAAAATAATATAAATCTATTAAAATACCCTTTCTAACGTGGAAAGGAAAAAGAAAGGCTGAAAAAGTGAAGGAGTAAAAAATTTTCGTCTTTTCTTTACAGGATTATGGTCAAAATTTGGTGATTTAATTTATCGGGTGGCAAAGATTTAGAGTTCTATACTGTACCTTGAATTTTTTTTTTTTCAGGACTTAAATTAATTTAAAAATTAATTAAAATATAATTTCTTTTTTTGCTATACTATGTTTTTTCGAAGATCAAACATACCCAAAAGCTGTGTTTTACGATTTATGCATGTCTGAGTCTGACAAGGTAAACATTTTAGAGAACGTCTTGATAAATTTTACGTCATTATTATACAATATGATAATTGATAAGATGAGTTTGAATTGTGCTTTTTCACACTTTTTATTCGAAAAAGAGAAGAGAAACTTTGTTAACGTTATAAAGTTTGGTTAGTGGTTGCTCTTGCATCAGTTATCCTATCTTAAAGTGGGGGAATGGCCCAGCTTGTTATAGGTGCTAACTGGCCCGACCTAAAATGTGTAGTTACATTCAGCAAAAAATCGTGGGTCAGATAGAAGCCCACGACGATCAATGCATTGGTTTCGGTCAAGAAAACGGTGTTAACATTGTATTCAAACAAATGAAATAATAAATCACAAAAAAGTGAAAAAATAAGAAATATTTGCCGGAGCTAAAATTGTGATGATAAAAAACTTTATAAATATCAGCTTACCATGTAGCTATTTCATCTTTGGTGGATTGCTCTCATTTGAATATGATGGGTGACTGGTCTCTTTCGTGGAAGCTTAATGTTCCACCTAGAGTTAAAATTTTCTTGTGGAGAGCTTGTCGTGATTGCCTATCATCAAGAGTGCAGTTGCAAAAAAGAGGTATATCTTGTCCACCCACTTGTGTTTTTTGTGACAAAGATCTTGAGAATTTATGGCACTTGCTCATTACTTGTCTCATTAGCCAATCTTGTTGGTCCCAGCAACATCTGTGGAGTACCCTTGTGCCTCTTAGTCTCACTGCAGAATCATTTTCAGATTTTCTTTTCCAAGCATCGAGGTCTATGGAGTGTGATAAGAGGGAGTCCCTTGTTATGACTATGGAGTTTATGGAATGCTAGAAATGAGAAACTTTGGGATAATAAGGCACCTGTTGCAGCAACTATAATTCATCGTGCCCATGTCTTCCTAAATGATTGGAAGTTAGCCCATGTCTTTCGAATTTCAACTCTTGCCTAGGTCGAGAGTGAGCACTTTGTTGTTTGGTCTGCTCCTTGTTTGGGTACTTTAAATGTAATGTGGATGCTAGCTTTAATTCCTCGTCTGGCAAAACCACTTTTGGGATGTACGTAAGGGATGAAAAAGGTGAGTTTGTTATTGCTAAATCTGATTGTGTTCCCTTTTGCTTACCAGTTTGGGAGGGAGAAGCAATGGGCCTTTTTAAAGCTCTCCAATTGGTTGAGAGTTTGGATATTAGCTCTCAACAAGTTGTTTTTGAACTTGATTGCCAGGTAGTGGTTAATAGAGTTAAATCCAATTTTGATGATGTTTCAGAGTTCGGTTTTATTATCCAGGCATGCCAAGAGATTTTTATGAATTTTTCAAACTTCGGTGTAAGTTTTGTTAGGAGACAAGCGAATGGTGTTTGGTGTAGCCGTGTAGCCCATAACTTAGCTAGGGCGACATCTTCTTTAGCTAGCCACCAAGTTTTTTTTATCATATTCCACCTTGTATTGCTCATTTGATTATGAAATGCATTGAGTTTCTTGCCTCAATTTTATATTTCACTTTAATTTTTATCTTTGCATTTCTCTCTTTCAGCCATTGAGAACGATAAAGTTAGCACGAGCCAACTGTGTTAGAGGGCAAAGGAACAGTAGATTGGCCCAGTCTGTTTAAAACCAAACTTTATGGGCCAGGCTTAAAGGGCTGACTTGCTCGCTTAACAATCAGGAGCCATACCCATAATCCTTTCCCAAGAGGCCTTAAGGTTAATGTTTCCCTCTCTTTGCATTTTGCACTGTTCATCCTTTCTAATGTACTTAATTACTATTACTATATATTAATTAAAAATTAATTGTTGAGATTTATCATTTTTTAACTTGCATAGCAGATTTCAGTTTGGATTACCATCTTTCCATTCAGATCAAGCTGCATTGTTCCTTCTCTCGTATCAGATTCTCCGATCACTCTCTACCACCAAAGTGATCCCCCCCAAAACGAAATCCCAGTCCTTTGGATCACCATGTTTCCTCTCCCCATCTTTTGTCAATTGCTACTAGAGCTGATGCACAACATTTTCTTCTCTTTTTTGTATTGGAAACGGCACATTAGTAACAAACTCGGAGATATTAAATACTAATGGTGATAGTTGGATTAAATAGAAAAAGAATTGGAACAATTTGGTTGAAAAACACGAGTAGTATTAATGTGTGTTTAGATGAGCGTTTTGAAGGAAAATTATAAACTATATACAAATTACATCATATTGTATGTTTGCATGCTGCATAAAAGAGAAGAGAAGGATTAAGAATATAATGTGTACTTGGTGCTGAAGGATCCATTGCAATGTGTGCCTAAGTGTTCAGCTCTGCTAGTGAATCAACTTTCTTCTTCTTCTTCTTCTTCTTAGAATATCCTACTGCAAATTAATGAGAGAAAACTCCTCCCAACCTGATGAGTTTCTTTCTGATTCACACTTGATTAAAACTGTACGTTAATGGGGACAGCTTTATAACTCCATCGGATGGGATGAGAAGGACCTCTCATAGGCTTCTATAAAATGGTCAAACCCATTATGGTCCAATTTTATAAGACAAAGCCCAAATTACAATATTCATAAAATTGACTCATGCATTATTAGAAATAAAAGAAATCACATAATTGATATATTAAATGGTTAATGATTTTAATCGTTGATTAATGCTAATCCATACAAGACTTAAAGAAAATTCAACACGTTTGACAAACTTGATTTTGGATACAATTGATTTTGTAAAATTGATTTCAATACAATTGAGTGCATGTTTGGATTCACTTTCGTAAGAGGCAAAGTGATTCCAGAGACAAAAAATTGATTTTGACATGTTTGAGTGTTCTCGACTAGAATTGATTTTGCCTCTGGAATCAATTCCAACTTGAAGCTAAAATTTGTAGCTTTCCGCCTCAAACGTGATTTTTAGCCTCAAATCACACTAAGTTTTACATCAAACTTACTTTCAAAATAAAAACATTCAAACATAAATCACTTCACTTCAAAATCCAAAATCACGTTTGTCAAACTCTGATCCAAACACACACTGAGTTTGCAGTAAAGTGATTTTGTTGAGATGTTTTTACTTTGAAAACAAGTTAATGTAAAACTTAATATAATTTTTCAATACAAAAGCAGAAACTACTACAAGCAGCTTCTGGTAGAATCAATTTTGGATGCAAAATTGCTTTTCAAACGTATAACCAAACACCCCTTTTATTTTTATTTTTACTAGAAACACGCTTGATAGGTATAGAAACACTTCTGGTGTCTTCAGAACTGAAATCAAACACACACTTTTTAGTGTTTTAAACGATAAAAAAAACAGTAAAGATATATAAATAATCGTACTAATAAATAGTGCAGGCGAGAGAAAGTAACTTGCAAAATATTGGAAGGGGGAAGGGAAAGTTGAAAGAAGAAAATTTGTGATGCAATTCAGTGAATTTACTGCTTTGCAGGGAAAGCTAAAAGTGGTTTTCGAATGCCCTAAGCGGTTTCGTGTCAGGTGTTCACTCCATGTGTTTTTTTTTGGCTGTAGCTACGGTTATAACCGTAGCTAATGTATTAACAAATGTTTTATTTTTATTTTTTAATTTCACCAACCTTATCAGATTTTTTTTTTTTTGGTGTCTCAAGGTATCCTCCATGCGCAACTGCGGGCAACTGCGGAGACTAATCCCTCGAGGTACTGGACGACATTTAAGGGCTGACCTCTCCCAACTAGGTTGTCTTCATATGCAAGAGTCATGGATCGAACCCCTGACCACTTGCTTAAGGGACACCAACCTTATCAGATCTAAGATATGTAAGGGCGGGTATTATTAAACAATCCACATTCAACAACGAGAGTTTAGAGTTTAAATCATGCGTAAAATGGCTTAAAAAAAACCATGTGTATAATAATTATAAATAATGACTACATTAAATTGGCTATTTACCATATTTTTTTTTTAGTATTATGCCCGACCTTGTCAGAGTTTTTTGGTTTCCTAGTGTATCTTCTACATGCAACTATAGAGACTACTCCCTCGAGCCGGGTAGGACCACAACGACGGCAAAGCTCTCCCTCAAGAGATTTAACGTTGCTGCATTCCCATGGTCAGGATTCGAACTCGAGACTTCTGGTTAAGCTGAAAAAGACCCGTGTCATCTTATCCAAGCGCTCTCGGGTCGACCTTGTCAGATATAAAATGTAAAAGTGCAAGTGTTCTTGAACAATCCACATTTAATAACCAGAATTTAAACCAAGGGTGAAATAACTATAAACAATTACTATACAAAAGAATCACAAATTCACAATAACATTTATGAGATAAACAAATCAATATTCACATTTCTTTTACTTGTTAGTCATGGTTATAAGTTATAACTGTAGCTATTTTCTAAGTTTTTTATTTGACGAACCTGTCAACAGAACATGAGTTTTTAAATACTGACAGTGTGAGTTAGGTCATATATAAATGTATGCTATGCCACTTTGTCATGGTTGTAGCAATTGCTAAGACACATCATGTGATGCCACATCGAAATCTATGACTTTATTAGGAACTATCAGCAAGGTAAGAAGCACGAATTAAAAGGACATATGGAATAGCTTATAAATAATTTATTTGGACTTATGAGTAATTGACATAAATAGTTTATAATCTCCCTAATGACAAGTCTCAAGTCTCAAACACTTGAATTGAAGATAAACTTTGCCTACTATTTTTTTTTCTACAGAAATAAAACTAATATAATCAACAACAACCATATCTTATCCCACTAGGTGAGGTTAACTATATGGATCAAACGACGTCATATTGTTCTATCATCAATCATGTTTATAGCTACATCATTGGTCTCTAAACCTTTCTTAGTAGTTTCGCCTATAGTTTTGATAAAAAGATCAAAAACTTCTTCACGGGGAAGGAAATAAAAACTAATTTGATTGCAATGCACTTGAGTTCCTCGCCTAATAATTTAAATATATAATGGAACACAAAAGAAACAGACAAAGCAACAAAAGAAAATGTACTCTCCTCTCTAGTCCCTATTGTTAGTTTGTTCACCTTGCTTTAAATAAAAGCGATGGATCTCTGGCTGCTGCCTTGGGAGTTTGTTTCTTGATCTGTGACTATACCTGTGAACTTCACTACATGCCGAGACGCTCTAGGGACTAAGCCAGTACCGAATAGGTAGGTCAGCAACAGAGCAACACCAGCTTGGAATTGGAAAAGTGACCCTTGTATATATTTAGAAAAATTTTAGTATAATACTTCTATATTCACATTCCTTACACGTTTGTTTATTTATGGGATAGAATCAAAGTATAAGTGTGCGAAAAATGAGGTGAATCCAGTTATAATCAGATGATAAAAGCTGTATAAATACAAGATAATATGTTTTTGATTTACAAATTATTACCCCCCACTTTGCACCCAAAATAATTACCACCCGTGATCAGTGATCTGTTTCTCAAGATATTTCAATTCACACTGTTGCTGATTCTGATCTCTCTGTATTCACCTATCAATATGCCATGACCTGCGTTCCAGTCCAATGAGGATGTATTTTTCCTCCAATTAAAGTTGATTTTTAATTTTAAAAAAGAGTTCATCACAAAAAAAAGGGTATATTGTTTGCCACTTGCTAACATGCTTTTGGTGTTTCAGAATTCAGATTGAGGATTGAAAATATCTGCCCCACATAATGCTTAATCCGAGGGTTGTATAGTATATACGGTTGATAAACGTGTTGAAACAATCAATTAAAGATATTATATGGTGGAATGTTTAATCAAGTACTATAAATAAAACATGCAAATATGGCTCAAATCACTAAACGAATTCTTGTGCATGCATACTGTTAAATTATGCATGGTCCCCCACTCACGGCTTGAATGGCTGCAGCGGGAATATTTGGCCTGGTGATGCTTGACGGCTCTTGAGTGACACGTCCTAGTCTCTTAGCCCTTAGGGTTTTTGAAAATTAGATCACACCCTAATCATGTAACTAAGGATATAAGGAGAGCTACGCTCAAACGGTGACATGTTTAACCAATCAAATTAGTGATGAATCAAGACTTGAATAGTTGGATGTTTCATATTTTTATTGGATTTTTGTGGTTCTATAGTAATTTATTAAAAAAGTAGCGTACTCTTTTCTTCTTCTTTTTTTATTAAGTTATTGTGCTATTTGACTATTCCCACTAACCAATGAAGCTAAACTAACCAACCAGATGGGATGACAGTAGAAGTGGATAGGGAAATCAAAATTTTGTGGTGGTGTTGTGTTAGTCTTTCATGTTAGTGTTTCTTACAGTGTAAGCAAATATGCTTTGCTTCGTACCATTCTTAATTTTATTCAAGAGTTATATATATAGGGAAATTTTTCTTGTGAGTGTGCATGCAGTTGAGTTCAAGAAATGTCATGTGTAGCTTAGATGGTAGTATAGCATAATTTTTATATTAAAAAGATCAAGCTCAAAAAATAATCAAATCTGAACGTGATAGAATGGACATACTACTTGTAACTTTTGTCACTATTCTATATAATCCAATTCATCTTTCAATTGAATGCTTGAGCTTTACTTTAAATGCACCGGTGCTGTTCCCTTCTGGTTCGTTGATGTGACTTCTATTCATTGTCATAAAACCCACTACAGAGTTAAATCCACCATAAGTCCAGAAGTAATTGATTGTGATCATGTGCACAACAACATATATACCAGTATACAACAATTTTATTTCCATGTATGCAACAAAAGAACAAAAGAATTCTCCAACCCATGCTAGCTCATAGCAAGTTACTTCAACATCCAAGTCTGTCACATCTTTTCCCATTTCAGATACTATGTCTCAAATCAAACCCCTCACATCAAACTCTTTATAATACATTATTCATTTAAGTCCTCCTCCTCCTCCTCTTCACATCAGAATTAGTAACATGCAGGCATATATGTCAAGTTACTTAAATAAGGCCTATATATAAACACTAACACCCTTAGATTTAAATACTCCTTTTGATTCAATCAACATAGTCCAAATGCATTTTAAGGGAAAATACCTTCGTTCCAACTCAGGGTCCTATTACAGCACCAAATTCTCGAAACATAACATCACTAACAATAAAAAAAGTAGTGCTATTTTCCAACAAAATACAAATATCTCAAAAGACAACCCCATGCAACATTTTATGCATACATAGCAAAGTGTTTTCAATTAGTTCTTCAATGGAAGGAACTCAAAAAACTGGCTAGGCGCATTCATTGCTGATATTGATATGTCTGTCTCTTTTTGTTGGTTAATGTTATCACTGCTGCCATCCCCATTCCTTATTGGGAAAAGTTGAAGGGTTTGAGATTCCACACAGTTGTCATCCTCAGTGCTGATACTGCTTAAGTGGGCAACACCGTTTTCTCTGTGAGGTGAAATAAAGAAGCTGAGATCATGGTTCTTAATGAGCTTTTGGTCCATAGATCTTGCTGTTACTTTGGTTGTAGAGGTATTATGAGGTGTGTTTATGAGGTGGTGGGGTGCAACTGTAGGAGGAGAAGGACAAGAAAACTGCATAGTATGCCACGTGGCATTCCTTTCCATAAAGTTTCTTCTTTGTTGTAATTCCCCTTCATCGAATTGGAGCCATCCATCTGTTCTACATTCTGCACCTGCTGCTTTTGCTGCCCTTTGTATGGAGACAGATTCCTGAAGGATATTAATTAACGGCATGCAAACAAACTCATGAAAACCTCAACATGTATGGTAAAAAACCAAAGGTGAAAAAAGTTATTGGATGGCAATGGCACAGATTTCAAATTGGTATTTTCAAATAAAGAGGTGCATGGTCTAATGAGAAGTCAAATTAAAGCAAGGGTGAGGGTTGTCTTTTCCATCACAAAGGGGTACTCAATTCCATAGAAGAATATTATGGAGTGCCCAAAAAGCTACTGAGACCTAAATGACATGAATAAGCACAAGCCCCAAAAGCCCAGCTAAGTTTCATAACAGCAGCCCCGACAGAAAGGAAGGAATTCAGCTTTTAGGACCTTTTCATTTCCCAACAAACAAAGCTTTTGTTTAGGTCCTTTTTCCCTAAGCTAGTGGCTAGTGCATATCTTTCTATAAAATATATATGTTTCCAACATCAAACTTGATCTCTAGTAATCATATGCAAATAATCAGTGCTTAATGGAATCCTTAATATTCCTTATAGACTTTTGGTGATTAAGTGATGAGTAAGAAAAGTTGAGAAAGAAAAAGGGGTTAGTCTCCATGAACAACAAGGACAAAGACAAAGGCAGGAATCAGGATATAGAATAGACCTCTGCAAGAGTACTGCAGTTTGTAGAGGGTGCCCAGTTCTTGGTCCGTTCAACTTCAAATGCTGTCCTACTTGTGCCTTCAGACAAAAAGAAAAACAGAAAAGAATATAACTTTACAACTCTCAAGCAACAATCCGAATGACCAAAATCAAAAGCAACTCATATAATACAGATCTCTAACAAACAAAAACAATGGAAAGAAAAACCCATACATTACAAAACAAAATATCAGAACCCTCTCCTTTCTCTTTTTATTGTCTCTTTTTGTATCAACAAAACCATCATGGAGATAACATATTATATATGTTGGATATATAAAAATAAAACGTAACCAACCAAAGATTAAAAACTATACAGATATAAGGTATATTGTATATTTAGTATTATTACTTTATTATGTTAATTTGTGGTTATTAATTTACCTATGTCTTTCTTTTCAAGTGTAGTATCAAAGTCACGGGGGTGATGATGACCCTCAACAGCTGATTCCATTTGACGGCGGCGTTTCTGTCTTTCTCTGGCTTTGTGATTTTGGAACCAATAGAAAACATTCTTCCCTTCAATTTTTCCAAACCTTCTAAGCTGTGCAGTGATTTGCTGGATTTGTTCAGCAGATGGTGTTCTTGTCCCTCTTCCATACAATTCTTCAAGTGCTCTTAGCTGTTCTGGGGTTGGATTCCACCTTGAGCTCACCACAACTGGTGGAGAATTGAAATCTCTGATCTTTCCCTGCTCTGCCACTGATGCTAAAACAAGAAACCTTTTATTTTACATATGCATCATCCAATATTGTCATATGCATGAAGACAAAACAAACAAGTGCAAACACTAGACAAAACCAGAGAAAGAGGGTAAAAAAAAAAAGTGAAGAAAAAATTAAAGGTGAAAGCAGCATATATACCCAGATTGTGATATTGTGAAAAGAAATCATTGCCATGAATATTGCGGCTTAAGCAAGGAGCGGTTGTAGTTGAAGAAGTATTGTTGAGAGAAGTCACTGGCCTTGGCATGAGAGGCCTCAGTTTCCTTCCATTGAATGAATAATCAGCCATGTTGAACTCACCACCATCATTGTAACCCACCATCCACATTTTTTGTAGCTAGCTGCTTGTATTGTAATTATCAAAAAGCTAAAGCTAGGGTTTTGTCACTATTTGCAGTGATGGGCAGATGATAGATATATAGAAAAGCTAATAGATTGTAGAAAGAAGCTACTAGCTATATATAGTATTTAGTAACAATTAAAGGGAACATATATAATATACAACAATAATAATAATAATTAAGCTCAGATAGATTTTTCTTTGCTTCTCACTTGAGTAATGGAAGTGGAAATCATGGAGTACTAGAATATGGTGTTGAAGTTGAGAAATAGAAACGAGTGTGTAGCATGCAAGGTTGTGATGTGAAATTGGAGCAAGAAATGGAAATGAAAAGTAGAGAGAAGGGCTTATATATGGTACGTATAGGTTAATGGTAAGAAAGAAGGCTCATTGTTGAAAATGAGTTAGTTGAGGTGAAAGTGTGAAGTATTTGTGACTCAGACATTCAGAGATGGGGATTGATCACTCAATCTATCTCAAATCTCAAGCATATGGGGAGAGAGGAAGGTGTTGGTTTAATATGGGACAAAGTGAGGAGGACATGAGGTTGACTAGGCTAAGTATTTAGAGAGAGAAGGTGATGCTGTTGGTGTTGGTGTGTGGTGTGTGTGTAGAAAGAGAGAGAGAAAGGACAAAGGCAAAAAAGAAAAGCATAAAGAGTGAGTCAGTGAGGGAAGAAGAGGAGGGGAAGCGTGGAATTCTGGGAGGGTTTTTGGGAGTAGTGAATGAAAAACGACGTGACGATCATGAGGGTTATCATGAGCCTCATCACCCCTTCATCTTTTCACCCTCTCTCATTTATTGTTCACTTCATGTCTCGTGCCTTTCACACTAATTCTCAATCCGAACTGCCCCTCTCTCTCCCCTCTCCTCTCTCTGAACTCCTTAACCTTTTCTTTGTCTAATATGCTGTCCATGCATTCCCCCCCCTTCAGATCTTACTGTACGGATCTCTCTCTCTCAAATCTTCAATTTTCACCTCAACCACATCTGTCTCAATTCTTTCATCTTTCTCAATAACAGTTTGTGTATAGATAGATGAAATGAAATGTATATATGTTGAAAATTTAAGTTGAGTATTTATAAGTCTCATGTTAAATAGATAATGAGCCAAAATGAGTAGTACATAAATCATAAATTCATTACTTGAAGTTTTGGATTAACATCAGACATATTGTTGTGTTTTCACTTAAATTATTGATTGAAATTTGCTTGATTTTTAGGCTCCCTTATGGTCCAATAAGTATATATCAGAACCAGTGATTAATTCATCTAAATCAAATATTTGAAGGTGGTGGTTGATGCTAGGTAACTTATATAGTACATGTTTGGTTTATGGTTGAGAAACTGTGAATGTATATTCGGGGCAAAGTATCTATAGAGTTCAATTGGGGTAAACATATATTCGGACCCAAGAATATGTTTGCAATGATAAACCAAATATAGTCTTATACTGTTTTATATAGACTGACTCCAATTGTAATATAGATATAAATAATATTTATATATGTATATATAACATTGTTGTTGTGTATATAAATAAATCTAATATAACAGTTAGTGGTAAGAATCTTCAAACTCCTTAGTCTAGTTCGGCTCCTATGCATCTTAATGTTGCTCATGATATGAGAATACTTGCCAAGTTTTTGGGAAATAGGGATGAGGGTGATCCAGAGAATAACTCCCTCTCAGCAGAGAAGTTAAATAATGATAATGTTGTTGAAGTTGATTCTGATTTCACAGTCATTTTGTCTAAATCTCATAAATATAACTCGAAGAGGAATAGAAAACCTAATGTTAGGTTTAAATAATTTATTTTGCATGGGTTTTGGTTTACTCCTCCCATGTTTTTATTTTTTATTTTTTATTTTAAATAAATTATGATGAGATAGGGCTACCTTGTCTTTAAAAAATAAAAAATAAATAAAATCTCCAATATAAACTATGGTTTGTTGGGTATGAGATTGATCCTTTTTGTCTTTGAGTTGTTTATGTAATTTTCATTTGAGCAATAACACCCAGATATAGCAAAATTTTCTATCTTTAAGGTGGAGCTAGCTAGAAATTTAGAAAAATTACCGTGTTACTCAATTGGAATCTTGTTTTACATGGTCCAGAGTCCTGACCCATTATTTATTTATTGGATTAAATTGATGAAGGAGGCAGGTTGTCCTGTTATAAGCAAATCTGTCCATGTCATCTCTGTGGTTTGCACCTGCCTTCTGTCACCTCTTCTCTCTCTCTCTCTTTCTTTGCCTCTTAGGTATAGCCCCTTGGTCATTATGATGGATGGAATGACTCAATTCTCGAGTTAGTGTGGATCTCTGCCACGGCTGAATTAGAATTTGAAAGCTATAATTGATTAATTATTTCTAGCTTTTTGTTGGGTGGAGGGCCTACTACCTGTAAATTCTGAATCCCTACTATTTGCATGTCTGTTATTTATGAGGATGTGCATGCAAAATATGTAACGAGAGTACAATGCAAACTACACAACAATCCATCCACTATCTACCGTGGGAGTCTGTAATATTGTGTTGTGCATTTCTCTGCGGTAGTGCCAATAAAAGCCCTAATCAGTTCTCACTAGCCAAACCAAACCACTGAACCAGAACCACCTAGCTAAGCTAGTAAAAATATTATATATTGCAACTTTGCAAGGGTAGTGGCCCCCTAAACTGTAAAGGGTCTGGTCTGAATTCTGATCCTTAGGCTTGAGGTAGCTGTAAATGCAATTAGTCAATGGCGTAAGATAGGAGGCATAGGTATATGGGAATGTTTTTTTCTCCAAGGACATGTCGTCTTTTTGTATATTTCAACAATAATAAAACAAAAGGCCCTAACTAACATTTCATTCATCAAGCCAAGCCCTAAAAGTCCTATTTGATATTTTCTTTTTCTCTTTCTTTTTTGGGTATGTATATTCAAATTAAATGTATATACCAAACAGTAACATTGACATTTGCACAGTTGCACAATAACGCAATCCTTAACATGAACTATCAATATATATATCTTTATGCATGTCTTAACTCTTAATTAACCAGCTCGCACTACTAGAAATCTTCTTATTACCTGCAGATTTTCCTGCGGATTTTGCTCAAAAATTCGCAGAAAACAGGTTTCATGCGGATTTTCCTATGAATTTCACCTATAGGTAATACCTTCGTGGGTGATTTTTTCATGCGAATTTTAAGATCTGTAGGAAATTTCCTGCAGATTTTTTTGCGAAAAATTTAAATCTACAAGAAAATTCGCAGGAAATGTCAAAATTTCCTACAAAATTTCCTACGAATTTAAATCTACAGGAAAAAATCTTATTTCTAAAAAAATTGCAGCAAAATCCGCAGGAAATTCCTTCGAAAAAAATCTGCAGGAAAATCCATAAGTAATCCATGAATTTCTAGTAGTGTCGGTTTCTGTGAATTTTCAAGAGAATATTGCTATCTAATTAATCAATAATGTTTTTTTTTTTTGACAAAAAATTAATCAATAATGCTTGGGAATGGTAGATTAATATTTGGTATTAGTATAGATAACAGAATTTCAAAGATAATATTACCCGTGAATCTTGAATCAAATGCCTTGGGTATGCCTACTCTTTGTAGAGTTATACTAAGTAGGGTTTTAAATCAGACTGTCACAACCGTAATTGAGGTTGTGACGTTGCAATTTTAGTAGTCTTTAAAATTACATTATGACTATATTAATTGATCGTATTTTCTCGCATTTGTTCACAATAATGATAAACACCACGTGACTCCAACCCCAATTAAAATATGCCAAGTTTTAAATCTGTGCAGGATGAGTTTTTTCTTCAGTTCTATATGCCTCCATTTTTTCCCTCAACTCTTATACTCTGCAAATTGTTCAATGTTAAAGAATTTAAACAATTTAAGAACAATTAAATGTTTTGGAACATGTGTATTAATTAGGAAAATGGTAGAAAGGTTTTACTGATGAAAACATGTCTACTTTCCGTAGACACTTTGAAGCAAGAGAAAGGATGTGTAAGAATTATCAAAAGCAACTTTAGTTCTTTGGTAATTAGACGTGAAATCGTCTTAAAATTGTTAAGCCGAATTTGCAAAACATTGTTGTATACATGTATACATGTCCACATATACACGCATTGACATGCATTGTTTTCATAAAAATTCAGGTGACACTGGTCTTAGTCTTCCTCAAGAATTTATCCGTTTCCGAAGAGTCTAGTAACTCTCTCAATCTTGCAACGACAAAACATGATGAAAGCAATCACACTCAAAGGGACAAGAGACCAGAGGGGACAGCTGGAGCTTTTTCCCCCATAAAGGAGAAAGGACTATAAAAAAAACTATTAAAAATATGAATTTCAGACTATTTTTCTTTTCTAGTTTATTTCTTGCACTCAACAACTCTGATTTTTTATAATTTATATCGTCTATTTTTTTTTTTGGTAAAATAGTTAGATTGATCCTATAAATATATATATATATATATAATTATATTTTTTTTTTTACTTTTTATATTGGTTCTTTAAGTTTTATTTTTTTAAATTGATTCTACATGTTACGTTCTATTTTCACATTAGTCATTTCCGTCAATTCTGACCTAACGCCGTCAATTTTGACCTGATATGAGACTATCACATTAGTCTGACACGTGACTTTTGACCTGACATGATTATCACGTTAGTCTAACACGTGTGGAAATGGATGCTTGACCTTGACAATTGATCAAAATGAAGAAACCAAATACAGCAAGCTAGATATCAAAATGATGAAACAAATACAGCAAGATATCACAAAACATAGTAGCGTAAATGGAAATAAGGTTAGATAAGTTAAGTGGTAAATATGGATTTGAGACTTCAACTGAACAAGCAAATTTCCTATTGCTCATGGTAGTATTGTCATTTTTACAACCAACAAAAAAAAAAAAACAGTTATCATATTCATACTCCTATACCTTATATGTACCAAGAAAACACCATCCACATAAACTGCTATGTTCCAAAAGGAAAAAACAAAAGAAAGAAAGAAAGAAAGAAAGAAAGAAAGAAAGAAAGAAATCAACCTAATCATGGTCAAACCATCCTATACTTATAAAAGCAAACATCTATAGTTCTATACCATATATTCAATAAAGCTAACAAAAACACCACCGATGAGCTATTATATCCCAAAAAAATGACATATAGTCCTTGGTCAAATTAAATCAGCTAAAGAAAAACCTTAGTTTGGTCCCTATTGTCCATTTTGTTCTGCTTTGTCTTGATGGACTAATTCCATCATTATGTTGTATCTTTCCTGGTCACCCGAGTGGTAGCTATCAAAGTGTGGTGCAATTGTTGCTTTGGTGGTTGTGTGTTCCTTGGTTCCCTTACCTTCCATGTAGAGGTACTCTTGAAGGTGGCCCAAATGGCTTATTTGTTAATGCAACATATGGTTTCTATGGAGGTGTTGGTACTAGTGCTTGTGCTAGTATTGGTGCACTACAACAGAAAAGGCTTTAGATAGCATTTCCGTGTCACTTTTAATAGCGTTTTTAAGCGCTATCTATGCCCCCGCTATTATATGTTACTAGTAAAGATAGCATTTAAGACGCGCTATTAAAAGATGACTTTAGATAGCGTTTCCGCTTAAAAACAAACGCTATCTAAGGGTGTTTTTACTGCGTATTTGGGAAGGCGCTAATGTGTCTTTAGATAGCGTTTTTTAATACAAACGCTATCTAAAGCCTCCCTTTAGATAGCGTTTTTCAATACAAACGCTATCTAAAGGAAAGACTTTAGATAGCGTTTGTATACACAAACGCTATCTAAACCCATATATATATATTTTTTTTAGTTTTCTAATTTCATAACTTTACATATACCCTGCATGTCCATTAAAAACAAAAAGTTTACATATCAACCAAATTATAGGTAGCAATCAATAGTATGCAACAGAACTCAAACATCTAAGTTACTTGACCCAATACACAATACGTACATAGACACTTTACACAAACGCAAAAGTAATCATAATTACACAAAACCAAGAAAGTATTGCAGTTAAAAAAATTAATCGTCGACATTGGAAAAAAGTGACATTGGAACCATTAAGATACTATACATGCAAGAAAACATCAATATCATGCAACATTACAATCACTCTCATTATATGAACTAACCAGATGAGTAACTGCAGATGACACATAGACAAAACTTAGAGTGGAAGAAGGCTTATCACAGCAATACATTTCCCACAAGCAAATACCAAAGCTGTAGACATCACATCTTCTGTCATAAGGCTTTCCATTTAGAACCTACATACACATAGTATACTGTCAGGATTAAAGCTAACTATTGGAATGAAGTTCCTATCTCATACATGTAATGATATACTTAAGGTAGAGGATTACGTAGTACCCGTTTACTATATAATAATCATATCACAAAGTCCTACAGTAAATAGACATTAGCTTAAGCACCACCACAACTATGGCATATTATCCACCAACACAAAATGTACCATATATCCATATAAGCAAAAAAGTAAATATTGAAGTAAATGTTTCTTCTTTCACTGTCTAGCATCCTATCCTCCTATTTGTAAATGCCCTATTCAAGATTGACGATTTAAATAAGAGTCACCAAAGAAAAATTTAGAAACCGCTACTCCAAATTATTAATTAGACTATATCAACATGTGCCCCTGCTGCCTCTTTGTCAAGACCATCCAAATCCACATTCTCGTCATCACCCTCGTACTGCACCACACAAGTTAAATTGCTTTAGAAATGCTTGCAACAAAGTGTCTAATTTTCAAGGCAGTGACTATATTTATGGGAAATAAATGAAATCACAACTGACAAAACGAAAGTTCAGTTTCTACTCTAATGAAGGGAAGTCTACGTGAGATAACATAAGTGAAAGGTACAGGATGCTACAAAGTAAAAGTGCACCTAAGAGGAAGAAGTAACCTGGGAATAATTCTCTGTTTTCATATCACGATGAACAATCTTCTTCGAATGCAGATAACTAAGTCTGCAGAGAAAAAAAAATATTGTAATTCTGTGAAAAGGAGGGTCAATAGCAGCAACTGTCGTGGTAAAGAAAATGAGACTCACCCCCTAGCAAGGTCCACGGCAAGCCGAATTACAACATTATAAGGAAGTTTCTTCTGCCTGTTTTTAAATAGGTACTGTTTTAGTGTCCCACCAGTAAGGAACTCGACAACAACACAACATGCCTGGGATGGAAAGGAATGTTGACAAGCAACTTGCATTGGAACCTTAAGATTTGATGTGCGCATTGAAGCTCCAACAAACTGTTGCAAGAATGAATGTGAACAATTACAAAACTGAATTATGATTAATTTTTTTTTATTTCCATATAAGAAAGACAGAGGATAAAACTAAGCAAGCAGAATTCCCAAGGTATCACGCACTAATCATGAATTTGAATACTCTCATGAAAGTGAAGACAAGTTTTTACCTTTGTGACATTTGGATGATCAAGTTTGTGCCAGACAGTAACCTCCTGCCGAAATGATGCGCGTAAAGCAGCCGTTTTAGCAGTAGTGGCTACACTATCCTCACCCCAATCCAACACTTTCACTAGAAAATTCAACATGACAATACAGTGAGAATTTCTATGGACATACATATTCAAGCTTTAGGACTAAAGACTATAACTGTGATGTATATGGGAGCACAAACAGGATAATTGAAGAACCCAATAAAACATTTAAGATCCAGCCTCAAAGTAAATGTTGACACATACAGAACATACTACTATCAAAGACAATGAAATAAAGCAGATCAATTCAGAAATCCAGAAATCAAAACAAAACAAAAAATGAGAGATACAAAAGGAAACCAAAATGTAGAGAAACATGGAGATAGCTCGGTTTTGAAGCAGCCAACAAAAATAAAATACAAAAATAACAAGAAAGTTAAACGCTAAGAGAGAAGTAAGGGTACACACCAGCGGCGGAGGCGGAAGGCAGAGGCGTTGTTGAGAGGAGGCAGAGGGCAACTGAGCGAGGTGGTAGGCACGGAGGTGGCGGTTCCCTCTTCCCCAAAACCCCACCTCTTCCGCGCCGGAGGGAAAATGCTAATGGCAGCGAAGCGGAGGGCGAAGCAGTGGGTGGAGAGCGGAGGGCAAGGGACGAAGCAACGGGCGGAGGGCGAAGCAGTGGGCGGAGGGCAGTGGGCGCACGGAGGGCGGAGCGAAGCGGTGGGCAGCTACCACTTACCAGCACATTCTGTTGTAGTGGCCGTCGTGGTGGTGCGCCGGCAGTGGAGACACGAACGCAGTCGGGGTGGTGAACCGGCAGTGGAGACGAGGATGCCGTCGAGGGGAAGGAGCAGAGCAGTGAAACTGTAGGGTTTGCTTAATGCAGAGCAGAGGCGGGTGTAAAATTTTGTGAGTGAAATGTTTAAGAAAGTATCAGACCTAAGATAGCGTTTCCGGTAATAAACGCTATCTAAAATGTATCTTTTAATAGCGTTTCTAAAAACAAACGCTATCTTAAGTTGATTTTATTTTTAAATTATTTGAAATGACAAAAGATAGCGTTTCCGGTCAACAAACGCTATCTTAGATGAATCCTTTAATAGCGCTTATCATAGGAACTGTTATTAAAAGGTCATAGCCATTTTTAATAGCATTTCCGTTTTACAAACGCTATTAAATAAGTGCTATTATAACTCATTTCTGTTGTAGTGGTGCTTTGATGGGTTCCCTGATTGGTGATGACCTTGCAGTATCAAATTGAAGATAACGATTCATTTAGGCAAATAACATGCCGCTTAGGACGTAATGGACTGTGTCTTGAGTTAGATTGACAGAAGGATTATCTCATAATGTCACGTATTAAGGATACTGGTTAAGGAACCACGAAGAGTAAGTTAACAGGAACTTGTGTATTTATGTTTTTTGTGAAGTGATGCATTTAGTCTTTCCATGAAAAAATGATTCTTTTGGATTCCTTAACCAATTAGGACACCGGTTAGCAAGGCCCTTAAACTTTCAAGAACCAAATCGAGGTTACTCTACTTTCAGGGATCAGAAATATGTTTACTCACAAATAATTGGTAGATAATTTCTTAAGTATGCTGTCAGATGTTCAATTCTTAATGTGTGTATGAAAAATATTTTGTTAAAAGAGATAAAATTGAAAGAGATTAATCTTCGACGGTCGGCTAAGAATTGTCTTTATACACCAAAAAAAGGTTGTTTACTCTTATAAAAATATTTTCAAAGGCCAATATTTCTCATATATAGTTAAAATAAAGCAGGAAAGGATCCTAATTTTAGTGGAGTGATCTATCCATTTTGTTCTTCATCAGTGATGCTATCTCTCCATGGTAGAAACCCCATATCCCTTTCTTTTATTTTACTTTATATTTTTCATTTATTTTTTGTTTTACATAAAAAATTGCTCCTAAAGCTTCTCCAAGATAGAAATTGCAAAATTCGAACATTGCTCAGCACCCAAAAAATAATAATTCGAACATTGCTGGTAGTGCTAACTTATTGAAGTTTTTGACTATCTTTGTAATTACGGGGCCACTAAATATAATTTATGGCCCGGCCCATATGTAACCAGGCCTATTAAGCCCGAATCCAACCGGCCCGTTTGACAGTTAGAAGAATCTATGCTATAGCATCAACGTTTTCCATTGTCATCGATGTTCAGAACATCAAAGCTCCATGGATTTCTCAGAAAGCTTGCTCCTTTTTCTTCTTCTTCTTCTTCCACCAAAGCAATGCATTCCCTTCACCAACACAAGCAAAAGAAAAAACCCATTACCCCATTTCACAGCAAGAAGCCCACGAAGAAGAACGATTCTTCTTCTTCTTCTTCTGGTCCCAGAGAGTACATGAGGAACGTAATTGGGAAAATATACAAAACCCTAAAATTTTCAGATTGGGATTCCGCACAGCAAGAGCTTGAGAATCTACAATTGAAATGGGACTCGTACACTGTGAACCAAGTTTTGAAATCCCACCCACCAATGGAGAAAGCGTGGTTGTTCTTCAATTGGGCTTCTAGGCTCAGAGGGTTCAAACATGACCAATACACTTACACAACCATGCTTGATATTTTTGGAGAAGCTGGGAGAATTTCATCCATGAAACACGTTTTTCAGCAAATGCAAGAGAAGGGAATCAAGGTTGATTCTGTTACTTACACTTCCATGATGCATTGGCTATCTAGTTCTGGGAACTTGGATGAGGCAGTGAAGGTTTGGGAAGAGATGAAATCTAAAGGGTGTTACCCTACTGTTGTTTCTTACACTGCTTTTATGAAGATTCTGTTTCATAATGACAGGGTGAAGGAGGCTACTCGTGTTTATAAGGAGATGCTTCAATCTGGCTGTGTTCCAAATTGCTACACTTACACCATTCTAATGGAGCATCTTATTGGCTCTGGTTAGTGTGCCTTCAACCTGTTTGTTATATGGTTTAGTCTCTAGTTAAATGATTTTTAAACATTTTGTATTATCTATATGGAGCTGCAATTTTGTTTTGTATTTTTCAGCTTGCGGTTCTTAAAATTGACTTTAGAAGTGTAATTTGTTATTGGTTTTATTATCCTTTAGTGGCCACTCACAGAGTTCAGAGAATATGAAACTGAATATTCGAGAAACTTTCATTGTGATGAATTTCTGTGCAAATGCTGTATTTATATCATTATATGTTTAGACTTGTCTGCATGTGTGTATACATTCTCATGCTCGTAAGCTGCAGAGAATCGTATCTACCCAACTAATTAGCTAACGGCGTAACTAACTGAACAGCTGACTGTCCAACTGTTATAACTATTAGCTAATTTAACCAGGACTAGTAGTGTAGGTTAACAGCCACCATTTCATACCTAAGTGAATTTCAACTCAAGACGATCTTGTCAGTTGTCATGATTCTCTGATTTAGAGGTTATACGAAGAGTTAGTTTACTTGCAGAAAGCCCAAGGTTAAATAGCCTATTGACATTTGGTATTCATTAATTTTCCTTAGGACTTTTTTTTTTTACGTAGTAAATTGAGAACCATATGATCTCTATCTTGATAAAAATTAAAATAATGTATTTACTTTGCTTTCATGATTTATAAAGCCAAGAATATATTGTTTGGATTTAAAAAACTCAGCAGATCAGAATGATTGGTTTTGTGCATCGTTTTTTTGGTGTCATTTCATATGCAAATTTCTAATTGACACAGCTTGTCACCTATCCCAAGTTGTACTGACTTTTGTTTATTATGAAGTTGTAGGTTGTAATGGTTATTGTTGTTTTTGTGTATTTTAGGAAAATGCAAAGAAGCCCTTGAGATTTTTGAAAAGATGCAAGAGGCTGGTGTGCAACCCGATAAAGCTGCGTGCAATATTTTGATTGAGAGGTGTTCTAAAGTTGGTGGGACTGTGTTCATTACCCTAATCCTTCAGTACATGAAGGAAAACCGTCTTGTTCTTCGTTACCCCGTTTTTGTGGAAGCATTGGAAGCTTTAAAACTTGCTGGTGAGAGTGATGCCCTTCTGAGGCAAGTCAATCCACACTTTTATATGGATTCTAGCATAAGGAATAAGGCAAATGACTGCATTAAAATTTCTGCAGATTCTCATACTGATATAGATAAAGAGCTTCTATTCGTTCTCATTAGAAAGAGAAATGTGGTTGCTATTGACCATTTACTTGCAGGGATGATGAATAAGAAAATAACTTTGAATCATAATGTCATCTCAACCATTATAGAGGTAAATTGTGATCATTGCAGACCTCATGGTGCTTTGTTGGCCTTCAAGTACAGTATGAAAATGGGCACAAGTATCGACAGAACAGGATATCTTGCCTTAATGGGCTTGTTGACCAGATCAAATATGTTATCAAAGCTGGTAGAAATTGTTGAGGAAATGACTAGAGCTGGGCATTCTCTTGGAATCTATCTGGCTTCACTTTTAATCTATAGGCTTGGTTGTGCTAAGCAGCCTACTTTTGCAATGAAGATTTTCAACTTATTACCTGAAAACCATAAGTGCACTGCTACCTATACTGCTTTAATTAGCTCTTACTTCTCTGCTAGAAGAGTTAATCAGGCACTTGAGATTCACAAGATCATGTGCAGAAAAGGATTTTGTCCTGTGTTAGGCACTTATAATGTACTAGTAGCTGGTTTAGAAAGAAATGGTAGATATTCTGAAGCAGAATTTTATAGGAAAGCAAAGAAGAGCCTACATGCTAATAGTAGTTCTCAGGAAAACGTTCGCATAGAGGAAAAGATATGTGACCTTCTATTTGCTGCGGATGTAGTACCTTGAATTTGATGCACTGAGAGTTCTCATTATTGATTTAAGCTTGAGGGGCATGTTGAATAGTTGCTACTGGTGTGTGGAGACATGGCAGTTGTGCTGCATGGCACCTGCTGCTCATCTGTCAATAAAAAATGGATATTTTGATCCAAGATCCAGTTCAATGGAGAGCCAACATGGTCTAAATGTCATTTATCTATATTTGCAACCTCTTGCCGAAAATGCTAGGAATATGAAACAGATGAACTCTGAAGTATGTTCCGAACTTGATGTCCTAGTCAAAGACAGGATGCGTGGTTGATATGAGACAGCTACACAAACATGCTGGAAAGTCCTCTGAATAAATGTGTTAGGCATAATTGCCCTGCAATTATCTCTTATCCTTCATGATTATCTTTGGTGATTCGAGCACAGGTCTAATCCAATGGTAAATTTTCAGCTGGGCGGGTGCCAGTACATGGATGTACAAGATGCTAGTCTCAAAGGCTTGTCTAGTTTTCATGGCAAAATTAGATTCACCAATCTCCCATAGGGAAAAGTGTAGCATAATATATTTAACCTCCTTTTAGAACAAATGTCTCTCTACCCATATCCTCTTTGCATGTTTGTGATAGGTAATTTTTTCCGGATGCTCTGTCAGTTGAGTGGATGGCATCAGCATAGGATAGTGGATTTACTGCTACAAGTGAGATTTCTCAATGGACTAATGTCCAATGTATTTTTTGCTGGATCGGTTACCGCTTACTTCAAAATTGCTGGCCATATTTGTATTTTCGTGGAACTGAAAGTGGAATAGTTCAACCTTTATTTTTTAGCTTAAGCTTTTGCCTAATTCTTAACTATAGTATGCAACTATGCATGAAAGCAACATTGAATGACATTATTATTTTTAGCAGATAAGACTAAGTCATTTTGATATGTCAAACAAGTTAAAGAATTTGTGAGAGAAAGGATCTTTTTTCAAAGGAATTTTCGTCCAAATAAGCACAAAATGTATGTACTTTACCCATAATCATTCCTTTATTTTTAACTCTTTTATTCACAATTTTCTCTTTTAGTCACTTTCACATGTATAAACAAGGAAAACGCCATTTAGGTCCCCCAAATGCCATAACCCTTTTGTTTACCGAATGACATAACCGTTGATATTGTCAAAATAGATGCAGATATTTATAAAGAAAATGAGAGGAGTTGATCCAAACGAAAATGAGGTTTAACTATTAAATAATCCTCAAGTTGCTTTCAAGTTTCAAGTTCGTATTGTTTGCGTATACCATTACTATATTAATAGAATCCCAAGTTGACCAGCAATGTAGAAACCGCCTTGTGAAGCCGGCGGTGTTGCGTGCATCAACTTGCAAATGGCATTCATTCATTCACCCAAACCGTAAATAACCTTAACTTCCCTCTATCTCCTAGCAGACAAGCAATCCTCCACCGTCGGATCTCAACCTCTCATCCTCACCCTCCATATTGCAAAGGACAACCATGTAATTCCATTTACACTTCTCATGATACATCATCCACCACCCTTTCACTATAAATGTAACTAACTAACCAAAACCCTTTACCCCTTCCAAGTCCAAGCCCTTGTAGGGAGAGTCAGTGACAGTTGTAAAGTTGACTTAGTTCCCGTTTTGCCCATTTTCAGTTAGTACTACCAAATTACCAATACAAGAAAATGCGTGAGATTCTTCACATTCAAGGAGGGCAATGTGGGAACCAAATAGGATCAAAGTTCTGGGAAGTGGTATGTGATGAGCATGGGATTGACCCAATAGGCCAATATGTAGGCAACTCCGAACTTCAGCTTGAAAGAGTGAATGTTTATTACAATGAGGCCAGCAATGGTCGTTATGTGCCACGGGCAGTGCTCATGGACCTTGAGCCTGGCACCATGGATGCTGTCCGTACCGGCCCTTATGGCCAGATTTTCCGGCCGGACAACTTCATTTTCGGGCAGTCCGGTGCCGGAAACAACTTTGCCAAGGGCCATTACACGGAGGGCGCTGAGCTTATTGATTCTGTCCTCGATGTTGTCAGGAAGGAGGTTGAGAATTGTGATTGCTTGCAAGGTAAGAAAACTTAACTTCGATTCACTGTCACTCGATGATCATATATGTTGCTTGAACTGAACATGAAACATGCTTCAACAACTAGGAATCTAAATGTTAAATCAAAAAAATCGAAGTATTGGCTCTACTTAGTAGTGTCTTAGAATTAGATAAGATTGACTTGATTTCTTCAACCCATGATGGCACCTATAATAGGTATAGTTCCTTAAGCTCTTGATGCAGGTGTGACAAACTTATAAACAAAATAGAAAGTTCCATTGCAATCAGGTATAGATGTTGGTCTGGTGGTAAGCATTTGATCCGGCAAAAGAGAAAATTAATTACTTGAAAATTCCATGGCTTGTGAAAAAATAACTTAATTTACGGCAAAAAACTGATTTATGGATTGAAAGAGTGATCAGCTCTAAAGCAATTTTCTTTTGGCTCTATGAGATATTCATTCATTCATTTATTTATTTATCAATATTTTGGTTTCAAATTTAGGATTTCAAGTGTGTCACTCTCTGGGAGGGGGAACAGGTTCTGGAATGGGAACTCTGCTAATTTCAAAGATCAGAGAGGAATACCCGGATCGAATGATGCTTACATTCTCTGTTTTCCCATCTCCAAAGGTGTCAGACACGGTTGTTGAGCCTTATAATGCTACACTTTCTGTTCACCAGTTGGTAGAGAATGCTGATGAGTGTATGGTCCTTGACAATGAAGCACTATATGACATCTGCTTTAGGACTCTCAAGCTTTCTACGCCAAGCTGTAAGTATACTAATACTTATAGATAGTACTCAGATGCTAGTTTAATGCTTCTGTCTTCATAACAGTAAAAATGTTCTGAGCTTTTTTTTCTTCATCTTCTTTTGGAAAATACTAAATAGCCAGAATTTTTGTCACCATAATAGGTTGGAATTATTATTAACTCTTGGATACATAAGTGATCCCTACCACTTTGATTTATTCAACAAATAACCTTCAATCCTGACAAATTCTAGCTGAATTCTGTCAATTCTTTTCTTGTTGTATAGCATTACTATTTCTTTGTGATAATAGTTAGCTATGTTCTTAATTTCCTTTCAGTTGGAGATTTGAATCATTTGATATCAGCAACAATGAGTGGAGTTACTTGTTGCTTAAGATTCCCAGGTCAGCTCAACTCAGACCTGAGGAAGCTAGCTGTGAACTTAATCCCATTTCCAAGACTTCACTTCTTTATGGTTGGTTTTGCTCCCTTGACATCTCGAGGATCACAGAACTACCGCGCACTTTCTGTCCCAGAACTTACACAACAGATGTGGGATGCCAAGAACATGATGTGTGCAGCTGATCCGCGGCACGGTCGTTACCTAACAGCCTCAGCAGTGTTCAGAGGTAAAATGAGCACAAAAGAAGTAGATGAACAGATATTGAATGTGCAGAACAAGAACTCTTCCTACTTTGTTGAGTGGATTCCGAATAACGTGAAGTCTAGTGTGTGTGACATACCACCTAGAGGCCTTTCCATGGCTTCAACTTTTATTGGCAATTCAACTTCTATACAGGAGATGTTCAGGAGAGTGAGTGAGCAGTTCACAGCCATGTTTAGAAGGAAAGCCTTCTTGCACTGGTATACTGGAGAAGGAATGGATGAGATGGAATTCACTGAAGCTGAGAGTAACATGAATGACCTTGTCGCCGAGTATCAACAGTACCAGGATGCCTCCGCTGATGAAGGTGATGATTATGAAGAAGAAGGTGAAGACGACGGAGGAGCAGCTGAAAGCTGAAGGTGTTCCACCAACCTGATGCTTCGCATGTTACAAGCAGTTTTTACTGCATAATGATCATCAGTTCTTTGGCTTTTTAAATGTCTGGTCCAGTTTGTGGTTTGCTGCAGTTTATTGCAGTTCTACTTGTTTATGTGTACCTCTATATAAGGTTACCACTTCTATAACAGGTTTTCAATTAGTGTGGTGGGCAAATCTGAGTTACTTCCTTCAGTTTCCTTGATATTTTTCTCAAAACTTTTGAATTAAACAAAATGATTAATTGATAGGCTAATTAGTTAAAATCTTGTAATATTTGAGATATGTTGACCATCTTACGTTACGGCCTAGAACTTGCATAAGGTTGCAGGTATGTGTGAAAGGAAAAAAGATATTCAAAACACCAAAATTTTCACATCATTTTTGTACTGATAATCAACATATATTACATAACGATTGTGAATAATAATCCATTACCACTGTGTGGTGATTAGAATAAAGATCCTTTCCAGTTAAAAAAATAACGGCAGAGCTGCAGTTCTAAATCTCACCTTCAAAATTTGAAGTTGTATTTTCGATCAATACTTTGCACTACAATAAATTTATTATAACGTCCAGAATTTCATGCAGTTTTCAAACAACTTCAGAAGATCCAATTCTATAAGGAATAAACAACGTCAAAATATGGTATGAGATATCTAACCTCTATCAATAAATTTTTTATTCTAAGTAAATTCTACAGATGACATTTGTGTAATCAAATATTCAAATTAACAAAATAAATTTGCACAAAAAAAAAAAAATTAACAAAATAAATGAAATCTGGTCATGTCTATTATTTGTAGCGAACCTCTTTATTAACAGCATTCACAGGAACAAATATGTTGATTAACTGCATTACAACTCTTGAATGCCCTTCCCTATGTTTACATTAACCCCATCTCAACCAGGCATTAAAATCCATCAATTCTAAAAATCCACCCCTAAAAAGGAAGAATTATATTGAAGGACCTAAACCAAGTTTTTCATGTTCAAAGATCAGATCAGAGTTTGGTTCATAGAACAAATACTTTGGCGATCATGTCAAAAAGTTTGTCTATTGTGTTGTATTGTGGTCCTTCAGAAATCAGAATAAACATCGAGTAACCAACCTTTTGAAATGAATAGCCATAATATTCATTCTAAATGATAAATATGCTTTTATGGTCCCAAAATGCATTTCTCCCTAGAACTAGAAAACCCCACACTTCAGCTGTTCATCTTAGAGCTCTTTCGTTTGACTCATTATAGTGACCATGTCTTGATGAGATTCGGTTCAGCTGATCATACCCAGCAAGCACCCCAGCTCCTGCCACACCAAGAAGCATATTTGCAGTAACTCCTCGAAATAGAGCTCGGAAACCCTCTTGTTGAACAATCTCATGAAATGCATGCATTGCATTATAATACTTGTTTGGCTGTCCAGATGTTAGCATCATTCTCCGGCGCAGTGTGTCAAAAGGGTATGCACAAACCCCTGCGGAAGTTGTAATGCTCCAACCTAACATGAAACTGGCAAAAAAGTTCCCCTGCAGAGAAATAAATTAAAAGAGTCAAATTGGAATGCAAGGTCATAAAAGAACAATACCAGTGCTCTAATGCAAGAGTCACATTGGAATGCATCTTAGAAAAATTTATGGCAAGAAAAATCAGCAAGTTCAATTTTCAAATTACTGTTATCTGATTTGAAGATGAATGTTCAAACTGAAGGGTTCAATCATCAATGAAAACTGGAGAATCTTGGGAAACTAATATTTGATAAACATACCACCGTGGAACAGACCAAACAGACTACTAGTCCAGTAGTAGATGGTAAAAATTCTAAGTTAGAAGTATCAAATATCAACTACTTCTTTTCCCATTGGCTGAGAACTACATAGCTATGAAGCACGGATACTTCAAAATAACTGTGTCCGTATCAGATAATTCACAGAGACTTTCAGATACTCCTACCTATATTATACAATTTTTCTCTTTTATTTTTTGAATTATTATACCAATATAGATGGAAATGTCACAGTAACTAGATAAATAGTAACAATGTATTATGTTTACAATGACCCATGATAACTTTTGAAACATTATTTCTCTTTCAATTTGAGATTTGTGTTTTTATGTTACTTTTATACTAATTTTATATATTGCACCATAGTTGTGTTGTGTCCATTATTTTTTAAATTTGCCGTATCCCCGTGTCCATGTCATATCATATCCTTCACTGTGTCGCATCCGTGCTTCCTAGCTATAGAGTTCTTTTATATAAATATAAATATAAATGCTTACCTCAAAAGTCCCAACTAAAACAATAGGCTTCAAGGTGTCGTAGAGCCCAAAGTACATCCCTCGATACATAGTGATTCCCAATATTGAAACACTGAATCCCCTGTACAAGCCAGCAATTCCATCACTTGATAAGGTTTTATGGTATACATCAATTAGTCCTTTAAACTGATGCTGACCAGTAGCACGGCACTCCAATGCATCAGTGCCCAATCGTGTGCGTGCATAATCTAAATGATACAGTAGAAGTGAAGTAGTAGCTCCTGCAGCACTGCCTGAAGCCACATTTCCAGCAAACCATTTAATGTACCCGTCTCTCTCTTTGGAATGCCCAAAAATGCTTTTGAAGTAACCTTTGAATGCAAAATTGAAAGCCTATAGACTGATTAACTGTTTGCTCAAACATTATTTCTAATTAACAAAAAAAAGAAAACCATTATTTGACACACACAATCACAGGAATTGAAGGGAATGCAAAGCAGTAAAAGCAAACCAATGGTTTCCCTTCCATATATATGTATGGGCAGAAATTTTATACAAATGCCAACAGTCAGTTAATGATATTTGACATGCATTGACAACAAAAGCACAGAGCAAGTTCAAGGGGTAACAATGAACAAACTGGACGTGATCATAGAATGGTATTGTTTGTATTAGTACATATTGCATCATGTCTTGAAACGATTTTGGATAAGATATCGAGATAAATCAAGGCTCAGAAATAACATATATTGTAATTGAGAATAATAAAAAAACTAGGATGGTGGGGAAGCAAGTTAACAGATATATAAGGTCCATAGACGACAGAGAAATGAGAGAATACAAAATCCAGGAACAAAATAATTTAAGTCTATCATTTCATGAATATTTTTAGTGAGTAACAGCAGAAAATAATCACTCTGATATATTTAATGGGTAAATTACTATATATCCCTGATACCTTGTCATATTCATTATTTTGTTTTGGTTTTCCTCTTCCTTATTTATCTTTTCCTGGAAGTTGCATAAAAAAGCAATCAAAACACTTCCATTTACCTCACAAATGTGACAACGTCTTTAACATCAATCAGAATGTCAGTTAAGTGAATAACTCACCTGTGTAGGGAAATATCGTATAACATTGGCCTGGTTACCTCTCCAAAAAGCAAGCAGACCCTCTTCCATGAAGACCCTATTAAAGGTATGAGATATACCCAGGTATGGTTTCTTGAGTTGTCCTCGTTTAATCATTTCACCTTGGTTTTGCAATAAAAGCTTCACTCTCTCAATTGGTGCTGCCGCACTCTTTGATATGATTGCTGCTACTCCTCCCATTACAAAATCCTTTGAAAATCTTTCATATTGTGTTGATATTACCATTCTCTGCCTCTTCTCCCTGATCCTGACAGATTCAATAAAAATTTATTATTAACAGGAAAAAAGGCATGACTATGACTAAACAAGTTAAGTCTTAACAGAAATCAACATGTGAAATTACAAATAGACGTTTTTGGGTAACCATGTTATTGGTACCAACTATCCACCATCATAAAAAGTGACTAATCTTCGTGAAGGGTCCTTGACGGCATGTAAGGGTTGCCTCCTCCTAACAAGATTTTCTCTATACACAAGAGGTAGGAGTCGAACTCCTGACCACTTGCTTAAGGGGTCCGAGCCCATTACCACTCGAACTAACCACATGTTGGTTGAAGCACAAATGTTTAATAAACTGCTATATGCATTTCTCAAGATGGAAAAGTAGATGAACTTCATTGATTCTCTTCAAGAGAAAAAATGACCAGGAAAATAAAACATAAAAAAATAAAAACAGTGAAAAGCAGGTGGGTGAAAAATTAAGACCACCAAGAATATGCTAGCTGGGTCAGCTCGGTCCACACTTCAGCAGATTGTAGGTGAGGAAGAGCCCTTATGAAAATCAATCTGCCACCTCAAGCACACCTAACTAACATGAAGCCATTGATCTCTCGCATTGCAGACTTATTGAGAAGTTGTATTCCTTCTCCAATCATCAATTGAACTTCTGAATGTGATAAAATTCTGATGCAGCAGACACAATAACACAGCACCACCATAAACCAGAAATTGTGAAAATTCAACAAGCACCTGGATTTGTTAGGTGCAAGGTCAAATTACCTATTGGTTGGAGGAAAAACAAAAATTGGAAGATGGGTAGTAAACCCCTTCAATCCAACATAAATAAGTTTTGAAATGGCATGCTTTGAAGACACCAGAATCCCACAACTTCCAATATAAAACAAGCACAACCAATCAATCAGAAGGCATAATGGATGAAAAGAAAACCGATCGAATAGCATAAATGGTGACAAATTTTACAACTTTTTGAGGAATTATTGAATAAAAAGTTTCAGATTTTGAGATGGGATGTTGTTGTACATATAAGGAAAGGGAGAGAGAAGAAAGAATGGCACCTGAAGAAAATGAATAGTTGAAGGAATTGTCACATAAGCAATGAGAGATGGAGAAGGAGTAACATTGCTCTTTGCCTCTATTCCTGTATTGTGGGGTGGCAATGAGGTTTATTTTATGTTTTGTTGGCAGCCTTACCCTCACCCGTCAATATCAATTATCAACAACATACGGATTCAGTGAACTAGTTGCTGTCTTTCCGAGACACAGAATGCATTGCAATGGAAACTCCAAATGAAGGTGTTGCCGAGGAAGAAAAAAAAACGATTTAGAAGGAAGTAATGGCGCACTCACAACGATGATAAAAAATAAAATAAAAAATAAAAATGGTTCTCAAACAAGATATTTTGCGAAGTACTATATCCTTGTAAACTAGGGGTATCCATGGGTTTGGGTAGACCCATGAAATAAACCAATCCGACCCAACCCAACTCAGATTTTGTAGGTTGGTTCAGGTGATTGGGTTGGGTTGGGCAAAAAGACATAGGACCCATAAAGTAGGGGTATTCGAGGATTGGATTAGATCGATTTTGAGTTAAAAAGTCATTCGATCCAACGATGAAAACAACGTGCGGTTTGGATTGGATCGTTTGCTTCCTTAAAAAAATCCGATCCAAACCAATCCAATCAAATGCGGATTGGATTGGATAATTCGGTTTTTGTCATATTTTTTTTTCCCTTATGTCAAGTGTCTTTTCTACTTAATTAATAGTGGACAAAAGATAATCTTCATTTTAATTTGGGATTTTGAGAAAAAATAAGTATCGATATTTTTTAACACGTTCTTTTATATTACTTCTCTATACCTACTTTCACTTATCCTTTTTTTTTTTTTCTTGAATTGGATACAAATAAATTGTTGCTAATTATTTTTCAAATTTACTTAATTGATTTCTATTTTTCATGTTTACTCAATCAAGTATATATATGTTATGCATAAAATTTTTTAGCAAAATATAACGTCAAGACATTAATATTTATTCTAAGTAGTCTCATATATGTCATTCCAACAAAAATATTAAAGAGAATGAGGGACATAAAAGTATGAAAAACAATGTTTAAGTATGAGTAATACTATAATTTCAAAAATAATAGTATATGTATATAATATATCGGTTTGGATTGGATTTCACTAGAAGATCCAAAATCCGATCCAATCCAATTAAAAAATGCGGTTTCTTCGGTTTTCGGTTTTTTCGGTTTGTTCGGTTTTCGATTTTTCGGCTCGGTTTTTTGCGGTTTGAATCGATTTGGATCAGTTGATGAACACCCCTACCATAGAGTATGGGTTGGGCAATGGGTTTCAGAATTCCAAACCCACTGAACCCAACGCAACCCATATTACTTAGTTTTGTGTTGATGGTTGTTGGATGTTGATGACTTTTACTTTTTCATTATAATAATTTAGACTTTTAGTTGGTGGTTGTTGATGATTTTAGACTTTTAATTCATGGTTGTTGATGTTATTTAAAGTTTTAAACATGTTTATTCATCATTTTTTAGATTTTCCACGTTTTCTACCCTGACAGACCCGCAGACCTGACCCAAAATTGAACATTTGTGTTTCTTGTCAGACTCGACGACCCACCCAACCCAACTCACTCACCTTTGATTGGGTTGGGTGCCAAAACTCACCAAACCTAATCCAACCCGACCCATAGACATCCATATCGTAAACAATATCTTTGAGCCAATTAACCTAGAAAAAAAAGTCAAAAAACTAGGATGCGCTAAGAACAAAATTATGGAAATTACTACTAAGTTATGAATATTTTTGTACATTAAATTAGATCGTGAGAGTTATTTACGGGAATGTGGTTGGTTTAAATGGTAATGGATTTGGGCCCCTTAAGCAAGTGGTCAGGGGTTCGATCCCTGGCTCTTGCACATGGAGAAAACATGGTTGGGAGAGGTCAACCCTTAAATATCGTCCAATACCTCGAGGATACCCTGGTTCTTGCGCAACTGCGGATGATACCCTGGAAAACCAAAAAAAGATTGTGAGAGTTATTTTATTGCAGCCTTTTCCTTTCTCGAAATATATTTACTTGTTATTTTATTTAATTTAACTTTTTCAGAATAAATATTTTTAATTACTAAATTAATTATTTAATTTTCCCTTTTTTTTTCTTTTTAAGACAAATATTCTAATCACTAATTGTTTAATACTATTTTTCATACTTTTAGCTATGAAATTTTTACTAATTATTTATTATTAATCAATCCCTATATGTTTTTTTAACGAAATAACCTCGTGCCATATCATTAATAACTAGAATGGTACCCGTGCGAAGGTTTGGTTGGTTTTTTACGAATGTTTCAAAACGATTATTGTTTATAGTAATAAGTTAATATATACAAAATTAATCAATGTAGTTCATGAACATAGGATGATATGTAGATATTAATACTGAAAGTAGTGGTGGAAAATTATTTCCCTGTATCATAATCAGATAATGCAATACCCACATCCATAATTGCATAATTTATCTTTGCTGCAGAGTACGCTTCACTTATTGTACCAAAAAAAAATCCTAATTACACAAATATACTCTCAAATATCGAAAGCAAATATTTTATGCAACCCCCAAAAGAAACATTTTTATGCATTCAATTCACATGTTTGTTAACAAATGATTACACACTCGATTAATCAAAAATTGACACATCGTAAAAAATATTTGACTCTCATCCTCGCTACCTTAAAAGTCACACATGTCATGATTTCTAGTTGGTTAACAGTGTAAAAAAACTTACAGTAAAGAAAAAAGTGTAAAAAACTTTATATTGCCAGTGCATAACATTTAAATTCTTTAAAATTTTACTATTCAAAGTGAGGTATTTTACTTGTGTGATATAAATACTGGATTTAGTATACATTGTTAGTGTAAAGAGTTTTACAGTGATATACATTGATATTTTGACATGTGTGCTTTTATTTTAATAATTAGGAAAGAGAAATAACAAAAATGTTGATTTGTTAAGATATTATTGAATGTCAGTATAAAAATCTTTTACACTGACAGTACATAAAAATTAAACTCATAAAAAAAAATGTGATTTGTAATTTTAATATACTTTCAAGTTTTAAGTTTAAAATTTTGAAATATTAAGAAAAACATGTGTAGCAAATATTAAGGAATACATAATGTAATTCAAAAATTAAACTCATAAATATAATGTGATTTATATTTTTAATATACTTTCAAGTTTTAAGTTTAAAATTTTGAAATATTAAGGAATACATGTGTAGCAAAAGTTGACACATCATAAAAAAAATTGACTCTTACTCTCAATACCTTAAAAGTCACACATGTAATGATTTCAATTTGGTTGATAGTATAAAAAACTTTACATTATCATTGCATAGCATTTAAATTCTTTAAAATTTTATACTTTAAAGTGATGTATTTGGGTGATATAAATATTTATCAATGTGATTTATACTCAATATACTTTCAAGTGTTTTTTAAAAAAGTTTAATGCAATTCAAATATTTAATATTTTACATAATATATATTTTAATACCATTATTATTTGTAAGTAAACTATATAAAAAATCTAAATATAATTATTCAAATTATCATTAATATGTTTATAATAAAAAACATTCTTGTTTATACTGTTTAGATACGTGGGACTTGATAAATAATAGTCAATAGAGACATAGAGTAGAAGTTGGAGCTTGGCAAGTACTACTCCGGTCCACAATATAAGCAAAAAAATTTAACTTTTTTGGTCCAAAATACCCTTCATTTAATACAAGTTTTGTTTTTCAATGACTCGTTTTATTCTCGACAACACAAGCTTAATAAATAAGAGGAAGAGTAATTTAGGTAACAAACTTAATTTTTTATTCCCAATGACTCTTTTAAATGAGATTAACTAACCACCTTAATATATGTGTTTTATTAAATTTTTGCTTATAATAAGGACCGGAGGGAGTAAATATTTTTTGGGTTTAATGGAAAATGGAGAGGTCATGCTTAATTATGTCCAGAACTTTCTTTCCCGTGCTTATGTGAGTCTAGAACCTTCTTTGAATTAGTTGGCAATTTGACAAATGACAATTGAAAAAAGAAAATGTTAATAAGTTGACACATGGCCATGAACAGTAGAAAAGTTATTGCGTTTTATATATTCTATATAGGTAAGGTTCTCAATACAATTGGGAATAAAATCAAAGTCATGAGGGCTAGCCATATATGTAGCCACCCCCACCAAGGTGTGAGCAACTACATTGGCCTCCCTCCTAGTGAACTCTACCAAAAAGTTGGAAAAGAAAGACAAAAGGAAAGACTTGCAATCCGAAAGAAGAGCTCTAAATTCTGAGCAGTCATCACAGTTAGAACTGAAGCTGTCCACCACATACTTGGCATCCATTTCAAAAATGGCTCTATCATAGCCCAGTTCATGGACCCATTTCAGCGCAAAAAAGAGGCCAAGAATTTCACCTTCATGGACTTGAAGCTTGGGGCTAAATTTATAAGTTCTAGCCTTAAGAAACAGCCCCTGCTCATTGTGCAAACAAAGCCCAATTCCCATACAATCAGGATGCCCAAATGATGCATCTATGTTGCACTTCACTAGACCATGAGGGGGGAGTCCAGCAATGCAAAACCGGCGCAGCAGGCAAATATTCATGAGTGATACTTGCATGGTTATCCTTTGCCTATAACCATTGGTGTAAGAAAATGGTTGCTATAATAAGGATTTGTTGATGAGTTCCAACCTTGTTCTCCCACAAATGAAGGTTTCTACTTTTCCATAAGCTCCACAAACACATGCACCAAAGCTGCCTCTTATCCTCCTCTAAAAAGCCAAGAAAGTGTCAAACTAGCTCTTAAAAAGTTCTAACCTCCTGCATCTTCCTCTCTAGAACCCGCCACAAACCCAACTTAGTCCATAGATGCCTACTGTATCGCAAGTAATGAACAAGTGGGTGTATGTTTCAACCTCTACATTGCAGCGCGCACACAATAAGGAGCAAGAGATGCCACGCGATTGAAGCTTCTCCCTAGGAGGGATGCAGCCTCTACAAAGTTGCCAAATGAAGGTTTTCACCCTTGGAGGAATGAGCAGCTTCCAAATTCTATCCCATGCACCTGTTACTTAAAGATGAGAGGTATCTAACAAGGTGTTCATGCATAAGTGATAAGTTGTTTTTACTGTATAGTTACCTCTTTTATTCGGCCACCAAACCATGGTGTCATCCTTGATTGAACTCAATAGAGGAACCTCTTTGACCATGGTAGCATCAATAGAGGACATGATAGAGTTGACAAAAGGAAAGTTCCAATCCTTAGAACCTGGCACAAAGAGATCACGAACATAAATATCATAACCAACATAATTGAGAATATCCACGGGGGTAGGTGATGAGGATTTCTAAGCCACGGATCTAAGAAGACCCTAACCCTATCACCTTTTCCTATACTCCAACGGTACCCTTCCTTAATTAACGCCTTCAATTGCCAAGTGCTTCTCCAAGTAAAGCTAGGATTATGACCTAAGAAAGCCCCCATGAAATCTCCTCTAGAATAGTATTTAGCTTTGAGAAGCCTAGCCGTGAGATTGTTGGGGTTGGTCATAAGTCTCCAACCTTGCTTGCCAAGCATTGAAAGATTAAAAGCATATAAATTACGAAAACCCATTCCACCATGCCTCTTGTTCATAGAGAGTTTGTCACAAGATAGCCATTTGATGCCACGATTAGACTCACTACTAGAATCCCACCAGAAAGAATTCATCATTTTCTGAATTTCATCACAAGAGACTCAGGAATCATGAAAATGCTCATCATATAAGAGGGAATAGATTGAAGAACCGATTTGATGAGAATTTCCCTCCCAACTCTAAAAAGACATCTACCACTCCAGGAACTAATCTTCCTCCAAATTCTATCCTTGATAAAATTAAAAATCGATTTTTTACTTCTACCAATCATAGAGGGGAGGCCTAGATATTTATCTGTGCCTATACATGCATGAACATCCAGAATGGAGGCAATAGAAGATCTCATTGGTTGAGAAGTATTTTTGCTAAAGAACACCTCTCTATAAGTTAAATTATGGAAAATACACCTCTAAGATGATTAGGTTATATAAAAATAAGGTGGTCTAGAGTTTCAAGGGGTAATTAGGTAAATTGGCAAACGACAAAGGGTAATTTAATAACTTAGGGAAGTTAAATTCAATATAAAATCAATTCTAAACTTAATTTTTGATTAAATCATTTAATATTGATTAAATGATTTAATTAAAATAATTTATTAATTTAAATAAACATTATATGCAATTTTAAAAAACCAAAGGTACATCTGAAAATATCTCTTTTGATGCTTCCCATGTTGTTGCGAAGAAAAATAAACGACTAAGAGAAAGAAAATGCCATTGAAAGTTCAATCAAGGTTGAAGAAGTAGGAAAGCCAAGTGAGAAAGAAAAGAAAAGAAATTTCTTGCTACCAGTATTGATAAATTATTCACTTGACCATATAAGCTTGATAATTTGCTAAAGCCTAAAGGTATGTATATTTTGTTTCATTGATTGATAACATATAGTCTCGAATTTTTCTTTTGAGTTGATGGCAGTTACAAATTTCAATTGATGTATTTTTTTTTCAATATATAACAAAAATTATTAAAATTATTAAATTGATAAAAATGAGTAATGATTAGTTAAAATTAAAAATATAATGTGAAAATTGACACAAAAATAATATTTATTTTATTCCTATTGAATATATTGAACTGTGGCTTTTGTCTCTAGAATCTTTTATTAGAGGTTTTTTTTTACAATATTTTATTAGAGGTTCATATATAAAAAAAAACCTTTAATAAACATATGAGAATTATTTTTTTTATCAACCCACCATAAGCCACCATACATAACTCCTCCGAAACGGACCATCCATATTAACCTTATTAACTTTATTTGCATACTTCGGAGGAGTCACCCTGGAAACTTGAATTACATACAAGCTTTCCTCAATATAGACTGGAAGAGGCCGGATAACTCTTTGTCATTAAGACAAACTTAACTCATAATAAATATCAAATGGAATAAGTAAAAGTTGTCTTCCTTAGAAGAAAAAAACTGACTCCTATCAAGCCATAACTCCCTAATAGTTACCCCCAAAAATGTTGGCCAATACCAGTAAACACTGCTCACCTCACACGATGATAGCTTAAACTCGAGCCATGTGGGGAGACCCAACCTAAAGAATTTACTCAAGCATCAATAACGACTATGACGCCGATGACCTTGCCACCTCTAAATACTTTTAAGCTGTAAGGAAGTTGTTTGATATGATAACGAGAGCTAGAGAGATAGCTATAAGCAGCCTTGATAGGTAAAACACCATATGTGAAAAAACTCCAAGTGTAGGGAAGTCAATCTTGCCCACATTAGGAGGTTTAGTGGATGCAATTTTGGCACAAACATGCATCGGAAAGGAGTTGCCAATAACCTCCCAACTCCAACCATCATCAGAAATGTAGAGCGAAACTGGAAGCTCTCACTCCTGTTGAGGCACCTGCTCAGTGAAAAAATCCAATAACGTTCCACACCTTGGTACCCATTTGTTCTTCCAAAAGCATGTATTATTCTCATCCCAATCGCCCAAAAGAGACCCTTGTCAATATGATGCCAAACCTTAACAATGTGGCGCCAAACATGAGATGCTCTACCATGAGGTTTCACCATAAGAATAGTTTGATTAGTTTCTGCAACCATACTCTTTAAAACCCGCACCCAAAGTTTTTTGTGAATCCTTGATAGGTAGTCATCAAAGTTTGATTTGATTTGCTCCAAATTGAATATTAGCGAGCCTATGCTACTAATGTTTATCGTGAAGATAATCGGTGTGCAAACTTTTTAGCCAATAAAGATCATATATTTTTATTTTTACTTGACGATATTTTGTAAGACTTCATCCTCTCTATCTTTGATTTTGCTTGAGGATGCTTTAAGTTGTATCATTCATCGAATTATAAGTTAACTATGTTATTTTTTCTCTTTATAAATAAAGTGAATGACCTGATCAAAAAAAAAAAAAGTGAATGAAATTAGTTCATCTCACTTGTAACTTGTTAATACCGTGACTAACTCTATCAATATTTTCATTTAAAGAGATGGTCAATAGCAACAGAAATTTTAAAATAATAAAGGAATCAAACGTAAAAAAAAAAAAAAAAAAAAAAAGTAGGAAAGACAAAAAGAAAGGAAAATACAAAAAAACCTATTTAAGGGATTTTATTCTTCAAAGGTTTTACTGGAGAGATAGGAAGAATAAGAGAAGCTGAGGCGGCGGGTGTGGATTAGAAGAAGAGAAAGGAAGAGGGCGTACTCACTCGTAAATATATAATACTCAAGAGTACCCTCAAAATCACATATTTAGTTTTAGGTTCTCTTTCTCTGTTTGTTATCCATATTTCATTCACCAAAGCAATAGCAATAGCAGCTACCAAGCTATCCATCTATCTATCAAATGGGTTCTCAATCAACGAATCTATGGGTTTTGCTTGGACTTGGTTTAGCTGGAATTGTACTCATCACAAGAAAGCTGAAGCAGACAATCAAAGAAGATTTTGGTGCTTTCATTCACAAATTTCAGCTTCTCCCTCCTCCTCAGCCTGCTCCCCCCAAAGCCCCTCACCCTCTCACTTCCCTCACGTTCGCCATCTCCGACCTGTAAGCAATAACTTCATTACTTTCTCTTTTTTCATCATGGGTTTTCAATTTTAAGCCCACCCCATATAAAAAAATGTTTTTTTTTTTATGTGGGGTGGTTTTTTGAATGAATTTATATAAGCTATTTGAGTTTCTATAATTCTATTTGCATATGGAACTAGTATCATATTCAATTATATGAGTTTGTTTGTAAATTTATAATTTTTATTGGAGCAACTGTTGTCTCTAATAACTACAAGTGTGATATGGTTACTAGATTTGACATAGAGGGACGTGTCTCTACGTTTGGTCATCCTGAATGGGAAAGGACGCATGAACCTGCTTCTTCCACCTCTCCTGCTGTCTCTGCTCTTGTTGAAGGAGGTGCTACCTGCGTTGGAACAACTGTTGTGGATGACCTAGCTTATGGGTTGGTACCATTTTCTGTTGTTTAAGCAAAGAGCAAAACTATTAAGCTGCCTCTTTAGAATCCTTGTAGTTTTTCCTTCTTTTTCAATAGAAGTTACTGGGCCAAGTGTGGGTTAAGTCTTGTGTTCCTTGCTAATAGAGATACTCATATATGTTCAAGAAATATGTGCTGACTGTTAAGGTGAATTAACCAAATGGAGTGCTAAAAGACAAGCACCTAGCCAGAAATTCAAAGGAAAAAATGTTAAAAGAGGTCTTCCCCCAAAAGAGTACTAAATATAACCTGGGTAAAGCTTCCACCACGTGACATAGTAATAAGGATATAAACGATATGCACTTGTTGGGTTTAGTGTGACTTGGATTTCTTCCCACTATTTGATCTTGTAGTTTTTTTTATTTGAGAAAAAATTAATTGTTTTGGACATTCTTTGTTTTCAGTATCAGTGGCGAAAATAAGCATTATGGAACACCAACCAATCCTGCCGTGCCTGCTCGAGTACCAGGTGGCTCCTCTAGTGGTGCTGCCGTGGCTGTTGCTGCTAATTTGGTTGATTTCTCGTTGGGTGAGCTTCTAGATATCTTTTTAATAGCTTATCACCCTCCTTGTTTGTATTTCTAAAGACACGTGCCAAGTAATGCCACTTATTGATGACATTAAAGAAGGTTTCTAGGAATTTGTATTTATCTTTTTTGATATGGTTGTGTGTGTAAATTTATTGGCTGATTAAACGTCTTCTAAAGAAACATGATAACCGAATAGCAGGATTGGTATATAATAATTTTTGATCAAGTTTTTTTTTTATATATATAACCGAATAGTAGAATTGATGCCAATGACACTCTGGCCAATTTTTGCTAATGGGCTATGCAATGGATCATGTCCCTGGTTGTCAACTTGTCATATAATTTACACACTTTGGATGATAGCAAAAGAGAGCTATCTGTTTGAAGTTTTTGAAAAGCTGAATTTGCTCAGTGAAAGATCTAACTGATGGTTGGTTAGAAGGAAATATCTTTTCTTTTGAGGTGAGCTTATTACCACCAAGAGTGTTACCTACTTTTCTTCTTGGTGCATGCCTTGTCTCTCAATTTGTCTTCAGAATCAAAGATGGGCATTTGATTTGCAGTTTAAATTAGTTTGGACCATAATTGAAAAAGGTGTTCAAAACATATTTAAAATCCAGATATTTGATTGTTTAACTATGTCAACAATTTGTTGATGGAAAATGCAATACTCATTCTTTGACATGTTGTGTGGATTATGATATTAATGAAGGTATATCTGTGACTTTGAAATTGTTTTTCTTCTTTTATTTACATTCTTTTTACCACGTCACTGTTAGAAATTTTCAATTCTTAAAGCAGATATAGTTTTTTTTTTTTTTTTTAATATGTATAAATTCGGGTTTAATATCACCATATGCTAATATCATAGTATGCTAATATTTTTCTGATTCCATTGCACCATCGTACATAACAGGTATTGATACTAATGGAGGGGTGAGAGTACCTGCTGGATTTTGTGGCATTCTAGGATTTCGACCTTCATATGGTGCTGTTTCTCATATGGGAATTATACCTGTTTCAACAAGTCTGGACACTGTTGGTATGAATTATTCTATTTCTTATTCTGGTTTGATTTATGGGCTTTTGCATTTGAGAGGCTGATTTATTTATAAATTTTGAATGATTAGTTTATTTGTGTGGTATAAAGGAGAGGAAAAAACAGCTGTTATTTACAATCTTTTTATTGTTAGGCTTGTTTTATATAGTAGCTAGTGGTGTCATAGTTTTTGTATATGGATGCCATTACAATGCCATCTACTGCATTTATAAAGTTGTTTTTAACTCTGAAATGCCTTTTGCAGGTTGGTTTGCAAAGGATCCTAATATTCTGCGTCGTGTTGGCCATATACTTATACAAGCACCATTTGTCACTCAACGCAATCCTCGGCAAATAGTTATAGCAGATGATTGTTTTCAACATCTAAATGTTCCTCTTGACAGGAGTTCTCAGGTGGTGATCAAGGCCACTGAGAAGCTTTTTGGAAGTACGTTCTTTTGCTGTGTTCTTATTTTCAATTTGATACAATCCTATTGTTTCGTTCATCATTGAAAGCTCTCACCTCATCTTTTGTGTTTTGTTTTTATTTTTTTCAACTAAGTTTTACTTTGTGCATGAAATTATAATCCATTATTTTTTGTTCAACATCGGTTCCCTTCAGGGCAAGTTTTGAAGCATATAAATCTTGAGGACTATCTAGGTTCTAAAGTTGCTAGCTTGAAGGATTTATCCAGCCAGAAAACAAATGGTGAACTGAAAGCTTCTTCATTAAAATTACTTGCTAACATTATGCAGTTCCTTCAAAGGTTAGTCAATTTCTTTGTGATATGGTAATATTGTTATAATGTGTAATTTTATGGTAAACACTCTATGGGCTAGAATTGGATGATTTTCAATCTGTCATTTGAACTCTCATTGTCATTTGTTCATCTTTAGGCTTTGTTTTGTTGGGGAGAATAAGGGAAGAATGAAAATAGAAAGAGAGAAAGTAGAGGGACTTTCATTTTTGTCTCGTTTGGTTGAGGGGAGAGAGAGGATATGAAAAATGTGGTGAGACTCACGCCATTTTCTTTATCTTATTATGAGGAGAAAGTGGAAAGAGGGAGGGTAATATAAAATTTATCCCTCATCTACCAACAACCCCTCATCTAACAGGGTCATAATTGTCTTTTCAAGAAAACTCATCTTTCTTTCCACTTTCTCTCATACCAAACATTCCTTAAAATCCATTCTTTTTGTCACCACTTTCTTTTTACCCACATTCTTTCTTTCTATCTTCTCTCTTTCCCATTTCTTTCTCAAACCAAACAAAGGATTAGACTTGTTTTACATTCAACAGTTTTGCTATTAATGTTCATTATAATTGCAGCTAACCATGTCACAACTTCTCTCCAGTTAGTGTTCCTCGTTCTGGGTGCACGTGATTTATATTTGTTGTGTACTATCAACTATGATTGTCCATGGAAGTTTTTAATAAATTTTGTCAATCTATTTTACAGACATGAATTCAGACTTATTCACGATGAGTGGATGAACATAATAAAGCCTGATCTTCATGCAGCTGTCTCAGCACAATTGCATGAAAAGGTGGAGGTATCTGATGTAGAGATTGAAAAGTCTAAATCTGTTAGAAGTGAGATGCGTGCTGCTTTAAATTCACTTTTGAAGGTAATGATTTTACAGTACTTTGCAAGCTACTTCTCTTAAATCCTTCTGATTTTATTAAATCTTCATTCTGATTTGGCTTGCATTTTCTAAAGGGTTTTATCTTGAAGTTTCAGTGTTATCTCTCAGTGTTCCCTAGTGTAATAAAATTGTTAACAGATGGAGTGTCAATAACGTTTTCATTTTATTTTCTCAATGAGAGAAGAATTTATTCATAGATGAAGAGAGTGCACAATAGGTGGATTTTAATTTGTGATTGTTCAAGAGTTAAAAGCTGTGATGAATTTTTAAAAAATTATGGCAAATGGTCACAAAAGCATTGGTCAGTGAGCAGAAACCTTTCTAAACAAGTTGCTGAAAGTATACTCTGAAATGCATCCAACAAAACCTTCCTTTTGAAGGATGAAGGTGTATATTTTCAAAAGTTTGTTGATTAAATGCACATTCTAGTGGTAGTAAAAAAAATTACCTATAAAAATGTATATTACAACAACAAACCTCTTTTCCCAGTAGATATGAAAACGCATATACTTATAATGGAAACTTAGTTGTGCACTGCTGAGTTTAATACATTTTGATGCTTTTTAGGACGAAGGTATTTTGGTGATCCCTACTGTGGCTGATCCTCCTCCAAAATTTGGTGGGAAGGAGATCCTATCAGAGGACTTTCAGAACCGTGCATTTAGTCTGTTAAGTATTGCTAGCATATCAGGCTGCTGTCAGGTAAAATGATATCCCTCATAAAACTTTCATACTGTTGGTTTTTTCCATCCATCTCTATCTATGCACATAGTTTTTTTTAAACAGAAATTTGTTTCCTAAATCAATTTTGCATTTAAGCTGTTCAGTTTTGTCAGTGATGGAAATATATGTTTGTCCATTGTTCATCCATTTTCTGCTGATTTATCTTTTCAGGTCACAATACCATTAGGATTTTATGACAAGTATCCTGTTTCAGTGTCCTTGATAGCTCGTCATGGTGGTGACCGCTTTCTACTAGACACACTACAGACCATGTATACAACTCTCCAAGAGCAGGCTGATATCGCTGCCCAAACTAAATCATCAAAAAATGTTGTCAGTAAGGAAGAATCAGCTGAAATTGCCAAAGAGAAGGTATTGCTGTTATGACACTGGATAAGTTCAGCAGTTATCTGCTTTTGATCGTAATTGTGTGATATATCTGCCATCCGGTGACTTTAAAAGAGCTATTATAGACTACAAATTGTCTTCGATTTGTAATCCATGAACTTCTCAGCATGTCTGCTGCATCTGATATTTTGATCATTAGTTCTCATTTTTGTGCTTGTTCTCCTTAATCCCTTTTCATGTCACTTGTTAATTCAGGGAAATCAAGCCTACAAAGATAAGCAGTGGCAGAAAGCCATTGGATTTTATACAGAAGCTATCAAACTTAGTGGCAATAATGCGACATACCACAGTAACAGGGCTCAAGCATATCTAGAACTTGGAAGGTAGCATGTTCTGTTCTTGCAAGTTTACTTGTCAAAAATTGCAAACATGTTGATGTTTTTCCCTCTGCTCATCCAGTTACGTACAAGCTGAGATGGATTGTACAAAAGCAATTAACCTTGACAAAAAGGTGACTTCCGTCTTCAAAGAACTTTATACTTAGAAGTTTATGGTATTGTTGTCTTCATTCCAAATTTGCATGGGTAATGAAAATCAAGGCTTTGTAATGAAAGTATTCTTCTTTGGAATACTAAAGCAGAATTATTTTATGTAATTTCAAGTACATTTCAAGTCGTATGATTGGGTGCAACAGTTTAAATCTTTGGATTTATATTTTATAGAATTTCTAAATATTGCTTTTCTAGATTAATAAAAATAAAGAGAGAACGATATAGAGATTTAGCAGAAATGGTACTTCACACATGGATATTCATTTGAAACATACAGGATAAAGATATTTCATACTATTGTTTAATCTGGACACTTCATATGAAGTTCCATCAAACTTGTTAAGGTTCCTGTTTTTTGTATATTTCCATGAGAATGACAGCCATGGGCATATCCCTTTGTTATCTTTGTTTTACCTAGAATGTGAAGGCATATTTTCGAAGAGGTACAGCTAGGGAGATGTTAGGCTACTACAAGGAAGCAATTGATGGTAAGATCTCTCATTCTTCTCACATTTATGAGCATCATTCTAATGATTTCTTTAATAAATTTGTTGGGGCTATTTGAGGACCAGTCTGTAGCATTATTTAATATATAAAAAAGGAATGTATTAACATCTAGTGTGGTTGCTGTCAAGTGGTTTCCTTATTGGTAAATTCATGTACAGATTCGTCCTTTTCTAAAATTCTCCAAAATAAAAAATATAACTTGAAGTGCTTCAGTCACAAACATTGGGTTTCATATTATATTGTCTCTCCCCCCTGCACCTTATAGGGTGGGATTTAATTTGGCCCAATGTCCATATTCAGCTGATTTCTGGTTTATGAGATGTGTTTCTTCTAATTTGATTGGAAACTCGAACATTATGTTTTGCTGAAGATTGGGTTGTCCCAAAGTATAATTCGAATTTTTTCTGAGGAAATTTGGTGAATTGCTCAAGTGTTAGACAATTACATATTAATAGGTTTCATTTTTTATTATTGTAATATTATTATTATTATTATTATTATTATTCACATTGCATATGAGAATTTAAGAATTCTCCAAATTATAGCCTGATAAAAACTTTGGTTTGCAGATTATAAATATGCCCTTGTACTTGAGCCAACCAACAAAAGGGCGGCTTCAGCTGCTGAAAGGTTGAGGAAGCTATTCCAGTAGGTATATATATGATAGTAAATTTGTGTTGGTAGGCTGAACACCCCAGAATCATGATGCTGGTGACCTATTTTGGCCTTGAGATGATTGATGTGCGTTTCTAGTTACAATAATCATACAGGAGTAATCTCACATGTGGCTTCTGCAGAATGATAATGATTCTTTTGTCCTTCATGTAAAGGCAATTTATAGACATGGAAAGCATGTATTGCTAAACTTCAGTGCTGTTATCAGCTTCTTTGACTGTGACACAACAGAATAACGTGTTATTGCTAGAATGAGTCCCAATTTTGGTTGAGGTAACTATATTCGGATTGTAATGAAAATCAAGTGAGGCACATGCTTATGACAATCGCTTAGTATACAGCTGTGCATTTTTCCTGAAAGTAGATTGTACTGTCTTAAAGTTTTTAATCTTTGCCTAATGGAAGCACTTAATTTGTTAGTGCTGAAGTCGTTCTTTGCTACGGCTTAAGAGGCAAGAGGTATGCTGCTTTTGTTTCAACATGCGAAGTGGTTACTGCATGTTGAATCCAATGGGGGAAAATTAAAAGCCGCTAACTGAAATACACAAGTACATCGAGAAATATGATTATTGCATCTTTGCAAGATTAAAATGCCAAAATAAAACTATGTAACAGGTAGCAGTACTGCTTTTTAATTTAATTTAATAAGCAACATTGGAGTCGTATAATTCATATGGAATTAATGTATCTCTCATTTTGTATCGAAGTTTTTACCCGCCATAACTCGTATCGCGCCCTTGTGTCATTGTGATTACAATTCGGTTATATTTTTTCCATAGATATCTACCACTAAAGTGTCTGTACTTTTAGTTTTTAGGATGAGACTATTGGCACTTTCAATTGTTTATTCGCATTTCTAGCCAATCAATCAGAATTTTATAAAAATTGAAAATTAAAATTCAGGATGGGGGAAGTTCGGGAGATTGAGAATGCACTAATTTCCTATTTGATTAGTGTTATACATTAGAATGAAGTAATGTGATTGGATTAACTTATTTGGTATTAAAACAATTTCATGCAAAAAAAAGTTATAAATACTAGGGGAAACAATGTAAAGAGGGTTCGCTCCTTGATCAAAATCTCGATAGCCTTAAGGGAGTAGCATCAAGTATGTTTTGCACAATTCGGTCATTTTAAATTCAATGCAATGTTTTGACAATTCATTTACTTTCTAGGTTCGGTGTATTTCTGCATTTTGCTTTTCCTTTTTCTTCAATCACTTTCTATACATTCTTGCCCTATAATTACCTTGTATTTTTACTCCCCTTTGTTTAAATTCTTGCAATTTATCCTTCCTATTTCCTTTTTTATTTTTTTTTACTGGAATCCTTCCTATTTCTTTAACTTCTCGCACTTTAATTTCTATATATTTATGTTTTATCAAAGATACCATCCTGCACTTTTAATTTCCTATCAATTTACTTTTCTTCCATATCTAAATTTTGTACAAGAAACACTAAAAACAATTTTTTTCTGTTTCATTATTTTCTATACAAATCTTTGAAAACATGAAACAAATGAAAACAAGGTGGCAGTTTTGTAATTATTTCTGGAAACATGAATCTGAAAACAAAGCAAACGGGTCCTAACTTTCATGCTCTTTTAAATTCTCACAAGTTACATTTTGCTATCGAAAATCATTTTCTTTTCTAACGAAACTATTTACACAAAATTACCATTGAAACTTGAAAATCCCACAATACCTTTGGTGAAATTCTGTCGAAACCCGTGAATCCAAATTTCACCAACAAAACTTCCTGGAATATTTATCCATGAATGTATTCCTGTGGATATATTTACATAAACGAAGACACATTAGTCTCCCAAAAAATTTACATGGATCACCAAGATACACCTAAACTCCGATATCAGCATCATCTTGTTGGGAACACTTTGCTCTGACAAATGGAAACTATTATCTCAGTCAAATGCTAAAAGCTCATCCAGCTGTTCCTCTGTCCAATGCGGAATTGAACCTTTTGGATTTACAATCTCTCCCTGTCTTTCCAAGTCATTTTGTGTCCCCTTTTCTGGACCATCAGATACATGAACCGAGTTTGTTGAAGAACTATTGCCTTGAGCACTGCATACTATATTGTCTCCTTCACCCAATTTAGAAGGGTTTGGTTGGTCTCCCATTTCACTTTCAAGCTCACCACCACAGATTACTTCCACAGGTGTAGCATTATCATGTCTCAGTGATAAGTTCTCCTTATCCAAAACAGATTTTTGGTTTCTGTCGTTTCCATTATCAGCGTGGTAGCTTGTTAGAACCAAATTTTCTCCATTTTGTTTATCATTACCTGCTACTTCTCTAAACCTTGAATCTAATCCGAGACTGGTCATGATTCCTTCAGTTCTGTCCTGTGGCAGAGAGAGCGTGCTGCCTGGCATCCATGACTTTTCATGTCTTTCTGTTGCAAAGAAGGCCAAATAATGAGTACATATATGGATTTTCAAGAAGTCACTCTTGTCAGTTAGTTGCAACTACTTAAGACAAGAGGACCATGAAAGAAGTTCAGGCATATTGCTGCTATGTGTGAACATTAAATAGCTACCTATACCAGATGCAGGGGGAGGATAAATTTGTTGTGATGGAGGTCCACCGTCCTTGGAAAAGACCTTATAATAACATAAACAAGCTATCAGCACACAATCATATACTTGTCAAGAATAACCATATAAATGGACCTCTTTCATCTATCCATTAAGGAAAAGCGGTTGGAAAATAAAGCAGTCCTAAATAGTTGAAAATAAGAGAAATAAAGTGGATATCAAGCTTGAAGTGCACAAGTCCAAAATGCCTACTTGCCTTAGGCATTTTGGACAATGTTGCGACTCTCAAACACAATCCCACAAAAAGAAGACTAGCTCAATCACCCACATTTCATAAATGTCAACAAAAGCGAATGGTGTTTAGATGTAGTGGTCTGATCCAAAATGCTACCCCATTCTAGTTACAATTCACAAGTTGCTAAAGAGAAAAGCAAATGATATAGACTACATTCAGTTCAACTCAATTAAGCTTAGTTTGCAAACAAGTAGTATATGCTGAAAAAAATAAATGTAAAGCAGAGATGAGTTGATACCTTGACAATGTTGCGCAATGTTATATTGAGATAAGATGCAGAGGAAGTAGGACAAAATACAGCAACCTGAAAAGTGAAGAATTGAATTGAAGGAAGCAAATAAAGTTGTTTGTGAAAGAAAACAAAAAATGAACAAGAGACTTTACCTTATGGAGGAGTAGAGCAGAACCAACAGTTATATCCTTCCTAAATTGTCCCTCCTCAGTGAAGACTTTACGATGGACGGTAGCACCAATTGTTCTTGTAGGATCCTGTTCATATGATATGATATTATATGATATCAGTCATCATCATCATCAAATTCAAAACGCAATCGATGTGTAAAGAAAGAAAGTTGCAGTAGTCATAAGAACTTTTTTTTTTTTTTTTTTAATAATAACCCAAAAAAAAAAATTAAATACCCCAATACCCCCTTTCCAATAAAACACCAAAACATCCTCATTTGCTTTCCCTTTGGAAAGTCGGATCCACCAAGGCCGACTTCTCTCTTTGATTTAAATTTTTAGTTCTAGATGGGAAGTCGGCTTCTCCATTACCGACTTCCCAACGTTGCTTTTTATTTTATTTTTTTCTTTTGGTTTGTCCACCAAACAATTCGAAGAATAATAATACAATAGGAGCTTGACCTTGAGGGTGAGCATCATATCTCCAAAACCATTGGGAGTGCAGGATTTGATAACAGCTAACACGTGATGAGGTACTATTCCAAAATTGAGATGCTTCTGGATTGAGTTCAAAGGCGTAACAGTGACACAATCACCGTCACCGTTCATCATCCCTAATCGACGAACGAATTCCAAAGCAGAAAGCCAGGCATTGGTGTTAAAATCGCCGTCACTATGGTCAATCAACTCTTGCGTGGGTAACGTCCGGTCGGCGAGAGCTCTGCGGTGCATCATGGCGGCTTGAACGGCACCGGCGGGACCGGGAATCGGGTGAGGCGATTGAGAACGAGAAGTGTTTAGGGTTTTGGGAGGGGAATTTTGGTTGTGACGACGCTTGCAAGGGCGGATGAAAGAAGAGAGATCAGAGTCGTCCACGTCAAGTGCTTCCCATTCTTCCATTCTTCTCCGCTTTTCCCCTAACTGTACAACAATCGTAGAAACTTCACTGCACAGTGCACACATCAAATCGCAAGCGCGGGAAGGGAACATTTTGTGGTGCGTTGGATTTGGACTTGGGCCACACTTGGGCCCAGTCTCTGCCTCTCTCTCTCTCTCTCTCTCTCTCTCTCTCTCTCTCTCTCTCTCTCTCTCTCTCTCTCTCTCTCTCTCTCTCTCTCTCTCTCTCTCTCTCTCTCTCTCTGTGTATATATGTAAATTTTTTTTTTTTGTGAAGGCCCAAATTGGTTATTGACAAATTTCGAGGACTCATTTTTAATCCCTAAAAAAAATTAATTACCTATTTAATCTCTCAAATTTTCAAACGTGGGATAGATTAGTTCATAGATTTAGTTCCGACGTCCATTTACTTGTCTATGTATCCTATTAACCATCTACTTGTCCCGTTAGTGATCATGCTTGACTTACGTAGAATTTCCTCTGTGGAAAACGAATAAAAAGTGAAAAACGTGTACAATTTTAAAATTCAAATACCTCAAAGTTATGCATTTTTTCACTTTTCATTAATTTTTCAGGACGGAAATTTATCATAGGTCACGCGGGACCACTGACGGGCCTAGTAGGATGATTAATAGGACACGTAGACTAGTAAATGGGCGCCGGAACTAAATCTAAGGACTAATGTGTCCCGTGTTCTAAAATTTGAGAGACTAAATAGGTAAATTATTTTTTTAGGGACTAAAAGTGGGCCCCCGAAATTTTTGAGGATCACTTTGGGCTTTCACTCTTTTTTTTTTGGGTATTCTTTGTATGTATGTTTTAGAGTGTGTGTTCAAATCCAAACCTATCTAAAAAAACCGTAAAACCAATCCAAAATAACTGAAAACCGATCAAAACCAAGGTGTGTTGGATTTTTTTGGGATCATTTTTCTTGGAAACCGATTGGTTCGGTTAGGTTTTCGGATTTATTTTCTAGAACCGAACCGAGTCGAACCGAACCGATTTATATATACATACATGCGTTTTTTGTGTTAAATACATGTGTTTTAAAGGGAGAGTGCGCTCTTCTCTATTTACTTTCTGGCCCATTCGAAACTATGTTAATTCCTTTGGAACTTTTAGTATGTTAATTGTTAAGTGCTGCACAGTATTCAATTTATCAGGATTTTTTATTGTGCTGCCGCGTGAGGCCATGAGCAATTCATGTATAAGAAAGGAATGGCAGGTTCATAATTGTAGTTTTAGGCTTTTAGCATTGTTCCTGTTTTCCCTCAAAATAATTTACGGTATCATGCTTCACTCATACTTGTAATATATTATTTAACACATTTTTTAAATATGTAATGATGTGTTGATAAAAACCGAATCAACCGAATCAATCCAAACCGTATTTAATTGGATCGAATCGAATCGGATTTTTTTTTAAGGAAGCCATCCAAACCAAACCGAACTGCATGCCCTTTTTATCTTTGGATTGGATGTCTTTTTACCTCAAAACCAATCCAAACCAAACCGTGAACACCCTTATTTTAGACTTTAGTAAGCAAGGATATCATTGGATTCATTTCTCAAACAGAATCCTTTCTTTGAACACCTATAATATTTTAGTGTTTAATTTGAGATTTTTATGTTGTCAATCAATCATAAGTCCTCCTACTCAACAATGATTAATTAAAATGAAAGTGGACTATGTTTCCGGATAAACTTTACCTACAAGGTATTCAAAATCCAAAGTCACCACTTTGGGTCCCCTTTTTGTTATGGCCAAAAGCTTGATTGGCAATATAGAATGGGGTTGTGTTACAGGGCAACTAAGATTACGCAATAATTTTGATGTAGATGAACGGGTATCTCTTATACGTCGATTTATCAATTCTTTTGTTCATACAAAAAAAGTCTCATAGCTTGCTTACGGGGATACTCAATCAAAATCATTTTATATATTATACCTTTAATATAGTACTAGTGATAAAATTCAAGCATTTTTTATGATGGGGTGATTTATAATTATTTGTCAGTGTGAAAAATCCTAATACTGATAGTGCATATCAATTAAATTTAAAGAATTTAATTTCGATATATTTTTAGTATAAATTTTTTATATTATGAAAACCAATCTCAAGTCATTTTATCCATATGGCATAGAGTGTAAAAAATCTTTAGATTAAAAATAATTACTAATTAAATCCATATTCTAATCAATCAATTGTAGAAATAATAAAACTTGGTTCTCAAATTTGGGGTGGGTGGTTTAAGTGTGTGGCCAGGTTGCAAACATAATTTTAACGTGAACAAAAGCGCGATTAACGGAGAGGCGAAGTGAGAATAGGACACGTTCACGGTCTCATGCAATTACCAATCGGATTTATCTCATTCTTCTATCTACTTGTACAAAATTAACGTTCGTTCTGTCTCATCCCATCCACAAAACTAATTATTCACACACACACAAAGATTAACCCTCTCTCAGGATTCAACCAAACGACCAAAACTTGGAGGAAAAATCAGTTGCAAAAGGGCAATCCAATTCATATATAACTGAATCCTGGTGGGTCCACCAACACTCTTCTCTGTCACCTATATATGTGTTTTAATATATGTTTCACCTAATTAACTAATTATCTGTCATTAATCATCATACTCATGGCTTGTGCTGTTGCTTAATGATCTAGAAATAATAAAATAGTAATAATGATTTGATTTTTGTTGTTTGATATGGAATGGTAATATAAAAGGGAGAGGGAGAGGGATACAAAAATGCCCGGAGACAAAGATTCACCAAAGACACCACCACGCTCCCTCATGGATGACCTCCTCGGCCTTCTTAGGATTCGAGTCAAGCGTGGCGTCAACCTCGCCGTTCGTGATGTCAATAGCAGCGATCCATACGTGGTCGTTAAGATGGGCAAGCAGGTATATACCTACCTCGGGAATGAATCATTTTCTGATGGTCATGTTAGAGAGACGTAGAAATAAATTTATCATGCATGACCTTATCATGATGAATTACAGGACCCATTAGTTATATTTTCAAATTTTGGTACCTTTCCCGGATCGTATTGTTTTCAATAAACTGGGGAGGATCTAAATCCACCTACCTCTTCTAGCTCTCTACATTACATTACATTATTTCAAGACATATTTATTTCCACTATGTTTGATGATTGATTATACGTTTGATTAATTAATCTTTATTACGTTTTCGTTTATGCAAACATCAATTAAATGCAACATTAATGTCTTAAGCTTGTACGTACATGCATATTGGTAACTTGCATGCATGCATGTTTTTCAGAAACTCAAGACTCGTGTAATAAAAAAGGATATTAATCCTGAGTGGAATGAAGACCTTACACTATCTGTTACAGATCCGATTCGTCCATTTATACTGGTGAGTGTGTGTGTAATTGGTATTTGTATTTGTTTATGATGATATCTCACATTACATATCAATTTCCCTAATTCATTATCTATCAAATTAATATTGCTGAATGATTCTTAATTTCTTAATGAATTAATCTGTACGGAATTGGATGCATGCATGCAGACTGTGTATGACCACGACACATTTAGCAAGGATGACAAAATGGGAGATGCAGAATGTGACATCTCACCATTTATAGAAGCCTTAAAGATGAAGATAGAAGGGCTCCCAACGGGCACTATAATCACAAGAATACAGTCGAGCAGGCAAAACTGTCTAGCGGAGGAGAGTTGCATCACTTGTAACAATGGCAAAGTTGTCCAAGACATGATCCTTAGATTGCGAAATGTAGAGCGTGGTGAAGTCGAAATCCAATTGCAATGGATTGATCTTCCTGGTTCCAAGGGTTTATGATCCTATTCCTTCTTTGTTTTATTAGCTTATGCCTGCTTCATTGCCATATCCATCCCTTCCTTCAACCACCCGCTTTTATAGTGGAACAAACTCAACTTTTAATTTTTTTTTTTAATTTTTTATTTTTCTCTGCCTATTTTCATCCCATTTATTTCTTGTGCACTAATAGGCTTCACAATTTAATTTTGTTAATTAACATCCCTCCCTTCTGTGTTGTGTTTATTTCTTCACATTTACTTGTATTTACGGGGACTGATCAGCTGCTTCTGATCAATGTATTTTGTTGATGACCCTCCATATCAATGGAAGAATATATGTGCATTTTTTGTTTATTCTTTTTTCTTTTCTTTTCTTGGTACAAAGAGGAGGGCAGAGCCCAAAAAAAGAAAAGCACAAACTAGGCACTAGACGGGGTATGGAAGCCCAAGAAACATCGATCATAAAAGACTAGAAGAGACAATTCCGGTAACGGGGAAGAAAAGATCGCCATCCCAAAATCATTCAATGATAAGCTAAAATTCGCCAGCCAATCCGTGCATCTATTGCCTTCCCTAAAGGTGTGCTCAACTCTGTGTTGCCAATCTCTGAGTTGCTCAACTCTGAGTTGCCAATCCCTTGATTGTTTATTCTGTTTTTTCTAGCTGATGAGTCCAATGTCTAATAAGTAATGTTATGTATACCCCATTTAGGATCAAATTAATACTCCAATCACCTTTGTAAGTCAATAATTGGCTTAAATTTTTGTCTTATCCTAAGGTCAGGTCTTTTCCATGAGGCTCATGAAGGACCAATTAATAGCAAGTATCACTACCAAGATCTTTGCTTTGACAAGACAATATATGATCATACCAGTTAAGTCATCCCTTAATAGTATCGGGCTTAAAATTTGATTCACTTAAACTGTTTTTCAACTGTCTAAATCATTCAATTAGAAGTAAATTTTGTAATAATTGAATGAGAGAGTGGAAAACTATTAATTGAATGAGGCTTGCTAAGTGTATCTGGGATGAGATAAGGTTCACTGGGCCATCTTTTCTTTTAAACATTTAGACACATACTTGGTCCATGTTGTAGCCTTTAGGGAATAGTTGCCCACTGACCCCAACGAGAAGGCTGAAAATAGCTCAGAGAACTATACATCTTTTACTCAGTGCCCATCCCAACCATTAGAATAAAGAAAAAGGACTAACTTGAAAATATTTATAATTATGAGAACTAACCCCCCCCCCCCCCCAAAAAAAAAGTGTGAAGACTAAATTAATTTAATTATAAGGATAATTAATTAATTTAACCTTAAAAAATAAAACTATACATCTATCATAGACAAAAGAAATGCAATCTTACAAATAAAAGATTGATTAATAAGAGTTTAATTTTGATATGTTATTCGTGTAAATTTTTTTACACCGTCAAATAATCACAAATTATTATATTTATGACTTTTAACATAATTATGATAAGTGTGAAACATTTTTAATAATATGATAATGTATATTGGTTCAAAAAAAATGATAATATATAATTGATTGACAGTATAAAATTTTTTACACAAACATATTGCATAAGTTCTCACTATGTAAAATTCTTAACTGACCGTAAAATAGTACCTCCATCTCTTATTCCTAAAACTTTTCATGACCAAAGGACATGATCTTTATAGGATTGACTTACAATGTATACGAAATTCTAAGCAAGGGTCAATATTGGATAATGTGTTTGAAATTGGATGTGAATCCACATGAATATGCCCCGTTGCCCAACAAAGCAACTTGGTCTACACCTTTGATTGTTTGGATGAACAGTAGCTTTTTATCTTAAATGCCTTTAATTATTTCCCACAAAAATTGTTTCCCCTATCACAAAGGAAGTTCATGCAATCTACAACAGAATTTATTCCTAATAATAGAAAAATCATATTATTATTATTATCTTTTTGTTAGATGCAATTTTAAACTTACAGCTTCTAGTTTGCACCTTAAAAAAAAAAAAAAAAAAGGGGGACACGCCACAAAGCTCCCTCAATAACAATATTGATATTGATATATTAAATAAAACCGATGGTTCAGAATTTCAGATTAGTGACATGAAACCTAATCGACACGTTATTTTGTAATGCAGGGGTGCTTATGGTTTATGTTGCAGTTTGACTTAATTAATTTTATTGTTAGTTTAGTATTTTGATTGAACTATTTTTTTGGATTTGATTTTGACCTAGTCATGATCCTACTGATTGAATCACACTAAGCATGTATTCGTTTCTACGGTAGATATCATATTAGAGTCATTTTCACGGCGAGAATGACAATTATGTAAAAAAATCTAATAAAAATGTGAAACATGGAAAGAGCAGCTTCCACATCCAAAAGATTGGATGCAATTCTGAGCTTTTCGTTGCAGAGCCAAACATGCTATAAGCCAATTTGAAGGTCAAATATATATGAGCAGGGATTAGTTTGCATCAGCATAAGTCATTTTTCATTTATACACATTTCCAACTGTTGATTTTATTTTCATCTTACGATAATTGTGATTTTAATATTTTATACCGTTGGATAAAAAAAATAAATGGTTTGGATTAGATGTAAGTGAAAAATGACTTATACTAGCATAAATCGACCTCCTCTCTATATATTCACAAAAAAAAAGTCGGGATTGGTATCTTAGTGGATTAATAACTTGGCTAAAGATGAAAATGTGATGTTTTACAATATGATTTTCAGCCAAACGATATATATTTATCTGTATAGATGTGTTTTTTTTAGGTTTAACTATTCAGTTGTTCCCTGAAATATTTGAAAATTTTCAAGTAGGTCCCTGAGATAAAAAAAAAATTCAATTGAGTCCCTAAAGTAGAAAATTCATAAATGATCCGCTAAATTGGTATTTTAATCTCCCGCAACCTTAAATACTAATTTATGGGGAAAAAATTCAGGTTTCATATTAGGAAGCTTAACAATCTCTTTAAGGAGTCCTATCCCGGCCAGGGACCCAATTGATTTTTGTTATAAGTTCAGGGACTTGATTGAATGTATTTTATAAGTTCAAGAATTCATTTGAAAACTTTTTTAGTTTAGAGACCTTTTGAAAAATTATCAAATAGTTCAGGAACCAATTGAATAATTAAACATTTTACCTTATTAATGGATAAACTACAAACACGAAAGAATTATAATTGTTCCCTGATATTTTATCACGATAATATATTGAGTAAATGTTCGGTTCAGTTTTTGAAAGATTATGTTCTTGAAAGTTTTTCTTTTGTTGATTAAGTCTTTGAAAATTTTAAACTGTGACTGCTAGTTTTTTTTTTTTTTTAATGGACTTAATTGGTAACAAAAAATTAATTTAATATTATCTTAAATATTTTAAGAACTTAATTTATGACAAAAAGTTTTGAAACTTATCTGGCGATCCTACAGTATTATGAAAATTGAATTAATCATTTACTTTAACATATTAATTGTTTAATTATCAGCCAAAATATATTCATTTCCATAATACAAATTCCTTCCTTATATTAATATGATCTCTGTCCATATATATTAACAGTAGTGAGATAACACACCACACCCTAGGGGTGTTCGCGGATTGGATTGAATCGGTTTTGAGCTAAAAAGTCATCCGATCCAATGATGAAAACAACGTACGGTTTGGATTGGATCAGTTCGCTTCCTTAAAAAAATCAGATCCAATCCAATCCAATCAAATGCGGTTTGGATTTGATTGGATAATCAGTTTTTGTCATACTTTATTTTTTTTTTCTTATGTCAAGTGTCATTTTTACTTATTTAATAGTGGACAAAATATAATCTTCATTTAAGTGAGCTAGTTTAGGGTGTCCAATACTTATTTTAACATTTTTTTATATTAGAACAATTGAACCTTTATGAAAGACATCAACTATTTGTTCTTTATTAACCATTATTTGATTTGATGACGAGTGAGGAAAATTCTAGATAATTCTTGGCAAAATTTTATTTTGGGAGTTTGAGAAAAAATAATTATTGATATTTTTTATTACGTTCTTTTATGTTAAATATTATTTTATGTTAATATTTATATCTACTCTCACTTATCCTATTTTTTTCATTGAATCGGCTACAAATAAATTGTAGCTATTTATTTTCAGATTTACTTAACTGATTTCCTATTTTTCATGTCTACTCAATCAAGTATATATGTTATGCATCAAAACTTTTAACAAAATATAATTTCAAGACATTAATATTTATTCTAAATAATCTCTTATATGTCATTCCAACAAAAATATTAAAGAGAATGGGGGATATAAAAGTATTAAAAACAATGTTTAAGTATGAGAAGTACTATAATTTAAAAAATTATAGTATATGTATATAAAAGATCGGTTTGGATTGGAATGAATTTCACTAAGAGATCCAATATCCAATCCAATCCAATGAAAATAAAACGATTTTTTCTGTTTTCGATTTGTTATGTTTTTTATGCGATTTTTGCGGTTTGAATTGGTTTGGATCGGTTGATGAACACCCCCACCCTCCTCCTTATATTAATATGTTAGAAACTTAGAATATTGATGGCCACGAAATTTTGTGAGCCAATATATTTTTGTTTCTGAGCCAAGAGATTTCATATTCATTGTAGGAATGGAGTGGGAATCAGCTAAGAGATAAATAAGACAAAGGAGTTGGAAGATAAAAGAACATTAAAATAAACAAAACAACGTATGCATTCCTTTTATGCTCTTAGGAAACATAAAAACCTATAGCAGTGCGTGCAGCTCAGCTTGGTGTTTGGGGGTTTTGATTATCTAAGAATTGTATGACTGACACGCCAATCAGTTGTGTTGCCGGGCCCCTTCACGCTCATTCCCTGCTCACCCCTATGCCCTCCATCATTAACTTCCACGCATGCTTGAGTTATCACTTCTAGGAGGTGGATTATACTCTTATTTCAATTTTTCTAATCTGTGCAATTTTATACATGTTAAGAAATTAAAAGTAAAAATATTAGAAGTTGTGTCTTCAATTTTTTAAAAATTTAAAAGTTTATATTTTCAATACAATATTTCTATTTTATGATTCCTTAATATGTGCAAAGTTGCACATATTAGAAAAATCCATCTTATTTTATGTGATGAAATATGTGTGCATTTTAATTTCGAGATACTACCTCCGGACACAATTAAAACCAAAAAATAACTAATTTCACACTTATTAAGAAAGTTAGTTAATTTAGTCTAGTTGTCTTGGTTCATGTAAAAAAATGAATTATAATTACTAAACTACCCTTTGATTGTCTCGGAAATGTGCAATGCTTTTAGAAAAGTAAAAGGATGATTGATTTGATTGATTATTTTTCTTGATTTTTGGAATACTTACATTAAATATAGTTGAGTTGGTTGGATTTTACTTATATTTGAATCCAAAAAATATAGATACTTTTTGTTTATAATTGAGTTCCGAGGGAGTACAACCACAAGCTAGTTGCAAAGAATGCTATAGCTTCACCAATGAAGAAGCAAATTGAATTGGAAAGTAGAAACAAGAAAAACTAAAAGTAATTTAAAGAAAATAAATGGTAACGAGTGTCCGCTATGCTTGCACTTGAGATTGCATATCAAAAAGATGGTTAAAACTTTGGTTGGAGTGTGACCCATTCCTAGTGTTGGAATCATTTTCTTCCAAAGAATTGGTTTCTTGGAAAATTAGGACTAGATGAAAAAATTGTATTCAACCTACTAAAAGAATGACTTTTGTTGTATCTCATATTTTTAGGGAGGATAATATTTGTGCTGATAAGTTAGCATCTTTTGGGGTAATGGGGTTAAATCCCAGTGTAATACTTTGTGGGATTTGGTTCCTTGGTTTATTAGAGAGGACTTTTACTGCAATAGGAATGGTCTTCCTAGTTATAGATTTAGATGATTTTATATCATGTGTTTGACTTTAATCCCCCCATGATTTTTTTTGTATTCTTCTTATTTTTTATATTTTTAATAAATCTTTAAGGTATGTTGCAAATGATAGATAGGATTTGTAGTGTCAATCTAGTTGGGATGACTTATCCTATAGCGATGTTTTTGCATGCCTTTATCTTATTGATAAAAAAATGATAATGAGTGCCTTAAAGACATTGTTTAAAGAATATTAAAAAGTAAGTTCACAGGAAGTGTGTAATCAATATATTAGTAGTGAATACATTTAATTTTTTAATGAATAATTACCTTATTTGTATCTTTAAACAATGCCCTCATGACACTCAGAACTCTTTAAAGAATATCTTAAGAAAGTATATACAACATTGTGCCATTTTTCAGTTAAATTAATCTTTTAAAGATACAATTAAAGTCTATTAATATTAATTTCTAAATGATTAAAATTATTTCGAAGTTGCTAAAAGTGTATCCTAGCGTTTAAATAGGTCCATGTAAATTGGTTTCTATCCACATAAACTAATTTGAACGATAAAACATATACGTGTGTGCGTAACAATATAACATAAGTATTTTTTTAGAGAATAATTTAATCACTTAGTCAAATTAAGTTAAAAAGAATGCTCTTTTCCATTTTCATCATGTCCCTTCATTCTCAGCATTTTGTATGTTATACTTGCTAATTGCCTTATATAGAAATAGAAGTGTTGTTTGGTGGAACACAGTAAGGGTCAAGGGCTATAGTGACCTAAGTTGAGATGGATCCAATATATAAAAACACTCGCACTCAAAAAACTTTCTTATTATGATAAATGAGAATAATATATATAGATATTTATCATTAAATCTTATTTCAAAAGTTACACTTTTCAATAAAATTATTCTAACTTTAGATTCTTTAATCAATTCTCATAGGCCCCTGGTTAGCAAGACCATAAAAGATAATGGGTCATGCTAACGAATGTCATAAGGGTACTGTTTAAGAATTCTAAATAAGATAATTATTCGTTAAAAAGCTAAGTACATCGCTTTCCAACGCATTAAATTTACATCTTCTAATAAAAACTTATTTTTTAGACTTCTTATATGTTGGAAGTCCGACATCGCCTGCCTCAAATCCTATGGTGCGGTTTAAATACCTGTTGGGTAACTCCACTTAATACCAATGGTTTTAGGTTGGAATCTAACATGGTATCAGAGCCAGAACCCATCTTCCTGCATACCACCTGTAAAGGTTGTGTGCTTTGCAGCAACTTTTTCTTTCACTGCTGGCACAACTTTTACTATGAATTTAATTTTTGATCACTTAAGCGAGGCTTTTGTCATTTTTAATTATCTACTTATATCCTTTATAAATAAATTTAAATTTTACATTTTATTTTAAAAATTATAACAAAGAAAGCAAGACATAATTCATGTACCTTAGAAACATTGTTATCTAATAACACATGCCGACTCAATTTAGCTGGTTAGCTCTCTGTTCTTATATGCAAGCATATATAGTACTTGCAATTACACAAATGAAGTGCAGATGTCCCTAAACTTGTACTTTACTAATTCATATATGGCACGGAAAAATACTACATCTATTTAAGTCAAAGACATTATTGTAATCATATATTGTTAGGCACAACTGCACAAGGCTTAGTAGAGGGGAGTTAGTTAGTTGGGTGAGATAATTAAACAGATGAAATGGTAGAGGAGAGATTCATTCATTTCTTCTTTTTGTTGTTCAGATTCATTCTTCCATTTCTCTGCTCTTTTCATCATTTCTGCAATTCTTTGATTTGAATTTGAATTCGTGACATATATACTCCTCAGTATCTAATTAAATTTATTAAACCCGATTTTCTTTGTCAAATTGCAAATAGTCAATAGAGGCTCCATTGCAAGAGGCATCATTCGGTAAATATCCCAGAGATCAGTAATGTTAGATTTTACCATGATGATGTTTTACTAAAGGTCACGCTAATTGGGAGAAACATAATGATGGAACTCAGCATATGCTGCTTCAGACCAATATTCCATTTAAATACTTTTTCGTACATAGACATTATCATTTAACAAGTGCCTCACTTGCTCCATATACATATATTATTCACAAGTACCAATCAATTTGCAAATGCTTAATTCATACCATTTAATTTAAAATTCCACGAATAAAAGATGGTTTTGGAATTTTTATTATGAAATTACTTTGTTTTTGGTTCTCACACCACACTCTATAGATTCACGTAAACAATTCTGAATCAGGCTCAGATTTTATTTAAATTTTATTTGCAAGTTTCTTGAGTTTACGAATTGAAAATTAGACAATGGGTTAGATTAGAGTAACAGTAAAGGTTCTTCAGGAAAAAGCTGATCATCCTGACATTGATTTTCAAATGATTTATTAATTATATATGATATTAAATAATCTCTCGAGCAACAAGAGACCTTGCCCTCTCCCTCCCCCATTATTTTTCAGGCAACCATATCCTATATGTTTAAGTTTAATGTAAGCTTCGGCACTTGTAATTAGAGCCTGTTTATTTAAGATTAAAAAAAAAAAAAAATTTGATACAGAATAATTTAGTGATTATTTTTAGAGATTTTAAAGAAAAGCAGAAACAGATTTGTGTTTGTTTACAAAATTTTTTTTTTTTTTACATGATAGTTAGTTATAGAAATAGATTTTTTTTCTTTCCAAAAACTAATGAAAGTTGGTTTTCATTTTAACCCTGGAAATGATTTTTTTTCTGTTTTTCATTATTTTCAAAAGCAAAGACAAACACACTAGAAGTTGTAAAAAATGATTATTCAGTTAAAAAAATGATTTTTTTTGTAAAATAAACAATAACAAATGCACTCTTAGTTACATATATATTTTTTTTTCTTTCTAAAATTAGTTAACTGAATATTTTAAAAAGAAGTTATTTTTTCCTCTTTCCAAGAAACATGGAACATGAAGTTGCTTAGTTGCTACCCATTTCACTGCACCACCTTTACAGAACCTAGCCTTATGGAGTGGTCTGTAATTCCCACCTAACAAAATGAACCCAAAGCTCTTGGCAGTGGCAGGCCGTATTAGATATGGTTGGGAAAGGACAATTTAGGGCCACGTGATGGCTTATACCCTCTTCACCTCATGCATTTGTCCTAACGTATCAATATCATGTTGTAGCGCTTGGACTCTCCCTTAGTCCCTTCTCAATTCATATAAACACTCTTTACAAATTAAATGGATTATATATGCTTTTTTACCTTTTCTCCATTCAAGTGGTATCTTCACGTTGTTCCCCCAGTATTTTTTTTTTTCGATAAATAGAAAATATATTAATGAAATCTAACTTTAGCATCAAATTAAAGTGCCCAGATCCCCTAGCTAGTATTTGTCTATCGTTTTAGTTCGTTATTAAGAAAAATCGCATGGATCTTCCTTAATGTCTATGTTATAAGAAATATAAGAGTGTGTTTGGGAAAGCTAGAAAAAAAAGATTATGCTGATAATCTGTTTTCAAAAAATCGATTATTGTGATAATCGATTATAATCAGAATCTGTTTTTGTTTGGGTATGTTTGCTGAAAAGCAATTTTAAGATATCTATTTTATTTGAGTAGTACAGAAAAAATCACTTTTACGTAGTAAATGACAAAAAAGGATATGAAGTTATTTGAATAATATCCTTTTGAATAATATTTTTTTTCAAAAAAAAAATTACTATTTCTTGCTAATATATTTTTTACTTATTTTAATCACTTAATTTTTTTACTATCAACCATAAGCTTTCTAGCATAATTTATATTTTAATATTATTATTATTAGTATTTCAATCATTAAATTTTTGGGCAAATTTCAATTTTTTATTCGAGCCATAGATCTCTACCAAATTGGTCCAGTATTTGTTTGTAGAATCAACAGTATTATTTCAATGCCTTTAGAGTGTAGCATGTTGTGCATCGCTAGTGATGAGGCATGAGAGAACCGAGGGTAAGCGAGGAAAAAATGGTGTGAGAAGTGAAAATAATCGGTGGCAAATAATCTACCAGTCCTATAACAAAGATGATTGAAAAACAACTTAAATCATCTAAAAAAAGCTTTTTTTTTTATTTTAAGCTAGAAACCCAAACATAAATAATTATTCACAAAATAGCTTAAAATGGTCAAAACAGCTGTTTTTGAAAAAAATAATTTTTCCCAAACATGCTCTAAGTATAATATTTATTACCAAACATAGTCAAGTCAGACATAGAAAAGGGGTCGGTGTAATTTTTCTTTATTATAGTTGTTATTATTATGTAACATGTATATTGTCCAATAACGTACTAACTAAATATGATTAGCTAGGAAAAGGAAGAGGAGTTCAGAGCAAGAGTGTCATTTCGGCAGAGACATGGTCTCAACAACTCGTGAGAAAGAAACAGTGGATTCAAAGAGAGAGAGGTAAAAAAGGGACAAGAGGCAGGGGCTGTTTGCGAATCTTAAAAGTTATCGGAAACAATTACTTGGAGACATGCCAATTTCAAGCCAAAATGCTTTTTTTTACTTCTTGGGAGTTATTACGACATCCTAATGAATATGATGCTTAAATAAATTATTAAATATTTATCAAGTATTCATTTTATAATAAATATTTAATATTTCATTAAATATAACTTAAAGTTAATAAAATAGCTAACGAACATTATACTTTAAAAAGGTGTCAAAATAAGGTAGCATTATTGACATTATAAATTGTTTATCTGTACCTTTTGTTGTAATAATAAATATTTTTTTTATAAAAATGCTTGGAAGTACAAAAAGAAATCGGTATGAAAAGACTCTATTCTTCTCTCTTGTATCTATAATCTATTTCTCTCTTATCTCTCTATTATTCTATATTGTAATGCTATTCTTTTACCTCTTTTCATAACAGAAGTGCTATATATCAATATATATCTCTCTCTATTATATTTACTATTTTACTCATGCTTTTTATTGGTAGAAATCAAATTTGCTAAATTTTGTGTAAGCTTAATTTGCATATAATAACAACCCTCTTTTTTTTATATAAAATTATAAATGATTTATATAAAAAAAAATATAATAAAAGATAGTCAAGAGCAGAAGAGTAGTATTACCCATGTGATGCCTTAGAAGCTTTTGTGAAAGAAAGAAAGACTGAAGCCCCATGGAAGAAAGAGCCTCACAGTCACGCCCCAAGTTTACAAGTTATCAAATACCATCACCCATATCCCATTCCTCTCCAAACCCCAAATCCAAACACAGTTCAAAACAAAAAGTAAAAAACAAAGTGATTTTTTTTAATAATAATATATAGTATTTTTCAATAATAGTAATAATGATGATGATAATAATAATAATAAAAAGAAAAGCAAGACCCCCTCTCTGCAAGTGCAAGCTTGGTTCACAGCTCTCAAAGCTGAAAAAATATTTGCTGTATTGTTTGTGCTTATTACCCTCTCCACTAACACATGCTCTTTTCACTCTTCATCCATATCCCCTTCTCTTCTCATCATCATCACACTGCTACTTCCTTTTCTTTCACCTTCTTCATCTTCCCTCTGCTTCTTCTTGTTCTTCACAATTCAGAAACCATTTTGTGATCAAAAACCAAGCGAAAAATGATAAGTCTAATAGATTTCTATCATGTCATGACAGCAATGGTGCCACTTTACGTGGCCATGATACTAGCATATGGTTCGGTAAAATGGTGGAAAATCTTCTCCCCTGACCAATGCTCTGGCATCAACCGTTTTGTGGCACTCTTTGCAGTGCCACTCCTTTCTTTCCACTTCATAGCCTCGAACAACCCTTACAAAATGAACCTACGCTTCATAGCTGCTGATACCCTTCAAAAGATCATTGTTCTAGTGGTTCTCTTCATTTGGAGCAACGTGAGCAAAAGGGGTTGCTTGGAATGGACCATCACACTCTTCTCTATATCAACCCTTCCAAACACTTTGGTTATGGGCATCCCTTTGCTCAAGGGGATGTACGGTGAGTTCTCAGGGAGCCTAATGGTACAAATTGTGGTCCTCCAATGCATCATTTGGTACACTTTGATGCTGTTCATGTTTGAGTATAGAGGTGCTAGAATGCTAATCTCTGAGCAGTTCCCAGACACTGCTGGCACCATTGTCTCCATCCATGTTGACTCTGATGTCATGTCACTTGATGGAAGACAACCTTTGGAAACTGAAGCTGAGATCAAAGAAGATGGGAAGCTTCATGTCACTGTGAGGAAATCCAATGCTTCAAGATCAGATATCTTCTCTAGAAGGTCTCAGGGTCTTTCTTCAACTACTCCAAGACCTTCAAATCTCACCAATGCTGAGATATACTCTTTGCAATCCTCTAGGAACCCAACTCCAAGAGGGTCTAGTTTCAACCACACTGATTTCTATTCTATGATGGCTGGTGGTCGTAACTCTAACTTTGGTGCCAATGATGTTTATGGGTTGTCAGCATCAAGAGGACCAACTCCAAGGCCTTCAAATTATGATGAAGAAGGTGGCAAGCCAAGGTATCATTACCATGCTGCTAATGCTGGAGCTGGAACAGGTCATTACCCTGCACCAAACCCTGGGATGTTCTCTCCCACTACTGCCTCCAAGAATCTTTCTGCTAATTCAAATGCTAACAATGCTAAGAGGCCTAATGGTCAAGCACAACAGAAACCAGATGATGGGAATAAAGACCTTCATATGTTTGTTTGGAGTTCAAGTACTTCCCCAGTTTCAGATGTGTTTGGTGCCCACGAATATGGTGTTCATGATCAGAAAGATGTCAAATTGAATGTATCTCCAGGAAAAGGTTTTTTTTTTTTTTTAAAAGAAATTGTTTTTTTTTTCCTTTCCAATTTGTACTTCTACAAGTTATTTGTCTCTTTTTGTTGTTGTTTTTGTTTTCCTTTTTCTTATGTGCATGGTTGATTGCTTGTGTATTATAATCAGTGGAGGGTCATAGAGACACTCAAGAGGAGTACCTAGAGAAGGATGATTTCAGCTTTGGAAACAGAGGAATAGATAGGGAAATGAATCTCCATGAAGCTGACAAAGTTGGAAACAGCAAGCCAAAAACTATGCCACCTGCAAGTGTGATGACAAGGCTTATATTGATTATGGTGTGGAGAAAACTTATCAGAAACCCCAACACCTACTCTAGCCTAATAGGCCTTACTTGGTCACTCATTTCATTCAGGTACCTCTTTTTCTTTCTCAGACAAAGTCTGGAAAAATAAAAAGACATGCATATGTTACATTTCATTCTTGTCCATGGGGTATTAGATCTCTTGGTCCTGAAGTATTAGATTTTGATTGATTGTCTATTGATGGTGTGTTGTTCCTTGCAGGTGGAATGTTGAAATGCCTGCCATAATAGCAAAATCTATTTCCATTCTGTCAGATGCAGGTCTTGGCATGGCCATGTTCAGTCTTGGTCAGTATAAACATAGATCCTCCTTGCTTGTTATCTTAGAAAATACTTTTAACTAAAATAATAATAATTTAAAAAGCAGAAATTAACTTGTACTGAGCCTGACCTTTCTTTGCTTGAAAAAGAGAAAGAGGGAGCAGGAAATCTTTTCTGATTCCATGTTAACTTTGATTATTACTATTGCTATTATTATCTATTATTACCATTTATTATTTATTATTATTATTAAATGTTTTGTTTTTATAAAGAAAAGAAAGAAAGCAAGCAAGCAGGCAAGTGTGTTGTAATACCTAGCGAAAAAGTAAAGTAAGGAAACAGTGTAGTGTTATGATAATAATAATAATATGTTGGTTCCTTTATCAATCTTCTCACTCTTTTATTTTATGATAACTTTTTGTCAAGTTTGTGTTGGGGTGGGTTGTTGGTGGTGGTGGTGATGATGAAAGGTCTTTCACAAAGCAATTATGTTATTTGAACATCTAAATTTGGACACCGTATGTAATGCCATATATGTTTATCTATCTTTTACTTATTTTTTATCTTTTTATATACACGTATTCCAATAATAAACCATAAAAACAAAGGAAAACCGTATAATATCCCTATTTTGGTGTTTAAAAAACATTTCTCTTCACAAAGGGAGGGTGAATGAGTGACAGTGAGTTTGTGTTGTGGTGTATGTTGTGATACTGATGGGCATGCCATTGCCAATTTGCCATGCTTGTTCCCTTTGTTTTGTTTTGCTTATGATGCTTTTGATGTGAATGACAGGTCTGTTCATGGCTTTGCAACCAAAGATCATAGCATGTGGGAATTCTATAGCAGCTTTTTCTATGGCCGTGAGATTCCTTACAGGTCCAGCTGTCATGGCAGCTGCTTCCATTGCTGTTGGCCTCAGAGGCGTTCTCTTACACGTTGCCATTGTTCAGGTCTCTCTCTCTCTCTTCTGTTCCCTTCTACCACAACCAATTGTATATTGAGTTATATAAGTTCAAAAAATTCCACTCCATTAAAATATAGTAAACATACATATATAACTCTGCCAAGATAAGCTATTTTATTGTTCTAATTAGATAAAGCTGCTCTTGGTTTAAATTTCCTGTCACAAACTATGTCAATATTTGCAACATGCTTATCCTGGTTTCTGCAGAAAAAGGTTGAAGTTCTGAGGAAAAACATCAAATTGGGTTATGAATTTTGAAACAAACCCAAACAAAATCCACAAAGACCAAAAAGGAATCTTAATTCTTAATTAATATTGAAAATTTATCTCTTGTACTTGTAATTGTACAACAGTTGACAAGTTTGTTTAATTTTGCTGTTTGAAATATGATTATCAAAAAATACAGGCAGCACTCCCACAAGGAATTGTCCCATTTGTCTTTGCAAAGGAATACAATGTACATCCTGATATTCTCAGCACAGGGTAAGTATAATTTAAAAAAGTTGTTTTCACACATTCCCTCTTCTTTTATAAATTGCTTCTTTTAATGCTAAACAATGGAGCTTCATGAATTAAATGCAGTGTTATTTTTGGGATGTTGATTGCATTGCCCATAACACTGGTGTACTACATCTTTCTGGGGCTATGAATTAATGAAAGGATGGATATGATATTGAAGATTACATGTGGCATCCATGCAAGCTCGTTTGAGTCTTCTAGAGCACAAGAAACAACCAAAAAAAAAAAAAAAACTTCAAAGAAATAGAAAAGCATCATCAGAAACCTGAATTGAATAGGAGGAATCAACGGATGAATTTTTATATTTTCTTTTCTTTTCTATTTTTTTTTAATGAAATTGTCCTTGCTTAGTAAAGATGTAAAATCATGTTTGTAGCTAATTTATAAAATGGCTATCGTTAAATTTCAAATTGAAATGTCCTCCAATGAAAGAAAAATAAAAAACAAAATGTGTGTCCTCGGATTCCATATCACTAGTCAAACGAAGGAAAGAAAACAAAGGAAACTTGGTTGAAATTGACATAGTTATCATTTTTACCCTATCTTTTAACTTGTAAGTTTCCTATTGTTTTTACTTTTTTACCTTTAATGATTAACAACAAACGAAAGCTGAAGAGAAAAAAATGATAAATTTAATTCTTATGTTGCACGTTGTTCTCTCCTTCATGGCTTAATTAACGATATGCCGTTTCAACTAAAATTTGGGGATGACTATACACAATGAAGAAGATAATATTTGTAGATTAAGATCGTTCTAAATGTGAAATACAAGAGTTTGATGCTTGAGCTAAATATTTTATGCTTTTGGAAATCCATGAATTATGTAGTGCAAAGAGGGACCCCTCCATTACAAGATAGGGGTTTGATTTGATGTGGACTGCTTTGGAATATTGGGGGACAACATTCACAATCAAAAGTTTCTCCTCCTTTATCTCTCACCACTTTCTTCATATCTATATTCTTTTTAGTTATACACACATTGCCTTTTTGTGACACCTTTCCTTTTCAGTCTTCGTTTCTGTTTGGTGCTTTGCATGGCATATTTTTAACCCTTCTAAAGTATAATAGAAGCGAAACCTAAGTCGGGTATTTGATAATATACCGGATCATTTGTTATTTGGGATCATTTTGAGTGGTTAACTATCTCTTTTATAGGTACTTGATGATGTTTATAATTTAGTTTTAATAGTTTAGCATTTACTTTCATGTTATGGTTATTTAGTTGATTTTAGTCAAATTTATGATTTTTTTGATTAATCTGATTTTAATCTTTATGTTTTTCTTTTAGAAAGTAGATAAAGATGTAGTAGGAGTGCTTGAATGTTTATTTATCTTGTAAGAGATCAGAGATTCCCATTTCGCTTTCTCATATAAGTTTCCATACTCTTTGATTTCCATGATGTCAACAAATTGTGCATTGATGGTATGCTTTTCATTTTCGAATGCTCTTGGGTCGAGAGTGTTACTTTTGCTTGGGAACACAAGCAAAATCCAAAATCTTAGATTTGGAGGATTTATAATATGCTAGATTATCTATTATCTTTGGTCATTTTGGGAATTCAGGGTCAGTCACCCAAGGAATTGGGGTTTGGGTAATTAATTGAGTGGGTTTAGTTCTCATAATTGGTAATTAAACTTATTTTAATGCCCTTTTTTGCATTTGGATGAAGGATTGTGAACTCTAACCGTGATGCTTTAATTCATTACATTTTTTATTCTTACCTTCTAAATTTTGTTTAAATGTCTAAAAGAAAATCAATTTTTTTTATTGCTTTATTGCTTTTTTATGTTTTTAAGCACTCTTCTAACTAAATTCAAGTCTAAAAAGTCAGTTAATTATTCGGTCTACTTACCCTTTTATTATTACTGGCAACAATATGTTACTCTTTCGTGGTCCTTCTTTTTATTCTGAGTAAGATCAACACCCGTTCAATTAATGTTTCCAAGTAATTTTTACTAATTTTAGTGGCTATTAAACTTGCATGAGGTAACGTTGAGAGGGTGAGTTGTGATATCATTTCATGACGAGTTCGTTGGGAAACAGTACAGTAGCAGTTCAATGAGATTTAAAAGAAAAGCTTAAAAGAATACAAATGGAAACAAAACAACGTAAAAAATGTAGCCTTTTTAAATAAAAACATTAGCATAACATTAAATTAAGGAAAACGATACATGGTCTGGAGCTGTTCAATCTCGGCTGTGACCGGATCTAACAAAATTTTACCTTTCTGCTTTGAGCCCCATTTCTAATGTTAGAAAATTATATTTCTTGATTTTTTCTACAATTTATCTTGTACCCCCAGGGCTATACCGGGCTTTATGGTTTCGTGGTATCTAATAAAGCCCTTTAAATATTTCTTAAATTGGAACTTTTTTTTTTTTTTGCTACAATTAAATTTTTGACTTTCCCATACCACAGATTCGATGTTAATTTGTCTGAGGCTTTAATTATTTGTATTCTCTGATCTTCATAGATTGTTATTTTCTGGATTTCCTTTCTCTTTTAAAGGTTCTTTATCTTATCAAAACCTAAGGGCAGGCAGAGATCAGATTCCCACTATAATTCAAAGAAATTCTCATCAATGGTTGACAAAAATTGCCCATATAGTGATAAAAAACTTGTAGGCCATTATACTCGTGTCTATTGGATTGCGATTTTATTTCTTTAGCAATTTAGTAAGGGGGATGATAACACTGAGGTCACTATGGGTATCATATATATTTTGATATTTTTGGGAAAGTGAGTTTGAGAATAAAAATTTGTTATATTTGTTGTAATAAGAAATAAAAAAATATTCACATGTATAAAAGATGTTTATGAATAAATTTTATAAATGAAACTTGGAATTTTATTCTTAAGTGTAAGGGCCGGAAATAAATGAAAATGTAGTTTATTTAGGAATGAAACATTCCATAAATTAAATGTCACAAAAGTTTGTAGTAGTGGATCCATAGATATATAAAAACGTAATATGTGGATAAATGTATGGTCATATATTTGTTTTCTTAAACATGTTGTCTTTTGTAAAAAAAAAAAAAAATGCTGTCAGAGGTTCGATTCCTATCGTGTGTATGAAAAATATTTTGTTGGGAGAGGCAAAACTCACTTCAGTGGTGTCTACGCCTCGAAAAATTATAATAACAGTCACGCAGTTCTAATGATCTATCTTTACACTAAGTATACATGCAAATCAATATATAAGGAACGTATAAAGTGAGAACTCATGATTATTGTAAGAAATAAAAACTACTAATTACAATCGTTATATTAAAATTAACGACTCAGATTACGTCATTAATTACAAATCTCCTGTGATTTTCTTCCTTTTAATTAAAAATCACATGAGATTTATAAGTAATAGCGTAATCTGAGTCGTTAATTTTAATCTTCTTATTTCTCACAATAACCACGGGTTTTCATCTTATTCGTTCTACATATATATATATATATATATATATATTATAGAATGCTCCCGGGTATTAAATTCATATATTAATCCAAAACCTAATGGTTTCTTCTAAAAATTGAAAGGAAAAGAGAAATGAAAGAAATGAAAGTCACGTCATTGTTTAAAATTCTTCTATCAAATGAGTAGTACATGGCGCAGCATATTTAGACAATGGCACAAAAGTATTAGCCTTTCTTGAGTTTGACATACACTCCCCAAGATTCAGTCACTTTATGAGTATTCCACATCCTCAGAGGCATGTAAAGTAAACATGTATGTATCAGGCGGTGCTCTCTTGATGGTCCATTGAATATTCTGTAAAATTGTTTCAGAATTCAAAAGAGCGATCAAGGTTGACATAGAATACAGGCACAACCAGTCGAGCACTCCAGCTCTTATGTAAAATGTTTGTGTCAGCACTGAGAGATATTTTAGTGACAGAGCATAACATGTCTGGATGGAACATCACAGAAGCGCATGCATGTATATAAGTTTTGATTCCATGAAGTATCTGTTATAACGATGGTCAGGTTATATAGAATCTAATATAGTAAAGACTAATCATTATTTCACGGAAAATATCAAAATCTGCAATATCGTCCAGAGATCCAACTGCATTATATAGTCTAGTCATTCCCTGCACAGTGAACCCAATTTGAAGAAATATGTATATGCTTTAGGAAAAAAAAAAGGTTCAATTCAAATTGTAACTTAATTATTTAAATTTGCACAAAAATTATTTGTTTATAACCATATATATTGTTTATTTTTTGGTCAACCCAGGTATCCTCCGGCCGGAATTGACCTCTCACAACCAATGCTCTTTCATACGTATGAGTCAGAAATCAAACCTCTGATCATATGCTTAAGGGACCCGGTTATCTACCAACCGTGCCACACCATGTTGGTTAATTTATTATAGAACAACAATACTTAATTAACTTATATTCCTTGATTATATATTAAACAAAATGTTTGCTTTTTCAACAATTAAGATTTTTAATTTGTGGTATATCACTATATCGAATCCTTATCATCTTATAGACGTCATCAACAAAGTGATAGCAATCTATATAGTGGATATACCAATTGGTGTCCTATGATTAAAAGGCAAGATAGATCAATTATACACAATTGCGTTTCATTGTTAGGTAGATAGAACAATTAATTCAATTGAAGGATAGTTTCAATATTGTGGGCCTATAGCCCAATAAATAAACAATAGAACATAATTGCAATGGAAGAACTTTCATATACTCTCTAAACTAAATCAACCTAGGCTTAGTTTAAAAAATAATAATAATAATCAACCTACGCTAGCTATGTCTCTATGCAGAGGTTTAACAATATTATGAGCTCATAATCTTGGGTTGGGCTGGCTCTCAGGTTCTAACCCATATTAACAGTTTCTCATATATATTCCAACCCCATATTAACAGTTCTTGGGTTCCAACTCATATTAACAGCTCCCGAGACCATTTAGTGCACTGATTCCTGGTCCTTTTTTTTTATTGGACAAATGAATTGCAGTCGTTGAATAAATTTATAATATTTCCAATGGCTTAAACATGTGCTTCAACCATGTACCACATTTCATCATGTCTCATTCTAGAATCCACCGTTAAGACTTAGTTCAGGTTGAATGCAGCCTTTACCTAACTTGAAGCAGAATTACAAAACAGTTATAAATTCGTTCTTTTATATATAGGTGGGTGTACGTTAGCAAATCTCATATATATATATATATATATATATAACGTTTAATTATCTGGATTAATAAAAAATGGTAAAGAGTATAAAATTATCATAAGAAGATTGCTACCGAGTGCCTTTAGGACATTGTTTAAGGTATTAAGTAAAGAAATTTTTGTACGAAAAAATGACGTATTTAGTATATTGGAAACTATTATATTTAGTTTCTCAATGCAAACTTTTCTTTTATTGATTTTTTGGAAGAATGCTAACCAATGCTTTTAGAATATTGTTTAAGAAATCAAAAGAGAAAAATTTGTATGGAAAAATGAAATATTAATTATATTAAAAAGTGTTAAATTTAGATTCTCAATACAAAATTTTCTTTGATGACTTTCTTAACTAATATCCTTAAGATACTCATTAGCAAGACTCAAGTTTTTAATCAATGTCCTTAAAACACCGGTAAGCAACATTATAAAAAAGAAGAATGTTAACGAGTGCCCTAATGAAAATTAGTTTAATATTTAAGGAAGTAAAATACATAGGGCCCGTTTGCTTTGTTTCTGGTTTCCTGTTTTCATTTATTGTTTTCAGAAATAATTACAAAATTGTCACATTATTTTCATTCTCTTTCTTGTTTTCAAAATTTTGTACAGGAAATACTGAAAACAATTTTTTTATGTTTTCAATGTTTCCTGAACAGTTATTTAAAAAAAAGAAATATAATGAAAATAAGGTGATCGACAGTATTGTAATTATTTTTGAAAAAAGGAAATTAAAACAGGAATCTGGATATAAAGCAAAAGACAGTTTCTCAATGAAAACTTATTTTTTATGATTCTTTTACGAGTGTCCGTCCATGACCCTAAAAAAAATTGTGCCGCTTGGGAGATATAAACTTTGAACACCCAAGATCATATATACTGCCTCCGGTCTCTATTATAAGCAAAAAAAAAGTCTCAAAGTTTTAGTCCAATGTATAAGCAAATTTTGTTTTCCAATAACTCATTTAATGATATTATTTCTAAAACACTTTTCATTTAATATAAATTTCAGTGACTCATTTAATGAAGATTGAAGTTTTAGATGGAAGTGTAATTTAGATAACAAATTTAATTTTTTACAAGATTCAATAAGATTACCTAATCATTTTAATATATGTGTTTTATTTAATTTTTATTTATAATTTATAATAGACCGGAGGGAGTATATGGTCACCACTCACCTGGGAAACTAAAGTACGCACGCACTTGTATGGAAGAAGAAAATGGCTTTTTGAATTAGTGAGTGGGGGAATTGCCGAATCACACGGTGACACAGAGAAAGAGAGAGCGTTATACATGCAAATCAAAACAAGAATAATGTTGAGGAGAATGCTAATTAGTACTCCCTCCGGTTCACAATGTAAGTAAAAATTTCCAAATTTTTTGGTCCAAAATATAAGTAAATTTCAACTACTTTCTTCTCATTTAATGAAGTTATTCTCAAAATACCCTTCATTTAATACAAATTTTGTTTTCCAATGACTCCTTTTATTCTCAATAACACAAGTTTAATAAATAAGAAGAAGGATAATTTAGGTAACAAACTTAATTTTTTATTCCCAATGACTCTTTTAAATGAGATCAACTAACTATCTTAATATGTGTGTCCCATTTAATTTTTGCTTACAATAGAGACCGGAGGGAGTACTACTTAATTAGTATACTAAAAAGAATGGTTAAGAAATTAATAAGAAATTAATATAAAAAAAATAAAGATCTTATTAACGAGTGTTCTAAGGGTATTGATTAAGGAACCAACAAAAAAAGGCTTGTATTAAAAAAGTAAGTGTAATACTTTTGAAAATATAAATACACCATTTTTCCATACAAATTTTTCTTTCTTAGTTCCTTAAATAATGACCTAAAGGCAGTCATTAATATTGTCAAAAAATAATGTATTTGAGAGATGGAAAAGTTTGTTTTGATGGATTTCTTAACCAATATTCTTAAGATATTAGCTAGTTCGTAACAACTTAAAACAATAGCATGCAACATTTTGCAAGAAAACAAAACAGGGTCAGTCTTGTCTTTATCAGATGAATGGATGGTGTGGCTTTGTGAGAAAGAAAGAAAAAGTTGTGCGTAACGTTTGAACTGTCTCCCACTAACTCGTGTTGGGTCGGCCGTGGCCTAGACAATGCTTTGTGGGCTTGTCACGTTTGTTTTAGGCTCTCTCCTGCTCTTCCTTTTCTCTTTTTTCTCTTTACGTGTTTCTTGGTTTGGTGAATGTTTGCTTGCTTGCTTCTTATCTTCCATTTGCCTATATAATGACGTATTATTTAACGATTTAAAACCAATATGTTGTAGTTTACCCAAAAAAAAAAAAAAAGAGCCAATATATTTGCAAAATTTATTTTAACAATCTATGAAAAAGAAATATTTCAATGACTTTTTTTATACATCAATATATATGACCCAACTATAAATCACCTAGTAAGGAATTGACTCAAGTAATAAATAATTTTAAATTCAGCAGTTAAAAAACCTTTGACCCTTCAAAGTTCTAACTGAATAAAAAGCTTTTACAAGGGATAACAACAACCTTAATGTCTCGATCATGAGCATTAATCTCACACTTGCAAATATGAAAAGGCCTAGTAAGACCAAAATAAAAATCTTGTAAAGTAGTTCCTATATCACAAAAAATCTTGTAAACTAGGGCTTTTTGCCCCGCTTAAATAATATAATTAAGCACTTATTTAATAAGAGAGATAATATTTCAATAAATTCTTCTTAGTCTATTTCATAAATTTTTCTAACAAGTTTATTAAAATAAACTAAAAATTTCATAAAAAGATTATAAACTATTTTCATAAACTCTTTGATTACCTACTTATATATATATGAAAATAAACTCAAATAAAGTGTTTACAAACTCTTCTCAATGCCCTTATTTTCGTAAACTGTTTTACCAACCACTTTTTCTTTGTCCCTCGGATATTTCCAACGTCATAATTTAATTTGTTCTCAATTCTTACGATTTATTTATTTTCACCATTAACATATTATATCATCATTCCTATTAGGGGTGTTCAAATTCAAACCATTTCTAAAGGTATCTGAGCACTAAATGGAAAGAGTATGCGCAGCACAAGAAGAAGAAGAATGACTGAATAGTTCTTGATTGATTATTAAAAGGATTACAAGGCTTGCTATATATAGATAGTAGCAAGAGATAACAGATTGAATACAACTGAATTACCAGACTAACTAAAGCTGTTAGGCATAACTAATTACAACAGAAAGTGATCTATTCTAATCAGTTAAGTAACTGAATTATTTCTGATACATTTATCTTTACATGCCCCCGCAAACTCAGGTAAAGGTGTTACCCTGAGTTTGAATCTACATTGTTGGAAAATAGGAAGTGACACTGCCTTAGTGAGTACATCTGCAGTTTGTTCAGAAGAGGGAATATGATGAACTGCCAGTGTCCTATGTTGAACTTTATCACGAATAAAATAGAGATCCAACTCAAAGTGCTTCGTGCGAGAATGAAGAATGGGATTGGCAGCCAAAAGAACAGCACTAAGATTGTCGCAATAAACTGTTGGAGTTGCTGAGGGAGGAATCTGTAATTCATGTAAGAGAGACTGAAGCCAGGAGATTTCAGTTGCTGCAGCTGCAATACTTCTGTATTCAGCTTCAGTGCTAGATCTGGATACAACCTGTTGCTTTTTGGAAGACCAGGAAACCAAATTGGATCCTAGATAAATGCAATAACCCGAGGTGGACTTGCGATCATCAACATCCGAGCCCCAATCCGAATCACAGAAGGCTGAGATGTGAAGATCAGTGGATGGCTGCAACTGAATGCCATAGTGAGTGGTGCCAGCTAAATATCTTAAGATCCGTTTAGTTGCTTGCCAATGATGAATTTTGGGATGATGCATGAATTGACAAACCTTATTGACTGAGTAAGACAGTTCTGGTCTAGTAATAGTAACATATTGTAAGCCACCTACAATAGATCTATAAAAGGTTGGATCCTCAAAATCATTTTCACCTTGTGCTGTAAGTTTCAGACCAGTAGTCATAGGAGTGGACATGGGATTGGCATTGAACATTGTAGCTTTGTTTAAGAGGTCAAGAATATATTTGGTTTGAGACAAGTGCAGTCCACCATTAGATGTGTGGTGAACCTGAATACCAAGGAAATAATGTAGGGGACCAAGATCCTTCAAAGGGAAGATGTTGTTAAGGGAGTGAATAAGAGATTGTATGGAGGCAAAGGAATTACTTGTGATGATGATATCATCAACATAGACAAGGACCAAAAGAATGGATGAGGGAGTGTACTGGATGAATAGAGAACAGTCAGATTTGGTTGATCTAAAACCGAGACTGAGAAGTGTATGATGTAATTTGGCAAACCATGCTCTAGGTGCCTGTTTAAGGCCATACAATGCTTTGTGTAACTTGCAAACTAGAGATCCATCTCCTTGAACAAAACCTGGTGGTTGGGACATAAAGACATCCTCTTGTAAGTCCCCATTGAGAAAGGCATTGTTTATGTCTATTTGATGAAGAAGCCAACCCTTGGACACAGCTAAGGATAAAACTGTTCTGATTGTAGCAGGTTTCACTACTGGACTGAAAGTTTCAAAATAATCAAATCCCTCTTGTTGGTGGAAGCCTTTGGCAACCAACCTAGCTTTATGTTTCTGAATTGTGCCATCAGCATTTCTTTTGAGTTTGAAGATCCATTTGCATCCAATAGGTTGCCTATTTGGAGGCAATGGGACAAGAGTCCATGTGTGATTCTGCATAAGAGCCTTGTACTCTTGCTGCATAGCAGCCTTCCAGTGAGGGGAAGCCAATGCAGTGGCTACCCGAGTAGGTTCTTGTTCTACAGGACTGAGAGTGGAGGCAAAAATGTGTTTTGGTTTGACTATGCCTGCTTTGCCACGAGTGAGCATTGGATGATTGTTTTGACTTGTAGTAGGAGCTGAAGTTTCTGAAACAGGGTGTGTTGCTGCAGCAGAGGAACCAGAAGGAGGAAGTGGAGTGGAATCAGGAACAGGTTGAGGAATTGGGGCCTCAGGTTCAGTAGTAGCAGCAGGTAAATTGTCATGTAACACAATCAGAGGAGTGTTGTTAGAAGAAGTAATCATAGGAATAGATGGTAGAGGCATAATAGGATCGGTTTGAGAAGTAGTAGCAGGTAGAACAGTCATAGTAAATTTGGGGTTAGTCTTAAAAGGAAAGCATAACTCATCAAAGACAACATGTCTAGAAATATAAATCTTACCACTAGAAGAGAAGCATAGATATCCTTTATGATTAGTGCTATATCCTAAAAACACACATTGTTCAGACCTAAAGTCTAATTTGTGTTTGTTGTAAGGTCTTAAATAGGGATAGCAAGCAGTACCAAAGGTTCTAAAACTAAGGTAAGCAGGACTTTGTTGAAACAAAGTCTCTAGGGGAGTGCTATTCTCCAAGGTAGGAGTAGGGAGTCTATTAATGATATAAGTTGCTGTTTGGAAAGCCTCACCCCAAAATTTAAGAGGCATAGAGGCATTGGCCAACATAGAGAGCCCCATTTCAGCTATATGCCGATGTTTTCTCTCAGCAGAGCCTTGTTGCTCATGAGTATAGGGGCAGCTAAACCTGTGAATGATGCCAAAAGTGCTCAGATATTTGGTGAAAGGACTGTATTCCTTGCCACCATCAGATTGAAACATTTTAATGGTTGTGCCTAGTTGGTTCTCAATCATTGCTTTAAAATGCATAAAGGATGATAAAGCTTGAGACTTGTTATGAAGAAGATATATCCATGTAAATTTAGAGTAGGCATCTATAAAATGTATATAGTATCTACTACCATTCATTGAAGCAATAGGGGCTGGTCCCCAAATATCAGAATAGATGAGTTGCAATGGTTTAGTATAAGTAGTTAAAGAATCATAAAAGGGTAACTTGTGAGATTTTCCCATACAACAATATTCACAAACAGATTGCATTGTATTCATAGAATGAGGAATATTACATTTATTTAGAACTAAAGAGACTACTTTAGAAGAGGCATGGCCTAATCTTGCATGCCATGAGAGAAAAGTATTAGTATTTGAACTACTCTTATTGGAATTGAATATACTGATACCATTATCTATATTACAAGAAACATTATGAACAGAATTAGAAAGAACAGCAAAGGACTTAGTAGGGTTTTTGTGAATGTGAATCTCATCAAAGGCATAGAGGCCATCTTTGAGTTTGCCTTCCAAGAGGACTTGCTTAGTCTCCTGTGATTTCACACAACATTTGTCAGCATGGAATTCAAAAAAGACATTATTTTCTTTGGCAAATTGGGATACACTTAAGAGATTCTTAGATATATGAGGAACATGCAATAAATTGGACAAAATTAATGGACTAATTGAGTTCTTGGAAGGAAAAAAGAAGGATTTACCAATGTGTCTTATGGTTGTGGAAGAGCCATTAGCAACTTTCACCTTGCTGTCACCATGGTAAGAAGCCTTTTGCATCAAATTAGATGAGTCTGGAGTGACATGGTTGGTAGCACCCGAGTCAGGATACCATGAAGGATCATACAAGGTCTCTGGTGCAGCCAACATTGATGTACTTGGCTCTTCAAAATTCCCAAATTCGGTTATCATGGCAGAATTGTTGGCAGGTTGATCATTGGTATTTTGTGCAGAGAAGTCATCTTGGTATTTGGGGTTGAACCTGTGATAACACTGTAGGGCAGTGTGCCCATATCTGCGACATACTTGACATTTTGGTTTGTTTGTAGGTTGTCTTTCACCTTGATTCATATATCTTCCTCTTCCTCGTTGATTTCCATATTGAAATCTGCCTCCTCTGTTGTTAAACCTTCATCTGCCTCTATAGGATTGCTGTGAGGATTGCATATAGTTGGCTTGAGCATTTTGCTGTGAAAACTGTGATATTTCTTGTTGTTTCTGTCGGTCCAATCGATCTTCTTGGGACATAAGTAAGGATTCCATCTCTTCAACTGAGTAGGGTTCAGTTCTTGAAAGAACTGCTGTTACAAAGGAATCATATTCCGAAGACAATCCATTAAAGATTGCTTCAATGTGATCTTCTATGCTTATAGGAGATCCCACAGCAGCAAGAGTATCTACAACTTTCTTGATATTTAACAGGAAATCATTGATGGATCCTGTTTTCTTGGAATTCTTTAATTGCATTTTCAATTTGCTCACCTTGGCCCTAGTTTGTGATGCAAAGAAGACTTCGAGCTTTTTCCAAATTTGAAAGGAATGCTCGCATCCCACCATCCTGGTATGCAGGTTTTCAGACATTGAAGCTAAAAGCCAAGAGGCAAGAATTTGGTCTTGTTGTTCCCAGTTGCTGTATTCATCAGTGGCCCTTTCCTTTGCACGATCTGCTTCTGTCAGATATTGATCTGGTTTGCCTCCACCTTCTTGAATGTGTTTGTATAGCTTGAACCCTTTGATGGTGAACAAAGCCTGTTGTTTCCATGGCAGGAAATTATCCTCATTGAGTTTAATTGCGACTGGATTTGCAAAAGACTGAGCTACAAATTTGGACCCAGAAGCTTCACCCATTTCTGGAGATGAAGCTCTGATACCATAAAGGTATCTGAGCACTAAATGGAAAGAGTATGCGCAGCACAAGAAGAAGAAGAATGACTGAATAGTTCTTGATTGATTATTAAAAGGATTACAAGGCTTGCTATATATAGATAGCAGCAAGAGATAACAGATTGAATACAACTGAATTACTAGACTAACTAAAGCTGTTAGGCATAACTAATTACAACAGAAAGTGATCTATTCTAATCAGTTAAGTAACTGAATTATTTCTGATACATTTATCTTTACAATTTCAAAGAAAATCGAAAATCGATTAAAAAAAATCAAAAGCGAAAGAAAACAATGTTTATTGAAATTTTTTATTTTGTATTGTGAAAATTGATCTGATAGGATCGGATTTCATATTGATTTTTGAGACTGAATCAAACCAAACCAAAACGCATATATAAATTTAGTACTTACCCACTTGTAGTCCCAGAAAGAAGTGCGCATATCTAGTTACTTGTCATTTTGAATAAAAGAATAATTCTATACGGGAAGGATTTCACTAGATCGGGAGTACACATTTTACTCTTATCACTATTGCAAGCATCAACGATTAATGAAGGCCTATGATGAATCACGCTATATATGTTCTTTTCACTCATTAATTCATAAAATCATTCTAAAAAGTTTGCTTGATACTAAATAGTCTTGCTGTAGTCTATTGTTCAATTTTTAATGAGTCTTAATATTAACAGTTAATTCACCTTCTCTATCTTAGGATCTCCCCTAATAAAAAATTGTGAGAACCATTTATTTCATCATAAATGAAGTTCTTATTTCATATATTACTCATAAAAGTGAAAGTTAAATAACTTAGGGGGGCACTTGCCGCAGCCATGTCCCTTTCCCACTTGAGAGTTGAAACTTGAAAGCCAACAGCATTGCTCTCCATAAAACATATCAATGAAAATTATCTTAATCGTATGTGTATATGGGTCCCTCTACGCTGGAATGTGCTTGCTCTTTCAGTAGCTTTCTGTGTTCGGATTTGGGAAATGATCATAAATGGTGGCTGAAACAAAGGAGTAGTTATCTTGGTGATCATAATAGTGGAAGTATCAAAGGAAGCTTGAGATTCTGCATCCTCACACAAATTTTGACACAATAAGCAGCCTCCAATACCAATTAACTTTTTCTCTGAAAAGCTACTTTATGCGTTATTAAACAAGCCCCTTTCGTATAACTTTGACAAGCAAATTGAATGAATGCTACATATAGTGTTAATTATCTAGTTACTTTTCCATAAATACGGCCAAAATCAAATTGAGGGCTATAATTAATCTAGCTGATCATCAAGTGCACTAGCTATTAGCAAGCATGATTGCTTCTGGGTTCATTTGTTTATAACTTATAAACACTCTTTCATCAATGAACTTCTAAATTCTTATTCCACCCTATTTTACGCTGTAGAAGTTTTCTACACGTTAAGTTTAGTTAGTTAAATTGAGGTTATACACTTGGAATCGTATGATTCATTTTTAAATTATTAAGAATTTCATTTCGGATGTACTCGAGATTATCTCTCTACCATATTGCTATGGTTGAAGTTCTCAAATTATAGGCAAAACACGTAGATTGATCCTGTACGTTTTTTTTTTTAAACTTTTCAGATTGGTCCTATAAGTTTTATTTTTTTCAAATTGGTCTTATACGTTATGTTTCGTTTTCACATTAGTCATTTCTGTCAATTTCGACCTAACACCGTTAGTTTTGACCTGACGTGGCTATCACATTAGTCCAACACGTGGCTTTTGATCTGACGATGTTAGGTCGAAATTGATGGAACGTAACGTGTAGGACCTATTTGAAAAAATAAAACTTATAGGACCAATGTTAGATTACTAAATTGTTTAGCATTTAACTCACTCTCGTGATTCCTCAACAACTCATTCATTACGATGGTTAAAGAGTGCGTGTATGGTATTATTTCTCATCTTCCTTTTAATTATGTAATGAATTCTTGAGGGGGGGAAAACGATTTTTCTACTTTGTAAATAAAATAAAAGAACTTTTTTTGACATAATAGTTAGAAACTTCAATGATTCTATAAATGCACAATGTCTCCATGAGATTATTTCCATACAGGCATTCGCAATTTTTTAACGACTTATCTTAGAGAGAACAGTGTCCATTAAGTTTGTACACTAAACCACATGAAACAAATTAAGTGATTTTTTTGTGAAGATGATTAATTTGATAATTGTAGGATTCAAGTATAAAGATATCAAAATATTTACCATTTCTATTAATCAAGTACACAAATTAATTGATGCGTCTATATATGTCTAAGGTTATAACTCAGATAGCATTTGATATGCATGTCAGAACGGAATGGAAGAGTTATATTCTGTGTAATATGGTGTATTCTATGAATAAAATAGAAGAGGACATGACACTAAAAATTAGAATATTTTAATTCCACCAAAAAGGGTGAAATCAAAGAAAACAGAACAGAACATCTTATCTGATCATATTATAACTTATTCTGCACGTGTACCAACTGCTATTTTATTATGAGTCCAAGAGCATGCATCTTCACTCTTCAACATTTGAAAGTACAAAATTTCTTGCACGTGCCATTTGTATTTTTAGCCTGGCCTCATCACAAAATTTGATATGTCCTCTCCCCAAAAAGTGGATATGTTTTCTTGGTGTCGATGCATTAATATTTGGTTTAACTATTGAGTTGGTCCTGAAATATTTGAGAATTTTCAAATAGGGACATACTAAAAACAGTTTGTAATTGGGTCATCGAACTTTTATAAAGTTTTCAATTGGGTTCCTGAACAAAAAAAGTTTTTAATTGGGTCCTTAAATTTATATAAAATTTTCAATGGGGTCCCTAAATTATAAAATTCGATAGTGATATGTTGAATTAGACGGAATATAACTGATTTCATCCAAGCCAACCATTTATGAGTAGTTTGGCTAGAAGATGAACCTTGAGACAATATGAAGTAAGATGTAGTAAGTTGCAAGTGAGAGAACTATTTTTGACGAAATTATTTCAAGGAAGGCATATACAACCGTAAAACATAAATCAGGGGATGAATGAACTATTTGTTCAGATGGAGGAAAAACAATCGCATGTCACATTTTGGTTTTCTGGCACAACATTTTAGTCTCTTGCAACCCTAAATACAAATTTGGGGGAATTCCAGGTCACGTTTCACATCAGCAGACTTAGAGACCTCTTCACGAAACCCTAACTCAGGGGCTCCGTTGAAAATTTTATATAAGTTCAAGGACCCAATTGGAAACTTTTTTTAATATAGGGACCCAATTGAAAACTTTATAAAAAGTCCAGGCCTTTGAGCTCCATGCAAATTCGCCTTTCAAAGTTGCAAAACACAATCCATAGATCGAGGACTCAATTACAAATTTTTTTAGTATAAGGACCTATTTGAAAATTCTCAAATAGTTCAGGGACCTACTCAATAGTTAAACCTTAAAATTTATCTACGTGTATAGTTTGATTTTTGAATATGTTTTGAATTGAATTTCAATGAAAATCTAAGTGTCAAAATGGGCCTTATACGATGGGGTGAACCGAATAATACATCATAAAATATGGGCTAGGGCTAAAATTTCAAACCCAATATTATTTTGGTCCAACAAAGTTTCGCCAAAAATTACCTGGCACGCAATGGGCCAGAGAGGCATAATTTAAATTTTTATTTTATTACTAGAAATTAAATTGACATTTACGGTGCGTTTGATACGTATTAATGCACAGGACAGCACAGTACAACCCCTTGAGTTACAAGACAACTTTTTATCCTGTACATTGTTTGATAGATAATAGACAACACAAATAAAATAATATTAATTTTACTATGATACCATTTGTAATATATTATTATATATTAGTATATAATACTATTAATATATGTAAGTATTAGGCAATATATAATATACTTTATAATATATAGTATATATGATAATATATTATTAATGTGTTATATAACGTTAACGTTCTATAAAAAAAAAAAAAATAACGCGTACATCTTTGAAAAAATTCGAGAGAGAAGGAGGAGGGGAGAGGGGGAGAGAGAGAGGGATGGAGGGAGGGAGAGAAAGGGGGAGAGGGAGAGGGAGAGAGAGGGGGAGGGAGGGATAGAGAGAGATGTAAGGATAATTTTGTCTTTTGTTAGAGAGAGGGGAGAGGAGAGATGTAAGGATAATTTTGCCTTTTTTTGGTAGTCTGTCCATGGGACAAAAAGTTTTCCCGTGGTTTGGTGGGGGACAAAATTTTGGGTTTTTGTCATTTCCCTCACTCTTTTTTGTCCTGTCCCCTGACCAATTTTTAAATCAAGCAGGGGACAAAATTTTTTGTGTTGTCCAATCCCCTGCATTTTTGAAAACCAAACACACCCATACTATATTATAGCACTTCATTATTTTACGGTGTTATTAATCAATGACTATATATAGATATGTTAGAAAACATGGCATCCATAGAAAAGATGAGAGAAAACTCTGAAAGTATATTGATCAAATGGGTAAAATGATACAAATGATAAAAGTATCATTACAAAGAGTACAAAATGTGCTTATATAGTTAATGAGAGTAGAAATTAATGAGAGTAGAAACTAACTTCCTAACTAATGTAACAAACTTGTAACTAATTTGTATATTCTAATAGCCCCCCGCAAGCTGGAAGTGCGAATTAGCAAATCCAGCTTGAGATGTACAATCCAAGGAAAAAGAAGAACGGTCACCAAAAATCACAAAAGAATGGATAGTGAAAATGGCAGTGGCCGTGGTGCATAACTCCTAGAAGTCTTAGACCAACTTTTGGGCCCCTTCGATCTTCTTCCAGCGTCTCCACGACACTCACTCCAACAAAATCATCAAGAACTCCAACATCAGAAGCAATCATCAAATGCCAAATTAGGCAAGCAAGGCTTAACCACCAAGCAGAAGTCACAACTCAAGACTTAACCACTTGGCAGAAGCAAGAAACAAAGAACCAATGCTTAACCATCCAAGGTAGAAGCTCACGTCAATGCTTAACCACCATGGGCAGAAGCTTACAACAATAAAGCCGATAGGCAAAACAGAAATCAAATCAATCTTCATTAAGAAAAATGACAACCACAACAGCGTCTTGACCAAAAGCAACTTTTGTGAAGCATAGGGTCCACCTGCAATCGTAGATCCAGCAACAATAACGTAACCTTTTGAAACCAAATCCCAAACTATTTCCAAAGAAAGAGTGAACCTGTCTTCAATACTCCACTAAACCATAAGAGAAGAAATATGTTTTCAAAGAGGATTTTACACAAACACCTTGGGAGCGAAGAATCATTGTCATAAAACTAACCAGAGAGAATATGATAAAAGCCTTGTCAATGCGCTACAACATATATTTTTTTAACTTCTGAAACTTGAGCCTTCACTTTTACTAGCTTTTCAGGTGGGGAATTTCTTCGAACAATTATAGTGCAAGTTAATCCTCAATTTTTCACTCTCAGAAGTCCAGACTTCAGAACCACCGTCCTCAAGGACCAAAGCAACAGGAACCACCATGCAAGAACGAAACTAGATTTCAAAGCAAGAGAACTTAGATATTATCACCACTGGTGAAGAAACTAGAATTAAGATAAAAAAAAGATGGCAACAAATTGTCACCGATATACTCCAGTTCCGAAGCGAATAGAGAGAGAGATTTTGGAATTTGGAGGGAGGAAAGGAGCTCGAACCAGATTGGGGAAGGAAAATGTAATGGACGAGCCACCATTGCAAGATCGACACTACCGCAACGAAATGGCACAACCGAAGAAACAAATCGGAGCACAAAGTCGATTGCGGCGATACAACGATGTCTCATTTTAGACTCTTCAATCGCAAACCAGATTAGCAAGAACTGAATTAAAAAAAAAAAGGCAAACCAGGGAACTCGGGTTTTGCTAGGGAAAAAACAAAGATGCAAGAAACGAAGGGAAGGGAAAGTGAAGCTATGTAAATGAAGATGCCGATAAAACAGAGAGAAGAAACATAGAAGGAAAATCGAACAAAGGAAAACAACAAAAGAAAAGAAAAAAAAGATGGACTACCATGAACTCACTGCAGTGGAGAAACGTTCATGGTGGATGCCATCGCTTTGATGCTGAAAATATAGTGATCAAATGAGTAAAATGATACAAATGATAAAAGTATCATTACAAAGGGTACAAAGTGTGCTTATATAGCCAATGAGAGTAGAAACTAACTTCCTAACTAATGTAACTAACTTGTAACTAATTTGTATATTCTAATAAGATATGGTCATAGCTAGCAAATTTATTTAATATTAGAGAGTTGAAAATCTAAATAAGTGATTTATGTGTAATATAAGCTTCTGCAACAACGTTGGTACATAAGAGACAAATTGACATTGAGTTTTTTTTTTTGGGCTATTATATGTCACAGTCCCCCGTGTTTATTTTCTTAGGATTGTTTATTTATTTGTTTCATTTTAATAGGATTTTGCAGTGAATTTCTCAAATATATATATTGGGTCAATGGGCCAACTCATTTGACTTACACCCCGCAAATGATTGGGCTGAGCAAGCAAATGATTGGTTTAGGGTACCCATGCATGTTCACTAAATGAAGGATTGGACATTGGACTAAGCTAAGCGAGCAGATTTTCTACCTTAAAATTGATCTAAATTGAACTATAAATTGACATTTTTAATTTCTAAACACAAGAATACACAAACATAAAAATATTACATTCTTATGATCTTATCTTAAAATTCGCAAAAACAATTTTAAATACCTTGAAACAAACGGATCGGTTACCCATGCATGTCCACGAAGTGAAAGTTGGGGCTCCAAAATATGACAAGAACCTCAATACAAATATCTTACTATAATTAGGGCATGCTTGGATTTTTGCCATTGGAAGTTAAAGGAGTCCAAAAGAAAACAACGTGTTATCAGCATCTAGAGATTCACCAAATCTCACATCATACCAATATCTCCTTGGAAGTTTATTTTGCATAGCATTAATTTCTAGACACTGTCGCATGTGAATTGATGCTACCTACTTGTTCCCCATAATAACGATGATGATCAAATTTGGCAGCATATTTTTACAAGTATGTACAATGATAACGCACCCTGGCACAAAAGTCGTTTTAAGAGACCATTATAGAGTAGCTTCTTTTTCTTTGGCTGTTAATGAAGTGTGCGTTAGGTAATTCCTGAGACAAACAAGAAGGTTAAGATGAAAAGAGCATATTGAGTAGTACGTAGGGAGCAACTTGGCCATCACAAGTCTTAGCAGTAAGGTAAGACCATTAATTATGTGATGAGATGTAGTGTAGTACGTAGAGGCATTTCTCAATTGATCTTTAAAATTACTCATAACTAATCCTATGTCTAATGCGGCTAGGAGAAACAAGTCGTGATATATATAATTTTAGTAGTTTATAAAAAGTTAATAATACTTTAATATTCAGATCACAAAGATATACTTATTGGAGATAAAATATATATATTATATATATATATATATATATATATATTTCTGCAACATCATTGAAATTATTTCTAAAATTTTATACTGACATCATTTTATCAAAATCTTCATATTAATTAATCTATAAGTCATGCTTCACATGTTATAACAATAAGCAATTTATCTTCTATGGTAAGTGGAATGTGGCGTAGAAATATTTTTTTGGTCGAGGAATCCAAATATCCAATAAAACAAGAATATTTTTTTTATCTGGGCAGTCGCTTTTAGAAAGCCCAATTCCATAGATGTATTCAGTTCAATAATACATACTCTTATTAGATCTTAATTCGTAATACCACTACTTATGGGAATGTTCGAAACAGATCTCAACCAGATCAATCTCTATCACCAAAAAGACTCGAAAGTAAAAATATATCTGTTTATGAACTGGTAATTCCTAGGAAAATGACATCACCAATTGAAATGGCAACTTACAAGGTAATATTGTCAAACCAAAAACATAGCCACCCAACTTCCCGATCACTGAATAAATAACTGATTTTTTTAAGTAGAAAAAAGGGTTTAGGGAGGCACGCTTACTCCTAATTACTTCAACAACTTTTTTAAAACAATTCTAGTTAGTGGGATCATGCAGTTATGGTGAGCTATCGTGAATTAGGCTTCTTTAAGTGATTTTCTTCTAAAGCGAGTCTTATATATATATATATATATTGATTTGGTAAAATGCACAGAGATCCTAGATCCTATGTCATTAAATGATTTAAGCGTTGATACATCATTGTTTGTCACTTTAGAGACAAAATCACTTTAGATAAGCCTTTTTAGACCACTTTATGTGTTATGAAGCTTCCTTGCACAATAAAAACAAAGCACAACAACACAAGAAGAATGCAAACCAACCGGAACAAAAACCAGTTGAAAATAAAAGAAAAAACATTAAAGAAGAGATACATCGGAGTTTATGTGATTCAACCAATGTGGCTTACATCCACTTGAGAGAGTAACTTTTCACTATATTGATCAAAGTACAAAATGCTTTACAACACAGACACCTTCCATTTGCTCCCATTCTTGCCTCCATTTGTTTGACAAAATGTCTCCAAGAACCACAAGCCTATTTTTATTTGCTTCTATGTGCTTTTCACCTCTCACAATCAATCTGATTTTCACATCTAAATAACTGTAGTAGAATGAGTATTACATTATTAATTTCCATATTACATGATGCGCTTATATATGGTACTCCCTCTGGTTTCTATTATAAGCAAAAAAGTCCCAAAGTTTTTGGTCCAATATATAAGCAAATTTTATTTTCCAATGACTCATTTAATGACATTATTCCCAAAATACACTTCATTTAATGCAAATTCCAATGACTCATTTAATGAAGATTGAAGTTTTAGATGAAGGGTGATTTAGGTAACAAACCTGATTTTTTACAAGATTTAAGGAGATTAACCAACCACCTTAATTTGTGTGTTTTATTTAATTTTTTCTTATAATAGAGGCCGGAGGGAGTACCTATATAACCATCAATGATAGAATATGAGTCACCAATCCTTGAGAGACACCAATCTTTGAGAACCACCAGTTGGACAAGTTTGTTGTGACCAATAACTAACTAACCAACCAATCTCAACCAATTGCAAATTGATTTCAACAGATTTTGAGAAACACCTTCACACTACAGATAGACTTTTGCTAATACATGAAACTTAATGTAGAATCATTTATTAAACTACATCCATGCTAACATTCACAACTACATCATTCAACCTACATAGAATCAATATTCAAGTGCCGAACCATGAACGGAAAAGCAAATTTCTCACAACCCTTACTAAGTGTGTGTTTTGATAAGAGTTTGATAAAAGTGATTTTGAATGAAATTGATTTGGGTAGAATTGAGTTTGAAGTGAAGTGATTTATGTTTAAATGTTTTTATTTTGAAAGCAAGTTTTATGTAAAACTTAGTGTAAAATTTCCAACCAAACGTTAAAGCTACTTTTTATAGCTTTTAGTCAAAATTGCTTCTGAATGTAAAAATCAATTTTACCCGACGAAAACCAAATACCTTGTTTTTACTAAAATGACGTTTGATAGAAAACAAAATCAATTATAGTAGTTTCCAATGTGGGACCAAATATACTTTAAGATTTAGAAGATAATTGAAAGACTTTGCAATGTCCTAACGGTTTCCTTTTCTTTTTGGGCCCTAGTAGCATAAAGGCCGTGGAGACGTTGGTCCTACAAGGCTTATGAAAGGGCTAAACGTGCCTGGTAATTGGACATAGATGAACGAATTTTAAGTGACGCAGTTTCATTGTTAGGGGTAGAGCCCAAGAAGTACACCATCATCCTCCGCTAGGCCCTTTCTTATTAGACAATTTCTTCCACTTTGTCTTGCTGTAGTTCAATGACACACAAAAATGTTCGTCATGACACTGACGAGAGATGGCAGTCACATGATTAAAAACATTGGGCCAAGATCTAAATTTTTCATACCTACTTCTAAACTATGAGTAATTTACTTGACAAACTAAGGGAGAAGTATATAATTGGTTAATTGCTTGTTGTATAGTATGCAACACGTGTCAGACTAGGAATTATTGAAATAGTTTGGACGAGAGTTATATTATTTGAACACAAATTTTATATATCATATGTGATATATTGTATGTTTTTTTTTTCTTTTTCAGAAATATATACAAAAACAAAAGAGACACGGTAATGTATGTTGTCTCAATTTTATGTTAAAATAACATTTCTCTTTGGACAAAGATGGTGAGAGCACGTGATGCGAGGCATATGGTTCACAAATTTCAAGGCAAAATATCTCAACCACAAGGGTAAGTTGTAACATGCCAAATGACATTTTAAAAAAGTGTAACATGCCAAATGTAACAGGGAGGCCGTTTAATTTAATTATATTCAACAATTAGTTATACTTATTTTATTTGGAGGTCAATATAATTATAACTATTTTCCCGAAAAAATAAAAAAATTTAAAAATTTAAAAAATTTTAAAAAATTTAAATATAATTAAATCAAACTTTAAACCACATTAATATAATATTTCCATTATCTTTTGATTCTCATCACTGAAGGACTGTCTTACCTTCACTGCACTCTAGAGTCCGGATCTGAATTCCTTGTTGTTTTTGTCAAAATATAATAATTTAATCGAAGGTAATTTTATTAAATTATATACATGAAAATCTATTAATAAAATAACATTTTAACCGTTTTACCACATTTTGAGTTAATTTTATTTTGCCCAAAAAACTTATAATATGTATTACATAAGGAGAGAGGGAGAGAGAAGAATGGAATAGAAAAGTGATAAAGCAGATTGAGTTATTTTGTTTTTTAGTATAATCTAAGTCAAGTTATGAATTTTATTGATACCTACGACAAAAATAAAAAATTTAAAAATTCTTAATAAAATTAAAGTAGCAATTCTCTCAATTTTTAAAGTAGTAATCAGGCTAGGTTTGCGAAAGAAAAAATGGCCAAATTGATCAAATAATTTAATTTAAGTTAGTTTAAGGTTGGATATTTTTATATAAATATGTATAGCTGGCCAGTGGTTGTGACTAGCAGGGCCGTTGAGGCCCATAGGCAATTGAGGTGCTTGCCTAAGGCCCGTGATCATTTAAGGTCCCAAAATATTCATTTAATATTTTTAATATTTTTGACTTATTAGTAATGTAGATTATTAGATAATAAGTTTTATTGAGTCTTTTATGTTTTTTTATGTCACTTTAAAATAAATTATTGTTTACGTAATTTTCATCAATTCCTAATTTCCTTGCATTTTAATTGCGATTAATTATGTTATAAGATAGATTAATGGATTAGTCATGTTATCTATCGAGAATGAAATTTAGACTTACAAAATTATAAAATTTTGGAGCTTAGAAAGTTAGAAGAGTAAAATAAGAATTGATATGATATTAAATTAGATCTATTCTGCTTTAGGCCTTCAGATTTCTAGACAAGGCGATGATTGAATTGTCCATTGTAGATGATATATATATATATATATTATATATATATATATATATATATGAAATAAAAAGAGTAATAGACGTGTAGATGGGCCACACTATATTCGAATCCAAAATAAATACCAACCCTATTGAATTTTAATTTCTCAACTTGTGAAAAACAGATTAATTATGAACACAACAAATTTTCCATAAACAATCCAAATCGTGGCGTAAGTTGGAGCATCTTCATTCAATAAATATTTCGGTTGAAGTGGCGAGTAATATTAACTTTTAGAAATAATAATATAAATTTGAATATAAAAAATAAACTCTTATGAAAAAGCTGTATAACATTTGTGCTCTAATAATGCTCCAACAAAAACAGTATTGTGAATAGTTAAACTATATAAAAAAAAAATTAAGAGGGTTGGACATCTTAAGCAAATGGTCAGTGTTCGAATCCTGACTCTTATGTATGGACACCACTAACCCATGATCTGACATAACTGGTGCATAGTGGATAGGAATGTGGGAATAACTTCCCATATAAGAGTGGGGCTATAAATAGACTATTGATGTAAATAGAAAGACTAATCTATCTTGTAACTATTGCTCGACTAGTCAGAGACATCTCAATACAAAGAGTATATTTCTGACTAAATGTAATAGTGAACATTAACGATAATGTTCCTCGAATTCTCGGTGTAACGTTTCTCAGATTCTTGGATTGTTCATTACCGAAAATTTGTAAGAACAATTAGGATATTTTGTGATCTAAAAGATAAATTATTGCTTGCTAGCTAGTGACAAAAGGGGGATGGGGCCTGGGAAACCACGTGGCGACGTATCATTGATACAACGTGATCCCAAACTAGATTCAGCAAAAGAATCGTATCTTACCTCTCGGCCCTTTGTTTTTATTTTTTTGCCAATCACGGTCTTGTCTCGACGTCTCAATTAAATCCTATTAAATATTATTAAGATCGAAAAATAAAATATGCAAGGAAAAAAATAGAGAGGATAAAAGTGTAGTTTTGTTTATTGAATTAATGAAAAATTAGAAAAAGCGAGGAAGGGTGTGTATAGGACGAGAAGAAGGGAAGGTAGAAGGCAGAGGTGAATGCAGCAAAGAGGGAGAAGAAACAACCGAAGATCGAGGAGCTTCACAAGATCTCGTCTCGCCATTGAGGGCACGTAGCGCTTTCAACGCACTTCAACCAATTCCATTCTCTCTCACATTACATTACATTACATGGCTTCAGGTCAGGGACTCACTCTTATTCCATTCCTCATAAATCATAATAGTTGATCTGATTGATTCGATTTGATGAACGATGACAACAGGTATGGATGAGCGCGAGGTTCAGAAAACGTACTGGATCGAGCATACGGTGGATCTGTCGGTGGAGGCCATGATGCTCGATTCCAAAGCTTCCCATCTCGACAAGGAAGAGAGACCCGAGGTCCATTCTCCCCTCCCTTTCCATTTTATTTTCTGAATGAATCTGTCAAAGGTTCTTACTAGATTCATTTAACATTCGTGAATATTTTTTTTATTTTTATAATCTTTCATTTCCATGCACAATTTTGACGTCACTTATATCTTTATAAAGTTTCTAACACTCAAAAGTCTCTTTATTATACTATTTATTTTTCCATCTTTCCTCTCCAACTCTAATCATTTCATCTACTTCTTCAATTTTTCACTTTTAACCTCTCTGATTTAAAATTTGATGCTGCCTATTTTTGGATTTATTTGGCTTCTTGTGTCAGTATCACAATGATATTTATATCATATCATATGCAAATTTTTTTTGGCACCCTTAAATTATAGTTTGACTAAATTTCTTAATAGTAGTCTATTTTTGCTTGAAAATCGAATATATTTCACTCTTGCAAACATGAAAAAAAAAAAATTTAAATTATGTTTATCCATCAACTCGGCTTGTATTAGGTTTGATAACGAAGATCTGTTGGCTCTGACTAAAAGGACAGTTGTTCAAGTATGGTACAGCATGTTTTAAACCACAAGTAGAGTTTTTGTGATGTGTTTTCTCCTCAATGCTTGAAATTCCCACCCTACACTTTGGAGTCCTATTTTTGTCTTCTCAGGAAAAGTGACCAAACTTATGGCACCTCATTGCTTTAGATCCATCCTTCTTACATGTTTTGTAAAATATTGATTCTTTGGAGTTCGATAAACTGCAGTAATTTCTTTTCCTGTAATCATATTTGTGATTTTGGTTGTAATCATGCAAAAGAGGCTCGCTAATTACTTTATGTGCCTTTCTCAGTATCCATCTATCTCTTGTCCTTCTTCCTCCCTTCCTGCACCCTTTTTGTACTTTTCTTTTTCTTTTTCACCTTTTTTCTCCCTTCTTTCTGTCCATGTCATAAAGATTCGACAACGGTTTTGCATTGGATGTCGACTGCCTAACACAGGCCAACTCTTTTTTCTGGACTTTGGACCGACTTTGTAAAAATTTGCGATAAAGCACAACATAGGTAGAGTTAAAAATTGTAGTTAAGAGCATAGATGTCGAGGGAGGTTAAAAGAATTCTATAGGTGAAACCATTAAAAATGAGATTTAAATTGCATTTTTAAAGACATGGTTTACGGTAGAATACAATGGCATTGTTTTATCCTTGTAACCGACCCCACCTAGTGGGAAAATGCTTTGCTATTGTTGTTGTTCTCCATTTTCTTTCTTTGTTTTGGTAGTCAGAGTCAGTGCTTTTACAACTCATCTATTTGTACTTACACAGGTACTCTCCCTACTACCAGCATATGAAGGGAAAACAGTTTTAGAGCTTGGAGCAGGTATTGGAAGATTTACTGGTGAATTGGCTCCGAAAGCTGGTCAGTTACTTGCTGTTGACTTCATTGAGAGTGCCATAAAGAAGGTGAGTGCAGTCGTTCGCTGTTCTGAAAATTTATGGTTGATGCATGTCAATTTTTTTTTTTTTATTCTGTGCATAGTGAAGTAACCTCAATCACTCGTCTCCCATAATTTCATGTAGAATGAAAGCATCAATGGACACCACAAGAATGTCAAGTTTATGTGTGCTGATGTCACATCTCCAGACTTGCACATTTCTGAAGGATTAGTTGATCTGATATTCTCAAATTGGTTACTTATGTATCTTTCTGATAACGAGGTCAGTTTTGTTTATTTTAAAGGATACAAGTATAAATTTTTCATGATTTTGTTTTCAATTTAGGTTTGTTGAAGTTAATATGATGTATTAACTTAGAAGTAATGGCTCATGTTTCCAACTAGTAACAAAGAGTTGAAAATTTTTAATATCATTTTTGGAGTTGGGAAATTAAATTTCTTAAAGATAGATTCAATGTTATGGCTTGTATTATTCTTAAAAACCCGGTTTGACTGCTTTAAAGTGAATCTGGGCAGTTTTATTAAAAAATTATCATTTCTCCCGAAATGGACTACACGGGAATTGACCCCAGGTTTGCACTATGATAGGGAAAGATTCACAAAACCACTGCTAATAGTTCTAATAATAGACATAACTAAATAAATTTATTATGTGTTTATTAGTTATCCAACTTTGTATCACAGTTCTAACCTATATATATGTGTGTGTTACCTCACAGTGAACCGAAAATATTGAATGCCAAAAGGAAAAATATTTGTAAAAAAATTACAAACTACTTTAAAATTAGTCATATATAATATAAGTATTACCTTTTGAGTTATGATTGTGAGTTATGACCTTATATTCGAGATCTAATAGTTGATTCTTGACCATGTGCCTTAAAACTTAATTATGATTGTGTTGCTTTATGATTTGAGTTATCATTGTGGATTTAATTAGAATGCATTGTCACTATAAAGTTTTTTTACACTGTCAATCAATGATAAATTGGCACATCCTTAAAAATGTTTGACTATTATAATATCTTAAGAGTCACACCTAGAATGATCTATGATTGATTGATGGTGTAAAAAATTTTACAACAAGTGTATCAAAATTAAACTTTATCATTGTAAGACTTTAATCTTGTACATTTTATTATGCATGTTTTTATTAGTAATGTATGTTATCACTTCTAAGAAAAATTTATGCTTTATAGATGTGTGTATTATAATGATAATTATATATATGATATCATTCGGATAGACCATTTGGTCCAACCAGTTGAACCTGAACCTGAACTTTTTACGGTTTACTATTCAATCTGAATTTAACAACATTGGTTTGAGGTATTCATACTTTTTTTTTTGTGACAAAGGTATTCATGATTTCTATTTAAGAATTTAGAAGCAACTATGCAAGGAAAATTTTCCGTTTTCTTTCCATGTAGCAATTCTAATATAATCAGAAACTTAGTTTTGTCAGTAATTGTTGTCAATTATTGGGAGAAATAGTAACATTGCATTCTTGGCCACTACTCTTGTTGTTAAGGCTTTGGGTGGTGCTGAACATTGCTCTAGCTATCTTTTCACTATGGTAGAATTTCAAGCAGGACCGGTTTGTTTCTGAAAACTAATATTGCACTAAAAGAAACGCTGCTTGCTGTTGTGGCCTCATAGATTACCCTAAGGCTTTTTTTCCCTTGATCCTTTTCAGGTTGAGAATTTAGCAGAAAGGATGATGACATGGTTAAAAGATGGTGGATACATATTCTTTAGAGAATCTTGTTTCCACCAATCTGGAGATTCAAAGAGAAAATACAACCCTACCCACTACAGGGAACCCAGATTTTACACAAAGGTTTGTTCTTTGAAGTGCAGATACCTCTCTCCCTTAATATGTGCCAGATAATTGTTGGATTCAAAATAACCTTGACATCAACGTGGGGTTCATTTGGAGTGTATGATTTCTATTTTATGGAGATAGAATCTTTAGATTAAATAAAGCATCTGTGATGCATAATTGGACTTATTTAACGGTTAGGTAAAGATGGACCAAAGGTGATGAGTTCCATTCCCAAATTTTAGTGCTGTGTCCCATGTTAAATTCTCTTCTGATTAAAATTTCTTTCTGAAAATGTGGAGGGCTGAAGTGTTGAGTATTCATATAGCAAACAAAAAAGTCTCACACTTGTGCTGCAGTTTCACAATTTTGCCTTTCTGAGCACAGGACATTGATGAAACAGTCTATATTTTATGGGTTTGATCCATCCTTTCCTTTCTTCATGCAGGTATTTAAAGAATGCAATATGAGTGATAACACTGGAACTTCCTTTGAACTTTCTCTTGTGGGCTGTAAGTGCATCGGAGCTTATGTTCGAAATAAGAAGAATCAAAACCAGGTAATGAAATTGATTTTCTAGTTCTTGTAATTATTTTCAGTGATTTCAGCTTATCCTTTTGACTTACAATATATGTGGACAATAATGTTTCTGTTGCACAGATTTGCTGGACATGGCAGAAAGTTAGGTCACAAGATGACAGGGGGTTCCAGCGGTTCTTAGATAGAATTGAATACAGCCATAAGAGCATTTCACGATATGAGCATGTCTATGGCCAAGGCTTTGTGAGCACCGGAGGACTTGGTATGCCTTCATATTTTCTTTTCTCCCCTTATACCTTGCTAATTCCTAGCATAGAGATCTTTCCTTTTTTCTCAAAATTGACATGGAAGAATGATCTTCCTCCACTGTCTGCAAGAATGATATCCCCTTATCATTTCTCGGGCCATGGGGTGGATGAAAGGTTTGATGTGTGCAACTGTGCATTGCACTAGCAACATCAAATCATTACAAGACTGCAGGAAAGCTGAAATACATAACCAAGATTAATTCCATGATTACAAGGTCGTATGAGTTATGACTTATGATATGACATGTCCTTTGTCTTTGGGGATTGATTTTGGATTTGTAAGAGAATACATGTGTGCACAAGAAAGAGATTGGTCAATGAAAATATAGAAATAAGAAATCCAATAATTCCAACCTGTTATTTTGAATGGTTAGTTTCTTTGACTTTATCACTGAATATTGTTCTAATTAAGATAATATCTTATTCTTCTACTGCTTAATATGTTATACATACCTGAGGATATTATTATTTTCACCTGGAGAATATATTGTCCTGATCAGAATCCTGAAGGTGCTATATGTTTACTTTTGGCACCACCAGTCTCATAGTTGTTTATATGTTGCTAACCTATGAGCATGCTTATTGCTTTGGCAGAAACAACAAAGAAATTTGTGGCAAAGCTGGGACTAAAGCCTGGTCAGAAAGTACTGGATGTTGGTTGTGGTGTTGGGGGAGGTGACTTCTACATGGCTGAAAATTTTAATGTTGAGGTTGTTGGCTTGGACCTCTCCATAAATATGATTTCTCTGGCAATTGAACGTGCTATTGGACTCAAATATGCGGTTGAATTTGAATGTGCTGATTGCACTAAAAAAACATATCCTGAGAATACATTTGATGTAATCTATACTCGTGACGCCATGTTGCACATCAAAGTAAGGAACTATCTGTTGTTTTCTAATTGTTGATTTTAGCAAATTTAAGATTTATAGCATGAAATGGGTAGATTTATCCCCACACGTATTATAAGTATCTAGGTTATTTATAAAGGGTCATGAGATACATTTGTCATGTGATAATGTGACATTCTGAGGATAAAAAGTGAGTAATGTTATTTGTACAGCTGGATTTTGACAAATGGGGCGACAACTACGATATGTGGTCAATGCAGTTCAAATATGTGGTTAATTACGTTCAGTAATTGGTTAATGAGTTGTGACACCTTGTTACACCCATTAATCATCCACTGAACGTGATTAACCACATATTTGAACTGCATTAACCACGATTTTCAGGTGTTCAAATATAGTGTTCATATATACATGGGGTCATGTATATTTAAACACCTGAAAATCGTGGTTAATGCAGTTCAAAAATGTGGTTAATCACGTTCAGTGGATGGTTAATGGATGTAACAAGGCGTCACAACTCATTAACCAATTACTAAACGTAATTAACCACATATTTGAACTGCATTGACTAGATATTGCAGTTGTCGTCATAGTTGTCAAAATCCAGTTGTACAAATAACATTACCGATAAAAAAATATATGCTCAGATCATTTCTCCGACTTGCTTGAGATTTAAATATATCAGGCCTGTGACATCGAATATATGGTGCCTAGTATATTTTAATATGATCAATCTTTTTGTTATTAGCCACACCTTTTATGTCGTCTGCTCATTTAATATTTGATGTTGATTTTTTTCCTTTTAATTTTGACATTTGTTTTCTTCAATTTACATTGGATTAATATAGGATAAACCAACATTATTCAGATCGTTTTACAAGTGGTTGAAGCCGGGAGGTAAACTTTTAATTACTGATTACTGCAAAAGTGCTGGAAGTCCATCAGTAGAATTTGCTGAGTACATTAAGAAAGGAGGATATTATCTCCACGACATGAAAGAATATGGGCAGGTATGGTTGTGTGTGCTATTATTAGTGACATCATCTGGCTTGTCTTTTGCCCATTTGGTTTCAACTGAAATTATTCGAGTTGACATTTCTTTTACATGACAATGTCGTTGTCTTCTAAATCGTCTGCAGATGGTTGAGAATGCTGGATTTGATGATGTCATTGTTGAGGATCGAACTGATCTGGTTTGTCTGACCCTATGCTTTATGTTGCTTGGCATTTGCATTTTTATCATCCTTGAGTTCTAAATATTTTATTACTTGTGTTGTGTGGTTCAGTTTGTCGAAACACTACAGCGGGAATTAAATGCCCTTGAGAACAACAAGGATGATTTTATTCATGACTTGGGCGAGGTGAGTTTCTCGTTATTATTATTTTGGGTACAATTCTCGTTGTGTTGTTAGTGACTTCTGTTATACTTATGTTGAGGTGCTTGTTTCTCTTAAATTAGTAGTATTCATTACTGGCTCATTGCTTTCAGGAAAAGTACAATGAAACTGTCAAAAGATGGAAGGCAAAGCAGATCAGGGGTGCATCTGGAGAGCAGCTGTGGGGCTTGTTCATTGCCGAGAAAAAATGATGCTTTATTCTTATTTTATGCGTTGTTGTAGGCTATTTTAGTCCCTTATGAACGGAGCGTTCCGAATAATGTTTGGATAACTATCCAGTTATTTGTATCTTGGACAAAAATTAATGTGTATGTTTTAGCACAAGATGATGGAGCATGCTTGTCTGATTGTAAACTTGGCATTATGACATCAATGCTAAAAATTGATATCAATATCCTTATTTTGGGTGGTTTGGCATATCTGGTAATTTGAAAGTAGCCAGGATTAAGTGATGGTTTGTGCATATTGGATTCTAAATATTATCAGTTGTGAATTGGGGCTAAGACAGGCAAAACCTCAATGGCGGAAAGCAGAAAGCAGAATGCTGAATCATAGCAAATAGTAAAAAAATGTGTAACGAATTAATGACCAAGTTTTCACTATCCTTGTGCATTTAACCGACTCAAGTCCTTTTTTTCGAAAATGATCCATGATTCCATGTACTCTGGAGTCAAACGTTTTTGTCAAAAGTGGTATATATAAGATCAGAAGCTATCTTACGTTTCACCTATTATGTTTGTGTTTGTATCAACGTTTAACAAATGTGATTTTGGATATAATTGATTTTGTAGAATTGATTTCATTAGAATTGAGTTTGAAGTAAATTTGAGGTTAATTGAACAATAAATTTGAGGTTAAAAATCATGTTTGGGGGCAAAAGCTCGAAATTCTAGTTTCAAGTTAAAATCAATTTCAAAGGCAAAATCAATTCAAGTCAGAAACTTCCAAACATGTCAAAATCAATTTTATGTCCCTAGAATCACTTTTGTCTCTCACAAGAGTGAATCCAAACATGCACTATAATGATTTTACTTTAAGAAGTAATTTTAGTACGTGTTTGGGTTCACTTTTTTGAGAGACAAAAGTGATTCAGAGACAGAAAATTGATTTTGACATGTTTGGATGTTTTCGGGTAGAATTGATTTTGCCTCTGGAATCAATTCTAACTTGAAGCTAGAATTTGTAGCTTCTTCCCCAAATATGATTTTTAGCCTCAAATTATATTAAATTTTAGATCAAACATACTTTCAAAATAAAAACATTCAAACATAAATCACTTCACTTCAAAAATTTGCTTGTGTCAAATAAACCCTAAACCCTATATCTTGGCATAGTATCTATGTTTTTGATGATATTCCCCTTTGTATTACTGATTCTTTTTTTTTTTTTGGGTTTGATCTTTGTATTGCTGATTCTATTGTTATTGATATGAAATAAATTTGCTTGTGTCAAAAAAAAATATAAATGTTCTATTCCACACTGCTTAATTAATGTCTTGAAATCACTTTTTATTTTTTTTGAAATAATGTCTTGAACTCACTTGTTACTGTTTAGTAATTTTTTTTTTTTTTAAATTCTTACATGTTGTCCGGAAATTAATTAATTACATAAAAAAAAATTGGTAAATTTTTTATTATTTATAGAGAAGGGGTCGAGCAAAAAATCCATTCGCCCCTGTTTCCCTCCAATTTAAAATCGTCTGCTTTCTCAAAACCCTAATTGTGAGAGAGAATGAGGGGAAGATGGGATGACTACAATTTTCATGGCATACGCGATGCGCATTCATCGATCAATCAGAAAGTGAATCTGATAGGCATTATCCTTGAGTTCGGTTTCCCTAAGCGATCTAGGGGCACCGGTAAACTTTCAACTTTCAATAAACTTTTACTGGCAATGATGATAAAAAGGCCGGTCTTACGGCTGCCATTTACTTCCTTGGTAATGGTAGTAGATTGACGAGTCTTTTGCGTGAAAGTGTGTGTTCTGAGCCAGTTTCACCATTTTATGCACTCAAAATTTGATTTTTCCTCTAAACAAGTTACTTGAAGCAAGTCTTCTATTAAGGGGTGATGCTTATCACCTTTTTTTGTTGCTGTAGAACTTGGTTGTTTTGGGTTACTAGTTAACTCTTTAGGAAGAACATGACATTGGACAAAGAAAGACACTATTTTTCATTCACGTATCCACATGTATGGTTCTACGGTCCACTAGTTTTTCAAAAATTCTGTCTTTCTCCAACATGACTATACATATCCTTTGCTTTCAAAACAGGAGATTATCTAAAACTGTTTCTTTTTGGGTCCTTATTTTATTGAATAATCTAAGTCATTAACATGAAATATCTCCTGCTACTGCTGCTTATACTGCATAAATAATTTCTGCAGATTACTGCTGTACCCTAAGAATAATTGATGAAACACATAACAAGACTGGCATGTCTGTTAACTTTTTTGCTGAAACTGCAGAAAGACTTCCTCATGTTGCTGCAGGTGGAGATGTAGTTCAGCTTTGTCATGTTATGGTATTCCCTGGGATTAACCTAATAGAAATATGTTTACTGTGGTTTTCTGGACTATGCTTGGTTTTTATATACACATTTGGATTTTTCCAACCAGTCAAATTCATTAAAACATAAAATACATCAAACACTAAACTTATGCTCCTTATGTTGTTTGCTACTAGAACATTAAGATGTAGTTCCTACATGATTAGTTGACTTAATGGCAAAGAAAGATGTTTGACTTCTATATAATTCCATTCATGAAATTTCATACAATATTTAAAAAATAAGCACGGCAAAGTATGTTACAAAATATTACATTTGTTCTTGTACATAAAAAGGCATCGAAATAGATCAACCAAATTATTTATTATTATTTTTTAATTATGCATCTTTAAAAAGACATGTTATTTCATGATTTACATAACATATAACCTTGTATTATAAAACTGAAATATACATTGAACATCAACTCTATGCTGATTTGTTGCTGCTGCACACATGATATCTCAACTATTGATAAACTTGTGCCTGTGTTTTACTTTTTGTAGATGAAAATGCATGATGGGGAAGTAAATGCTGTTTTCAACAAAAAATATTCTACTTTTGCTTTATATAAAGGTGAAGATGGTGATGATGTTGTCCCTTATCAAGTTTCTTCAAAATTTCACCCCAGAGATGAGGACAAAATGCTTGTTGTCAGGCTTAGAAAATGGCTGGTTAATTTTCAGGTTCATGAAGGTATTCGAAGATTGCAGCATTTAATATAACTTTGTTTATTGATCTTGATTTTCTGTAGTCAAAACAAAATTTTGTTTTCACATACATAAATACATGCAGTTGTTAAGAACCCAGTCAGTGAATAGGCTAGTGTTTCTATCCTATTACTATTACTATTCCTGTATGCGTGACATCTTAAGACTTAACTGGCCTAAACATTGCCTAAAGTGTTCATCAAAAGAATCTGAATCCTTGGCATGAACAAGGAATTGAATGAATTGAGCTGGAAGAGGAAAAGTTGTCTGAGGTAGGCTGCATTCCTCTTTGGCCAGTAGGATTGGTGTGATGGTGTAATGCTTATCAGGCAATGGCATTTTTGGTTTGGTTGCATCTGGTAGGACAGGAGTAAGTTGATGTTAAAGCGGCTTGTATTAATTATGGGCTTTAAGATGTGCTTATGCATTTGTTTAGCTCTTTCAAGAATTATATCTAATGAAATCAGCATGTCCGAGGAGATTCTGGTTTGTTGGTATCTTCTGTTTTTTGGTTTTTTGGTGACTTCATCATCTTGCTTGCAACTTCGATTGAAATTTTGATGTTAATATTAAGGTTTTTATATGCTGTGTAGATTCATGTGATTTTCCTATGTTAAGAGAAATCAAGGAAGGTCACATAAATTTGGCTTGCAAGGTAATTCAGTTGTATTCTAGTTCTGATTTTTTTTACCAGTGAGCTTTAAAGATCCTTGTATAATAAAATAATCAAAATATAGCTTCTTTGTAAGATTTTTGAGTCTTTTTATTTGTTGCAATTCCAAGGTACTGATCCTTTATTGATACATTTTGTTGTTTTGCACCTTAAGATGCTTCATTGCTGGGAGGCTGCAAAAGATGAATGGTTTATCTTTGTCTGGGACGGTACTGACACGCCACCAAATGCCATATGTGCAAAGTGAGTTGATACAATTGATTTTACATTGCCTGTTCAACCCCCAGCAGGAAAAAAGCACGTGGCATGTTGGCTTTGGGTGCTTTCTGGCTACGAACTTTGATTTGAGGTGTAGCCCGGGATTTTTCTAGAAGATCCTTGCAATTAACTCTTTAAAATCAACTTTAACAGCTAGGACTCGCTAATTTCCTAAAATAATTCTTACATTTACACTTCAGTGTTGATTTTAATTTACAATAAAACAGAGCACTTCACTGTAAGATTTTCTGAGGATAGAATATTGACATAGAGATGAGCTCAACATGCTCTGATAAGTGTAGTAGAATATTTCTGCGATGTATTCATGCTGCATGCACATATAATGAAAGAGGACGTATATTTAACCAAAAAGGAAAAGAATGAACATACATTGATCCGATGCTAGTCGGAGGCTTATTTTTTCTTCTTCTATATAACCACTATGCTAGAAGCCATTGGACACCTAGTTTAATGTTTGTATAGGATTTATCAATTTATGTTAGTATCTTAAAAGAAACTCTTTTTTTTATGGGTAAAAAAGAAGAAATTCGTTTTGTTTATGAATTACAGACTAGAAGATGAAATGAATTCTCCACTTCCTTTACAACCGGAATCTGTGTGTTTGCCAAGAGAGTTACTTTGTACTTTGCCTACTGTTGGATCCATATTGAGGATAACTATTGATCAAGGCATTGAGAAGAATTATCTCCACCTTCTACCTATTGGTAAATGGGTCAAGGTAGTAAATGTGCGTCTCGAAGTGCATGCGGGACTATGGCGTGGTGTTTTTACCCCTTTTACAAAGCTTCGATACACACCAAATGAGGACTGTCTCATTGTAAAATGCCAAAGGTGGTTGCCAAATTAGTTGTCTTAGTATCTTGTTTGGATATATTAGGTCAGAGAACTGAAGCTTCTATATATTTCATTCTATATATCTTGAGCCAGGTTGTATGATGAGCGGATGTCCTCGAAATTGGGAAGAATGCCTTCTGGGAGCTTATCTTTGTCTTCATGTGTTACAAGTATTTTATTTGCGTTGCACTGATATTCCGTCTCTGATTTTTGTAAGTAATGATTGTCACATCACAACTGTATTTTACCCTTACAGAGGTGAATCATGATCGTGTGCCACATGTTACTTTAATGGATGTCCTCACCCATTCGGAGGTATGGTATATTGCATTTTGTTCACTTGTGCCCCACTCTTAACTTCATTTAAATGCCAAGTTTGAAAGAGACATTTATTGTTGATAATTTGATATACTTTTATGTATGATTTAATGTTGATCCATGAAACTTTCTATTCCAATATCATGTAGTCATGTGTTGGGACCTAGATGCTCTGCAGTTCAAAAATAACTGCATGAGGTGCAGTTCTGAATTCAATGACTTGTGTTTGTCGAATTATATTTACATTTGTTTTTTTTACTATGGATCAAAATTAAACTCTATTAATTGATGTTGCATACCTGTCTCTACAGTGTACATTACTGTTTTGTTTTGCTAAGTAAATTCATATTATTGAAGGTGACAGCTAAGTTCAAGTGTGTTGTTCGAGTGGTAGCAGCATTGCCTTGCCAAGCTGAAAAGTTATGCTCTCCTTCTGGGACATACAGGATTCGGCTCACCTTAGAGGATCCGACAGCTAGAATCCATGCTTTCGTATTTGCTGAGGATGGGGTTGGAACAAATTTTAACGGTTCTCCATTGATATATGAATCTTGACCTTAATTATTTTATGCATGTGGCTGGCAATTATATATACACTAGGCATATAAGACTTCATTTTTGCCTAATTATGTTATCTGTTAATTTGTTGTCCGTATTCTGTGGTTGATCCTTTCTGTCTTGTAATGATACATGACAGGAGACTCTTTTTGATGGCAAACCAGGCATTGACAATTTGACAAGGAAGCTGAACAGATTACTTGGAGTAACTGTTTGTGATGGTAGTATCGGAGCCAAGGATACTCCAAGAAATCCGCCATGGGTGCGTTTTTGTCTTAAATCATATTATGTCTCTAAAACTAATATCTGGGGCAGTAGGCAATTCCGAATATTTGACACGAAAATAGTGGGAGAAGCATGATATGTCATTGTTAGAAATGCTTTACTTTCCTCCTATGAAAAGAGAAACGTGATAGGAAGTGAACATGTTTTGCTTAGATAGTATGTGCATAGAATGTACGAAAGCTCCTTTTTGCCTTTCTACTAGGGCTCTCGCTGTACTGGATTTTGAATGTAAATATGTAAATGAATTGCTCAAATTGCACGTGTTCAGTATAATATCTGACTGTTATTGTGGAGGCTTGTCGTGGGTGTTACGTTAGATACCACAAATGGGATCGACTTGGACAAATATTCTGATGTGTAAACTCGGTTCAGATATACTAAGCTCGTGACAGCCACCGAGACAATGACATGCTCTCAACCTTGTTTAGTGCTTAAAACTTTTAGGTTGAAATAAGATCTGAAGTCCGAAGAGGTTTTACTGATTTGTGATTTCTCCGTAAATAAAAGAATTCTTCCAAACGAGTACACGAGTATGAGTATGGATCTTTGGTTCTCATCTCTTTGGTTAAACAAACATGTATAAAAGCGTGTTCCTACAAGAAGTTATGATTAATATCTACAAATTCACTTATTATTCCCATCACTGTAAGTTTCCCTATATGGTACAATTTCCCCTAAAGCTAATAAAACTATTTCCGCATAAAAAGGAAGGAAAACTTGACACCCTGTAATGCACATCAAATTGACGCCAGCAAAAATAGTCTTGTGCCATAAACTAATTGGGTGCAGCCACACCAAGCTCGTTAGGGTGATTTGGCTGAGCTACCTCTCCAGGTACAACAACAGCTTGCCTTCGTTGCCTCTCCCGGAGATATAGAACTGTTAGGAGGCAAGCAAAGAGGGTGAGAATTGTGGCATTTCCCTCCTCTAAAAGGACATTCTCCACCCACGCTTCTAGTTTGGGATAGACATCTGGCAATGAATCAATTATATGGACCTAAAATAAACAATAAGCACACTGCAATCAGGATCCTGAACAGAAAAATCCGAATTATTATTTGCTAAAAGAGAAGTAAAAAGCATAGATACAGATCACATAAGATGATAGTTTAAGAAAACAAATATAGACATAGCACACAATAACAAAAGGCTTCTGAAGGGTAAGACAGGTTAAAGAAGGCAATTTAGCAAATTCACATTTCATTCTATTTCATCCCAGAAAAATTCCAATAAGACAAGCAAAAACGCTGAATGTGGTGACTGTTGTGTTAGTTGAATCTTGGCTAAAATAAAGTAAGTCCAAATATCCAATCAAATTTAAGAAAAGTGAAACGAACGGATTATCTGAAACCACAATATTAAAATAATTCTACCCTAAATATGGAGTTATTGACAATTACATTGGGAAAATGTAGTATATTTTACCAATCCAGGTCTGGCTTAAATAAATGCAAGCTGCTCAATTGGCCATTTATTAAGATCCTTTAGTAATTGAAGATAACAGATTATCATTATCTATGTCCTAATTGAACACACAGATTACAACAGGTAACTGAGATAGCATAGCATGGAAAGAAAACTATGTATAGATCAATAACATTGTCAACTTTCACTCATTGCTTGTAAAGATGCAGTATTGCAGCTGGTAAACCAAACAAACTTACCATGAAACTCTCTGCATAGTTCTTACGAACCCACAAGCTTGTGAGGGCCATCGTGACTGGTAACTTTGCTGCTGGATCATGCTCTAGGGCTTCATCATAGTAACGCTTGGCTAGATGAAGGTCAAAGGGAAGTCCTTGGCCCTTCTCATGCATATATCCAAGATTGAACATGGCTTGTGCATTAGATTGCGATTTGGCATGCATGTAAGCCTCAGCAGCTCGCTCATAATCCCTGGTAGTGCCCTGACAGAAGGAAAAAAGGAGAAACAATAGAGAAAGATGAAGAGAAGTTGCAGGTGAAGAGAACAGTGTGACTTAAATTGAATGTTCAAAGCATGCTGTTGCCTAAATCATCCCAAAATCACATACCCGGCCATAGTAATATGCATCTCCAATGAGTAAAGCAGCATGTTCATTACCCTGCTCAGAAGCTTGCCACCATAGAGAATGTGCACGCTGATGCCTTTCTGCACCAGTGCAAAATCCAGATTCACCCATGCACATGCTACGTTCCCCATATTTGTCAAGAATCCATGCGGCATTACTTTGTGCCACCTCATAGCCCATCTCAGCCATTCTTGAATACAACATAAAAGCCTTGCCAACATCACCTTTTAAGTATGATTCTAGTGCCCATCTAGACAAAGAACTCCATGGACCCCGCTCTGCAACTAGTTTGTAGAGTGCAGTAGCCTAAGAACGCAAAAAACTAAAACTGTTAAAGGTAAAGTTATTGACAGAGACTTTTTATGATAGTTATTACGGAATGAAAAATATAACAATTCATAATTTTAATTCTAGGCTCATAGTCACAACTAGTTTCCATAACTATCATACTAATTTTAATTCTAATGAATTATGCCTATAATCTCATGTCATGAAATAAATGGAAGGCTTTGTTATACAATAAGCCACTTATAGGGGTTGTATTAGAGAACACAAGCAAAATTAAAGATACTTCTCTAGCTTATCAGTTACAAATATGCACCATTAAACACAAAACTTGGAAGAGTAATTGCTCATTTTCTCTTTCCCGGGCCACAAGAACTCTTACTAATAGCTCTGCAGTTTTGATGCTAGAGTTCAGAAAATGATATATCATAATCACCATTTCATTACGTGAATGGATGTTTGCATCTTGATCAAAAGAATATAATGGAATTTTATTACATTAATCAAGCACAAATTTTAATCTAGCTTTTTCATCAATCTTATTCATATGTTGCAAGCTGCCAAACACATTACAAACACAGACCAGATTGGTAGATTGAACCACACGAGCTGTCCAATTCAGTATAGCTCAATCATCAGCACAAAAACATAGTCATTACAAACATTATTTAATATGACCACACTGACATTGTGAAATTCACCATAGTTACACCATTCAATATATCTCTTATATATTCTAAAATATAGTAATAGTTTATTAACTTATATCAAAGAATCATAATGGCATCAGGATTTCATATATACATTAATTAATGGTTTTCATTTTACGAAAGTGCCCAACAAATACGAAGTAGCACTTGCTTAAAACAAAGAAGATAAATAAAGAATCAAGTTACCAAGGGAATATTTTTCTTGAACCCGACACCAATATGGAAAATCTTTGCCAGCTGGTAGAATGCCTTTGGTTGACCATGGTTAGCTGCCACTATAAAGAACTTACATGCCAACTTCACATCTTTTTTCACTCCAATCCCCTTGAGATACATGACACCAAGGTTATAGTGCCCACCAACCTCATCATTATCAGCAGCCTTCTCAAAATACTCTTTTGCCTGTAATTTGCACAAGATATCATAAATTAACCATAAATGTACATACAGGCGAACCCGATGATACGGTTGCTACAGCAAGCTAAAAGTAGATACAAAAACATGCGCTGTTGCAGGTTTATCCCTGAAATTGAACCCTTCACCTTCCCTAAAAGATTTGAGACTCCGATACCTAGCCAAAGGCATGCCTTGATCTTGATCAACCTTAATTTTCTATTACCAGTTTATAAAATAATTATATGTGCACAACTTGGATTCCTTGGTTGCTGGTATTCAAACAAGCCAACCAAAATTTATGGAATGGACGAACATTTATATATATTGCAAAGTGTTGCAAAAATGGCAATGGGTGGCAACTGCTTAGATGTAAAGCACAAGAAGATGAATAAACACACAATCTACAATCCAAGTAAACAGAAAGAGCAAAAGAAAGTATAATCTTACTTGTGTGTAATTCTTCTTCTCTACTCCATAACCTTTAACATACAAATACCCCATCCCATTATAAGCAGAATACAGCTGCTGTTTGGATGCAAGTGTAAGCCATTCAAGGGCTTTAGTGTAGTTCCTTTCTACACCTGCTCCCCTAGCATATATCTCTCCAAGAAGTTCCATGGACCGCGGCTCACCCTTCTCCACAGCCTTCAAGAACCACGAGAGTGCCTTGGAATGATCGCGCCTCAATCCACGAAGCCCAAAGTAGTAAAAGAGGCCAACTTTGTACATGGCACCGGCATTCCCTTTCTGTGCCTGATACTCCAGTATCTGGAAGTCCTCATCCTCTTCCCCTTTTGATTTTCTCAGAGCTTCCTTATTCTCTTCAGCTCCATTATGGAGCCTAACCGGTTCAATAACAGGGGAGTCTTTGGAAATCAAAAAACTATTCACAGCTACTTCTGCTAATTCAGCATAAAGCTTAACTGCTTTTTCAAACATCTACCACCCAGAAACAAATAAATAAATCAATTCATTATAGTCTCAGATCAAAAACTATTGCAGATTATAAACAATCATGAACAAATTCTAAAGAAATTAGAAATAAATAAGCAAGAGTTAATTACATCTTGGCGCGTGTAGGTGTAAGCCAAGGCCATCTTAGATTGCATGTTGCCACCTTCTGCAGCAAAATGGTGATAGAGAAAACCCTTGCTTTTGCTCCTCTCTCTCAAAAGCCCCATTCCACAGAGAAACCCTAGCACCGACTGCGCCGCCGGGTAACCCGATTCAGCTGCGGCTTCGATCTCGCCGGAGGCCTCCTCCATCAACCTGACGTCACCCGAGGTCACCGCCGACATCATCTTTCCGACGCCGGAGTAGTAGAGAGATTCCGATTCCGATGAGGGTTGGGCGGTGGAGGATGAGGAGGAGGAATCGGGTTCGAAGATTGGGCGCCATGAGCCAGGGTCGAGGTCCTCTTCGGAGTGGTGGGCGTCGGAGTCGCCGAACTCGTCCCACTCGGCGGCGGAGTCGGGATCGGTGGCGGTGCCGGAGGAGGCGTCGTCGGAAGGGGCGTCCTTGAAGTCTTCTTGAGAGAGGACGAGGACGAAGGGTCGAGCGAGGGAAGACAGAGGGAGGAGAGAGAAAATTAAGAGAGAGAAAGTGAACTTTGCGGTCGGAGATCGCCGACGCATTGTTGCTGCTGCTGCTGTTTGACAAGGATGGACGGAGAATTTGACAGAGTTCTGGTAATGCTATGTTTTTCTTATTTATTATTATTCCCGTCAAAAAAAAATTAATAATCATATAGGGATCAAATGAAAAATTAGTATCACGTATTGGGACCAAAATATTACTTTAACCTAATTAGGTTATTATTATGTTATTTGTTATGTCGTATGGTAGGAGCATATCACTATATCGTATGTGGGCAAAGGGCATTACTGGAATGTTCTTACATATATATATTTTAGCATGCCACGTCTTGTGTGCTCGTGTGACCAGTAGGAAACGGCCATGTCATGATGTTCAACCTCATCAATGCTGGCAAATGTCAACAAAACAAAACAAAAAAAATGTCAAATGAACACTTGGAGCCTTATGATGTACCTACCTGAAGTAACACGAATCTGGGTAGCCCGATTGCTATCGGAGTAAACTTGGGTTAGCTAATTTATTTTTGGGCTGAATTTGGGCTAGCACAATTGCTTTTGTTTTAGAGTAACCAAATCTAAACCTAATAATTGAACCAAAGTTGTGGTTTAGTGTTCCGTTTTAGAAACTAGTAACCGGCCTATTTTGGTTTGTGTTATTTGCTAAATTTTGAGGATTGCCCAAAGAATAAAGTTGGTGCATATTAGCTCCGAAACACATCACCTTAGATCAGTTAAATGTGTGCTAGCTATCAGAACCATAATGTGAAAAGTGAAAATGAAAGGGTAACCAAACTTTGTGTCAAAATAGTTCCTAAACTTATGTGTCGATTTGGTCCATACACATGGAGACCAACATACACATGGAGACCAACTGTCAAGCTTGTGGGTGACAACATGACACTCAACGTGCCACATCAGCATCATTAACGATGTTATTTAACAAGAACTGAATGATGGAATAAATTGAATTAACCTTTGGCAACTTCAAAGACATCTTTGAAATTTCATTAATATATCAGGGACTAAATTGATATGCTGTTATCATTTCAGGGATCAAATTTGGATTTTACTCTTAATTGAATTGATATATCTTTTTTTTATCAGATTAAATTGATATCTGGATCTTGGTTTAGAGCAAAATGTTGATGATGTTTATGTTTATTTTTATTTTTATTTTGACAAAGTTGATGATGTTTATTGTTCTTTTATATATTGGTGTGTAAATTCGTTGGAATTTATGCACGTAAGCCATAATGTTTATGATGTAATGTAAGAGTTGAAGTACTTTCTTAATAAAATTTGTCTTTTTTTTAAAAAAAAAATTGTCTTTGGTTGATAAAAAGAAAATAAAAAAGAACGGGTAAAGGCCTATTTTGGTCCCGAACAAAAAATATGGTGCCCATTTCAGTTCCTGACAAAAAAAAACCTCGTTAGTCCCTGACAATTACTAATATGGGATAAGTTAGTCCCTAACAATTACTATGAGACATTATAGTCCCTAACAATATTTAAAGTGAGACTAATTAGTCCCTGACAATTAATATCATGGGACATTTTAGTAATGGACGTTGACTAACGAAAGTTACGTAGGAACTAACTTGTCTCACATTAATAATTATCAGGAACTAACAAGATAGGTTTTTTTTTTTTTTTTTTTTTTTGTAAAGAACTGAAATAAACACCGTATTTTTTGTCGGGACCAAGATGGCTCTTACTAGTGTTTGGTTGGAGGGGTTTGGAGGGGAGGGGAGGGATTTTTTTAAAACTTGTGTGTTTGGTTCAATTTTAGGAGGGGAGGGGAGGGGAGCAAAACCCCTCCTTAAGTGAGTTTTGCCTCCCCTCCAATAATGGGGGGATTTGGAGGGGAGGGGAGGGATTTTAAAATATAACCTATGGATTGACTAAAATATCCCTACTTATGTATTTTAAAATAAATAATTATAAGGGTTTAAGAGTAAATTTGTTTTAAAATCCCTCCCCTCCCCTTCTGAACCAAACATGAAAGTGTTGCCTCCCCTCCCCTCCCTTCCCCTCCCCTCCTCCCAACCAAACACAATAGCTAGTTAAAATTCCTCCCCTCCCTTCCCCCCTCCCCTCCCCTCCCCTCCCCTCTCCTCTTTTGAACCAAACACACCATAAAGGAAAAAAATAGTTGAGTAATGACCGAATAACAAATAAAGGAATCTTACAGGGGAGGAGTCATCTGGTGGTGGACAAGCAGAAGAATGGGAGTTGACCAGGGTAGGCTGTTCCTGCTCTTACCAATTCATATATCAAAATTCCAATCATCATCATCGTCCTCTCACTCTCACTCACAACTATGTCTTTGGTCTTAGGTAGTAATTAAACTTCTTCAATCACAAACACACCTCTTCACTTCTTCATCACTCATTATTATGCTTTCTTAATTACTCCTCTCTCTTTCATTTCATTTCACAGATGAGGATTGCAGGGAGCACTTGCTGCAGGTTGATGGTCACGCCAATGGTGGGGACCACACCAAACCCAAATTCCAAATACAAAATCTCACCAGAGTTTCCGATGCTGGTGTTCCCATCCTCAACGGCGTCACCCTCGCTATCCCAAAGGGTGTCATCGTCGGAGTCATAGGCCCAAGTGGCAGCGGCAAGTCAACGCTTTTGAGGGCCTTGAACCGCCTCTGGGAGCCACCCTCCTCCACCGTCTTCCTCGACGGCTCTGACATCTGCCATCTCGACGTTCTCTCTCTTCGCCGTAAGGTTGGCATGCTCTTTCAGCTCCCTGCCCTCTTCCAAGGTAACAACAACAACAACCTCAACCTCAATTCAATTTCAAACACCCATTTATGAAATTCGTTAAATTTCTATAATTTTCAATCAGAGACTCAGAGGTTTATTTAAAATGAGTTTTTTTTTTTAACAACAGGCATCTAAGTCCTATTAACTGTTAATTTTATTTTTTATATATATATATATAAAATCTCAACGTATAAGAATTTAAGGGTGCAAGTGTGCAGTGGGTGTGTGACCAGCAATGAGTTTGTTCGATTGAATTAGGAATTTTCTGAAAGTAGAAATTTTTAAATCTTTCTCAGTTTTTTCAATCTGGACATGCCATTTAAGTACATGTTTGGTTTTGATTATTTTTTATTTATTTATTTTAGAAAAAAATCACTTTTTTCAAAAGCTATGTGAGAAAAACATTGATTCTAAGTTATTGTGAAAACAAAATAAGCTGAAGATTTTGCATGTTGTTGTGTAATGTTGGAGGGTATGTGTTGTACAGGCACAGTTGCAGACAATGTGAGGTATGGACCTCAGCTAAGAGGGAAAAAGCTAACCGATGAAGAGGTGCACAAGTTGCTGATAATGGCTGACCTGGATGCTTCTTTCCTGGATAAGTCCGGTGCTGAGCTCTCCGTGGGTCAAGCTCAGAGAGTTGCGCTTGCCAGGACTTTAGCTAATTCACCAGAGGTAACATGACAGCAACACGTAGTTGATAATTGATGCATGAATCCCCAATTGCATTCTCCTTTACATTCCCACTCTGATTCCTCAATAATCATTCCATATTATTATACTTGGTAGCAAATGTTTGTACCTAAAAAATACTTGGTAGTAAAGGTGAAAAATCGAAAGAGGGAAAATAGAGTGAGAAGGAAACCATTCCTGCAATAATTGGAAAACCTTCCATCACATGATGTGAATGAAAACTTCAGCTGTGCCATTATCTCATCATGCCCTTATATGTAAGGATTCCATATTGGTCGCCTAATAGTTAATACAATCTATGCTTCAGAACAGAGTTTCCCCTTATTAACAATCTTATTCAGAGACAACCATGGTCCTTTGTCTCAATTCCTAAAAGTTTAGCTATTGTAGGCTTCCACGGTATCTGGAAACCAATCAGTCAACAAGTTTTTCAGGGAATTTTTAAGGAGAATCATACTTTGTTTGAACATGGAAAAGGCTTTTTTTTCTTGTTAGGAAAAGACTTAACATCTATGCCTCCAAGGTGCTTTCCATTAATGAAAACCTGTGGCACAGTATGCCTCCCAACAATATTATTCAAGATATCCTGAATCTCTGAGCCATCAGCCGCAAGAAATAAGTCTCACAGTTCTTAGTAACAGCCCCTTAACATAATTGAGGACGTTGCAGCTACTGGCACAAATCTGCAAGAAACAAGTCTCACTATTTTCAGTAGCTTGAATATTGCTAAAACTTGGTTAGCATTAGTTGAGTTAGTTTGCTGAGTTACTACTACTACTACTTCCTCTAGTTCTATGTAAGTCACATTTTTCATCATTTAGTAAAAATCAGTTTCTCTCACATCTCAACATTGTATTGATATTTGTATTTGATATTTTTTGAAGGTTTTGTTACTGGATGAGCCAACTAGTGCATTAGATCCTATATCGACAGAAAACATAGAGGATGCCCTAGTGAAGCTGAACAAGAATCAGGGCATGACAGTGATCATGGTCTCTCATAGCATCAAACAGATCCAGAGGATAGCTGACATAGTGTGCCTGCTTGTTGATGGTGAAATTGTTGAAGTCCTGAAGCCTGAGAAACTCTCTGAAGCCAGGCATCCCACAGCACAAAGGTTTATTGAACTTAGTTCTTAGGGGTCCTAACCTAAGTTTTGTAAAATGTCTTCACCTATGGGGTTTTGAACTTTTGAGTTTGTCTTTGAAGAGAAATCTTAATTAAAGTCAAGTTCCACTTTCTGCTTTATCAGCCATGTTGAGCTGACCTTGATAAATATCATTGTATCAATCAACTTTAATTATTCTATTGTTATATTAAGGCAGGCTGATGACATTCTCCACTGATATTATATCAGTCATTTGAAAGGAATAATTAAACATATAGAAATTTGATATTGGGGGATGACATCAACCTGCCTTGAAATTTATAGTTATAAATTAAAATTGTCAACAGGTATTGGAGTTGTTATATTAGTCATTTGATTTTGGTAAAAATATTTTTCGTATGAAATAATACTATTCTCTTTTGATTATTATTACGATTACGATCGGTGTCTTAGCAAGAAGCATTTATTTATGAGGCATATTTCTGACTTACGGTGTTTACATGTCAAATGAGCCCTGATCATAAAGGTGCTTTTAACTTAATTTAGACAACATATTGTACATTAGCATATATTTTCTTAACATACACATCTCATCCTAATACTTTTGCCTTTAATTTTTCGTATATATGGAGTATCCCATCATTTAGGGGTAAATAAATTTTCCAGTCCCTTCAAGGTATGATAGCAAATACATAGAATACGGGAGACAGAAGGGAGGAAGAGAGGATTCCAGAGAGAGAGAACAGAGACAATTCACATCCCAATAATTCCTTAATGCCGTGGTGATCCGCATATCCGGATCTGCTGCTGCCTATCTAGCTAACTTGATTTCATTGTCATTGCCACCTGACTCTTCCCTTTCTGGTCTTAGCTACCATCATCACATCAACTCTCGTGACTTATTCTAGTTATATGCTAAAAGGCATCTTGTCACATGGGATATATGATGGCCAAACACAGAGTATTATGATTTAGCTATAATGTATGAAACTTCCTCTAATCATAGGTCTTTTACAAACAAACAAAAAAAGGAAAAGAAGAACAAAACTCCTGTAGTGTGTACCTGAGTTATTGACCCATACGGGGTTGTTTTGCACATACATTAGAGGTCAAATGTACACTACTTTGCATTGTTGAGTTCTAAATCATATGAGGATTTTTTTTAGAAATGATCTAAAGTTGAAGGTAGTTCCTTACATTTATTTTAGTCTTGAGATCTTAAACACCCATTGGGTAGTTCGAACAAAAATGATCACAGATTTGTTCTGTTGGAGCATTACATGATGTGGGAGCCACTTTCTTTTCTATCAAGATCAACCTAGCTTCGGCTTAAATTTAACATTTACAGGCATTATTTTGACGTTTTCTTACAATTTACTTATACTTTCGTAATATATACCGTGTTTATCTAAGTAGAAAAATCACTCTGAAAATACTCATTTGTAACCAAAACTGATTCACTCCACATATTTTTGGTCATTCCTGTATCATATGAAAGTTGAAAGTGATTTTTCATCCTTTACTAGGCTATAATTAATAAACAAATATAGCGCTAATCTTTGTTGCAAGCATCATGATGTCGTTTGTCCTTGCCCCATTTAAAACGTCGACTGTTCAACAACAACAAGATTTAATCTTTCAATTATTGAATTTGGTTAAACTTCATGGATCCGATTATTACAGGATCTCTTTCGGCAGAAAAATGCTTCATAATTTATTTAATATTAATTTCTTTCTTAAATCATGTTATAATGCTTCAGTTTTTGTGCTGCTTAATGTATAACGTGTATTCATTATTTTAAGTTTGGCAACTAGTGCTTCCCACTTGAATTTTAAAAAGGTTTGCACCCCTCTATTCAGCTAGGAGTAGCAGAGGATATGAAATTAACCAATAAGGTTTGTTTAGTGAATCACATAAAAATTGATTTGTTTCTTGTTATGATTCTGAACAGCTAGCCTAAAAATGTTGAATCTCAAACTATGAAGGAACTCAATAGCCTCCAGGGAAATAAGAGAGCATGAGAGAATAATAATCAACCAGTCACTTGAATGACAAATATTTTCCTTTACATCACACAATAATCGTATACTGCATCCAACTATTCTGACAAAAAGAAAGGAAAGGAAATCCTATTAAAAAAAAAAAACCAAAAAATAAAATAAAAAACATTAGAAGGGAAGTCGATTTTGCATATGCTAAAAAAATATGAGTAATTTGGAAAATAATTGGGAAAATGTTTCTTTATGCTTAGATGATAAAAAGTTTCGGTTCTTTAAAATTAAAATAAAGATTCATTTACGTCTCAAAAAATAAAAAATTTTTTGAACACTTGCGCTCTCTTTCAAAAAGAAAACTAATCATTTAGTCTTAAAATTAACAAATGTGGGACGCATAAGTTTTCATTTCATCTCTATCTATTTGACTCCATTTGGATTGATATAATTTTTTAAAAGAATTAATATTTTTTCTACCATGACCCAATTTGGTCAATGAAAATTTTATTGTGACACGATTTAATCTTACATACATATTTTCTAATCTCCCCTATTACTTCTATCGTCTGATTACTCCAATCTATGAGAAAAAAATTAGAGGCTTTTTTACTTGAGTAGTATAATTTGACTTCATAATTACGTGTTTGGTGTGCTTTTTAAAATAATTACGTAGTTAGGGTAAGTCGTACCTGCTAATAACTAAATCAAATATAAGAGTTGTATTCGTCACTAGTCATGACTCACCTTTATATTCTTAAAATATAAAAAAATTGATCGAGTCGTATATATTATATACGACTTTATTTTTTAATATTTTTTTCTTCAGAAGTCGTGTTTTATATATACGACTTTAGTATTTTTGTTTTATTTTTTTAATTTTTGTAGAAGTCGTATCCAATACTTACGACTTCTTTATTATCATTTTTTTAATAAAAAAATGGCCAACTTGCCTTCACTGATCACTGCTTATGCCTCATTTTTTTTCTTTCTTGATTGTAATTTTTGACACATGTATTCACTGCTTCAGCGTGGCCTTCACTGTGCTAGTAAGGTGGGACTTTATGTGGCAGTTTATAAACATTAAAAGAGGATTTTTTTTTCTTCTATGAAACAAAGTAATCAATTATTTGTGAAACAAAATAATCAATTATTTTGTATATTGAAAAACCAATATATTATTTTTTAGTTTAATTTAACTTTTGGTGTTTGGGCGATTTTGGTCCTCCAGTTTAGGAATGACAATGGGTTGGGTACTATAGTACCCATCCTCATACTCAGGTTTGAAAAAATTACCCGTATCCGGACTCGTGTTTGCATGGGTAGCAACTTTAGTATCCTTACCCGTACCCGTACCCACTGGGTACCTAAATACCCACACCCGTTATCACTGCACATTAACCGTAAAAAAACAAGCAATAAGTAACAAAAGAAACATTATAACAATTAAAAAACGATTCAAAGGTCTTTTAAACCTACTCATAAAATATTACAAATCAAAATACTTAAATAAAAAAAATCCAAAAAAAAATTATAGATACAATTAGCTTTAGAAAGTTAAGAATCTTTGCATTAATTTTGGTAACGAAATGAGGGACCAAAATTATCCAAATACTAAAAAATAAGGGATTAAAAATACATTTAACTCTTTTTTTTTTTTTTAATTTAAATACATGCAAGTCATAAGAGGGGTTATTAAGGCATACGACTAGCATTTTTTTAATTAAAGAAATAAAAATAAAACCAAGGTTGTAGGTGACAAACAAGACTTGACCATAATCATTTGAAAAAAAAATTTAAAAACACCAAGTCATTGATAGCAATCACGACTTGGTCATACTATCTAAAAAAAATTAAAGAATGGGAATCGCATATAGTGTTTACGACTTTTATTGATATTAGTTTTTTTTAAATTATAATAATGATCCGTAGTTCAGACATATGACTTCCATATATAATTCGTTATTCTTAAATACGACTTATCCTTGTTGTGTAATTTTTTCAAAAACTACACTAATAATGTAATTATACAATCAAATTGTACCACTTATGTAAAAATGCCAAAATTAGACGATATGATTATTAGATGTGATCACACAATTGGTATGTAGGAGCCAAACTAGGTTACTTAAGAGTAAAATTTTCAAAGACTAAATCGAGTCCCTATAGGGAATATTTTTTTTTTTTAACTCAAAATGAAATCAAATACATAAAAGATGATAGAAAGAGTTACGTGTCGCACGCAAATTTCATAATATATAAATTATAAATGGTGAGTGTTTCTTCCTAGGAAATAAAACTGTATCTATAAAAAAAAATTTCCAGGTCCTGTTTAAGTTTTTATTCTTAAAATTAAGAAAAGAAATGTCCTTTTCTGCTTTTTACCTAATGCTCTCTTTCCTTTTGTTTCAAGGAGTTCAAAATTCAAAATTTAAGAGTGATCATGAAACTTATTTTACACTTGCAAGACCATCCTACCATTGATAGTGATGAATACAAGATACTAAACCCTCCAGCATGATAATTCATTGACATCATTTTCCCAAAGCGGAAACACACATCCATAATCCAGCTGGGTAGCAAATAGCAACAATCATACCAAACACAGTCCTCATAGATCACCCTCTCTCCCTTTCCAACTTTTTTTGTTCCCTTCATTCATAGTCAAACTGCAATCACAACATAAACCACAACCACAAACTCAACATAGTAGAACAACCAGCAAGGTAGTAACTATTTTTCACAATACTCCATAGCTCAAGAGAGTTTGCTCCATTGCCTCCTCAGTGAATACTACACAACAACAATGCTAGATCCAGCTACTGAATTGGTGCCACCACCATCTTCACCCACCAACTCTTCCATTTCCTCCTCTGATCTTGACACTGAGGTATGGCATTCACCTTCAACAAAATCCAACCCAGTTCTCCAATTCATAAAAAGTTTCAATTTTTGACAAATTAATTTGATTTTTTTCTTTGGGTTTTTGAAATTTTGATAGTCAACGGGATCGTTCTTCCATGATAGAAGCACCACACTGGGTACTCTGATGGGAGTGAACTTCCCAGCTATTACATTCAGAGCGCAATCTCAGCAGCGGGATCCCAATTCCACAACCGCCGCCGCCGACGCCGCAGCTGTGGGGGGCTCGAGGAGGGCTGCCATGTTCAATAAGAAGAAGAAGAAGACGAACGCGGCAGCGATCGTGGTGGCAGAGCGGCGGAGGAGGTGGTGGATGTTGTGCAGGGACGGCGACGCGAGGCCGTCTTCGCTGGGTGAGTTCCTGGAGGTGGAGCGGCGGTTCGGCGACGGCGCATTTTACGGCACGGCGGCGGAGCTTGAGGGAATGGTGATGGATCCGCAGAGGAATCATGGGCGGGCGTTGTTTGCCGACGGGAGGGTTCTTCCACCGGCCGTCGTTGACGACGGAGCATCGACGGCGGGGAGTATTTGTAGTAGATTTCCGATTTTGCTCACCGGAATCTGTAGCGGCGGTGCTGGATAATAAGATAGAACTTTGAATTTGGTTTTTTTCCATAATAAACTCAAGAAAAAACAAAATGTCTTTTTCTTTTTTCTTTTTTAATTGTTTGGTTGCTTTTGTTTGATTAACATTAGATTCTTGTGCCCGTGATTTGCATGCAAAAAGCAAGGATTGGCTTTACGGGCTTTTACTTTTCACTTTTATTTGGATAGTATATTATTTGAAGAACACTTTAAAAAAAAATATTATTGTTTATCTTTTTTTTTTTGTTAATCATGTTATATGCACCATTAGCATTGCCCTGTTGGATATATAAGATGGATTCTCTCTTACAATCAGGTTTTTTTTTTTATATATAAGAGTCAGAATTCAAACTCTTGATCACTTACTTAAGATGTCTAATTATCTTATCACTTGAATCAATTACATGTTGATTATTTATCTGCGTTTTCATTGGAAAATAATATAGGATTGTGTAAATTTAGAGAAAAAGTATCTTTTTTACATCAGAGATAAAATTAATTTAATAACATAAAAAATATGTGTGATATATTAAAAATTTTAAATTTTAAATTTTTCGTTAACAAAAACTTATCTATATTAATATGTAAATGTGTACTAATGGATGTTGGTCGAGCGGAAGCAACTTAACCCTATAAAAAGAAGAACCTGAAGAAGTCGGGTTCGAATCCCTATGTAGTCACTTCCATTGGGAGGGTAAAAACTAATGAGTAAAATCATGCTCAATCACCCGAACTAAATATTTGTCTCATAGTGGATCCGAAAAGTCTAATACTATGTTTGTTTTAGATTTTATCTGACGCAAAGTTCCATTGCAGCCTCCGTTGAACCAAACCTACTACATCGAGCTTTATAAAAAAGTGCATTGGAAGCCAAAATTCTCCGTTTGCATTTGGGGAAATGTAAAACAAACAGGCACTAAGGGGGCGTTTGGGAGGGCTTAAATAAGCTCCTTTTGACTTATCTGATGACATAAGCTCTTATACAGTGTGTTTGGCAACACTACTGAAAAGAACTTATATCATCTCAAAAGGAGACTTTAACTTATTTTGAGAAGTTGCTGATAGTAGCTTATGGAAATTTAAGAAAGCTCTTATGCGGGAGCAATTCACCGAGTTTTTCACCCTTCGACTCCTGCCTCCTTCGTTTCTTCTTTTTTCTTTCTTTTTTCTTCCCTTTCTTCTATTCTCCTTGGATGAGTTCGATCAGAGAAGAGAGTGACCCTTATTCTTTGTTAAGCAGCGAGACTGAGGAACCCTAGCGCCGCCTCAGCCCCGTCCCGTCCCGCGCCGCTTCCGCCTTCCGTCTAGCGTCGCCTTTTGCCTCCGTCTGTCGCCTGCGAGCTCGCCTTCGCCTCCTCCTGCGAGATCGCACGCCGCCTGCAGCTACGCCTTCGCCTCCTCCTGCTAGATCACGCGCCGCCTGCGAGATCGCGCGCCTCCTCCGTTCGAGATCGCGCGCCGCCTGCAGTTTTCACCCTTTGTTTGGTTTGTTAAAATTACATTTTTATTGTAATTTTATAAAATAAAAAAATTAAATGTTTATAAGCACTTATATAGTAATGTATCCAAACGCCTTAATTTGGTATAAGTGCTTTTCGAAGTGTACATCCAAACGCACATAACTTATTGAATTTAAGCGCTTATGGCATAAGCTCTCATGCAATAAGGTCTTATGCGATAAGTGCTTAATTAAGTTGTTTTCCCAAACGCGACCTAAGTTGTGGAGATACTCTGTTGGACCCACTCAATTCAAAGGACTAATTAGAGTGTTGCAAACCAATTTATTTACTTATTTATTTTTTTCGTAAATGTGTGGTCGGTATTAAATGTTAATTTATGCCAAAAACCAAGCTGATTAATGAAGTTAGTTAGGAAATGCTTTTGGTTGTTGAATAAAATCAACGTCCAAACTCCAAACAAAGGTGTCAATGCACTTTATTCAAAAGGGGCCGTCTAGATTGACAAAAAAAAAACACTTATGTTGTTTGCACATCCAAATGGGATACTCATTTGGGACACCTTGGTTAATCACGTATAAATATTTGGTTAATTCAGTTCATTATATGGTTAATGGGTTTATTTTCCATAACCATGTAAATATTTGGTTAATCATATATAAATATCTGGTTAATTCAATTCTTTATATGATTAATGGGTTATCATGAATTAACCAAATATTTGCACGTGATTAACCATATAATGAATTAAATTAACCAAATATTTATAATTGATTAACCAAAGTGTCTCAAAAGGTTGTCCCATTTGGGTGTGCAAATAATATTTATGGAAAAAGAAAGGGGCCGTATAGTTTTCAAAGAGTAAATAAGTTAAAAGAGGGTTGGAAGATTGGAAGGTGCTGCTTCTTTGTTCTTTCCATTTTTTTTCAAATTGAAAAGAGAAATTATATTTGAACACTAAATTTGCGATATCATACGATGTCTTTTTGGTTTTTAGGTGTTTTTTTGGGATGCATATATACAAAGAAGACAAAAAAGTAAGTGAAAGATAGAGATAAATACATATAATGTCTGAAATTAGATGTTCAAATATCATAACTCAATTGGGGGAGAGGAAAGTGGGAGAGAAGTGAGAGTTTTATCTTCTTTGGTTGTAAAAAATTAGGGAGGGAAAAGAGAAAATTGGTGGTGGGTCCCACCAAAAAGAAATCTCTCCTCATATGAGAAGAAAACTTGAGAAAGAGAAAAGAGAAAGAGAATGAGATAAATTACAATTTTAACCTTTTGTTTTATAAGTACAAATATTTTATTAGGGGCAAATATGTCTTTATAAGAAAGATCAACTTTTCTTTCTCTGCTACCTCTCTCACTTCTTTCAATTCAAACAACCTAAAAATCTATCCATTTTCTACTCATTCTCTCATCTCTCCTACTTCTCTCTACTCTACTTCTTTCCTCCCTACTTCTTTCCTCATTCAAACAATGTATAGAAATCTTAACCAGCTACTAAAATTTAAGGTAGATACACATATGTGCTCGTTTTAGGGAAGTTTTATCCTAACTTTTATTATTGAGTCCTCTCCTTATATATCTGGGTTTTGGTTTTTAACATTGCTGGAGTGATTCTCATTGCTTTGCTTTATCCTCCTCATAGTTATCTAACAGCAAGATAGAAGTTGTGGATGTTTTAATTGGTCTAATGAGTAATGAGAAAACCCCACATACAGCATACCATCATTCCAAACCCCAAATATTCCCTCATATGGAAAACCACTAATGCAAGCCCTAAATTTAGCCTATTCATAATGCCACAATGAAGCTCACAAACAAGCATATGCATGCAATATTGTTCCAATCTTCCATGACAATTCTTGCTGGTTTCCTTTCTATCTCTTACCATAGTCCAACTATTATGCAGAAGAAATTCTTGTTTAGGCTGCCCTGTTTCCTTTCTATTGAAAGCATTGCATAAAGTCATGAATCTGTGTCAGTAAGCCTAATTTCACTTGAGAGTTGACTTGATTCTCCAAAATGTAGAATGTTCTATCTTAGGCAACATATATAAGTTAGCACCTAGGCTTTAAGAAAGTTATAGAAAGCTTCCTTTAAGGTACTAGTCACATGCATAATGTCTTGTTATTTTCATTTAGTATTCTATTTACACCGGGACTGGTTTTCTTTTGATACTCTTGCTTATAAAAAAAAACAAAAAAATTGTGCCTAATACCAACTTGATTTTCAAGACTAACTTCACTATAAATGGCTACAGTAGCCATGAGGATAAGAATCTTTTATCATGTATGGTGGTACTCGTCTTAGAGCACCTGCATCGATGCCTTTTCTGGGGTGCTTAAACTCTTAAGGAAGGTTGCTTATTTTTTTTCTACCAATAGAGAAGGTGCTTAACTAGCACCTCAAAATTGACGAGTGCTTCCACAAGCACTTGGGTGTTTGTGATTTTTCTTATGACTTTTGCTGCTTCTTTTTTTTAATTAAAACATATTGAATTGTATTGTGTTGTGGGATGTGATAAATAAATAATTGATGAAATGTAAGGATGTGGGGTCACTTGTGGGGTTCATTTAAGAACTTTTATGAAGTTGCTGGATTGGAGAGATGACGTGCTTAAGTCATAAAAAGTAAAAATGAGTGATATATAATGGTGGGACTTATTTAAGAACTCCAAAAGTGGGGTGATGGCATAAAGATGCTCTTATACCTTACTTGAGCATTGGAATATCTTGCATATACCTACCCCTCTACCACGCTTGCAGCAGTGAGCTCATTCTAGTCCAAGTACTACTCAGGATTGAACTGATATTTGTGCATTATTGCACGCCTACTTAAAACGTACAAACTCTGCCATAGTATTGCAGTGTATTCAATAAAGTACATAAAGAATCTACACTCTGCAGTGGTTCAAAGAAAGATGGATTACAAGAAACCTGCAATATTTAAGGCCTCTAACTATTGATTTTTGGCTCTGTAATTGTTTTTACAGCAAATATAAACATTTTTGTTTCTATAGGATTATTGTCTAGTTCTAGCATTTTGAATTTTGCCCTGCACTAGTTCTCACAACACTTCCCAAGATAAATAAAGCTAATCCACTCTTATTAGGAAAGAAAACCACAGACTTATTAGAGAAGCCACCAAAACCAAAGAGAAGGAATAAGGCATTTTGTGTGTCTCTGTAGATTCAGTGAGAATGACATGATACTGTATCATGCCATTGATTTTCTTGCATATTTTAGAAAAATGAAGATGGTACTACACTACTACTCCTACCTGGTCAGGTTTTTTAGAAATCAAAAGACAAATTTTTGCTAAGTTTCTTGAGGAAACACTCCTATAGGTTGATCCATAAACAAGCTATGAAGATTGCAGGGAAGGATTTACATTAGAAATATTTCAATTAGTAACCATTCATACAGCTCAGATATTTTGGTTATGAGATTATCTCAAGATGAAAATATATGGACTAAATCTAAAGTAAGCTTGCAAAAAAAAAACATGAATTTCTACCAAATACAAATGAAGAAAATTGAGATGAAAATAACATTTATCTTCAGTTAAGTCCTTGATGTAGTTTCATCAATGGTCTCCAGTGCTGGCCTCCAAGATCTCTGCTTTGAGTACCTTTCAACAGGCTCAGGCTCACTCATCACCTCATTATCAGCTTCTATTTTCTTTGGCTCTGAAGGAAGAAACATACACACTGGAAAAATCTTAGCTAAATTGTTAAAACTTCCATGCTTCAATGCCCTGGATGCTTTGTAATTAAGAGAGCTCATTTCTTCATGTGTTAGCACTGAGTATAGCAGCTCCATTGGTAGAAGGAAGTAAAATTTGCGCCTTTCAAGTTCTTCATCGGCTAACAGCCCTTGAATACGGTGGCCTACTTTGAGATAGCTAGAGTCACAAACAAACTGTCCAGGGTATTCTAGCATGAGTTCTGCAGCTCTCATTGGTTTTGTGTAGGTTTCTAGTCTCCCATCCAAGAATAGGACCTTAAAGACCCCATTGGCTATCATGGAAGGTGTACATGAAACTGCATTGCCCATTTCTGAGAAAGAGGCAAGGGGTTAGAAAAATGGTTATTTGGTGTTTCCACTTAAAGATGTCTGACAGAGCTTCTTAGAATGAATGTGATATGTATTTATTCAGCCAAGTTGCCTGTCAGTTAAGAAAGAAAGAAAGAAAGAAAGAAAGAGAATAGTTGATTGTCTTTTTCTGGCTGCAGGTCCATAGTTGGGTAATCAGCTGGTATATGTTTATTATGATATTTTTTTATTTTATTTTATAATGCTGAAGTTTGTCATATTGTAAGTGGTATATCTATAGAACAAAGTTTCCCATCTGGCAGCAGCCTAGTTTTATGCAGATATAATACATAAAAGAAAGTAGGTACTATCTTTGGGACTTTTAGGCTCAATGTTAGAAAAGCCACAATTGAAGGAAATATGGCCAACCTGGCAAACTTGGCCTATTTTGACTTCAATGTATGGAAAAACCAGTGCACATAACTTTCCAATTAGTTTAGTTTTTAATTTCTGAGTGTCTTGAGGTTAAAAAGATAGGAGACTAATTTATTGTGGTGCACATGGAGAGGGATGGAGAGAAGGCTACCTGACATAACACACTTACAGACACCACCAAACTTATGATTAGATATGGTACCAAGTAATTGTTCTGATTTTATAGCATTAACCATGGGTTCACCTAATATCTTCTATTGGATACACATGCACTTTATTTTGGAAGATATGAAAGGACCATCTGCATTTGATGGCAAATGTCAAATCTTTGCTTGGTATCTAGTCACTATCCTATGCTAGCTTGCAATATATTCCCATGAATTCATATTATATTAAGTGCATGAACACTTTCTTTCTGCACCTATAGGGTCTAATAGTTGTCATGTGCTCTGCTATCAATATTTTCAACATAGTTGGTCAAGGAAGCATCTAATTAGATAATAGTCTCTCAGTTCAACATTTGTAGTGGACATAGATAATGATCCTAGATGAATTATACATGTAATAGAAGTTGAATCTTCGAGTAGTTATTTTAAGAAAGATAATAAAAAAACTGTGTGAACAACCCGATTAAAGACAATAAAAAAAGATAATACTCTATGAATTAACAAACCTTAGGTAATAATTGAAAGAAAACAAATCGTTTGCCATTTGACAAGTTTTTTCATAAATGAAAAAAAAATGTTTTCTCTAGTTAGATAATTAATTAATATTATAATAGAAGGATCTAATTTTAATAAGATGTTTACACGAAATAATTTTTTTTGGAGGGTAGGTGGATAAAACCAAAGTCATTGGGTATAGAAAAATGATTGAAACCAGTTGGTATAACAAGTAGAAGTATTAAATTTGCTTACTTAATTAACAAATTGAGAATCTTACGTAGGACTACTAAATGATTAGTTGTTAAAGGGACTGAATGTTTGAGTTGCTGGTTGTTTTCTGCTTGTGTTCTATCAAACCGAAGGAATGATAGCCAGGCAGAGGTTTGGTTGTTGCTTATATGGTTGACATCAACATCAACAAAGAAACACAGTTCACAAATTGTTAAGCTACTTGCTTTCCTTTCTCATTTCTACAAGCCAACCTTTGTGATATGGACAGTATAATTTCAAATGCAAAAATGCACGCATCTTTGGGTTAATTTACATAATTTTATTTAAATAAAAATGTACACATGCAGAACATATTTGGAAGATTCAAGATGATTCCAATTTAAGATTGGGTAATGTGCTTGAGGAGATGAATTTGTTGGAATTAATTCTTTAGTTCTTTAATTTCTTTATGCGGAAGCATTAAATCTATAGGCATACACCCTAGAGCACATATACCATATAGCCTAGGATCTACATCATGCCAGATTACTAGGATTCTAAGGTTATGAGTGTACCTGGATCCATAAGGTTCCTGATCTTAAGCGTTCTTCAAAAGATGAACTTGATCACTAACCTTTACGAACAGAGAGTGACAATCAATCACGGAATACCTTGACAATCAACACTAACAATGATGATGAATGATTAGCGGCGGCTTTATGGTTCTTCCTTAACCGGGACTCTTTATGCCTTAGTCGCTCTTCAGATGGGGAGAAGAGGCGGTATGCGTTGTGTCCGGTGTATTGGGGACCATAGCCTATATATAGTGTGATGGCCAATTAGGGTTCCCATTATTCCAAAATTGGCTATCGCTGACATCCACTCATATTTTACCCATATCAGATAATTAATGATAATATCAATTATCAAATCAGAAATCTGATTGACCTTATCTCTTAATTTGATCACATATCAATTAAGGCCCCTAAGAGATAAATAGCTAATATAATTAATTACCGATATCTGCCCACATTATGATATTGGAATAAAATATTCCAACAATCTCCCACTTGGGCAATATATCATAATAATTATATCAGAGTTCTTTAGGCGCGCATCCGAATGCTATTTATCCTTAGACTTCCACTTTACAATCTGGTCCACCTCATACATCAATAATGGAACCACCGCGGCTGTCGTCACTAACGTATATCGTGACTAAACCCCGACGACCACCCTATCAATGCACTTGATGACATAGATCGATATGGATGAGTGGCATGGAAATTTCATGCAATGTGATCTCTAAATCATGCCTATTTCCAACTGGTCCAACTTAAGTCTTTAGTGAGATCATACCGAAGTTCCTTAGGTGCAAATTAATATTATGAAAATAACCTCATAAACTTTATTTCTGCAGAAAATCAATCATAACATAAAGTGTACCAAATCCAAAAAATAAAAAAAATAAAAAAAAACATAGAACATAGAAGAAAACCAAACAAGGGAAAACCTCCCACTAATCTAAGGCAATCTCAAAACCAACACCCATACGAGCAACATGCTCATGAAAGACCTTAGGTGTCAAGCCTTTGGTTAGTGGGTCAGCTAGCATAAAGTTTGTCCCTATATGTTCTATTGAAATCTGTTTCTCCTGGACTCTTTCCATCACAACAAGACACTTGATGTCGATGAACTTCGACTTTGTAGAACTCATGTTGTTGTTCGAGTAGAGCACAGCTGCACTATTGTCACAATAAATTTTCAAGGGCCTCTGGATGCTTTCAATGACGCATAGGCCTGTGACAAAGTTCCGCAGCCATAATGCATGATTTGATGCCTCAAAACAAGCCACAAACTCCGCTGCCATGGTCGAAGGAGCCACTAAAGTCTGTTTGACAGACTTCCAAGAGACGGCTCCTCCAGCCAAAAGGAATATGTAACCAGATGTGGAACGTCTGCTATCCGGGCATCCCGCAAAATCGGAGTCAGAATACCCGATGATCTCCAAACTGTCTGACTTCCGATAGGTAAGCATGTAGTCTCTTGTTCTCTTCAAATAGCGCATCACGCGCTTGACTGCTATCCAGTGCTGCATACCAGGATTACTCAAATATCTTCCTAGGACTCCCACTATAAATGATATATCAGGACGAGTGCAAACTTGAGCATACATAAGGCTCCCTACAGCTGATGCATAGGGAACCTTTTGCATTTCTTTCTTTTCAAAGTCATTATTGGGGCACTGTTTGAGACTTAACTTGTCTCCTTTAGCAACGGGTGTATCCCCTGGTTTACTACCTTTCATGCCAAATCTATCCAAAACTATATCGATATAGCCCTTTTGTGATAACCCAAGGATACCTTGAGAGCGATCTCTAAGTATCTGTATACCTAAGACAAAAGAGGCGTCCCCAAGATCTTTCATCTCGAAATTTTTCGTGAGAAATCTCTTGGTTTCATGCAATAAGCCTATATCGCTGCTGGCTAGCAAGATATCATCGACATATAATACCAGGAAGATAAATTTACTCCCACTGAACTTTTGATATACACAATCATCAACCACATTAGCCTCAAAACCATAGGAGGTGATAACTTGGTGAAATTTGTGATACCATTGACGGGAGGCTTGTTTAAGGCCATAGATGGATTTCTTTAGTTTGCATACCATAGACTTTGGATCACCTAAAACAAAGTTTTGTGGTTGCACCATATAAATTGTCTCATCAATGTTGCCATTGAGAAACGCAGTCTTTACATCCATCTGATGTAGCTCCAAGTCATAATGAGCTACTAGTGCCATAATGGTCCTAAAAGAGTCTTTCGAAGAAACTGGAGAGAAAGTCTCTGTATAATCAATACCTTCCTTTTGAGTAAAGCCTTTGGCGACCAGACGAGCCTTATATCTCTCAATGTTACCCTTTGAATCCCTCTTGGTCTTAAATATCCATTTAGAGCCAATGGGTTTCGCACCTTCGGGTAATTTGACGAGATCCCAAACGTCATTATCAGCCATAGATTTTATCTCATCATTCATGGCATCAATCCACTTTTGAGAGTTAGAACTTTGCATAGCTTGACTAAAGGTGATTGGGTCATCCTCAGTCAAACCAATTCCATCCTCATGTTCTTGGAGAAAAACTATATAATCATCTGAGATTGTGCTTCTCCTCTCTCTAGTGGATCTCCTTAATGGCACTTCTTGAGGTTGTTGAGTTTGCTCTGAAGGTGGTGCTTGAGGAGGAATACCATTGTTGTCTTGTCCTTGAGTGATGTCAGGTATAATGGCCTGATCATCGTTATTTATAACTGGATCTGTTTCTTGAACAATGACAGGCACAAAGATCTGATCATTATCAATAACAGGTTCTTCATTAAAGACAACATTCCTTATGTTTCCTTCCCCCCCAAACTCAACTTCCTCAAGGAATCTTGCATTCCCCGTCTCAAAGAATGATCTTGTAGTGGGATTGTAAAACTTATACCCACGAGAGCGCTCGGCATAACCAACAAAGTAACAGCTAACCGTCCTTGAGTCCAACTCATAAGGGGTTTTGGTAACTGCTTTACTTGGTACCCTGTTAAGGATATAAACTGCGGTCTTTAATGCCTCTCCCCAAAGTGATTCTGGCAAGGAAGAATGATTAATCATACTTCTCACCATATCCTTAAGAGTCCTGTTTCGTCGCTCTGCAACACCATTCATGCTGGGTTTGCCCGGCATAGTGTATTGCGGAACGATTCCACACTCATTGAGGAAAAGTGCGAAGGGCCCTGGACGTTGTTCACCCGATCCATCATATCTGCCTTACCAAGTCGAAGTTCAACTTCAGCCTTGAAAGACTTGAAAACGTCTAGAGATTGAGACTTCTCATGAATTAAATATAGGTAGCCATACCTAGAGTAATCATCTATGAACGTAATAAAGTATCGTTGTCCATTCCAAGAACTTGTAGGAAAAGGACCACAAATATCCGTATGTATTAGTTCTAAGACATCCTTAGCTCTTTCGGCACCTAATTTGCTTAAGTTTGTCCTTTTACCCTTAATGCACTCAATGCAGACTTTAAAGTCCGCCATATCTAAGGGCCCAAGAATTTCCTCCGACACAAGCCTCTGAATTCTCTGTAAAGAGATATGGCCTAAACGCTTATGCCATAAAGTGGCGGAATTCTCAATTAATTTACGCTTTGTACCACGTGTACTTGTTTGCAATATCTCGTTATAGGAACTTTCTACATCAAGCATGTAAAGATTATCAATCAAGGGACCGGAACTAACAACATTCGAATTATAAAAGAGACTAACTTTATTATTTCCGAATGAACAAGAGTAACCAAATTTGTCCAAACTAGAAATAGAAATCAAATTCCGCCTAAATGACGGTACGACAAATGTCTCAATTAAATCCAAATGAAAACCAGTCTTTAAACATAATCTAAAAGTCCCTATAGCTTCAACAGCAACTTTATTGCCATCGCCCACAAAGATGAATCTTTCAGCATCACTTGGCGGTCGGCTCCATAGGCAACCCTGCATAGACATACTTATGTGAGTAGTAGCACCAGAATCTACCCACCAAGTATACTTAGGTACAGTAGCTAAATTAATTTCAGAACAAACCAAAGTGAGAAGTTTACCCTTCTTAGCACGCCAGTTGGCGTACTTAGGACAATCCTTCTTCATATGTCCACCTTTGGGCCAAGAACAATCCGCATAAATAATTTCATGCACATCTTAGTAAATTCAATTAAATCAATCTACACAACAGAGGTTACTTTGGCAACGTATTGCTTCAACCAATCCAATCAAAAATACCTGACAATTAAATAAAATGGGAGGTCTGAAATCTGCCCAATCCACACTTAAATCGTGAGAACCTGAACGTTTAAGTGTGAAAGCAAAATCTGCAACATCAAAATCACAGAGCTGGCCGTGAACCATTCTGGAAAATCAATTATTTTCCCACACAGTGTTCACACCAATAGGCAATGCCCTTCATTAATAGCAATATATTTTCGTTAAAAGAAATTGCACGTAACAGTGCTTCTGGATCCAATCACTTTTATAAGTGCAGTAAGATAATCAAATCACCAAATCACAAGAGGACAAAATCATAAAATAGTGTTCTTGGCTTCACTAATCACGTTCAGCTTGCCATGGATATTCACAATATGTAAAGCCATTGAACTTTCAATATTTAATAGTCCAAAGATTTTCACGTACAGGATCAACCATTTTAAACCAAATTGAAAATCAATTCTTGTAATTAAATATGTACTTTTGAAATTGCCAAGACACATACTCTTTTAATTTTACATACATTTCTGATCAGCACATGTCATAGGCCATTAGAATTCTACTACACTTGATTCTAAAGCTTTCAAAAAAAACGTTAAACCCAATGGCCATTAGAGAAGATGGTTTGCAAAATTTCCATCACTTATAATATACAATATATACAATACAATATATAATAGTCAATTGAAAACCAAAACACCAGAGGCTGCCACCCACGTACCGGATCAAGTTCTTTCACAATAATATATAAACATACTTGCTGGAAGCAAAAACACAGCCATGACAATGCTATCACTCTTGGCCGTATATAGCTTTTGATTTTGAAATCATTAAAGTTTAAACCCAAAGCAAAGATTTTGAAAGACTTCTAACAATACTGGATTGATCCGAAAAATACGATAACCACGTTACTTTCAAAAAACCAATTTTCAAAGCCATGTCGTCATCGCAAATTGAAAAACATGTTCAGAATAGTATAGAAAACTTTCTCCATGAAAACCAAAGCCAAAAAAAATCCTAATAATCTAACAATGAAGATTGCTCTGATACCACTTGTTGGAATTAATTCTTTAGTTCTTTAATTTCTTTATGCGGAAGCATTAAATCTATAGGCATACACCCTAGAGCACATATACCATATAGCCTAGGATCTACATCATGCCAGATTACTAGGATTCTAAGGTTATGAGTGTACCTGGATCCATAAGGTTCCTGATCTTAAGCGTTCTTCAAAAGATGAACTTGATCACTAACCTTTACGAACAGAGAGTGACAATCAATCACGGAATACCTTGACAATCAACACTAACAATGATGATGAATGATTAGCGGCGGCTTTATGGTTCTTCCTTAACTGGGACTCTTTATGCCTTAGTCGCTCTTCAGATGGGGAGAAGAGGCGGTATGCGTTGTGTCCGGTGTATTGGGGACCATAGCCTATATATAGTGTGATGGCCAATTAGGGTTCCTATTATTCCAAAATTGGCTATCGCTGACATCCACTCATATTTTACCCATATCAGATAATTAATGATAATATCAATTATCAAATCAGAAATCTGATTGACCTTATCTCTTAATTTGATCACATATCAATTAAGGCCCCTAAGAGATAAATAGCTAATATAATTAATTACCGATATCTGCCCACATTATGATATTGGAATAAAATATTCCAACAGAATTTTGTTGCAAATTCAAACTCAAATTCAGAACTTCTAACCTTGTACTGTTAAGGACGGAATAGATTCCCAGCTAGGTCTTCTTCTTTAGACAACTGTGTAGGTAAAGATAGGGGATTTTTTTTTGGTACAAAAAGATAGGGGATTTTATTGTATGTGTTACAGGGAAATTAGTTAGGAGTGCAAACTTTACACTTTGATATTCCTATTTTAGTGGCAAGCAGCACGACAGAAGTATTTTGCTTTTGCTCACATTTTCTGTTTTTGCATTTGTGTACTATGCACAATGACACGCACACTTTAGAGCATGATAGGGAGATTACATGTCTCAAAATAATGTCCCAATTCTTGTTACATTCATTCAGATAATATCATGTCATTTTAAAACTATACATTTATAATTAAATATATGATTAATTTTTTTAAATAACACAATCTGATTGGATAAGACATGAAATGAGACATCATTTTGAGATATGTGATCTCAATCCCTCCAACGCATGTTCTTAGCATGGTTCTTAAATATAATAATGGGTTTTTATGTTGGAGTTAGGTGATGTGTGATGCCAAATGTATGTTCTTGTTGCACAACTTTGGTAAGACCGGTTCTTAACACTATGGTGTATGTCTCTCTCCTCTATGTCTCTCTCCTCTACATGTGTCTGCTGCAAGAACGTTCTTAACTTTGAGCCACTGGAGTGAAATGTTCTTACACTATGTGGCAAGGTATGGCTCACCTATTTAGTGTTCTTAACTCTTGTATTGGAGATGGTCTTAGTTTTAAAGATAGAGATGAGATCAATCAACAATCATAAAAACATATGTTGTGGGGGAAGTTTTTTTGGCATTATTTTCAGATTTCGACCATGTTTTTCGATGAAGAGAAAACTTAACAGTCAAACTTAATGAAAATAACTAAATTACTTAATATTTAGTAATGGAGGGACCAATTTGAACATTGTTAATATATAGGAACCAAATTGAATATTTGAAAACAAACGAGGGTCAAAATGTAATTTAACCTAAATCTTATATAAAAATGAAAATATCTTTCCACTAAAATAAATGAAAATATCTTTGGGAGTTATTACAAGGGAAAAATTGGACCCAACCCAATAATCTAAGTGGCACGTATCGAGGAATAGGAGTTAACGACGACACGTTGGACATCGAACAACCTAATCCCCAATGCGTTAACGTTCTCCACTCAACTCCGTTGCTTCCTCTTCTCTTTCCGCAGGTAATCCTTCAGCAACATCTTTGTGCTTGCGATTTCAGTAGTTTATATTTTCATAATTCTAAGGAAGCTGCAAACTTCAAAGCCATTTTTAAGCTTGCAGAGGCAAGCCAATTGATCTCTCTTTTCTTCAGGGATGGCTTATGTTCTTCCACATGGAAATATAAATTGCAGTTTTTTATACCAAAAATGTGCAATTTCCTATCCGGGTATTTCTGTTTTGCCCTTGTTGCAACCGGGACTGTGTGCTTGCACAGGTTTCAGCAGAGGTCAGTTACTTACTGAACTAGCTAGTTCTTGTATAATTTTTGTTGGTTTCATCACAATGGAAATGCTTCTTTTCTGAAGATTGCACTTGGTGTTTAATGTAGTGAGCTCCATTGGTAACATGCAATTTGCAAATTTGACAACCTGTTCACTGCTAATAATAATAATAATAATATCTATTCTATGGAGAATGCTAACCAGTCCCTAGTTAAGGAATCAAACTAGAAAAGTTTGTATGGGAATATAGTGTATTTAATATATTGAAAAACATTATAATTAAATTCTCAATATTTTTATTGATTCCTTAATCGATGCCCTTAAGTTTACCGGACCCTTATTCTATTTCTCTGCTTACATATGTGAATGGTAACAATGATACTTCATTAATTATGGTTTCATTTCTTGTGGCACTTGTTTGTATCTCTGAGTGTGCTTCTTTTTTCTACTAACTGATCAGGAGCAGTGATTCCCCAATGCTTCAATGGAAGGAGGAATTTTACTTTACCAGAAAAGAGACCTAGGAAGGTTTTTAAGAAAGAGAGATTCTCTATCCCTAGAAGTAGTACTTCTTCAAACTCTAGTGGCAGTACGGACGACAGCTCTGATGATACAAAGGCATGTATGAGCGAATACTAATGTGATGATTTTGTCATACTCTGATACTCTTAACCAATGGCGTTTGACTGAACATGGCTATTAACCTATATCTTGACCATGAAACATATGAATATAATGACAGAACTAAAGAAGAATGCTATGTCACTCTAAAAGCATGGTATACCAAACCCTAAATATTTGTGCTACTTGCTTGTTGCTTGATGTCTAGAAATCCTTGGTTTTGGATTCGGATCTGCTTATCTTATGCTAATATGCTTAGTGGTCAATTTTAAGATCCCACATCAGCAGGGGATATGGGCAAAGTAGGACAAAGTACCCCTTATGTTAATTTGGGCAATCCTTCTCCCTTGAGCTAGGTTTTGGCCATTTAGGGTTGAGTTAGGCTCAGATCCTTCTCAATTCTAATAGTTGATTTCATATTTACTCTTGAAGAATTATTCAAAACAAACAGACAATGGCTACTTTTTCAGATGGTTGGAAGACGAGGAAGTTTTTTTTTTTTCCACATTTTGGGATGGATGGAAATCAGTATAATTATTCTCTTTAGAGACTTCTTCTCTTGTCTGTAATTTTATGTATGCTAGAGTTTGATTTGGTAGATTCACTTTTTTATTGCTTGATATGGTATGCTTTTGTCTTGTGAAAGTGCCACCAGTCATGTGTTAATAATACTGAGATTTGTGGTTGTTGACAAAGGTTCAATAAATGGAGAATAGAATGACTGCTTATTGTCCTCATGGTTATTATAGAATGTTGTTATTCTATCATCTGATACTTGCAGTGAAATCATCTGGTCACTTAATCAGCCTTGCCATTACATAACATGAACAGACATATAATGAAATGAGACACGTGATACTTACACTTTTTTGGATGTCACAGAAGACACCATTTGGGTATACAAGGAAAGATGTCCTATTAATTGGAGTTGGAGTTACTCTCCTTGGCGTTGGCTTAAAAAGTGGATTAGAGGTAATTTGCTTTCTGTTCTTATGCACTGGAATATATTTCCCGTCTTACTTATATATTTTTCCTTCGATATTTAGTACTTAGCTTATTCTAATTCACAAATGTAACGGTACGTAATATGATACCTATTAACAAATGGGTCAAGTGCCTTATGAATAACAGAATGTAGTCAGTGTACCTTCTTATAGTTGTTTTTACCCATGATGTGATGGATACCATATTGGCACCTATGCATGGGGATTAATCATGCAACTGTTCTTGCATATTTTTTGTAGTTTGCCGGAGTTGATCCACTACAAGCAGGAAATGTGGTTCAGCTGGTGCTAGTTTTGGGCCTCACAGTTGGATGGATATCAACTTATATCTTTAGAGTTTCAAACAAGGAAATGACATATGCTCAGCAACTACGTGACTATGAAAGCAAAGTGATGGAGGTAAAATAATCTAAACAAGGTTGCTTTTCTCTTGTTTTAAGCATAGTGAAATAGTTGTTTTTTGATTTCTACAAGAATTGCAAAGTGCATGTTTGAAATTATTGATTATATTTCTTGGTAAAAAATTTATCCTTCTGTAAGTAACTTGATTAAGGCATTATATTGCACAATATAGTGCTCTGATGTGTCACTTTTTTCTTTTAAAAAAATATGAATGAAATAAAAAAATAAAATTGTTCCTTGTATTGTTGCAATGGAGCAGATGTATTCAAGTAATGACAGCGTATTGATGCTACTACATGAACTGGGGCAACTGGCTATAATAAAACGATGTGTCCCAAAATTGTTTACATCAAAATGAGGTGGCCAAACTTTAGGCATTAAACAAGAAGATATTATTCATCAATTGTTCTGGTTTATTTGTTTCTTATAGAACATTTTATGAAGCATGTTGCTCTCTATTTGCATTGGTTATGAAGCTACTACACCTTCTCATTATTGGGGAAATTGTTTTATATTATGCTGGGACTAAAGATGAGTTTGATAGCTGCCCAGTTTTATGGAAAACGTTTTACATTTTTCTTTGATATGCGAAGTGAATAAGCTGATTGATAAACACCTGTGATCGTAGTTGAAAATTCTCAAATTGGGAGCAGTTGAGCTCCATATGATAAATATTACCTTACCTGTCCTCCTTTGTACTTAAGAGTCTGAGGTACATGTCTGAAACACATTCAGATAACCGAAAAAAGCCTCAAGTCAAAAAATTGTTTCCAGCATGTAACTAAAGCTTGAAACTTGTGTGTGCAGCTTGTTTTGTGTTCACATTGGTTCTCAATAAAACATGCCATAGAATAATGTTCCTCTTTTGAATCTGCAGAAACGGTTAGAGTCCCTAACAGAAGCAGAGCTACAAGCACTGCTTGAAGAAGTTGAGGAAGAGAAGAGACGCTAGGTAGTTGTCTGCAGGTGAATGAAACAGAAATTTAGCTTGTCTGTATATATACACTGAAGTTTTACACAGTGAATGAAACATAAATTTTATCTCTATGGACCGAGTTCAGAAGGGTTTTAGCTATGCTCCCTTCAGTTTACTCACAGATAAATGTATGAGACTTCAAAATCCATAGTGTTCACAAAAAATTCCAGATGCAAGTAACTTAGCTTGGATGATAATGCTTTCCAATTGATATATATACAAACACTTGAAATCGGATGCAAACATTTGTAATTGTGAATCTTAGGATATGTTTGGGAAGGTGGGGTGGGATTAGGAATGGCAACGGGCACGGACGGGCACGGATACCACCCTACCCGCCCCCGCCCGCCGCGGGCAAATCTAAGCCCGTCCCCGCCCGCCACCGGCGCGGGTATCTGGCGGGCGGGTATCTGACGGGTTTCGCGGGTATCTGCGGGTTTTCGCGGGTACCCATGGATACTACCAATAACTGTTTTTTTTTTGAAAAAATACATTAATTCCTTAAAAAATTATAAAAAAAATTGCAATAATTACAATATATCAAATAAAATAAACATTCTCAAGATATGACATTATTTAACAAACCATAAAAATAAAACTACACTCAAATAATAAATGAGTATCATCATTCATCATCACAGAGAACAATTTAATCTAAACAAGCCACAAAAAACACAAGCACACAACCATCACATCACATTCGTTCCTCTATTACAATTAACAGAAATCAGTTACAAAAACATATTATACAACAACTCCAAACAAGCGCACAACAATAGCTCCAAGAAGTCCAACCATCCAAGTAGCATCATTGTTAAGATAGAACATAAATAAACTTAGAATGGACATAAGCTATATTTACAAAAAAGAATCATAAAGAATGTGACAATTTGATAATTATTTTCATAGGATCTTGAATACTTACTTAACATTGATTGCTTTTCATCATTGAGTTGCAAATTGCAATAACCAGATTTACTCATGGAGCATTATTTTCACAATCCTGAAATAAAAGTAAATGTATCTCATAAAAAATGCAAACAATTGATATTATTGGGAAGGTTGAAATGAAATCTTAAAATTATTTACTAACAATGTCAACATCCATATCATCCAATATAGTAATACATTCATCACTGTCGACTTCCGATTTTGAAGAACCTGAAGAAAGAAAAATAATAAGTAAAAGATTTGTAATTATCAACCAATATAGATTTTAAATTAAAAGTAGTAAATTTGGTTACCTTTCACATCAGCCCATAGCCAATCTTGGAGACACATCAATGCCTCTAAAGTATTTGGACGCAATCTACTACGATGAGGAGTAAGAAATCGACCACTAGTGCTGAAAGAAGACTCCGAAGCAACAGTTGATATAGGAATTGCCAAAAAATCTCTTGCAATCATTTGCATAATTGGGTATTTAGGCCCATTTTGCTTCCACCAACCCAAGACGTCAAACTGTTCAGTTGAATCAGGCAACACTGGCTCCTCCAAATATCGATCAAGTTCTGACCTCTGACCTCTTGTTGCAGTTTTTTGAGCATTAAGCTTCTTTTCATAATGTGACCTCCAACCTGCCACTTTTCCACCACCCACATCTTGACTTTGGGTTGTTCTTGAAAATGAAGAATCAGTATCCTTACCTTTTATTTTGGTCTCATACTCCCTAACCATTTCTTGACAAATAGACATCACATTTTCCATTTTCTCATCCGCTTTATCTCCATAAATTTCAGCGAAAAAAATAATCAAACAAAGTGTCTTTATACCTGGGATCTAAAATAATGCCTACAGCCATCACCCCATTGATTACACTCCAATACTTGTCAAATTTGGTCATCATGGATGTAGCCATTTCATGAATGATAAAATCAGGAATGCAAACCCACTCCATCAAGGCCAATTTAATTTCACAAACCTTTGTAAAATAAACATTTGCAGTTGGATACAAAGTACCAGAAAACAACTTTGTAACATCATAAAACAATTCCAACTTCTTACAAATTTCTATGGCCATCTTCCAATCATCTTCATCAGGCAAAGTTTTATACGAATTATCCCTTTGTGCCAGTCGTTCAAACACATCTTTGTATACTATGGCAACTTGAAGCATTAAAAATGTAGAATTCCACCTAGTTTTGCAATCAAGAACCAGTTTTCTACCATAGGTCATGTTCACCTGGCCACATGTATCTATAAATTTCTCCTCTCTCTTAGGGGTGGCTGTCCAAAAACTAACACTTTCCCTAATCTTTTCAATTGCATTGGAGATTATGGACAAACCATCTTTCACAATTAAGTTCACTATATGAGCACAACAACGCATGTGGAACAATTTACCACCCAAAATAAGTGACCTAGGTGAAATCTTTTCTAAAACACGTTCAATCATAGCATCATTTGTAGAGCAATTATCAACTGTCAAGGTGGATAATTTTTTATCTAGATTCCAATCCATCATGCATTCAATTAAGACCTCAGCAAGAGTTTGGCTATTATGAGGAGCAGGCACATAAATGAACCTAACATTGAATTTGATGTCTTAATGATAATATCAACAAAAAGAATCAATAATAAATAATATGCACATAAATGAACATAGTTTGGTGTTATTACCTTACAAGTCGACTTTGCAGTGTCCATGAATCATCAACAAAATGAGCTGTGACTGTCATATAGCCTTTGTTTTGATGACTAGCAGTCCACATATCAGTTGTAATTGCAATTCGACTTCGATTCTTTGACAACAGTTTCATCAGTTTCTCTTTCTCAACACTATAAAATTTCATGATGTCACTCTTGATAGTGTTACGAGAAACCCCCGTAAATAATGGTTGCAAAGAACTACAAAATGATTTAAATCCTCTGTGATCAACTATAGACAATGGATACTCATGAAGGACTATCATCTTTGCCAACTCTTGCCTTGATACATCTTCATTATATGCACAAGAACCAACAAGTAATGTCTCATTCCCTTTTTTTTTCAGTTTTGAGAAATGCTTGCCTTATATCCCGAGTGGTTCGTAGCTTGCAGCCTTTGAAGTGAGTTTGCAAGTGTGAAGTTCCCTGGTGTGTCTCCCCCAACAGTTTTGCCTGACAATAATGACAAATAGCCTTCCACTTTCCATCTATATTCTTCCTCTCGAAATGATTCCAAACCCATGAAGTTAATTTTCTTTTATTACCATCGGATTGACTTGGAATTGAGCTTTGAGTTTCATTTGGAGTTGACTCTTTATCAACATTCATAGATTCACCCACATTTGATTCACCCACATTTGATGTGAGCGGCTGTTGCTCTTGCCCATCACCAATAGGAGCAGAAGTTTGATTAGTAGACATTGATAAGACTGCACAACATGATGAAGCAGATGTCAAAACTCAAAACTGAATTGTTTTTCATCATTGAGTTGCCAGATTATTAAAAACTGAATTGCCTAACTATTGCAACCATATTGAAATTAACCATTCATGTGTCAACTGAATCACAAACTATGATTAGGAAGTGCATCATTACTTTACTTCAAGAATGCATTACACAATAATGCATTACTAGAAAACATGAACTGCAGTGTAACATCAACAGAATTGATTAAATTATCAATCTTTCATGAAAAAATAAGAGGTATTTTATTACTTCTTATCATACTTCAAAATGGAGCTCCTGTTTACCTCTCAAATCTGGACTAAGAACATATAATATACCACATGAATTCTGCCAAAATAACCTATATAAACATGTCCTCCAGGACAATAATATTTTGTGCGTATCCAACTGGTTACTCCAATAAACATGCTTAAGTTACTTTCAAGTTGATGTTCTCCAGGACAATAATATTTTAGGACTATAGCATTTACTTACTCCAATTTACTCGTGTTCATATAACATGCTTAAGTTACTTTCAAGTTGATGTTCTCAATTTGTTGATGAGAAGTGACATTCACAAAGTTTTCCGTTCTAGTGGCAAGGATACCATGCTTCCCAGTGCAAATGAAGCTCAAAGACTTATGGGATCATTGCAAAACTGCAAAGTTCGCAACTTTAAGGACAACGGACAAAATATGGTATTTATTATTAGCTCTATAGTGTCATCACAGTTCACACAATTTCTCAAGTAGTCAAGTTCTGTCATCACAGTTCACACAAAAATAGAAGCTTTTGTCTACAATATTCAAATATTCCACCTTCTCAAACATAATCACAATACAAATACCCCAAAACACTATTCATTGAATCCTCTTAACAAACAGAGAATCCCAACTCAAGATGAGTCTAATGTCTAAAATACAGAGGAAAGATGGAAGGGAAAGGCAAATAGTGGAAGACCCATCTCACCTTATATCAGTATCACTGTCTGAGGAAGGAGGGAAGCCGTCGTGCGCCGCTGGTTTCTCCGGATACGCCTCGTCGTCACTGGAGCAGGGAGGCGCGTGTTTCTTTGAAGCTGAAGGCAGGGAGCGACCGGCGACGTCACTGGAGCAGACCGGCGAGTCTCGATCTGCGGTCTAACAGGAGCACGGCGTTGAAGGTTGAAGGAGAGGAGGGTTAGGGACTTAGGGTGGAGAACGGCGCAAGAAGAGTGGTGTGGACTTGTGGTGATCTGATAATGTTTCATGTTTGTGTCATCACGAGTAAGTAGTAACCTAGGGTCAGGGTATTTATGTAACTTCCTCTCGCGGGTACGGGTATCTGCGGGCACGGGTATCTTGTTACCCGCCCCCGCCCGTGAATAAACGGGTAGTGTAAAAAATCCGTTTATGTAACCCGCGGATACCCATTTAACATCCCCGCCCGTGCCCGTTGCGGATTTTACCCGCGGGTACCCGGGGGGTGCGGGTAAAATTGCCATCCCTAGGTGGGATGGTTAGTAATGGAGTGGAATGGTAAAGATCCCTTCACCTATTGTTTGATAGTTTTTTAAACAATTGAGTGGAGTGGTTGAGGATGGGAAGCCAAACCACTCCAAACCATCCAAAACCTCTATTTTTATACCCTCCAATTTGGGGGGTTTGGGATGGAATACTTCCCTCTTTTTTATTATTAAATACAAATTTATAATGTTAACCCTTCAAAGCAAAACATTGTTACTAACAAAGAAAAATAAAAAGGGTAGCATTGGAAATAAAATTTGTAATTCATCTCACTCCATTACCTTTTTTTGTTCCTCATACCCACTCCATTACTTACCATTGTGACTTCCAAACAATAGAGTGTAATGTCCCTCCATTCCTTCATTAAAACTCCCAAACAATGAAGTGGTATATTTTTACCACTCCACTCTACTCCACCCTAAACCACTCCATTACTAATCATTCCACTCAATCCTCACCAAAACTCCCAAACATAGCCTTAGTCTTAGCATGCGACCTTTCACTACCTAGGAGTTTTATAGCATCAGGTTGATGAAAAAAAGTCTTGGCAATTTGTTATCTGAACAGCCCTTAATTTGAAGCCACCGTTTCAGCAAAATAAATAAATAAATAAATAAAAGTGATGGTAAGGAGATAATGCCATAGAAGGGCTGCTCTAAATTTTAATTGGTTAAAGTAATCTTTTGGTCCCTAGACGTGACACTGATTTTCAATTTGGTCCCTATACGTAAAAAAATTATCAATTTGGTCCTTATACGTGACACTGGTTTTCAATTTGTCCTCACCGCTAATTGGTCCATATATAAGAGGACCAAATTGTAAATTATTGTCACATGTAGGGACCAATTCAACAAAAAAAATTGAAATCGGTCCCTACATTTGACAATTATTTTCAATTTAGTCCCTACATGTGATAATAATTTGTAATTTGGTCCCTCTTATATAGGGACCAATTAGCGGTGAGGACCAAATTGAAAACCAGTGTCATGTATAGGGACCAAATTGATAACTTTTTACGTATAGGGACCAAATTGAAAATCAGTATCACGTATAGGGACCAAAAGATTACTTTAACCATTTTAATATTTCCTTTCTTGCTGGTCTAACATGAGTTGTCAAACACACCGGCTAAATTGCCCAATTAACAGGAAATTATTAAATCCTAACAAAATCTTCTCTAAAATAAAAGTTGTGACGGAGGAAAATGTCTTCTGAAGTGGACAAATAAGTAAACCTCTTTGTGACCTTTGCAATGGTATTGACTGATAATCATCATGCGCAGTCACACTGTGTGCCAGGTAAGGGCAAGTGGGAAGCGCAAGAGGTGACAGTTCTTATGTGAGCTGAGGTAAAGCTTATCATTTGATGTTTCTTAATCATTGTGCTATGAGAGAATGACTGATCGATAATATTAAAATGCTTAGGTCAAAATTATTTATATATACTAGAACCATTCACATGCAGGGGCAGCCTCTAATTCATATGTCCCTTACCCTTCTTGGCTTATTTAACAACTAACAGAGCCCTTCACGTGCATGTCTGGGGGGGACCTTTGAATCCCCACACAAAAAAAAGAGGTATTGAAAGAATATAATTCCCTCCCTCATTTCATTAGCATCATTGTGGTTATATACAACCATTACAAGAGAGATTCTAGGCTATAATTAAGGAAGCTAATTATACACATGATAACCAACATTATGACTAGATACAAGGTATAATATATTTACATATATTCTAACACACCCTCGCAGTCGAAGCGGGAGGTTGCCGTACGCTGAGACTGTCCCGAAAATCCTCAAATAGAACCAAGGGAAGGCCCTTAGTAAAAATATCTGCAATCTGATATCGTGATGGGACATGTAAGACACGAACTTCTCCACGAGCAACCTTTTCGCGAACAAAGTGAATATCCATCTCAATATGTTTCGTGCGCTGATGTTGAACAGGATTTCCAGAGAGATATATCGCACTAACATTATCACAATACACCAAGGTAGCTTTCCGAATAGGACAATGAAGTTCTAGAAGAAGGTTTCGTAACCAACATGACTCAGAAACCACATTGGCAACGCCTCGGTATTCCGCCTCCGCACTAGATCGGGACAAAGTAGCTTGCCGTTTGGCGGACCAAGAGATTAAATTATCACCAAGAAACACACAATAACCAGATGTAGAGCGTCTGGTATTCGGACACCCACCCCAATCAGCATCTGTATAAGAAAGGAGAGTGGATGTTGAAGAAGGATAAAGATGCAAACCAATATCAAGAGTACCCTGAATGTAGCGCACAATGCGCTTGAGCGCGTGCATGTGTTCTTCCCTCGGGTCATGCATGAATAGACACACCTGTTGCACGGCATAAGCAATATCGGGTCTCGTGAAAGTGAGATATTGAAGAGCCCCTGCAAGGCTTCGATAATGAGATGGATCTCCATAAGGTGTGCTGGAATTTGCACTGAGCTTCGGTTTAGTGTCAACCGGAGTAGGAGATGGCTTACACGATGACATGCCGGCCCGTTCAACGATCTCTGCTGCATACTTCCTCTGAGACAAGAATAAACCACCTGTATGACGAGTTACAGCTATACCCAAAAAATAACTCAATGGCCCCAGGTCCTTCATAGCAAATTCCAAGCTAAGAAGGGATATGATAGACTTGCGAATAGCATCAGAGGAAGCTGTCAATATAATATCATCCACATACAAAAGAATGTAAGCCATAACTGTACCTTGCCGGTAAATGAAGAGAGAATGATCAGAAGTACTGTGAGAAAACCCAAGGGTAGAAACATAATCAGCAAATCTCTTGTACCAAGCCCGAGGGGCCTGTTTTAGGCCATATAGAGATTTCTTCAACAAGCATACATAATTAGGATGATCTGGGTCCCGAAAACCCATGGGCTGATGCATGTACACAGTCTCTTTGAGTTCTCCATGCAAGAAAGCATTCTTTACGTCAAGTTGGTGAATAGGCCATGCTTTAGAGAGGGCTAGACTGAGAACAGTGCGAATAGTTGCCGGTTTGACTACCGGGCTAAAAGTCTCACCACAATCCACCCCAACCTGCTGAGTTTTGCCATCACCTACAAGACGGGCCTTATGCCTCTCAAAAACACCATCAGAATGTTCTTTATGAGTAAAAATCCACATAGACCGAATCACATTAACATCAGGTGGACGGGGCACCAACTCCCACGTCTTATTTTTAATAAGAGCATTAAATTCATCATCCATAGCCATTTTCCAATTCGGGTCACGAAGGGCTGACACGGGATTACATGGTAGGGGGGATTTAGTGACAGTAGTGTTAAGATTTAGTTGTTGTTTGGGTTTGAAAATCCCATGCTGACTACGTGTGACGGGTCTGGGGGCAGAAAGAGGAGTAGGCTGATATGGAAGTGAAGGTGCAGGTGCTGGGCTGGTCGAGGGTGTACCTGTTGGAGGTTGCGTGTTGGGCACAATTTGTTGGGCCTGTTGGTTTGGGCTTGGCCGTGAGGTCAAATGGTGGACCACGTAAGGGGAGGGACCATCGTCCATAAAACCATAAGTGTGGGGTTGTGGATTGTGCAACTTAGCAAAAGGGAATTGGGTTTCATCAAATATGACATGGCGACTTAGTATGATTTTACGAGAGGACAAATCATAGCATTTGTAACCACGATGATTAGGTGGGTACCCCAAAAAGACACAAGGAGTGGAACGGGCTTGAAGTTTGTTTATGGTAGTAGAAGGTAATAGAGGATAGCATAAACACCCAAAAAACCCGAAGATGAGAGTAGGAAGGGTCCTTTTGATAAAGAACCTTGAGAGGCGACTGATAGGCTGATTGTTTCCTTGGAAGAATGTTGAGGAGATAGGTTGCCATTTGTAAAGCATGATGCCAAAATGAAGGTGGTAGAGATGCATGGACAAGTAGAGTACGAATTATGTTGTTAATGGTACGGATTTTTCTCTCGGCTTTCCCATTTTGTGATGATGTATGTGGACAAGAGAGGCGAAAAGCTATTCCATTTTCTTTACAAAAAGCCCAAAAGGGTCCATTATCAAATTCCTTACCATTATCACATTGAATGTTCTTTACCTCCCGTTCAAATTGATTGCGGATGAAAGCTCTAAATGATAGAAATGTTTGAAAAACTTGAGACTTCTTAGACAATGGAAATGTCCACAAAAAATTTGAGTAATCATCCAACAACAAAACATAATATCGGTGGCCCGAAGAGCTCAAAACAGGAGATGTCCAAATATCACTATGGATAATATCAAAAGGCATAATAGTGCAAGAATTAGAAGAAACAAATGGCAACTTAACATGTTTTCCAAGAGAACAAGAGTGACAAACATGAGAACCACGAGTTTGATTACACTCAATAAATTTATTTAGCCTAAGGGAGTCAAAAACAGGTGCTCCCGGATGCCCCAAACGAGCATGCCATAATGAAGGTGCTAAAGCTGCAAAAGTAGATGGTTTAGTGGCTTGATTGGTGGTGATGGGATAAAGGTCGCCCCGACTCTCACATCTCATTAGTTGCATCCCCGTCTGGAAATCCTTCACAGAAAAACCAAAAGGGTCAAATTCAACAGAAACCGAGTTATCAGTTGTAAATTTTCTAACCGACACTAAGTTTTTAATAAGTTGAGGGGCATGAAGGACCTTTTTCAAAGCTAAGGGAGGATTCGGGGGAGACAAATTGGTGTGACCATAACCTCGAATTGGAATTGAATGACCATTACCAACAATTATACCACGATTATTGCTCAAATTAAAATAAGACGAGAGATTACCTTGCTCCGATGTCATGTGGGAGGTTGCACCAGTGTCCATGTACCAATTTGCATCCGAAGGAGTAAGCCCAAGAGTGTGCATCGCTGCTTCGATGTCTGTTGGAGTGGGTGGAGCTGCTGCTGCAGTGTAGGCCTGTTGCGGTTTGGGCCCAAGGATGCCTGGTTGGCGCTGCTGGGCTTGCTGGAAGCTGGGCCTGGCCCAAGGTGAGGACGGGTATGGGCATGGTGGAAGAGCCCAAGGCATCCATGGCCACTGCCACTGTCCAGCAGGCCACTGTTGGTGACTCGGTTGCTGCTGGGCGTGAAGCTGCTGCCAGTGACCATTTCGACCGCCACTACGGCCACCGCCACCGCCGCTCTTGCCGCCAGCGCGATGGCCACCATTCTTGTTGCCACTGTTGTTGCGGTTGTGACCCTTTTTACTCCCATGATGATGACGATTTTGAAGGGAATTCTTGGAGAAGGAGTGAGAGTCATCAGTGTCGCGAGCCACCATGGCGGCACCCACACCGGTTGCGACCTTCTTCACGAGACCGGCTTCTTCTAAAATGAGCATAGAGCGGGCTTGATAGAATTGTGGAAGAGGATCACTTTGGCGAATGAGCGTGGCAACTCCATTGTAAGCCTCGGTGAGGCCGACCACCATTTGAAGAACCAGACGGTTGTTTGAGACCGGTGCACCTACGTTCTTGAGTTGATCCGACAATTCCTTGAGCCGTTGACAATACGCAGAGGCATTCTGGAAATCCTCCATGTTTGTATGGGAGAATTCTTGCTCAAGAGTAACAGCCCGAGAATTCTTATTGTCTTGGAATATATCACGCAGCCTCTCCCATGCCTGCATTGCCGTTGCGTCTGGTTCAAGAATGGTATGCAACAGGTCATGGGAGATTGTTGCATAAATCCATTGAAGGACCGCAGCATCAAGGGTGGACCACAGTTCCTTTTCGTCATCGGTTGTTGCCACCTTTTCCTTGCCTTTTTCCGGTGGGATGATGTGGTCGAGGACTTTGTGAGAACGGGCATGAATCTTGAACAGTTCTGCCCACGTCGCATATTGGACGTTCTCCATCTCCAGGGTGATGGAGATATGGTTCTTGATGTTGGAGACAGCCAGAGCAGGGTGGAATTTGTTGGAATCAGTCATGGTGGCTGATGTGAGAAGAGAGATGGCGAGTAGAAGGAGGAGAAGAGAAGCTAGGGCGCGGCGGAAGCAGAAGAGGATCGAACCCTAGTCTTCTGATACCATGAAAGAATATAATTCCCTCCCTCATTTCATTAGCATCATTGTGGTTATATACAACCATTACAAGAGAGATTCTAGGCTATAATTAAGGAAGCTAATTATACACATGATAACCAACATTATGACTAGATACAAAGTATAATATATTTACATATATTCTAACAGGTATGTTGAGACATAAGAGGTACCTTGCAGAACAAATTCAGCTTACATACAAAACTAATGTTCAGCCCTTAATTGTTTTCTTCTCAAATTTGTAAATAGTGCTAATATCTACCATCCTCAATATTTACTATACGATTTTAACTAGAAAAAAAATGATCATATGATAAATATTATTAAATATCAAATTGTCATTCAGAAATTTCAATAACTACATGGTATTTAAATAATTTCAATATTGGGTACGGGTAAATGCGGGTACAAATACCTCAATATCCACCCACGTCTCATTAATAAGCGGAAAGAGAAAATACTCATTTATTTTACTTGTGGGTACCTGGTAAATCAGGGTTCTCTCCAGTCAACAAATGACAGCAGGAACCTGCATTAATGATCTAATGGTCATGAAGAGGAGTATAATATTTTTTTTTTGTAAGGCTGGGATCTCTTGCAGTCACGATCTCTTACAGTCACCTTATTGACTGCAGAGAATCCAACTCCATACCTAATAAGCTATCCTAGTGTCCATTGTGAATGTTATCCACCAATTTTTATGGATACAGATAAAATTGTCATTCGTACACGAGTATATTTTTTAATAAAAAAAATCATTATATTAACGAAAATCACTTGTCTTTTCCTTTGAATTTGTGCATTAAATGTAACATTGGACATTTAGACTTAATTTCGCATCTCATTTATCGTAATCACATGGTTTCTATGAATTAGATGTATTGGTGTGTTTCCCTGTTGTCTATCGAGAATGTTAACAAGTGTTTTTACTTTTTAGGATATTATTTAAAGAATCAAAAGAAAAAGTTTGTATGTGAAACTGTTGTATTTATTAATTTAAAAAATGTTTAACTTATACTTTTAGGAAAATGGTAACGACTCGTTAAAGAATCAAGGAAAGAAAGTTTATAATTGGTGTATTTAACACAAACTTTTCATTTATTGATTCCTTAAATAATATCCTTCCATAAAAAATAAAATAAAATAATATCCTTAAAACATTTGTTAAAAAGACCATTGTCTATTATCTAGATTCTAGAGTTAATAATACAACAATCGTTGGCATATCACATCGGAAAAATCATTGTTGGAAGATGCTGAGGAACATGTGGTTAGATACGCAACGCATCCTCAAGATATAAGAAGTAAAAAAGGTTTTTGCCTTTTTAACATGGAAAAGAAGAAAAAGAGGTTACAAAACAATGAGATGCATTAAAGATAAAAGGCATAAAACTAAATGTTAATTGATTTATTAATATGTTTAATATTAAAAAAATTGAATAAAAGAAAATATATTTATATTTTTAAAAATATAAAAACATTTAATACTTTAAGTAAATCAAATGATTTTTTGTGATAGAAGTAAATCAAAGGCGATAAAAGAGCTATTTACTGTATAATAACTTGTTTGGAATTGAGTCCATTTCCCACAAAAGCACGTTAGAGTTATAAAAGCTATATATTAGAGCTTCTTGTTTGATGTATTTTTTGACAATTCTGACGCAAAACAAAACATATATTAAGTTGCACAAGCACAATACAATCTAAAATTTTCCTCCCACTTTTTTTTCTAAACCAAATATAGAGGGTGTTTGTGACAGCCGGAATTATCCCATTTCAATTGTTTCTAGAACAAAAAGCTGTTTTGTAATCATAACTTGATGTTTGGGTTATCAAATCAAATTTCAAAATAGCTGAATATAGTTGAAAAACGTTGGAAACAAATAAGCTCTGGTCTAGGACTGTTTTCGGGACAAAACAGTTGTTTTGTTCAAAGTATAAACACTTTCCCGTAATTTAATATGCATAAGTGATTATTTTTGCATCACTCAAATGAAATAGATTATCTTAAAATAGCTTTTCAGCAAACATACCCAAACAAAAACTGATTCTGAATATAATCGATTATTTTGATAATCGATTATTTGAAAACAGAGTATCAGCATAATCTTTTTTTTTTTCCAGCTTTCCCAAACACACTCATAGGTAGAGGTGGGTATATGGACCCGGGTCCGCGAACTGTCCGTTTAACCCGCAGTCCACGCGGACTTGGACACCCTAAAATACGAGTCCATTTAAATGCCGGCTTTTTGGGTTCGGTCCATTTAACCCGCGGTTTTAACGGACTCAGTCCACGGACTGGTGCACTTTTTTTTTTAAAATACCTGCGTTGGGCTAATAAAACAGAACAACCCAAGTGTGTCTGGAACAGCCCAAAAGAACGGAACAACTTAAGTGTGCCTAAGACCCTAACCCTAAAGTCCTCGGCCGCACTCCACTCACCCTCCTCAGCCACACTCCACTCACTCCACTCAACCTCACCCTCCTCGACTGCACGACCTCACCATTCCGGGCTCGCCATTACAGAGGGTTCCCCTCGCTCAAGTTGCAATCGCAGGCTCTCAAGTCGACGGTTTCCTCCTTGCTCTGGTCGACAGTTTCCACCTAGCTCGGGTCGCCGGTTTCCACCGCTCAAGTCACAGGTCGCAGGTTTCCACTGGATTTGCTCTGGTAAGTTTTCTCATCTTTCTCATCTACTGGAAGTTGTAAAAGATGATGGGCAAACCACTCATTTTCACAAGGATTATGTTTCCCATTAATATCAAATTGAATGTAGGTACTTGTAATTTATGAAAAGTAAAAACACAAAACTGATGCTGAAAGGCTTGATTCTAGTTTGCTAGCGTCTAATTATATGGATTTTGACTTAGAAAGTGAGAATGCTTTTTTGTCTAATTATAAGGGCCTATGTGTAGCATTGTTACATTTGATTTGTTTTTGTGGTCAATGAATTAGGACCTTTGTGATTGTGAATTTGATGCTTGATATGTAAAAAAAAAAAATGTAAAGTCTGCGGACAGTCTATTTAGTCCGTAGATTATGCGGACCGGATGCAGACTTATCATACGAATTATTAAGTCCGATCCGTTTAAGTACGGACTTATACAAATCAAACTTAAACGGATCGGATGGATCCGCAGACCCAACTCTACTCACTGGGGAAGATAATAATTTGTGCGTGTATGAAGAAAAACAATAGGTAATGGTAATTTAATATAGTTTTTCTTTTCTTTATTTTGTTTGCAATACACAAGTAACATGGAAACTGTTATGCAAGGAGCAGCAAGACGTGTTAAACAAACCAATATAATTTGAAAAATCTAAGACTTAACTAATAAGATACTATTCATTCAATGAAGGTGATCCGTGCCTGTGCATTTAGTATTTAGCCACCTGGCGAAAGCGTATCTTATATTCCGAGAAAGAATATATACAGCATTGGGTTCCCTTCCTTCATTGAAACTGTAAACAGGTGAAAAACTGACAGGTCAGTATTGTGAACAGAAACGAAAGCACCCAGATGCACGCCACGTGTCCTTTTCACCACATGTATTCCCACGCACACTCTGATTTTGTTAACAAGTGCTCTAAGACATTGGTTAAAAAATTCATAAAAAAAAATTTATATTAAAAAATTAAATATAACACTTTTTAAAATACTAATAAGTACATCATTTTCTATACCAATTTTCTATTCTTAATTTCTTAAACAATATTGTAAGAACACTTCTAAGTGCTCACATTATTCCTTTGAAAATTTCTTCTTATTGCACCAAAGCCCAACCCAATCATTACAATCATTCATCCATTTTCTTCTTCCTTTGATTTTAAATAAAGAAATAAAATAAAGAAAAACGTTCTCTATCTTTCTCTCTCTAACGCTTCATCCGTACCCATGGCCGTTTCTCTTTCGCCCATCCCTCCCAAGCCACCTTTCTCTCTCTAGCCTTTCTCTACTCTGAATAATTTCCATTTTCCTCTCCAAATTCTCTCTGTGAACCTCTCTCTCTATATCTACATATCTTCTTCTGTTGAATCTCTCTGTGTGTAGTGTTCACACGCTTTCATGCGATGGAGTCGGCGATTATTGCTGGCTTCTCTCTGAAAACCCTAATTCGGCCGTGAAACGCATCGATCGACTCTTTCTCGATTCGAAAATGGCGATTGTGACCGGAGATCGGTACCTCGAGAAGCTGGTGGAGTTCGTGGAGGAACAGGCGGGTCCTCTCATCGACGGAGCCTTGGTGCTGAAGCTCAATCCGGCGGGGCTTCACTACGTGCAGTCGAGGCTCGAAGCGCTTCACGAGCTCGAGAGCCTCCTCGCCGGCGCCCCCGTCGACTATCTCAGAGCCTACGTCTCCGACCTCGGCGACCACCGAGCGCTCGAGCAGCTCCGGAGGATCCTCCGCCTCCTCACGTCGCTCAAGATCGTTTCGGTGTTGCCGCCGCCGATCAGGGACCCCACACCGTTGTCGTTCTTGCCGTTTGGGCGGTTGAAGGTTCTAGAACTCAGAGGATGTGACTTATCAACTTCCGCAGCGAAAGGCTTGCTCGAGCTCAGGCACACTCTCGAAAAGATCGTTTGTCACAATTCTACAGTGAGTTTTTTTTTTTTTTTTTTTAAATAATTTCGTTATCCTTTACTTGATTTTGTGATAATAAATAATTATGGAATTTGGTGTTTGCAATTAGGGAGTGAACTGAGTGTTAGGAATTTTTGTGTGTTTTAGGATGCTCTGCGGCATGTGTTTGCTAGCAGGATAACGGAGATAAAGGATTCTCCGCAATGGAACCGGTTGTCGTTTGTCTCTTGTGCGTGTAATGGCCTGGTTCTCATGGATGAGTCTTTGCAGCTTCTTCCTGCTGTTGAAACACTTGATCTTAGCAGGAACAAGTTTGCAAAGGTGGATAATCTGAATAAGTGTATGAAATTGAAGCACTTGGACCTTGGTTTCAATCACCTCAGAACATTGGCACCCTTCAGCCAGGTACATGGTTAAAGCATTCATTGTCTGGGTTATTGCATTGAGAGTTGTATGCCTAGTTTCTCTGGGATGAAATTCTTTTGCATCTGGTATTGTGTGCTTATGTTTTGTCTAGTACAAGGAGTGCAAATGGACTGTATCAGTATCATTGGAAAACTGGAGTTTCTTTGGGTTTTTTTTTTTGGTGGTTTTGGTTTTTCTGAAACTGAAGTAATCTTTCAAATGCTGGGCAAAAAAATTGTAGGAGTTTTGGTTTGAAATTTTTGGTGGATCTTTTAACGGGGTCATTCATTGAATTGTCATTAATAAAGCCAACTGAATTAAAATTTCAGCCAGGTTATTATAGTAACTTAAATTGGTCTCTTAACATTTATCACGGTATGACAGTATGAGATTTTAGAGTTTGTGAACCTGAATGTAAAGAATGGATATGGTTTTCTGCAAGGTGTCAAGAATCAAAGATCCCCAAATCTTAAGCTATTAGGTGCAGTCCTAAGAATGCCTTTAGCTCAAATGGGACATGGGGTTTGTTGTCCCCAAATGGAGTTGATTTGGTTTGATTTTCTAAATTAAGGATGGGGTGTAGGTGTTTTACTGTGAGATTGAAAATGCAGTATCAACCTGCTGCTGATCCTGTGATCAACAATCTAGTTACGGGTTAAGTGGAAGCAAGTGTGGCATGGGATCAGCTAAGCTGCGACAGATCGACTTGTCATTTTTGTGGTTGTCTTTAGATACAACAATAATGATTTTAATGAGCATTCGGCTGCATATGTATTCAGAGTATTTGAGGGCTAGTCTGAATGTTCCTAGCATGACCATGACTGAACTATTGACCATGAGGGATTTAGCTTCGTGTGAAGCTAAACTGGTTAAAATTTGTTTCATTAAAGTACATTTCCAGAATCCAAATTTATTAAGGGTCATGCTAATCAATGCCCTTAGGACACTGGTTAAGAAAACCAAAAAAAGCAACAATTCATTGGAAACCTAAGTTCAACACTCTTTAAAATATGAAATGCAACAAGTCCCAACAGAAGATTTCCTTTTCTAGATCCTTAACCAATGCCCTTAGGGCACTGGTTAGCATTCTCCATTTATTAATTGGAGAGTCATTGCAAGGGTGGAAGTGAAATATTGTGGAGTTGGCTCAATGGAAGTTGTAAACATAGGTATAGCACGAGTTTCTAATTGCACATCATAGTGGGAACAATAAAATTCGTCAGATGAGGGTCCATGTGTGTTGTATCTGTCATTTCATGGTGATCCCATCATGTACAGCATATAAGGAGTGTATGCAGACATCCCACGCACTTGCGAGGGTAGATCTAAAGACATTGTTATGTTCCTTTAACTAGCAGCCCAGCTATATTATATTTGAGCATGTTCTTTTTTGGGTTCTCTCTCACTCTATTTACAATGGGGTTCAATTCATGGGAATCAAGATAAGTGATTTTCATTAATTTCACCAGCTATATGTGAAAAGCAGCTAGGTCTTCTTAAGATAACCTGCTTACATTTCTGAGATTCGTGGAATATGCATTGACATTTTGGGAATGAAAGTTAAATGACTTTCCTCGTGGCTTGGATCTGGATATGCAATGTCATTGAAAAGTCATCCGGTTTTGCTAGCTAGTTACATAGAATGAAATGAAAGCATACTATGTGTCGGAAAATTATTAATATCTCTTGTTTTAATTGCACGCCTTACAATTAGGAATTAGCTCTGGACCCATATACCAATTTTGTTGGATCATGCAGGTTTCCTGTCATGTTGTTAAACTAGTTTTGAGGAACAATGCTCTAACTACTTTGCGTGGGATTGAGAATTTGAAGTCACTAGAAGGACTTGATGTTTCCTACAATATTATTTCCAATTTTTCAGAGTTAGAGTTCCTTGCTGGCCTTCCAAATCTTCAAAGCTTGTGGTTGGAAGGAAATCCGTTGTGCTGTGCTCGGTGGTATAGAGCACAAGTGTTCAGCTTCTTTTCCTACCCAGAAAAGGTAAGTTTATATTGTTTGCTTTCACTCTCTCTTTCTTTTAGCTATCAGTCTCCATCTCTTTGTATCCAATTTGCAGTATGTTCTTATATTAGGGAGTGATTGTCCATGTGTCTGCTTGCCTTTCTGCTAGTCAATGTTGTGTTATGGTATTTTAGATTTTACTGTGCCTCAATTTCATTTTCAGATTGGAATCTAACACATTATTTAATTTCTGAAATTTGCATAATTTTCTGTGTAACATTGTATTCACATCTTGTTTTTATTTGGATTTTATTATTTTTCCTGCTAAACTTACATATGTTCTTTATTGTGCTAATCAGATGAAGCTAGATGAAAAGGAAATTAGCACTATAGATTTTTGGAAGAGACAAATAATTATTGCCAGTATGCAGAAGCAACCCGCCAGTTTTGGGATTTATGTGCCTGCAAAGGATGAGGCTATAATGGAAGAGAGCAATAATAGAAGGGTATGTAATTAGTGAAATTGGATTTGTATTTTATAGATAAAATATAAAAAATTGTTTATTTTGCACCTTGGGTATGTTGCTAATTATTCTTATTTCTGAAAATTGAACTTGAAAGGCCAATTTCATCTGGACATATACCTATCACATGGTTGAAAAATCTTATACTTTTCATTTTGGTCTACATGGGGATTGACATTGTATTATTATTGTGTTCTCAAGCAGAGAAAGGTTTGTCGTCTTGCCTCTATTGAGAGTGAAGAAGAGATCACTAGCATATGTTCTGATGAGGAGTCTGTGTCATGTGCGAATGAAATTCAAATTAGAGAGGATCGTGATTTATCTGACGATGAAGCTGAAATAGAGGATTTGATAAATAAAGTTGAGCATATGAAGAAAGAGCGTTCTATTCTCTGGTTGCGGGAATTTAAAGACTGGATGGACATCCCTTCTGATAAATCGGTGGAAATTACTCAAATTAGCAAAGAAGGCAGAGCTGCATTGCATCACCAGAAAAAAAAATACATCAGAAACAAGACAAATCAGGAGCAACATGGTGACGTCTCAAGATATGCTTCAGACTCTGTTCTAGCCTCAGGAGATGACAGTAGCATGAATATTTTAGAATCTGATAGTTCTTTTGTAGATATGTCTGCTAGTTTTCATAGACAGCAGTACTTTGATTATAGAGGTTTGCTTGGTAATACTAGTGGGGCCTCTCTTTCTGACTCAGGAGGAGTGGATGTGGAGCATCTTAAACCTTTGTCACTTGAGGGGATTAGTAGTTCTCTCTCACAATCTAAACGTTCTCACTTTGACACCATTGCCATCCAAGGAGCAAATAGAACGGCTGAAAATGACATTTTATCACCACTGACCACAATTCATGATATTTCTGGGTCTCAATCGTCATCTGCATGCCCCACATCTCCTCCTCATTTTCAAGAAGACCTTCTTCATCGTCGGCAACACTTAGTGGAGGAAATTTTGCAGCTCTCTGCAGATTCCTTTTCGATGGCATCTTCTGATAGTAACACAAGCTGTAGTGAAGTTGATTACAGTGAATTTGAGCCATCAGTGCCTGAAGTTGATAATTTCCCATGCAAAAATTATGTAAATGGTCATGTTGATGGTCATATATCTCTAAATCAAAGCAGGGACAAGTTTTATAACCCAAGACAAGGAATTCCTCATGCAGTAGAAAATGGCATTTGTTTATTTAGTTCATCCAGTGACCAAACTTCTCAGCACGGTTCAATTGATTTTGCTGCTAGAGCTGATAATGGTGAGAAAGCCTTTTCTGTTAACCAAGATGCTGCTTTGTCAGAGAAAAGAAAAAGAAAAAGAAAAGCCAAGAAGAGAGTTATCTCAATCTTAGAAGAGAATCCAGACTGCAATGCATGTGATCATGAACAAGAGCAGATTAGTCAGGGAGAGATTTCTGCGAATTCCAAGGGAGAACTGGACGTTGATGATTTTTCTGGGGGTAATTGCTCTACCCAAGAGAATGATGATTTTATTGTGACATATTTCAATATGTCTATTGCTGACTCTGAAACCAGTGAGATTTGTAGTCATTGCATGCGCTGTAATTGTGTCCTTCAGAGGGGGACAACCTATAGAGAAAGGTAATAATCGATTCACAAGCATTTAAGTAAATTTGCAAGGAAGAATCAAATATTTAGTAACTTCATCTGAAGCATTTAACCTTTTTCATTTATTGTTGTCAAATGTTGCTTTAGTTTTGTTAGTTTTTAACTTTTTATCACTAAACAGGATCATATTAAAAATAAATAAAAAAACTTGTAAAAAATTCTATGACATATTACAAATTGATGAATTCTATAACATAGAATTGTCATGATAACAAAAATATAATTAATTTCTGCATTACAAGATTCTATACTTCTTTCTTTGTCTTTCTCTTCTTATGTTTCCTCCTCCACCTAGAAGTTCAGTTCTAGATTCATTACTGGTAACCACCATACATAATGAAATGATAATTTTCAAAACGAACACCTTTTTGATAAATGATTATCACTGAAAGTATTCCAGTCCATGTTGTTCTGCATTGATTATAGTTTGCCCAAAAAATTTGCACATTCCTGTGATAGCATATTAATTTCTTTTTACTCCCCAATGTAGAGAAGTTGCAGTTTTGCTAAGCAGCCATAAGAAGCTCTATGTGCTACTAATCAGTGTTGCTTCTGATGGGTCAGGTTATATTATATTGCCTTTCTTTTTTGTTGCCATTCTCTTGGCTCATCTTGTCCATTCTTAGCATTAATTTCTGTATGAATATGAAACCATATCTAGATTCATTTGAAGCACCAGGGAGTTGACTGTTGGTTAACATGATTTTAGATGCCTGATTTTCACTTCCTCTAACTGCGACAATGGCATTTATACATGCCGCGTTTCGATTATTTTATCCATGTTTTGTAGCTTAAAAAATATACGCCACATTTGACCCTTAATTCAAAACCATAGATCTAGAAATATTTCTTCGTTGATTTTGATTTTATAGCTATTAAAAGCCCTCTTGAACATGCCATCCAGGAACTCTCTTGAGTTTATTGAGTTGTCACAAGATGGAAGAAATTTGTGAGGTGCTTGTTGGAATGGGACTTCAGGCGTTAAGGTTAGTTTACTTGAATGCTTACATGAATTAAAGTAGTAGTAACTTTCTAAATATAATTCTTTTGGCTTGTCAGGGTGAATTTTGAGAGTGGTGAAAGATACCTTTTTGTAACTAGAAGCATTGAGAAATCACGAGAGTTACTATGTACTATACACACGTTTGATTCATGTGGTGGAAATAGTAGATGCTTAATAAGAAGGTGATTTTCGTCTTGCCTTAAACTTGTTAGTTTTAAATTAAGTGACAAAATATTTCAATGTTTATATTGGTTAAATTAAAGTTTGGGTCCCTCCTTCTCTCACTCTTTCGATTTAGTCCCTATATTTTTTTCTTTTCAAATATGTCCTTGTATTTACAAACATTTTCAAAATAGTCTCTATCCTCAACTTCCGTTATACTGACATTATAGCACTGTCAATTGGCTAACCTAATGGCTATTCTTTTGTCCAGTTTGTGCTTCTTTAGAGGCTCATTATTCTGGTAAATATACTGTATGTATTCCTTCATTCTAGTAGGTGCTCTTGTAGGTATTATTTTCTTCTGAGTAGGTTTTCCTTCATTTAATAAGTGCTCCTTGAGATGTTCTTTTATCCCGATAAAATTTCATCTAGGAACTAAATTATTGGTTTTATAATGGAAATTAACAGAGGGGACTACTTTCAAAACATTTGGACGACTTATTTGAAAAGAAAAAAATGAGAATTGGAAATAAGTAGAAACTATAGGAACTCAAAATTTAATTTAACCTTTTCTATTTAAAGAAAAATATGTGTAGGCCTTTATGCAAATATTTATTGGATATTTCACTTTGATATTGTAATTGCTCTGTAGCTGTGAATATATTTCTTTTCTTTTTAATATTTCTTCCTGCGGTAATAGACTGGGGTTTTGGAAATTTAAATGGCAGTTTGGAGCAGGTCCAGGTTCAGTTGTTTGACGACCAAATATGTGGTGGTTCAAATGTGAGCATATATCAGTATGCAATGGTGCTCATCTGTTGTAACAATGGCAGTGGTATGCTTCACTCTAGTCATTTTATTCTTTTTTTTTGCTTTATATTCTATTAATAATGAGAATGATTGAAAATGGTCACCTGTTGTTTATTTTAATTACAAGTCTTCAAATTTAACCTACTAGTTTAGAGCTATGAATTCTGAAAGTTGATGTTTTATAGAAGTCTCTCAAAACTAGGTTAAAAAAGCTATTGTTGGAAGAGATTGTTTTGTTAGATGGTAGGAGCGATATGTTTCTTATTTAATCGGTTCATTCTCTGGATCCATTTATGGCAAGAGTTTCCATCAAGTTTTACCTTTATTATTATTACTACTAGAAGGTTTCAGCCACTATCTTGGATTTTAACTGTCCTAGGATTGGAAAACTTTATAATATGCCTTAAATTGAAAATTGCAATGAATTTTATGTTCTTCTATTAATTATTAGTTTACAGACATAATGTTGTGGTTAATTTTCAACTGACAGAGGGATCATGGCTCTCGAGATCATTGTTTGTGATTGGAGGGTATGTGCTTTTATGCATTGAAGATGTTAAGCAGCTGTACTCATTTTCATCAGATGCTTCTGTGTCTCCATATTTCAGAATTGATTCATGCTGCTCCATTACCGACATTTCTGAGATGGTGAGTGTTTTTTTTTTTTTTGGAGAATGCTAATGAGTGCCCTTTAAGGAACCAAGAAAAGAAAGTTTTCATGGGGAAGTGATTTATTTAATATTTGAAACCGTGAAATATCTAATGAAAACTTGTTTTTCTTGATTCTTTAATGAGTCGTTAGTATGACCCTCTTTTTTTTGGGTGGGGTTGGGCCCATTATGTTTTTTTTGTTTTTGGGTGGGGTTGGGCCTGTTATGTTTTTTTCATCGCTTGGCTTATTGTTTAATGTTACTCTTTCCAGGTCATTGAGGTTGGCGACAGTTGCTGTGTGACTTTAGTTATAACATGTCTAATGGCAGAATTCCACCCCTCTACCCGAACAAACCTTGAATCTGTCAATCATGGAAACACAGCTCCGGACTCTCATAAATTGAAACTTCAGTGGTTCTCCAAAGACAACCTTTTGAAGTTCGTGTCATTGTTGAAGGCAATCCATGCAGAAAAAGTGGTGTCCCCTTTGGTAGTAAGAAGTATGTCGTAAATATTTTTTGCTCTCTGTTGGTTAGTTCATATTCATTTCATTCATTTGATTTTGGTTTTAATTTTCATTTTCATTTTTTTATTAGTTTGCTTGCTCAGTGTGTTGAGTTTATGATAGCTTCCTTCCTTCTATCCACGCAGTGGTGTTTCTTTTGCAATGTATAGAATTGTACAATATTGTTAACCCGTTTGTTTGTCTCCTTCCCTCAGTACCCTCCCCAGCCCTCTCCCCGATTATCAAGAGAAAAATCTACACAGAAATGTTGTAGATTTTTCCCCCCGATGTTGAATAGAGAGTGGCGATTAAATGAAATCTCTCCCAGTTTTTAACTGGTGAAGGTTTTGTATCTTGGATTTTTAGAATCTTGTGTGCGACTTTTGTTTTGTTTATCACTTGATCAAGTATTCTCAAATTCTTATCTTCTTTTCGCAAGTTTAAGGTACAGATCTTTTATGCTTTTAAGCCTGAGATATTGGGAGGAAATATTCATTGTATATTAGTGGAATACCCACTGAAGCTCAAGCAGAAGTAGATTGCTTGTGCTTCTCTTGTATTTTCTTCCTAGGCCTATTGGAAACCTCTTATATATGCAACCAAATCTGTAATTCAGTCTTTAAATTTAAGTACCATTAACAATAAGTGCAGCTATTAGACGTTGGACCTATTGACACCGCGCTTTGTACTTTGAAATCAGGTAAGACGGAAGTTTCAACGGTTGAACATCAACCTTAATTTTGTCTTTGTTCTAATAGTTACTATGAAAACAAAGATGCACGTTTCGTAGCCTAATTGATTCAATCTCTAATATGTATCGAAATTGAATCTTTAAAAAACATCAATGTGCGACACTATAATTAAACAAGATACATGTTTTCTGATTATCATTTCGATCCAATTGCACCTTGGGACATGTACACTTTTCAGAAGTGCAAAGTGTATTGAGGAATATTTTCACAGTACTGGGGATAAGTTGAGCTCTGAACAAGATTGTCACATACTCGTGATTTTTTCCAACTAACCGTTCCAGCAAAGACTTCCTGCCACAATCTTAGAGTCCATTTGCTTTGGTCATTTCCTGTTTCCATTTTCAATGAAAATATAAAACTAGTTTGAAAATGTGTTTGGTTAAAAAAAAAAAAAAGAAACATTTCTATCCAAAACACTTGAAACGTTTCTAAAAAAATACACTCAACTGAAAATGCCAAAAAAAACGTTTCCAACATTTTCACTTTATAACTAGTTGCAATTTTGCAATTTCTCACTTATTCCACTTTCTTCGTTCTAAATCATCACTTTGAATCTTCAAAATTGTTCAAGACCTTCATTATCACCACTAAGGCAGATTCTTCTCCACAACCACCTGGGTTCGATCTGCCTCCTCCCCCTCCATATCCACCCATCGTCTCCTCTCCACTGATGGCCATCGATCTGCCTTCTTCCTCTCCACAGCCACCGATCTGCCTCTTCATGTTCCTCTCCATGTCGTTGTTGCCGCTAACGGCCATTCCTCTGCCATGCGGTATGAAGGTCCTGTTGCGCGGTGTGAAGGTCACGGCAGAGGATGGGGTGAAGATGGTATCGTGTGTTGATTCAGAGGAGGGGGCTCTGCCACAACCCCGTACCTCCTATGCACCGCCCTCCGCATGTTTCAGGTCGTCCTCTAGTCCGCCACGCGATTAAGATCGGTACTTTTCCTGCATCTCTTCCCATTTGGTCTCTCTGTGAAGGTCACGGTGGAGGGTATAGCAGGGAGGGAGTGGTGAAGTGTACGAGAGATAAAGGGAATGAGAAAGAGAAAATGATTTCCAATTTTACAAATCAAACATATTTTCACTATTTTCATTGAAAACAAAAACAAGGAAACAGAAATGCATTTCAAGAAATGGAAACATGAACGTTTCCTTAAAGCAAATGGGCCCTTAATGATATCAGGGTTTTTAGACCAAACTTTCCTGTAAGATTTATCTTGTTTCAAAGGCTTTTTCCTTCTAGAGAAATGCTAACAATACGCTCTTCAAATACTCCTAACATTATTATAAAATAACAAATACAAAACACAGATAAGTTTATGCATATTCAGCATCACAAGAGTGACCTGACCCACATAGGAATCAGATGCAGAGCTGAACCTGAACGACGAAGAGGTGAAGGGTTTATGGACCAAATTCAGTGATTTTAACTCATACACCTACCCCCACCCTTTTTTTAAAATTTTTTCCTCAATATGCAACAATGTTTTACATATGTTTAAAACGGTCCTATATATAAAATTTTATATACATTAGCATGTAATATAAAACTTCTCATCCGAATTAAAGTGACAATGTTTGAGTCCCTCACTTCATCATCATGCAACAATTTCAAATTTCGCTTCACAAGCTTCTTTTCAAATTAAACAGGCCAACTAAGTAAACAACCAAGGGCTTTCTTATCAGGTTGAAAGAATATTCTAATCACCCCATACATAGGGATTATGTTATTCTCGAGGCTTGAGTTTAGGATATGAGGGCTCTTACAGCCAGCACTCAACAATAAGAATAAATTGAAATTTTTTTAAAATATAATAATAGGATTCAACGGAACTTTGTCATAATTCTTTAGCCATAAAAACATGCTCATTCTACAAAACTTGTGTGTCTGCGTGATTACTACATGCAGGTTGCACCAATTATTTTTATAAATTCCACGCAGTAAAATACCAAGACAAAGGAGCTTTGATACCTTTAACTATGTCACTAAATCCTCAAACCAATGTGGTGAAAATTTTAACTTAAAATCTCATGTAACAAGCCAATACAATAAAAATTTAAAGAGAATACACTAAAATTAAATACATAAAGAACAAATCAACGTGTGTCATATAACTCTAAAAACCTTTCAGTGAAACTATATTCATCACCCAACAAAACTAACAAACAGAAGCAGAAGTGGTTCGAGGGGTTGAAAAACTGTGCAATGAAGTATTGATGAACTATTTTATAATATATGATATAAATGAAAATAAAAATGTTGACCAGATATAATGATATATGATAACAAGCAGCAAACTCACAATCTTATCAGTATCTAAAGTCAAGAATTTAATAAGTAGCGATTTTGATTGGAACAATACATTTATTTAAATCAGCGCATGTAAAATAATAATAATGAATCACACATTTTAATTCACAAGTTAAATACTTCAGTAAAACCACATGCCACCATCACCAGGTTATTCTTAAAATATACATTCTCCCTTCAACTAAGAGTTTCTAGCTTGGCACACTTTAACAAACTTCAAGAGGAACAACACCTCACAAAGAAACACGTGGTCTGAAGAAGCAATACTATCCGCAAGACCGTTTGATAGAAGAAACAGCGCAGTTTTAAATGCTTGAAAAACTTTTAAACTGAATACATTACAGAAGTATTGGTCATTGGCAAGCAACAAAGATACAGAAATGTGTTGTGTACTGAAAGCTTTTATATCAAAATAGTCAAATTAGACACAACCTAGCAAGGAAAACATGTAGTTTAATATAGTTGAAACCCTTGCTGAGACATGATTAGTACTTACTTCAGTGGGCATCAAGAAACACAACCTGTAGGAATTACAGTTTTACACAAACTTATATTCACTATAGCTAACAATTTGATAACTAACAGAAGCTAATCTTCCCTCATATCATGAAAATTCAATTTTTTTTCTTCGCTGGTAAAACTTTAACAACTAAATAATTTCCTCCTTGAAATTTTTCACATACTTTTTAAGAAACAATTTTTCAGAAGAGATAAAAGGGGTACATAAGCTGGCATTCTTCTTTATCAAACCTTTTGTGAGTAGATAATTGACAATGAATGCGCTTGGAATGATCCTTTTCTCTAAACTATATCCAAAAAGCACTGGATACCTGACAAGGTCCAAAGAATTCCAACCTAGCTGATTAACCCAAAAGCTCATCATTGCATTGATTTTATCCTTACATCTCAACATACAATCTGGATTCCTCCTGAATGCAGCAGCAATTGCTTCTTCAGACCACCCCCAGCTCTTAAAGGCTTCAACTTTTGCATTCCATTTGGGGTTGGGCACACACACTTTGGCTAGCATTGCTATAACAAAACTTACTTTTGAAGGATCAAACCCCAATTCCTTTACTTCATCCACGACTTTCCTCAAGCAATTAGAATGGAATACAAAAGTTTTCATCCGAATCAAATAGTAAATGTTTGAGTCCCTCACTCCTTCATCACGCAACAATTTCAAATTATACTTCAGAATCTTCGTCGTTCCTAATATACTAGGCCAAGAAAATAAACTATCAAGGGTTTTCTTATCAGATTGAAAGAATCCTCTCACCAATTCATACATAGGGATAATTCTATTCTCTAGGCTTGAACATAGGAAATGAGGGTTCTTAGTCACTGTCAGCACAATGTCAGAGGTGGAAGCACCTTTGGAGGCTAAAAATTCAAACTTTGGCAAAATAGATTTGTAGGGTTTGCATGAAAGCAACTGTGGTGACTTTCTAAGAATACTACTCACATGGGAATCCGAAAAGCCATGGCTTCTGAAGAAGGCGACAACTTTATCTGGGTTTTGTGAGGTCTTTAAACGATATTGTTTGGAAGCTTTTAGAGCAATTTCTGGGGTGAACCCAAGATTGTTGATGAGGTAAGAGCCTATAAAAGAGTGTGATTGTGAAGTGGTTTTGCAGAATTTGAGAGAAAGTGGTGGCGATGTGGTTTGGAATGTGAGAGAGATTAGCCAGAGAAGGGGTTTGTAAATGTGGGATCTCAACATCATCATTCATAGCACCAAAACACTTCTTTGCATGATGTTGTTCATAGACTGCTTATGCCTTTACAATGAATGATGTTATAATTGGAGAAGGTGAGTGGGTTTTGGGTGAAGGTTGGTTTTATGGAAAGTGGTGGTATGGTATGTTTGGCTATGAAGGTCTTGTTTTCGTTGAAGATGAGAATCACTCCATGACAAATGAGAATTGCAGGGGCTTGCTTGGGGTCTGCGTTTTTCATTCTCAACTTTCATTTACTATAAATAGGAAGAGGGTATTTTTGGAAAATAAAATTAAAAAAAGGTGACGTAGGGTGTAAATAGCAATCCCCTTAGCAGAATGGCCCCATCAAATGGGCCCACGAACGGCCCAAATCGGACCTAGCTACTTAGCTAGGGTTTCCCTTCCCATATATATATATGGCGATGAAAGATGAGCGCTTTCATCAGAGATAGATGATCGCCTCTATATGTTTATGTGGTACTGATGATGTTTTCTGGGTTTTTTTTTCACCTGATTTTTTAAATGAGTCCTTTTAATCTTCCTGTCAATTACTTCAAGTTTCTGATTTTGTTTCAATGTAGCACTTTTTATGTTTATTTTATAATTTATTTATGTGCAAAATGGAAAGAAAAAAAAAAAGCCAATGAGCTAGCGTCACTGATGTGCTTTGTTGGATGAATAGTGCATTCAGCCCTTTTCGTTGCCGAAAGTGATGATTGAGTGCTTATGCTTGCATTTGCCGTCACTCTTTCCATACGGTTCATGCATTCAGATGCTCGCACACCTCTTGTTTATTTTTCGTATTTTTTTCAACTTTTATTTTGACCAGTTATTAACCCAAAGGTTTCATATTTTCATCTCTCTGTGTATTTATGTATATGCCTGGCCTTAACACCTTTTTGCTTCTCTGCATCTATGACCTGAAAAAAAAAAGTTGTTTTTATTTTTTTTCTTTCCTGTATGTTGTTTTTCAAAAAAATATTGCTTTGTCCGAAGTCCAAACCTATTCATCTAAATAATGGGGAGAACGTTCACTCCCAGAACCATGTGAAAAGCTTAGGGCCTGTTTGCTTCAATTTCCAATTTCCTGTTTTTATTTTTTGTTTTCAGAAATAATTACTAAATTGTCACGTTGTTTTCATTTTGTTTCTTGTTTTTAGAAATGTCTACAACAAATACTGAAAACACACAATTTTTTTTTTCTCTATTTTCACTGTTTCCCTAAATAAATCTTAAAATAAAAATAAGGTGACAGTTTTATAATTATTTCTGAAAATATGAAATTAGAAAAAAAATAAAGAGGCCCTTGTCAACATGTTGCTTTACCTAACTCATTTAAGTAGCTAGAAGATTCTATAATGTGATGTAGCTAGAAAGATTCATTCGTATTCTGTCTTATGCAGTTGTAATAATAAGAGTGTGTTTGGGAAAGATTATTTTCTTATATTTCAGCTATTTTTTAGCTTAAAAGTTATTTCATAGATAATTTATCATGTTTGGTATTTTGATTAAATTTAAAAAAAAAAAAAAAGCTTTTTTAGGGGAAAAAAAGTTGTTTTATGTCATCTAGATTTCTCTAGGTTAAAATTTTTGTGATTTGATTATTTTTCATTCTCAAAATTTACTTTCTTCCCTGTTTATTCATATAAAACTAACTTCTAAACAAATATTATTAAATATATAAATAATTCCATACTCTTTTTCGTAATTTATTATATAAAAGTGTTTTTTTTTATCACCCAAACGAAATAGATTATCTTAAAATCGTTTTTCAGCAAACAGACCCAAATAAAAACAGATTCTGATTATAATCGATGATCACAATAATTGATTATATAAAAATTGATTATCAATATAATTTTTTTTTTTTTTAACTTTACCAAACACACTCTAAAAGTCAAAGCTGATTGGGATATATAAATAAAAAAAATTGATGATGGCCTGAACTCGTTTTCTCCTTTTTCTGTAAAAAGGAAAGAAAATTCGACTTTAGAGTTATGTCATTCTTACACCAAACTCATTATAAAATAAACAAGCGAGAAACATTTTATATTTTTTAATATTTACTTCTTTTTTAAAAATAATCGAAGTGTAAGTCTTTAGAATAGAAATTAGGATCAGGATGAAATAACATGTTTTCTGATTATGTACCCTAACGAATTAAGAAGGCAAATGCAAAACCAACACTTACCTTATGTTTCAAGCAATTTGACCAGAAAAACAAACCATACACCACACCAAAATCTAGAGTAATGATATTTGGATATAAAAATGGTGTCCAACAACACCGTATAAAACTATTTCTCTTTACTTATTTATTGTTTTCTTCTTTCATTATGTATTTCATCACTTTCAAGACACTCAAAAGCTTATGGTGCCTAAACAATGTGTTTAAATTGTATGTTCAAATATAATGATATATAATCGTGAAAAATACCTTTACTCAAAATCTAATTACAATTTTACAACACATGAAGTTAGATTCTTATAATGATATATAATCCTTTTCCATGTAAAATGAATAATCGTGAAAATTTATGATGAGATTTTTTATGGTACCTAGGTGATACTGATACATGACATCTCGTCTATTTAGTCCAAAGTACAATTTTGTGCAGTTACTACCAATATTTTCTATACATTAAATTAAATGAAAATGGCCACACATTAATTTAAACTATTACAACTATATATTCATCCTTGGTTGTCTTCGGGAAAAAATAGAAGTAATTTTCAAAAGTTAATATGATCTATATACTTTTGTCCTACTCAATAGAAATATAGAACTCTGTTGTCAAAATATATATATATATATATATATATAGAACTCTAAACTAATGCGAGCTTTGATTGCTATCTGGTGTCATACTTCATGCAGATTGTTCAGTTTTCTCACATAAGAAAAAATATGCATCTCAATATTTTGCTGTAACGCATTCCCTGCTTTCATCCGTCATGCTGCTATTATCATTCTTAGTAAACGATGAAATTAAAATTTTCACCAAACATTGAATTCGATATATGCTAAAGTCTGTCACTAAAAATTAATCATAGACTTCATATATATCAGACATAATGTTCAAGTTTAGCATAACAATGATAACAGGTAGAAAGAGAAAATTAGAACAGAAGGCACGCGATATTGGCGCGGCTCAATCAGATCACAGGATCAAGTTAAGCCATATTGATTGAAGCTATGATCAGTTTGAACCGTTCCAATACCTCGGGTTGGTGCCTAACCTTTTCTGTATGCGTGCGTTGTGCCAAAGTGATAGTATAGTTGCCCCTGAAAGCAGTTGAACACTAGTTATAATGCTTCACAATGTGTGCAGTGATCCCCCTTATATAAAGTTGTTAAAGTCACCATATTTGCTTGTTTTGTTTCTTCATGAAGTACACATTAGACCATTGATTTGGTTGGTTGAAAAAACAAAGAGAATTCCTCAAACAACCGATCTCTCTATGATTGCCGGCTAGCTTCTGCATAATTGCCAATTTGCCGGCCTTTAGTTCTCTTAATATTTTCACCTTTCTTCATTGATTTTCTCCCACTGAACTTCAATTCTATAACATATATTCGTCTTCACCTCTGAAATTATCCAAATATTAAATATTAATGCGTGCTCTCTTTAATTGTGGGGAGAAACTTGTAAAATGATTTTCTATTGAATGTTAAGTGACAATTAAAACTCCATAAATCCTTTCTTAATTGTATGATAAAAAAAAAACTAGGGAAATCGAACTAATCATTACTTGTACACCACCACGGCCACCGCTATCACACCCTTGCCTCCAGCCGCCATCAATTCTAGGGAATTAAATTTAGAATTATTCTCCATGATCCTATACTCTTATTTTTTCGTTTTATTTTGTAAACTCTAACATTGAATTTGTGACCCAATTCCAATTCTGTCAAGATTAAAATTAAAATTCTAAACTACAACATTCCAACAAACCTACAATAGAAGTTGTCATTGGCAACGGTTGGTAGTCAAAAAAGGATATTCAGAAGTTTCAATCATGGGTCAATGTCTCAATGAAACGACCATTCTATAGGAATTGAAGTCAGTGGCCTTTTTTTTAAACGTCAGGCCAAAGCTATGCTTAACTGAATTTTGAACAACCTTGTTTCGAGTTTATTGTCAAATAAATACATGAACCTCCTAGCTGACAAACATGCTAGCTGCCATGCTAACCCTAAATGTTACAGGTCAAGTTTTAGAGGTATGTTATATGAACACCCAAAAATGTGTTTGTTAATAGTGCACTTATATTTACACAATTGTCATTGTGTCTAGGCAGAAAAGATATCCCAAATAGATGTTCAAATATCATTAGTGTTTTAGAAAAGTAACCATTAGTGCGAGTTAAGGTTGTCTCTAGTGCTGAATGAAACAAAACTGTCATTCTTTCGGCACAACCAAAGCAAATTTAACGACAAACCCAAAGGGAAACAGAAATGGACTCCTCCAAGGTTTGCCGTCTGAACCTTTGTTCTCTTTCAATTGTCTTCCCCAAATTTCACAACACAACCCTCCATGTCATTGAAATGGAGTGATTATATTCCCACGTCATTTTTTCTATATTATTTTTACACTATGTTATAAAACAAGAGAATGATGTACAAAAAGTAGTATGCAAATAGCATCACTCTTGAAATGCTTTCATTTTAACCGTCACCTTTTGTCTCCATTTACACCCTGCCTTTCCTTTTATACCTTTCACAGCTCAACTTCAGTGCTCTATAATTGCTTAACACAAGCAATCAAAGAGGGCCATAAGTGGTTGCTGAAGTTCACTGCAATGGCAAGACTGGACAGGGATAAAAACTTGGAGACGCTAATGGACTTGGACAAACCAGGAACCGCAAGAAATGAAAAGCAACTGAGACCCCAAAAGTCCATTCCTGGTTATGGCCTAGAATTCAGTAACCTCTCATACAGTGTCATAAAGAAGCAGAAAAAAGATGGAGTTTGGATCAAGAAAGAAGCATATCTTCTTCATGACATCTCTGGCCAGGCAATAAAAGGTGAAATTATGGCAATCATGGGGCCTAGTGGTGCTGGAAAATCAACCTTTCTTGATGCCATGGCCGGGCGAATTGCAAAAGGGAGTCTACAAGGATCAGTCAGAATTGATGGAAAGCCAGTAAAAATGATCAACTCCTCCTATTTCATGTTTTGTACTGGATTCAAATAAAAATGATTTTTCACTTTTGGCATGCAAAAAAAAAAAAAAAAACTTCTTTTCTATCTTTAATTTATGTAAGCTCTAATTATGCAGGTAACTACAAGCTACATGAAAATGGTGTCATCATATGTGATGCAAGATGACCAGCTCTTCCCTATGTTGACAGTGTTTGAAACATTTATGTTTGCAGCAGAAGTTAGGCTACCTCCTTCAATTTCCAGGGAGGAAAAGAAGCAAAGGGTTTATGAGCTCCTTGATAAACTGGGGTTACAGGTATTAAACTTTGTCTTTCTCACTCACCTACACACATACAATGGCAGATTAATGACTTCATGAATGTTCAGAGTGCTACACATACCTATATTGGTGATGAAGGAAGGAGAGGAGTGTCAGGAGGGGAACGAAGAAGGGTATCTATTGGCATAGACATCATTCATAAGCCAGCACTTTTGTTTCTTGATGAACCTACCTCAGGCCTTGATTCTACAAGTGCTTACAGTGTAGTGGAGAAAGTTAAAGACATAGCTCAAGGTGGTAGCATTGTTGTTATGACCATACATCAGCCTTCATATAGAATTCAAATGCTCCTGGACAAGATTACCGTCCTTGCAAGGTGAAAATTTCATATCCTATATTCTTATAGCTGATAAGCCTCATATAATATTACATCTAAACTTTCTGAAGAGACTGAAATGAGGAGATATATGAAGCTTCATCATATAGACCATCTGAAACTGAGAAAAATGTAACACATTTATGACAAGATAAAAAGTCAAAACCGTATGTCAGAAACATAGAAAAACCAAACCATTCTGGAATCTGTGGCTTACTGCTAAGGTTGTAAAGGGAATGGATCCTTAATCTCTAAGTTAGGCCTATGCTTAGTAGTTAGTAAACATTTTGAATCCAATACTTTATACTTGAATTTGCATGATAGGGGCATTTAGAAAACAAGCAAACAAAGAGGAACACCTTATCATTTAGTTTAAACCGAGGAATTTGAATTATATATTTATCACATGCACTTAGGCTCAATTTCAGTTGTAAACCAAAAACATATTTATTTCATGAGTTCATGACCAAGTTTTGGTACTGTATTCAATTGGTGTTATAGGGGAAGACTGATATACATGGGAAAGCCAGATGCAATTCAGGCTCACCTTTCCGGATTTGGAAGGCCTGTACCTGATGGAGAAAACAGTATTGAGTATCTCCTAGATGTTATAAATGAATATGATCAATCAACAGTTGGGCTTGACCCCCTTGTCCAATTCCAACGTGATGGCCTCAAACCTGACCAAGAAGCCATGACACCTGCTCCAAAAACTCCAAGAGCACCATACAGAAGGAACACCCCTGCATCTAAACACATGATCAGCCTACACAGCCAAGGATTTGCTGCTGGAACACCACAACCTAATTCTGCACAGTTTTCTTATAATGATGATGACGACGACGATGAGGAGGAGGATTTTGATAACTCCCTTGAAAGGAGAAGTGCCCAAACACCAAGGACTATGTATAGTGGTGTTCAGCCACGTTTGGCTTCTCAGTTCTACAAAGATTTCTCAGCCAAAGATTTCTCTGTGTGGCTTTACCATGGTGTAGTAAGAACTCCTCGTCGCCAACCTTCATGGACTCCAGCAAGAACTCCAGGATGGACACCTGCGAAAACACCCATGTCTGGACCAACAAGTCTCATTTCCAACCAATATTCTGCATCTTATCAGGATGATCCTTATCGCCCCAAAACTCCTGCACTGGCTGGCCACTCTGTGGACTATTCTGCAATTTCATATGCAACTTCATATCAAGAGTTTGAGATTGAACAAGTGCTTGATGAGCCACAGGTTGGATCCAAGTATGCAAATCCATGGCTGCGTGAGGTTGCAGTGCTCTCATGGCGAACAGCGCTAAACGTAATTCGCACCCCAGAACTGTTTCTCTCCCGTGAGATTGTGTTAACTGTTATGGCACTTATCCTGTCCTCCATTTTCAGAAATCTTGGTCGTACAACTTTCATAGATATCAATAGGCTCCTCAACTTCTACATCTTTGCAGTGTGCCTTGTTTTCTTTTCTTCCAATGATGCGGTCCCATCTTTTATCTTGGAAAGGTTCATCTTCATCAGGGAGACTTCCCACAATGCTTATCGCGCTTCTTCTTACGTCATTTCTTCCCTCATTGTTTACCTCCCATTCTTTGCTGTTCAAGGCCTCACATTTGCTGCCATAACCAAAGTACTGCTCCACTTGAAAAGCAGCCTCTTGAATTTCTGGCTAATACTTTTTGCCTCACTTATTACTACCAATGCATATGTGATGCTTGTCAGTGCACTTGTTCCAAGTTACATCACAGGGTATGCAGTTGTCATTGCCACAACAGCACTCTTCTTCTTGACCTGTGGCTTCTTCCTCAAGCGAACTCAGATACCCATTTACTGGAGGTGGCTCCACTATATTTCTGCAATCAAATACCCATTTGAGGCATTGCTCACAAATGAATTCAAGAATGACCGTGGTTGCTATTCAGGAAACAAAACAGATTTATCCCCTGGACCATTGGGAGAGGTGAAGCCCAGCGATCGCCATATTCAGTTAATCAATCAGCTGCCCCCTAATTGCTTACTAGGAGAAGATGTCTTGTCCACAATGGACATTACAATGGACAACCTGTGGTATGACATCTTAATCCTGCTAGCTTGGGGTGTTCTTTACAGGTTCTTCTTCTATTTGGTTTTGAGATTTTACTCCAAGAATGAGAGAAAATGAGTCCGTGTACTACCCCCTTTTTTTTTTCGGATAACCTTTTAGTTTATATATGCCCTGGCAACTGAAGATCATAACAATGAAGTTATTCCTTGTATTATTTCTATCCTATTTATGAGAACTGAAAACAAATGTTAAAGAATATTACGAGTATTCAGCTTTCCTGTCCTGAAAGTGCGAATGGCATGGTTTATGTTTATCGGTTTATGCACTTATCATAAACTCAGCTTCAAATTAACTGCTCTTAAGAGGAATAAAAACAAAACATCAAAAGGGAACGTGCTATTTCAGGAAAATAAAAATTGGATTCGCTGGATTGAACCCCCGTGTGCTTATCGCCAGAGGAAGAGGGTTAGAACACACTGCAGTATCAGTTATCATATCTTGATTCCTCAAGTCAAATAAAAGGATGAAGCTTCAGAAGAGTATGCTCAAGCTTCGAAATGAATATAAAAAAAAAGTAAAACTGACCTGCAACTTCCCAAATAAATAACATAACCTATGTTATATGTATTTTCGTTTCACAATTAGTCTTCAAATACCTAAATTCAACTTGAAAAATAGAAACTTATTCCAAATCAACCTGAACATTCATTAATCTTTGGCTTTCTATGATACTTTGGACATACAAACAGAAGAAAGAGCAAGGAAAAATTACTGTATCAAGGTTCTTATCAGGTATTCAGTTAAAGAGAGCCGGCATGTTGCTTAATCTTCCTTTCAAGTGCACCATTGTCTGCCCCCACCAAATTGTCAACCTCTTTGCCATTTTTTATGAAGAAAAACATAGGAACACTGCTAACCTTCCAGCTTGCAGCAACATCTGTTGCCTCATCTATGTCAACTTTCAAAAAAACAACTTTTGGGTACTTCTCTGCCAAGCTTGTATAAAGAGGTGAAATGAACCGACAGGGGCCACACCACGCTGCAGTAAAATATAGGATTGCCAATCGAGATGTCTTTGATGCAGCACTCAACTTCTTTTCCAATTCACCAGCAGAGTGAATGCCAATGACTTGCCCTGTTAAAAGCCACAAACATAATAGGTTATTTAATTAATATAAATCACCCTTGTTTCAATTAAATTCCAAGAGCAATGAAAGAAGAAGGAAGGGAGTAGGAGTGGAATTTCAGAGGGGTAATATTTATATTTGGGACCAAAGGAACATGTTAACATGGAAAGTAAGAATGAGGGAGAGCAGGAGGAGAACAATAACCAACCGGCCAGCTGTCAAGCCAGTAGTGGAGGAGAGGACTGCCTCTGCTGTAAGGGTGTGTCCTAGTCTAGTGTTTGATAAGTAATATTCAGTTTTTCTATCCAGTTTCTATCAGAAACCAAAAGTTCATGAGGAATAAAAGTAAAATCTCCAGATCGACGCGGGTGAGAAATGATCCTCAAAAGAACATATATCTTGTTTAGATTATTTATTTAACGCAAATGAACTTATAGCTCAATTTGGCAATACCACCACAATCAAACCACACAACCAAGCATGGTTTGCACTCAAAATTCAAGCCAGTATAAGTGTGTTGCATTACATAGCAAACAAAAGAAAACAAGCCAAAATGCCTAAACTTTCTCAGTCCCATTGTCTTTCAATCATAACAATATATTGCCAATAAATGATGACTGAAATTATTGGAGTGAGGCTCAATGTGATTTTTCTTTAGAAACTGTTTATAAGCAAGTGCAGCTTAGTTTGGATAAAATTAAGAGAACAAAAAAATTTGGAAGTTAAATAGCAAATATTCCATCCGATTTTAATAAATGGGAGTCAACAAACAGGAAAATAAAAATTACAAGATAAAACATTTGCTTGTCACTAAGTTAACATATATCTGAATATCCAAACCAGAAGATCTCACACAAGCCATTGGCTTGAAATTTTTTTTAAAATGCAAGCCTACAACCAATTTATGTTGGCAAACACTGTCCAGTGTCCAAGACAAGGATTTCAAGCAGTATACTTCATATGAATTTTCAAGGCTGTAATGCAGGTGAGGTATAATGGCACTATATGTATACTAAATTTTATCACAACCACAGGAATGGTGTGATGCAGGAATAGGATCAGACAAAGAGGTATAGAGTACAATTTTTATTTTTCATATAAACCAAAACATAAGCAACTAAGTCTAAGCAAGTCAACAAAAACTTTGGGAATTTTAATAACATCAGACAGATGGAAAGTGGAAACACAAAGACTTACCATCTTTTAAAGCAGACAATGCTTGTTGAACCTGCAAAATGGTCAAAAGAAATTTCAGCTATATCTCGATGATCGCCTAGCATTGTTATAGAAGTGCAACAGAGAGACCCAACAACTATCAATCACTACATATTGCATATCAGCTGTCACACACCCAGTCCTTATCCCATTCTCTCATTGTGATGGGAGAGGAAGCAAAAAGAATCTAACTAATCAAATTGGACAACTAAAAAACAAGCAAGGATTCATAGGAAATTAGAAATAGATTGAATATACGTTATATCTCAGCATTAGCTTGAATAGTAGCTTAGAGAAAGTAAATCCACTCTAACCTTGAATGATAATAGTAGTAAAAGGTAAGAATCAACTATGAAAGACTAGAACATGACTAGATTACCCAACTAAAATTAAATTGTCTTCTGAAATGCCATTATATAGAAGCAACAAACCCAACTGAGACGCATGTAAGAAAAGCTGGATAGTGTCCAGATTGCTACCAAAGATTTTCATGTCGCCCAGCAAAGCATAACTATTAAAAAGAATGTTAAATGATGGAAACTAAACACTACACTATACTTACTTGGGCTTCAGCTTGTTGCTGGTTCTTGAGTTCTGATCTTTTCTGCTCCTTTCTGCTTTCGTAAGCGTTCATATTTTCTCCTATGCTCCTCGATTTTGCGGGCGTTAGGCTCAACCTGTTGGGCCAAAAGATATAATTATAAAGGGGATAAAAAAGATATTCCTTTCACAGGCTCCATATGCAGAAAGTAGGTAAATTACCTTTTTTAGTGCCAAACCAATCTCTTCATCATAATCTATCTTTGAAGCTATACGAAGATCAATTGCTGCTTCTTCCCAGAGTCCCAACATAGCCCTCGCCAATCCTCGTTGTTTGTATCCTTTGGCTGAGTCTGGGTTAATCTGGAGCAAATAATACGCCTTTCAGTACACACATAAATGTCATGCAGAAATTTCTTTTATGCCATGTTTTCTTCGCAACAAGTTAGGAGTAAATCAAAGTTCAAGGCCAGGAGGGGTCACCCAACCTTCAAGGCAGTATCAGCATCACGGATTGCAGCATTTGGTTTCTTCAATTTCAAAAAGACACCAGCTGAAAACAAGAAGTTGAGGTTTTTAAGGAATGATGCAGATTGCAGATGTTAAAACAATAAAGCAGGAGGGGAAAAAAAATACTTAAAGGAATTTATCAAAAGGCATTCGATTTCTGGCAGAAATATATAGAGAGTACCTCTAGTAGCACAAAGTATGGCTGATTGCGGATTCAACAAAATGGCTTCTGTTAGTTGCTCCACTGCTTGATCCAACTTACCTGGAAAAGCATGCAACACTCACCATGTGTTTGGTTCTGCTTTAAAAAGCACTGGAATCACCTCTAAAACTTAAAAGCTACTTATTGTCGCTTCAACCAAAAGGTCCAAAAACACATGTCTAGGTAGAGTCAACGCGCAATCAACTGATAGACTAAAAGAATGTCCAAGAAACATAAATTGAGAGATTTTGAAAAGAAAAGCACACTAATAAATAAGTAATGTACCTTCTGATATAGCATCCATTGCTCTTGATTTTGCTAGTTGTGCAGCATCCCTCTGATCTTCTGTTACTTCAGCCAAAGGATTTCCCATCTGCCATTAAATCACAGATTTCTTTAGATGCGGAGAACATGACAGTTACTTGCTTCAACATAAACCACTAAATTGATTTATTGGCGCACACATGTAAAATAGCTACCTTTTGAGGAGGATCATTATCAGGTTCAACAACATCAGCATCATCCAACTCCATATCAGATTCCATAATGTCATCTTCCTCTTGTGTTGATAAATCAGCATGTGATACGGGATTATCATAATCAACCGGTTCCTGCAGAGTAGATAAAACATCAACAGACATTACATAATCTGAAAATGACTAAATTTTAATCTCCATTATAGTCTTTATAATCCTTAATTATCAGAAGGCTAAATTACACTTTTGGTCCCCAAATTGTTATTAAATGTTCAATTTGGTCCCCAAGTTTTTAAAATGTTCATTTTGGTCCCCTAATTCCTTAAACTTGTTCAAATAGGTCCTTCCGTTAAGTTGACTAACGGCGACGTCAAGTTGACTAAGGGACGACAATGAACATTTTAAAAACTTTGGGACCAAATTGAACATTTAATAACAATTTGGGGACCAAAATGAACATCTTAAAACAATTTGGGGGACCAAAATGAACATTTTAAAACAATTTGGGAACCAAAATGAACATTAAAATATTAAACTTAATGCCACGTCTCATTAGGTTTGACGTCGCCGTTAATCAACTTGACGGAAGGACCTATTTGAACAAGTTTAAAGAATTAGGGGACTAAAATGAACATTTTAAAAACTTGGGGACCAAATTGAACATTTAATAAGAATTTGGGGACCAAAAATGTAATTTAGCCTTATCAGAATGATTCCAGAATGTGAGAAAATGGATAAATGATGAGAAATTGAGAATGAGAAGGTTCTTACGGTTTTGGTTTTGGGTAATGGTGGGATGCGAGCACCAAGGCTAGAACAGAATAGAAGCAGCACGTAACCAAACAGAAGAGTTAGAGAGAAAGAAAAGGAAAATTTGAAAAAGAAAAAGTAGAGAGTAAAGACCTGAGAAGATAAGACTTGAAGAAGGAAAAGGTAGGGTTGTGGAGAATGGAAGGATTGGATTTGCAAGCTTCAATAAACTGCTTCACCTCTTCTACACTCCTCTTACTCGATGATCCCTCCATTCTCTCTTTCACTCACGATGGTCAAGCCAGGGTTTTGTCTTTTTTCTTTTCTTATTATTTAGTGATTGTTGGTTAAAAAAAAAAAATGTTGTTCTAATACATTGTGATTATAAAGTTTTTTATACGATCATCTAATGGAAAATCATCCTGTGTGACTTTTAAAAATATTATGATATGAGTTAGATATTTTTAATAATATAATAATTAATAATTAGTGATTAGTATAATGAAAAATGTGATTAATTTCAAAATGATCAAAAGTATTTTTTTTAAATAAGTTTCAAACTTTACTATAAAAAAAAAAAAGCTTCAAACTTTTAATTTTTCTTAAAATTACTTTTTTCTGTATACTCTAAGTTAATTTGTCAAACATCTTAAATTAATTTCAAATTATTTTAAAAAAAAAAACAAATTGTACCAGACATCCTCCTAATGCCAAAATTTATAGCACATGCATGGGGTAAGGTATTTTTGACCAAACCACAAAGGCAAAATGTAATAACTAATAATAATAATTTTCTTAAAATGATTGATTTTTTTTCAAGAAAAATGTTTGATTTTAATATACTATTAATATAAAGTTTTTTATTAACCATCATCATATATGCTGTAGGTTTAATTACTCTGTAGGTCCCTGAATTTTTTGGGAATTTTCAAATAGGTCCCTATACTTTTAAAATTTGTAATCGGGTCCCTGAACTTTTATTTTATTTGTAATTAGGTCCCTATACTAAAACCATTTTTAATTGGGTCCTCGAACTTTTATAAAGTTTTCAATTGGATCCTCGAACTTTTATAAAGTTTTCAATTGGGTCCCTGAACTAAAAAAGTTTTAATTAGGCCCCTATATAAGTTCAAGGACCCAATTGAAAACTTTATAAAAGTTCGAGGATCCAATTGAAAACTTTATAAAAGTTTGAGGACTCAATTAAAAACGGTTTTAATATAGGGACCTAATTACAAATAAAATAAAAGTTCAGGGACCTGATTACAAATTTTAAAAGTATAGGGACCTATTTGAAAATTCCCAAAAAGTTCAGGGACCTACAGAGTAATTAAACCTATGCTGTATATATGATTAGCATGGTGCTTATAGAAATCAAATATTTTTATTAGTATGAAAATCTTTGATGATTGATAATATAAAAAAAATAAAAACATTTATGTTATCAGTGCATCACGACTAAATCTATAACTATACAGTTGAGGATGCCCAACATTTCACTGTAGATCTACAGTAACCACCACGTGTCATCTTATTATTGGTTATCATATTTAATTTGTTTTTTGTAACTTTCTCGGTTGTCAACCGATTTTCATATCTTTACTTTCTATCAAGTCTAACTCTAATCAATCAATGTAGAGTCTCTGAATCTCTTTGATCAAGGAACCTGTTACAGCCTGGACGGATGTAACTTCTTTTAATCACTGACAAGGAAAAAGCTCATACAACGACACACTCTTTCGGCTTCTTGACATCAAAAACTCAACTCATTTTTTTTTACTTTCTCCTCCCTCTCTCTAATTTTTCAAACTGGGTTTCTCTACAATCTAAAGCTTCTCATGTCAAGCTTCCCACCCTCAAAATATCATTTTCCAATCTCCAGATCCCTCCATTTTCACAATCTGGAACCACTGGTTCGGTTTGGCAGTTCAGATGATTCATCCATGGTTTCCGATTCAAACACCATCGCTCTGATTCCATCCGCCACAAACACCAAGAACCTAGGCAAGAAGAAGAGGGTACGATTTTCATTTTCATTTTTGTGTTCTTATTATGTACCTATTCGTAATTCGTAATCCTCTGTTGAAGCAGAATAAAATTGATGCGCGTCCAGAGCAGTGGCTATCTCAAGGTCTCTCCTTCTACTGATAAGCAATTTCCCCTTCCGACGATGACTACGTCGCGGTCTCCGGAAGCTACGGCAGCTCTTCGGAGTTCTCCCCTGCTCCTAGGTCCCCAAATTCGTCTTCCTACTCGAGAGGATTCTTCTTTGATGGAGCGGCGTTGTCCCCCGATCACGGTGGCTTCGTTTCTTGGCGACGGATTCGACTTGACGGAGATGAAGGTGAGCAAATTGACCACAGTTTCGGTGGTGAATGCTGCTTCCGTTAGGGTTCACGGTGACGTTTCAATATCTCCTTTTGAAAGGAAAAAAAAAAAGGAATCGAGAAAGGAGGACGTATCTCCTTTTGTCATACTATTTATTTTTTTTGGCATTATGCTACTACTTGATTTTTTGTAATGCCTGTAGCATTTTAGAACGTAGGCTTTTTTATCCTTCTTTTGTTAATGCATTTATCCTTTGTTTATATTCATATTCATTTTTATCAAACATTTATGTATAATGCTTTTATGGTTGAGTGCTAGGTGGCAAAGTGACTTGATCAGAGGTCTGTGGCAATTGATCAGTAGCATAGATTTGGAGTACCTACATGTCTAAAATATAATGCCTGAAAATGTCTCTTTGTTTTCATCATCTTCTTGAAAGAAACCCTATTTATATATAGAATTTCTATTTAATACAAAGGTCTTCATATTATGCATTGCATATGCTTCCCTTGCGATGGTTCAGTGAATCCTGCAAGCAGATAGAACCAAAAAAATTGTGAAAATTTGATTTGTTAAGTGACATAGTCTTCTCAAAGCTCCTCCTTATTTCTGCACTTTTGTTCTTTCAAGCTTCCTCTTCTATTCATTCTCAGAACTGTTTCTTCATTTGCTTTAGTTTTTTCAGAGATTAAAGATTCTCAAGAAAGAGATTGAAAATTTCAATTGATGGTGAGTTACGACAATGGTTTTTCCACAACTTTTTGGTGGTGATTTTTAATTTGTAAATAGCTTTGTGAGGCATCCTTTGATGGATTACCCTACATCATCGTTTGGTGGATTCTCAGGTGCAAAGGATCTTAGCCATTGAAAATAATTTTCGTATGATAGATAGGGCATGGTGGTTACACTTAACAATGACTAAATTAGGCACTACAATTAGTTCCGCCAATCCTGTTAAAGTTGTGTTAGATTTTGATTGTTTTCTCTATCTTTATTTTTGTGTTTAGTTTTTTGAAATGGACATTACCTTTCTGTCTCATCTTGCCATTCTTCCTTTTATCTTTCTTTTATCTTAGGCCAAAACGTTTTAGGAAAATATAATACAATACAAATTCTATTTGCTGCAATTTCAATTGCCATTTTTTTTTTTCACTTTGCAGGTTATTAGGACTTGAGTTTAAATGAATCTAGCATTCTAAACTATCAACTTTCGTTTCCAGGTATGGTTTCCTTTTGTCATGTTGCCATGTTTCATAAGAATCTTAAAACCATAAGCAATAGATTTCCTATGTTGTTCTCTCCATTCTCTTCTATCCCATGTTTGACATTACCACTACGTATAACTATTAACCCACAATCTCCAACTTTGGCAATATTCAAATTCCCAATCTTTTCCAGCATAGTGATGATGCTTCATAGAATCGTAGACAAGACATCAAAGTTGTAAATTGTGGTGATATAGTTTAAACTGCATGGGTTTGATATAACTTTCTCCAAGTTGGGGGCCCAAATAAAAAAGTATAAACTTACACAGTAGCATAGAAGTAGCAGCATGTGGTTTCCTTTTTAAGAATCTGAGGGTCATATCTATATGCATGAAAATGAATGTACTTGGAAAGCAAAGTAATGTTAATCTAGCAATATTCATCACAAGTAAGTGTGTTGGGGTTAACCAAATTCTAAATGTAAGATTCTTTCACCGTGGTATTGCTCTCACCAAGTTCAAAAGCACTAAATTTTAAGACAGAAAAATATCTTATTGTACCATTGAGACCTGAAAACAGAAATTGTCATAGGCCATTCACTTCTAATATTAATTAAAGTATTGAGCAGTACAGTCCCATTAGTAATTTAATCAAAAGAGATAGAGAAGTTGTGTGCTTATTTTTCACCTTTCTTTGTTGATCTTATATATCACTTATATTGTTGCAGTTTTAATAGATTTTATGGGCATGCATTAGTGGACTTTGACTTGGATATCAGGGAACAACAATAAGGAAACAAATCACTAAAAGTTTGGAAGCTATTAGAAAGATTACTCTCTCTTAGGAGACTAATGGGCTGACCTACTAATTATAAAATATTGATGAGTAGGCCTATTAATTGCAGAATATTTACAATAAGTAAAGGGATATGATCAAACAATTGAGATATTATTCTGATTCACACAATCAACATTTTGCTATTGACATTGTGAATGTTATAGTTCTGATTGGATGCTATCTTGCAATTATGTGGTGGTAAAGCTTCAGAATGGGTTTTTGTTGGTGCTTTCCTTTCTATGCCTTTAACAGCAGTGGTATGACATCATAACCAATCTGATCCCATCCCATTTTTAAAGAGCAGATGCAGACTTATGCACTCAGGGTCTACATGGACAAGTCTCAACTTTCTAAAAATGCCTAGGTCTATGATTGTTAATCTACTGTTGCTTCCTCTATTTATTTTTAATTTTTATTCTACAAATTTTAGTTCAATTTTTTTTCTATAAATGTTACATTCTTATTTGAATGTTTATTTTTGGTGGTTGCCAATCTGAATTTTCTCTTTCTACATTTTTTTATTTTTTCTTCCCACAAGGTTCACATAGATTGTAGACCGGTTGTTGATTCACTTCCTGCAAATTTGAGAAGGGACATGAAGTTTGAACTCTTTCTTCTGAAAAATATGTAGTACATGAAATAAATATTATTTTTTTCAACAATAAGGTCTGAACATACTGCTTAATGAGTGCACTACTGCTTAAACTAAAGGGCTGAAATAGTGGCAGTCCAGTGTCAATCATTGTCAACAGAATTTTTCTTATATGTTTTCATATGATTTTACTTTGGTATTGTTTAAAATCTGCTCACTTTAGTTTGTAAGTTTCATAGTTAATTCATTGACATAAGGAAAAGGGACAAAATGGGTTTGTATAAAGGTGGCAGGGTTGTATTGGTCTCCTGACTGTGCATTACTATAATTGCCTGGAGAAATTGTGTTTAAGAGGAGGTTGTTTTATTATAATGGCATCTTATAAGCGAAGTTGGTAACCAGTTTTGAGTTGCCCATCTTAAATTGGTCATACCCAACAGCTCCTGATAATGTCAACTCAGATTGCATCATTGCAACTAGACTATTACATGCATCAATAGACATGTTAAGCTATTGCTTATAAAACGTAGGGTGGTGTGTATGATATTGAAGGATAAATAATATATTGTCAATTTATTGAATTCATTGATTTTATCGCAGGGTTGCTTATGAACTATAAAATTAGGGGATTAGGGGTGGCTGTGGAGAGTGATGATTTTGAAGAACTTGATATTTTATTGAAGAGATGATTTATCTTCAAGACCAAAATTACCAAAAAAAAATTAAAAATTAATAATGTCATTGTTAAAGGGTGGAAAACGTCTAATCCCATTCATAAATCCAAAGAGGACCCAATTCTTATAAAAACATTCATAGAGTCATCTAACTCTTTCAATCTGTCTTCATTTGGATGCGGCTTTGTTTCTAATATATTTATTTTGTAAAACAGAGCCAATTCAAGAGATAACTAACAACGAGGAAGGTGGTGAATCTTCAAAGCACCAAGAAGCCAATGATGCAAGAAAATTGCCCTTAATGTAATATGTAATATAAATGGACTGATAAGATCACAAGTTTTAATTGTATTACAACTTTAATTTAAAATATCTTTGCAATATTAATCTTAAATTATGTGTACTTAGTACTTACTGACTTGCATATGGATGATCGAACTTTTTAGTATAATATTTAAATACTCACTAAATTTAATTTTTCATGAATTTTTTTTCTTTATATAATTCTCGACACTTTTAAAATTACGATCAATTGAAAAAAAAAATAATGGTTTCAATATATTTAATTTAATCTTTCAACAATATGTTGCTACACCGGGGCATTTACGTGTCAAGCTACTAGCTTTTGTTTCACTTTTTTTTTTAATGCTACTTTTTTTTTCACCACCACCACCATCATCATCATCATCATCATAATTTGGTTTTTTTCATATAGAATATGTATTGTTTAAATATTTATTGCAAACAGATTAAAATAAATTTAGTTAATATAAGTTTTTTTTTAGACTATATTGTACTATAGTACTCTTTTTATTAGAAAAAATTGAATTTATTTGGAATATGTTGACAATCTAAAGATGAAAAGATTTATATATTGTTATGCATTCATGGGTAATTATATTATTAAAAAATGTCTTCTATTATTATCATTTCTAACATTGATAAATAGGGTATCGAATTATTTGTTGTTGGTATAATTTTTTTTACCAATAGTGTATTGTGATAAATTTTTGTAAATATTGACCATGATGTTAAATTTATGCTTTCGAAATTTATATGCTGAATTTTTATTCAATCTCAATTTATATCTTAATTAGCATAATATAACATTAATATCCTTACTTTTTATATTTATATTAATAAAATATGATGTAATTTTATTTCAAATGGGAAGTTACAATTAACTTTTCACTAAATTAAAGATTATAGTTACTTTATTTTTAAAAAAAAACAAAAACAAATTTTATCCTGTGTTGCTGACTCCAGTAGCTGAGTCCAAGGAGAAGGCCTTTCAAGGTCTAGGTTGATTTTGTATTGTGGCTGAGATATTTGGTTGTGTTTAGGTGACCAAACTAAGTTTAGATGATGGTACATTGAATTGCAGCATATAAACCAAAACTTCGATTCCACAAAAATTCGTACTTTGAGTTTATAGTTGTAATTTTTGTATAAAAAAAAGACAAAATTTAATCTTCAAAAGCATATGTATGCATATAAATGCTTATTTATCTAATAAAATGAATTGGATGAATGGATTTAATAAATATTATCTTATTAGTATATATATACATGTAGTTTACAAACATGCGTTAAAACCAATATGATACATGCTCTAATACATTCTCTTTATATTATTAAGATAATTTTGAAACATTGAAAAATAATATTTATATGATAAGCACTTGTGCATATCGCACTGGCACTTACACTAGATTTTTTGTTTCATTTGGAACCAAGTAAAGATTGAAAACAATGTTTAGAACAGAATTGTTCAATTAATAAATAATAAATAATATCAATAAAAAATAAATGGTGGTATTCGTTCCAAAGGTAATCATTTAAAGCTTTGATAATAGTTTAATTGATATATGTGTCAATATTCACACCGAATGTTATGAACAAAAATGTTTTTTCTACCTTAAATCAATTGAATTGCTCTTAGCTCAAAATTTCTTCTTTAGTTTGGTTTGGAAATTGAAGTGAAATGTTCTGTAAACTACTATAAACATATTTGTTTGCAACCTAAAGAAGGGTGGAGGTATTCTTAACATATTTATTTGTATACCATAATTGACACAATGCAAAATGACCTATAATGTGTAACTTATTAATTTGTCAAAACAAATTAATAGATCGTATTGGTTCCTGAGTTAGCTATTTTGTATATTAATTTTAATTTAAAATGATACATATATCGATATTCATATTTTCATGATACATGTTCTGATTCATCTATCATTTTTATAATTAGATCATTCAAAAACATTGAAAAATTATATTTATATGATAAATACCCGTGCGTGACGCACGGGCAACTATACTAGTTATTTCTTAAAAGAATTTGATTTTCGTTAACTTCGACAAATTTACATTGTGATTAGGCTATAATAATCATATCTAGTTTTTGAGCATGTTGCATTTTGAGATTCTCATATCTAGAATCTAGTTCTTTTTTTTTTGTCTTTTCATAAAAAGAGAGAGTATTATGTTTACTTAAAACATTTTTTTTTTTGGTCTCTGGTTCTAGATTCCATGGGAAACTCTATGCTATTATGATATATCTTAATTTCGTATAACGACACAAATGAGACACCCTTTTTTTTAGGTAGAGACACAAATGAGACCTAAGAGTATACAATATTTTCCACTTGTCCCGAGAAACCAAACCAAATTTCTTATTTATAAAAATTGTTTAGAAAATTGATGTATTTAATATATTAAAAAATATTACATTTAACTTCCTAATACAAACCTTTTTTTATTTAGAATAATTGTTAACAAGATCCAAAAAGATGTTTCCTTTCAAAAAAAAAAAAATCCAAAAAGATGTTATTCAATCCATGCTATGAAATTTAAACACTTACAGCCATAGTGAATCCGAAGATAATTCATCGTTGTATTTGAAGAAAATTAATTATTTAGCGTGATGAAACATAGAAAGTCATGCTGAGTTGCAGCATCTTCATATCGAAGTAAATATAAACAAAAATTAATGAAGAAAGATATGGAAATAACGGGAAAAATACCATAAACATGGACAAAAATGGCTACGGAAGTTATCAAATAGAGACCAAACAATTGATCTTACAATTAAGTATATTTGTCAACTTCCCATATGTGCTCTTAGTAAGGGCTACCCAATTGGTAGTAGAGGACAGGAAGCAGGGGAATTGATGGAGAAACCAACACCATCTGATCCAGGAGTGCTGCATTCAGGCAATTTCTTGCTCATATAATATGGCGATGTGGTCATCACCCTGAGTATATGAAACCACTATAAGCATGCTTATGCTACCATCTTAACTTGGCCCAAAAGAAATAAAGTAAATGTTACAGAACCAATAGAAATTTTTCTACATCTTGTATCATAATCAAAACATCAATTGATAGAGAAGTTACCTTTCCTTGCGCTTCTCTAAAAACCGAGCCAAGGATGCTTTACGTGCCTGAGGCAAGCCTACTGAAAATGTGGAAACAAATAGAAACTGTTGTTTATCAAAGTACTTTGCATAAACTACTTTAGGTACTAAAAAATCTAGTAAGGCAGCACAAATAGCATACAAGTCCTACCTGGTGGAACCATTTTTGTAGCTGCAGATCCTACAGAACCAATATTAGGAGACTCCAAATGGTTACTAAGGGTCACTAGTCCAACTTCATTGTTGCTACAAGATCCTCCCCCAGGCTGAAAATTGGTATGAGCTGTCACGGAAAGAGGACTTGGCATGGGTGAGGGATAGGATTGGCTTGTAATAAAACAACCATCTTTGGAGGGCATAGAGATTGGAGGCTGCAATTTATCTGTGGAAACTGTCTTGTTCCTAATTGGAGTGGGCCCATTTCCAGCCAGCAACATGACAGCCTTCGCCTAATGCAAATTGAATCTTACAAAAGTTAAGACCAATGTGTTATCCGAATTCAGACGAGTTAAGAAAAAATATACCTTCTCAGGAGATATGTCATCATAGACACATACTGAACCATCATAGAAAATAGTCAGCTGAGCACGTTGGCCGGTGGAAGAATTCCTACAAAGAAACTCAAATTTCAGCTATGCCACTCCATGTTGTTCAATGAAATCATGATCATAGTTACAGTCAGTGAGTATCTTCAGTGAAATCCTAAGATAGCGTTTCGCGCGCAAACATGATAGAATGGAATGAGATGTTGTGTTCTGTTCTTTTTGGTTTCATTCCTTTTAGTAGAATCAATATTGCTCACATTTTAACTTTATGTTCTGTTCTGTTCTGTTCTATTTATTAAATACATCAAACATGGAATAGAATCCATGTGCTATGTTCTGTCCGTTTCTAACACATTTACCAAATATTATCATACTTTCAAATGTACAATACCTTAAGTCAGTGGAGCCAACAATGGAACCTCCAGATGAAAGAAGAGACATTGGGGCTATATGTGGGACTCCTCCAAGAGATTGTGGTTTTATGGCTGCATTGACCATGTTCTGTGTAGTAAGAGCTCGATTAGAATGGAGAACACAAATGGCTTGATTCGATTGGTTGGAGACTGAAAATAATCTAGGTTCCTGAGGGCTAGCTGAATTCCCATCAAAACTCTGCAGAGGATAGACTATCATTCCTTGTCTGTTACCTGCTTGCTTGCCTATGATCACTTTTTTCTACAAAATTTCGAGGTAATGAATTAAAGGAAAATTAGTTGTGGAACTAAATCATCAAATGAATAAATATAAAAGTGACCCCTATTGTAACTTCATCCCTAAATTTTTTAAACTGCAAAGTTGTGTAAATCTAACCTACAATGTATGCGTAGAGAACCCTTTATCGGGAGTCACTAAATATGATTTGATAAGTTTAAGAGTCAACTAGTTGAGTTTTGAATTGCAAATCACAATAAGGTTTTCCAAAATTTACCTATAAATGAAGGAGTTACTGCATTTTAATCTATAAAAAAGCACTTGGAATTCACAAACAAGAAAAGTACCTTCTACAGATGCCAGATAAAGGTAAAACATTAATGTTATGTTAAGGTGAACCTAGTTTGCTATTTGAGCAAGGTCATTTGTAGAACATGTTGGGGAATACTTTATCCCTTTTTACATGTCATTGCATAAATATTAATACTTAGTGAAAGCATCACGCACTAGTTTAACATAGTTTGATCTAGCATATCTACATTCACATAAAGCTGCAACTCCTCTCCTAACTACTACAACTTTTGTGGACAAAGTCACAAACACTTGCCTCACAATTTTTGTACACAAAATTGCTAATCTTTGCCTCCACCAAAACATTATTCACAATTTCTTCACTCTCATTATATTCTCATAATTCTGCCAAATCCCTAATATAAGTAATTATAACTCACAAGAATTTACTTGACAAGTAACTACTCTTTCTCTCCATGCAACCTTTATCATATTTTTGGTTTCCTATTTTAAACAAATGATCACTCTCAAACCTTGCATATCTCTCACACACCTTTCATATTTTATTAAATACCTTCACATGTCTCAATATTAATTACAAGATTTTAATATCAATCTTCAAATTAGGAATCTGGATCAATCCAACAAAAACACTACAAAAAAAAAATCTAGTTTAAAAGAAAAAACGAACCTCGACCACACCCAAGAATGATTTCTGGTCAGAGATAAAAGCATCTGCAGTTGACATGGTCATGTATCCAGTTGAAGCTAGTGGATGAAGAATACTCTTTATTGGCCTATCTTCCTGAGTGGCCTTGAAGGAAATCAGTTGAGGAAGGGCAGAGGCCTTGTTTGAGAATGACCATTGAATTCCTGCACCCCTTACTGCTGCTGCAAATGGAGTTCGAACTATGAAATTGTGCAAACAGCATGTAATGAAAGCATGTACCAGTTATCCATCTGTTGATGGAAGATGAAAATAGATTGCATGGATACCTCAAACATAAATAAGTTTAGCACTTAGTGTGAGTGTGATAAAAAGTGACAAAACAAAAAACATGGTAGCTTAATGGCCATCCAAACTATGTCTATGAAGCAACATTATGATGATTGCTTTGAAGGTCATCTAAAGACTAAACCTCAGAAGAAAATTCTAATCATGCAGAGATAAAAAAAAAAAATAATTAATAACTTCTCAGTCTGTTGCGAAGTATCATTAGTGTAATGTTACTTTCACAGACATTTTTAATTTACGCAAACATTGAAATATGTAGCTAACAAATTTCATCTTATTTTACACATATTACAAGAAAAATCCAGCAACTCATCTTAATCTTGTGTGCTATTTATAAAGCATTTTTATGTGAAACTATCTTTACCGTACTAAAAATGGTGAAACAAGGGGCGAAAACTATTAGGTAGAAGCCTTTTGGGGGCACTTTCATCATATATTAAATTTTGTCACATGTGATCTTATCTTATTTAATTGTAAATGTAGGCACTAGGCTGCATCTGGCCAGCAGGCACAAAAATACAAATTAAGAACCCAACTAAATTATAAAAAAAAAATTATTCACACATTAAAATTTCCACATTATTCAATCATGGTCCACTTACTAATACTTTATGCAGTCACTCTTTTTTATATTACACATCGTTTTCTTTCGTACGTAATTTACATAGCCTTGTTGGCTCGTTGCACCAAGCTAGGGCACTGCAATAATAGATAGTATTTTTTATTTCTAAAGGCCATGTCAACAAGGCACATTAAATTAAATTAAATTAATATAACAATCAATCATGCCCATGTTAACCTTAAGTATAGATAAATACATTTTGAGTATGTTTGAGAAAGCTGGAAAAAAAAGATTATGCTGATAATCAATTTTTGTATAATCGATTATCACAATCTATTTCGTTTGGGTCTGTTTGCTGAAAAAGCAATTTTAAGATAATCTATTTCGTTTGGATGGTGCAAAAAAAAATCATTTTTATATAATAAATTGTGAAAAAGGGTATGAAGTTATTTGTATAATTTAGTAATATTTGTTTAGAAATAAGTTTTGTAGGGGTAAACATGGAAGAGTGTTTTGAGAATGAAAAATAATCAAATCACAATAATCTTAAGCTAGAAAAAAACTAGATGGCATAAAACAGCTTTTTCCCCTAAAAAAAACTTTTTTATTAATTTAAGCAAAATACCAAACATGTTAGATTATCTATGAAACAGCTTTTAAGCTAAAAAACAGTTGAAACAAGGAAAAATAATCTTTCCCAAACACACTCTTTGATAAAACAAAGAGATAGATTCACTTTATTATTCTAATCATTGAATATAGCACGTCAAATAAAAACTCCAACGTAGAAACAAAAATTGCTCCAAAAAAAGCTGCACATTTAACCCTAAAATTAAAATATAAAAAAACAGAAACAGACGAGAACTACAAAAAAAAGGGGGGAAAAAAAACAGACAACTAAGACCACGTTTCTACCACATGTGCCATAAGCCCATAACATTATTAATTTTAAGCAACGTATAACTATATTATTATTTTTTTGAGACACGTCGTACGAGGAAGAAATAGTACAGTGCACGCTCCCATTCTCCACCATATATTGAAGATTTGTTTTCAAAGAAAAGAAAAAATCTATGCAATGCATGGACCCAGGTGCAGGACTCGGGCCCCTGGTATGCCACTCATATTCACCCTCATAAGTCATAAATTTGGCAGTTAGAGGGACCATTGAATTCTTGTTCTTATCCACAATAGAGAGAAACCAAACCAAACCAACATAGGCCCCAACAATGTGATGCATAAGGGTGATTGGCAATTGCATTCTTCTTTTCCTTTCTGAGAACATAAACAATAGTCCATTGTTGATAATAAAAGTGTATCAAAATTAAAGACACACAAATGGAACTAAATGCTAGAAGTAACAAGTCCCCTTATTGACATGTCCAATTGTCCATTTTAGTTTCGGAGAAAACAGAAGAAAAATGACTAATAAATTTCTCAACCTTGCTCCACTTTCATGACTAGATGATAAACACAAAAGTAGAACAAGAAAGAAGAGATTTGGATTCCCGTATTTACGTATTCATGAAGTAATGAGATACATAATTGGATCGATCTTATTTTAATTTTTAATTTTTAATTTTTTTAATACACAATCAAATGTATCTAGTGGTCTATATCCATAAATGAATGCAGGAAATACAAATCTAAGGAGCAAATGCAAAACTTTTCAAGTTCCATGACTCCATCAATTGCAAAATCAAACAACAAGCTTAAAAGTAAAAAGTTCCTGTGTTGGTAAAAAAAAATGATCATGAAGAAAAAGATACCAACCTGGGTCCTTTAGTTTATCAGCAGCAGCATCCTTCATAGTAGCAACACCATTTTTGGAGCTCAAACCAAAAAAGTCCCGCTCCATATGGAAAAAATATCAGAGACCCACGAAAATGTGTATGTTTTATTGTTTTTAGTTATAAAAGAATAAGACTCCTAACAACGTAGGAAAAAATATTTAGAGCTAAAGACACATTCACGGTCTGCAACGGAGGCAGCTGGAGAAAATGGAGAAGAAGAAGTAAAGAGAGGAAACCAAGGATATATACACACACAGAGACTGGAAGGAAAAATAAAAGGAGAGTGGTGAAATCTGGAACGTTAGATAAAGATGGTTGCGGTGGGGCCGGTGAAAAACCACGTGCGCCACCGATCTCGCTTCTCGGTACTGGTGCCCTGTGGTGACTTTTTAGGTACAGGGAAAAAAAAATTTGTTAGATACGCGTTAGAACGAATGTGTGTAAAGACGACGTTGCAAAAGCCTTTAACACGTGAAATTAAATTTAAATTGAGTAAGTAAGATGCATTCATTTTTAATTAGTTACATATTGCTGATCCAATCCATCCATTTTATTAATGAGTGGTAATATACTTGCGCTCGTTTGGTGATTAGGATAGAATAAGATAATATGATAAGAGTAGAATAGAGGATATGAGAAACATAAGTTGTTATCCTATTCGATATTAGATGTTCGTCGGATAACCAACTAGATAACATTATAATTTTAGTATGAATTTTAAAATTTTGTTTTTATTCTAAATGTTTTCATATTTTATTAGATTTTAGTTTTTTTATAATTTTTATTTTCTTAAATCATATAAAAAGACAAAATTATCCTTGTAGTAAAATTACATATAATTTTAAATATTGATTTTTACTTTTTACTTTTCATATAGTTAAATTATCAGAATATTTTTATATTTTTCAATTTTTTAAAATAATATAAAATAACAAAATTAGGCTTGTGACAAAATAAAAATAATTTTTAAAATTAATTATTAATATTTTTATTATTTTAAATATTTAATATTTTATTATACCTTTTTTTTTAACCATGTTATATTTTATTATACTTTAAATTATTATTTTATTATAATTTAATTATTTTTTATATAAAATATTTTTATATTTTATTATACTTTAGATCACTCTATCATATCCTGTTGAGTTCTAGCCCAACCTTCCTTTCAGTATATAATTTTAACTAGATTGACAGGATATGATAGGTGACATGATTGATTTATCATATCCTGCTGACTCACCAAACAATAGTTTCAGACAAGATATGATAGTTTATTATATTCAATCTCTCTTATCCTGACCACCAAACGATTTGCTTATTTATCTTTTAGATTTACTTTAGTATTTAGATCATCGATAAATCAATACATATCATTAAAAAAAATTGACTTTTCAATAATTGCTTTAAAAGTCATAATACAATAATATTTTTTTAGGTCCCGGGATGAAACCCAAGATATCCTCACAGATAGTCTTATGACCAATCCCCGGGGATATAGAGTATCAGTTAAGGGGCAATTCTCCTTCCCACAGGTACAACTATATTCTCATCTGTTGACAAGTGACTCCAAACACAAGAGGGGGGTGAATTGTGTTTTTCAAAAACTTTGGCAAATATAAAAAAATTTCCTTTGAATATATTATGAAAAACAACTTTGTTAAATACGCGTGCAATTAAAAGCATTTTGCAAAAGATAAAGCAGAAATAAAAAGATAAGGGATGAGAAAAGAACACAGCAATATATCCTGGTTCGGCCACAAACTACCCACGTGGCCTACGTCCAGTCCCCAAGGCAATACGACCAAGGGATTTCAATCAACTCTAGTTTTTAACAGGATCAACTAGAACCTTTACAATAAAGAGCACTCCTCAAAGACCAGGGATATCACCTCCCCCAGTGAAAGAGTCTCAAGACAATAACCCAAGAGATATCACCTCTCTTGTCAACCACAAGGAATATCACCTCCCTTGTAAACACTTGGAAATCACATCCAAGAACACCCCAAGAGATATCACCTCTCTTGAAAAACTAGGTGTAGAAAAGAATGATTTGAGTCACACGACTCTTACAATAATATGCACTCTTAATAGTGCTGATAAACAAATTGAAGAGCAAATACAATACCACCTATATGGTGTATAGAATACTCAATATAATATGGTCAATGTGTGAGTGCAAGAGATAGAGTATAAAAATGTTTTCACAGAGTTTTAGCACAGAGAAAATGATAGCAGTGTATTGTATTTGATGAAGGCTGCCTAAACTTGCTTTTATAGGAGTTCAAAAGAAATTAGGTCAAGCCTCTTAAAATTCATTTTTGTCGCAGCATAATCGATTATTACATTATCATAATCGATTATTTAAACCAATTTCAGGAAGCGCTCACTTTGACAGAATAGTCATAATCGATTACACTAATCGATTATGAGTCCACTGACTTTCATATAAAAAGCTATAATCGATTACAGGGTTTCTGTTGATGCTCGTTTGAAGTCAGAGAGGACATAATCGATTATACAAAAACCATAATCGATTATTCTTATTCAAAATTCAAACTCAACGGCTTTAATGTCATAATTACTCATTAACACCAATTAAAGCCATTTAACCTCGACTCATAATCGATTATTGGATTACCATAATCGATTATGGCACGAATAAAATTGATTTTGAAAAACTTGACAATTAAGAAATTGATTGCTCATTAAGTATGATTAATTGTCAATTTTAATCCCTTTAAAACACATGATAAATTCTTTTAAGCATATGTTAAATGTGTGTATGTGAGACCAATATTAAATTGAGAACTCTACTTACCATTTACACACTTTTTCTAAAACACACAATACACTTAAAGAAATTCCCATTTTGCCTCTTGTGCTTGCTTGCTTTATAACTTTCCGCTTTTTGCACTTTAGTCCTTCTGGACCTTTCCCTTTTGTCATTCATCAAAACTTAAAGTACCTGTCAAGGCATATATTCACATTCTCCCCCTTTTTGATGATGACAAACATCTCAGGAGGGATTTGCTAGAAAGATAGGGTTAGAGCAGTTCAAGCAAATATATCAGAGTTTTTAGTTCTAAGCGCAGTTTGCTCTACTCCCCCTCACTCTATGCATACATTCAAATCCACTCCCCCTGAATCATGCATTCAGATAACTCTCCCCCTTTTGGCATTATCAAAAAGCGGGAAAAGCAAATAAAGCAAGGCATATATTCAGAGTAATAAATATAGTCAAACAGTATATGCAGGCATCAGTGTAATTCAACCATGTGTGCGGAAGCAAGTGCCAGGATAATAAAAGAATTGATTCCCCCTTTTGCAAGTGTATGATAATTTCCCTTAAGCATGCAAATAATTCTCCCCCTTTCTAAAATAATTTTTCAAAATAATATTTCAATTTTATAAGGCATTGGAGAGAAGAATGTATAAAGATGAAAAATCCTTTTCAAATAATTTTTGAAGAGTTAATCATGTAAAATGTTCTTCCATGCATAATCGATTATGTAATCGATTCTGACTCTTCTGAAAACATACCCACTTGCATAATCGATTATGCTAATCGATTATAGGCATTCTGACTTTTGCCTTTCTGCCCCTCGTCCAAGCGTAATCGATTATGTTAATCGATTACTACCTTACTGACTTTTGCTATTTGTCTTCTTTCTGCGCATAATCGATTCCTTTAATCGATTTTGGCCTTTCTGACTTATCATAATCGATTATTGCCGTTCTATAATCGATTATGTGTTGAAAAATTGTGCTTTTGAACAACCATATTGAAATTCCAATTTTTGTTCTTGGTCTTCAAGCACTCCTGCAAAACGAAATCATATTTTTGCTTTTGGTACCCAAACCATTTTGGGTCCTTGAACATTAGTCTTGGGCAATGAGCCCTTTGAAATCCATGCATTGTTACCATTCACACCTTTGTTTTTCCTAATATTGCAAATAGATGCAGTGTGACCTTTTCTACCACAGTGAAAGCATTTAACAAAGGGACTACTGGACTTGTTGCTTGGACTAAAAAATTTCTTAAAAGATTTTTCTTGAAATTTCGGTTGATAGCCCAAACCAGCTTTGTCATACATTCCCTTTTGATTTCCCAAAAGAACATTTAGGTTATCCCTTCCCATTGTGAATTTCGCAAGCGTGTTATTTAAGTCTTCAATTTTGATTTTCAAAACGCTGCATTCATCACATTCAGAAACTTCAGTCTTTTTATTTTCACAAGATAAGCATGATGAAGTTTCATTTAAAACATCTTGTTTTTCTTTAAGAACTTCCATCTCTTTGTTTAAGACATCTATTTTTAGCTCAAGACTATAAATGGTTTTCTTTGATGAGGAAATAATTTTTCGTAGTCTAATAGTTTCATCATTTAATTCCTCACAAGCAATAAGCAAGTCATCATAAGATAAATCAGTTTCAAGTTCAGGGTCGTTTACCTCAACTTCCTCATGATTTGCCATGAGACATAAATGTGCCTCCTCATTATCCGACTCATCGGATGAGTCCATATCATTGTCTTCCCAAGCAATATAGGCCCTTCTTTTTCTTCGGTCCTTTTGTGGCCTTTTCTCTGATTTCTCATGCTTTCTTTGGCCTTTAGGACAGTCGGGTTTTATATGACCCCTTTTGCCGCACTTGTAGCATGTTGGGATGAAAGAGGTCTCTTCTTCCTCATCTTTCTTTTTAGGATTGGAGACTTGTTTTGAAATGCCTTTTCGCCTTAAGAACTTTTTGAATTTACGGATCATTTGGCTCATCTCCTCCTCATCTTCATCAAGGCTATCACAATCATCAAAGTCACTCCCTTCATCATTTTCAATCATGCGTGCTTTGAGTGCATGGCTATTCTTTATTTTATTATCATTCTCCTCACTTTCCATGAGGCGATATAATTCAAGCTCGTGTTCCTGCAATTTGCCAAACAAAGTAGCCAAAGACATAGATGATAAATCTCTAGATTCAGATATAGTAGTTACTTTGGGTTGCCAATTTCTACTCAAACATCTAAGCACTTTATTTATCAAATCCTCATTATTAAAAGATTTCCCAAGAGCCCTAAGATGATTTATAATATGGGTAAAACGTTTCTGCATATCTTGTATGCTTTCACCCTGTATCATCCTAAATAGCTCATACTCATGGGTCAATGTGTTCATCCTAGCCCTTTTGACCTCGGTAGTACCTTCATGGGTCAATTGAAGGGTGTCCCACATTTCTTTAGCGGTCTTGCAATTTGAGACCCTATAGAACTCATCGTAGCTTAAAGCTGAAGTGATGATGTTCCTAGCTTTCAAATTGTATTGGACCTTTTTCTTTTCCGCATCGGTCCAAAGATTTTTCGGTTTATCCACTAAAGCACCATTAACTTCATGCTTAGGGACAAATGGACCATTTTCCACAGAATCCCAAATATCAATATCAGAAGCTTCTAAAAAAATTTGCATTCTTTCTTTCCAATAACCATACCCTTCACCATTGAAAGATGGAGGTCTGTTTACGGAATTACCCTCATTACGAAAACTGTTTGAAGTCATCTTTCCTCTTGAGACGGTTTCGTCCTTTATATCCAAGAGTTAAGCTCTGATGCCACTTGTTGACAAGTGACTCCAAACACAAGAGGGGGGTGAATTGTGTTTTTCAAAAACTTTGGCAAATATAAAAAATTTTCCTTTGAATATATTATGAAAAACAACTTTGTTAAATACGCGTGCAATTAAAAGCGTTTTGCAAAAGATAAAGCAGAAATAAAAAGATAAGGGATGAGAAAAGAACACAGCAATATATCCTGGTTCGGCCACAAACTACCCACGTGGCCTACGTCCAGTCCCCAAGGCAATACGACCAAGGGATTTCAATCAACTCTAGTTTTTAACAGGATCAACTAGAACCTTTACAATAAAGAGCACTCCTCACAGACCAGGGATATCACCTCCCCCAGTGAAAGAGTCTCAAGACAATAACCCAAGAGATATCACCTCTCTTGTCAACCACAAGGAATATCACCTCCCTTGTAAACACTTGGAAATCACATCCAAGAACACCCCAAGAGATATCACCTCTCTTGAAAAACTAGGTGTAGAAAAGTATGATTTGAGTCACACGACTCTTACAATAATATGCACTCTTAATAGTGCTGATAAACAAATTGAAGAGCAAATACAATACCACCTATATGGTGTATATAATACTCAATATAATATGGTCAATGTGTGAGTGCAAGAGATAGAGTATAAAAATGTTTTCACAGAGTTTTAGCACAGAGAAAATGATAGCAGTGTATTGTATTTGATGAAGGCTGCCTAAACTTGCTTTTATAGGAGTTCAAAAGAAATTAGGTCAAGCCTCTTAAAATTCATTTTTGTCGCAGCATAATCGATTATTACATTATCATAATCGATTATTTAAACCAATTTCAGGAAGCGCTCACTTTGACAGAATAGTCATAATCGATTACACTAATCGATTATGAGTCCACTGACTTTCATATAAAAAGCTATAATCGATTACAGGGTTTCTGTTGAAGCTCGTTTGAAGTCAGAGAGGACATAATCGATTATACAAAAACCATAATCGATTATTCTTATTCAAAATTCAAACTCAACGGCTTTAATGTCATAATTACTCATTAACACCAATTAAAGCCATTTAACCTCGACTCATAATCGATTATTGGATTACCATAATCGATTATGGCACGAATAAAATTGATTTTGAAAAACTTGACAACTAAGAAATTGATTGCTCATTAAGTATGATTAATTGTCAATTTTAATCCCTTTAAAACACATGATAAATTCTTTTAAGCATATGTTAAATGTGTGTGTGTGAGACCAATATTAAATTGAGAACTCTACTTACCATTTACACACTTTTTCTAAAACACACAATACACTTAATGAAATTCCCATTTTGCCCCTTGTGCTTGCTTGCTTTATAACTTTCCGCTTTTTGCACTTTAGTCCTTCTGGACCTTTCCCTTTTGTCATTCATCAAAACTTAAAGTACCTGTCAAGGCATATATTCACATCATCTATATTCTCAACACCAGGATTCAAACTCTAGACATATGATTAAAGGATTCAAGTTATTAACCACTTGAACAACATATTGTGGGTTCATAATAATACGATAATATATAATTGATTAATAGCGTAAAACTTTTACATTAATAATTTATTAGAGTTAAATGCAAAAAATAAAATAGTTTAATTTTGATATATTTTTTAATTTATATTATCATTAATTAGTAATATATATAATATAATTATATATAAACTTTTGAAATAAGCATAATTTTTTTTAACAGAATAATATATGATTAGATTTTTTTAACACGATACATAATTAGATTATAGTATAAAATTAGAACAATAATAATATATTAAACAAAATCAAACAGGCTGGTCGTATTATAAATTCAAACTTCTCTTATGTAGTTTTGTGGAGTCAAGCCGTTCAAAACTCATTTCATCCTATTAATTTATTTTATTTTTAAATAATTGCGATTGAATTAGATTTTAGAAAATTAGATTTAACTTTTATTTGGCAAGTTGATAAGTTATCTCGCTAGCTTATAAGTTCGTTTGACGAAAATAAAGGTGTTTGATAAACAAACTTATCTTGTTACCTTGTAGTTTTTCTTCATAAATTATTTTATTTTGACTTATAACTCATAACTTATAATTTATTAATTTTTCTCACATTTCTATCCATATTAATATAATGAAATTTCTACTTTATCCTATCTCTAATAAAATAAGATTTATATAATATATATATATATATATATATATCATTTGATTTTATATAATTCAATAAAACATTTAAAACTAAAATTAATAAAATTAATATTCTAATAATAGAGCTTTAATTAAAATTTAAAAAAATTATATAAAAAACCTATAAATATGCCATTTTATATTATAAGTTTGTTCAATCAGCTACAAGCTTTCATTTAAAAAGAAGCTTATCGATGATAAATTAGCTTATAAGTCATTTTTGACAAATAGAGTCTTAATGTGTTTTTAGGTTCAACTTCAAGTCAACTTCAATTTGTCTCAATCTAGGCCTATATGACACAACTTTAAAAACTCACACTTTTATACAATTTGGCAAGGCCATGACAATTCTATCGGATCATTACAAGTAATAAGAGAGTGAGAACCAAGTATGGTCTAAAGGGATTGGTTGTCAAGTTCCGGTTTATAAATTTAACTAGCTCTTAAGACTTGCATAGTTGTATTTGGTATAAAGAGAGTGTAAAATAAAACTAGCCATAAAGCGTTAAAAAAAACCTTTTGACTTTTCTTTTAGACAATTAATCAAACACTCATGCTTTATTTAATTTGAAAAAGAAAATGGAAACAAAGAAGATAGAAAGAAAGAAAATGAAAAGTGAGAAGATAAAAAGAAAATGATGAGAAAAAATTTGGATTTTAAGGCTGATTATTTTTTTTTGGCAAATATTTTAAGGCTAATTTGGTATAAGAAAAGCATGAAAAGATTTGTCATGAGACAATTGATGTCATACAATTAGTGGGGAAGAAAAATTTTAGGTGGGTCTTACATCCTTTTTGTTTTTCCTCCTTTTCTTCTATGTATTTCCACTCTCAAGATATTTATTTTAATAAATATTTTTAATATGTCTCTCTGAATTTTTAGTAAACATTTATGTATCAATTTTAAAATATTCACGATTAATTTGAAGTATAAAAAATAATTATTTAAATAAACACAAGACATATTTAAAAATAATTTAAATTAATATTTATGAATATTTTTAATAATTTCATTAAAACAATAAATATGTTATTTTTAATTAAAAATAAATTTAATTAATAATTTTATATTCTTAGAACTCTCTCTTCTCTCTTTAATATAAAGTTTCACTATTAATTTTATTTATTAAGTATATTAATATTTGACTACTAAAAACCCTTAAATGATTTCGAATACTTTAATTTGAAAAATTAATATAACTTGCTAATACACTCCTTTTAAAATTATATATATATATATATATATATATATATATAAATATAAAAGGAGTGTATCAAGTGAGAACTCCTCCTTATTGTAAGAAATGAGAACTATCAATAACAATCCTTGAATCATAATTAAAAAAAATCGACGGATTAGATTAAAATTTTTATCTGAAAAATCATGTTACCTCTTCTTCATCCTCCCAAATCCCCATGCCTTCCCTTTCACGCATGAAACCCTGTTTAATCCCCCGATGGTAACTGTATCTAAGGAATGATAGTTTTTGTTAAATTAATTAACACAGTAGCGTCTATGTCCTAGAGCTCAATTGAGGACTGATGTTGGTCTTCTTTTTGGAGATCCATCAATGAAAACTCCGCCTCTTCTATCGTTAATATCATCTCCAAATTAGATGCATTTCCCAATTTTCAAACGTGCAAAAACTAAGGAATGAAAAAAAAAAAAACAGAGAGAGAGAGAGAGCGAATAACAGCAGAATTAAGATCATAGCAGAAGAGAGAGGGAAAAAAAAACGAAAACAAGGATAATTCATATAAGAATGGTAGAAAATTTCACATGTAATTTTTAAGATAATATTTGATTTAAAAAATCACTTTATATAAGAATGGTAGAAAAATTCACATGTAATTGTTACGAGAATCTTTTAATCACAATCATATCCATGGTTAATTCATAATAATATTTATAAAGATACCTGGTGAAAGTCTGAAAGATAAAAAAAAATACTTCATTATTTATATTTTTAAATCAAGAGTAAATTAAATAATTCCTCCTCCTTCTTATCAGTTAACTTGGTTATATAATTTTATTTTTTTTGACAAGAACTTGGTTATATAATTAAGAATGCAAAAAGAGAAATAAAAAATTTAGAACTTGGTTTGTGAACCTCCCCTGCCTTAATTTTGCTTACAGCTTCCTTAAGTGTTTTTTTTTTTTTTTATCCTTCATTTCCAAGTTGAAGATGTTGTTTGATTAGTAGATGAGTAATGTTACTTGAGAAAATCTGTAAGTGCGCGATGATATCTGATTGTGTTTTTCATTAAGGCACTTTTCACATCTAAGGTTGTTTGATCAAATACTAAATAATCTGTTTTGTGGCATCAAAATTTAAAAGTGAACTGTATTAAATTCTACCAAATCATTATTTCAAAAATAATGCGATTCTAAGTTTCAAATCATTAATGGTCATTTTGAATTTCAAAAGATAATTTTGTTGGGAATCATAACGTGGGCAAGGTGGTTAGGGTGGAGGAGTTAAGGAGTGCAGTGATAAGGAGGTTGAGGGTTTAAACCCTACCCACTAACAAAATACTAACATCAACACTAACATTTGTCTATATAAAAAAAAAAGTTGAATTCGTGTCGTGCATATAAATATATTTTCACAGGCAAACCATATATGTGTCTTAGGACAATTATCTTTTATTTTATTCTATTTAACAATTGTTGAGAAAAACTAAATTTTACCTGGACGGTATTTTTTAAAATGAATAATGATATAAATAATTGAGAAAAACTAATATCATGCATGCGGAGTTGATGGCTCTTGTGCATGGTGTGACTCTTTATTGGAGGCTGGTGTTTAGAAATGTTATTTACTACTCAGACTCGCTGCATTCAATAAAACTTTTTGAGGATAGTGATCCAATTTTCATAAGTTTGGGAATGTTATAGCTGAGGTTAGAGAGATGTTGAGAAAGGAGTGAGACTTTCAGTTACTGCATACTCTGAGAGAGGGAATTTATTGTGCAGATTTTCTTGCAAAGAAGGGAGCGAGGAGTAATGCCTCATTGGTGACTTTTGATTCTCCGCTGGAAGGGAAGGGTAACTTGCTGCTTGTTGATGCCATGGGTATCTCTTTTGTAAGGCAATAGCCTTAGTTTTGTTTTTTCTTGCTTTTGTTTCTTTTTCTCATGTAAAAAAAAATGTTTAAACTCAATCAATGTTTATACATGCTATTATAAAATTATAAAACTATTTTAATACATAACAAAACTCTAATATTTGTTGCCAAATAATGAATTTTATATATTCAAAATAAAAGCTATAATCTTTTTTTAAAAAAAAAACATTGGAATGAGATGAAATATGACCTCTTGATTTTGAAGGGATGCATAAAAATGACAAAATATTGGTCAAACTCTATTCTACAACTACAACACATGTACTAACAGAGGTTATGAGGTTATGAAATAGGTGAGTTAGTTACAGTTCACTTATGCTTTGTTTGGATGAGAAGAGAAGTGGAAAGGAAAAAAGTAGGATGGAAAGAAGTAGGAGAGAGAAGAGAGTATGAGTAGAAAATGAGTAGATTTATAGGTTGTTTGGATCGAAAGAAGTATAAGAGAAGTAGGAAAGAAAGAAAATGATTTTTTTTTATAAAGACATTTGCCCCCAAAAAATTAAATTGAAATTTCTTTTAGGTTAATTAGAATTAGAATAATCTATCCCTGATCATGTTTTTTTTTAAAGTCCTCAATTGTTATCCCATCACTGATGCACCCTTTCATCATAAAAACATTATCTTCTAATTAAAAACAAAATAAAAAAAGGAAGACAAAAATCGTTTGACAATGGCAATTCCTCCAAAACTACAAACACAAGTCAACACGTTACACTTCCAAGGGTAGATGCCGAAGAATAAGAAAAAAATGAAGCTCTCTCCAAAATCTCTCATCTATTGGAAAGAAATTAAAACACGTGGGTCCCACCATATTTTAGTCCCTCTCTCCTACTTTCTCTCTTCTCCCAAACTACCGAAAATGGGTTTTCTCTCCTCACTTCCCTCTCTCCTACTTCTCTTTTTCATACTTCCACCCATCCAAACAGACTGTTAAGGTTAATTATAATTTAGGCTTACTATTGAGTAGGTCCCTGAACTATTTGAGAATTTTTAAATAGATCCCTTATACTAAAAAAATATGTACTTAGGCCCCCCAAACTTTTATGAAAATTTTCAATTGAGTCCCTGAACTAAAAAGGTTTTTAATTGGGTTCCTGAACTTATATAAAATTTTCGGTGAGGTCCCTAAACTATAAATTTCGTTAGCGATATGTTGAATTCAACGGAATATTATTGATTTAACCCAAGTTGGATAACCATATCAATCATTTATGGGTGGTTTGGGTGGAAGATGAACCTTGAGAAATTTGTCACAATAAAATGCAGCAAGAGATGTAACAAGATGAAATGAGATGTAGTAAGCTACAAGTGGGGTAACTATTTTGGACGAAATTATTTCGAGAGAGATATGCAATTGTGAAGCAATTGCAGGTCACATTTTGGTTTTCTGGTTCAATATTTTGGCCTCTTCCAATGCTAAATACAAATTTAGATGGAATTTCAGGTCACGTTTCATGTCATCAAACTCAACGACCTCTTAAGGGAACCCTACCCCAGGGACTTAATTGAATTATTTTTTATAAGTTCAGGACCCAATTAGAAATTTTTTTAGTTTAGGGACCTAATTAAAAACTTTATAAAAGTTCGGGGACCCAATTCTAATTTTTTTAGTATGGGGACCTATTTGAAAATTCTCGAATAGTTCAGGGACCTGCTCAATAGTTAAACCTATAATTTACAAGTGATTAGTGCTCTACATCACTATAAATAAGAGCACTTATTGTATAATTCATCATCTTTTTCATTCAATCAATACAGTGTTACCACAAATCACACGGATGAAGATCTCCACGTTTCAAATTCAGACTGCGATAAAGAACACGCTTCTGATTCAAAGGAAGAAGAACATGATTTTGATTCAAGGGAGGAGAACGACCATTGCGAAATCATTTTCGACAGTTTTCGACGAGACTCAGATCTTGATACGACTCCAATGATTCCGATCAAGTCTATCAAGCTAGTAATCGATGAATCCTCCATCAAGATTGGAGAAATCACCCGCTTCCTCATCTCTGAAATCACCAAGGAACCAAAAAGCTCGTTATCGATCTCTTCAAGAAGCACAAAAACTTGAAAATCAGATGGCGGAGATGGCTTGCCAGAACGGTGGTGCAAAGACGATGTTGGTGTCAGAGACACGATGATCGAGACCAGAATCCAACTCTATATATGTCTCTGTCGATGGTTCCGCCTTTTAGTTTTGGATTTTGTCAGCCAAATCGCAACCTCTTTGTTCTGTTATGTGCTTATAACTAACCCTAACTGAATTGTAACTAACTCACCTATTTCATACACTTTGTTATGTACATCATCAACTTTCACGTCCATGTCTACATCCATAGTTTATTGTTGAGTTTTGATATATCTTTTTGTAAAATTCTTTTACTATTAATCATATAAAATATTAAATAAGAAATTAAAATATTGGATTTAATATTTGTTTTTTTTACTTACTAAATAAAAAGATAATTAATATATCTGATTAATGGCTAAATTACTCTTTTGGTCCCTCTATTTTAAAAATGTTCAAGTTGGTCCTTTACTTGTCAATCGTTAAGCAATTTGGTCAATTCTTTTAAGTTTTGGCTAAATTCCTCTTTTGGTATCTCATTTATTTCAACTTATTCAACTTGATCCCTCCATCATACATCAATGCCGTTTGATCAACTTGAACATTTTTAAAATAGATGGAACAAGTTCAATAAATTAAAACAAATAAGGCACAAAAGAGTAATTCAGCCAAAACTTAGTGGTGGAACTTAAACCAAATTGCTTAGGGTCTGTTTGCTTTATTTCCAGTTTCATGTTTTCATTTTTTGTTTTATAAAATAATTACAAAACTTTCACCTTGTTTTCATTTTGTTTTATGTTTTCAAAATTTTGTTCAGGAAACACTGAAAACAACTTTTTATTATTTCTACTGTTTCCTGTACAAATCTTTGAAAATAGAAAACATAATGAAAATAATATGACAGTTTTATATTTATTTTAGAAAACAGTAAATGAAAACAGGAAATTAAAAATAAAGCAAATATATCCTTAATATTTGGTAAATGTGAGACCCAATTAAATATTTTTAAAAATAAGAATATCAAATTGAATAAATTAAAACAAACAAGCTAACAAAATAGTAATTAATTCAGCCAATTTTTTTTTTTATTTATATTTATTTAGTTCTGGTTCCGGACGTCGAAGTTCAACTTGGTGAGAGAATAATAGAATCTATCGTGTGAAGGTTGAAAATGAATGAACAGCGTTAGATTAGGTCAGTTTTCCTTCTCTCTTTCAACTCAAGTCAAGTCATTCTTGATCCCAGCTTTGAACAATTTCTGTTTGATCTTCAATGTAGCAAGCAGTGTGGTCTAAGTAAGATGGTATTCAAGGGAAGGTTCTTCTCCTCCTCCTCCTCCAAAAAAAGCGATTCCGATGCATCATCGAATAGTAGCTCAAGATCCAGATCGGAGAAGAAGAAGGGGAAAGCCGGCGGTGAGAAGAAGGTGGAGCCTAAGGCAGTTTCTCCGATATTGGCATCGTCGCTTGGATTGAACAGGATCAAGACGAGATCGGGACCGTTGCCTCAGGAGAGCTTTTTGGGTTTCAGGAGCAGCGATAACAAGGTTGCTGCTGCTGCCAGTAACCTCTCTAGGTCTGAGTTGGGAAAGAAGAACAAAGAGAGTTATGGCAGTGATGATCATAGCAGCAACATGTCCCCTGGAACTGCACCAACTTCTAGCTCCAGGGAACACAGTCCTAATGTGTTGGCCCCTTCCCCCTTACAAAACGGGGAATCATCCTCCCAATCAGGTCAATGTTTAAACCTTTCCTCTTTTGTTATTCTAGCTCTACAATGCTTTTATCACTATTGCTATTGCCAGTGACCTGTGAGAATAAGAGTATTAGGAGGATATAGATTAACAATATATAGTTTTATGCTTGATAGATGATGGAAAGCCACCTTAATTGCTGTTTGCCCCTAGCTGCCTTAATTGCGGCAAGTTTGGGCTGCCTTCATTGCAGCCTCTAACATTTTCATTGTGCTGAGTGAGAGGTGTGTTTAGTCCCACATTGCTTACAGATATGGCCGAAGTAGTGTTTATAAAGCTTGAGCAGTCATCACCTTACAAGCCGGTTTTGTGGGGTTGAGTTAGGCCCAAGCCCAAAATTCAAGATGGTATCAGAGCCTATCCTAGATCCGTTGTTGGGTTACTCGCATCATCCACGCTCCAAGCCCATTGGGCATGGGCGTGAGGGGGTATGTTGGAAAGCCGCTTTAATTGCAGTTCGCCCCTAGCCATCTTAATTTCGGTAAGTTTGAGCTGCCTTACCTTCATTGGGCATGGGCGTGAGGGGGTATGTTGGAAAGCCGCTTTAATTGCAGTTCGCCCCTAGCCACCTTAATTCCGGCAAGTTCGAGCTGCCTTCATTGCAGCCTCTAGCACCTTCATTGTGTGTTTAGTCCCACATCGCCTAGAGATATGACCAAAGTAGTGCTTATAAAGCTTGGGAAATCCTCACCTTACAAGCCGGTTTTGTGGGGTTGAGTTAGGCCCAAGCCCAAAATTCAAGATGGTATCAGAGCCTATCCTAGATCCGTTGTTGGGTTGCGTGCATCATCCACGCTCCAAGCCCATTGGGCCTGGGCGTGAGGGGGTGTGTTGGAAAGCCGCTTTAATTGCAGTTCGCCCCTAGCCGCCTTAATTGCGGCAAGTTTGAGCTGCCTTCATTGCAGCCTCTAGCACCTTCATTGTGTGTTTAGTCCCACATCGCCTAGAGATATGGCCAAAGTAGTGTTTATAAAGCTTGGGCAATCATCACCTTACAAGCCGGTTTTGTGGGGTTGAGTTAGGCCCAAGCCCAAAATTCAAGAATAGATCTTCATGAATAAATATATTAAGTGACTACATCATTTGCTTGCTCCTGAGAAATAATAACATTAATTTCTTGTTTAGTTTTTCACCCATTACCAATTGACAAATTTGTGCTAGTTGTTTCTGTGTTTCTTTATGCTAAGTAACTGGAAAAACTATATTGTTTTAGAATTTCACTAAATGTTCATTTTTGTTTATGGTATCTCACCCAAACAGGGAGTCAGGCATCTTCATGGGCTCAATCTGGAGGCTTAAGAAATCAAGATGTTAGCACCCCAGAGGTAGTGATGGGTTTGGAGTGCGTGCGTGTAGCATCTTTCATAATTACTGTGATTCACTTAACTCTTGCCTGAATTAGGTGCTTCATACTGTCTATTCATTTATTATGGCACAAAAATTAATTGTTTTCTTTCCAGGCAGCATTTGATTATGAAAACCCGAAGGAATCAGAATCTCCTCGTTTTCAAGCTATATTACGTGTCACAAGTGCACCCAGAAAAAGGTTTCCTGCAGACATTAAGAGTTTTTCCCATGAGTTGAATTCCACCGGTGTCCGGCCTTTTCCATTTTGGAAGCCTCGAAGGTTAAATAACTTGGAGGTACTTTAGTCTCCATTTCATGTTATATTGTGGAGTTGATGATTTGTGATTTAGGAAGCATTTCTTTACAATTTCCTTGCTGTGTTATGCAGGAGATATTGGTTGGTATTCGGGCAAAATTTGATAAAGCAAAGGAAGAAGTGAACTCTGATCTGGCTATTTTTGCAGCAGACCTGGTTGGAATTCTTGAAAAAAACGCTGATACTCATCCTGAGTGGCAAGAGACAATTGAGGACTTGCTAATTTTGGCCAGGAGGTGTGCTATGACTTCACCTGGGGAATTTTGGCTTCAGTGTGAAGGCACAGTTCAAGAGTTGGATGATAGGCGTCAAGAGCTTCCTCCAGGGATGCTAAAGCAGCTTCACACTCGGATGCTTTTCATTCTCACAAGGTGTACCAGATTATTGCAATTTCACAAGGAAAGTGGTTTAGCTGAGGATGAAGTTGTTTTCAATCTCCGTCAATCCTTGCATTCTGCTGAAAAACGAATTCCTCCTGGTTTGGAAAGAGATCCTAAAAGTTCTAGTGCGACAAGGGTCTCAAAGGCTTCAGCCAAAAAATCGTATAGTCAAGAACAACATATCTTGAATTGGAAGAAAGATGTAACAAAGCCAAAAAATCTATTGCTTCCTCCTCATGATGACACTTCAAAACACTTGGAGTCTCCTTCAAGCATGGATCGAATGACTTCTTGGAAGAAATTCCCATCTCCACCAGGAAAAAACCCAAAAGAAACTGCTCAATTGAAGGACCAACATAATGGGAGGGTTGAACCTTCAAAGATATCAAATAAGAAGAGGTCAACTTCTGATGCAGATTCTGCTGCTAAACCATCTGAGCTTCTCCCTAAGCACCAATACAAAGTTTCTTGGGGCTACTGGGGAGATCAGCCGAATCTTGGTGTGGAGAGTTCAATAATTTGTCGCATATGTGAGGAGGAAGTACCCACTTCACATGTTGAAGATCATTCAAGGATTTGTGCTGTTGCTAATAGGTGTGATCAGAAAGGTCTGAGTGTCAATGAGCGTCTTGTCAGAATTGCTGAAACGCTAGAAAAGATGATGGAATCATGTACACAGAAGGATATCCAACACCTAGTGGGAAGTCCTGATGTTGCGAAAGTGTCAACTTCAAGTATGGTGGAAGAATCTGATGTTTTATCCCCTAAACATAGTGACTGGTCTCGAAGAGGCTCACAGGATATGCTAGATTGTTACCATGAAGCTGATAATTCTGTTTTCATGGATGAACTAAAGGGATTACCACTGATATCATGTAAAACTCGTTTTGGTTCCAAGTCTGACCAAGGTATGACAACATCATCTGCAGGCAGCATGACTCCTAGGTCTCCTTTAATGACACCAACGGCTAGTCAGATTGACTTACTCTTGGCGGGGAAGGGTGCTTATTCTGAACATGATGATCTTCCACAGGCATGCCCTTTTTTATCTCTTTTTTAAAATACATATATTCTATGGATTTAATTTTGATACACTATCAATGTAAAGGCTTTTACACTATCAACTAATCACAAATCATCCTACGTGTGACTTTTAAGGTAGTTATGATCAGAGTCAGACATTTTTAATGATATGACAACTTATAATGGTTGACAATGTAAGAAATCTTTACAATGACAGTGCATATCAATTAAATTGTCTTCTTGTTGTGTCATGGGTGGCTTTGTCTGTTCACCATTTTTATATTAAATGGTCTTCCCCATGTGTCCTTTAATGATGCTTGGCGATACTTGTTCCAATAATCATAACTGTCCTTAAAAGATTGCTATTTTCTTATCTGTAATTAACATCTCATTGAACAAACTCTTGTTTGAGAATATTGTTGGCAGAAACATCTTGTCTTTGGCCTTCTGTGTGAAAATCCCCATTTTGTTTCACAGGATAATCTCTGCAATGCTAATTCTTTGTTGGCATTTAACTTCTGGTTTGACTGTTAGTGTTTGGCAATCAAAATTGTTTGTGACCGCATCATTTCTATTTCTGAGGCAATACTGAAAGCAAGAGCAGAAGTCTTTTCATCATAATTTTTTTGTCAACAATATATGTTGAAATAGTGGGAGTTTGCGAAACAATGGTATCTCTTGTGATTGCCTTCTTAATTCTAATTCTAATGAAGTGAATAGGGGTAGGATTCAAAGGATAAAGTTTGTCAAAGATAGTCTTGGGTAAAAGAGGGATGATTGGTTGTCACTGGAGGTTTAAGTTGGTTAGGTGGTCAAGTGAGGCGCTAAGCTCCACTCCAGTGGTATACCTTTTTTATTTTATTTTATTTTCCTTTTTCCAGTAGATACAATTGATGTATGCTATACAAAAGGGGAATTTTTTATGGATATTAATTGGATAGAGGTTGCCAAATGGTGTCTCTGTTGATTATTATTTATTAACATTTTAATTGAAAATGAAAATTGGTACATTAAACTTTAAAGTTTGATATGTAAATTGGTATGAGAAAATTATTTGTCCCTAAAGGGGAAGAAGTATTATGTTTTGTTTATTGCATAATTGATAGTTGATGTGCGCTGAAAATGTTGGACTGCACATTAAAGAACTGTGGTCTCCTTGTGATTTCTCATATTAACCAAACTTTGAGTCTTTGTACATGTCTATTATTGATCATGTCAACCTACTTTTATTGATCATGTCAACCTACTTTTTTTTTTTGGGGGGGATATTGTAGGTGAATGAACTTGCCGATATAGCACGATGTGTAGCAAACACACCACTGGATGATGATCGCTCAATGCAATATTTATTGACTTGTCTTGATGACTTGCGGGTTGTAGTCGAACGAAGGAAATTCGATGCACTTACTGTGGAGACCTTTGGAACTCGAATTGAGAAGCTAATACGGTTAGTACTTTGCTGCTATATATGTTGTAACACTCGTTTCTATTATAAGGAAACTACTCTAATTAAACAATGAACATCAGTGTATGGGCTCTTTATAATAAATCTTAGGGTAATTTCTTGCTCATGATGCTTTTTGCTACAGAATAACCATAACTTTATAATTGAATACCATATAACCATAGTAATACAACTGCATCCATATCCGTATACCTGTCTCATTTCTGTCGCTGGCATTCCCAATCAGAATTTCCCTGTAATTCACCCTTTTTGGGCAATATTCTGTACTTGTGACTTTACAGCTTTTTGTTCGTAATCTTTTGCTGATTATTCTTAATGAAATGTCATTTGATAGGGAAAAGTATTTGCAACTTACTGAGATGGTGGATGTCGAAAAGATAGATATAACAAGCACTGTAATTGATGAAGAAGCTCCCCTGGAGGATGATGTGGTTCGTAGCTTGAGAACAAGCCCAATCCATTCTTCGGCAGATCGTACCTCCATTGATGACTTTGAGATTATAAAGCCTATCAGTCGTGGAGCATTTGGACGGGTTTTCTTGGCTAAAAAGAGAACAACTGGTGATCTTTTTGCAATAAAGGTAATTAGACTTTATGCTTCTGACTTGCTGGTCACTGTATCCCTTTTTTTTTTTGTGCTGTCATTAATTGTATCATCATGTCATCTAAAACTGTGTTAGTTAGCACCCGTTCTCCCATTTGTCTGTTTGTGCATACTCGTCATCTGCCATGTAGAAGAGTTGTTTAATGTGGAGAGCTGAACTATCTAAGTGGGATTTAAGCTTCTCCCATTTGTCTGTTTGTGCATACTCGTCATCTGCCATGTAGAAGAGTTGTTTAATGTGGAGAGCTGAACTATCTAAGTGGGATTTAAGCTAAGGTTTTCATTTTTATATATCACTGGTTATATGATCTTTATATTTATCTGCATTTGATGACACATGATGTTGTCATAACAATATATATTTTTAGTCTTTGATGCTGACAAATGTGAAACAGAGTCACTATGAAATGCTGCTTTATGATTTACATTTTGCAATGTATCTCTTGGACAAGAAAATGATTTTGGAGTGTTTCCCTTGCTGTTGCAAGAAAAAGAAAAAGAAAAAAGATCCATGTTGAAATCTTATTCTAGATTGTTTCTTGGCATTGTATTTTACTTTATCCTGTTTACATCTTTCCATGGTTCTATTTTCCAAGGTAATTTACATATTTGTCAGGATTTTTTTAATCTCAGTGTTATAAATTTGTTTCTGTTTATTGCTTTCTGTTTTTACACTTAAATTCTTAATATATTGTACTATTTTGTTACAGGTTCTCAAGAAGGCAGATATGATCCGTAAGAATGCTGTGGAAAGTATATTAGCAGAACGTGATATCTTAATTACAGTGCGCAATCCATTTGTGGTGAGCAGATCTAACTTAAATATTCTTTGTTGCTCTGAGAAATGGTAAGCTTGTTCTGACATTATTCTGAACTGTATCAGGTTCGTTTCTTCTATTCTTTTACTTGTCGTGAGAACTTGTATCTTGTCATGGAGTACCTTAATGGAGGTGACCTCTATTCATTATTAAGGAATTTAGGTTGCATAGATGAGGAAGTTGCCCGTGTATATATTGCTGAAGTGGTAATTACTGGCATTTTCTCTATCCCTCTGGTAATATAGCGGAATGACCTTTAATTACATCATCTAAAGCATAAATTTCTGTCAATTGGTAGGTACTTGCACTAGAATATTTGCATTCACTGCGTGTGGTTCATCGTGACTTGAAGCCTGACAATTTATTGATTGCACATGATGGTCACATCAAGGTAACTACAGACTAGTCTCTTTTGTTGTCCTCTTGGCATCGATGCATCTGGCTTACATTTTTAGCACAAATATGGTTCATGGTTGGCTTTTCCTGTTTAGTTGCTCGGATGGTGATTCAGATTTTTTTGGCCTATATCTATTGTAAAAACCAAACAGAAACTGAGAGTGGAGAGAGAAGGCGTTATTAACATCTAGCTGCTGTATGGACCAGCTGGAAGTCACTGCAAGTGTCAAAATCACTCTAACTGTTACAGGTTTGACAACAGGGGAGAAGGTTTCAGAATAGTCTCTCCCCAATTGTTGATGAAACCCCTTTGCAACTAATCTGGCCTTGTACTTGTTAATTGTCCCATCCGGGTTCTCTTTAACCCTAAACACCCACTTGCAACCTATTGCCTTTTTGCTGGGTGGGAGGTCAACCAAAGTCCAAGTGTTGTTGCTCATTAGTGCATTATACTCATGCTGCATTGCCTCATGCCAATGGGGAGTGGCTAAGGCTTCAACAGGGGAAGTAGGTTCTGCATGTGTTAGTAACAAGGTGGGAGGGGACAGCAAGTTAGCTTTGGATCTAGTGACCATAGGGTGGACATTGTGAAGTGCAGATGTGGGAGACGACTGTGCTGCTATAGAGGATGAACCTGACAGGTTAGGAGAGCCACTAGGAGTTAACCCACAATGAAGGGAAGACAAGGAAAAAGGATCGGACTGGTGTTGAGAAAATTGACCCGATACAGAGGGAGAAACTTGGTTAAGTGGTGTAACAAAGAATGGGGACTGAGGAGAAGGGATACCGTGACCTGTCAGTGATGGTGAGACATGATTAATAGGTGCTGCATGTAAAGGAGACTGAGCAGAAACACTTGGTTCTGAGTGAGAGACATGAGTAGAACTAGAAAAGGGAGGGATCACAAAGAGAGGATTGGAACTAGTATGAGTTGCAGGTGCTGGTGATACTATTGAGTTGAGAATTTCTTTTCCAAAGGGAAAGATATGTTCATTAAATTGCACATCTTTAGAGATATACATACGGCCATCCTTAGCTAGACACTTATATCCTTTATGAGAGGTAGAATACCCTAGAAAGGTGCACTCACTAGTACGAAACTCAAGCTTGTTTTTATTATAAGGCCTTAGGCATGGATAGCAAGCACAACCAAAGACTTTAAGCAAAGAATAATCAGGATCAGACTTGTAGAGAGTGAAATAAGGTGATTGGTTTGAGAGAACAGGTGTAGGAAGACGATTAATGAGAAAAATTGCAGTACAAAAAGCATGATCCCAATAGCACATAGGAAGAGAGGCTTGAGCTAGGAGGGCTAGACCAGTTTCAACAATGTGACGGTGTTTGCGTTCAATGGACCCATTTTGATGATGGGTGTGGGGACATATGACTCTATGTTGGACACCCAAATCTGTCAAAAACTTTGTAAAAGGTCTGAATTCCCCACCCCAATCAGACTGTACAGCTTTGATATTGGTGCCAAACTGCACCTTTACAAGCTCAAAAAATTGTTTGAAAGTGGTTAGAGTGTCTGACTTTTGTTTTAGCAAGAATAGCCATGTGTATTTGGTGCAAGCATCCATTATTGAAAAGTAATATTGATACCCCATGGAAGATTTGACAGGGGCTGGACCCCACAGATCCAAAAAGAGTAAGTCAAAGGGATTAGCATAAGTAGTTAGGGAAGCATGAGATGGAAGTCTATGAGACTTTGCAAAACAACAAGCTGTGCAAAAGTCCAAAGCATTTTTATTAATATGAGACAGATTACATTTCTGAAGTACAGTTCTCATAGCCACATCATTGGCATGTCCTAATCTACAGTGCCAAACATAATAGGATAGGGGCACTTTATTTACATCATTTGAACTAGAATTTGAAGGAATACATCTTGACAAGGGAGTGGGATAAGAAACACTCAGACAGGTGGGCAGACTTGATAAACCAGCAGCACTTGTATGAGTTCTTGAAACAATAGAAAACTGATGAAAAACATACAGACCCGCAGAGTTCACAGAACCTTCTAGAAGTACCTTATGATCATCCTGTGATTTGACAAAACAAAGATGAGGAAGGAACTCAAAATAGACATTATTATCTATTGAAAACCGACTAACACTCAGCAGATTTTTGGTTATGGTTGGAACATATAGTAGGTTAGAGAGTGTTAATGTGCGGGTGTGATCAAAAGGGGAGCTAACACATGCAGTTCCTGTTGAAATAATAGATAAGCCAAGACCATTACCCATGTATATCTGATCAATGCCACTCGGTGGAACAGGCTGAGCCAAGTTATTGAGATCTGCAGTAACATGGTGTGTTGCTCCACTATCAATAAACCATGCATTTGAGTCTGAGCCAGAACCAGAGGCCATCATAGCCATAGGATGCTGCTGTTGATGATAACTACTGAACTGGCCACCAGACTGAGGATTCTGTGCAGTATTGGACTGCCAAGGAAGTGGCAACAGAGGTTGTTGCTGAACTGGTAGTTGAGGCATGGGAGGAAGCATGTTATGCTGAGATGGCTGTCCTGAGGCATAGTGATAATTTGCATGAGGAGTAGGCTGATTGAACTGATTCGTAACCTGGCCACGATACTGACCTCTACCATAGGCACCAAAGGAATTAGCACTAGGAGGTGTATAGGTTTCATTGAACCTATAGTAACAATCAAAGGCATTATGATTGTTGCGTCCACAAATCTGACATTCAGCTCCATTTCCAAACCTGCCAAAACCAAATCTGCCTCCTCTACCACGACCACGGCGACCACCACGACCTCCTCGAAAACCATTACCAAATTGCTGAAAATTGCCACTATTCGGAAAGGAAGAAGACTGAAAATGGCCATTATTTGGAAAAGAAGAGGATGAACCTTGATGAAGGTTAGAGGCCGAAACAGAGTTCACTTGATTCGTACTGCTCGATGAGGAATTGGACTGTGGCGTTGAATTAGGGTTAGGATTGGGATTGATTTGTGCCAGATTTGCCGAGAAAACCTCTGTAACTGCATTTTTAGACTTCAATCTTTCCAACCGAGATTCATGTGAGAGTAAGAGAGATTCGATTTCAGGAATCGAGTAGGGTTCAATACGGCTTTCAATCGTAGGTAAGAGTATGTGATACTCATCCGGTAATCCTTCCAAGATCGCATCCATGTGTTCTTGACGAGTGATTGGATTCCCAATCGAGATCAACGCATCTACTAGCGCCTTGATGCGCAACAGATATTCACCGATCGTTCGGTCTCCTTTAACAATATGACGAAGCTCTGCTCGGAGCTGTGTGCTTCGAGCTTTCGTTTGAGAGTTGAAATAGTTGTGCAACTCATCCCAGAGCTGCCATGCGTGCGTACAACCTACAACACGAGCATGAATAGATTCGGAGATTGAGTTCAGAAGCCAGATGAAGAGGTATTGATCTTGAGCTTCCCAAGCTTGGTACGCTGGATTCACCATATCATTTCTTCGATCTTCATCAGTAAGATACCGTAATGGAACCCTAGGACACGCCACATAATTTTCGAGACGATTAGCTCGAATTACAGCTTCAACAATTTGTCGCCAATGGAGGAAATTCTTTTCGGTTAACTTCGTCGTAACAACAGAGTTGAGGTTTGGAGGTTGCGCCGGCGGCGGCGGCGGCGGCGGAGGAGGAGGTGGAGACTGTGGATCGCCGTCTGAATCGGATGCGGAAGCCATGGCCGAGACTGAAGCTCTATGATACCATGTAAAAACCAAACAGAAACTGAGAGTGGAGAGAGAAGAGAGAAGAAGTGTCACGATAGATTCAAAATCTGAATTGTATTTCTTGAAGTGTCTAGATACATTGAATGGTTCTATATATAGAGAGCAGTGGTAACTGCCTCTAACAGAATCTGACTCAGCAGTGAGCTGAGATCAGATGTGGCACATACACAGTAAGACTAGCTAAGACTAGCTTACTCTAACATACCCCCTTTTAAGTACAAGGTGGGTTTACACAAATTCCTAACTTTGAACAGTTATAACAACATCTCTAACATACCCCCTTTTAAAACTAAGGTGGGTTTACAAGTGTTAGGTAATCAAGAACTCCCAAATTACTTCTCAGTGCTTCAAATCTTGTCTGTGAGAGTGGTTTGGTGAGGAGATCTGCAACTTGATCAATTCCCGGAAGATGACAGACAGTTAGGGACTTGTTAAGAACCTTTTCTCTTACAAAGAAAATGTCAAGCTCCATGTGTTTCGTTCTGGAATGCAGAACTGGGTTATGAGACAGTGAAACCGTGCTCAAGTTGTCACAATACACCACTGGTGTTTGAGATTTTATGTGCAGTTCTTGCAACAGTGATTGGATCCAAAGTACTTCAGCTGTAGTTGCTGCCAAACCTCTGTACTCTGCTTCTGTACTGGATCTGGCTACTAAAGTCTGCTTCCGAGACCACCAAGACACAAGATTTGGACCAAAGTATATGCAAGACCCTGAGGTTGACCTGCGATCATCCAAATCTGCTGCCCAATCAGCATCAGTAAAGGCTTGAATGGAGAAAGGTGCAGCAGGGTTTGCAGGTTTCAGGACAAGGCCATGAGTTATGGTACTCCTCAGATACCTTAGAATGCGTTTAACTGCCTTCCAATGATCCTCTAAGGGCTGTGAAAGGTACTGACAGACCTTACTCACACTGTAGCAGATTTCTGGCCGAGTGATAGTGGCATATTGTAACGCTCCTACAATTGACCTGTACAGTGTAGGATCACTCATGTAATTAGCTCCAAACTTAGTCAGCTTGCTGTTGCTTACCATAGGTGTAGGTGACCCTTTTGCATTGCTCATATTAGCCTTGGCAAGTAAGTCCCTGATATACTTGGACTGAGACAGCAGAACACCTTTATTATTTGCCAAGTGTTTCACTTCCACTCCTAGAAAGTAATCAAGAGTACCAAGTTGCTTGAGAGCAAAGGTGGAGTTGAGCTTTTGAATGAGAGCAGAGATGCGAGTAGGAGATGAGCCAGTCACTATAATATCATCCACATAAACTAGGATGTAAGTGCAGTGGCCAGAATGTGTGTGGATAAAGAGAGAAGGGTCACACCTACTAGTTTGAAAACCAAACTGCACAAGAGCTTTGGTCAGGCGTTCAAACCATGCTCTTGGGGCTTGTTTAAGCCCATAGATGGCACGATTCAACTTGCACACTTGAGAGGAATTGGGACTTTTGAATCCAATAGGCTGCTCCATATAAACTTCCTCAGATAGCAGGCCATTTAAGAAGGCGTTATTAACATCTAGCTGCTGTATGGACCAGCTGGAAGTCACTGCAAGTGTCAAAATCACTCTAACTGTTACAGGTTTGACAACAGGGGAGAAGGTTTCAGAATAGTCTCTCCCCAATTGTTGATGAAACCCCTTTGCAACTAATCTGGCCTTGTACTTGTTAATTGTCCCATCCGGGTTCTCTTTAACCCTAAACACCCACTTGCAACCTATTGCCTTTTTGCTGGGTGGGAGGTCAACCAAAGTCCAAGTGTTGTTGCTCATTAGTGCATTATACTCATGCTGCATTGCCTCATGCCAATGGGGAGTGGCTAAGGCTTCAACAGGGGAAGTAGGTTCTGCATGTGTTAGTAACAAGGTGGGAGGGGACAGCAAGTTAGCTTTGGATCTAGTGACCATAGGGTGGACATTGTGAAGTGCAGATGTGGGAGACGACTGTGCTGCTATAGAGGATGAACCTGACAGGTTAGGAGAGCCACTAGGAGTTAACCCACAATGAAGGGAAGACAAGGAAAAAGGATCGGACTGGTGTTGAGAAAATTGACCCGATACAGAGGGAGAAACTTGGTTAAGTGGTGTAACAAAGAATGGGGACTGAGGAGAAGGGATACCGTGACCTGTCAGTGATGGTGAGACATGATTAATAGGTGCTGCATGTAAAGGAGACTGAGCAGAAACACTTGGTTCTGAGTGAGAGACATGAGTAGAACTAGAAAAGGGAGGGATCACAAAGAGAGGATTGGAACTAGTATGAGTTGCAGGTGCTGGTGATACTATTGAGTTGAGAATTTCTTTTCCAAAGGGAAACATATGTTCATTAAATTGCACATCTTTAGAGATATACATACGGCCATCCTTAGCTAGACACTTATATCCTTTATGAGAGGTAGAATACCCTAGAAAGGTGCACTCACTAGTACGAAACTCAAGCTTGTTTTTATTATAAGGCCTTAGGCATGGATAGCAAGCACAACCAAAGACTTTAAGCAAAGAATAATCAGGATCAGACTTGTAGAGAGTGAAATAAGGTGATTGGTTTGAGAGAACAGGTGTAGGAAGACGATTAATGAGAAAAATTGCAGTACAAAAAGCATGATCCCAATAGCACATAGGAAGAGAGGCTTGAGCTAGGAGGGCTAGACCAGTTTCAACAATGTGACGGTGTTTGCGTTCAATGGACCCATTTTGATGATGGGTGTGGGGACATATGACTCTATGTTGGACACCCAAATCTGTCAAAAACTTTGTAAAAGGTCTGAATTCCCCACCCCAATCAGACTGTACAGCTTTGATATTGGTGCCAAACTGCACCTTTACAAGCTCAAAAAATTGTTTGAAAGTGGTTAGAGTGTCTGACTTTTGTTTTAGCAAGAATAGCCATGTGTATTTGGTGCAAGCATCCATTATTGAAAAGTAATATTGATACCCCATGGAAGATTTGACAGGGGCTGGACCCCACAGATCCAAAAAGAGTAAGTCAAAGGGATTAGCATAAGTAGTTAGGGAAGCATGAGATGGAAGTCTATGAGACTTTGCAAAACAACAAGCTGTGCAAAAGTCCAAAGCATTTTTATTAATATGAGACAGATTACATTTCTGAAGTACAGTTCTCATAGCCACATCATTGGCATGTCCTAATCTACAGTGCCAAACATAATAGGATAGGGGCACTTTATTTACATCATTTGAACTAGAATTTGAAGGAATACATCTTGACAAGGGAGTGGGATAAGAAACACTCAGACAGGTGGGCAGACTTGATAAACCAGCAGCACTTGTATGAGTTCTTGAAACAATAGAAAACTGATGAAAAACATACAGACCCGCAGAGTTCACAGAACCTTCTAGAAGTACCTTATGATCATCCTGTGATTTGACAAAACAAAGATGAGGAAGGAACTCAAAATAGACATTATTATCTATTGAAAACCGACTAACACTCAGCAGATTTTTGGTTATGGTTGGAACATATAGTAGGTTAGAGAGTGTTAATGTGCGGGTGTGATCAAAAGGGGAGCTAACACATGCAGTTCCTGTTGAAATAATAGATAAGCCAAGACCATTACCCATGTATATCTGATCAATGCCACTCGGTGGAACAGGCTGAGCCAAGTTATTGAGATCTGCAGTAACATGGTGTGTTGCTCCACTATCAATAAACCATGCATTTGAGTCTGAGCCAGAACCAGAGGCCATCATAGCCATAGGATGCTGCTGTTGATGATAACTACTGAACTGGCCACCAGACTGAGGATTCTGTGCAGTATTGGACTGCCAAGGAAGTGGCAACAGAGGTTGTTGCTGAACTGGTAGTTGAGGCATGGGAGGAAGCATGTTATGCTGAGATGGCTGTCCTGAGGCATAGTGATAATTTGCATGAGGAGTAGGCTGATTGAACTGATTCGTAACCTGGCCACGATACTGACCTCTACCATAGGCACCAAAGGAATTAGCACTAGGAGGTGTATAGGTTTCATTGAACCTATAGTAACAATCAAAGGCATTATGATTGTTGCGTCCACAAATCTGACATTCAGCTCCATTTCCAAACCTGCCAAAACCAAATCTGCCTCCTCTACCACGACCACGGCGACCACCACGACCTCCTCGAAAACCATTACCAAATTGCTGAAAATTGCCACTATTCGGAAAGGAAGAAGACTGAAAATGGCCATTATTTGGAAAAGAAGAGGATGAACCTTGATGAAGGTTAGAGGCCGAAACAGAGTTCACTTGATTCGTACTGCTCGATGAGGAATTGGACTGTGGCGTTGAATTAGGGTTAGGATTGGGATTGATTTGTGCCAGATTTGCCGAGAAAACCTCTGTAACTGCATTTTTAGACTTCAATCTTTCCAACCGAGATTCATGTGAGAGTAAGAGAGATTCGATTTCAGGAATCGAGTAGGGTTCAATACGGCTTTCAATCGTAGGTAAGAGTATGTGATACTCATCCGGTAATCCTTCCAAGATCGCATCCATGTGTTCTTGACGAGTGATTGGATTCCCAATCGAGATCAACGCATCTACTAGCGCCTTGATGCGCAACAGATATTCACCGATCGTTCGGTCTCCTTTAACAATATGACGAAGCTCTGCTCGGAGCTGTGTGCTTCGAGCTTTCGTTTGAGAGTTGAAATAGTTGTGCAACTCATCCCAGAGCTGCCATGCGTGCGTACAACCTACAACACGAGCATGAATAGATTCGGAGATTGAGTTCAGAAGCCAGATGAAGAGGTATTGATCTTGAGCTTCCCAAGCTTGGTACGCTGGATTCACCATATCATTTCTTCGATCTTCATCAGTAAGATACCGTAATGGAACCCTAGGACACGCCACATAATTTTCGAGACGATTAGCTCGAATTACAGCTTCAACAATTTGTCGCCAATGGAGGAAATTCTTTTCGGTTAACTTCGTCGTAACAACAGAGTTGAGGTTTGGAGGTTGCGCCGGCGGCGGCGGCGGCGGCGGAGGAGGAGGTGGAGACTGTGGATCGCCGTCTGAATCGGATGCGGAAGCCATGGCCGAGACTGAAGCTCTATGATACCATGTAAAAACCAAACAGAAACTGAGAGTGGAGAGAGAAGAGAGAAGAAGTGTCACGATAGATTCAAAATCTGAATTGTATTTCTTGAAGTGTCTAGATACATTGAATGGTTCTATATATAGAGAGCAGTGGTAACTGCCTCTAACAGAATCTGACTCAGCAGTGAGCTGAGATCAGATGTGGCACATACACAGTAAGACTAGCTAAGACTAGCTTACTCTAACATCTATAATGGATCATTGTGTTGTTCTTCTATACTATTACTAGCAGGTAGCAAGTATCCGGTGCATTGTATGGAATATTTTTAAATTTTGAAAAAATATAAAAAATATAAAATAAAATTATATATAGTATATCCATAATTAATCAGCAGAATCTGAAAAGTATAAATTAAAAGAGAAAATATTTAAATCCTAAGACGAAGGTATGCATAATTAATTCTAAATTTAAATTTAAATATTAATAAAAAGAGAAATTAAGAATGACATGTCATTCTGTGAATTAGAGTAGCCTAAGAGACTTAACCGTTATCCCGAGAGTATACTCTAATTTAATATAGGATTAAATTGTGATGCACTGTAGGTATAAAGATTTTTTATATTGTCAATCAATCATAAATTGCCATATCATTAAAAAAAGTTTGACTCGTATAATAATTATCTTAAAAGTTACACATGATGATTTGTGATTGATTGGCTGTGTCAAAAACTTTATACTAATAGACAATCAGTAGTAAAAACCCAGAAATTTATATTAAACAATTAATACACAATCCTGAAATTAGTATTAATAATTAGTAATTAGAAATATCTGTCCCGAAATAGAAATGAATCAAATGGAAAAAATAAATGAATGGATTTGATAATAATAACAATTAATTGATTATATTATAGTAATTACTGTAATTATAATAATAATAATTAGAAATATTTGTCATGAAAAGGAAAAGAATTAAGTGAAAAAATAGGAAGCAAATTTGGAAATGCATTTAAAAAATGACGTGTGGCACATTGAGGAGGAGAGAGGTTGTGAAGAATGGCTCACATTTAAGAGTGAGGACTCTAATTTAATATATAGGGGTTGATTGGATATGGAGCTTTCCCCGGATTCTCTTGAGGTCGGGGTTGAAGAATCTGGCAACAATGGGTTAAGCCTTTAGCTACGGCTGTTGGGGCAAGTTAGTCTTTAGCAGCCTAAACTAAAACCAAACAAACCTTAATGCCTCCAGGCAGGAGTCTTCCCCGAGGATAAGATACTGGCGTAAAGGTAAAGTTGACATGCCGTCCTACAAATGTAAGAGAAATTCAAATGTTATATATAAGTGACCGAGATGCAAGGGAAAAACTGTTGTTTCACATTTTAGGAACTAGAAGACATAGTTGATGAGATCTAAAAATGCAGATTTGTGACCGAGATGCAAGGGAAAAACTGTTGTTTCACATTTTAGGAACTAGAAGACATAGTTGATGAGATCTAAAAATGCAAAAATCTGTTCGCATCACCGGGGGGGGGGGGGGGGGGTGGGGGGGGGGGGGTGTTTATGGTCTATGAACTTGAGTATTCTCACTTTACAATTAAAAGTTCAAAAAGAGATAAAGTTTCTTCACCTCTTATGTTACGCACTGCACTCTTTTGAGTTTCAATATCCATGTAACCTTGGGGTTGTATTGAATAAATTTTATACATACTGGTATTCAGTTAGTCACTTGTGGAATGTTTATTTTTTTTGCTACTCGTGCAGTTAACAGACTTTGGGCTTTCAAAAGTTGGTCTCATCAACAGCACCGATGATTTGTCTGGTCCAGCTGTGAGTGGGACATCACTACTTGGGGAGGATGAACCTCAATTATCTACTTCCGAGCATCAAAGGGAACTAAGGAAGAAACGTTCTGCTGTAGGTACACCTGATTATTTGGCACCAGAGATACTTTTGGGAACTGGACATGGTTCGTATGGTCCCTTTTTTATGTTAAGGTGGTTTTGTTTCTTTTTTCTTATCCATCTCTGAATTACAGATTATAATTTCTCATTATCAGTCTAACTTTTTTTCCCCCAAAAAAAGGATTATGGAACACTAGTTATCTGTTTTTAGTGTTAATTCTTAATGATGATGTCGGTCTGGAAGGATCTCTATAGGGAAATTATATGAGAAATTTTATAGCCATCATAATGGCTTACTTAGTGGTTCTAGATTAGATACAATATTGTCATGTATTTTTTTTGAGAATTTGTTATTGCAAATATAACATGAAAAAAAAATTTGTACAAATTTTACAGGGTATACGGCAGATTGGTGGTCTGTTGGTGTCATTTTATTTGAATTGCTTGTTGGCATTCCACCCTTCAATGCAGAGCATCCTCAGGTTTATACCCTGCTTCTTTGTGCAATGTATATCTCTAAATAGTATTTAAATTTTTGTTCTTGTTTGTTGTTACTTTCTTTGGCACCCACCCCCTCGGCAAGGCGGATAGGATGATGGTTTTAGTATGGCAAACAAAGTTAGTGGTCTGAAACATTCCATTTTAGGCATTACCCCCGTCTAGGCTATCCAACTTCTGTTTGTCAGTCTGGAGATCCGGTTACCCAAGTTGTCATGTATCCTTATAAGTTCATTTAATTCTTAGATGGTTACTATATCAGTTTATCTGATGCACATTAAGCTGAAAAAGATATGATAAGTGATGTACTTTAGCATCGTGTTTGCTTCGTGCTTCAATTACCAAACCATGTGAGTGTAATTAATTTTTAAAACATGGCTGAGTTCTCACTGACAGAAGATTTCCTTTTTTTTTTTTTTGTAGACTATATTTGATAATATTCTTAATCGTAAGATACCTTGGCCCCGGGTGCCTGAAGAAATGAGTCCTGAAGCACAGGATCTTATTGATCGGTAATACAATATGTTATGTTCTTATTATATTTCACTGTTCTTATTGTTGGTATTAGGAAACTCTGTTTTTACGGACAGAATTGGGGTGATCAGTACCATTTATATGTTGTTGTTTTCATACCTTTGAGTGGTTTTTTTGTCATGCAAAAATGACCTTTGCTAACATATTGTTTTAGCAATCTTGGTCCTATCTTTTAGTGCTTAAGGAACTTTGCTACATTTTAGATATTTCAGTGGTAATTGCAAAATATACTACTTTATAACATAATGGCATAACCTAATTGTTAGACTTAGACTGTTTAAGCCGTTTAAAGTAGTGTTAGTGTATTTAGGTTTTGTTCAAGAGAGTCTCAAAAGCTTTTTTTCTACCTTGCTGAAGGGCTTTGGAGATTGATGCTTTTGTCTAATAATAATGATACCGAACATTTATAATATCGTTTCTTCTTATCGGTGTTATTCTTCTCTATTAAGCTCTCACATAATTAAGATAGGTGGATATTTTCTTCAATTACTGCCTGAGATGTTCGATTTTCAGATTATTGACTGAAGATCCTAATCAAAGACTTGGAGCCAGAGGGGCATCAGAGGTGATTTAAGTACTTATAATTATATAGAGGCTCGTTTCCCGTTTTTATGATCAGTTTTCTTGTAATATCTGCAAATGTCAAAGTGATTGAAGCTTGCTGATCCAGGTGAAGGAACATGTTTTCTTCAAAGATATAAACTGGGACACACTTGCCAGGCAGAAGGTATGGAATACTTTTGTAGAGTCATAACTCATAAATGTTAAGTGCATTGCCTGTCCTTGATGCTGATTTCCTGGGCAGAACAGCATAATACATTTGTTGGTTTTGCAGGCTGCATTTGTTCCTGCTTCTGAGAGTGCTCTTGATACTAGTTATTTCACTAGTCGCTACTCCTGGAATACTTCTGATGGCCTTGTCTATCCAGAAAGTGATGTTGAGGATTCGAGTGATGCTGATAGCTTAAGTGGCAGCAGCAGTTGCTTGAGCAATCGCCAAGATGAAGTGGTACTGCATTTATAGAGATTGCTAAATGTTCTTACTGCTAAATCAATTTGTAGTATTGTAGGCTGACTTCCTCTTGGGAATATTTATAAGCAGGGAGATGAATGTCAGGGTCTAGCCGACTTCGATGCTGTCTCATCTGTCAATTACTCTTTTAGTAATTTCTCCTTTAAGGTAATTCTCTAAAATTATATTATGTTTTCTTTGTAGTTTATCCAAATAAGTAGCATTACCTGTCACGGGGTATGTGTAGTCTATTATGGTTTCTTTCTTATCCCTCGGTAGGATTTAAACGTGATGAATAGGAAGAAGGGTTCTCTCTTAGTTTACCGGTTATATTTAGCAGCAGCCCTTGATTTTCCTCTATGTCCTGTCTCACATGTTATGTTTTGCTAGTAGCTTGATGATTTTTTCCCCATTCAGTTTCCTCTGGGTCTGGGTGCTATACTTTTCCGACTTTTAACTAATTAATACATCTTTTTTATCGTGTGATTGTATTTTTATTTGATTTTCAGAATCTCTCCCAGCTTGCATCAATTAACTATGATCTTCTCACCAAGGGATTGAAAGACGATCCATCCGCAAATTCTAGTGCATAGCTGTTTATCATATCTGTCAAATGTCCAGAATTTGGTTTTTGACTTGTGGTCTGAGCAACTTTGGGGGCCCATAGTTGTTTGTATACCTTGTACATGTATGAATTATGATCCTGCATTTTATTTTTATGTCATTTCTTCATGTTAATTTACGTATGCTGCTGATCTAAATTGTATTGCTGGATTTTGCAGAGAATTAGAATCTCAAACTGGTTCTGGATGTGCTCTTTGCTCATTAGGTTACACCATTAGAGGACAACACTCAATTTTCAATCTTTCGGTTTATGTTGTGTATGAATTGAGGACTGTAAATTACTTTAAAAATGCACACCAGTGTTGGTTTCTCCCATTGTTCTGTGGTGTACAGCTTCTGTATCGCTTCATAGTATAGCAGAGAGCACACATCCTTCTTGTTCAGGCCACTGTAATATTTTTGAGATGTAATTTAGTGAATTATCTTCTGAACCCCCACCCTGAGCACAGACTTCTCGACCTTGATGATCACTAAACCATAGATAATATATGAAGTGATTAACTTGTTAGTTTCTGTTAGTTTTATGAAGTTCGTAGCTTTATCTTGAGGGTAAATAACTTTTGGATTCTCCTCTTTGGGGCTTAGTGCCAAATTAGAAGGTACTATCAAGTGCAAAAAAAAAAAATATATTGACAAATATGTATAACTTTGTTATAGTTATATTTCATGTATATTGATCCTGAAAAATATTGACGTTGCTTTTTGTTATAGATTACTCCCTCCGTTGCATATTAAGGTGGTTAGTTAATCTCATTGAATCCAGTGAAAAATTAGGTTTGTTACCTAAATAATCTTTCATTGAAAACTGTAATCTTTATTAAATGAGTCATTGGAATTTGTATTAAATGAATGATATTTTGGGAATAATGTCATTAAATGAGTCATTGGAATTATATATCGGATCAAAAACCTTGAGATTTTTTTTCTTATATATTGGACCGGAGGAAGTATTTGATGAAAAAGTCAGTTTTCTTAAAGTGAAAAATTATTTTTAATAATTTTGATTGTGTTTGTTTATGTTTTTTAATTTTATTTTATTTTTTTTGAAAAAGTTATGGTTAAAATGAAAAGCTATTTTTATTAGTTTTTAAAAAAATTGGTTGTGATAGAACATAGAAGGGAGAAATTCTGTGGAAAACAAAGAAGTAATTTTTTTTGACAAAATTAACTTACAATTTTGCAAATATGTTAGGTTTTACGACCTCAGTCTTGTATATTAAAGCATGATTGGTTTCTTGTTCAAACTTTATAAACTATTATGAAATATTACTATATATATATATATATATGTGTGTGTGTGTGTGTGTAGCATATCAAGTGAGAGGACTTTACTTATGTAAGAGTAAGATAAGCAAATCATAGCCATTAGATTCAATCATAAATGATCAAGATTAAAAGTTAGGAAAAGATTAAAAAGTTACATGCCAACTTAAAAAAGTCACATGATTTTTTTGTTTTAATCTTGACCATTTATGATTGGATATATGATTTGCACCTCTCACTCTCATATAAATAAAGCCCCCTCACTTGATATTCTATATATATATATATATATATATATATATGGATGGATTCAAAAATGTTGATTAGTCATGACAAGATCATATACTATAAATATTTTTATTAAAAAAAATATAAATGCATAAGTGATAAAACATTGACATCGTTATTATTAAGTCAAAAATTAGAAATTACAAAAAATGTCATTGTATACCTAAGAAATTGAAGTCAATCTAACTTTTACAAATTATAATTGCTCTCTATGTGTTTTCATATTTTGATATTGTTGTATATTTTTTTTTCATTTTCAACACTATCAAAAACATATCTATGTATATGACAAAACAATCATTCAACAATTTATCTCTTATATGATTACGCAATTGATTCTTCACAAAATTCATTACAAAGAATATTAATATGCAATGTGCCTTCTAGTTTTCACCAACATTTCTGAAAAATCACAATATAATTAAAATACACTTTTGTCATAAATGCATCATCCATATATCTTTGGAATGACAATATTTTGCTTCTCACAACAATGATACTTCATTGTAGATTATGTCAAGCAAGACCCTTATGCTTTGTAATCTTTCATTTGATACTCTAACTAATGTCATAACATTTACAATATCTTGATAACTTCTTCGCAAGGTTTGAGACAACTCATTAGTTAGTGTTATATTTCAAATTAATTGAGAAATAAAAAGTGTTATATTTTAAATGGTATTAAGAAATAAAAGTGTTGTATTTTAAGTTCGAATTGGGAAATAAAAGTGTTATATTTGAAGTTGTATTAAAAATAGAATAAAAATTATTATATTTTAAGTTTGTATTGAGAAATAAAAAGTATCATATTTTAAGATATATTAAAAAATAAAAAGTGTTATATAAGCTATAATGGGGCAATATATTTATTTATTTTTGTAGTGGGGGCAAAAAAATAAAAGCTATTCTGGACTTTTAGAAAATTGGTGGGGGCAGGTGCCCCCATTGTCCCAACGTAGATTCGTCGCCCCTCTAATATATTTAAGAATTCTCACTAAAATTAATTGTATTCCAATATACGTAAAAAGTAATTTTTTCAATAATTTTTTTTAAAATGATTTTTTTTCCTTTATGATAATTTTGTATTGAAAAAAAAACTTCTACATGATTGTAACGAAGCAAGTTAAATTATGTCCAAAAAAAGTGAAACAAGTTAAAAATCATTTTTTTTATATAAAAAAATGATTTTATGATTGTAAATAAACACAAAATAATTTTTTGTTTTTTTTTTTAAATCTCTAAAAAAATATCGTCAAGATTACTCTTCTTAATCTGTAACAAATAGGCCCTTAATTATAATCAATTATAAAAGAAAATCAATTATACATATGATTAGTTATTCAAATAATTTTTGTGACCCAGTCAAAAAAATAATAATAATTTTGTGACAGTTATTTCAAACATATCCTTAGTTAACCTGTCAATTACAAAAGATGATATCGATATAGTTTTTCTTGATTCCTCAATCAAATGTTCCATTGACTGTTATTGTATACAATACACAGAATGATGAATTGATATGGATGTTTTTTATTATTCAGGAACTAAAGATATTGAGTGCAACTTTATTTGATAAACCAAATTAATGTAACATATATTTGAGGATTATAATGAGTTTTTAAGGTTTTTTTTAATGAAAATCTACTTCGCACTTAATATAACCCAGTGGTGTCATATTGTCAAAGCAGGACCTACTAAAACGGTCACCAATTTGAAAGAAGACGCAGAATGGGACAACAATAGCCACGAGACAACCGCATCCCATGCAGTACCAAAACGACCAAGAGAGCCTTGATGACAACAAAATATGGCAATTAACATAAGTAGTATGTTTGTATATGTACACCGTTTTGGTCCACCATAGAGTTTACAATTATATCCTTCTCCACAAAAATGCATCTCACATACTTACGATATGAGCTCTAATCAGTTGTACTCACCTAAGACAAAATATTTTTAAGTTCCTGCCACTATCAAGTGCATGGACAAATTGATGTTTGAATTTCAAAATCTACATTAAGAAATGATAAGAAAGCATGTTAACAACTGTTGCTTCGTCACTCATTGCCAAAATTGGTTCGCGGGGACCAATACAGCTGGCATTTTAAGTTGCATGTTGCATAATATCCTAATAATGAATTTTTTTTTTTTAAATTAGTTTAGAAGATTATGCTTCCGTTAAAATCATATCTAATTAATTTTGACTTATTTAATACACACTATATAAATAGTAAATATTGCAACAATCACATCTTTTGCCCATATTGCCATACATTTCTGACCATAGATAACATAAAATCACTATGACAACTTATCCATATATAAAGTACCTACTTGTTTTCTGCTAAAATATTCTTTCCTTTTTTCTTCTATTTCCTTGTGATGTGAGTGCTCAATAAATAAATCTTAAATCAACTGTGCCATTAGGAGGATGAATTAATCAAAGTTAGTTCTGCGTATAAATCATTTATCTTTACCAAAGGTGGGGATCACGTTTCCAACAAACCTTTTCAGCAACAATTGATGAGGTGTTACATGCCACCGACTAAACATGGCAACCAACCAACGACAAGGACTATAATATCTCAATTTCAAGTTTTTCAATCAGACATCATAAGGTTTCAACAAAAGCAAAAGCCATGTTAAAGCAAAAGAAATAATTACATCAACAAGAACCCACCAACAATAAATGGAACAGATATCCATCTCCCCCCCAACCCCACCCCAAAGAAAAGGTATTGATTGGGAAGAAAAAGGAGGAGATGGCACAATGGAGATTTGAGAAGAAAAGAAGGGGGAAATTCAGAGTATGGTGCCAAAGAAATTTGAGGCCCAAGCTACATAATAAAACATAATAAGCACAAGAATTAGCAAGTAAAATATGGGGTGTGACTCTTCTGATAAAGCAAGGTCCACCAAGTAAGATGGTGGCAAATCCAGAGCAAAGATACATCATCTGTAATTCTATATATCATTGATGAGATCATGTTGGATTTGGTCTTGATCCTCTTTCAAGCTAGAAAGACGCAACTCTTGTATGCTTTGTGCCACTTCAGACATTGATGGGCGCTTATCAGGGTATGGTGCTGCACAATCAACTGCAAGTTGCAACAATTGAACCATCTCCTCTTCAACATTCTGATACCTAAGGAGCTCAAGATCAAAGACCTCAGAAGTCCACTCTTCTCTGACAACAGATTGCACCCATCTGGGGAGGTCTACTCCTTCTTCATTTAGGAGAGCATGAGTAGGTGCTTTCCCAGTTAGAAGTTCCAAGAGCAATACACCAAAGCTGTAGACATCTGCCTTTTGAGATACTTTGCGAGGATCAGTTACCTCAGGCGCACGGTAGCCGGCAACGCGATTGGGGGTGGAAGAGGGGCCAACAAGGTGTGCAAGGCCAAAATCAGATACTCTGGCATCATAGGATTTGGTTAATAGGATGTTAGATGACTTTATATTTCCATGAGAAATATTAGGCCCTTGTGAATGTAGGTACTCAATGCCTCTAGCAGCTCCAAGTGCAATGCCTGATCTGATTTCCCAATTCAATGGTGTCCTACCGGCTCCTTTGTTTCCTGCAATAAAAATCAGAAACATCATTGGACCATTGTTCATACATAATTCTAATGAATGAAGCTTTGCTCGGGCTTTATTCCATGTTTAACACAGTTTCGGTAAGGTCAGTAGGATTTGAAAGTCGAGATGAATAAGGGGTTCAATATCCAAGTTGAAGAAATAATAGAACTTAATCTGTGTTATTTATGGAAATATAGCCATCTATATAAGCTTAAGCCTAATAGCAGATTGACAATTCAGACAAATAGCCATTTTTGTGATCCAATGGGACCTAAAGGCATGATGCCAAATCATATCTTAACAAACCCCATATGAGTGCATCTCAAATTCTAATTCCTAAAAAAAACTACACTCTCAACACCCACTAACAGTAATGATGCAATCCCCTGAAAAGGTAACAAACAAACCTCAAAAGAACCTAAATTGCAGTAATCATTCATTCTCAAAGAACTGATAAAGCCTGAATTCATAACCACAACAAAACAAATCTTAAAAAGACAGAACAAAATCATAAGCATGTAAAAGAAATTGAAATGCTCACCATGCAAAAGTGCAGACAAGCTTCCCATTGGCATGTAATCATAAACAAGTAGCTTCTCATCCCTGCTAAAATAGTAAGCCCTGAGAGGTACCAAATTCTCATTATCCATTGCTCCTACCACTTCAATCTTCTCCTTAAACTCCTTCTCAGAAATGGTCACATCCTTCAACCTTTTCACAGCCACAACAGGACCAACCTCCAAAACCGCCTTATAAGCCGTCCCAAAAGTCCCTTTCCCAAGAACCTCCGCAGAAGCTCTAAGCAAATCCTCCAAATCAAACCCTCTTGCAGAATTCCCAAAAAACACCAACTTTTTCACTCCAGCACCATTACCTTCACCACCCTTGTTACCATTCCCGGTCAACGCGGCCGCTGCAGCCGCAGCCACGGAGTACCCATTACCATTACCGTGACCATGACCACCATTCTCCACATCAGTAACCGATTTCTCACCCGGAACTTCCGATTCAAGATTCTTAACAGTTGCTATATCAACAGCACTGGTCTTCTTGCTGCTACTCTTGTTCCTGCATAGAAGGATCAAAGCAAAAACAACCAACAAAAGACCCACCACAGATCCAATCACGATTCCAGCAATGGCCCCACCAGAAAGCTTGTTCTTCTTCTTCTGGTTTCCCTCATTGATTCCAATCCCACCAGAAGGAGCAGTAGCAGTTCCAGTTCCAGTTCCAGTTCCATCTCCTGAGCAGAGGCTAAGGGGTTTCCCACACAGTGAGTTACCCAAAAACGAATCTTGAGAAAAACCCTGCAATTTCAATGGCACAGACCCATTGAGCAAGTTGTTAGAAACGTTGAACTGTTCGAGATTGATGAGGTTTTTCAACTCCGGGATAGGACCCGAAAGCTTGTTATCTTCGAGGAAGAGGGTTCTCAACCGGGTCAAGTTATTGAACCCGGTCGCGAACGGACCGGAGAAGTTGTTGAAGCCCAAGTTGAGCCGAACCAGGTCCGGCAAACGGAGAAGAAAATCGGGGATTTCGCCGGAGAGGAGGTTCCGCTGGAGGTAGAGGTTTCGGAGGTTGAGACAGGAGGCGAGATCTGAAGGGAGGTGGCCGGTGAGGGCGTTGAAGCGGAGGCTGAGGGTGCGGAGGTGGGTTAAGTTGGAGAATATTCCGGTGGGTAGTTGGCCGGAAAGTGCGACGCCGGGAAGGTGGAGCTCGACGACGTGGTCGTGTTCACATTGGACTCCGGCCCAGTTGCAGGGGCTCTGGTTGGTGGCGTTCCAGAAGAGGGTTCTGCCGCCGACGGAGGAGCGGAGAGCTAGCAATGCGGCTCGTTCTGAAGTCAGATCTGGTTTTGCTAATGGAAGGAGAAGGAGGAAGAGGATGGCCAGAAGGGTGAGGCTGCTCTGCATTGCTCTGTTCTGCATTGGCTCTGTTCTCTGAGAAGAACAGAGTGTTTGAGAGAAAAGAGAAAATGGGTTGGGTTGGGAGAGTGGGGTGGTGGGATGGGTTTATTTGGATTTGGATGAGGGGAGAGAGCGAGTGAGTGAGTGAGTAACCAGAGAGAAAGTTCAAGGTTTGTGCCAACCTGCAATTTTATTTATTTTTTTATATATTATAAAAAAAAAATGAAAAAAAGATTTTGTCTGTCACATTGTGAGAGAGAGTGAGTTGGAGGTCCAGGCTGTGTGCTTATGAAGACACACACAATCACACATTACCAAAAAGGTACCCTAGATGTATGTATGTATATACAATAAAGTAAATAGTCAACTGCTCTCTCTTTTTTTTTTTTTCCCTTCTTGCTTTTGTCTTTACCTTTGTTGATTAATATTAATCTTTCTTTTTAAAAAGGATATATAATAATCCTCTTCTCCTTTTAAGAAGCCTGATTGTAAAACTGAATTAAGTGGCAAAAATCATTCATTACTTAGCAGTCAACAAGGTGTCATATTATTACAGTAAATTTTAATTTGTTCTAACTAATAAGTCAACAAATGCAATATCTTTTCAAAACAAATGCAATACGGTTCCCTTAATATAATTTTACAATTAGTTATTTTATTGTGTATTTAATGTTAAGGTTGAAATTTGAGGTGGTAATAATTTCATTTGAATTAGATAAAATAATAATAATAATATAATAATAATAATAATAATAATAATAATAATAATAATAATAATAATTTCATTTGAAAAAAGTTGAAGAGATAGAATTTATTTACAATAAAACTACGTTTTTTTTTATCTAATTAGATTTGTATCGGGAAACCAACATACGTTGAGTCAAGTGGGCCAACATGTGGTTGGCTCAAGCGATAATGTGTTTGGATTCTTTAAGCAAGTGATTAGGGATTTGATTTATGACTTTTACGTATGGAAAAAACCTTATTGTGAGAGGTCAGTCCTCCAATACTTCGAGAGATTAGTCTCTGCAATTATGTGCGGGTATATCTTGAGAAACCAAAACAAAAAATATTGAGTCAAGTGACATGGAGCTTGATTCACCTTAAACAAAGTCTTAAGTTTGAATCTTTTGAATGAAAAAAAAAAAACCAAGAGAGTTTTGCTCCCTTAAATATGTCTTCAGGCTTGACTAAGATTAATCGGAGTCCAATGCGATTTTTGGATACCAGGAATCTCAGTCCCAAACAGATCTGTATAACTAAAAAGAAAAACATTATAAATTTTATTAAATTTTTTTATATGATTAATTTAAGGGAGTTTGGTGGGATCTTAAGAAACAATTTTTTATGTGATAAATAATAATATTTGTTAATGACTCTAAAACTTTATTTACATTCCTCATTTTTTTTTTTTGATTAATTACATTCCTCATGTTTTACCTTTTTTTTTTTGAACAATTCCTCATGTGTTACTAGAGTTTTAATTTGGCTCCAAAAGTATTTTTCATCCTATTACGTTATTCTTCCGTGCGATACTCTCCGAATTATTGACGGTGAAGACTCGATTAAATCTCAAGTGACACGCTAACGAAGGTTGGTACAGTTGGTAAGAATACGACTCATAACCCATAAGGTCATGAGTTCTAATCCTACAACTGATATGAAGACCTCATTAGTGGGTAATCTGTAAGTACCTCTGTAAGCGTTATTTGAGCCGTGAGGCCTGCCCTAACCTGATGGTCCCCCAGGACCCAACTCACCTTAACGTTTGTTTACTAATATATATATATATCATGTGGCATCCCATATGTCTCTTTTAGAACCAAAATGAAACTTTCATAAACTGAGTGAAAATTAGAATATAGCCTATTTAAAATCATGGTTTAATAGAATCAGTTTTGAACCAAAAAATTATTTGATTGAAAATAAAAATAAGTTATGATTCGGTTAGGATTAGATTGGAGGATTCGATTTTTACTAGCACAATAACTAAAAAATAAGTCTAAATAACATTAATAGATATGACATATAGCATACCAAAAATTAAAATGTTACGAGCTAACAAGTATCAATTTTATGTTTAGAACAATAAAAATAAAAAAAAATTATATAAAATTAAACTAATAAGAATTTTTTGATTCCTTAGAATTTTTAATGTTTCGGGTGGTATCAAGATGCGGCTGTTTCAGGATATCTTATTCATTTCTCGAGAAAAAAACATGTCGTTAGAAAATATTTTTAACTCAATTCATTTTTTTCCTTCTCCACTCAGACAAATCTAACTTCTTATATTTAAAGTGATTGGTGTATCTACTCCAATGATACTATTGTTTCGTATCATTATGTGAGAAGGTTAAGGTAAAATATGCACTCCCTCGAAAACGAAAAACAATTGATCTACTTTGATTTTGTATTTTGATTTAAATTCTTTGACGACCCTCAATTAAATCCTCTTATTTTTTTAAAATGAAATGAATTCCTATAGTCCCATATCTAGGAATTCCTGAACTCTGCGCTTTGTGTTGAGCAAATATAAATTTCTACCTTTTTAAATAAAAAAGGTAGGTAGTAAAAATAGAAAAAATAAATAAATCTTTTTTTGGAAGAAATAAGATTTATCAGGATAGAAATAAACAAAGGATAGATAAATCTAAGCGACTCTTTCTTAAATCCAAGCGATCTTGTGGTAGGCGTTTGCCCCCGATCCAATTGGGGAATCGAATTGATTATAAAAATATGAGTTTAATTAGTTGATTTGTCATTGAACAAGAAAAATATTATCTAGATATGTGAATAGGTTACCTTAAAACAACAATGATTGATAATTATTGTTATAAAACAAGCTCATATTTCATCTTCATTACATTTTCTTAATAGTGAAAAACAATTTGAAAAAAAAAGCAATAATATAAAAAGTAGAGTAAAAATATATTAAATTTTATATATGCGGTTCGGTTCGACTTTAAACAAATAAAATGATATTTTATCTAATAAAATAATTTAAATGAATATATTACTTTTTATTTTTTTTTAAAAAAATACTATTTTTTTTAATTAATTAAATTATTGTTTTAATAATAAAAAAGTCATCTAGCAAGACAAGTGGCCGTCCGTTTGCCATGTCGGATAAAACTGACAGAATTATGATGGTGGGATGATGGAAGGACAGACGTTACAACGTTAGAAAAAGTGGGGATCAAATGGATGCAAAAACAAAAAAAGTTTAATAACAAACCGACATAATCTACATTACCAAAAGTATAATTAAACCAAGTTAATATGATCATGATATGCTTGCGAAAATTATAGGATGAAAGACAAAAAAAATAAAATTGTATATGAGTGTGTCAGCAAATGCTTAGACACTACGAGCTCATTTAGTGGTCAGGATAAGAGAGACATGATAGGATAAGCTATTATATCATGTCTGAAACTATTGTTTGGTGAGCCAGCAGGATATGATAAACCAATCCTGTCACCTATCATATCATGTCCATCTAGTTAAAATTCTATCCTGGAGGGAGAGCTAGGTTAGAACTCAACATGATATGATAATGTGATTTAAAGTATAATAAAGTATAAAAATATTTTTTATATAAAATAATTAAAGTATAGTATGGTTACCAAAAAAGGTATAATGAAACATATAATAAAAAAAAATTAATAATTAATTTTAAAAATTATTTTATTTTGTCACAAGGCTAATTTTGTTACTTTATATTATTTTAAAAAACTGAAAAATAAATAAAAATATTCTAATAATTTAACTATATGTAAAGTAAAAAAATAAAAAAATATTTAAAATGATAAAAAAAATAATTTAAGTTAAACAATATTTTAAAAATTAAAAATATTATATTTAATTTTATCACAAGGACAATTTTATCTTTTTATATAATCTTAAAAAAATGAAAATTATAAAAAAAACTAAATCTAATAAAATACGAAAACATTCAGAACCAAAACAAAAAAATTTAAAATTCAAACTAAAATTGCAATGCTATCCAGTTGGTTATCTGGTAGGGGTGTTCGCTGATTGGATTGGATCGGTTTTGAGCTAAAAAGTCATCCGATCCAATGATGAAGACAATGTGCGGTTTGGATTGGATCGATTTGCTTAAAAATATCCGATCCGATCCATCCAATCGAATTAAATCCGGTTTGGATTGGATTGGATAATTCGATTTTTGTCATTTTTTTTTTATGTCAAGTGTCCTTGTTACTTATTTAATAGTGGACAAAGGGTAATCTTAATTTGGGAGTTTGAGAAAAAATAATTATTAATATTTTTTAACATGTTCTTTTATGTTAATTCTTTATATCTACTCTCACTTATCCTATTTTTTTCCTTGGATAGATTACAGATAAATTGTAACTAATTATTTTTTAAACTTACTTAATTGATTTCATATTTTTCATGTCTACTCAATCAATTATATATATGTTATGCATCAAAACTTTTAGCATAATATAACTGCAAGACATTAATATTTATTCTAAATAGTATCATATATGTCATTCCGACAAAAATATTAAAGAGAATGAGGGATATAAAAGTATGAAAAACAATGTTTAAGTATGAGTAATTTCAAAAATAATAGTATATGTATATAATAGATCGGTTTGGATTGGATTGGATTGGATTTCACTAGATCCAAAATCCAATCCAATCCAATAAAAAAATTGCGATTTTTTTGGTTGTCGGTTTTTTTTGGTTTTCAGTTCGGTTTTCGCGGTTTGAATTGGCTTTGATCGGTTGAGGAACACCCCTATTATCTGGTGGACACCAAACATCGGATAGGATAACAACTTATCCTGCTCATATCTTTTAATTAAGTTTATATGATTCAAAAGTTTTCAATTAAATCCTTATACTTCAAAAAAAAATTTGTTTCTATTAGCACAAGCTTTAAGGACTTAACTACAAAAATTCTATAATTAGTTGAAATTTAACTAGAGATTTATTTAAATATACAAATCTATTTAAAAATTGAATAGAATTATGGGGTCGAAAAAATTAATTTAACTTTTTTTAAAGGTATGCTTAAGTTATACTATATATAGTACCTCAATTTCAAAAATAAAAAATAAAAAATCGAATCGCACATGTGAGCTCTTTTATTTCCTTCCCGGTAGGTGGGTTTGCATTAGGCATAGCAATGAGATCCGATACCGTGGGCACCCACCCAAACCCGTCCCAAGTTTGATCGGGAAAACCCGCTTTGACCGGAGATGGGGATGGGGATACAGATACCGGCCCGCCCCGAACCCGCCCTGCTGCTTACGTAATTATAATAATATCCTCATATATCTGTGTATGATATTGGATTTGTTTTGATTGAAAGGTTTCATTCAATATAAAATGTAACTTTTTTTTTTTGAGAAAAATTTCTGACTATTTGATTGTGCTTTTATTATGTTGTTTTGATGCTATAAGTGTTATTTGAAGCATAACGAAGTGCTTTTAAAACATTAGTTTCTTTTTAATTTATAGCCGAAAGAAAATTAAGTTTTAATTTCTGGTTGATTGTTTTAGTTGTGTGAATGTTTTATTTGTTTACTTTTTGGAAGTACAAATTTTAAGTTATTAATTTCAATTAAAGCAAAATAATGTTTAAATTTGGTTACTCATTGACGAGGTCGGGGATCCGCTGGGAAATCCGATCCTCGTTGGGAGCGGGGATGAAGACCTATTTTCCAAACTCGAAGGAGAGTGGGGCGGGGTTGGGGAAGGCAAAACCCGCCCCCACCCCGGCCCGTTGCCAACCCTAGTTTGCATCATTCTCCTTCTGCTTTTATTAAGAAAAATAACTTGTACAAAAAAAAAATTTACTCATTAAATTAATTAACATTTATTATTTTCACTTTAATTTAATAGCCCATGATAAAATTTCTCAATAAATTGCGTGAATGTTTGGAAAATTAAGAAAAAAGTATGCATGAGATAATAATAAGAAAAAGAGTTTGTGAAATTTGTGCAAATAACAGCCTGGCCTTTGCACAAAGTAGTACGTGTTCATTACCATACTATGAAAATGACTAGGGACAACATCACCCTAGCAAAGAATCAGGGGAATGTGGTAAACCTACAGATCATCATTCACATTGGATAGCGGATCATAATATACATCGGATAAATAGGTTGCACATGCGAGAATGTGCGTGTAATTAAATGTGCCTTTCATAATGTTCTTAAGAGTTGTTTTAATAGTGTACTTGTTGTGTTCTTTTTAGCATGTCATTATTTTTTAGGATGTGTTTTGACGAACTATTTTAAAATTTTATATAACTTCAATTATTAGAAAATTAAATTAATGTAATTCAATATTGCCTTCATTTAAAAAATAATAATTTGGATACTTAGAATTTGAGTTTGACCCCAAAAGCTAGCATGTATGGTGAGGATTGCTTCTTACTTATAAACACTCTTCAGGCTATATCATTTTTCGATGTAGGACTCCAACACATCCCCTCACGCCTAGGACCGGACATCTGGAGCGTGAAATTTTCAGGACTGGACATCTGCGGGTGACCCAACGGATTTAGGATAGGCTCCAATACCATCTTAGAATTTGGGTTTGAGCCTAACTCAACCCCAAAAATTAATTTATAAGGTGGGGATTACCCCTACTTATATACATTTTTCAGGTCATGTTGCTATCCGATGTGCGTTATGAATTTTACAAAATTCCTATATCAATTGCTCATGTTATCCCATAGAACAAATATCTAGCCTTCCATTTTCTCACATATCCTAAAGGACGGTGTTTTGTATGCCATATACCTTATCTCTCTCATCGTGAACCCCAAAACCACCTTCCAATTCCTCCACCTCGATAGCCACCTCCGCTTCGACAAGGACCTTCAGTGAAGGGTTCGTCATCTTCTGATGAGAAGTTCTTCTTCACCTACCTTGACATCGCAACAATTTCATTTGGGCCAATTTTAATAATATATACCCATTAACAGCCAACAAATTTATTGCTAGGAGATGGGGAACCAACTCCTAGATACCATAGTGCTCGAGAGTCTAAATATCATGGCTGGTCACAATCCTGAATGATAAAGTGGCTCACGAATATGTTTTAGAAGTGAAACAAAAGATAAGGAAAAGAAAAATAAGGAGACGATAATAATTTAAGAAGTTATAAATAAAATGAGGATTCTGGGTGGACTAGATACCTTTTCCAAGAGCAATAAACAAATCAATATATACTTCGGAAAAAGATCGTGGTTGTTTTTTTTTTTTTTTGATAAGAAAAATGTATTAAGAATGAGTACAAGGGGTTCTCAACCCATATACAAGAGAACACTAAGGTACAATTCACCAAAGTGTTAAGTGATATACAAGTATAAATTCCTCCCCAATTAACACCAAGTCTGTTCTAGAACAAATAAAACCCCCCAAAAATTCAATCTATAGAATGATCAATGTTGCATTAGGAACCTACATATGAGTGACACTGGTATGTGTTGATAGGCGGTGGAGATTGATCAGGTTGAGAATTGTCAGGAACATTTATAATGGAACCTATAGGAGGGTCTGGTTCATGCAAAGGATACAACAATGGACCTAAAAAGGATCTGATAACACGTTAATAACAATATTAGACTCGACCCTGGAAGAGGAAAAAAAAAATATTAGGCTATTATTGTTTAAGTTACAATTATTTCTTCTCGAAAGTTTTTGGTATAATTGTTAAATTCTACTCAGGAATCAGGATACCTTTTTGATAATTGTAAACTTTAGATCGAGATCGATCTATTTGGTTGGGAAATTTTGAACGTAACAAACCATTGATGTCATTAATGTTCAACTATAAAATTGAAAACGTCAAGTTTAGAAAGAAATGGCGAGTTAGGCAAGAAAAAGGAAACTTATCTAACCTATATTACAATCCATAATTCCATATATCCAAGGGAGAAACTAAAATGAAATAAATGAATGTATATATAGAGTAATGTATAAGTAGATTTTTTTCTATACACTTTCTTGTGGGCTTGATACTTTGATAGTAGTGAGTGTCCACAACCACACGACACATGCAGCAAAAATAAAAAAATAGTTGTCCTTGATTAAGGGTATCTGGCTGGAAAGCTAGTCTTGTCTGCTTTTCTAAACCCACACTTTACAGAGAGAGATTGGCGATGAATTTCAATTTGGTCATCCATGTGAGGACCAGCGTAATTCGTCCAGACCTACTTTTTCCAACTTCTTAAACTGCTAGCTTCCTGAATTTCAAAGTCCTCAGACAAATTTTGCTGCATATGTACCTTGTTGATTAGGTCAAGGACGCCACCACAATTTAATTTCTTGTGCCCCATATATGATAGAAGTTTCTTTTATGAACATTTTTTTTAAGAAAACTTATAATTAACTAAGGTGGTTGATCTTTCGCGAGCTTTGTCTTCTTAATCACTTCAAATATATATTTGCTGGAGTTTGGTTTAGTAATTAATTTGTTAATATCTCTAAGATATGTGAATTGTAAAATATATGAGTGAACTGACACTTCCATTGCCCCCTCATATTGGAAGAATGTTATATATCAGCTAAAAACATGTTGGGTGGTTGGCGTGTTCATATTGCAGAATCATATATAAAACTGTAGTTATCTGTCTCTTACTTGACTTTGAAATAAATGGGATAACTTGGGCCCATTGATATGAGAAACGGCAATTGTAAGTCTTGTTTGGCTTGTCATGCCCTTTTTCCAAATGTTGACTTCTCCTCCATTGGCAAGCAAATATTCTTACTAAGCAAGTTTAGACTAAAACATCACTCCCACCAAATGGCCATATGTAGAGTTGATTGGACACAAGGTGAAAATTTTAGGTAAGCACAACTTATCATAGACACTCAATCGACAATTGACATCTGTAATATTATATGGGTCATATTAAAATATATCTAATCCTAAAAAATCATTTACATATGTTACTATTGATTTGAGTACATGATTATAAATAGGCTAAATTATATTTTTGGTCCATTATCTTTATTTTAGGTTTCGATTTGGTCCCTCTTTTAATTTTGGTTCCGATTTGATCTCTAATGTCGTCAATGTTACACCAATTTGGTCATTTCTGTTAGATTTGGTCCCTCGCCGGAATCTGTGTTTAGAGAGAAAGACCTCATCTTCTCTTTCTCTCTCTTCTTCATTCTCTTCCTTCCTTCCTCCTTCCCCCCATTCTCTCTCTCTCTCTCTCATAATTCTCAGAGTTGCTGTTGTTGATTCTTCTTCTTCGTCTTTGTCTCTGTTCAATGCGAACAGCGAAAAACACACACCAAACTCACACTCCTTTCTCAAAACCATGGATGAAGAAGATGACCAATAGAAGCTCCTAGATCTAGCAAAGAACTCGTCCTCCGGTTACTTTCTCAAAACCCAACCTCCAAAAACTCTCAAAACCCTAACTCCACACACTTCCAATCCTCCCTCTGTTATGCCCACCACATCCTCTCCAGTCGCCTAACTCCCTCTGTCTTCGCTGATGCCGTCACCATCGTCGACTCCATCAAACGCCACCTCAGCACCAAGGCCGCTCCTCCGAAGTCGTCTCCTTCGCAGACCTTTACACCAAATTCACCTCCAAGACTTTCCCCAACAGCGTCAATACTATATAAATTGACCAGTTGAGCTATGACTTCTTTGCCATTTAAATTTTGTTCTGATTTGATGTTTCCATTTCCTTCATGTTATAGTCCGTGATTCTATTTATCAAATGGCTTGATTTACAAAGCTTTTCTTAATGGAGGTTTGTTCACTACTATTTTGGTGATCCTAGTAAAAAATTGACATTTTCACCAGCATTCTATGAGGAAGTATGATAGCTTATAAGCGCTAACTACTAGAAGAAATTGAAATTATTAAATTATGGTTGCCCAAAGGAAGAATTGGCTATGACTTGAGTTGTCCATTCCATATTTGGATGTTGGTTGCTGCATACACTTTAAGGAAGCTAACCATAGGATATAGTCATATTGCCAAACTATTATTTACCTAACAAGGCGTCATCAGTCACACCTTGTAGACAAATGGCCAATAAATTCATGCTGACGAAAACGTGCCAAATTGTAAAGGAAAATGATGGTTGTAAATACTGATTAACAACATATCTAAATAATATATTGTATATACTTTTAAGATTATAATAATTCTTATGCATTAAATTTGGCAAATGTTTAAGATCAATGAAGACACGAACTCTTACTGAATCCAACGGGTAATTATTTCTAATCTTGCCACAATAAAATGAGATACATCATTTCCATTTCATACATAGTGGAATTTATTCAGTTTCCATTTTCACATGAAAATAACAAAAGTGGTAGTTTTGTTCTCTTTAGATTGTATATTACATTTGCAGGTTCAACAAACCCTTGAACAAACAATTTATGACACATTCTCTCAACATAAACAAGAAGTAACATTCCCATGGAGCACTTCAACCAATCGTAGCACGAATTGCATCTTCATTACAAGTAATTATATTGATATACATTTGGATCGGCTCCTTGTTAGTAACATGCAACTACTAATTATTGGTATCTGCCAATATTTCATTTTTTTAGTTTTGCCTCTTGACTCGGATAACAAAATCAAATATTTGGGGTTTGGCTTCAATCGCTTATGTAGATTTGTCAAATCTAAAAACTGAACCAACTGAACAAGCAACTCGTACGCAAGTGATATTAGTCTAGAACTTATCCAACTAAGCAATGTGAATTAATTAAATACTCAATTGAAATATATAGCACAATGCAGCATTGAAGCTGGGAAGTATAAAGATGTAAACAACACCTTGCCACTCCAGGTTGTCTAAAGATTCTCCAACCTTGACTTGGGTGGTAACATTAACAAAACACTTGTTTTTCTTTTTTGTTACATGAGCAAGAGATGTTTAGTCACAAGTCACAATAAAATCTAGGAAAGTGTGCCAACATATTTTTGATGCCAGAGATGATCAAATAGATAAAGGGCAAAGAATTATATGAAATATAAGGATAAGCCAGAGTATGAAAGGATTTTTTTTTTTATATTGCTCAAGAAAGAAATAATTGCATACCTGAAAAGAGAATTGTCGAAGTATAAAGCCTCAGGACATGAGATCCTTCCTATAGAAACACTACGAGGAATTACTTTAGCTTTTAGGATATGGAGCGACTCGACCAAATTGAAATAGAAGTGCACATAGTTCTCATTATTACTATATTAAAATTGAAAATCGTTATGATCATAATATGAAAATTATAAGATAACAATATGCTTAAGTTTTTTGAAAATCTTGGGCCCCACCGCTTTAAGCATATTTACCAATGTCTTACTCTTTAAATATATTGCTTTTTTAGTCTTTTTGGAAACAACCAACGAACATACTCAATATATATATATATATATATATATATATATATATATATATATATATATATATATATATACCAGATGTTGTACCCGTGCGATGCACGGGCTCTTTACACTACTTTATTCGGATGATTATGTTAAAATGTTGAAAATTAAATTTAAAATTTGTTCTACTTTTGATATTAAAAATATTGAATGGGTGTGGGTGTTTTACATTTTGGACTTCTAAATATGTAGAATTTATTTATATTTTTTTTTTTAAAAAAATTTGCTTGATTAACTGAATAATAACTTTATGTATGAGTTATATTTGAAGTGAGAAATGTTGAAATAAATTTAGTTATATGTATGAAATCAATTATTTTGGCTTAAAAATATTTGACACATAAATTAAAATTTAAGTTGCAAGTTGAAGTCCCTTAAAAAGAAAAAGAGAACTAGTAAGAGTAAGATATAAAGGGAATCAACCATTTAATATAATAATTTAAGAATAACTTGAATTGTAAAAGAACCAAGTTCATGTTTTACATGAACTCCTGAATTAAGCTAGTTAAGTCTGCTGTGGTCCAAGACCGTCTTGGACTTGTCTAAACCATTTTTTTTAATTAAAAATTGTCGAAAATATAACTTATAGGATTTAACCTTGATATATATGAAATATTTTTGGATTCAAGTGCATTTTCTCATTAGAATGTTTTTGTGAAAACTTCGGTTTGTGTGTTTAATTTATGTTATTATTCAATAAAATTAACTTTTAAAACATAATATTATCCTCTCAAGTCATCTGTCTTACCCCAGATTTTTCTTTCGGGGTCGGTTCCATCTATGTTTATCATGAACTTTTGAATTAAACTGGTTAAGTTTGGTGTGGTGTGTAACTATCTTCAATTTGTCTACACTTTTTTTCTTAAATATAAAAATGACAAAAATATTACTTGTTGTCGAAACTGTGCATTTTCTCATTAGAACGTTTTTGTCAAAACTGGGCATTAAGTTTTTTAATATATATTATGATTCAATCGATTTAATTTTTAAACATAGTATTATACTATTGAATCGTCAGTCATAATTAAACTTTAATGTCTATTTTCAAATATTATGCTTATTTAATGGATATAAATCAAAGTTGTGGATGAAATTATGAATTTTACTGAAGAAATTATTTTGGTTAAGATGATTTATATGTAAACAAAATATTATTGTGTTTTATATGATATGATGTATAATATTTTTATTTTTATAATTATATATAATTTTTTTATATTAATCTAGCATAGGGTCATCTATCTAAGAATATATTTGTTAATAGTGAACAATCATTATCAATATTATTTGTTCATGTTCTAACTTTTTATATAAATAATATTCATACTAAAATCTGACTATTAAGACTTGTTTTTTAAAATCTGTAGATAATTTTAATTTTTTTTATATTTTTATATTGTTGTCAATTATTATGGTACCTTCTGCTTAACTTGCTAGTTACTTTAATTTATTCTTACCCATGAAAAACGACATTAGAATTATTCGGCTGTCCGCCACTGCAGGTTGCAGCAGCCGTAGGTCGCTACTTCAGGATTATAAAAGGAGAAAGAAAGAAGTATTTTGTTCATATTAAAATTAAAATATTTAGTGTTATATACATTTATTGTTATTATAAATTTATTGATTATTGATATAAATTGCCAACTATATTGACTTTTTTATCCTAAGTATGGGCTAAAAATACCAAAATACTCCAAATTATCCAAGTGATTTGACATATATGCTCCAGCCACCATCTTCCTTTTAATAATAATAAAGTGATTTGACATATATACCTCAAAAACCAAACCAATTGAACTGGCAACTCGTATGCAAGAGATATTAGTCCATTACTTATCCAGCTAAGCTATGTGAATTAATTAAATATTGGATTTATTACACAATGCAGTAATGGAGCTGGAAAATGGAGAGTATAAAGATTTAAAATTACCAAGCCACTCCAAGTTGTCTAAAGATTCTCCAACCTTGACTTGGGTGGCAACATTAGCAAGACACTTGTTTTCCTACATGACCAAGACATGTTTAGTCACAAGTCACAATAGAATCTAGGAAATCGTAGTGTGCTAAGTGCCAACATCTTCTGATGCCAGAGATGATCAAAGATTTAAAGGACAAAGAATTATACAAAATCTGAGGAGAAGCCAAAGTAGAACGGATTATTTTATAAAGCCCATTTGCTCAAGAAAGGAATAACTTACGTACCTGAAACAAAGAATTACCAATGTTAAAAGCCTCAAGACATGAGATCCTTCCTATAGAAGCACTACAAGGAATTACTTTAACTTTTAGGATGGAGAGACTTGACCAAGTTGAGATAGAAGTGCACTTATTCCTCATTATTAATATATTAAAATTGAAAATCTTCATGATCGTAATATGAAAATTATAAGAGAACAATAAACCTAAAGCATCTGAAAAAAGTTTGGCCACCACCTCTATAAGCATCTTTCACCAATTGTTTTACTCTTTGTAAAGGCATAATCATTCTACAACATTTGCTGTATTTTTGGTAAGCTTTTTAGATCTTATGAAGTTTGTCTAATTTTAAATATATTGATTTTCTGATGTTTTTGGAAACAGCCAATGAGCGTACCCAATTTATACATACATACACAAATTTAGTAGACAGAGAAATTAAAGCAGCCATAACTACGGTCATGTTTTCCTAAGTACAACTCTCGAGCCTTCAAAAGATAGTTCAGATTAACAAAAAGATCTATCCACAAAGAAAACTTTATTTAGAACTCAAATTTTAAATCATTTCATATAAGTTAAATTGATCGTAGATGGTTTGAGATCATTTTTCAATGGTTCTCGACATTTGATCAAGCTTTTCCCATAATGCAGAATATCTTAAAGGGTCAGTTGATACTTGATATTGATCATTCACAACCTTGTGCAAACGTAATTGGAGACATTCCATCTATCATTTAAAAATTTTAGGAATGACCACTTCTAGACAACTTATTTTGTCCTTAAAAGTTCCTTCTTTTTTTTTTTGGGTTACATACATGACGGATGATTAGACTTGACAAAATGATAGATGGGCACTTAGCAAATGAAGCAATTACAAGTCAATCTAATAATGGTGGAGCATACATTATGTACCATATTGTAATACAAACATAAACACAAATAACTACAACAAAAATAACAACCAAATACGCTATGTCTATAACATAATATACCTTCCCTAGAGTATCAAACTAAAATCATTCGAGTTCTTGTCCATCAAAAGTATCGTTACAAACTCAACATCAAGCGAAGGAAATTAAGAAAGAAAAGCAAGCCAAATGTGCAATATCACATCATATAAATGCATCTACAATATTACTTCAAAGTATAAAATCAAGCCTTATATATTACCCAATACTTCTAATGGTAAAAAATATATACAGAAAAGTATAACACAAGCCATCTAAAACTCCCTCGAGCTTTATATCTTATATTTGTTTCTATTTTGTAGAAATTGAGGACTACTATTAAAACTCCCTCCGGCTTTATATCTCATATTTGTTTCTATTTGTCAGATATTGAGGAGTGTTATAAAGTATGAAACACAATAGTGCGAACTCAAGTACAAAAAGCAAATCACAGATAGTTACATTTTAGAATTAAAAATAAATAAAATAAAAATCAAGAATTAGAGAAATCAACAAAAATCACATCATTGATCGAATTGTCTGAAATCTAATTTTGTACTTACAAGCATAACTCTTAGATATAAAAGTGAGATAATGAAGTCAAACAAACATGTTTGAAACAATAATTCTTATTACAATCAATAGCTCGATGAATGAAAATCTCCAAAACCATTTAGAGGCCATTAATTCCTCGAACAAATTTTCTTAAGGTCTTGCTAACCAAAGAAACAATCTTTTATGAAAAAAAAAAAAATCTCTATATATCACTTCTCAACAATAAATGCATCATTTTCCATAAAGACCTTTTTTATACATTAATTAGTGCCATTAGGATACTGACAAAAATTCTCCATTTTCTTATTTGGACATCTAAAGTAGCTCCAATTGTGTAATCAAAATATGCATATGTATTATTTGTTGCCTTGTTTTGAAAATTGAACAAACTAAATAACGGAAATGGAAAAGGTATCAATTTAGGCGATAACAACAAAAAAATGATGCACCCGGAGAAGCATAGCAATAAACATAATTAATACATTGATGTCAATATTGATGTTGTATTCTAAAGGAATATACATGTTTCTCCTTTGATAAGGTAAATATTTCCTATAATTAATACTTAAAAGATATTGCAGCATAGTAAGTATACATTGCCAATGAACATTAGGTGGTAATCTCCTTTCATTTCTCGATAATACAACTAATATATTGATGTGATGGTAGATGTTGTATTCTATAAGAACATACAAGTTGTTCTTTTGACAACATAAAATTCCCCCACAATCAATATGAAAATATGAATGATTTATATGGGTGGGGATCAAGTTACTCCAAGGTTACTCCAAGGTTAATTTTTAAAAAGTTACACCAAATCCCCACTCTTGTTTTATTATAATCCAATTTGAAGTTATGTTACTTCTTTGATGAAGTAATGCAGGCAACTGGATAATAATAAAATGAAGGTTGTGGGTATGGAGCAACCTTTTAAAGTTACTCTTGGAGCAACTTGATCATCACTCGTAACAATGCATTCTAAAGGAACATTAGGTGGCAATCTCCTTTTATTTGCCACATTGACCATTAAGACAGAGTCCTTATTGAAACGTTATGAAAATCGCTGGATTCGGTTGGTAGCCCCTCTTGAGAATGCTTCCCAATATAGGGAGAAAAACCCATCTGTTGCTAGTGGTAGTATATATAAAATTAAATAGCCAAGAGGTAATACTTTGTCTTCACACAATTGTCCCTGAAATTATACAAATTCTCAATTGAGTAATGTCAGATACAAAAGGATTGATGCAAATTTCATGAGAATTATTGACTAGGAGAAAAGATGAAGAAGATAGATGACGAAAATGCAAAAATGCATTGAAACACAAACCTTTTGTTGGAAACCACTCTTGAGAATGTTTGCTAATATAGAGAAAACAAAGCTTATCTAACAAAAGTGACAATAACAACTATACATCAAGATACTGCAGTCCAATTGTTTAGAAAATGATATAGCATAATGATAATGCTTCATCTTCATGATTACTAGTAGTTGATGCAAATTTAATGTAGATCGAGAAAGAGAAGAGACGAAGAGGGCAGATGAAGATGATTGACAATGCAATGAAATAGAAACATGTGTTGATGTAATAGATGAAGACTAATCAGTAGTAATGTTGCATGTCAAACATCTTGAGATTGTGTATTCTACAAACTTCAAACGGCATTTTATAGATGTAGGAATAGGGTTAAGAGGCCAAATGCAAAATGACAAGTCCACCCCTCTTTGCCATAAAAATGACATCATTGTCCCTTGATAAGATTCTTTTTAAATTTTCCTAATCAATAAACTACCAAATTATTATATAAATTAATAGTAATTAAAAATGAATTATTGTTTTTCTATATTTTATGGTATTAAATATATTCATGTATTTATTTTTAATAGTTTTTTTACTAAGTATTATATAAATTATAATTAAATATTTTAAGATGGTATATCAAAAGAAGTTTGCTATATCCTCTTAAAATACTTTCTTAATAATCCTCAAATTTCTCAACAAAGAATGCAATAGTTCTTTGAACCAAAAAAATTGCAAGAATATATTTTTCTGTTTTTAAAATATTAAATATATTTATTTTATTTGATCTTTTTCTTATTAAGTAATTATAGGATGTATAAAGAATACATATTAATTCTTTTAATGTTCTTGCTAATTATTAGAAACAAATATTTTTTTATATTTTCAAAAAATTATATATATATGATCTTTTTCTTATTAAGAATTTATAATATTATAAAAATTATGATTTTTTACTATATATTCTTAAAACATTCTCTTAATAATGAATACATTAAATGATAATACCAGAAAAAGGAATATATTCAATATAAAATAAACATTCAATTTCTTAAAAAATAAAAACAATAATATTTCACTTAAATTTTTTTTGAAAAAAAAGGTTAAGGGCCACGTTTGATGTATGATATTGGTCTTGGAATTGGATCTCCCAACTCTAATTATTTGTTTGGTGTTCACGTTAAAATTAGAATTCCAAATTACAAGTCTAATTTCATGGAATTGGAAAATAACAATTTAATATTATTTTCAAGGACCTTGGCACCTTGCTACCGGTTAAGGAATCAATAAAATACAATATTGTATTGAAAAACTAAGTATTAGATCTTTTAATTTAATATATTAAATGTTTCATCTTCCTATACATTTCTTTTTCTAATTCCTTAACGAGTGGCCTTAGGACACTGGTTAACATTATGTTATTTTCAATTCTTAAATTACATCATAAGAATTACCATTTCCAAACATAAAAGTTAACAAATATTATGTTATAATTATCATTCATAAATTTATCGCATAATTCGATAATAATTGTTATTGATGACGACCACGTTTTTGGCAGAATCTTACAGCCACCACCACACCGTCGTCATCACCACAACGTTGCTGCCACCTTACCACCACATCATAATTCTTTTTTTCTTTTTTTTTGAAAGGACCACATCATAATTCTAGAGAATTGAATTTAAAATTATAATTTTACACCCTAATTCTTTTCACAATCCACAAATAGAGTTTATGATTCTGCTAAACCAATTTCTAAAATCGAAATTAAAATTAAAATTCTAAACATAAGTTGGAATTTGATCCTCCAAAGCATACCCTAGTACCAAAACTAAATTTAATGATAATGCAGTGAAGAGGTGGCATACTGCGATCTAGATATTGTTCTTATTTTATGGTTTGAGCCTTTGAATTGTTAGTGCCGAATTGGTTTGCATCCATAAATTCTATATCAAACAGAGAGGTTTAGTTACCAAAATATCCTTTCATCTTGTTCTCCCACCTCCCTCTCCCCTCGTGTCTCTCCTCACCAACAAACCTATGTCCTCCTTCAAACCCCTCATGTTCGGCCTCACCCATGAGTCTCTCCTCTAGCAGACTAGCAAACACTCAACCGCCATGGATGTACCATATTCCTCGACGAAAACGAATACATCATCTCCAACTTCGAACAATCGAACCCTAAGATCGAAGCTTACGACGTGTAGAACCTCTTGCTCTCGGAGTGCAAGCTTGGCATCAATGATTTGTGATTCTCATTGATGGGCCAACAGGGCATTTTACGGCGGCGATCTCCACGACGGAGGTGCTGGCGAGGAACAAGAGAGGAAAATAAGGGAATGGTACCGTGGGTGAAAGGGTGCGCAGATTCTGCCGCCGTCCTCGCCTCCACGCCAGCACCGAGACTGATAATGGTGGTTGGTATGGAGTAGGAGAAGATAACAAGAGGGGGAAGAAAAGGAAGAAGCAGAACAAGGTGGGGAAGGGGATAGAGTCAGGGGATGGGGATAAGGGTATTTATGGGATTTAATTAAAAAAATCGGGAGAGAGGAGGTGGGAGCATCAAACGGGGGAAGTGCCAGAATTAAACCCCCCAAACAGATTTCTGTGGATTAGATCAAAATCTTATGAGGATAAATCTATCCAATTAATTGCATTCAATATAAATTTGGACTACAAAATTTTAAATTGGGCTAAGTTTAATAATTTTGGTTTCTTCAATATAAATTTGGATTGCAAAATTTTAAACTAGGCTTAGTTTAATAATTTTTTTATATTTATTTAATTATGTTTGTCAAGTTAATAAAATTAAGTGTGAGATCTTTCTTAGAATCATTTTATTATATTATTTTATAATTTATTTATTTAAATAAATTTATTATGAGAATAGATTCTCTCATGTGTATTTTTAGTGATGTATATAAAATAGAGAGATAGGTACACAGCTCACAAAAAAGAAATCACAAATATTGATTAGCCGACTGATAAAACTTCTTTTTGTTTATCTCGTTTTCATATTACCATGACAAAAAAATTCATATGGGAGAATTCATTCCTACTGTATTTTCAATATTAAAATATATTTCATGTGTATTTATTTTACAATCTACAAGTCTATTTTTAATTTGTTGAATCTTTTTCTTAATGCAAAAATGTGTGGACCATGAGTTGAATTTGCAATATATTTTTTGCCCCTCTCTTAAGTGTGGTTGCATGTACATACAATAAATATTTATATCAACCATAATAATTTTGCTTTAAAAAATAAAGTACAATAAAAAATAAATTTTAAATATAATAATATTTTTATAAAAATATTTTATTAATTTTAAAAAGGTCTCACTAAAAATTTATTTTAAGCCTCAATATATATTGAGTCAGTTCTAATAACAAAAACACATCTTTGCTTCATATGGATATTTACTTGTGTTTAAAATAACGTTGAACAAATTGTAATCAATTAAGGAAGTAATGACCCTTATTAAGGATGGTTTATTGGGAGTTGATTCTATTCAAGGTAATTGATTGGAGCTTAATAGAGAAATGATTCATTCATTGAATATCATTCTAAATCCCTCTAGCGTCTAATATAAGTGTGGGCTGTCAGTAATTTGTGCTCCAGCCTTTCTACATTATCTCTATCTCTCTCCCACTTGACAAACTAATTTTCCCCCCGGTAACTAGCAAGTATCTCTTGCATTGCATGGCTTTTTCTAAATTTGGTAGAATTTAAAAAGATATAAAAGAAAAAATACTTAAAAAGTAAAAATTAAATAAGATATATGCATAATTAATTTAACAGAGATTTTGAATTTAAAATTTAAAATATGAGAACAATGAGATGCATCATTCTTACCTTAAACACTAAACACGTTTCAATTCTAGCATCCACAAATCTTAATCAAGCCACTCAAAGTTAATATGTCTACACACAAAAGATGCAAATTCCCACACGTGATCACCTAACCAATCCATCAGTAGGTAAATAGAACACATAAACACACACACAAACAAAAAATACACTTTATAATAAAATTGCATCTCCATCAGTCATTGATTTCCTCCCCACGACATACCCTACAAGTTGTGAGAAGACAAATGATTAGGAAAGTACTTAGCATAATAATCGAAAATTACATATAACATATTGGATTTAGAGACACAATGAGGTACCTGCACACAACTGAGCAGCAGCAGCACCAAACCAAATTCCAACTAATGAGCAATGATATTACACTGCAGCATCTGTAACATCAACATCACAAGTTAACAATTAAGCTAAACTGTAAAGTAAAATATGAGGACAAATTAACGATAAACTAAACAAAGCAACAACATACTTATTTCCCCGTCAGTGGATTCGGAGGTATTAGATTCAAATTCCTCTTCTTCAGCAATACCCACTCCTCCAAATTCACGGTCCACCACATCAACATGATCTCTCAACAATGGACAAGTCAGCCTATTGTGCCCAGGGACCCTGCAAGCACTACATTTGGTTGTGCGCTTAGTTCTGATGCCCGATATTGATTAATTTTGTGAGGCACCTCTCTTGCGTCTTGAATTAACTGGATCACGCAAAATGCCCTCTACATTTCCAACCTACACCCCGGCTTCCTGGACAACAGCCTTATCCTTTAATTGCAGAATTATGTCACCAACTTTATCTCTGACGCTAATGATATCATCCTCCGTTGGACATGCCAAGCTACACATCTCCTTGCAAGATTCAACCAACCACACATATCGAGCAACAACATGAGAGTCCCAAAAGTTTGTACCATCTCTGTTTCTTCCGTTAAATCTGTCTTTTACAGTTTTAGTCCATCTACCTAGCACGAGTGTCGTAGGCAACTCAACCATATTAAGATAAACCAATACTGCAACTACATTGATCACATGGAAGCCCAAATGATTCCATCCTCTGACATGAACAACGAAATTCATTGCTCGGTGGGTTATGTGCAACATGCCACTCCTTTCCACTGGCCCGATTCTTTACAACTTTGTAGATTGAATTCCATTCCTGCAGTCTACAACATTCATAATACTAGCACGTCCAAGGACATCGCGAAACATTAAAAATAGCTCCCTTGTTAGTATTCTAGCAGCCGACCGCTCTAAATCATGCAAGTTTGTTTGTAAAATAGGCTCTCCATACACAGATGCAAAGGCAGCCTCTATTTCCTTAAAGCGTAGGTAACTCAGACATCGTTGAAAGTGTTGTAAGAAATCTGTCAAGTTGTACCTTGAGCGAACAAACTTGCCAATGAGTGCATGCAAACCCTCGCAACGAGAAGTAGTACGAAAACCTGCAAAGAAGTTCCCATGAATATATGCTGTTGCCCACATGTGCCGTTTCTCATACATCTCATTCACCCAATTGTTATATTCCAATCCAAACTCAGTAACCATTGAATTCCAACGTCTTTTAAATTGTCCTATGTCATAGTCACCCAACATACATTTCCGAAATTGTCCAATAAAATCTAGCATTGCAATATTACTGGCCACATTTCGAATCAAATGCAATGCACAAAGACGATGATGGGCATTAGGACAAACCCTTCTAATAGCATTCTTCATCGCAATGTCTCCATCAGTGATAAATGACGTTGGCGGCTTACCTTTCATTGCCTCCAGCAACCAAACATATGTGTCCTCAGTCTCATTTGAAATCAACCACTGCCGAACACAATGGTATTGTTGTGGTTATTCACACTAGAAAAAACAACCACAGGGAAGTGATACTTGTTCTTCCGATAAGTTGCATCAAATGCAACAACATCCCCAAACACTAGGTAATCCATTTGACAATTACCATCACACCAAAACAAATGCTCCAACCTTCCATCTGAATCCTCTGTGTGGCGAATAAACATCAATGGATCATTCAACTCCAACCATCGTAGATATTCAACTGCACTGGCCGCATCCGATCCTCGCAGTCTCCTATCCTTCCCAATCTGATTGTAAATGTCTTTCTTTCGAAAACCAACATTACCATAGCCACCTGCCTGACTGGCAAAGGAGTTAAACATATCAGGCGTACCAATGCCAACCTTCCTAAAATTATTCATCTGTAAAATATCCCTATCTGTCAACTTCCTATGAGCAGCCAATATCCCGCGGTACACCTCATCTACTGGTTCATGATTATGAAAGTCATCAAAACAGGTTACATACCAACGCTGAGAATCTGGATCAATGTGAACCCGAAATATAGCCCTACAACCACATCTGGTTTCAGGCTTCGGTTCTAGTTTACGGTTCTCAATGGTTAACCCCTTGTCCTCACGGAAACCTTCCCTGTGGCACATGAAAGTTCGCTGGACAACCTCACCTTTGTTGTTCTTAAGTATCTTCCCTTTGCTGGCAGAGAAACCATTCATCCTTCCATACCAATTGTAGAACAAATACGCAAGTTCCAGACTTGCAAAGTGACATTTAGTTAACTCTTCAGGACCCATCCTCTTGAGATCAAGACTAAAAATATCCTTTTTACAGTTTATGGGAACACCATCTCTAGAATTAACATTTTCGGCAACACTCTCCACTGACTCACCCTCATCATCCATTTGCATATTATCATTTGAGCTGTGACACTCACTTTCTGAATATCCGGACATTTTTACAATTCTCTGAAAATGATGACATACAAAATCTAAACAGCTAAAAAAATATTGCATTCAAATGTCTATACTAGGAAATTGTACTGAGTAAAGCACGATCATGGACTCATTAGTCATGCATAGCCTCCACAAGGACGTTAACAAGTTGTAAATGTCAAACAATCCCTATCGGACCAAAAAAGCAACCATGAAATACTCATACCTTAAGCCAGGCGATATCCAACACAAGAATCCCGAGACTCTGCTATCTTTTTGAGTCGTACCCAACTGCGTCACCTTTAGATCTACAACATGAACCTCAGTTTAACAACATCTGGAACCCTAAATATCAACACCAACCTCAACAATGAGTTTGTGGTCGGTGGTAATCTTACAATTAAACAACAATTTCGACTACTGAGTAATGGGAGATACGATCTCTATGGAACCCCAAATCAAGTTCGATGGGTCGTTGGTAATCTTACCATTATTGTGTTTGAATATGGAACCCTCAATCAAGTTCGATGGTTGCTGCGCAAAAAAAGGGGCTTCGAGTACCTGGACCCAACAAACATAAGATAGGGGCAAAAAGGGGATTCCATTGGTTAAATTATTTTATTCAACAAAAAATTATTACCTGAACCCACAAAAACCCGTAAGAATTGTGCCTCAGCGCTGAGGCATTTACCAGTATACTTCATCCTAGAAGCGCCCTAAGGTATGTTACACTTGTTTTTCACATGCAGGAGTTATGAGATTTGTACAAAATGTCGCAGCTTAAAAGTTTTAACTTTAGTTTAAGAAATAGTTGCTAAATTTTTAGCTTTCATCAAAGCAGTTTGTTTTGTAATAAAAAATTCGGATTCCGCTCCTTGAGGTAGGGATGACAATTTTATTCGTATCCGTGGATATCTGTGGGTAAAATCCGCAACTAGCGTGGGGCTTAATGAGTACTCGCGGATAAAATAAACGGATATTTTTATTACTCAATTATTAACAGGGCGAGGACGGATATTGAGGTACCCATACCCGCGGATACCTATACCCGATAGTAAAATTACCTAAATGTCCCTATATTTATATATTCCAAGATCTGTTTAGTTTGCCTAGCATATAACGGATGAAAAAGTTGTCCTGTTTGGTAACCATTTCAAAAATTAACTTATAGCGCTTTTTCACTAGCTTATAATGTTTTTTCCGTACGCTACTTGAAGTTCAAGTACCGTTTGAGCAAATAGTGTATAGCGTATAACTTATCATTTTTTCTTCCATTTTATTCCTACAATCTTAATTAAATTCCTCACTTATAATTAGCTAATAAAATAAATTACCAATCATTTAACATAGTATATAAAGAATTAATTTCACTATTTAAATTTATATTTAAGACAAAAATAGAAAATATAATTTTATATATAAAAAATAAAATTTATATAAAATAAAATAAATAATATAAATAATGCATATATATAATTCATATAAAAAAAATGTAAACATATCCTTTTATGTCATTTTACATTTATCAGTTAGTCCAACCGCTAGTTTTATTAAACACTTCAAATCCAATCCGCTAGTTTATCCGTTATTCGCTATCAGTTAGCTTATCAGCTATTCGTTACAAGCTAGTTTATTCGCTAGCTTATCTACTATTCGCTAGTTTTTATCAAAACGGAGCCTAATGTCTCACTCTCACCGCTCACTCCTCACTCAGCTTGTGTCTCCTGAATCAGCCCCCTTTGTTGAAATCAAGGGAAATGCAGATTCAGTAGATTGTACGAACCCAAATTCGTAATACTGCACACGAAAATAAGTGTAATCAGCCAACTTTTTATGTATTTTGTTACAACAGTTTTTAGAGTATTAATGCATAACTGATTTTAAATTCTTTTTTCATAAAATTGAGATTCGTGATAAATACCATTGCTCTAAAATCAATAGCTGGATGATTGAAAAGCCTCAAAACCTTTGAATGGCCATTAACTCTTACTACAATTTTTCTTATTTGGACATCTTTTTTTTTTGATAAGCCAAATGCATTAAAAAAGAGTACAAGAAGTACTCAAAGTAAGTTACAAACAGGAATTAATTACAACAAATTAGCTAGGTAAACCTTCAACCAAAACTTGTAAATGAGCACTTGGTTGAAAATCTAACTAACAGAACCAATTACAAGGAAAGACAACTATTACTTCAGCCATAGAACACCACCTCACAGACAGCAAGATAAATGCAAGAGCGCCACACACCAGACTCAAAAAAAGGCATGAGTACTACGATATGCATGCCAATGGACATATTGTCCAATCTCTAAAGGTATAATCTGAGTAGCCCAAGTCACCTAATAACCAAAGCCAAGACCTCTGTCTTATCATTTCTATTAAGGACAAGAATTCAACCTTTCCTTCTTTAAAAATGACCTCATTTCTTAGAAGCCAAACTGTCCAAACACAAGAGTGCCAAAATAAGGTCCTATGTTTCTTAACTTTGATTTTACTAAGAAGGTTCTTATGCAATAAAAAGTGGCTTTCAATATCAGTAGGCATTACAGTTGTTATTCCCAACCGTCCATATAGCCAAAGCCAAACCTGCATAGTGAATGGACATGACAGAAACAAATGATCAACAGTCTCCAATTCAACTCCATAGAAGACACAATTGCAAAGTGCAATGTCTTGTAACACCCCCCTTCGCATGAGATTCACCCTAGAAGGAATTTGGTTCAGTATAACCTTCCAAGAGAAGGCTACTACCTTGTTAGGAGCACAACAGATCCAAAAATCTTCAAACAACACTGACACCTGCTGGAAAGAGTTAAAAAGAGGAGAGGAAGACAAGAGGAAGTCATAAGCTGATTTAACAGTATAAACTTTCTCATCATGTAGCTTCCAAATCCATATATCATCCAATTCTCTAGAAATTACTGCTCCAGCCATAGTGTCTGTGAACATTTGCAAAATTTCCTCTTCCCAGGCAAGAAAAGGTCTTCTCCATTTCCAATTCCAACACCTAAATTAGCTCACATGATACAATCAAAATATGCATGTGTTTTATTTGTTGCCAAGTTTTTCAGAATACACAAACTATATTGGAAATGGAAAACTGTATCAATTTAGATTACAATAACATAAAAGTGAAACACCCAACAAAAAAAAGCATAGTAGGAATTCATTGTAAAAAAATATGACTAATATATTGATATCAAGATTGATATTGTATTTTATAGGAATATACAAGTTGCTGTTGATAAGGTGGATATTCTCGACAATCAACACTCGAAGCATAGTTAGAATACATTTTCAAAGAATATTAGGTGGCAATTTCCCTTCATTTGTTGGTTTACAACTAAATATTGATCTCCAGTTGGATGTTGTATTCTATAAAAACAACAAGTTGTTTCTTGACCAGCAGAAAATCCCGGAACAATCAATAATAAAATAAATAAATAATAAATAATAAAAAATATATGTTGGGAGTTATTATGATCATTTATCTCCACAACTTCTGCGGCACCACCCTGACAACTTTTGTTTGCTCTTGTTTACAAAGCCCATTGATCAACATTTCATGGCTATTTTGGGAGAAATCATCGTGCTGCTAGATCTTTAAAGAAAGCAAATTGCTTTCTCAACATTACCATTAATACACAGTCTTTTTAGAAAGCTTGTCAAGGTTACTAGAATAAGTTGGTAACCCCTGGTGAAAATGCTTCCCAATATAGATAAAGCAAAAATCATCCGACCCAAGTGGCAGTAAATATTCATCGAGATAGTGTGCCTCATTTGTTTAGAAAACAAAATCGCAGAGGGATGACGCTTCATCTTCACAAGTGCTCCTGAAATTTACCAATGTTCAAATAGAGTGAGGTTAAATCAAGAAAATTGAAGCAAATTTAACGGGGTTTGAGAAAGAGAAAATATTAGATGATGTGAAAATGCATGGATGGAAAACACATACATACCTTGTGTTGCTACTGGAAATGGTAGAAGACTGACTTGCAGTGATGTGTGTTAAACATTTTGAGATTGAGAGACTGTAATGACTGCAGGTGAAAAAGGTAGCTTTTATATAGATAGGGATTAGGTTAGGGTTAAGAAACTTGTGCTGCAGAATGCAAAATGACCAATCCGCCCCTCCCTCTCTATGATAATGGCTTCCTCATTCATATTCGTTTCATGTTGAGCTGTCATTGACTCATTGTCATTGAAATCCAACAAAAAAAGATTGAAGATAAGAATGATTCTTTCTAAAACTATGATGAGAAATTTTCCTAATCAATTATTTAAATAATTCTATTAATTAATTATTAGATAGAAAAGTATTTAATACCTTTTTATATTTGTGATTTATTGAATGTTTTTAATTTATATTTAAAACATTCTTTGTTAACCATTAGAAGGATTATTAAAAAGATTTTTTTATGATAATATATTAAAAAAAGTTTTGCTATATCCATCTAAAATCTTATCTACAAAATACTCTTAACTTAATAAAATATGTAATAATTCGTCCAACAACAAAAATATAATAATATTTCACCAAAAAAATATAATTAATAATTCTAAATCTTCCTAACTATTTTGTTAAATACTACTAATTACTAGATTACTTGATAAAGAATATTAAATAACTTTTATATTCTAATATTTTATTAAATATTAGAAGGATTATTAAAAAGATGCTTTTGGAGAATATGCCAAAAGAGTTTCGGTATATTATCCTAAAATATTCTTTAAATAATTCTTATGATACATGTTAAAGAATACAATATCACTTTCTCTATGGAAAAACCTAAATAAGCTGAATTAAATTAGCTCTACCTAGCCTGTTTGTTTGTTCAATATAAATGTGGACTGCAATTTTTCTTTTGGGTACAATTGAGGGCGAGAGGCCCAATTTGGACTACAATTTTAAACTGGGCTATGGTCTATACATTTTTGCAATTAATATTTAATTATGTTTGTCTATTTAAAATAACTGGTTGATCTTGTATATCAGTATTATTATCATTATATTCTTTCAATAATATGATAAATTGAAGGTTAGGTTTAAACAATGAAAATATAATCCAAACCAACATTTCACACATTCTTTTGCAATGTTTTCCAATATTCACATTATATATACACACATCCCTATCAATCTTTTTGGTTATCCAGTCGGAATAAGGTAATAACGTTACCTCATCATCTTCGTACTATGTACTAAGTTACTAACCTAGATCAGCTGAAGCCTGTAGATGCATAGGTTTTTGCTTAAGTTAAACATAACATGGTAGTTCAAGGATTTAATAAGGATAACATACTCTCTACTCAACTAACCTTTGGTCCTAACTGACACAACCACAGATTTTGCCATCAAGTCCTTCCATAGTTTAAAGGTCGCAAAAGTATTACACGATATAAATGGCTCCCCTTTCTTTTACTTTTTTTAGTTGTAGCAGTGTACGGCATGGGAAGTCTTTTTGAGTGGGTTTGCCTGAATGCTGAATTGTTGATGCAAGAATCAAGAAGGTGCCATTACAGTTCATCTCATGAATCCATGGTTTCTTAACTTTGAAAAACTTACACTCTTTATGCTTGTGAAGTTATGATTATGAGATGCATCAATCAGAAATATTCTGAAGCCTTCATCTGTTATATGCCCTGAATTGTTGAATAATGAACTTTCAAGGCTAAGATAATAACTTGTAGCTAGCCGGTTCTCTTCATTCTTACTATTGTTAGAAAGATTAAGAAGGAAAGCTGTGCCATGGCAATAACCACTGCCCTAAAAGCAAATTCCGGCGAACCTTTGGTGCAACCCGATATCCGGTTTACTCCCCAAGTTTTACACAATGACGTGTCAGACCTGTGCACTCGAGGCCGAAACACGTTGGAACCTCACAAACAATACCCAGAAGAACAAGAGTAGAAGAGAGACATAAAAACAAAGGTATATAGAAGTACTGGAAGAGAGAAGCTTATATTCCTATTCAGACTCAAGTTGCCAATTCTTATATAGCATATATTGATTTTTGTACGTTGGCAAAGGTGTGTAAATGACTTTTAATTTTTTATTCAATCCTAATAAATCACACCAGTATATAATAAAAACACTTTATTGCATTCAAATTTGCCAACGGCAACAAATCAATTGATGGCCTTTAAAAAAAACAATATGGGTTATAGAAGGAAAAACTGAATGTATCGATATCACTTAAATGCCATTATTCTCACAATCCCCCACTAATGGCAAGTAAGTGGAAAAAATAATTTTGGGCAAAGAAAGGTTTTTATGCTTAAGTGTTAATGTCATGAGGATTCAATTAACACGTAGTGAGGTGAGGCAACACCTTATATCCAAGAAGTGAATTGCTCTTGAACTTAGTGAATTAAGATGAGACCCTCACAACACGCACTTTTACCTTTAAAATTGTGATAGCTCCACGTTTAAATCTTTATTGAAATTTTTGTATGGCCGAGCTTAATCATACTTTGGCACTGGACTTTTTACCTTGTTCATATAGGCTTCTAAAACTGAGCTTTTCTTTCTTGGACTTAGTTGAGTGTAACAGAACTTGGTTTTCACTATAACCTCATGGGTATTAATAGACATAATAAGAACATGTTCTGAAAAGAAGATATTTCAATATTGCCTTTGTTAAGCCAAGTTTAGATGCTGGTAGTCGAGATTCAGTTTATCAATGATTCATGCTCAAACCAGCCTTTGGAAAGTTAAGCTCAAACTTGGCCATGAGAAATTTACCTCAGGCTTGTATTTCAACTAAAATCTTTGATGCACTCGAGATACTTTGATAGTTTGAACTCGACTCACCTTTTTCCGAGTATGGCTTGGTCTTCGGAACTTTTTATAACGAGAGCTCTTATCTTTTCATCCGAGCAATCTTTTAAAACTATTAAAACTTTGAAATACCAGTGGATTTTGAAATACCCACTAACTTAAAGCTTGACCTCAGAATAAGTTTTCCTTATAGCTCTTTTAACTTGTATGAGAAAATAGTAGTCATACAAGTCTTTCATAATAACAAAAAGATGAAAAGGCCAAGCAACTATCTTAAGTAGCTAGCGTATGAGATATGGAACAACCGATCTCTAAAGTATAATTACCTCCCATAAGCCCCCCAAGCTCTAAGTTTGAAATAAGCGAAAGAGCTTAAATGTTAGTGTGTATATCTTAACATGCTTTCTATCGAGGATGGGTAGGCGATTTAGAAGGCTTCAGACTTGCTACTATTTATACAACTTGCTAAAGGTTATATACTATTAGTTTTTGGGTTGAGCTTAAAATACATGCGCTCGAATTCAGCATACTCTAGCATCAAGGACTGATTTTAGGCCTAGGTCTTTTCTCTTATTAGATAAATTTTGCACAACTTTCGTATCAAGGCTAATAAAATTTTAATCAATACATTGATTGCTTTTATAGCTTATACCCTTTTATTATTTAAACGTCTTAATAAACATTTTATTTTCATAATGAATATTTTGAATAATTTTGGGACCTCGATCCATTTATCGAGGGTTTCAATTTTACCTTAGCCGACTTCCGAAGGTTTTTATTGATACCTCGGTCAACTTACCGAGGGTTTTGAATTTACCTTGACTGACTTGGCAAGGATTTTGATGGTGGACTAACATATTTGGCAACTCTTTGCTATATAATTACCCTAATAATCAAACTTTCACCAAATTTATCATGTCGGCGACTAATTTGTACCTCAGTCTTAATGTTTTGTTAACATTGTAACTTTAGTAAAGGAGTGTTTTTCAACTTCTAAAGCGATGCTTACCTTGGTGGTTTCTCGGTACAGTGATGCTTCAACTTGGACTTGTCTCAAGGAAGCTATGCCTACCTTGGTGTTTTCTTGGTGAAGTGGTGCTTCAGCTCGGCATATTCTAGGCGAAGTGAAGCTTCAGCTCGGCATAATTCTCGGTGAAGCAATGCTTCAGCTCGGCATAATTCTCGACGAAGCAAAACTTCAGCTCGGCATAATTCTCGGGGAAGAAAAACTTCGACTCGGCATAATTTTCGGCGAAGAATATTTATAGCTCATACCCTTTCTTCTTGACGTTCATCTTTCAAGAACCGATGTAAACCAACATTTTAAAGATGGGGTTATGACTCCATTATCTGAAATGGAGGAGGAAAAAGAGGAAGAGAATAACGAAGAACAAGCTGAAGAAGAGGACAACGATGGAAATGAAGCGACCGTGATGGAGCCCTCCTCGGTTGCCCCTCCTCGGGCTGAAAATGTTGTTCTTTCTAATCTTGATGAAATTGTTGCTCATAGGGATTCCCATGGATAACTTAGAATATTTTCTTTGAAATATTTTGTATCCTCAGCAATGTCCTTTTGCACTTCTTTCGCTTTTCGCTTATAATATAAATGACTTTATGCTTTGAGAATATTATCCCAAGCTCTGTCCTTTTTTTTTTTTTTGTTTAACGTCGATACAGAATAGTTTTCTAACAGTTAGGAAATTTTAAGTTTTCCACTTATGTTAGCTTTTGCTTAGTCAGCCCTCATGAATTTTGCAATTCAATTTAGCTCGTTTGGCCACCGAGATGTTTAGCTCGCCCAACGAGCTTATAAGTAATTGAGGTTAATCATGGACCTTATCGGTACTGAAGTCAAGCTCGGTTCTTCTCCTAAAGCTTTTACGCTCTCCTAAGCTCAAAGCTTGGGGGGACTTGTGTACTGGCCGAGATGTTTAGCTCGCCCACCGAGCTTGAAGGACCAAGGTCACAGGAAGAGATAAGACTGAAAGATAACACTTATCTAAGCCTAACTAAACAACCTTATATTAGTATAAGAGATAAGTCTTATCAAATAAGGATCATCTTATTGCATTCAAATTTGCCAACGGCTACAAATCAATTGATGGCCTTTAAAAAAGCAATATGGGTTATAGAAGGGAAAACTGAATGTATCGATATCAACTGAATGTATCGATATCACTTAAATGCCGTTATGACAATATTATGTTTTCTTACTTTTAAGGTTTAAAGGAGAATATTCCTTCATGCTAATCAAAGGGAAAGCGAGACCATAATTGATATCCTCCACAAGTATGAAGAAGCTTCTGGTCTAACAGTCAATTTATTAAAATCAGAGGTTTATTTTAGTGGTAATGTGGAGGCAACTGCTCGGATTGAGGGTTTGAGGTCAGGTAAATAGTTAGACCTCCCTTCTATTATTGGCAGGAAGAAGAAAGCCGTTTTTAACTATATATATCAAAGACAAGGTGTGGCATCGAATTAATTCTTGGCTCGTAGGGTGGTTTTACTTAAATCTGTCATCCAATCAATCCCTTCCTATTGCATGATCATTTATCTTTTTCCTCCTTCTCTGGCAGCTGATATTGAGAAGATGATGGGTACTCTTTTTGGTGGGGCTCCAATAGAGGAGGAGGTAAAGGTATAAATTGGATGAGATGGGAAAAAATGATTATCAGCAAGGAACATGGTGGCGCTGGTTTCCGCAGTCTTTATGTCTTTAATTTGGTAATGCTAGGGAAGCTTGGTTGAAAATTTATCTCCAACCCAGATGCTATGGTTAGTAGAATTTTCAAGGCTAGATATTACCCTAATGGAGGTTTCTTGTCTGCTAAGGTTGGTCACAACCTGAGTTATACGTGGCGTAGTATCAACAGCTCCAGGTAGTGTTGAATGAAGGTATTAGATGGCGGTGTGGGTGATGGTGCCAGTGTTAGTGTGTGGAACGGTCCTTGGTTACGTGATCTGGGTGATGGCAGAGTGGGACCATGTACTGATGAGGTCCATACTTGGAATGTGAACTTGGTTTAATCTATTTTTGAAACCCAGGTAGCAGGTGATATTTTAAGGGTCCCTTTAACAAATAAAAGAGCAGCAAACAAGCTTATTTGGAAGCACTCAAATGACGGGTTGTACTCAGTTCGCTCGGGTGGTTGATGTTGAGCACTTGAGGGTGGAAGGCAACTGGAAAATGTTGTGGGATACTCATATATATATTCCCTCACATGCAGATATGTTCTTCCCACACGTAACAGGTTGCAAGATAAGCAGGTTCAATATCCTCTTTTCTGTAGTCTATGTTGCAACAATGTTGAAACTTGTTGACATGCTCTTATTTCTTGTGATGCAAACAGGCTTTGTTGGCTGCAGGTAGGACTATGAACCACATGTTGAACCTCTGCTTGATCAGGCCGAGAGCTTTAGTGAGATTTTCTTCAAAGCTTCTCGAGTGTTTAGTCATGAATAGAGGGACGTTTTTTGTATGATTCTCTGGAGCCTTTGGAAACGTAGGAATGATAAGGTTTGGGAGGACAAAGAAGTTGGCTTCAAGTTTGTTGTTGATTGTGCTATAGAGTATCTGCATGCATGGAAATGGGCTAAGAGCAGGAAACATGAAAAGCCGAACCCCTCTCTCTCATATGGATGCCCCTACTCGTTGGTCTCCACCACCCAATGGATCTTGGAACTGGGTTTGGGGTGTGTTTGACAGATTGCCATGGTGGCTTTATTGCAGCAAAAACACACTGGATATCTCCTACTCTACAAGTTCAGGAAGGAGAAGCATATGGATAATGTAGCTTGTGTGGATAATGTCTAGCATACTTATTGTCAGTATGCTAGGTGTGGATAATGTCTTATTCGAGATTGACAGCAAGATGGTTGTAGATGGAATTAATAGTAGCAGGCCAAATATGTCCGAATTCGGGGTCATTCTCACAGGGTGCAAAGTTTTTCATTCACATAGTAGAAACTATTAAGTTTATTCGAAGGCAAACTAATGTAGCTTACCTTGCAAGGATAGCTATATTTCATGCTAGTCAACATGTTTTTAATTCGGTACCTGCTTGTATTGCTTCCTTAATTATCAATGAAATGAGTTAAGTGTGTTTGCTAAAAAAACAAAAGGTTTAAAGGAGAAAGTAATTAAAACATGAAAATTAAGTACCAGAGTCAGCCGTCAAACGGTTGTTGACAACAAAGGAAAATTCTTAGGTACCGAATATGATGCCAATCTACTAAAAGCATAACGCATGACATCAACATGGAGTAAATTTAAAACGCAATCTCAATTGTTGAGAATATTACTCTCAAACTATATAAGAAATTAAGAATTTTCTGAGAAGGCTGAAATACTTTGGCACCAATTTTATTGCATGGTATGATCCATGCAAATGTTAATTCACATTTTAAACAGAAGAACTCGCATACTGATCACACTATACATGGATGCCAAGCATAATATCTAGACAAAAGCCTGATGAAGAATACATACTACACATAACTTTATTAAAATTCTCATTACAAAAGAATTAGATGAATGAAAGAATGAATTGAATTTGTGCATCTACTCCTTACTTCTATCGCTAGATCTCTAAACTACATCCTATAAATCTGCACTTTTGGTTGCACCTACACTAAAAATTTGAAGACAGGAACCATCGCCAAGGGAGAACTGGTAAGCACCATTAGCATGAATTGCACTTTCCCAGTGCATGACTTGATTTTCAGTGACTCTCAATGTCTCTGTCCTAACATCTTGTTAGTGCTTCTGTTACTGCCACTTTGCAAATTCCCAAATCAAGAGAATGCCTAAAGTTTACAAACTACTTATACCTCCCTCCTTTTTGGCTGTGATTCTGGTTGTCTACTAACCAATACATCTAAAGCCTCCTTCATCCAAGTATGTGGACAAACTTCTTTTGCTTGAGCAACAGTCATCTGCATGATGCAAATCAATGAAACTTTAGAACACCAACAAAATAAAGGTTATCTAATTACCTAACTGGGAAGATAAATTGACAGGTAAATCGGCTATATAGACTTACCCATCTTCGTTTTCTAATGTTCTTCTCAGGCCAATTATCTAATTGCTTCTTAACAAGCAAAGGGAACATATATCCCTCATGAAGTGTGTCCTTGTGTTTGCTCTTATAAATCCATTTACCTAATTGACTCTGCAAGAAAACATGCAAAACACAGAAGGTAAGAAACAAAGGTGCAATGTTTGCCATTTGCCAATAAACTGCAGCTAAAATGTGATTGCTGATACTAACTTCAAGATTGCCAACAACCCCAGCTTCCTCTTCGGTCTCTCTTAAAGCAGCCTGTTCCATGGATTCATCGGCCTCCCAACCTCCCTGAAGCCAAACAAACAACACATACATGTCAGGAACCAAAGGTTGAAAATGAACCAATTCCAGATATAACAATCAGTAGCATTACAAGTTGGGGAAAAGCAATACCTTAGGGAATTGCATTCCATTACCATTCTGAGCACTAATCACAAGAACCTCTAATTCCTTGTTTTGGTTTCCCTTTCTCCTATATCTGTATGGAATGCATCTGTTCATTTACAAAATTACACAGAAAATGTGAGAATAACAACAATTTGAGCACAAAAGCAATTTAAATTTAAAAGTTAAAACCATTAGTGTTTATTTTATTTTTATCCTTTCAACCACCCATAAATAATCAAATCAAGGCAAGCCATTTTGAAAAACCCAATTAAGAAAAGGTTATAGATTTGAAGTCTATCATCTTCAATTTCACACTTTATCCTCAAAAAAGAAACCACAGAAAACAGAAGAGAGAGAAAAGAAGTCACACCCGACAACTTGGCGACAGCCACCATCGTAGCGCTGCAAATGCCTGCCAGTGCGGGCGACCAAGCACTTCATGTTCTCAAGTTGTTTGGGGAAAAAATCCCCAGAAAGTCTCTTGGAGAAAAAGAAGAGAAGGAAAAATTTAAAAGGCAAATGCCTAGAAAAGAAGAGACCCATGAAAAGCGAATCAATGTTTGATGAACGAGAAGGAGAATGAAACAAGAGAAGAGAAGAGGAAAAAGGAAAGGAGAAGAAAGAAGAAGTTAAGAACTAAAGACATGAATGAAGGGAATGACAGAGCTGAAAGTGGACGTGTATATATAGAGCTACCTATTTCTGGGTAGGGGGGTTTTGTTTCCGCGTGTGGACAGAATCAGAGAACTACAGCGTTTACTTTCGAACTTTCCTGTTATTTTCTTTAGACAGAATTTTGTTTTTTAAACAAATGGTTTCTAGAATTCTTTATTGAGTAATTATTTGTTAATATTATTTTCGAGGAAATTTTGGGATTAAGTTAGTTGGAAATCTTATAATAAGAAAACATTGTAGTTGACTCCATTTTGTTATTTTCCTTTTATTTAATGTATATCAAGAACAATCGTGCTAATTATTTCTAGTTGTAAATTGTAATGGCGTCCTAAGAGATATTCTTACTTTGTCAAAGATTTTTTCAGAAAAAATATTTTCTAATTATTAACTTTTTTTTATGAATTTAATTTTAATGTACTATCGATATTTAAAAAAATTATATTCTTTTTTTTATAAAGTGTTATACATATAATAAACTTTTTTTTTTTGAAAGGTATACATATAATAATATATAATTGAAAGATGATGTAAAAAAAAAAATCATTGACAATATATCTAAACTAAATTTTTTATTTATAATTAGATGTGTTTTTTAATTATGTAAAAAAAAACTTTTTTTCTTATTTTATTAATAAATTTATGGTGACTTGTCACCTTGCTTAAAAAAAAAATTTATTTCCATAAAATATAAAACCTGAAACTCGTTTGATATTTTAGACCTTTAATAATTGTAGATTTATTGTAAGATTAAAAAATGGATATTTTCCACAATTTCTTAAAAATAAATAAAGAAAATGTGGTTTGTGTCCAATCATTTGAGATTTATGAAAGATGCCTTGTTTTATTATACTCTAATCAAATTCACATTAACAACTTTCGCTCAATCATTTAAATTGACTTTCAGCTTTATTGTATGATTTCCTCAAAAAAAAAAAAAAGCTTTATTGTATGATGATGGCCACGTACGATAAATTCAATTGATTAGATTGTAATGTGGCACTTTTAGTAGATTATTTTTTCAAAAAAAAAAAAAGAATAACACAATTAGATGATGATGCTAAAAAAATTGCACTTACGATAAAAAAAATATTTTAATTTGTTAACGATATAAAAACATTATATCATGCTAATATATAATAATAATTCACTGACAATGCAATAACATGATTTCGAAAAAAAAGGACAATGCAATAACATGATAATAAGAAAAATAAACCTTAAATGTTGTTTTAAATAATATGAAAGTCTTAAATGTTGAAATTTAATGTAGTAAACATATAAAAAATTATTTAGTACGATAAAATTTTATTTTATTTTGATACATTATTAATACAAAAAAATTATATTAGTACTTAACTATGTATTACTATATCCTTGAAAAAGTTTAACAATTATAATTTAGTGATTGTACCAACGTGTGTTAATCCAAGTGGAAGGGGCTTGAGTCTCTTAAGCATATGATTTTGAGTTTGATCCCTGGATTTATGTGTATGAAAAAAAATACTATTAAGAGATGCATTCATTTAAGCACCTAACAGCACATCGTAAGATTAGTATCTTACTTAGAAGTATAATATCCTAAACCAAAAAAACTTAGCTATTGTGAACGCTACATAAAAAAAGTCTTGATATATATTTGAATAACATGAGAATACATCAGTGTATAGTATTATGAAAAACTTCATAACAATCTTCCATCAAATTTAAACTTATAAAATAAAGCAAGGACACATTTTGGTCTCTGACAAATTTTGTGGTACCCAATTTAGTTCTTTGAGAAAAAAAACGCACCCGTTAGTCATTGACAATTACAAACGTTGGACATATTAGTCCTTCCGTCTATCTCCGTTTATTGACATCCGTTATTTTGTCTATGTGGCCCGTTAAGATGCTTAGTTGTCCCGTTAATGTATTTCCATCATGTAATTTTTTTATTTTTTTTTTAAATGGGGGGAAATGCTGAAAACGTTCATCACTCTTCTTCATTTCTTCTTCTTCACATTCTCAACTCTTCTTCTTATTCTTCTTATTCTCAACTCTTCTTCTTATTCTTCTTCTTCAGTCCCAACCACTTCACATTCACATTCGTGGGCAGCAGCGACGACGGGAGGAGACGCTAAATGTCGTCGCGTCGACGATTGAAACAGGGGCACTTTCAACCCTCCTTTTACCTCTCTATTTTATTTTTTGTTCTCCTCTTATATCTATTCTCTTCTTCACTTGAGTCTGCTACTAATTTTTAATAGGGAGCATTCGCAGATTGGGGCTTCGAGGTGGAGGTGGTAGGAGCGTTCGTAGAGTGGGGCTTTGGGGTGGAGGTGGTAGGTCCGATTGGGGCTTCACAGGTGGGAGCAATTATGCTATAAATGGTTTGGATTGAAACTGAAACGTAAGCATTCTGCTACAATTGGATAATAATTTGCATGATACAACCAATTTTTTCCTTTTTATTCTTCATGTTTGCCATTGGATCTGAAACGAGATTGGCTTTTGTTTGAATCACAGGTATGGCTTGAATCATAATAACATAGCAATGGTTCCTCTGCAAGCATATAGTTAGTTCCTCTTTCTTTAGTTGAAGGTATGGCTTCCCTATTTTCCTAGCTAAGAAACCAAGGAACAAAGGTTTATTGTACTATAAGTGTTTGTTTTTATGCTTCAAACAAAACTTGCTTATGTTTTATCATTCAATTTTGATTTTTGCAATCCTAGATGGAAGATTTTAAGGTGTATCCATAGTTTTCATTCTTGGTTTTCCTTTATGTTAAGGTATATCCGATCACTCAAGGGGGTGTTCTCTTTGCGACTACCAACATTGAAATTAGTGTAACCAGTGCATCTGAGTTGCATCTGTACAGGATTGGGGTTCAACAGATTTTTTCAAGCTTCTTAAGTTTGAATGCTCTAGTGCCTCCACTTGCAATACCAGCTAGATAGACGTTTTCATTATATGAACATGAGACACTTCAATTATATTTCTATGTTTGAACATTCTGTTTCTGGACATGAAAGAAGAAATGGAAGAAGATAAGGAGGGGAAAATTGAAAAAAAAAAAATTAAATTAGGCCTAAAATCGCAAACAAGGGTACCCAATTTAGTCCAAGGCAGATTTTAAGCCCAGTTTGGTCCCTTAACGGACAACTGGATGAGTTAACGAGCCACATCAGCAAATTGACGAAGCCTTCTTAACAGACATCAACGGAGGGACTAATATGTCCCACATTTGTAATTGTCAAGAACTAACGAATGAATTATTTTTCTCAAGACTAAATTGGGTATCACGAAATTTGTTAGGGACCAAAATGAGTCTTTACTTTATAAATAAATACATGAGTCTACTCATCATAGACATAAAAGGAAGTGGATCAGAGGGTGTGAACGCATATGTTATGGGAGAAATTATGATGTATTCTAGAGTATTATGTATATCCAATCCATTAGAAATGTAATACATGAAAAGTATAATAATATATGTCTTTATATATAATCAAATATTCGAACTAATTATTTTCAGATTCAACATTTCAAATTTGATCCATTGAATTGATTCAAATCAATCCAAACCACTAAAATTGGATTGGTTTAGATCTACCGGATTTACGGATCGGATCAAATCCGCTTACACATCTAAGTCAATTGTTAAAAAAAACATGAAACAGTATCAGATATAGAGTTTAACGTGAGCTAGATCATTAATTATCGATATCTGGTGGTTTCATTTTCATTAGGTTTTGTATTGATGTGTCTCAGTTTGATATTTCTCTGGTGGTAATTGTTTGGCCTAAGTTTCTTTGGCCTGGGTTCCTTTGTAATTTTTGGATTTAGCTGTGAGACTCTAGCTTGTATAAAGGTAAGACTTCCTTCTATTATGGGTAATATTTTATTTATATTAGGTGGTGTCCATTTATGTACTTTGTATATGGGTTGGAGTATCCCTAGTATATATTATATCTTTGCTTATAAATTTTTTTTTATCGATCCATAATAACAAAACCAGATAAAATAAATTTTCTTTTCATATTTGACCAGGTAATTCTTCAGGAATTTAAATTTTTTATTTATTTTTTCCCTTAGAAAGATAGTTCACTGACCAAATTAATTATTTTTTAGTATGTGCCCATGCGCCTCCAACTCGAAGTTTTAACGGTTCCAACCCGTATATTACACGGTTATAGGTGGGTGGCCAACTCGTTCACTCCACTTCCCTCATCCCTCACTGTGGTCAACGAAAAAGTCTAAAGCCTCAAGTCCACAACGATTCTGAGTTTTGTCTTCCTCTCTTATAAAATACGTACAAAACTATAACTCAAGTTTTTATGATTTTATATCAATTTAATTTAATGAAACAAGCAAAAACTATTTTATAAATCCATACCCTTCCCCCATTACCCGAATGCTTGTTATTTTCCTGTTTGTTTCTTGAGTAACAGTTAACAAAATCAGTTATTCACGAAACTAGTTAAATACTTGAGATTTAAGGCTTTATTTATGAGTTTTGTTTAGGAGGGAAAGTAAGGGAAATGGGAGGTTTGTGAGAGTCTCTTTCTTATTTGTGAGTTTAAAAATTTGAAGAGGAAGATCTTGAGGATTTTAGAAAACCTCCCAAACCCCTCCTCAGCCCTGCATTAATAATTATTTTTTGAAAGTTGCATTAATATTATTTAAAAAATATTACTTATGTTAATTTTTTAAAATAAGGGTAAGATTGTAAAAGTATACTATAAACCCTTCATTTACTTCTCCTCATATAATATGTATTCACAAACAAGGGGAAGGGATAATACTCTCCTTCTCCTCCCTTCCCTCCCCTTTCCTTCCCCTTTGATCCCCTCACTTTTCTTCCCCTCCAAACTTACAAACGAAGCCTAAGTTGTTTTATGAATAAGGGCTAGACATGATGGTAAACAACTATGAAGGAATAATTTAAATTAATGTAGAGAAGAAAAAATGGAGACAACGGGAGAAGTGATGACGATCATGAAAACAAGTCCAATAAAATTCAATAGTTGAAGGCTTACAAATTCGTCTCCATACAAATAATCATTACTTTAAGAGATTAGTATTACAAAGACAATTCATTTTCTAATTTGATTAAATAAAGAAGCTTAATATAGTATTACAAACTCAATATGAATTAGTCTTTTTTATTATATTCTTCTTATAACTTCAAATAGTGACAACAATTAGTGTTTTATCTGAGAATTGAGTTACAGAAAAACTACCTGCTGCATGCTAGACTAACATGCAGTAATAAACTGATTGTACTACTAACTGCCTCTTTTGGATTAAGCTCTTTTCACGAAAACAAAAAGTAATGATTGATGACATTCTATAGCACTTGATAGGATCAAATAGACATTTTCTTAGGATAAAAAAATAGACGCGAATGGAAGAAAAACAGGTAGTATAAACGTTGTACGGCACTGGTTGGTTGGTATCTTCAACAATAAAGAAAATTTGGCTTGCCTTGTGTGTATCGTTGGCTAGTGCAATTACCATTATAAACACGATTGCAGTGCGCTGTATTTGGAACTACTGAAAGTTGCAGTTTTAAATCCAGTCATTAAAATTTTCACCGGTACTAAAATTAACAACAGAAAAAAATATCGTGAATTTGTTGTAATAGAAAAGCAACTTTTTTAGCTTTTAGATAAGTTTGGATGTTGACGTTGGGTTTTGTGGATTTCCCACTCACCCAATCACTCTATATATCTTTCGTAAGAATAATTAAAAACTTTTAGCAAATCTAAAACCTGCCGTAGAAATTAAAAAGTAGAAGATACCTGACTTTGCTTGGTGATATCTTTCGGCCAAGTGGTTCTAATTTGATTTATGTTTAATACTATTGATCTGGTCCTCCTAATGAAGCATATAAATCAAGTGTGCAATTCGAGCATTGACTTGGTGCTGAGTGATCATAAGCTGCGCGCTTCTAGTGAATTGAAAACTTGTACATCTAAAGTAAAGTTCGCCACACAGAGCACTTGTGGTTGTGATCATCTTCCTCCTTTTTTTGAAAAGCAAAAAGTGACTCCCTCAACTAACGTGAGCATTGAGTTAAGTACTAAGTCCTTGACTTTTGTTTTTGTTCATATATATTCAATTTTCTGTTGCGGTCTTTTAGGTTTAATTAGTTCAATTTCTAGTTTTTGGTCTTGCAAGTGGTATGCTTTCTCTCCTTTTGTATATGCTTTTGTTGTACTAAACAAAATTTTGCCACACTGATGTAAGAATAAACATCTTTTCTAATGAATTATGTACAAAAATCAGAATAAGCAAAACTAAAGATCGGATCAAATGTATCAGAGACGATCAAAGAAAAAGCTCTAGCAGAACAGTTTTGAGTTCTCAAGAAACAAGATTAGAAAGAACATATTGTTGAAAAATAAAATAGAATATTAGTTTTCCGACAAGAAATTAATGAGAGAAGAAGAAACGGGTTATGTTTGAAAACTATTCTCGAAAAAAGCAACACCCCACAACACAGCCGCAATGTCATAATTTCATCTTCTAGACTTAGCTACCTGATTTACAAGGCTTATCTGGGGGTTTTTACCAAACTGACCCACTTTTAGAAACTATTTACCAAAATAACCTAGTTTTGAAACTATTTACCAGACTAACCTAGTTTTAATTAAAATAATAATTTTTTTTAAAAAAAAAAAAAAAAAAAAAAAAGCTGGCAGGCGTCACGTGTCACCACCCGGTGCAGTGGCGCCACTGCCAACAGCGCCATTGGTGGCGCATGTGGCAGTGGCGCCACTGCACCAGGTGGTGACACGTGGCGCCTGCCCCCCACCCCCCCAATCAGGCATTTTAAGGGCAGCTCCCCCCTTCCTTCGACCCCCATTCCCCCTCCCTATAAATACCCCTCCCCGGTTCCCTATTCTCACACACACACATTCACTTGTTATATTTCCTCTAACTTGTTTATTTTTTAACACTCTTTTAATTTTTTGCACAAAGTTTAGGTAAATGTTACATTATTTCTGATATCATTATTTTAGTTTTTTTAATTATATAATCATTTGTCAATATTCTGTTACTGTTTACTTTTTACACTCTTCTTTATCACTTATTATTCTGGAAGTGTTGACTTTTACTTTTATAATACCATATATTTGTATCATTTAACATGATATTTATTTGTGTTTTTTATTTCACCCCTTCTACCGTCTCCCCCTTCCACCAACACATATATGTTAATTCCTTTTACACTCTGTTATAATAAATGTTAAATTTAATTAATTGGTTTATATTCACTTACTAATATTCTGCTACTTTTTTTTAACGTTGATCGTTGTCATTTATTTTTATGCTAATGTTGAAGTTAATTCTTATAATATTTTTTGACAGATCTGGTAATTTGTTTATCTGTATTTTTTTAATTATGTCCTTTTGTTTTTTTAATTCAGAATGTACCATTTTTTGTTTATTATATTTATTTTGTTTTGTTTTCTTAGTTATTATTTAAGTTGTTGTTATTTATAATTTTTATTTATGTTATGGTTGTTATTTACTGCACACGTGAGAAGCGGGTAGGTAAGTGTCGGCATGATATTTTGACTCCTTTACTAACCACATGAATGTCTTCATGTGCTTAGTAAAAGAATCTAAACATCCTAATAACGTACATCACAGCAGGTTGAGAACTGTGACCCCCATCTTCGCCTGGGAGTCAACCGCAGTGCAAAATTGAATCCTGTGTGGCATTAGCCCCTTGCCTTCAGGCACCACATCCTTCATTACCTGTAAACATATTTCACAGGTAATGTAGGACGTGGTGCCTGATGGTAAGGGGCTAAAGCCACACAGGATCCAATTTTGCACTGCGGTTGGCTCCCAGGCGAAGATGGGGGTCACAGTTCTCAACCTGCTGTGATGTACGTTATTAGGATGTTTTGTGCAGTTGCTACTGGCCAGTAGCCGAGCAAACAGATGTTTTGATGTATATAAAATATAAAATTTCTATTAAACCCGGTAATATACTGCCTTATTACCTTGTTGTATGCACAATTCATTATTGTTAAATACCATCAGCAGTGGTAATTTATTCATTTATTATCATGTTAATTTTTTTATTTATTATTATTATTGTTGTAGGCCGACAATATGAGTCAAGTTGTTAGGGTTTTGCTTTACTGGAACGGTAGGGTATATGATGGAGATCATGGCCTTACTTTTGAAGGAAATACCAAATTCATGAAAATAAAACAAGGAATCAGGTATGAAGCGCTGAGATCACGGATACATTCTAGGTTGCAACTTCAATGGAATCAGTGTATTTCAAAGATAACGGCCAAATATCTTGTACAAATAACACCTCCAATTTTCACCGGTTACCAATTAACTGATGATGCGGATGTGAGTTGCATATTGGACGCTTTTTTGCAAACGCCGGATCTGACAACACTTGAGATCTATGTGGACATTGATTTGGTTGGTAGCTCCATCATACCTGATCAACCACTATACGGTAATCTTGAAGTACAACAATATGACTTGCCGGATCAATCAGTTAGCGATGATGAGGAATGGTACAGTGAAATGGAGTCCGTTTCAGATGCAGATGAAGACGGCGATGAATTTACAAATTGTGATTCACATGAATCAGCTGATTCCGAAGATGAATGTGAAGCTGGGTCCAATATAATAGTATCCGGGTTGGTTCCTCCGGTGTCATCGGTACCGCTCGGTGGTGGTGTTCCACAACATTCACGTATGTTTTTAATAACGTTATTCCATTCTAATATACTTATAATCGATAGCGTACGTATATAAAATAAGTTAATCTACTGCAGCTCAATCACATGGTCCATTCATCAATCCATCTCCACACTACAGTTATATTAATTGGAATCATCCGGACGAAGAGACGGATTTCGCAGGCATGGACGTTCCTGGATCTTGGCAGATCCGCCAGGAGTTGTATGTGGGGTTGCGATTTGAGAGCAAACAGGCTGTTCAGGATGCGGTGAAGCAACATTCAATGAAAATTCACCAATCATTTGAAGTTGGAAAATCAACGAAATCCCTATGGGATGTGCGTTGTCCAAATAGTGCAGATGGTTGTCGTTGGAGGTTAAGGGCCATTTTGTCGAAGAAGTCAGACATGTGGGAAGTGTCGAAGTACGGTGGTCCTCACAACTGTGTCAATGCAATGTTGTCACAAGATCACGCAAAGATGGACTCCAACTTTGTATGCTCATGCATTCTAGGTATTACTGTTCATGAAGATTTTAAATGCGGTCAGTACAATCAATCATATATGACATGATCTAAAATTTATTTTATATGCTGTGCCAGGCATGGTCCGCGAACAACCTGCTGTTACCGTTGGGCTTATACGGGAAAGAATCCAAAGTACATTTGGATACAAAATTTCTTACCGGAAAGCATGGAAGGCGAAACAAAAGGCGATAGTGCATGTCTTCGGAGATTGGGATGAATCGTACGCTCTGTTGCCGAAATGGTTTGAGCACTTACAGTTGTATGCCCCAGGAGCCTATTATAAGATCGAGACAAATCCTGTCGTTGTTGGTAATCGGGTTGATATTCAAAGGCGTAAGTTTCTCCGTGTTTTTTGGACATTCAAGCAATGTGTTGATGCGTTCAATTACTGCAAGCCGATAATACAAGTTGATGGTACATTCTTGTATGGTAAGTATCGTGGTACCCTGTTGATTGCAACTTCACAAGACGGGAATAGGAAACTCTTGCCGCTTGCGTTCGCTATAGTTGAAGGAGAAACATTGGATGCCTGGTCATGGTTTTTGGCACTTATTCGTGAAAAGGTTACCAATAGGACAGGTATATGTTTGATCTCTGACCGCCATCGAAGTATTATATCTGCTGTGGAAAATCCATACCTTGGTTGGCAACCACCGAATGCTTACCATGTATACTGCCTCAGACATATCGCCAGTAATTTCAATCTCAGATTTAAAAATGCCAAGTTGAAGAAATCTTTGATGACACTAGGTAATAATTTAATTTCAATTATCAAATGGATTCGGTGAATCATCTTTATATATCAAACCTGCTATGTTATTTCAGGATATACACCGTCTCGCGTTATCTTCGAGCGCAGGTTAGAAAGGTTTCGGGAAGCTAGCCCGGAGGTTGCACGGTGGATTGATGGCATTGCAAAGGAAAAGTGGAGCCTCGCTTATGACGATGAAGGTCGTAGGTATGGTCACATGACAACTAACTTGTCGGAGTCAGTAAATAGAGTATTCAAAGGTATTCGAAATTTGCCAATCACGGCGTTGGTGAAGTGCACATACCATAGACTGGTAGAATATTTTGTTGAGCGGGCTTCAAGTACCAGGGCAGAAATGAATTCTGGTCATAGACACTCCCAAAAATTCCGAGACGCAATGATGGTGCAACATGCAGAAGCATCATCCCATCATGTTCGGAGGTTTGACCATCAAGGTATGCGTTTTGAGGTCGAGGAGGCATTCAACCCAGCCACCCAGAGTGGGGGCCAGGTGTGGAGTGTTGATCTACCATCTCGATATTGCCAATGTGGAAGATTCCGTGCATTTCACTTCCCTTGCTCTCACGTAATTGCTGCATGTGCCCACGTTCATATTAGGTGCGATGACTATATCGACGACAAATACAGGTTAGACTGCATCATGACTGCTTATTCCCAACAATGGTTCCCTGCTGGAAACGAGGAAGGTGTACCTGCAATGCATATGCCGTGGACCTTGGTACCGGATGAGACGATGATACGTCCAAAGGGACGGCCTAAATCATCCCGGATAAGGAATGAGATGGATTGGAGGGAGTCCCAACCTAACCAACTTTGCGGGTTATGTAGGTCTGAGGGGCACAACCGGCGTCATTGCCCTCAACGCGCCGGAGGATCGAGGAACGCTTAGCTGACTTGTAATTGTGTTTGTAAAGCATTTTGAGGTGTTGGATAATGTTAAATGTTGATTTAACTACATCCTACTTAATAGTTTTGTAAACGCTGCATGATTCAATAATAATAATTAACTACGTAAGCATCCAGTTACTATTAAGCGAACAAATAAGATATTAATGTTATGAAATGCAAATGTTATATATACAACAATTATCATTACATCATTGGTGTCGGTGTGGGTTTTGGTGTGGCTGCGCGGGTGACAAGATGCACTGATAACCTCGGTCTCTTGCCTGACGATGTGGGTTTCGCCTAATCTCTTGTTGTGCATCGTCATCTCCCGCGTCGTCACCAAAGTCCATGACATCCTCAAAATCGAGATTCAAATCAATGCCGGGTTGACCATATTCAGGAGAGCGCATGGGGGTGTTTTGGAGCTGCGTAATCCATCGTTCAGGTGCAGCAGGAGTGTAGCCAGCTTGCGTGTATGGATCCGGCGTATAATACGTCTGGGAGGATTGTGGAGGCATACTCGAGCCCGCTGGTGAATAAGAAGTACCTTCATGGATTGTTGGACCTGTTCTTGTGTAAGATGGACCTGCATGCATACTGACATCGGTTTGTGGATATTGTGGTTGCATGCTTGGGACGGTCGATCCAGAAGGAGTCGGAAGGTCTGGAAAGAAATAAGTCCGCGGAGGCTCATATGGAGTATATGGAAATGGCGGAGGAACGTAGAATGTCCCCGGATCTCGCTCTGGGAACTGTGGTAGATAAAATGGTTGTGATTCCACAGGCACTCTGTTTCGGTCTAGACCACCAGTTTCCCTGCTTGACCGATTACACAAGCTCATTGGTACCTCTGGTTGCACCTGATGTTGCATATCAAGTGGAGCTCCGCTGATAGGCCTTAAGACACGATCCTGGGACCCTAGTGCCATCATCATAAACTCGGTCTCACTCCTTATCTCTTCAAGCCTCATTTCTTGGCTCCCCTCTGGCATGACTAGATAATTTACCCGTTCAAGCCCATCAACCTGTGCAGCATTAAATTAATCGGATATTAGTCAAGATAATGATAACTTAACAATGTATAAAATTAAAACACACCGTTAAAAATATCCTTACCAAAATGCCATGCTGTGCATTTTTTCTACTCATCCACCGACGAGTGCGTGGCAAGTACCATCTCATATACTCTGATTGACTGTTCGTTTCCCCCTGTTGTGGTACGCCGGGCTGAACCCATCCCACCCTACTGTTCCATATGTCAATCAATGGTCGCATCGTTTCGACCCAATCTTGACCACTTTTGCCCCTAAGCGTTAACTTGTGGACCCATTTCGGCTGGGATGGTGCTTTTGGAACATGTTGGGCCAGCCCAAACTGTCTCATCGTTCGATCAGGTTGATGAAACTCTCCAATATTATAGCATATCAAGGGCACAACAGCCAACCAGATATGCATGCCTTCAATGCATATATACGGCAAACTTGCCAACAGTAACTCGCTATATGGCTCCCACACAATCTACAAACAATCAACAACTATCATAAAAGAGAACTTGTTAAGAATTAATAAAATCGATGATGTATTACATCGGCACCCTTACATCGCATGGTTCCATTGTATCAAAAACATCTCGATAATGAGGCAGCTCGCGATAGTGTCTGGCAAAATTCCGCCCACGCTGCCACCTGATAGTCAAATTTAGGTTATAAGATAATAATACCAAAGCTAACGAAATGTTAGAAGTCAATTTAAAAATCAATCTCACCTGGTTCCATATGGTGTCCCTGGTGGTCTATTCTCGTTTCTCAGTACGGGTGCCACCTTTGGAAACCGCACCCATGCCCACATCTGAACCAATGCAGTAAACCCTCCAATATCTTTGTTGTAGTAGTCAGTGGCATTACATAGCTCACGATACAAATAACCCAATACCGCTGCACCCCAACTTAGTTGTGCAGTAACATTAAAATCCTCTAACATCGTTAGATATCTTAATGAGACTAATGCACCAGAACGGTCTGGGACCAACACGCCACCGAGTAACCTCAAAATATATGCTCGTGTACAACGGGCAACCACTATTGGATCAGACAAATCGTGTTGGTTCAGATCTCCAAAATGTGCATTCAGCCATGACAGTCTCAAACGACCGCCATGAAAGGCTGCCGCATTTGGGACCAATCCAAGCATTTGACCAACATACTGTGGCCAATTATTATAGGTTCGACCAACAACAGGCTGTCCGTCGATACGAAGACCTGAAAGAACAGCAATATCCTGCAGAGTGATAGTGCATTCGCCAAATGCCATGTGGAATGTGTGGGTCTCCGGCCTCCATCGTTCAACCAATGCACTTACCAGTGCGTGGTCTAAGTGAAACAGTGATAACTGAGCAGGGCCGAGAAATCCTGTCATGTCAAGAATATCTCTGATGGGTGGGGGAATGTTTTCACCTCCATCCGTAAATTGGAATGCCTTTCTAATATTAAGAATTCTATCCTCCTCATTGTTCCACACATGTTGAGACACATGTGTCTTTTGCATGTGTAACAATTCATCGTTAATAGGGCCAGGATTGATTGATTGTGCCATATCACCTTCAAAAAAAAAAACATACACACGTAAACCATGAGTACAACAACAACAACAACAACAATAATAATAATAATAATAATAATAATAATAATAATAACAAATAACAACAATATTATTAATAATAGTTAAAACAATAATAACAATAATAACAAAAAAATATAATCACATTAATAATAACAACAACAACAACAAAATTTATTTCAATAACCACACTAATAATTAACATAATAAAAAATTAACAAGTAATCCTAATAAATAACAAGAATAACAACTAAAAACAAACCAAATATATCACTAAGATCTATAAAAACAATACTAAAATTAACATAACCATAATACAATAAAAAATAAAAAATAAAAAATAAAAAGATAAATAATATCAACATTTATAACCTATATGTCAACAAATAATTTTTATAAATTAAATAAAAATAGCAACTACCAAACATCATTATAATATATGGCCAGTAGCAACTGCACAAAACATCCTAATAACGTACATCACAGCAGGTTGAGAACTGTGACCCCCCATCTTCGCCTGGGAGCCAACCGCAGTGCAAAATTGGATCCTGTGTGGCTTTAGCCCCTTACCATCAGGCACCACGTCCTACATTACCTGTGAAATATGTTTACAGGTAATGAAGGATGTGGTGCCTGAAGGCAAGGTGCTAATGCCACACAGGATTCAATTTTGCACTGCGGTTGACTCCCAGGCGAAGATGGGGGTCACAGTTCTCAACCTGCTGTGATGTACGTTATTAGGATGTTTAGATTCTTTTACTAAGCACATGAAGACATTCATGTGGTTAGTAAAGGAGTCAAAATATCATGCCGACACTTACCTACCCGCTTCTCACGTGTGCAGTAAATAACAACCATAACATAAATAAAAATTATAAATAACAACAACTTAAATAATAACTAAGAAAACAAAACAAAATAAATATAATAAACAAAAAATGGTACATTCTGAATTAAAAAAACAAAAGGACATAATTAAAAAAATACAGATAAACAAATTACCAGATCTGTCAAAAAATATATTATAAGAATTAACTTCAACATTAGCATAAAAATAAATGACAACGATCAACGTTAAAAAAAAGTAGCAGAATGTTAGTAAATGAATATAAACCAATTAATTAAATTTAACATTTATTATAACAGAGTGTAAAAGGAATTAACAGATATGTGTTGGTGGAAGGGGGAGACGGTAGAAGGGGTGAAATAAAAAACACAAATAAATATCATGTTAAATGATACAAATATATGGTATTATAAAAGTAAAAGTCAACACTTCCAGAATAATAAGTGATAAAGAAGAGTGTAAAAAGTAAACAGTAACAGAATATTGACAAATGATTATATAATTAAAAAAACTAAAATAATGATATCAGAAATAATGTAACATTTACCTAAACTTTGTGCAAAAAATTAAAAGAGTGTTAAAAAATAAACAAGTTAGAGGAAATATAACAAGTGAATGTGTGTGTGTGAGAATAGGGAACCGGGGAGGGGTATTTATAGGGAGGGGGAATGGGGGTCGAAGGAAGGGGGGAGCTGCCCTTAAAATGCCTGATTGGGGGGGTGGGGGGCAGGCGCCACGTGTCACCACCTGGTGCAGTGGCGCCACTGCCACATGCGCCACCAATGGCGCTGTTGGCAGTGGCGCCACTGCACCGGGTGGTGACACGTGGCGCCTGCCAGCTTTTTCTTTTTTTTTTTTCTTTTTTTTTTAAAAAAATTATTATTTTAATTAAAACTAGGTTAGTTTGGTAAATAGTTTCAAAACTAGGTTATTTTGGTAAATAGTTTCTAAAAGTGGGTCAGTTTGATAAAAACCCCGGCTTATCTGCTACTAGAATCTTGTTGGCATCTTCTATATGCGTGAGACTTTTTTGAAACAATCTACTTTCTAGAAGGAAAATTTTCCAACTTTTTCAGCCCATCTATGTCATGAACAGGGATTCTAATTAGTAATTAGTTATGAAGATAGTATATGGTACCAGTGTTATAGAACTCGGACCGGACCGGCCGGTTCGACCGGTTAGCTCGGGAACCGGTCACCAGGCCGGTCCGGTTAGGATGTTGGACCGTTTAGCACATCGATCAGGATTGACCCGGTTGACCCGACCGGGTTTTTGTGAAAACTGGTTGACTCGGCCCGGAAAAAACCGGTTGACCCATTTTTTTTAATGATTTATATTTATATTATAATGATACAATGATATATTGATTTTTGATACTGATAATATTCAAGTAATATATTGATAATTATTTGAACTGACATAATACTGACATTATACTATACTCAATATTACTCTCCATATATTGAATTGTTTTTTAGTCAGATATGTCTTCTACTGAATCTGAACCACAATCTGAACTATTGAACATGATAAATTATGTTTGGCCTATGTATAATTTTTTTTAAAAAAATTAATGTATATCGAGTCAACTCCTACCAAATATTATATATATACATAAGTCAATCATAAGAATTTATATATTTAATATATATCGGTTCATCTGGTTTAACCAGTGACCTTGATTGGTATTTGTTTAATTAGATACTTTTTTATGGTAATGATTTTAAATTTGGAGTATGGATATGTTGAACTATGCTGTCATATATATGAATATTTTAGAATTTTTTAATGTATACCGGTTTAAATCTAGTCAACCAGTGATCCCCGGTTGAACCAGTGACCCATTAACCCAGTACCCTGACCGAGTCGATCACCGGTTCGGTTTTAATAACATTGTATGGTACAAATCTAGACGAATTGAATACGAAATTCATCCTCGCACTCTTCAGCATTTCTCTTTCATGAAAGACATCGATTGAGTGATTATCTTGAATTGAATGCAAGGTGTTCGGCATTTTTTTAAAATAGGGTAACTATGGCATAATTTGTTTTGTGCTAGAAAAATCAAGAGATACGCATAATAAAGAAATAAAAAAAGAAGTCAAAACTCAAAAGGGCTAAAGCCTCTAACATGCACCAATTAATGTCGTATTTTGGTTAAGAGTAGAACATTTAACTGTTTCCTTTCACCCGCCATGCAAATGAAATGGCCCCAAAGTCCAGTCCAGTTGGTTCTTACTATTGGAAAGGTGGCAGTTGGGTTGCCATTAGTTACGTGGAATAGCCCAATACACTTATGGAGATTCTTCTAGTTTGGCCCAATATTACAACTTTGAAATGGTTTTTTGCTTTGCCGCAACGCAAAGTTAGCTTTGATTACATGTTTGAATTGATCAATGGAAGCAGATTACCATTTCCAATGAAATTTGGCTGCTCTGGAGTGAGAAAGTAGGAGTAAGGGTGAATCTACCCCTGGATTATTTTTAATGGATTAAGATTTTTATACATTTATCAAATAACGGGATATACCTTTACTTTCTTACTTAGACGGAGGGAAATCTTTTCCTTCCAATGATCATGGTTTTCAATTGTGGCTGCAACTGCTTTGATTCGGGCGTTGCAATCGTAACACGTGAATTGTGGCCGTTGCTGAGAGGTTATTTACTTTCTAAGACAGGGAGCATTACTGATATTTGCTAAAACTATATACACATATTGATAATGTCAAATGGTGAATGAAACCAAGCTTGCTCTGCTTTCTCTGTTTAGTGTGATGGGATATTCTGGTGAAAACGGTTGCATCATGAAGATGTTTTATATTATTCAATTGAATCAAATGTAATGTAGAAACTCAGAAAAAGTATATGAGAGAAATATTTGCATATATTTGTTGTGTTCAATGTTACAAAAGAGTGCTCCTATTTATAGAGCAGAAAAAGATACAAAGAAATAAAGGCAAATCAAATCTAATATCTTAATATGATTACAATATCAATTACAATAATTACATAATCAAATCATATCGTATCATATCAAATCATATCATAACATCCCCCCTCAAACTCAAGTGGGTGGAGCTGCAACCAACTTGAGTTTGGATACTAAAGCGCGGAAGCGACCAGGAGAATGAGCTTTTGTAAACAAGTCAGCAGGCTGATCAAGAGTGCCAATGGAGACAAGATGGAGATCACCACGGAGAAGATGCTGGCGAATGAAGTGACAATCTATCTCAATATGCTTGGTGCGCTCATGGAAAACATCATTGTGGGCAATTTGAATGGCACTACGGTTGTCACAATAAAGATCAGTGGAGGAAGTCTGAGATATCTCTAGATCATCAAGAAGCCAACGGAGCCACAATATTTCAGAAGTAGTATCAATGAGTGCACGATATTCTGCTTCAGTGCTGGAGCGAGCTGTCACAGTTTGTTTCTTACTACGCTAAGAAATAAGAGAATCTCCGAGAAAAATACAAAATCAAGTGGTGGAGCGACGATCACTTGGATCACCGGCCCAATCTGCATTAGAGTAGGCTCGAAGAATCAAGGGAAAGGCAACTGAGTAGTGAAGACCATAAAACAAGGTACCCTTAATATACCGAATAATCCAGAGGGCTGCAGCATAATGAGTGGTACGGGGGGCAGACATGAATTGACTAACTAGATGAACAGCATAGGAGATGTCTGGCCGAGTAATTGTGAGGTAAATCAGACTGCCTACAAGTTGACGATAAAGAGTGGCATCGTCGAGTAAAGTACCATCTTGAGGAGTGAACCGAACATTTGGCTCAAGAGGAGTGTGTTCGGTTTTACAATCAGTGAGACCCACTCGAGAGACAAGATCAGAAGCATACTTAGCCTGTGAGAGAAATAAGCCATCACTAGAAGATAGAACTTCGAGTCCCAGAAAATAACTTAACGGTCCAAGATCCTTCATCTCAAAATGGTGGCACAGGAACTACTTAAGCTCAGTAATACCAACAGAATCATCGCCAGTAATAATCATATCATCCACATAAAGAAGCAAGACAACAGTACCATTTTCAGACTTACGAGTAAAAAGAGCAGAATCATGAGCACTGGAAGAGAAACCCAACTGACTAATAGTGCTATGAAATTTAGCAAACCAGGCCCGAGGTGCTTGTTTGAGGCCATAGAGAGCCTTACGAAGACGGCAAACTTTCTTTGTCGGACAAGTATATCCTGGAGGAGGACGCATATAAACCTCTTCTTCCAACTCTCCATCGAGAAAGGCATTTTTAACATCCATTTGTGTGAGTGACCATTGGCGAGTGGCTGCAATGGCGAGAAGTGTTCGAACAGAGGTAATGCGTGCAATAGGGGCAAATGTTTATTCATAATCAATACCATACTCTTGAGTGAACCCTTTTGCCACCAGACGAGCTTTGTACCGCTCAATAGAACCATCAGAATGAGTCTTGATTTTATACACCCACTTGCATCCTACAAGAGACTTTCCAGAAGGAGGATCAACAAGGTCCCAAGTGTGAGTATTCTCTAATGCTTGTAACTCTTCCTGCATAGCTTGCTGCCAATGAGGGTCTGCAGAGGCTTCCTTATAGGACTGTGGCTCATGAAGGTGAAGCATAGTAGAAAAACAATGATAATCACGAAGGTAGGTAGGTGGATTTCTTACCCTAGGAGGATGCTCAACGGTGGGAGGTGCAGGATCAACGGTTGGAACAACATCTTCAGAGGCGGATGGAACATCGGAAGACGATGGAAGCTCACTGGAAGGACCTGCATCTGTGTCACTAGGAAAGTAGTCAACATCAGGATTAGTAAACAAAGGAGTGGAAGTGGACGGTATAGACGTAAACTTTGATAAGGAAGAGAACATTATGTGTTCCCAGAAGACAACATGACGAGAGACACGGATTCGCTGGGATATTGGATCCCAACAACGGTAACCTTTGTGTTCAGTGCCATAACCAAGAAAGCAACAAAGACGTGCGCGGGGATCAAGTTTCGTATATTCATGTGGTTGGAGGAGGACAAAACAAGCACAACCAACCACCTTAAGAGAGTTATAATCTGGTGTAGTGTGATAAAGACGCTCAAAAGGAGAGACATTACCAAGAACAGATGAAGGAAGACGATTGATGACATGGACAGTAGTAAGAGCAGCTTCACCCTAGGCGCGCTCAGGACAAGAGGCTGAGATAAGCATAGCACGGACCGAGTCAAGAATGTGGCGATGCTTTCTCTCAGCGCGACCATTTTGTTGAGAGGTGTATGGACAAGAGAACTCAGACAAAGTACCCTGTTCACTAAGAAAAGATAAGAGTTTCGTATCACGATATTCCATGGCATTATCTCGGCAAAAAACTTTAATGACTTTAGAAAACTGTATTTGAATCATTTTGGCAAAGTTAATATAAATTTGAGGAAGCTCATGATGATTTTTCATCAAGTATATCCAAGTAAAGCGAGAATAGTCATCAATAAATAACACAAAATACCGAGAAAACCACCCATAGTAGGTGTGGCAGCAGGTCCCCAAACATCAGAATGTACAAGATCAAATGGTGAAGCTGAAATAGAAGTACTTTTATTAAATGATAAAGCTGGTTGTTTAGCAGTTTGACAAGCAGTACAATTAAAAGCCTCATTTGTAACAGATCCTAAATGACCCTGAGACACAAGAGGACGTAGTTTGCCAATAGAACTATGAGCAAGACGTTGATGCCAGAGCTGAAAGGAAGAAGTGGTAGAAGCGGCACAGATGTTGGACACATGAGGAACATGTAATTGCGTGAGTTCAAATAGCCTTCCGATCTTACATCCAGTCCCTATGAGTTGTCCCGTCCGTGGGTCCTGTACACGACATCTAGAGGAAGAGAAAGTAAGTTCATAACCAAGATCACATAATTGACCAACAGAGATGAGGTTAAAATTTAGTTTAGGAATGAGATAGGTGTCAGGTAAGCTTAAATTAGACAAGGAAATAGGACCCTTATGACTTACATGCATAAGAGATCCATCAGTAGTGTGGATAGAACTAGCAGTGTCATTTTTAGATAGGGATGAGAAGAAATGAGATATAGATGTCATGTGGTTACAACAAGCAGAATCTAAATACCATTTAGGATTACCTGGTGTGGTACTAAGGGCTGCAGGAGTATTACCATTACCAGAAGGGAGGAGATGTTTAAGGAGAGACTCGAGATCACTGGCAGAGAAGGCAGGCTGAGGAGATTCCAGAGATTCATTGGCAGCAGCAGCAGTAGTGGCATGTACAGGCCTAGAGGAATTAGGACGAGGTTGATTCCTATTCTGGTCAGATCGTGGAGGACGAGTGGGACAATCCTGAATCAAGTGCCCTGGTGTCTTGCAGTATCGACAACAGTTTGAAGCAATATGACCCTTTTTCATGCAATTACGACATTCAATAGTAGGGCATTCGAAGAGGGAATGTCCAGACTTGCGGCAATGACGACAAAATTTGGTTGTTCTATTTGTAGTTGCAAAGACAAGATCAGCTTTGGAACGAACAAGTCCCAATCTAGTTTCTTCAGACTTGAGACGGGGAAGAGCATCCTCAAGTGTAGGCAAAGGACTCTGATGTAGTAAGGATGCTCGGACCGGTTCATAATCATCGATGAGAGCCATCAGAAACTGGATAAGACGAATACGATTGCGATGAGTCTCATATGTTTTCAGATCAGTTGCATCTTTCAAAGAAGGCTCACATGAGGTTAGCTGATCCCAGATAACTTCCATCTGTGCTAAAAACTCATAAACAGGTTGACCAGTTTGTTGCTTCAAATTACTAAGATCCTTCAACAATTGATACTGATGAGATAGATCAGAGATAGTGTAGCGCTTCTTTAAATGGTCCCATACCTCTTTGGCATTCTCAAAACGCCCAAATTGCAGATGAATACTAGGAGTAGAGGTATTGCGAAGCCAGGTAATGATCTGATGGTTCTTGCTATCCCATTCCTCTAATTTATCAGCATATTCCGTTGCAGTATCTGTATCACTTTTGGTGGGGCTCGCTATGTCATTTGTCACATATCGCCAGAGTTGGCGGCCTTTCAAAAATCCGCGCATTGCTTCGACCCAATGATTATAATTAGAGCCATTAAGAATAACTGGAATAGGAAGAGTGACATCGGATTTCTCCATTATAGCACAATAAAGTTCAAAGAAAACAGCACTATCGGAGTAGAATTGGCAAAAATTGACGGCAAAAATGAAAAGATCTCACCGAAAAACTTAAGGAAGGGTCAAAATGCACTGTAGTCAACAAGTCAACATGCACTGGTCAACGAGTCAAAGGTGCTGGTCAATGAGGCAACCCACGGGTCAGAACGGGTCAGCATGCTGGTCAAAGGCGGGTCAGCGCACAGACCGAGGCGAAAGCTGTTCTGGAGTGCAGGCACGTGGACAACACGCACGGACGGTCTGGCGGCGCGTGAAGCTTCGGACGGAGGCGAAATTTCACCGGCAGGTAGATCGAGCGACGACGATTGCAATGGTACTGGAGGTGAGAGAAACCGATCACGGGAAGGGTCTGAACTGGAGTTCACCAACGGAGGGAAATCAAGCCAAGGAAGAACAAAGGAAGGAAACAACTTCAGGAGCACCACAGGGATTCAAACATGATGAGAACATCACATGTAGGTAGGAATCGAAAGCCTAAGCTCTTGATACCATATAGAAACTCAGAAAAAGTATATGAGAGAAATATTTGCATATATTTGTTGTGTTCAATGTTATAAAAGAGTGCTCATATTTATAGAGCAGAAAAAGATACAAAGAAATAAAGGCAAATCAAATCTAATATCCTAATATGATTACAATATCAATCACAATAATTACATAATCAAATCATATCGTATCATATCAAATCATATCGTAACATGTAAGAATATTATTCTAAGAGTTTATAAGATCATCATCAAGAGATGTTCAATACTTTTTCAACTGAATCAATAGATAGAATCAAATGACTACTGCCTATTCAATAGAATGCTACGAATAATTAATTAGACATTACATAAATAAATAATAGATAGAATCAAATGACTACTGCCTATTCAATAGAATGCTACGAATAATTAATTAGACATTACATATATAAATAAACGATGTTCTATTTTATTTTACATTTTCAATTAAGGTTACGAGAGAGAATATTCTGAGACTTTAGTTAGATGATACGGGAAAAAGATAAATTAAAGGTAAAAAATGAGATTTCTTAAAGATTAAACTAGACATCAGTCATCACTTTTTGAGAAATCAGGAAGGTATTAAAAGTATAAAGTTTTTATATTACAACAATGTGATACACAAAAAGAGACAAGGCAAAGGTGGAAAGTTCGACTACGGTTGGCTTAGAAGTCCCACTGCACAGCAACATGAAAACAAATCAAACTTGAGCTTGATCCAAAAAGTGAAAACTAACGTCAGAACTTAATTATGATTTAATTTGAGGCTGACCTTACACACTTTCAAGTAAAAACTTCATACAACATGTGTACACTGTTATTGCCTACGTCCATGCATGGTTCACAAAATGTTGAAATAGCAGACTCCCGTGGTTCATGTTCATAGTCCGAGTTATGGTTTCCTTTCGTCTGTTTCTGTTATTGACTTTGAACGCAGTGTTTACCAATATTTGTGACATTTTTTCCGGGTACAAAACATTGTGACTCTTTAGCTTTTTCTTACCAATTCTTCTTTCTTTTTTACTTTCAAACGAAGATAATGAGTCTGTTAACATTAAAATATTACTGGAAGATCCCTGGCAGTTGTTTGCTTTTGAATTACTTTAAGAAACAGTCTAACACGTACTGATGTAGTACTCCCTCCGGTTTCTATTGTAAGCAAAAATTAAATGTGACACACATATTAAGATAGTTAGTTAATCTCATTTAAAAGAGCATTGGGAATAAAAAATTAAGTTTGTTACCTAAATTACCCTCCCTCTTATTTATTAAACTTGTGTTGTTGAGAATAAAAAGAATCGTTGGAAAACAAAATTTGTATTAAATGAAGGGTATTTTGAGAATAATTTCATTAAATAGGATGGAAGTATTTGAAATTTGCTTATATTTTGGACCAAAAAATTTGGAAATTTTTGCTTATATTGTGGACCGGAGGGAGTATTGTTTGTTTTAGCATCAAATTTCTTTGGGATGGAGATCCTCTCTCTCAAAATGATTTATCACTTTCTGTCTCATTCAATTAGATTGTGTCAAAAGGTTTGACAGCTATATTAGGCTCAATTTACTTTGTACACAACTTAACACTTAGGTTGTTTTTTAGTCTTAGCCTTAATGTTACTATGTATATGAGCTTGAGTTCCCCTTATAATCTTTTAATACATATTTAACTTATAAAAAAGAATACATTTATAATAAATAATATGATGAATTTTACACAATCTAATTGTTTATGCTAAAACAATAAAGATCGATATGTCAAGTACGTGTTGTATTAATGGTGGTTCAAGTACAGACGGATTGAGCTAGTACATCTATGCCATCCTCCTCTGCTATGTGTGTAGGTGCGTGAAATAAAAGGGGTCTTGCCTAATGAGGAAGATGATCGGTTTGTATAGGTAATGCGTGCAAGCCACGCGAGACGGTTACACCGAGTTGGCCCCTCCACTTGGTTAGCGCGATTTTCGGGCATGGGTGAAGAACTTCTTCTCTCTCCAATCATTATGAGATTCTTCTAAAACCGCTACGTGTCCCTATGACGTGTCCTCATGCACTCCTTGTTCTCTGCCTTCCTCAAGTTAGCCATTGTCTTTATAGATCCAGCTTGTGTAGGTGTTCATCTCGGACTAGGTTGCTCTCGAGACATTTTTCCCTGCTACCTTGGCCCGAGATGCCTACTTGTCCGATTGAACTATCGGTCTTCTACTGGCATACCAGGATGATCCCTCTGAGGACATATCTCGGGTTACGGCATTGACACTCTATGAACTACCTCTCATACTAATGGGCCTTGGTCTATTGGGCCTAGACCAATCTTGGAGGGAACACTAATTGAATGGGACAAGATGTGGTACATCATTTTGAGACAAATGATCTTTATCCCTTACTTCACAAGTCTCCAACACTCCCCTTAATCTCTTTCATGTGCACCCACAAAGAATGGATATGATCTCTTGTCTAGTTTTTCATATTATTTATAACACATTTCATTAATTGCATAGCAACCAAAACCTCTACGACTTGGTTGGTAAGTCCATTGAGCTAGCTTATAATTTGTTTGACTATTTTATAAGAAGTGATCTCTTTGTAATGTGTAATTATAAAATAATTTTTTTTTCAATTATAAATCAACAGATAAAATAAAATAATGTTCATTTTTATAAAATCATAGATATTGATATTTTTTTTATAAGATTTCCCCATAACTCGGCAATCAATTATGCTCATCTATTAAGTCGCATGTTATACAATATACACGTGTATTTGTATAAAAAAAAAAATACACGTGTATTGTTTGCTCTTATCAATTTTCACACATATTAAATGTTAACTTTCAATATTACTCTTATTAATTAATGTCATTAATTATAGGCCATCAGAACATTAATTAAGATTAGAAGGGGTATTTTTGGAAATTTATATGAATATTAATTACAATTAGCTCATTTCAATACATTTTCTTGGTCTGTGTGTTTTAGAGTTTTGTTTCTTATATTAAAGACCGGAAATAGTATTGTCCATTAACAATAAGACATGTGTAACAGCTCATTAATGACAACATAACATATGTAACAACTATTACACATATCATACTATCATTAAAAACAACATTTAATGTAATTATGAAATTGTACATAGAGTTTGTCGTATTTCGAAAGCCAGTTTATACGGTGTGGGGTCCTTTAACTTCGTTTTTACTCCATTTAAAAAAAATGGCTTCGAACGAGGCGTTGTAAACTTGTAGTAATAATTTGCAATAATCACTAACTGCATTTTTTTTTTAACGTAGCAAAGGGATATGGAATATGGACCCAATGATCTAAATCTTCCCTTCAACTATACGTTAAATTTATGCCTTTTGTTTTTGTGATCACGAATTGTTTTCATAAGTTGGATCCAGTTTTAACTAATTACAGAACTAATCCTTATTCAAATGTGAGTAATATTATATGTGTTCCTATCAAAAATAATTTTAAATAATTTGAACTGAAATTTTAGTTTTAAATAATTAAAAATATGTCCTTTTTTTTTATATACGTTTAATATACATATATGTCAATCCTAGCTTAAGATTAAGGTAGCGTTTGTTACGAGTTTTAAAAAAATATTTCCTGAAATATTGGTATGAGAATAAAAGTTTGTTTGATACACATTTTAAAAATTTATTCTCAGTCATAAAAGATTTTTGAGAATAAAATTAGTGAATAATACTCCCTCCGGTCCAATATATAAACAAAAAAGCCTCAAGGTTTTTGGTCCAATATATAAGCAAATTTTATTTTTCAGTGACTCATTTAATGACATTATTCATAAAATATCATTTATTTAATACAAATTCCAATGATTTATTTAATGAAGATTGAAGTTTTAAATGAACGGTAATTTAGGTAACAAACCTAATTTTTTACAAGATTCTAATTAACCACCTTAATATGTGTGTTTAATTAATTTTTTGCTTATAATATGGATCAGAGGAAGTAGTTAAAAACTTGAAAAAATCCTATTATCATATATAAAGATGAGAAAATTCTACGTCGAAGAACGTGATTCCTAGAAATATAATTTGTCGGCGTTTGGCCCATGATTTACCAAGAGTAGTTGCCTACGGTATAGTGACACTAGAAATGACGAAAGCAGCGACTCACGTAATTTCGTGGCCGTGGCGATTGACCGCGACACGTTACACATCGTGGCCATGGCGATTGACTGCTACACGTGTCCTTTCTCTAACGATGACCAAGCTCTGTGTGTGTCCTTTGCTGCACGCTAACGAACTTAACCGCCACCTCAACAATGACGCTTCACAAGGGGTTTTTACCAAACTAACCCACTTTTAGAAACTATTTACCAAAATAACCTACTTTTGAAACTATTTACCAAACTAACCTACTTTAAAATAAAATAATATTTTTTTTTGGTTGACTTTTAGTGGCGCCGGTAGGACCGGCGCCATTGACTTTGACCCGCCACGTGGCGGGTCCCTATTGGTCAGGAAAAAACGAAAAACGAAAACGAAAAAGAAAAAAAAAAAAAAAAAAGAGAACGGCGCCACTCATATATATATAATTATTATATTATATATATAATTATATTCTCCATCTGAATTCTCCAGAACAAGATATTTACAAAACAAAGCTCTTAGATATGTTGCCATCATTTTTTGGATCTCATCTCAATTAAAATATAGTACTATTAAAAAAAAGATTTTATCTATAATACTATGCATTACAAAGTTTCAAGATGATTTAGTCAATAAAAGATTTTTACTTCGGATTGATTGTAAAGCTGCCAAAGATGTTTTACAAAAAGATGTTCAAAATTTAGTTTCAAAACACATTTTTGCCAGATGGCAAAGTTTATTAAGTTGTTTTGATTTTGACATTGAATACTTGAAAGGAGAAAATAATTTTATCCCTGATTTCTTAACCAGGGAATTTTTACAAGGATCACCTCCCATCCAACATACTGAAACTGTTAAAGATACTGATTTCTTTATTTTGTAAACTTGTAGTGTGATTTCCATTTCCAAAGAAAGCTGCTACAGCTACTGTCTGTAAGTACTATAGTTCTACTATAGTGTGTTCATTTATGTACTTGTGAATTATCAGTTTGAAATAAAAAGATTTTCATATACGCTGTTTTCGGTTACTCTGATACAACTATTTTCTCTATTTATCTTAATCACTGTAGGCGTGTCTACAGTCTGACCTAGTATAAATTTTTGTTATAAAATTATCTTTATACCATCTGAATTCTCCAAGTGTTGGTACTTGAATGGTGACGCAGTTATCTCCATTTTATTATGTGGAAATGTGATTTCTTCTAAGGGTGGGATTTCTGAAATGACTTCTTTACCCTTAGCTGTTTTCCATATTTTCTTTGCAGATTTTAATGTGTTAATTTCTAGTTTTGGAAAACAAAATTCTTGAAACCATTGGAAGTAAGGGATGTTATCGTCCTCTACCTCCTCCAAATAAGCATAATAAGAAGACCTATAATGCTTTATTTGATCTTGAGAAAATGTGTCAAAAAACCATTTTCGTTGTAAATCATATATGGGATTCATAAATTCCTTTTGAAGTTTCTGTTTATCAATGTAAAATTTTGTAATAACAAAACATTGATTTACTTCAAAACTTTGATTTATCTCAGATTGAGTCGGAGACTCTCTCTGTTGCACTGTTTGAGGGGTTTCAACCCTATACTCCGGTTGAGGAGTAACAGGATGATCCCTAATTCCTGCTAATCTTAATGAGTGAATTGGGTTAATATCAATTGATCTTCTGGAATTAATTGATTGTCTAGATCCTTCAGGAGTTCTGTAGGATCTAGTTGAATTGCTCCTACTAAGAGGTGCAAAACTTATTGAAACATTACCAGATTTGTATTCTATGGGAATGGTTACCTGAGAAGGTTCTGGCTCCTCTGGGGGCAGAACTTCCTCTAGTTGCCAATCCAAATTTCGAGAGACTTGATCATGGTTAAGTCTCTTTGGGGTAACAGCATTTGCTTTTTCAAGGTTGACTTGTAAAAGCAAAGTTTCTTCTTTAGAAGAGATATTTAATGCTTTTGGAGAAATATTTGTTTTCATTGCTTTATAATATATTTTATAAATAACAGCCATGGGATAGGATTCTGGATTCCAAATCCCTTCTTTTATTTTAATATCTAATTTGATATTATGTTTATTTTTTCCAAGACTATCTAAAGACATAGTATAGTTTGGATAGTTATTAAAAAAGGTTGGACCACTATGAAGGTTGGTCTCAATTATTGAAAGAATCTGATCCTCGAACTTTGCAGGTCGAGTATCTCTTAGGCATACACATACAGGTGTATCTATGCCTAATCTATGCAAAGGCTTTATTGCAACTTGTATTAAACCAATATGCAAAAATCTTTATTTTTGCTTGTGTTCTTTTAACATTGAAGGACTTAATAAATTTAAACTCTCTTGAGTTTTATCAACTTTTATTGTATATTCAGCAGTTTTAATGATGTAATCTGATTTAAACATATCTAAGAGCTTTGTTTTGTAAATACTTGAAATATCCATTGAAGGGATATTCCAATTATTTAATTTTTGTTCAATTTCAGGTAACATTATTTGTTGTTCATTTATCAGAGATGAGTTAAGATTTTCACCTAAACTGTCAAAGTTAATCTAAAAATTAAGAACTCTTTTCACAAACCATTTATTGCATTAATTGATTCAGGAGCAGACTTAAATTGTATTCAAGAAGGATTAATTCCCACACAATATTATCAAAAGACACTTCAAAGATTATACACAGCCAATAATAAAAAATTACAGGTAAAATACAAACTAGAAGATGCAAAGATCTGCAATAATGGAATTTGCTTCAAAAGCTCTTTCCTTTTAGTAAAAGATACATCAGAACAAATAATTTTAGGAACTCCATTCCTAACACAACTATACCCAATAAATATTACTGAAGATGGTATAACAACAATAAGAGAAAATCAAGAAGTACTTTTTGAATTTATCCACCCAATTAAAAGTAAAGAACTAAATACTTTAAATGATAAAATTGATGAAAAGAATTTCTTATCAATAATTAAAAGAAAAGAAAATCAGATAGGATTTTTGCAGAAAGAAATTTTATATGCAAAAATTGAAAAACAACTTCAAAATCCTTTGATAAAAGAAAAGGTAATACAAATACAAAAAGAATTTGAACAAGAAGTTTGTTCCGAAGTCCCTAATGCTTTTTGGGAACGAAAAACTCATATGGTTACTTTACCCTATGAAGAAGGTTTTCATGAAAGCAAAATACCAACAAAAGCAAGACCCATTCAAATGAATAATGAAACCCTTGAATATTGCAAGAAAGATATTAAAGGTTTTCTTGATAAAAAACTAATTAGATCTAGTAAGTCTCCTTGGAGCTGCACAGCTTTTTATGTTAATCATAATGCTGAGCTTGAGCGAGGAGAACCACGCATGGTCATAATTTACAAACCACTCAATAAAGTTTTAAAATGGATTCGCTATCCAATTCCAAATAAAAGAGATTTATTGAAAAGATTATATGACTCTGTCATATTTTCTAAATTTGATATGAAGTCAGGATTTTATCAAATAAAGCTTACAGAAGAGGATAAATACAAAACTGCTTTTACAGTTCCTTTTGGACATTATGAATGGAATGTAATGCCCATGGGACTTAAAAATGCACCTTCAGAATTTCAACACATTATGAATGATATTCTGAATCCTCATTCTGAATTTACTATTGTCTACATAGATGATGTTCTGATTTACTCAAAATCAATAGATCAACACTTCAAGCATTTACAAACATTCAAAGAAACAATTAAAAGAAATGGCATGGTCATTTCTGCAAAGAAGATAAAATTGTTTCAAACGAAAATGAGATTTTTAGGTCATGAAATTCATCAAGGAACAATAACTCCAATAAGCAGAAGTATCGCCTTTGCTGAAAAGTTTCCTAATGAATTAAAAGATAAAAAACAATTACAGAGATTTCTAGGATGTTTAAATTATGTCTCTGAGTTCATTCCCAATATTAGGATAAAATGTAAACCTCTGTATTCTAGGCTTAGAAAAACCTCTAATCCTAAGCCCTGGTCAGAAGAATTATCCAAATTAGTTTTAGCAATAAAGAAGGATGTCAAGTCTCTGCCGTGTCTTGGTATCCCTCATCCAAATGCTAGTCTTATTGTTCAGACAGATGCATCAGATTTAGGATATGGTGGTATCCTACTCCAGATCCTTCCAGAGTCAAAGGTTGAACAAATAGTCCGTTATCATTCAGGTCTTTGGATCTCATCTCAATTAAAATATAGTACTATTAAAAAAGAGATTTTATCTATAGTACTATGCATTACAAAGTTTCAAGATGATTTAGTCAATAAAAGATTTTTACTTCGGATTGATTGTAAAGCTGCCAAAGATGTTTTACAAAAAGATGTTCAAAATTTAGTTTCAAAACACATTTTTGCCAGATGGCAAAGTTTATTAAGTTGTTTTGATTTTGACATTGAATACTTGAAAGGAGAAAATAATTTTATCCCTGATTTCTTAACCAGGGAATTTTTACAAGGATCACCTCCCGGATGACAACCAGGTCCCGTGGCGGATCCTCCTCTCGAGGAGGAATACCCCCTTCTCCTTCCAAATCCAAAGAATTAACTCTAGATGACTTTGCCCCTTCAGCGGCCCAAATAACCAAAACCAACTTCCCAAATTTACCAAAAAGTACAGCTACAAATAACCCATCAACCTCCAACAGATTTAGCCCATTAACTTCAGAGACTCTAGCCCATCTAAATGCCTCTGTTGAAAAGGCTACCCGTGAGCCTCTATTATGCAAAACAAAGTCTCAGTGCTATAAAATAACCGTGACAGAAGTAGAATATGGTAATCTTGATTTAACTCCTTGGGATATGCTTCAGCAAATAATCCCAAAAGGACATGGATGGGGTCCCTCAAGTTACAAAAAAGACCTCCAGTTCTATCAATTCATCCTTATCGAGACACAGTCAATAAAACTCGAAGAAAAAACTAATGATAATAACCCTGGAGTCATTGCATATTCCACATGCAAGATATTTAAAGTCCTGACTCTAACTGATTGGGGTCAAGAACCACAAAAGTACAAAAGGTTCTCTAGGATATATGATCCCCCAGTTTACAATTACTTTGATTATATCGCCGCTTGGGATATGGTTCTCCAACAACCCAATCCTAGGCATTCATGGTACTTTAATTTCCTTAATAACCAAACCCGATTTCCGCATTGGTTTATGGAATGGTTTTGGCATTTTGGCCTGTCAGCCGAAATCCTGCCCAACTCCATTTTCGCAATTTATGAGGAGTATAAAAAATTAACTCCTACAATCCCGATTTACAGCAAGTTACTTCATTTCTGTGCCCAATTCGGCATAGCCTGGTTACTTAAATTCAACTTTGAATACCATCAGCATCTCCCCGAACCTTTTCCCAAATACATATGTTCCAATAACATTGTATCTTGGTGGCAACGGTTCAATAATAATGTTGTGGTCACTAAATTCAGTACTTGGAAAAGGACCAGATCAAATAAATCAGTTAATCCTATTCCTCGGTCCCCGCAGAAATTAAAAGAAGTTTGCAATCCTTCAGAAGAACCAATAATTGCATCTCCTTTCTCAGTAAACATTAATGCTACCTCTCCCTCTGAATATAAGAAGTTATTGTTGGAAGCATTATCTTCCATAGATTCAGATGAAGACGAAGCTGATAAGCAATCCTCCCATGGATCGGATTACAATCCTTATCTGGAAAATCATGATCCAGACGAAGGATTCTTTGATTAAAACTCAATAAAGAAGTTTTGTCGCATAGTGCCGACAGATTTAGCACTGGCCGACAGCGTCATTCAGTCACTCACAGTAAAGGAGATTCGACTTTATTAAAGTAGTTTGTTTTGTTGTGCCGACACTGACTTATTGGCCGACAAATTCACATGGCTACAGTAAGACGAAGTCGAAGTCAAAAGTTCCACAGTCCTTACTTTTGCGGATTCCAAACGCATTCAAATCCGTTCGAAGGCTTCTCCCCTCTATTTAAGAAGACCATCGATGAAGTGAAGACTCAGAGCTTTGATACTCACCTTGTACTAATTTCTTTATTTTGTAAACTTGTAGTGTGATTTCCATTTCCAAAGAAAGCTGCTACAGCTACTGTCTGTAAGTACTATAGTTCTACTATAGTGTGTTCATTTATGTATTTGTGAATTATCAGTTTGAAATAAAAAGATTTTCATATACGCTATTTTCGGTTACTCTGATACAACTATTTTCTCTATTTATCTTAATCACTACTTTGAGATGATCCGCAGTGGCAATCTGGTATCAGAGCCTTAGGGTTCTGGTACTTGTTTAAGTTCCAGGTGTTCTTTCCATCCAGCGTTGGTCAGCCGTGAGGGTGTTCCCGGTAGTAAAGCCCGAGGTAGGGTCGTAAATCCGTTGGTAAGCCAGGTGGTCCCGTTGTCGTGGTAAGAGTTTCTTGTGTCTTACAAGTACTAGAGCAATAAGGTTCAGTAATCATGTCTAGCCTTCTAAAGATGGTCTCTAGGAAGGGTAAAGAAAAAATAGACGATTTAGGTGAATCAAGTAACAGTGAAAGTTTAGGTGAAAATCTTAACTCATCTCTGATAAATGAACAACAAATAATGTTACCTGAAATTGAACAAAAATTAAATAATTGGAATATCCCTTCAATGGATATTTCAAGTATTTACAAAACAAAGCTCTTAGATATGTTTAAATCAGATTACATCATTAAAACTGCTGAATATACAATAAAAGTTGATAAAACTCAAGAGAGTTTAAATTTATTAAGTCCTTCAATGTTAAAAGAACACAAGCAAAAATAAAGATTTTTGCATATTGGTTTAATACAAGTTGCAATAAAGCCTTTGCATAGATTAGGCATAGATACACCTGTATGTGTATGCCTAAGAGATACTCGACCTGCAAAGTTCGAGGATCAGATTCTTTCAATAATTGAGACCAACCTTCATAGTGGTCCAACCTTTTTTAATAACTATCCAAACTATACTATGTCTTTAGATAGTCTTGGAAAAAATAAACATAATATCAAATTAGATATTAAAATAAAAGAAGGGATTTGGAATCCAGAATCCTATCCCATGGCTGTTATTTATAAAATATATTATAAAGCAATGAAAACAAATATTTCTCCAAAAGCATTAAATATCTCTTCTAAAGAAGAAACTTTGCTTTTACAAGTCAACCTTGAAAAAGCAAATGCTGTTACCCCAAAGAGACTTAACCATGATCAAGTCTCTCGAAATTTGGATTGGCAACTAGAGGAAGTTCTGCCCCCAGAGGAGCCAGAACCTTCTCAGGTAACCATTCCCATAGAATACAAATCTGGTAATGTTTCAATAAGTTTTGCACCTCTTAGTAGGAGCAATTCAACTAGATCCTACAGAACTCCTGAAGGATCTAGACAATCAATTAATTCCAGAAGATCAATTGATATTAACCCAATTCACTCATTAAGATTAGCAGGAATTAGGGATCATCCTGTTACTCCTCAACCGGAGTATAGGGTTGAAACCCCTCAAACAGTGCAACAGAGAGAGTCTCCGACTCAATCTGAGATAAATCAAAGTTTTGAAGTAAATCAATGTTTTGTTATTACAAAATTTTACATTGATAAACAGAAACTTCAAAAGGAATTTATGAATCCCATATATGATTTACAACGAAAATGGTTTTTTGACACATTTTCTCAAGATCAAATAAAGCATTATAGGTCTTCCTATTATGCTTATTTGGAGGAGGTAGAGGACGATAACATCCCTTACTTCCAATGGTTTCAAGAATTTTGTTTTCCAAAACTAGAAATTAACACATTAAAATCTGCAAAGAAAATATGGAAAACAGCTAAGGGTAAAGAAGTCATTTCAGAAATCCCACCCTTAGAAGAAATCACATTTCCACATAATAAAATGGAGATAACTGCGTCACTATTCAAGATTATGGACGAAGATCCAATAAAACTAAAAATACAAAATTCAACCAAATATGATATCAATAATGTTTTTAAACAATTAAATTACACCAATCAGCTTCTTCATCAGGTAGCTAGTTTATCTGACGAAGTTGAACCTCCAAAGGTTGAAAAAGCCTCCACATCACAAAAGCTTGAAAAGCCACTAATAACCCCTTATAAACTTTCAGACTCTGAAATCAAAGAAATAAAAATAGGAAGGGAACCTACAAGTGATCTTTTAGAAGAAATTAATAAAAGATTAACTAATCTAAAGATATCCCAACCTTCTGTTAATATGATAAAAAATGATGATATAGAAGAATTAGAAAAACAATTTAATAATACACACATTGAGAATGATACAGTAAATAAAATAAAAAATACTTCAAGAAATTATCCAACCTCTAGAAATTATTATTCTAAACCTACAATGCCAGACATTCAATTTGAAGAAAACTATTTAGATTTAGCATCACAATATAATGGTGAAGGAATCTGTGAATGGAATATTGATGGTTTCACAGAACACCAAATAATGCGAAAATTAGAAGAAATGACAATGGCGGCAACTGCGTACAGAGCCAAACGCAATAGTGCTGCTAGTACAGTTAAAATCCTTGTTCAAGGCTTTACAGGAAGCCTGAAAGGATGGTGGGAAAATAATTTAAATGAAACTGAAAGACAAAGTGTGTTACAGTGCACAAGAACTGAAATAAATACAAATGAAAGAGGAGAAATAAATACTAATGTAATTGATCAACAAGTTGAAGCATTAATCTTTGCAATCTCAAAAGCGTTTATTGGAGACGCTAATGTTTTTGCTGATAGATCTTTAGAAATATTAAATAATCTGTATTGTCCAACACTTGGAGAATTCAGATGGTACAAAGATAATTTTATAACAAAAATTTATACTAGGTCAGACTGTAGACACGCCTACTGGAAAGATAGGTTTATCTCTGGTCTCCCTAAAAACTTTGCTCAAAAAGTAAGAGATAATATTAAACTAAATTATGATGGAATACCAATGGAAGATATTTCCTATGGAAGTTGAATCTCATTAATAAATAAAACAGGTTTACAATTTTGCACAGATATTAAAATGCATAGACAAGCAAAATTTGAAAGTAAAACCAATCACAAAGAATTAGGTAATTTTTGTGAACAATTTGGTTATGAAAAATTAACCCCTCCTTCTAAACAAAGGAAACCAAAACAACAAACATTTAAAAGGTATAAACCGAAGTATTATAAAAATAAAAGAGAAGAGAAACCAATGAAACCTTATAGAAAACCCTATAATAAAAAATATAATAAAACATATAAAAAACCTTTTACGAATAGTTTTGATAAAAATATAGTTTGTTACAAATGTGGTCGCACAGGTCACATAGCAAAGCAATGCAAAGTTAAACAAAAAATAAAAGAATTAAAAATGGATGAAGAAATAAAAGAACAAATAACAAAAATACTTTTATATGAAACAGATTCATCCAGTGACTCCTCTACTGAGGATGAACAAGAAATAATATACCAGAATCAAGAAACATCTTCTGATTCTGATGTAGGATGTATCAGTTGTGGCTGTTTAGGTGATAACTGTGAATGTAAATTCACTATTAATGTTCTCACCAAAGAAGCTCGTGTCTTACTAGATTTAATAAGTAATATTGAAGACCCTCAAGTAAAACTAGCAATGTTAGAAAAATATAAAGAGTTAGAAAATCAGGAAATAACTACTCAAGAATTTAAAGGATATAATTTACAAAATATTTTAAATCCTCAATCAACTTTTTTAGAAGAACCCCTAACTCTACCTTCTTTATATAAAGAAGTTAAGAATTTAAAATCTGAAATTACTCAATTAAAACAACAATATAAAATTTTATCACAAAATTTTCAAAAATCATTGGGGAAAGGTAAGGAAATTGCCTCCTCTTCCTCCGCTTCTCCTTATGATACTGACATTGAAAATGAATTTAATAATCTTTATAAAGAACATACTGAAACTGTTAAAGATACTGATTTCTTTTTACAAATAAAAACAATGCAACAAAAACAATGCAATAAGGTTCAGTAATCATGTCTAGCCTTCTAAAGAGTCAGATCCATGATCAAGTCTCAAGAAATTTGGATTGGCAACTAGAGGAAGTTCTGCCCCCAGAGGAGCCAGAACCTTCTCAAGTAACTATTCCCATAGAATATAAATCTGGTAATGTTTCAATAAGTTTTGCACCTCTCAGTAGGAGCAATTCAACTAGATCCTACAGAACTCCTGAAGGATCTAGACAATCAATTAATTCCAGAAGATCAATTGATCTTAACCCAATTCACTCATTAAGATTAGCAGGAATTAGGGATCATCCTGTTACTCCTCAACCGGAGTATAGGGTTGAAACCCCTCAAACAGTACAACAGAGAGAGTCTCCGACTCAATCTGAGATAAATCAAAGTTTTGAAGTAAATCAATGTTTTGTTATTACAAAATTTTACATTGATAAACAGAAACTTCAAACAGAATTTATGAATCCCATAAATGATTTAAAACGAAAATGGTTTTTTGACACATTTTCTCAAGATAAAATAAAGCATTATAGGTCTTCCTATTATGCTTATTTGGAGGAGGTAGAGGATACCATCCCTTACTTCCAATGGTTTAAAGAATTTTGTTTTCCAAAATTAGAAATTAAAACATTAAAATCTGCAAAGAAAATATGGAAAACAGCTAAGGGTAAAGAAGTCATATCAGAAATCCCTCCCTTAGAAGAAATCACTTTTCCTCATAATAAGATGGAAATAACTGCATCACCGTTCAAAATAATGGACGAAGATCCAATAAAATTAAAAATACAAAATTCAACCAAATATGATATAAATAATGTTTACAAACAATTAAACTACACCAATCAACTTCTTCATCAGGTCGCTAGTTTATCTGACGAAGTTGAACCTCCAAAGGTTGAAAAAGCCTCCACTTCACAGAAGCTGGAAAAGTCACTAATAACCCCTTATAAACTTTCAGACTCTGAAATCAAAGAAATAAAAATAGGAAGGGAACCTACAAGTGATCTTTTAGAAGAAATTAATAAAAGATTAACTAATCTAAAGATATCCCAACCTTCTGTCAATATGATAAAAAATGATGATATAGAAGAATTAGAAAAACAATTTAATAATACACACATTGAAATTGATACAGTAAATAAAATAAAAAATACTTCAAGAAATTATCCAACCTCTAGAAATTACTACCCAAAACCTACAATGCCAGATATTCAATTTGAAGAAAACTATTTAGATTTAGCATCACAATATAATGGTGAAGGTATCTGTGGATGGAACATTGATGGTTTCACAGAACACCAAATAATGCGAAAATTAGAAGAAATGACAATGGCGGCAACTGCGTATAGAGCAAAACGCAATAGTGCTGCTAGTACAGTTAAAATCCTTGTTCAAGGCTTTACAGGAAGCCTGAAAGGATGGTGGGAAAATAATTTAAATGAAACTGAAAGACAAAGTGTGTTAAATTGCACAAGAACTGAAATAAATACAAATGAAAGAGGAGAAATAAATACTAATGTAATTGATCAACAAGTTGAAGCATTAATCTTTGCAATCTCAAAAGCGTTTATTGGAGACGCTAATGTTTTTGCTGATAGATCTTTAGAAATATTAAATAATCTGTATTGTCCAACACTTGGAGAATTCAGATGGTATAAAGATAATTTTATAACAAAAATTTATACTAGGTCAGACTGTAGACACGCCTACTGGAAAGATAGGTTTATCTCTGGTCTCCCTAAAAACTTTGCTCAAAAAGTAAGAGATAATATTAAACTAAACTATGATGGAATACCAATGGAAGATATTTCCTATGGAAGTTTAATCTCATTAATTAATAAAACAGGTTTACAATTTTGCACAGATATTAAAATGCATAGACAAGCAAAATTTGAAAGTAAAACTAATCACAAAGAATTAGGTAATTTTTGTGAACAATTTGGTTATGAAAAATTAACCCCTCCTTCTAAACAAAGGAAACCAAAACAACAAACATTTAAAAGGTATAAACCAAAGTATTATAAAAATAAAAGAGAGGAAAAACCTATAAAGCCTTATAGAAAACCCTATAATAAAAAATATAACAAAACATATAAGAAACCGTTTACAAATAATTTTGATAAAAATATAGTTTGTTACAAATGTGGTCGCACAGGTCACATAGCGAAGCAATGCAAAGTTAAACAAAAAATAAAAGAATTAAAAATGGATGACGAAATAAAAGAACAAATAACAAAAATACTTTTATATGAAACAGATTCATCCAGTAACTCCTCTACTGAGGATGAACAAGAAATAATATATCAGAATCAAGAAACATCTTCTGATTCTGATGTTGGATGTATCAGTTGTGGTTGTTTAGGTGATAACTGTGAATGTAAATTCACTATTAATGTTCTCACCAAAGAAGCTCGTGTTTTACTAGATTTAATAAGTAATATTGAAGACCCTCAAGTAAAACTAGCAATGTTAGAAAAATATAAAGAGTTAGAGAATCAGGAAATCACTACCCAAGAATTTAAAGGCTATAATTTACAAGATATTTTAAATCCTCAATCGACATTTTTAGAAGAACCCCTAACTCTACCTTCTTTATACAAAGAAGTTAAGAATTTAAAATCTGAAATTACTCAATTAAAACAACAATATAAAATTTTATCACAAAATTTTCAAAAATCATTGGGGAAAGGAAAGGAAATTGCCTCTTCCTCCGCTTCTCCTTATGATACTGACATTGAAAATGAATTTAATAATCTTTATAAAGAACATACTGAAACTGTTAAAGATACAGATTTCTTTTTACAGATAAAAACAATGCAACAAAAATGGCATGTCAAAGTTAATCTAAAAATTAAGAACTCTTTTCACAAACCATTTATTGCATTAATAGATTCAGGAGCAGACTTAAATTGTATTCAAGAAGGTTTAATTCCCACACAATATTATCAAAAAACACTCCAAAGATTATACACAGCTAATAATCAAAAATTACAGGTAAAATACAAACTAGAAGATGCAAAGATCTGCAATAATGGAATTTGCTTCAAAAGCTCTTTCCTTTTAGTAAAAGATACATCAGAACAAATAATTTTAGGAACTCCATTCCTAACACAACTATACCCAATAAATATTACTGAAGATGGTATAACAACAATAAGAGAAAATCAAGAAGTACTTTTTGAATTCATCCACCCAATTAAAAGTAAAGAACCAAATACTTTAAATGATAAAATTGATGAAAAGAATTTCTTATCAATAATTAAAAGAAAAGAAAATCAGATAGGATTTTTGCAGAAAGAAATTTTATATGCAAAAATTGAAAAACAACTTCAAAATCCTTTGATAAAAGAAAAGGTAATACAAATACAAAAAGAATTTGAACAAGAAGTTTGTTCAGAAGTTCCGAATGCTTTTTGAGAACGAAAAACTCATATGGTTTCCTTACCATATGAAGAAGGTTTTCATGAAAGTAAAATACCTACAAAAGCAAGACCCATTCAAATGAATAATGAAACCCTTGAATATTGCAAAAAAGATATTAAAGGTTTTCTTGATAAAAAATTAATTAGATCTAGTAAGTCTCCTTGGAGCTGCACAGCTTTTTATGTTAATCATAATGCTGAGCTTGAGCGAGGAGAACCACGCATGGTCATAAATTACAAACCACTCAATAAAGTTTTAAAATGGATTCGCTATCCAATTCCAAATAAAAGAGATTTATTGAAAAGATTATATGACTCTGTCATATTTTCTAAATTTGATATGAAGTCAGGATTTTATCAAATAAAGCTTACAGAAGAGGATAAATACAAAACTGCTTTTACAGTTCCTTTTGGACATTATGAATGGAATGTAATGCCCATGGGACTTAAAAATGCACCTTCAGAATTTCAACACATTATGAATGATATTCTGAATCCTCATTCTGAATTTACTATTGTCTACATAGATGATGTTCTGATTTACTCAAAATCAATAGATCAACACTTCAAGCATTTACAAACATTCAAAGAAACAATTAAAAGAAATGGCATGGTCATTTCTGCAAAGAAGATAAAATTGTTTCAAACGAAAATGAGATTTTTAGGTCATGAAATTCATCAAGGAACAATAACTCCAATAAGCAGAAGTATCGCCTTTGCTGAAAAGTTTCCTAATGAATTAAAAGATAAAAAACAATTACAGAGATTTCTAGGATGTTTAAATTATGTCTCTGAGTTCATTCCCAATATTAGGATAAAATGTAAACCTCTGTATTCTAGGCTTAGAAAAACCTCTAATCCTAAGCCCTGGTCAGAAGAATTATCCAAATTAGTTTTAGCAATAAAGAAGGATGTCAAGTCTTTGCCGTGTCTTGGTATCCCTCATCCAAATGCTAGTCTTATTGTTCAGACAGATGCATCAGATTTAGGATATGGTGGTATCCTACTCCAGATCCTTCCAGAGTCAAAGGTTGAACAAATAGTCCGTTATCATTCAGGTCTTTGGATCTCATCTCAATTAAAATATAGTACTATTAAAAAAGAGATTTTATCTATAGTACTATGCATTACAAAGTTTCAAGATGATTTAGTCAATAAAAGATTTTTACTTCGGATTGATTGTAAAGCTGCCAAAGATGTTTTACAAAAAGATGTTCAAAATTTAGTTTCAAAACACATTTTTGCCAGATGGCAAAGTTTATTAAGTTGTTTTGATTTTGACATTGAATACTTGAAAGGAGAAAATAATTTTATCCCTGATTTCTTAACCAGGGAATTTTTACAAGGATCATCTCCCGGATGACAACCAGGTCCCGTGGTGGATCCTCCTCTCGAGGAGGAATACCCCCTTCTCCTTCCAAATCCAAAGAATTAACTCTAGATGACTTTGTCCCTTCAGCGGCCCAAATAACCAAAACCAACTTCCCAAATTTACCAAAAAGTACAGCTACAAATAACCCATCAACCTCCAACAGATTTAGCCCATTAACTTCAGAGACTCTAGCCCATCTAAATGCCTCTGTTGAAAAGGCTACCCGTGAGCCTCTATTATGCAAAACAAAGTCTCAGTGCTATAAAATAACCGTGACAGAAGTAGAATATGGTAATCTTGATTTAACTCCTTGGGATATGCTTCAGCAAATAATCCCAAAAGGACATGGATGGGGTCCCTCAAGTTACAAAAAAGACCTCCAGTTCTATCAATTCATCCTTATCGAGACACAGTCAATAAAACTCGAAGAAAAAACTAATGATAATAACCCTGGAGTCATTGCATATTCCACATGCAAGATATTTAAAGTCCTGACTCTAACTGATTGGGGTCAAGAACCACAAAAGCACAAAAGGTTCTCTAGGATATATGATCCTCCAGTTTACAATTACTTTGATTATATCGCCGCTTGGGATATGGTTCTCCAACAACCCAATCCTAGGCATTCATGGTACTTTAATTTCCTTAATAACCAAACCCGATTTCCGCATTGGTTTATGGAATGGTTTTGGCATTTTGACCTGTCAGCCGAAATCCTGCCCAACTCCATTTTCGCAATTTATGAGGAGTATAAAAAATTAACTCCTACAATCCCGATTTACAGCAAGTTACTTCATTTCTGTGCCCAATTCGGCATAGCCTGGTTACTTAAATTCAACTTTGAATACCATCAGCATCTCCCCGAACCTTTTCCCAAATACATATGTTCCAATAACATTGTATCTTGGTGGCAACGGTTCAATAATAATGTTGTGGTCACTAAATTCAGTACTTGGAAAAGGACCAGATCAAATAAATCAGTTAATCCTATTCCTCGGTCCCCGCAGAAATTAAAAGAAGTTTGCAATCCTTCAGAAGAACCAATAATTGCATCTCCTTTCTCAGTAAACATTAATGCTACCTCTCCCTCTGAATATAAGAAGTTATTGTTAGAAGCATTATCTTCCATAGACTCAGATGAAGACGAAGCTGATAAGCAATCATCCCATGGATCGGATTACAATCCTTATCTGGAAAATCATGATCCAGACGAAGGATTCTTTGATTAAAACTCAATAAAGAAGTTTTGTCGCATAGTGCCGACAGATTTAGCACTGGCCGACAGCGTCATTCAGTCACTCACAGTAAAGGAGATTCGACTTTATTAAAGTAGTTTGTTTTGTTGTGCCGACACTGACTTATTGGCCGACAAAATTCACATGGCTACAGTAAGACGAAGTCGAAGTCAAAAGTTCAACAGTCCTTACTTTTGCGGATTCCAAACGCATTCAAATCCGTTCGAAGGCTTCTCCCCTCTATTTAAGAAGACCATCGATGAAGTGAAGACTCAGAGCTTTGATACTCACCTTGTACTAATTTCTTTATTTTGTAAACTTGTAGTTTGATTTTCGAATTCAAAGAAAGCTGCTACAGCTACTGTCTGTAAGTACTATAGTTCTACTATAGTGTTTTCATTTATGTACTTGTGAATTATCAGTTTTAAATAAAGATTTTCATATACACTGTTTTCTGTTACTCTGATACAACTATTTTCACTATTTATTTTAATCACTACTTGAGATGATCCGCAGTGGCATATATTATATATATATATATATATATTATAATTTAATAATTATATATATATAAATAATTAAATATATATATAATTTAATAATTTAATATAATTATTATATATAAATAATTTAATAATATTAATATAATTATATTAATTAGTAACTAATTAATAAATATTTATTATTAATATTAATAATATTAATAATTAATAATATATATTAATATAATTATATATATATATATATAATTTAATAATTTAATATAATTAGTATATATAAATAATTTAATAATATTAATATATTTATATTAATTAGTAATTAATTAATATAATGATAATATTTATTATTAATTAATAGTTAATAATATAAATTTGTGTTATCTTGTGTCTGTAATGTAATTTGTTAAGCTCGTTTCCTTTGACCGATGACTTGGTTGCTCGTCACATTCACATCACATGCATGTTCACTGATCACAATACTATCACACTGTGGACTGTTTGACAATTTCACAATTCTTGCTCCACAAAAACCAACTCCAACAAATTTGTTTATAATAATTAATTATTATATAAATAAATGATAATATTAATTATTATATATATATAAATGATAGTATTGTGATCAGTGAACATGCATGTGATGTGAATGTGACGAGCAACCAAGTCATCGATCAAAGGAAACGAGCTTAACAAATTACATTACAGATAAAAAAAACCACAAACTGAACACTTTTATAAAAAAAAACGCAAACCGAACACTTTATTATTGTAAACAAATATTGTCATGTGAGAAAAGAAACAATCAATTGAGGTTAGAAGCGTAGCTAACAAGAAAAAATATAAGGAAAAATACTTTTATAAGAAGATAATTAAAATTATAAATTAATATTATCATTTATATATATAATAATTAATATTATCATTTATTTATATAATAATTAATTATTATAAACAAATTTGTTGGAATTGGTTTTTGTGGAGCAAGAATTGTGAAATTGTCAAACAGTCCACAGTGTGATAGTATTGTGATCAGTGAACATGCATGTGATGTGAATGTGACGAGCAACCAAGTCATCGGTCAAAGGAAACGAGCTTAACAAATTACATTACAGACACAAGACAACACAAATTTATATTATTAACTATTAATTAATAATAAATATTAATTAATTAATTAATTAAATTATACTAATAAATATTATCATTCTATAAGAATTATATTAATTAATTACTAATTAATATAAATATATTAATATTATTAAATTATTTATATATAATAATTATATTAAATTATTAATTTATATATATATATATAAAGTTATATTAACATATATTATTAATTATTAATATTAATAATAAATATTTATTAATTAGTTAATAATTAATATAATTATATTAATATTATTAAATTATTTATATATAATAATTATATTAAATTATATATATATTTAATTATTTATATATATATAATTATTATATTATAATATATATATATATATATATATATATATATATAAAAAGCAGTGGCGCCAGTCCTAACGGCGCCACTGCCCTCTCTCTCTTTTTTTTTTTTTTTTTTTTCGTTTTTTTTTTGGCCAGTAAAGACCCGCCACGTGGCGGGTCAAAGTCAATGGCGCTGGTAGGACCAGCGCCACTCAAAGTCAACAAAAAAAAAATATTATTTTATTTAAAAGTAGGTTAGTTTGGTAAATAGTTTCAAAAGTAGGTTATTTTGGTATATAGTTTCTAAAAGTGGGTTAGTTTGGTCAAAACCCCCGCTTCACAACCATTCTGACTTTTTCCCCAAAATAAATACCCTTCTCTCATCAGGTTCCTTCATTTTTGACTTCCCCTGATAGGAAACAATATTCCAAGTCTGCGGTCAGTTGCCAAAAAATTAAATAAAAATTGAACAATAACATGACGATGGGACCATTTATCTGTTCTTTACTTGACCATTCTCTTTTTAATTTTTCCAGTTTCAATGCTTACCTTATAATTTTCATTATTGAAGCTTCTAGTTCTAGATGTTCCCCCACATAAATTTGGTCCAATCGCCATTCACAATTATGATTTCTTTTTTAAGTACTTAATAAAAAGATTATGGCAAACATCATACACACTAACACAGAATATATTTTCCGTGTATGAACACCTATCACTAAAATTCTTTCATGAAGGAGGGATCAATCTAGAAAAAAAGAAGAATAATTATCTTGTTGTGTATCTGTCCCGAATGTCCATGATGAATGAATCAATAAAAAAGAGTAAATTAATATGCAATTTCAAAGCATAAATTTACTAAGTTTGAAGCCTGTTTTATTTCATATACTTGAAATCTGTGGTTATTTAAGTACCTATACTTCACTGCAATCGCAAACTACAAGTCAATATACAGATTAGGTTTTAGGGCGTTTGGCATTTGGCTGAACATCCTATGCTCCTACTCTTTGAGGCATGACATTTAAATAGGCAGGTACTAGTTAAAGTTTGACCTTATCCGTGAAGATATTTTCAATGATCTCATCTTTCACAAGCAAAATCTCAATAGTGAATAATACCATTAACATTTTGTTACTATATAAATTGGACCTCGACACAGCCCGCTTTTCGTTAAAGTACTTTTGCTAAATAATTGTTCGAAACTTGTGAGACTTTTATTGCTGGTTTCGTCTTCGGTGCACCACCCTCCCAAGTGGAGCAGTGGTGCACCACCTAGGTGTCTTCCCTTCCACCAATGAATGTGCCATCAGGATAAGTAGCTGTCAGAAAGACTTTTCAAAGGGCATTGCTTCGGTCCTCCATCATGGAACTTGAGTATCAAAACTCATCCAATCATAACCGTCCAAATTATTATTAAAAAAAATCAACGGCTGAGATTAACTTGGATTTAAAAGGGCAAAACGGGAAGAAACCATATCTGAGCACCATCGTTGGCTTCCTTCTTCTCCGCCATCTCTGAGCACAGTCGCCGCCACTGCAGATCTAAGTTCACCGAGTTAGCCACCATAGCAGCGCCGTTCCACCCACCTGCACCGTGGAAGCCGCGAGCAGCACCACCGTCCTGAATGCTGCACGCTTCCTCGCTGCCATCCTCTCCGTTCTGCGAGACCACCGCGTCGCAGATCTGTGCCGTCACCACCGTATAGCAACAGTATCTCCTATCACTGCACAGTAGCCACAATCTTAACTCACGAGTTTTCGCGACCACCGTGCAAGGTTGTCCAGGAGCCACCACGCCATTGCAGTGTCTGACTCTATTCCATCGCCTCAACAGTCTAGCATCATCAACACTATTCTGGACCCATCACGAGCAGTTCTGTGTTCTCCACCGGATCCATTCTCCACCGCGCCTTGCCGTCGTCCTGCACTGTGTCGATGCTATCCACCAGAGAATGCAACTCTCATGGATTCCTTCAAGATGAATCCCTCAGAATGGGTAGATCTGGTCGGAAACCTTTAGATCGCGTTGTCGGTGGAGGTGGCTGTGGCGGCACCTCTTTGGCTGGAGCACGGCAGCGTTGCGATTGCGGCGGAGGAGGCAAATCGAGATCACTTGGGGTGGGGGGTTCGAATGCAGAAGGGAGTTGATTTTTGTTTTTGATTTTTTTCTTTACTCGAATACCATTTATGCCCCTGGGAGGATTGATACTCAACTATGAGGTTGGAGTATTTTAGAATCTACCCGTTCAAAGTTTAATGTAGTCAAACTGGTTGGGTTGAAAATTTGACTTGCAGATGTGGCAAATTGATTGGATATAAGACATGCCATGTGGGTGGTGCACCACTGCACCATTAGGTGGGTGGTGCACCATAAACTTAACCTTTATTGCTACATAAATTAGACCTCAAACAAGGTACACCCAATAACCTAATACTCATTGAATTGAGACCATTCTAGATCAACAGATAAGTCAAAGGAGACGACTAGAGGTGGGGAATCCAGCATCATTTAGAGGCAACTTCATTCAAGCAATACAAACAGTCATTCATTACCACTTTGTAATCACTCTCATCAATGACACACATAATCATCCATAATAGCTCTTAACCACCCTTGTTCTATATATACTAGGCCTAGACCTCAGGTAGGATCATCTTCATACACTACTCATACAGATTGAATACATAACTGACTTGGGTGTTGAAGTGCCTCATACAAGTACAATCTATATATATCCACCATAAGAACCATTAGCTGATCCCAATTCGGAAGTCGACCTCTAAAGCCGGGCCAAAACACATTCCACATTCACTTGCAGCAAAATTAGTATTCTAGATTCATCTTCAATGCAAATTTCACTGCTCCATCACTCATGGATATGATAATTCTTAGTCATTATCATCCAATTTGGCAACTTGTAAGAAAGAGCAACAAAACCGACAATATTGATAGTTATTATCCATTTAATTTATTACCATATGGCATATATATGTACGATATGATATCCTTCAGAAAAAAGATATACATAAAAAAAATACGACAAAATCAAGGGAAATAAAATAGTAAGGAGTAGGGGTATATAAGAATGAGGTGCTGCCACGTGATTCACCAATCAAGGAAATCCAACGGTGGTGAAACCTTAACAAAATACAGGTTTACTATAGGATATCTATTGCGCACGTTATTGCAACGTATCTGTAACGACACGGTCCATGATCCAAAAAGCTAGAGCTTTCCCACCAAACTTCTTTCTTCCCTTCTCCCTTACGTTTCAACCTTGAATTCCCTCCAATATCTCTACCCCTCCTCTCCTCTTCTCAATGTGTATATATATACACACATATATACAAACGTGTCTATGTAGTATAGACTAGTTGTTTTGTTCTCTTTTGTTCCGTTGTGTTCCTTCTAGATTGGCTTGTGTAGAAACATAATTGGAGAGGCGTCTGAATATCAAAATCGAAGCTTGTAGAGTCAAAAAATTATGGAGAACATGAAGATGGAGTACGGCAAAAATGGAGAGAGCTTCAAAGTTGATGGCTTTACGCAAAAGGGTGTCCCAGTTCATAACCAAGTTCGAAAGATCAAGCAAGAATCATCTGAGAAAATTCTGGATTGGTCGCCAGGGCAGCCTGAGATTAGACCGGTTTTTCGAGAAATAAACCGACAGATTTCCCGGTCACCGTTGGGGATTTCCGGCAGACCCATTTCGGTTGGTGACTCGTAGTTATAGCCTCCAAGTATGGGACAGGATTTTCCGTTAGTATTGATATATATGTAGATTGCAGAGAGAGGTGTTGTTTGCTTCCCCTGCTCTGTTTTGCTCTGTTTTCTATCGGAGAATATTTAGCTATATTCTCCCTCTTCTTGTAGATATATCATATATTAATATTAATAGTATAATGGATATAAGGTTTTGTAGCTTTTGGGGTTTAATCTTTTTCTCATATTTTGTCCCCTCAACTTCATGCCTTCTCAATTTTGAATGGTTCAGACTCCTGTTTCAGTCAATCGTTTGCAAAATTAGTTCCTCAATTTGAAGTATTCCGTGGCATGGTGCTGTGACATGAAGGTTTCTGAAATCATGCTCTTTTTCACAGAAGCAAAAATTGAAAGCAAAGTAGTATTTTCAAATTGATCAGATACTCACCTACTTTCTTGTCCACATGCGGTCCTAAATCCTTATACAAGGGGAAATTTGTTTCTTGGTTGAATTTTCCAAGTCAATAAATGTTTGCCAGGAATCTAAGGTGGCGTTTGTTCATGCATGTTTCATTTGAATTTAAGTTAAAGATATGTTTTGATATCATGCTATAACAAATAATTTTGCATTCGTGAATCAATACCGGAAAACATAAACAATAATAATAATAATAATAGTGAAAGATCGTATTAGGAGCTGAGAAGATCTGCTCTTTATTATATTCATTCATATATCACGCCAATGATTAAAAAATCGGGTGGACCTGCCGGTTCAATAAAAAAATCGATGATGTGGCTATGTGTCTGCTCCAATCAATTTTAAAAACTGTCAGTATAAAGAAGTGGTCAAGTGGATATTGTCCTGCCCTTCACTGTGCAGGTCCGGTTCCTCTCCAGTTACTCGATGCTTCCGGTCGAAGAGGGCAAGAGTCATATAATAAAGTAATAATAAAATAATATTATTTACAAATAGTATTGATCTTTTTCTCGCCTACTATTGGAAACATCTGGTAAAGATCCCCATTCCACTGTGCGGGGAGCGTAACTTCATGCAAAAGTAAATCGCAATCCGGTACTGTACTGAAAAGCAATTAATAGAAGTGTTTTGGAATGATCATGTTCGTATATATTCTTTGGTAGGTGATGGACTTTCAAACTTCCATCATTAAATTCTTTAGCTGTTGCAATATTTCACTAATATTTTGAGTTCCTTATAGTTTAATCTATTTTACTCATTACTCAATGGTTTCTGCCTTTTCTTCCTAACTACGATAGGATTTTAAAAAAAATTTAAAATTAAAAAATGGACGATAGAGAAAAAGGCATAGGTCGACTTATAATGGTCTTTTAGTAGTTGCTCACATTATTTCAGGCCATGATCGTAAATCGTAATAGATAAAATCTGTATTAAAGTCATGACCTTATAATTTAAACCACTAAAGTTTTAGATTTGCATATTTCCAGCATGTGCCATAAGAGTTGGAAGAAGAGAAAAGTGGGACTAAAACCCTGGTAGGGACCATGTATCTATGGTGCATAAAACCTAACCACATAGGGCTTTATCAATTTTGAACAGTTTTACCAATAGTTGATTATTCCTAACTTGTTTTAATCTTTAAGAGTTTAATTTTAACGTATTATTAGTGTTAACTTTTATATTATTAATCAATCATTACTTATTATATATAACCATTTGTACTCCCTCCGGTCCTTATTATAAGAGACAAATGACTACTTTTTTTTGGTCCAAAATATAAGAGACATGCATGTATTTTGACAAATATTAAATGCTTATTTCCAATTTTACCCTTATTTATAATAGGGTTTATATTTACGAGACAGTGCAACTTTCAATACAAGTAAGTTTATTCATTAATAATTGAAAGGTTAAATTTGTAAATTTATATGAATATTAATTACAAATAACTTATTTCAATGCATTTTCTTGGTTTGTGTGTTTTAGGGTTTTGCCTCTTATATATAGGACCAGAGGGAGTTATTATATATGTGACTTGTGATATGATTATTGTCAAGAATAAAATATACTTTATGTACGTGACAATGCAGGATTTAAAATGATGGTTAAATGATAATCATTCGAAAACTAAATTCATTATTTTAAAATTCTCTGTGAATTTTAAGAAAGTTTACGTGTATTTGTTCCCGCACGCATTTAAATCAAATTTGCATTACATCATGTATTCATGCAAAAATAAAATAATGAGAGAAATTTAATGTCGTGCGATAACCTGAGTTTATTATCATCAAGGTTAATATCTTTACCCTGTAGGAGACCTGTCATTGCTCATTCCTTGGTGATATGTCATGAGCTTCACTACCGCGTTTAGTGGCTTACCAGCATGTTTTTTTCCTTTTTTAGGCCTAGGCCTCTTCTTGTACCCACAAAAAAAAAAACTCAAAACAATATAGAAGTTTTATGTTTTAATGGGGCCAAATTTTACTTTTAAATCAAAAGCCAAACCAAGGTGAAGATCAGATCAAAATTAGTGTAGTTTAATTATTTATGGATTTAGCATTAATTAATTAATTAACATTGTTTATTGGATTTTTAAACAATATCATTGTGAAAGACTATTATATCGGCTGAGGCCCAAGCCAATTAAAAATCAAGATGCAGAGAAAACCTATCAAAAACAAGATGCAGATATTGCCAGGTTGTCTTTCGGACCCCATCCAAGCTTACTGTGCTTGCAACATTGCTGACTTTACTAATCTCCCCATATTACCAGAACTAGTGTAAGCCCAATGAAGCACAGGGAGGAAAATAACACATGATGTAGCAAAGCCCAATTCCGATGCCCATGTTGCCACCCATCACAATTGTTAAACTATGTAGAACATGCATTTACTGATTTTCATAATTAATTATAAAGGAAAACAAATTGAAAAAGTTAGTGAATTTAATATTTTTTAGACATTTAAATTTTCGTTTTTAGTTTTTATTAATTTTGGCAATTTAATAAATTATTAAACTAACTTATTAAGAAAAATTACCATGTACGATATGTGAGAAAATATAAAAATAAGTGCTAAGAAAGTAATTAATTACCAAAATACATATGTAAAAAATTTATTGACCAAATTCTACGTTTTACAAAAAATTGATTTCTCTTGTACCAAAAGAGAAAAAGGAATAGATGGAAATAATACAATGGGTTAAAAGTCGGTATAATGAACAACCAACTTCCCACCACAACTTAGTAAAGTAACTAAAGTAGTTATATTTCAGGAATGTTGGGAAATAAAGACTTTTATTGGTTTTGAATCAACCCGATAAACAGGGAAACTAAACCGAACCAAAAAAATTGGTTTGATTCTTTTACATATTCCTGGTTAAATCTCACTAAACTTATTAATATCTCATATTTATTGGTTTCACTCTTGGGATCATTATTTCTAAAACCGAACCAATTATTGATTATATATAATCCCACTTTAAATTTCAATCCAATGAGCCAACCCGAATCAACCTATTTTTTGTTGGGTTGGTTTGATTTGGATTTTTTGATAAAAATTTATAAAATCGAATCAATTGATTTTGATTAGTTTAAATTATTTTCCTTAGAATCGAACCAAATCGACCTATGAACAACCATATTGAAAATAACAAGCAAACACCAATGTTTTTATTATATTGTCGTATTTTAGCCTACATTATGTCCTGTTAGAATTAAAATGAATGGAGAAAAGGAAATGAAGAAATTAAGATAGAATAGAATACAAAATATCAAAAATAAAGTATAGTTTAAATTATATTTTTGATCCTCTATTTTTTTTTATCTTTTTGTTTCAATTTGCCCCTCTATTTAATTTTTGTTCATGATAGGTTCTCTAAGTTGTCAACATTATGTTGTAAAAAAAAAAAAAAGTTGTCAACATTAAGAGATATGGAAACATCATGATAGGTTTCCATCGTTAGTCGTCGAAAATCCTCTCCCATCGCCAGAATATGGAAAAATCACCGAAATATGAACTTCCCTCCCTCTCCCCTCCCCTCAATATCATTTTCTAAGACACTATAAAGAGATAACCCTCTCATTCTAGTTTAGCTAATGCAGATCTGGAAAAGGTAAGTGTTGAATCTTTTTTTTTTTTTTTTGGCAAATGGAAAAAGAATACAAAAAGAGAAGGAATATAATGAGGAAGTTGAGAGTTGGAAAGAAATAGAGATATGAAAAGAAGAAGAAAAATGAAGAGACGAGAAATGGAATTTGTTGTCTCTCACTGTATGCTCCACTTTCTGATTTTCCATGCTCGTCGAAGCAATGCTTCAATCATGTGAACTTGATTGTTTCAATGTTTTTAGACCCTAAAAAGTTTTTTTTTTATTTGGTCTTTATTTTTTGTTGTGCCTTTGCATCTTTTTTCATGATTTTACGGTTGGAGGTTTTTTTGCTTTGTGAATGGTTATAGGACTTATGTCTCATGTCGAGTATTTTGGATGTTTTCACGTACAAAAAATTTTGCCCTGAGATCTTGAGTGATTGCTTCGTTTTATTTTTCTTAGTTAGTTTTTTGTCCTTTGATTTGTTTCCTTATTGTCCTATTTTCTTTTGTTCATAATTTTTCAGGTATTTTCGAAGTTTATTGATTCTTCCCTCACTTCTTTAAACTTGCTTGAATCTTATGTCCAGATTTCGATAATTTTTTCCAGATTTCGATGAGGGAAGATAATTTTCAACAGCTAATGGTACAAATCTAACACCAATAATATAATGACTAATATGATGTAATGTCAAACAACTCAAAAGACTGACTCGAACAGAGATTAAAGAGAGGACCAAACCGAATCAAAATGCAAGATAGATAAGGAAAACAAAAAAAGAAGGAATATGGATGAGGAAGTTGAGATTTGGAAAGAAATAAAGTTGTTGAAAGGAAATGAATGAAGAGGTGAGAGATGGAATTTGTTGACTCTCACCGTGTGCTCCACTTCCTAAATGTTATTCTGCTTGCTAAGGCAGTGCTTCGATCTTGTCAATCTGACTTTTTCAATGTGTTCGAAACCAAAATGTTTTTTGTCATTTGGTCTTATTTTCTGTTGTGCCTTTACATCTTTTTTCATGGTTATATGGTAAGAGGTTTTTTGTCTTGTGAATGGTTTTATAGGACTTATTTATTGTGTCAAGTGTTTTAGAGGCCTTCCTGTAAAAAAAAAAAAAAAAATCTCCTTTGATCTTGAGCAATCTCTTCGTTGGTCTTTCTTATTGGTTTTCCTTTGACTTGTTTCCTTATTATCCTGTTTTATTTTGTTCACAATTTTTCGGGTATATTTGAATTTTATTGGTTCATTTCTCTGTTCTTTGAACGTGTTTGAATTTTATGCTCGGATTTCAATAGTTTTTTCCAAATTTCGGCAAGGGAAGATGATTTTCGGTGACTAATGATGAAATCTAACATCAATGGTGTAAAGTAATGACTAGCATGGCGTAATATTAACAACTTAGAGGACCGATTCGAAACAAAAATTAAAAAGAGGTCCAAACATGTTTGAATTTTATGTCCAGATTTTGATAGTTTTTTTTTCGAATTCCGATAGGGAAGATAATTTCCGGTGATTAATGATGGAAATCTAACATCAATGATGTAACGACTAGCATAACGTAATATTATCAACTTAGAAGACCGATTCAAAACAAAAATTAAAGAGAGGACCAAACCGAAATGAAAATGTAAAGATAGAAAATCAAAATATAATTTAGACAGAAGAGTGAGGATCACGCAGATTGTCAAGGGTGAGAGAGAGTGGGACGACCGACTTTTGCTTGAGTCCCAAGGCCGAGGTAGTTAACGGCCCTATATATACGCTTCTCCTTTCTCCTCTCACTTCCTCACGCTCCGTCTTTCACAGACACACACCCCAATTCATTCCAAACTCTCATCTCAAAACATCATAGACTCACACAACAGCAACAACATCAACATCCTCGCTCAACTTTCCTTGTTTTCCCCTGCAAGCAGGTTTCGTTTTTTTTTTTGTTCGTTTGATTTCTTTTTTCCTTCGTAAATTCGAACCAGGAATGGTTGCTTTTTATTAATACTGGCCAATCTATTTGGTGTTTGGCTGCTGACAAAATTTCAATTTGAGTTTGAGACCCGTCAATTGATTATAAATAACCTATGCTATGCTATTCTAGGGTTGGTGTAAGATGATTAGTTTGTTTTGAAATGAATCAAACTAGTAACCTTAGATTTTCTTAATGTTTCTGTTTTTTATTTCCAATCTATAAGGCTTAATATTGATTCAGAATTTATTTGTTTTATATGCCAGTTAGAGAACAATCGAGGGTAGCTTCCTGCATCTTATTGTTTGATTCAATTGGGGAAGCTGTTCCAGTTTATTGTCGGTAGAGAGGAACACAGAATGAGCTTGCAACTCCGAAACCAGCAGAGGAATAGGTCAAGGGTTCCTGCCCAAACTGCTCGTCAGGAATGGGTTCCTAGACCATCCTCCACCACCACCACCACCACCACTACTGCTATTGCCGCCGTGGACCAGCCCTCCATTTCTCAGTTAGATTATCAGGATGCTTCTTCTGGTAGCTCCAATCATAGTATTCTTGCTCCACCAGTGAGTCAGCATAGAAGTAATCATGGTTCAAGGAGTCACGCCAGTCATCCTGTGAATCAGAGAAGAGAGAAGGAAAAAGGGACGAGTGGGAATCATGTGGGGAAGGGATCAAGGGACTCTAATTTACCTCAGCTGCTGCAAGAAATTCAGGAAAAGCTCATGAAAAGCGCTGTTGAATGCATGATTTGTTATGACAATGTTCGGAGGTCTGCACCTATCTGGTCTTGCTCGAGTTGTTACTCTATCTTTCACCTGAATTGTATCAAGAAGTGGGCTCGGGCACCCACTTCGGTTGATTTGTCTGCCGAGAAGAATCAAGGGTTTAATTGGCGATGTCCTGGTTGCCAATCTGTGCAGCTCACATCGTCCAGGGAGATTAGGTACTTTTGCTTTTGTGGAAAGAGGCCAGACCCACCGTCCGATTTGTATCTGACACCACATTCATGTGGAGAACCATGTGGAAAGCCTCTTGAAAGGGAGGTCTTGGTTACTGGAGGGAGCAAGGAGGACCTTTGCCCTCATGTTTGTGTCTTGCAATGCCATCCAGGTCCATGCCCTCCTTGCAAAGCATTTGCCCCGCCACGTTGGTGTCCTTGCGGGAAGAAAAAGATTACCACTCGTTGCTCTGACCGTCAGTCTGTTCTTACCTGCGGCCAGCACTGTGATAAGCTTCTTGAATGTGGGCGTCATCGGTGCCAGCGCATTTGTCATGTGGGTCCTTGTGATCCCTGTCAGGTTCTAATCAATGCCTCTTGCTTTTGCAGTGAAAAGGTGGAGGTTATTCTTTGTGGAGACATGGCTGTGAAGGGTGAAATCAAAACAGAAGGTGGAGTTTTTTCTTGTGGTTCCAATTGTGGAAAGAAACTTAGTTGTGGTAATCATGTCTGTATCGAGACTTGTCATCCAGGCAGCTGTGGGGAGTGTGACTTGTTGCCAAGCCAGATTAAGACGTGCTGTTGTGGGAAGACTAGATTGGAGGAGGAGCGGCAGAGTTGTTTGGATCCAATACCTACCTGTTCACAAGTATGTGGCAAGTCCCTTCCTTGTGGGCTGCATCATTGTAAAGAGGCCTGTCATGCTGGGGATTGTTCTCCTTGTTTGGTTCTTGTCTCCCAGAAGTGTCGATGTGGTTCAACATCCCGAACTGTGGAGTGCTATAAGACAACAATGGAGAATGAGAAATTTACTTGTGAAAAGCCTTGTGGGCAGAAAAAGAATTGTGGAAGGCATCGATGTAGTGAACGGTGTTGTCCACTTTCTAATTCAAATAAAAATCTATGTGGGGAATGGGATCTGCATTTTTGTTCCATGCCATGTGGAAAGAAGTTAAGGTGTGGGCAGCATGCATGTGAATCCCTGTGTCACAGTGGTCATTGTCCACCTTGTCTGGAAACTATATTCACTGATTTGACATGTGCTTGTGGCAGGACTTCAATCCCTCCTCCACTGCCTTGTGGTACACCGCATCCCTCATGTCAGCTTCCATGTTCAGTTCCTCAGCCTTGTGGCCATCCAGCCTCACACAGCTGCCATTTTGGAGACTGCCCTCCTTGTTCAGTGCCTGTAGCAAAAGAATGTATTGGTGGGCATGTAGTTCTTAGGAACATACCTTGTGGTTCAAAGGATATTAGATGCAATAAGCTCTGTGGGAAGACCAGACGGTGTGGTTTACATGCTTGTGGCCGAACATGTCACCCCTCACCATGTGATAATCTATCTTCTGTGCAGGGTTCCCGAGCTTCTTGTGGGCAAACATGTGGTGCTCCGAGGAGAGATTGCCGACATACATGCACAGCTCCATGTCACCCTTCATCTCCATGTCCGGATATAAGATGTGAATTCCCTGTCACAATTGCATGTTCTTGTGGCCGTATAACAGCAAATGTTCCTTGTGATGCTGGTGGTAGCAGTGGTAATTATAATGCTGATGCCATACATGAAGCTTCCATTATTCAAAAGTTGCCTGCACTGCTTCAACCAGTGGATGCAAATGGCAAAAAAGTTCCTCTTGGACAAAGAAAGCTGATGTGTGATGATGAGTGTGCTAAGTTGGAGCGTAAAAGGGTTCTTGCAGACGCTTTTGAGATAACCCCTCCAAATCTGGATTCACTCCATTTTGGTGAGAATTCTGTTGCTTCTGAATTGCTTGCTGACCTGTTGAGACGTGACCCTAAATGGGTTTTATCTATTGAGGAAAGATGCAAGTTTTTAGTACTTGGCAAGAGTAGAGGAACTGCACATGGTCTAAAAGTCCATGTTTTCTGTCCTATGCTGAAGGATAGGAGAGATGCAGTGAGGGTGATTGCTGAGAGATGGAAACTTGCAGTGAATGCTGCTGGTTGGGAGCCAAAGCGTTTTATAGTTATTCATGTTACCCCGAAATCAAAGGCTCCAGCTCGTGTGCTAGGGGTTAAGGGTACTACAACTGTAAATGTGCCCCTTCCTCCTGCATTTGATCCTTTGGTAGACATGGATCCTCGACTTGTTGTCTCCTTCCTAGACTTACCAAGGGATGCAGATATTAGTGCATTGGTGTTGAGATTTGGTGGTGAGTGTGAACTTGTTTGGTTAAATGACAAAAATGCATTGGCTGTTTTTAATGATCCTGCTCGAGCTGCAACTGCAATGAGGAGGTTGGATCATGGAACCGTTTATCAGGGAGCTGTTTTAGTTGTTCCGAATGTTGGGGCATCGGTGGCATCTTCAGCTACCAATGCCTGGGGAGGAGCTGGGACAATGAAAGAAGGAGGAGCACTGGCAGCATTGAAGGGTAATCCATGGAAAAAGGCTGTTGCTCAAGAGTCAGGTTGGATAGAAGATTCTTGGGGTGATGAAGAGTGGGCTACTGGTTCTACTAATGTCCAGCCGGTGTCTGTTTGGAAGAAAGAAGCCCCTATTGCTGCTTCAGTAAATCCTTGGAGTGTCTTAGATCAAGAATCGTCCTCAAGTTCATCTGTTGCAACCGCTAAAACTGAAGTTTCTAGGAAACACGCTGAAAGTAGTGCTGTCCCAAAGTTGGAGCCTCATTCAGGTGGCTCAAATCCAGAAGGGCAACTTGGAGGAAACTTTAATGCATCAGATGTTTCTGATGTAATAGATGATTGGGAGAAGGCTTTTGAATAAGAAAGGGCATGGACAAGAAGCAAACGGTTTTCTTTTCTTTTTTTTTTTAAATATAAGATTTTATTTTGTTGAAGAAGAGGCCGGTATTATATGGCCTCGAGGTTATTTTTTGATAATTTTTGGTATGTTGAGGCAATTTTTGGCAGTCATACTCCAATGGAGTGAATCGAGTCATGGTGTATCAGGCGGTTGAAAGGAAGATTTTTACCTTGCTCTTATGCCCTAAATAGCGGTTATGAGCTGTAGTGCCTGTGTTGTATGAAATGACTGATTCTGTGATAGGGCGTTCTCTTTCATGTTTCAATAGTAGATAAATATTAAAGGAATTCGGAGTATCCTATCGTCCTTTCGATACTGATACAGAGATGTTATCTTGGAAATTTTGTTGGTTATTAAACCATATTAATTTAATCCATATGTGAAATTTATGCGTATCAAACAGTTCGATCATTTATATTTAACATGTGTGATATTAAGATTTAAGTTTTAGTTTTATGTAGTCTTACATTTCCCTCAGGATATTGCATATTTCATTTTCCTCTATCATCAGCTAGTTTTCAGTGAATGCTTCACTTACTTTTTCGGTGTCTTAATTTTTTTCACAAAGATATATGTTTTTATCATTATATATCTCTACCTTTAAATGTGTGGATGATCACATTCAAGTACAATTTAATCGCTTTGTATAGATATACAAAGGCACTTTCCTAAGTTCAAATAATTATACATGTTACTTCCATTTCATTATCTACAAGTGTTCAGTATTTTTTGGGCGCAGACCAGCAGGTGTTCATTTTTTGTCTATATTTTCTGTCGCACCCACATGGTTTGAACCCCAAGAACAGTTGGAAATAGAAATAAAGGGTAAAAGGACAGAAAAGAAGTCATGTATCTGTCGTTTGGAAAACCATGTGACGTGATTTGTCAATCATTCAATTGTTAATTAAGAAGAAGCTGCTATAACTATAAGCTCTTGTTGCAGCAGATCATGGAACATGTGCACTAGTTCTTGCTTCTTTCCCTTGTCCTGACGGAAATCCATGTAATTTTAGATATTGTTATCAATTTACCATCTTCCATTTTGTGCATATTTTTTTATTTGGCCGTCTTATTTTTTATATTTTCAATGCGTGGACCAAAAAATAGAACTCATACTCTCTGTCTCTGTGTGGCGTGTATGGGAAGAAAATCTGGTATAATGAAGTAATAAAATATAGCAAAAAAGAAGAAAAAAAACAAGTTTGTGTTGTTGATGTATCAGCCAAATCACGGGATCAATAATAAGCCGTCCACAGAAGTGATACGTGAATATCACTATGTAAAATCCTTTTCCTTTAAATGTATTTGACACTGTAGTGTAGGGTCTTAACTCTAGAGAGGTCATCTTCTTAGTGTGCTCCGTCTTAAGCATTGCCTGAATCGCTGGCCTATCATGTTGTCATAATTTGCTTTCTATTCATAACTTGGTTTTCCACTCAGACTTGCAAGTTTTATCTTTTGCTTATCCTACTGTCTACCTGATAATGGATCCTCAAGTGCACCCTGATGCAACCTTTGATGAGGTTAATGTAAAATTATTTACTTTGCTGAAATTTTTGCATGGTTAAGACTAGAAGCACAAATTCAGTTTAACTCATGTAGCTATACTGTCTTACTGCCAAAATATTGTTTACAGAATCTTGAGTTTCTAAGAAAACATGGTTAGGAATTTAATCTGTTGCTGCAAATTATTTTCAAATGATTCTTGATAAGGATGCTCAAAGGATCTAGTATTTTTTTTTTCTTCTCTTAGTCATAATTTCTGTGTCCATATTATTATTTCAGAAGAAAAGATGGAAACAGACAATCCTCCTGTCATTTCAAATCGTTGGAGTAGTTTATGGTCAGCTGAGTACTGCACCCTTATATGTATTTGGGACAATGCGAGTGGAAGATCTTGTTACAGAGGAGATTGTTTATGAAATCTTTTCCTTCATTTTCTGGACTCTAACCATTATTGCTTTGCTGAAGTATGCTTTTATAGTGCTCAAAGCTGATGATGAAGGAGAGGGTAATATATTCAGTAACTATCTATCCGTGTAACTTTTGAAGGATTTGAGCCTTTAAGATTAACTTTTCATGGAAAATTTTGTAGGTGGTACTTTTGCTTTATACTCACTGTTGTGTAGAAATGCAAAAGTTGGCCTGCTCCCATGTGATAGAAGTGCCAATCAGGTTATGCTTTGTGAGGAGAGAAGTCCTTCTAAGATAAATTCTGATTCAAGAGCACGAAGAGCCATTGAGAAACACAAGATCTGTCACTATTTACTATTGTTCTTAGCCCTCTTTGGTTCCTGTATGACAATTGGGGATGCAGTGCTCACTCCAGCACTTTCAGGTACAGAAATCTGTAAGATTTAATAATTTTTCTTTCCTTGTATGAATGAATTATCCAGCATTATATCTTCTTTACATGTTTTCTGGCTGTTTACCAGTGTTATCAGCTTCAACCGGTGTTCAGAGAGCCTTGTCAGATATGGCACACAAATGTAAGAGCTTGTAGTGAGACAAAAAATAAAAGACAATTTTCTTTGAGGCCATATCATAAATTGCTATTATGTCTTTCTGATTACCTTGTTGTCTATAACCAGTTTCCTCATCGCAACATACTCTTAAGTCCACGTCAGAGGCTCTAAAAAGATGTAAGTATCATACATGCTGTTGATTCATATTGTTCTTTCAAATGCCCCTTATGGCGCGACAAGTGATTTGTATTCTTGGATAAAAAGTTACAGCTTCTGAGCTCCTGGTAACTTATCGGGGTTTTTCACTCTCACTTGCCATTTAGAACTATACATCCTAGTAGAGGATCATATTGTATCCATACAAGACACCCTTCTTTCTTCTTTCCTCATTCTTAAATTGGTAAATATTAAGATTTCATAACTGCATTTGGCATCATCTATTTATCATCTTATAACAGACTCCGGTGGTTAGTCACTTATTTATAATTGATTGATTTCCAGAAATATCAAGTTCATGCTGTTTTAACCAATTAACTTGAGCCAGACACATCTTTCAATGCATCACTGAATGAAGAATGTCACAAGATATACGATTTCCATTACTTTATCAAGTGTCTGACATTTTAGAAGAAAGCATAGATGGTGCTAAACTTTTCCCTAGTTTGGTGTATTTTTACTTATAAGTTGCACTTCAGATGGATTATATATAATTAAGTAAATGAAATATATATATGTTTTTATCAGATATCCTGTTCAATTTCTGCTTAATTTATTCCAGATGTACCTGTTCCTTGTGCGTGTGTCATATTGGTTGGCCTGTTCATGCTGCAGCACTGTGGGACACGTAAAATTGGGTTCATGTTTGCTCCAATTATTGCAGTTTGGCTGTTTTTTGTTAGTGTGGTGGGAATGTATAATATTTTCCGCTGGGATGTAAAAATCATCTATAAAATATCCCCAGTATACATGTTCAAATTCATCAGAAATATTGACTTTGGCAGATGGAGGTTGTTAGGGAGCCTCATCTTATGTGTAGCAGGTGGACCTTTTTTCTAACCGAATGATGCACAAATCACCAAGTGGTTAATATTCACTATTATGAGATTTCTTCCTTGTTAGAATTGTTTTGGCTAATATATTTAGATGGTCTGCTGTTTTTCAGGATCAGAGGCAATGTTTGCAGACCTAGGCCATTTCTCCAAGAAATCAATTAAGGTATAATATATAACTTGTTCTGTGATTATAACATACTAATTGTAATTGAAAAATATTACTAACTTGTGCATGATGTTTTTGTTGTAGATTACATTTATATGCTTGATCTATCCGCTTCTTGTTTTATGCTATGCTGGTCAGGCTGCATATATCTCCAAAAATTTACATGCTCAATATTTTAATCATCTTAATGAATCTATGCCACGTAAGTTGGCCGATTGCCTTTTTTTGAAAGATATTTTTCTTCCTACAAATAGACTTTGCTAAAGTGATGCTTGGTGATTCCAGGTCATTGCAAACATGTGTTCATAGTATTATCCCTACTTGCTTCAGCTGTAGGGAGCCAAGCAGCCATAACAGCAAGTTTCTCAATCATTAAACAGTGTCTGGCATTAAACTGTTTTCCCAGAGTAAAAGTTATTCACACATCAAAAACAATACATGGGCAGATTTACATCCCTGATGTCAATTGGTTATTGATGATTTTCAGTCTCACTGTCACAGTTGGTTTCAGAGACATTGTGAAGATTGGCAATGCAACAGGTATGCCATTGTTGATAAAATCTCATGCTTCTGTTGGCAGCAGTATTTTTGTTTTTTATCTCCTCATATCTACTAGACTTTCATTTGTGGTGGGAATTAATGCTTCCTCTTGAGTAATTCCATGAGTACTCACAAGTCATATTTATGCATTGGATTTGAAAATTTGAGTCATTAATTTACAAGGATGGGAGACAGATAAAAGAATAATGCTTAACAGTAGCACAAGGCAATTATGGGAGTGTCTACTACCACTGTTGCTTAATTAATTATTTTATCATTTTTCTAAAATGTCCTTTATTAGTTTGCAGATATTTTAGATTAACTATCTACTTAATAAAGGGTACTTCAAGAAAATAAGAAGAAAAAAAATAGTTGAATAGAAGTGGCTTATATAGGTGCTGTGATTAAAGATGAGTGCAAGAAACTTCTGTACTATTTAGTTAGCATTTTCATCACAACATCTTGATATAAGCTCACTATTCCTGGCAGGTTTGGCTATAATTTGTGGAATGCTTGTAACAACTAGTCTGATGTCACTAATCATTGCTTTATATTGGGAGAAGAAGATGATTCTATCTGCATGCTTTCTTGTAATTTTTGGCTTTCTTGAGGTTGCATATCTTTCAGCATGTCTGATACAAATTCACAGGGGAGCTTGGTATCTAGTTGTCCTTTTGGTGGTGTCCATGACAATCATGCTTTCATGGCACTATGGAACTATGAAGAAGTATGAGTTTGATTTCGAAAACAAGGTATCAACTGAATGGCTAATCGATGTAAGTCCTGGCCTCGGGATTTCCAGGGTACCTGGAATTGGCTTCATTTACAGTGATGTAGTAACAGGAATCCCAGCTTTCTTTTCCCACTTCATTACAAATCTTCCTGCATTTCATCAAGTATTGATCTTAGTGTCCTTCAAGTCTATACCGGTGCCTTATGTCCCCGAGAGTGAAAGGTATCTCATAGGTAGGATTGGACCAAAAGATTATAGAATTTATCGTTGCATTGTCAGATATGGATATTGTGATCATTTAAGGGATACGGGCGATTTTGAGGAGCAGATTATTCGTTCTATAGGGGAATTTATTTCCATTGAACAAAGTGACATTGAATCCATGGTTTCCCCAGATGAAAGAATGATTGTTGTTGGAAATTCAGCACCAGATGGAAATGCTTTAGTTCCTCTGGATGAGGATGACCCATGCATGGGGCCAAGCCCGGTGAACAATGAATCTCAGATAAGTGTAGTAGGTTATACATCTGAGACTTTGACAAGTCGTCCTAAAAAGAGAAAAAAGGTGAGGTTCGTGCTGCCTGCTAACAGTCCTAAAATGCAGGCATCTGTCAGGAAGGAGCTCTCAGAGCTGATTGATGCCAGGGAGAGTGGCAGTGCCTATTTCTTGGGACAGTCACATTTAGTGGTGCGTGATGGCTCAAACTTTTTCAAGAGATTCTTAATCATGGCCTATCGTTTCAGTGAAAAAAATTGTAGAGAGCCTCCAGTAGCTCTTAAAATCCCTCATGCTGCCCTTGTAGAAGTTGGTATGGTATGTACTATATAAGCTGAAAACTCATAGGAGAATTGCTGTTTTAGTAATTCAAGGAGGAGGAGCTGAAAGTTGAGAAACTTGAAGGGAAAAAACAATACAGTAGAGAGGTACAAAGCAAAGAAAGAACATGCTATCTGCAAAAATTTCTTATCTGTGCTTAGTTTTAGGTTCCAGACTACTAAATATATAATAAAACAGTGACTCTTATACTCCCCCTTTAGATGATACTCTTTTGACCATATAAAAGGTGATTTACATCTGTTAAATCAAAATGTACTATGCTGTCCTTTTCCTTTTCTGATTTCTCGCTTTTCTTAATCCTCCATTGCATTTTTGGTTATTGTCCAGAGGAGAATGCTAACGAGTCCCCTTAGCGTATTATTTAAGGATTAAGAAAGAAAAAATTGTATGAAAAGTGTATTTAGCATTTTGAAAAATATTACACTTGGTTTCCCAATATAAACTTTCCTTTTGTGAGTTCCTTAATCATTGCCCTTATGACACTCGTTAGCAAGATCCTTGTCTCAAATCGTGGACAAAAGGAGGGAATAGTTACTCTGCAAGGTCTGTTTTGGAGAAGACGAAAACTACTAAGTAAATGAGATACGAAATGAGACACCATTTTGGGACATGTGATCTCTATCCCTTTTCAAGATCTTGGAATTCACTATTTGACTTTGAGACTTGCACATTCATATTCATGTGAATGCTCCTTGGAAATAAGAGGATTTGTGAGGGTTGGAGTATTCCATCTAAGTGAGAGAGATCATCTCCAAGAGTTCGGTGAGATTGAGACATTGTATTCTTACTTTTAATAGTGGAGAATTTTACTGAACTAGGTCCTATGATTTTTTCTTATCGCATTTAGAGGGTTTTCCATGTTAAATTTCTTGGTGTCATTCTTCTTCTCTTACTTACTTTATTTTTCTTATTGTCCATCTTTGTGTAGAGAAGGAAACTACTCTGGTATTTCCCAACAGTTTGGGAATGATTATTTGGAAGAAATGGTTGATTTTCTCGAGATAAAAGTTGTTGAGTTTAATCTGATTTGTTTGATAAATTTGAATAAATTATGAAAAACCTATATATATATATTAACAGTTTTAAAGAAACTAAAAGTCTAGATTATTTGAAAATTTTGTATGATTATTTTGAAATCAATTGTATTTTCCCATTTTACTCCTGCATAGCTAATTATCAAACAAATATTATTACTATAATTTTCATAGTTCATTCAAATACAAACTTAATAGGTTAAGTAATCAAAGAAAGAAAGAAAGATTGTATTGAAAAGTACTATATATATTTAATACATTTAAAATTTAAAAGTTGTCATTTTCAATAAATTTTTCTATCTTTTGATTTTTTTAATTAATACTCTTAAGACACTAATTATTATTTGCCTTATAAAGAGTACGTGAAAATGAGGGGAGGTTGCCCAATAAAGATCTATCGGTGGTAGCACACATCAACCTCTATATATTCAAGGTTAAACTACAAATTTGGTCCCCACAAGTGACACATATTTTTCATTTGCTCCCATACTCATAGAAAGTTTTTACATGCCACAATACATGTAATTGTTAGTAATTCCGTCTCAATCGTCTGCCAAGTTTTGAACGACGTCATTGGCGATCCTGCTTAGCAAATGGAGACCCGTGTTGAATACTTATTATTTAAAAACACTTGTTTCCTTCCAAATTTCGAGAACATAATTAAGCAGAAGTCATATATCTAAAAAATAGAAACAAAAACATCAAATTAATAGCCAAATCGTGAGTGAGGGAAAGGTTGGAGAAAACACTACGAGTTAATAAGTCAAAGTCAAAGGTAATTTCAACCCCTATGCATCCTAATGTTATTCATGATAAGAAGATACTTCCAAGTATTTGGGAGATGGGGGTGAGGAGGAAATAGATAATGAATCTCTCTCAGTAGAGCAGTTGAATAATGATAATGCTGTTGAGGATGATTCTAATTTCACAGTGGTTATGTCTAAATCTCAGAAGTGCAACCTGAGGAAGAATATAAGGCCTAATGTTAGATTTAAATAATTCTTGTTTATTTTGCATGAGTTTTGGTTTATGTTCCTCTATGATTATTTTCTTTGTTTTTCTTCTTTTTATTGATAAAACAGTGACATAGGATCACCTTGCCTTAAAAAAAAAGTCAAAGGTTCCGAGTTATCACTCTCTTAGCACGAGTTAAGAGTCTCACTTGAAGGTTAGGATGTGATTCCACTGACTTTGGCGTGGGAAAAGCAGGGTACCTTTCTCTTCTTATGGTCCGTGGAATCAATCTGACGCTCCAGAAGGTGCCACATATCCTTACTTATTTTTTTTAAAAAAACATGGATTGAATTTGGAAACCATGTCTTTGTCTTCTCCCTCTGCCACGTCGCACCGTTGTCATCCAAGTGTATCAGACCATCATCATCGACTCCGACCACCGCAACAACATCCACACCATTGTAAGCTCCATGGCTGCACAACATGCTCCAAGTAAGACTGCTACTAGTTTTGTAGTTTTTATTGTTGTGAAGAATCAAAAGTTTTAAAGTTGGCAGTAGTATGAATAGAGAGGTGGAAGAGTGAGAAAAATCCAGTCAATAATTTTCATGGTGTTTGTTTTGAAGTCTTGTACTTTACTAATTACATCCATAACAAAAGGAAATGCAAGCAAGCATAAGGTCAATCGAAGTTATTGATTCATCGAAAGAATCTATTTGCAATGGTTCTTCAAAAACATGAAACATATGTGCTAGCTGGTGGTAACATCTTATGTTGCAAGGTGGGCACTAGTGAGAAAAATAGAGTATGAATAATATTGAACCTGAACTTTCTTAATAGGAGGTCATGACTGCGATGGTCGCAACTTGGGCGGTGCTAGTGGCGATGACGACTGCCTTATTGGGGAGAGACTGCTTAGAGAGCCAAAGCCTACAACAATGAGAAAGTTGTTGTGATGGTCAAAGTTGATGACGATAGCGGTAGTCGGAGTCAACAATGATGGTCTGTCGGGCTTGGGTGACAGTGGCGTGGTGTGGAAGAGGGAGAAGATGAAGACATTGTTTCATATTTCAATCCATGTGTTCTTTTTTTTTTTTTTTTTTAAAAAGTAAGGACAAGTAGTTAGTGCGTTCTGGAGTGTCAGATTGATCTGACGGACTAGAAGAAGAGAAAGTAGAGGTGTTCATTTGGTTCGGATCGACTCGATGAACCCGAAAATTAGAACCGAGCCAATCAAATTGATTCATATTTTTTGTTGTTCGTGTTCGAATCGAGCCGAGTCGAACCTGATGATAATTGGTTCGGTTCTCAAGTTATATATTTTTATATTTTTATATTTTTTGAGTTCAAATCGAACCAAAACTCGTTCTTGATTGGTTTGGTTTGGTTTGGCTCGGATTTTTTATAAAAAAATTGCAATTCCAAACCAAACCAAACCAATTGATTTTGATTAGTTCGATTTTTTTCCCATGTAAATCCAAATCAAGTATTAGAATTATGCAAAGCTGAAATCTAATTGATTCAATAGACTTTACAAGTATATATACAAGTGCATCTAAGCTAGCTTGTAATAGAAGATAACTAACTTAACTACTTTAACCAATAACTAACTTTGTAGTAAGTTACAACAGAAAATTAACTACTTTCAACTAATTGAACTATGAGCTGTATTCTTCATCCCCCCGCAAGCTGAAGCATGTATGTCAATCATGCTAAGCTTGGATACCAGTTCATGAAAGGTAGCAGGGGGTAGAGCTTTAGTGTGCAGGTCTGCAAGTTGAGCAGATGAGGGTATAGGAAGTAGATGAATAGTGCCACTTTGAACCTTGTCCCTTATGAGATGGCAATCGATTTCAATGTGCTTGGTACGCTCATGAAAGGTTGGATTATGAGCAATTTGAATGGCAGAATTGTTATCACAGAATAATGGGACAGGTTGAGTCATTGGATGACATAAGTCTTGCATCATGTACAATAACCATTGAATTTCACAAGCTGTGGTGGCCAGTGCACGATATTCTGCTTCTGAAGAAGACCTTGAGACTGTATTTTGCTTTTTAGACTTCCATGAGATGAGAGATGAGCCAAGGAAGATAGAGAAGCCTGTGACTGACTTTCTGGAATCAGGGCATGCTGCCTAGTCAGAATCACTGAAGGCATTGAGCTTAATTTCTGCACTGGAGGAAAAGAATAGACCTCTGCCAGGACATCCTTTAAGATAGTGAAGTATTCTAAGTGCAGCTTCTTGGTGTATTTGCATAGGATTGGAGACAAATTGGCTCAGTTTGTTAACAGCAAAGGACAAGTCTGGCCTTGTGTTGGTCAAGTACAATAAACGACCAAGGAGCCTTCTGTATGCCTTTGGATCTTCATGAGGAACATCTGAGTCTTTAGATAGCTTGAGATTAGGAAGCATAGGGGTTGACATAGGCTTGCAGCCAAGAAGTCCAGCATATTCAAGCAATTCTAAGGCATACTTTCTTTGATTTAGTGAGATTCTTGCATTGGTTCGAGCTACTTCAAGGCCTAAGAAGAACTTGAGAGGCCCTAAGTCTTTGATCTTAAACATGTCATCTAGCTGCTGTTTCACAGATTGGATTTCAGTCAAGTCATCTCCTGTCAGGACTATGTCATCAACATATACTAGGAGAAGAGTGAGATGACCATTTGTGGATTTGACAAAGAGAGAGTAATCTGATTTTGATTGTACATACCCCATGGCAGTAAGGGCAGTTGTAAGCTTGTGATTCCACTGTCTACTGGCTTGTTTAAGGCCATAAAGAGATTTCTTGAGTCTGCAAACTTGATTAGGTGCAGGAACTTGGAAACCCTGAGGCAGTGTCATATATACTTCTTCATTTAAATCTCCATGAAGGAAGGCATTATTGACATCCAATTGATGCAAATGCCAACCTTTAGAAGCAGCTAGGGCCAAAACCAATCGAACTGTAGTCATTTTAACTACTGGAGAAAATGTCTCAAAGTAATCAACACCCTCTAGTTGAGTGTAGCCTTTGGCAACAAGCCTGGCTTTGTACCTTTCAATTGAGCCATCAGCTTTAAGCTTCACTTTATAGACCTATTTGCATCCAATGGTCTGTTTTCCAGGTGGTAATTCAGTAAGCACCTAAGTGTGGTTTTGTTCCAAGGCAGCAATTTCTTGGTCCATGGCCAGTCTCCAATGTTCATGTTGACAGGCTTGTTTATAGTTTTTAGGTTCTGTGAGTGTAGTGAGTGAGACAAGGAAAGCTTTGTGTGCAGGTGCTATTTTGTGATATGACAGAAAATTAGAAAGTGGATAAGGAGTACCTGAGGTTGGAGTGGCATGTTGAGGCTGCATGATGGCATTACAATGATAGTCCCTCAAGTAGTTAGGGGGATTTCTGGTTCTGTTTGAGGTTCTGGTGTTGATTGTGGAATGAGGTTGAGATGACTGAGATTGAGTTTGGGAATCAAGGGGCAACTCTAGCTGAGGCAGGGCTGGTTGAGTACAGGTAGTATGATCAGATATGGAAGTGATAGAAGGGAGGCAAGGATGTAAGTCAAGGTCTGCAGGAATGTCATGGACAGGTTTGGGAAATGGGAAAATTGTCTCATAGAATACCACATTTCGTGATAAGAAAATCTCTTTGTTGATAAGATCATATAGAAGGTATCCTTTTACACCATCTTTATGACCAAGAAGGACACATTTTCTGGCTCTTGGCTGGAATTTAGTTCTATGTGCTGTTAAAGTAGAGGCAAAGCATAATGAGCCAAAGACACTTAAATGAGAGAGGTCAGGTGGTTTGCCAAATAAGAGAGAGTGTGGAGATTGGTTTTCTAGCTTGGTAGAAGGGAGAATGATCATTAAGTGAACTGCATGAATGATGGCATAGGACCAGAAATGAATAGGAAGATTGGATTGAAATAGAAGTGCTCTGGCAATGTTTAATATGTGTTGATGTTTCCTTTCAACAATGCCATTTTGTTATGGTTTAGGGAACTCCTGGCCATTATCAGACCTTAGGATTTTGACCTTTTTGTTAAATTGAGTTTCAGCATAGGAAAGGAAGTGTTTGATGTGGTTTCTGGTTTCACTTTTGGATTGCATAAGCCTAATCCATGTAAACCTGGATTTGTCATCCACAATGGTGAGGAAGTACTTATGTCCTTGTAAAGAAGGGCAAGAAAGAGGACCCCATATATCAAGATGAACCATATCAAAAACAGAATTTGAAATAGAAGAACTAAGAGGATAAGGCAATCTCTTTTGTTTAGAAAAATGGCAAAAGTCACATTGAGAAGAAGGTTTATTGATTACATCTTTATGTTGCTGTTGTACATGTGTGTAACAAAAAGAAGATGGGTGGCCTAGCCTAAAATGCCATACATCATTAAAAGGAATGGAATTGGTAAATTCTATATTTGCTTTGATGTTATTGACACAAGGGTGGTGAGAGTGGTCCACTTGAGGGATCTTCATGATATAAAGGCCATCACGAGCTTCAGCAGTGCCAATCTTCCTCAAAGTTGTATTGTCCTGTATATCACAGTGATCAGAAAAAAAAGAAAGATGACAAGAAAGAGAATCAGTGAGTTTTGTGACAGAAATAAGGTTGAAAGTAAACTTTGGAATGTAAAGAACATTATAAAGAATCAGTGTTTGTGAGAGGTGGATAGTTCCACAGAATTGTGCAGTGGTGTGTGTACCATTTGGAAGACAAACAGAAATTGGAGAAATTGACCTATAAGAGGTGAAATAGGAAAGAGAAGAGGAAATGTGATCTGTAGCACCTGAGTCTAGGATCCAAATGCTACAAGATTTACCTGAGTCAGGTTGAGAAGTGGTTACATTGTGAGTGCTAACTAGATTAGTTAAGGTAGTGGTGGCTGTAGGAGTTGTAGATGGAAGAAGGGCCAATAGACCTTGAAGTTGTTCCTTGGATAAACCATGCAAGGGTGCCTCATCATTAGGAAAGGCAGAGGAAACTGCATTGATCGATTTCTTGGACTTGTATCCAGGAGGAAAACCATGCTTAAAGAAGCATGTATCAATAGTGTGGTTGTTTTTACCACAGTGAGAGCAATGTTTGTTGCCACCTTGTCTGCCATTGTAGTTCTTTTGCTGTGCAGGAAAGGATCTTGACTGGTTCTGGTAGCCATTTGACATTGGTTTGGTCTGAACATTCAAGGCAGTGGAAGGATCAGGCAACAAGCCAATGTTCAGATGCCTTTCTTGCTGAATTATCAAGGAAAAAGCCTTGCTCAAAGGTGGGAGAGGATCCATCATCAAGATGTTGGAGCATGCAGGACGAAAATTGTCATTCAATCCTCTCAAGAAGTAAATCACATGATCATTATCCAAATACTGTTGAAATATCTTGGCAGTATCACAACAAGAGATGATAGGAATAGGTCGAAAATTCTGAAGTTCATCCCATAAAGATTGTAATCTTGTAAAATAGGATGTGACAATGGATTCACCTTGTTTCAAAGTAAGCAGATCATATTGCAGCTGTGAGATTCTGACATGATCTCCTTGAGAAAAGCGATCTTTGAGAGCTTTCCAAACCTTGTGTACACTACCAAGTGAAATGATGCTTTTGGCAACTTCTGGTGTCAGGGATCGAAGCAGCCAAGAAAAGACTAAAGTGTTGCACCTTTTCCAAGCTGCAAAAAGAAGATCAGTGGCAGGGGGTTCAACTATGGAGCCATCCACAAATTCATATTTGTTCTTCATTTGAAGGGACATGATCATTGCAAGAGACCATGAGTGATAATTGGTGCCATCAAGAGGGGGAGAAACTAGCACCAGAGATGGGTTTTCATTTGGATGGATATAGTATGAGCTTAGAGGATCTTGAAGAGGATCCACTGGTTCTTGAACAGGAGGAATGATTGCAGCCATTGCAAGCTTTGAGTTTCAGTGAAAGAAGATGAAAGAAGTCTTGGAGAAGAAGAGTGTGACACCCGGGGCTGACGAGGGCGGGGAGTGGTCGCCGGTGCAAGAGGCATGATCAAGGAGCGGCTCCTGGCAGGCTTCTAGGCGGAGGGACACATGAATGAACCGATAGCACCTGAATGAGAGGGATCCTGAGACTATGTAGGTATGGGACTATACAGTAGAGGATGGCTTATATGAATTGATTGGTACTACCTATACTAACAAGATGCATCTTCTTTTCGGGAGCCAATCACTTAAGAACTCCACAGTTAAGCGTGCTTAACTTGGAGCGATTATGGGATGGGTGACCTCCTGGGAAGTTTTCCCGGGAAGCGTGTGGGTGAGGACAAAGCATACTGAAAAGACCCGTGTTGGTCTGTGGGGTCAGTCGTCAATCCATAGAGCAGCCAGGGATGTTATAAATGGTATCAGAGCGGCACCTCTCCCAGTACGGTGTGGTTCGGGGACGAACCAAGCGGAAGCTGGTGGGCATGTGACACCCGGGGCTGACGAGGGCGGGGAGTGGTCGCCGGTGCAAGAGGCATGATCAAGGAGCGGCTCCTGGCAGGCTTCTAGGCGGAGGGACACCTGAATGAACCGATAACACCTGAATGAGAGGGATCCTGAGACTGTGTAGGTATGGGACTATACAGTAGAGGATGGCTTATATGAATTGATTGGTACTACCTATACTAACAAGATGCATCTTCTTTTCGGGAGCCAATCACTTAAGAACTCCACAGTTAAGCGTGCTTAACTTGGAGCGATTATGGGATGGGTGACCTCCTGGGAAGTTTTCCCGGGAAGCGTGTGAGTGAGGACAAAGCATGCTGAAAAGACCCGTGTTGGTCTGTGGGGTCAGTCGTCAATCCATAGAGCAGCCAGGGATGTTATAAAGAGAAAGAAGGAAGGGGAGAGAATCAGAGATTGAGCTAAGCGGAAGTGGTTTTTGCGAATGATACCATATTAGAATTATGCAAAGCTGAAATCTAATTGATTCAATAGACTTTACAAGTATATATACAAGTGCATCTAAGCTAGCTTGTAATAGAAGATAACTAACTTAACTACTTTAACCAATAACTAACTTTGTAGTAAGTTACAACAGAAAATTAACTACTTTCAACTAATTGAACTATGAGCTGTATTCTTCATCAAGCCGATCGACTCGTGAACACCAGTGAGAGCATCTCCATCCCAGTATCCTACATTTTTACTTTTAGGGGTTTTTAAATCAGTCTCAACCTTTTACATCACACATTTTTACTTTTTACAACTTAAGCATCTCATCTCTCCAACCCAACAGCTTCAAAAAATTTACTAAACTGGATCCACACCAGCAATCTCACATCCTTAGATTTCATCAACAATTTATTTATTAAATCAGCACTCCACTTTAGGTGTTTGTATAAGCACCTCACAAAATTAGATGCTTGATAAAAAAAAACAAAACAATGTTTTTTTTTAAATAAAAATGGTACTTAACAAACAAAACCTCCCATTCGAGATGGCTTAAGGAAAGAGAAAAGATATTTGAACACCCAAACTTGACACCCATTTTTGACACCTTGGTTAATCGGTGTAAATATTTGGTTAATTCAGTTCATTATATGGTTAATCACATGCAAATATTTGATTAATTCATGGTGACTCATTAATTATATAAAGAACTGAATTAAATAGATATTTGCATGTGATTAACCAAATATTTACATGATAATAAAAAATAAGCTTCATATGACCCATTAACCATATAATGAACTGAATTAACCAAATATTTACACTTGATTAACCAGGTGTCAAAAGTGGGTGTCCCAACCAGATGTTCAAATAACACAACTGTAAGGAAATGGCACCCTCCCCTCCCGCACCAAAGTCAGAGGATCCACATCCTGAAAGTTATGCTTCTGACAATGTAAACCAATATGAGGACCACAAAAAAGAAAAAGTCTGTCCAAGTTTTCTACTTTGAAACATTCTTCCTTCTAATCGTGGTCTCTATTGAAATAGAATTCAATAGAAACCAATAATAATTAATTTATGAGATTCCTAGAAATTTAATTGGTGATAAGTTTTTGTTAAAAATGTTAGGTGAATGCTAACAGGTATTCTTAGGACATTGTTTAAGGAATCAAAAAAAGAAAATTTATATGAAAAAATGTGTATTTAGCATTTCGAGTGTGACACTTAGTTTTTTAATATAAATTTTTTTTTTTGTGAGTTCCTTAACCAATGTCCTTAAATCACGATCGTTAGCAAGACCCGAAATGTTATAACTGATAAAGAAAGTTAATGCACTTTGACTTTGCTCAAACCTAGTATGACTTTGGCGTGAGAAGGGTTGGGAATCAATTTATTATGAAGGGAAATTTCTTGCCCAATATTTTCTTCACAATTTTCGTTACATTTAAAAAAAAAAAAAATTGAACGATCAATGCGCTGGAATGTGTATTTAATTTATTTTATTATTAGAAATATATAAATAATGTAATGATAATATAAAAATAATATATATAGTTGATTTGTAAGATCGAACTGCATTAAAACAATACTTTTATGTGGTTGGTTCGAGTGGTAAAGGATTCGGACATCTTAAGCAAATAATCGTCTGGGGTTGGTATCCTGACTCTTATGTATGAAAAAAAACCTGGTTAGGATGAGAGAACTCACCTTATGTGGCCAACAGGTTTCAAGACGAAGATTAGTCATTGCTAACGGTGGTGGATACTACGTACCTATAACATGATTAAAAAAAATAGTATTTTATATATAATAATAGGTGGCCTTTTACTGGTAAATCATATTTAAATACATTTGTAACTAAGTTACTTATGCCACAGACTTTGGAATTGATTTTACGTCTCATTTTCCTGATATTTTTTATAAATAAATAAAAAGGCAGTATATCTTTCTAAAAGATAATACTGAATTGGGACTATATATATATGCGTATGTAATATGATCGACCATCTTCAATCGCAAATGCTCCCAAAATTGTGATCTTATTGCAAATTAAAGGGAAAGGGCCTGTCTTTATTTGTTGTTTAGTTAAGTAACTAATTACACCGAGATGAGGCTATTATGGTCTCTTGCACGTTTTTTCTGCATGCTGCTTCTTTTCCAATCATCACTCGCCGGTTTCACCCCCAGGTACGCACATATATACATATACTTAAGTCTGAATTAAAGTTATAGCTGGATTAATATTTAATTATTTGACCACAAAGCTTTATGAGTTTGGGCCTTTGAAAATTTGCCAAAATAGGTTCAAGCCTCGAATCTTATAATTAAGATCAGCTCTAACCGACGACAATTTTTTGGTTTTTGCACAGAGGAACGTCTCGTCAGCAACAGTCTCCTCCGGCGCCACAAGGTCGTTATGGTGACGAGCCCGTACCATCACCTCCACCGATTCCTGGACACAACTCCACGCATCCAAAAATACATTAATATCTTCACTAATTAAGTTGTCATTAATTAAAAATTGCTTTCTCGATCGGTACTTTTGTCTCAGTTCTAGTTTTTGTTTCGTCAAATCACCGCCAAGCTAGCTTTCATGCGGAGATGATGGTGCATGCTGTGTATGTGTTGGATTGGAAATCTGAAATCATAGTCTAAACGATATATAGTTTCTGTTGGGACAAAATTTTATATTCTCTCTCGGAGTCCTGGGCTTTTGTACGTGTGATGTAATAATTGAAAGCAAATAAAACTATTAACTTGTACTGTTTCAACTCTTGAAGGTTTTAGGTGTACTGATCTCTGTGATGCAAAACTAGAATGAGGAAACTAACAAATCAGCTCGTAACACTAATATTAGGGTAAGATTGGAGTAATTGCTTGCCTTTAATTTGAGTTATCTCCATCATTTTTACTACACATATAAAGCTTGCCAATACAACTTATATATAGATCTTATGCTATATATGGATCCAGTGCAGACGACGACTGTGTTTGAAATATGGTAATTAATGAATGGATAAGTGTCAATGCACTTCTATATATAACTCTAAAATAGTGTTTAATTAGCTAGGTAGACATATTATAACAGAATCGAAGACAATACGAGTTCTATTCTATTCTTGATATATTTTATAAATAAATAAAAGAAAAAAGGGGCATTTTTTTGGGTACATAAAATAAAAAAGCAAAAGAAGACAACAAGAAACACTAAAACGTACGATATATTTTGCAAGAAAATTAGCACAGAAGTTAGCTTCTCTATAAGCATGGACGATCTTGACACTCCAGTCTCTTAGAAGCAGCTCATGGGAGCATAAGAGGTACCCGCGAGCCTGTGGAAGAGAAACTCAGAAGGGTTGATGTTCTCCAGCACATAGATCACATCCATGGAATCACTCTCATACACCACCTTCCGATATCAAACCAGAAAAAGAAAAAAAATACAACGGAATATATTTTATGAGTTTAATTTTTATACAGTGTGAGTGTAAAGGACAACATCCAGTAATATAATAATATCTTAATAAATCAATGTTATTATTATTATTATTATTATTATTATTATTAATAAATCAGTGTAAAACTTTTTACAGAGCTGTTATTTGAACATAAAAAAGGTGTTAGACACCGTATAAACATACGAATTTTGACTGGACCCTGCTAACATCTATCGGGCCCAGTATCTTTAAAACCATTCAGACTATGTACGGTGTTGAGCATATAGTGTCGCGATTTTGAGTTCAAAAAACGTTTCTGAACTTTTTATACTACCTATATATACTACTTTAATCCATATTTTATTCAACTATGTTACGTTTGTGTGCCAAATATAATCTAAACTCAAAGCTTGGTGGAGCAGTGGGTGCAGATCTTATTAGTTTGGACCAATACACAATTGAAGTAGCTCGTAGCAATTTAACCAACACAATAAGCCTAATCAAGTCGCTGTTGCGCAGAGTGGTAATGATTCTAACGCAAAAGGTCATTATGAAGAGTTTTTGTTACATTTTGATTATGATGAAGTTGCCCTTGGTGACATTGAGAACACTCAAAAGATATTGAAGTCGAGAGATTATGAAGGTGTTAACACGAGTGCCAGTGCTGTCATGACAGATGTTGAAAATTGTATTTCAGGAGAGTCACCATTTGATCCTCTTTCTCATGATACATCCGATCGAGATACTACAATATGCTAATGTTGTTGAGCAAGTTGTTGATATAATTCTTAGCATATCATTATATTTTTTTGGTGAGCGCATATCATTATATTTGATGCACAAATAGCTGCGCTTTTGTGCAATGTTACGATGAATAATGTCAAGTATAAGTATTTTTACCTTTAAAAAAAAGCAATCTAATTAAGTCTGTTCCACTTAAGCATATTTATTAGTCTTTGATGATTGGAAGTTTATCCTTCATATGTATAGCAAGTATCTTGTATTTTTATATAGATCTCGAAAGAAAATATTCCATAATTTGCTATAATTCTTTATCAAATTACATGAGTAGATTTTCCAATAACGGAATTTATATTCTTTATTTAGTGAATCACATGAAATTTTATTTCACTCCGTATATGAAATAGGAATAAATAGAATTGTTTACTTGATGAATCAATAAAAAATAATTCTCCTTAAAATAAATTAGATTAAAGGATTTTGAAATTATGCACATGCCTTATTAAAACTTGCAATCAATGAATCTTCTTCTGATTATTTTGTGCCCATGATCACTAACCCTTCCAAACTTTATACATGCATGACCCACGGAACAGAATTAGTATATTCAGTAATAAAGAGTAAAACCTTTTCTTTCCTCAATCAGCTGAAAACTATTCATGGGATATGGGGTTTTTTTTTTAAAAGTGAAATTGTATTTAAATTTTAATAAAGTAATTAAATATAATATAAGTAAAGTATATTTATTCTTAGTTTAATAAAGTGTATAGAAATTTTACTACACTAAACAATTTAAAAACAAATATACCCTTGCTTAATGGTTTTGAAAGTTGAAACAAACCGTCCAGCTATGTTTTGTACAACTACTATGGACACCTAAGTGATATCCACACTTATAACTGAATATAGTACATCTACTCTATTTTCGAAAACGATACATCTTCATCCCATCCACACTCACATTAATCTACGATATATATATAGGTGTCTAAATTTAGGTGTCCAAAAAACATAATTTCTACGTTAAAGAGGCACTTCGAACATAAACTACTTTACCCCGAAAATTGTCCTTTTCAATTTTCATACCAACATTCGTCCTCTTCCAAGGGGCCACAAAACAGTAAAGAAACAGAAATGAACAAGGAAAGTGGTAGAATAATAAAGAAGCAACCAACCAAAGTGAATAGTTTCGGTTTTGGCTGTTTAGGTTGAGGGAGAGAGAAAATGAGAGTGCGTTTGGACGAGGGAATTGAAGATTCAAGAGAATTTCAAATTCTAGGAAATTCAATTGCTTGAATTAAATTCCCTTGATTTCATAATTTTCTTGTTTAGATAGAATATTTAAATTTCATCATTGTTAAAATTCTTTGTTTGGATAGAGTATACCATAAGTGACCGGCGGCCGGATCCGGTGGTCCAGGGGTCGGGCCGGGGTCAGGTGGTCCAGGGGTCGGTGCAGGTGGTCCGGGGGCCGACGCTGGTGGTCCGGGGACCGGCACCGGGGGCTAGGGCTGGGTCTGATGGTCCGAGGGCCAACATCAGTGGTCCTGGGGCCGGGGCTGGGGCCAGGTGGTCCGACCGTCACGAGTAGTCTAGAGGCCGACGCCGGTGGTCCGGGCTGGGTCCGGGGGCAAGGTCTGGGTGGTCTAGGGGCCAGTGTCGGTGGTGGGTGGCATGAGTAAGGAGAGGTATTTCAAAATGCCACCCTTTAGGTTGTATTTCAAATTCCTCAAATTTGCCTTAAATCAAATACCCCATAAAATCCCTTGATTTTTAAAATCATTCATATTTAATATCCAAACAAAGTATTTTAGATTGAATTATTTTAATAACCTTCTTAAAATATTTTTCCCTCTCCAAATGCCACATCCAAAGTGAATGATTTAGTACAAAACTGGAAAAGAAAAAGAGGAAAAACTGACAACATGAGGAGCAAGGTACTACTAACAAAGCAGAAATTCCTCCTAAAGGAAGGCTCCCCTTTGCTCGAGAAACCTATGAAGTGTTGCTTTCATGAGTGAAAAACGACAGTGAAAGTGAGGGAAAACGTACATAAATTGTTGCTCTCTTAACACGTATGCATGCAAGGGTCATTCGTTTGTTTACTTCCAAAAGTGGGAGCATCTCAATCTTTGTGGCCTTAACTTTCTCATCCAGATGAGTGAGAAGAGTATAATTGAGCGCTTATATATCATGGTAAAGAAAAGGTTGATTTAATCTGCTAAAAAATAGATATGGAAACTGAGAGCAAGAGTAAAGGAGAGAAAGATTTAGAACTCGAAGAAGAACACGAACAGGAAGATGAAGATGAAAAGGATGAGATCCTGAAGAGAAGAATCTCTGGCCATCCTCTCTATCAAGTGCTAGTTGAAGCCCACTTGGAGTGTTTGAAGGTATCTCTCCCTCCCCACTTCCTTTAGCTGTATTATGCGGGCCCGTCTATGCTGCACCACCCGTTTTCTACACCTCTGTCTACACCACCCAAGTGGGTTATTATGAACCAACGAATTTGACATGCTAGAGATGAGACTTTTCAACCCGTCAGTCTTTCTGAGTTTCTAGCGTATTTTATAAAAGGAAAATGGTATTGTTGTATTTGCTTATATACCCCATAGAAAAAAAATAAAATATTAAAGAAAAATCATTTTTTTTAAAAAGGAAAATGTTAATGTCTCCGCTTCCTGTCCACCTCGTTCGACTGGTTCTTCCTTTCCTTTTTGTCGATCCCTGACAGCACCTTCCATGATTGTTCTTTTTTAAGGTTTTATGTTTATCTGAGCCTTAGAAGAAGAAGGAGGAGGAGGCTTGCGTTCAATAGAAACATGGACTTTTGGTGCTTCTTCCCTATCCCTCTCTCTTCTTCGATTGGTTCTCCCTACAGCTGCGTTCTTGCTCGAGGTCGGTGTTCGTTGTCAACACCGGAACAGTTAACGGCACGATCCCAAACGATGCCTTATCGTCAGTCCCGATGCAGATCTGCCTCAGACCGGAACAACAAAACGCCATTCAGAATACCGCCATCCCTATCCCCGTGAGTGAAACCCCTGATCGTGGCGCCACAACCGCCTTAGAGTGACTGTGGAAAACGGCGACCACCATGCCATCACCGGCATCATCCAGCCCCCTCCGAGTCTCGACCGATTTGCAACCATGTGATTCATGGGAGAAATCCGAATCTAAATAAACAAATATATTAAATTTATATTTTTTTTTTGGGCAAAAGTAATAAATACAAATAATACAAAGGGTATAGAGCAACAAACTGATTCACTACTGGTTGAATATGGTATCTATACATTGCCAAACTTTGAAAAATTGACCGGCCAACATGGCAAATTGATTGGAGCACACACCACCACGTGGGTGGTGCATTGACGGGTGTAAATAATGGGTGGTGTAGTTTAGCCAACGCCATTATGCAGACAATATGTTCAAGTTGAAGTTTCATAATATTTAGCATTTCTCTTCTTCTTCCTTCTTTTTGTCCTTATAAAGATAATGCTCAGATTTTCCAACTTTATAAATTTTAAATATCAAGCAAAGGCAGCCAGCAGGATTCTTATGCTTAAGCCCAAAAACATTGGCATTGGTTTTAAATGTTACAACTTACAACTGTGTGTATAAGTATTCAATTCAACATTTTGACCGAAGTTGTTCCAATTAAAGAATGAGAGAAGAACAATCACCATTTTGAACTGCACAAATTCTTTAGCTTCAACCATCATCTATAGTTGAAAAACTCTTGAATGTTGATTAACTGGCATAGTGCACTATATAATTGGTACCACTTAATGTGTTGGTACTCGGTTCATGCATGACTTAATTGCTAGCTTTTCTTTTGTTCAGGTTGGTGATGTTTCCAACTTGGACAGAGAGCAGAAGATTATGCAGATGCAAGCAATGAAGAAACAAAACTTGGGTATGTTCAGTCAGTCGGAGCTTGATCTCTTCATGGTAATATATACTTCCCATCACACTCTCTCTCTCTCGTACATATACTCGCCTGGTTTTACACTAAGAAACCAATATGAATGCATGCCTTAGAGTATTTATGGAAAAGTTAGCCAAATAACCTAACAAGATGGGAAACCAAATTCTCCATTTATGGATACCCCGTAGACCTCATGGTTGGCCCAAGCACCTGCTTCATGAACTACACTTAGAAATGTGCACAGTTTTTTGTTCAAATTCCATGACGGAGACATTTTTCCATCTGTCTTTGGGTCTGCGTGTTCAGAATGGGACTGTGACAATTACTTTCAGGCGCAAAATATTAGCATATAAATGCTGCAATTGTCTCACCCAATTCAGTCAGTATTTCATGGTTTTATTAGCATGTTTTAATTATTTTTTAAAATGCCCTTTATTCCTACAAAATAATGAAATATAATTAAAATAGATGTTCTCCTGTTATGAAGAAAAAAAATAGATGTTTTCCAGTTATTAAGTGCTGGTGTTTTGATGGAACCAATTGAACAGGAAGCATACTGCTTGGCACTAGGGAAGCTTAAAGAAGCAATGGAGGAACCACAAGTAAACTCCATGGCTTTCATCAACAACATGCATTCACAACTTAGGGAGCTCACGAAGACGACCAATATGCATGCACCTGCTGAACCAGCAGCAGCATCTTCTAGTCAGTGCAAATTCGGAAGAGACCCTACAATTTGAAGGTTGGCTTTCATTCTGAGTGTGGCAGTGAAATATCTCTCAGCTAGCTAGTTTATTGAATTTTCTTGTTGTTTCTGAAATTCTCAAAGCCCGAGTTAAGTGCCAATGTAATAGTTAAGTAAATCTACTGTTTTCCCCTTCATTATCCATGACTACGAATTTAGTCATTTAATTATGGATTTTTCTCCAGAACCCATAAACTTCAAAGGGTTTGGATACCCTTCCACTCATTTGCTCACACCTGTTTAAAAAAGCCATGTCACTACTCTGGTTGGTTTTGGTGTTTAATTTTACAAAATTGTAGAATAGTCCTTGTGCCAAAAATTTGTTTGCATTATAATCCGTTGATCCCATTCTCTGTGCGCCCTTTCGAACCCTCGCCGTCTTCTCCCATTTGTCATCGTTGATGTCCTCTTCGCATGTCCCTCACCGCCGACAGTAACGCCATCGTTCTCTCAACCATCGTTTTCAAGTAAGCCATCTCTCTCTCTCTCCCTCTCTCCCTAACTCATCTCTTTCATGGTTTCATTTGGGCGCCGCTCTGTATGGTCTGGGAGGACCGAACTGTATTGTGATAAATATGGATTGATTATCAACATGTTTCTATGTGCTGTATAGTTCTATACTGCTACTTCTTGTTTATATATTCGGGTGGGGGGAAGTAGTTACTGTGTGGGGGTGTTTTTAGTGTCTTCTATGTTTAGATGGAGGAGTCTGTGTTGTGCCCTTTTAAAAAATGAGCAAATCAATTGATAAAATGGCAAAGGTCAAATCGGTTTTAGCTAAGGAGAATCTAATTGATTTCATTAAAAACGATTGATCAGGGATATAAATCAATTTGCACAAAGTAGAAAACATACTGAGCGTAAAAGGCAAATAATTTGGATTCATTTGTATAAATAAGCATTGAAGCTTAGTAACAGGGAGGGCTTTTGACAATTGGTTAAAAGATTTAGCATATCAATTTCCTTTTACTATATGATTTGCAAAACATTTGAATCAGGTGGAGTACATCCTGTACTCATATATATATTACTTCTTGGTTTATAAAAAAAAAACATGTTTCTATATTGGGGTTCTATTAAAGCAGATGATGTTTCTATATTGCGGTTGTAATCTGGCTTTTTGGCTTGTTTTGGTTCTGTTATGATGTGAGGGGTTTGTGGGTTACATAGATGGTATTGAGTATTGGATTTTTTTGTGATTCGTGGGTTGTTTCTGCTGCTGTGATTTTCTTTTTAGCAGCATTTTGTGTATTTTTGACCAGCTTGCTTCAGTACACCTTGTTTTGTGCTTGTTGTCTCTTTGTGCAATAAATTTTTAGCTTTTCAAAAAAAAAAAAATTTGACTGCATAATTTAAATCTTTTTTTTATGTTATTTGATGGTCTATTTGAAGTAGTCTGGTTGTAAATAGTGTTTGTATTGTAGATGGATAGCCACAGTGATAATTCATTTGTTAATTTGGATGATGATGGAGACGTTAAGTGTGATGATTATGTTATATCCGATGAAAGTGACCACAGTGAGCATAATGAAGAGCAAAATGGAGAAGATTTCAACGAAACAGATATGCACTATAGAAACATTATAGATTTGACAGGTGATGAAATACGAGGGCTAGAGTTTGGCAGTGAAGAGGGAGGTTGTCAATTTTATAAGACATATGCAAAGTTGCACGGTTTTGTTGTGAGGAGAGACGATGTAAAGAAGGATTTCAATGGGAAGGTTATCATGCGTCAACTTGTATGCAACAAAGAGGGATTGAGGAACAAAAAATACTTCACGAGGCTAGAGAGAACTAGAGAGCCTAAACCATTAACTCGTACAAAGTGTCAAGCCAAGATTCGGATTTACTTGGATTACAGGTCATCTAAATGGAAAGTTGCATCATTTGAGGAGTCACATAATCATGAATTGACCCCTGTCCAATATGTGCACTTAATGCCTGCATATCGTGTCATGACCGATGCAGACAAAGCTCAAGTGGATAACTTGCATTCCTTTGGGGTGAGAACCTGTCACATTATGGGATATTTGGTGTCTCAGAAAGGGGGTTATGTTGGCGTTGGTTTTTCGAAAAAGGATTTCTACAACTATCTTGACCGCCAGAAGCGTGGTAAGATTAAAGATGGAGATGCGAGTGCTGCATTAAGTTATCTACAAGGCAAGGCAGATAGCGATCCCATGTTATTTTCAAAGTACACAACTACGGCTGATGGTAGATTGAAGCATCTATTTTGGGCAGATGGAACCAGCAGAGCCGATTTTCAATGCTTTGGTGATGTGCTCGCATTTGACACCACATACAAGAAGAACAAATATAACCACCCTTTGGTTATTTTCTCTGGTTGTAATCATCATTCACAGACTGTTTTATTTGGTTGTGCTTTGGTGACTGATGAAACGGTGCAGACTTATAAGTGGGTTTTGGAAACATTTTTGGAAGCCATGTGCAATAAACATCCAAAAGCAGTAGTGACAGATGGTGATGGTGCTATGAGGGAAGCTATAAAGACAGTTTTTCCAGATGCATCTCATCGACTGTGTGCATGGCACTTGCATAATAATGCCTGTGATAACGTTAAGAACTCACCATTTTTAGAGGATTTTAAGAGAGCAATGTATTCGAATTTCACCATAGATGAGTTTGAAGAGTTTTGGAAGAAGATTGTTGCAAAACATGGGCTTGTAGGAAACAAATGGGTTAGCAAAACATATGAGAACAAGTGTTTATGGGCCACCGCATATTTTCGTGACAAATTCTTTGGGCGTATAAGAACCACATCTCAGTGTGAAGCCATTAATTCAATGGTAAAGCAATATGTAAGGAGAAAAAACACCATGGTGGAATTCATGCATAACTTTGAACAAGCTTTGCGTGAATACAGGAACAACGAGCTTATTGCCGACTTTAAGTCATTATTTTCTGACCCTGTGTTGACTACATCTCTCTACAAGATTGAGCGTCATGCTTCAAAAATTTACACCCATGAGATCTTCAAGGAAGTGAAGCATGAGATTGAAGAATGTGGGGCTTTAAATGTTATTGAGCGTTTAGACAGTGGTGACAAGTTGAAGTTCAGGCTAAACAAATATTGCAATCCCGAGAGTGAGGTTAGTGTTGTTTACGATACGGGGGCTTGTAAATTTAGTTGTGATTGTTCGCTTTTTGAATCTCGTGGCATTCCTTGTGCTCATATTTTTTGTGCCATGAGACTTGAGCATATGGATTGTATTCCAGCAAGCTTGATATGCAAACGCTGGTCGAATGATGCTAAGAATGATTTCATTACGTCAGCGCAGCAAGATGAATTGGATACAGATATAATGATGGTTGCCCGTTTTGGAAGTTTATCTGCTGTGGTGGCAGTAGCGTCACAAGCACTAGAAATTGGAGCTTCAATTCGTGCAGCTCGGATAGGATAACTGATGTATAATATGATGCAATCATACAAAGATTGAGAGGTGGAAGGTCCTTGTCATTCTCAATAGCAACACACCTGCTCCCTTCTAAATCACTCATCACTTGCTAAGTAATTTTCTGTAAACAATAAATAATCAAATGAGGAAGGAGCATCCCCCTTTGATGATTTCGAATTATCTTATTTACATTAACTAATCAAATAAATAAGTTATAAAACATATACATATACATCTGTTGAAAGTTTAGACAAAATCCAGCTGACTTACACAAGTTGACACAAACAGACAATCACTATTGCCATAATAAAACAAAGCACAAAAAATGACTCTATAATGCCTGATTACACAAACTCCTTTGTCATTACATTTTAAACAAAGCAGTGACCCTATAATGCCTTGGCATACACTAGCAGAACATAAAATCCAGTTACAACTAGTACCCAAGGAACTAACATAATACTTCATGAGCAGAAATTCTTCTCTCAGGGTCCCTATCCAACATCTTTTTTACCAAATCTTTAGCTTTAACTGAGATATTTAACCACGGTTCAGATACAAAATCTAGCTCTCCATGTAAAATATGTTTGACAATTCCTGCTTACCAATGCTGACTGAAGGGTCTATGCTCAAGGTTTAAATAAAAAGGCACGGTGGAAAGAAAGCATGACTACTCCAGAAGTCATACACCATAACGTCTCAAAGCATTGCTTAAGCTTGGCATGACATTATATGCTTGATATGATCTTGAGTTCAATAATGGAACCAACCTGCACCAACAAAAGCAGGGGCTACTTAATGGAACCGTACAAAAGGCTTATAATTAGTCCAAAGAAACACAAGATAAGACAGACACACACACACACAGAAGCTCACCAAGAAAATAAACAAACAATATTGGAACACACAAACACACCACCCACAAGAGAAACCCCCAAACGTTTACTTGCCCACCACCCAGAAAAACACACTCACCACGGTGAAACAATCCAAAACACAGGAACCTGCAAAAAGGAAACAGAGAAAAAACAGAAAATAAAAACTTGTTAGCCGAACCAAGTCTGGTTATTGATTTGGCTTTTGGGATGCTTCTCAAAACAAAGGCACATGCCACACACATCCTATTATTTCATGCCTTGGACATGCCTCACATAATTAGAAACATTAATAAATCAGATTTTCCTCAACCACCCTTACTCTTATTTGACGAAAACAGCAATCAAACTTAATGTTCATTTACACTATGTAAGAGAAGAAAAAGTGAACTATTGTGCAGTAACCAGAACCAAAGGACTCACAGTTGAAAGACTAAGGAGAAAACCCAGCAGTAAATATGCTATGATTTTATTTCAGACCTTCTAACGAACAGTATATATGCAATGAGACAAAACACTGATTATTGGTCCCTTTCCAACACAAAAGTCACTGTAATACCAACTATTTCAATGAGACAAACAATCAAACACATGCAATGAGTGTAAAAGTACAAAGCCCAGGAATCTAGAATGCACATTTGATGTGCTCGTTTTCAGAGAAAGGGGCAGGTTCCTAAACCATAAAAAAACAAATTAACAAGAAGATAAGCAGGAAAATCATGAAAACGAACCCAGTGATAAGCAGGCGATGATCAAAAACCCAAACGATTAACATGAAAATCATGAAAATGAACCAGAAGATACGCCAGATGCGAGAGGTATGATCTTTAAATAAGCCAAATCACGAAACGTTTAGGGGAAGAAATCAGCGAAATGTCTCGTTGGCTTTGTATGGGGAAGAAGAAGAAGCAATAACACTTGTGTTGATTTATTTGAACCAGAAGAACCGATTGTAAAATTATCCAACTTAAAAGGACTACAATGCAAAACTTAAAATAACTTGCCAATTAACATGACGTGGATTAAGTAGCACATATGGCATTCACTGATTTGAGGGGTAGCCATACCCTCCCATCATTGAGGGTGTGGGAGCAATGCCCTTTAATTATATGTATGTTGTTATAATCTAGTATTAACTAACTTGCTTAATTTTAATGCGATGCGTATTAATAATATGGCATTAATAGTTTAGCAACCCAATAATAGTTGGTTGCAATGGAAATTTTATCTGTACTTAATATCACGGTTCGAAACTTGAAATTAATATCGTAAGGTGGTTATTTAATTTATTTTTATGTGTAAATGAATAATTTTGGTCCTTGGAGTCTAGATAACTAGCTTATCCGAAATCGAACTCTCTAATATCTTCAATCAATTATGAGGCACACCTTTGTCAGTACCTTAAGATTAGAAAGTAGAACGTTCCTCAGAAAATTAATGTCATGGCACCTGGAGTATCCTTCACCAGTTCAACTATTTATAATTCTCCAAAAAATAAAAACATAATTGAAAATCCTATATTAATTATAACCAGTTTGGTTACAAATTTGACGAGGAGGCCATGCAATTACAGATAACTGATAGTGTCATAGAAGGCTTTGCTAGCTAAAATATGGGAGAAAAAAGGGAATGCACGTTTATCTCTTGTGAAAATGAATAGAAACCAATTATAAAAGATACCGCAAAGAAAAGATCCAAGGGTTCTTTCTGGAGCGAGATACGTAAAATAAATGGAAAGGGGACAAGAAGATTGTGGTCTGTTCTGTAACATCCTTCGGACCCTCACCTCTTACAACATAAGCATAAGCTGCGTCAAGGGGGGCTGTGAGGCTTACAATTTATTATATCGATTTTGAAAATAAAACATTTGACAGGTGAATTGACCACTGGCCCGATGTGTGTGGGTTATGGCCTTATGGGCTACTTGTCCAGAGACCCTAAATTGAGAATGGAAATTTTGAGTAAATGGATTATTTTCTATCGGTTGTATCACTCATGGCCCAACCAACCGATTGATTGGGGGAATAGGAGGATAATTTAGTGTCTTTCAAAATTCAAACAAAACAAAAAATGACAGAAAATTTAGGAGATTTGGCGTGTTGACTTATGAACAATTTTTTTTTTTTACACTAAGGGTATTCTTCAATTAATAGCCAAAGGTTAATCTCTTTCGAGATATAGACCAAAGTATTATTTTGTATCTCCCAAGAAAGTCTTTTTCATATATATTGGATAAGCAAGTTGCATAACAGATTCTATTTTAGAATTTTAGATCTGTTAGTTAAGTTGGTTAGGATCCTTTTAGTTAGTTATCCATTATGTGCTTCCTCTGGTATCTTAAAGCTCTATATAAAGAGCCTTTCTCTTTAATGTGAATACAGAATATACAATTCAATCAATATATAATACTCTTTTCTTCATAATATGGTATCCGCTTTCCATTGATTTTTGCTTCGGCATCCAATTTCTTCTTCTTCTTCCCATGGCAGAACAAGATCCTGTCAAAGAACCTCTCAAAGAAACTTCTTCTTCTAGTGAGTCAGTTTCTCCAACTGATCCATCACAAAACCCTGCAAGCCCCTACTATCTTCATCCGGGAGAAAACCCTGGATATGTCCTTGTTCAACCTCCTCTCAATGGTGACAATTATTACCATTGGAGCAAGGCCATGCTACGAGCTCTTTCTTCCAAGAACAAGCTGAAATTTGTCAATGGTGTCATTTCCAAACCACCATCCACTGATCCTCTATATGATTCTTGGGAAAGATGCAACAACATAGTGGTGTCTTGGATCACACACACTCTTTCATATCAAATCTCTCAAAGTACTATATGCTTTGACAATGCTAGAGATCTTTGGCTCAATCTTGAAGTCAGATTCACCAAAGGTAACCATTTTCAAATGTCCAATTTACTTCAAGAACTTCATTCAATATATGAAGCAAGGAGAAAGATCTCTTTCAACCTTCTTTACTGACATGAAGATCATATGAGATGAGCTTGAATTCCTTCGGCCAACACCAAGATGTTCTTGCACTATTCAATGTACCTGCAGTCTCAATCAATATGTGACAAATTATAAAGATAAAGAGCATGTCATATGCTTCTTGAAAGGCCTCAATGATTCCTTTCACTATGTAAGGACTCAAATTCTACTCATGGATCCCTTACCTTCTATCACTAGAGCTTACTCCCTAGTTATTCAACAAGAAAAACCTCTCTCCCTTTCCTGCAATGATTCTACATCCTTTGCTGCCAACACTTTCACTCAAGGCAGAAACACAAGCACACAGGGTAGAGGTCGTGGCAGAAATTCTAACAGACCTGCAATGCAATGCAGTCATTGCAACAGAACTAATCATACAGTAGATACTTGCTATTTCAAGCATGGCTTCCCTCCTGGTTATAGGACCAGATCTCAACCTTCAGGCTCGGCTATGCAATTTTCCAATACACCTGCAGAAGCAACTCTTAATCCTATGCCCTCTATTCCTAATGATTCTGCATTACCTCTTACAAGGGAAGATTACAAGTTCTTGGTGTCACTACTGCACTCTTCCAAAAATGATCAAATGTCCTCTGTAGGTTCCAACACCAAGAACACTCCTCCTGACTCATCTTCCCATATAGTGTCTAGTGTCAACAAACCAGGTATTTCTTATCCTTCTTCTTCTTATTGTATTCTAGACACTGGTGCCTCTGACCATGTTTGCCCCTTTATTCAATTTTTTCAATCTTATAAAACCATTTCTCCTATCACTATCAAATTACCAAATAGTGCTACCACAGTTTCAAACCACTCAGGCACAATTTCTTTAACTTCTTCTTTGGTTTTACATGATGTTTTATACATTCCTGGTTTTCAATTTAACCTCATTTCTGTTAACAAACTATCTCAATCTCTTAATTGCCAATTCCTCTTCTCACATCTTTCTTGTCTCATCCAGGATGTGTCTACCAAGAGGACGATTGGACATGCTAGAGTGCATCACAATCTCTACATTCTACAGCATGATCCCTCTACTATTGCTTCTGCATCTACTTTTTCTACTGCTTTTAGTTTTCCTGTTGCAAATAAAGAATAGCATAATAATAGTCTTTATGACTACTTTGATTTGTGGCACTATCGTTTAGGCCATCCCTCACCTGCTGTAATTGATAAACTTTGTATACATTTTCCTTATATTAGGTTCAATAAGAATATTGTTTGTGTGATTCTTGTCAACTTGCCAAACAATGCAAGTTACCTTTTCCTCACAGTAACACTAGGACAGAAAAGCCTTTTGATCTCTTACATATGGATATTTGGGGTCCTCTAAGTATTAGTTCTATTCAAGGTCATAAATACTTCCTTACCATTGTTGATGACTATAGTAGACATACTTGGCTTTACTTAAAATCTAAATCTGAAACAAGATCATCCATTACCGCCTTTTTCACTCTTATTAACACTCAATTCAATGCTACAGTTAAAATGATTAGAACTGATAATGGTGTTGAATTTCAAATGTCATCTTTCTTTTCCTCTCTTGGTATTATACATCAAACTAGTTGTGTTGAGACTCCTCAACAAAACTTTATTGTGGAAAGGAAACATAGACATTTACTTAACGTCACTAGGGCACTATTATTTCAGGCTAAGCTTCCTAAATCTTTTTGGTCTTATGCTGTTTCTCATGATGTGTTTCTCATAAACAGGTTACCAACACCTGTTTTAGATCATCATACACCTTTTGAAATGTTACATGGAGTTTCTCCCACTTTCCTTGATTTAAAAGTCATTGGTTGTTTATCTTATGCTAGCACTTTAATGCAAAATAGAAAGAAACTTGATCCAAGAGCTAGGAAATGCCTTTTCCTTGGATATAAATATGGTACAAAAGGTTATTTACTTTTAGACTTACAAACCAGAGAAGTTTTTGTTTCAAGAAATGCTATTTTTTTAAAACTATTTTCCCTTTTCACTGTGCAACACCTTTGGAGACCCCTACAATCCAGGAACCTCAACTTCAATTGGATATTCCTTTTCTATTTGATCATCTTGTCACAGATGATCTTGTCACAGAAACTCCAGCAACTACTTCAACATCACCAACTTCCTCTCCTCAAATCCAAACTGAATCTGCTTTTGCAGAACCTACAACTCAACCATCTGCAGTTGTTCCTCTAAGAAGATCCACTAGACAGTCCGAGGTTCCTAGCTATTTGTAGGATTTTCACTGCAACTACCTCTCAACAACTCCTAAATTCACTCCTCTTTATCCCTTATCTTCAGTTCTTTCTTATCATCAATTATCTAAATCTCATTTACATTTCCTTTTGACTATTTCTTCTCAGGTTGAACCTACATCTTACAAGCAAGCCATCCAACATAATGAGTGGATACAGACTATGAATGATGAACTTACAGCACTTCCGCAGAATTCCACCTGGACTGTCACAGATCTACCTCCTGGCAAAACTCCTATAGGCTGCAGATGGGTCTATAGGGTCAAATACCACTCTGATGGCTCTATTGAAAGGTTTAAAGCTAGGCTAGTGGCCAAAGGTTTCACTCAAGTTGAAGGCATAGACTTCTTTGAAACCTATTCCCCTGTGGCAAAACTCACTACCATCAGACTCCTACTTGCAATTGCAGCTTCTCAGAATTGGTACATTCACCAGATGGACGTCCACAATGCATTTCTGCATGGTGATTTGGCTGAAGAAGTCTACATGACTTTACCACCTGGTTATCCCTCTACCAATCCTAAACAGGTTTGCAAATTACACAAATCCATATATGGATTAAGGCAATCAAGCAGGCAATGGTTTGCCAAGCTTTCTACATTCCTTCTATCCCATTCTTACAAACAATTTGCTTCTGATCATTCCCTTTTCATCAAGCATTCTGGTAACTCTTTCACTACTCTATTGATTTATGTAGATGATCTTCTTCTTTCTGGTAATGATATTCATGAACTTAACTCAATTAAAACTGCCTTACATAATCATTTCAAAATCAAAGATTTAGGAAATTTAAAATACTTTCTTGGCTTAGAGATATCCAGAACCAGTTCAGGTATTCATCTTAGCCAAAGAAAGTATGCTTTGGATTTACTTTCTGATTGTGGTTTATTAGCTGCCAAACCAGTTTCTACACCTGTGCTCAAAGGAACCAAGCTTCAACAACAAGGAGGAGAACCTATGCAAGATCCCAGTATCTACAGAAGGCTTATTGGAAGATTGATCTACTTAACAAACATTCGGCCAGACATCAGTTATTCTGTCCAACAACTCAGCCAATTCATGAGTTCAGCAACCTCCATACATTATGATGCTGCAATCCGTGTGCTCAAATATGTGAAGCACTCTCCTGCTTAAGGAATTTTCTTCCCTGCCACTTCCTCCTTACAGCCCAAAGCCTCCAGTGATTCAGATTGGGGCAGTTGTTGTGATACAAGAAAATCCATTACTGGCTTTTGCATATTTCTTGGAGAATCACTTATTTCATGGAAGTCCTAGAAACAACCAACTGTTTCCAAGTCTTCCTCTGAAGTAGAGTACAGAGCATTGGCCTCTAAAGTTTGTGAAGTCCAATGGCTTACTTATCTACTCCAGGATTTTCACTTAACTTTTATTCAACCAGCTTTGCTATATTGTGATTCTCAATCAGCTAAGCACATTGCAGCTAATTCCTCATTTCAGGAAAGAACAAAACACATAGAACTCGACTGTCAGAAACTACAAGACAAATTGTTTCAATTACTTCCAATTTCAAGCTCAAATCATCTAGTAGACATGTTCACCAAGCCTCTGGACCCTGAACTTTTCAATCATTTTATCTCCAAGCTGGGAATCCTCACTATATGTCCTCCAGCTTTTGGGGGGGGGGGGGGGGGGGGGGTAGGTATTGGATAAGCTTATCCAAGTTGCATAACAGATTCTGTTTTAGAATTTTAGATCTGTTAGTTAAGTTGGTTAGGATCCTTTTAGTTAGTTATCCATTATGTGCTTCCTCTTGTATCTTAAAGCTCTATATAAAGAGCCTTTCTCTTTAATGTGAATACAAAATATACAATTCAATCAATATACAATACTCTTTTCTTCATAATAATATATATGCCAGGAATTGAACCCTTGATACTTGATAGCATGCTTATCTACCGTGTTGAGCTTGTTGATTAACTTATGAATAAATTTTTTATTCCAAGTATCATTAATAAGCTTTCAATTTTTTAGTTTTATTAATTAATATAACATTTTGTAATGAATAGCTCCAAAGGAGTTGGCTTAAATTTAAATGATTTTATTTTTATATTTCTTTCTTTTTAGTAAAAAATGAGAGGGCATATGATATATAGTAAAATATATAGTAAATAAATGAAAATCTCGCAATTTCAGAGTTAAGTGCATGTAGTATAGTGCTGTTTATTTATTTCTTCACTTATTTATTTATGGAAGGTATCAATTATTGAAATTGTAACTTTGGCCGCAAGTGCATGTATCTATCCACAAAATATCCAAATGAAAACAAGAATGATGAGGTCAGGCATGATGACTCATCCTCAACTTGGGTTGTGTTGTTTACTTGTTGAGTTGTTTGTGAAAACTAATTGTATATATGGAAGCAAAGGGGGGCGTCCATGTTCATGCATTGCAGTTGAAGGCAACTAGGATTTTGACATATGGTTTAATGTTTTGTAATGTAATGATGGTAACATATCCATACATCCCGCTTCCCTGGCTGCTCACTGTGGCTGATAGTGCCACCCACCCACACCCTATTATTCTCTCCAATAACTTCCCCTATCCCATTGCTAAACACGTGCTCCTCTCGTTGTTTCCATTCATTTGTATGCATACTGATTATATATTCCCTAATTGCATGTTTAGTAATATTTAAAATTTAGGACCAAACCATTTTGCATTTGGGACAATGTAATAGAAAGATCAAACTGTATTTTAAATGAAATCATACTGCATTTGGGATAGAATCACGAGATCACTCTTTTATACTGGATCAAGAAGAATTTATCGAGGGCATGAATATTAGGTAAAATTGATTGGATGCATAGGGATAAGCAGAGATGCGGAATTAAGAGAATCTGACTTGCAGAGAAGCAAGAGTTGACAAAACTAGTCGGAGGCACGAGGTTCATACAGAATTGACAAAGGCATAAGAATTGGACATAATTGATCGAAGATGCATATTGAAGGTGGAACTGAACGAAGGAAAAACGAAAAACAAAAAACAAAACTAGGTTTAGGTTTATGGCGACGAGTAATGATTTTAATGAGTTCCATGACTCTAATACCTTCTTGGAGAAATTAGGTTTAGGTCTAGGAGAATAAAGAAAAGAGAGACATCCATAAACTCAAAATAGTATTAATAACATTGATATGATGTGATGATACTGTGATGATTTATTGATATTGGTATGAGATATAATTCAATATAAAACACAGATCCAAGAGTTATAATTATACTAATAACAAAATTCTAGTAATAATTAAATGAGGAAACAAATTAGAAAACTAATAAATAAAAAATAATTCATAAAATATTATACAGCAGAATATAATATTAAAATCGGATATTCTAACAACATAAAAATAACATTAAGTGATTGTGTTCAATTTAGGCCGTGTTTGGGTAAACAACTTAATTAAGAGCTTATCACATAAGACCTTATCGCATGAGAGCTTATGCCATAAGAGCTTATGAAGAAAGGGGCAGGAGAGGATTCGAAGGGGGGAAAACGGAGGGGTCATAAGCACTTGTTAAAATTCCATAAGCTTGTTTCAGTGACTTATGAAAATAAGTCAAAAACTCCTTATGAGATAGCATAAGTTACTTTTATAAGCTCTGTCAAACACACTGCGTAAGAGCTTATGTCATCAGATAAGTCAAAAGGAGCTTAAATAAGCTCTTCCAAACGCCACCTTAGTTATTTAGTTGCAGATTATGGCTGTGGCTAGATAAGCTTTTAGCATTTCATCCGTCTATAACTAAATATAAATGCATGCTTATAATCTTGTATTTGATTAGATGATTGATGATCCAGGAATTGAGGATGAACACTTTTAAGGAATTGACCATTTTTGCTATTGTAAAATATGAGTCATTGACTACCGGCATGTGGTTGGTCCAAGTGGTCAGAGGTTCGAATTCTAACTATTGTGTATGGAGAAAACCAGGCTGAGAGGAGAGAACTCACCTTGTGTGCCCAACAGATTCCCGACGGAGATTAGTCACAACTAATGGTAGTGGATGCTTCATAGCTATATCATGGTTATAAAATAAAAATAAAAATATGAGTGATTGACTCATTAGATATGTTCAAAATATGTTTCAAAAAAAAGATATGTTCAAAATTACATTACAATCAGTTCTTTTTTCTTTTTCTTTTTTGACTGAAAATTACATCAGTTCTAAATAAAGAAGATTGCGTACTTAATAATATTTATTAATTTAAAGTTTAAATTTAATGTTGACGTTTTTTATTTAAATATTAGTCTTGAATCTTAAAAAAAGTATTTTAAAAGGAAAGTAAATATAATAAATTAATTAACCAAAAAAAAAAACTGAATGCTTGCTGCGGCTTCCACCCCTGGCCAGTGCGACCTACCCGCTAACGTCCCTCTTTGGCATTGGTTTGATGTGGCACAACTGAAATTCATTCTCACCTAAACAACCATTGATCTTAGTTTCCGATGCTGAATTTGAACTGAATAACAAAATCTCGCTAGAACTGAACAACAAATTAAAGGGGACGGTAACAACCCACGCCCCATTCGTCCATTACCAGTTCACACCAAATCAGGCTATTTATCAATTTATTCCAAATCCCACTAACTCACTGTCACTAAATCAACCAGTAATCATGAAACAATGATTCATATACTCGTGTGTTGCCTTCCTTCCACTATAGTTCAAAACAGATATATCGCACGTAAATGTATATATGAATATCACTCGACTATCAATTTTAGGTAATGGAGACGTTTAACTTGCTATCACTATTGAATTAAAATTGTATGAACAAGAACAATTACAGGTAAAAAAAAAACATAATAAAAAGCTAGAATAGTCCGAGAAACAACTTGGAAATAAACGAACTTTGTATTCCCTTGACTTATTATAGAACTGAATATACAAGGAGGATGATTCTAATTATTCTAATTACAAAAATGGAATCCGGAGGGCAATTTACAGCACCATCTCAGATTAACCAATAAGAAACGGGTGGGTCAACAGTTGGGCAGCGCTCCATCGCTCACTGGATTCCTTCTTCAAACAACAATCAATGAAGTTCCGAAACTGTGGTGAGGCATTCTCGGGCAAGGTGGGAGGGTCCCCGAAACAGATGGCGCACATGAGGGTAGCCCAATCGGGTCTCTGACCCGACGGAAGGAAAGGGAAGTGACCCACAAAGAGCTCAAATAGGGTCAAACCCAAGCTCCAAATATCACCCGCATACCCGTCATATTTCCCACCATACGAATCCGGGTCGAACCGCTCCGGGCTCATATACGCACATGTTCCCACGTACGAATTACACGCGTCAAGCGTTCTGCACATAACCTTGCTCACTCCGAAGTCCCCAATCTTAACCTCCATGTCACGGTTCACTAGAAGGTTCGAGGGCTTGATATCACGGTGGATGATCTTGTGCGCATGGAGGTAGCTGAGTCCGTTTAGAACCTGACGCGCCACCGACGCAAGTTGGGGTTCGGAGAAGGTGCCGATGTTCTTGAGGAGCGAGTCGAGGGTGCCACAGTCCATGTACTCCATGAGGATGGCGACGTCGCCGGAGGGCATCTCAAAGAAGCCGTGGTACTGGACCACGTGGGGGGAATCGGTACGGCGGAGGATGTCCATCTCTCGGCGGACCTGGCGACGGGTGAGAGGGTCGGAGTCGGAGTGGACCACCTTGAGGGCGTAGATTGCGGCGGTGCGCTTGTGGCGGACCTGGTAGACGGTGCCGCCGTTGCCGTGGCCGAGGACGTGGAGCTTCTCGATGTCGTTGGGGGCAATGGCGTCGGGGATGGAGGACTTGGTGGGGGCGGAAGGGGGCAGGGGGAGGGGGAAGCGGGGGTGGCGCTCGGAGGGCTCCGGGAGGGGGAGGCGGAGGTTGAGGTGGCGGCGGTCGCGGACAACTGCCATGGATGAGAGAGAGAGAGGAGTGAGGTTTGGGAGTTGGAAGAGAGGTTTGGTTATATATAAGAGTGGGAGTGGGAAGAGACGGCTACGGAAGTGGAACTGTGGAAGGAGGAAGGAGGGAGGATGTGGGGCTCAATTGGTGGGGCATTGTTTTTCGCACTAGAAGTTAAAAACTTGAAATACTATGGACCTTACCACCTATGTGTCCTTTCCAAATTTCAGTTCTTTATCATTTTTCCTATTTTGCATGTGACTAAAATCCCTCTAACTTCATTTCTACTTTCCTTTTTTTTTTATTTTTTATAAAGGCTAAATTATACTTTTGGTCCCCAAATTGTTATTAAATATTCAATTTGGTCCCCAAGTTGTTAAACGGTTCATTTTGGTTCTCTAATTCCTTAAACTTATTCAAATAGGTCATTTGGTCAAGTTGACAAACGGCGACGTCAAGTTGACTAAGGTACGACAATGAACATTTTAAAAACTTAAGGACCAAATTGAACATTTTTAAAATAATTTGGGGACCAAAATAAACATTTTAAAACAATTTGTGGACCAAAATGAACATTAAAATATTAAATTTAATTACACGTGGCACTAAAATATTGAACTTAATGCCACGTGGCATTAGGTTTGACGTCGCCGTTAGTCAACTTGACAGAAGGACCCATTTGAATAAATTTAAGGAATTAGGGGAGCAAAATAAACCGTTTAAAAACTTGGGGACCAAATTAAATATTTAATAACAATTTGGGGACCAAAAGTATAATTTAGTCTTTTATAAAAATAAAATTAATCTTTGAATGCTCGTGATATAATCGAGCTTCGCTTGCTCCTTAATAGATAAGGAAGGGATAATCCGAGCATCACATATCATATCTATATACCCGAGAATGAGGGAAGTAACCAAGCTTAGCTTATCCCTCTAATAAATTAAAGATAAGATACGATCAGAGTTCGATATATATGATATTTCGATATCCTCGCATAACAACCTTATCAAATAACTATGCTTATCTATTATAAAAGATAGAGTACTTATCCTTATATGGATAACCATTCTGTTACAAATAACATTATAAATACAAGGTCTCCCAAGGAGGAAGACCACCAAAGATCGAATATTTATTATTTTCTAATAATATATATTGGGATTTAATTTATATGTATTGACAGTGTAAATATTTTTCACACTGTCAATCAATCAGAAATTGACAAATCTTTAAAAATATTTGACTCTTATCCTAACTATCTTAAAAGTCATTTATACCATAATTTCTGATTGGTTGACAGTGTGAAAAAAATTTTACAGTGACAGTGTATAACAATTAAACTTTATATATTGTGTATAAATTTAAATAAAGTATTATATTTTAAATATTTAAATAAAGTATTTGTTTTAAAATATGTCACGACTATAATATGTGGATGGGTGGACAATACATGGTAACAATTTAAGGAGATTTTATTTGCTTCAGATGTTGTACTATATATATATATAAACAAAAATATTATTTAAAAAACTAAAGAAAAATATGATTCATATGGAACGTATTAAATAATGCAAATTAAATGTGTTTTCCCCTATTCTAAGAGCATTTAGGTATTTGATATTTCTTTCTCTATTCACCATTTACTAATGGGAGGTTCGAATCTATTGATATTTGACAATTAAACCAAATTATACTTTTGGTCTTTTATCTTTATTTTAGATTTTAATTGGTTTCTTTTTTAATTTTTTTTTTAAAATGGTCTCTTATTTTTCAAAGTTATACCAATGTAATCCCTCTTTTATTTTTTGTTCGGAAATGATCTCTCATTTTTCAAAATTTAAATCATTGTGATCCTTTTTTTGTTTCAAAATGGTCCCTCTTTTATTATTAGTTTTTTTCGAGATGGTTCTTTATTTTGCAAAAGTTATATCAATATGATCCTATTTGTATCATATTTTAAACAAAAATGATCATATTAAAACCTAAAATAAAGATAAGGGACCAAAACAGTATAAAAAAAAAAAAAGATGGACAAAAATTAGCATAAAGATAAGGGATCAAAACAGAAAAAAAACAAAAACAAAACAAAACAAAACAAAAGATGGACAAAAATTAGCATACTTCATTTTCTACAAGAGTCAGAACCCCTAAAGTTGTCTCAAATCCCATTCCGCAAACGCCTTTTACAAAAGGATCGTGGTTTGGAATGTTGAGAGAGGATATAGATAGTATTTTTAATATCCTGAAAATGATATATTTAATTTAACAAGGAAAACTTACAATTTCTTAATTCCTCGAGAAACTATTTTATGAAGTCATTATTATCATTTCAATTATTCATGTCTATTTCACTCGTGGGAGCCAGGTATTGGAGTAAGATACGAAGATTCCAACTGCTACGCACAAAATAACAAAAACACACACACACAAAAATATATGGAGTATATTGAAAGGGCGAGCTCTAGCTTGAGAGCACAATTATATATATAATCTACAAACAACAATAAAAACCACTCAAACCGGATAATGACAATAGTTTGTTAATTAAACTATTAATAATGATGATAATATTAAAAATACCAGTTGCTATGTTTCCAAATAATTTGTTCCGGAAGGTGAACAGTAATTCAATAGAAAAGTTGGTGATCAAACTTATAGTCGGCAGGTATTCAGTTTAATATGCAAAATTGCAAATTGGATTGGTCAGTTTGCATAAATAATATCTGTGGGTTTTCTGTCCCTATTACTCAAGTTGCACAAAGCTCTTCTACCCTAATAAATGCCCTCTTGTTTAATTTTATAACTTGAGTAATTAGCTAGTGCCCCTGCACGCTGCATCTACACATTTAAAGCTATAGCATCAATGCGGCATAATTATTTGTCTCAAGTTAGAGACATGTTGAGATCTTTTATTTTTTTTGACAGAAGGCACGGGATAAAATATAAATTTATTTACTTGCATGGGAGAGCACCTTGTTTAAGCTTTACCATTTTATATGCTAAGCCTAATAAAATTCAATATATCCAACGCTTTTTCTTTTTCTTGTGGCGATGATTAAGTCTATATGTACAGTTAATTTTGAAATCGTCCTTTTCTATATTTTGTTTTCCATGGTAAACACATATTCATATATGCCGAAATCATTTGTTATTACACAGGGACCATGTGTCAGGGGGGCGGGGGGATAAGGCCAATTTCCAACTTGCGAAGGAACGACATCAACATATATATCCCTATCCTAATTCCCCTTAATTTGGAATGACCAATAATATATCTCGTTGTTTTTTTTGACAATAATTGAAGGACATATATTAACCACTATCTACTATATATCATAAATGTACATGTGCCACCTAGCATTATATATTGTATATATTTGTACATTTTTTAACCTATATCTTTGATTTTATTTTAACTTAAATAGAAAAAATTTAAAATTTGAATACTTATATGATTGTGTGTTAAATTAAATGCATTCTCTCTTTCTTCATCGTATTAAGGCAAGATATAGCTTATTAAAAAAAAAATAGGGATATATACTTTTACTTTTGCACCTTCTATTTTTGCTTATTTTAAAGGAGCATGATCCATATGAGTAACATTTGATTACAAAATATTCATGAAATATCACTTAACATTTATTAAGTATAACAATAATTTAAGGTTAAATATAACAGCATTTTAAGATTACTTGAACCATTTTCATGAAAGCAATAAAAACGGTATATGACTATATATATGGTATTTAATTTTGTGGAAGGTGGTGGGGGGTTCAGTAATAAGATATCGATCCCTCTGTCCTTTTTATTTAGGGCCATGCAGCAAGCTACAACTTGCAAGTTGCATCCATTTACAAGGAAACGATACTTTAATAGGCTCTCTCTCGATCATTATTAATTTATTACTATTTTCCAAATGTCTTTTTTGCTTTTTCTTGGTCATTATGGTCATTCAAAAAGACCCTGACTTGAGAATGGACGGAAACGAAAATTGGAGATCATATTGACCATGTAATGGTTGTGGTGTCACACTCATAACAACAGTTTTTCTACCGAAAAAAAAAAAAAAAACTCCTAACAATAGTTTGCTCTGCATCTAAAACAGCTATACCATTGTGATAGAAGTTTTTTTTTTTTTTTATATATAAGCAAAAGTATATTAAAAACGAGTATAAGAGGTACTCAAACCCATATACAACATAAACAAAATGTAGACTATGTAAAAATGATACTGACCCTAGATAGAAACAGAATCAGATTTACAAAGTACCCCCAAAAAAGAAAAAAAACAGAGACCCTATAAGTCCAATGCATACCCCACAAGAAACCTATACCAGATACATACATCAAATTACATCCAAAACAAATTGGAGCATTCCTCCTATGACCGTAGATCAGAGTTCCACTTGCCCATAAGATAATTAAAGTCCAAAATAATACAAGTCCTCTAAATCTCCAAACACAGAAATAAAAATCCGAGCAAACAAAATGCAAATCAAGATCTCTCCCAAAGACCCCCCAACGTGCCTACTCTCCCAAAACCTATATATTCCTCATGTTGCACCAAGATCTCTCCGTCCCCAACGCGTAGACCGCCCCTAGTCACCAAATTTGTAGCCTCATCCATTTAATGTCAACAAAATAGAATAGAATATCTTCCCACCATTATTCGCTTGCCACCAATTTTCACCTGCACAGAGAACAAAAAAATGGTGCTATGCACACCCCAAAAAAAAGTTAGAAATCACAAAAATTTCCCCGGTTTCCTAGATTCACTCATGAAATTTTTGTTCTTCCTATTGTGATAGAAGTTAGTTTCGTTAATTTATATCTTATGCGATAATTAACGTTCATATTATTTTTTTGATAAAAGCCAGTGAGCTCAACTCGTGCATCATCAAGCATATAATCTAACATTTTAAGATTAGAAAGATACAAAAATATAATAATATAATGTAAAGTCGTAATCTTTTGGGGCACTATAAGCTGTTGCTTCGTATCCATTTCCAGTTTCCAATTCCACGACCATCCCATCAATTGATAACGATTAGCGATGAGGGCGGCTAGTTAATTTCTGAGTTTGAAAATTAAAGAGTTTGAGTTTTTAGAAATTCAATATAGGTTTAATAATTAAGTGGTCCCTGAATTATTTGAAATTTTTTAAATAGGTCTCTAAACTAAAAATAAATAAATTATAATTGGTAACAGTGAAGCTACAAGCCTACAAGCTTTCCTTTTGTTTGTTATTTTATTTTATTTTATTTTTCATTTGCTTTTGTCTTTATTGCGTGAATGTGTGATTGGGTTCTGATGTTTTATTTTGGTTTGTGCTGAGTTAGCCGCATGTGGCCCAACTGGTCCCCTTTTTGTTGTGTCTTTTTTTAACATTAGAACATTGGGTCAAGACATTAAAAAAAGGAATTTGTTTCAAAAAAAATTTTGGGCTCTGTCTGTTGAGCCCGAATTTTGGTTTTTTGTTTAAGAATTTGTAACTAGGTCGATGATATAGTGAGTCCCACCAGAATGGAACATAAGCTATGGACTAGCTACTAGGCCTCTTTCTTCCCCTTTTTTTTTATTAGGTTTTAGAGATTTGGGCGAAAGCTAAAACAAAACAAAACAAAAATGAAAAAAATTCTCTTAAAAAAGATTTTTAGTTCCTTTTGTAAAATTAAAAATCTTTTCAAAAAAAAAAAAATTTAAAAGAAGATTTTTCGGTTCTTTGTTTCTTTATATAAAAGTCTTTTTCAAAATCAAATCTTTTTTAAAACAATTAAATTGAACCAGTCAATCAAATTTTTTTTTTATAAAAAAAATCTACGTGGTTTTGAGTTTTTCATTACATCCGGGAATACGAAGGAGCACAATCATCATTCTGGCAAGCCTAAATTTTAGGGCCTATTTGTTTCCTATTCTGAAAAACAGTTTTTTTGTTTTTAAAAACAAAAGAACAAAAAAAATTGTTTGACAAGATTGTTTTGTACAAAATGTTCTGAAAACAAGGATTGTTTTTTAGTTTTTTTTTTTTTTTTAAAAAAGAACATCTCAGAGATGTTTTATTCCTGTTTTCAACTTTTTTTCCCCCTAAAATCATCAAAACACGGAGAACAACCCTGTTTTCATTAATGGCACTTTCGTAATTATCCTTCACAAAATATGACGCTAAGAAACCATCGCTCTTCTTCTTTATGGTCTCTGATCTCCACCTCGAACTTTTCTACTGCACAGCGCTAATACCCATTATCTTTTGTATTGCTCTTCTGGTCTCTAGGTTGGGGACGCTGTAACGGGGTGGTTGGACGGTGGGCTCTGAGCGGTGGTACTGTGACATGGTTGTGATCACGTCTAGCAGGTGGACGGGGTGCGTAAAGATAGGGGCTGGACACAGCGAGCTCGCAGCGGTGGAGGGCGGTCGCAGGTGGCTATAGGGGGACTGGTTGAGGTGAAACAAAAAAAAGGAACAACGACCACCGGTGAGGGGGCTGTTAACACAAGGCGGAGGATGGCGGAGCATGATGGAGGAGTTTGGCGGAGTTACTGAGTTACGTTCTTTGTAGGGAAGGCGACGAGGCTGGGACTGGAAGATGGAGAGTGAGGGAGATTACAGTGCCCCGGAGCTCGAAGCAGGAGCCGTAGATCTGACCGCCTTGGAAGAGGGCCGCTGAGGCTCACGCCAGTCATGCACTTCGTGCTCCAAGTCACAGTTATTGGACTTCAGAAGCAACCAGTTCACCGTGCTCCAATCCTAGGAGCTGCAACCAACTCACCAAAAACCTTGATTTTCTCACCGGAGGTTGTGCCTCGTCGGAAACCAATGCTTATGGGACGGAAACGGAAAACTGAACAGGCGAGCGAAGGAGGTGTGCGTCTTCGTGATGGTCATGTTGTGGACTGCCTCCACGTTCTTCTTGGTGGTGTTGCAGTTGTTGTGGCGGCAAAACACAGTGGGACGAAATGGATGGTGAAGACAGCAAGGGTGTTTCATGGTTCTTCATTTGAAAAACAAACTTTCAAAACAAATTTATCAAATAGATTTTTTTGTTTTTTAAGTTCTAAAACTGTTTTAAAAATTAATCTTATCAAACACATTTTTTTGCTTTTTTTTTTCCTAAAAATAGTTTTTAAAAATAACTTTAAAAAATAGTTTTTAAGAATAAAAAAACAAAAACACTATCAAACAAGCTCTTATTTTCTCTTTTGTTGTTTTGGTTTTTTTTTTTTTTTTTAGTTTCAAAGCGGGGTAAAATAATATTTTCAAAAGTTATTAAAAAAATTGCATAATTAACTTGAGGTACCTTTTTTTAAATGGAGGATGTAGGGTATTAACATCTTTCCTACTCGTATTGATTCTCGAACTTAAATCTCTCTCTCTTAAAAGACCAGTTTCCCTTAATAAATGGGTTTTCCAAGGTTTTTCCAAAATGAAGAATTTTGCAGACGACTCATTATTTTTATCTATATTTGCGTCGCCCAGACGGGACGATCGCGACATATTACTTTTATTTAATTTTTTTGTCCCCCTACTAATTATTAATTAACTTTACCTTGTAGTATAGGAGACCATATTATTAATATCGTTCTGGTCCACATTGCAACTCAGTGCGTTGCTAAGTTTATAAGAGAAGAAAGGGGATGAGACAGGCAACTCATAAATGAACCACATTCTCAGGTTTCAATCACTTTGTCTATATATCTATTTGCATTACTAGGTCCCATAGGTAATGTTGTTCAAACCTATGGTGAAAATCGATCAAAACCTAAGGTATAAATAGCTTTTGGAAAGACCCTTTTTATAGCCTTACCGTTCATTGGGTGGATCACAATGTTCCTAATATGTTCATTCTTCGTACTAGGGATGATGTGGCATACGAGTAGAATCTTTCGATATTCTGTTATCGAAATTGTATTTGGCGCTTTTTTGTATGGTGCATGTAGGTTATTGTATGCAGTGTTACAGTTTCAGGTCATCTGCAGCTCATTCAACATGAATGTAGCCTTGTTTTTACCCTTGGTTTGTCTTGGTCTTAGCATATTGACTTTTACTGTTTTGTTTACATGGCGGCTCACCATATTAGCCAGGTGCGAAGGGCAAGATTAAGAGATTGACACAAAAATTGTTTTATTATTGTCTCGATTAGTACTGTACCATTTTGTTTAACTTACAACTCGAATGAGTTAATGTATTTGATATATTTGACATGATATGCCTAGTACATCTTGTCTTTATTAGTTGGTGTTTTATATATAATAATTGGCACGGATGCAAACGATCAAGGACAAGGCGTGTGATTATGCACACAAATTATTTTCTTGACTGACTGGTACCAAGTCCCAAGGATTTTCTATCCTTAAAAACATATTTTTCCTTGAATGAAAATATTGTTCTCATGAAGGTGAATTTTTCAGAACTATTATTTAAACACTTATTTTAAATTTTAATATTTAACTGATATAACTCTGATCCAATAAATGACAGTAAATGACCACTTAATGTAAATTCAATTACTCAATTATTCTGGTAGCTTTTCTGTACAGCTTGATTTGATATTCCTCTTTCCTGCCAAAATCCGTATTGTCAGAATGTAGCTGGAACGGGGTATTACCAATGTTTCTAAGAATGAATACTAGGGGTATTTTAGAATATAGTTTGACAAAATGTAGTATTATGCTTCTAGGTATCCCAGGTTGGAATCAAAGCTAACGTAGTTCTCTATTCAATATCAGATGTCCTCCCTCTTTGGGGGCCTTATATTTAGGTGACGTTTGGTATAAGAGATATTTTTATATTTACAGGAATGTGACATGGGAATAAAGTTTTCTCACGTTTGGTACAAGATAAAAAATATATTCCCAGATATAAAAGATTCCCAGAAATAAAGTTTATGAAGAGGATGGGAAAAAAGTTTTCCCAAAAGAATGTGAAACTTTTGAGAAGTTAAATTACTTTATTATCCCAATTAATTTCTTTAAAATACTATCAATGAATCTCACTCTCTGCATTCTCCTCTGCTGGGCACGTTTTCTTCCTTGTCACTGTGGGTCTCTCTGTCCTATGCTTCACACGTTTTGCTGTTACTTATTACAGATATGATATATGAACACCCGGGTACTGTAGCGCTACTGTAGCGCTACAGTACCGAACTGCAGCGCTACTGTTTTTTTTTTTTTTTTTTTTTTTTTTTACAAATTCTGGCTTTTTTTTATAAAAAAAAATTAATTTTTTTAAATACTAACATTTTTTGTTAATCCAGTGCAAATATCTAGTTAATTCAATTCATTATATGGTTAATGGGTCATCCTGAAACTTACAATAATTTTCCACACAAATTAACCATATAATGAACTGAATTAACCAGAAATTTGCATGTGATTAACCAAATATTTACATGATTGTGAAAAATGATTGTAAGCTTCAGGATAACCCATTAACCATATAATGAACTGAATTAACCAAATATTTACACGTGATTAACCATATAGAATGGTTGAAGCATCAGAGTTACCGATTAACCATAGAATACACTGAATTAACCAACCATTTTCAAAGGATTAACCACGTGTTTTTGTTTTAAAAAAAGTCGACCAAAAAAAAAAGACCCATTAACCATATAATAAACTGAATTAACCAAAAATTTGCATGTGATTAACCAAATATTTACATGGTTGTGAAAATTAATTGTAAGCTTCAGGATAACCCATTAACCATATAATGAACTGAATTAACCAGATATTTGCACGTAGTTAACCAAAAATATTAGTATTTAAAAAAGTTAAATTTTTTTTTTTAAAAAAAGTCAAAATTTGAAGAAAAAAAATAAAAAAAGGCGCTACAGTAGCACTACAGTAGCGTTACTGTAGCGCTACAGTAGCGCTACAGTGCAGGTGTCGCACCCGGGTGTCCCACCCGGGTGTTCAAATATCATTTCTGTACTTATTATTACTGACTTTGCTCTTTCAGTTCTTGATTCTTCTTCCCTGGTCTTTCTTTTTATAAATGCAAGAACCAAATCCATTGCGCTGCAATCATGGTGACGCATACAATGGTGCAGGGAAGTGCATTATGTGGGAGGAAGACCATTGTGCCTGGAGTAATGAAAGATCGAGTGGGAATTCAGCAAGGGTGAAAGAACATATACTGAAAGTTTTTATTTTATTATTAGGGTATTTTTGGAAAAGTGAGGAATATTCCTGGGAATATTTTAAATGAACCAAACATGAAGTGGGAATGTAATATATTATTCCCGAAAACTGAAGTGTCAACCAAACATATTTTATTAATATCCCTAGGAATCTCATTCCCAGGAATAAAGTTTACCTGCCAAACGTCACCTTATAGTGTTATTTGTAACTAAATCATCATCTAGATAAGTGTTTTCTCTTTTATAATAGATTTGCATAGTTGACTGATAAGGTTGTTATGCGAGGATTTCGGATTATGGTATATATTAAACTCTGATCATTTCTCATCTTTAATTTGTTAGAGGGATAATCTAACCTCGATTACTCCCCTTATTCTCGGGTATATAGATATAGAGTGTGTTTGTTATTGTTTATTTTGTTAAAAACAATCATTTTTTAAAACTTTCAATGTGTTTGTCTTTGCTTTTTAAAATAATGAAAAGAAAAGGAAAAAAAAATCATTTTCAGGGTTAAAAATAAAAGCAACTTTTATTAGCTTTTGGAAAAAATCATTTTTTATAATTAACTACCGTTAAAAAAATGATTTTTTTTACTGTAAACAAATACAAATCTACTTCTGCTTCTGTTTTTCTTTAAAATCTCTAAAAATAATCATTAAATTATTTTGTAACAAAATTATTTATTTTTTAATCTTAAACAAACGAGCTCATAATATGTGAAGCTCGGATTATCACATTATCACCTTCCTTATCTGTTAATGAGCAAGTGAAGCTCGGTCCAACCATGTACTTTATATTCCCATGCAATACACCTCGTTGCCTTGCATATGCTGCGCTTGCTTACTAGGAAGAGGACTCACCTCTCTGTATCTGCCATGTAGAGTAATTAATTCATTGGATGGGACGGGCTCGGGCCCGGGCCCAGGCCCAGCACAAACCGCAGTGGGCTTTAGGTGTTTCTTTAAACCTAAGCCTAGGGCAAACCCATTACTCATTAGATGTTCAACTCTAGTTTTTCTATTTTTTATTTTGCAATTTGAAAAGGGTTGCTTCTAGTATGAGGGAGTTGCTAAATATATTATTTTTAAAATCGATGGCTGAGATCATCTTATACCAACCTGTTAGAACCAGTTGCCGCCCATGTGAAGCCTCTCTGCAGCATTGAAAAGTCGCCGCTCCTCTTCAAATGAGGAAGTCACGTCCCTTTCAGCACCCACGCGTTTAATCGCTTTTTAGCCACCTATTCAATGATTACATGTTATTAATTGTATCAAGTTAAGAAATTATTCGGTCAAAAAAATTAAGAAATTATAATAAAAAAATCAGTGTGCTTAATAAAAAAATTGCATGACATACTTAATATTTTTAAAAGGATTATTAGATGATATGAGTATACATTGTTAGTGTACTGATATACACTAATATTTTAACATACATATTTTTATTTTAATAATTAAAAGAGAGAAATAATAATGATACTAATTTGTCAAGATATTATTAGATGTCTGTATAAAACTATTTTACATTGACAGTGCATAAAACTTAATCTCTTTTTTTTTTCGGGAACCCACCCTAATTAACCCTTTAGGCAAAGTGAGTTCACCAGAGTATCCCCACGGTTTAGGCCCTTCGGGCCCGTTATGAGACTAGTCTCTTGTTTGACTAATTGAGCAGAGTTTTATCCCTTGATTCTCAGCCTCCCAATGAGGGTTACTCCACAAGGATTCGAACTTGGGTTCCGAGGTTCTCATCCATGTGGGAGCAAGTTGCTTCCACTTAATCAACATCTTATTGGTAAAATAATAGCAATATTACCCATGACCCGCATTTATGAATAAAAAAAATTATAATATATATCCTTAATAATAATAGGATTGAAATAGTATACAGTGTAAAAAGTATTACACAGACATCGATTAACATTTTGACATATGTGTTTTTATTTTAATAATTAAAAGAGAGAAATATTCATAATGCTAATTTGCCAATATATTATTGGATGTTACTGTAAAATTCTTTACACTGAGAGTGTATAAAAATTAAACTCTTAATAATATATGATAAATGCTAATAAATATTCGTAAAATACCAGTGAAGAATTAAAAGTATGATTTAAATACAGAATGATATATTTAATATTGTTTTCAAAAAAGTCAAAAAATATATTCAAAATAAAAAAAACTATTTTTGCGTGACAACCCATTTTTAATTATTGAATTGGTGAAAGGTGAGGTGTGGAACAGACTCAGCCATTCAAGGATAGCCGGATTAGTGCCAGGGGTGTCAGTCTGCAACGATGTACAGGATGTGAAATTGTGCTGAATATTACGAGAGTGCCATGTGTGTGTTCACCTACAAGCCCTGGTCATGTAAGGTCCCTCACCAATGAAGGACTTCATGGCTCCCTCATTTTAGACGTAGCCTTTGAAAAGATAATAATAATATGAAATTGGTTTAAACTATGAACTACAGATTTTTTGTAAGTATTTTCTCGAGGACTTCGGGCAATCTGGAGAATGATAGGAAGGTGTTTGATGAAACGACTAAGAGAAAAGTTGTTTCTTCTACTGATATGTTTATTTTGCATTAGTTTTGTGTTATTATTCAGTCAGGCAATTAACTTATGATGTAGTGAACATAAATCATGGTACATGATGCAACGCTTGCTTATTTTGAGAAGATAGAGATAGCTTATTTTCGCTACCGTGTTTTTTGTTCTGCAGTCTACCTGGATGGATCTTTACTAGGTTTACCACTCCCATAGTGGATATGATTCAAGATAAAAAATTTGGCTCATATACAATTGGAAATGTGTGAGCGAGACACCTGAACTTTGAACATAGGTCACCTAAGACAGGACATAGTGGGCTGGGGTTACAAGTGACAATCCTCTTCATCAGTTTTTTTCTCCTAACAAAATTAAATAGCAGTTATCATGAGTGGTCATTCATTAATTGGTTAGATAATGGCTATGCTAATGCAATCTGAAATTGACACCTAAGACACTTAACTCTATATATAATATAAGTCTAGCTTTTCATTTATATCAAGTATATATTAGGGATGGCAATTTTACCCGTACCCGCGGATATCCGCGGATAAAATCCGTAACGGGTACGGGGCGGGTAGCTTAACGGGTATTCATGGGTAAAATAAATGGATATTTTCAATATCCGCATGTTAAACGGGCGGGGGCGGGTATCATGGTATCCATGCCCGCGGATACCCGTACCCGATGTAAATTACTAAAGTGCCCCTTATCTATATGTATCCAACTATGCTTGCTGAACCCTAGTTTTCAAATCCCACTCCTTATTCACCTTCCTTATCAGAAAAATTTGAGCTCCCTGCCTCCTTGTTTCACCTTCCTTCTTCAATCATCTTTAACCTTCCAATCTCCTTCAACAACCGTGACCAGGGGAGCCGCTCCTCCGCCAACACAGCCCAGCTCGCAACCGCCAACACAGGTCTGCCGCTCAGCCCATCGTTCAGTCCGTCGACGCCGTCGTTTAGTCCGCCGTCGTTCAGTCCACCGCAACCTCAGCTAACTCTCATATTTTAGATCTGTAAACTCTCAATCTCAGTCACTCTCAACCTCAACTCTCATATTTTAGATCTATAAATTGCATATCTATGTTCATCTCTGATCAGTGTTCCTTTCTGTTCACGAACACAACCCCATCTCTGTTCAATGTTCGTTAGAATATTTTTGGTGTTAACCTCTGCACTGAACCACATGGTATAGCTTGTGAATGCTTCATATAGAAAGGGATCTGGTTTATCTAAGATTGTGAGATTGGGGCTATCAGTTCATTTGTGTTGTATCTCAACAGTGTATGTAACCTTTTATTTTTTTTTTCTATTTTTTTGAATGTAGAAATGATGTTCTGAATGTTTCTTTCTGGGGTTTAAGTGACGCTGATTGGAGCTGCTACAGGTGGTTATTTGGCACTGTTCTTCAAGAGATTAAGAGAAGAATGCTGTTTGATAATGTGTTTCTTTGTAGTTGGTTTTAGTCTTGTGTAAATTGTAAAACAGATTTTGATTTCTGATGATCTCCTTATGATTATTTTATTTGAAAGTATGCAGTGTTAATAATTTTTCAAGTAACTAGTGCAATTTTTTTTTTTTAAACATATCTTGACAAATATCCATGGGTACCCGTGATACCCGCGGAGATCCGTGATACCCGATAAATACCCGCCTAGCGGATACCCGCACGGGTAACGGGCGGGGACGGGGCGGGGTTTTATCCAACGGGGCGGGGGGCGGGGCGGGCACATCCCTAGTATATATGCTTATGGTGATGTCTGCTTTTATGGCAAGCAACTTATTATTTGTGCAATCCTTCCTTATAGTACTCCTTTCAGATTTTGGTCTCGTATCGAAGGTTACAGAGGTCCAAGCTGATTTTGATCGCTGCAAGTTTAGGAGATGCTGACGAGGGAAATTCCATAGAAAGAAAATGGGTTCTAGGTGCCCCACGTTCTCGCCAAGCAGCTTGGCCACAAGTGCATCATATTTGGCGCTTATAGCTCTTCAAAGACCCAATCATCCACATGCACTTTCGGTGGCATCCCCAGATTCCTTAGTAAGGGCACGCATTTGTCTGAAAGGGAAAAAAAAAAAAAATTTAAAAAGGCTATATGCCGATTAATTAAGGAATCAAAGGTATAAAACTTTTATTGAAAAATAATGTATTCAACATATTAACAAATTTAAAAGGTTGTGATTTTTAATAAAAAAATTATATATTAATTTTAACAAATATCTTTAGGATAATTAAAAAATCTTTCCGTAACTTGTGAGCTTGATAGCGTGAAAATTTTGATAATTGAAGGGAATTGATTAAAGTCAAATAAAAGATTTATAGGATTCTATTTGTCACCACTAAACTCACTGTTAAAGATTCTGATTGGTATGGTAGCGTCCAACATATAAAAGTAAAGTGAATGATGAAAGGACGCAGTATATATGCCTCACCTATCTTCACTGCAAGCACAAGTTACAGTTATAGGATAGCCCATTCCCTCATTAACACTCATTTTGCACTGAGTAGCTTCTTTGTAGTGCATATATATACATCACTGTTTTTCATTGAAGTGGAGAGCGGTGGCAAGAGCAACACCATGCATGGCGGTGAGAGAGGGAGGAGAGGAGACAGCGATGATTCGGAGGAGGAAGAGAGGGTGTCGTGGAAAAACTTGGGGCGTCGACGGATGGTGGTATGTTGCGGCGATACGGAAGCTACTTGGATTGGTGGATCCACCACACACGGCGGAGGGCCTAATGATCAACGGCGGCGATTGGTGATTCATCCTGATAACAGGTATATATGATATATATATCACTACTTTTTCTTTCTAATAGTAAAGTAATATCTGAGCCTCTTTCACGGATAAACCGCCATAGGAGGATTAGGTGTGCATAGAGATTAGAGAAGATGTACAGTAGATGATTAGACAGAACATGAATGAGAGCTAGTGAGAAACACCAGCCAGCCAGCCAGCTGCCAGCATGCATGCGTGGCTGTGAGTTTTTCAACATCTGCTTTTTCGTTTTTTATTATCACGGGTTTTAGCTTTTAGGAGTTTTTAATAATAATTTAATTTTGAGAATGAAATTTTTTTAGGATTTAATTGGTATATACTTATAGTGTAAAAAAATTTTACACCGTCAATCAATCATAAATTGACACACCATTACAAATGTTTGGTTCTTATCCTAACCACCTTAAAAGTCATCAATTCTATGATTTCTGATTGGTTGTTAGTATAAAAATCTTTATATTAATAGTGTATATAAATTAAACTCATTTTTTTATATAGTAAACTAATCATAAACTATTATAAAAAATAAATAGTTTAAATGATGTAACGCTTATTGTTAAATTAGGGTATGGTTGAAAGAATTTATTTGAGTTTATGAGAATATTTTATAAAAATTAAACTTATTCGAATAGTTTTTGAAAAAAATTAGGCTATTTCTAGAAGTTCTTTTTAATTTATTTAAATAAGCTTGTCGGAAAAAAAATTATTAAAATAAATTAGAATAAACGGTTAATTAAAACTATTTATTCAAATACATCCTAATTGATAGTGAAAAAAAAAATCTTTACTCTAACGGTACATCAAAGTCAAATCATTTTAATACTTTAACTTATGTGTACAATTCATTTTATTAAATTAGTTATTTAAGAAGAAATTACGTTGATATGAGTTAATGTTTTTTTTTTATATAATAATGATCTTCCTTATATTTAGCTCAACACTCTTGGCATCCATCTTATTTCAATAGTTACACTTACATTCATTGTAAGGGGGGAGTCATAAGAGCATCCACATCCCAGCATCCCATTTTTTGGTTCTTAAATGGATCCCATCATTACACATCACTCATTTTTATTTTTAATAACTCAAGCACCTCATTTAAGCATCGAGTGTATCACCAAAAAGTTGTAAGCACCGGTGCTAAAGTCATAAGCACCTCATATATTTGGTGCGATGCGGATGGTCTAAGGTGGCTTGGTGGTTTGGCGGAGGGAGATAGGGTTTAGAGTGATAAGGTGGAGGTCATGGGTTAAACTTCCGCCACTAACATAACAAGTACTAAGAATCTAACATTTGCTTATCGAAAAATAAAAATTCATTGTAGAGGAGATTATTGTAATTTCAATGTCACTAGTAAGAGAGATAAATTTAATGATAATATAAATCTTGTTTCATATTATTTTATTTTTTTATGAGATAGAGCAAAAGAGTTGAAGTGTTCTATATTTTTAAGGATTAAAGTATTAGTTTACTCATACTTTTTAAAATTTTATATCTAGAAACATGATATTTTTTTAGTTACATTTATTTTTACTTTGGCGCACAAAAAATGTTATATATATATATATATATATATATATATATATATATAAAAGTACCAACATGTGCTTGATCTAAGTAGTAACGAGCTTGAGCCCCTTAAGCAAGTAGTTAGGAATTTGAACCATGACTCTTGAGTATGGAGAAAACCTGGTTGGGAGAGATCAACCCTTAAATGTCATCCAGTACCTCGAGGGATTAGTCTCCGCGGAGGATATCATGGGAAAGCAAAAAAGATAAATATGAAAGTATAACCATAATGATTTGATTAGAAGAAAAAAACAATGTTGATAGTATCTAAAGGGTTTTTAATTTGATCCATTATGTGATAAAAAATGATGATAAAAACAACAATAACTTTTATGGTATTGTATATAATTAACTTATTATCTTAATATGGAGTATGGATACACAGAAGGTGCAATTAATTATGTATTTTTATATCAGTAAAAAAATAAAGTGAAACGGTTTTAATGGTGGCACTGAGAAAACAGATTTTGGCGGGCAAAGCAGGAGGTTGGTGTGTTTGTGTGTGTGTGTGTGTTAGTATTAGTGTGAGTGTTAGTGTGTGGATTTGCAATTGAGAAGTGAGAAGTTCTAAATGGGAAAAAAATACGATTGCAGGTTATACTTAGTGTGGAAACATTTCATTCTGATATGGGCAGTGTACTCTTCTTTCTTCACTCCAATGGAATTTGGCTTCTTCAGAGGCTTGCCTGAGAAAATCTTCCTCCTTGACATCGCCGGTCAATTCGCCTTCCTCATCGACATCTTCCTCCGCTTCTTTCTCGCCTATCGGGACATCGACTCCCATTGCATCGTCTACAACCGCAACCAAATTGTGATTAGGTACCTCAGCTCTCGCTTCACCCTTGACTTACTCGGTTGTCTCCCCTGGGATTATATTTACAAGGTAATACTAATAATGAATTATCAATGCTATCTTTTCTATCCTTTAATTACTTTTATTTCATTTCTATAATAATGTTGATGGAGATATATTGATGTTTCTAGGTTACTGGGAGGAAAGAGGTGGTGAGATATCTATTGTGGATTAGGCTAAGTCGAGCTTGTAGAGTTGCAGAGTTTTTCGAGAGGTTAGAGAAAAATGTTAGGATCAATTACCTGTGTACAAGAATTGTAAAACTACTTGTTGTTGAACTTTATTGCACGCATACCGCTGCATGTATCTTCTACTATCTCGCTACTACGATGCCTCCCTCCGAGGAAGGTTATACGTGGATTGGTAGCTTGAAGATGGGTGATTATAGCTATTCCAACTTTAGACATATTGATCTTTGGAAGCGTTACGTAACCTCACTCTACTTTGCCATTGTTACCATGGCTACAGTTGGTAAGTAATAAGTGCTAGCATTACATAACATAACATTCCTATGCCGATCTTATTTATATATATATATCTCTCTATATATAAATGCTTAGTGCTTACCTTGTTGCTGTATGTATTATATCATTTTGTAGGCTATGGAGAGATTCATGCAGTGAATATCAGAGAAATGATATTTGTCATGGTTTATGTTTCCTTTGACATGATTCTCGGTGCTTACCTTCTTGGCAACATGACGGCATTGATTGTCAAAGGATCGAAAACAGAGAGGTTTAGGGATAAAATGACTGAAATTATTAAGTACATGAACAAAAACAATTTGGACAAGCATATAACTAGGACTATTAAAGGTCATTTGCGCTTACAGTATGATCGCAGTTACACCGAAGCTTCCATTCTTCAAGATATCCCATCCACCATTCGCACTAAGGTATTTCTAATAATCTATTTCTATCAACTCAATTAATCAGTTGTAATCATTTTGATGTTGTAATATTAATCTTTTTTTCCTAGATCTAATAACCGGTTTTCTCATCTCAAAATATTTCTCAAAGTTTTCCAATGAAAAATGTTCATGGACAGTAATGTATCTTCCATTAGATGTATGTTAGACTGTCTCAGATTGACACACAAGTGTTCTGAACATGAGCTAAGAAAAAATCATATCAACCATAGGTATGCAACAGTATTGAGAGGTCAATTTTGTTCTTCACTTACATGCTAATTTATGCGATTATTGATGCCTGTTTGCAGATTTCAATAAATTTGTATGAAGAGTTCATTCAGAAAGTTTCTCTTTTCAAAGGATGCTCGTCGCGGTTTATTAAGCAGATTGTAAGACGTTCTTTACTAGTTCATACTTGATTATCTAGGATATTAGAATGGTTTTGTTGGAATTTGAACTACTCATTTTGGTATTTAAATTTGTTATCTGTAAGTAAATTTGTTCTCTTGATATCTTTTCAACGTCCAATCAATAAATTATTCTCATGATATTATTCTCAATTGGATCCTCTCGATTTTCATCTAGTGCATGTTTCCCATCGTTCCATGTGAAATTGCAATACCAATCGTGGACTAAAATCACTGAATAATTTATCCACTTAAAATCCCATAAAATGTTAAGTTGATCCAAATCCTTAGGATGAAAATAATGAAACAGATACATCTGATCACTAATGAAAGTTGATATGTCATTCTTGTATTCCATCTCAGTTTATAGTCTATCTTAAAACTACAAGTATATGATATGTTACATTTATTTCCACATAACAGGAACATCATAAAAAGTTAGAAACTTAAGAGTGCTTTGATAAAAAATGTCTAATTCAAAATCTGCTTTGGCAGGCAACCAAAGTCCATGAAGAATTTTTCTTGCCAGGAGAAATGGTTATTGAGCAAGGAGATGTAGCAGATAACCTTTACTTTGTATGTGATGGTGAGCTGGTACGAATTCTGGTAACCCATTGATTTTTATATCTATACCATTTTTACTTTTCATTTATAAAGAGGAGCATCTTCAATGTTAATTCTCTCATGCTTGCCCAGTTCACTTCCTCTAGTCCGTCATATATTCTAAATTTGTAGTTCTTGATTCTTGTGATGCTATTAAAATATTTCTGCTTGAGGCGAACACTTGAGTGGAAAGAAATTTGACATTGGTTTAAATTTAAGGCAATAAAAAAGTATGTAAACTTAGGTTGACTTCTCTGCACCTTATGTTATTGGAGACAATTGCCTCCTCTATTCTTTATTATTTGGTCAAGGCAAATGGCACCTAGTTGAAAACAAATTGTAATAGAAGATGAAAAATTATATAAGATTATTTGATGTTGAAAAGGAGATAAGAAAACATGAGGTAGAACTTTCAAGTATAGTTAATCGTCAGTGCAACATAATATTCAGTACCCACTTTAGGACAAGAAAATGAAAAAGTACTTCTCATGGACAAGTGATGGAATAAATAATCAGAAATGAGAAGTGATATACTAATTTTACTACATCATTGATATGTAAAAAAAGAATTTTTATTTGTTAATGATGGATTATTTTAATTTTAACTGTCATGGTTCTATATTTGAGAAATATGTGTAGAAATTCCCCTCTAGGTGCCAGTCAAAGCATCATATCCCATTTTTAAATTTTTCTTGACAGCTTTTCTTCTTGTCTATAGCGTGAGATAAGGCAAGAAGACGGTGACACAGAAGAGATAATAAAATTGCAGACATATAGTTCCTTTGGCGAGGTTTCTTTCCTTTGCAATATGCCTCAAACTTCCATGGTTCAAACTTATGAATATTGCAAGGTTTTGCGACTTGATAAGCAATCCTTTACAGACATACTAAAGCTATACTTTGTAGATGGTCGTGTTATCTTGAATAATCTCCTTGAGGTATGTTTGCTATGGATTTTTTTTTTTTCAAAAACTTTCTCCTCTCTTTTTTGCTCCCTTTTGACCACTACATCGATAGCTAAAAATAAAATTTACTGCCAAAACTGGGGATCTTGAAGAAGCCTGTGATACTAGAAATTTATTTATCTGTGGTTTGAGAGTCTCGGGGAACAAATTGCTTAATTGCATTGGTTCCAAGATGTCTTGTGATAAAAGGGGGAACAGATTGATTATTTTCTTCAGTAATTCGTGATGATTTAGGCTACCATGTCATTTAGAAATAATCACAATAAAATGTGCTTATGATCGGTGTTTTCGTAATAACTTTAAATACATGGGATGTTTTAGGGATGAAGAAAGCATATGGTAGTATTTTTATTGAAGGAAATTCATAATCCATTTTCTTTTTGCCTTTGGATAGAGACTTTGACTTGATAATTTTATATATTTCATGGTTGCACTTGGCTGACAGGGAAAGGACTCTAGTCTTCAACGTAAGCTTTTGGAATCGGACTTCACCCTGACTCTTGGAAATCATGAAACTGAGCTGGCTATGAGGATGAACTGCGCTGCCTATGAGGGTGACTTTTACCTTTTGAAACGTTTGATAGGATTAGGGGCAGATCCTAACAAGACTGATTATGATGGCAGATCACCCTTGGTATGAACTCTATGCATCCAGGGCCAACTTATTCTTCCATGAATACATATAGATGGAATTGCTCTATACAATCTCACATTCCTTAGAAATCAAAACAGTAACCACAACAAATGCTAGGCTATAGTCTATTCTTAATAGGTCAATATCAGGCCTTCAGTTTCGACTTTCACTTGTTTTCTTGCTTCCTTCTTAAAAAACATAAGAAGAAAGAGCATAAAGGAGTCATATGATCTAGTAAGACTTTGATACGAAATACGGTGTGAGATAGTGAACTTGATGCTTTTTTGTCTTTGTTATCACAGCATATCTCTGCGTCGAAAGGATATATAGATATTTCTTACTTTCTTGTTGGACAAGGAGTAAATATCAATTATGCAGGTTAGCTTTTGAACTTTAAACTCCTATTTTGCATTTTAAGTAATTGCAGAGAATATTTTTTTGAATATGCTATTCTGAAGCAAAATTTTAAACAACCATTTGTATTAGATAAATTTGGGGTTACTCCCTTGCTTGAAGCCATCAAGAATGGACATGAAGAAGTAGCATCTTTACTTGTTAATGCTGGGGCTACCCTTACCATTGATGATGCTGGCGATTTTCTCTGCATGACTGTTGCAAAAAAGGAGTTGGACCTTTTAAAAAAGGTTCTGGCTTGTGGAATTAATCCAAATGCCAAAAATTATGATCAGCGTACACCTCTTCACATAGCCGCCTCTGAAGGTTTGTATACAATGGTTGAATTACTTCTAGAAGCAGGAGCAAGTGTTTTATCTAAGGACAGGTAGGGTCCAAATTTTAAGTTAGCATATCTTATCAAACAAGTTGATATGCCATTTGCAACGCTATGGTTCCAGTTCAAATTTAGTCATTGCTAACTTGGAGAGATCTTATAATATCATTTTTGTCTTGTTAATTTATTCAGTTATAAAATAACATCCTTCGCCACTTTCTGCTAGCAGGTGGGGAAATACACCACTTGATGAAGCACGTACGGGTGGAAATAGAAATATGATCAGAATGTTAGAAGTTGCAAAAATTTCTCAGTTGGCTGAGTTATCCAATGGTATTAAAGAAACTCGAGGTATGACTATATTTATTGAGCATATCATACATCTTATATTATAAGATATATTTAGGTGTTTTGTATAGTGGTATCAAAACTTGGGAAAATAACATCATTTGTATTTTCACTATTTTGTGCATGGGATATTAAGATTATTGTGCACGGTATGCAATCAATGTTCATTCAAACCATATAAATGATGTCTTAGAATTTAAGAATCTTGGATTCTGAAGCACCATACATTATGTTAGCATACCCGCCATACCGAACATACATTATGTTGTATCTTTTTAGTTAACAAAAGTACATAAATTCATTTTTTTTTGGTTGATGTTAGCATTCTAATTTCTAACAAATCATATAATTTTTCCGAGTTTGCAGCATCGCTAACATTGCCATCTACAGTGGAAATTCCCAAAAAGAGATGTACAATATTTCCTTTCCACCCATGGGATGGTAAAGAGGATAGAAGAGAAGGGGTTGTACTATGGGTTCCGCAAACCATTGAGGAGCTTATAAAGGTGTCAATGGAACATTTGAAAATTTCAAATGGTTCCTCTATTTTATCAGAACAAGGTGGCAAAATTCTTTATGCAGACATGATTAATAATGATGATAAGTTATTTCTGGTGACTAAAAGCATAGAATGAGGAGCAGAAAGTGATCAAATGTTTTGGTCATCAGGTCATCCAAGTGATCAGGCACAACGATAGGGGCAAATAATGGAAATGTAGTTAGCACTTGGCTGGTTCCAACTTCCAATATATTTTCCCTCAGTCCACATGTTTTCCTATTCTAGAGATTAGAACATGTAGAAAATAGATCTAGAAACAAGCAACTATCAAGTGCAAGGGAAAGAAGGGAGGGGAGTTTTATTAAGCTATCAATATTCAATGAAGTTGTATTTAATGCCATATTAGACCATATAAGATATTTGATGGAATTTGAGATCGTATGACAGACTCCTAAAATGTATTTTATAAGAGGAATGCAATTGTAGTTGTAAGTAAATATCCTCCCACCCGAATCCCTCTTTTAACTATGTTAATAATATCATTACTCTATATTTAGATCTGATATGCAACAGGCCTGCAAGCATTGACACGTACAAGCATGTAGGTATTTCGGCACTGCAGTGAATCTGAGAGCCTGGTAACAAGGGAAAAAGGATTGCATAACCTATACTTGTTTTTTTAGAGTGATGCTCCAGACTTTGAGTTACTAGATGTGCTTAAAAGTTAGAATTGAAGGCAGGTTGAGAGAGTGACTTTTCCAACTAAACTGAAAAGAAAATAAAATAAAACAAAATTAGAAAAGCTGGCATTTCTATAGTATTTTATTCTATAATTCAATAATGTCCACAGTCTCACCCAAGGTACATGACTCAAAGTTAATTGATAGTGGATGAATGTGATGGCTTAATTGCGAATATAAAATACATGTATGGATGATTAACGAGATAAACACAGAAGTCTAGTGCTTTAACTAATATTATTAACTTCTTATGTGAATTAATTTATTTTACTATTGTGTGAATTATTGATGGTGGCAATTTATGGCATATAGAATACGAGGCATTTCAGTACAATAACCTTGTTCGCATGCAATCTGTAACTCAATGTTGAAAATTCTTAAAGATAAAGAGAGCCCCCAACTGCCACATGGTTAGCTCTAAAGTCAAGAAAACAATGAAAAGACCTTATCTCCTTCCCTCCCTTACTACCAAGTGTTATCCGACTCCCATAGTTTCCACAGTTTCTATTTGGAAGCCGAGAAAAATCATTTTCCAGTCCTTAATTCCAGCTGCATATTTTTGCATGTGGGAAGAGTCTGACTGTTATGATTCTTTGCATAGTTAAAGGTGTGGGGAATATCATCTGGCTTGAGATAGCTACTTCAAAACCTTGTGTTTGGGATATATTTTTCGGACCAGGCTTAATTCCCCCACCATCTCCTCTTTTGTTGTTCTTTCTCCACTCATGCAAATCGGAAGAATGTATCAACATCAGTCATATTTCAAATTCTAGTCAGAATATTCAAATGATCATCTTTATAAATATTCCTATACTATATATTTTTTCTTCTAAAATCGAGGTGCAACACAAACATGTCAGCCATGATAAGTTGTTTTCTTTATTCTTTTCTTTTTTTCTCTTTATTATTATGCAAAGCCAAACACTCAAATGGTACAATCTGGAAATTGACTCTTCCATCTATTAGACCATCTCCAATGAAGATTGCACAGAGCTTTGTGCAACTGTTGCACAAAAATTGCATGGTTGGAAAGGCAAACGGTATGCTGAGGTGTATGCAATGGTTGCATAACCAAGCATCTGTTGCACAAAGTTTATATGGGTCCACAGCAAGGTTGTTAAAATCGAGATCTTACATAAGATCGGAAGGGAAGAGAAGCCACGTAAAACACGAGATCGTAACATGGATCGTAAGATTCTACAAAAATTATATATATATATATATATATATGTATGTATTCATACAAAATAACACAACTAAAAAATATAGAATAAAATAAATGCCCATTATAATAAAAAAACACACTATGTATCTCTTGTTAGAAAATACCCATTTGCTTGCCACGCGCTTTGCAAATTGGAATTTGGCAATGAAAAGTGGCTGAAGAAAATGTGCAACGTACATTATGTGAAGCTATTTTTAAAAGGAAAAGTTAAAAATATAGTAAGATACAACACAAAAAAGCAGTGTATCAAGATAAATATTAAAGAACAAAGAAAACTTATTTTATATTATTAATATTGGGTATCCGTACCAACAAGTGAAACAAAAAAGTAATATAAAAATTATTGAAAGCTTGAGACCAAATCATAATCTATGACCAATTAGTCATTTACTAAAGGACAGTACACAGAGGCCAGAGAGGGTTGCAAGTGCAACAACAAAGATGGTGGGGTGGAGTCGCACAGATTGGAGAGAGGGGGGTTGCTGAGCTTTGAGAGGGAAGGTGAGGGATTTGCAAGATGTAACGGTTCTATATAAAGAAAGAGTCACAGGAGGGAGTAGCAGAAAGGTCCATAGGGCTTCTTTTAATTGAAAAAAAAATTGGGAAACTTTATTTCATTTTATTTTAACAACGGGGTTGAGAAACCTAACCCAAAAACCCACTGTCAAAGGTTGCTGCATCAAGCTCTCAAAAACGACAAAATCGCACGATTCCACCAATTCTACGAGTTTCCATTGCGATTCCACAAGTTCCGCAAGACCCACGATTTTTCCTGGTATCGGATTGGCTCAGGCAAAAAAAAATAATAAATCGTAGAATCACCGATTTTACGTGATAAATCGCGGTTCCACAGGCTTAATTACAGAAATGAGTTAATATTTTAAGCTAAAATAAAATGTGGGATAGTTTACAGAGTCTAATTGATGAACTTTTTAAGAGTTATATGGTTGGAGTAGATCATAGTTATTTATGCTGCATAAAGTAAAGAGAAATGAAGTAGCATGATAGGGCCCATATAGCAATTTAAGAGAGTTATGGTTGGAGATGTTCTTAGGGACAAGGAGAGCGAGAGTGTGTCCAATAGATTTAGGAATTTTTTTACACAAATATATCTTATACTTCAACTTCCAACCATCTCCCCTCAAGTATGAGTTTAGAAATGAATCTGAATTCCCTGCATTCACTGTAATCACAATATTATTTATTTCCTAGAAATCGTGCATGGTTTGAAACCATGACCAGTTTCCATTTAAACCATGATACATGTGACCGGAAGGAATCCAAATCTATTTTGAATACACACCCCTTATCCAAGAGCTACATGTCTTCTTGCTTGAGCCGCACATGCTTCCTTCATGTCCGTGCCATCATCAATGCCAATACTCATTCCAATTGAACTAGCTTTGCGTTGATCATTCTAATAAGAGAAATTAAGAACAAAAAATTGTTCTCCCAACGTTGCCTCTTTCTAATTATGGGTTACAGATAGAGTTACATGCATTTGAACCAAAAAAAAAAAATTAATTAAAGAAAGAAGAAGAAAGAAATATGCACACAGGACTAAACTTGAAGGTAGAAAATGAATAACAATCTCAATTTGATCTCTTGAGGTTCTTGAAATCGGAGTCTATGCATTCCACACCAGCCCTGTAAGGATTCATCAGTTTAAGAAGCTCGGTGGCTTTCTCTTTGGTCTTATCACCACAACCGACCTGCAATACTAACAATAGCTTCTGAAAAGCCCCAACTTGAAGGGCCTCAACCAGAACCTTTTCTTCATCCCTCTCTTCAAATTTGCACAGCTTCCAAATAGCAGAAACAGAGTGATCTGTTCCCAATGCTGAAACCCTCAATAGTTTCTTGACCAAGAGAGGAATTGTTAGAGCATTTCTATAAGCTTCTTTTCTCCCTTCTTCACAACTGCATAACGAGTCAAAAATAGCCAAAGCCTTCTCACACAAGCTCCTTTCTGAATCAATGAGAATGTCCAGCATTGAAGAAACCAAACCCAATCCAATAAATGCCAATTTCATCTTCTCACTAGAAGGAGAAGAAGATGAAACCAAGTACCAAACCACAGCCAATAAAGCTTTTGTAATGGTTGGACTAAAAACCTTTTTGTTTAAGAGTTGTAGCAGTAGTTCATTGACTCCTTCAATTTCTGCAAGGGCCTGCACATGCTGCTGATCACCAAATGAAAGAAGCTCTTTCAAGGCAACAATGGACTTGTCTTTCCCAGAGACATCTTGGTGCTTCAAAAACCAAACCATGCAACGTAAAGAAGCCAAAGACCCCAAAGATTTGTGTGCTTCCAATTGAAGTGGAAACATCCAATTGAGAGCAGACAAAATCTGATCCAACACACTCACATTCCTCTCAATGGAATCATTTGCAAATGCATCAAAGGCCTCGGCTAATGCAGCAGGTGCTCCATTTTCCACTATACATCTTTTGTTTCTCTCACTCTGTGCACCCCACCTCTCAATTCTCTGCACCAATTGGAGGCACCCATATGGATCCAAACGTGAAGTTGAGGCCTTTACAAACAGAAGAACCTCAGCTACCTCCATTGGGCTAATGGGTATTCTTGGGGTTGGAATTCTTTGAACCCCATGTTGTTGATTTTCCACACACCATTGTTGGATCATTATCCTAAGGGTATGGTTGGGAATGAGATCAAAGTTGGCGACAATCTGGTTGGTTACAGGGCATGTGTAATTCCCATCTTCAAACCACTTTTCTATGCTTTCTCGATCGTATGTGATCCCAGTAGATAATGTCACAGGATCCTTCATCAAGTCAAGAGAAATTGGGCACATGAAGTGGTGAGGAGTCACCAGCGCTTCCACCACCTTGGCTTTGCGCTGCTTCTTGTTCCTTCTTCTCCATCCTAAAACCATCTCTCCGCAATGATAGTGGTGTTTTGTTGTGATCAAGTTTGAAACTTGGTGGTATGAGAATATTGTTGGGTCTTCAAGTGGGTTTTGCTTATATAACATTTGATTTGATACAAGGTCATAGGTCTTTGGTTTTCATACAAAGTGTGCTGCCTCAAAGGTTAGACCCCAAAAAGAATTGATTAATGATTGTTGAAGAGAAGCATCCAAAAGTGAAGGGTAAGAATTGTTAGGTAGGACTAGGAATTATTATTTGAATATTGTCATTGACCGTTCTAGAGTTGAACAACTTCAACAGCGAACCGTCAAACTGGTATGGCCGGGTTCGGTTTTTGGGTGATTTTTCTAGTTTGAATTTTTTTAATAATAATATTTCTGACAAACGGTGTAGATTTTAATTAGGAAATAAAATAATTCACACACTTGTTCTCCTGCACACATGCTACATGCACTTGATAAAAAAAAAGTAATATAAAAGTTTGTTCATTCATAATTTCATATAGTGCAATTGGATGAAGGTGGAATTGAATGTGTTTTACTTTTACCAAATTCCCTTTACGTTTGACATCTTCAAACCAAATAATTTATTAGTTCATAACAAGGCACCGATCTTCAATTTTATGGAGACCCAAAGGCCTGGACTTCCTTGCGTGTGCAATAGTGCCTTCCTTCATACACAGACTGCTTTGTTCTTGACTTCTTAATCATATGCTATTTTTTATGACTCAAAATATGTCATTTAAATAATATCTTACTTATATTTAAATTCATAAATAGTATATTTATTTTAATTTTGTATTTACTATTATGGTGCACCACCCACCAAAATGGTGCAGTGGTGCACCACCCAAGTGGCAAAATCTGGACCATCCAGATTGCCACTTGGGTTCTTGACTTTTCAAATGATAAAACCATTTTCTGTATTTGCAAAAACAGATTTCGTATCTTTGTATTTGCATTGTGTTTTAACTTATCTTTAACCTTCACGTTTTCTGGGTTCCATTGTTGTAAGGTATGAACACCTTCGTGCATCAAAAGTTGCAACCGATTCAAGAGGCTGATGGTCTTTCCATTGCTGCGTTCTCCGCTGGATCTAAGAGGTTGCTGTCGCCATGGAGAATGACCAGCTCCGGCTAGCGATCGGCGCGTCGTGTTGTTGACGCGCTTGCAGCGATTGATCAGCCACGAGATGGTTCTCCGGCGAAGAACAACGCCGTCAAGAAGGCCGCGAAGGTTCTCGAGGATCGCCGCGATAGGAACGCCGTCGCCAGTATTGTCGTCCGTTCGCCGGCAGGAGGAGGGGACTGGATGTTTGGCTCGCACGATTCTCTTAGAAGTGAGGGGGACGGTGGTGGTTGGCGGGACCGAAAAGGACGGTGCGTGGTCATGGTAGGCGGCAGTTGACTCGCACGATATTTGGCTTTTACATGGTCTTGCTCGGATATAGAACCCAGATCTAAGATCTCTAGGCTGTGGATTTGAGCTTGAAGAAGACGCGATGACGAGCTTGCCTCTACCTTTTTGAGATCTGGGTTCTGCACCCTTCTCATGCTTCACGCCATAGCATTATTTCTCATTGTTTTTTATTTGGGTAATTAGTATGAAATTTGCTTGATTGGTGGATTTGATATACTGATTTATTGTTAGCTAATGAACAATCATATTTGGATAATTTGATTTATGAGATTAATGCTCCACATTTTTTTTGATTTATTTCACTTTTTGATGTCCTGGTTTGGGTTGGACTTCGGGGGTGGTGATAATTGGTGTTGTTTGATTATGTTCCTTCGAGAAATGTTGAAGATGGGGGCACTATTTCATCTTTTCTTCCTTTGCTTGCTGGGATTACTTGTGCCCCGATCTTCTTGGTGCAATATATATGAAAATATATAAAGGACAAAAAAATGTACATGTAAATACAATAAAATACATACCTCAAATGCAAATACAACATATACTAAATACCTTTGACCAATAAAGGCAAGTTTGACCAGGTCAAATACATTAATCCACCTGGATGATTTTAATTGGTCCACTTGGGTGATACAACATATACTAAATACCTTTGACCAATAAAGGCAAGTTTGACCAGGTCAAATACATTAATCCACATGGATGATTTTAATTGGTCCACTTGGGTGGTGCACTACTGCACCACTTTGGTGGGTGGTGCACCTAAGGCAATACCTCCGAACTGTTGCAAGTAATATAAAACGGTAAATATAAATTGGTGGTTAATTAACACTTCACAAAATAAACAATTATTTAAGCTTGTGTTTGGAAAAATGAGCTCAATAAAATAACAGAAATGATAAAAGTAATACTTTTGATATTTTTTATAAGGGAATTAAATCAAACACTAATAAGGAAAAAACAATGGTAAAAGCACAAGGGGCTCAATTTCACTTTATTGTCAGTCTGGGTTCTTCATAGACAAAACACTATTTGAATTACCCAGGTGCGCAAGTATGCATTTATTTACTTCCACTTTGACCTGTTGTTGCATTTAGTGACTTGGTTGTTAGAGTTTTTTTCTTTTTTTCTTTTTTTGCATAAACTCTCTTTGAACATGTCACCCGACTCACCTTTGACAGAAAAGTCAGGTTACCTCTAGGTAGGAACTCGGCCTTCGTTGTCCAAAACAATTGCATTATTAATTACTTGTGGCTTAGCCTTCCTACACTAATTAATCCTTCATGCTCTGTTCAATGCTAATTTTGAAGGCATATTTACTAGATGTTAGGTTTATGGGTTAGAGTAAGAACAAGCACCTCAGGCAAAAGCATTGACTTCAACTTCAGTTGGCCATGAGGACCAAATCGCTAGAGGTAGGGGTTTATATTGAATGGTGTTAGAAAGATATAGTCCATCGTAGTAACTAACCATCGATTTTATTAATTAAGAAATGAACGACTAGGATGGTTGACTAGGAATTGGTTGTGGTTGAAGTCTTGAAGAGGTACTTATTGGTTATATATAAAATGGGGGTTGATAAATACAAATAGAATGTGACATTAATTCTATATGATATAATAAAAACCAGCTTACTCTTATCGGTCATAATACACGGATCAAACTTATGTACGTCCAATTCTATAATCCTTCCAAGAGGGAGGAAGTCAAATAATGTATCTATAAGAAAGTTAAATGGTAAAGATCAAATTTCACTCAAACGTACATGTAGGATATCACCAAGATTGTTAATCTGTGCTAATTTGTAAAATGTAAGGTTTTTTTTGGTGTTCGAAAAATGTAAGCTTTACATATAATTTTTTTTTTTTTAGTGGTATGGTTAATTTTTATTTACACTATTCATTAATTATTGTTAATTATATTTTTATTTGTTATAAACGAATTCGTGGATCTAGTGTGAAGAGAGGAAAGATAAACCAAAGTAGAAACAGAACAACCCAAAAATCAAAATTCAAACAGTCTTCAAAGTGACTTGATGTAACTTGAGCTAAGTAAAATGGATTTTTCTTCGATTAAAATTTTAATCAAAGATATTCTTATATACCTATTTACATATAACCAAATTAAGCCACACGTTTTTTTGGTTTCTGAAAGAATGCTCCTGCAGCAATTTTCAACTAGATCAAAGAGGATCTAGTGTGAATATCAATCGAGTGGCATAAATAGCAAGAGGTGGACGCAGTTTGGGGCACAGATGTTAAAATAAAACACGTAACGTGGAGCCACAAAATTGCAGCATCAATGGCCAAATATGCACCACAAAACTGGGATGCCCCACACTAGTAAGTTTGAAGCATGAACAAGTAAGTATCTCCTCCGCAGGTTAGTTCCCACTTCCCAGCCTCGGGAATGAGGGCAATTGTGTCAAGCCAAAGGCCAAGCGTTTCCTTTTCTTCACTAAACACACATCTCGCGAACTCTCTGCTCCTTTCCTTACCAAAATATCTTCTGCCATTGCCTATCATCTCCTATTTATCTATTGGCATTATTCTCTTCATGAGATTATTCTATCATAAATATGGTCTATGCCATTTTTTCTATTAGATTGAAACAAAAATAATCAATGTTATTGTTTGTTTTTTTACTAGGTCAGACATTAAGAACTCTCTTCAATAATTTTTTTTTTCATATACATTAATTTCAAAACTAAATTCAAAATCACATATTTAAGGAAATTCATCCTTTATACCTGATAATTATTTTGAATTTGATTTTTATCTTTTAATTCTAACAAACGATATTATAATACAAATAAACGGCAAAAATAAAATTAAATATATTTGTACATATAGTTATCGAAAAATGTTATATATATAAGGGTTGATATAAAATTTTTTTTTATGTATGGGGACTAAATTTAAAATTAATGTGAGACTATTATTATAACTAGCAGACTATTACTCCAATTTATGAGACATCACGTAATATCAATGTAGCATTACATAAATTAAATAATTAAAATAAAAAGAGGGTACAAGTAAATCTGTAAATGTACAGCACTGCATTTTCAATTTATAAAATTAAATTTATAAATGTCGTGTTTGGGAAGAGTAGGGGCTTAGTGGTCATTTGAGAAGTGGGGGCAGAGAAGACGCCAAATATATAGCTGAGGCGCCTACCCATTACCCATCGGAATAATAATAATCGTGATTCATTTCTTAATCGTGATTCATTTCTTTCATCGACATCAATCCATCCATATCTTCTCTCTCTATTTAGGGTTTCTGGTATGCATGCATGCTTTGCTTCCTCTTCATTTTTAATTTGATATCTCTGTATTTGTTTGATTCATCTTTTTAATTATTATTCCTTTTGGGTTCTCAGTCTCTGTCTGTAGCCATAGATGGACGCGGCAGCCACTATCGTCCGATCACCGGCGACTCCGTGTAAGCCGTCGATCCTCCTCGCAAGATCCACCATATTGTCGCCCAATGGATCTTCCTTCTCTTGCTTTCCCTCCAATTCTCGCTTCTCCCCCAAGGTATCAAATAAATCGCACCTTGCTCTTTCTTATGCTTCATATTTACGATGAGATTGCTATTTAAATTAATTATTATCTTCTCACTGTTAGGGTGATGGTAGTTGCGAGTAATAGGATCCCATTGTTTGGAACGCCTTAATCATGCAATTGAAACCTATTCATTTGAAATGACATGATTTTCTAATCCTACTATCACACAGACACTAAATAACTGATTTGTGAATGAATTGAGTTTATAGCTAAATATCATGCCAAACAAGTGGGGTGCGTGAAGAGACTAGATTTATTGTGTCTGATTGTTGTTGATGATGTTTGGCAGCAGCTCTGCGTTTCTGTATCCATCCCCAGGCAAGTTCATAGGAGAAGAGGCTTAGTAGTTAGAGCGGCTGCGTCGTCTCCGGAGCCATCGGGGTCAAGTTCCACAAAGATTGCTCCGCTTCAGCTAGAGTCTCCAATCGGGCAGTTTCTTTCTCAGATTTTGATGAATCACCCGCATCTTGTGCCTGCTGCAGCAGACCAGCAGCTTGAGCAGCTCCAAACTGACCGAGATGCTGATCAACAAAACCAAGATCCTTCTGCTTCTGGCACTGATTTAGTTTTGTACAGGTTTGTTGCATACCTGATAATATTTAACATTCTGTACTGCATTGAAAGGGAGGGGAAGCTTCTGAAATACAAAATATATACTCTTAGAATTTATTTAGGGTCTGTTTGTGAGTTTGGGAGGGGAAGGGAGGGGAGTGGAAGGGAAGGCTTTGAAAGAAAACAAGGGGGAAAGGGATTGGGGAAGGGAGGATAAAGGGATTTGGGAAGGGAGGATACTCCCCCACACCTTGCATGGGCTTATTTTTTAACAAAAATAAAAAAATCCAAAAACCTCCAATTTGGGGGAACTAAACAATTGAACTAGAGGAGGATTTTAGAGGGTTATCTTCCCTTCCCCCATCCCTTTCCCCCTTCTTTTTTCCAAAGCTTTTCCTTCCCCTCCCCTCCCCTCCCAAACTCACAAACAGACCCTTAGTACATAATCCAGTGGCAGCTTCTGAAATACAAAAAATTTACAGTTTAAAATTTAGTATATAGAGTATTATAAAATTAGTCTGACGGCACAGGGCATGCTTTTGATTTTTTGTGTCACAATTTATGTTCTAATTGGATTTGTTATATTTTTAGAGTATATATATATGACTTTCTCCTAAACTAAACACTTCACTTTAATTTTTTGCCAAAAGTCATCACCAGAATGATCAAGACCCAAAAAAGCAAAAACATAGGAACCAATAGCACCAACCAACAACCGAAGCCCTTCTTCACTAAGTGGGGTTGGCTATATGGATCAAATGATGCCATCGTGTTTTATCAATAGGAACTGATACCCAAAAATAAATTATAGGGACCAAAACCTAAATTGGTGGAAACTATAACAATAAAAACAACAAAGCCTTTTTCCACTAGACATCATTGTGTTCTGCCATCAACCATGCACTTAGAAAGACCATTTAAATCTAAGTCATTTTAATGGGTTTACCTATTGTTTTTCTTCGTCTTTCTCTATGTCAACTATTCGGATATCCTCACTCGATCTGCTCTTCTTAATAGGGCTTCTAATGGTCTTTTTCTCACATGACCATACTACCTAAGGGAGATTCTACTATCTTTTTCTCAGTAGATGCTACCTAAACTTTATGATGTATTCATTCTTAATCTTGTCTTGTCATGTATATTCACCCAATCCTGGCAAAATCATCATTTCTATAATGTTGAGTCTATGGTTTTGTTGGCTTTTGTCTGGGCAGCATTCAATACCATAAAGCATCATGGGTCTTACAACTGGGCGGTGAAGTTTTTCTTTAAGCTTGATAGACACTTTTCTATCACAAATAACACCTGACTTATTTCTCCATTTCATCCACCCAACTTGAATCCTCTGGTTTACATCTCTCTATTTCTCTGTCATTCTTTATGATTTAACCAACTTGTTGTGATATGATATGATCTCCAATCTTCACCTCTAAGCCATTGTTAATCCGCATTCAAGCAAACTTACATTTCATATATATATATATATATATATATATATTACTTCTACTTAAATGGAATGCATGTACTTCCAAATCCTGCCTCCATAGCTCTACATCCTGTTTACTCCCTCTCTTGTATATCATCTGTAAAATGCATGAATTCTGGTACTGGCTCTTGGATATGCCTAGTAAGCACATCTAAGACCAAGGTAAAAGGATAAGCATTTAAAGTTGAGACTTGGTATAAGAACCAATCATACCGAAACTTTTTTTTCTTTTCAATTTTTTACTTCATTAATTCAAGGTTGTGTTGTGTATCTTAAGAGTATATGATATCTAAAATATTCAGGTAGATTATAGAATACCTATAATTCAATTGACATGCAGTCTATAAGCCAGACAGTCATGTAATGTGCATTTTAAATATAATAATAATAATATATCCATGTTCCTTCTATTTGGTGGAGAAAGTCTGTCTATGCTCTCATGGAAGACATCAAATCAATGAATTTTAAATGCTTCTTCTAAGGAATTGAATTTACTAAATAACTGATCTGTATTGCTTTTGATGACTCTTAATTATGAACTCATGTTTAATTTCAATCCAGCAAAAAGTTCTTTAGGGAGGGAGGGGGTTTGGAGCATGGATTTCTTAGTCTACTTTCTCTTTCTTGTTTTCTAAAGTGTTTTGGAGCTTTAAACAATTGAGGTGTTGACCATTTTGCTGACTTCCAAACTTCTCCAGGAGAATTGCTGAGGTTAAGGCTAATGAAAGGAGGAAATCTCTGGAAGAGATCTTGTATGCATTGGTGGTGCAGAAGTTCTTGGATGCTAATATTTCTTTGATACCCTCCATATCCCCAGATCCATCTGGTAGAGTTGATTCATGGCCACACGATGATGGGAAACTTGAGCAGCTTCACTCACTTGAAGCGTATGAGATGGTCCAAAACCACTTGACTCTCATTCTGGGTAACAGAATAGCGGATTCAACATCCGTAGCTCAGATAAGCAAACTCAGGGTAGGACAAGTCTATGCAGCATCAGTGATGTACGGGTACTTTCTTAAGCGAGTTGACCAAAGGTTCCAGCTGGAGAAGACAATGAAAATTCTTCCCAATGCAGGAGAACAGACTAGTGTTCATGAAACTGCCATGGATGATACAAGACCTGGTGGTGGAGAGGGCCCTTCTCATGTTATGTCTCATCCTGAAGTCTCTACCTGGCCTGGTGGTGACATGCCTGATGTCAGTCCTGGTGGATTTGGCTATGGGATAAAGGCAACCAGGTTGCGTAACTATGTGATGTCCTTTGACAGTGATACACTTCAGAGATATGCAACAATAAGATCAAAAGAGGCCGTGAGCATCATTGAGAAGCACACGGAGGCATTGTTTGGAAGACCTGAAATTGTTATGACACCTGAGGGGGCAATCGATTCTTCAAAGGATGAAAACATCAAAATTAGCTTTGGTGGTTTAAAGAGACTTGTTTTAGAGGCTGTGGCTTTTGGTTCGTTTCTTTGGGATGTTGAGAGTTACGTGGACTCGAGGTACCGTTTTGTCTTAAACTGACTTCCGCCTGCTCGTATGCTTCCCTAGTAAAGTTTGTATGGTTTTGGTTCTGACTAGTGGTATTACTTAATGTAACTCCAAAAAAAATTACTAACTGATCTGTATATACCATATAGTGATAGTGGCTCTGGATTTCATTCATGAATCATAAAGGAAAGTGTTACTTGTTTATCCTTTTTGTTACCAACACCAAATCCTTACAAAGGTAGCAGCTTTTAAGGGTTAGTAATCTATCAGGTTTTAAACTCGGTGGTTACACGATTTTAGCTTATTCTGATATCATAGTTATAATGATTAAAAGGAAAAGGGACATAAAACAGGAAAGAAGGCATCAGAGGCTATCTTACTAAACTCAGTCTTTGTAGAAGAGGAGAGAGTCGAGAGACCGTCCGAAAGATTGGTTTATCGAGATTCGAGTGTGTGTGATTTATATTATGGCTTAGAACTCTTTTTGAGTACCTCGTTAAGTCGTTTATCTTTGAGCCCTGATCGTTCCTTTCCAGATCGGTTGGTTCTCTATGAAGAGACTAATGACTCAAACTGATGATGATAACTCATTCCAAAAGATATGCCTACTAAGAATGAAAGCCTTGTGATTTAGGCCTTATGGTTTCGTGAGTAGAACCCGCCAAATTGTTGCGGAGGTTAAGGTTGCAAAGCCCTTGTTGGACTGAGAGAGGATTTGCCTCAGGGTATGTGTCTCATCATGAATTCTTCACTCTTCCTTGGTGGTGGCATATAAGATTGTCCATAGGACGGGTTTAAATTGGTCAGAACTCGGATTGATGTTTGATAAAACTATTTGCTTGGATTCAAATACGGGTAACTATGACCTAATAATATTAAGAATGAGAATGGGACAATATGATACGTTGACATGTGTATAAATTTGAACATTGTTTATGTTTATAATTAATCATAGAATGAAGGTATGAAACTAAAATTAAGATATGTTTTATAATATATATTTTAAAACAAATAATGTCATTTAAGTAAAAAAGTTTTATTATTTATATCAAATTGTAAAAAAGTATAAATTTATAGAAAAATGGAGGGACGCCGAGCAAGTTGACTATTGGAGGTATAATCCAAAATCTGAAAAAAAAAAAATTGAGTCTAATTTCTAAAATCCGAAATTGCAATTAGTTTCGAATCCAGTTGTGTTAGTGAGACAGGACAAGTTTTGAACACTCCAGTGGCATCTATCATGGGTGATTTAGCTATGGCATGTGGGATGTATCATGCATGCTGTATGATATGTCCTTTGATGATGTCACATTGGAGATATGCATTGGTAAGGTCCAAATAGGCCATCAAAAGAGGCATGGTTAGGATTAGGAAGACCCCCCTCTCCCAATTGATTGCGACGCCTATTGCTATTTTGAAACATGTAAACATCATTCAAGAAAATTCCATATCACTGGGGTTACTTGCATAGTGATTAGTATACCTATCTAGGAATATGAATATAAGCAGTCTAATATCAAACTTAAAACCTTTGTTATAGTTGCCTGAGTTCACAAATTTCCTAGGATCTCAGTGGCTGATTCAATATGCTGTAACGGTGTACCCTCTTCTTTTTCAGGCTAGCCCTTAACTCACATTAGATGGAGATGATATTAACAGAGGCTAAGCTTATTCAACCAAATCACTTATAGAATCAGACATTTTGGACAATAGAGAATCTTCTATATGGCAGAATGTAATCCCTTGAACAGATTCAGAACATGCAAAACTTTGCCAAAAATATCATAATAAACAATTTTGACATGGGTTTGTTCAAGCTCCACAGACATGAATCCTTGCCCATCATAGTAAAACTTGACCCCATCTGTGTTATTTTTATCAATGTCTCCTTTCCATGCCTTTGAACCTCCACCACTGGTTAAGAACTGGATTTGGCTGCAAGAACACTCAATCTCATCAAATATTTATATCATGATTTAAAAGTCATTCAGTTAACATTGAAGCCGAAGTTAATACACACCTGCTGGTGCTACTTATGTGTTCCAAACAATGGTCATGCCCATTAATGTACATGTCAACATTGTTTGCCTGCAATTTTATCATGAAATTTTATCAGTAAAGGGTGCACGTTATCTTTCACTAGGCTTGCATGGGATTTTCTCTGTATGCAGTATGTTTGGCTAAATAACCTCAAGGATTGGCAGGAGATGTTTATTAAGCTCTTTGGTGTCACCGTGGTGTCCTATGCTTCTTACAGGATGATGCCCCACTACAATCTTCCAGTCCGCAGTTGAACCCTTTAATGCTATTTCCAGATCCTATGTTCAGAACCAACCAGAAAGGACAAGGAAAAAAATGTATTAGATTGCATTTCTTAATCTGGTATAGTGATAATATAATTGAGAGGTTTACCTTTAAGAGGTTTGATAAATATTTCTCCCTTGGAAGTACTCCTCTCCAATCATACTTGTGGTCCTTTGGCTTAAGGAAATACTTGTCCACAAAAGGAGTTGTATCAACGAAGAAGAACTGGGCAATTTCTGGGAAGTTTTAAGATTAGAATACAAGAAACTGAAGAAAAATTAACTGATGTCGTTAATTTACTATCCAGCATATAAGCTTATGCTGAGAAGTTAACTTACCAGTATCAACAATGAATGATCTTTGGCAATACCATCTATGATCAATATTCTCAAGGATTGGATTCAATTGTGCTTCAGTATCTCCCCTGTAGTCGTGGTTGCCCAAGACTAAAACCAATGTAGCTCACATTAGAAGGACATAAGAATGAAAGATTAGATGAATGCTTTCTCTCATATAAGCTTCTTAGGTGTTTCTGGCTCAAACATCTATTGTTGGTGTCACTACTCACCGCTATACCATTGCTTTTGGAGGCTCTTGGCAGTGTATATTTCTGAGAAGGAATTCTCAAAGGCAGGGTCATCTATACCAGTCAATCCATCTTCATAGAAATTGTCCCCAGTAGATATCACAAAGTCAATGATTAACTTCTCAGCAACTCTTCCCATCTGACATAGACAAAGATATCAGTGTGTAAAAGACAGCAGCTTTTGTTTTAGCTGAGGAAATTCAAAAAACACTTATTTAATTAGTAAACCACAATCATCCTTGTAGGAAACCAAACTCCAACGAAAAAGAAAAAGGATACACAAATATGCTTAACCAATTGAAAAAAAAAAAAAAAAAAACAGATGCTGTGTTCTAAACTTAATGAAAAATGGTTGTGCACTTGTGCTTCTGGGGCTAGACTAATATTGCCAGCACAGGTTTCCTAATATTAGAGAAGGAAAAAGAAAATGGGGGGCAGAAGCTAAATTTCTTTTGGTTCAAATTGTTAAGCGTTATGAGATGAAACATGCAGGTAAAAAATTAAGACCTGAGTAGCAACTTGAGATTGGTTGTATGCCCCTTTCCTCCCCCAGTCTCCAATGACCATAAAGCTAAGTGAGGCATCAGCTTTGATAGGATGCTCCAAGCGTTGAAGCACAGCTGATGCAGACAGAAAACACAGACTAAACAAGGCCATCCATAGCCACAGGGAGCTAGTTCCCATAACAGCCATGCTCTTGTGTGTATGATAGACAATGAGCTCAGGACAATTTATAAAAAAGGAGTTGATGAGCATGATGGCAGTTACTATCAGAACATATATAGATAAACGGCACATTGGCACGGCATGCATAATTGTGCAATAAAAAATGGTAATGGACAAGCCCTGAAAATGAACTGCTACTACGTGGACAAAAACAATAGGGTGTCACTGGGCCCTTTATGGCTACTTTTTGTCCCTTTTTTTCCCTTTCTTCGCAACTTCCCAGCTCATGACAATCTTCCTCTGATGTCTACGCATACTCCATTTTAGAATCAACTGCTGAAGCAATGTATGGGCAGATGATCTAGAGTTTGTAGAAACGTGTTGGTAACTTATTTTCTAAGCTAGTTTTATATTACCCGTGTCGATATGAAATAGGTTTCGACTAAATAGCCAAATGTTGACGAGAGTGTTGAAACGAGTATGTTGATTGCCTTGCTCTTTTCTTAGAATCATGCTTCAGAGTAGGTGTTCATATCCAAACCGATTCAAAAGAAAATCGAAAAACGATCCAAAAGAAGCAAAAATCGAATAAAACCGATGTCTATGGGATTTTTTTTGGATATTGTTTTGTGAAAACCGATCGGATTGGATATTGTTTTATTCTATTTTTTGCATTATTGATTTTTATTATTTGGTTTTTCTCCTAATAATAATAATTACTAGATTGATTTGACATAATTTTTTACTATTTCTAAGTTCCAAACATAAAAAAAAAATGTTATGGAACTCGTTGATGATGATATTTATTTATTTATTTTGTACATATTTTATGAAATGTTATTACATAAATATATAAATAAGTATATACAAGTTTAAGATTTTGTTCAATTTAGCTTGTAATCTTGATTCTTTCATGTAATATAAATATGTAATGATATATCGGTAAAAACCGGATCAACCAAACCGATCCAAACCGCATTTAATCAGATGAGATTTTTTTAAGGATGTCATCCAAACCGAACCGCATGCTCTTTTTATCTTTGGATCGGATGATTTTTTGCCTCAAAACCGATCCAAACAACGAATACCCTTAATTCGGAGTTTGGACCATTATTATCTTCCCCATGAGGATCCAAGACTTTAAAAAATATAGATTCTAACTAAAATTTATCCATAACGTATTCCTGGAATGTTAAATAATTGACTCGGTGATGTTGAACTCTCATACTTAAACAGCAATATTTGATACCACTTGAAAAGAGAAACTCAGTATCCATCTAGCTAAAGAAACATACTGCTTACTTCATTACACATCTGAAGCAACATTAAGTTTGTTATTCTGTAGCAAAATTTCTATGATTCTTGCATTTGACGGAGAGCTAAAAAAGGATTGACTTCAAAGCCTTCACAATATAAAAACCCTTATTCTTTCCAATTTCCAAACTAAGATAAGTGGCAATGAAGTTAAGTACATTTAGTTCTGACATTTCACCACCTTAAATTCAGAAGTCAAGATGTGAATCACATTGAAGTATGCAAGTTGCCCCTTCATATTTCATTTCATTACATTTTCGTACAAAGGCAATACCAATATTGATGCATGTTTAACAGCTTAATCATGAATTGGTTTTCAAAATTTGATCTACCAATTTCGCAGGCCTTATCATTCTCAATATCTAGTATCTAGCTCTAAACTTTACATGGAAGAATGTAGGTTCTTTGAAGAAGTCAATCTGTGCAAAACATTGCCAGAGACATCATAGAACTCGATAGTGGCATCTGTATGAGTCAATTTCACGGACATGAAACCTTGTCCATCATAGAAGAAATTTAGGCCTCTTTGGTTCATTTGTTTAACGTCTCCTCTCCAAGCCTTTGATCCTGCCCCGCTAGTCAGGAACTGAATGGGGCTGCAAACAAGTTACTCTATTAGACAAATAATATAACTTTTGTTGTGTTCTTTGTGAAATTTGTATGATTTCACTTAGTTTTTACCTCTCTGTATCGCTGATGTGTTCAAGACAATGATCATGTCCATTCATGTAAAAATCAATATTATTTGCCTGAAATTTGATAGTAAAATCAGCAGAGTTAGGAAGAAGAATAATGAAATCATTCTTTATAGGGAGAGAGGTGAGGATCATTTGCATCCTTGGCCTTATGTTACCTGAAGAATTGGGAGAAGCAGCTTTACAAGTTCTTGAGTATCACCATGATGCCCAACACTTCTAATTGCATGGTGACCAACAACAATCTTCCATTTCGCTGTTGATTCCCTCGTTGCCAAATCTAGATCCTGGAAAATAATAATTATGACAATTGTAATGTAACATAATTTGAGTATAGTACTTTCACTTGAGTGAGATGAAATGAAACCATTATAATATGAGATATCATATGCCTAGCTACAAAATGTAAAATAGTAGATTTATTTGACAATCAGGTCTGATTTGCGCAACTGCACAACTGCACAACTGGAAAAGCAATCTATATGAATTGAATACCTTCAGTAAGTTGCTAATATAAGATTTTTGTGGGATAATGCCGCGCCAATCGTACTTGTGTCCCGTTGATTCAGTGAAGTACTCTTCAACAAAAGGAGTTGTGTCTACAAAGAAAATCTCAACCAGCTCTGCAAGAGAAGAAAACAATACATCAGATAACAACATTGGAACTAATGTCTATTAATTTTAATTCCTAGAATAGATGACATCAGATAACTTGAATAAGAGAAAGAAAAATACCTGACTCTACAATGAAAGACCTCAAGCAAAGCCATCTGCTATCAATTTCCCTAAGGAGTGGGCTCAATTGGGCCTCTGCATCACCCCTATAGTCATGGTTGCCCAACACTGCATGCCAATTATTCAACATGTTAGAATACTTTAAGATACAAGTATAAAACTTGTATATTATGATTGATGTGTTTAGTTTAGGTACTTGCCGCTGTACCACTGCTTTTGAAGGCTTTTTGCCGTGTAAATTTTAGTGAAAGACTCTTCAAAGGCAGTGTCATGGTCGCTAGTCAGTCCATTGTCATAGAAATTGTCTCCAGTGGAAACTACAAACTCAATATTAAGCTTCTCTCCAACCTTTCCCATCTGCAATCACGCAAGTTAATTCCTTTTGTCAGCTAAAGCACATTAAAATGAATTCATTATATCAAGAATCTAAATCTAACATAGCTGCATCACCTAAAATGTGGATGCAATAAAGATTTTGCATAAACAGCAATATCTTTGAATGAATGATAAGCTACATATAGCTGCATGATAGTCATAAATGAAATATAGCAAATGCAAGTCATAAATGAAACAGAAAATAAAACCTGGAAAGCAACTTCAGACTGATTGTAAGCACCTCTTCTTCCCCAGTCACCAATCACCAAGAAGCTAAGAGAAGCATCATTTTTGGAGGGGTGTGTGAATCTTTGGAGCTCTGAAGATGCAGAAAGAATGCACAAGCCAATGCTAATGGTAAAGAGAAGGGACATGAACATGGGGGTGTCACTCAGACCTGACATGGTTCTAGACTCTAGAGGGAGGGAGTTAGAAGTTAGAACACAACAAGTGAAAGCTTCTACATATAAAAAAACTTCTATTATTTAAATACTTATGTTGTACCCTGCTCACATTTATTTACTATACATATATTTTTTTAACTTTGTGTACGATAATATAGTAAGTATCCAATCACGTTCACTGATTCACATCAACCACAATGTCTGGTGAATTCTGATGTAATGTTGTATAAAAAAATTCACCATTTAAAAAAGCTTGTTTCCTAATCACCAGGATTAAAATTTATTATTTGTACCAATAACTAACCCACCAAGTTGGATTGAATGCAAAGAAAAGAAGTGACTGGACGAACCAATCCTCTAGAAGACGATTACAGTAAGATGAGCATGAAAATACATTGCAATTCAGATCAAAAAATATATTGTAATTGTTTTTAATCTATAAAAATTCATTCCTAATTTATGTGAACTTAATTCAAATTGGCTGAATTTGTCAGAAAATCTAGGGCAAGTTTCACGGGTGTTAGGTTGTAATGTAAAAGAAGTGTTCTGCTCTGTTCTGTTCACAAACAATTGGCTGATCAAGTGTGCAGTTGAATCCGCAAACATGGTTATAGGAGGCACAAATTGGTGATATATGCAAATATACCTACCATGCACTAGCTGTGGAATAACCATGGATACCATAGAATATTCGCAGCCCCTCTTAAAAAGAAAGGAATATGTATTAGAATATTCGGATGCTCTGCTGCGTTTATATGCACTTGTCATACATGACTTATGATTGGTTTACCAGGCAATAAACCATATAAGAATAAAAGTGTAGTACAACAATGCTTTGCATTATCGAGGAAGATCAAACCATTTTGACCACTTATATCCAAGTTTCGGTGACTATTTTCTGATAGCATAAATGATTACTGATTTACATCCATGTGAGGTCGTACATCATCAAGAATTAGTAATACTCCCTCCTGTCTTTATTATAAGAGGCAAATAACTACTTTTTTTTGTCCAAAATATAAGAGACATGTATGTATTTTGACAAATATTAAATGCTCATTTCCAATTTTACCCTTATTTATAATAGGGTTTATATTTACGAGATAGTGCAACTTTCAATACAAGTAGGTTTGTTCATTAATTATTGAAGGGTTAAATTTGTAAATTTATATGAATATTAATTACAAATAGCTTATTTCAATGCATTTTCTTGGTCTGTATGTTTTAGGGTTTTGCCTCTTATATATAGGACTAGAGGGAGTACTCCCTCCGGTCCACAATGTAAGCAAAAATTTCCAGATTTTTTGGTCCAAAATATAAGCAAATTTTAACTACTTTCTTCTCATTTAATGAAGTTATTCTCAAAATACCCTTCATTTAATACAAATTTTGTTTTTCAATGACTCCTTTTATTCTCAATAACACAAGCTTAATAAATAAGAGGGAGTCTGTATGTTTTAGGGTTTTGCCTCTTATATATAGGACTAGAGGGAGTACTCCCTCCGGTCCACAATGTAAGCAAAAATTTCCAGATTTTTTGGTCCAAAATATAAGCAAATTTTAACTACTTTCTTCTCATTTAATGAAGTTATTCTCAAAATACCCTTCATTTAATACAAATTTTGTTTTTCAATGACTCCTTTTATTCTCAATAACACAAGCTTAATAAATAAGAGGAAGGGTAATTTAGGTAACAAACTTAGTTTTTTATTCCAAATGACTTTTTTAAATGAGATCAACTAACTATCTTAATATGTGTGTCCCATTTAATTTTTGCTTATAATAAAAACCGGAGGGAGTATATTTTAGTTTTAATTTGGTTCAATTTTCAAAATAAGGAAGGCATGGGAATAATAATAGTTGTGTTTAAGAACCACGCGAGCTACATAGCTGGCAATTGTTTTACACCAACATATTCACAGCAAAACCAAAAAAGAGAGAGAGAGAGAGAGAGAATTGCCCCAATATATCACATTTTGTTCACTGTAGAAACTAAATAAAAAATTGGTTTTGCACTTTGCAAGTCTAAGGCTTTAAGCTGTTGAACATGAAGCAAGAAATTGAGTGATTATGGATACATAGCTATCATGTATTATTTTGCATTTTAAGAAGTGTTCCGGAGCATATACATGAAGGATTGCATGGTGATCATATGGAAAAACCAATCCAAGAAATCTTGAGTCTAAAATGTATAATTGCACTAAGAAGATGTAAACAAAAAAATACCTTGTAGAGAATTCAGGTACTTTTAAGATTTTATCTTCAATTATACGAAGACTTTATGTATATCGCCGTATCCACACCGAGACCAATCTCTGCTATCAACTCTTTGATGATTCGAACTAAAAACAAAGCAACCCTTTGAAAAATATTTTGTTCACCGTGATAAAGAGAGAAGATAGTGGTAATTATGTATCATTAATGTGCAGCTAAAATTATAGAGCACACTAACCACATCATTATTCCTATCAAATTGGAATTATTAACTGACTTTAGTTTGTTTTCATCTCTCTATCACTTTATCATATTTCAAACCAATAAACTTATCTTGTTTCTTTCTGTTGCCAACTTATATCACTTGAAACAAGATTGACCAAGTTAGCAAGTTGTCATACTTGCATTAGTCCACTATTTGAATCGGTTTTCAAACATGAGATCCCACATGTTTTTGAACCAAATTCAATTCAATTTAGTAAAATATTTTTCATATTTATTTATTCTAAAAAAATAAAATATGCTTAATTTATATATTATTTATATTCTTGGTACTAGCATAGAATATAATAATATTCCACTTAGAATTTTATTTATTTATTTGACTAAATTAAATTCTCTAATTTAATTATCAAATAATAAATAAATCTTTAGCAAAGATTAGAACACTCGTTAGTGAGTGTCCCCATAGGTTCTATATTAAGCCGGTAATAAATTAGTCACAATTAAAATACTAATGAAGGTTGGCGTCTAGCAACACTCCTTAACAACCGGATAGTATGAAGTAATATCTTTTATTCTTTAAGAACCTCTAGAAGAATAATGCAATATTTTCTTCCATCGTTCCAGCTCTGAGTTAACCTGAGAGTATGGTATAAATGTCAAACTCTAAATAGTAAACTCATTTATATTTTATAATCAACTAGTAAATGATTTAAGAAACTTATTTCTTCATTCATTCAATTGTCTTGGCTGAGGTCTAACTTTGTTGTTATAATCATAGAGCTCAAACTCATTACCAAGAGTTGGTGGATTCCTTCTTGATATATCATTAATCCTACAAGTACTTAATCATACTCAATATCCATTCAACTAGTGCCTTAGGGCATTAGGTGTTCAGAATCAAAGTATAACAAGTAACTTGTTAATTACTATGATAATCTCAGGTCAAAGGAAACATTTACACTATGTCCTTCAAGAGAATATCCTATTGACAATTTAACGGTAATATTAACCATTAGGATTTTTCAATTGAGTCAATTCAATGATCATATCTCCATATACATCATCTATATATATGAATTAATAAATGAGATCGATTAATATCTATCCAATAGAGACTATCATATATATATTGATATTCCCGGATTACTAATGTCATATTCTTAATGATCTCATAATCAAGAATACTTTAGATTAATTTATAAAAAACTTGTCTCTCATTAACATGATCTTTATCATGATAATAAGTGTCTAAATTTAATCAAGGATTTTGTCATATCAATTAAATACCTAAATAACGAATATGACAAATAAAACCAAATTTAATAGAATGCCAAATTATTTTATCAAAATAAAATTATTACAATGCATTCTAAAAATTACACAATAAATTGGGTACAAGGCACACCAATTATTCCCTAACAATACAAAGGCCCAAATAGGTCACCCAAATTAGTTTTGGGTCGGGAAGATCCATCGAATGAGCCCAAAGAACTAAGCACATCACCTTTGGCTCAGGAAGTCAACTGATGATGAGACACCCACTTGCCCTACAATACGACCGATGCGACAAAGCTTTGCATTATGCTGACACAAATACATCAAGAATTTAATTGAAACTCATGATGTGTTTGGTTTTTGTAAGTGTCAGAATTAATTTTACCTCCTGTTAAATGTGATCTTAATAAAAATATAGATATTTGATCACAACAAAATCGATTTTGCCTCCAAATTTCGATTTGACTTTTTTTTTTTTTTAAATAAACCTCCATTTGACTAGAAGTTATGAAAATCATTTTTTGTGTTGAATTGAAAATTTTATAATAAGTTTTCCATCAAACTTGCGTTCAGAAGAAAAATATCCAAATATAATCATTTCATTTCATACTTAAGTTTATCCAAATTAATTTTACAAAATCAAGTTCATTTAAAATTAAAGCATACACTTGTACCCAAATAAAAAATAAAAAATTTAAAGCATACGCTTACCCAAACACACTTTGTTTGTGTACTTAGTACTTACAAAGCACTAGATCCTATCTAATTTACAATACCAACAAAGAAAAGTTTGGAACTGCAAACATATTGAACGCATCATAGGGTGAATTTATTCCACATAAAACATCATTGGACATTTTGACTACTGGTTGGGGCCTAAAAGTGAGAGAAGAAAAGCCCTGTAGTGGCCTGATGTTTCGGAATGAACTGCATCGTTCAGTGTCTTCTTGTATTTCTTCAAATATTCAGCTTTGATATACTGTAAATCAATCTCAGTCCTTGTTACAATCACCCTTATAAGTGTGGCGTCATCAGTCCCCAAACCTTTCATCGCCTTACGCAATACCTGCACAGTGGCAAAAGTGAAAGATATCTCCATGTCTTGGCTATAAGAAATTTTAAAAGGTTCACTCTATGCATACAAAACCAACTCCCACAAAATTAGTACAACATATTGGCTTCTTTAACCATTGGAAGATAAAGAAAGATATAGAGAATGGCGCACATCGCCAAAATCATCACTAATGCAAACACCTATCCAAATGATGGCATTTCCTATAGAATGGCCTCAAAGAAATTATGTTCCTATCCGTTGCTTATTCACAAAAATTGCAGAAGTTTAAATCAAGTCATCCGAAAGCTTAAGATTGGAATTTCAGAGAATATCTTTAGCTGCTCTGATTAGATATGAAAAAAATTATAGATGAGATAGAAAAGGGAAATTTGTTGATGCATATTAGATTAATTATTCATGCTAAATGCCTAAATGAATGTACTCTATAGAGATAAAATCCAGAGATACATATTGAATAATTATCAAGTTTCTCACATTTTCAACTACATAATTCATTTGGTTCAAAGATTCAGTGCTAATGTCAGTAACAAATCTCTAGCATGTTGTGCAGGAAATATAACCCACAATAAATGGAAAATTTAGGCATAATCTCAACTGAAAAAGCTTTTGGTTTCAGTAAGACAGCTAAAAATAAAATGCACAAAATGGTTAAGAAAATACTAAAGAAGTTTCTGAGCAGTTTAATTGTTTCCTACCTTGTAAACACATGAATACAGCTATTTTATAGAAAGAACCTCTTACATATTAATTCTTCAACAATAAGTTTAACAAAAGCATCTTATGTTGCATCCCTCATCTCACGATCCTCACCCCTCAGCCTCATTCTTACAAGAATTGTCATTGAACACAAATATTCTTGCCCCCATCTAAGTTTAATAAAATCACTAGAAGCAATTACCTAAAGTTGAAATCAAGGGGAATACCTTTGCAAAATACCTTGCCGGATTCACAGCACATTGGACTATTGTCAAAAGTGCATGAGCAAAATTCCCTGATGTTTCATTCTTTACTGCCTGATATAAATTCAGCTTGGATAAGCACCAGAAAAGACCTTGAGAAAGAATATATTTAAGGAAATAAAAGTGGTAAAGATACCTTCTTCAGCGAGTGTCCATAAGTGTTATGGTAATAAGAACTTATGGCAGACAAATGTGCCGCACTTCGTTCACTGAATATTTGCACAAAAGCCTTCTCATCAGTTCCCAGTTTCTTCTCCCCTGCTTTATAGAGAACCTTCGCATCTTGCTCAGCTATTTGATTATTAACCTCAGGACCTTCATGACGTGGTGTGCACAGATAAGCAAGTAAAATCTGGATCAAAATTTTTACATGATTAGTAACAACAGCTCCATTGTTTGAATATCTTGGATAGAACTCATAGATGTTATTATTAAAGACACCAAAAGGTCAACTGAGACAGGATTTTGCATCCTCGTGATAGCTAAGGCATCTTTCCTGAAAGCCACAGATACAAGGACAAAGAGGAACATCACCTTTTTATGATCCCCAGAGGTGTTTCTTTCAATCTCATGCTCGAGATAAACGCCAAACTTAGAATGGTATAGCTGTCTTAAATATTGTAGCTGGGATGAAGTTCGTGAACATATGACTTCAGTAGCAGCTTCAAGGTTTTGGGTCACAGTTAAAGACTGCTTAAGGATGACTGCATCACGTCCTGCAGGGTCGTGCATCCAAAGCAGAACCGCAGTCTAATACACACAAAAATATAATATAAACCACATAATGCAATATCATTTGGTTAACAAAAAGATAGTGATCAGTGAAGCAGAATGGAGTTGATACCTCCAACTTGCCAGTAAGCTCGGAAGTTAAGCGTTTGAGAAGTTCCTCGTGATACATTGTTCTGTATTCGTGTTGGATGTAGCCACGCTGTGTAGCATCACGATGGGCAAGTATATTGATAACAGCACTAGTATCACACCCAAATCCTGAATAAATTATATAAAATAAAAGTGAATGATTTGGATATTTACATAGGATCATCAATTTTATGCTTTGTGGAGTGTGTGTCATTGTTCTAAATTAGGGTTGTTTAAAATATGTCGTTGTGGCAGCAATTGCAATTGTGAAAATTACCAAATCTGTCATGTTACCCTTGCAATTTCGGTTGAGGCCCCCGATTTAAAACATGTTTTGGGGTATAAATACATTTATAGAAACAGATTTATGATTGTTTTAACTTTGAAGAGAGTGAAACAAATTGATGAAATTGTGGGGCATGAGAGAGCAATTGAAGATGATATGCCTTAAAAGTGTTTTAAAAGAAAGAAGAGAAAGCGGGATTACAAAACAAGGAAAGTACATTATGATGAGAAAAGAGAGAGTAATTACCCTTGAAAGCTTTGTGAAGTTGTATGGCATCGTCTCTGGGGTGAGGAGGAACAGGGGGTACACTCAGGGTCGACATTATCCAGATTCTGCTTTTTCTTTTTCTACACGGAGACGGAGGTCAAGAGAAAGAGAATAAGGGGCATTCACAAATGCGTTGATAATAATCAAAGTGTTTCGTTACTTTCGTAACATACAGATATAGATAGATAATAATAATCTATGCTAAAAATAATAAAGTCAAATGACGTGTTTCGGTGGGTTAGGTGTGTTTTTGTTGGTACATTTCGGTAGGTTAGGCGTACGTACGCCCAGTATTTATATAGAGTCCTCTCTCCAATGGGAGACATACGGATGCAATGTTTGGTGAGCCTATAGCCCAATCTATCTGTATTATTGGTATAGGCTTAACTGACCCATAGCCTATAGCCCATCCTAAGTATAAACGAGAGGCGAGGTTGGGTTGGGGGATTAGCTAAAAGATCCGATAACGCTCAGATTGATTCTTAGTTGAAGTGCTAGCCTCATTTGGCATTAATTCATGAAAAAGAGTCGTTTCTTTTTTAAAATTTTTAATATCGAGAATTTAAATACAAAATAAATTAATTTAAGCCATTCTAGAAATTGAAAATTATGAAGTACTCACGTCATGACTTATGGCTTATGGTCTATAATCTGTCTCTAGTAGGGAAAAAAGAAATAAAAATAAAAATAAATATAAAGTATTTAAAATTTATTTTAATTATTTGAAAATAAAAAATTTATTTATTTTGTTTTAAACGTTTACTAATTATTTAATTAAAAATATATTAACATAATTTATCATTAGTCGAAACAAAAATTAGTATTGGAATTTTTGCCGATCTTTGAAAATATAGATAATCGTGGAAGCCTATGTGACAAAAGTGCGCTGGTCCACATAATATCACCATGACCATGAGACAGAAAAAAAAGAAAAAGAACAGATCCATGACACTGACTCAGCCTTTTCTTCAGATTCAGAACTTAACGATATTATCCGTTATCAGTGTAATAGTCAATTAGCTATTATAGTTAAGCTAGTTAAGCTGTCAGTTATTCTTGTTAGGCTGTTAGTTAGAAGACTAACTAACTCCAGCTGTAAGGCACCTAGTATATAAACCAATGTACAAGTGTAAATCATTTGAGAAATGAAATTCTACTTCACACTCTTACATACTTCTCTATTCTTCTCCTTCACGATGCTCTCTGCATCACTATGAACCTAGGGTTTTCATAGTTCTATCATGGTATCACAGAGCTACTCCTCCTGGACCTAATTCTTGCGATTTGATTCATTCTTCTCCAATTTCTTCATTTTTTCGCCAATGGCACCTTCTTCAACTACCTCTGCTACAACCAATTTTGCACCAAATTTGTCTATCAAACTCGATGACAAGAACTACCTGCTGTGGAATCAACAGGTAGAAGGTGTGATTCTTTCTCACAAACTTCACAAATTTGTAGTTAATCCTGATATACCGCAAAAATATGATTCTGAAGTAGATCGACTTAGTGATAAAATTTCTGATGCTTATGACAAATGGATTGTTCAAGATCAGTTGCTGTTTACTTGGTTACTTTCCACACTATCTGATTCAATGTTGCCACGAGTTCTTGGTTGCAAGCATTCATTCCAAGTTTGGGATAAAATCCACAAGCATTTTCATTCACACATGAAAGCTAAGGTTAGGCAATTTCGAGCTGAATTAAAGAGCATAAAGAAAGGAAATCGCTCAATTTCTGAATATGTACTTCGAATTAAGGCCATAGCTGATTCCTTGGTAGCAATTGGTGATCCAATCTCAGAACAAGACCAAGTTGATACCATTCTTGATGGCTTGCCTGAGGAGTATAACTCCATTGTAATGATGGTCTATGGAAGACCAGATTCACTCTCTATCTCTGATGTTGAGGCTCTACTCCTTGTACAAGAAGCACAACTAGACAAGTTTAGGCAAGAGCTTGCCATTTCCAATGTGTCTGCTAATGTGGCACACACTTCTCCAAATATGCAAGAAACATCAGATCATGATCAGTCTCAGTACAACTCAAGAGGAAGAGGCCGTGGTGGCCGAGGCAGAGGCCGTGGTGGCCGTGGTCGTGGTGGAAATCGCCCTACCTGTCAGCTCTGTCATAAGTATGGCCATGACTGCTTCAATTGTTGGTACAGGTTTGATCAAGGATTTGTGCCACCACAACCTACTCAGCAATCTGGAAACTCCAATGCACCCAACAATCAATATCAGAACAGTGGTGCTCAGTATCAAAACAACAATTCCAATGCCCCAACTAGTGCATCTCAGTATCACAACAGTGGTTCCCAATCACAATTCTACACCTCTCAGCCTCAGTTCAGAGCACCCTCAGTGCCCAATGCTCAGTCAAGTGCATACATGGCCACACAATTTGCTCCTTCAACTCAGGAATTTAGTGCACCAACCAATCTTGACAATCAAGTTTGGTATCCAGACTCTGGTGCATCTCATCATCTGACATCTGATTCTCAAAACTTAGCTCAAAGCATTCCCTACACAGGACAGGATCAAGTCCACATGGGGAATGGCCAAGGTCTCCATATACACTCAATTGGTTCCACATCTCTTACTCCTAACTTTAACTCCAATATTACTCTTTCCTTGCATAATCTTTTACATGTACCATCCATTACAAAGAACCTAATTTCAGTAGCTAAATTTGCTAGAGACAATAGAGTTTTCTTTGAATTTCACCCAAATTCTTGTCTTGTGAAATCACAGGCATCTAAACAAGTGTTGCTTGAAGGTTCTCTTGGAGCTGATGGCTTGTACTGCTTCAAGCACCTTCACCTTCTCAAGCCCTCGAATAAAATTCCTAGGCTAGCTACTTCAATAAATACTCATACTGCCTCTGTAAATTCAAACACTGTCTCTACTTCTAGTTCTGTTTCTACTGACAGTTGTAGTTCAAATCATGTTTCTACTTTGAATACTTGGCACTTTAGACTTGGTCATGCACACACCAAGGCAGTTAAACAAGTATTGTCCCTCTGTAATATACCTTATACATCTAGAGAAATAAATGACTTCTGTATAGCATGCTGCCAAGGCAAATCTCATAGGTTGCATGCATCATCATCTCTCACTAGTCATCCTGTTCCCTTTGAACTAATCCACACAGATCTATGGGGACCAGCACCCTTCACCTCACACAATGGCTACAATTACTACATTACATTTGTTGATGCATGTACAAAATATACATGGATATACTTTCTAACTAACAAGTCTGGTGCTTTGACAGCATTTCAACAGTTTTTACAACTAATAAAAACACAGTTCTCAGCTAATGTCAAGGCTGTACAATCAGATTGGGGAGGGGAGTTTAGACCCTTCACTAAAGTGCTGACTGAACTAGGCATTAATCATAGATTGACATGCCCTCACACCTCACATCAGAATGGCACAGTGGAGAGAAAGCATAGACAAATTGTGGAGATGGGGCTAACTCTACTAGCACAAGCCTCAATGCCCTTGCACTTCTGGGACCATAGCTTCACTACATCAGTTCAGCTCATTAACAAACTGCCATCATCTGCCTTACATCAGCATTCCTCCCCTCATCTTGCCCTGTACAACACTGTGCCAGATTACAAATCACTGAGAGTATTTGGTTGTGCCTGCTACCCATTCATCAGACCCTATAATCAGCATAAGCTTCAGTACAGATCCCTGGAATGTGTCTATCTAGGGCCCTCACCAACTCACAAAGGGCACAAATGCTTATCTCCTACAGGAAGAGTGTATATCTCCAAAGATGTCTTATTTAATGAACTATCACTCCCCTACCACAGACTCTTTTCTCCCACTCCCACACAGTCCCTTATCAACCAAACTCAAACCTTCTCATCACAAATTCCCTTGATAACTCAGGCCACTCCCAACTCCCAAATCACTTCACCTATTCAACCTGCCATACCTCACCACACTCTAACCAATAGTCAATTAGCTACACCTCAATCCAATCCAACCTTCACTTCTACATCTACACAGCCTGCCTCCAATACAGGTGCTGAAACATATCAAAATCCACCACAACTCACATCCTTACAGCAACATAACTCAGAAACCAACCTTTCCTCTTCTCAACCCATTTTCCCTTCACCTCAACCACCATCCTTAGACCCTGCAATTGCCTCTATTCAATCCACCACTGGACATCCCATGGTCACTCGATCCAAAACAGGCAGTCTTAAGCCAAAGGTTTTTCTGGCACATGTTGAGCCAACTTCGGTTAAGCAAGCTCTCTCTCAACCTCAGCGGGTAGCAGCAATGAAAGCTGAGTATCAAGCTCTACTGCAGAATAATACCTGGACTCTTGTCACTATTCCACCTCACAGAAGACCAATTGGCTGCAAGTGGGTGTTCAGAATCAAAGAGAATCCTGATGGTAGCATCAACAAATACAAGGCAAGACTAGTTGCCAAAGGCTTTCACCAACAGTATGGCTTTGATTACAAGGAAACCTTTTCTCCAATGGTAAAACCAGTCACCATCAGGATGATTTTAACCTTGGCTCTTACCTACAAATGGGACATACAACAAATTGATGTAAACAATGCCTTTCTCGATGGCATGCTCACTGAAGAAGTGTATATGGTGCAGCCTCCCGGATTTGAATCCTCTAACAAGTCCCTAGTTTGCAGATTGAATAGGGCTCTTCATGGTCTCAAGCAAGCCCCAAGGGCTTGGTATGAAAGGCTCACAGCTGCTCTCATCCAATTTGGCTTTGTTCCTAGCAAGTGTGATCCCTCTTTACTCACATATAAGCATCAAAGCACTTGCATCTATGTTCTTGTTTATGTAGATGACATCTTGATCACGGGCTCATCTCCTACTCTTATCCAAGATCTGATTACTAAACTGAATCTGAAATTTGCTCTAAAGCAAATGGGGAGACCTGACTACTTTTTGGGAATTGAGGTCAAACATCAACCTAATGGATCTCTGATACTCACTCAGTCAAAATACATCCGGGACTTACTTCACAAAGCCAATATAACTGAATCAAAAGGAATATCATCTCCAATGGTGAGCAATTGCAAACCAAGTAGATATGGCACAGACACCCTCTCGGATCCTCACTTCTTCAGATCAATAGTGGGTGCTTTGCAATATGTCACCCTCACAAGGCCTGAGATTTCCTATTGTGTCAACAAGGTGTGCCAATTCATGTCTAATCCCTTAGATTCTCATTGGCGTGCAGTGAAACGTATACTCCGTTACCTCAAATGCACATCACACTATGGTTTGGCTATACAGCCTGCTCCTATTGACACTAAGTTCACACTTCGTGCCTATTGTGACTCAGACTGGGCAAGTGACCCTGATGACCGAAGGTCCACATCAGGGTCATGCATATTTTTTGGTCCCAATCTCATCTCCTGGAGCTCAAAGAAACAATCCTTAGTAGCTCGGTCTAGTGCGGAAGCAGAGTACCGGAGTATGGCTCACACTACCACTGAATTACTTTGGATCCAATCCCTGCTTCAGGAACTGCAAGTTCCTTGTCTCACTCCTACTTTGCTATGTGACAATTTGAGTGCTGTGCTCTTATCTCACAATCCAATACTCCATGCCCGAACAAAACATATGGAGCTGGACATTCACTTTGTTAGAGAACGTGTGGTGGCCAAGTCTCTCATTGTTCAGCATGTCCCTGCTTCAGCTCAATTAGCTGACTCCTTTACCAAACCTCTTCCCTCAACACAGTTTGAAGACTTAAGAAACAAACTCAAAGTGCTTGCCTCTCGGCAACCACCATGACTTTGCGGGGGGATATCAGTGTAATAGTCAATTAGCTATTATAGTTAAGCTAGTTAAGCTGTCAGTTATTCTTGTTAGGCTGTTAGTTAGAAGACTAACTAACTCCAGCTGTAAGGCACCTAGTATATAAACCAATGTACAAGTGTAAATCATTTGAGAAATGAAAATCTACTTCACACTCTTACATACTTCTCTATTCTTCTCCTTCACGATGCTCTCTGCATCACTATGAACCTAGGGTTTTCATAGTTCTATCATCCGTTATTGGTTGTGAGTTTTTTGAGTTGTTTAAAGCCACAAAACACAGACAAGTGGAGATAAAACATGGGAGCAAAATGGAGGCAGCTAAGACAAAGTATCAAAGGGTGTACAATTTGTCATATTTTTCTAGTTTATCAGGATATCCTTGACTGCATAAACTAATCATTCGAGTCGGGTAGGATCACAAGGGTGGCAAAGTTTTCCCTCAACAGTTTTAATACTATTACATTCTCGGGGTCAGGAATCGAACTCAAAACCTCTAGTTAAGCTAGAAGAGATTCACGTCATCTCATCTAAACACTCTTGGGAGTACAAATTGTCATATATATATATTTATAATACAAATTGTCATATGATTGATTGTATATCGGCCTGGTTCCTTAACGAAGTTGTATTATTTTAGGTATAAAGCTGGACAATATTTAAGCGATAAAAAAAATAATTTTTTTTAATGCATCAATTTTCAATGATTTTTTTTTGAACACTAATTAACTTATGTGTTTTTCTAACTTGTGCAATTTTGCACATGTTAAGGGTTTTAAAAAAGTAAATTTACATAGGAACTTGTGTACTTTATACTTTCAATACTTAAATACTTAGTTTTCTAATAAATAATTACTACATTTGGGTTTCTTAACCTGTGCAAAGTTGCACATGATAGAAAACCCTTAACTTATTCTTTATTTTAATAGTTAAAGTGTCACACTTTTTTTAATGTTTAAGTGTGTGTTTGGTTTCATGTTGAAACCTCCGGAATGATTCTACCGTCTGTCAAACGAGATTTTAGTAAAAAATGAGATGTTTGGTTACTAACAAGTAAAATTGATTTTGCCTTCATAAGCATTCGGACAAGAAGCTATAAAAAGTAGCATTTTAGTTGAGTTGAGTTGAATAATTTACACTAAGTTTAACATCAAACTTGCTTTAAAAAAAAAAAACAAAAAATACAAACATAAATAACTTCACTTCAAATTTAATTCTAGCCAAATCAATTTTACAAAATCAATTACATTCAAAATTACTTTTATCAAACGTTCATCCAAACACAAACTGAATATGAGTTGTTGCCTATGTTACTTAATTTGCTTATACGCCACAAGTAATAATCATATGAATATGAATCAAATGGTTTGGATTAAGGTGTACCATCTAAATTGGTGCACCACTCACTACAGCGCCCATGTGATAAGTTTTGGGTTAATGAAATTGTCACATTCTAAAATGTCAAATGACCACATGGACAAAAGATTAGTGGAGCTCTTGACATATGGATGGTATAATAAGTAGTGCTCTATGTGGGTGGTTCACCAGAGCCTTAATCGAATCAAATACATTACCTCACGTATCTATAAAATAATAAAACTAATTATAATCGGATAATAAAAATTATATATAAAAATAAAATGGTGTAATAAATGTACATGTATATATATTCAGTATTGTTCTATCATAAAATGGCCAATTAATTAATTAAATACTGTATCAAATTTAAAATAAAACAATGATTTTTCTAACCTATATAATATTGTACGTGTTAAGGAATTAAATATAGAAATATTATATTAAAAATTGTGTAATCAATTTTTTAAAATATTAAATGCTATTCTTTTCAATAAAATATTTTTATTTCTTGATTTCTTAACATATACAATATTCTACAGGTTAAGCAAATCCATAAAACAATTGAAAAGAGACGGAAATAAGAGTAAAGAAATCGAGAATGGCAAAGTTGGATAATGATGTTATGTAACGAGATAGTTCCAATTCCAAAGCACGACATGACGAAAAACAAAACTTAATCTTTCCGCCGCATCGGGACACGCTAACATAAGAGATTGTGACACTTGTAAGGTCTGTTAACTTGAAAAATGATGAAACAACACGTGTGAGGCGGAGGACCTCTCACTCATCACATGCATGATGCATGTATGTTCTACATGTTGTTGTTGTGTATGTACACGGACCCTTCTGGAATCTCTACCTGGTCCACCTTTCCTATTCCTACGTTTGTTTCTAGTTTCTAGATTGTCCCTTTTCCTTTTCTTTGTTGGATTTCCCCCCTATACATAGATGAATGCGAGACAAAGTTTTCTTCTACATTGCATTCAACAAACAACAATCCAAACCAACCTGTCTATCCTCCACTTCTTCCAACTCCTCGTTGTTATTTCCAACTCTTTCTCATCGCTCGCTTCTCCTATATTTGAAACTCTAGCTTATTCTCCAACCAAACTGCTTTTCGGGGTTTCATTTCTCGTTTCGTTTCCATTTTTTTGTATTTTCATTTTTAAGTTAGAAGAAAGACCCACCTCATAGAAAGAAGCAAAAATTTTCGAGCTTGGAGACAACCCAATGGCCAACGAGGCTTTGATTTTGAAGGGAAATGACCCTTCTTTGATTTTGACGTCCGGGGCAACCGGTCGCATCAGCGCCCTGTTCTCCCTCCGAGCACTGAGGAGCCTCCTTACGCTCCTCAACGCCGTCGTTTTGCTCATTCTCTTGCCCTTCCGCGTTCTGGTTTCGCCCGCCAAGGACGACCACCGGAAAGGGACGGTGGTGCGAGTTCCGGCGACCATAGTAGCGTGGAAGAGTAGCAGTAGCATTAGCATTAGCAGTGGTGCTTCGAGGAGGGCGATGGCCATACGGAGAGTGTTGGAGGAGGAGAAGGATGGTAATGGCAGCACGGTGCGAGATTATTGGTTGTTCCGCACCAAAAGGGGTGACACCATTTTCACACAGTCTTGGATTCCTCTTTCTGTTAACATCAGGTATTCATAATCAATGCCAGTGTTTATTTCTTCTCAAATTTACAATAGTTTGCTGATTTGTTACCCTGCTTTATACAGGGGAGTTGTTTTTTTAATGCATGGACTTAATGAACACAGGTTTGTGATTTTTCTCGTTTCCACTTGCCAAGTTTCATTTAGTTATTTTATTTCTTCACCTTTGCTCAAGATATCTCTATTATTCTGTCACAGTGGTAGATATAGTGAGTTTGCAAAGCAGCTGAATGCTAATGGCTACAAGGTTTACGGGATGGATTGGGTTGGTAAGTAGAAGAACCAATTATTATTTTTGCAACCCTTAACACTTTCCTTTATTAGTTCATCAATTCTGCTATAGGTTAGTTGCTTATTTACTTATTTGAAATTTACTTATTTAGTTCCGGACCCTTCTATTTTCTTTCGTTAGTTAAAGCATGTGTAGGTTTCAAAGATAAGAGATTTATTAGTTAGAAGTTGAAAATTTCAGAAACAGTGCAATGTATGCTCTTCATGGGACCATGTCCTGACTTAAAAATTCTGTCCCAGAAACTTGGATGCTTTAGTTTCCATTCTAGTAAAAGCAAATTTGCTTTAATCTCACTTGTCTCAGTATTGGGCAACACTGATTTTATCTGTTCTGTTTGCACTTAGGCCATGGTGGAAGTGATGGGCTGCATGGATACGTCCATTCTCTTGATGATGCTGTTTCTGATATGGTATGTTCTGGATCTACGAGAATTTGTAGTACATTGTATTAATAAGTGGTTTCGTGATTTATGTTTTTATGTATGCATAGTGGGTTAGCAGTTAGATAGAGAATGTAGTGGGTAGGAAGTAGTTATAATTGTAAATTTAATTTCTGATTGAATTGTCTTTGATCTGGTTGGTAATAAACAGAAAGCATTTCTTGAGAAGATTCTAACTGAAAATCCTGGGCTTCCATGTTTTTGCTTTGGACACTCAACAGGTGCAGCCATTACTCTTAAGGTGATAATTTTTATAAAATAATATTCTTGTAACTGTTTAGTTAAGTGCAAGAAAGGCCAAGTATAAGTTGATTCAACTTTTAATTGCTATTTTCATTTTAGGCACTGCTTGACCCAAAGATTGAAGCTCGCATAGCTGGTACCGTATTGACGTCACCTGCAGTAGGAGTTGAGCCTTCTCATCCAATTTTGTTGGTGAGCATACCCTGATGGTGCATCCAATTTATTTAGCTGGTTATAGAAGATATCAGCATATTAGTCAATAAGTAGAACCTTACTCATCTCCATATATTCATTGTAGGTACTGGCTCCTATAGCTTCAATCCTGCTCCCAACATATCAATGTAATTCTGCATATAAGAAGGGTTTGCCAGTTTCTCGAGACCCAGAGGCACTAATTGCTAAATATTCTGACCCATTAGTATGTACTGGACCTCTTAGAGTACGTACTGGCTATGAGATTCTCCGGAATACAAGCTACTTGCAGCAAAATCTGAGAAAAATAAGAGTTCCATTTTTTGTGCTCCATGGCACTGCTGATTCTGTCACTGATCCTGCAGCTTCTAAAAAATTGTACGAGGAAGCTGCCTCATGTGACAAAACTATCAAGCTGTATGAAGGATTCTTACATGACCTACTCTTTGAACCTGAACGAGATGCTATCACACAGGACATTATTCAATGGCTCAATAGTAGAGTATGAGGCTGAAAATATCTTGAAATTTTTCAATTGATGAAAAATGAGAAGCAAGCATCCTGTCCTAGCGACCAATTTGATGGATTACTGCTTGGGGCTTCTCTATGTAGAGGCAAGAAAATTGATGGCTAAAGCTATACAAAATGGAGGAGAAGTCGTGTTGAAGTCCTAAAAGAAAAATGCTGCTTGCACATTGGGTATATATGACAGAATCAATGTGCAGTTTTATGGCAAGTGAGATAGGATAGGATCAGTTGCAATCAGATGGTAAAAACTGTACAAATGTGAGATGATAATTATATGCAAGTGTGTTCGGGTAGATTTATATCCTTCCTAAAATACATTTATCAGCTTCTTTTATTCGAAAAAGTAGCTAGCCTATATCTGCTGATTATTTTCACATTTTTGCCAGTCCAGTATGTATTAATATATAAATGAAAACAAATGTTTATCCTTCAATTAAGTTTTTGTTCTTTTGCTTGTATGAATTTTTCTGATGTTATTTTTCCCTTTTTGACCATTTTTGCTCCTGTGACTAATCCATCACTCATCTAGCTCTCTCTGAGCTAGCATTGCATAACCCAATTACACGTGACAGAACTCCTATACATTATGTCAGTTTAATATGAATGACCAGGATCTTGTTTGAAATATACAAACACCCCCATGGGTTTATTCAGACACGAATTTAGAAAAACGCTCAGTGGCTAAACTCGTTTAAGAATTCATTGATTCAATTCACTTGTACATATTGTCTTTGAATCATAATCATATTATTATTATGGAAAAATAATAGTTTATCCAAGTAAGTTCAGAGAAATTACTCATATATCATTTTATTGTTTATGTTTATGAGCTACATATAGCCATAAAGTGGCTGGTATCCATTATTCCAACCCTATAGTCAGAGTAAACTGCACGATATAACAAGAAAAAATATTTTAAAATTAACTGAACACACATGAAAATTTTCACAAAATATATAAGAAAGGGGAGGGTCAAGACCCACTGTCGCCCACCTCCATCTGACCTGGTTATGTTCACAATCGAAATTTTTATTATTACTGTATATATATATTGATCATCTTATTATACATAATCAGACAATCACCACATAGTGGTGGGAGTGATAAAGGTGGTTTGGGGAGTGGAACAAAAGGGGTTGGGATGGTATGATGTTTCAAATCACACCCGCTACTAACATAACAAACTAATAATTAATATTTGCTTATAAACAAAATCACCACATAGAGCATGTTTGGGAAACAGTATTTCAGCTGTTATTGAGTACTTGCAGCTGTTTTATAATTCATCTATTATGTTTGGTAACAAGATTATTTTTAAAAAAAAGTTTTTTCTTTCATGAAACGTTGTTTTGTAATCATCTCACCATTTGGACGGTTTGCTTTTTTTCTTTTAGATTATAATCTACACTCACCTTATTTAACACTTTCAACTGACCAAAGTACCGAACGGTACAAACGTGGCAGCTTGCTACTTGTTACTTTCCATAAAAGTGATTATTTTTGCACCACCCAAACGAAATAGATTATCTTAAAACCGTTTTTCAGCAAACATACCCAAACAAAAACAGATTCTGGTTATAATCGATTATCACAATAATCAATTATTTGAAAACAGATTATCAATATAATCTTTTTTTTTTCAGCTTTCCCAGACACACTCATAGTGGTAATTGTCTATCATCACCAATATTGATCATTACATAATGTCACTAGTTATTTACATTATCACCTAGAAAAATGATGCGCAAAATTTGATGTATAACTAGTTTAATGTGTTGGACAAGACGTTGAAGAATTTAAAGGACTTTGGATGGGCCAACCTCTTTATTAAGCTAACTCTTGGGTTCTAATGTTCCAATCCAAGTATTAAACTATGGGGCTTGCTACCTACACCCCTACAATTTGGCATCCACTCCCACACACCCCCACATCCCTCCCGGCATTTAAATGCCGGATTCAGAAAATATGTTTCCGGCATCTAATTGCCGGAAACGCTTTTTTTTTCAAATTTTAAGAATTTCCCGGCAATTAAATGCCGGAAACATATTTTCTGAATCCGGCATTTAAATGCCGGGAGGGATGTGGGGGTGTGTGCCAAATTGTAGGAGTGCAGGTAGCAGGGCCCTTAAACTATTCCATGTTCCAAATCCTCCAAACTCGATCCCAACAAAATTGTACCTACCACCACAGCCCAATTTTGGACAAAATACTGGTTGAAATAAACTAGGTTTAAATAACTTTTTATTCCCTGCAAAGTTCATTGATTTTGGTTTTGGTCCCTGTCAAATATTTTTTTAGGATTTCGTTCCTATAATTTAAAAATTTTTGTAAATAGTCCCCGTCGGCCATCGTTATTTTTGAGTACCAGAAATCATGTCATATGAAAAAATTTATCAATTTTAATCCTATGGCCCCTAACGTATGATTTTTATTTTATTTTCTAGCTAAATTTTGGAGCAAGTCGGACCGGAACAAGAAATTACCTCGGTACCCTTGAGTACTAGATATCATACAAAATGAAGAAATTTAACAATTTTAACCATGGTCCTTAATGTATAATTTTGTTTTCATTTTCTGGCCAATTTTTATAGCAAGCCGGATAATAAAATGAAATTTGCTCAGTACCCCTGAGTACTAGATAACTGAAAAAGATGACGGTAGGGACTATTTACAAAAAATTTGAGATTACAGGACGAAATCCAAAGAAAAAATTTTAGAGGGACTAAAACCAAAATTGATGAAATTTACAGGGACTAAATACTTATTTAAACCAATAAACTACTTCTTTGTTCTCAAAGTCAAAATAGAGCTGTCATACATGGGCTTGAGGTTAAGGCTCTATTTTTCTTTTCTAATTGAATTGAAATGAAATTTAGATAACAATTAGAATCCAACGTGTGTTGCCCACCCAAAAAAAAGAAAGAAAGAAGAAGAATACAACGTGTGTTAATTTATGTAGAAGAGATTTGGATTCTTTAACGGTGAGTTTAGTCTTTTATTTATCGAGTGAAAAATAGTTTTACAAAACAGTACAAATACAGTTAATGAGATGTTGGTCTAGTAGAAGCAACTAGCCCCCATAATGAGTAGAATATGGGGAATCCGGATTCGAATTTTTATGGAGTCACCCTCATTTTGGGAGGTTGAGAACCAAGGAACAAAATCCTGCTCAATCAGCCGAATCAGATATTAGTCCTATAGCTGGCCCAAATGGCCTAAGCCGTGAGGATACTCTGATAGACCCACTCGGCCCAAAGGGCTAATCAGGTGGTTCCGAACTGAAAAAAGAAAAAAAAGTACAAATACAACTAAAAAGATGGATACCAATTTAACCATACATATATTGTTAGAATATGTGCTATTCTGTCCTCTCCTTTTTCTTTTTTCCTTTAAATAAACTTGGTGGGAACAATTTATGGCCATTGCATCAGCCCATTTAGTTGAACCCTTGCATTTTTATTTTTTTTGGTGATAACTGAACCCTTGCATTTTGAAGGGGTATCCGCTAGTTTAGTTTAATCGCTATTCACTAGAACACACCTAAACAGATAACCTATTGTTGTAGAGTAAGGAATTCAATTGGCTATGGACGTGGCAATGCCATGCGTTGTTGGGGTCCCTTTTCATTTCTTGTTTCTCAAAATAATTCCCACCTTTCTTTCCCAAGTGTCTGACGGATTGTGTTTTTAAATGATGAAGCTTGAACATGTAATGACAAAGCTTTGACAGAAACCGACACAAGGAGATCAGCTGAGCAGGATGAATCGAGACGTGGATGATAATTTTCAATTAACTTATGATGCCTTCGTCGGAATGATGCAAACTCTATATGGTGTAGATTGCTCTTTTATCACATAAAAAATATTATATCATAAAAATCATGTTAGTATGATCACATATCTGCCGCCTATACTATTCAATTGTCATATATATAGCTTGGGAAAACCTTTTATAACATAAAGAAAAGCGATGTAGATGGTGTTTCTTAGATTTTGAGATGTATTTTAATTAAAATATGTATATAAAAATAAATAAAATAAAATATATATACCTTGTCAACTATAATATTCAAAATTTAATGTGTGCTTTACATATGCAAATATGAACTATGTGAAGAAGTAGGGAAAAAAAAGAAAAAAATATGATAAGAAATGTGGGCTTTTTCTTTTAGGGGGATGGGAATGTTTTTTTGTCATTTTAAAAATGATAGACTCATAAGCCTCACAGTTTTGTTGGCAATATGGTATGAAAGGATAGGAGCTGATTCACCAAATTTGCATAGCAGAGATGATGTTTCAAAGTTTCAACAAAAGCAATCAGCGTGATAGATCCGTCCCTTTCTTGTCAACGTACGTGGCCATTTGAGATTTGAATGGGGTTATGATTTCTTATTTGTACATGTATGTATAGCTAGCTGCTCTGAATAAGACAGCAAAGAATCTATGATGGTATCATAGTGTCGTCTCTTTAAACATGTGCGTCCCGCGGGCTTCTGGTTTTCATTGATTAGATATATAGGGGCCATTCTGAATGATTAATGATGTTTTGATACAAAAATGGTATCCAACACCGTTACACCGTATAAAAGTACTCATCTTCACTTATTTATTATTTTCTTCTATCTCATCATGCATTTCATCACTCCCAAATCACTTATAAACTCTACGATATCTATATAAGATGTTCAAATTATATGTCCAAATATCTTTACTCATTCTCAATTGATCACTCCACCTAAAAAAAAAGAGAGATCATGTTGATTGTATTTTCAGGTGGAATGTTGAAAATCGACCATATCTGCCTAGTGGTGGCACTAGCAGCTAGCTAAAATTAATATGGGATTGAAAAGAAAAGGCAATTTTCTCCTCAAAGAAAAAGATTTTCAAGTTTAAATACAACTTAACCATTAAAGTTTAAGATATTAGTTAAAGCTAAATGAATGATTTTATATCCTTATTATATATATTTCTCATGGAAGTGGACAATATTGCACAAGTCTATATCTTTACAATACGTTGATTCAAATTTTTTTTTTTATATAAAAAAATAGAGATGACAAGCATCAAACTTTAAACTACTTAACTATAAGAAAAATGCTAAGAATATACTCTTTATCACATTTCTCCTCAACACTCTCTTTTATTGGGTGGATTTAATGTTAAACCTACCAAAATACATGGTCCTACATGAAATAGAGGGTGTGTTAAGAAGAGTGTGATAGTAGCTTTGCTCTAACTACAAGGAAACAAATCATCTCAAAAATCCAAATTATATGAAGTAAAAACACAAATGAAATTATATTTTTATTATAATCTCTAACATTAATTATTTACTCTACCTTCTTTATATAAGCGCGATTTGGATAGGGATCAGTGTACTACTGCGGTACTGCAAGCTAGTTTACCTATATAATTAGTGAGTGCAGTTACCCTCAACATCTTGTAGTTAATTAGGTTGCATGTGCTGTCTTTTCTTATGTCCGTAATTGGAATGGCAGCACCTGAGTGCTGGTCATATGCCAGGATGTTTCACCAAAACCGTGATCTTGTCTCGGGGGTTGTAGGCAAATGCTTCAATTTCATCTTTCTTTGAAACTTGATTGCCTTTTACAGACAGTGCGCGAAAGCAAGTTCATTAATTTGATGTTCGGGTTCCACATTGCAGCAAGTTAGATGAGTGGGAGCCATTAGCCAATGTAATATGTTACATATGTGCTAAGATGTTTTTGGGTCAAGGAAGGAAGCTTGGTTATAATTAGTTGGTAGTATACATTTGGTTCAGGGACTTTTTCTTTTGTTGGGTACATTTTGGTATAGGATCTGTTTTGTTTGATCACTACTTAGTTGAAGATCTCTGTATATATGATTATGTTTCTTCTTAGGGACAGTATCATTTTTACATAGTCTTCCATTTGATTTCTTTGTATATGGGTTTGAGCACCCCTTGTGCTCGTATTTAATTTACTTTTGCTTATAAAAAAAAACTAACCTCCTTTCTTGTGGAGGAAGGGACATATGAATAAGTACTGTTTGAATTCTTTTTGGATTTGCGTACAAACAAAGGTATTTAAAAATGCGTCCATAATTAGGGTCAGTGGTCATGCAAAAGTGTCATTACATCGTATTATATCGTATTGATCTGACATTAATATTCGATTAATATTTAATGTGATCAGGACACTCATTGAGAGAATGAAAGATCTATATTGGGCCCCATAGGCTTTGCAAGTGAGTCAATGGTTTCTCAAGTGACACAGGCGGAAATAGGACCATGCATATATGGTTATTAGCAACAAATTTTAAATTTTTATATAAAATATTACGATTACACTGATTTGTTATAACAACACGTCAATGTTTTCTGATTCGAATATTATGTGATTTAGATAATTTAATTATAACTTAATCACAATTTAACCAAAAAAAAAAATTACTATAACTTAATCACAAATTTAACTAGTTAAGCCAATTCAACCATAACTTGTATTATTGAATTTTTTTGTAATAAAGAATCGTCACTGTAATCCATCTAACCTACTGTGAGTGAATAACCGGGCCGGCAGACATTATTAGACATGCATAATTCAAATGGATTTGAGTTTAATTTTTGCTTCAATAGATCTGGGGTTGAAATAATTATGTAAACGCAAGTACATACATATGAATCTCATATAGGCTATTACTTCAATTGAAAATGAAGTTAATCTTGTGGAGCAACTAAAATGATTATAACTTCATTAGCAATACAAACATACAGATATATATTCACTGTGTTTTATCTTAATTTCTAGTTATATGTGTGAATATATAATTGAAAAAACTTGAAACGCAAAAAGTTATATATATATATATCCTGCAGATGCAAATGAGGAAAGATTACAACCAAGCATTGAGAAAAAGAACAGAAATAAAGAAATGAGACGGAAGAGATGAAAATCATTATTTAGGTAGCGTCTGATCGATCGATTTGGTGAGTTGATGAATTACTACTGCTGGGTGAGAGAGGAGACATTGCCAGTAGAAGCAGAAGAAGAGGAGGAAGAGTTCTTATGGTTATGCATCCACACCTTGAAGACTTGCCTACTCACCCCAATACTTCTGCAGAACCTCTCTATCTCATCATCGAGATCCTTCCTCTGCAGCTTCCACTCAAGCTTCTCCGCAAAAGCCAGCATCTTCTCCTTCTGATCTGCCGTGAACTTTGACCTGAACCGCTTCTTCCCACTACTCCTCTCTGACTCCAACAACCTCCCTTCACTGCCGCCACCAGAGTAGTCCATCATGTCAGGTGTGGTTTCAGTTGGCTCTTGACCACGGCTGGTGTAGTTGATGAGGCCTCTATGCCCTGGAGGGTACTTGACCTTGCGGTGGAAGTTGCGGTGGCACCCGCATGCCGCGCATTGTAGGCCACCCGGTGACATATCGTCCACCGTAAACTCGCCGCAGCCGTCGGTGGCGTAGCTGCCGAGGCTGGCTGCATGGTTTCTCAAGCATTCTCTATATACAGAAGTGGTGTTATCTGATCCTCCTTCCATTTTTTCTGTTTTTTCTCACTCAATAATTAATATGCTCTCTCGCTATGTGTGTCGCGGTAGGTTTCACATATCTATAAACTATATAACAAAACTATGAGATTGGCAATGACTACAATGGTCATAGTTGGATAAGATATTTACAGTGTCCCCCGCTCAATGGACACGCTAGCTAGCAATCTAGCATTGTACACAACTTCAACTGCCCAATATTATCTCCATCAATATTATTATACATATCTACGTAATATGTACAATGTACCGGGGAAAAAAAAAAGTACAATTGTAAACGGAGACATCGATCAACCAAAAAATGACATAAAATTAATTAAGCAATTATTTGGGAAAGCTGAAAAAAAAAGATTATGCTGATAATCAATTTTTGTATAATCGATTATTGTGATAATCGATTATAATCAAAATCTGTTTTTGTTTGGGTCTGTTTGCTGAAAAACAATTTTAAGATAATCTATTTCGTTTGGGTGGTGCAAAAAAAATCACTTTTATAAAATAAATTACGAAAAAGGGTATGGAGTTATTTGTATAATTTAATAATATTTGTTTAGAAATAAGTTTTGTAGGGGTAAACATGTAAGAGTGTTTTGAGAATGAAAAATAATCAAATCACAATAATCTTAAGCTAGAAAAAACTAGATGGCATAAAACAGCTTTTTTCCCCTAAAAAAAGCTTTTTTATTAATTTAAGCAAACTGCCAAACATGTTAGATTATCTATGAAACAGCTGTTAAGCTAAAAAAACAGCTGAAACAAGAAAAAATAATCTTTCCCAAACATAATCTAAGAATATTATTTTGTAGACTAGACTAGAGTTGTATAAGAGAGCCAATATTAATGTATTTTTGTAGAATGTTATATAATAACATAAAAAATATATTACTCCGGTTTTCTATAAAATGATTAGAGTGATAGAGAAAGGATAATGTTTTATGGAAATTATCTTGCAACTGTACGTGAGGTGTAAAAAATGAAGTGATATTGCAGTAATTTAGAGGCGATGGGAGGGACATGCGCGTCCAACCGGATGCAGTGATGAGGAAAGGTTCTTTCTTCAGAGGGCAGCGCGTGGGACCCTCAACAGTATGGGCATGTCCAATAATTCACTTTGGAATGCAGAAAACAAAGTCTTCGGGAATTTCATTATTTTGTACGCAGGCAGTCCTTTGTTTTTGTACTTTTCCAGTGTCTCACAATACCTACTCTGCATCTCGCTTCTACCAAAACATTAACAAAATAAATAGGAAAATTATCAACAAATTAAGCATATTATATACGTGAAAGTGAAACTCTCCTCAATCTGTCTATGTCTTAACCAAAGAGATACTGAAAATGCTATGATCAAGGTTTCCAGTGGTGGCCCTGAGCATGATTTGCTGGTGCGACCGCACAGGGCCCCATTTTTTAGGGGGTACCAAATTTTTTTTTTTTACTTGGTGTGTATATATATATATTTAAGGGCTCAATTGTCTTTTAAAATTAAGGCCCAAAACTTAACAAGACATTAACTCGTGATTACTTGTTATTATAAATAAGATAGGGTAAATTGTGAATGGTCTAAGAGAGATATGTCAATTGTGAATGGTCCTAAAGATACTTTTGGTAGGCACTTCTCGTCATCATATTACATTGTTATTGTTCTGATGGAGAAGAGCAATATATGAGTTGGCTTGTTTATTCAAAAGAATTGGATATAGTTTTTTTGTTTTTGTTGTAAGTTATTTGGTACAAGTCATAGAACAAACCACTTGGGAAATGAAGGCTTTAATGATTGGATTCATCTTTCTATAAGGCTTAAAGAACATGAAACAAGTGGTGCACACATGGCTTTTATGAGTAAATGGATTGACTTACAAATCAGATTTCAGAAAAATATAACAATTGATAAACATCTTCAACATCTTATAAGCAAAGAAAATGAACATTGGAAGTATTCAGCTCTTGTGTTTCATTTGCTATCAGTGGAAGATATTGCTGGTGTAGGAATGTTGTAGCAACATTTTTTGCTAGATATAAGTATAAATATTTTTGCTATACTTCTATTATAATTTGCTACTGTAATCTTTTCCTTTTTCGATTATATTTTGTTTCACTTGGGGTCGTATTAAAATAATTAATGGCTAGTTTTTATTCACCACTTTGTCTGCTTTTGATAATCAATAATATATATATGGCTTATAAAAAAGGGGGTCCCAATTTTTTGGTTCGCACAGGGTACCAAAAATCTCAGAGACGGCCCTGAAGGTTCCCATGATTAGGTTGACAATGGAGTAAATGATGTGGAAACTCAGTTTTAAGCATCCACATTAGGGAACCTTTCACATTGATGATTCTTTTTATCTTCCCAAAAATCTTAACTTGGAAATTTTAAGTTATTATGTTTGTTGTTTTTTTTAGAATGCATTCTTAGGACCAGTATTTTCAGAAATGTTTTTACTATATTACCCCAAAACCATTCCTATAAGGTGTGGGAATTCCATACACATGATCATTTTGAGTCAACTCAATTGGTTAAACCACGAGATATGAAGTATGAGTATGCGGGTTCAAATTCCGTAATGCACTTCAACCCTTTCTCATTCCATTCTTTCTCATCCTCCATGTAAGGCCTACTATGAGTCTACCCTCCATTTGAGAGTATTTTTGAAAATAATACTAACATTCCAAGAAAACAAAAAACATCTGCTTGCCTCTTTAGAATCACAAATATACAATTGCAAGATGTTTTAAATATCATTATAATAATTCCAGTATATATATATATATCATTATAATAATTCCATATAACTAAAGTACAAAACAATATTTACGGTAAGCCTTGTATTTAATTTAGAGAACAAAATCAAGAGGAATATATGATGGAGATCAAGCACAGAGAGCAATAGTTTGTATGGGGGTTGATTGAGGCGATAGAGAGTGAGCTGTATAAGAATGGTGTGAGCATAAACAAATGTAAAATGTCTTCAAGTGAAATAAACGGTGGGTGGGAAATTGAGAGGGCAAAGGATGAATTCACTTGATGTGTCGGAAAATAATAATGCTTCAGTGTCTTTTAGGAAGCATTTTTGCTTTGTTTCCTTTTCTCCACTCAGTGTCCAGTCACTGTACTATGTGACCCTTCCTACAGTACCCCAACCCCCCACAAAGCTAGCTAGATGGCACTTTAGGTGCAATGCCTATGCCTTGCTCTGTTTGGCCTTTTTTGGTTAAAGCTGCAAACCAAAATGTGGGGGGGTCTGTATATCTTATTATTAGATTTAGTAGTGATTATATCATTCCTTATAGTAATAGTAAATACTAGACAGCAAAAGGAAGATTATAAATTAAACATATTAAAATAACACAAGTTATAAAGACAAAAAAGAAAAGAAAAAGCTAAAGCATGATTTCAATTTGTTGTTTCCGAAGAAAGAGAAAAAGCCTGCTAATTAAAATTAGTTTGCATTTTGGTACAAAATGAGAGTACTAATTCCTTATTCATCAACTAATAATCTGATGGAATTTATCTCAATCAGGTGCCCTGCTCCTGTAATAAAGCCATAAGTGCCAACCGTCTGCAATGCTCTACACATTTGTGCTGGCATTTATAGTTTTTCTTGCATAGTATGAAGAATAAAAGCTGCAAGGGCAAGAGCAATTTAATTTCAGAAGTTCCCTGAAAGTTGTTTTCTTAATTAATAATGTTGGAAAATTACTTATGATCAATATTAGCCAACAACAATTCATAAAAAGCTTACAAAGTCTTAGCGATAGGAGAGGAAATTAATAAAGCATAAAGAAAACGAAACATCACAAATGTACGATGACAGAAATCTTCCATTTTGTTTAGATTATATGAAATTCCCAATTCTGATATATTTTTTACAAGCTCATAAACTTATCTACTCTAGAAGTTAATGTACTTGGTAACATGTTTTGAAAAGGATGTTTCAGCTGGATCATGCATGTTTGACAAGATTACCAGAAGCCTTTTGATATTCAGTATTCACATTAATGAAACTTAAATATTTCATGTTATATTAAAGTGGTGACCTTTCATTAAAATTAATTATAAAAAAAAAAAAAATGCACGGCAAAACCATCCCAACTAGGGAGGTTTCTCATAGAGCCATGGTGTTTCTTAATGACTGGGATAGAGCAAGACAAATCTCAAATGCCTCCCACTTGGTGCAGCGGTCCAGTCATGATTCGGTTTGGCATCCCCATCCACCTGGTTACTGCAAATGTAATGTGGACGCAGGATTTTTCAGTGAGCAGGGTTACACCTCTGTTGGCCTGTGCTTTCGGGATTCGTCTGGATCTTTCTTAGCAGCAAGAACCGTCTCTATCCCTCATCTTTTACCTGTAGCAGAAGGTGAAGCTTCAGGTTTGCTTTATGCTAGCTCTTCATTGGATTAGGGAGAGAGGTCTTGATGATAATGTTGTGGTGGAGCTGGATTGTAAGGTAGTTGTTGACTATGTTAACTGCCATAGGGAGGATATTTCAGAGCTGGGTGTCATTGTTAAAAATTATATAGCTCTTATATCTTTGTTTCAAAACCTTAGTGTGAAATTTATTAGGCGACAAGCTAACGGGATAGCTCACTCTCTTACTAGAGCTACCTCGTTCATGTCTAGTCACCGAGATTTCTATCATGTCCCACGTTGTATCGCTTCCTTTATTAATAATGAAGTGCATTAGCTTTCTTAAGTAATATAAATAAATAAATAAATAAATACAGCATGCAGCCCTAATTGATCGATTAATTGAATTTTACATTAAAGTAGCAGCAATTACCGTAAGTTATTTATTGCTTCGGTATTTCATGTAGTTGAGATAAAATTGGTAGTAGAAAGGGCATGACTAAGTTTTTAAGGATGTTTTATGGAAACGTCGTGGCTTATATAGCCACGGTTATTTAGATATAAAAGAGTAAATACCCAATTTGATCCCTGAAATTGTGAAGTGGTATCAATTTGGTCCATGAAATTATCAAAATTCCAAAAGCATCCCTGAATGATAAGTTAGTATCAATTTGATCCCTCATTTTACTTACTTAATATCAATTAACGTCCCTGACACTGCAAACTTAATATCAACTAGTCCATACGATTTTTAACGGAGGGACTAAGTTGATCACCGTTTTACAATTTGAAGGACTGATTTGAAATTTCGATAATTTCAGGAACCAGATTGATACTACTTCACAGTTTCAGGGACCAAATTGGGTGTTTACTCAGATATGAAATATCCACGATTTTGTAAACCGTGAAGTAAAATTAATTTAAAAAAAGAATGCACTCAATACAACATGCAACCCTAATTGATCGAGTACTTGAATTTTACATTAAAAGTAGCAGCAGTTACTGTTACTGTATTTCATGTAATTGAGATAAAATTGGTAACAGAAAGGGCGTGACTAAGTTTTTAAGGACATTTTATGGAAACGTCGTGGCTTATATAGCCACGGTTATTTAAATATAATATCCACAGTTTTGTAAACCGTGAATAGTTTAACGTAACTAATCTGTCCGCAGTGGTAGGTAGAGCTGGATATGCGGACTGGTTCAGTCCGTTTAAGTCCGGTCCGTATAAGTCCGTACTTAAACGGACCGGACTTAATAGTCCGCATGATAAATGGTCTCTGGAAAACAGAGTCCGCGTCCGGTCCGCATAGTCGCGGACTAAACGGACTGTCCGCGGACTCTGCACTTTTTTTTTTTTTTTAACATATCAAGCATCAAAAACAAATAATGCCTTATGTAGAAAAACAAACCAATAATTTCAATAAACAGATATCACTAAAAATGACAAATTGAAACAAAATAAAGATTTAAAAATTGCAAACTGATTTAAAAATACTTCCAGAACGGGAAACAATCAAATCCCATATAATCTCCATTTTCAATTAAAGGAAGTAGCGAAGCAACTAGGCAAGAAAGAGAAGAAAAACATTGGCATATTTGCACACAAGCCACAATGATTAAGATAATCCTAATTCCTAAATGCAATTCTACTGTCAAAACATCTAAACATGAAACCATTGTCTTCAATTACAACGATACATGAAGGTCTAACTTTTAACTCAGCAGAACAAACTAAAGTTGCAAGTTCAACAATTAAAACAACATAAAACTGAAATTGCGGTCATCAAACTTTACAAAAAAGAATGCAACAAATACATTTGGCCCAACAATAGCTAAATTTTTAAAAAAAAAAAAAAAAGCTACAACTGTCCGCGGACCGAACCCAAAAAGCCCACATTTAAATGGACTAATATTTTTGGATGTCCAAGTCCGCACGAACTGTGGGTTAAACGGAATGTCCGTGGACCCGAGTCCATATACCCACCTCTAGTGGTAGGTCATTTGGTATTGGTCCAAGTTTTTAAAGACTCAGCTAGGTGTGAATCGTGTGATGTTGATATCTCCAATCATGTTACTTTTCTCTTTTCCCTTGATGATTTGATCTCCTATGTAAAATTTCTCGCTAGCTAATTAATTAAGATATGGTTCATTATTTCTATTTATCCTTTTAAGAAATCCATAATTAAGTTGACAATAAGGATGTATTTCTAAGTGAGGCCGCTAGAAAATGAGCAGATCAAGATTTCTATTCTCAACGTAGGGAAATGAATATATCATGGTGGCAATACTTGCCAGATACGAATATTTCTTTGTCCACCAGTAACCTCCATCCATGTTTCAACCTATAACGTGGTCAAACAATGTGCACAGCTCTAAATCCAAGTTCATGAACCATGCAAGTTTTTAGTTCATGGCTGTCATTTAAGCAAAGAATGAGAATATAATTATATGTAATGTACATTTAAGTTAATAAATAGTCGACCTCACATTTAATGGAGAGGATTTTCAAAATGAAGAAGTATATCAGAGTCATATAAAAAGTAATATGTGTCCTTTTAAAGGATTAAGCACTAAAAGTCACCAGAGTAGTAGTTTTGGTTATTTAAATCATAAAAAGCAAAGGTAGTTATAGAATCTAAGGGCACCTTTTTGGAATATGAAACCAATTATGAGTGTAAAAAAGATTTATAAATACTAACAACCAATTATTGTTAAGTGAGATACATGACTCATTGATACATAATATAAAAATCGTTATATTGACAATTTATCAAAATTAAACTGTGTGTGATTCTGTTGTAATTTTTATTTGAAGGTTTATCAAGAAAGCCAATATCATAAATAATGATCTAGCTTCTCTCGTGATGTTTATCATAAAATAGAGGTGCAAGTGCATGCAATATACCTGGAGGCTGGAGACCTTTAACTTGGACATATACTGCATGTCTTCAATATAATACACAGTAAGTTAATAAGGACTTGTGGTGTATTTTTGTGTCACATCCTGTCGTGGCATTATTAAACAAACAATGGGTGTCATGGTTTCATTGCACGTGTACATGTGCTTCAAGCTACCTTAATCATGCATCTAACCTTAAATTTGGCTTAATCTACATATATTTTAAGCAGACAGAACTTTAAGATCAGAAACAGAGATAAATTCGGGAGACATATGACCTTTTTCAGAACTTCAACGAGAGTGTAAGTGCTACGTACCCGACAAATGTAGCATCTAATCTAATTAGCTAGATACAATACGTACAATTGACAGGTAAAGGAATCAGCGTTTAAAGTGTATTGCTGGTAATCAGAAAAGTTTGGGAGACAAGCTCTTAATATTAATTAATTATCTAAAAACTATAACTTTAAACAAATAATCGCTTCATATACAAATTAATGTTAAAAGAGAAAGGGAAAGAAGAACCAATTTGTACCGTTGGTGTAGGACAATGACTCATTTATTTGGTTGGGAAGCCATGATTAGTCTGTTCGCCTTGTTACAGAATCAGACACTGTTTTGCTGCCACACTGTACCCACATTGCCTCATGGTTTTAAGTCAGATACTCAGTCCAGAAGAATCTCTATCATGGTGCAAGTGGTTTGAATCAAAAGTACTCTCAAATTTTGGAAATAGGCAATTACATGTTTCTTCCCCTGATTTTTGAAAGCGTTTAATTTGTTGGGAATTGTATATAGAATTATATGTTGGGAAAATAGCAGTAGCCAGGATAGTCTGTTAGACATTCAGGATTGGCAAGCCCATCAAGCAATAGGCTTCGACTACATGTCCTGTTTTCTTTTTTACGTTTGGTTTCCCAGGCCCTTTTCAGAAGACCAGTATTTTAATGGACCCTGTAATTATGTCCATAGTGAAAGAAGACGAGCTGTCTACTTCCTGGGATATTAATCAGATGAATATTTACAGCACACTACATACCTGGCCCGGTCTCTTTAGACATAGCAGCTCAGCTCAACATCTTTAGTTCAGATATTAAGTCAGGTAATGCATCATTTCTCTATATAACATATAAAAAAAAAAAGGTTAAAATATACTTTTGTTTCTTATACATGACATTTGTTTTTAACTCGGTCCTTATATGGAAAAAAAAAAAATCAATTTAATTCATGTATGTACAATTATTTTTAATTTTATCTTCACTATTCATTATTGGCATAACACAATTTGTTGAACTTAAAGTATAGTGACTAAATTGAAAATAACATCTACATATAGGGATCAAAAATATCTTCTTCTTTTTTTCCCCCTATATTGGATAATAATTTTCACTTTGGTTGTGATACATGACAATCATTCTCAATTTGGTCCCTAGATTTTAATATCAACAAACAATATTGTAATAAATAATAATAAGGAGAATGCTAACAAGTGCCCTTAGGACATTGTTTAAGGAGCCAAGAAAGGAAAATTTGTATGGGACATTGTGTATTTAGTATTTCAAAAAGTACAACACTTAGTTTTCCAATACAAATTTTCATTTTGTGGGTTCCTTAACCAATGCCCTTACGGTACTCGTTAGCAAGACCCTAATAATAATAAAAATTGCGATGATCAAATTGTAAATAATTATACATATGGGGATTGAATTGAAATTTTATTTACATATAAGACTAGGTTAAAAATGAACATTACATATAGCAACGAAAAATATTGTTTAACCTAAAGAAAATGCGTTTTGAATGATTAAAACTTAGACCTATCGGCTTTTCTGCTAGTAAACTGGAAGCAATGTAACTTAATCATCGATGATAATAATATTGCAATTACATTTCCTTTCAAAAAAAAAGGATTGCAATATTAGAATTTTTTTTTCTAATAATTCCTGCGGGTAACATGTTATATTTTCAAGTGGATAGGATGAGAGAGAGAGACCTAGTGAGAGAAAGAGAGCTGGCAAGAACCGAGAGAAACAGAGTGTGGGAAAGGGGAGATAGTAGCGCACATGCACAACCATATTGGGGAAGAAGGGATCAAAGACATAGGGTGAGATGGGAGGATCAGGGAACTATCTCCTATTTCTTTACTAACTTCCCGGATATCTTCGGTAATGAGGAGATGTGGAAGGTGTTTCTCAGATGGGGGAGGGTTAGGGATGTATATATCCCACGTAAAACTGATAGATTTGGGAAACGGTTTGGCTTTGTAAAATTTGCTGATGTTCAACAACCAAAGTGGTTGGAAACAAAGTTGGACAACATTTGGATAGGTGACTTCAAACTGAATGTTAACATCTCTATGTTCCAAAGGGATGGCAAAGAACGACAACATGTAAACAATCGTGCGAACCTTACAAGGGTTAGAGCTGGGGGTGGTGTTAGAGGTGGGGAAAGCTTTGCTGAGGTGGTCAAGGAAGGGCAGCAGTATGGAAATAACTCCAAGTCCCAGGTTCGTACAAAAAAAGGAATAGGGACAATAAATGCTTATGATGCTAATGCCTGGAATGGGATGGCATTCAATGTGTCGGAGGATGAAATGAAGTGGCTTAAGGGTTGTTATGTAGGAACAACTATTAACCCTGAGGGTGTAGAAAACATCCAACAACTGCTACACAATGAAGGATTGTATTCTGTAAAAGCGGCTCCAATGGGTGGGAATCTCGTTCTACTATCTAGTCAAGAGGAGGAAGAGATAAGCAATATTATTAAGGATGAGGAAGCAACTTTTGCAGAGTGGTTCTCGGAGATTAGTGCTTGGGGGCCTGAGTTCTCGAGGAACACGAGGTTTGTGTGGGTTAGAGTCACAGGCGTTCCAGTTTTTGCTAGGAAGGAACAATTATTCAAGGATGTAGCCCAACTCATGGGGACCTTTATTGCCATAGACGAAGATACAAAAGAGAAGAACAGGCTCGATTTTGGAAGGGTGTTAATTAGTACCCCATCGCCGGAACTGATTAACAAGGTGTTGAGGGTTAATTTTAATTCAGAAACCTACTCGCTGAGGATCTTGGAGGATTTATCAGGAACAGATCTTTTGATGATGGAAGATGACGGGCTGTTTGATCTAGATGACGAGGGTTCATCGGAGGGGGAAGACGACGACTTTGGCAGTGTGGAAGAGGTGGCAGAAACGGATTTCTCGGGAAGTTTTCGCCGTGATATTATCCAACAGTTACAAAAGGAGTTTTCGAATTCAAATGATGTTGACCCAGCGGTTATCGAGGTGAATGATGACGGTTGGCTTAGGGAGGTGATGGGGTTGGTCGAGGTTCCCGAGCATTCGTACAGCAAAGAGTACCCTACAAAAGAGCTTCTAGCTGTGGAACCTGACATAGAAGGTGGCGGAGGTTCAGAAGAGTTGAGTGGGGTCGTTAGAAGTAAGGTTGGATGCAGGGAGCCAGGTATAGATAACCATTCTTCAGTGGGGACCAGCCCAAGAAAACTGTTGGGCCTCAACGTGATTCTAGAAGAGGAGCCCATATCTTCTAGAGGTAAGGAGGGGTGTGTTGGGCCAAAGTTAAAATTACCATCAAGCTCTCCTTGCTGTGCGTCAAAGTTGTTGGGGCAGGAGGGAGATGAACTTAACTGGTCTCTTGGCTGTGTGCCCAACACAACCAATTTGGGATCAGGCCAACATGTTGGAGGGCATGCGTCAGGGATGGATAACGAACCCATGGGGGAGCAAGGAGAAGATACAATTTCGGGCTCTTTAGCTCCAGAAAGGGAAGAAACTCTTGCCTCGTTATGTAAGAAAAAAACTAAAGGAAAGATGAGTAAGGTGATGCTGGGGAAATGGAACAAAATTCTGTGCTCAATTGCAAATCAGAGATCGAGGAAAAAGAAGATAATGGTCAATGAGGCCTCCTGTGATGAGTTGGTGGACGAGACTAGCGTGCAGGGGGGTGCAAAATTGTATCAGCAGGAAGAGCCACTGGAGGTTACGAAATTGGGCAAGGGTTCCTCTACAATTGCTGGCCGAAAACAGGTTAGAATCTCAACTGTGGATAGCCTGTCATTAAGTAGGAAAGAAGTTACTGTTAAGAAGAATTTGGAGGATGAGGCGCTTAAAACATGGGATTTGGGTAAAAAATTGGGTTTGAACTCAAACCAGGATGAAAAATCTATATTGGGTAAATTGGTGGATTTAGAGAAAAGAGACAGATCTCAGAGAAAAGGAGGAGGGAAAGAAAAAGGTAGTAGTAGGGGAAAAGAAAAGTCTGAATCCGGATAGGATCCTACAACATTAGGGGGTTGGGGGGAAGGTTAAAGAAGAGGGCAATAAGAAGTTTGGTAATAAAAGAGAAGCTGGACCTTATCTGTATACAGGAAACAAAAATGGGGTGTTTTGATCAACAAGGCTGTGATTGGCTTGGGAGCGGAAATAATGTTGGATGGGTGTCTAGGCAATCTGATGGCAATTCGGGTGGCCTATTGTGTCTCTGGAGTAAAGAAATTTTCACAATGGAGGACTCTTTCACTGGTCATGGTTTTCTGGGGGTAACAGGGAAGTGGGGCAGGGAACAGATTCAATGTGTGTTAGTGAACATCTACAGCCCTTGCGATTTGGTAGAAAAAAGAGAGTTGTGGGGTGAGTTGCTCAGATTAAAACTGGCTTCAAGCTATGGGTTTTGGTGTGTGGCAGGTGACTTTAATTCTGTTAGAAGAGGAAATGAAAGAAAGGGGAGATCAATATTTCTGAACCATAGAGATATGTCTGAATTTGATGAGTTTATTGGTGCAATGGAACTAAATGACTTACCTATTATAGGTAGGAAATACACATGGTACAGGTCCGATGGTAAATCAATGAGCAGATTGGACCGGTTCCTAATCTCTGATGATTGGTTAAATAAATGGAGTGATTTAGGACAATGGGGTTTAGATAGATCAGTTTCGGATCATTGCCCAGTGGTACTTAAAACTGGGGGTCAAAATTGGGGGCCAAAACCATTTCGAGTGATGAACTCATGGTTAATGCACAAGGAGTTCAGCAAGCTAGTAGATGAAAAGTGGAGGTCTTTTGTTGTCCAAGGGTGGGGCGCTTTTGTGGTTAAACAAAAGCTAAAACTGCTGAAGGTGGAAATTAAAGATTGGAATACCCATAGTTTTGGGAACATTGATGACAACATTGTCAAAGCTATTGAGGGGATTAAATTGGTGGATGTAAAAGGGGAGTCTGAGGCACTAACTGAAGAAGATGTTATTAAAAGAAGAGAGTTTCAAGAAGCTTTTTAGAGGTGGTCAAAGATGAAAGAGGCTTTTACTATACAAAGAGCAAAGGCAAGATGGATTAAGGAAGGAGATTCAAACTCAAAGTTCTTTCATGCTTGTATAAACAAAAGAAGACGGGTTAATACCATTCATGGTATGTTTGTTGGGGATGAATGGGTGGAGGATGCAGAAACTGTTAAAGAAGAAGTGCACACTTACTTTAAAAACCGGTTCAGTGAGTCTCAAGGGGAAAGACCAACCTTAGATGGGGTGGATTTTAAACAGATATCGGAAGGTGAAGATACAATGCTTATGGCCAAGTTCTCGGAGAAGGAAATTGAGGAAGCGGTGTGGAGTTGTGATGGCAACAAGAGCCCGGGTCCGGATGGTTTTAACTTTGCATTTATCAAGAAATTTTGGCATACTATCAAACAGGATTTTTTAAAAATGTTTAGGGAGTTCCATAAACATGGAAAGTTACCAAGAGGTTGTAATGCATCGTTCCTGATGCTTGTCCCAAAAAAGGATAGCCCGCAGAGCTTGGATGAGTACAGACCGATTTCTCTGGTTGGTTCGTGCTATAAAATCCTGGCTAAACTGTTAGCAGGTAGACTGAGCAAAGTTATGAGGTCCATTATCTCTGATTGCCAAACAGCTTTTATGAAAGGAGGAAATATCTTAGATGGGGTGGTGGTAGTAAATGAGTTACTTGATTATGCAAAAAGGAAAGGGGATCCATTGTTGTTGCTCAAAGTGGATTTTGAAAAGGCATACGACTCGGTGAGCTGGGACTTTTTGGACTACATGCTAGGAAGAATGGGCTTCAGTGGGAAATGGAGATCCTGGATTAGAGTGTGCCTATCATCATCCTCGGTTTCGGTGTTGGTGAACGGAAGCCCGACAAGGGAGTTCAGTGTCTCTAGAGGCTTACGGCAGGGAGACCCTATGGCACCATTTTTATTTTTGATAGTGGCGGAGGGGTTGGATGGTTTAATAAAGAAGGCGGTCTCCTTGGGAAGATATGAACCATACATAATGAAAAACAACCAGGAGGAGGTTGCAATTTCCCATGTCCAATATGCAGATGATACAATTATGGTGGGTAAAATGTCGGTTGATAATGCTTTTGTGATGAAGGGTATTCTTAGATGTTTTGAATTGGCGTCTGGGTTGAAAGTAAACTTCCACAAAAGTAGTGTGATGGGGGTGAAAGGAAGTGGTAGACTTTCCGATCAGCTGGCAGGCTCACTGAACTGTAAGGTGGGCACGATCCCTTTTAAATTCCTTGGTATTCTTGTGGGTGCCAACCCAAGGAGAGGAACCACTTGGTCTGCAGTGATTCAATCTTTGAGATCCAGGTTGTTGGGGTGGAGGAATAAACACCTTTCCTTGGGGGGAAGGATTATTTTGTTAAATGCGGTGCTTACTTGCCTACCAGTATATTATCTTTCATTTTACAAAGCTCCAAATAAGGTGATCAAGGAGATAACCCAAATTCAGCGACGTTTCCTTTGGGGGGGCTGTGAGGAGGGTAGGAAAATCCCATGGGTTAGTTAGGATGTTGTGTGTAGGTCTAGAGAGGAGGGTGGTCTCGGTGTAAGGAATATTTTTAGTTTCAACCTAGCCTTATTAGGGAAGTGGCGGTGGCGATTGTTATCTGAAAATGAGGGGTTGTGGTGTAAAGTTCTTAGGGTGAGGTATGGGGTAGGAGGTGGTTTCAGAGAAATACAGGCGTCAGACTCATTATGGTGGAAGGATTTAGGGAAGTTAGAAGGGGGAGCCTCTCCAAGGGAGGGTTGGTTATCATGTGGCTTGGTTAGACAAATAGGTAATGGTAGGGAGACTTCTTTTTGGAAGGATCTATGGTTGGGAGAGGATACTTTTAGGACAAGGTTCTCGAGACTCTTTAATGTCTCTTCTTCTAGGGATGCTTCCGTTGCTGACATGGGTTTTTGGAGAGGAGATGTTTGGTGTTGGAGGCTGCATTGGAGAAGAACTTTGTTTACCTGGGAGGAGGAGATTTTCGGTAATCTGCTGCAGGTCCTCAGCGAGTGTGTGGTACATCAAGATAAATCGGATACTTGGATTTGGACTGCAGATAGTTCAAGTTTGTACACAGTTAACTCTGCTTATAGGTTGATCAATCAGGCTGGTCCTTCGGTTGATGCAAATTTCTACAAATCATTGTGGGACAACAGAGTACCCATCAGAGTAGTTGCTTTTTGCTGGAAGGCTGCTCTGGACAGGATCCCTACTGTGATCAACCTTCAGAAAAGGGGAGTTCAAATTGATCCAAATAACCTGGCCTGTCCCTTTTGTAAGTCTTGCATAGAGGAAACATCTCATATTCTTATAACTTGTCATTTTTCCTATACTATATGGATGCAAGTCTATAACTGGTTAGGGGTGGAGATGGTGATACACTCAGATATAAAGTCACATCTTATTCATCATTTGGGGATTTTCTGGCTCAGGAAAAAAAATTCTGGGTGGGAGTTCTTGTGGTTTGCGGTTATTTGGTCCATCTGGTTACATAGGAACGAAATTTTATTCTCTGGTAAAGCCTTGGATTTTGTGGAGGTTTTTGATCTAATCAGAATTAGGACATGGAATTGGTGTGCAAATTTGGTGAAGGGGAACCACTTCTCCTACTCGGATTGGTGTTTATACCCAGTATTATGTTTGGAGTACTGCCAAAGGAACTGAATAATAGGCAAGCTACAGGGTTCGGGTTTGGTGCAGCTTGGTTATTGGGTTCTATTTGGTTAATTGCTGCAGTTTGGAACAGTTTGGTGGTTCCTGGTTGGTTTCTGGATGCTGCAAATTTCTGCTGTTTTGTTCTGGTTCAGTTGGCCAAGCAGGATTCTGTAACTACTACTTTCGGGCTGCTCACTAAAGCTGTCACAGCTGCACTTTTGCTTTGCCTAGGGGCTTCTGTTTTTTGTGTTTGAGTCAAATGTTGATTGGTTATTGGATGTAGGTGATATTGTTGCTGTGCGTGGCTCTTGGGTCACGAATCTGTTTCTCTTGCTTTTGTTAGGTGGCATTTTTCTATGGGTTAGGGAGTTTCCTCAACTATCACTTTCTTCCTTAGGCTAGTGTAATATGTATACTTATGGTTTGTCATTAAGTATTCTATTTACATCTGTCCTTCTGGTTCTTTGTATATGGGTTGAGTACCCCTTGTACTCATCATTCAATATACTTCTTTGCTTATAAAAAAAAAAAAAATTCCTGCGGGTTACAATTAACTATGATTTTCGATTTGCGAAAAACGAACTAATGTTATGATCTATTTGATGATACTTAAGCCTACTAATATAGTGATTCCTTACATGCAATAGCAAGGTTCATTACGTCCATTCTATATATAATATCTATATTTCCATCTCCTAAACCAATTTAGTCACCACTTACTTAAATATTATACAGAGCTTTTGGCTTTTCCTCCACCAGAATATACGCTTTCCCTTTCCCCTTTCTCCAATAATATTTGAAAACAAGAAGGAAAATGAAAAAGACTAATGATGTATTCTCTGCTTGCAAACAGAGAAACCAGGCTTGCACAACACCGAACAACAACTTCTCATTCAAAGAGTCTTTTAATCAATTTTTAGAACATTGAAACTAACCCTCGAGTTTCCATTACTGAGAAAAAAGATACAAAGCTAGTTAAACAAACTTGCAACGAAGTATTAAAATTTGTAATTATACATTCATACAGAGCCAAACAAGACTTGCAAAATACATGTCCCAACTCACAAATGCACATTATCTCAACATACACACACATTGTAAATTATGAAAAGGATACATCTAACATTTGCATCCTACAAAGAGACTCAACAATCATCCACCAGTAATTTGGGATATGCTATCAACTTTAATATCTGATTAGCATGCATAACAACAACATATAACCGCTATAACAGTCTGCAAACAGAAACCAACAATCCCCACCCGTCTACTATATACTGCAGTTTTTCCCCTCCTGCCTTTTTCTTGCTGCAGAATTTTCTTTCAGACTACTATTCAAGAAACCTTGTCCAGATGCTATTTCTCAAATGCTATTTCATCTTTATTCTCCTAACTTTGAGTTTTACCACAAATGTTGTTTTAAAGGTGTCATTTCCTTCTTAGTTCTAAGACAAGAAGAAATTTCATGCAAAGGAACCGTCTAGAAAAACATTGCAAATTAATACTTTGTGCAACGTTTCCCATCCCAATTTTAGCTGGTCAAGTACCGGATGCATATATTCTATTAAGTGGGCATGCATTTACACAAACACACAAGAATGGAAGTCAGCAGCTACACTGGTATGTTTAATTGGAAATAATATTCAATTAGTGGTGGGGTTTGTGAACAGATGGAACTTCCCTGCTAAATATCATTAAGACGATATCTTATTTGCTAGTCCCCTATCAAGAACAACCAACCATAAGATTGAATTCGCATGCACTAAATCCAGAGAAGTGAACAGAAAACCATAGCATGAATTTAAAGAGAAAAAGGAAATGTCACATAACTTCAAAAATCTTGAACTACAAACCATCTAAGAAGCCTCTGTCTCAGACCAAATACAAATATTTACATGACAAACAGGCTGAATGGAATAAGAGGCTAGTTGTACCATAGTGTAAATCTACCTGATAGTGACAAATTTGTTGGTGCCATGTTTTGCCCAATAAGTCCTCAAATCTATTGGATTAGAAAAGTTATAACCCTCAGCTGCAAGTTTCTCTAAAACTTTCTTAAATGCTCCTATACTCATTTTTCTTCCAGCTATCCTTGCACCGCGCCTTTTGGTACTCATAGGCAAAGGATACATTGACATGCCTGTAGTGCAACATGCAGATTGCCACCCACCAGAGCCCCATCTATAACACTGTTGAGGTGCCCCGGTGCATGAACAAACAGGTATAGGAATGCTAGAAATATCCATATCAATCCCGTTTATTGCAATTTCAGTAGTTCTCTTTGCCGTCCTTGCTCGTTGAACCGAAGGAGTATTCTCATCCTGTGGCTCACGAGGCCCTCTCTTGGGCTTCTTCGCCTTCGGGGACTTGGGAACCTTGGGCAGCTTGGGCCCCTTGGGCCTTTTCTTACTACATCCATTGACCTTCTCAACGGGTGGCTCTTCCAATGGTGTTTCTTCCATGGACGGTTCAGGTGGTTGTGGTTGAATCATTTGCATTTGATGAGCTGATGACGACTCGGGAATAGCAGAATAGTTGGGATTTGTAGGTATCATATTCATATTCATAAACTTGTCTCTATGAGCATGGCTGATCCAAGCATCCCTCATGTAGTCCATAGGGTATGTTGGTTGGGGCATTCCAATGTCCCTATGGTGAAATGGAGCATTTGTACCAGATAAAACAGCAGCAGCATTGCGCCCTCCGATAAGGGGTTTTTCGGGCATGGAGGACATTAGCTGTAAGCCAAGATGGTTCTTAAAGGACGTTGTGGCCTCATAGTAACCCCAATTACGTATGTTAAGACCATTATCCCCATCCATTGCAACAAAAATATGATGAAGACAATAATGTTACTAGTTAAATTTCCAGCCAGGCCATTGTGTTCTCCTCACAAGCCTATATATATAGAATCCAAAAGACAGTAAATTTAATGGGAAAATATAAACAGAACAAACCCCAATTGGGCAACCAAAAAAACTCACCTTTTGTTTCAGCTCAAATGCAGTCAAACCAGAAATGGCTCGACAGGATAAATAAATTACAGATATCTCGTATTGGCAAAACCTCGTTCTCCAAAGACCTCAGCTTTTGGGTTTTGATCTAAGATCCCTCTTGACCAAAACATGGGTAAAATAAAAAATAAAAATCAGATCTTTGAGCAAAAAAAAAGGAACAAGTCAACAGAGACAATATGAAAATGAAAGTTGGAAAACACCAAATTTAGAAATGAGAACGTACCCATTTTGAGATTTGAAAGTTGAAAAAAAAAAAGTTGGAGCAGGGAGACGGAGCAATACCTGCTAGGGTTCTTGGGTAGGATGGAGATGGCACAGTGCAAAAGAACGAAATCTAATCTAAAATGCATTTATGAGTTTCTAATATTACTATTATATTATAGAATTAGAATAAAATAACTAAAATGCATATTTATTTATTTATTTTTTATTTTATATCAAATTTGTGCCATGTTGATGTCGTGTCCCAGGTGACAAGGTGACACCAAACGTTAATTAATATACTTTCTTTTCCCTTCCTCTGCAAATTCTGCAATTTGTTCTCCAGCGTCTTTTCACATAATTCTCAATTCTTTTTTCTTTCCTTATTGTGCCAAAAAATAGTCTGTATTTTCAAAATAATAGCTTTTAGTTTCTTTTAAAGCGATTCTGTTTTTATTTTACGAAACTAAACTGAAATGACAGTGTCTACAATTTGGTAATTTAAAAAGTAAAAGTAATACATTTTCGTTATAAATTATCTGTGTGTTTGATTTGAAGTGCTAGAAGTGTTTCTGCCATGGTTTTTTTATGTTTGACTATCATGGTCAGAAAGTAATTATAGCCTCAAAATTACGTTCATCTTGAAGCTGAAATTTGTAGCTTTCACGTTAGATCTAAAAATTGATTATGCGATTTGTGACTTAACAAGTAATGTTGAGTCAATAAATCACTTTTTTTATGAAGACAATCAAACATAAATCACTTCCCTTTCAACTCACTTTTAACCAAAATCAATTCCACAAAATCAATTCCTTTTAAAATTACGTTTGTTAAAAGCTCATTCAAACACACAATATAGAAGGGGCACCGCAAAACTCATACTTAAAACTAATGACCTTACAATGAAAATTATATAACATTTGTTAGTACTTGTTTAAAGTATGAAAAATCTATAAATTTGAAATATCATGTAAAGGTGTAAGCAGTAAGTAAGCCCGTGTTTTTTTTTCACGGGCATGCTTAGTTCTTTTATTAAAAAATTAGTTTAAACTTTAAAATTACTAATAGTTTTTAATTAAAATTATTAGAAAATAAAACAAAATTATTTATAATTTGATTGAATAATTTAAGACAAAATAAATTTAGTTAATCGAGAGAGGAATATTACCTTCTACAAACTACAAGCATAGATTAGAGAAAAGAATTAGAGATGGGAGGATTCGTTAGGTGGTCTCCTAAGTCCTAAGAATGAGAGTAGGATGGGAGTGGATGGTTGGGTTAACTTAAATTCACTAACCAAGATTTTATTTCAGTTAGCCCAAGCAAGCTTGAAACAAGCCCAAAATATGCTAAGGCTGCTTTTCTTTTATCTGGGCCTTAAGTTTATGAACTAATAGCTAGAGCTCAGCATTTCAAGTTTGCCGCTATATTCACTTATCAAAGGAAAGAAAAAGGACAAAAAAAAAAATTTATTTCAGGAATACAGATTTGACCAAAATATAAGCAGCAGCTTTTCAATCACTACATGTCCCAAGAATTGGATACACGTTAGATGCATTTTTTTGGAGGAAAAAAAAGCACCTATTACTCCATTATTACAACTCCATAATACAAAAGCTTGGACCACTCTTTTTGTTTAGATCATCAATCCATAGAATTCGGAAATAAATATAGGTCTCATTCAAATTCAAGCCACCACTTGAATGAAGTAGGTCCGGTTTAGAATGACGATTTCAAGCATGGAATCCTTTGACCCATCCTTCAAATGCACTGCTCCAGTGGAGGCCCATGTTCATGTGTGCTACGTAATGATAGCCTAATTATCCTTGGATTATTAATCAATTTGGGCCTCATTTGTTTGTATAGAATATAGACACATTGGGTACGTTTGATACGCATTAAGGCATATGAGAGCATAGGACAAGCAGGACAATACAGTACAACCTCTTGAGTCACATGACAACTTTTTGTCCTATACATCGTTTGATAGATAATGGACAACACAAGTAAAATAATATTAATTTTACTATGATACCCTTTGTAATATATATTATTCTATATTAATATATAATATTATTAATTTATGTAAGTGTTAGTCAATATATAATATATTTTAGAGTAAATAGCCAATTTAGTCCCTGAAACTGTAAGGGCGTATCAATTTGGTCCCTGAAATTAACGAAATTCCAAAAAGATCCCTGAAACTGTAAAACGTTAATCAAGTTAGTCCCTCTGTTAACCCCAGTTGACTGATGCCGTTAACGGTGCTGATGTGGCACGTTAAGTGCCCAGTTGGCTTGTCATGTTGCTTGACAGCTGTACTCTACGTTAGAGACCAACCTGCACCTAATTTCAGGGACGAAATTGACACTACGTTACAGGGACCAAATTGCAATCTTCTTCTTCATCTTCCTCCTCCTCCCCACCTCTACAGAACCTCTTCCTCTTCCTCCTCTCTCTACTCCTCACCCTCCTCTCCTCAAGGCACCAACCAATCAAAATTCAGAACCATCCTCATCCAAAAAACACCCACTCCCACATACCTCAACTCTCTCCATCCCACAACTCCACAATACCATCTCCAACCTCGACCTCGCATCCCACCTCCACCACCACAGTCACAAACTCATCAACTCATCCCTCCTCCTCCAAGCCTGCATCAAGTCCCGCAACTTGCACCTCGGCAAACTCCTCCACCACAAGCTCAACTCATTTGGACTCGTCCTTGACTCGCTCCTTCTCAACTCGCTCATCACCCTCTACTACAAATGCGGCGACTGGCAAGAAGCACTCTCAATATTCAACAACATGGATCACAGCAAAAGAGACTTGGTCTCATGGAGCGCCATCATCTCCTGTTTCGCCAACAACAACATGGAATCAGTGTTTCTCGATATGCTTCGAAATGGGTTTTTCCCTAACGAGTATTGCTTCACCGCAACGATTGGAGCGTGTTCTAATTCGCGATATTGTTTTTCTATTGGGCTTGCAATATTTGGTTTTGTTTTAAAGGTGGGGTATTTTGATTCTGATGTTTGTGTTGGTTGTGCAATGATTGATATGTTTGCGAAAGGTAGTGGTCGTGTGGGATTTGCATACATGGTGTTTGATAAAATGCGTGAGAAAAATGTTGTTCCTTGGACATTGATGATCACTAGATTCGCTCAACTGTGTTTCACGCGAGAGAGAGGAGGAAAAGGAGGAAGATGAAGAGGAAGATTGCAATTTGGTCCCAGTGACGAAGTGTCAATTTCGTCCCTGAAATTAGGTGCAGGTTGGTCCCTAACGTGGAGTACAGCTGTCAAGCAACGTGGCAAGCCAGCTGGACACTTAACGTGCCACCTCAGCACCGTTAACGGCGTCAATCAACTGGGGTTAACGGAGGGACTAACTTGATTAACGTTTTACAGTTTCGGGGACCTTTTTGGAATTTCGTTAATTTCAGGGACCAAGTTGATACACCCTTACAGTTTCAGGGACCAAATTGGCTATTTACTCTATATTTTATAATATATAGTATATATGATAATATATTATTACTATCATAATAATATTATATATACTATTAATATGTATTATATATAATGTTACCGTTAACGTTCTATAAAAAATATATATAACATTTACGTCTTTTGGAAAAAAATATATAACGTTAACATGGAGGGGGAGGGATAGAGAGGGAGAGAAACATTAATGTTCTATAAAAATATATATAATGTTTACGTCTTTTGAAAAAAATTATATAACATTAATGTGGATGGAGAGAGGGGGGGATGTAAAGATAATTTTGTCTTTTTTGACAGTCTGTCCATGAGACAAAAAATTGTCACATGGTTTGGTGAAGGACAAAATTTTGGGTTTTTGTCATATTCCTTACCCCTTTTTTCTCCTGTCCCCAACTGATCACTTTTCAAATCAAACAGGGAACAAAAATTTTTATATTATCAATCCCCTTATTTTTTACAAATCAAGCGCACCCCTAAAGTCTAAACCTATGAACATTGTGCAACGTCTTTAAAAAAAAAAAACATTGTGCAATTCATGTTGACGAATTTGGATTCTCTCTGGTCATTTCTCATTCCAGCTTTTCTCCATAAAAAAAATTCAATCATTGAATGTATCTTTGAATTATCTAGATCGTTAAAGTAAAAAATCTCAATATTCATGGCTACCACATACAATTATGTGTACAAGAATAAGGCCTTATTTACTTTTAAATTATTTAGTGGGTTAAATGAAAGAAGTATATATTCTTATTTATTCATTTTAAAGACAAGCACATATTAAATAAATCATTTATAAACGTATTAATTTCTATTGTTATAATGGGCATGATTTGTCAGGCATTCATTAGATACTAATATGATAATGAACATTTAAAAATAATTGACAATTATTATTAACATAACACTGAACAATTTACTCTGAATACTGTACACTACATAAATGAGTATCATACGTACCTCCCCCTTAAACGTAATTTATTGTTGTGGTCCTTTCGAATTGATTTTCTCTGTTCTTCTTAAACATTTTAACTTTTTTCTTGCATAGAAGTCAAGGGTCATAATAATAATAATAATAATAATAATAGTAATAATATTTAACACTTACAACTCTTGCTTCCTCTTCAATGTCTCTCTTTCAATTCTTAGAAAGGGTTTGTCTTTCATTTCTTGTTTTCTCATTATATAAGTGTCCAAACAAAAAACAATTACCTATCTTCCCCGTATCCTCCGGAAGGCAGAAGATAGCGAGGTTAGCACTTGGCATTATGTGAAGTGGTAGTTCCTGGTTGGTTCACATTGATTTACATTTACTCCATATGTGAAGGGCTTTACTCCACATTTAATCGGATATCCTTGTTTTACGGTCCATGTTAATGTGATGCCAGGACAATATTCCGGCACCAAAGCTCTATCTATGGAAAAGTCTTTTTCCTTCTTCCCTCCTTTTCCTTCTATTATATCGTTGGTGAGGTCCATCTAAAATGCCCATTGTTCTTCTTCTTCACTACATCTTTATCTCATAAGCTCAATCATATCAAGACTTGTCAAAAGAAAACAAATCTTTATGAAAAATGCTACTTTTGCAAAATTAGTTTAGAAACATTCATTGAATAATCAATAAGCAATGATTGATAGGTTGAAAAATAAAGCAAATCTAAGTGAATAAAATACAAAGTTTTTGAACTGGGTTAGTGCATTCGGACGCCCGGCCAATTTGGAACTTCCAACCATGGTTTGATAGTAAAAAAGAGTTTCAATTTTTTCTTAAACTAGTTTGGTAAAATTAATTGTTAATTATCAAATAATGGCTTTAGTGATGACCAAACCTTGGTTGAAAAAAAAAATAGGCAAGAAATTCTTACTTTTTCTCCATCAAAATGAAATCAAAGTTATAGGTATTTAACTACTACTATAATTATAATTATAATACCTTGGGAAAATTCACATTTACTGAAAATCAAATTCAAAACTTAGTTTTTCAAAATTCACTGTTGCAAACTATAATCCAAATAGACACGGAATCATGGTTCAGAATCCAAATTCTTGTTTTGTATCCATATGTTTTGGATAGGTTCTTTTGACAACAGGGCTGTTTATAAAACTAAGATGTGACCCCAGTAAGCTAAGTATCACCGAAAAGAAACATCATACAATTACACCATAATATTTCTACGAGCTTATGGGTGTCTATATGTAATAAAAGAGCTAGTTTACAGAACTTCAATTAAAATCAATTATCATATATTCTTATAATCAAATGTTTCGCATAACAATAAGAAAGTTTTACATTGGATTGTATTTAGAAGGACCTCTAGAATATTATCTGTGCTTTCCTAATTTTGGCAATATCTTACATGCAAGATTGCATTCTGATACTACCAAACCTATAGTATACTATCTATGTTAATATAACCAAAATGATAAGCTATATGCTTGTACCAAAGTGCTGTATAACCAGGAAAAATTAGTTAAAATTTTGACAGACTTAATGTTTGTGGATAAAATAAAATGGTAAGGATCAATCATAGGGCCCTAATTTTTATGCTAACAATGCATAAAAGATATCAACAGAGAATTTCAGATCATTTTCATTTTCATACTTCAACACAACTACAAAAAAACTTTAATGACCTTGGACCCAATTAATTAACATTGGTACGTGATATTGTATGCTACAGTACAAACTCTTTTTTCAAGCACAACCTAGCAAGTTTATTTATGTCACATAATTGAGTTGTAAAAATTAGTTAGCATGGTAATTGAGCTTTTTTGTTCTTCCATGTTCCTTTATTCGTACAAAGTGAGGTGATAAGAGAATGGAAGGGTTGTGAAACCGGACTCAACAAACCCACTAGTTAATGTGAAGGAACCAGCTTACAATAGGGACAGTACTACCCGTTGGTCAGTTGACAGTGTAACCTCCACTTCATTCATAATAATTGTACACCAATTTCATTTTGTGAGAGTTGCAATTACAACGATACTCCCTCCGGACCTAAATATAAGCAAAAAAGTAGCTACATTCTTTGGACTCAAATATAAGCAAAAATCAACTAAGTTAACACTATTAAATGTTAGTATTGCAATAATCAAGAAAATTAACCAATCAAACCAATTCTCCATTTACTTTTCCAGGAGCATTGCATATTCCCTAGACAATTAACTATCTTTTTTACACAAATCAAAATAATTAAACTAACTTAACCAACTTTCTTAATATGTGTGAATTTAGTTTTTTCTTCTTATAATTAGGTCCGGAGGTAGTACATAGACACGAGAGAGAAGAAGCACATGGTCCAAGGGAAAAAGCTACCAGCTGAAGAAACCAAAGAAACACTACCACCCTTTAAGCTGTTAATGTACTCTCTCCGGTCTCTATTATAAACAAAAATTAAATGGGACACACATATTAAGATAGTTAGTTAATCTTATTTAAAAGAGTCATTGGGAATAAAAAATTAAGTTAGTTACCTAAATTACCCTTCCTCTTATTTATTAAACTTGTGTTGTTGAGAATAAAAGGAGTCATTGGAAAACTAAATTTGTATTAAATGAAGTGTATTTTGAGAATAACTTTATTAAATAGGATGAAAGTAGTTGAAATTTGCTTATATTTTGGACCAAAAAATTTGAAAATTTTTGCTTATATTGTGGACTGGAGGGAGTATGTCTCTGGCCTTTCTACGGCTTAGCTTTTTGTACTATTGGTTCTAGCAATGAAAGCTTACACCACAGATCAACCACACGACGCAGTGTGCGACTACTATCTCTACTCTCTTTGTGTGTGTGAGAGAGAGAGTTTTATTTTTTTCTTTTTTCTTTTTTCACATCGATCATCACGAGTAGATAGAGCTGAGTAGTAGTAATTCCTTTAAAAACCCAAAAGCTTAAAATGGTGTCTGCATATTTGGAAAGATGCTGCTTCTGTTTTCTGCTCCCACTAAACTACTGCGATGGCCCTGATTCAGATGCAAAAGATAAAGAGACGTTAAGGTGATCATCATGAATAGAGTTTGTTTGTATCTGTGCGCTTGAGAGGGACGACTGAGTCTGTGACTGTCATTAACCCCTTACAACAGTGGCACTGAAAAACATGCTGCTTTTTATTCACATTTATAACTCACCAGAATACCAGTCTTAAACGAATATTTCTCTCTCTCTCTACATCACCGGTGTTTCTGCAGTGTATTCATTTCCTTTTTGAAAGTTTTTCTGTTTTTTTTCCCCCTCTTGACCCATGTTATTTATTTAAATAAATAATATTTAACAAATTTGTTTTATCTTTGCATATGATGATAGAATTATATCCAGTTAAATTTACATTAAGCATAATGTCTTGTTCTTGTATAAGGGTTGGGATACCACTTATACCCCTAATCAATATATTGGTTGGCTTATAAAAATAAGGCTAAATTAGTATTTTGATCCTTTATCTTTATTTTAGTTTTCATTTTGGTCCCTTATCTTTATTTTTTTTGGTTTTGGTCCTTTATCTTTTTTTAGTTTTCATTTTGGTTCCTTCCGTCAGTTTTGCACTGACGGCATTAGGTATCCGTCGTGAGTCACCGGCGGTTCCGGTGACTGACTGCGGCTGTTTCCGGCGACTTACGGAAGGGATCAAATAGGCTAACGGTTGAAAGATAAGGGACCATAATGGAAAAAAAAAGATAAGGGACCAAAATGAAAACTAAAATAAAGATAATGGATAAAAATAAGAGTTTAGCAAAAAAAAAAACAAAATGTAAAAGAATATTTTCTTTTATTTACTTTATTTTGGTCAGTACAGTTCTTTAATGCTTGTGAAATGCTAGTCTTCTCTGGTTTCTTTCTGGCCTACTTGACCAACAAAAATCTACACATAGTCCAAACAGAAAATACAAAACTAAAGGGTAGGGAATTCAGTGTTTTCTGATAACCTATCCCATTATATATTCGTACTTTTTGATTTGACATCTAAATACTTACTCAAGTCTTGGATTTCATTTAATAAATCTTTATGGAATGAAGTTAATATATTTAATTAACTTAATGCATACTAGTATATAAACTAAATACCTATAGATATGTGATTTTTTTAATCTAAATTTATGCAATAAATATCAAATAAATTCTAGAATTGTGTAGTCTTAATCTACTTAATGAGAACTTCAATGTCAATACGAAATTATTAAATGAAGTAAGTATGATAAGATTCCTCCTCCTTGTATTTATATTTATATTTAATTTTTTTTTTTTTACTTTTTTTCTAAATATATTTACTATTTTATTTCACATAAAAGTTCAGATATATATTTCTATGGAGTATCAAATTCTATAGTGATACAACAAACTTTTTACTTTTCTGACTCTCATTCATTGCATTGCACGAGAGAAAACCTAACAAGAGAATACATATATACACACACGACATCGATCATTACACCATGGACGATAGTATTATTATATGTAAAACGAAGCAGTGTTTCTGCAAATTAAAAACCTTTTATAATAGTCTGCATTTATACCAAATTTAATTAACAAATAACATAAACAAACTGCGATTTACATAAATAACACTCTATTTTTCTTTTTCCTCCTCCTGGCTATTAATCCCGTTTACATAATCAACAACACGCTTTTCACTTGGTATACCATCAATTCACAAAGATATTAATTGGGTTTAGAAAAGTAAAATTAAAAAAAGAAGGGATCAACGTGGACATGGATCGAAAATATAAAAGACTAGAGAGGAAGGTGATGCCTAACAGTTAGTGGTTTTGGCATGATGTTTTCCATTACCGTTCTTCTCTATTTGACCACCTTCAGTTGTTATCATCCAAGGGTTCTTGAAACTGTTGCTTGCAAGCATGGCAAGTGATCTGAAGCATCGTTGAATTGATTTGTTTGATTGCATGCTGTTTCAACCCATATGCTTTTTGAAGTTCCGCTTGCGCTTGTTGCCGAATCCTCTTCGCGTTTGTGAACTCAAGCTCCGCTAATTCAATCTGCGTCTTCGCCTGTTTCCTTGCCTCCTCCGCATACGCCTTCTCCGCCATTGCTATCCTCAACTCCTCACGTGCCTGCTCCTGAACCCTCACCGCCGCACGTGCATGCGCACCTGCACCCTCACCCTCACTGCTGTTGCGGCTCTCCTTCGGCGATGAGTTCCTGTTTGATTCACTTTTGTCGCTCGTTTCAGATGATCCAATGGATAGCTGCAACTGTGTGGATGAATGGTTGTTTCCGTTGTTGTTGTTGCCATCTATCTTAGGCGATGATAGAGATGCAGCAGCAACTACATCGATGGTGGCTGTGGAGAGCTGAAGGTCCAAGTTGGGGTGGTTGAGTTTGTTGTTGTTCTTGGATGAGGTTTCAGCAGTGGCAATAATGGTAGTAGGGTTGAAGAATGTGCGTTCTTCTGTTACTGTGACAACAAGAGGGTTCTTGGGTATGACTAGAGTGGGTGGCCAAGGAGCTGTGCTGAAATTGGTTTCGCTGGAAGGGCTTGGGCTTGAAGCTGTTCGAGACAAGCATGCAGCTGCTGCTGCTTGCCGTGGCTGTGGTTCTGGCCGTAGCCGCCCCATGTTGCAAGCATCTTGGTGCTCAATGAAACTCTCCACCCTATATATACCAAAGAAGAGAGAAGGAACCGTTTCAATATAACTTAAAAGCAATATTCAAAAAGGTGCATGATAAGTAACTTGGTTATGAAGAAGAGTATTAATGCATATATAGAGTTAGAAGAAAGGAAAGAAGACAAAGAAAAAGTGGTTATAAAAGGTGCTTGGAAAAGGTATCCCTCCGTCCACTGGTTTTCAAATGGTGGGGAGATGAGGTTCCAGTCCCACTAAATAAAGGTCGACAAAGAAGTCAAGAACGCACACATGTCATTCTGATATTTATACTTACTAAGCTAGTCATCGAACAGATTAATTATTATATATATAATGTTAATGTTAATATATACTTAGAAAATAGATCACTACACAGAAATATATCGGAGGAGGTGTTCTAGTTGAAGCCTTGAAGGTATTGGAATGCCGGAAGGTGTTTTCGATGTATGGACCAAGACCAACGAAAGCTGAGTTTCGGGAACCGTGTTCCCCAACTGTCAATGAACAGTTTTTATTAAAAATTTCTTTTGATTAAGGTTCCATCAGTCAAATATTAAACTTTTATTTTATTAATTAATTTTTGAATTTTGCTTTTGTTTTCCCCCATTTCGTACTTTATAGTATTCCATTCCAAAAAATATATTTGCCTTTTATTAAAGTCAAAAGCTAGCCAAGTATAAAAAGTTTTGCTAAATCGATAAACATGGGATGGTAAAAGCTAGAAAATATTCTTGAAGCACATAAAATAGAGAGGAAATTAAAAAGTGATCAAAACTTGATATAGATCTATCTATCTATTATATAAATTATGAATTAAAATGGTAGTGTAGTACTAGTAATTGAAAATAATTAAGATTAAGATGATGGAGTGAGTGTGCGAGTGATGACCTTGAGAAAACGCGGCCACAATCGCAAGAGTGGCCCCTGGTGCCACAGGTTTTGAGGTGTGCTTTGTAATCAGACTGCACTGCATAGCCTTTGGAGCATCTCTCACAGACCCATTGCTTGTGGTTACTGTGTTTCCTCCTGAAGTGCTTCTTAATCCCAACAAGATCACCAAGGGCATGGCATGGGTCGTGGTGCAAGCAGGAAGGCTCAGGGCACACGAACACTCTCTTCCTCACCACCGGCGTCTCCCTCTTCAACAGCTTCCACGGCACCTTGTGGCGGCGCCGGTGCATCTGAAGGTTCTGGTCCCTCTGGAATCCCTGGTTGCAGATCTCACAAACATAACGATCTGATTCCAGCAACGTCTTCGGTGACAGGGACACCACTTCTGCATCTGGATCTGACCCCCAACACAATTAAATAAAACTGAATCAATAATTAGCATCAAAGTATATATGTATGAATCCAATTAAATTAAACAATTAAGATAGATAGACCCACCCACCAATATGAGACAAGTCAATAATTAATTAGAATGAATGAATCGTGCACCTGGTGTTCCTGCAGGCCTTCTCCTCCTTTTATTAGCAGCAGCAGAACCATTCTCAGCGCATGAAAATGGGTCTGGCGAGGGAGATGGTGAGTTATTATTGGCTAACATGGGGAGGATTCTAGCTCTACCTTGCAAATTAAGTGTAATCTATATATGTTTGTGATAGAATTAGGTAAAGGAAGAGATCGATCGTGAGAGAGGGAAGAAAATACAGCTACAAGGCGTAGCTAGGAGGAGGAAGACATAGTGATAGAGAGGAACAAAGAAAAAGCTCTTTGTTTCTTCCTTTCGGTTACCTCAGCTTTCTTTTAGCTTTTAAACTTTCAGCTTTTCCAACAGCTTTCTCTCTCTCTGGGTTCCTCTCTTCTCTTCCTTCCAACCCTCATCTTCAAACAGCGCCCTCCTTACTAATAGACTTTCAAAAAGAGTGACACCCAATCACAAACCTCCAAACCTGATCCCACCATGGGCTCCAGAAGAAAACATCCCCACAAAGAAACAAAACCCTCTCATAATTTCATTATACAGTAAAAATTTTCATTTGCATGCATAAATACATGCCAAGCCCCCCAAAATACACACGTAACCTTCCTATTTTTGTCACTCTCTTCTCTCACTCCAACATCTCTCTATTACAAGTTAATTAAAAGGAAAGAGGAGGGGGTACATATATCTTAATCTTAATTTATTGACCATTGTACCCATGCTAGTGACCGTGCAGGATCTCTAATAAATCTCACTTGAGGCAGCTTTTATAAAGGTGATCATGAGGATGTGAAGTCACCCTCAAGGGCATTCTCGTCAATGGGGGTCATAATTTTTCCTGTCCAAGATGCTTTGCTTTTTGGTAAACTGGGGGCATCACCTTAACAGTTGCAAGTTAAATTTGGCAACATTGTCTTTTCTTGGTGAGCTTCGTAATGTTGGCAATATGTTGATATATATACAGTGCTGCAATGACCATCATTTTACCTTGAGTTTAAGATGAGAGGAGGGGCAACAAAAAAAAGGGAGGAAAAAAAAAAAACCATGTTATCGCATAAATGCTATTGATGTCACTAACTTTACTAGTACTGAATATACAGCGTAAAAATTTATAACACATTAATTAAGTACACATTAATTCTTATCATCTATAATGTTATAAAGTTGCTTAATTCCTCTTTTTATAAGTCTTGTCCTATAGCTAATTTTTACTTTGGGTCTTTCTAACCCGTTCCTTAATACTACTTTAAGACTTTAAGTAATTCTCCACTCCAGCGCAGAGCAACTCTAAAAAGTTCTTCAAGAGAATTTTTTTTACTATTTTTCTATTTTTTCATGGGTTTTTATTAGGTTCTTCGGTAAGAAACTATTTATTTACAAAAGCAACTATTCTTACACGTGGACGCCACCTCATGTGCTTCAATAGTACAACTTAATTAGAACATTTTTTTTTAAGAATATGCTCTTATTTTTCAAACCTAATTGGCTATATTTAGTTTGCCAAATCCGCTAGCTTATAGCGGATAAAAAGCAGTCATGTTTGATAGCCATTTTAAAAACTAGCTTATAGCGTTTTTTCAAGACACCACTTGAAGTAGTGTTTGAGCTTATAGCTTATCATTTTTACTTCCATTTTTATTCCTATTATAAATTTTCATATCAAAAAATAAAAAATAAATTATTTAACAAAGTAAATAAATAACAATTAACTTCACTATCTAGATTTATCTTTAAAATAAAAAAATAGAAAAATATATTTTTATCTATAAAGATTAAAATCTGTTTAAAAATCGTATCAATATATCATTTTATTTTTATTATCCCATTTAATTTATTAAAAATAATTTAAAATAAAGTAATATTAAAATTAAAAAGTAATATTTAATTTTTGAAATGATAAATAATTCAAAATAAATTAAATTAAATTATTAAAATAGATAATTATTTTAAATAAATAATATAAATTACATATAAGTTTTATAAAAAATCATATAAACATGTTATTTAATGTCGTTTTACATTTCAGTTAGTTCAACCGTTAATTTTATCAAACACTTCAAATCTAACCCGCTGAAAACAATCGATCAATAAATATAGGTCCTACGGTGGAGGGGTTGTAATCCTCTAAAATGTACACGTACTACCAAATGAAAGATTTTTATTTATTCTTGCTTTCACTAGTTAAAAATATCAATAAAAAAAAGGTTATATTGATATATAAGTGTAAGTCTTTGCAATATATGATTCGATCGGATTGGTAAAAATTAACGGATCGCGAATAAGGTAGCTGATAGCAGATGATCTTATAGCAGAGCAGATAGCAAATAAGCTAGTTGATAGCAGATATCAGATAAGCTAGCAGATTGAATTTGACGTATTTGGTAAAACAAAAACTAACAGTTGAACTAGATGATAAATATAAAATGACATGTTTTTTTTTAATATATAAATTATATATATATATATATATATTCCTTTTAAAAAAACACTTTAATTTATTTGAAATTAATTAACATCTCAAAATTAAAATATTTATTTTTAACTTATTTATTTTTAATAAATAAATGAGATAAAAAAGAAAACAATATGTTGATATGATTTTTATATAATTTTTATTACAGATAAAAATAATTTTTTTTATTTCTTTATCTAAATATATATCTAGTTAGTGGAAATAATTATTTTGTGTGTGTGTATATATATGTATGTGTGTGTGTGTATAAAATAGGATTAGTATTTTCTGTGTCATTTAGATGAGGATAAATGATAAATTTAATTAAAATAGTAGGGATAAAAATGAGAGGAAAAAATGATATCAAACGCCACTTTAATTAGCGTCGGGAAGAAACACTGTAAGTTAGTAAAAAACGTTATAAGCTAGTTAGAAAATCAGTTATCAAATGGGGGTATTTTTTTTTATCCACTATAAGCTAGTGGATTGGACTTTCAAACATCACTATTTTCTCTCATGATGATCTCCTCAATGATCACCTTTTGATTTCCTATACATAGTGCTTTCATGAAAGTCATTTATGAAAGTCGTTTATTAAGTGTGGGCAGGACCCAACAATATTAGTATAAGGAGTTGAGGAAGGGACTACGCCAAGGTGATCCTTTGGCTCCTTTCTTATTTCTTATTATGGCGGAAGGTCTCGGGAGGTTAATGGACAAAGCAGTTCAGATCGGATTGTTTACATGTTTTTAGTGCTGTAAAACTGGAAGGCTACCCTTTGTCTATTTGGGATTACCAATTGCGGCTAGACCGGGTAGCTCAACTACGTGGCAGCCAGTGGTTGATTTAAAGAAGAAGAGATTGGCTAGGTGGAGAGGGAAAAGACTATCGTTTGGTGGAAGGATTGTCTTATTACGCTCGGTTCTCTCCAGCATACCACTTTACTACTTATCCTTCTTTAGAATCCCAAAGAAGGTTTTGAAGGTTTTAATTGGAATCCAGCAGGCTTTTTTAATTATGGGGAGTGTTGGGAAAAAATTCATCCCATAGGTTAGTTGGATAAAGGTGTGCTCCTCAAAGGCTTCGGGTGGTTTGGGAATCAAACACTTAGACCTCTTCAATATGAGTTTGTTGGGTAAATGGCAATGGAGAATTTTGGTGGACATTAAGGCTTGCTGGTCTCAAATCCTCAAATCAAGATACTGGGATTTGAATGAGGCTCACTGTAGAAAAGGATGCAGTTGTTGGGGGGGGGGGGGGGGGGGGGGGGGCTGGGATGGTAATGTTTGGCATTGGAAATGGAAGTGGAGAAGGGGTTTTTTTGTGTGAGAAGAGGAAATCTATAAAATCTTTGTGGACATTATGGCAGGAGCTGTAATCAATAGAGAATTGGAGGATGTGTGGGTTTGGAAAATAGGTTGCTTGAAGCTCTACACAGTTAGGTCAGCCTATGATTTTCTTTTGGCGAATTATCCCCCTTTTGTATCTTTTCAGCAGGCACCTGTTCAGTTTAAGGATTACTGGAAATGCTGTGTACCTAGCAAGGTTTTGGCGTTTTCTTGGAAATGTAAGTATAAATTTGATTATGTTTTGATGATTGACAAACACTAACTATAAGCATGCAGGATAAAAAGAAAAATAAGTTATAAGCATGCAGGTACTCAAAGGTTAGCAAAGCAAGACACAAATAAGCTGAGTATCAAGTATCCAAGCATCAAGACCTCAAGCAAGATTAGGTAAATATACTAGGTCTTAGATGTCTTGTAAGGGTATGATGACTAAAACTTGATTTGGCTCACGTAATGAATTTAATTAAAATATATAATCAGCAACATATTTTTGCTAAAATGATTTTATGTTATAGCAAGCTTTAAATTGATTTAAAGTAATTACTTTCTATTTGATCAAGCTATGACAATATATATTTTTCATAAACATTTGTTTTGATCTGTTGCAGATTTTTTTCAATTTGACTAATGTTAATCGTTTAAATTGATTATTGAATTTAAAACTACATCTAGCAATTAAAGTGCCCAAGGATGGCAACGTACATGTACACATTTATGGCCTAATCAATTTCAAGATTATAAAGCTGAAAGCAAACGGTATAATATGGACTGCAACGGCTATATTTCTCATCTATTAAAAAGAGTTTCAGTTTTCGTGTGAAAAATAAGCAAGCATATATGACTTTTTGAAAAACATAAATTTCTTGCTTCCACTCTGAAATATTATTGAGCCAAATTTTGTGAGAATATCATCATACTCATAGGCTTCAATTTGTATTATCTGCACTGGTAAGAGTGCTTCAGTTTCTTCTACTTTGTGTAACAACTCAGAAATAGGGTGTGATATCCCTAGGTTGAGGGTGAGGTATCCCTCTAATTAGAAGGTGAGGTATCCTTCTGTGGCAAAGGGTGGGGCATCCCGTTGGTGTACAACTCTAGACTCAGAAGCGTGGGTGAGGTATCCCGGAGACGTAAGGGAGAGTGCTAGAGGTCGTTGAGGCTCTTACACGTGGTGGGTGAGGTATCCCAGGAGGCGTGGTTAGAGTGCTCTGTTTTGTACAAAGGTTGCAAGCACCAGTTTATAAGCTTGTTTATTAGTGAAAGAAAATCCCACAGGTGGAGTGGGGACTGGACGTAGGTCACTGGAGGTTGGTGGCTGAACCAGGATAAAATCCGTCTGCAAGTATTCTCTTCCCTATCTCCATTGATTAATTCATATTATTATTTCTCACATATTCATAATTTGTTTATATCTTATTGTGTAATTTAATATTTTATATTGATAAAATCATTTTTGATATATTCATTTAGAAAATTTTATAAACCCAATTCACCCCCCTCTTGGGTAATGGTTGCCACGACCAACAAGTGGTATCAGAGCTTCGGCTCTGGTTAGAAGCTTAACAGCTTAGAGTAAAAGATCCTCTTTGCCGGCAACCTTAAAAGCTTTCTTGAAAATAATAAAAAGAAATGAGTTTTTGTGATTTTGATAAACCACCATATTTTGATGGTGTGGATTATGTTTATTGGAAAGCTAGGATAGAAATTTTTATGGAAGCAATAGATTTTGATTTGTGGGATATTGTGCTAAATGGTTTTATTTCCAAACCCAAATCACAATGGAACGAATTTGATAAAAATTGTTTTTCCTTAAATATTAAAGCAATGCAAATTTTGAGAAACAGTTTGAATGATGAAGCATATGCTAGAATTAAGATTGCTCTTGTGCAAATGATATAATGAATATGCTTGATTCTATTTTTCTTGCTAACAATTTTCATGTGGATAAAAGTATACATAGAAAGCAAGAAGCAGGGCAAAATCAAAAGGAGCACATACTTGAAATATCGAGCAAGGAAATAGATCATGACAATGAGGAGCCAAACATGCTAAGAATTGAAACAAGCTTACACATGGTGCAAAAGGACTTTGAGGTAAATGATGCTAAATTTAATGATAGTTCTTTATATGATAAATTACAACAAGCATATGATGATGTGTATAATGGCTTGATTAATTTAGAAAAGAAAAACTTGAATTCTTTGGAAAAAATATCATCCATTGAAATTGAAATTGAAAACTTGAAAAATGAGTATGCATTTCTTAACAAGGAAACGCCTTTTAAATGTAACACCTCAACTACTTGTAAAAATTGTATTGATTTTCAAAATCAAATTGAGGAATGTTTATCAAAAAGTACCAAAGTTGAAAAGTTTCCATGTTCTTATTCTGCATGTGTTAATGAAAAGAAAAATAATGTTCTTCTATATGGAAAATCAAGTGGTGATTGTGACCAAAATAATTTGAGGAGTCAACAACCTAAAAATTCTAATATTTTCTATGATGATCTTCAAAAGACCAAGCTTTCATCTATAATTTGCAATTATTGTGGTCATCTAGGACATATTGCAACAAGTCACACCTACTACTATATATACGCATCACGTATAAAAAAACTTATAGCCTTTGTACAATGGTCTAGTTACAAATAATTGGTATTGCTTGGACAGTGCTTATATCTCATATAGGCATAGAAAAGGGGCGGGATGGGAAGAAGTGATAGTGTTAGAGAGATGTTATTATATATATTTGATTGGATTCGGGATCGTGAACACTTGGGAAAGATGATTGCAGCGGACATGCTCTTAAGTAATTAGTTGCACGTCTTCCTTTCTAAATTCCAATGAATAATTAATTGAACAACTATGAGCTGAACGGTAACACCAATAACCTTAACCAGCTTTGCTTTTGTATGTTTTAACTTTTAACCATTATATTATGAGTTTTTCTAACCTGTACAATTTTACACATGTTAAGGATTTTAAAATAGTAAATTTACATAAGAACTTATGTATTTTATACTTTCAAAACTGAAATGTTTAGTTTTTTAATAAATAATTGCTTCTTTTGGATTTCTTAACATGTGCAAAATTGTATATGATAGAAAAACCCTATTATGAGTCAATATATATATGCACATCGTGAACAAAACATGTCTGTCTCCCTCTCTCTGATCACACCCACACACATACGTATGGGTATGACACTAACAAACACCAGGCTTTTAAAAGTAAAGTATTGATTATTTGAGAAAGGAGTGACTTGCATGGGGTCAACAACAGCATAAAAGCCTCGTTTAATTAATTTATTACGGTGAGCAGCCTTTTATATTAAAATCACTCTTTTTATTTTATTCTTTATTATATATGGGTTCAAGTACCTCTTGTACTCATATCTATATATTCTTTTGCTTATAAAAAAATTCTTATTTTGATGGAGGAGCAATCCAGTCCTCGAATGGTTGTTTGCGGTGATGAAAGGGCTGTAGGGCGATGGCTTCGGAGCTGTGATCTTGACATCAGATCAGAAGTCTCAAAGCTAACTCCACCGCACATTTTCTGTTTTTTATTAAAGGAATAGCAGAAAATAAGATGGAAATTTACCAAACTAAATTCCTTCGTTGGGAAATCACGAACTTATTTTCGTAATAGTCATCCTTACTCTTTCTCAAATTAAGCTCAACAATTTATCGCATGGCAAGATAAACAAATGTACCACATTTAAATCATTACCAAATCTTGAAACTTACATTGTTCGATGACGTTTTAAACTAAATTTCTCTCCATGAATGAGTTTGGTCAACTGAGCCCTCTAACATATATATACCATAGGACACATACATAGATACTTAACTACACACCCACACACAGTATTTTGTTACAAAAAAGTGTGTTTGATACATATGATCTTCTTTAAAAATTTATAAAATAGGAGCGTAAATTGGATCAGGCATAGGGATGTGGAGAAGGTATGAATGTTGGGTGCATAATGGCATCTCTGTCTGTCTAATAATTTCATGGTGGATACGCAGAGATCATGGGTCCCCTTACCACACTATTCACTATTACCCGATGCCCATTTGTCCTTTTTTGTATTTGTTTGTATTTGTAGCCTGTACGATACAGACATAATATATACTCTATCACACACACACAATCTCTCTCTCATTATGGAAATTTTGAATCTTAGTTCTTATAATGCAAGTATCAAGTGCAAATATTATATATGCGTCTCTCTGTGTGTAGGTGAAAGACAATAGCGATTTATTTGGTTATATGTTTAATGTGTCATGGTTTAAATTTGAAAATTGGTTTTGATTATACTAGCTTGTTGAATTAAATCTTGTCAAAAAAAGGATCTGTCCATATATTTTAATGCGGACGAATTACAGTTATTGTTATTAGCAGAAAATATGAACTGTATCTGAAATTAAATGTGGTTACACTATATAAAATATGCATGGTATTCCGACGACTTTACTATTTATTACGTATTGTATGTTAATCATTATTTGTGAATTTTAATCAATAAATTGGATACACGCACACGCACTAAGATAATCACATGAAGAAGATAAGTAGATTAGTGTCTCTGTGTGTGTGTATAATTAGTTGAGTTTTTTTTTCTTTTCATTTTTTTTTTTTTTTGGTGATGCATGAAGAGGTTAATTAAAGAGGGTGTGACAGTGTGACTCAACAGTCACACAAGAGATCATGGTTGTAGCAAGACAAGCCCTAACGAAGGGCCGTGTCTGTAGGCTGCCCACTGACAGACTGACAATTAATGTTTTTGACAATAACACTTGTCACCCAAGATCGGGGGTAATAGGACTTACCTGCAAATAATTTTGGCATTTAATAAAACCAAATAAGAAGGATATAAGATCATTAAAGTTTTATACTCTAAGTTGTTCAAATCATCACCTCACGGTTATATTGTGTATATATTAATTACTTTTAAGTAGCTATCCTTTCTGAAGGTGGGCTTGGGATATTAAAAACTTGTAGTTATTCGTAATGATGTTATTTTTAATTAAGGGAAGCTAGATGTTGGTAATTAATGTCTTCGAGCTTGTTAAATATCGATCATGGTCATGGGTTTCTTCTAGGACCGGTGGTGATGTCTCCTTTTTAGATTGGTGTTCATATGCCCTTTGATATGTATGCAATCCCTTTGTAACTCTTAAGCTTAGTCTTTGGTTATTTTATGTATCAGTTTTGGAATGGTGTAATTTTTCCTATTATATAGAAATGGAAATGTATCGTAGTTTCTGCTGTTCGGGGAGGGTATTAGATTTTAATCCCAATAGAGGGACTTGTCTTCTTCTCACTTTGCTTGCAATCATTCAGAATGTAGTGAGTCTTTTTTTATGCTGGTTTTGGATATATATGTTTCTGTTGGAACTAGATTTTGGATTACAAAGAGGTTGGAAACTCTGGACTACACTCTGGACTACAGTCTAATTTTTGTTGGTTTTGAAGTGGTTCCGTTGAGTATGTACAGATATTGATGTGTTGGGTTTAAGTACCCCTATACTTTAATTAATACAATTGTTTGCATGCTTATATAAAAAAAGGTAGCCATCCTTTCAAAAGTTAACACTTACTCATAGTAGCATCATATGAGTAACAATAATTTGTATATTTATTCTCAAACTTTGACAATTGTCAATCAATTTAGTCCTTGTCTTTGTAGAAGTCCCACATCGGTGGGAACAAAAATTTAAGAGCCCCCTTAAGCTTATATAAGGAGGCTTAAGGGGTGCTAGTATGATCATTCCAAACCAAGAGAGCCAAGAATGAGCTAGAGAGAAAAAAATGAGAGAAAAATTATAGTTTTTCCTATGAGGTTTCTCCTAGAGTGTATTCTTCTATTTTCAAGAGAGAGTGTCATTGTTCTCTCCTTATATTTTGAAAGAGGGGTCTTGTAATTTCTTCCACTTAGTGAAAATTTTCTGATCTTGCTCATGGTATTTTCCCTTATTTGTTGAGGGTTTTTCCACGTAAATATTGTGTGTTCAGTTCCTCTTTTCTCATTTCTTATTTTAGTCGTGTAATATTATTCTGTTACTCTGGTACCTAACAGTGGTATTAGAGCCATTGGTTCGTGGTCATTATTCCGCTGCTGCAAACTGATAAGGTGCCGGGTTCATAAGAATATACTTAGTATGCTATGTGGTTGCAGTATTGTCTGAACTTCCACATCAGAAAAGAATTATTATTGTTGCTGGAAATAAAGTGTAGTAGTGTGAAAGTGTATGTCTAGGAAAGTTCTGGCTGGGAAAGACTTGGTATTTAAGTGTGTCTATTAATGACCAACCTCTCTTTCCTGGGAACTTACCTGGTGTACTGTTTACGGACTACGGTCATTGTTTTAGTTTACGGTACTGTTCAGAGGAGTAATTTGGTGTAAAACCATGGCAGCAAAATTTGAGATTGATCAAGTTCAATGGGAGTAATTTCTCCCTGTGGAAATTGAAGATAAGGGCGGTTATGAGGAAGGATAATTGCCTAGACGCAATTGACGGTAGATCCACAGATATCACTGATCAAAAGTGGAAAGAGATGGATGACAACGCTGTTGACATATTCAGTATTTTCAAGAGAGAGTGTCATTGTTCTCTCCTTGTATTCAGAGAGAGGGTTCTTGTAATTTCTTCCACTTAGTGAAATTCTTCTGATCTTGCCCGTGGTATTTTCCCTTATTTGTTGAGGGTTTTTCCACGTAAATATTGTGTGTTCAGTTCCTCTTTTCTCATCTCTTATTTTAGCTGTGTGATATTATTCCGTTACTCTGGTACCTAACAGTGGTATCAGAGCCATTGGTTCGTGGTCATTATTCCGCTGCTGCAAACTAATAAGGTGTCAGGTTCATGAGAATATTCTTAGTATGCTTTGTGATTGCAGTATCGTCTGATCTTCCACATCAGAAAAGAATTATTCTGGTTGCTGGAAATAAAGTGTGGTAGTGTGAAAGTGCATGTCTAGGAAAGTTCTGGCTAGGAAAGACTTGGTATTTAAGTGTGTCTATTAGTGACCCACCTCTCTTTCCTGGGAGCTTACCTGGTGTACTATTTACGGACTACGGTCATTGTTCCAGTTTACGATACTGTTCACAGGAGTAATTTGGTGTAAAACCATGGCAGCAAAATTTGAGACTGAGAAGTTCAATGGGAGTAATTTCTCCCTGTGGAAATTGAAGATAAGGGTGGTTCTGAGGAAGGATAATTGCCTAGACGCAATTGATGGTAGACCCACAGCTACCACTGATCAAAAGTGGAAAGCGATGGATGACAACGCTGTTGCCAATTTGCACCTAGCAATGACAGGCTCAGTATTGTCAAGTAATGCAGAAAAGAACACTGTAAAGGGAGATCTAGGATACTCTTATTAAATTGTACGATGTCAAATCTCTTCACACCAGAATATTCTTAAAGAGGAGGCTCTACACTCTTCGAATGGGTGAATCCACATCGGTGACGAATCACGTCAACACTTTAAATACACTATTTGCTCAGCTCATAACGTCAGATTTTCAAAATAGCAGAAAATGAATGTGCAGAACTTCTACTTCAGAGATTATTACCAGATTCTTATGATCAACTCATCATCAACATCACAAATAATAATGTTGTTGATTCTCAACGCTTTGATGATGTTGCCGGTGCAATTCTTGAAGAATAATCCAGGCCCAAGAATAAGGAAGAAAGGTTAGAAAGTTCAAAGAAAGCAGAGGCGTTAACGGTGATGAGAGGCAGATCAACGGACTGTGGCTCCAGTGGGAGTCAAGATCACGGTAGATCAAAATCTCGAAGAAGGAAGAATCTTAAATGCTACAATTGTGGCATGAGAGGGCACTTGAAGATGGAGTGTTGGCATAACAAGAAGAATTGAGAGAAAGCTTCTGAAGCAGTAACATCTCAAGGATGTGTTGCAAGTACCTCAGATGATGGAGAAATCCTATATAGCGAAGCAGCAACCAGTTCTAAAGGCGGAAAACAACTTAATGATGTCTGGATAATGGATTCGAGCGCGACATGGCACATGACTCCACATCGAGATTGGTTTTGCACTTATGAGCCTTTCTTGGAAGGATCCATGTTCATGGGAAATGATCATGCCTTAGAAATTGCTAGAGTTGGCACTGTCAGATTAAAGATGCATGACGGTACTGTTCACAAAATACAAGGGGTGCGACATGTGAAGAGATTGAAGAAGAACTTATTGTCCATTGGGCAATTGGATGACCTCGGGTGTAAGATCCATACTGAAGGTGGGATCTTAAAAGTAGTGAAAGGCAATCTTGTGGTGATGAAAGCTGAGAAGATCACAAGTAATCTATACATGCTTTTGGGATATACGTTGCAAGAGGTAGATGCATCAGTTGCAGCAGCGAGCCAAGAAGAAACAACAATGATATGGCATCGCAGACTAGGCCATATGTCGGAACGTGGCTTCAAAGTCCTTGCGGAACTCAATCTCCTACCCGGGCTCAAGACGGTGAATTTACCTTTCTGTGAGCACTGTGTGATGAGTAAGCAGCATAGATTGAAGTTTGCTAGAGTAACTACTAAATACAAACACATACTGGACTTGATCCATTCTGATGTGTGGGAATCACCCGAAATATCTTTAGGAGGAGCAAAATATTTTGTGTCATTCATTGATGACTATTTTAGAAGATTATGGGTATACCCAATCAAGAAGAAGTCAGATGTGTTTCCAGTATTCAAGGAGTTCAAAGCACAAGTAGAGCTTGAAGCTGGTAAAAGAATAAAGTGCTTGAGGACAGACAATGGAGGAGAATATGTAGATGGCGATTTTCTGGCATTTTGCAAACAAAAGGGTATTATAAGACAATTCACAGTTGCACATGCACCTCAACAGAATGGTGTAGCAGAGCGGATGAACAGAACTCTGCTAGATAGAACAAGAGCCATGTTGAAAACAGCGGGAGTGGCCAAATCTTTCTGAGCAAAAGAAGTTAAAACTGCCTGTTACGTGATAAATCGATCACCATCAACAACGATTGGTTTGAAGACACCAATGGAGATGTGGAAAGGAAAGCCAACTGATTATTCTTCTCTATATGTGTTCGGATGTCCTATGTACGTGATGTATAACTCCCAAGAAAGAACGAAGCTGGATCCAAAATCCAGGAAATGCATGTTCTTGGGTTATGCTGATGGTGTGAAGGGGTATCGCCTGTGGGATCCTACTGCCCGCAAAGTTGTTGTCAGCAGGGATGTAGTCTTTGCAGAAAATGAACTGCAAAGTGACCAGAAAAATGACATCACTACTAAACAAACTATTGCAGTTGAGATAGAAAGAAAGCCCGGAGAAGATGATTCTTCTGAGGAAGAACCAGGGCATGAGGAACGAGTTCCAGATGAGGCCAATGATACAGAAGTTTAACGATTGTCAAGCCAAACAAGAACACAACATGGCACTCAGATTATGTTATGGCAAGCCACGATGTATATTGTTTTCTAATAGAAGAAGGGGAGCCATCAACCTTTCAGGAGGCTGTAAGCAGTCCAGATGCTTCTCTGTGGATGGCAGTAATGCAAGAGGGAATGGAAGCCTTGCATAGGAACAACACATGGGAACTTGTTGAACTTCCAATGGATCAGAAATCCATTGGGAACAAATGGGTCTATAAAATCAAACAGGATGGAAATGATCAAGTGGAAAGATATCGTGTTAGACTGGTGTTCAAAGGATATGCTCAGAAAGAAGGTATTGATTTCAACGAGATATTTTCTCTACTTGTCAGACTAACTACTATCAGAGTAGTGTTGGCTATGTGTGCTATATTTGATTTACATCTTGAACAGTTGGATGTAATAAAGACAGCTTTTCTTCATGGAGAACTTGAAGAAGAAATTTATACGCTCCAACCGGAAGGCTTTAAAGAACAAGGAAAAGAAGACTTGGTTTGCAGGTTGACCAAATCTCTATACAATCTAAAGCAGGCGCTCAGATGTTGGTACAAGAGATTTGATTCCTTCATTATTAGCCTTGGACACAACAGACTAAGTTCAGACCATTGTACATACTATAAGAGGTTTGATGATAATGATTTCATCATTTTGCTGTTGTATGTGGATGAAATGTTGGTAGTAGGCCCCAACAAAGATCAAGTCCAAGAATTGAAGGAACAGTTGACTAGGGGGTTTGATATGAAGGACTTGGGGACCCACAAATAAGATTTTAAGGACCGAGACAAAAAAGATAGGAAGATTTGGCTTTCTCAAAAGAATTATCTAAGTAAGGTCTTGCGGCGCTTCAACATGAAAGATTGTAAGCCAATTTCTACCCCACTACCCGTCGGTTATAAATTATCCTCTGGTATGAGCCCTAGCAGTGAAGCAGAGAGGATGGAAATGTCTCGAGTACCGTATGCATCAGCGGTGGGAAGCCTTATGTATGTCATGATATGTACAAGACCAGACATTGCGCAAGCAGTGGGAGCGGTTAGTCGATTTATGGCAGATCCTGGTAGAGAGCATTGAAATGTTGTCGAGAGGATCCTGAGATACATGAAAGGAACCTCGGATGTTGCATTATGTTTTGGAGGATAAATTCATTGTCAGGGGTTATGTTGACTCAGATTTTGCAGGTGATCTTGATAAGAGAAAATCTACTACTGGCTATGTGTTCACACTTGCAGGAGGAGCAGTAACCTAGTTATCCAAGTTACAGACTGTTGTAGCTTTGTCTACTACAGAAGCTGAGTACATGGCAGCTACGCAAGCTTTGAAGGAAGCTATTTGAATACAAAGGTTAATGGAAGAACTCGGTCACAAGCAGGAGCAAATCACGATGTATTGTGACATTCAGAGTGCCTTGCACATTGCAAGAAATTCGGCCTTCCATTCCAAGACAAAGCACATAGGTGTTCAATATCACTTCGTTCGAGAAGTAGTAGAAGAAGGAAGTGTGGATATGCAGAAGATTCATACCAAAGACAACCTAGCAGATGTTATGACAAAGTCAATCAATGCTGACAAGTTTATATGGTGTCGATCCTCCTATGGCCTATCAGAAACTGATAACTCATAGAAATATGAGTTATTGCTATCCTTTTGCTTTATTATTGTTCTTGTTTTAATCAATTTTGGAAAAGAAATTCAAGTTTTGCCTCAATTAGTAAATATTTGTGTTGAATTGTTAAAATGCTGAAAAAGATATTAAAACTGATTTGTTTTTGCTGAAGGTTTGTTTGAGTTTTGAGCAGAAATTAGAAGTGAAATTACTGCAGGAGTTGCTCTGGAATGCTGCAGCATCTGGAAAGAGAATCACTACAAGACAAAAGAATTGTCAGCTCAACACACCTTCACTACAGGACAAAGAACCTGCTGCGCTGTCCCAAAACGAGGAAAGAGAAAATGCAAGGCAGCAGCTGTGTGTACTAGGGGAATGGGCCAAAGAATATTTTATTAATTGTTGAATTTTGTAAAGCCCAAAAGTGCATGAGAGAGAGAGGATAGGAAACCCTATTTTGGGGACATTAGTACAAATAGGGTAGTCAGCCTCCTTTTTGAGGGGGGCTGGTACAGCAGCCTCCATTTTCTTCTTTGTTTTCTCTTTACTTACGCTTATGCTTTTATGCCTTCATTTCCTATTTGATTAATTAGTTTTGTCTATAAGCTCTTTATGAGCTAATTTTCCTTAGCATAGGATTCTATGAATTTGTAATTGATACTTAAGGGTGATTTATACAAATGGATGTTACTCATTTTCTTCTTCTCTGTTTGAAAGCTTAATTTCATTTTAGACTGATCAACTAATTTGGAATACTAGCTAGTTGGGTTTGGAAAAACTTAATTAGTGGACTTGTTTAGAGGATAAAGATTAAACAATTAATTGGAAAATCGATTGTGTTGAATGAGCTAGGAATAGCCTTCAAGTCTTTAAGTAGCTGGACGTATTTATCTGACAACTGAGGGAAATTAATATGAACTTAGGAATAAGAAGCGTTTAATGAACTCAGTTTTACTGCTGGAAAGCAAACTTTCATTCTTGGGCTAAATGCTGTAGCATCCTGAAGCATCGAATACCCTGAAGTTAAGGTTACAAAGGATTAAGATCCTAGCTATTTCTATCTTTGTTCTAAAACACCCATTTATTGCTTTTATTACTTTCATGCACTTTATAATCACTGTTCTGAAACTCTAGTACTCCATTTACTTTATATGCTTAAAACAACTCTTTACTTTATTAAGCTAAGTAGAAAAAGGTTAAAACTAGAACTTATATTCAAATCATTTAAATCCTCGTGGGAACGATCTTTACTTACTCTTTATTACTTGTTTGACTGTGTATACTTGCACATCTTTTTGGACAACAGAAACGTAAGCAACATGGAATGGCAAGAGAGAAACAGTGGTGTGAAGATATGATTAACTCAATCAAATCTTCAAGTGGGAGAATTGTAGAAGTCCCACATCGGTGGGAACAAAAACTTAAGAGCCCCCTTAAGCTTATATAAGGAGGCTTAAGGGGTGCTAGTATGATCATTCCAAACCAAGAGAGCCAAGAGTGAGCTAGAGAGAAAAAATTATAGTTTTTCCTGTGAGGTTTCTCTTAGTGTGTATTCTCCTATTTTCAAGAGAGAGTGTCATTATTCTCTCATTGTATTTAGAGAGTGGGGTCTTGTAATTTCTTTTACTTAGTGAAATTCTTTTGATCTTGCCCGTAGTTTTTTCCTTTATTTGTTGAGGGTTTTTCTACATAAATATTGTATGTTCAGTTCCTCTTTTCTCATCTCTTATTTTAGCTGTGTGATACAGTCGTTTATGTGCATCAGTTAAATGTAATAGAGCATCTCACATTTCACATTGAGTGTCAGCTTGGAAACTACGTGGCATAAACCGATTAAAAAATATTGTTTAACATTTAAAAAAAAATCCAAAATTAAGCATTGCAACTTTGTAGGGATCAAATTGATAGATTGAATCGAATTTCAAGCTAAATTAACTGATTGGGCCAAATTTTAGCAATTAAATTGATATTTTACTCAAATAAAAGAAAATAATATTGCAGCTTTGGTTACGAATCCCCCGTCATTTTTCAAAAAGAAGCCTTTATTCGTGAAGCTTAGGCTTTGCTTGTGAGTTTTGTTTTGGAGGAGAAGTAAGGGAAATAGAAGGTTTGTGTGAATCTCTCCCTTGCTTGTGAGTTTAAAAATTTGGAGGGGAAAGTTTTGAGGATTTTAGAAAACCCCCCAAACCCCTCCTAAGCCCACTTTTTTGGTTTACCCCAATTTGGGGTTTTTTCGGGGGAAAATAATTAAATTACTAATTTACCCTCCCAGTCTTTACTAATTTGCATTAATAATTTTTTTTTAATATTATTTAAAAAATATTACTTATGTTAATTTTCTAAAATAAGGGTAAGATTGTAAAAATATATTATAAACCCCCATTTACTTTCCCTCATGCAATATGCATTCACAAACACGGGAAAAGATAATACCCTCCTTCCCCTCCCCCTTCCTCTCTTTTCCTTCCTCTGTGTTCCCTCCTTTTCCTTCCCCTCCAAACTCACAAACAAAACCTTAACAAAAACTCTGACTTACTATTTTTTGTTTTTTTTTTGTTTTTGGTTGTATCAACTCTGACTTACTTTTGATAAGTAATTAACACGTACTTTCTTCTTTATAAGACAAGTTATTTCATTTTATTAGGAAAGATCCTTATATAGATATATAGTTGGTTAAATGGGTTACATGATGTTATATATTCACGATATACATCAAATTAATTAATAATGCACTCAATGTCTTTCTTTTTCTTTTTCTTTTTCCTTTTTTTCTATTTTTTTTTTGTTGTTTCTTTCGCTTGTCTTGCCGTATAAAAACGATATGAATCTAGAATGCTATTCTCATGGCTCCCACATGCATGTTGCCATCAAAACAACAATGGGGCGAAAAAGAAACAGTTTTGGGATCATTCGTAATATATATATATATATATATATATATATATATATATATATATATATATATAGTGAGAAGAGTGTGTCATTATGAGAGATGAAAGTAGTAAATCTGGACCTTTGGATCATACATGAATGGTCAAGATTAGAACATAAAGTCATGTGACTTTTTTAAGTGATCACATGGCTACCTATTAATTTCTAATGCTGACTATTCATGTATGGTTTAATGGCTCAGATTTGCTCCAATCACTCTCACAATAAAACTCACTTGAGTCATCCCCTATATAGAACCTACTGGGAAGCCAATGACTAAGGATGAGTTCCTAAAAAAAAATATATATATATATATATATATGGATTGCTTAATACGACAGAGATTCTGAGAAAATGGTTTCCAATTAATAGAAAATCAATGCCAAGTCTTTGGACTTTAGTTGAAGTTTCCTCACATCGATTATAAACTTTTAGAGCGGTTCTATTTTTTTTTTTTTTTTAGGAACTCATCCTTAGTCATTGGCTTCCCAGTAGGTCTACAGAGTATCTCACAAGTTTAGATCCTTTGGACTTGCTATAAGACTAATATCCGTTCGGGTGCTCAGTCACATTTAATATTCTTCACCCCTCAAAGATATATTCTGCGAGATTTGAACTCAGGTTCTCCTCCACAAACTCAACCCGTGCAACTAAATGTGCCACATTATTTGGGTAGCGGTTCTATTGTTTAACATGTCATCAGTAGTATGTTGACAAATGTTTTGTTATTTTTACTTTCTTTTTTAGCTTATTTATTTTGTTATTACTTTACTTTTCAATGAGATTCAAATCCATCTTGAACATAAGTTGAACATATCCTGTCCCCCACTAACTGAAGTCACTTATCCTTTTAGTATTTTTACCCGAGAGTAATTTTGTTGACAATTCAAAATTATGACTGCTATACATACACAACCACAATTTCCCCCCTTAATTAGATAACTAGAGATAAGCTATAACGAGATCAAAGCAAAGCGGTAAATTAAAGTGCTTTAACAATTTTCCATTATTATTCCTCAATACGAAAAGAGAAAAATCATTTGGCTTAAACACCATAACGTAATTTCTGCTATCTTGACATATTTTAGGTTTGCACTTTTTTTTTCTTTCGGAATCCAGCCTAATTAACCTTTTGGGTTGAGTGGGTCCACCAGAGCTTTCCTACGACTTAGGCCTTTCAAACCCATTGTAAGACTAATATCTGGTTCGGCTAATTGAGTAGAGTCTTATTCATTGGTTCTCAGCCTCCCAATGGAGGTGACTCTACAATAATTTGAACCCAGTTTCCCCAAGTTCTTCTTCTTATGGTGGCAAAAGTTGATTCCACTCCACTAACACCACATTGGTTTTTTTAGGTTAGCTTTCAGATGACTAATTTACATGTAATTTCAAATATATCAAAATGGGTAAATATTAATCGTTTTGATACTATGATAATATCACTTCACCATAATTTTGAAGGAGCATGATAACTGTAATAGTATACGTGTACCAATGAACTAAACCTTTTTCCCTTTTTCAACATTCAGAGAAAAAAATTACTTCAAAATAAAAAATAAAAAAACACATTCAGAGAAAAAGATAGAACAACAAGCTACAAACACTGTTGGAATTACTTACTAGATTAAAACTTGATGCTTTTTTGTTAAATGTCGAATTCAAGCTGAACAAATATATATATATATATATATATATATATATATATATATATATATAAGTGATGATATTTTTACACTCCTTTTTTTTCATACATTTTTTATACTTATTTTATAACTATTGATTATTTACCTATTGTTGTTTTCAAAACAGAAGGCTTTTGATCAATCGTTAAAAAATGTTTATATATATATATAAAGAATTTGGGAAAAAATTCTAAGAATATCACTATCTATAATTTTTTTTGAACTCTTAGCCATAAATAATTATAATAAAACAAATGAGCTCATTGTCGTTGATGCTATCATCTTATCACACTACTAGCAAAATCACAATCCCTTGTATATTACTACTGCCACGATTATGATTATTCCATCATTGTCGATATTATCAACAAACTGCAATCTGTGTCATTTATATGATTAGTATTGTTACAAGTTTACAACTAATGTAGATGTTATTGTTTTCCATATATGGTTATATGTGAAATTAATTATTTGGCACTCACCTATGTGTCTCCGTGTGTGTTAATGCCATGAAAAAAAAAAAAAATGAAGTTTTCAACTTTTTATGGGCAGAAGAACCACACGCAATTATCTCGTTAGAATTATATAGGGCATATATAAATAGTAACAGCAAATTGCGATATTTTTACCCAAAAGTAGTCGGTTGTAGTGGCAGTGGACGGTACCCCAAGCGAACTTTGTGTGTAAGGTCAGGATCCGAATTCTGTAGTCGTCACTTTGAGGAAGGCTTTACCTAACCACCACATCTGGCTTGATGGTTAGTCCCACAATTTTGCATATAAGAATGTCCGATCAAAGACAAACAAAATATAATATTTCTTTGGAGAATGCTAACCAGTAACGGCACTGGTTAAGGAATTAGAAGAGAAAATTTTATATGCGAAGATGATACATGTGTTTCTTTTTTCTTTTCTTTTTTTTTTTATTACAAAAAACGGTTAAAAACGCAAAACACAAAACACCATATTAGAACTTCAATTGCTTTGATATTCAAACCTCATCTCTCAAGGATGAACTGAAATGATCCACATCAAATATGTCTTGGAAATCTGTCATGGCCCAAGGTGCAGAACTGTTAGATACTACAGGCCCATCAGAAGAAGAGCACCTAGAAGAGGAGAAGAAGATCCAATCCCAAGGACCAGGGCCAAGCGTAACAAGGTCTGGCCCAAGTGGCTTAGGGACTTTGAGCTCCCTTGAGGAGATATCACAAAGCACCTAAGGAATCCTATGCATAACACTAGTGCAGAAAAGGGATTTCACATCGGTTTTTTTTTGCTTTTCACATCGGTTTTCAAACTGATGTTGAAAAGGCCGATGTGGTTTATTGCCACTTTTCACATCGGTTTTAAAACCGATGTAAAAAAGTCTGTTTCAGCAAGCCAATAAATCCTTTTCAGAACTTTCCACATCGGTTTCTGAAAAAACCGATGTGGTAACCCCACTTTCCACATCGGTTATTTTAAAAACCGATGTGAAAAACAGCACTTTCCACATCGGTTTTTAAAATAACCGATGTTGAAAGTGGGGTTACCACATCGGTTTTTTCAGAAACCGATGTGAATTTGTGTGTTTTTTTTTTTAAAAAAAACCACCCTTTTCAGTATTGACAGTCCTTTCCCCTGTTTCAGTAATCCAGATCAATACATAATCTATATTGTCAATAGAATCACTTTTGTACAACCAAAACACACTAAATTAAAAGATTACTAACAATAAATATATTCAATTACATTCAGACAACAAAGATAATTAGAAACCAAAAAGCTACATATGATATATTATAGATTTCATGTCAAAACATATATCAGTCAAAAGTACACTATAGCTAGTACATGATGCGTTTATATACTAACTACATACAAACTATTGTTGGTATACTTCAAGAAAGAAAGTTGCCCAACGTATCCTTATGTTTTTTATGTCGGCATCAGAGAGTGGAGTCGGATTGTTGAATATCTGCAAGTTTAATTGGACATAAGATTATATCTTTTAAGTAATAAACTAAAATTAAACAAATAACGAATCTATATATAATTGTTACAACTAATTGTTACCAATTAGCATTTACCTCCTGCCATCTTTCAGTGATACCGGAGGAGATAATTTCGACCATCCACTTCATCACATAATATCCACATTCCCATGATCCACGTTGTCTATGAGACTACGTACAAATGAAACCCAGTTAGAATATGAGAAATTAAATAGAAATCAATAATTATACTCACTGCGCTTGAAGCGTTTGAACTAATAAATATCTTACGTTAGGAATAATCCATCTAATAGCCCGACGCCTTTCACCACACAGCATGCGGCTTGCATCAATAGACCTATCATAAGAAAATAAACATTAATTAAAGTATATCTAATAGATTTCAGATAATTAAAATAAGTTCATTACTGATTCTAAATTATTTTAATGCTTACGTTTCCATGATGTACTTCATTCGCCGGCTTATTTCCCATCGAGCAGAAGAAGACCACGGCATTCAACCGAGGGCACAAGATCAACAACTGCCAATGTTGTCTGCATTTGCGGAACAATTAGTGACTAAGTCATATATAGTTATAATTAAATAACTGGTACTTACTTATTGAGATAAGGCGCAAGGTAGAACTGATGATGGTCTCGGGTAACTATATCACGTATGGTGGCGACCGGGTCTTCTGATGTTAGGAGAACATCACCCTGAATGAGCATAGGGTCAATGAACCCATAAAGGGTGAGGTTGCCCTGATTAGCTAACATGCGATGCAGATACCTAATATATTGATAAAACATGTTAATTATCATAGTATTTAAAATTTAATTATTTAACTTATAAATAAAATGTACTTACGTGCACCATAACGAGATGTGGTGAGCACTAGCCATTTCATGGTCGAGCGCCATCTCCATAAGTTCCTTCTTTGGGATATACAGTTCGTCATCCGGCCTGCCATCATGTTCCAACCTTACCAAAGCTGCATCAACCTCCATGGTGACAAGCTGTATAGCAAGAAGTTTAAAAACATCACCAGGATCCCCTTTGTCGTTCCCCAAAACAACAAAAAAGATATACATTAGTAATCACAGTTAAGTTATTTCATTCGTAATTAATTGAATGGTCAAATGAATACCTTGGCAGGAGCAGACTTCTCTGGTCTTCCTGGATCTGACCTTTTTGGCAGAATATCATGATGATCATCAACATTCAGCTCACACCTATCAGGGGCGTCATCATCATCATCATCATCATCATCATCATCATCAGGCTGATGAGGAGGATCACATGAGCCCTTAGTGCTCACATGGACAAAGGGTTGGACACTTGTGAATTGTTGGGACATAGCAGCCATTATTGCCATCTGCTGGTTAAACTGCTGGGTCATCTCCTGTCTAAGCTCATCTGCAATCTCCTGTTTTAGCCGTTCTCTATCTGCAGCAACATCCCTGTGGCGTTGGTGTGAAGATGAACCATGGTATTGGCGAATGCCAACACAACACCCCATCCAACACCATTGACACGGCCCGGATGGTCTGATTTACCGATGGCAGCAGCTAAGATATCCTCGCGTCCTCTAGGAACAAAGGTTCCTTGAGTGGCCTGCTCGTCCAAGGCATCCTGCAACATATAAAATATTAGGTCACATTACAATTAAGTAACATTGTTAAAATCACAATTACAATTCAAACTATACTTACAATCTTCTCAGCTACTTGGCGGGCCTCCTCAGATGTATATTGTCTCGTTTTTCTTTGTCGGGCCCTCTTCCATTTACAATGGCGTGGGGGTGGAGGTGGATCAACAACTTCTGGATGATTTTCAGCGTTAGGATCTGCCTGAGATGCTGCTTCCTGACATGCTTTCTTTTCCTCTTCCACCATGGTCTGAGCAAGCTTTTTATATCCCCAACGAGACAGTACATGGGGGTAGACATTCTTGCTTTGGTTTTCCTGCCCCTTTTTCCTCTTCTCCTGTTATAAATAGAAGACAATTAAATTACATCAGTAAATTAATAAAATAGATCCCACGTCGCCTAGTCAAGAAACGGGTACACCTCAAGTGGGTTCTTTTCACAGCTAGGATTAAATACATAGTATCTGCCCAGGTCCACCTTAAAACCCCTCCAACGCTCACCAGCATACTTTATCCAACGCTTTTTCATATCCGTCGTATCCGGCAGGTCAAAGGTGAGCTACATTAACACCAAAAGAATCAACGAATTACTGTATGATATTAATAAGATTAAAATAAAGTAGATACAAACACAGGACGTAAAAGTATAGATACCAGAATACTCTCCCATATCTGATCCTTCACGCCCTGAGGTACATCTTTCCAACGCTCAATAAGTATGCTAGGCCTGCTTCGAGCAAGGGTCGCCACAAAACTATTAAACTGCTCTGCCATTGGCCCAATAGGATTGAGGTTACAATCAAAGTCGATTCTTATCCTTTGATTTGAACCACGGTTGGCAGTCAAATTCCTCATTCGTGTGGCACGTCTACCCTTTCTACCCGAAGACGGGGTCTCCGACCCGCTGCATGAAGGAGGGATATCCTCAGGATCAGCCATGTATACCTGTTTAGACAAAAACAAAATGTCAGTATGTCTGGATAAATATCAAACATAACTTATAAATATCAATCAACGTAAACATATAATATGACTTTAAACATAACTCAAACTAAACTTACACTGTGGTCAAGTAGTAACGTTCTCCCATAACCCTTCTTGGTGATCATTACGAGTAGCATGTACATCGTCCACTTCATTTTCCTCATTGATATTAGGCACCCGTGTTGAGAAAGATGGAGTGTCAGAAACATCAAGAGTTGAATCTTGATTTCCCTCACTACCATTATACATGTTTTTTCCCTGGAGAACCACTGACCACCTTTTGTTAGAAGGATCACGGATATAAAACACTTGTTTTGCTTGGGATGCCATGATGAAAGGCTCTTCTTTATTACCTATCTTATTAAGGTCCACCAATTTGATCCTAACTCATCGGTTTGCACACCATTGTTACTGTTGACCCACTGACATTTAAAAACAGGCACTCTAAACTTCGTGTAATCAACCTCTCAGATCTCTTCAATGATCCCAAAGTATGAAATGGATGCCATAACAGGGTTTTTATCTTTCGAACTAGAGAAATGCATAGACTCAGCGACGACCATAACCCCACTGTTTTGCATAGTACTTTTGTCTTCCTGGGACTTTGTATAGAAGGAAAACTTATTGATATCATACCCACTCCAGCATATGACATCAAAGTTAGGTCCCTGTGCTAGCCATTTTAATGTATCAGAAGCAGTACCATCCTTTGCAATTTTTTCTTCAAACCAGTTCAAGAAAGTCTTATTATGCTTGTTCAAACACCATTTTTCATTCATTCTAGGATAAGTTTCGTTGATGATGCTTTTCTGCTCACATAAGTATGGTTCAACCTCATCAGTGTTATTCAATATATACAAATGTGCTTGAAGCACTTCCTCCCGATCCATGCTCTTAACAGTAATACCTCGTGTACCCTTCCCATCATATCTTCCTTCATGACGAGACTTCGGAAGCCCTACAGGTTCCGCTTCTGACATGTAGTTTGTACAAAACTCAATAGCTTCTTCTGCAACATACCTTTCAACAATAGATGCTTCGGGACGGTGTGGATTCTTCATATATCATTTCAAGATCTTCATGTATCGCTTAACCGGGTACATCCACCTTAAATAAACGGGGCCATACAATCTAATCTCCCTCACTAGATGAACAATCAAATGAACCATGATGTCAAAAAATGAAGGTAGAAAATACATCTCCAATTGGCACAAGATAATGGCTGCCTCGTTTTCCAAGTCATCCAACTTTTTAATGTCAATGACCTTGCTACATATAGCATTGAAGAATAAGCATAACCTAGTAATGGCATGTCTGACTTTTTTAGGCAAGATGTCACGAATGGCCACCGGTAGTAGTTGTTGCATCAAGACATGGCAATCATGAGACTTTAAGCCAACTAATTTGAGATCTTTTATTGAGACAAGTCTCTTGATATTTGAAGAGTAACCCTGTGGCACTTTGACTCCCCGTAGACATTTACAGAAACTTCTTTTCTCTTTTTTTGATAAAGTATGACATGCTAGGGGCAAATAAGTCTTCTTATCCCCCACTTTATGTGAAGCTAACTGCTCGCGTATACCCATCGCAACTAGATCCAGACGAGCATTCACACCATCCTTTGTCTTGCCTTGAATGTTGAGAAGCGTTCCGATTAAACTGTCACACACATTTTTCTCCACATGCATCACATCAATACAATGTCTTACATCAAGCTTGCACCAGTATGGAAGATCAAAGAAGATCGACCTCTTCTTCCATATATTCTTCTCAGTAGCCTTCTTCTGGGACTTCCCATAGATAACATTAGTGTTCTTCACCCGTTCATAAACTTGGTCTCCAGTCAAGGCCACCGGAGCAATTACATTCTCCGGAAGTCCATTGAAAGCTTTTCTCAACCTACGATAAGGATGATTACGCTAGAGAAATCTCCGATGCCCAAGGTAGACTGTCTTCCTTCCATGTTGCAGTTGATGGTAACATGTGCCTTCTTCACATATTGGACATGCTTTATGCCCCTTAACACTATACCCGCACAAGTTCCCGTATGCTGGAAAGTCATTGATGGTGCAAAATAACATGGCACGCAATCTGAAAGTCTCACGGCAATACCCATCGATCACATCAATGCCTTCATCCCACAACTTTCTCAAGTCTTCAATCAATGGACTCAGATAAACATCAATAAAATTTCCTGGCTGCTTTGGACCCGAAATCATCATACTTAACATAATGTATTTGCGCTTCATGCACAACCAAGGATATAGGTTGTAAATTACCAGGAGAACAGGCCATGAACTATGAATACTACTTAAGTTTCCATATGGATTCATTCCATCGGTAGCAAGTCCAAGCCTGAGGTTTCTGGGCTCATTGCCAAACTCCGGAAACAAACTATCAATTCTCTTCCATTGCAAAGAATCAGCCGGATGACGAAGTTGTCCATCACATTTCCTCTCATCTGCATGCCATCTAATATTCTTTGCATCCTTTTCATTAGCAAACAATTGCTTGAACCGCGGAATTACTGGAAGATACCATAACACCTTCGCAGGAGGACCCTTGGTGACCGCATCACAACTAGAATCACCATCCTTCACTTTGTAGCATGATACCCCACACCTGGGGCACTCGTGCATCTCTTCAAACTCTTTCCTGTACAATATGCAATCATTGGGGCAAGCGTGTATTTTCTTATACTCCATACCCATCGGACACAATATCTTCTTCGCCTCATAGTTTCAGGATGGTAATGTGTTACCTTCTGGAAGCATGTCTTTCAACAACTCAAGCAATTCGGTAAAGCTTTTATCGCTCCACCCATTTCTCGCCTTCACATTGAACAATCTTAACACCGCTGACAACCGTGTGAAATTAGTGCACCCCGGATACAAAGCTACTTCCGCATCACTGCACAAAGTATCATACACATGTGCTCGCCGAAAGGACTCTTGCCCAATATCACGGATCATGTCCTCTAGTCCATCGTCCATATCTACGTCATCAACTTCCTCTCTATCCGACACCGGTGGCCTGTCTAACGATTCACCATGACATATCCATATTGTATAACTCTTGCAAATCCCCTCACAAATAAGATGATCCCGTATCTCGTCAGCTTCTAGTCGTCTCTCATTCAAACAGTTAACACAAGGACAATAAAACCTTCCGTCACTACTATCAGGAGCATTTGTTTTTGCAAATTGTAGAAAATCTTCCACTCCATTCTCATACTCATCACTTGTCCGTCTAGCATTCATCCAACCGCGATCCATGACTAAAACATTAACTTCATACTTAGTACAACATCTTCATCAACTACTTCTTATGATAGGGTATGACCCTATCCCATTCGAGAAGAAACTTTTTCAACATTCGGTTAACAGTTAGTCCTTAACTCTCATGCTCATACTCGACGAAATTTCGGCAGCATTTCCTTTTGGTCTCCGACGTACACGACTTGAACGCGATGACATCCACCACGATAAAGTATGCACCCGGAGAACGAAAGGAAATGTATCAATCCGACCTTTCAACAAGTATATAACATGAGAATCAATGAATAACTATTTTAACTGAATGAAGAAAAAGTTTTTTCCCAAACTGTCCAACTTGGACAATTCAAGATCCAATATAATGAGCTGTACCTTAAGCACGTACACGTGTGCTCATTAATATTGCATCTCAAACGGGAAACTAAGGTTTTACTAATTAATTAACACTAAAAAAGTAATAAAACACTCCATTAATCCCCAAGTTAAAGCAAACAAAAATCAAACTAGAAAAATAGAAATGAGAAAGCTTACCGGGTGTGGGAAGAACACTCAGCCGGAGACCGTAATGAATAATGAATATTCTGCATAATATTCTGCTCGGAACTTGTACCGTAATAGTTTCAATAACATCAAGTGTACCTATACAAAAAGAGAAGCACTTTGTGAATATTTTCATAACAAGACCAGAATAACAAGTTCACAACAACAATTATGTAGCTTGATCAGTATAGAAGCATAAATACAGAAGAACTATGATAGAGATAAAGCACACACATACATATAAGAAATATCTGAGCTTACAGTAGAAAATCCAAGTTGATGAACACATATAAAGCTACACATATAAATGATTTAGCAGGTAGAATGATAAATGAAATCTAGAGCTCAAAATTTGATGGGGAAGATGATCAAAATGAAGTCTGGAATGGTTGAGTTAGGTGTGTCAGTATTGCTCTCACTCTTATGTATTTAAATCTATAACTCTTGAAAAACAAATCGGAATTGTAAGTTTTAGTCTCTTGATATTTAACATGGCAGGCAAGCAAAACATATAGACTAATCAATCCTATCCTACCTAAACCTAGCATAAAACCGATCCAACTTAATCAGCTAACATTTATATTACTTTCGGTCACTTAATGAGTCAAAACTTATCTTATAAATCCCAACCAGATAAATGACAGCAAGCTAAACATAACTGCAAAATTCTCACACTAGATCATTATCCAGCATCCTCAATTATATTGGTTAATACTGTAAAATAGGGCTTTCTCACCCCCACCTACATTCCAAACCATCATCACCTTGTGCCTGGCTAAAGTTAAATTTTCCTTGAAAACCCAGAAAGAAACACAAAAATGTGCAGATAGTCCATCACAGCTTATGAATGAAAATGCAAGCAAAACAAAAACAAACTCTCTGGGCAGTGTGGCAATTATTCAACACATAAAATAAGTGGAAAGGGTATTAGGGAGAGGGTATGAGAAGACCTTGCACTTCAAGTAGAAGATACAGGGTCACAGCAGCGACACAGAGGAGCAAGTGGAGAACAGCGAAATTCGTGGCTGAGGTGACGCAGTGGTCCTCCCAAGCCGTAGATGGTGACGCGGCGGAGCGAGCAAGGAACAGAGGTTATGAGGGTGTGAGCATTACGGTTTCGAAGGTGTTGGGGTTGTTGGGGGTAATGGGAGGAGAAGAAAACCCAAACCCACTGCCTCATGCAGGTCAGGCGAGAGTAGAGGGTTCGCGGCGGCTGGAGTGGTGGCCACTAGATAGTGACGGAGGTTTAGTGGCAGAGTGTCATGAACAGAGAGCGGAAGGGGACGAGCTGTGTGGCAGAGGCAAGGTAGGGTACGAAATCTTTGTGTGGAGTGCGCAAAGAGACAGGAGGGAACTGAAAAGAAAAATAAACCCTGTGTTTCCACATCGGTTTTAATAATAACCGATGTGTCAAATTACGGGTACCACATCGGTTTTACTAACAACCGATGTGTAATAGTTATCACATCGGTTTTCAATAGAACCGATGTTAAAAGTGGTTATTTAAATTTCAGTAATAATTTTTTCCTTTAGATATTAGACATCGGTTTACATAAATAACCGATGTGGAAATATTTTAACATCGGTTAGAAAAAAAAACCGATGTTAAAGAAGCTGGATATAATTTCAAAAATACCACCGCCTCGTTTTACACATCGGTTTTATAGAAACCGATGTTAAATCTCCGACGTTGAAAGCATAATTTGCACTAGTGATAGGAATAATCTAGAATGCATTACGTGTCCCATGTACTATTCTATTATGATGAGTTGTCTACTTAGTACATTGTCCTATATATGTAATGCTCAGAATGAATGAAATGCATAGAAGAATATTCAGAGAACCTTTTCATTGTTGTTAGGAGGTTGTTTCCCCTCCAAAGGAGAATTCTTTTGTTTTCTTTACCTTTTCTTACTCTGCACCTAACAAAATCACTGCCACATTAAGGGAATAGAAAATAAAACATTTCAACTAAGAAACCAAGATGGTAATCATAAAAGGAGATGCTTTCAGAACTAAAAGAATGCTATGCAAACCTTGGATCAGCTCAAAAAGACATTTTAACCAGCTCTGGAACTATGAAAATGGCATTTAAGTGTCTGGCAATAGCAATCATGTCACATATCTGCATAAAAAAAAAATGAAAAAGAAAGAATTAGACTTTGAATATTAAAATGATAATGATTGCATTGAAGAAAAAAAGGCTCACCATTGATAGGTAGAAAAATCATGGACCATACAAAGATTTTAGTAGTCTTTTGACAAGCCAAGAACTTATTTTTGGGTAGGAGCTAGCATGTGGTGCATCTGGGTGACTGAAACAATAAGGCATGCCCTTAACCCCAAAGCATTGAATCTCGTCTCCATCTCCTCAATTTCACATGGATGTTGTTGTGGCGGTCGGAGTCGATAACGACGACGATGATTAGAGTCGACGAAAATGATGTGGTGGAGTGTGAAGAACAAATGTTGTGGACGGGGACAAATTGGGTTCTAATCATCTGTTTTGGGCTTTGAATTTTCAACCTTTTTTGTATAAAAAAAAATGAAGAACACACGATGGTGGGGGGCGGTGGTGGCTGGTGGGCAGAGAGAAGAGAAGGAGCTCTGAGAGTGGGAGAAAGAAGAGAAAGGGAAAGTGGGGGGATAGGGTTCATGGTGCATGTTTATTTATAATTTTCCAACGGACTCTTAACTTTCCATCGACTTTTACCATCGGTAATTCAAAAATACTTTTCCATCAGTGATGTGCCACCACAGTTTCCGACGAAATTTTCGTCGATAGCATCGAAAACTTTTTCGACGGAACTTCCCTCGGTAAACACTCGCACCAAAAAATTACCTTTCCTGCAATCATTACCGATGGATTCTTCGACAGACTGCCCCTCGGAAAATTTACTGACGGTCTTTTCGCAAGTAAATTTGGAAACTATTTGTATTCATCTTTATCGACGGCTATGTCCGTCGGTAATATCTTAATTTTCGACTGTCGCAGTGTCCGCCGGTAATTTTCCGTCGACAAATCACAATTTTCTTGTAGTGGAACCAGAAGAAGGAAAAGGTAGTGTGCCTTTCCCAGGTGCACGTCAGGTAATCTGAATCCTACATTTAATATATTAAAAGATGTTACACCTAATTTTTCAATACAACATTTTCTTTTATTGATTCCTTAACAGGTGCCATAAGGACACTCGTACACAAAATCCTATTTCTTTTACCCATACAAACGTACTTTTATTTTTTAGGATTTAATTTGTATGTCATGTCAATGTAAAGATATTTTTACACAGTTAATCAATCAGAAATTGACATATCATAAAAAATGTTTGACTCTTATCCTAACAACCTTAAAAGACACACTTGACTTGCCATGATTTCTAATTGGTTAATAGTGTAAAATAATTTACGATGTCAGTAAATAGTAATTAAACTCTAATTTTTACATATATCTTATTTAATATTTAGATCGTTCCATTTAAAATAATACTTTCATATTTATATATCATCTATTTATTTCAATTATATATATATATATATATATATATATATATAATATTATAATATATATAACTTAACTCACTTGATACATTAAAAAATATATAGTATTTTAGCGATCGAATTTTGCGACCACACATAATCGATTGCTAAGTATGGAAATTTGGTTACTAAATCGGTTGTTAAATAGTTTAGCAACCGATTTAGCAACCATCAAATGGTTTAGTGACTAGGCAATCTATTACCACGTTTGGTGGTCACTAAATGGTTTAGCGATTGAATTTTTATATTTAGCGACCGAATTTGGTGGTCGCTAAATACATCTTTTTATTTTTATTTTTATAATGATACATTGTGGCTCATAGAACATCAAACTCAGGTCTATCTAAATTGTTTACTTTTATCTCATATAACTTTTGGCATACATGTTGGATATACGATCAAATGATTGATAAATATTCAACTAAAGTTGTATCATAGTTTTACCATTGCAACCAAAACTGATATTAATGTTTTGGAGAAAAAAAAACTCTCCATGTAAAATTGCCTGTCAAATGAATAAGTTTATTTATCATTAAATTATTTAATAGATTGAGATCTTTATGCACATAATTATTTACTCTTTTGTTGTTCTAAGATTTGTGCTAACATTAGGGCGGGTATGTTTAATCATGGGGTTAACACTCTGGCGGATAAAAACCTTTTAGGACAGTATATATGATTTCACAGGTCTCAGACTTTCAACATTATTTGCTTGTGGATGTAATTTGGGAGTATGTGGTTCATGTTGTGTCGCTGATCAATATTGGACAACATAAGTAAGGATATATTAACCTTAAATCAATTTTTTTTTTTGATCCACACCTTAAATTAATTAAAATACTTAAAAATACATTAATATTTAAATTTACTTTAACTAATCAATAATAAATACAATTTTTTTTTTTTTGCATTTTACACTCAACCTCATACATGTTACCTTAATTTAAAAATCCAAAAGGAGCAAAGACAATTTTGTGGACTAGGATACAATACTTCGGTTGTCACATCCATTTTGCATAAAGACAAAATAATTAGATGCCTTCAAGCCATCAAAGGGAAATTTCCGCATCCAGCGGGTTGGCCCCACTCTTCTAGCTCCCACCATCTACTGGGAGATGAAATAAAAATAACACACTTTTTTTATCATCTCTTGGAGCTACTTTATTAGGGTTTTTTTTTTCAAATTAATTGAACTATATGGACCCATTCTATATTTAACGGTATCATATAAATTCACTTAATAATAAAAAATATATTAAAGAAATTATTGTTAATTTTTTATTGTATATTATTATCTAAAATACTATCCATATGATGTAAGTGAAGTCAATGCTATATATCATTTATATATGAGATCTTTTTCTTCTAATTCTTACTTTCTTTACATTGTCCTGTTATCAATTAATTAACTCCATTTTTCATTTTTTTTATTTTAATTGACGCACTATAAAAGTTCTACAACCATCATTCAATTATATACTGTCACATCATTAAATTAAATATATTTAATTCTCACAATATTTACATCAAAAGTTAAAAAAAAAAAAAACTGACAAGAAAGGAAATTTCATTAATAATCAAGGACTTAAGTCCTCAATAATGCAATGTCCAATAATGGAGGGATCTCCTCAATCCACATTTGATTAGGATGAGTCAAAGCCTAATTAGCTAAACAATGAGCTGCTTTTTTTTTTTTATCAACAAAAATCTGTATATATTTATATGATTGAGTACGACATATACTCCTCTGCGTACAATATCCCCACATTTACAATAATACTCCATGCTTTAGGAGTTCCCAATTGACAGAAACAGTAGAAACCAGCAACTAAGAAGTGCTGGAACACATCCAAATTTCTATCACAATCAACCCCTTAAAAATAAAACTAAAACTTAATCATTCTATGCTTCACTGTAGTGCATATGCAAAGGAAATTAACATGTGAATTTCATTCACCCCTGCATCTACTTTCCCCACCTGTAGAAATTTTTAACAAAATTTCTCATATCCTATATATACCTGCAGCAGCAAGCCAACATACACCTCCTCACAACTGTCCCAAAGCTGGCCTTATCATCTCTGTGCTATCCATTGGGCATAGACACCAATCAGTAAAATTAATTTGGCCATCCAAAGATTGCTCATCCAAAACCATGCCCTACACTTCACCAAATCTAGCATCGTGAGAATGTCAGTTTTGTTGTTGTAGAAGATTGCATTATTTCTTTCTAGCCATATTGTCCAGATTACCGAATGCCAAATGGACATTCCTCTATTTTTCTTCTCCTTTCCTTTGAACAAGCCTCTGTGTTGCAAAAAATGGTATGGAATTTCTTCTGGTTGCACGACTGAAATGTCCAACCAACCATAAATCTTCCTTCACAGAGAATTCACCAAAAGACAAGATATAAACAGATGTTGCTCAGTTTCAAATTCCCTTTCACAGAAGACACATTTTTGTTGTTCCAAAGAGAGGTTTATGCCTTTTGTGAGTAGATTCATCTTAGTTGGGATTATTCCCAAGAGCATTTGCCATGAAAATGCCAATACCTTAGAGGGTATTTTGCATTTCCATAAACAAATGAAGATGCTAGGATTCCTATCTTGTCCATTTTGTAACTGCATCGCCTGAGATTCCAACATTTTATAAGCTGTTTTTGTTGAAAAACTCGCTGAGTTGTCTACACTCCAAAGCAACAATGAGTTGCTTTATTTCCCATTCTTCCTGTATGAGAATACCATGTCTTAGAGAATTTGACCTCCAGGTTTAAGCAGTCAGGGAGCACATGGCCCATTTAGGAATTTGGGATTCTTCGATGCTGAAAGGCTGAGATGGATGTTAGGGCATCGGATTCTAGTGTTACTTCCATAAAAATTAACTCCAGAGCAAAAAGCATCACTAGCCTCGTTCCCATCGCTTCTGCCTCGCTTGCATCATGAATACATTGAAGACCCCAGGTAGTGGCTGCCATAACATTTCCATACATGACTGATTCATAATGTGAAAAATATTACAATATATAGTATCAACATTAACTCATTTTTTTACTTATTCACTTATGCATATTATCCAATGGCCATTCAACATTAATAACTTTCTTAAAACTTCTTTTTAATGTATATAATATCTTCTAATAATAAAAAAAAAAAAAAATCCTTGCGCGCCTTTTTTTTTTTATTCGTCTTAATATTATAACTACTTCTATAACCAAAGCTTTAATGATTATTTTCCTGCCAAAATCAAGTCTTATCTTTAAATAGTATTTAAGACACCTTTTTCTTGTTTTTGTTGTTTCTTTAATTTTATTCTTTACATAGTTGCTTTCCCACTTTCTATAATATATTCCTATGATTATTAACAATAAATTCAAGTCTGATGGTTGAACATGGAGGCTTCTAGCATGCACCCTCTCAACAATGGTTCATGTATACACCTTGAATTTTAACTTCTTATTACCGGTCATCCCATTTTTTCCCTTTTCCTTTCCTGTTAGATCCATGTCATTCCACCACCTCTCTTACGTCTTCTGCCACCATCACCACCCTCATAAACAGCCACCATCTCCTTCCCAACATCTCAGGTCCATCCGCCGCTAAGGAGAAGACGGTTTCATTTTTTTCTCTACTACGAGAAATAAGAAGCCCACGGGACAACGGGGCAGCCACGACATCACGCACGGTGGATAAATGCACTACTGGTCCAACGGCAACGTGCAATGGTGAAAATTTGGTCGCAATGACATCATGCATTACGGCGATGGAGGTTTGGGCGGAGCTATCTGTTTAGGGGCGATCGAGGTTTCGTGTTTTTGGTAGTCAACTGCTTTTCTACAATTGGTTGTTGCTATGCAGATCTGTTTACTTTTCTATAATTGGTTGCTGCTGTGTACGTAGATCTTCTTTTCTTGGGTTGTTCTGCGTTTATGGCCCTTGTGTTGGGTTTGGTCTGTTTGCAGGGGAGGGAAGGAGGTAACGGGGGTGGAAAGGGATGGTTGAAGGGTGCGGTGGCAGTGAGGACGGGGCGGTTGTGGGGCGTGATAGTCACTAAGAAGGAAGGAGATGGCAGTGGTGGACTGCGGCAACGATGGAAGGAAGGAAGGAAGGAGATGGCAGTCATAGGCGTCAGCAATGACAGAAGGAAGGAGATGGAGGTCGTGGGGGACAACAGTGATTGAACAAAGGAAGGATATGATGGTGGTGGACAGCAGCAACGGTGGATGACAACAATGGCAGACAACGACAACGATAGAAGGAATAAACGAAGGAGATGAACCGTGTAAAAAAATAAAAGAAAAAGACTTATTTACCGGCTCAACTAGTATCAAATTGTCATCTTTTTATACTTGAACAGATCAATGGTCCACATTTAAGGTGTATACATGCACCATTTCTGAGAATGTGCATCTTAGACGGCATCGTTGAATGTAACTAATCATCCCGGTTTAATTAATTCTACAGCATACCATAGTGGAAAACAAATAAAATAATCATGAGATCAAATTTGTAGATAATTTATGTTTAATGATTCTGTCTACCGATGAGTTTGGTTGACTTGAAATTAGTGGGAAATGACATATATATTGAATATTGAAGAATTTGTTTTGGAGTACGTTAGCAACAAATAGGGTCATTAGGTAGCTAGCTACTAGCTAGAGTACCGCTTTTGCATGAGAAAGACAAGAAAACGGATTCCGTGCCTTTGCAAAAAACAAAGTCACTGACTTTCAATCATTATTGGCCGTTAGATTCATCTACAAAGTTTATATACAAATGAGTTTAATGATAGATGAAATAAAAAGACACTTTGACAAAATAGAAAAGATATTAGAAATAACGAATAAAAATATCTCTCAACTTATAGAAACTACTAATATAATTGCATCTTACACTTATAATATAATCCAAAAAGGACAAAGTGAAATAGATAATATTAAAACTACACTAAACAATATAGTAAAAGCAAAAGGAATAGAAGAACATGAAGATATCGATAGAATAAAACTAATCCTTGAGCAATTAGAAATCCTTTTAAAGGAAGAAGAAAATAATAGACCAATTACAATGAAAGACATGGAAGAGTTCATGGAATCAAAAGACTTAAAAAGAAAAATAATAGTAAAACAAGACACTAATGAAGAAGAATCGTCAAGAATACATATACCCATGTCATCATGGAGAGGATAACTGAAGAAAATAGAGAAATACTAAGGAATTCTAATGATATAGAAGAAATTTAACAATTACTAGAACAATTAAAAATAATAGAAGAGGAAAATAAACAGATACATAAAATTGAACACATTGATCAAATAGACAAAGAAAATGAAGAAATAGTTCTAGACTATAACTCTTCTTCAGAATCTGAAGAAAATCATATAAGAATGGAAAAATGAGAGACTAGTATCCCTAAAAGAAAGTGGGAAGAATTTCATTATGCACCCGATAGTGCTTGGGATAAACTAGAAGAAGAAACCATGTATAACAAAGGATATGCAAGAAAAAGTAATACTAAATGGACTAAAATGCCTGAAGAATATAAACCTAGATATGAACCCACTAATGATAAAATATTAAATCTTGACTGTGTAAGAAATAAGGAAGAAATCCTTTTAAAATGGATGAATGACTTAATATTTTTAGTTGCAACAGATGATAAGTTCAGTAAATTAAATTTTATAGAAACCAAAAACTTCGTAGTTTTTAAAACTATGGGGAATGTACAAAAATTCCTAGCAGGAATTAAAGAAGCAGATTGGACTAGATATGGTAACATGGTACCTACCCAAATGGAATATCTTAAACTAATAACTTCGTTAATTCAACAAGAATTTCTAGGATATAATTGGATGGAACAAAAAGACCAAGTAAATAGAACATTGATTGAAAATGCTAAAGCACATTTGAATAGAATGCAAATTTGCGATATGTGCCAAATAGAAAGCTTTATCTGTGAATACCAAAAATATTATTATCAACTAACAGAAGAATCTAAAGAAGTATATAAAAATATTTTTATAGACAAATTACCCTATCCACTAAATGCAAAAATACATAGATTATGGGAATCAAGAAATATAGAAACTGCAAATACTTTAGGAGGAGTTATTCAACTCTTATACCAAGAACTAAGACAACAATGCCTAGCTAGAGAAACTATTAGACAATTGAATAGAGGAAGCAATGTCATTTGCTGTGACATTCCAGAAATGGAAAAACCAGGAAAATATGGTTGTGATAATAGATTAAAAATAAAAAGGAGATTTTATAGAAAACCAAAATTAAGAAAGACTTATCCACGAAAGAAAACATATTATAAAAACAATAAAAAGAAATATTTTAGAAGAAAAAGATTTACACCAAAGAAATATTGTCCGAAAGGAAAAAAGAAATGTGTTTGTTGGATATGTAATGTCGAAGGACACTATGCCAATGAATGCCCTCAAAGAAAAGAAAAAGACTTCAAAGACAAATCCAAAATAATAAAACAAGTGTTTCAACTTTATGAATTAGAACCATTAGAAGATGAACTAAGTAATACTGATGAAAGTATATATATGTATTCCGACGATGAATTATCTACAGAAGAAACAGAATCCGAATAACACATATATAAAAATATTAATTGAAAAAACTAAGGTAGAAACTGAAGCATATATTGACACTGGAGCAAGTCTTTGTCTTGCAACAGAAGCGTTATTTAATAATTGGAAAAAGCTAGAAAAACCAATAAAAATACAAATAGCAGATGGATCAATACACCCAATATACTGGGCAGTAACTAGAGTTACATTAACTATACAAGAAAAACTATTTATTGTGCCAAGAATATATAAACAAGAAACAGGACTAGATGTAATTATTGGAAATAACTTCTTAAGACTATATGCACCATTTTGTCAATATTTAGAATATATAACATTGAAAACCCCATATATTTATCAAACACAACTACGCGAAATTATCAAAATACCGATTATCCATTTTTCGGCCTGTAAATACTCTCAGTTATTAGAGTCTCGCAAGCTGAAACGTGGTGATCTAATTAGTAATATTTGTACAAAAATTCGTCATGTACTCATCAATTCGGAACCCAATTGAATAATTCCAGCCCATATAGAAGAACTTCTAGATAAAGTATGTAGTGAAAATCCTTTAGACCCAAAGATAAATAATAAAAATACTGAATTAATTGAATTAAAACTAAAAGATCCTACCAAAGAGGTAAAATGTAAACCAATGATTTATACAAAACAAGATAGAGATGAATTTGCAAAAGACATTGAAGAAATGTGCAACAAAGGATTGATTAGACCTTCTAAAAGCAAACACTCAGCCCCAGCTTTTTATGTAGAAAATCATAGTGAGATTAAAAGAGGAAAAAGAAGAATGGTAATTAATTATAAACAGATTAATGATGCAATGGAAGGAGATGCTTATTTCCTCCCAAGGAAAGACTTAAACATTGAAAGAATTAGAAACATGAATTGGTTTAGTAATTTTGACTGTAAATCAGGTTTTTATCAGATAAGATTGACTGAAGAATCAAAAGCATTGACTGCATTTAGTTGTCCCCAAGGCCAATATGAATGGAATGTACTTCCAATGGGAATGAAACAATCACCTGGAATTTTCCAGCGGAGAATGGATTCAATTCTCAAGGAATTTAAAGATTTTTGTCTTATATATATTGATGATATATTAGTCTTCACTAATAAAGATTTGACTGATCATTTCACCAAGATAGAATTAGTCCTCAATAAATGTTTTGAACATGGAGTAGTTTTAAGTAAAAAGAAAGCTGTATTAGCCCAAAATAAGATTAATTACTTGGGATTGGAAATTGAGAAAGGAAAAATAATAATGCAAAAACATGTATTAGAAAAACTTCAGAATTTTCCCACAACACTGAAGGATAAGAAAGAATTGCAAAGATTTCTTGGACTACTAACATATATTTCAAATGAAGGATTTTTGAAGAATCTTGCAGGTGAAAGGAAGATACTTCAGCAAAAACTAAAGAAAGATGCCCTCTGGTCTTGGACCGAGGAAGATGATAGACTAATTATTAAATTGAAAGACTTATGCCGGGAACTTCCTGAGCTTTATCATCCATCGGATGATGATAGAATAATTATTGAGACTGATGCCTCAATTGACTGTTGGGGAGGTGTTATGAAAGCAATACCCCCTGGATGTAAAAATGAAAGACTATGTCGATATATGTCTGGAACTTTTTCAGATAGCGAGATAAATTATCCCACTAATGAAAAAGAGACATTGGCACTGATCCGAATGTTAGAAAAACATCGGATTTATATACTAGACAAAGAATTTATTGTCCGAACGGACTCGACCTATGTTGCAGGTTTCAAAAATATAAATCACAAAAGAACCTATAAACAAAACCGATTGATTAGATGGCAAATGAAGCTTGCCGAATATAATTATTCAATCTCTCACATTAAGGGAGATAAAAATGTTCTTGCAGATATACTTTCAAGAGAATGAAGCAACCGACAATAGAAGCAATAAAGACGCAGCTACATATGCAAGAAGCACTGGAGAAACAAAAATTGAAAGAACTGGAATTGATTCAAGCCAATATAACAGTATTGAAATTACAACTGCACAACCAAGGAGAATCTTCAACAGAAGATCCTATGATAGAAATCAAGCAGAAAATACAGGAAAATACTAAAGAAAAATACTATGCTATTTTTAATGGACCATTTCTAGGAATATATGATGATTGGAGCAAAGCGGCACCGCATTGCATTGGACTCCCTGGAGTTCATCACCAAGCATACAAAACTAGACAAGAAGCAGAAGAAGCAATGAAGACTTATCCAGATAGACTAAAAAAGGGAAAAGAAATTTATCTTGGCCCTCAAACAACTGATAATAGAACTTTTTCAGAAACTGTCAAAAGACCACCAGCAGAAAGAACTTCCATGAAAATACTGGGAAGACTTCCTTCATCGAATGATGACTATTCAATTCCTGTGAGAAAGGACCATGATCTTCAGGTTCAATTCTCAAAGGAAAAATTTACTGAAACTTTAAAAAGATTGACTCACTGGACTGAAAGAGAAAAGACTAATTGTTTCTATATAGTGAATCGAAATATTTATGGAGTTAAAGCCATCATTACTCCAGGAACATCATCGATTTTAACATTTAATATGTTCCAATTTGGACTTATTGAATGTCTTTACTTAAACAAAGACTTGTCAGAGATTAGCTTGTTCCCATATAACTTGAAGGAAGCTGTCCAAATTTACAGGGATAATGTTTCAAGAGATAGAACTATATTCTTGAAATTTTATTCATGTTATCCAGATTTTGTGACTAAGCAGCCTGCGAAGCACTTGATCTTCATTGGAGTTAGCAACAATACTTTCTCCATGAGGGATGAATCGACTAAGGAAGATTATGATGAAGATAGAATAGTGTCAACAATGGCCAACCAATTGACTAGCATCTTTACTCAATGTCAGATGATTGGGAAAGATTCGCTCATTAAAGCACTATACAAAGGACCCCATGCTTTGCTTCTAAGCAAAACAAGCGGGAAAATAATAAAAGAGAAAGATTTAGCTTTATTGACTAGCTTTGAGTTGCCGTTCTATACACTCCAAGGACTGACAATGCATTATAGACCAGCTGTCCTCGACCAGCTTTGTGGACTAATACGGTCCAATGGAAATCACGCGTGCGAAAGGTGCGCACTAAAGAAAGGACTCAGCGACTGTCGGCAAGTGGACAATGACTCAGACGACGCAATTATAGAGGAGTGATGTAAGCCATGACATCACTTGTGAATTATTAAATGTTTGAGTGATAGACTGATTGTAATCATGTAAGGACTAGCTTGTAAATTACGACTACTCTCTTCATGTATAAATAAGTCCTCTTATGCTGAGGCAAAGGAGAGTATCCAGAGTGTGTAAATCTCTCACCTTTGTAAACCTCTCATCCGAGAAGTTTAGCTAGCCTCTGTAAGAGTGTTAGTCGGATCCAGTCGAGATCCATGTGTGTTATGTATTTCCCTACTACTATCAATCAATAAAATATATCTTCTACTAAATGTTTTTCATTTACTATCAACAACTTTCCATCACTAAACAACCTTCATCAGATTGACTAAGCGGAAGACGAAGTGGACCAAAGACTTCAAGAATTATTCAAAGAAAAACCCAGTCAGGTATGATTAATACTAACTCTTCAATTTCTTACTATGATAGATCTAGATTTTAATGTCTGAGATCAACATAGAAAATGAAAGATTAGATAATAGAGAAATAGAACATGTACATATAACTGAAGAAGATGGAAACTAAGAAGGTAGTATACTGATAGACCCAAAATTATTTCAGAAAATACAAAGGGAAGATTTAAATCTAGCTAAAGATGCAAACATGAAAAAATTAGGTGGAATCATTAAAAGATTTAATCAAAAAGAAAATATAATATATTATGGAAAAATTGTTAACGAAACACCCATTGATATATCTTAAACTCAAGGAAACACTAGTATACAATTATTGAATAAAAGAAAATTGATTGAATTAAAAAGAAATCTAAAAAAGGAAGATCATAGAAGAAAGATTGGTTAAATCCATATAGGAGCTATACAAGTATTAATCAAAGCAACTTTCCAAGAAGGAATAAATTCACCAATAGAGTTGGTATTAAAAGACAATAGAATTACAGATCCAAAAGATAGAATCTTAGGAGTAATAGAAGGAAACCTAGCATATACTAAATTAAAATTTGAAATTCACCCAAATATAGGAATACCTTTAGATACGCAGAGATTAGACCAAACATTAAGCCTAGAACATAGATTTCTAAGAAACAATTTAATGAGAACAGGAGATAAGATCTTCTCAATTATGTACTGTGTTAATTATGCTTTGACTAATTCACATCATAGTATCACTTTCAGAACTAATGATAGAATTGATATACCCAGATTATTTGAAGACATTGGAAAAATATATTATCCTAAAAGAAATGAAATTACTGAACTAGGAATCTCTATTAATAAGCCAAAACTGATAGATATTAAACCTATTACTGTTCCAGAAGCTGAAGAAATAGAAGAAGAAGAAAATATAAATAGATTATCAAATCAGGTAAGAGACTTAGCCCAATATTTAAGAAACAGAATATGAATCATAAAGAAATACTAGAAAAAGTACTTGAAAATATTTATCCTACAATAGAAAGATATAAAAAAGATATTAAGAATTTTTCAGAATTACATGAACAATTTCTTAAAAAATATCCCAGAAATAGAAGAAGAGAATTGATAGAAGAATATCTTATAAACAAAGAAAAAGAACTAATCAAGCAAGAAAGAGCTAGAGATAGAATCCAAAGAGAATTAGAAAAAACACATAATATATCTTCAAACTGTTTTAGACTAAAAGCACCAGATTTCGAAGATATTGAATAGATGGAAATATATTCTGAATTTGATGAACAAACTGAGATAGAAATTATGAGTGTTTTGAGAATGGATCTACCTATTGATTGTAAACAATTAATTATTGAAAAGATTAAAAAACGAGTTAGAGAAGAAGATTTTTATTTAATGTGTCTAGAATTAAATTTTGAATGGGAATGTATGGAAGAATTAGGACTAGCTTTTGAATATGAACTGCCTGAGGAATATAAAGATTATGATTGGCCCGATGATTAAAATGGAAAAAGAAATATTAAGTATTTTAAAAATAAAACTACCAAAGGACTGTAAACAAATTATTATTAATAAACTAAAACATCTACACTGGCAAGAGAAACTTCATTTAAATCAAATAAATCAAAACATACAATTATTATTCTATGGAGAAGAAAGACAAAATTTAATTAAAGAAGTGCTAGAAATCGAAAACAATATAGACTATATATTATATGAATTATTAGTAACTAAAATTATGCATAAAAATAACCACCAAAGCTATAATGGAATCTAAACGAATTAATAGAATTAATATAATTTTGATCGAAAGAAGGTGGGTACCGAATTGGTATCGGAGCTAAGTACTAAAAAGATGAAAAGACTACATGAATTAAAAACAAGACTAGCTATGCTAAGAGATTATCTAAATTCATTAAAAGAACATGGAGATAGATATAAAGATCTTATATTACTTGTAGAAAATATGATAACAAATACAAAAAACAAAATAGAAAGATTTATAGATTAATATGGCTACTACTATAGAAAAATTTGTTCATAAACTAAGTATGTTAGACTTAACTAATCAAAATACATTAAAAGAATTAATACAAGAATTAAAAGAAGAAGCAACTGACTCATGTAATAAACATATGGAATACCATTGTGAATATTGTGATTGTAGAGAATATAAAAGGAGAATAGAAATGATAAAAGTAATAATTCAAACATTAGAATTATGGATAAAATAACCATCACCATAGGATTAATCCGATGGTCACGATTTTCTGAAAGTCACATGCCTTTCAAATTGCCAAAGTCAGGCAATCCGTTCCCGAAAGACAATCTGGTCTAATCATATGTAATCATATGGTGGATTCTAGCATGAAGTACCTCATTTATGGGTATACCAGTATACCACTAAATAACCTGTTTTTTTTAAAAAAAAATAGTGGAAAAACCAATTATACCCTTATCTTCCTCCTTCCATCCAACCTCCAACTCTCTGTGATTGAACCCTGCTCAAGCCACCGCCGTCACCCGCCACCGCCGCCGCCGCCGTCACCGCCTTCAACCAATTCTCCTGGCCCTTCCTCTCCTCTCCTCTCTCTCCTCCCTCTCTCTCCTTCAACAACCTCAACGCCTCCCTTCAACCAACCGTCTGCGATGCGAAGGCGCGATGGTGATGGATCCTCGTGAAGCTGAGGCGCGGGACGAATGCGAGTGACGACGGCGCGGGACGACGGTCACCTCATCGACTACCACTACCCCACCACTACCGCACCCACGGCCACCACCCCGCCTACCAAATATCTCTGCTTCAGATCCATAAATCTGTGAAATTGGGGACGGTGGTGCGCACGGCACCCAGCTCCGCCAGTGCCTCGCCTCGCCTCGCCTCCTCCTCCAGCCGCTACCCGCCTCACCCATGCTCTTTTCTCTCGATGGCGGTCCTGTTGCAAGCTCGATGGTTGTGGTATTGAAGCGATTCCCATTGTTTGGATCAGATCCGGCGCCGTCTAGCCTCCGCCCACCAGATCTGGCGCCGTTCTTCAGTCTCCTTCCAGCGTCGAAGCATCCTCGCCGTCGTGGCATGGTGGTGATGGTGAGGTGGGGGCGCGGGACGACGCTGCTGGTTGGAGGAGGGTTTGGACGGTGGGAAGGGTGGGGTCAAGGGTAATGTGGTATTTTTCAAAAAAATTTGTTTTTCATTTTTTTTTTGCTTCAATAAATCTGGACTGTCTATTTATTTAATTATTATATCCAACGGTTTAAAATCGTCCATAATAAAAAACTTGGAGATATACCGGTGTACCAGTAAAACTGGTACTTCATGCTAGAATCCACCTAATCATATACATATTATATATATTATACCGCATAGAATAAGTCATTAACTCCTATTTAAGCAGGGTAATCTAGTTCGGTAGTTCCCGATGTAAGCCAGTCATCTAATAATCAAGTAGAAAATAGCATTGTTATGAAACTGACATGCGAATTAAAAAACAAATAACTTCATTTGTCAGATATTTAGAAGGACTATAGGAGTATGTACTATCAATATAAAAAGTGTTATATTAGCATACACTAATATCTTGACATGTGTGCTTTTATTTCAAATATTAAGAGAGAGAATCAATAATAATATCTATTTGTTAAAATATTATTGGATATTTGTGTTAAATTGATTTACACTGACTGTGTATAAAAATTAAACTCTATTTAGAATACGAGATTTAAATAATATTTTATGAAATTTAATTTCTATTCACTATCAGTATAAAATAATTTTACACAAACATCTAATGATATTTTGACAAATCAATATTATTGTTGTTTCTCTCTCTTAATATTTAAAATAAAATGACATGAGTTGAGATGTTAGTGGATTGTGTAAATTTTTTACACCGACAATGCATACTACTTTATCAATATTTTATTTATGTAATATATTTTAATTTTTTAATTTATATAGGATTTAATTGGTATGCACTATCAGTATAAAGAATTTTTACACAGTCAAACAATCATAAATTGTCACATAAGTTAAAATAGTTGAATCTTATCCTAATTATCTTAAAAGTCACCCATAATATGATTTCTGATTGGTTGACAATGTAAAAAACTTTACACTGACAGTGTATAAAAATTAAACTCTTTTATATATAATATGTAATAATATTTAACATTATTTATATAAAAGTATGCTATCTCACTATCATATCGTTCGGGTGAAGATAATTTCAAGAGAAAAAGATTAGGATAGAAAGAAGCGTTAAAGAAAAGAAAGAGTTCATCCATTTGATTATAAAAGAGAAGTGAGGATTATTTTTATAAAAGTATGGTAACTCACTATATATCGTTTGGATGGAGAGAATTTCAAGAGAAAGAATTAAGATGAAAGTAAGGGTGAAAGAAAAGAAAGAGTTCATCCATTTGATTAAAAAAGAGAAGTGAGGGAAGAAAGAAGCTTTTGGTGGGATCCATTTACAAGATTAATATCTTTCTAGCAGGCAAGAGCAAGAGAACGGGAGAGATAAATGAAAGAGTTTGAAAAGACAAATTGTCTTTTTTATTCTTTATTGTTCAAATATATATTAGGATAAATATGCCCTTATAAAAAAGTTTAAATTTGTTTTCTTTTCTACTTCTGTCATATTTCTTTTCATCTAAACAACCCGAAAAAGCTATCAATTTTTAATTCATTTTTTTTCTCTCATACTTCTTTCCTCTCTATTTCTTTTCCCATCCAAATAAACCATAAGTATCAAATGCAGTAATATAAAAATCATTTTTTTTAACACTAATATAAAAATCATTGTTTTTTTTTGAACACTGATATAAAAATCATTGTTGAAAATCAGTGTATGGACTTCCATAATATCTAAATTTCCTCAAATGAGTGACGATACATGGCCCTAGCATTGAGTTTTAATCAAAGAAAAAAAAACAAATTTGCAGAGCTGTTCTGTGCATGCTCAGGCACGGGCAACATATATATTAATACATGGGGTAATTATATTTTGGGGGGGGGGGATCAATTTATGAAAATATATTTTCAAACTTAAAGTGCGAATGGAAAAAACGAAAAATGGGCAACATATATTTATGTACACCATGTAGGGCAAAGCATTTGTCTGTCAAATTTGATTAAGAGAGGCGAGCCACCATTTCAGGTAAGACATGAAGCATCATGATTAATATGTTATTACGAATTATCATGAAAACTTGTGATTGATGAAGAGACTAATTATTACATCCATGAGAAAGTAAAAAGAACAAAGACATGGATGAAATTTTAGATGGTCATTTTCACTAGTGAAAGAAATAATTCTGATAAAATGAATGTGTTTAAATAAGGGTGCGGTGGGGTCTTGAGTGCGGGTGAGAGCTTTTTCAAGGTACTATTATTCGTAAATCGTCTTTGTCTAGACGAGGGGGGCCTCTAATTGTTTTTCCCTATTAATTGTTATAACTTTGCTGTGTGTATTATATTATTGTTTCTTTCGGGAAGGATGTCCTGATTTGAAGCCTTATGTCTTCTCGTCTTGACATTCTATTATATAGGCAAAATTATACTTTTGATCCCTTAAGTTAATTGTTTTATTCAAATTGGTACTTTAAGTTTTTTTTTTTTTTTTTGACAAACTAAATCCTTAATTTTACAAACATTAGCATCGTTGACCTAAATGTCCACTTCCATCCAACTCCGTTATTAATAGTGTTACGTGGCTATTAACTGTCATATTTGGCATTGATGAGGTGACTGATCTGGTTCCCAACTTCTAGCAAGCGAAGACGACGTCGTTTCCTCCTTTCTTCACTTGCACCAATGTTGGCCGGCGATGCAGCTCATCTCCATTATGGCGCTCGTAGGGCATGCCGCATATGCAGCGCTGGGTTCCTGGCTCAATGGTTTTCAATGGCTGGGTGTTAATCCTTCGAAGAGGTTTCGTTCTTTCTTTACTAGAGGTTCAAGTGGGTGTTAATTCATTCTTCCCCTTCTGATCATCCCTAATTCTATGCTTCTTGACACGTCTCCAGAATTCCTTTAAATTTTCAATCTTATCTTTGTTTCCTTTTTATCAAGAAAACATTCAAGTGATCCTTTCCTTATAAATTATGTTTCTTTGTTCACTCTGCTATTTTTTTTTTTTTTTTGGATAAGCCAAATATGTATTAATAAGAGTACAAGAGGTACTCTGAACCCGTATACAATGTAGCACAAACAATTACAAATATAACCCCCCCAAGATTACAATGGTCGGCCCAAATAAATGTATATCCTGTGCAACTCTAAGAACATAGTTTCAAGAGATTCTGAACAGCAAACCAACCAGAACCTAAGAAAACTAATGAGAACATAACAGAACAAGGACTAGCTAGAATAACAAGACTGCAGACAAACTAAAGGGTTTATATTCCAATCCACAAATGAGAACCCACCCTTCCTATCAAGACAACTATTCTAGATCCAAACTTTAAGTTTAATCAGCTCAATTACTTTCTCAAAATCCAAGTTACCTTGGTTGAAGATGATATCATTTCGGTGTCTCCAAATTGTCCATATAATAGCGAGCCACACCATCCTTCAACAAGACTTTGATAATCTCCCATTGATCAAACCTGAGTGTTGCAGCAGTAGTAACCCACCCAGTTATAAACATGCATCCACACAAAGTAGGAAAAATTACAAGTAAGAAATAGCTGATAGGTAGTTTCAATGCTACTGTTACAAAAACAGCAAAATGAATTCCCATCAGCCAAAATAACACCTCTGTTACTAAGATTAGCATATGTTGGAATTTTATTCAGGATTGTTCTCCAACAAAACGCCCCCACCTTCAAAGGAATGTTCTTGTCCCACAAATATTTGTAGAAGATTGAATCACGCTGCACATTTTCACAAGTAAGCTGAATGTATGCCGATTTTACAGTGTATGGGTTAGATGCACTGCCCAACCGGCACCAACTATCAGGAGAATTTGCCACAATGCTGCAGCCATTAAGAATGTCTTTTAGAGACTCAAGCAACTCCAACTCCCACACAAAAAGACTCCTCCGCCAAGTAAACCTCCACGCCCAAACACCTTCGCTCCACTCCCCCATTTGATCCACTGAAGCCTCCCTTGATAATGAAATACAGAACAATCTCTCATACCTACAAGCCAAGGAGCTTGAACCCACCCACCTATCATTCCAAAATGAAATGGTAGATCCACTTCCTAGTTTCTTAGACAAACTCAATGACAACCAACCTTCTCTATTCGAATCACACCCCTGCACCTTTTTTTTTCATGTTCTGACTTTGAATTGAACCTAATTTTATGAGAATCTGGGAATGGATTTGGCAATTGAACCCAAATTCAAGTGCCTCTGAACATGTTATGGGGAATGGATCTGGGAATCATTAACCCTAGCTTACATTCAAAGGGGAAGAAGATGACCTAAGATGACCCCAATAATTAGAACCACGTCATCCACCATGGCAGAGGTCTGGATGTTCACTTAACGGCCAGCTAAGCAAATTAGTAATGGAGTTGGATGGAAGTTGACATTTGGGCCAACGTTGCTAACGTTCGTAAACTTAAGGTCTAGTACTTATCACAAAAAAAAAAATAATGGACCAATTTGAACAAAACAATTAACTTAATGGACCAAAAGTGTAATTTTACCTATTATATATGAACAATACACTCTTTTCAATACTCTATTTAGTACACTTTTTGTTATTCGGTGAATTTCATATGGGGCCATGGATTTTATATGGGATCCACTTTATTTGGTGGGTCCCTCATGAAATTCACCCAACAACTAAGAGTATATTAAAAAGAATGTCTTGCTATATATATATATATTCACTGGTTGTCAACTCCTATCCCCTTCTAATTTACCGGATTACTTTAAATTTGTGTTTTTGGGGGATGGATTATTACTCTTCTAATTGTATATGTTTTGTCCCCATATTTAGTTAGTTCATATTATCATCGGTTTTTATTTATAGAAAAAGTTTAGATTAGAGGAAGACAAGTACGTCTCCCTTGCCAGGTCAAGGAATTTTAAATTGTTGTTTGTCATGTTCATGTATATGGGTTAGCATATGCATTGTATACTCTCTCTTCAATATATTCTTTTTTCTTATTAAAGTAAAATAAAAAATCTCTTTCCCGTTTCTAAAGGGATCACAACCCCATTTTCGAGAAGCATTCATCATTTTGATCTAATTAGGCATTCTTGGGAGCTTTGGGAAAGGAAGAAGGTGGACACCCTGCTCTTATTATCTTCATTTTCATGGAGTTCTCCCTATCCCTCTCTTTGTTTTTTTAATCTTGTTTGTAGGGTTCTATGCGGGTTTTGCTAAACCCTTCCTTGCTAAGGGGATATGTAATTTGATTATGATGATGTTTTTAACCCTTGATTTGATTATTATATAAACATTCTTTTGTTTGAGCATCAATTGCTATATGCTTAATACTTTTGGCTGTTTGATCCACATTCAAGATTTGTTGTCCCATGTTTATGGTAGGAAAATGAAATGTGAATTTTGCTTCTTGCAATTGATGCCATGAATAGTCTATAGGAATGAATAACTTAGATTGTGTGGTCTTTGTATAAATTTCATCGAACTTCATGGGTCCTGTTTTGTTAATTTGACCCAAGGAATTAGACTTGTTAATAAAATTTAGGTAAGGTTTCTCACCCAAGAAATTTGGGTTATAAACAATTTAGGACGTCTTTTGGCTCTCTATTGGTTTCAATCATCTTTTGGCTCTCTACAGGACGTCTTTTGCTGCTGGATAGGTGGAGAAACAGTGATTTTTATGTGTTATGGTTCTTAAGTTTTTGGGGGTGTATGTTAAATTTTCAACCATGTTGATTTTGTTGCTTCTCTTGGTTGAATTCTAACCTTTCGCTCCAATCTTGTTCTCTTACTTCTTTTATAGATGGGTTAGAGTACCCCGAATACTCTATTTAATATAGTTTTATGAAGAAATTTAAAGATATATTTTATTGCTTTATTTGCTTATATAGTATTTTGAGCTCTCTCTTCATATCGAATTTGAATCTAAATAGCTAATAAAATTGTTAAGGATTTAATTGACATACATTATTAAAAATGTTTGATTCTTGTCCAAACTACTTTAAATGTCATCCATTCCATGATTTATGATTGGTTGTTAGTGTAAAAATCTTTACACTAGGAGTGCATACAAATTATGCTCAATTGTTAATTTATACTTAACTAATTCTAATGGACGATACTTGGTATACCTACCGTTTTGTATTACTTTCAACGATCCACTATGATTCTGGTGGTTCTTGTCACCCCTTTTTGTTTCATTTCCTTGTTTGAAATACATGGACAATATTAGAGACTTCTCTGAAATCTACTCAATGGTCTTGGACGTTTCAATCACTTCGCACACGACAAACATCTATTATTCATCATTGTATCATAAACACCATAACAAGGCAGTGAAGGGAGGTGCGTGATGTCGGGTACGTGGACATTTAGTTGTTGTCTATGTCCTAATGATGAAAGTTGCTGCTGTTGATTATGCCTGATATTTGCGCTTAATTTCTCATATAAGTTTTGATTGAAATAACTACTGGATTCAATCAATCAATAAAATGTAACTATTTAATTTAATCCGTACGTAGTATCAAGAGGGTTTACAATTGATCCTTGATCGAAAGTCTAATTAGGCATAAGATAGTGATAACTCGTTTTCTCTTGCAAGTGTGATAACGATATCTAATCACAGAAGGCGCGTTGATCTTGAAGGAAGTTAAGCTAGAAATTAAGTTACCATCCTTACTCTTTAATCATTTATGTTCGTTTTAGTCACAATCACAAACATATATAAAAAAGATAGAGCTCCATATATATTCCATCTGAGTCTATTAATTGCAAAGTAAAATACTTGTTTTCCCTTTCTACTGTTGCCATGCTATACATTAACACGGGTTTATACTTTATACTATAAATAATAACAGAAACACTTAGTACCCTCCTACTAATTATTCCTTTACGATGGGTCTAAATAGAACATTAGGGTCCTACTTTTTTCCACTGATTGTTTTCCTCAACACACCCACGTAAGTGAAAACAAGTAGTTTGATTTATTTAATTATTTGAATTTGAAAAGTTATATATATATATATATATATATATATATATATATATATATATATATATATATGTATATATATAGCAGGACAGTAACGCGCAGCCATGGTTGTTTTCCAATAACGTATATAAAATTTACAGAATAAGAAAAATACTAAATATTCATTATGAAAACCAAATGGGGTTTCTAGTGTTCTTGTCTCCCTTTTAATTTGTGGGGCTATTAGGAAAAAGGGTAGGAGGTCGAAGCAGCTGTGAGCACATGACTTAACTTTTTTATCCAGAAGAACCATAGCAAATTAATTATAAATGATGCATCTAGCTTAATGCCAGCAAACACTCTAGTGAGGGCCTGTGCTTTCGAAGAAAATGATGAAAATAACTACACAGGCACAAAAAGGATGGAAGATAAGCTTAGGAATGATTTCTCTCCCTTAATGGATCCGAGATGTGCCAAATAGAAAGAGACATATACATATATATCAATGGAATTCCAGTTAATTCCTTCGAAATGTTTTGTCACTTACTTGGAACTTTTCCAACTATATATGGTTGATTTTGGGCGACTTGGTTCCATGATGCCCTTACATTAATTTCATCATGAATCATGATATATTCTTAACCAATCTCTTTCTCTCCCTAGCTTTCGATACACGTAGTACAATAAACACACAACTTAGGGCTTGATTCCCTTTATTCTTGCCAACGAGGAAAAATGAATAAGCTTGAAGATGAGCATTATCAAGTAGGACAGGGGAGCATGGGTTGTTTTACCTTTGTTCCTTTTATATATTTTTCTATTTTTTTTTTCCTCCCTTTTTAATTTTTCTCTTTATCTTTTTGGTTGTAATGTGAACTCTTTTCTGATGAGAAGATGACCTTTTTAGTGTCCATGTGCCTCTCCATCAACTTCAACCATGATGTAGTGGCGGGATCATCTCACATGAAAGACAAATACCCTAAAAGTATGGGCTTATGCTCACCCATAAGTGTATGAAAATCTCACGAAACAAACATCACATCGCTGACACGTAATTCATGCCACCCGGGTCGTGTTGCATGGATCATGACACGACAGCAAATGCATGGAATTCCCATGTTTCTTGAATCTCAAAGCATTTTTCATAAAGTAAAACAAACAAAAAGTGACGAAAAAGAAGTAAGTGGTAACATGTCACATACAATGGAAAGAATAAAGATAAAGAAGTTATTTACAACACAAAAGCTTCCATGAATTGACATGTGCTTTGCAAGGAAGAATCTAAGGGTTCCATGAACTTGTTGTGCTAGGTGTAAAAATTTTATGTGTTAATTTTTGGGAACTTTGATATGGCAAAAAGTTATCTAATTTGTGAGGAAAAGTTTGGCCAACAAACCCTAATCATCAATTTGGGTGTTGGGACCCGCCGTAATTTTTGGGCATCTTTTTTGATCTCTCAGAATTTTCTCTAGTATAGCTCATGAAACAAAGCATGTGAGTGGGGAAGACCTATCTTTAAATCCAAAAAGAGCAGTTTGCTTGTGCTAGTCCACAGGTCAAAGCATCAAATCCAAAAGATAAAAAAAAAGTCCCCTCCTTTTGTAAAAGAACCTAATGTTCAAATTATGCTTTCTAGTTTCTAGCCTTCGTTTTGCGTATATACAGTAAAAAAAAGAGAGAGAAAATTCCCGTCATGAACCAATCTATCTTTGGAGATAAATACGCAAGGATCTTTCATCATGTTTCGGTTTCGCTTGAGCAAATTCCTGTTTTTGGGAAACGTCAAAGAATTTAAATATATATGTACCCTGATGATTAATCTTTGAGTCTGGGTCTTGCTAATGAGTAGAAAATTGTTCACGGTATATAAAAGGTAAGTTCTTATTGAAGACGATTAAAGTAATAGGTATTGTTAGTGTCAAAATATTATTAGATATCTATGTAAAACTCTTTTATATATATATTGATAGTACATAGAAATTAAAATGGATTGAAAAACTAAAAGTATTATTTTTTTAATATATTACAAGTTTAATTTTAATATATTATTAGTATAAATTTTTCACGCACATTATCAATCAAGTTTATAATATAATCGATAATGCATGATTGGTTGTCTTGTGTAAAAAATATTCGGACAAACAATATTTATAATTGAAGGTGAGAGTTTGAAGAAGCAGAAATGGGAGAATTTGTCATTTTTTTCCTATGCGGGTGATGATGAAAACAATGGAGTTGAAAGGTGAGAGAGGAAGAGGCTGAAAGAGGAACATGGTAATGTGGAAGAGGAGAACTGAGTTTTGTCTTCTTTTTTTTTTTTTTAATTTGAAAATAAATGTGATAAATTGTAACTCGTTGTAACCTTATTAATGGTTGTGTTTAATAATGGGTTGCTGCATTTACTTTCTCCTCATAAAAGTTGTTTAACTTTTCTTTTTATGGACTCCACCATGGTACATCACAAGTTTTTTTACTTTATAGTACTTTAAGCAATTTTCCACTTTGTTAGTGCAACTCTAAAAAGTTATAATGCTTCTATAAGAACTGATTGCTTCTATGAGCAATGGTGCTTAAAACTGGATGACATGTTCCTGGTGCTCTAATGGTGCTATCTGATTCCTGTTTCTTATGCAACTCCTTTGGTGATTTTTATACCAGCATTAAGTTTTCTGTACCTTCTTAGATGAGTTAAGAGTGTATATGACTAAAAAAAATTGAATTACTTAAAAGAAACTTTAAAGTTTTTTGGTCCAAAGGTTTTTTATTTGGGTTGTTAACTTACTCCTACACAAAAAAATGAAGTGGAAGTATATTCGAAATCCGAAGAACAAATATTAATTTTTTTTCTTATGAAAGCAAAGTTCACGCCGGATCAGGAGCTGAACTTATATGAACTGAAATAGAACACATATTCTCAAACAGCATCTATGCATAATTTTTCCTTCCGTCATTTAGCAGGAACAGGATGGGATGCCAACAGCCTGAGCACAGAGTTCAGGGGCAAAGCAGTCTAGAATACATCATTCTCAAAGTCTTGCAAAGTAAAACGAAATTCTACATCCATTTTTGATGCTTGTGCTTTTACAGTCTTTCCAAAGTAAGCGTAAAGAAACATGATGCAGTAGCACTTTTCATACAGAAAACATATTAAACTGAAGCAATACAGGTTAAAGAATAAACTAAAGTAACAAAACTATAGCATTATGCACTACAAAATTGATTGGTCCATCTTTGAATAATCTACTGAAAGTCAATAAATCTTCAGATGAAGGACATTGTTTAGCAGTAAACAATTATGTATAAAGACTACTTATTTACAAATTTTCAAGGGTGGAGCCTGTCTTGCTTTGAAACTGTTCACTTAAACATGACATTTCTCCAAAACTATAATGAGGCTCAAAATCCAACATAATCTCCAACAAACTAAATCCATGAAATGGAACTCCTTAACTGTTCATCATCAGATGGCAGCCTATATGTACGTATGACTCGAATCTGAAGCAAAAACAAAGTGGAAGTAAGAAAACTAGCGTATAATGCTTCATGGCAAACAATAAATTTCTCTGACATTATCACAATATCACTTGTATAAATGTACATGAACTTGAAATTCCTAACGTGCAATACAACAAAACTAAAACACATCCATGTATGGCACAGGCTCTGGCTATATGAGAAACATGATGGACAAATATAATAGTTAAAATAAGCATGTAACTCATACACATGGAACAGATAGTTATGAAAATATCATGGTTTGTCTGAATGCCCAACAATCATCGCAAGTTTAGGGTTAATTTTTTGAAAAAAGAGTAGACTGAAGATAACAAGTGCACTAAATAAATCACCAAATCAGCATAACATTAATAAAATCATATCAAGGAAAGGTCGGTAAACCCAAGATCTGGCAGAGCCAGCAGCCTAAAATGGAAGAACAGAGCATATATATTGCCTGAGCCAAAGCATAAATTGTTCGCAAGATTCTAGCATAATCTGTTCCAAGCATTTGAATGACGAGATCTGCCAAAAATGTTCCCCAAAGCCTGTTCCACATTCCAAATAAAATGGTCAAAAATACCCACTAATTGTGCCTCAGATCGTAGGAAGATCTGAAAAGCGAAGTGGAAATTAAAAAAACTGCTGACAAGTGTTAGTGGTGCCTTGTATCAACAAAGATACGGTTCACTGACGACTAAATAAAAAAAAAAGGTTGTCTAATGATTGTTGATACTAATGGAAATGAAAAAGGGGCCCGCAGAGAAGAGAAAATGAGAAATAAAAAACAATGATGGTGTTTTAAGATGCAAGAAAAAATAAGGTAAAACATAATATGTCAGAAGCACCAGATTATTTATGATACTTAGAGCATCTCCAACCATAGAACTCAATTTGGGTTCTTAACTCTCTTTTAGTGGGCCCTACAATGCTACAAAGGATTTAAGAACACTCATTAGTTTTCACTCCAATGATAGAACTCAACTTGGGTTCTTAACATACTTTTAGTGGGTCTATTTTCTCCTACTTTCTTTCGCCCTCTTTCCTTTTTTAATTATTTTTTAATGGCTAAGAACTCAGTTCTTCTACAAGAACCGTTCTCCACCCTGGCTGCCAAATCAGCCAACTCCAATGGCAGAAAATTTAAGAACCAGTTCTTAGCCATAAGAACCTAATGAAGAACCACCCTTGAAGATGGTCTTAAAAAGGACTCAAGATTAAGAGAGGCCATCTCCAACGGTTGGAAAAGTTGGGTGCTTGCCTATTAAGAAGCAGTGCTTGTTAAGCACCCCACCGTTGGAGAGATCTTAGAATGGGTGCTTATGTAGAAGGGATGCTTGTAGAAGCATCGGTTCTTATTCTATTGTGTGGGCCATTGTTGATTTTTTTTAATAAAAAACTTTGACCAACCAGCAAAATGTAAGGAAGTGGGACCATTGGTGGGACCTATTTAGGAATTTGTTTGAAGTTGCTGGGTTGGAGAAGTGGGGTAATTAAATTGTAAGATGTAAAAATGAGTGACGTGTCAAGGTGGGACCCATTTAAAACCCTAAAAAGTAAAAATATGGGATGCTGGGATGGAGATGGAAGCTTTATCTTTCATTCATATACACGTGATAAACTCAAGAAATTGAAGTTTATTCTAGCCTAATTTATAAATTTTGATTAAAACGTATCTTGCATGTCCTCATTCTCGATGGTTTTGTGTAAATAGTTTATTTGCAAATATTTTGTTATTTTTTTCTTCATGTTAAATTGCTGTTAAAATTGGTAATTTGTTGATAACCTTGAATGAATTTTAAGTGTTCAAAGGTCTAATGCATTTTGTGAATTCTACCCTCCAAATACAGTTTTTATTTCAGATGAAATGTTACTGGTGACACCAAACAAATCCATAGCCTTACACTCCAGAGAAACTTCTTCCTCCCCTTCATCATCCACTTCAATAGCTATGATTTCTCCACAGAGTTTCCAGTTAAATCGTCACCCAACACTAAGGGCCTGAATTGTCTCTCGGAGCAATAATGGAGGGGGTGGAATTTCTCCCCACATCTGAAACACGGGCCTTTGGACTTACGGTCCATTAATTCTCGGTAGATGAGGTGCTGCACACCTATGGCTTTGTCAAACTGCCCCCTTTTATCAGCTTTAGGCCTTTGAGCTGTGGAGTTCATGGTAGAAGTTGAATCCCTGTTCTGCATGAGAAATGAATTAAACCCTTCCGGAGTAGGTTTGGTCTTATCCGCAACCCATCCACCAATAATACTAGGTTTACCCCATGAAGACAGAGGTGTTGGATCCTTCTGGGTCAAATTGACCGTATACCCTTTCCCATATTCCCCAACTGCCATGTCCGATTACGCAAGGCAGAATACCCTGTATTCTCAGACTCTCCGATTAGCTTAGCTTTTATATTGCTAGCAAGCCTCATCACTTGGCTTCTTGTTTGCGGGTTGAATATCCTAACCGTTGATGGATCTCGGGTTAAAATGCTCCCATGGGGTAGCCCAGGTATTGATCCTCAGGTAGACGACTCACCTGGGACAAAAGGAATTTGAAAGCTTCAATAAAGTCATCGATGCTACCCACCTGTTTCAATTCCGAAAGCTCCTCAAAAAGGTTGTCATATCTGTGTCCCCTGTAATGAGCAATAAGAGCCTACTTCAATTTTCCCATGACAACTGGTCCTCTGTCTCTCGCAGAAGACTAAACCAACGAATGGTGTGCCCTTCCATACTAAGGAAAGCTAGTTTAATCATCACATCCTCGGAAGCATTTTGAACTTCAAGGTATGTTTGCACGCTTGTTATCCAATCAACAGGTTCTTGACCATCAAACATCACCAATTCTACCTTTCTTGCAGCAAGTCTGAACTCCTCCAGATTATCCCCCGGCTGCTCTAGTTTAACGCATGAAGTACCTCTCTCCTTCACTGTATCTCCCTTCTGGTTCACCAGTTTAGTCATCTGCTGAAGAAATGTCTGCTTCAAGGTCTTGAAGGAAGTATGAACATTCTCCTGGAAAAACTGAACCATCTCCATGTTAACCTCCAAATTTCCTACCCGGCTCTCCAGCATATCCACACTATTAGACATTTTGGGTGACATGGAAGTAAACAGTGAATTTCTCTCCCTCATTGATCCGGCAGGTACCAATGATGGAACAGCAGAAAAATATTCTGGTTAAGTCTGTATTATTCACTGAGAATAGGAGCTCGTAGCTCTTACAAAGCAACCTATAAAACACTACCAGAGCCTCAGGCTCCTCAAGGATTCAGTCAAAGTCCCAAATCCACTACAAATCTCACTCATACCCCCTTTACTCCCTAGCGTAGCCAACCTATCTATATACATTCAGCATAAAGAATAACCTCCTCTCACATCTCCTATAACATAACAAACTAACCAACCTGCCAACTCAGTGGTTATCTTTGTCCCAGGTCCCACTCTTCCTCTTCCTTGAATAAACCAGTCAAGTCTTGGGACATGTTGGATTCAGGTCCAATACCTGATCCTGCCCATTGCCACCTCTCAGCTCTACTGTAACAGGACTAGAGCCATTTAAGCCATAGTTCTATCATAAAACAAAAGACAACTCAACTATGCTATACTACCAAAAAATAAATGAAATACTCAAAACAGAAAAGTGAGAGTTAGAAGCTCGGTTTGCCTCTCAAGAAGTGCCTAATTTACAATCCTGGCTGGACTTTCTCTGGGCTACCGTATTAGTTCCAATAATCCAATGTAAGAGAGGTTTTCTGCCTGTCCACTTCACCATAGCAAGGCTTGAGCCACTGGCCATTAACTCTAAACGTTGTTTTGCCATCAAGTGAAGTAATGTCCACAGCTCCATGAGGGTATACATTAACCACCAAAAAGGGGTCCGACCATTTGGGTTTAAGCTTTACCAGAAAGAGCTTGACCCTCGAGCTTGACCATCCGGTTCAAATGTCTTACGCACAATACACTTGTTGTGCCACTAGTTAGTCCTTTCCTTGAATAACTTTGCATTCTCGGGAAGCGTGTGAGTGAAGACAAAGCACATTGAAAAAACTCGTGTTGGTTTGTGAGGACAGTCGTCAATCCGTAGAGCAACCAGGGAGGTTTCAAATGGTATCAGAGCGGCACCTCTCCCAGTAGGGTGTGGTTCGAGGACGAACCAAGCAGAAGCTGGTGGGCATGTGACACCCGGGGCTGAGGAGGACGGGGAGTGGTCGCCGGTGCAAGAAGGAACGGACAAGGAGCGGCTCCTGGCATGCTTCTAAGCAGAGACACGTGAATGAACTGATTACATACTAGAATGAAAGGGATCCTGAGACTGTGTAGGTACGAGACTATACGGTTGATGATGGCTTATATGAATTGATTGGTACTACCTATACTAACAAGATGCATCTTCTTTTTGGTAGCCCATCACTTTAGAACTCCACAGTTAAGCATGCTTGACTTGGAGCAATTCTGGGATGGGTGACCTCCTGGGAAGTTTTTCCAGGAAGCGTGTGAGTGAGGATAAAGCATGCTAAAAAAACTCGTGTTGGTTTGTGAGAATAGTCGTCAATCCGTAGAGCAGCCAGGGATGTTTCACAAACACCCACAAAGATCATTAACACTAGTTATTTACTTATTTATTTATTTTGGAGCACTAGAGGGAAACTGAAATGACCACAAACTAACTAAAAATAGAAAGAAGTTGCATGTTACTCAGAGCACAGAGTGTGTGAGACAGAAGAAGATGTTGTCCTGGTGGAGCATTGCAATGCCAAAATAGCCTTTTTTTCCTGTGGGGAAACTCAGATCCCTTCATACACAATCTCATGAAAAGGATCTATGTCTTAGACTGATCCTTTCTCAAATTGCTACTGGCTTGAGTGCAGAAAGTGAATAGATGGATCCATATGGTCATCAAAAATAGAACTAATAAACTTTTCATCTCAGAATGTGTACAAACACTGAAGTTGGGGTTTTTTATCAATATCTAAATATATCTCTGATGGTTTTTAACAGTAAGCAAAACTTCTCCCACCACCACCACCCAATAAAGAATTTTAAAAAATTAAGCAGGAAATCTAAGTTATAAAACAAGACGAGGTATAGAACAAAACATACACAGGTCCAAGAAATGTGATCATGCTTCTAAGACCCAGATATCTTGATGCAGCACCAAGAAAACCCTGGAATAAATCAAGCTTCAATAAGAAACATAGCATAAATCAGCAGAAACTAAAAGACTAGTTTGTTTTTGCACGAAAGCCATTTACATAAGAAACAAAGAAAATAACTTATACTGCTGATATAACCACCAAAAAATCATCAATGTCATCTTGATATTTACAATTTTTTGTACTAAAACTAAAAAGGGCAGTTGGTGCAATAAAGCTTCGGCTATGCATGAGGTCCAAAGAAGGGTCAGACCCACAATGTGGGTCTATAGTAGGCAACCTTACCTTGCATTCTCGGACCTGTGACCTCCATGTCACATGGCAACAACTTTAACCATTGCACTAAGGCAACACTTCTTTTCTATTTTTAAACACCCACAAAGACCATTAACTCTGGTATTTACTTATTTATTTATTTTGGTGTGACAGAGGTAAACTAAACTGACCACTAAACTAGACAAAGAGAAAGAAGTTGCATGTTACTCAAAGCACAACAAGGTCAACATTTGCACCAAAAAAAGTATGATAAATAAATAACTTTAAATTTTTTAATAAAACTAACAAATAAATAAAATATTATGCATAAGCCTTAAGCTGATTCAGATCAGTGTTCCGATGTATAAGAAAGTCTATAAAATTCTTTTACCATAAATTGCATTATTTCCTCCAATGGAGAGTCAGTCTTTTATTAGCTGATAGTGTATACAGCTCTACAATGACTACAACAATCAATAATCATAGCCTTTTCCTACTAGGTAGGGTCAGCTGACAGACCAAATGGCGTCATTGCATTCTACAATGACTAAGATATTAAACTCATTTCTTATTTGGCTATTTAACTTATGCAAATTAAGTTGAACTTCCAACTATTTGTCACAGGGTGATACATCTCTTGGCTTCAGAAATAAATTCTAGCTATCAATATAGAAATGAATTTAATAATTTCCTACCACTAATATTCATTTCTATGAAAGGATTGCATAACATTAGAAACACAACAAAGTACAAACTGTCCTGTCAGGCACCTGTTTTGCTGCCAGTAAGGCTGCTCTGGATTCTATGTTAATAATAGCTAACTGTCCACCCTGGAAATCATAAAGAATAAAATGCATATTTGAGTTATTCTTGAGAAATGTTACTCATGCTAGCAAAACACCCACCAGTAGCAATACACACCTTCTTCATCAACTCTTTCTTAATCTGATAGTTAGCAGCTTCTACAAGCACTTTCCCAGATAATTTCCTTGCTAACTACAAGTCAATGTCTAGTCATGAAAGAAACAAGGAGAAAAAAAGGGAGACCAAAATGCTATTCTGTTGAGCATACATTAGAGACAGTGAATAAATAAAACAGCGGCATCATTCTCTTACCAATTGATATATCTTTGCCAACGTGAATACACTACCGCCCTTTTATAGACAAGAAAACATAACTAATTAGAAAGAACAGATAACTTCAAATGTAAGACCAACTCTAAAATAGTCACATGAAAAGTGAAACATTGAATTAAGGATTAATTAAAACAACCTTCAAAATAATTGATCGAAAGTCTTCTACCCCAAATTTCAAAGCGGCGAGAGACTGATTGAGTCCAAGTTGTAGAGTGTTGTGAGGGTCAGATGGCATGCCTACATCCAATAAGGCTGGAGAATTTCCTGATTCTTCACTACAAAAACATTCAAGCTTGTTAGATGACCCCTAGAGAAGTAACCAATGAAATATTTTGTAAATGAGTTACCCTGAGGTGTGGTGCAAAAGGAAGAGGAAAATTTCTACTTCAAGGTCTTGGGTAGGCAATTTGGTTGAGCAAGGAATGTTCAATTTTTTGCAGAGTTGAAGCAATACATTTCTATAAGATGGCCTCCAACCCCTTAAGGTAGAGCGGGCATCAGCGGCAAGGAAGAAAAATCGGGACTCCAGAGCAGCTATAAATTGTTGGCGCTGTTGAAGGTCAACTCCAATCATGGAGCGGTCAACGTCCACAGTAGTAGTTGTGCTCGTCATGGATTTCAGCAAAGGACTGAAGTAGCTGATGATATGATGCATGAAACCAAACACAAAGATTAGTACTCCTACGCTATTACATTCACATAACAATAACATAGTAATGTAATATAGGGATAGTAGTGAGTGAATGAAAGAAGAAAACCTGCGGCCAAAGAGGATTGCTTCAATCTCAAACAACTCGGAGTCGGTGGCAAGTTCAAGCACCGACCGCAGCTCCTGATCAAAGGGCTCTTGTCGGTTGTCTCCATAAGAATTAGAAATTGCATTTGCAGCTCCAACTCGAAACCTCAAACTCCTATTTTGATGGAAGAGATTTGGGGTCGCAGTAGCAACATTTCCATTTAAGCTAATGCGAATGCAATTGCGCGAAGGCCAAATGGATCCCTGTTTATTTACAGTGTCAGCAATAATTATTGAATTGAATTGAATCGAATTGAGATTAAGCGAGCGAGAGAGAGAGAGAGAGAGAGAGAGAGAGAGAGAGAGGAGGCTTACTGTTACTTACTGTTAGTAATAATGGAGGTGGTGGGTAAGTGTTAGAACAGACCATTCCCAACCTCATCTTCTATTCTTCTTCATTCATCCGCCAATTTCCTACCTTCCTTCCATTATTAACACTTCACCTTCTCAATCTCAATTGCTTCCGCTCACTACTCACTCATCAACCACACAGATAGATGATATCGGGAATGTTTTAATATTTTCGAGAAATTGCGGTGGAATAAAAGTTCTTATAATTTTGTAGAAAAAAAACAAAAAAATTTATTTCTTATAATATAATAAGAATTAAAAATCATTCACTCCGAATGTAAGGACGATGAGTAATCTATAAGTACCTCTTTAAATATTTTTTGAGTCGTAAGACTTCTCCTGGCTTGGTGAGATCATAGGACCCAACTCACCTAACTTTATGTAAAAAAAAACATTCACTCTCATCAAATATAAAAGTTGAAAATTTCACACAAGTGAAACATTTTTTATAAATGAATTTCATAAACCAAATAATTTTATACTGATAGCTCTTAAACCATTAGGTCCCATTAGTAGTAGGTTTTTTTCAATCGCAATGGGAATATATATGGTATTTTGAGTGTGTTTGGAAGATTTTATAAAAAGCTTATGAAAATAAATTTTGATAGTAAATCTAAGCAAATAATTCATAGCAAGAAGGAATAATATTACGGTGCGAAAATTGTTTGGGTTTAAGTATACTATGATATCATTTTTGTATTTGTTGTCTTCTTGCCATTTTCTTCATTCCTGATTTTTATATTTTAAAGTTCATAATTTTTTAATTGAGTTTTGCAAATTAAGAATTTTGGGTACATGGCTCTTGCTGCTTATAGCCGATCTATTTGTATTTTAATAATTTTGGTCTCATTGTTTCAGATGATATCCAAAGAGGAATCAAGGATGTGGTTTAAGGACGTAGTTCAAGCATTAGTGTATTTGCTTTTGAGGTTACCCTCTTTGTTGGAAACACCCTACGAAAATGTTAATATGCTAATAAATGGAGTCGAGATACATTTATTATTGCTCTTTACTTACTGGATTCATAGCAAGCAGGGATTATATTATAGTGCGAAATTGTTTGGGTTTAAGTATACTATGTTATTTGTATTTGTTGTTTTTCTAGCCATTTTCTTCATTTCAATTTTTTATATTTTAAAGTTCTTAATTATTTCTATTTTCTTTGATGATATTTGAGTTGGTAAATGAGTAAGAACATGCTTGAAATTTGGCCTTTTGTGATTGTGGTTTTGTTTCTTTGAAAGTCGTTTAATAAACACAACCTGTACAGACATATTAATATAATACTCCCCCAGTCATTAATATAAGAAATAAATTAGTACTTTATTTTAGTCCAAAATATAAGAAACATGTATTAATTTTCACATATATTAAATATTAATTTTCAATACTACTATCATTTATAATAGAATTTATATTTACGAGATATATCACCTTTCTATACAAGTGAGATTGTTCATTAATTAGAATAAGTATTTTTGAAAATTTATATAAATATTAATCACAATTAACTCATTTCAGTGTATTTCCTTAATCTATATGTTTTAGGGTTTTGTTTTTAGGTAGTATTTCAAAACTTGTGTTTGCGTGTTTTGAAAAATCTGTGTTTGTGTTTTCAAAAAACTAGACAATTTTTCCAACTATATGAAAGTAGTATGATATTCACTGTATGTGATAACCTATTAATTATGTGATAACCTATTAATATTAATATAACTGCATCTAACTTCGTTGTTTCTAATTTAATTTATTATTTTCTATATTTAAGTATGAATATTTTTTAGAATAAACTAAAATATTTTTTTATATATAATTCTTCCGTGCGATAGTAAAAAATATAGTTGAAATCATATTTAATAAGTCAACACTTTTTTTTTTTTTTTAAAGAAATGAATAAAAATAAATAGATAGATATGAAAGGAAGAGACAGACAGAAATGACCATAATCATAATCATAAATATTATTAAATTGGGGTATATGGGCAAAAGGGCAGCGAAGATGAAAAAGAAATAGAAACGGGAAGGAGAAGAAGTCAAGGACGAAGAAAGGAGGGGGTGTTGTGTTGTTAAACAAACATAGCAGAATAAAATAATGGAATGAGAGAATAACATATCCATCCATCCAAATACAGGAGGAACAGGACTGGCTGGTGGCTACAGCCTACAGGAGAGGAGAAGCATCCTAGAAGAGAGTTTGGTGAGCAGTAGAAGCCCTTAACTTAACTCAGTACACAAGCAAGCAACACATTCACAGGTGCGTGCGTGCGGGCCTCTATCTATTTTCTATTTTTTATTTTTTATTTGTTGGAACCCTTCTTCCTCCAAAGCCCACAAAGGAAAACTCGAATGCCTGCCAGATCTTGATTAAACCTTTGGGGTTTTTTACTTTTACTTGAATTCAATTCATAATTTCTCTGCACTGCTGGATCCCTCTTCAATCCCTCGCGATTCGCGGATTTCACAACCTAGGTTTCCTCATTCTCGATCATTAAACAAATACTACTTTACAAGTTTTCCCCTCTTCGCTTCCTGCATTTTATTTCTTCGTTTTTTGGGGGGGTTTCAAAAGAAACAACAATTTAAACTTGCTTGATATTCAATTTAACCAGGTTAGGTACTACTTCTTTCAACGACACAATACTCATGCCACTCGCTGATGCCTGCTGATACGAGGTAAGCTTTATTTCACATTTTCAAAATCTCATCTTTTTTTATTATAGAAATAAACAATGTTGTCATGGAAGGAAATATGCATCATGATCTTTTTCTACTTTTGAATAACACCTGTTGTTTGAAGTCCATTACATTATTTGTTTATTTCTTGTTTTCAATTTAGTTTGGTAGGGGTGTGGCTTGAGTGAAGATGGCAGACACATACTCGGTTGATGTGATTCTGGACTTCCTGAGGAGGAACCGATTCACAAGGGCCGAGGCAGCTTTGCGCTGCGAGATCAATAACCGTCCTGACTTAAATGGCTTCCTTCAGAAGCTTACCTTGGAAGAAAAGGCCTCACGTGATGCGCCACAAAACAACAAGGGGAGACCGGTGCTAGAGATTCAAGGGTCGGATTCGCGTGGAAGTGTTGAAGTTTCTAAAGAATTGATTGTGAAGGAAATAGAGTGCGGGACTGGTAGAAATGCCACTGAAACCAAATGGAAGACTGCCTCTCCTTCTATAGGGGAGCGCAATAAATCAAATGAAGTGGTTGGGACAAGTGACAAAAACTTCACTTTCTCTAAGAGTTCGGAGGACAGTATGCTTGATTTATACTCATTGAAGTTCAATCCCAGCAATGGTCCTGTGGAACCTTACCAAAATGATGCTGGTAGTAGGGCTAATACTTTGAAGGCATCTGCATCTCAACAGTCAAAATATCAAACTAATGAAGCTGTGGATGCAGTTGCAGCCAACAGCAATGCTAAGTTTGGGGAGGAAAGTACTGTGCTTGCTGCTAATAAATCCTCGTGGCTTGGAAGTAGTAGTAAAGCCTCCGTGGAACCAAAGTACGACCTTGTGCAAAGCAAAGAACTGATGGAACTTGATCGCCCACTAAAATTTGGTAGTTCATCTCTTAAAGTGAACCCTGCAGATAATCCCTGGTCTAGAACTGACGAGAATGCAAATTCATCTTCAGATTCATGGAATTGTTCTGTCAAAACTGTTTTTCCTTTCTCAAAGGGGGATATATCTACAAGCTTTGATGGTGCCATGTATTCTGACAAAAATGAGGAAAAAAGAAGGGTAGAAATTAGTGATATTAGGGCATCTATAAAAGAGCAGGTGGATGAATTGGGGCGAGCTATTTACTTGGGCAAGTCACAAGGAAGTTCTGAACAGAAAACCATTGGCTGCTTAAGTTTTCCTCTTGTGTCTGAAAATCAGAAGGAAGAGTTTCCTAGGCTTCCTCCTGTTAAACTCAAGTCAGAAGATAAGCCCCTGGCTGTTAATTGGGAGGAGAAGTTTGAGCGAGATGAACTGACTTCAAAATATGCTGGTGCCGACAGCACTTTACTTATTGGTTCATATCTGGATGTACCTATTGGGCAAGAAATTATCCCTTCAGGTTAGCTTATTTACAAGTATTATTAACCTTTTCATGTTATCACAAATGTTCTTGGCACTTCCATTAACAGTTTCCTTTTGGGGCTCAAATTAGCAACTGCGTTTGTTGGTTCATCATGATGATAGCTTATTTTGTTTGCTTACCGGAAACTTTTCCTTGTCCTAGACATGGGTTGCAGTTTTTACCAGTTTCCTTTGTTCCTTTGTACCATGGATGTTTCAAATGTTGGTTCATGCATTTGGCTTTTTTTTTGTTGTTGTAAGTTTCTATGTTTGACAACTTGACATATTAATTCATTTGTGGTGTGTTTAGATTAGCCGTGAAAAAAAATATTTCAATAATTGATTATATAGATTAGTGATTTTCTTTACAGTAGACTATGACAAAGCCAATTTTATGTTTGGGTATGTTAAGTGAAAGCAATTTTAGGATACCATTATTATTTAGATTGTTTATAAAATCGCTTTAAATAGGTAAAAATGTCACAATTCAAAATAATTAACTAGTGCTTATAATCACAATGCTAATTTTTTTTTTCTAGTGTGACTAAAATAAGCTATAAATTATAATAAATTTTATCAATATTTCCCAAACATCTCATAATTTATGGGAAACAGCTTTTATGAAGAAAACAGCTGCTATGGGAAATTTTTAATCTCTCCCAATCAGGCACATGGCAGTTGAACCACCTCAGAGAATGATCTTTAAATACTAAACAGCTAATAAGAGATAGGAGTTTATCTTGGTTTTTACTCTTTGGGACATGGACTTGCTTGGGAGGATATGTTATCCTCCACATGGCTGTACTTCCCCTCATTTTTTCGGGGATTTTTTTTTTCTCTCCATAAAATGAGATAGGAATCAATTAATAAGTTTCTCGTAGTAAGGACTGTCAAAAGTTAAATTCGTATATTTAATTATTAATATGGTGATTGTGGATAAAAGGTATTAATTTTAATATTAAGAAAGAATGCTTTCTGCTAGACTTGACGCCGGTTATCAATTTCTTTTGGTCTCTACCAATGCCTTTGATATTCTAATCTAAACACTGCTTCTCAGCATGATGCAAGAAATAAGCGAAGCTTAGTTCTTTGTTCTCTTCCACTTTTCTTTTTCTATTAAAAAAAAGTTACATGAAATATATCATGCCTAATTTGAAAAAGCAATGTTAGCCCCACCTCCCCAAGTAAGAAAAAACACTTGTGGGCAAATGATACCGATACCATTGGTTTGCTCGATTATGGAAAATTTTTGGCATGGGTCGAGTCCTCCATCTAGAATCTAGAACTGATCCAAAATCTTGTCAGCTATCTGGGTTCAAACCACAACTAATGAGTGATATTTCTTAGTAACGGATCTTATTGTTATCATAAATTTATTTCTGATTTTTTGAATCTGATTGCACATATTTAATTATTTGGTTGATACATTTGTTCTATAGGCTGGCTTTGACTTTTTCATATGTGCATCAGGTATGAAGAGGGCTGCCGGGGGCAGTTGGTTATCCGTAAGTCAAGGGATAGCAGAGGATACATCTGATCTTGTATCGGGTTTTGCAACAGTTGGTGATGGGTTGAGTGAATCTGTTGACTATCCAAATGAGTATTGGGACTCTGATGAATATGATGACGATGATGATGTTGGGTATATGAGACAACCTATTGAGGATGAAGCCTGGTTTTTGGCGCATGAAATCGATTATCCTAGTGACAATGAAAAGGGGACTGGGCATGGAAGTGTTCCAGATCCTCATGAAAGAGGTCCAGCCAAAGATGAGGATGATGATCAATCTTTTGCTGAGGAGGATTCTTACTTTTCTGGAGAGCGATATCTTCAGGTGAATAATGTTGAACCAGTCACAGCTTCAGATGATCCTATTGGTCTAACAGTTACTGAAATGTATGGAAGGACTAATGATAATGATTTAATGGCTCAATACGATGGGCAATTGATGGATGAAGAAGAATTAGACCTGATGCGTGCAGAACCTGTCTGGCAGGGCTTTGTCACTCAGACAAATGAACTCATCATGGTAGGAGATGGGAAGGTTTTGAATGACAGTGGAAGATCAGGACTAGAGGATATCTGTATGGATGATGATCAGCATGGTTCAGTTAGGTCTATTGGGGTGGGGATCAACAGCGATGCTGCAGATATTGGCAGTGAAGTCCGTGAAAGTTTGGTTGGTGGTAGTAGTGAAGGGGATTTAGAATATTTCCGTGATCGTGATGTTGGGCTTGGTGGCTCGAAACACTCACATCATGATTTGGATAAGAATTCTATGAACAAATCGAACAAAAGTAAGAAGAAAAATGACAACAGTGAGTCAAATAAATATGTCACTGGGGGTGATAAGAATGCACAGTTGCAGATGAAAACCCATAGTGATGGGAACTTTTCATTTCCCCTATCTTCAAAAGATAGCCAGATGGTTCAGGCGGCCTCCAAAAAGTCCCTGTGGTCAAATAACTGCAATGCAGATGAAAACGCTGACTGTCTTAATGCATTTGTGGGATCAAATGACATGCTTGCTTCATGGAGGCGGCAGAGCAATGATTCTTCACCCATTAAAAGTTCTAGGGATGAGAATAATGCTAACCCAGTAAGATCCAGAAACTCTTCTCCAACAACAGTCTCAAATTATGGATATTCTGAAAGAGAGCATGTCCAGCTAGAAGAGGATGAAAAGGTCGATGTTGCAAAGGAGGATGATCTAGGGGCATCACTAGAGGATGAAGAGGCTGCTGCTGTGCAAGAGCAAGTAAGGCAAATAAAGGCCCAGGAGGAGGAATTTGAAACCTTCAATCTAAAGATTGTGCACAGGAAAAACAGGCATGTCTTCAATATATATAAATATATAATCTATAATTATTAATCATGGTATTTACAGATCGAGATATACGTCTCTAATATACATGTTTACTATATTCATCAATTTACAAATTACTTGAAATTGATAGTTTAGAAGATTTTTAAAACTATTGAAACTGTGATATATGCTTTATGCATCTCCATCCTATTTTGTATTATAGGGAGCAATATCTTTTTTTATCACTCTATCTCTCTCTGCTCTTTACTTTTGAATTCTTAACATGGTAATTGTAAATCGGTTTTTTGCTTATCATAACTATCATTTTTTCTTAATTTTTAGACCCTTAGATTAAGAAATTCACACTTGTCTAAACAACACTTCCGGAATTTTTGGACCTGTTAACAATGGAAACTAAGATAAAACTAGGATAGCAACAGATCAACATTTTCCCCTTTTGATTTGTAAAACTCCCATCACTAGTGAGTATATATATATATATATATATATATATATAATTCATGATGAATGAAATGTATCATTTATCGTTAGCAATGTTGTGAAAATGTGTGCCTTCATTTAGTAGTCATGAATTTTTCACTGCCAGCATGTCTATGTACATCAATCCTTCCTACCTTAATTTTATTTTAAATTAAGTTGATGATATTATGCTCTGTCGTGATTGAGAGAGCAATCCTGTACTCTGGCCTAGCTAATGATTGTTGTGAATTCCTAAATTTGCTGTAATTTTTTTTTTTTTTAATTCTTACATTGCATGAAATGAAGAGGCCTTGTACTTGAGACAATATAGCATACATGTCTCTATCATGAAAACTCTTTAAAGAATATCATTGAAATGGCAGGATCCTTCTCTCTTCATGGGAAAGTTGTGCTAATATCTACCGAACTTTTTTGAGTATTTTTTTCATGTCCTATATTAAAAGATCTTAATAAGCTTGTGATGATTTGTTGTTATGTTGCAAAGTAGGTATTTCTTGACTGTTCTATGTTCTCCCTTTTCTTGCCTTGGTAGTCTATCTTAAACCATGTTTTGTTGCTCAGAACTGGCTTTGAGGAGGACAAGAATTTCCATGTTGTTTTAAATTCTGTAATAGCTGGAAGGTATCATGTCACTGAGTATTTGGGATCCGCTGCATTTAGCAAGGCTATACAAGCTCATGATCTGCACACAGGCATGGATGTCTGTGTTAAAATTATAAAGAACAACAAGGACTTTTTTGACCAAAGTCTTGATGAGATCAAGCTTCTCAAGTATGTCAATAAGCATGATCTTGGAGACAAGTATCACATTCTTCGTTTATATGATTATTTCTATTATCGAGTAAGTGGATGTGCTATTGTTCCTGTTATTAGTATTACATCTTGCTTTCAAATCAAGCAGGTGTCTTTTAAGGCACACCTGCAGTTTTCCAATTACTTATATTATTATTATTATTATTATTATTATTATATATTTTTCCTTTTCCTAGTTTCTATTTTTATGGTTTCTTCATCATTTATTACCTGGACTTTCATCTATAATGTTATCAACAAACAGATTATGTTGAATATTGCTGCTATTTATTATTGTTTCTTATTTATTTATATCTTCTTCTACAGTACCATATTTCTCATTTTGTGTTAATTTTAACACAAAAATTACTGAGCTTAATGTCTCCAGATTTGGCAATTTTCAATATATTCCGGGATATGATATAAACTATTAGCGTTGGTGCTAAATTTTGAAAACAATCCAATTTCATTATCAGACTAACCACTAAAATGTATTCATCATTTAAAGTGATAGCAAGAAATATGATAGAAACTGGGTCAGAAATGGAAGAAAAAGAAGAATTCTCAATTGAAAAGAATGAGTGATTACAATTCTGGACTTTCGAGAGGTCCAGTCTCTCCCAAACCCTACATGAGTTCTCAGCAAAATATGACTAGCGCTCTTGCTATAACCCCTTCCTCTTATTTATACACATCACTTCCCACTTGACCCCCTAACTAACTAGCTAACTAACTAACCCCCCCAACTAACTAACTGAAGGGTTACCTAACAAAATACCTGTTAAATGATGGTCATTTGGCTTTGTAGTCTATCTTATATGTTGGCTTTTATTGCATTTAAGAATGCTCTATATATTAATAGTTGGAACTTGGACACCATTTTGGTCAGCTGACTTTACCTTCTTTTTTTTTATCTTCCTGTTGTGCTACAGGAACATTTGTTAATAGTATGTGAACTACTTAAAGCGAACTTATATGAGTTTCATAAATTTAATAGAGAATCAGGGGGTGAAGTGTACTTCACAATGCCACGATTGCAGGTTTCTGGTGTGCCATTTACTTCATAATGTTTAATTTTAATCTTATCTGTTGTCATTGTAAACTGTTCTGAATTTATATGTGCAGTCAATTACCATTCAGTGTTTGGAAGCACTTCAGTTTTTGCATAGCCTTGGACTAATACATTGTGATTTGAAGCCAGAGAATATTTTGGTTAAAAGCTATAGCAGATGTGAGGTGAAGGTTATTGATCTTGGTAGTAGTTGTTTTGAGACAGATCACCTTTGCTCTTATGTTCAGTCAAGGTCCTATCGTGCTCTGGAGGTTATTTTGGGTCTTCCATATGACAAGAAGATTGATATCTGGTCACTTGGCTGCATCTTGGCTGAACTTTGTACTGGCAATGTAAGAATAATGTATTTCAAAAATGGCATAAAGTTTGATTCACAGTTTTCAATTTTAGTACAAAAAAATTATCTCTTAAACCATTGAGTTTCGCATGTCTAAAAGGTACAGATTGTTTTTGACTACCTCGGGTTTAAAGTTAAATTTTGCTAGAAGTTAAGGTCACCACTTAATCCATTTTAAGCAAGGCTTTTTCTTTTTCCTTGATGATGGTATCTTTTAGATACTGAAGTTTCATGCTTAAATAAACTAGGATCATCCCTGCAGTGAAGTGGTGTCCCATCTCCAGCTGAGGGCTGCATAGCTTTGTGTTATGCTAGTCTTTTTTGGGTAATGATCTTCAAGAATACCCGAAATTCATGTTGAACCATGGGGGATGTGATTGTGACTATTCAAGTATGAGTGTGTTTGAGAAAGCTGGAAAAAAAGATTATGCTGATAATCGATTATTGTGATAATTAATTATAATCAGAATCTGTTTTTATTTGGGTCTATTTGCTGAAAAGCGATTTTAAGATAATCTATTTCGTTTGGGTGGTGCAAAAATAAAAAAAATCACTTTTATATAGTAAATTATGAAAAAGAGTATGAAGTCATTTGCATAATTTAATAATATTTGTTTAGAAATTAGTTTTGTAGGGGTAAACAGGGAAGAGAGTTTTGAGAATGAAAAATAATCATATCACAATAATCTTAAGCTAAAATAAACTAAATGACTTAAAAATTTAATTTAAGCAAGGTGCCAAACATGTTAGATTATTTTGAAAACAACTTTTTGAGGATAAAACAGCTGAGATGAAAAAATCCAGCTTTCCCAGACATGCTCTATATCATTCTGTTACAGTAGTTATGCTGTGAAAGTCTCTGTTCAGTTCAGATCATTTTTATCAAAGTGTGGTTTTTTTTGTTTCTGCACCATTCATGGGCCAAATGATAATTCATCACTCATCAGGATACATTGAGTTTCTATGTAGTTGTGGGATTGTTATTAGTTTTTGGTGAAAGCGGTTGTGGAATTTCTCTGTTCTATGAAAAGTGTTTTCTTTTCTTTGTTAAATGTATGCATAATTTTCTAGTTCTTCCTCTGGCATTAAACCAAGTATGTTGCAGGTCCTCTTCCAAAATGATTCACCTGCAACATTACTTGCTCGGGTGATTGGGATCATTGGTCCAATTGATCAAAATATGCTTGCAAAAGGACGAGATACATACAAGTACTTCACCAAAAATCATATGCTTTACGAACGGAATCAGGTAAGAATTGTCAGTTGTATTTCTAATTTACTGTTTACCAAATGGACTGGCCAGCAATCTGGAATCTTGATGTTGATTTTGCTTGCCTGAGAGCTATTATGTAGCAATTAGACTTAAATTAGATGTTTGGCATCTGTCCCGGACTAGAAGTTTCATTTTTATTAAGGTTCGATTAAAAATCAATTTTTATTTCAATGTTTCCTATATTTGAAAACATGTTTGGTTTGTATATAGTTATTTTCATTTTTAATTTTTCTCTTCTAATTTCTGTCCCTGTAATGTTATTCCTGGCTTCTACACTTTATAAATCACAGCCCAGTTACGAAGTCATGTTCTTCCACTTAGGGCTGTGGCTGGCATCCCATCCAAAATGCATCCCCAAAGAGCGGATCTGTAAAATGGTTATTGATTATGCCATGAAAAGTAGGGTAGAAATGGAATCCAGTAATTATAGAGTAATGATTGTCAAAACGTAAAATTGAAAAATTGGAAGCAAAACCGTATGAAGGCCGTATCAGCCTCCCTCAGTTCTGTTTGCAATCAAACTGCTAATACTGGGCGTCGAGGTCTTGAGGTACCCAAAACCAAAACCTAGCTGAGGACCACTGGCATTTGACGGTTTGAGCTTCATGAGAGGATGAGCCAGGTGCTTGCTGAAGCAGGGGTGCAAGTGGATGTGGTTGATGATGATGAGGAAGTGAAGAGGAAGGCTAAAGTGAAGCCTGTTGAGACAGCAGTGCAGGTGATGAGGGAGAAGTGAAATGAAGAGGGGTTTGTGAGGAGGAAGAGGAAGAAGAGTTTGGTTCAGAATTGCAGAAAAGAGAGGAGCTGTTGATGAAATGAAGTTAGCATGAAGAGGAAAGTTTTGTTGCAAATTTGCCACTGCTTCGAAGGTGAAAATGGTGGAAACGAGATATTCTGGTTTCCAAAATTTTCAGAAACACTAACCCGATTTCTTAAAATTTGGAATGAAAATACCAACCAACCATGTTTTCATCTCCCTTTTCTGGTTTTTTTTTTTTCCCCTTTTTGTGAAAACAAAAATAGAAAACAGTGAAACCAAACACGCCACCCCAAGGTTTCAGCACTGAGATGGGCTATTTTCATTTATGTATTTTAGAAATTAGAAGGGAGATTAACTAAATTGACTTATTAGTTATTGCTTAAACAGGTTAGGCACTTAATATTTTAGTTCTTGCAATTTTTTATTGAAATTGCTGTTGCCTCTATTTATTACTTGAATAATTTTGACATTAAGTGCACTGTTTATATTTTTTTTATTACATTAAGTGTACTGTTTATTAATCTACAGGAAACCAACAGGTTAGAATACTTGATTCCGAAGAAGACTTCCTTGAGGCGTAGATTGCCAATGGGAGACCAGGGCTTCATTGATTTTGTTGCCTATTTGCTTGAGATCAACCCAAAGAAGCGGCCTTCTGCATCTGATGCCCTGAAGCACCCGTGGTTATCATACCCTTATGAACCCATATCATCTTGAAGATTTTGAGGGTTCTTTTTGGTGATAATGTCTCCTACCCTAAGTTGGGTTAGGTTCATCCTTGTGAGGGAAGGCCACATATACATCATCGCTGCTTTTCATTATCTGTTTTAAAGATGAAATGGAAAGAGTTGTGCCCTTTCACATTCCTGCATAATGCATTGAAAGGTGTTTTAGTTTTTTAGGAAATGCCTGTCTCTCTCTCCTTCCCCTTACCAAATTGTATTCCAGTAAACCATATGATCATGGATGTAATTTTGCAAGTATGGTGTAATGTTAGGTTTTTGTTCTCTGCTTTGGTCTGTTGGAAGGGGAAATCCTAAATCTTGTTGTACATGGTGTGTGATAATTCTTTTAGGTTATTTAGTAATATTTAGTAACTTTGTGAAATAGATACATATCCATTTTTCATGGGGCGTGACGCCACTGTTGGGAGCACCAATCAAGATTAAAGAAAAGCTGGTGACAATGCGAATCATTTTACACGTGCTTATGTGGAACTTGAAACTCAAATTGCCAATACTTTCAGTTTGGAGCAAGCAAATTGTATCTTGACGGTGTAAGGAAGGAGAATTATTTTTATTTTACTAATGGTACTAGCGGTTAGATAGCAAATAGGTTCAACTGAACTAAGGATGTAAACCATGGGCGGATCTTTAGGCTTTGACATTTAGTTATGAATCATTAACGTTATGTTTTATGTAAATATTCCCCCCCACCCCCCCTTCTCCCATTTCATATTATTAATAGTAGTTTGTACATGTAATATATTAACAAATATTGTCAAATAGAACATCCACTCAGACAGTTCAACATTTTCATGTAATGTCTTGTATCTAAGAAAAATGCACCTGTATATGGTGTAAACTGCCATCGCGATAGTCCTAAATGATGCTTTATTTAATTGAATCAGCCCACTTCAGGGTGATTTACATTAAGACAGCGTATGGATACAACTTTTCACACTAATATTTAAAGAGTAACTTGTTCACATTCCTCACCATTTTTTAAAGAGGTTATATACTTGTATGAATGGTACACATTGATTGAGCTTTTTTTTATTTTTTTATTAGTGATAAGCTTGAGCCATATTTAATGTAGAAATGTAATAGCTTTTGTTCCAAATTGTTGATGTGGTCGAGTTTTATACTAGATCAATTAGCACTTGTGTCCTATAAGTTAAATAAAAATTATATATATATATATATTTTTTGATAAACAAAGATGTATATTGATATAGAGTACAACGGGTACTCTAACCCATACACAAGAGAAAGAACAAAAAGGAAGGAGGAAGCTAATGTAAAAGGACATAATGACCCCAGAACTGGATATGAATATGGATTTTACAAAGGTCAAATCCCCCAAGAAAAACTTAGCCTAAAAGCTATATAATTCGACATATCAGTAACACATACAAAATACACTTCCTTTGAAAAGCCATAAAGATAACCTGCAGACTCATCCATAAAAATTATGATTAAGAATACACTGTAATAAAAATATTTATATAATATAATAGCAACCTATACAATGTACTGTAACAAACAAGAAACTTTGAATTTAAAATAAGTTAGAATCTGACGCATTTGATTGCTGAAGTACATATGGTTATGTTCATCTTTTACTCTTGGAGATTCTATTAAGGTTGCATTTTTGCTTTTGCATAATGTTTACTTGTGTAGTACCCAACTGCTAAAGACGATAGTTGCAACACACATAGCTAATTGTATAACTGAAAGATATATAACAACATAATTTACCAACCATAAAAGAGAAGCATCATGGCTTCGATCATTCCTAAAGCATTATGATGAACAAACAGCCTCCAAAGAATCAGACTGACAGTACACCTCCCTGCACCCTAGTTCATTATTTCATGCAATAATTCACATTAGCGTTTTTGTGAAAGTCAACATAACGAGCTGCATAATGCTATATATATATATATATACACCTTCGTGCACATTTACTATTGTGTTTTCTTTTCTCAAAAACAAAAAACAAAAAACAAAAACCTAAATTATATATCGACTTACGAGCACAATTCATTTAACGTCGCTAAAGAAAGTCATGATTAACTCAGCGACAAATGGAGGAAAATTTTGTCTTTTAAGCCAGCAGAAAAAACCTTAATTTGCACCATTATATATAGTAGGATTAATGTGAACGATTGAAATCAAGTCAAATGGACCAAGAGGCAGTTCCGAGTCCTTTCAACATCATGCTTCATTGTCTTAAAAAAATGTAATTATTATTATATATTAGAAATTCGGATTCAGCTCATCTAAAGTGAGAAAGCCTCTAAAGTGAGAAAGTAAGGATCTATTCACCATTGATTTGATAAATATATAGAGATTTTAACACACTAAAAATAATCTAAGATAAATATACCCTTACTTTATCACTTTAAAGACTTTCTCATTAGGGCTAGAGAAGAGAACATGTGGATGACGTAATGGGGCTTAGTAGATAAATTAAGTTTTATATGTATCTATTTCAATGCGGAGTTTAAAGCTCAGATCAGGCTATAAGGTGAACGCTCACGTGAAGATTGATTTCTCATTCTAATATCGGTACCCTAGCTAACTAATAATCATGGTTGAAATAAAAACGTACGATGATGTGGTGATGAGGTGGTTCTAAGTCCTAGTCATAGTGTTGGTGGTGGTGAGTTATCAGGTGACAAAAACGATGATGTTGGTGATGCTTCGGTTGATGAAAATGAACTGGTAAACCAGAGGAGATGCATATATAGAATATAATTCTTTTGAAGAATTCATGTCAGGGTCAGGGTCTTGTTAGAAGGCAATAGCAAAGACGTGAAACCCAATCTATAGGAGAACTAGGAGGCAGCAAATAAAATGATATTAATAAATGACTCTTAGCACAAATTAAGCTTGGGTGACTTCGGTTTTGTATGGTGCATACTTTTAGTATTATTTTTTATTAAAATAGAATTCAAGCGGTACTCTAATTAATTAACACTTACAAACAATCATATTATCTCACATTATGTCCTGACCAAATCAACAAGTTTTATAACAAACATCCCAAAACTGAGATATACAATGCTAGAAGCGACAAAAACTAAACAGATAAATCATTCGCAGGGTTACCACACTTTAGCCAACTTCCCTTTATTAATTTTTTTTTTATATAGGCAACTGTTAGTAGTTGTTATGTTAATTATTTTTCTCCTTTGTCAGGATTTGAACCATGGACCTCCTACTCCTCCAACTCCTTAAACGCTTAGCTCAAACCAATTGAGCTACCCAATCCCAACCAACTTTCCTTTAGATGAGAGGAAATAAATTTACTTAGAATTAAATGTATTAAATTATCTTTTTTACAGGCAAATGTTATTAGTTGCAAGCTTGTTATGTTAGTAGGGGGTGAGATTCGAACCTTGCATCTTATAACTCCCAATACCTTTATCTCATACCTCAAACCACCTGACCACCTTATGACTCCCAAGATTCTCTACCACACCGGTTCAAATTGTTGGTAGAGTTTAGAATTTACTTTTTGCCATCATGATGGGCTAGCAACACATTATATTTTTTAGCGAAGGTGTTAAGCTTTCTTGCGACGGGTTTTATTGGATAAATTCCTTAAAATTAAGCTAAATCTGTTGGAAAGAAAGTTGGTTGTTATAAATTTATAGGGGATCTTTTGCTGTTTTTGTCACGTCCAACAAGAATCTTCTTTGTACTTGCTATTCACTTGCACGAAGACATAGCAGGTCATGATTTTCCTTTTACTCTGGGCTTGGTTTTTATGTTGCTCTAGTAAGTTTCAAATGCTATGGTGGGGTAAAAAAACATACATGGTAGCTTTTGTGGCATTATGTTGTATGGACTTTGTGTAATTGCATTGTAATTGAATGTAGTGTTAAAAAATGGAGGTTATAATTTGGTTTATATATACTGATACTTGATTCAAGTTTGTTTGTGGTCTGGTCTACCCAAAAGCGCTTGGATGGGATGGAACAGGTCTCTTCAAACTTAACCAGAGGTCTCGAGTTCGAATCTTAGCCCTGAGAATGCAACAGCGTTAAAACTCTTGAGGAAGAGCTTTGCCGCCCTTGTTGTCCTACCCGACTAGAGGGATTAGTCTCCGTAATTGCACGCGGAAGATACCTTGGGGAACCAAAAAAAAAAATTTGTTTGTGGTCTTGGTTCTCTTATGATGTTCATGGTGTTAATTTGCTATTTTCAGATCGATGTAATTCTTTGGATTCAATATAAAACAGTGAAATCTAGTCTAATTAAGTTGTATTGCATCTAAATTGTATAATGGTTAGAATATTTCTTGTACTCATTAACTCAATAACATTTTGGCTTATAAAACATGCATATTTTTCAACACTTTCTTCAACAAGGACGAAACTAGAAGGTTTTCATTGTGGAACTTCTAGAGAAGAAACTTTATTTAGGAAACCAAATGAAATAATATATATATAAAGAATTACACCTGAAAAACTTGAATTTTAAAAAAATTGGGGAGCTATATATGTGAGATCTGTTAAATCGCATATCAAGGTTAAAAAAGGATGTTAGCATTGTCTCTAAACATATCATGTCAAGTGCAGACAAATTGTAACCCAAGCGGAGTTAACAAAACCATAGAATGATGAAGGATGCAAATAGAATTAGCATTTCTACATGCCTTCAGTTTACATCTTACAACACTTGACTTATATATAAGCAATTTTTCTTATATTTGTACAACTGTATATATCCTAAAATATGTATTTTTCTGTCAATGCAGTAGTTAACTTACATGCATGCATGGATCTAGGGTGAGACTTAGTTCTAGTCAGGCTTCATTCATATCATACCAATAGGTGATCAAAGGGATACTTTTGCTTGCAATGATGTTAATTCGGAGCTTCCAACGGACAAAAAATCAATGAATGGAAAACCATCCTTGCCCTTCTTTCCCACAGCATCTTGATTTACTTCCTCATCATCTCTTTTGGCACTATCTGTCACTTCGCTTTTATTGGAATGATCAGTATTTACTTGAAGAAAATCATAAAATTCAACTGATTGACTTCTATCTGCAACAAACACAAATAAGAATTTCATTATTGACTCAGCAGTCAGCACTACTAAAACAACACATAATGTAGTACTTTTGGCAAGGGTGGTTAAAAGTAAGGATTATATATATATATATATATATATATAGGCACACACCGAGTAATGTATATGTAGTTACCTTGAAGCATTGTTGAATAAGAGGCAGGATGATGAAAGTGAAAATTGTTGGGAAACTGGAAAGGGTGATATTTGACACAAGTGTAGGCATACTTGTCAACAAAAGAAGAAGGGAGGCTTGTTGTGTCATAGTTTGTCTGATCCTTCGGGTTTGGAGAATTAGAAATATTATTTGTGTGATGATGATGAGAAGCTGGTAATTGTATAGCATAAAGTTTAGACTTTTCTCGTCGTATCCTTGCCATCATCACATGCCAGTGATTCTTGACAGCGTTATCAGTCCGTCCGGGGAAATGCCTTGCAATCACGGCCCATCTATTACCATGAATCCGGTGAGATGCTATAAGACGCTCTTCTTCTTCCTCTGTGAATGGACTTCTATTTATTCTTGGGTCCAATTGATTGAACCATCTCAACCTGCAGCTCTTCCCTGATCAAATTCAACACACATATATATATTCTGTTAATTAATTAATTACCTTAACTTATAATTTACATTTACACCACTAGCTACCTAACATATATATATTACATATCTATATATTACTAGGTAGGTATATATATTATTGATACATAAATTAGTTGCTTGATTTAATTCCTTGCAGTTCCAATAATAAAGGATCTTTGCCTGGATATTTAATTAATTAGCTAGGGTAAAGTAAGATGGTATATATTACTAATTAATAAAAATATTGTTAGTTATTCTCCAGTTAGATGGGTAAAAGTTAAATTATTACAAGAAGATTAATCAGATGATTGACCGTTTCACCTGATCTTCCTCGGAGCTTCTCAGCTATGGCGTTCCAATTATGGGGTCCATAGTGTTCCACCAACTCCCGGAGTTTATCATCCTCGGCTGGCCTCCAATGGCCTCTACTGCACATATTTTATATACTAATCAAGAACAAGAACAAGAACAACAACAAATTAAGAGAGAGCAGAAAACCCTAACTCAAGAATAGGGTTTTAATACTCTATATATGATCCTGTTCTTCCCTCCCTGCGCTCTAAGGGTAATTAAGCTATATGATGAGGAAAAGAATATCGAAGCAGAGAGAGAGAGAGAGAGAGAGATAAGAGGAGGAAAGGGAAACAAACTAAGAATGAAGACAAGGGAGGGAGGGAGGAAAGAGACACAGGAAGAGAATATATGGTGGGGAAGATGGGAAAGTGTTTTCCGTTAGAGAGTGGGAAGGTTTGCACCTGCGGTTGATGCAAACGTTTTGGCTAACAAACCCCTTTATAAGTAACATAAATATATACATGTGAATGTGATATATATGGGGGAAACAAAAGAAAAAGAGGTTGCTTAGTGGAGCGAGTTTGGTTCTGCTTTCAACGTCTTTCCAAGTTTCTAACCTACAACGTCTACTTATAACCCACCGAGCTTGCTTATTTTATATATGTATATATTTATGTATTTACTAACAAGATTGAATTGAAACTAGATGATTTTGCCATAAAACGTATAACACTTTGCTTCTCATTATGTGTGTGATAATAATGGGAATAAAAAGCTAATTGATGATGCAAGTGAACTATATTTATAAGAATAAGCAGTGCGTGAATGTTTAATTGCATCTACAGAAAGGGAGAATAATATTCACTTAAGAATAGCAATTGCGCATATTTGTCTTACAAGTAACATAAACAAAGGAATTATATTTGAAAATAAAGAAGAAAACAAGGGGGGTTGGTATTCTTGTTAGACCATTTGGAAGTTGTACGCATGCACACGGATGGATGGATGATTTAGGTTTTGATCACCTTTCAGGCGTAACTAACAACATTTAGCTTATAATCCTTACAACTGCACGTGGACTGAAGGCTTACCATCCTCCATTAATTATTAGATAACAATTTTGAGCTAGCTAGTCAAACACATCTGCTCTACCCCTCTTTCTCCCTAGCTAGAAAATACAACATTAATTAAATGAAAGTGAAAATTGTCATGATATATATAAACGTTACAAAAAATAAAGTCTGGCATGTCCATGTATGCCAATATGTATTAAGCGAGGGAAACTCTCATAAAGATCTTATTTCCAAGAACAATACAAAATCATTTCCCACAAAGGAGAAAAGATAATAGCATCAAGATTTAGATTGCCCTAATATAATATAAAAGTCAAAAACCACGTGAGGCCGCCGATAAAGACTAAATGTTTAACAGTCTAAAACACTATGGTAGAATGGTTAAAAAGAGTGTTAACGGTTGATTTGGTTTTCTATTAATTATTATTTAGTTGATTTCGCTACAGTGAGATTATTTTCAAACGCTGCATAGTTAAATTTGGTAAGGTAATAGAACTAGTTAAGGTTGAAATTGGACTACATCTAAAGTGTAAGGTGTTTGTTTTGCCTCATTGATCACTGTCTTAATCCTTTCTGTTGTTTGAAGTCACTAATATGTAGGAAGGATATGTAAATTGTTGTTAGTTATGCACGTTCTATCTTATCTTGATGTAATGGGTTGGAGGTAGAGTACCTGTATACTTCTTTTAATTAATTTGTTTTGCTCAATATTGTTAAAGCCGGACCGGACAATAAATCGAAAAATGTTTTGGTTCAGGTTTAACCGATTAAATCGGATGGTCTAACTGAATAATGTATAACATAAAATTTTTCCATACGTACATTATAACATGTTGTACTATAAAAATATTATAATAATTAAAAGTTATAACAAGAAATTAAAAATTGAACTTATTAAATATATATTTTTGAAGCGGAACTTATTATTATTATAATTAATTTATAACTTTGCAAGGATTGAGGAGTCTATTTTTCAAAAATAAAAATAAAAATCAGCTTTTGATTTCATTTTCTCTCTCTAGAAAACCGGTCGGATCCGGTTTAACTTGGTCCAACCTGGCTCAACCGGTTTTTCGACCGGTTTAAAGCGGTCTGACCGAAGAAACAGTTTTAACCCATAACCAAGACCGGACAAGAGGCCGGTTCACGGTTCAACCTGTCCGATCGTGCAGTCCGGTCCAGTTTTGATAACCTTGGTTTTGCTTATAAAAAAAATTATGGTAGATTAATCTCCTTTCTTTATCTTCATTAATTTTCTTCATCCTTAAAATAGAACAACTACTATATCATACAAATTGTTCACACGTAGTTAAAGAGTAAACATCAAATTTGATCCCTGAAATTGTAAAGTAGTATCAACCTAGTCCTTAAAATTAACGAAATTTCAAAAGCATCCTTGAATGTTAGGCTAGTATCAATTTAGTCCCTCATTCCATACGATTTTCAATAAAGAGATTAAGTTGATTATCATTTTACAACTTCATGGACTAATTAGGAATTTCGATAATTTCAGGGACCAGGTTGATATTACTTCACAATTTCAGGGATCAAATAGGGTGTTTACTCCATAGTTAAATATACAAAACATCATGCTAATAAGAGATGTGTATGGATATTACTCTGACCACATACCTAACCATCTCCAAATGATCACTAATTTGATTGAAAAAGTGGCATCTAAAACAATATCTTTTTGGTTATGGCTCAATGCCTCAATTGTCAGTCATAAAATAACTAAGGTTAAAGTAATGTTTCGGTCCCTATACGTGATACTGATTTTCAATTTGGTCTCTATATGTAAAAAGTTATCAATTTGGTCCCTATACGTGACACTGATTATTAATTTGGTCCCTATACGTAAAAAGTTATCAATTTAGTCCCTATACGTGACACTGATTTTCAATTTGGTCCCTATACGTGACACTGGTTTTCAATTTGGTCCTCACCGCTAATTGGTCCCTATATAAGAGTGACCAAATTGCAAATTATTATCACATGTAGGGATCAAATTGAAAATAATTGTTACATGTAGGGACCGATTTCAATTTTTTTTTGTTGAATTGGTCCCTACATGTGACAATAATTTGTAATTTGGTCCTCTTATATCGGGACCAATTAGCGGTGAGGACCAAATTGAAAACCAGTGTCACGTATAGGGACCAAATTGATAACTTTTTACATATAGGGACCAAATTGAAAACAAGTGTCACGTATAGGGACCAAAACATTACTTTAACCAATAATTAATTACACAATCCATACGATTATAAATGGATTAAGTAAGTTCCTCCAAAGATACCATATATATTATACTGCTGTTATACGGTAGCTAGCTTCTTAATTACACGACATCGTAATTGAATAAATTAATAAGATTTATACATAAAATAAAATTTGGTTTTTTATTAAATTGAACCAGTTTTACTTCTAAGATTTTCCCATTTATATTCCGAAGGTCTCGTACGACAAGAAACTCCAATAATGATTTTAAGAAATTCTTGTTGCTTTTGTTCACCAATGTTTAATATAAAAAAAATTAATTTTTGTATAATCTCCGTATGTAGAGATACTTTATTTTCATAAATATTTTAAAGTGTTCAATATCTAGAAAAAAGTTTTCAAGCTTATATATATGGAGCTCAAGCTTATTTTGTCATGTTTGAATATTTCTGCTTTGTAAAAATGATTTTTATATATTTTTAAAATACTTATATATGAAAAAGATAAAAAAGAAAAGCGAAAGATTAAGATTAATATATATAATGTAAAAAAATACAATGTTCAAATATTTATGTTGAAATAATAGAATTCTTTGTTGTCAGACAAATTAATTTTATTTTACACCCGTACCAATGCATGGTTGTCACACAAGTGCCCGCCCAGTGGAAAAGTACAACGTCATTGATGAATGATGATAAGATTTTTCTTGCATGAATAGTAGCTCAAGTTCGGTTAGGAAGTGATTGATGTTACTCAAGTGATGAGAATGTTTTAATCAACAACGATTTTTAGTTGATCACCAGTTCACCACGATTTAAACAACCTTTAATATTTTACATTACTTTCGCATTACTGTTTAGAATTAATGACATTAACCCTTAATTGGCTCAAGAGCTGGAAAGTCTAGGAGAAGACCCATCTGTAAATTTTCTCATATACTTCTTTCTGAACTGCCAAGTGCCAACCTCTTTTCTAAAGCCATACAGTGCCCTTTGAAGTTTTAACGAGGTGCCCCTTCCCCCTAATCCAAATGAAAAATATGTTGAGGTAAGGTAAAGTTTTGCTTGTATCACCAACAAAACAACAAACAAGCAAGCATCATCTCAAATAGGGATAAGGGAATACTTAATGAATGTAAATTAATAATAATATATATGAATATAAAGTGTACTTTAAAATGTGTTCATTGTCCATTACTAATCCAAAATGACTTGCAGAATTAGTAAAGATTCCGTTATATTTAATGAGGGCAAAATCATTCCATTGACTGTTGGCCTAACTTTCCCCTAGTTGCAGAAATTGCTTGTTTTAAAAGTGAGGGAAATCTTTCACCCACCATCTCTCTAAGAACGATAGGTAACTGTCACTGCTAACTCAGCCGTTTTCTTCAATTGTGAACAAAACCTCTCCTCCCCTCTCTCCACCAATATGTATTAAGGTCAACAATACCTGAAGAATCTCAAAGCCAACAGAAGAAAGCTCATATGTACTTTGCTTTTATGGCTTTCATAAGAACTTGACAAATCCTAAATCAATTGGGGAGATGCAGTTAATGTGCAGTACTAAATTAATAGATAATGTTGATGGAATAATAACATTATTATAGTGGAGGGTATGATGCCATAGTCTTTTTCATTAAGCTAGCACGTAGGTATACATAATTACATAAACACTCAACTTTCATGTACAGATTGCATCCTTGACTGTTCACCCGTTTTACCTACTTTTCTTATAAACATTAGCAATTTTACTGTTACGTGAAAGGTGAAGCTAGTTTAATTAGTTAGAACCAGAACATTAATTCTCTTGTACTTTGCATGTCTGCAAGACATAATTGTATAGGAATTTTTGTTGCGCTAGCTAGCTAGTCTTTCCTAACCAGAAACATAACTCATCAACAAACATAACAATCTAATGGATAGCATAGCATCCTCCTCCAACCAATTAACAAACGTGAAAAGCAGGTCAATGTATATTGTTATGCTTCAACTGAAAGGTTTATTGTCAGTTGATCAACCAGTACTCTATGTGAGTCTTTGGTTTGTTTGTTAGTTTATTTTTTATTATTACTATTATTATTATTATTTTTTTTGGGGGGGGGGGGGGGGGGGGGGGGAATAATTTTAAGGATCTCAAGTTGCAGGGAAGATCAAATTGACATGACCAACCAGAAGAGAATGTAAGAAATTCTTTCCCCTCTAACAATCAATATTATAAACACTGAACGTGTAGAAATTCTGATTAGTTTTGAATAATCAAGACAGTTTGTTTTTCTGATCCTTCCCTGTTCCAAGTTTCCACATGAAATATTTTCCCATCTTATTCCCCTACTTGGTTCAGATGTCCTGATTAGATGCAGTCACCTATATTGGAAAAATAAAGAATGGTTTCTGTTTTTGAAAGTTATATCCACCTCTCAACTGTAAAAACTACTTAAAACCAACTTTCAAATGTTCCAACAAATCACTATTCGATCATGACCCTCACCAAAAATGGTACACCCACCTATATATCATACCCTATATCGCTAATATGTTATATGCCCTCACACTACAAGAAAGCAGTGAATTACCAATGGCAGGAATTACGTCGGAAATTCTATCAGTTATCGATGGAAAAGGCCGTCGGAAAGCCGGATTTTGAAAAGTCACAGACATTTCCAACGGAAAGGCCGTCGGAACCGTTACCGACAGACATTCCGTCGGTATGTCCGTCGGAACCTTGGCGCGAAAAAAATGGAGGGAACACTTACCGACAGAAATTTCCGTTGGTAACCCATTGGTGAAAATATTTTTTAGTTACCGACGGAAATTCCGTCGGTAATTTGAATTCGTCAGTCGGAAATTTGAATCCGTCCATAGTTAACAACGGCCTAGTCTGTCGGTAACTTTCTAATATGTTCTGAACCGTTTCCCTCCCCCCTCACTTCTGCAAACCCTTCCTCTCATCTCTCCCAACTCTCCTCCCTCTCCTCACCGGCGACCCGAGCCGCGACCCTACTACTCCTCTCCGGCAACCCGAAACCCACCCACCACCGTGCGCCCTTTCCCCTTCCTCTTCTTCTTCTTTCTCCCTCTCTCCCCGTTCTCTTTTCCCTCTTTCTTCTCCACCCATGCCACTGCCGTGAGCCACTGCCGCCACCTTCTTCGCCGCACGCCACCACGGTGAGGTAAAAAACAATTTAAATTTTTTTTTTTTAAAAAACCTCATTACTGACGGACAAGGCCGTCGGTAACAGCATGATAGAGTTTCCGACGGAACTGTCCGTTGGAAATACGTTACCTGATTTTCGATGGAAAAGTCCGTCGAAAAAGTTTCCGACGGACTTTTTCGTCGGTACTATCCCTGGCTTTTCTGACGGCTTTTGTCCGTCGGAAATTTCTAATGGATATGGCCCGTCCGTCAGAAACCCTTTCCTACGCGTCCAGTACCGACGGAATTGGGTCCGTCGGAAATGCAGTTTCCTAACGGCTTTTAGTCTTTTCCGGCGGTTTTTGGCCGTCGGTAATATCCCCTTTTTTTTATAGTGTCAAATTTCCCATTTCCCATATCACTATTGCTATTTTTAGGATTACCTGATCCAGCAATGTTACGACAATCTCTTCCACCACTATCTTGATTTATTTAGCATTAAAATACTAGTCCATAATATTTTAGACTTGGTTATGAATAACATTCAGATTGAATGCACTACTTTGAGTGCAACTCGCTTACAAGCTTATGGGTATTATATTAGGTACAGGACAGAGATGTACAAGCCCTTGTTAGGCTTGGGCAGGTTTACATTCAGTAGTCGTTATTATACTCACCTTGATGGAATATAACACCTTTAAAATTTTCATTAGGAACTGTTGGCCTCAACTTTTAGCCTTAAACATATGCGTGCCACAATGTTTTAGTTACTGAAAGATGTATGATTATCTCAATTTTTGCATTTAATCGGAAAAATAAAATTTGGTAACACTTGAAGTTTGTAACCAATTATCTATCAAAAAGTGACATGAAGGTGATACCTCAATCTCAATATAATTAATCAGTAAGATATCCTTCCATAGATATACGGTGCTCCCACTATTGCATAAGATGTGTAGTTAAAGAAAACTTTTCATTAGTTGTACAAGTAGTGAAAGCCGATCAATAGCATGTAGAACATAAACTCCATCATAACCATATCTTTCGGCTTAAGTGTTCAGTGATGCAATGATCTCGTGAGTCTAGGCCTTTGGATGATTGCTACATTTTGTCATATATAAATTGGACTTGTGAAAGCTAATTTCTTTGTAACAAACCCTCTAGAGAATCATAGTGAAAAAGATTCTACAATCTTCAGCATCACTCAATGACAACATTAGCATAGAGCCCACTAAAATTATTCCACTCATTCTCCAATCATAATTTTGCAAGTGAGGAATTTGAAAATGACTTGTATGCCACGTTGGACACCACAAAGGAAGAAATTATTAAATTTCAGTCGTGTAAATGAAGGAATATCCAGGAGTCTACTATTTCCTGCTTGATTTATGATTTTGATTCATAAAGCAGTCAAAATTTTAATTATACTAAATACAAAAGAGGAGAGACAATAAATTGGAAGGTTACTTTTTGTTGGACTATTTACTAATTCCTATCATCACCAGGCCTCAGCAAAGAACAAATTCATCCCATCACCTTTCACTGAAGACCGATAATGCAGTATAATAATGACCCTACAAGCTATCACTTTTGCTTTGCAATCCTCAAATGATAACAAATGTTCTTTTGATGTATAAATAAATTATGCCTATTAGGCTATTACTATATCTAAGTTGTGTCACCATGGTCAGGTTGCATCCACAAACTAATTTGTACTTATTTAATTGTATATAGATAATATCCAATACAACCTTTACAAGGCTAGATCCTGTCAGTAGGAATTCATTGGCGGCAGATAATGGCAGCTGGATGCCTCCCTTTAATCTCTCTATCAATATTTTGAAGGAATGTATATTTTAATGAATGTTTGTTTGTTGGTTTTATATTATGAATTCGTTTAAAAAGCTATGATATAAGATTCATTTAGTACATATAATCCTATAATCCTAATTTTAAAGACATAAAATAACCACTTGTATTAAAAAAAATCCTGTTTTATTTTCCCGTGTTATTTTCTTATATATGTGTAATCAGGCAAATGACACATCGTATCCATGTTGGTCAGGGCAAGGTTCCGTCAAGTGGATCCAGGGGCATTAGCAGGTAAGAACTACGTTGTACTTCATTGGAACTGTTGTTGTTTCCTTGCTACCTATTTTAATATGCCATTTTATCTTTTGATAAGAAAAAAGTATATAGATAAAAAGTATATCAATAGCATATTAAAATAAACTCTATAATTCTTTCTCTATATGTTTATGTTGCAATTTATTAGTTATACAAGAAAAAATCGAGCATAAGCAATCGCATATGGTATGAGGGACCTGCACTGCACATATTTAATCACTACATTCATATGTATTAGTATTAGTATTAGACTTTGTTTTTCACACATGCATTTTTAGTTCATTGGACCTAAGATTGAGCTCTTATTGCTTGGTGAAGTCCTGTCATCTTATGATTTTCAATGGGATCAATGATCCTGATGACACAGAAAAATGACCAAAAATATATTTTAGCATTTTTAAAATAACAAAACAAAAAGAGCTCTCCTATTCTGATTTCTGATGTACGTCTCTCTCTCTCTCTCTCTCTCTCTCTCTCTCTCTCGACTATGTCCCTCAAAATTTCAGATCCGTCCGTCTCCCTCCTCCACCGCGCCGTATCCTTACGCTCAGTTTGGTCTTCGATCTTCAATCCCCTTACGCCGTCTCTATCTCCGACCCGTCTCGGTTCTTTTTACGCCGGCGGCCGAGCCAGTACGTCTCCGTTCTTCTCCCTTCCTCCTGCTCCCACTCTCCCAATCCGTGCGCGATCTGGTAGTGGATAGGGTTTACTTTTGATACTCATATATTCTGTCTGATACTCCCAATCCATTCTCCCATTCTCAGTATTAGACTGATATTCCGATATTCATTTGAAAATGTTTGTTTGGTGTTTTTTTTTTTTAAAAGCGCCTGATTCTGAGATGTCTCTCCATGATCCTGACCCGATTGACCCGATCCGAACCAACCAACATTTAATCGGGTTGGGTTGATTGAATTTGCTAGAAAAAATGCATAAACCCGACCCAACCCGGTCCAATAAATATTGGTTGGTACCCGACCCGTGATGATGCTGATGATATACATTCTGAATTTGATTGGTGATATGTCGATAGATAGAAGCAACTCTGATACGCACACACTGAGCAAATGGCATCAGCATCAAGCAGGTTGGTGGAGTTTCTGAGCAAGAAGGCTTACAGTCCTCCTTCATGGGCATCCCACCTCCACCCTCTCCCTTCTCATCTCTTCTCTCTTGCCCATGTATGTATTTATTCATTCTTTCTTTTCAATTCTTATTTCATTTTCTCTATCTCACTCAACTTCCATAATTGTGAATTAATGAGTCATTGATTAATAACAGCTTCCCACTCCAATTCACAAATGGAACCTTCCCAATTTGCCACCCAATACGGACCTCTATCTCAAGGTACACAGTAGACTGTAAATTCATTCATTTATCTGTTTCTTCAATTCAATTCATCAATAATCAATACTGCTGACCTGATATTAACACAACAAACACAAAACACAAAACACAGCGTGACGACCTTTCAGGAATGCAATTGAGTGGAAATAAAGTGAGAAAATTGGAATTCTTGATGGCAGATGCTGTGGCCCAAGGCGCTGACTGTATCATCACAATTGGAGGCATTCAGAGCAACCATTGTCGTGCCACTGCCGTTGCTGCCAAGTATTTAAACCTGGACTGTTACCTCATTCTCCGCACTTCTAAGGTATATACAAACCATTTCAACTATCTCATTCATAAATTCTCAATTCTCAACTAACATCTCATCATTCAGGCCCTTGTTGATCAAGATCCAGGTTTGGCAGGTAACCTCCTGGTTGAGCGTTTGGTAGGAGCTCACCTTCAACTTATTTCCAAAGAAGAATATGCACAACTTGGAAGTGTGGTCAGTCAGCACTCACCACTTTACTTTCACTTTTCTGCTTCTTAGTTACTATCTAATTCATTCTTAAACGCATTATTATTTCACCCATTCCCTTTTGACAGTGGTTGTGTTCATACTTTACATATTTCTCAAAATTCTGCCTCCATTTTAGTGAAATATGCTTGGTTGCAGCCTTTGATTGTTTCATCGCTTTGGGTTTCTGTAAATTGGATAAAATTCATATGACCTTATTAATGAATGGGTAATAAGTTCATCTTGACAGGTTGATTTGTCTGAGCCATATTTAGGGAAGCAACATCTTTTTGTTTACTGCCATCTGTTCAGCTAAATATCTGTATTTTATCTGTTGAACTTTTCTTAGACACTTACCAATGTCCTAAAAGAAAAGTTGATAAAGGAAGGGAGGAGGCCATATGTTATTCCCGTTGGTGGATCAAACTCTTTGGGAACATGGTGAGTGAGACTATATCATTAAGGTTATTTTAACATTGTCAAGTATTAATTATATTGGTATGGGGACGACGACCAATTCAACCTGTTTGTTTTCTGCCTGTGTAATCTAAAATTTGACAACATTTATTATGTCTCACTTCAATTCCACGAGACAACCAATTCTTCATCATTTGGGGTGATATTTGGATGGAAGATCATGAACGTTATTGAAAGAGTTACATCTCTTTTCTGATTTAATGTCTGATGAGTAATAAGCAACTTTGAAGGAGGTTTATATTTTTCACTCAGTGTATTGTTTATCCGCTCCTGCTATTTATTTTCTGCTGTTGGTCATAGCTAAAAGTGATATGAAGATTCTAATTGCTCTTCTTCAAGATATATAGTTAAGCTTTGTAGGTAGGATACTCTCTTGCCATGGTCTAAATCATATGTTCCACTTAACCCCACGATGGTTGTTTTAATATGTTAGTCTAAAAAATATTTGCTGTAAAAAATATTCCACTTAAATATTGGAAGTTTTGCACTGCATTGTTTCCTAAATTTTGATTTTAGATGCTTTAATATTTATTTATATTGCGTTCTTACTATGATTAAACTGTTTGTCAGGGGCTATATAGAGGCAGTTCGAGAAATTGAGCAGCAGATTCAAAGTGGTACAAGCAATGTCAAGTTTGATGATATTGTTGTGGCTTGTGGCAGGTTCTGATCCATTTGAGATGATCTCTTTATCTTTTCCTTAGTTAACTTCTCATCCCCATTATCGGATTCGCTTTATACCGGAGGAGCTAGTTTTTATAATGACTTTCTGGCATATTCTAGTATGCATGATGTAATCAAGTATAGATAAACACCTCTCTTCAAGTCTTGTTCTGACAGCTCAGCTGGTAAGAGCTGCTGACATATGGGGAGAGTTGCGGGACTCAATCACCACAAATGCTCTTCATCCCAATTTCCCTACCCCTATCTCCCTTAGGCCTCATTAAGGGGCCTTACTAGAGGGCCCCTCTGCAAGTCCCACCCGGTGGGACCTAGGCCTTACAGCAAAAAAAAATGAGGAATCCCCCTTTAAAAGTGTGGGTTTAATAGGGTAAATCAGGGTCTGGTGGTGAAAATTATTTATGCCAGTGCCCAATGGTTTCAACAACAACAACCACCTGTTCCCACTAGGTCGGGTCAACCGCATAAATCAAATGACGCCATTGAAACATTACCATGAAAAAATGTTATCTGTTAGTTAATTATAGTTTCATCTATTTAACATCCTACATTTGTTGATTTCCAGTGGGGGCACAATTGCTGGTCTGTCACTAGGATCATCATTGAGTACATTGAAAGCTAGAGTATGTCTTTCTTTTAGAAGACTCACTTAGTTACTGTTATTGCAAGTTTCATAAATCATTGATGTGGTCCCTCTAGGTACATGCATTCTCTGTTTGTGATGACCCAGATTATTTCCACGACTTTGTCCAAGGCTTGCTTGATGGACTCAATGCTGGTGTTAACTCAAGAGATATTGTCCACATACAAAACGTGAGTTGTTGGTAAAGTAGAACAGGTTCTTTTCCCCGATCACAAGATCTACAATGTTCCTTTGTGAAAGTATATGCATCTTATTAATTTGGCCTTGCTGCTGCTTGTTTACAAATTGGAGTCCTCCATATCTCTAGGGAAAGGAGTACATACTGGTAATTATTGAGAAAATCAATGATCAAACCCCTACAGACCTAATGTGCTTGTGTGACAAGTCATAACATTAAGTGTCTTCTGAATAAATACGTTTGTAATCTGGAAACTTGCTTCATCATATGGGTTTACAATGCTTTTTGACTGATAATGAGAATTTAACTATCGTTACAGGCCAAGGGTCTTGGCTATGCAATGACCACCTCTGAGGAGCTTAATTTTGTAAGAGAAGTTGCTGCAACTACTGGTGTTGTTCTTGACCCGGTATACAGGTTTGTCAGTTCTACACATTGTATAATGTCAAAGTGCTCTTTGGATCTGTTAAAAGGAAATTACTTCGTTATCTTCTTTTTTCACTTACAGCAGACCATTCTTTTTATTTTTAATTCTTTAGGCCCTAAGGAAACTTGTTACAAATTCAGAAGTTAAGTTGAAAAGGGAGAAAAGGAGTCCTCTTGAGTAAGCACAATTGGTTAAGCTACGGGACATGAATTATGTGAATGCTCAAATTCAAACCCCCGCAATGTGCTCCACCCCTTTCTCGTTCCCTCATCCCCTATGTAAGGGGTGTACTATAAGCCTCCCCTTGGAAAAAAAAAAAAAAGTGTAAACATAAAATGTAAACATAGTTAGATGTTATGCATTGAATATTGCTGATTTTACGTAACTTCTAATTCGGTTGTCAATACCCTCAGTGGGAAGGCTGCTTATGGGATGCTGAAAGATATGTCTGCAAATCCAAAGAAGTGGGAAGGGAGAAAGATCCTCTTCATACATACGGGTGGCCTGCTAGGATTGTTTGACAAGGTTGATCAAATGGCTCCTTTGGTAGGGAATTGGCATCGAATGGATGTTAATGAATCTGTTCCTAGGCAGGATGGTATGGGCAAGATGTTTTAGAGAAGGAAAATAAAAAACCTGGCGTTGCGTGCATCTAAGTTTTTTAGTATCTTGCTCCAAATAAGATGTATTTTATAGCAATGCACACATTGAATCCTGAAGTTACCATATAATAACAGAGAGACCTAAAAATTATGCGACAATACAAAAAATGGTGTGAGACTTGTGTTTTCTGTCACCGGTGCTTGTTTTAGATTGGAATATGTAATATGTAATGTGTACTTTTGGATAAGCTTTAAAAAAACACATTTATGATACAGTTACTTTTTAGAGCTTTTTTTTTTGTGTGGTTATTTTACATATCATTACTCATGTGATTAGAAGCTATTCGTTTTAGTTATTGAGAAAACACTAAATCTGCATTTTCTTTTTCTTTTTCTTTTTTTGCGTTTATTAAAAAAAAGGTATCCAATTTCGAGTCGGATATGGTGAGGAGGTAGTTAGGTTTTAGTTATTTTTAGTTGTGTTTATTATTTTTTAATGATGCCTGAATTTAAATAACATTATTTCAGTCTGTGTGGCAGTGCTAACACGTCATTAACCACGTCAGCACTTAATGGATTGAACTAACAATATTGACTAAAACCTAGATTATTATACTTGCAAACATCAAAACCAATGGAAAAAAAGTATAGGGACAAAAACTAAAATTTGCCTACTTTGCAGAGATTAAAATGTTCGTTAAACCTATTTTTTTACACATGAATTACGGGCATCAAACTTCCTAAAATTCAAAACTACATCCCTACTTATTTATTCATAACAATATGAAACCTAAGGTGATGTTTGATATCAGTTATATTTAATATTCATGAAAAAGTGAACATGAAAATAAAAGTTTATCAAATTTGGTACAAGTTTTAAAAAATTATTCACATGTATAAAAAATGTCTGAAAATAAAAATTAGTGAATGAAAGTTTAAAACTCTATTCTTATGTGTGATGATGGTAAAGAAATATTCCTAAAAATATGATTTAGGTGGGACAAATATTTCATGAACTAAACGTCACCTATGTAACTTCTATTCTGCACCCTGGTATGTCAGGATGCATGATGGACCTTCTAATTTTAATTATACTCAAGTTTGGTGGTGGTGATTAGGGATGGGATGGATAGGGCCTATTTAACATATCCAGAGGCGAAGGGAAGGAGGGACTACCGAATGCCACAACTATAAGATTACATTCCTATAAATATCAATTTGTTTAAATTTTGATATGCAAGATCATCAAGATAGTATTATGGCATTTAACGGTTAAATTTAATTATATAAAAAAATTTATTAAGTGGAGTAGGTGTCCCATACTTCTGGAGTTACAGTTTATTCACGCCAGTACACCATCACATTTTTTTTTTATTTGGTCCTGGCCCCTCTTATCAAATTTCTAGCTCTGCCCTTAACAGATCAAAGGTATAAAATCTACAATATTAGACAAACCCCATGGCTTTCATGGATTATAGACTCCATACAAAATCGAATTCGAATCTGATCGGGAAGCGATTTGTTAGTTGACAATGCACTCTGGTGCATGTGAGACGTCCCCTGAAAGTGAAACCTGTGGCATTCTATTAGATGGATTATAGATTCCTCACCATATTCAAATTCAGCTCTGATTGGGAAGCCATTCAGCTACTGTAGATAATTAACTTCTTATTTTTTTGATTTTTTTATTTTGAAAAAAGAAAGAGACGAAAATTTCTTGGGTTCGGATTTTCCATGAAAATGAGAGGAGATTCATGCTTCAAACAGTACACATCCTTTATTTTAGGAAAGGAAAAATGGCTAATAAAAGAGAATAAAATGCAAAATGGTCTAATACAAAATTTAATTGTTTGCAAAATGCCAAAAAGGCTGCTAACAGGACATATCCTAGGAATTTAGAATTACTCTTGGTTTGGATATTTCTTCACGACTGTTTCCATCACACGATAAGAAGAATCAATTACACGAATGCCATAACCTTGAACCGAACTATGGAAAGTTGAAAATAAGAAAGGCTCATGCAGCTGCAGCACTCGAGTTCTGACCGCTAGATTTGTTTTTACGACCCCAAACAGGATTAGTCTCAATAAGCTGATGAGGCACAAGTCGTTTCTCCCGCTTAGTGAGCTTCCGAAAGTTGTGGACCCTCAGCCTAGCAATCTCTGCCTCTTCTTCAGGGGTTATCTCTCTTACTACAACCGTCAGCCTGCATTCGGGTCGGATTTCCAGCCCACATCTTCTTTTGCCATGGTAGGAAGGTCTCTTTTTAAAAAGTCCCTTTCCAACAAATGCTTCGGCTGTACGAAACAAGAATGCAACATCAGCAGATATAAAACAGAGTGACAAGGCAACTTAACTTCTAATACTTAAAAGGTTTAAATAAGTTTTTAGTCCCTAGAAAGTTCATCAATTTTGGTTTTAGTCCTTGTAAAAAAAATTCTTAGGATTTCGTCCGTGTATTTTTGAAAATTTTGTAAATAGTCCCTATTATTACCCCTGAGTACTAGAAATCATATTAGATGAATAATTTTGTCAATCTTAACCCTATGGCCCTAATGTATGATTTTATTTCTACTTTCTAGCCAAATTTTGAAGCAAGTCGGACAAGAACGAGAAATTACCTCGGTACCCCCTGAGTACTAGATATCATACAAAATGAAGGAATTTAGCAATTTTAACCTTATGTCCCTAATATATGATTTTGTTTCTATTTTATGGCCAAATTTTACAGCAAGCCGGACAGTAAAATAAAATTACCTCGATACCCATGAGTACTAGATAACGGAAAAAGATGACAGTAGGGACTATTTGCAAAATTTGTGAGATTACAGGGACGAAAACCTAAGAAAAAATTTCACAGGGACCAAAACCAAATTTGATGAACTTTGTAGGGACCAAAAACTTATTTAAACCTACTTTAAAATATTACCAACAATGAGACGTTCTGGATCCAACCCATGATTATGAGAGGCGTTTGCTCGGGCTGAACTAATAACCTGCAATTTTAAAACATATAGTGATGGAACATAATAAAGGAAAACTTTGGAGGGGCAAAATGTTAATTATATACTTCAAATCTGCTCGGATGCTACGACTGTTTAGAGGGGTTATGGCTACTGGGATCAAAAACTTAGCTCACCAGGTAATTAAAACAAATTTGATTTGTGGAAGAGGAAGATGGTATAGCTCGGTGGGTACATGAAATACTTATATTTGGGAAGTGTAATTATCCAGTAGTAGTACTAAAGAAACAAAATAAATGAGCAGCATTGTGTTTTTTCCCTCTTAACTTGTTATAAAAAAGGGCCAACCTACACAGCAATACACTTTATAGGATAATTATGCCAGCCTAAAAAAGTAGCCTTTCCCAACACCCCTTTAGCTGATAGTTGATATAAGAACCTTCCTCCATTGAAATCGAAGAGACCTCAAATCTAAATTATCAAACATTGTTGTGTGTATATTGAAGGAAAGAATAAACCAGGGAAGGACCCCATAAAATTGAATAATATTAGGGAAAAATTCATGAAATGAGAAAATGAAACCTAAGAAGGACATGTAGGTATAGTTCATTCTTCCTCATTGTCAAATGTCATGACATTTGTCCCAGGTTAATAATCAAGAAAACCTCATTGAAAGTGAAAGCTAGGCTCTTGAGATTAATGATAAGAAGGAAAAGAGTTGGGGGCCTGGGGAGCAAAGACAGAAACAGAAGAGAAAAACCATGAACAAGTGTGTTAGTACCTGAAATGCAGTTTTTGCAGCTCGCTTTACTGTGAGATGCAACTGCATCAATGCATCCTTAACAAGCATACCACGAACCAAAGCAGCAACCAAGTTGACCTTCTTCGGACTCTAAGAAAGTATGATTGAAAGAAAATAAGGTACGTGAAAAGGGGAAGGTCATAAATAAAAGGATATGAATCAATCAGAGTCACCTCATCCCGATAGAAAATTGAGGTTTATGAATGAGAAGCATGAGCAAAGAATTGAAAGCAACCTGTTTGATTCCCTTTAATACTGCTTGGACTTTGTCTGGCTTAGTGAGTGGTTTTTGGGTGTGGTGTTGTTGGGTACCGAAGAGGGCTAAAGGAGAGGAAACAGGCTCGGGCTCGGGCTCGGGCTCGGATGAATTAGCGAGCAAGCGGGTAGAAGTTGAAATTCCCTGCTTTGAAAGATGAACGAACTTGTTAAGAAAAGAAATTGATAGTGAACGATGAAGAATGAAAAGAAGAGACCTGAAGGTGATGTAGTAGGAAAGTTGTCCTCTGAATCTGAATGTGTGATTGGGGAGGGGGAATAATAGAGACTGATCTGTTTACATTCCCAATATTGCGACGAAGAAGAAATGGCAAAAGATGTCTCTGCCACTGCACCATAACTGCACGATCTTGTTTGGTAGCACTCGCAGTAGCAGATCGGCTGAGGGCTGATGAGTGAGTGATGACAGGAAGGAATGAAACGGGTGGGTAGCGGGTCCTAAATATTGGCCCAAAATCCAACCATCAACTGGATACGGGCCTCTGCCTGCCAAAAGAAGAAAGTAGTAGGGCTGCACGACTCTCCCATATCAAACAAAATTGGATTTTAAAAGCAGAGTCTTTGGATAATTTATTTCGTTTGAGTTATGAAAAATAATGACTTTTATGTAATGCATAAAACGTATGAAATTATTTAATTAATTTAATTTAATAATCTATATTCAGTAGTTATTTTGTTGGGAAAAATGAAAAAAACTATTATTAAATTCAAAATAAGTTAACAGTTTTTTATATGAGTTTAAAATTTATAATTTATCTAAAAACTTATTTTTCTCATAAAACTATTTTTTTTTTTTTTTTTTGTAATTTAATCAGTTTTATCAAATTAAGCTCAAAACAAAAGCTGTTTTTGAGGGGGAAAAATCTTTTCCAAAAACACTCAATGTGTGGTCAATAAGATACAGCCAAAGAGTGTTCAGTTCAGTATCAGCTGACAAGTTTTTATTTTGTGAACCATGCCAAATTGATATTAAAAGCCAGATGACCCGCATGAAGAAACATGTCCATTGGCTTTATGAAGCTAGAAATCATTATTTATAAATGAAAACTTGCAGTCATCAAATCCTTATAAATTACAATTCACAAAATTGCATTTAAAAGAAAAATTACAAAAACATTGTTTTATAACCCCCTTTCTTCAATTCAGTCCTTGAACATGCAAAAGTTCTCTGGTGATCTCATCCAGAAGTACACTCAGGATATGCTTTTCTGTATCCCTTATAACATCATATTTTTCGATAAATGCAAATGTCTCATCATTCCAACCTAAATCCCACATGCAGTCTATGTCTGGATCTTTATCATAGACATCATGTTCAAGCATTTTTAGGCAGGTAGTCCTCAACATCAACTTGCAAACCTCTGTTCTTTCCATAGAATTTTAGTTTATCCATATCCTTATTCAGCTGCCTAACCAAGTCATCTAAAGATCTTATATTCATGGTACAGATTGTTGATATCTTTGAACAAGCATGACTTTTGAGTTCCTGCCGGATCCCCTTTCGTTTCATCACTTCATAGCCGCAGTCTAATATGAGTTTGCTGCCCTCGTCTTGATTGCTCGGACCACCATTTTGAAGAACGCTAAGTGGAATGTTGAGTCTGAAAAGTGCTTCTGCAGTGTCGATGAATAATTGACTCATCACCAAAATCCACTTGAGGCAGTTTTCACTTTCTGTTAGTGGCTGTTGGATGCTTATTTCAGAAATAGTGTGACCTTGTAGTTGTGAGTGGTTAGTAATGTCCATTCTATCTTCATGAATTCCTGTGATATTAAAGAAATATGGATGAATATTTCTTAATATACTAAATGGCATCACAAGAGATGCTATTTTCTGGATTAGGAAGGAAAACTTCGAATTTAAAATCATAGTTATACTCACCGTTTATTCTATGTTCTGCAACTTCACAACTCTTGAATCCTTCATCTGTTGCCACAGGGAGAGCTTGATCTGGCAAATTGACTGCTAACGATTGCACATCTTGATAATGCTTAAAATTCAACAAGGATTTTATTAGCTTGCAGTAAACTTTAGTGTTTTTGTTTTTCTTTTGGGAAGAAACCCTGTCACTATGTTTTTCTACATTAAAAGATTCCAGTTAAAAGGGCTTACCAAATCATTGGGAACGGAAGCTACCGATTCCTGTAGGCTTTGAAGTTCTCCACCACCAGAACTGTATAATGTAGGAGGCAGTTCAGCTTCTTTTTGTGGCTGGCGCCTCACATCCAATGGTTCAGCAACTGAATCATTGGAGCTTCTAATGATGCGTGCATCTGCTTCTCCGGACATGCTGACCCTTTCTTCCTTCAAGACATTGAATTTATCAGATGCTTTATGTCTCCCTTCTTGCAAATTGGGAATCTGTTTTTTTCCTTGTTTGGTGATGCCATTTCTTCTGCTCAACACTTTATCAATCTTTCCCGGCATGTCAACCTTTTGCTTCCTGGTATTCTTTATCTTGTTGCTGGCCAGTTTATGAACGTGTTTTTCATCCATCAGTGTTTTGATGCCATGCCTTCCTTTAGCTCGTTCAAATTCTTGTTCTCTCGGAGAGGAAATTTGACCTGACTTCCTATTGATAATTTCTTTTACTTTCACATTTGTGTTATTGGAGGCTTCATCTCTGACTACATCATGATCATCATAGTGGCTGCTTTCGGATTTCAAAGCAGCAACATTTTCGCCAGAGTTTTTCTTAAATGGTGTGGCCTGTTTTATGGATAGCTGCTTCTTCTGAGGATTGATCAACTGATTCTTGGATGCCATTTCACTCCCTCCTTGTGGTCTCATCTCCAACAACATTGATTCTTCCCTCAGCTGTTCTCTATGATGCTTTTCTTCTTGAGGCCCATTTTTGGGGAGCATGTATGACTTTTGAACACCAAGATGGTTCCGAGACTTCTTTTCATTGTTCATGATGTGCTTGTTTGCATGTCTTTTTTCTGGTTGAATAATTTCTCTATTGATTTCTTTTTCTTCCAGAAACGAAGATTTAACTTGTGATCTTTCATGCACTTGTTCCAGCATATTATTTAGAACTGGATCATTGGCTCTGCCCTTTACTGTGCCTTTCTGTTCCCTACTATTTGTGTAATCCTGTTTTCTTCCATTCACATGAACATCCTTTTGACTTTCTCTAATAAGATTCTTTTGAGAAGAACTGTAATTATGCTTGTCCGCTTTGGTGCTGGCCTTCTCAAAGCTTTTCAATTCTTTTACCCCATCCAGGTCCCTCCTTGGTGGTTTGGCCCTCTGGATGAGAAAATTTTTATATGCACCAAACATCAGCTCCTCATCCAGAGTTGCAGGCATTTTGAAAGCTTCTATCACTTTTTGGTTTTTCATAGGTATCGAATTTTCTGTTTGTCTGTTCTTCAGTTCAGTCTTGTTAGTGCTTCCTTTTGCAGTATGGTTGGAAGTAATTCCGTGATTTCCTTCTATTTTCTGCATATTATCTGAATCCACTTTCTCTGGAAGGTTGTCCAGCCCCATTAATTTGGCTATTACATTTGGAATCCTGCCCTTCTCTGGGTTGGATTTCACTGAGCCTACCTGGTGTTCCCTTTCTGAAATAGCATTGAGATTGCTAGAGCTTGTTGATCGCTTATGAGAAACTTCAGTCTTCACATTTGAGTTTCTGCCCTCCTTAGAGTAGGTAAGAGTTATTGGCCTCTGCATGAAAATAGCCTTTCCAACTTGTTGAATGTTTTGAGTATGTTTTGAGGGCTTGTCAAAGGAGAAAGTTGGTCGTGCCAGTTGCTTTTGCTCAGAAAGTTTCATTCTTCTGTCTTCGTCATCATCATCATTTTCCTCCTCTAATAGTGTGATCCGATTTTTCTTCTGCGGGGTAACCATAAACTCGGAACTTTTCTGCAGGTCTGCTAGCATCCTGAGGGACTCTTCCAAATCAATAGCTCCTTGTAGTAGTTCCTTTGCAAATTGTATTGAATATGTATCCATGTTTAGACCATTGGAGCAGGCTCTCAATATCTGGTTTAGTTTCTGTGCACCTTTGGATATCTCATTGATCTGCACAAGGGAGAGAGTAGGATAGTGTCTAGTTGAAGTTAGTTGCCTATCCAAATTGCTTGGTCTTTCTCTCGTGCTGAATTCCATTGTTCCCCTTTTGATTTGGTGAAGGAAACCCATAATTGAATCACCCATTTTTAGTTTTGCTCCATTCTCGAAGGCAAAAGCCAGGGCTAGGGACATGTCTGAGCTCTGACCTTTCCCATATGGAACTATCTGATTTGAAACTTGTCTCGTGTTTGCTGATCCTTGAATTGTGCTAGACCTATTCAGCATCTTCCCGCTTCTGGAACTAACCTGCAAAGCATCAAACAATTTAACTGACAAGACTGTTTGTTATCTGCTTTTAATTCATACGATGAATCATCCTAACTTACAATTTCATTAGCCTTTGCATTTCTGGATCCTCTGTATGTTTGCTTGGTGTAAGCATATGCATCTGTTTGGACATGTTTAGCAAAATTGGATCACATAAACTTGCAGGAAATTCAAGTTTGATAGTGCAGTTGATGCTAGCTACCCTGAGCAGATATTGTAATGCCATAAAGTACTGAAATCTATGTTCCATACCATCTCACTGTTATTTCTACCCTAAATTTGGGTAGATGAACAGTAGGAACTCTCTTATTTACATCAAGATATGATAGTGTATATTCTTTTTCATCATTAGAATGTCCATGGAAGTATGTAAGCAAATCAATCGTCAATACTGTCTTTTAAGTATTGCTGGGTAAATGGGGAAGGTTTGAATGTTTGATTAAGACAATCTTCAAGATAACATAACTATTAATTACAATAAACAAACTTGTCAAGTACCCAAGTAAAAGTAATTGTATTTGGATTTTGGAACATGTATGATATGATTTATCTAGCTAGCATATAAGGAGGGATAAAATTGAAATCCAGAAAACCAGAAAACAAATTGGGAAATGATGCATCCATTGCTTGTAACGGGCTAATGTCATAACAAGCCATTATATGTTTTTACTAATTGATTACAAACACAGCATCAAAAGTAACCGGAGAAAATGGCTCATTGAAATCGAATAGCCGTTTTCTTGTGTGAAGGATATTTCTGGGGTCATACAAAATTCATGTTTCAGAAGCCAGCAGGACTAGACTAGTTATTAATAGGCTCACAAGTCAGGTCACAATAGAATAAGCAAATGTTCCATTGGAACTTACCTGCAGGCAACTGGTGGGATTGGTTTGACCTCTGAGATGAAGCCATCCGTTCTTTCCTTAGCCTCAGATCATCCAGCAGTTTCTGTGCAAAATCTGATCTCTTGGCCATTTTCTGTCTGTGACACACACTCTAACACTGTAAGCTTGATCAATGTGTTGGTTGAGCCTAAGCCTATTACTTCCACATACAAGAGAGGAATATTGTCATGCTGTTCCCTTAATGGTTGAGAGGGTACTATCAGAGTTGGGTGAGGAGTGAGCTCTGTCATCAAGTGATACATTAGTATATGTGAATAATATTTGACACTGAGAAAGATTGACGTGAAAGTTATAGCTCTTTATCTTTCTCACTCACTGCCATGGGTGCGTGTATGTGGGTGTAAGCATCTAACTTTTATTCTATTCCAAGCAATTCCCTGAGGTGAGAATGAGATCTCAACATGGGGCTTCCTCTCTAAGTTTCTTTACCATCTCCCACTTTTCTTATCCTTCACGCTCATATATTCCAATGCATGTGTGTGATAAAACTAACATCTGTAATTTAAAATATACTCCCTTTGGTCTCTATTGTAAGCAAAAATTAAATGGGACACACATATTAAGATAGTTAGTTGATCTCATTTAAAAGAGTCATTGGGAATAAAAAATTAAGTTTGTTACCTAAATTACCCTTCCTCTTATTTATTAAGCTTGTGTTATTGAGAATAAAAGGAGTCATTGGAAAACAAATTTTGTATTAAATGAAGGGTATTTTGAGAATAACTTCATTAAATGAGAAGAAAGTAGTTGAAATTTGCTTATATTTTGGACCAAAAAATTTGGAAATTTTTGCTTACATTGTGAACCGGAGGGAGTATAAAAGAAAAGGGAAAAAAACTTCAACTCGATCTGTAAATTAAGAATGCATGTGATCGTGATACCAGATAGAGATGCATATTTCCCTGTTTTACACACTAATGCATGTATGTGCGTGTGATAAAACTAACATCCTCGAACTTTTATTATTGAATGTTCAAGTGTATAAAAATCCGAACCGCAGAGTGAAAGGTGCTCTTTTTGGTCGCACAAATTCTCTTTCCCCAAGTGTTAATAAACATCATTAGAAAGATATAAAGTTTTTGTTTTAAATACGAATCGAGGTTTATTGAACTTTAATATTTACTGTAATAGATTTTCAATAACAACAAAAAAATGGGAGTTAGACTTCACTTATGAATACAATAACCCCAAAAAAAATCTTTATTAAACATCAAATTGTTATATTTACATATTTTTCATTTAAATTTCAAAAATGAACACATTTGAAATTAAAAATTAAAAAATGGTTAAAAGTATAATTATATTATTAGTCAGGTTATTTTCACCACAAATAGATTCATGCATGTATTCAAAAAATCACATATTCACATATTAATATATTATATACCGTTAAAACCATCATGAAAAGTATTTGAGGAAATTTAAAACTGATCTAATGATACATCAATACTACATAAATAAATCCATTCTTATTATAACATTAGTATGAGGTAAAAAGTTGACTACTTTCACTTCTTATTTTATATCCACTTATTATCATTCCTTCTAATCTCAGCCTTAATAAACACTCCATATTAACCATTGTATCAGCAATTTTGTCGAGAAAATTATTGCGTTACCATCTGATTTTGGTAACTGTCAAATCTAACTTTGAAGTCGCAGCCACCATAATCACACTTATACTTCAACTAGTGCACTCTGCACAAAAGTTTTCCTTCTTTTTCTTTGTTTATTTGACAAATACATAGACATAAGACCCATCTCCAATGTTGCACAAGTTTCTTGTAAATGAGTTAAACAGACATAAAGAATTGCTGAATCTGATCTTTTTCAGTCTAAAAGTCTCTCTACCATTTTACATCTAACGTCTCATGGAAGATTTAGAGGGTACTTAGATGATCCATCCACATTAAACAGTATGGTGCTTGGTGGTTACTGATTTGGTTGAATTTGTCTTGGGCGTGCAATTGATAATTTGTTCGGTCTTTGGGCAACAAATTCTCTTCTGTTGGCTGGTGTAACTTTACTTTGTTGGGGGAGTTTCTGCTAGTGATCCAGCGCCTTCTTAAGGTGTCTACAAAGTGTGCAGGTTTTCTTATTTTGTGCTGCTTGTTCCGCTCGGTTACTGATTGTTCAAGTAGGCTTAAGGGTGGGAAGCGGTCCTAGGACTTACGATTATTTTATTGGTCTTGTGGTGCTTCTTTGGGGCTGGTTAAGGACAGATATTTGGAGGATTCTATGGTACCCTTGGGTACCGTACCCTTTTCAATAAAATAATATAACAATAAAATAATGGACTTATACGAAGAAATGTCAACAAAATAATGGTAGGATTCTGTGAAGAGGTCTTTAAGTTTGTTAATATGAAACGTGACCTGGAATTCCCCCAAATTTATATATAGGGTTGCAAGAGACCAAAATGTTGAGCCAAAAAACCAAAACGTGACCTGCGGTTGTTTCTCCTCCATCTGAACAAATAGTTCATTACTTCCACGATTTATGTTTTACGATTGTACATCCCTTCCTTGAAATAATTTCGTCCAAAATAGTTCTCATACTTGCAACTTGTTATATCTTACTTCATCTTGTTATATCTTGATGTACATCTTCCACCCAAACTACTCATAAATGGCTGATATGGTTATCTAGCTTGGATGAAATCGGTTATATTCCGTCCAATTCAACATATCACTAACGAATTTTATAATTTAGGGACCCCATCGAACATTTTATATAAGTTCAGGGACCCATTTAAAAACTCTTTTAGTTCAGGGACCCAATTGAAAATTTTATAAAAATTTGAGGACCTAATTACAAATTTTTTTAGTATAAGGACCTATTTAAAAATTCACAAATAGTTCAGGGACATATTTATAAAAAGTAATAAAGAAGTGACATATTTATAAAAAGTAATGAAATTGATAACAAATTAAGTGAAAAAAACAAAATTTCCCATATTCTATCTATATACTAATAATACCTATATCTCATTTTACCATACGGGCTTTCATTATTTTGTTAATCATTGATCTAATTTTTGATATTGCTCCATTTTGTTTCACGAGCATGATAAACCTTTTATTTGTTCACAATTATGCACTGTAAAGAGCAATACGTATTCGAAAATCATGTTCCACAAGCGAAGACATATTGATTGACTGCTATAGATGACGTAGGGAGAAAAGATTTGACAGAGGAGAGATTGTGTGGTAGAGAGAAAGGGGTGAAAGAGCAACGATGAAGAAGATAAATAAGTCATTTCAGTCATAATCTCTCATCTTCTCCCTGTTTTTTTCCCAGCCTTGGCGTGAAAATAATTTTGGGTGGGTGTCACTCCATTTATTCTCTATTTCTCTTGGTTATCAAACAACGAAAAACTATATTTTCTCTTATCTCTTTTTCTCTCTTCTCATTCTCTCTCATACCAATGGAGGCGGAGCTTCTTGAGGACAAGTGGGAGTCATGACTCCCCCTAGTGTTTTTAATTATCTATTTACACTGCTTGATAATTATGATGGATGAAAAATATGAATAAACAAATGAAAATATTAATATTGACTATATGTGTGTATGTACCATTACAACTAGAACATAGAAAATAGAGATAACTATAACATGCCAAATGTTGTACGGAGAAAGATAGGTATCCAATAAATGAGTTTTTTTATTTGACTTTATACTAAATGAGTAAGTGAGTTGGAAAAAAAATATAAATAACACATGGCACCCTCGATATTTTTCTCCAAGCTCCACCACTGCATAACAAACAAAGCATAAGAGTTGTTAACCTCAAAATTTGTTGTAAAAAAAGGTGCAATGAAGGAAGAAGAGGAAGAGAGTATTTCAGGAAGAGTAATTCAGACGAACCATGAAAATGAACTATGTAGTTAACAACAAGGTTATTTTAGGACATTAATACAAGTCGACTGAAAATGAGACTATTGTGTTTTTCAAAGTTGATATGGTAAATACCATGCTCAAAATGGAGTGTTAAATATTAACCTCAGTTAAGAAAAAATATTTATGTACGTATAGTTTCATATTAAATATGATTTTAATTAGCATGTATTGTCAGTATAAAGTTTTTACACTGTCACCCAATCACAAATCATGAGATGAATGACTTTTAAAATAGTTAGGATATAAGATTCAAACATTTTTAATGAAGTGACAATTTATGATTGATTAACAATATAAAAGATTTTTACATTGTCAATGTATACCAATTAAATCCAGTAAATATTTATAATTCCATTTAACATAACTAATATTGAATAAATACATGATAATTTACTATAAATACCAGCACTTATGAAAAAGTATGGATACTTATATAATTCTATTTTTTTTTCTTTCCCTCCATCTCTACAATCAACACTAAATTTTATCATCTCAAATCAAATGAAAGGGTAAAAAAATTAGGACAGTTGCTAGATCACCTAATTTAGTTTGCATAATATGAGAAACGTACGTTTAAGGTACTCTCTATAAATGTTGATCAAACTTATTTGTTTAATTAAACAAACTTAAACTCATATTCGATTATATAAAACAAGTAACTTTTAAGTTTATAAACTTACAATTAAAAGCTATAGAATAATTTTTGTTGTGTGTGTGTGTGTGTAGGGGGTGGGTGGGGAGCAAACAAACCTACAAATGCATATGTGAGATGCTTTTCATAAAGCTAATTTGGAAATGTGAGGCTTATCTTCATGATGCTTCAAAATTGATGGAGACTTCACAATCATAACATGCATTGGGGAAATGGGAATAATTAAAAGTTAAGCCCCTTGCAAATCTTGCACACCATCCTCTCAACCTCCTCGTAGAGGTGGTCCCATGCACCAACTCCTTCCGAAATAAGAAACCTCCATCTGAGACTTGAGAAATCTTTTCATCATCCTTACCATCCGAATATACTAGAATCAGACTTCCTTCTCTTGACTCTTTAATTGAATTATTCAAGCAGAATATCGCTCAATTAGAAAGAGTATGAACCGTAGAGATCACACTCAATTCATACACTTCATTACTTGTATGATTTATACACTTGTCGAGCTACAACACCTGCCAATATCAAATCATCAACACAACCTAGCTAGAAGAGTAATAATAATTGATGCAAACATTTTTTTTTTTTTTTGATAAGCAAAAGTAAATTAAAAACGAGCACAAGGGGTGCTTGGAAGACTATGTAAAAATTGATGCAAACAATTAAGATAAGACTAAAATGAATGTAGCCTTGAGAAAGTAAGGAGATAGACAAATTCACAAACCATTGCCTACTTATAGCGTGTTTCAAGCCATAGAGTTATAGTCACCTTGCATAGTCAATTAAGCTTAGAACCAATCACTTCTCTAGGAAGCTCCATGACCTCTTCATCATGGTCACCATGCAAGAAGTCATAATTAACATAAGTTGATGAAGATGCCAAATCTAAACAACAAAAATGGTCAAGAGCAATCTACTAGTTGTGAGTTTTTGGTCATGCTTTATACTCTTGTTATCAGGGTCTCATTCCCTTGGTCTGCAATGAATGTGAAGAATAAGCACTAGATTTAAGGTGTCAGGAGCTTATTGCTGGTTTTTAGAGAAGGTGCTATTAAGAGCCAACAAAGTGCTTTGTTGCCTCTGCTGTGAAGTTGTGAGTGTTGGGCCTTACAAGTTGTGGTTGGTTTATTGGAAATCACGTGTGCACTTCTATTTCCTTTTTTTGGGGCTGGTTTGTTTTCAGGTTGGAAAGAATTATTAGGGACCTATGTCTTTGGCTTATGACGCGTGTAGCTTATGGTAGTGGGGGGCAGTTTCAGTACTTACACAAAAAGTAAAATTATGGGTTAAATGGTTGTTAGTTGGCTGGGAGTCTTTGGTTGGCTCAGCTGGTTGTGGTTTTCATGGGAAACCTTTGTAAAATTGATAATGTTGTCTTTGAAGGAACACTATCAAAGTTACATAGGTTTAGTCCTCAGTTATCTTTGTATATGGGTTAAGAGTATCATTTATACTCATAATTAATATATTTTTGCTTATAAACCTTTGTAAAATTGATAATGTTGTCTTTGAAGGAACACTATCAAAGTTACATAGGTTTAGTCCTCAGTTATCTTTGTATATAGGTTAAGAGTATCATTTATACTCATAATTAATATATTTTTGCTTATAAAAAAAACATGGCCCCACTAGTTATAAAACTAGATAAGCCAGAGGCTTATCAAAACACCCCCAAACTTAAATTTTGCTTGTCCCCAAGCAAACTAAAACTCAAAACTGGGTAAGCTCAATGGACTCAATTGTTTTCGCACAGATTTCATGCAATTTTATCAATTCAAATTTTCTAATTCAATGTTCCCCCCTTTACATCAATGCAATCCCCACATTTATTTACTTTAAACAAAGAAAATTCATCATTCATGCAATCATTAATCTAAGCAAAGGATCCAAGTTACACACAAAAGGGAGATCACCAATTTCAAACAATTGCCTTCCGCACAAGGGCATTTAGTAATTCACTCATTCGCTCATTTGTCTAGGTTAACAATTTTCACTCAATTTCACATTTTAAGAGCACTTTCCATGAATTTGATTTTCATCTAAACAAAATTCCCACGAAAACAAGTATGCATCATCAAAAGGTCTTTTAAAGGTTGCAATGTGGCCTGGCTAAAGGTAAGATATGTAAAGGATCAAGGCTAAGTCCCTAAGATTTATGAGAGCATAGACATAGGCAATTACAAACAATTAATCTTACTCTCATGTTTTTCTCTTTTACTTGCTCTAGGTGGCTACAAACCCTTTTCCTTTTCATATTCCCCCCCCCCCCCCCCCCGACCCCTTTTTTTTTTGACTTTGTCCTTTTTGGCATATTTGCAATTTTTTCATTCTTAAGCCTTTGGCTTCAACCTTTATTTTTCCCCTTTTTTTTTAACCCAAAATAACATATTAAACCCTTGTAGTCACCCCAAACTCAGTTTCCAAACAACACTCATATTGCTAAGTTTCCATGCTCTCCTAAATCCTAAAATTGAGTTAACATGGTTTTTCCGGATTTTTGGCTTGTATTGTAAGGTTATTAAGAAACAATAGGCTATTAGGCTCAATGTGGCTAACTAGGGATCATGCATCAAGGTTGGTTAATTTTAGGCCAAGTAGTTATTTCAAAGAAAATTGTCTAAATCATTTGATGCAAACATATAAACATGCAAACCATGAAGAGATTTAAGCAAATTCAGGAAAGTGCAACTTAAAAGTGATTAACACAATTTAAAAATAATGTTGGAGGCTCAAATTCCTCACCTGGACATTTTTCGCAAATTGTTTGACTAAGATGCAATCCCTGATGTATGCACCCCTTCACCCCAAACTTATCATAAGTCATGCAATCACAACAAAATTTCTCAAAGTTCAATTTTCAATTTTCATGGGGATCAATTTTCAATTTTCAAATCATTAGGGGAATCATCAAAAATCAATATATATATATATTTTTTATGCAATCCATCCATGCTAAATTCAATAAAATCCCTTCAAGCTTACCAACACAAGAGTCACACACATATGACTCAAGTAAAGAAAAGCAAAATAATTAAAAAGATAAGGGTTTAGAAAACTCATTGAAGACGCTTCCACCCGGATCCCATAGCCTGTGGTAAAAAGACCAAGAGATGCCCAAGATGTAAGACCTTCCTCCCGGATCCCATGGCTTGTGGAGTGGAGATGGAAGAAACAAGTGTGATGAGATTCTATTTACTTCTCTAAGTGCTATTATGAGCCCACTTCCTCCCGGGTCAAATGGTAAGTCACCTACTCCAATAATGACCTTTATGTAATTAGTTTCTCCATGAAGCACCAGAACCATAACTTTTTGAGGCGACCTTAGAGCCTTTGTCACTGTTGATGAAAACTCCCAATTCTCAGGCAATGACTTGAACTCCAAAGGAAGCTCCATGACCTCTTCATCAAGGTCACCATGCAAGAAGTCATAATTAACATAAGTTGATGAAGATGCCAAATCTAAACAACAAAAATGGTCAAGAGCAATCTACTAGTTGTGAGTTTTTGGTCATGCTTTATACTCTTGTTATCATGGTCTCATTTGTTGCAGTTCACAATTCCCAGCTCATTCCAGCTCACACACAGCTGTCCAACCGCTGGCAGTTAGTTCAGTTATTTTAGTTAGTTAGATGCAGTTAACTTGTTCCCTAAGTTAAGCAATTTTCGTTTTCTGTAGGCTAGTTTAGAACTAGCATTTTGAGATGTATATAAACCCTTAGATACAGCTTTGTACATTCACTGAATTGAGAAATTGAAGAACCAAGTTTCTTCCCAAAATCAGTTTCTGCAATATGCTCCATTTATGCCATTTCTAGGGACACAGATCATATGATCCGATTTCTCAAAGGTCTCAATGAGCAATATGCTGCAATAAAGGCACAGATAATGTTGATGAAGCCTCTCCCTGATGTTGATGAAGTTTTTTCAATGCTGATACAACAAGAAAGGCAAATGAATGGCAGTATTTTTGATGATCATAAAGCCTTGGCTGTCACAAATGATCAGGCACAAGTTGCAAGAGGAAAGTATAGAGGGAGAGGTGGCAGATACTCTTCAGGTGGCAGAAATAATGGAGGAAGAGGTGGCACCAAGATGTGCACCTTCTGTCAGAGAACAGGTCACACAGTAGACACATGCTACAAAAAGCATGGCTACCCTCCAAATTACTTCAAGAACAGTGCTGTCAATAATTACATTGTTGATGAAGATGTGACTTCTGAAGATGACAACAGAAGCATGATCTCTCACCATACTCATCATTCTCAGAAGGAGAGGATCGAGGCTTCAAGTTTGACCTTAACCTTTGACCAACATAAGGCCTTAATGGCTCTTCTGCAACAGTCATCTCAATTACAGCTTCATGCAGCTAACCAGATAACCTCTAAACCAAATCACCATTCCATTCATAGACCTTCAGGTACTATATGTGCTTTGACAAATTTTTTGAAACCAAAATGTTGGATTCTTGACACAGGAGCCACAGATCATGTGTGCTATTCCTTGTCAGAATTCCAAACTTTCAGGAAAGTAAAACCAATTCCTGTAAGATTACCAGATGGTAATCAAGTCACAACAACTATTTCTGGCACAATTGTTTTCTCCAAAGATATTTATCTCTCTAATGTCCTTTATATTCCATCTTTTAATTTCAACCTCATTTCTGTGTCTAAACTCATAGATGCACTATCTTGCAAAGTGATTTTTTCTGATTCAATGTGCCAAATACAGGACACCAACTCTTCGAGGATGATTGGTGTAGCTAGAATCCAGCATGGTCTATATGCAATGAATCCCTCAAGTATGTTGGTCTCTGACTGTCCTGTTGTGAATACTGTCAAGGTTGCAGCATCAGACACCTCTCTTTGGCATCAAAGGCTTGGCCATCCATCACATGAGAAGTTAGTTCATATGAGAAAGATTCATTCTTCTATTAGTTTTGTACAAAATCATAAACCTTGTGAAGTTTGCCATTTGGCCAAGCAAAAACACTTACCTTTCTGTAACAGAACCAATAAAACTGTTTCTCCTTTTGAAATAATACATGTGGACGTATGGGGTCCCATTTCCATTCCTTCCATGTTTGGACATAAATATTTCCTCACTATAGTTGATGATCTTTCTAGGTACACTTGGTTGATTCTAATGAAAACAAAAGGAGAAACATCTAAAAACTTACAAAGTTTTACAAATTTAACAGAAACACAATTCAATACTAAAATCAAATGTGTAAGATCTGACAATGGAAAGGAATTTATACTTTCTGATTTTTACCATTCTAAGGGGATTGAGCACCAAACCACTTGTGTGGAAACTCCACAACAAAATGGGGTGGTGGAAAGGAAACACCAACACATTTTAGAAGTGGCTAGAGCTCTATTGTTTCAAGCTTCATTGCCTAAGTGTTTTTGGAATTTTGCTGTTTCTCATGCTATATACTTAATAAATAGGCAGCCTTCAGCCTCTTTAGACAATCATTCACCATATCACACACTATATGACAAACACCCTGATTTCTCAAATTTAAAGCTTTTTGGCTGTTTGTGTTATGCTAGCACACTGCAAGCTCACAGAAAGAAGTTAGATCCTAGAGCTAGAAAGTGCATTTTTTTGGGATTCAAGCAAGGGACTAAAGGTTTTGTGCTTTTTGATCTTAAAAATAGAGAAACTTTTATCTCTAGGAATGTGCAATTCTATGAAGGAATCTTCCCATATACACCTTCCTCTCATGAAAATGCAACTTCTAGCCATATATGTGAACCTGTCCTAACCTCTCATCAAAATGATGTTTTTCTGGACTTTTTTGAGCCAAACCAATTGCAAGGACAAAATCAAAACCAGGTTCACACCACTACAGATAACCAGCCACCACTACTACAAACACTTCCAACTCATCATACAAACAACACTGCACCTGCACAAACCATCCATAATGATATAAACCAGGCCACTCCAGCCAGTCAAGCCCCCTCCACATCAGTTCAGTTACACAGCAGCCTGTTCCTAGACAGTCCAACAGGAACAGAAGGCCACCTTCATACTTGAGAGACTATCATTGTACATTGGCCAGCTCATCTAATACACCAACCTCCTCAAAGGTCAGGTATCCTATTTCCAACTATCTTTCTTACAGTAAACTGTCCTCAACTCATAAACACTTTGCCTTAGCCATTGCTTCTAGCATTGAGCCTCACACCTATGCAGAAGCTGTAATACATGATTGTTGGAAAGATGCCATTAATACTGAACTTTTGGCTTTGGAAAAGAATCACACTTGGACACTCACACCTCTACCTGCTGGGAAGCAACCAATTGGTTGTAAATGGGTCTTCAAAGTCAAACACAGAGCTGATGGATCAGTAGAGAGACACAAAGCCAGGCTGGTGGCAAAAGGGTATAGCCAAACTGAAGGAATTGACTTCCTTGAGACCTTCAATCCAGTAGCAAAAATGACAACTATTAGAGTACTCCTATCTCTTGCCTCCATACACAATTGGCATTTGCATCAATTGGATGTCAACACAGCCTTTTTGCATGGAGATTTGAAAGAGGAAGTTTACATGCAACCTCCTCAAGGCCTACAAGTTACAGATCCCTCACTAGTTTGCAAGCTTGATAAGTCACTCTATGGACTTAAACAAGCTAGCAGGCAATGGAATGCCAAATTGACAGAGGTCCTCATCAGCTCAGGCTATGCTCAGTCAAGATCAGACTATTCTCTATTCACAAAATCTGTTAGTTCTGGTTTCACAGCAATCTTGGTGTATGTAGATGATTTAGTCTTAACTGGGACTGATTTAACTAAAATTGACTCCATGAAGCAGCTATTGGATGCACGATTTAGCATCAAGGACCTTGGTTCCCTCAAATACTTTTTGGGGCTAGAGATTGCAAGGTCAAAACAAGGCATAAGTCTCTCACAAAGAAAGTATGCTCTGGATTTATTGCAGGATACTGGTTTATTGGCTGCAAAACCTTGCTCTACCCCAATGGATTGCAAGTCCAAACTGCATAAAAACTCAGGAACTGCACATACTGATATTACTGGTTACAGAAGACTCATTGGCAGGCTCCTATACCTAACACACACAAGACCTGACATCTCTTATGCAGTCAGCAATCTAAGTCAATTTCTGGATGCACCAACTGTTGAACACCACCAGGCAGCTCTCAGAATTCTAAGATACATCAAGGGTTCATTGTGAACTGCAACATCATTCCCTTGGTCTGCAATGAATGTGAAGAATAAGCACTAGATTTAAGGTGTCGGGAGCTTATTTGCTGGTTTTTAGAGAAGGTGCTATTAAGAGCCAACAAAGTGCTTTGTTGCCTCTGCTGTGAAGTTGTGCGTGTTGGGCCTTACAAGTTGTGGTTGGTTTATTGGTAATCACGTGTGCACTTCTATTTCCTTTTTTTGGGGCTGGTTTGTTTTCAGGTTGGAAAGAATTATTAGGGACCTATGTCTTTGGCTTATGATGCGTGTAGCTTATGGTAGTGGGGGGCAGTTTCAGTACTTACACAAAAAGTAAAATTATGGGTTAAATGGTTGTTAGTTGGCTGGGAGTCTTTGGTTGGCTCAGCTGGTTGTGGTTTTCATGGGGAAACCTTTGTAAAATTGATAATGTTGTCTTTTGAAGGAACACTATACATATCAGTTATCTTTGTATATGGGTTGAGTACTCATAATTAATATATTTTTTCTTATAAAAAAAAAGTAGTTGTGAGTGTTGTCACTGGGGAGAAAGTGTCAAAATAGTCTGAACCTTCAGTTTAAGTATGCCTTTTAGCTACCATCATTGGTTTGTAACGCTTGTTAATTTTTTATTCTAAAGACCTATTCGCAAATAATAGGTACTTTCCATGTGAAAAAATAGTTACAATCCAAGTTTCATTTTTTTCTCTTCTCGGTGTAGTAAGCGGGTTGCATAGCTTTGATCAAAATTTCAAATTGCATTGCTTGACTATAGGATTTGGGTTCAATATGAAAAGATATGGAAATAGTGTAATGAAAATGAGAAGGTGATAATGATTTGTAGGATAAAACTAAGGAGAGTGGATAAAGCATACCTGAGGATTGATGTGGTATATTTGAAGTAAGGATGCTGGAGTGGAAGTCTTGAAGATATGATGGAGGTTTCTGAAATAACTAGAGTTAACACAAGAATGAGGGTTGAATTGTGTGTAACAAACTTTTTCTAAACACAATTTTTTTTCCGCATGAACAACAAGCAGACGGGTGAAAAATATATTATCATACGAGTAACTCGTCTAATGTTTTAAACAACATGCACACAAGCAGAAAACAACTTAAGATATTTGATATTCACATATTAACCCCTTGTTATAAAAACAGGTTAGATAAACTCTAAAACAAATTAAATAGATAGATCACTCAAAGAATTTATCCTGGTTCACTCACTCCAAAACCAATAGGGCTACGTCCATTTCTTGGCAGCAAGCTTTCTCCACTATAACTGATCATGTTATAGTACAAGTATTTTTTGCACACCTAAACTCTTCAGGCTCACTCTTATACAAGTATTATTTGATCATTTAGCCTCTCCGGGCTCAACAACTTAGAGAGTAGGAAAGTGCTTGTGTATTTAATACATCTTACAAATCTTTCTGGTAAACACTCAGATAGTAGAATAAATATTAGTGTAAGAAAGCCTGCATATTAACTTCAAATGATTGAAGAGTAAATAATGTAAGAATGAAGGAATAAATGTGCAGATTAAATGCTCTTTGATTTAATGCACTGTATTGTTCTTCATCTTCATGGACTTATCTATATATAGCCTTCAATCAATTTGATCCGTTAGAGACAATCTTCATAAAGTGATTTCTTTTGCTTTGAAGTATTGGGTCGACGCTATTAATACCAAAGTGTCGTTCTGGGCAGCATTGAATGCTTGAGGACATAGAGCTTTGACATAGCAGACCAAAAGATCACTTTAGTTCTGAAGCACTGTTGTATCAGAGGTGCAGCAGAGGGTATTTCCTTTTCAGTGTAACACTCCAGTTCAACTCTAAAAAGTACTTTTGGTTTGTACTAAAAAGAGTGAAAGGCATGACTGACTTGTATAGAGGATAGTGTGTAGATTCCTTAAAATCTCAAAAGAATAATTCCTTTATTCTTCTTGCTTGGTATTTGTCCAGAGGTCCTTGCCTTGAAATCTTAAAATATGATTTCCTTTAATTTGAATTTGTTGACTTGGACTTTCTGACTAGACACTTAAGAAGTAGACGGGTGCAGTCATAGATTTCAAGCAAGTATAGATTTGAGCTTCAAACAAGTGTGGCTTTGTGAGACTTCTCAGTACTTTGCTTGAGACTAGGTTTTTAAGTGTCACGTCAGCTTCTAGTAGTCGAGTGCTCAAACTGATCTTACTCTGCTTCATGCTGAGCTGTCATCCATTAGACGGGTGCTTCAAATGGGTTAGTAGAACACATTTCAGAGTGACATAATTGTTGTTCTATTGCGAGTAGACGATTCATGAGTAGACGTGTGAATCTTTTCTTATTTGTCTGCACACTTGAACAGTCTCATTAGTAATTTCACATGGTTCAATACAACCATACTTAATATATTTGGAATCATCAAAACTTATTAGAGAATTAACACATAAAAGTGTTTTAGACGTTTGAGGTCCTGACAGCTTCTTTGTCCTTTGAGATCTTAAAGGAGGAGAGAGGGTATGCTAGAAATAGAAGATATAAAGGAAGGAACATAAATGACAAGATTATTAATGGAAGTTGGAATGAATGCAGGAGCAATATTGTGTGATTGTGAAGTGGCCATAGGAAAATCAAATATGATTGTTCAATATTCAATACTTCCTTTAAACCACATAATTTTGGTGAGGTGTCTCAACATAAGATATGATTCCAAGATCACCATAAAAAGAGGACATATGAAACTCAAGTCCATTGAATGATTTTATGGTCTTGATTTTGGTATTAAACTGAGTATTAACAAGAGAAACAAATTTATAAATGGGAGAACGAGCTTTAGTGTTTGATTTCATTAAAAACAGCCAAGTACGTGTAAAATCATCAACAACAGGTATGACATTTAAAGTCATCTAGGCCTTAAATAAGCTAGGCCATAGGCTCCTAACAAGGGGTCTGGCCTATTCCCACCCTTAACAATAACAGGTAGGAAGGATATTGATACCCTCTATTTATTAAGAATATCGGAGCAGTACCCAATGAAATAAGGCTAGCAATTTAGTCAATCTTGCTCGCGATCCAAGTCTCGGTTTGTGCTAACAACTCAATTAATTAGGCTCATTAGTTTCATGAATTAAGATTGACCTTGAGCTTCAAATTTTGGTAATTTAAAAAAATGAGTCCAACTTGAGCTTCATAGATTTGGCCTATTATATAGTTTGTAGATTTGGCTCATTCTCTTTTTTCTATATCTCACGCCTATGGTTGAAACCTAGCTATATACAAAGACCTTTACATTATTTAATAATCATATTATTTTGTGGTTGTTTCCTTGTTATTCAGGTGGTCTTCACTCCTATTATCAAAGGACATTAATAATCATAACTCAAATATGTTATGACTTATGATGCACCACTCTATTACGGTATGCACTCTCTCTGACCACCCTTTTAAATAGTTGGTGAATACTTTCTTTATATTATGAGTTGGTTAATTAAACTCGAGTTGCTTGTAAGCTCATATAATAAAATCAAACTTGAAATACCTAAATAAACTCATTTTTGAATTAATTGAGCTAAAATTGAATCAAACAAATTTTTATGGAGTTAAACTCAAGTTCAATCAAACCCAACTGAAATCAAAAGGATATATTGATAAGAGTATAAGAGATACTCCAATCTTATATAATGATACAATCAAAAAGTAAATAATTCCTTGGACTATAAATTACAACAAGAAACCAACAACTCCTATATATAAACAACCTGCATCAGTTCCAGTGCCCCAAAAACCAGCATATATTTGTGAAACTAATAATTAGTTACACCATAGCCAAGTACAAAAACAACTAGTCCGAGTCTTAATTAAAAACAAATGAGGACACATAAGACTCTATTACACTTTAGATGTACAAATGTATTCTAATATCAAATGCCGTAGCAGATATGATAATCGCAGCCATCTAAAATCACTTACAGCATAACTATAGAAACCTTAACACTAATTGATTTTATGATGGAATTTAACAATAACCTTGTACAAGAGATTCTAAAACAGCACCTGTCCTCCTATGTTTTTCAATAAACAACATCCTATCAGTAGTTTGGCATGTAGTAGGTAAACTTCCCTGCTCCTAAATAATCATCATTGTTACATTGACATTACCAACTCTTTTACACACCCAATTCCCCCAAACTGTTACACTAGTAGCAATACCATAATTACTAGCAATATAGCATATAGACTTTAAACATTTAGTAGGATTATTGTACCATGTTGGAACTACCAAACTTTGCAACTATCCACGACCAAGATCGGATTTTATGAGATTCACAACATAAATGAAATCAAAACTAGAATTGTTGAACATCATACTATTATGCATCAATCATAAAAACCACAACACCGAGTGCCACACTATTTGCCAAGCATTTTTTTGCCTTTTTCCCTCTAATCAAGCCACAGTGAGAAAGATAATAATTAGAACTATTAAAAGATAAAGCAAATGTAAAATCAACCCAACCATATAGGAAAGACCACACCTAAAAATTTCATCAAAAGAGGATATGACAATTGACAAATAATGTAAAATTTTGGCCAACTGTGATTGCGTGGTTTGGTCTATATAGTGTTTATTTGTCTCTAATTTAATTAATCCCAAAATTCTAGCGAGCATATTGAAGAGGTTTTAAGATGCCAATTAAAGGTATTTTTGTGGAGAGGACAAAATTTCACATACTCAAAGTTCACCGAACATTAAAAAAAAGTTTTTAAGTACTGAAATTCAAGTCAAATGTGAGAATTGTTATACATGAAAGCGGCATCATAGGGCTAGTGCATTAATCCAACAGAAAATTCGAAAACTAAACTATTTATGAATAACTCTGAATATGAATTTCATTAATGCAACATAAGACAATCAAATACAGAGAAATCATTGTGTTTAAAGTTAAAGGAATTGAATGGATGAAGTGGAGGAATGTACATGTAATTAACTACAAGTCACTAAATGCACCTTTTAAGAGTTTTTTTTCCCCCCAATTAATGCTAACATAAAAAATGATAAGAAATTCACTTATGATAATATTTATATTTATTGGACCTCTAGAAATTTAACCAAATTATGTTTCCTATATCTTTTTAATTTTAGTGGATCACCAGATTGTTGTTTTGTCTTGTTAATAACATTGGATTCTTTGTTCTTTCTTTGTTATTGGTATTTTTTTCATTTCCTAGGGTCTTTTATGTTGAGATCTTATATATGAGTTAGAAGTACCCCTTTTACACTTGTCAATATATTTTGATTTAAAAAGAAAAGTTGATTGTTGTTTTGGCTTGTTAATGACCACAATGGCTCGAATTAATACTTCTTAACTACTCAACTAGGAGTTGTTTAATCCTTCATTATCTTCTACGTACATCTAGAAATGTTTATTAGTATTTGGAGTTAAATGTTTGTTAGTTAAAAATAAGCTTAATTGTACTTTTGGTCCCCTTATTATTAATCATATGCGATTTTGGTCCCAATAGTTTTTTTGTAAATGTTTGGTCCCTCTATTTTTTCAATGTTATAAATTTGGTCATTCCGTCCAATGTTTATCAAATTTTTCAATGACCAACATAGAAGAACCATTCCTCAAAGCACACAAAACCTCTAGTTGAGGCTCTCCCTCCTCCTTCTCTCTGATTCAACATGATTAAATGGTTCCTCTCAACTATTTACTGGTTTTATCCCTCTTTTTCAGGACACTTTTTTGTTCCACCACCTAATCCTTTACCACAGAAACTCAATCAGAGGTTTTATGCGCTTAGAGCAGTGGTTCCTCTCTGTTAACCACTGAAAAATTGATAGGCATTGGACAAAAGGATCGAATTTGCAACATTGAAAAAATAGGGGGACCAAATGTGCTAAAAAAAATTAGGGACCAAAATCGCACATGACCAATATGTTTTTTAATAAGCCAAATTATATTAATAGAGAGTAAAAGAGATACCCAAACCCATATACAAAATAACAAAAGGTATAAAAAAGAAAGATAAAATGTAATTAACATACTGATAAGACGAAACCAGTAGTGCAACTAAGCCTTAAAAATATTAAACCGGAAGACGTGTGCAATGACCTGAGCAGAAAAACAAAGCCTAACACATGAAACAACTGTTTATACTTAATACAATCCAATTGTATTTACATTTATTTTGCTTTGTATAACTATCACTGTTTGAAGTCACTTGAACCATCGTTTGTTGAGAAGAAAAATGGCTAGGTTAAACTATAATAATCCAGATTGGGATTGACGGCATGAAGCTAACTCATTTTATATCTGATTTTATATTAACGGATAATTTTCTTATATATCTTAGTTTTAAGTCATACAAAAAAAAAAAAAAAGTAACCTTAATTTGAGATTCTTTTTATCTAAGTGATAATATTTTGTACTTTCTTCCTCCTTTTTAACATTTTCCTATTTCTATTTATAGTGAATATTGAGTTTTCGTATAATAATTTTTTCTTGGAAAAGGTAAATTGCATTCATGGAGTACCAGAAGTACTAAATCTCAAGGAAACAAGTTTTAATAGATTTTATACAAACTCATTCTGGATTGGGATCCTCTCATAATTTCTTCTCTCATACTAGAGAACGAAAGACACAAGAAAAAGATTACTTTTATGTGTATGATCCATTAAATTTTATTTTATTTTATTTTTTGGCTTTCAGTTCCCTAATTAACATGAGAGGAAAGTTTGGGAATGAACTATAAATTCAAATATGTATTACAAATAATATTAACTATTTTATCACCTTAATATATCATAGCAATCAACTTGTCAATTAACAATTTTTTTTAAGTCATATATTGTTTGGATCTATAGTTGAATGACCAATTTAATTTGCGTGGGAATGAAACATAAATTCAAGATTAAAATCTTCCGCCAGATTTCATGTCTTTCCAAGTAAATGTTGTGATGGTCCAAATGACAAGAGTTTGATTTCTTTTAAATAATGTATAAGATTCAAGTCTTGTGAATGAAATAAATATATGTCAGGAGAGCATCGCCCCTTAAATGAATTTTCCAACTCGACTCATGTTAATTGGAATTCAACATGATGTGATTTTCAGATGCTAGTGAGGATCTCATACCAAAACCTAAATAAGAAATTATTACTAATCAAAGAAAGAGACTTTTTTTTTCTTGTTGAATTGTCTTAATTCAATTATAGGATAGAGAGAAAGCATAAAAAAAAGGGACAAAAGATCGCTCAACGCTACGACATATTTGAATTTGGAAGGGTTTTAGTATCCTTTCGGGTTGGTGGACACATTTTTAAAAGTAAGAGTTTAATTTTGATACCTTGTCAATGTAAATTTTTTTGTAATATCAATCAATTACCAATCACCTTATGTGTGACTTTTAATATGACATGATAATTTATGATTAAGTGATAGTATAAAAATCTTTACACTGAAAATACATATCAATTAAAACTTAATTACAACTTATATATCCACTTCATTACTTAATTTGAAATTTAAATTTTTTAACAGACCCCTAAAATTTAGGTTTATTAATTAGCTGTTCAAATGCCACCAAGGCCAACAACAAAAAGATAAGTTCTTGCATTAAAACCCATTTGTGCTTGTTAAGTGTTTGATAAAGATCCAAAAAGAATTTGTTCCTTTTAATTTGTTTATTTTAACTCTTGTTTGGCTTGGTATTTAATATTGAGCTCCCTTCCTTCCAAATATTCGCCTAGATAGTAGTCTAGTTAGACGTGTTGGTAGTTGATCTTAATCCTCATTGGGAACGATACTCACTCACACTTTATTACTTGTCACGATTTGGTATATTTGCCAATTTCCTAACAGTCACTTGCACCTTCGTCTTTTTGAATAGTTTCAATTTAGAAAATGATTATTTTGTATGGTTGGTCAATGAACTAGAGTTGAATGGTGAAAATGAGATTTACTAATCACTTTGGTATTTTCATATTCAATTTTATAAAGGAGGCCCAATTAGTTGATTAAGAAAAATAATTCCTAGAGGCTTTTTTTAAAGAAAGTAAGTTGCCAGCTAATCAATGACTTGGATAAGTTTTATACACATCCTATTCAGATTAAGTGTTGTATAAGTTGCACCACCCAAAGAAGTAGTGCAACCATGCACCATCATATTAGACCAATCAAAGCCATCCATGTGGATCAGTGTGTTTGACCTAGCCAAACTTTCCTTTGTTGTTCAGATATATTCATTGTATGTTGTATTTGCACTTGAGGCATGCATTTTGTTGTATTTGCATGTATATTTCTTGTCCATTTTTTTTTAGCACATGAGTTTTTTTTTTTCTTCTCTATTGGTGAAAAAAAAAATGGGAAAATACAATTGTCAAGGGGAATCCATACTACAAAAAAAAAAGGGTGTTTAGCGATTAAAAAAATCGGCCGCTAAATGGGTTAGCAACCGAATTTGAAATCGGTCGCTATTAGCGACCAAATTATTCGGTCGCTAATTTACAAAAATCGGTCGCTAAATTTGTCTTCAACACTTATTGTGTGATCAATTTAGCGACCGAATTTTCGATCGCTAAATTTGGTCTCTAATTTAAAAAAAAAAAGAAAAGTCACCAAATTGGTCCCCAGCACCTATTCTGGGGACCAATTTAACAACTGATATCTTTTAAAAGCTTATAACAAACCAATTTTTTAAAACAAATAAAAGATAACTTATTTATTGTTGTCACAGTATTATTATAAAAAATAACTTCCATAGAAAAGAAATTAAATATCAACCAACAAGAAAATGACAGAAATTATTCTTAGGTATATAAATACATTTAATATAAAAAAAAATACACTTGTCTGTAAATCGAAAAAAAAAATACACTTGTCTTATTTCACCCTTCTCTCTTGAGATGTAAGGAACATCTAAAATCAAATCATGCTCAAACTTCTAAAACTAAAACTCCAGCCCCTGCACCCATGACAAATCCATCACATTTATGTATTATTATAAATACAATCTGATGGTTAGTAACATAAGTGTAGTACAAGATGAAGGAAAGGATGAGGGCATGCAATTAAAACAAAAAAACTTAAGAAGAAATGCTGCAAAAAAACCATAGGCCCGGACCTGAAAAGACAATCAGATAATTAAAATCTTATCTAGCATCATATATTGGTTCATTCAAAGTCTAAATATAAAAACTCAAAATATAAATAGCAACACTAACACTAATAGCAATAGCAATAGCTGTATATAGAAAAGAGCTCAATAGAAAGAAAAAGAAAATTGAATCATGTTCCCTGAAAGGCTATACTTTAATATAGCAAACATGTCATCCCCAAGATACCACACTGACCGCATGTCTCTGACAGAAAATCATAGGACATGAAGACTAAAAATAAGTCATTTAAGTCCCTTTCCAGAAGTTGTTACAGAGTACATTTAAGTCCCCCACACCCGAGCTCCACATTAAGAGGAAAATCTCCCCATAACCACACAACAGCACATAACAAAAGCGCAAATTGCAAAATTTTAGAAATGCTCCTCTATGTCATCTAGATTCTAGAACCATGTTTATTGTTGAAAAACATACCTTCAAAATAAGATCCAGGGTAGTCAATCCGATTTGTTATGGCCCATCAATTTCCAAATATTAACTACCTATTCAATAATTTTATTTTTAATATATGGTTTTATGTCAGTATATTCCACATCCACACAGTAGAATCCCTATATTTTTTTCCATATTTATTATGACAAGTGGATTCACAAAAAAGATAAACCATTATCTATTGCCTTATCCATTTGAATGGAATCTTAAATTGAGTGCATATTTATTCCAAACCATACAAGGGCAAGGTTTCTATTCTTACTTAAGTATTTCTCCCTTAACGCCAGCCCCTGCAAGTGATCTAATCAAAAAACTTTCGTTAGCTTTTCTCATAAACACTATAAAACTAAGAGAATATACTGCCATGATGCCCTTAGCAGGGTAAAATGGAACTAATGGCAGGCTGGAAGAAGCCAATGTCTTAAAACGAGCAGAAAACCAACAAAATGTCAAAAGTACTGCTTCTCATCATCTCCAAAAACCAACAAGACGTTTAACCAGCAACGCAAAAAAAAACAGCTCTCATAACAATCCCAAGCATTTTAATTTCAAATGAAGCAATCAAGCAAATCAAAGCATTGGATGTCAAGTAACGTAGTGAACAAAGGATATCTGTAACCATGAACCCAAAGTAGGAGATCTAACTACAATGATTTAAAATAAACAATAGATAATTAGGATTGATAGCTGTTACGATATGATTTGATATGATACGATTTGATTTGATTATGTAATTATTGTGATTGATATTGTAATTATATTAGGATATTAGGTTTGATTAGCCTTTATTTCTTTATCTCTTTTTCTGCTCTATAAATAGGAGCATTCTCTTGTAACATTGTGACACAACAAATATATGAAAACCTTTTTCCATATTCCTGCGTTCAGTTTCTACATGGTATCAAGAGCTTAGGCTTACGATTCCTCTTTCCCGTGTGTTATTTCCGTTTGGTTCCAATTTTTCTTCTGTAGTTTAAAATTCCCACCATCGTCGTTTTCCAGTTCTGCCTCCTCCGGCGATCATCTCATCTCACCGCCCCTCCAGTTGTGACCGCCGTCTTCCGATCTGCCATCTGGTAAAGTTTCGCCGCCGTACGACCTCTGACGCGTCGCCACGCGCCTCCTGACCTTAGGCGCGTGTAACCCAGGCCCTTGTGCACCAGATCCGTTTCTGCACCGGGTCCGTACCGTGACTCGCGTTCCGACCCGAATTCTGCCCGTGTTGACTCTCCTGTCTGTGTTTGACTTGTTGTCCAGCATTTGACCTTTTCCTTGATGACTCATATTCTCTTGGGTGACGTGTCGTTACACAGTTTGACGCTTCCTAAAGTATTTCGGTGAGATCTTTTCATTTTTGCGGTCGATTTTCATCAATTTTGATCCGATAGTACTATTCCTTGAATTTATTATGATATAACGGAAAAATTTTGTGGTCATTGTCATCAGTACAGACATTCCTTCTTCGACTGTCCTACTATTGAATGTTACAATTGCAAGAAAAATGGTCATATTGCTTCAAATTGTTGTCGATACTACAAGCAATCAGGACACTTGATTCATAATTGTCCCACTCGTCTTCCACGATCTTACCAGAACATGAATCAACATTGTCCCAGTTCCAGTTCCTCCAGGCCTGTATCTCCTGTTGTTGCCAATGAATCTCCAAGTTCTTCTTGCCACCTTTCACCAGCGTTCTCTGTCAATGACCTTGCGTCTCTCCTCAAGAAGCTTCTTAATTCCTCTGGTAATGGTAATGCTCCTGCAACCCTTTCCACCACACCAGGTAATGCTAAATGGTATTTAGACTCTGCTTGTTGTAACCACATGACCTCTGCATCTCATCTCTTTTCATCCTTATCCGAAAATGGCATTGCCAGTTTTATACACATTGCTGATGGATCTCTTATGGATGTAAGTCATAAGGGTTCTATCTCTCTATCCAATCTCAGTTTACCTGACACTTATCTAATTCCTAAGCTAAATTTTAACCTTATATCTGTTGGCCAATTATGTGATCTTGGTTATGAAGTCACCTTTTCTTCCTCTGGTTGTCGTGTGCAAGATCCACGGACGGGACAACTCATTGGGACTGGACGTAAGATCGGAAGGCTATTTGAGCTCACTGATCTGCATGTTCCCACTGTGTCCAACATTTGTGCTACTTCCACCGCCTCCACTATTCATCTTTGGCATCAACGTCTTGCTCATAGTTCTCTTGGTAAACTCCGTCCTCTTGTGTATCGGGGTGTGTTGGGATTTGTTTCTACCGAGTCTCTTAATTGTACTGCTTGTCAAAATGCTAAACAACCGGCTTTGTCGTTTGATAATAGTACTTCTATTTCTGCTTCACCTTTTGATCTTGTGCATTCTGATATTTGGGGCCCTACTCCCACACCTACTATGGGAGGTTCTCGGTATTTCGTGTTGTTTATTGGTGATTATTCTCGCTTTACTTGGATTTACTTGATGAAAAATCGTCATGAACTCCCTCAAATTTACATTAACTTTGCTAATATGATTCGAACACAGTTTTCTAAAGTCATTAAAGTTTTTCGTCGAGATAATGCTATGGAATATCGTGATTCTAAACTCTTATCATTTCTTGGTGAACAGGGTACCGTGTCTGAGTTCTCATGTCCATATACCTCTAAACAGAATGGTCGCGCTGAGAGAAAGCACCGTCACATTCTTTCTCACTTTGTTCTCACTTTGTTACACTGACCTAAATTATCCAAATGGGATCGCGTACGCCAGCCTATCTAAGTTGTATCATTACCGAATTTGTAACCACGATGAAATATTTTCTCCAAAGGATGGATACAAAATTAAGGATGAGGTGAGCATCTTGCCTTCTTAATTACACCTCATCTGCTATTTTTTATTAGATCAATTAATTTACCCCTCATTTTTTCTGGATAGAAACAAGAAATTCATTAAGAAGGAGGAGGATTACAAGAAAGATAAGACATCACCTGCCAAAACACTAGAAAGATATAAATACAGCAAACCAGCCAAAAACCTCAAAGAAAAATAATGCATAAAGGAGCCCAAACAGTAAACATATTATCCTAAGACAACAAAAAGAAACACTTCGAAGCTAGGATATTTTTTCATGTAATAAGCCAGTTCAATCTCTGCATATCTAACAAATAATACTCTCCCTATGTTTATTCCCAAATCTTGCCTTACCATAATGGTAATGACCCGCATTCCATTTTTGTACCAAGAGGAAGAACAAAAAAATGAGAAAAACCCTTTCAAAAATCAAAAGCCCGCCCCCAATTCAAACAAATTCACACAAGAGTAGCAAAATAAAAATAAAATTCCACATTAAACCCTAGCCCCAAAATAGGAAATCAAATTGAAGTTCACTATGAAATCAACCATCAACCCTTAAAAATAGAACTAAATTCCTCCTAAATGGAAACAAAACAGTAGCATAAAGGGAGATTGGAGCCGAAATAAAGATGAAACCCATAATTAAAACAAACATAGGTTCCTGGAAGATCTTGCGGCTTGGAGGCAGAGAGACGACGCACAGAAAGAGACGGCGGAGGAGAGGAGCTTGCGGCCAAGAAGAGAGGAAAGCGTTCTTGGGTGAGAGAAAGCGAAAGAGGGAAAGAGAGGAGAGGGAGTTGAGCGGAGATTTTTTGAGAGAAGGGAGGTGAGTGAAGGTTTCAAAGTCACGGAGGAGAGAGATGAGCAACGGCGACACTGCGGACAGAGGCGGAGGGGCACTGTGTTGCTTGGATCGAATTCGCTATGTGCAGAGAATGAGAGTTAGGGTTAGAAATGAGATAGAAGAAATGCGAGAGGAAGAGGATCGTTGGTTTTTTTATGGTTAAAAAATTTAGCGACCAAATTATATTGTCTTATTTGAAAAATTTATTACCAAATTAGCGACCAATTTGATCGCGACCACCGATTTCGGTCGCTAAATCGGTCATTAAATAATTTATTAAATTAACTTTTAAATTTCATTATTTAGCGACCGAATTAGGGACCAATTTTTTACGACCAACCAAATCGGTTGCTAAATCGGTCACTAAATGTATTTCAACAACCATTTTCCGAAAAAAAAAAAATTATTGGTTGCTATTTCGGTCTCTGTTAGCGACCGAACCATTTCGGTCACTATTTGACATTTTTCTAGTAGTGGTTAAAGAAAGATCACTAATGTTGAACTTCAATGAAGAAAAACCCATCAGTAAAGAAAGACCATTGAAAAGAAAATGGATCGTTAATGGCAGGAAAGGCAAAAAAACTATGTCAATCTTTTTTCCCTCAATGATGAAAGATGAAACAAATAGACAGTGGAACAGATCGATGAGCCGGTGTTCTGACAGTGGCATAGGACAATGCTCCGGTGTTTTGAGGTCGACCTTACTTGACAATGCGCGAGTGGAAGAACACGAGGGAGGGAGACGAGAGGTTCAATAGCAGGGGGACGAGAAGGAGATATAGACGCTAAGGTCAAGGACATCGTGTCAGTGAAATCAGACTATGTCGTCATCCTAGTTGCCCTCCTTTGTGCCCTCATCTGTGTTGTGGGTCTCATCGTCGTTGTCCATTGTGCTTGGCTCAGTCGTGGCTCAGTCGTCGGCGCCTCCGGTAACTTGACGAGAAATGACTTGGCCAACAAGGACCTGAAAGAATGTGTGCTCAACTCCCTTCCCAAGTTTACCTACATCGACGATGACAACCCGAATTAAAGGTGGGTGGCATCATCAGAGTGCGTGATTTGCCTAGCGGAGTTCGTCATCGGCGACAAGGTCCGAGAGGTTCAAGGGAAGGGAGGGAGTTTTAGGGATTTCTCATGATCATACGATGATGAAATGTATATGGAGGGAAAGGAGTTAGGGATTTTTCAGACCTATGAAAACGTTCATTTGACGTTTTTTATTTTTCTTGAAATAAATATATTATAGTTGCAAATATAAGGAAACAAACGCCTTTTATGCAAATACACAAACATTGGCTAGCAACTTTCACCCATTTGATGAAGTTAAAAGAGTTGAATTCAACTCTTGCCACATGACAAATTCGATGGTCTAGATTGATCCTGCTGAGAGGTGCAGCCATGCATGCACCTTTAGATTATACTAACTTGAAAGGACACTAAAACTCTTCCAAGTTCAACGGTAATGTAGAGTTTGCTGATCAAAAGATTAATTTCAATATCTCTAAATCTCAGCTGAATGATGGCGAAGCTAGGGTTTGTACCCAACAAAATATAATTGCGATATAAATTTTATTATTATTCTTATGGTTTATTAATTTGATTACTTACAATTTTGATATGAATTTATTTCATACTCTTCCAAGTTCAAAGGTAATGTAGAGTTTACTGATCAAAAGATTAATTTCAATATCTCTAAATCTCAACTGAATGATGGCGAAGCTAGGGTTTGTAGTTTTGTACCCACCAAAATATAATTGCGATATTAATTTTATTATTATTCTTATGGTTTATTAATTTGATTACTTACAATTTTGATATGAATTTATTTCATCTTACGTGATTTGAAAATATTGCATGTTTAGAAGTCATACTATTTCAATAACTTAAGAAACTTAAAATCTTATTTATGGTAGATCAAAGCGAAAAATTTAGCTTAATATAGTCTATCTAGGTTTGGGCCTTCCCATTTCTTTTTTTACTTCGGAAAAATGTATATGTAATTTTACTTTAAAAACTATGTTTAGATGGATATACATGGATTAATAATCAAATAAAGTAATAAAAGGAACTCAACTCATTTGAAGAGTTTTATTAGTGACAAAATAAAATGGTTCAACAATGAAATCCCAATAGTTTTTTATAAGGCAAGGTGATCCCATGTCACCATAATTTATTGAAAAAAAAAAGAAAAAGAAAAAAGAAAAGAAAACAAAATCATGGGGGGACATAAACCAAAACCCATGTAAAAGAGTCATTTAAATCTAACATTACGTTTCCTATCATTCCTCATATTATACTTCTGAGATTTAGATATAACCATTGTGAAATCAGAATCAACTTCAACAGCATTATCCTTATTCAACTGCTCTACTGAAAGAGAGTCATTCTCTAGGTTATCCTCATCCCTATTTCCCAAAAACTTGACAATAATTTCCATATCATGAGCAACATTAGGATGCATATATAGGGGCTGACAAAATTTCAGGAGTCTCAAGATTCTTACCACTAACTGTTAATTCACAGGTAGCCCTAGAATGCTCGGGCACTGAAGTCGGAGTATCCTTAGCTGTAGAGTCAGCATTAGTTGCAACAGGAGTTGAGATCTGTGAAATGGAATTCGAGAAATGACCGGGGGACATGGTCTCAACTGAATTATTGCGATTCAAATTTTGATCCGGAGATGTATAATCTATCCATTTATCTTCATTTATAGGCTCCTCATAAACGATCTCAACCGATTCATTGTCATTCAATTTATCACCCGATGATGTATCAATCTGCCTGTTATCTTCAACTGAATTTTGCTCTGGAACCTTAGGGACGTATGCTTGCTTAGTCGTCTGCACCAATGGCGGATCATTTGAACCACGTTCTCCTTGCCAAATTTACAAGTCGAAGTCAAGTGCCCAATTGATTTACAATGAGAACAAAAAAAAGGAAGCTTCTCATATTCGATACCAATAAAAAATACAAAACCTTTACGTTCAACCATAGCCTCCTTGAGTAACTTCCCTATTAGATTAATATCCACTAAAACTCGAGCATAGTGGCCATATGCCCTAGTACGAGTAGCTTCATCCAAACTTATTGGAGTACCTAAACCGCCTACAATTTCAAGCAATAATTTCGAGCGCCAATATTCCTGCAGCAAGTCATGAATTCAAATCCAGCATTGAGCATGAGATTGTTTCTGCTAATTTGGAATAAAATCCGGAGACAATTGAAAAAGATACAATAGCCCTAATTGAAGGTTCCAAGCCCCAACAGCTAAGACATTACTCAAATCCTTTTGAGAAGCAAAACTGAATTCATAAAATCCCCTTCCTAACGGAATCATTCTCCATTGACCCAAAGGCTTTCATAGTTTTGAAAATTTGTCACGTAAGTCAGAGATCTTTGCAGGGATGTCACCCTCCAACGGCTGCATACCATTAATACTTCACATTTTCATATCCTCCTATTTGAGGAGCTTCAAATAGAATCTCTTTTTTTAAAGTAAATAAATAAATAAATGATAGTTAAGATTTTTAACAATCTAACCTCAGGTGGTTCTATAGAAGCCTAACTGATTTAATCATTTGGAGCTGTAGCCATGAACCTTAATTTGGGGGCAGATATCAAGACGTACGTTCAATTGTTGCTCGTTGAATCCAAAAGAGAGGTTAAAGCCATTATACTGATGTGCCTCTTTCAGAACTTGCCCCGCGATTGGATTCTTAATGTTACTCTGTTCAGTCTGTTGCGTTGTATTAATAATTGGTATTGTGGGTGAAACTAAAGTTCATGAATGGAAAGTTGAGAAGAAGCATGATGATAATGATAATATATCTATTGTGTAATAATCTTATTCTCATGTTTTCTTTAATAATTAAATAATATTTTCTAAGTTAATTTAAATTATATGCTTTGGCTTTTGTTATATCCAACTTCAGTCATTCATGCTCACATAATAGTTATATTAAAATGGTATAATTGGAAGTTAAAAACATAATCTATTTCCTTATTAAATTATCATCGTGACTTTCAATTATAATAATGAGCGACTCCCCTCCAAAATTTTCAAAAAGAGGTATACATTTTTACCTTTCTTATCTACTTCATACTTCATTATAAGTTTTTTTTTCCCTTTGACTGGCTACTTCATTATAAGTTGTTCTATTATGAACCACTCCACAAAATTAAAATAAAAGAATCTTCTTTTTCATTATCAATTAGATCTAGGTAAATGTGCATTATTGTCTAATGATACTCAATATCAATTGTGGTACGCAATGTTTACTAGAAGGTTTGATTGAGGGAATTTTATGGTGTGACAATTTTTTTTTTGTAATCATGACCTAGGTCCGAAGTATCCACCACCGTTAGTAATTAACAGTGACTAATCTCCGTCGGGAAATCTGTCGGGCACACAATGTGGGCTCTCCACTCCCAACCAAGTTTTCTCCATACACAAGAGTCAAGATTCGAACCGCTGACCACTTGCTTAAGGTGCTCAAGTCCCTTACCACTTGGACCAACCACATGTTGGTATTTATGGTGTGACAATGAGTAAAGATATACTTGGATAAATAAATTAATTAAGTGTTTATCTGTCCATCATGGCAATAATATTGACTATTTTATTTGAGGTGGTGCATTTTGATTGAGCCACAAGTACACGATAAATCTTACCCAAATTTTTGATGGGCACCAAAGAATTTACCTCACCTTATTTAATAGGTGATTATTATAAGAGAGCTTATAATTTTGACCATATAAGCTATTTTTATAAACTCCTTAAAAGGCATGTATATATAAAATAAATTTAAATAAAATCTTTTTTTTTGTTACAAATTTATATAAATTCTTTATAAACTCTTTCAAACATCCTCATAATAGTTAAGATGAGTTAAGGAATATTTATGAAATGTTAATTTTATAATAAATTATTAAAAATAGTTAATAATTAATAAAATATTTGATAGCTCACACATCAATACTTTGAAAATTGAAAATTTACTTTAAAGTCGACTTCGAATCTCACTTGTTTCCTTTGTCACAAAAAGGTAACCTACTCTCCTGATCCTTTATTATGTATCCAGCTTCCTTTATAAAAATGTGTTTATGTTTAAGGATTTAATTATCATGTATCATCAGTGATTTTTCACATTATGAAAAAAAAGTTTGACTCTCTTATCATAATTCCCAAAGATCACCTGTATAATGATTTGTTATTGGTTAACAGTTACATTAATAATATATCAAAATCAATAAGCTCTATATGTTTAAACTACTTATTAGTTTTTATTTTCTTTGATAAGAGTATTTCGAGAGCATTATTAATCATGAGACTAGCTCCTCGTGTATTATTGCAACTATATATAAAAGAATAAGAAAAATTACAAAATACAAATACAAATACCTCTTCCATTATTAGGTAATTATTAGTTAAGATGTGGAATATGATTTGTGAGTGTGTGAGTTTAAACCCACGCAATGTGAGTCATCTCTTTCTTATTCCCTTCTCCCTTCTAATGATGAGATTGAGATCCATCGAATACTCTGGATTTGTTAGTAAGACTACATATGAATATATAAATTAGTATCGAGAGGTCTCAAAGTTTTAAATTGGTCTTGGCCAATTTTTCAATTTCATGGTCGACTAGAAGATTGTTGAAAGTTGTTTCCCATGCTCCACAACATTAATTAAAATACATTCTTTTTATGGATCACAGTATTAATTTTGATTGACAACAAGTCATATTTGTTTTTATTTTTATATATATTCACAGTACATTTATAAAAAAAAATTTATTTGGCTAAGTGAATAATGCAGTACATTTGTGGTGGGGGTGGGGTGGGGGGGGGGATTTGGCATTTCAATTTGATTTATGGCATTCTAGAAACAATTCTGAGGTTTGGAATTGGATACTAGATAGGTTAAATTCAGTGAAAGCTAATTATACTTATATTTTATAATATCAATAGGTGTATATATACAAGGGGAAAAACAAATATTTATTTAATGGAGCATGGATTGAATTCACCTCTCTATGAGGAAAATATTGATTTTCGGTTCTATGAAATGAATTTATCACTATATATTTCTTTTTTTTTTACTAATTAACAAAATATGACAATTTCTCATTTCATATATAGAACATAAAATATTATCAATATTCTATGTACCAAACGTGTTGTTAGAGAATAAGTTAATATTGAATTAATATCTGTACAAAAATTCCAAACCCATTATTAATATGATTATTGGTAGATTTGATCTTACCATCTATTCATATACTGTCATAATCTCTGTTTTTTTTTTTTTTTTTTTTTTGACAGAGTCATAATCTGGTTTTGGTAAGTAAAGATTTTGTGTTCAATATATAACCAAAGATATTTCAAGAAACTTGAATGCCAATGATACGCAATCATGCTTTTATAACCAAAACCCTATATGCGGTTCTTTTCCTATTAGTTATATTCATATATGTAATTTAGATTTTAGACCAAAAAGGAAAAATAGAGGGCCGGGTGATCCTATCATAATATGAGCTGGTAGGATCAACATTTTATCTGTCTGGCCAAAGATGAAGAAGAAAAAGAAAATAGAAAAATAAGTAAAAATCTAAAAGGGTAAAATGTTTTAAAGTTTATATATTTATGTGTAATTCATAATCAAGGGAAAACAATGGAAAATAAATAAAAACGAAAAAGGGAAAGAAAAAAGATATGGATTTGTTTCCTATAATTGCATGTTTGGTCGTCTTTTTTTTTTTTTTTTTGGTTTTTCACGGTATCCTCCCATCCAATAGGTCTCTCGAAGTACGATCAGACGCCTAAACGAGAACTCCTCCCAATAATATTTTTTCAAATACATAAATTTAGGGATCAAATTCAGGATCTCATGCTTAAAGAACTCAAACCCCTTCTATTTGGACCAACACATCGGTGAAATGGTCTATTGATTGGTGTTAAAAATATGCTCATATTTTTTTTGTTAACTAAAAATATCACCATAATCACCATATTGAAATGACCCGCCAATTTGGATAGAGTCCGACCGTGGTATCTTTTCAGACACATAAAAAGATATGCTAATCGCTTTTACAAGAAAACCCCAATAAAATAAACTAAAAGCTTCAATTAAAATGTTTATCATTTTTTATGTTTTTTTATTAGCAAAGAATATATCGATTGGGAGTACAAGGGATACTCCAACCCATTTACAAAAACCAAAAAAAGAGGAAACTAGGTAAAATTGATAGTATCCCTAAAATGAGAGGCAAGATCAACACTACAAAGAATTGAATGGGTATGTTTATTGACTGGAATTGTTTGGAATTGAATCACCCGAGAAAGAAAAATAGGTACTTTTCTTTAAAGTTGAAATTGCCATTTTTTTTAATAATGATTGATTGATACAATCTTGGTAATATTTTGTTTTGAAACTTTTTACAATATCCAGTGGGATTTTTATTTTCCAGTTTTACATTGATATTGCGAATCTTTTAAAATATAATATTTTTTACCTTATCTGAAAAATGAAAATATATCTCACACATGCATTTTGATTGAGAAAATAACTCCAATAATTTTTGTGCATAGCCTTTGGTGTCGATCCATCGATAAAAAAAAAAATCAATTAGAATAAGGTGCAATGGATGGGTATGAGTGTCATTTTATGAGAATCCCGCGGCGAGGAGAGGTCATTTAAAGCTGAATGGGGGTAACCCTCTGAGTCTCACTCACCTCGCTCCTGGCGTTTTGGAGAAATAGCTCCTTAATTTCTTTCTTTTATTTATTTTCTCTCCATCAACGAGGCTTTAAAAGCTCACCCATCATCAGTTGCACATTTATCTCTCTCTCACTGAAAAGTTGTTGTCCAAGTGAAGAACCATCGAATTAGAAGGCGGTGAGGGGGCTGCTCCTGCTTTTTCCTACGTTTGTTTTTCTCTCTCTCTTTGTTATTCATTCATTATTCATTATTACATGTGTGAGTGTGGTGACTGTGATCAGTGTGAGGTTCACCCTCATCCAACTCTCTAATAATAATGATATATATGTTTGATGTCACTGAGACTTGATCATTCTCATCGCATATCGGGTAAATGAAATGATTGTTTGTATCCAGAAACAGTGGCATGCTTAATTACAATATTTATTAATACACATCCACCCACCCACCTAGCTACCAAAACCACACATTGATACAACATTTCTTCTTATTCATATTGCTCTTGTTGGTTGGTTGCCTGTGCATGCAGAGTGATATATGGAGTATGCGAGCAGCGGAGGAGTGGGTGGGTCCCACTCCCCAGGGGAGCACGATTACGACCACGACGATGCTGCTTCTGATTCCCAGAGGAGGAATAAACGCTACCATCGTCATACTTCTAACCAGATTCAGAGGCTTGAATCGTAATTAAGCTTTCTTCCTCTATCATCTTATCTTCTATACTCCATAGTAGTTGACTAGTTGCACCACAGACATATAATATGATAATGGGTTTACAGAATCTTCAAGGAGTGCCCCCATCCAGATGAGAAGCAGAGGTCGCAGTTAAGCAGGGAATTAGGCCTCGCTCCCAGGCAGATCAAATTTTGGTTCCAGAACAGGAGGACCCAGATGAAGGTACGTACGTAATATTCTTATATATTAATTAATTGATATATACTCTTAATTTGTTGTTTGTTTGTGTTAATATAGTATATAATAAATAATTAATTCATGATATGGATCAGGCCCAGCACGAAAGAGCTGATAACGGCGCACTCCGGGCAGAGAATGATAAGATACGGTGCGAGAACGTTGCCATCAGGGAGGCCTTGAAAAATGTTATCTGCCCTTCTTGCGGTGTCCCTCCTCCTCTCACCGAAGATTCTTATTACGATGACCAAAAGTTGCGATTGGAGAATGCCCAACTCAAAGAAGAGGTATCTGTCCATATGAATTGAAATTAATTGGAAATTAGGTGACTTCATCAATCAATCGATTAATTAAATTTGCTTGCATGCAGCTTGATAGAGTATCTAGCATTGCAGCTAAGTACATCGGAAGACCAATCTCCCAACTCCCTTCACTTCCGCCTATTCATCATATATCCTCTCTTGACTTGTCTATGGGGACTGCTTCTTTTGGAAGCCAGAGGGGGATCGGATTAGTTGGTCTCGGCCCTTCCCCCCAGCTTGATCTTGATCTTCTCCAAGGGACTCCTCCTCCTATGCCCAATTTGCCTAATTATCAGCCTAATTCTCTTTCAGACATGGATAAGTCCCTCGTCTCAAACCTTGCTTCCAATGCCCTCCAAGAATTCCTCACCCTCTTTCATACAAATGAACCCTTGTGGATCAAATCAACTGCCCATGGCAGAGATGTTCTTAATTTTGATACCTATGAAAGAATGTTCCCCAAGGCAAATACTTGCCTCAAGAACCCTAATGTTCGTGTTGAAGCATCCAGGGATTCATCAATTGTAATCATGAATAGCTTAACTTTGGTTGACATGTTTATGGACCCAGTAAGTGTTGTTCTTTTTGAATTTTCAAGTTTTCTGATTTGTTCAATTTCATGATTGATTGATTTTGCAGAACAAATGGATGGAACTTTTTCCCACTATTGTCTCAGTGGCAAGAACTATTGAAGTGATATCCTCTGGGATGATGGGTGGTCACAGTGGCTCTTTGCAATTGGTAAGAGTTGGAACCGACCAAGTATCATTAAATGTCCTTCAAATTGGATGCCCAACAAGTTTTCTCATGTCAAAACATTTTTATTCAGATGTATGAAGAGTTGCAAGTGCTTTCTCCACTTGTTTCTACTCGAGAGTTCTACTTCCTGCGTTACTCTCAGCAAATTGAGCAAGGCACATGGGCTATAGTGAATGTTTCTTATGATTTTCCCCAAGACAACCGGTTTGCTCCTCAATTTCGGTCTCATCGTCTTCCTTCTGGTTGTTTGATCCAGGACATGGCTAATGGGCATTCCAAGGTAATCTTAGATTATATTTCTGCTGCTACTAAATTAATCAACTTTTTGTTCCCTGTAAAGTCTTTACATGGTTTTTTATTTTAGTCCCTGTATTCTTATTTCATTGGTTTGGTCCCTTTAAATTTAAAACTTTTGGCTCTAGTCCCTGCCGTCAGTGACCATGCGTTAAGTGTTGACTAACTAATGGATTGTCACGTCAGCATTGTTAGGTGAGCAAAAATATTATTATTTATGCCATGTTGGGTCGTTGCTGCCACGTATGAAAATAAACTTTGGTTTTAGTTCAAGTGAGTAAATTTTGATTATAGTTTTTTTTTTTTTTACTTTTATTCATTGGTTTTGGTCCCTATAAATTTAAAACATTTGATTTTAGTCCCTGCAACTAGTGGCACTCTATAAAGTGCTGAAGTGGCTAACATAATGCCACACCAATGTTGTCACGCCAGCTTAATTATTAATATTTCAAGTCACTTAGGTTGGCACGTCATAATATTAATTTTTATAAAAGTATTAACATTAATTATCATTAAATTTAACCATTATATTATTTGAATTTTTTATTATTATAATATTATAACTATTTTTGTTATAAAATGACCTCTCCTTTCTTCTTCGTGTTTCTCCATCGTTGCCCCTTCATCCTGCATTAATCTCGCTTCCTCCTTCTGAAGCGTTCCTTCATATTCTGCAGCTTTTTTCTACTTCCATTCAAACTTGCGTTTTTCTTCTTCTTTCTCCCATGTTTTCCCCTTTCACCCTCGTGCAATGAATTTCTAAAGTCGTGACCATGAGGCGCTCCTCAATGCAAAAGAGCATAAAAATTGTTGCAAAAGGAGGAAGCAAAGCTATTGCAGAATGAAAGAAGAATGATGGAGAAAGAGGAAGAAGAAAGGACAATCATGTTTTATAAGAAAAAATAGTTATAATATTACAATAATAAAAATTAAAATAATATAATGGTTAAATATAATAATAATTGATATTAATATTTTTTAAAAAAATATTTTTTGATGTGGTAGATCATGTGGCTTAAAATAACAATAATTAACCCGACGTGACAATGCTGATGTGGCACGTGGTTAGCCACGTCAGCACTTAACAAAGTGCCACTGATGACAGTGACTAAAATCAAAAGTTTTAAAATTAAAGAACCTAAATCAATGAAAAAGTACAGGGACTAAAACCAAAATTTGTTCACTTTTCAGGAACTAAAACCAAAGTTTATTTTCATATGTGGCAGCCAACATGGCATATTTGCTGACATGGCAGTGCTGACGTGGTACTCCGTTAGCCACGTCAGCACTTAACAGAAGGTAACTGCCGGTAGGGACTAAAACCAAAAGTTGTATATTTATAGGGACCAAAACTAACGAAAAAATAATGTAGGGACCAAACAAAACTCACTTACTTTGGACTAAAAAGTTCATTATAGGAATTTGTAATGACTCTTCTAAGTTGTCATGTAGGTTACTTGGATTGAACACGTACAGATTGAAGATAAAACCCTACCTCATCGGCTTTTCAGAAATCTTATATATGGTGGGTTGGCATTTGGAGCAGAAAGATGGCTTGGTACTCTTCAGAGGATGTGTGAAAGACTTGCTTGCCTAATGGTGACGGCCAATCCTACCCGTGATCTTGGAGGAGGTATATCATTCACACTATCTCTGTCATATTTAACTTTCGTCCCTTAAACCGAACCCGTGATTCAAATTTCAGTTATTTCTTCTCCTGAGGGCAAGAGGAGCATGATGAAACTTGCTCAAAGGATGGTCACCAATTTCTGTGCCAGTATTGGCACATCCCGTGGCCACCGATGGACCATACTTTCTGGGATGAACGAGGTTGGAATCAGAGTCACTGTCCATAAGAGCACAGATCATGGACAACCTAATGGTGTGGTGCTAAGTGCTGCCACTACTATTTGGCTCCCCGTCCCTCCACACATCGTGTTCAATTTCTTCAAGGATGAAAGAAAAAGACCTCAGGTTGTAACACGGTAGTCAAGTTAATCAACTCATTTGATGTTTTGACCTTAGAAATTAATGCTTCTAAATTTTTTAATTTTGTTCTTTTAGTGGGATGTTCTTTCCAACGGTAATCTTGTACAAGAGGTTGCCCACATAGCAAACGGTTCTCACCCTGGTAACAGCATATCAGTTCTTCGAGTAAGAGATTCCTTCATGACCCCATTTAAGTGTGTTTTCCCTTTTTATTTCAATTGAAATTTTACCATTTGTACGTTATCCATTTGCATATATAGGCTTTCAATGCCGGTCAGAACAACATGTTAATACTCCAAGAGAGCTGCATAGATTCCTCTGGTGCACTTGTGGTTTATTGCCCAGTTGATCTGCCATCCATCAACGTAGCAATGAGTGGTGAAGACCCTTCATGCATTCCCCTACTACCATCTGGATTTACCATCTCGCCTGATGGCCAGTCTGAGCAGCAAGGAGGAGGAGATGGAGCCTCAACCAGCTCAAACACAAATAGGAGCATAGAGAGGTGTGGGGGTTCACTAATTACAATTGCATTCCAGATACTAGTTAGCAACTTGCCATCATCCAAGCTCAACATGGAGTCGGTGACAACTGTTAATAATCTTATTGGCACCACTGTCCAACAAATAAAGGCTTCCTTGAATTGTCCAAGTTCATCATGATTCTGCTTTTACCATCCTTAAATATGCTTATCAGAAGTGGTTTAGACTTCAGACTCTATTCCTTCTGGTGGTATCAATGTGTGCAAGGAGCATTTGTTGGGTTAGTGGGGACTTTGAATGCCTTCTCATCAAAGCGCAAAAGTCTCGTTATTTACTATGGTTGTTGAGGGTGGTGGTAGAGCTAGTCGTTTTTTGCTTCAAGGTTCAAGCTTCATTACATTTCATACCAACTACAATTTTTATTTTTATTTTGCTTATGTGGATCTTTTATTTTTTGAGTGCATTGTGGGTAAGGTCTTTATTTATTTGTTCGCTAGTTTGTATATCAGTTTTGGAAGTAGTAAAAAAGGTAGTCAAGAAAGCACCATACATGGTCTCTACCAGCCTTCGGTCCATGTAAGATGTGTATGGTTCAGGCATTGACTCCCCGTTCAGACCTCCAATTCATAATTTATTATTCCCCTTTATTTGTAATAACTCTATCTTTTTTCCCCAAATAAATATTGAAATAAAAAAAAAGGCATGTGTTAAGAAGAAGACAGTCAAGAATTTATAAAAGGTGGTGGAGTTGCTTGCAGATATTGACAAATTGGATACATTTTGTGGCTTGTCATCATTAGTGGGCTCCATGTATTTTCAAGATAGTAATTGCACATGAATAAAAGTTTAGTTTTTTCTGCATTTTGGTTGACAACTTGACGTGCAATGAGGATTGATGAAGAATCATGTCCTTCAACTCCTCTATTCAATGCATAAGTTTTTGTCCAATTCTACGGTGAAGTTTTTGTCCAATTCTCTGGGTTTTATGCTGCTTCATCGTAGTCGGATCTGAGGTTCAAATCTAGTTTTTCTTTGTGTGATGTTCACCTAACACCCACATTCCATTCCTACCATATGGTTCAGATCTGGGCGACGCTCCTCGGAATTCTGCTCGATGGAGCGGAAGACGTCGGCAGAGGAGGAGGAAAGATCGCCGCCGTTATTTTGAGCTTTTGAGCTTCGGAATCCGGTGAGATTTTGAGCTTCGGGTGGTGGGAGTATGGAGGAAAGGGAGAGCAGAGGGGCCGCAAGGAGGAAAAGAAAAGGCAGTGGCGATGGTGGTTCTGATTGTTTGGTCAGAAAGACGGGAGTGCAGACAATGGCGATGGTGGTTCCGGTCGTTTGGTGAGTAAGAGGGGAGTGGAAACAAAGAGGGTAAAATCATATTTTACATTTTAACCAATAAATCTACACCGTCGATTATTTAATTATTATATTCAACGATTCAAAATCGTCTCCAATGAAAAACATAATGTTTATACCGGTATAGACAACACTTACCAGCTTTACCGTAGAATTGGCCTAAGTTTTTGCTATCCTTTAACAATGACACCTACTATGTGTCATTCATCAATCATCATAGTTATAGTTATTCTAGTTAAATCTTGTTAGGGCAAAGTGCATATTTGGTTGAGATTTATTCTCAATATAAATGTGAAAATAGTAATATTTTTTTAGACAATTATTTAATTTAGAAGCTATATGAAAGTAGCTTCCTTTTAATGTGATTTTCTAATGTAATTTTGTCTTTACAAAATTTAAAATAAACAAGTACATTATCTTTCTATTTTATTATTGCTTTAGATTTTAATTATGACTTGTCAAAACTTAGCTCAAATTACCTCGAGGGATTAGTCTCTGCAGTTGTATGCAGAGGGTATCTTAGGAAACCCAAAAAAACTTAGCTCAAATGAAGAGTGGTCCTCTTTTTCAACCAGTTTTAATGATTAAAGAAGTAATAAAGTAATAAGGTATATTTTATAATATATATTTAAAAAAACAAATAATATCAATTTAATATATATTTTATGATATATAATCTAATAGCATAAAACATGTAAGTTTTACAAAAATATGAGATATCGAGCCCGTAATTGAGATGACCTGAAACGTTATATGAATCACACTTGAAAACATACCAGGTCTAATTAATATACATATCAATCGAACCCATATCAATTAGCTTCACATTGAGACGAGTAAGTCAAAATAGGATGAGTCTTAAACACTCATGATTCTCTCGAAAAAGAGTTAGTCTAGATTAAATGAAATAAGATCAGTTACAAAGTGAACGAGACTATGACATAATTGGTTCATCACTCGTGATGATTTTTAGATACACACCCTAATTATTCATATACAGCCCATGTATTGTCACACAAAATCAAATATGGTTCTGCTTCAAAAATATTTAAATTTGGATAAATAGTTTTGTGATCTTCTGCTATTTAAATATGAGGTAAGAGAGTTGACAAGAAACTTCCCCTTACAACAAGTAAACACTTGAGAAATGTAGAAACTAACAAATCAAAACCTTATATGTGTGTAGATAGATAGATAGGGTGGGGATCAAGTTACTCAAAGAGTAACTTTAAAGTTTAAACACTTACTCCCCATCTACACCATCTATTTATTTTTAATTTAGTGACTGTGATTAAGTCTAATTATCTCCCCTGTCCAACTCTGATACACCGTGAATAGAACATTGTCAATTATCTCCCCTCATGGATTTTGCTCACCGCCATCGTTGAAGCATCTTCTGATTTTTGCTCATCGCTATAATTGAAATTTGGAAAGCATTTTCTGATTTTTGCTCACCACAATCGTGAAGCATCTTCTGATTTTTGCTCACTGCTATAATTGAAATTTGAAAAGCATTTTCTGATTTTTGCTCACCACAATCGTGAAGCATCTTCTGGTTTATCACTTCACCTATTTGGCACTCACACATTTTTTTTATTCAGGGTTTTGGAGAATTAAATCACAAATTTCATCATGGGTCCAAAATTCTCACTTCATTGATTCCAAAATTTCAATTGATTTTGCAGAACTAAATCACAAATCGAATCATAGGTCTAAAATCGCATGAACAGTAGCATCTATGGACGACAACAACGCCTAGATGAAGGCGGGTCTATGGCTCTTAGTTCGCGTGAAGGTGCGCCGTGCAACAAAGGGAGGAATTGAAAGAAGGCACCGCGCACAGGCAGAGGATTGGAAGTAAGTAAAGGAGGGAATAATTAGACTTAATCACAATCGTTAGATTAAAATAAAATAAACAGTGTAGATGATGAGTAAGTGTTCAAAGTTACTCTTGAAGTAATAATGCTCATAAAAACTATCTAAGTTAACTGATCAATTAAATAGGGATTTAATTGGTATAGACTACCAATATAAATATTTTTTATATTATCATTCAATTATAATTTATCATATCATTAAAAATATATAATTCTTATCATATTTACTTTTTTTATTTTATATAACATTATCATAATTACCTTTAAATTCACACACAAAATAATTTTTAATTGATGGAAACATAAAAAATCTTCCAAGGAAATTCACATTTGCAAGGTTGCAAACACACACCTAGAACGGCATTGTACACGAATCACCTCGTACCAATTGAACATAGGACGGGCCCATATCCCTAGACTCTATCTAGCCCAAACCAGCAGAAAGAAGCAAATCAAATGGGCATGGCGTCTCTCAGAATGATAATATAAGAATCAACAAAGCAACTATTTCTGAAAGAAAGAAAGAAAGATGCGATGGCTGCGAAGATGTTGGAAACGCCAAGAAGCTTTGTCATTTGACACTCAAAAGGCCATTCACTCTGTTTCACAGAATTTCAATTTATGCTCTCTTCCTCTTCATTATGCAGCAGAGCAACTTGAGGCCTGCATCCAATCCAAATATCTTTCTCAAGGGAAGATAATACATCAGCATATCATTAAGACCAATTCTCATGTCAACGATTTCGCTATCCTGGACAAGCTTGCTCGTTTCTATGTTACATGTAAGCAAACTGAACTTGCTCGTCGTGTGTTTGACCAAATTCCAAAGCCAAGTGTTTTTCTGTGGAACATGATGATCAGGGCTTACGCTTGGAATGGCCCATTTCAACAAGCAATTGATCTGTATCATCACATGCTGCAACTGGGTGTGACACCCACCAACTTCACCTTCCCCTTTGTTCTCAAAGCCTGTGCAGCTCTACAAGCAATCCACGTTGGGACAGAAATACACGAGCATGCCCACAAACTTGGGCTAGATATGGACATTTATGTTTCTACGGCCTTGCTTGACATGTATGCTAAATGTGGGGATTTGGTTGAAGCACAAACGCTATTTAATAGCATGTCCCACAGGGATATTGTGGCATGGAATGCCATGATTGCTGGATTTTCACTAAATGCACTTCATAATGAAACAATGCAGTTACTTGTCCAAATGCAGCAAGCAGGAATATCTCCTAATTCTTCAACTATTGTATCAGTTCTACCTACAGTTGGACACGCTAATGCGTTACTCCAGGGGAAGGCTATGCATGCTTACTCTGTAAAGAAAATCTTCAGTGACAATGTAGTTGTTGGAACTGGGCTTTTGGATATGTATGCTAAGTGCCATCACTTATCCTATGCTAGGAAAATCTTCAATATGATAAATCAAAAGAATGAAATATCCTGGAGTGCTATGATTGGAGGATATGTCATTTGTGATTCCATGACAGATGCATTGGCCCTTTATGATGAGATGGTATATATATACAGGTTGAACCCTACACCAGTTACTCTTGCAAGCATACTTCGAGCTTGTGCCAAGCTCACTGATCTGAATAAAGGTAAAATTTTACATTGTCACGTGATTAAATCAGGGATAGATTCAGATACAACAGTAGGAAACTCGGTCATATCAATGTATGCTAAGTGCGGGATTATAGACAATGCAGTTGGGGTTTTTCATGAAATGATCTCAAAGGACACAGTTTCTTATAGTGCTATTATTTCAGGATGTGTGCAAAATGGCTATGCAGAAAAGGCTTTACTTATTTTTTGCCAGATGCAATTATCTAGGACTGACCCAGATATGGCAACCATGATGGGTCTGCTTCCAGCTTGTTCACATTTGGCTGCTCTACAACATGGAGCCTGCTGCCATGGATACTCAGTTGTTTGCGGATTCACTAAAGACACCTCCATTTGTAATGCCATTATTGACATGTACTCGAAGTGTGGAAAGATTCATATCAGTAGGGACATTTTTGATAGGATGCATAAGCGGGATATAGTTTCATGGAATACAATGATAATTGGCTATGGCATTCATGGGCTATGCAGAGAAGCACTTTCGCTATTCCATGATCTTCAGGCATCAGGCTTGAAGCCAGATGAAGTAACCTTTATTGCTGTTTTATCAGCCTGTAGCCATTCGGGACTTGTCACTGAAGGGAAATATTGGTTTAATGCTATGAACGAAGACTTCAGCATCACACGAAGGATGGCGCATTATATATGCATGGTTGACCTTCTGGCCCGAGCAGGAAATTTGGATGAAGCATATATCTTTATTCAAAGAATGCCATTTGAGCCTGATGTTCGTGTATGGGGTGCATTGCTTGCTGCATGTAGGACCCATAAAAATATTGAAATGGGTGAACAAGTGTCAAAGAAAATCCAGCTATTGGGACCTGAAGGAACTGGAAATTTTGTTCTTATGTCTAACATCTATAGTTCTGTAGGGAGATGGGATGATGCAGCACACATTAGAACCATACAAAAGCATCAAGGTTACAAGAAAAGCCCCGGCTGCAGTTGGATTGAGATCTCTGGGGTAATCCATGGATTTATTGGCGGGGATCAATCCCATCCACAATCAGCATCCATAAATAACAAGTTACAGGAACTGCTGGAACAGATGAAAAAATTGGGATATCATGCAGATTCTAGTTTCGTTCTCCATGATGTTGAAGAAGAGGAGAAGGAACAGATTCTCCTTTATCATAGTGAGAAAATAGCCATTGCATATGGAATTATTAATATCAGCCCAACCAACCCAATTCTAGTCACAAAGAATCTGCGGATATGTGTTGACTGCCATACTGCAATAAAATTTATGACTCTCATAACAAAAAGGGAGATAACAGTAAGAGATGTGAGTCGATTTCATCATTTTAAGAATGGAATCTGTAACTGTCAGGATTTCTGGTGAGAAAAAGGAGAGGTGGAGTTGCAGGTCTTGTTAGAATTTTTCCTCCTGCACCACTTGCTGCCTGAACCAGGTAATGTCCTTTCATTGTTAGTTTAGTTTTTGTTTTATAATTTTTATCTATGGCATTAATCCCCCTGACAACTAGGGATGTAAAACATATGTGCTGTGTCAGAAAGAAGAATGTTTTTTAACACAAAATTGGGGATACCATACGGTGTCCCTTTTGTTTTTTGATGTATTTTCGAGATGTGTGTTTATAAAGATGATAAAAAGTAAGTGAGAATTAGAAAGAAACACATACGGTGTCTAAAATTTGTGTTCAAATAACACAACTCTGTCAGAAGAGGATAGGGAAGTATGTTGCTTAGGCACTTATGTGTCAAACATGCTTTTATACCTGCATGGATATGTCTTCAATCCAAGGGAGAGAGAGTGTATTTGTTTCAATAATTTTTTTTGTCAAATACGTTTGATTTACATCTGGCATCGGATAAGTAGAGAGGAATAGTACTCGGTAAAGGGACAAGGGAACATGAGTGGCCACTAGAAATAATAGAGAAGTCAGAACAGCTGCACCAAGTTCCTTTTTTGCTCTCCTACGCTTGGTGGAGTTTGATGTTCATCTTATGATAACTTCTTCCGCCAACATTTGTCATTGCTGAAGTGCATTAAATTTGATTTGCAGGTAAGTTACCTATTCTTTTTGGTTTGCAGGTAAATTTGGTTTGACATACCCGAGTACCCGACTAGGAGAAGGGCCTTCCCTGTTTACTGTGTCACTGGCAGGATAATTGATTTTGAGAAAAGATTTCCAAAAGAAATTTCTCTTGGCAAAGACATAGATGCACGTGGGTTCTGGTATAAGAAAAGGAGATTAGATGAAGATTGAAGACACAGATTCTAGAGCTGCATTTTGATGATATCCAAGGTTTATGATTACAGATTATTTTTCCTTCTCTCTCTCACTCTTTCAAGAGTTAGACGCACACATTCTGCCCCTTGTCCTTTATTGTTTATCAAAACTAGCTATGCTGACCATGCACATGCTTCTGTGCAGCTATTGCTGTTCGAGGCCTGGGAGAAAATGTGGACAGGAGCTTCAAAACTTATGGAGAAGGATGCTGTCCAAACCTGTCAATATTGGACCAGAAGTATAAGTGGGGACCTAAAGGACATAGAGTACGAAATTGTCAAGCTTACAAACAGCAGATGAGGGATGGGCAGCATGCATGATGCATGGCAAGAGGCTACAATTAATAATTTGGTGCCGCCAGTATATGTCTATCACGTTAGAGATCAGAAACCTGGGAGTTGAAGAGGTACTATGATATGCTGCCTGCAGTGGTTGAGTTATTTGCACAGGCTGGGGCACCAGTTGAAAGGAGTTACGCAAGTACAATGAGGGAAGATGTCGTGGTCCCTGAAATGAGTGAGGAAAAGTGGGTGGATTGTATGACTTCCTTTGCATGGGGGAACCGTTTTGCCACTGGAAGAGTCCTAATATATATAAAAAAAAGGTTAATTTCTTTTAGATAATAAAGGGTTGTCTAGGCTGGCAGAGGTAGAGGATGTGTCTAATGTGGGTAATTATCATTGTAATTTCCAAATAATAGTGTGAGATCTTCATTATTTTTTCATTAAACTTTTAAATAATGAAATAATATACCTTTACTTTTTACTAGCCACTTCACTCTATTTTGTTAGCCATTCCCAATCATAGCCTTGTCACCTTTGATATCTGCAAGATTGACTGGACTCCACATTGTAATTTCAGTTTTTTATTGTTGGCTTATAAATACAAGGAGAAACAAATCCTAAAAATCACAGGAAAATCAAAGAAAGGTCAATTCAGTACTATAGGTTTTCATTTCTTTGTAAAATATATGTTCTCATCCTCTGAGTATCGAATCGTTTCTCTTCCCTCAATCGCAGTCGCGGGTCAGTTGAGAAAGTTACTGTGAATTGTGATGATGTGAGGCATGATGGCATTGTCAACCCTCAAACTCACACTTACTCTCACTCATCACAACAAACTCAATCTCAGTCTCAAACTCTGCTCTCTCTTCACAACTCATTCTTCTGATTATTCACCGGTGGATGCCCTGATCTCCATCTTCACCAAACGACCCTTCACTCCGAACTCCCCCGAACTCAACCGCCTCGCTCCCACCCTCACCCCTCACCTCGTCGAATCTGTACTCACACGCTTCCGCAGCTGGAAAGTCGCTCAAACCTTCTTCAACTGGGCTTCAACCCAACTTCCCTATCACCACACCTGTTACACCTACAATGCCATGGCTTCAATCTTGTCCCGTTCTCACCAAACTGCACCCTTGAGATCCCTCGCCTCAGATATCCTCAACTCCCGTTGTTCCTTCACCCCTGGAGCATTGGGTTTTTTCATCCGCTGTCTGGCCACTCTTGGCCTGGTACAAGAAGCCAACCACTTGTTTGATGAAATGCGTCTCAAGGGTCTCTGCATTCCCAATGATTACTGTTACAATTGTTTGTTAGAGGCTATATCTAAGACTGGCTCTGTTGATTTGATGGAGATGAGGTTGAAAGAGATGCGCAGTTTGGGGTTGGAGTTTGATAAGTTTACATTGACCCCAGTGATGCAAGTTTATTGCAGTGCTGACAGGTTTGATGAAGCTTTGACTGTTTATAATACAATGCAAGATGAGGGTTGGGTTGATGCACGTGTTTACTCTATGCTTGCCCTGTCTTTTAGCAAGTGGGGCAAGGTGGATAAGGCTTTTGAGTTGGTGGAGAGAATGGAGCAACAAAGAATGAGACTAAATGAAAAGACCTTTCGTGTTTTGATTCATGGGTTTGTGAAGGAGTCCCACGTGGATAAGGCCCTCCAGTTGTTCGATAAAATGAGGAACGAAGGTTTCATGCCTGACATTTCATTGTATGATGTTCTGATTGGAGGGCTGTGCAGGAATAAAGAGACTGATAAAGCTTTGAGCTTGCTTTCAGAAATGAAGGAATTTGGTGTTCGACCTGATGTTGGAATTCTTAGCAAGTTGTTATCATCTTTTCTGGACACAAGTATGATTGTGAAATTACTAGAGGAAATTCCGGAAGAAGAAGATGACGAAACCATTGTTTTAATTTTGAATGCTATTTTGAATGGTTATGTTGGTGATGGGTTGATGGATGAAGCATATCGCCTTCTTCAGATGATGATTCAAAGAAAATCTGGTACTGACGTCCAGATGGATAATTTCTTCAGCATCAAGAGATTGGTTTTTTCCTAATACCACTTCCTTTAGCATTGTTATTGATGGCTTACTCAAAAAAGGCCAGTTGGACCTTGCCCTAAGCCTCTTCCATGATATGCAAGGAATTGTTTGTACACCAAATATTTCAATTTACAACAATCTGATCAATGGTCTCTGCAATTCCAATAGACTGGAGGAAAGCTTTGAGATCTTGAGAGAGATGAAAAAATCAGAAATTCAACCAACTCATTTCACTCACAACTCAATATATGGATGCCTGTGTAAAAGAAAGGATGTTTTAGGAGCCATCGATATGTTGAAGGAGATGCGATCCTGTGGGCATGAACCGTGGATAAAACATTCTACCCTACTTGTTAAAGAGCTATGTGATCATGGGAGGGCTGCAGAAGCATGTGACTTTCTTAACAACATGGTTCAAGAAGGTTTCCTTCCTCATGTAGTTTCTTATTCTGCAGTATTCGGTGGCTTGATCAAGATTCAGGAAGTGGATCAAGCATTGAACTTATTTCGGGATTTGTGTTCTCGTGGCTACTCTCCTGATATAGTTGCTTTTAACATATTGATAAGGGGGCTCTGCAAGGCCAACAGGTTCACAGAGGCTGAAAATTTACTGGATGAGATTGTAATGAGGGGTCTTTCTCCCTCCGTTGCTACCTACAATCTGCTTATAGATAATTGGTGCAAAAATGGTTCTGTTGATAAGGCTATGGCACTTCTTTCCAGAATGTCTGGAGAAGACAGGGAGCCCAATGTCATTACATATACAACTTTGGTGGATGGTTTATGCAAAGCAGAAAAGCCTGATGATGCTCTCTTGGTCTGGAATGAAATGGAAAGCAAAGGTTGTCCTCCAAATCGAATTGCTTATATGGCACTTATTCATGGTCTTTGCAAATGCTGTAGGCCTACTGCAGCCCTCCATTACCTACGTGAGATGGAACAGAAAGAAATGAAAGCGGACTCGTTCATTTATGTTGAATTGCTGAGTGCTTTTCTGTCTGATCTGAATTTGACCTCTGCATTTGAGATTTTCAAAGAGATGGTGGATTCAGGATTTTTTCCAGAATCCCAGGATAAAAATTACTCAATTGCAATAGATGCAATACTTAAATTCTCTAAGGATCATAGAACATCCTCAGGTATCCATGTACTAATGGGAGAGGGAAAAATTCCTACACACTGTCTCTAAACTGTTAGATGTGAAAGGTTGATCATATTGTGTCAACCTCAGCTACTGCTAAAGGACAAGCTTGGTTACACCTGTGATGGGAAAATGCTGATATAATATGAGAATACTTGTATGCAAGCTTCTTGACAGTCACCTTCTAAATGAAACCTCTCTACACATTTGGTATGAAGATTACCCTGTAGTCTGTTCATCTTGGAGCAGTTTCTCATGATATGCTTTAACTGTTTTGGAAAGAATAAGGATGCTGTGATTTTATGACAGTGTGCAGTTTATGCTGTTTTCTGCTGTATTTGGTTGAAGAGGACTTTGCCCTCAATTTGTTATGAGATAGGATTCTTTGTTTGAGAAAAGAAGAAATCAAGATAAAAAATTACAAAGAGTAAGGAGGATTATCCTCCTAAACAAAAGAATTAATCAAATAATATTTCTTTTATTATAAAAAAAAAAGAAACAAATAATTTATTCATATAATTTCTGTTTTCTTAAGTGAGTTCCTTTGTTTTCATTTATTTTTCTTTCAAATGTGTGCTATAACTATTCATGCACTGTGATCCACACCTTTTCTAGTAAATGAACTGGAGCCCCAGCATGCCAGCACCATCTTCATGATCGAAGAAAAGTATGAGGTAAGAGGGATCGATTTCTTTTTCTTTTAGTTCTGTTCTAACTGCTGTTGTTTCAGATTTCATGACATTTCAGTTTATACATTAAGTGTTGGATTTCCATTTATAAAATGAAAATTGTATGCTCTCATTTGCTGGAGGCTTTGACTGCTTTGTAATGTGCTCTCTGGATGCAAGTTTGGCATCTAGTCTACACAAAAATTATGAGAGAAATATTAACTTGTCACTGTAGCTACATAATTGATTTTTTTTCCTGGAACATTATACCGGGGCAGGTTTTGTTATTTTCGAAATTTATTTTATACAACTTAAACTGTTTTTAGAAAAATAAATGATGCAAGTAAATAGATATGATGAAATATAAAGCTAATCTTGGACCTCCACCTAACAACTTAAGCATTTAGGAGAATTGGTCTTTACCATGGTATCAGAGCCTCTATGATGTAGTTAGAAGTTCAATCCTGCAACATTTGAATTTCAGCACAAGTAAATTGGGCCTGTGCATTGTGCTTTATGGAGAGCTGGTCTTTGATTTTTTTTACTGCTTTCAGAACATCGTTAGTTGCAATATTATTATGCTCATATTTTCACTATTCTGTGGGATTAAACTCCTTAGATAACCTTTGGTAGATGTGATAAAACAAAATGAAACAGAACATAGAAGTTCCATTCCATGTTTAGTGTATTTTATAAATAGAACAGAATAGGACATACGATGAAAAATTGGAACGTTTTAGCTCACTAAAAGGGGTGGAACCAAAGTTAACGAAACAAAAATCCCTTTCCATTTTGTTCTGTGTGCCAAACACTACTTTAGTTTTCTTGTACTGTTTGAGCTATTGTTATCTGCTGTCTTTTTTTTTTATTTATTGTATGATTTTGAAACCGACTTTTGTAAATATGGGAGATATTGGCAGGCATTTGGTGAGGTTTTCATGGTAGTCTAACTTATAATTTATCATCCGATGCTTGTTTTACCGAGGTTTTCATGGATTCTCTGATGACCATGGCTAATTGCTACAAGTGTTGACACTTGCCATTTATGCGCATGTTTGGTAGCACGGTGAGAGAAGACTGACGTGCATCTGGCTGAAGTGACTATTAGTTGCTTTTGCGTTTGGGACGCAATTCTAAGTGAGGGAGTGTGGTTTTCCAAACATGGGGTTCACCCAACAGATTGCCAGTTCTATTTTTTTTTTTTTTTTTCTGTCCTACCTTTTACTCTTTCATCCGACTTGCCCAGAATATTTGAGAGTTTTGGGACAATATTGTTATTAGCAAATTTTCGTGGAATGCTTCCTTGTACAGATGACAATTACAGCAAATACATAGCTTTTATGTTTCAGATAGCAGCTTGGTTGTGCAGATAATTACCAATTCCTTGTTAATGATAGTCAGGTAGGATTTTGTTTTTCATTGTGAAGTGTGTGGGAAAAGGTAGGGTCCCAATTTCTTAGTGACATCTTTGGTAAACGATATTTCTCCATTACACATTGAAACTGAAACAATCTACAAATTTGCTTGCCGAGACCCTTTGAAGTTTAGATGATACATAGATTTTTGTGACTCGTCACATAAATTCTATATATTAAAATGAATCTCATGACAATTTCCCAGCAACCCAACATCATGTTTGTGCTTTGCCAGTTACTCGCTGGGCAATCCACCCAAGACCATCATACAGCTCGTATATAAAAATTCTATATATGAAAATGAATCTCATGACAATTAAATTTTAAATCTAATCTAAAGTAAAAGAAATTATGAAGGAAGCAAAATTAAATACCTTATTTAAATAAGGGATTTCTAAGAAAATTAATTACTTTAATTTTTTTTTGGCAGCAGCAAACTTTGATGATAGTTTAAGCCTAAGCCTCTCTAATTAAGCCATGTAAATGCCTTTCAATTCTAAATTAATCAAGTGTAGAAATTTTGGTTTGCTTTCATTAACTCTATTCAATCGATTTTTTTGGTCCTGTTGGTGTCTGGATGTTCGTTATCTCTGCCTTGGTGTGGTCTTCATGCTTCTTTTGATCTTTGCTATGTTTTTTTTTTCTTTCTAATATTTGATTTTGTATGGTTGCACGTATTATTGTCTTGGTGTAGCAGGGGCACTTGTCTTATGATTGTTTTCAGATTCTAGGTAGGTACTTGCCATTACGTTGGTGTCGTGATGAATTTCATAGATCGATCAAAGTTGTTTCAATGCTTAGCAAAGGAGGATCTACAGACAAAGGTCCATCTATTGATTCCGTTGGGCATGAGGTTGTTGATTTTATTAGGAATCCTCCAAGTTCTGTGCAAAAGAACGTCCCACAAAATGTGGAAAAGGAATTGGCGAAGAAAGCTAGAAGTTCTACCTTTGTAAAATAGAATTTGCGGAAGGAAAGAACTATTGACTAATTGATTCAAATGGGGAAGAAGCAATTTGGTATCATGTTTTGGTCTTCTAGTTCAACATTTTGATATCCTGCATCTCTAAATACTAATTTGGGATGCCTTACCAATTGAAACCTTACCCTAGAGATCCAATTGATTTTTTTTTTTAAAATAAATTTAGAGGCCAAATTAGAAACGTTAAAAAATTCTCAAATAGTTTAGGTATCAACTGAATATTTAAACCAATAAAAAACTTAAACAATTAAACTCATATGGCAACTTTATTTTTTATACAAATATATTTTTAATTGAAGAGTGGTGAAGTAATAATATTGTAGTCTGTTGCATATGATGGGCTTGGAATTTGGTGCCAACCTAGTTGGTATAATTTTCCTTGCCTTGATGCTCTAACATTCTACTCCTACTTTTATAAAAAAAAAAAAAAAAAAAAATTGTAGAGTGGTGAGTGACGATTTTGTCCATCCCTATCTATAAAAAGGTAATGGTGGAACCCATTATTCACTGTAACACAATAGAAATGGGCCATGTGTAAGACGGTGGACCAACTTTTGATTTTCATTTTATTTTCTACATTTTTTTTCTTTTTCTGTTGTTATTCCATAATTGTATCCATGTGAATGCACCGAATTTTATTATTATTATAATAGTTAACATCTTCCTTTTGTTGCAGAGGTTGCGTGTGGGCCTGTGGGGAGATGCAGCTTCTTTACCCTACTTATAGAATAATGTTAACGATTCTTGTAAATGTTGCTTCGACATAAAGAATTTTTTCAAAATTAAAATTAATAAAATCTTATCTTAGAATTGTAAATTCTTCATATGGCAAGTTCTTCATGGTAGCCTCCCAACAAACCAATTTCGGGTAGATCATCACTTGTCCATAGATGCCTCCTGTCAAAGATGTAGCTTAGCTGCTGAATCTCTCCTTCACACTCTAAGGGACTGTCGGCATGCTCGCCAAATTTGGAGTCTGTTAAGGCTAAATAACAATAGCAATTTTCACTGTGCTAATTTCTGGGATTGGTTTCGGTTGAATTCAGCTGAGGAGAATGGCATTGCTTTCATGGTTACTTGTTGGTTTATTTGGAAGGCTAGGAATGAGGAGTTATTTAATGATTGCAGGTGGAGTGACTGGACAATTCTTATCAAAATTCGATCAACTATTGAGTCCTTTGCTCAAGCTTTTGGCAGTGTTAATAAATGCAAATTGCCTAGGGAGGTTAGTTGGTTTCCTCCAGGAGAGAACTGCTATAAATTGAATGTGGACGGTAGCAGTTTGGGTAATCCAGGAAGATCAGGTTTTGGTGGTCTTATTAGAAATATGAATGGGGATTGGATCATTGGTTTTTCAGGTTCTTGTGGGATAACCAACAATGTTAATGTAGAATTATTGGCAATGTTACATGGTCTGCGTTTAGCGTGGAGTTCTGGTTCCACCAACATCATTTGCGAATCTGATTCTCAATCTGCTCTTGACTTGGTTAGTGATGGGGTTCAGCAGTTTCACCCTTATGCTGCTCCTATCAACAACATTAGAGGGTTCATGTCCTTGCATTGGAACCTGCGTTTTCAACATGTGTAAAGGGAAGGTAATGCTTGGGCGGATTGGTTAGCTAAGCATGGAGCTTCCTTGGATCGTGATCTTGTTCCTTGGGAAGTTTGCCCGCATCAGCTCTCTACAACTCTCCTTGCTAATGCCATGGGAATTGTCAGGCTAAGGCCTTAATCCTTTAGTTTTTGCTTTGTTGTTTGGTTGTTTTAGCTTTCTGATTGATCAAAAAAAAAGATCGACAATGTCTCAACAAAGATTAAGTGGAATAGCTTTATTATTGATTGAAAAGAATTGTTAAATGAAATCGATTATAATAATTTAATAAATGATTTTACATCCCAAAAATCATGAAAAATAAATTTTAAATAAAAATATAATAATTTTAATAAAAATTTATTATTTGTTTTAAAATGCCTCACTTTAGAGTTCGCTTTAGGCCTCCAAAAGTGTTGGGCTGGCCCTGCAACATTGAAAAAACAAGATGGCCAAAAGTCCTAAAAAAATCATAAGGACCAAATCACATATGACCAATAACATGGACCAAAAGTACAACTAAGAAGAAAAAAACTTTTACTTAAATATCCGACTGTAATAACTAATATCATAAAATCAGTGTTTCACTTTAAAAAAAAAAGTAATGTCATTAACTTGGAAAAATCATCAACTTTCAACATCACCATTCACCAAAAGACCCGAAAATTGATTTCCTGACTCCTCTACTCAGACATGAGTATGGCATCGAATAATACCATACAGAATCTTCTAACTCAAAGTCAAACCCAAGCAATAATAGCTCAATTACTAGTAAAACAAAGAAAATGTGAAATGAAAAAACAAAGGAGGAGGAGGAGGAGGAACAAAGGGTTTGATCATTTGATTTGCCTGTTTGTTTGTTTGTTTGTTTGTTTGTTAAGTTAAGCCTTATTAAGCCCATGAATTATCAAAGGCAGCAGAAGTGATAGCCTGAGCAAACTCCTGAAAACTGATCCTGCCATCACCATCAGTATCAGCCTCCTTGATCATCCCTGTCAACTCCTCTGCCGTGAGAGCATGCCCAAGGTTTGCCATAGAGTGTGCCAACTCTGCAGCAGTGATGAACCCATTTCCATCCCTATCAAACATTCTGAACAGCTGCCTCAGCTGCTCCTCCGTGTACGGCGACTTCGCCGGCAGAAGCTCCGGCGCCACCAACCCAACAAACTCTGAAAACTCTACGAGCCCATTGGTGTTTGTGTCAGCCTTCTGTAAGAAGCTCTCTAACTGCTCAGGGCTTGGCTTCAGACCCAGTGATCGAAGAAGCGAGCTAAGCTCCAGTTGGGTCAAGCTTCCATCGTTGTTCCGATCGAAAGAACGAAAAATCTTGCGCAACTCCGCGATTTGCTCTTCGTCCAAATTCACTTGTTCCTTTTTGTTCATTGCTCTGCTATGCTTTCAACCTCTATTTTCTAGAAAACTAAATCCAATAGTACAGCGTTCTAATGAGCTCCAAGTGCCAAAAAAAGAAAGGCTTTTGATCATGCCCTTTCGTATCAAATCAAATGTGTTACCTAGCTTGCTGTGATTCAAAACGAGCCAAAGATCGAAGAGCTTTTTTTGTAGCTTGAATGAATCGATCCTTGAAAACTAACTGATATTTTTGTTTTTGTTGTTGTTGAAAAGTCACTAATATTTGAAACAGAGAAAACTGGTGTGTTTGTTTGAAAGATCCGAGGAAGTGTTTGGATGTGACTCTTCTTCCTTTCCCGACGGCAGCTCCGAAATTTTAGAGGTTTACCCAAGTATCGGATCTGTTTGAATCTATAAAAGGTAATGGTGGAACCCATTATTCACTGTAGCGCAATAGAAATGGGCCACGTGTCAGATGGTGGACCAAGTTCTTATTTTCATTTTATTTTCTACATTTTATTTTTGTCTTTTTCTGTTGTTATTCTATAATTTTATTCATGTGAATGCACCGAATTTTATGATCATTATAATAATTAACATCTTCCCTTTTGTTGCAGAGGTTGCGTGTGGGCCTGTGGGGAGATGTAGCTTCTTTACCCAACTTTTTATTTAACTTTTTTATTTGACAAAAAGGGCATGTTCATCTTACATATGGCAGCAGAGGTGCCGTGTTCATTTTCTTTCTTCCATTTTTTCTTATTAGCAATTGGCAATCTCTCTTTTTGATCTCAATCAGTCAATCTGTCTTTTTTTCATCCCATCCTCCTTTCATCACTTTCTCTTCTTCGTGTGCCTGGGTATTGTTGACGATATAGTCAATAATGAAAACGGGAACGACTAGAATGACACAGTTTTGTCTCCGACTTTTACCCTCCCTGCTCCTCTTCCCTCCTTTGGTTTAGCTTCTTCATTTTTTTGTCGAAGCATCTGGCCGATCATTTGTGTTGTTTCCTGTAGCTCTGGGTTACTGTTCTTGGAGGGCATAAACGCGAACTCGCTGCAACCTCTTCCTTTGCGACATAGGTTGCTGAATGGGTGGAGATGAAGGACGGTGGAGACAGAGGGTTGTTTATTGGGTGAACTTGAATGAGTGTGTGATGGGTGAGGTTGTGGGTTGTGGGAATGGGAAGGTCGACCAGAAGGATGCCTACAAATCTCGTCACCACAAATCTAAAGGTCCCTTCTCTTTCTCTTTTCCTTTCAATTTTCTTAGAATTTGAACATTTCCCCACGCTAACTCTTCCTGTAGATCACTGATTTCTACACTGAAATGATGATGGGAAAGAATTTTGTGCTTAATGGAGAGGTGACTGTTGACAACATTAAGGTACTCTACTCTCCATTTTTTATGCTTGATGGGAAAAAAATTATGCTTTATGGGCCATGCATTTTTTTAATGCCTTCCAGGTTTGGTTTCGAGAACTTCCTGATCAGTATATATTTTTTTGGATTGGTTGTATTTTTTTTTTTTTTGTCCATTATCATACCTGCAAGTGCAAATGTAGAGTTGAATGAATTTTTTTTTTTTTTAATTCACTTGATTATGTCAGTTATAGCATCTGATTTTGCTTACTGTCCTTTTGAAGGCTGTTATTACTTAATAATTTTGATGAGTTGACAACAATCAACATATGTGACAGGTTTACGGAATTATTTTTGCAGTATAGGGTGGGGCAAGGCTAGAAACGATGGTGGTGGACGTCGGCGTCCTGCAAAACAAAGGTATGAAAGATTTGTATGACATGAAGTTGTCTTCCTCCCTCTGTTTTCTGGGTTCAGAAGAGGGGTTTGGTTTTGAAATGGAAGGGGAGAGGGAAAGACAGAGGGAGAAAAGAGGAAGATGGCTTTGGTGAAGAAAAGGGATGTAGGGGTTGTTTCTAATGTTGTTTTGATGGCTATTGATGAGTTTGAATGTTTTAATTTTGTTGTGATTTGAGCAAGGGAGTGAGTTTTACTCATTGGGGATGTTTGATGATGATAAAGATTGCAAGAATGGTTTGCTGGGTTGCAAGTCACTAGTTAGTGTGATTTTATCCTCTTGTCACTATTTTTATTTTCTCATTCTTACAGAAAAATATATATTCATTACTATTTGAATGTTATTGTCAAGATCTTCTAATATGAACTTGATTGGAAATATGGCATCTTATGTCAATGCAAAATAATGATGTTGTTAATTATTCCACATTCAAAGTCATAAAATTCGATTACAAAGAAACTAAGGATGAGTTTAGTGAAGTTGAACACTTCCATAGGTGGAGAAGATTTGTTTGAGTAAAAAATATGGGAAGTCAATATTTATTAGTCAAAATGATGCATTTAGAATTTATAATTAATTATGTATAATATTTTTACTAAAATATGTAAAGCGAGTAAATATTAAATATGTGAAATCTTAGCTTGTGTTTACTCATTTTGCAATGATGCAACTGTGCGCGAGAGAGATTATGAAGTTTGAAGCAGATGCATGGAATAAGAAAAGTAAAGTTGTAATTGGTCCTAATGTTGTGGAGTGGAAAATAATGCTCATTTAAGAATTGTGACAAATTCAAATGAAAAGGAAAAATGAAAAGAGGTTTGGAATTTGGATATCTTAATTATATAAACATGAGTTTGGTCTCAAAATTTAAATGTGAAAAACATGCTATTGAAAAAACTTGGCTTAATTACACTTTTGACCCCTTATTATTGGTCATGTGCGATTTTGGTTTTATGATTTTTTCTAGGAATTTTGGTCCCTTATTTTTTTCAATGTTGCAAATTTGTTCCTTCTGTCCAATGTTCGTCAAATTCTTTAACGATCAACAAAGAGGAACCTTCGCTCTAAGTCTATAGAACCTCTAGTTGATCTTCTCTCTCCTCTATTTTTTGCTTCAACGTGATTCAATAGTTCCTCTTTGCCATTTATCGGTTTCGTGCCTCCTTTTTAAGACTTTTTTGGTACGTCTTTTACCATATAAGGTCCAAGGTTTTATACGTTTAGAGCAGTGATTTCTCTATGATCATTGATAAAATTGATAGACCAATGGACAGAAGGATCGAATTTGCAACATTGAACATTGAAAAAACAAGATCACCAAAAGTCCTAAAAAAATCATAAGGACCAAATCACACATGACCAGTAACAGGGACCAAAAGTGCAATTAAGGAAAAAAAAAACTTTTACTTAAATATCCGACTTTAATAACTAATATAAAAAAATCAGTGTTTCACTAAAAAAAAAAGAGTAATGTCAGTAACTTGGAAAATTTCTTGAAGTGAATCAACAGTGGATTTTACTCTTGTCATGCTGTAATAATAACATGAAATAATTCCAGCAAAGAAATTCATACAAAATTTGCTTGTCTGTAATTTCAAAAAATCATCAACTTTCAACATCACCATTCACTAGAAGACCCGAAAATTGATTTCCTAACTCCTATACTCAGACAGGAGAAGGGCATCGAATAATACCATACAGAATCTTCTAACTCAAAGTCAAACCCAAGCAATAATATAGCTCAATTACTAGTAAAACAAAGAAAAGGTGAGATGAAAAGACAAAGGTGGAGGAGGAGGAGGAACAAAGGATTTGATCATTTGATTTACATGTTTGTACGTTTGTTTGTTAAGTTAAGCCTTATTAAGCCCATGAATTATCAAAGGCAGCACAAGTGATAGCCTGAGGAAACTCTTGAAAACTGATCTTACCATCACCATCAATATCAGCCTCCTTGATCATCATGTCAACTCCTCTGCCATGAGAGCGTGCCCAAGGTTTGCCATAGAGTGTGCCAACTCTGCAGTAGTGATGAACCCATTTACATCCCTATCAAACATTCTGAATAGCTGCCTCAGCTGCTCCTCCGTGTACGACGACTTCGCCGACAGAAGCTCCGGCGCCACCAACCCCACAAACTCTGAAAACTCTACGAGCACATTGTTGTTCGTGTCAGCCTTCTATTTGAAGCTCTCTAGCTGCTCAGGACTTGGCTTCAGACCTAGTGATCGGAGAAGCGAGCTAAGCTCCAATTGGGTCAGGCTTCTATCGTTGTTCCGATTGAAAGAATGAAAAAATCTGGCGCAACTCCGCGATTTGCTCCTTATCCAAATTCACTTGTTGCTTTTTGTTCATTGCTCTACTATGCTTTCAACCTCTGTTTTTTAGAAAACTAAATCCAATAGTACAACATTCTAATGAGCTCCAAGTGTCAAAAAAAGAAGGCTTTTGATCATTCTTTCATATCAAATCAAATGTGTTACCTAGCTTGCTGTGAATCAAAACGAGCCAAAGAGCTTTTTATGTAGCTTGAATGAATCGATCCTTGAAAATTCACTAATATATATATATTTTTTTTTGTTGAAAGGTTACTAATATTTGAAACAGAGAAAACTGGTGTGTGTTTGTTTGAAAGATCTGAGGAAGTGTTTGGATGTGACTCTTCTTCCTTTCCCGACGGCAGCTCCGAAATTTCAGAGGTTTACCCAAGTATCGGATCTGTTTAAATCTATAAAAAGGTAATGGTGGAACCCATTATTCACTGTAGCGCAATAGAAATGGGCCACATGTCAGACGGTGGACCAATTTCTGATTTTCGTTTTATTTTCTACATTTTTTTTTGTCTTTTTCTGTTGTTATTCTATAATTTTATTCTTGTGAATGCACCGAAATTTATGATCATTATAATAGTTAACATCTTCCCTTTTGTTGCAGAGGTTGCGTGTGGGCTTGTGGGAAGATGTTGCTTCTTTACCCTACTTTTTCTTTAACCTTTTTTATTTGACAAAAAAGGCATGGTCATCTTAAATATGGCAGCAGAGGTGCTGTGTTCATTTTCTTTCTTCCATTTTTTCTTATTAGCAATTGTCATTCTCTCTTTTTGACCTCAATCAGTCAATCTGTCTTTTTCTCATCCCATCCCCCTTTCACTTTCTCTTCTCCGTGTGCCTGGGTATTGTTGATGATGTAGTCAATAATGAAAACGGGAACAGCTAGAATGATGCGGTTTTGTCTCCGATGGTCTTCGACTTTTACCCTCTCTGCTCCTCTTCCCTTCTTTGCTTTAGCTTCTTCTTCTTCTTCTTTTTGAAGCATCTGGCCGATCATTTGTGTTGTTTCCTGTAGCTCTGGGTTACTGTTCTCGGAGGGCATAAACGTGAACTTGTTGCAACCTCTTCCTTTGCCGACATGGGTCGCTGAATGGGTGGAGATGGAGGACGGTGGAGACGGAGGGTTGTTTATTGGGTGAATTTGAATGAGTGTGAGATGGGTGAGGTTGTGGGTTGTGGGAATGGGAAGGTCGACCAGAAGGATGCCTACAAATCTCGTCACCGCCACAAATCTAAAGGTCTTTTAACCCCACGCTAACTCTTCCTACAGATCACTGATTTCTACACTGAAATGATGATGGGAAAAATTTTTGTGCTTGATGGAGAGGTGATTGTTGACAACATTAAGGTACTCTACTCTCCATTTTTTATGCTTGATGGGAAAAAATTGTGCTTTATGGGCCATGCAATTTTTTTAATGCCTTGCAGGTTTGGTTTTGAGAACTTCCTGATCAGTATATATATTTTTTGATTGGTTGTATTTTTTTTGGGTTCATTATCATACCTGCAAATGAAAATGTAGAGTTGAATGAAATATTTATTTTTAATTCACTTGATTATGTCAGTTATAGCATCTGTTTTTGCTTACTGTCTTTTTGAAGGATGTTATTACTTAATAATTTTGATGAGTTTACAACAATCAACATATTTGACAGGTTTACGGAATTAATTTTGCAGTACAGGGTGGTGTGAGGCTGGAAACGACGGTGGTGGACGGCGGCTTCGTGCAAAACAGGGGTACGAAAGATTTGTATGACGTGGAGCTGTCTTCCTTGCTCTGTTTTCTGGGTTCCGAAGAGGGGTTTGGTTTTGAAATGCAAGGGGAGAGGGAAAGAGAGAGGGAGAAAAGAGGAAGATGGCTTTGGTGAAGGAAAGGGATGTAGGGGTTGTTTCTAAGGTTGTTTTGATGGCTATTGATGAGTTTGGATGTTTTGATTTTGTTGTGATTTGAGAAAGGGAGTGAGTTTTACTCATTGGGGATGTTTGATGATGATAAAGATTGGAAGAATGGTTTGCTGGGTTGCAAGTCACTGGTTAGTGTGATTTTATCCTCTTGTCACTATTTTTATTTTCTCATTCTTACAGAAAAATATATCTTCATTACTATTTGAATGTTATTGTCAAGATCTTCTAATATGAACTTGATTGGAAATATGGCATCTTATGTCAATGGAAAAAAATGATGTTGTCAATTATTCCACATTCAAAGTCATAAAATTCGATTACAAAGAAACTAAGGATGAGTTTAGTGATGTTGAACACTTCCATAGGTGGAGAAGATTTGTTTGAGTAAAAAATATGGGAAGTCAATATTTATTAGTCAAAATGATGCATTTAAAATTTATAATTAATTATGTATAATATTTTTACTAAAATATGTAAAGCGAGTAAATATTAAATATGTGAAATCTTAGCTTGTGTTTACTCATTTTGCAATGATACAAGCGCAAAAGAGATTATGAAGTTTGAAGCAGATGCATGGAATAAGAAAAGTAAAGTTGTAATTGGTCCTAATGTTGTGGAGTTGAAAATAATACTCATTTAAGAATTGTGACAAATTCAAATGAAAAGGTAAAATGAAAAGAGGTTTGGGATTTGGATTTCTTAATTATATAATCATGAGTTTGGTCTCAAAATTTAAATGTGAAAAACATGCTATTGAAAAAACTTGGCCTAATTACACTTTTGACCCTCTTATTATTGGTCATGTGCGATTTTGGTATTATGATATTTTCTAGGAATTTCGGTCTCCTATTTTTTTCAATGTTGCAAATTTGTTCCTTCTGTCCAATGTCCGTCAAATTCTTTAACGATCAACAAAGAGGAACCCTTGCTCTAAGTCTATAGAACCTCTAGTTGATCTTCTCCCTCCTCTATTTTTCGCTTCAATGTAATTCAATGGTTCCTCTTTGCCATTTATCAGTTTCGTGCCTCCTTTTTAAAACTTTTTTAGTACGTCTTTTACCATAAAAGCTCCAAGGTTTTATACGTTTAGAGCAATGATTTCTCTCTGATCATTGAAAAAATTGATAGACCAATGGTTAGAAGGATCGAATTTGCAACATCGCAGGGTCGGCCCAAGGAGGAAGCTGGTAAAGCTATGGCTTTAGGCCTCTCAAATTTTTTTTTTTGACTACCTTTTTTTTATAATTTTTTTTAAACAAATGTTAAAGTGTCAGTTGTACAAAAGGTTGAGTAAGCAACTGCACAAAAGACTCTTCATTTTCCTCAATCATGGCTCATCTCACGTATTTCTATCTCACCCACATAATGGCTCGTTAATAAAATAACGTTAATATTTTTTAGTATTTTGCTATAAAAAATGAAAAATGATGCTCTTCCCTCATGACTCATCTCTATCAGTGTGTCTTACTCATCTCTCTCCTACTTTGGCCTTTCAATCACGTCACTCTCTCAGACTCTCATCAATTTGACAATTTCTTTCACAAACTCTTTTCTCTCAATACATAATACTTTTTGTTATTTATTCTGTTTCACAAAAAAAAAAAATTCAAAAGATTCACTTTTCAAACTCTCTCACTCTCATCACGTCCCCACTCATTGTCTCATCCATCTCTCAATTCTCTCAATTTTACGATAACGGTTCATAAACTCTAGGATGATAATGGGGCCTGGGTTACTTGAGTGCAGTTCCTATACTTTGAAGAACCTTATCCGGTCTCATAAGCCGGATTTTATTTTTTTGTTTGAAACTTTGGTGAATGCTAATAAAATTGAGGAGGTTAGTGATAACTCTTAGAAATAAGAGTTATTACTAACCTTTTAGCTTGATCATTGTTCTTGTTTTGATCAATTTTGGAAAAGAAATTCAAGTTTTTCCTTAATTAGAGAATATCTGTGTTGTATTGTTAAAATGCTGAAAAAGAACTATAAACTGAATTATCTTTGCTGACAGTTTGCTTGAGTTTTGAGCAAAATTTAGAAGTGAAATTACTGCAGGAGTTGCCCTGGAATGATATGGAATGCTGCATCGTCTGGGAAGAGAATCACTACAAGACAAAAGAATTGTCAGCTCAGCACACTTTCACTACAAGACAAAGAACCTGCTGCGCTGTCCCAAAACGAGGAAAGAGAAAATGCAAGGCAGCAGCTGATTGTACTTGGAAATTGGGCCACGGAATGTTTGAGTACTTGAATTTTGTAATAGCCCAAAAAGGGGAGGCATGAGAGAGAGTGTGTAGCCCTATTTTTTGGGGAGTAGTACAAATAGCAAAACGTGACCTTGCTTTTAGGTTAGCTGGGACTGTAGCAACCTGTACTGTGCAGCAGCCGTCAGCAATTTGTTCTCTCTGTAATTCCATTTTTACTTTATGCCTTTATTCTCCATTTCTTTATCTTGTTTTATCTTTAAGCTCATTATGAGCTAATTCTTTAGGATTCTATGAATTTGTAATCAAATTGATGGGTAATTCAATGCAATGAATGTTATACATTTTCCTCTTCTCTACTTTAATGTTTAATTTCGGTATTAGCTTGATCAACTGATCTGAGATATCAGCTAACAAGGTTTGGAAAAACCAAGTTAGTGGACTTGTTTAGAGGATAAAGATATAGCAATTAATTGGAAAATTAATTGTGTTGAATGAGCTAGGAATAGCCTTCAAGTCTTTATGTAGCTGGACGTATTTATCTGACAACTGAGGGAAATTAATATGAACTTAGGAATAAGAAGCGTTTAATGAACTCAGTTTCACTGCTGGAAAGCAAACTTCACTTTCCTGGACTAAATGCTATAGCATTCTGAAGCATCGATTACCCTGATTTTAAGATTACAAATGATTAGAATCCTAGCTGTTTCCATCTTTGTTTTAAACACCCATTATTGTTTACAGTAAATTCTGGCATTTATTAATTACTGTTCTGTCACCCAATTACTCCATTTACTTTACATGCTCAAAGTTACGTTCTATTTTTATTAAGCTAAGTAGAAAATGTTACAACTAGAAGTGATATTCAATTCATTTAAATCCTCGTGGGAACGATCTTTACTCACTCTTTATTACTTGTTTGACTGTGTATACTTGCACATATTTTTGGACAACAGTTAGGAGGAGGATTGACTTTGATGGTTGTTTTGTGGTGGATAAGGAGGGTCGTGGTGGTGGTGTGGCATTTTTCTAGCGTAATTCTTTGAAGTGTGAAATTGCTAGCTATTCCCTTCATCATGTTGATGTTTTGGTTGATGATTCTCAGAAAGGAAAATGGAGAGTTACTGGTTTCTATGGCTATCCTGAGCGTACTAGAAGAAGGGAATCCTGGACCTTATTGCATAAGTTATCTTCAACTTTCCAGTTGCAGTGATGTGTTATCGGAGATTTTAATGACTTGATATCATGGTAGGATAAGATTGGGTGGGTGGATCATCCTAGTTACTTGATGAATGGTTTCAGGAATGCAGTTCTGGCAGCTGGCTTAGTGGATTTTAATCTGGAAGGTTACCCTTTTACTTGGAGTTCTGGTAAGGGTTCTGCTCGAGCTATTGAGCAAAGGCTTGACAGAGCTATGGCTAATAATGACTGGTTAGATATTTTCCCTCATGCTCGTTTGCTTAATCTGAAGTTCAACATGTGGTTTTGATGATTGATATCCAAATGCACACTAAGGAAGAAACTCCAATTGTTGAAGGCTTTATTTTGTCTCAAGGAATATTTTGTAAAATTGCCTTTAGGATTGAAGTATAAGTTGTAAGTGATGTAATAAGTGTTTTAGAGTCAAAATGTTTAGGAGATTATTTCAATTTGATTCAAGACATTAAAACAAGTTTCTGGACTTGCCTTTGAAAAGAAAATATTGATTTTTCATGTGAAAAAGGCAAGTAGTCGACTACTTGGAATAACCAGTCAACTACTTTGTTCTTCAGCATTCCAGAAACATGTTTTAAACAAAGTAATCGACTACTTATATGAAGTAATCGACTACTTAGGTCAAGTAGTCGACTACTCATGTTAAAGCAGTCAACTACTTTGTTCTTCAGCATTTAGAAACCTGTTTTGATCAAAGTAATCGACTACTTTATGAAGTAATCAACTGCTTTGGTCTGATAATCGACTACTCAGCTGAAATTCTTGAATCTTGGTTCTGTTACACTAAAGTAATCGATTACTACTATAAAGTAGTCGACTACTTCAGGTAAAACAAAATTAAAACTTTTCAAATTTACAAAATCTCTTCAGAACCTTTTCTCTATAAATAGAGGTTACTTTGGCACGAAAATTAATAAGTTTTCAAGTAACAAAACTCAGCCAAAATACCTCCACAAAAATCATTAGAGCTTTCATACTTCATCTTGTAAAAGGCAATTATAGTTTTCTTTTGTATTTCCTTTTGGAAACAATTTTCTTGTAAGCAATAGGAGAGTTGCTTCATTGATTTGGTGGGGCATCCAAATCAATTTCAAGGTGGGGAATCCTTGAAGCCAAGGTGAGGAATCCTGGGAGCTAAGGTGAGGCATCCTTAGGAGGTAAGGATTATTTTGAGTGGGGCATCTCAAAATAATCAAAGGTAAAGGTGGGGTATCCTTTAGTTTTTGTTAATTGTAATCTTGTAAACAATTTTCAAAAATAGTGTAATCTCTCAAGGGTTCTTGAGAGCTGGGTGTAGATCACTAAGGTTGTGATCGAACCAGTAAAATCGCTTGTATGATCTTCTCTTTCCCTCACTCTTCTAGTTCTTGCAATTATTGCTTAATTGTTGTTCTTGATTGTATTTGGTTAATTGTGGTAGATTTAATTCTCTGATTTTTAATTGAGGTCATTCATTCATAATCACTCTCTTCTTCTACTCAACTTCTTTGCATCATACATAGTGTTTCTTGAACAATTTTTTAAAGAAACCAAAGTTTCCAAGAAAGTGATTAATCCTCAATTCACCCCCCTCTTGAGGTGCCATATTGATTAACACTTGGTATCTAGAGTTAGGGTCTTGAATTAGGCTTAATAGCTTTCAAGATTATTTTCGAAAATAGTACTTGAATCAAGTAGGAAACATAAACACATTTCTACCACCTCTCTTCCAATTTTTGGGGGTGAAGGATATCCTTATTGGAAGGCAAGGATGAAAATTTTTATTAAAGGAATAGACATAGACTTATGGGATACTATTGAAAATGGTCCCTTCGTCCCCAAACAAGGTGTTGGAGATGAAGAGAGAAATAAACCCAAAAGTCTATGGACTAGAGATGATCCTCACCACCGCTTTGTCAATTAATGAATTCTTTCGCATTTCTAATTGCAAGAGTACAAAAGAAATTTGGGATACCTTACAAGTGACCCATGAAGGAACAAGTGAGGTTAAAAGATCAAAGATAAACACCTTGATGCATCAATATGAATTATTTAGAATGAATCATGGTGAATCTATCAATGAGGTTCAAAATCGTTTTCAAGTCATTGTAAATCAATTGCTTTCTTTTGAGAAAACTTTCACTAATGAAGATCTTGTGACTAAGGTACTTAGGTGTCTTAGTAGAGAATGACAACCCAAGGTAACCGCCATCATGGAGTCTAGAGATCTTACAACAATGTCTCTAGCAACTTTGTTTGGAAAGCTCAAGGAGCATGAGTTGGAGTTGACAAGACTCAAGGAGAATGAAGAAGTGGATAAAAAGGGCAAAGGAATATCACTTATGGCTCCCTCCTCCAAGAGCGATGAAAGTGACCAGGAAAGCAATGACTCTAGTGAATATGACAAGGAAAATGAACAAATCGATCAACTAGTAAGGAGATTTGGGAAGTTTCTCAAGAATAAAAATAAGTGGAAGAGATTCAACAATTCCAAGAAACCTTCCAAGAAAGATGCACCATCATCAACACCTCTATGCTACGAATGTGGGAAGCCCGGGCACATCAAATTTGAATGTCCTACTCTCCAAAAGAAAGATAAAGGTGACAAGAGGCCTAAGAAGGAAAAGAAGGGGAGAAGGGCATACATAGCATGGGAGGACAACGATCTAAGTTCATCAAGTGGTGATAGCACGGATGATGAAGTCTCCAATCTTTGCTTGATGGCAAGTCCAAAAGATGACTAAGAGGTAAGTGATGATGAATATGCATTATCTTTCAATTATGATGAATTACAATTAGCCTTTGAAGAATTGCATGAGGAATCTACAGAACTTGCTAGAAAGGTAACCAAACAAAAGTCAATAATCTCTATGCATGAAAATGATAAAATAAAATTAACTAAGGAGATAAATGACTTGAAATTAGAAATTAATTCTATGACCTTGAAGCATGCTAGTTCTAGAAATAATATACCTAGTTCCTCAAAATGTGATCAATGCATGTATCTTGAAAAGGAGAATAAGGACTTAAAGAATACTCTTGCTAAGTTTAAAAATGGTAGAAGGAATTTGAATAATTTGCTTGGTAATCAACAATCTCCTTTTGTAAAAACCGGCTTAGGGTATAATTCTTATGATAAGGAAACACATTCAACAATATTTGTTCCATCTAGTAAAAATGCTAGAAATAGAGTAACATGTCGTTATTGTTATAAACATGGTCATATTTCTCCTAGATGCTATGTTAAAAGAATGGTTTAATGAACTTTTTGGTCCCTGAAAAGTAGGTGTGTTTTGATTTTAGTCCCTGCACTTTTTTTCCTTTGGTTTTGGTCCCTATAAATTTAAAACTTTTGGTTTTAGTCCCTGCCGTCAGTCACTCTCTGTTAAGTGCTGACGTGGCTAACGGAGTGCCACGTCAGCACAGCCACGTCATAAAAAATATTAATATTTTATGCCATGTTGGTTGCCACATATGAAAATAAAATTTGGTTTTAGTCCCTGAAAAGTGAGTAAATTGTGGTTTTAGTCCTTGTACTTTTTTTTTCCGTTGGTTTTAGTCTCTGTAAATTTAAAATTATTGATTTAAGTCCTCCTGTCAGTTATTAAGTGCTGATATGGCTAACAGAGCATCACATTAGCATTGTCACGACAGTTTAATTATCATTATTTTAAGTCACGTAGGCTGCCACGCCATAGTATTAATTATTTAAATATATTAACATTAAGTATTATTATATTTAACCATTATATTATTTTAATTTTTATTATTATAATATTATAACTATTTTTTCTTATAAAACATGACTGTCATTTCTTCTTCATCTTTCTCCACCGTTCCTCCTTCATTCTGCAGTAATCTTGCTTCCTCATTCTGAAGCGTTTCTCCATACCATCTAATACATTTTTTCTTTGTTCATTTAGACCTGCACTTTACTTCTTTGCTGCATAAAGATTGTTGTCGTGACAATGCTGACATGGCGCTCTCTTAGCCATATCAACACTTAACAGAATGTCACGACGGCAGGGACTAAAATAAATTTTTTTAAATTTACAGGGATCAAAACCTATGAAAAAAAAGTATAGGGACTAAAACCAAAATTTACTCACTTTTCAGGGACTAAAACCAAAGTTCATTTTCATATGTGGCAGCTGATGTGGCATATTTGCTGACGTACCGGTACTGACGTGGCACTCCGTTAGCCACGTCAGCACTTAACGGAGAGTAACTGACGGCAGGGACTAAAACCAAAAGTTTTAAATTTACAGGGACCAAAACCAAAAGGAAAAAAGTGCAGGGACTAAAATCAAAACGCACCTACTTTTCAGGGACCAAAAAGTTCATTAAACCTAAAAGAATTGGTCTTGAAAAGGCCAAGATGATGTGGGTTCCCAAAATTATGGTACCTAAGACTAATAATCAAGGACGCAAAATAGATTGGATACCAAAAACCTAAATTTGCTTTGTAGGATTGCTTGAGGACCCATGGAAAGGAATGGTATCTTGATAGCGGGTGCTCCAAGCATATGACGGGAAACATATCAAAGTTCATTCATCTCTCCCCAAAGCAAAGTGGTCATGTAACCTATGATGACAACAATAGAGGTAAAATTCTTGGTATTGGTAAAATAGGAAATGAGTCTACCACCATTGAAAATATTCTTTTAGTAGATGGTTTAAAGCATAATTTACTTAGCATAAGCCAACTTTGTGATAAGAGTTTTGATAGTAAATGTTGTATGATTGAATGTTTGCATGACAATGAACAACATTTATATGCTAGACCTAGGTGACATCAATAATAATATTCAATGCTTGTTGAGTAAAAATGATGAGGCTTGGTTATGGCATAGAAAAGTAGCACACATTCACATGGAACACCTTAACAAACTAATTTCTAAAGACTTAGTTATAGGTCTCCCTAAAATCAAATTTCAAAAAGAAGTCTTATGTGATGCTTGCCAAAAGAGGAAGCAAGTTAAAACTAGCTTTAAATCCAAGAATATAGTCTCTACTAATAGACCACTACAACTTTTGTATATGGACTTATTTGGACCATCTAGAACTATGAGTTTAGGTGGAAATTATTATGCACTTGTTATTGTTGATGATTGTTCAAGGTTTATATGGATTATTTTTTCTTTCACATAAAAATAATGCTTTTCAAGCCTTTAGAAAATTGGCTAAACAAAATCAAAATGAAAAGGATCTAAAAATTGCATGTATTAGAAGTAACCATGGAGGTGAATTTGAAATCATGTTTTTGAAAGGTTTTTATGATGGTCATGGACTATTTGTGATTATCATGTTTATTGTACTATTTTCCCATTTTGAACATTGTCTATGTTACATGATTTTCTCATCCACTATCATGTTTGATGCAAAATGTTAGATGTCAATGGGATGAGCAAAACCATCATTTATGTTTAAACAATCTTTATGGTGTATGTCCTTTTGATGCATGACCGTTTTTGCTTGTCACATTATACTTTTACTCCCTATGCACTTCCATTTCATACTTTTCTCCTATGCATTTAATATTTCCTTTTTGATAATGTCAAAGGGGGAGAAAGGTCTTGTGTATTTTTTTTTTCCAGAAATAATGCATAAATTCAGGGGGAGTACTAAAGTTTTTGTGACTTAAGCGTATTTCCAAAAATATTCCATATCTTCATTCAACAAATGAGTTAATAAATGATATGAAGAGTTTAAAGCATTTGTCATCATAAAAAACGAGAGAGGGGGGGGGGGGGGGGACTAAAGTTCAACATGTGATTTTGATGATTGATATCCAAATGCACACTAAGGAAGAAACTCCAATTGTTGAAGGCTTTATTTTATCTCAAGGAATATTTTGTAAAATTGCCTTTAGGATTGAAGTATAAGTTGTAAGTGATGTAATAAGTGTTTTAGAGTCAAAATGTTTGGGAGATTATTTCAATTTGATTCAAGACATTAAAACAAGTTTCTGGACTTGCCTTTGAAAAGAAAATATTGATTTTTCATGTGAAAAAGGCAAGTAGTCGACTACTTGGAATAACCAGTCAACTACTTTGTTCTTCAGCATTCCAGAAACATGTTTTAAACAAAGTAATCGACTACTTATATGAAGTAATCGACTACTTAGGTCAAGTAGTCGACTACTCATGTTAAAGCAGTCAACTACTTTGTTCTTCAGCATTTAGAAACCTGTTTTGATCAAAGTAATCGACTACTTTATGAAGTAATCGACTACTTTGGTCTGGTACTCGACTACTCAGCTGAAATTCTTGAATCTTGGTTCTGTTACACTAAAGTAGTCGATTACTACTATAAAGTAGTCGACTACTTCAGGTAAAACAAAATTAAAACTTTTCAAATTTTCAAAATCTCTTCAAAACCTTTTCTCTATAAATAGATGTTACTTTGGCACAAAAATTAACAAGTTTTCAAGTAACAAAACTCTGCCAAAATACCTCCACAAAAATCATTGGAGCTTTCATACTTCATCTTGTAAAAGGCAATTATAGTTTTCTTTTGTATTTCCTTTTGGAAACAATTTTCTTGTAAGCAATAGGAGAGTTGCTTCGTTGATTTGGTGGGGCATCCAAATCAATTTTAAGGTGGGGAATCCTTGAAGCCAAGGTGAGGAATCCTTGGAGCTAAGGTGAGGCATTCTTAGGAGGTAAGGATTATTTTGAGTGGGGCATCTCAAAATAATCAAAGGTAAAGGTGGGGTTTCCTTTAGTTTTTTATAATTGTATTCTTGTAAACAATTTTCAAAAATAGTGGAATCTCTCAAGGGTTCTTGAGAGCTGGATGTAGATCACTAAGGTTGTAATCGAACCAGTAAAATCGCTTGTATGATCTTCTCTTTCCCTCACTCTTCTAGTTCTTGCAATTATTGCTTAATTGTTGTTCTTGATTGTATTTGGTTAATTGTGGTAGATTTAATTCTCTGATTTTTAATTGAGGTCATTCATTCATAATCACTGTCTTCTTCTACTCAACTTCTTTGCATCATACATAATGTTTCTTGAACAATTTTTTAAAGAAACCAAAGTTTCCAAGAAAGTGATTAATCCTCAATTCACCCCCCCCTCTTGAGGTGCCATATTGATTAACATAATCTGGTTGCACCCATCTCCGATCATACCCCTATTTTACTACAGCGAGAAATTGTTTCTTTATCTATGCAAACTAAGCGTTTCAGGTTTGAAAATGCTTGGCTTTCTGAGACTGATCTGTTGGATGTGGTGAGTAGAGGGTGGGCTCAAGGAAACGAGGGAGATGTTATCTCTAGGCTTTTGCACCAATCAGTTTCAGGTTTGGAGCAAAAGGTTGAGGTCTAACTTTAATTTGGAGATTAGCAATTGTAAAAGGTTACTGGAAATTCTCCAAGATAGGAGAGATGAAGCGGGAGTTAGCCAGTTCAAAGCTACTAGGGACCATATGGTTAATCTCCTAGTGAAAGAGGAGAGTTTTTGGAGGCAGAGACCTAAAGTCTTTTGGCTCAAGGAGGGTGATCTTAATACTCGCTTCTTTCACGCGGCTGCAACTTCAAGGGCTAAGGTTAACAGGATTCATAAACTCCAGGATGATAATGGGGATGTTACTGATGATTCGTCTTAAATCCATTGCTAGGTCCTATTTTGAGAATCTGTTTGTGGCTTGGGATGCTGTTTACGAGCCAGTCTTGAACGCCCTTGGTCCTTATGTTTCTGATGAGGATAATATTGACTTGGTAAGGCCTTTCTCTCGGTTGGAATTTAGTACGACACTTAATCAAATGCATTCTGACAAAGCTCCGGGTCCTGATGGTTTTAATCCAGCTTTTTTTAAAAAGTCTTGGGAGCTCTATGGTGATGATATTTTTTAGGCTTGTTTTCATTGGCTTGAGAGAGGTTATTTCCCGGATTCTCTTAATGACACCAATATTGCTTTGATCCCAAAAAAATGAAAATCCTGAATCTATGAGAGATTGGCGGCCAATTTCCATGTGTAACATTATCTATAAAATTCTCTCCAAGGTGTTAGCTAACCGGTTGAAGATGGTTCTCCATAAATGTATTTCTCCTATTCAGTCTGCTTTCATTCCAAGTCGTTCTATCTTAGATAATGCTATGGTGGCCATTGAAGTGATTCATTATTTGAAGAGCAAGACGAAAGGCAATGTGGGGGATGTGGCTTTAAAAATTGATATGAGTAAAGCCTCTGATCGTGTTGATTGGGGTTATCTCAGAGCAGTTATGAAGAGGATGGGTTTTACGGACAAATGGGTAGATTGGATCATGCTTTGTGTGGAGTCTGTGAATTATTCGGTCTTGGTTAATCAGGACCCTGTTGGTCCAATTCAGCCTGGTAGGGGTCTTAGGCAAGGGGACCCTCTTTCCCCTTACCTTTTTATTCTTTGTTCTGAAGGTCTGACACCTTTAATTAACCAAGCAGAAGGTAGATGTGATCTTAATGGTGTTAAGATTTGTAGAGGGCTCCTATTATTTCTCATCTCTTGTTTGCGGATGACTGCTTCTTCTTTTTTAAAGCCAGGAATAAGGAGGCAACATGTATGAAGAACATTCTTTCTACTTATGAGGAGGCTTCAGGTCAGGAAATTAATTTTCAGAAATCTGAAATTTTTTATACTAGAAATATTGATGATGGGTTGCGTGACTTTATTGCTAATATCTTGGGTGTACATCCCTGGGCTGAAATAAGGAGGAATAATCGAGCTCAGGCCATGATAGGGCCGAGCTTACCAATATGACCAAGCTGTGGCCGAGCTTGAGTGGTAAGGCCGACCTTGGACAGGGAGGCCGAGTTTGGACAATATTGTAAGGACGAGCTTGATGAGCTTAATCCGAGTATGCTGAAGGGAGGACGAGCTTGATCCAAGGAGGAGAGGAGGCCAAGCATGGAGAGTAGTGGTCGAGCATGAGGAGTATTGATAGAAGCATGAAGAGTAATGGCCGAGCATAAGGAGTATTGGATGAACATGAGGAATGGAGGCCTAGTTCGACTAACGAGAATAGAGAATTGTCTAACATTATTTGAATATATGAGAAGATAGAAATACCAGACATCCAAAAATAGTGGGATATGATATCAATCAAGATATAACTAATAAATGTGTGATAAGTATTAACTAACAGATAAATAACCATCCGAGATATACGTGAAAGGATCCTATTATATCAACCAGAATATCAATTAGTATCAGATAATAATTATCCGAGATATGCGTAACAAGATTTATGATATCAATAAGGATATCAATTAGCATCAGATAATAACTATTGAGATAAATAAACGATTAAGAGTTACAATATAAATAGAGGGTTCTAAACAGAGAAATAGGACACTTTTTTGACGATACACCCAGACTCACTCTTAAGCGCTCTGAGGCATGGAATAGAGAGGTCGATCCTGATCTCGCATTCTAGGCTTATAGGGCACAATTAAGTGGTGACGAGCATTGGAAGCACAATACCACTAAGAGTCCAAAATGATGATCATTCATGCTCGGCTTGAGCTCTACCAGGATTGTGCATCGAATAATAAAAAACAGTAAAAGCAAAAGATTGATCAAAAGGAAGCTCGGGTAAGCATGCTTTGTTTTAAACTCGGCCATGACTGGGTTCTTAAAAGGCCGCCCGTCCCGGTTCCTGAAGAGCTTCAAGCAACCGAGCTTGAGGTAAGTATTTGTTCTGGACGAGCATTGGACGAGCTTATCATGAGATAAGCATAACCTCTAATTGCTGGAGATAAGTTTATGCTCTGAACGAGCATTGGACGAGTTTATCATGAGATAAGCCAAATTCTCCAGGTGCTGGAGATAAGTTTATGCTCTGAATGAGCATTGGACGAGCTTATCATGAGATAAGCCTAATTCTCCAAATGCTGGAGATAAGTATTTGCTCTGGACGAGCATGGGACGAATATGAGGATGCCGAGTTTAATAAAAGCATTGACATAAGGAAATTAATTAGTATCCAAAGAGCCCCAGATTAGCATCAGAAGATTATGTTGCCAACAAACCAACATCCCTAAAAATTTGCACGCCGAAAGGAGCTTGAGTAAACAAAGCATTAATGCTTAAAGACAAAGTTGATACGATCATGAACTAGTAGGGCATAATTTATTTAGTCATGTGAAGCTCGGTCAATAACTTAAAAGCTCTTTCGCCTTATTAAGCTTGGAGCTTGGGGGACTTGTGTACGTCCCGGAAATGATATGACCAAAATAGCCAAGTATTGGCCGAGCTTAGATAGTATTGGCCAAGCTTAGGCTATATTGGTCGAGCTTCATTGCCATAGTCGAGTATTGGCCAAGCTAGGACAAAGGAGGCCGAGCTTTACTGATGAGGAGAGGGATCACCTAATATTACTTGGACATAGGAGAAAATAACCGAGGTATGCCAGGAGAAACGTGTACCACCCGAGCTGGAACCGAGCAATAGCGGAGTATAAATAATAGGATAAGAACGTTAGTTGAAATATTGAGCCATCCGAGAATAGAGAGTAAGGTGATCAAGTCTATCCTAGTGTAGAACATTATGGCCGAGTAATACCAGTGTAAGAGAAGTTAAGCTCAGTTAGAGGCCTAATTTAAGCTCTTTCGTCTTATAAAGACTTAGAGCTTGGGGGACTTGTGTACCACCCAGGATTAACTAATGAAGGTTGACCGAGCTTAATCCTAGCAAAAGGTATACTAACTGAGCTTATTCATAGCACAAGGAGTGACAGCCGAGTTTGGTCTATTGATAGAAGTTACACTGACCGAGCTTGGATTAAGTGTGAAGTAGGGAGGACGAGCTTGGTGAGCTTGATCCAGGTGTGAAGTAGGGAGGATGAGCTTGCTGAGCTTGATCCAGGTATGAAGTAAGGAGGACTAGCTTGACTGAAGTTGCTTAGTCTATCCGAGCTCAAAGTAGTATCATGAATATGAGGTGAGGGCTAGTACGACTTTAGTAAATTTTGGACAATGGCAGTGATTGATGAAGTAAAGAATACCTGGTGAACCTGTCGGAGGGAGATAATTGAGCTCGGTTATTGGCCCTATGTAAAGCTCTTTCGTCTTATAAAGACTCAGACCTTAGGGGACTTATGTACATCCCTGGGCTGAAATAAGGAGGAATAACCGAGCTCAGGCCATGATAGGGCCGAGCTTACCAATATGACCAAGCTGTGGCCGAGCTTGAGTGGTAAGGCCGACCTTGGACAGGGAGGCCGAGTTTGGACAGTATTGTAAGGACGAGCTTGATGAGCTTAATCCGAGTATGCTGAAGGGAGGACGAGCTTGATCCAAGGAGGAGAGGAGGCCAAGCATGGAGAGTAGTGGTCGAGCATGAGGAGTATTGATAGAAGCATGAAGAGTAATGGCCGAGCATAAGGAGTATTGGATGAACATGAGGAATGGAGGCCTAGTTCGACTAACGAGAATAGAGAATTGTCTAACATTATTTGAATATATGAGAAGATAGATGTAACATCCCTGGATGCTCTATGGATTGACGACTGACCCCACAGACCAACTCGGGTCTTTTCAGCGTGCTTTGACCTCACTCACACGCTTCCTGGGAAAACTTCCCAGGAGGTCACCCATCCCAGAATTGCTCCAAGTCAAGCACGCTTAACTGTGGAGTTCTTAAGTGATGGGCTACCGAAAACAAGATGCATCTTCTTTTCGGGAGCCCATCACTTAAGAACTCCACAGTTAAGCGTGCTTGACATGGAGCGATTCTGAGATGGGTGACCTCCTGGGAAGTTTTCCCGGGAAGCGTGTGAGTGAGGACAAAGCATGCTGGAAAGACCCGTGTTGGTCTGTGGGGTCAGTCGTCAATCCATAGAGCAGCCAGGGATGTTACAATAGAAACACCAGACATCCGAAAATAGTGGGATATGATATCAATCAAGATATAACTAATAAATGTGTGATAAGTATTAACTAACAGATAAATAACCATCCAAGATATACGTGAAAGGATCCTATTATATCAACTAGAATATCAATTAGTATCAGATAATAATTATCCGAGATATGCGTAACAAGATTTATGATATCAATAAGGATATCAATTAGCATCAGATAATAACTATTGAGATAAATAAACGATTAAGAGTTACAATATAAATAGAGGGTTCTAAACAGAGAAATAGGACACTTTTTTGACGATACACCCAGACTCACTCTTAAGCGCTCTGAGGCATGGAATAGAGAGGTCGATCCTGATCTCGCATTCTAGGCTTATAGGGCACAATTAAGTGGTGAGTGATACCCGTTCCGGCTAGATTCCGGTGAATACGGTTTTTGGCAGGAACATTTCTTTGGGCACAGGTAAATATTTGGGTCTCCCATCCATGATTGGTAGAAGCAAGAAATCCTTGTTCAAGTTCCTTAAAGACTGGGTGTGAAATAAAATTAATTCTTGGAGTGGAAGGTCCTTAAGCAAGGCGGGTAAGGAAGTGATGATTAAATCTGTTCTTCAATCTATTCCTATTTATTTTATGAGCATTTTTCTCATCCCTTCTTCTCAAGGTGATGAGATTCAAAAAATTATGAATTCCTTTTGGTGGGGTAGTGGCAGTGGTAAAGGAATTAAATGGCTCTCATTGGACAAGGTGGCTCTGCATAAATCGGATGGTGGTATGGGTTTCAGATATTTGTACGCTTTCAGAAATTTGTACTCTACTCTCCATTTTTAAAGGATGGAGGTTAGTGTCTCAACTTGATTCTCTTATGGCTAAGCTATTCAAAGCTAAATATCTTCCACATTATAATTTTCTTGACGCTAAAATTGGTAGTAACTCAAGCTACGTATGGCGCAGTATCTGTGAAGCCAGAATTGTTTTGAAGGAGGGCTCTAGGTGGAATATTGGTGATGGAGTAAATAGCCAATTTAGTCCCTGAAATTGTGACTTAGTATCAAATTGGTCCCTGAATTAAGAAAATTACCAACTTAGTCCCTGAAATTGCAAACCGTGATTCAAAATGGTCCCTCCCTTAACTGTCGTCCCCTAATGCCGTGAAGGGTGCTTATGTGGCACGTTAAGTGTCTTGCTGGACCCCCATCTCATCAACCACCTTGCCTCCACGTCAGAAACACAATTTCAGGGACTTAGTTGAAATTTCAGGGACTAAATTGAAACTGGTTAGGGTTTTAATTTGGGTTTCATCTTCTTCTCCCACCCTTCTCCAATGGCTCTTTCTGGTTCTCTCCTTTGCTCTGCTACATCCTCCTCTGTTCCGCTTCATTCTCTTCATTCCTCTATCCCCTTTTTTGCTGCAACCGAAGACGAAAATGAGGAAAGGGGGTAATGGGTCTTCCCCAGAAGCTGAAGAGGTCTTACCCAACTTTCACATGTTCAAGATATGGAATTGAGGGTCACAATAGCAAAGGATGGATAAACATAGGAGTTGCCCAATGACCTAAGTCCAGGAGATCAGCTCAGCAGCAAGAGGAACCAGTAACTGAGATACCTCTCCGGCTCTCCCCCAAGTTGAAGGATTTAGATTGGGGAAAGTATATTTATAAGTATATCAAAGAAGGTATTGTTGAACCTAATCTCATATTGGAAAATGCCTTAATTGATATGTTTGCAGCTTGTGGAGAAATGGATGTTGCCAAGGTATTTTTGACAATATGAAGACAAGAGATGTAATTTCCTGGACTTCCATTGTTGCTGGGTTTGCCAATAGCGACCGAGTTGATTTAGCTCGGAAGTATTTTGATCAAATTCCTGGAAGAGATTATGTTTTATGGAGACTGCCATGATTGATGGATACCTTAAAATGAACCGTTTCAAAGAGGTTTTGGAACTTTTTCGTGAGATGCAAATCTCAAATGTAAAACCTGATGAATTCACCATGGTCAGCATTTTAACTGCTTGTGCATATCTAGGAGCACTTGAACTAGGGGAGTGGGTGAAGACTTACATTGACAAATACAGTATTAAAAATGACACTTTTGTTGGGAATGCTCTACTGGACATGTATTTTAAATGTGGGAATGTTGAGAAAGCAAGAAAAATATTCAAGGAAATGCATCAGAAAGACAAATTTACCTGGACAGCAATGATGAAGACCCAAAGTTTACTGGTGCTGATTGAATGTACTTTGAATAAATTACAAACTTGTGGAGTTTTTTTCTTTGGAGTCACAGGAAGTTCAGCAAGCAGGGGATGATGTAGGACAAGTTCCAGTTCAGCTTGCACGGGAAGTCCCAGTGCAAGTGCCCCAACAACAAGTGAATGCACCACAGAGGGTATGTGTGCAGGGACTAATTTGAATTTAAGTTACACATGTCAGGGACTAACTTGATATTAAGTATGTAATTACATGGACCAACTTGATACTAATTTTTCAATCTCAATTGTGCAGGCTAGGAGGTATGGAGTCAGAGGTCCAGTTATTCCATCCAGAGAGAAGGCTACACCAGTGAGGGTACCTACACCATCTCAAGTACCAACACTTGTACCTATGCCACCACCATATACAAGGCTTGTTATGGTTCGCATACCAGCACCACAGGGGCTTCAACATCCAGGGGAAGAGTATTTGAATTTGCCACAAAATCGTCCACCCCAACCTTGAATCTGCCAGCATTTGCAGTTGTGATGCTACTTTGATTTAAATTGCACCTCTTTCCTCATTTTCGTCTTAGGTTGCAGCAAAAAAGGGGGATAGAAGGATGAAGATAATGAAGTGAAACATAGGAGGAGGGAGCAGAGCAAAGAGGAGAACCAGAAAAAGTCATTGGAGAAGGGTGGGGAAAGAAGATGAGACCCAAATTAAAACCCTAGCCAGTTTCAATTTAGTCCCTGAAATTTCAACTAAGTCCCTAAAATTGTGTTTCTGATGTGGAGGCAAGGTGGATGATGAGATGGGGGTCTAGCAAGGCACTTAACGTGCCACATAAGCACCCTTCACGGTGTTAGGGGACGACAGTTAATGGAGGGACCATTTTGAATCATGGTTTGTAATTTCAGGGACTAAGTTGGTAATTTTCTTAATTCAGAGACCAACTTGATACTAAGTCACAATTTCAGAGACTAAATTAGCTATTTACTCATTGGTGATTGGTGATGGGTGTAGTATTGAAGTTTGGCATGACAACTGGACACAGGACTCTACAATTCTGTGTCCAGTGGACCCTAACTTATGCGACCATGACTTGAGGGTTCGTGCTCTTTGGTCGGCGGGCTCTAAGTGCTGGAACACTACACTAGTGGAGTCGATTATGTCTGGAGGGGATGCGGCTTCAGTGTTTCGAACTCCTCTCCCTGATGCTGTTCGGGAGATGGGCGCATGTGGTGGCCAGATAGGAGAGGTAATTATACTGTAAGGTCAGCTTACTGGTTGTGCTTGAACAGGTTATTGTAGCTGGACCACCTTAAAGCCGATGGCAATTGGATGAGCATTTGGGACATTACTATTCCCCCAAAGGTAAAAAAATTTCTTGTGGAGGTTGGTTAGGGACTGCATGCCAACTAGAGATAGACTTATGGATAAAGGGGTTCATTGTTCTTCTCTTTGTCCTTGGTGTGAGTCTAATATTGAGAATAGGTGGCATATTTTTCTTTCATGCATCAAAGCTGAAAATATGTGGAGAATGATGAATTTATGGCATGTTATCTCCAGTAAGATGGACTCAGCGTCAAATTTTTCAAATCGGTTTTTTAGTTTGCATGGCTCTTTATCTCCTATGGATAGATGTGCTTGGTCTATGAGTTTGTAGTCATTGTGGAAGGAGCTGCTTCAATTGTTCACCGTGGCCATGCGGTTCTGTTCGAATGGCGCAAGGCTCATGAGTCCAGCGTCCAGGTTCATGGGCACATGTTGGATGTGGGGAGGCAATTGCGCTGGGAGAAACCTGGGCATGGCTTTGTGAAGTGCAATATAGATGCTTCTTTCTTTGCGGACAACAATCAAGTGGGTATTGGTATGTGCCTTTGGGATGAGCATGGTGCTTTTTTGGGAGCAAAAACTCAGTGGTTCAAGCCAGTTATTGATGTCCATATGGGGGAAGCATCTGGTCTCTATTTTGCCATTAATTGGATGAAAGACCTCCACATTGACAAAGTGATCTTCGAGCTTGATTCTAAATTGGTGGTAGATAGTATGAAGTCCTCTGTTATTTATCTAACTGAGTTTGGTGCGATTATTTCTACTTGTAAGGATCTTTTCTCCTCTTTTTATCAAAACTCTCATGTTGAGTTTACTAGGAAGCAAGCCAATATGGTTGCTTATAGCTTAGCTAGGGTGGCTATATCTTATGCTATCTCTCATTTCTTTTATGACATTCCTACATGTATTCGCTCTTTGATTATTAATGAAATGCATCGAGTTTCTTCTTTCAAAAAAATAAAAAAAATAAAAAAAAACTAAGGATGAGTTTTGGTGAAGTTGAACACTTCCATAGGTGGAGAAGATTTCTTTTCTACTTCAGTCCTATGTTTTTAATTATATCAAGCAAAGGCATGGATACAATGAACGAAACATGGCCTGGCACATGTTTTGATCGTTATTTATTGTTTTATATGTTTGCATTACCATTGTGTGTTTCAGATAAAATCATTATCATTATGTTTAGTGCAATTTCAGATTCAGTGTTCCAAATGAATTTCAATTCCAGTACATGGGCCTTAATTTTGAAATTATAGGCATAGTTAGAGTACAAGTTCCACAATTTTGTTTCCCTACAAAGTTACTTTAGATCAATTGATCATTTGCTGATTTATGCATCAAGAAGCTTGGGATGGCAACAATCTTTCATGATAGATGTTAATTAAGATGTTAAAAAACTGAGAAAAACCTTTGCTATCAAACTGTCATGGTGATAAGTGGTCACATGTTGGGGGGGTAAATCCCTGGGTTCACTTCTTGATTAGTGTCGATCAAAAATCGTCTTGAATTATGGTGTTTATGGGCTGGAACATTATTACCAGACCTCTTATCCTTTGTACTAGATTCATATTATAGTTTCTTCATGACTTTGCAGCATTGACCTTTGGTTATTAAAAGCATAGCTTGCTATGTTGGTAGCCTTGATTATTGGACAGGAACTAGATTCAGTAATTAAGAGGAAATATTTACTTTTACAATTTTAATTATTTGAATCATTTTGCTTCTACAAGATTCCCTTTACATGTTTTAGCATTTGGTTTTGAACAATCTAAAAACATGCAATGGTTCACATGAAAAAACATTCATTTAGCCAACAACTTGAGATATTTGATCATAGTTATAATATCATTCAAAATTCTATCATCGTTATAAGTAAAACTCCAAAACTTACTTTACTTTACTTGAATGATAATGTATTAGTTTATAACTGCATTCGATTCCAGTTACTTAGAGTTTTTTTGTGAGTTTTGGAGGGGAAGGATTTGGGAGGAAGAAGGGGGAAGGGATGGGGGAAGGGGAAGATACTCCCCCACCTTACATGGGGATTATTTTTTAACAAAGCAATCAAAATCCTCCAATTTGGGGGAACTAAAAAAATGAACTAGATGAGGATTTTGAAGGGTTTAGGAAGGTTATCTTCCCTTCTCTCATCCCTTTCCCTTTCTTTTTCCCAAAGCCTTCCCCTCCCTTCCCTTCCCAAACTCACAAACAGACCCTTAGACTCCGCTGACTCAAATAATCTGCTTTTGACTCTTGCATGAGTAGGATGTACACATATACACATATACTCTAGCATTAAGCATGTTAGCAATTCTTGATATGGCAGGCAATTCTTCTATGGTAGATTCCTTGATTATGGTTTTGTTTTGAAAATCATTTTATTCTTGAGGAAATTGATAATAAATAATGAAAACAAATAGTATATACCACTGCCATGTTTGTTCAGTTGGAAAGCATGTTATCAATATAGGACATTGGGATGTTAAATCTGGTGAGAAATTCTTCTCTGGAAATTCTGGAGTTTGGAATATTCGAGCTTGCTCCACCAATTTCAAGGTATACACTTTCAAACTAAATTGTACTCTTTTAGTTGTTATCATGTCAATGATCTAAATAGTAAACTGAATCATTGACAAGTATTAAAATCTAATTGTAGTTAACTGGAATGTTCAATGTTGACCAGTTTCTTATATTACCTATTTTTAACATGTTCAAAATCTAAAGTGTGTTAAATTGAAAATTCTGATTTATTCTTTTTTAGATTGTACCAAACATGATTGTTAAAGGACTAATCATTTTGGCTTTTGTTAAGCACCTTCGGTAGTCAGCTTTGAGAGGAAATGATTATGTTCAGTGAGACCATGCCATTTGAGCACGAGGTGAACAAGTGGAGTGCTTTTGCACTTGGATTTCTTCCCGTCTGGTTAGCATCCAGCTCTTTAACCTGCATTATGAGGACTTGAATGCCTAAACATGGCAGCTTTGTGGAAATTGCCAATTGTGTTAGTGTTGGAAAAAAATTTGGGGGCTATTGGGATGTCACATCTCAGGGCAACTTCAGATCCTCAGATATGGAAGAAAGGGCCAGTATTTGAAGGTCAGAGAGGTGGCAAAGGAGGCAATAGTAAGAGCTAGAAGAGGAGAAGGACCAACTTTATTGGAATGTGAGACCTATAGATTTGTTACTTTGGAACTAGAAAAGGTAAACCAATGTTTGGTAATTTTTTCATACGCCATCTTAAGACTAATTTGGTGTTGTATGAATCGATTTGTTAGTTTTGTATCAGTTTTAAAATAGTATTAACTATATCTTATTCCATTTGCAAATTACATATTGATTTATTGTGTCACCTATATTGGATCAAACTTTAAACGGTCAAGATTAAACCACAAAGTCATGTGACAAAGTCATGTGACTTTTGATCTTAACCATTCATGTATGGTTGTATGGCTCAGATTTACTCCTCTCACTCATATAAAAAAGGTGATCTAACTAGATACATCCCCATATATATATATATATAGCTATTAAACCATACATGGATGGTCAGGATTAGAAGTTAGTTGGTGGTCATGTGATCAATTAAAAAAATCACATGACTTTATGTTCTAATTTTGGCCATTCATGTATGATCTAAAGATGGAGATTTACTGCTCTCATCTCTCATAATAACATTCTCCTCTCACTTGAGTCGCTCCCTATATATATATAAACTCTCTTCCTTCTTTTATGTTGATTTACTTTTTATATTGTATCAGGGTCAATCTATGTTGTTGTTGTTGTTATTATTATTATTATTATTATTATTTATAATAACTATAATCTATCTAAATCTAATATCTATCAATATTATAAATTATATAAATAAATTATGACTTATAAATATCACAATGTTTTACAATTGATATTCAAAATTGATAATTGATGATTCATAATGAAAAATTGTAAAGTATCAATATTCAATGAATGAAATTTAAACGATAAATTGATAATTGATGATTCTTTTTTTTTTTTTGGAAAGCCAACTAGCTGATGTTTGCTAAAATAATAGTTATCAATATTCAATGAATTAATTTAAGTGTCTTCAGTATTATGCTCAATTAGTACATTTTTATATTTTGTTACTTATCTGTTATGCTACCTTGGCTCAAGCATCAACTTCAGTAATAATTTACCTGATGAGGGAGGATATATCTTTAAAGCTAAATTTTATAGTTACTTTTCCAGACTCCAGATGCAAAATAAGGAAGTCCTAGGTCTCCTTCAAGAGGACCAAGCTAATTATAAGGGTGTTATGTCAAATTGTAGGAGTCTTTTATCATCTTATGTTAATAACTCTTTGGTAGAGTTTGATAGGAGAAAAGTCCATGTAATTGCTCACTCTTTAAAAAGGTGACTACATATATTACTATTCTCCACTGTTACTAAATGTATTACGTTCTTCATTATTAATGAAATTGCCTAACTCTTTTTTTTTTTTAACGGGTGAATACTGAAAACTAATATATATATATATATATAGGTTAAAGTAATGTTTTGGTCCCTATACGTGACACTGATTTTCAATTTGGTCCCTATACGTAAAAAGTTATCAATTTGGTCCCTATATGTGACACTGATTTTCAATTTGGTCAGCTTACTGGTTGTGCTTGAACAGGTTATTGTAGCTGGACCACCTTAAAGCCGATGGCAATTGGATGAGCATTTGGGACATTACTATTCCCCCAAAGGTAAAAAAATTTCTTGTGGAGGTTGGTTAGGGACTGCATGCCAACTAGAGATAGACTTATGGATAAAGGGGTTCATTGTTCTTCTCTTTGTCCTTGGTGTGAGTCTAATATTGAGAATAGGTGGCATATTTTTCTTTCATGCATCAAAGCTGAAAATATGTGGAGAATGATGAATTTATGGCATGTTATCTCCAGTAAGATGGACTCAGCGTCAAATTTTTCAAATCGGTTTTTTAGTTTGCATGGCTCTTTATCTCCTATGGATAGATGTGCTTGGTCTATGAGTTTGTAGTCATTGTGGAAGGAGCTGCTTCAATTGTTCACCGTGGCCATGCGGTTCTGTTCGAATGGCGCAAGGCTCATGAGTCCAGCGTCCAGGTTCATGGGCACATGTTGGATGTGGGGAGGCAATTGCGCTGGGAGAAACCTGGGCATGGCTTTGTGAAGTGCAATATAGATGCTTCTTTCTTTGCGGACAACAATCAAGTGGGTATTGGTATGTGCCTTTGGGATGAGCATGGTGCTTTTTTGGGAGCAAAAACTCAGTGGTTCAAGCCAGTTATTGATGTCCATATGGGGGAAGCATCTGGTCTCTATTTTGCCATTAATTGGATGAAAGACCTCCACATTGACAAAGTGATCTTCGAGCTTGATTCTAAATTGGTGGTAGATAGTATGAAGTCCTCTGTTATTTATCTAACTGAGTTTGGTGCGATTATTTCTACTTGTAAGGATCTTTTCTCCTCTTTTTATCAAAACTCTCATGTTGAGTTTACTAGGAAGCAAGCCAATATGGTTGCTTATAGCTTAGCTAGGGTGGCTATATCTTATGCTATCTCTCATTTCTTTTATGACATTCCTACATGTATTCGCTCTTTGATTATTAATGAAATGCATCGAGTTTCTTCTTTCAAAAAAATAAAAAAAATAAAAAAAAACTAAGGATGAGTTTTGGTGAAGTTGAACACTTCCATAGGTGGAGAAGATTTCTTTTCTACTTCAGTCCTATGTTTTTAATTATATCAAGCAAAGGCATGGATACAATGAACGAAACATGGCCTGGCACATGTTTTGATCGTTATTTATTGTTTTATATGTTTGCATTACCATTGTGTGTTTCAGATAAAATCATTATCATTATGTTTAGTGCAATTTCAGATTCAGTGTTCCAAATGAATTTCAATTCCAGTACATGGGCCTTAATTTTGAAATTATAGGCATAGTTAGAGTACAAGTTCCACAATTTTGTTTCCCTACAAAGTTACTTTAGATCAATTGATCATTTGCTGATTTATGCATCAAGAAGCTTGGGATGGCAACAATCTTTCATGATAGATGTTAATTAAGATGTTAAAAAACTGAGAAAAACCTTTGCTATCAAACTGTCATGGTGATAAGTGGTCACATGTTGGGGGGGTAAATCCCTGGGTTCACTTCTTGATTAGTGTCGATCAAAAATCGTCTTGAATTATGGTGTTTATGGGCTGGAACATTATTACCAGACCTCTTATCCTTTGTACTAGATTCATATTATAGTTTCTTCATGACTTTGCAGCATTGACCTTTGGTTATTAAAAGCATAGCTTGCTATGTTGGTAGCCTTGATTATTGGACAGGAACTAGATTCAGTAATTAAGAGGAAATATTTACTTTTACAATTTTAATTATTTGAATCATTTTGCTTCTACAAGATTCCCTTTACATGTTTTAGCATTTGGTTTTGAACAATCTAAAAACATGCAATGGTTCACATGAAAAAACATTCATTTAGCCAACAACTTGAGATATTTGATCATAGTTATAATATCATTCAAAATTCTATCATCGTTATAAGTAAAACTCCAAAACTTACTTTACTTTACTTGAATGATAATGTATTAGTTTATAACTGCATTCGATTCCAGTTACTTAGAGTTTTTTTGTGAGTTTTGGAGGGGAAGGATTTGGGAGGAAGAAGGGGGAAGGGATGGGGGAAGGGGAAGATACTCCCCCACCTTACATGGGGATTATTTTTTAACAAAGCAATCAAAATCCTCCAATTTGGGGGAACTAAAAAAATGAACTAGATGAGGATTTTGAAGGGTTTAGGAAGGTTATCTTCCCTTCTCTCATCCCTTTCCCTTTCTTTTTCCCAAAGCCTTCCCCTCCCTTCCCTTCCCAAACTCACAAACAGACCCTTAGACTCCGCTGACTCAAATAATCTGCTTTTGACTCTTGCATGAGTAGGATGTACACATATACACATATACTCTAGCATTAAGCATGTTAGCAATTCTTGATATGGCAGGCAATTCTTCTATGGTAGATTCCTTGATTATGGTTTTGTTTTGAAAATCATTTTATTCTTGAGGAAATTGATAATAAATAATGAAAACAAATAGTATATACCACTGCCATGTTTGTTCAGTTGGAAAGCATGTTATCAATATAGGACATTGGGATGTTAAATCTGGTGAGAAATTCTTCTCTGGAAATTCTGGAGTTTGGAATATTCGAGCTTGCTCCACCAATTTCAAGGTATACACTTTCAAACTAAATTGTACTCTTTTAGTTGTTATCATGTCAATGATCTAAATAGTAAACTGAATCATTGACAAGTATTAAAATCTAATTGTAGTTAACTGGAATGTTCAATGTTGACCAGTTTCTTATATTACCTATTTTTAACATGTTCAAAATCTAAAGTGTGTTAAATTGAAAATTCTGATTTATTCTTTTTTAGATTGTACCAAACATGATTGTTAAAGGACTAATCATTTTGGCTTTTGTTAAGCACCTTCGGTAGTCAGCTTTGAGAGGAAATGATTATGTTCAGTGAGACCATGCCATTTGAGCACGAGGTGAACAAGTGGAGTGCTTTTGCACTTGGATTTCTTCCCGTCTGGTTAGCATCCAGCTCTTTAACCTGCATTATGAGGACTTGAATGCCTAAACATGGCAGCTTTGTGGAAATTGCCAATTGTGTTAGTGTTGGAAAAAAATTTGGGGGCTATTGGGATGTCACATCTCAGGGCAACTTCAGATCCTCAGATATGGAAGAAAGGGCCAGTATTTGAAGGTCAGAGAGGTGGCAAAGGAGGCAATAGTAAGAGCTAGAAGAGGAGAAGGACCAACTTTATTGGAATGTGAGACCTATAGATTTGTTACTTTGGAACTAGAAAAGGTAAACCAATGTTTGGTAATTTTTTCATACGCCATCTTAAGACTAATTTGGTGTTGTATGAATCGATTTGTTAGTTTTGTATCAGTTTTAAAATAGTATTAACTATATCTTATTCCATTTGCAAATTACATATTGATTTATTGTGTCACCTATATTGGATCAAACTTTAAACGGTCAAGATTAAACCACAAAGTCATGTGACAAAGTCATGTGACTTTTGATCTTAACCATTCATGTATGGTTGTATGGCTCAGATTTACTCCTCTCACTCATATAAAAAAGGTGATCTAACTAGATACATCCCCATATATATATATATATAGCTATTAAACCATACATGGATGGTCAGGATTAGAAGTTAGTTGGTGGTCATGTGATCAATTAAAAAAATCACATGACTTTATGTTCTAATTTTGGCCATTCATGTATGATCTAAAGATGGAGATTTACTGCTCTCATCTCTCATAATAACATTCTCCTCTCACTTGAGTCGCTCCCTATATATATATAAACTCTCTTCCTTCTTTTATGTTGATTTACTTTTTATATTGTATCAGGGTCAATCTATGTTGTTGTTGTTGTTATTATTATTATTATTATTATTATTTATAATAACTATAATCTATCTAAATCTAATATCTATCAATATTATAAATTATATAAATAAATTATGACTTATAAATATCACAATGTTTTACAATTGATATTCAAAATTGATAATTGATGATTCATAATGAAAAATTGTAAAGTATCAATATTCAATGAATGAAATTTAAACGATAAATTGATAATTGATGATTCTTTTTTTTTTTTTTGGAAAGCCAACTAGCTGATGTTTGCTAAAATAATAGTTATCAATATTCAATGAATTAATTTAAGTGTCTTCAGTATTATGCTCAATTAGTACATTTTTATATTTTGTTACTTATCTGTTATGCTACCTTGGCTCAAGCATCAACTTCAGTAATAATTTACCTGATGAGGGAGGATATATCTTTAAAGCTAAATTTTATAGTTACTTTTCCAGACTCCAGATGCAAAATAAGGAAGTCCTAGGTCTCCTTCAAGAGGACCAAGCTAATTATAAGGGTGTTATGTCAAATTGTAGGAGTCTTTTATCATCTTATGTTAATAACTCTTTGGTAGAGTTTGATAGGAGAAAAGTCCATGTAATTGCTCACTCTTTAAAAAGGTGACTACATATATTACTATTCTCCACTGTTACTAAATGTATTACGTTCTTCATTATTAATGAAATTGCCTAACTCTTTTTTTTTTTTTAACGGGTGAATACTGAAAACTAATATATATATATATATATATAGGTTAAAGTAATGTTTTGGTCCCTATACGTGACACTGATTTTCAATTTGGTCCCTATACGTAAAAAGTTATCAATTTGGTCCCTATATGTGACACTGATTTTCAATTTGGTCCCTATACGTAAAAAGTTATCAATTTAGTTCCTATAAGTGACACTGATTTTCAATTTGGTCCCTATACGTGACACTGATTATCAATTTGGTCCCTATACGTGACACTGGTTTTCAATTTGGTCCTCACCGCTAATTGGTCCCTATATAAGAGTGACCAAATTGCAAATTATTATCACATGTAGGGATCAAATTGAAAATAATTATCATGTGTAGGGACCGTTTTCAATTTTTTTTTGTTGAATTGGTCCCTACATGTGACAATAATTTGTAATTTGGTCCTCTTATATCGGGATCAATTAGCGGTGAGGACCAAATTGAAAACCAGTGTCACGTATAGGGACCAAATTGATAACTTTTTACGTATAGGGACCAAATTGAAAACCAGTGTCACGTATAGGGACCAAAACATTACTTTAACCTATATAATATATATATATATATGATCCAGTGTTTGTTATTTATAAAAGACGCAGGCAGGCAGGGCATGCGAAGGGTGTGGGAAATGAAGGCAGGGATGTATGATCCGTACGAGCGGGTGAAAGGAGGAAGATTAGCATTCAAAGGAGGAGACCTGGCCACTCGCATTGAGAAGAAGAGTAAGAAGAAGAGAAAGAAGAAGAATAAGAAGGAGGAGGAGGACATTAGTAATAACCCTAACCTCCAAGACCAAGATGAAGAAGAAATTGAAATCCCCCAAATCCCCATCACCACCGAGGGTGAGGGTGAGGCATCATCAGCATACACGATTGACGCGGCTAAGCGAATGAAGTACGAACAGCTGTTCCCAGTGGAGGCCAAGAAGTTCGGTTACCAACCCAAAGCCGATTTCAAGTCCGTTGAGGATGCCCTCGATGATCGGGTCAAGAAGAAGGCTGATCGTTACTGTAAATGATGATCCATCTCTCTACTCTACTGTAAGCCAACCAACCAATCCTCTTTTATCTTCTAATTCAATTCAATCATTAGCTCTGCCCTTTTTCTCTTTTAGTTAGGGTTCCATTCCATACTGACTCTGGAAATTAAAACTCATGGATGGATGACATGACCATCGACTAATATAATACAATTAATTGCTTGACAGCTGCAACAATTTCAGACCTATTCACACACATATTAATAAGCACAGCCAAAGATAGATAGATGACTATAAATGAGGCTGTCTTCACATTTTAAGCCCGTCACCTGCTTAGCCTGCCTTGCATTTTTGTTTACATGATTCCATTGTTTTGTAACAAGAGTCTGTCTCAATCAACAGCATCCATTGTTTTGTAGACTTCATTTTAAAATATCAGATTGATAATTGACAGTCGAGTTTAGTTCTTTTATGGAGTGTTTGGTTTGAGGAAATGGGAGGGCAGGGAAATGAATGGGAGCAATGATATGAGGGGATTTGAAGGAAAGGATAATGAATTTAAAATATTTTAAATAGATAGACTAAACTATTCTTAGTAATAATTTTGACAACATTACAAGGATATAAAAATAAATTAATTTGAAAATCCCTCCCACCCCACCCCTTGTGTAAATTACGCTAGTTACTGATAAAACACTTAATTTCAGCTATTTATTTTTTGTTTACTGTAGGTAGTGGAGCAATGGAGTGGTTTTGCATGCGGCCAATATACGGTGTTGTAATGTGTTCTGTTTCGTTATTTGTGTACATGTTAGACCTTTGAACATTTTGAATGAATCAATATTATGCTACATTAAAACTGTGTGTACTTAATCTCTGTCTCAGTCATTTTAACTTGTTAAAATCGTGTAAATCAGGTTATGTTATAGTTTTTTTAAAAAAAAAAAAAAAATAGTCAACAGAATTATACATATAACATATTCGATATGTCTAAATTTGGATGGAAGATCTATGAAGTTTCGTGCACAGTTATATGCAGAGTTGGACCACCCCCCGTTAGAAAACTAATGGACCAATCTCTAATAGCCTGCTTGTTTTATAGTTGTCCAACCCCAAATTGCCGTTTGAGTGAAAGCCAAGACTTTGAGCTTTCAAATAAAGTGCATTGGGAAGCGCAATATTCCGCTTGCGTTGACAAGAATATTATACAAACAAGCCATAAGTCGATCGCTTTGGATCAATTCTTGCATTAACTCGTGTAACATAGATGATAATGTTGTGTTAAATGAGTAGATGTATTAGATAAGATAAGATTAGAATGTTTGCATTAGAGGGAGTCGGGGTAGCACTTATTGTAGAAAGGATGGTAGAAACTTGCCTTAGGTGATTTCGACTTTCAACATATGTGGAGAGACCTATAGAATCCCTAGTAAGAAGAATAGAACATGTGTTTAGAAGGATTTAGAGTTCGCTAGTTTCTTTATAGACATGATTTAGGATAGAAGATTATGATATTGTTTGATTCATGAAGTCGACACCACCTAATAGAAAAAGGTTGGTTGTTGTTGATCGGTTTTGCCAACCATTGCTTTGGTCAAGACACTAAGAAAAGGTAAAAACAATTTTTATTAAATACACCTTTCCTAAATTTATTAAACATAATTCAAATGCCTTCCTCATGGAAGGCCTAAATAAACGGGTCAATAACTAAAATAAAAGGCTCTCATGCTCTGTTTTTAGTGGAGAATTCATGTTTGGATCAACGTTTAATAAACGTGGTTTTTAATGAAATTAATTTTGTAAAATTAATTTGGTTATAATTGAATTTGAAGTCAAGTGATTTATGTTTGGATATTTTTGTTTTGAAAGCAAGTTTAATGTAAAACTTGGTATAAATTTTTCAATCCAATGCAAAAGCTACTTTTTGTAGTTTTACTAGAATCACATATACAGACAAACCCCTATTTTTTTTTTTAATATTAAAACCATGTTTTAAAGGGGGCCAACACAATTCTAGGTAACATATAGCTTATTTATAACGTGAATGTGATGCATGATTATAACTTCGAATTATTGTTCAAGTTAAGCGTCTGGAATTATTTAAATGTCATTTGATATGGTACTCGAATTTGTTCACCTATGCATGCGACTAAATTAATCGAGTTTAATTGGACTATTATATAATTGCGGTTAATATATCTATTTTTTCAAAAAATATCCTCTCACCTATCAGGTGAAAGATTAGATTAAAGGTAGTGTTTGGCCTTTTTTTTTTTCCCCCTTCTCATCTCCTTAAAAGGAGAAGCTGGGTCAGAAAGATCTTTCTTTTTTTTTCTTTTTTTTTTTGTTACAAAAAAAGTTACTTATTTATAAAGAACAAAAATAACAGACAAAAGTGTGTTTGGAAAAGATGTAAAAAATATAGGTTAAAGTAATCTTTTGGTTCCTATACGTGATACTGATTTTTAATTTGGTCCCTATATATAAAAAGTTATCAATTTGGTCCCTATACGTGACACTGGTTTTCAATTTGGTTCTCACCGTTAATTGGTCCCTATGTAAGAGGGACCAAATTGCAAATTATTATCACATGTAGGGGCCAAATTAAAAATAATTGTCACATGTAGGGATCGATTTCAAATTTTTTTTTGTTGAATTGGTCCCTACATATGACAATAATTTGTAATTTGGCCCTCTTATATAGGGATCAATTAGTGATGAGGACCAAATTAAAAACCAGTGTCACGTATAGGGATCAAAAGATTACTTTAACCAAAAATATATTATGATAATAATCAATTATATGTATAATTGATTATTGTAAGAATTGATTATAATCAGAATCTGTTTTTATTTGGATATGTTTGCTGAAAAACGATTTTAACATAGTCTTTTTCGTTTGGATGGTGTAAAAAAATTCACTTTTATATAGTAAATTACAAAAAATTGGTATGGAGCTATTTGTTTATATTAATTTGATATTTTTTAACATTAGAACTTGGTTATTTTTTTTTATATCGTCATCAATTTTTTTTTTCTATTTTTAAAAAATGAATAAAATTTATTATATTTTTTAAAGATTATGAAAATATGTAAAAATATATATATTTTTTAGATTAAGAAACTCATGATTAAAAAAAAAAATTACTCTGACTAGCTTTTTTTTAGCTTGTATTAAGCTTTTTCCTCTTTGATACTCCCTCTGAACTCAATTATAAGAAAAAAAATAGCTATATTTTGTGAATTTAAATATAAGCAAAATTAAATCAATTCAATTCTATTTAATGTCAGTGTTCTCAAAATCAAGATAATTAATCAATCCAACCAACTCTCCTTTTACTTTTCCAAAAGCATTGTACACTCCCGAGACAATTAAAGGGTAATTTAGTAATTATAACTTTTTTTTTATACATAAATCAAGACAATTAAATTAAATTAACTAATTTTCTTAATAAATATGAAATTAGATAATTTTACTTATAATTGAGTCGTGGGGGAATACCTTTCGATTCCTAGCTTTGTCCATTTTTTCTTTTCTTTTTTTCCTCTTTCCTATTCCAGCTGTTGGTGACCTTCCATCTCACCCTCCCGGCTGCCACCGTTTCTCTTTCCCATGACTCCCTCTCTCCTCTGCCGTTTCTCTCCCCCCATGACTCCATCTCACTCTACCTGTTGCGTGGAACTTCAACGTTTTTTAGCGGCATAGGATGAAGTGGATCGTTTTGATTTCTGTTGAATCTCAATGCAACAACGTTCTCATCTTGGACAAAATCCTCTTCATGTGGGTAGTGTCTTTTGTGGACCAGGGTTCTATTGTTTTTTCTTGGTTTTTCCTCCGATTTTTTTCCTGTGGTTCTGGCCGTAGATGATACCAATTTGATGATGATGCAACTATAATGGTGTTCTCGCCGATAGCTTTTTATAAAATAAATTACCAAACAACTTTTAAAGTAGTACCTTTTAAACTATTTAAATTTTAAAATTACCAAACAACTTCAACCTTATTTTTAAAAGCTCTTTTTTCTATCTTTGACTTTAAAGTAGTTTTGAAGCTAAAAAAAAAAAAAAAGTAGGCCAAATACTACCTAATTTCCTTAAATATGGTCATGTGTCTAAATAGAAACCTCTCCGAATTGTGTTTTCTTTTCATGCACATGAATTCAAGAATCGAACCGGGATCATAAGCTTCAAGGACCTATGTCCGAACAAGCTTTTCTTTCTAACACACATGTTCAATATGTCTAATTAAGATAAAGAACCAAAACAAAAAAAAACAAACTCTTAACTATGTTGCATAGAAACGACCTCTTGCATTCAAATCTTAAGTACTATTATCGTTAAACAAGTGTGTTAAAAAAACACATTGGCATATGAAACATGTTAATTTGATGAGGGGAGAGGTTGAGAAATTCTTGATGATCTAGTGCTAACCAGTACAGATATCATTTTGAACTCTCCTTCAGTGGAACTTTCTAACACTACTCGGAGGTCTTCAAAGAGATGGACGATGATTAATGGGGGGATAGAGACTACTGAGGTGGACATGGAGCATGGAAAATTGGAGGTAAAGAAGCATGGAACAGATCATGACACAAGCATGGAACAAATAGGCCTTGTAGCCCTGCCAGTGCCATGATTGTTCTAAGTTAGAACTGCTGCGTCTTAGGAACCCACAAGTAGTTTGAGCTTTAAAATAGCTGATGAAAATGTCACATGAAATAAAAAATAAAATATGAACCATATGGAGGGTTTCTCAAACGTGGTGGCGATGGATTGTGCTGGTGAACAGCTCCTGTAAATAAAAAAATAAACAGCTCTAAATACATGGAAATTTATTGACAGTTGTAACTTGTACTGTTCCAATTAGATACCAATGCACAGCAGGAAAAATAGCAAAATAATAGAGACTACATGGCAGTACAGGAAAGTCCTCACCAGACTGCTTGGCTTTTTCATTGATTTATGATGGTATGCAGCTATGGTTAATAAGGATCTATTCAAGTTGAAATTTTCATTTTGTTTGCAAATCCATATCGCGGTAGATGTGCCATTTTTTGTATCTCTGATCTCCATTTAAAACAGGTCTAAGTCGAGGAGCAGTAGTGCAACTCAGACAACAACATCCTCTTAGATATTTGACACATCTTCTGCAGCATCTGTAAGGTAAAGTTTAACATGCATGAAATGTATGAATTTTTTGTACAATTGAGAGCAAGATGAAAATTGCCAAAGGAAAAAAGGCAGGATAAGTTTGTTAAAAAGAAGACAGACACAACAGAGAAAGGAATCTTACAGAAAAAGCAAATTACAGTCAAGATTTGCACAGTTCCTGTGTCTCAATTCACTGACTTCCAAACCACATATGTAGCATTTTGCAAACTTTTCATGTCCAAAAACTTGAGTCATCTCTGCTTCAGCTGTGGCCCGGGGAGAGTACACAGAAGGAGGGAGAGACAGACGGGAGTCAAATACAAATAAATTTCCTACCCATTCTGAAGGACCTTCATTCTTTAAATAGTGAGAAACACCTCCCTTCAAGGTATATAAATTCTGAAATCCCTGTTGCCTACCGTATGGCACCAAAGCAATAATCAAAATTAGCAATATGGAAAAAAAAAAAATGTGACTTCAGTTCCATAGGTAAATGTAAGAGAATTAGGAAAATATCCCTGATTTGATCCTATTTCATTTTATCTTTATTATTCTGATATTATTTTGTTTTATTTCCTTCCTTAATTATAGGAAGAAATTTGCTTTGATTTGATGTGTTTTTATTGCAATCTCTCTATAAAAAAAAACTCATACTATGAATGAAATATAGGCAAAATAGGTAAATTGGTCATATACGTTTATTTTATTTTCCACATTTGTCCTATAAGTTTTATTTTTTTTCAAATTGGTCCTATACGTTATGTTCCGTTTCCATGTTAGTCATTTCCATCAATTTCGACTTAACGCTATCAGTTCAAAAGCCACGTGTCAGTCTAACATGATAGCCTCGTCAGGTCAAAATTGACAGAAAGGACTAATGTGGAAAACGGAACGCAATGTATAGGACAAATTTGAAAAAAATAAAACTTAAAGGACCAATGTGAAAAATAAAATAAACGTATAGGACCAATTTACCTATTTTAGTATGAAATATACAACAATTATTCCAATGCATTCTATATGGTATCAGGAGCTCTAGGTTAAGAATCATTTTCTCCCCTCATGGCGGCACGCCAAAACTCATGGAAGCACGCCCTTACAAGTGCTGTTGATGACGGGCACAGCAGCAGCGTGACAGGAGGCAGCCCAGCCCAGGTAGTGACGGCCCAGGCAATGGCGGCACAGGATGCGCTGCCCAAGGCCGCGCAGGCGCAGGTGTAGGCGCTGGCGCTATTGCAGGTGGCGCCGGCGGTGCAGGTAGCGGCGCAGGTGGCGTCGGTGGTGCAGGGGGCATCGCAGGTGGCGTCGGTGGTGCAGGGGGTGTCGCAGGTGGCACCGGCGGTGTGGGTGGCTGTGCTGGCGGTGCCAGTGGTGGTGTCGGCGGAGGTCTGAACTGTAATTTTAATGGCCAAGAGGGTTTTTCTAATTCCCTTCAGGTCAATGTTCCACGGCTTCATGGGAAGAACTATACAGAATGGTCCCAGACTGTTAGATTGATCCCGGAAAGCAAAAACAAGTTTGTATTTCTTACAGGAGACACGCCGAGGCCTACAAACAGTGATCCAAATTTCAGGTTTTGAAAATCTGAGAATTCTTTAATCATTGCTTGGCTAATTAATTCCATGGAACCAACAATTGGAAAGCCCTTCATGTTCTTGCCAACTGCGAAAGATGTTTGGGAAGCTATCAAAGATACATATTCTGACATTCAAAATTCCTCTCAAATTTTTTATTTAAAATCCAGGTTATGGCATGCCAAACAAGGTAATAGAGATGTGACTACTTATTACAATGAACTAATGACTCTATGGTACGAATTGGATCTATGTTATGAGGACAATTGGAGGTGTATTGAAGATAGTGTCCTACTCATCAAAAGGCAAGAGAATGATCGTGTGTTTATGTTTCCTGCTGAGCTAAATAAGGAACTTGATGAAGTAAGAGGTAGAATTCGGGGGAAGACGCCTCTACCAACTATTCGTGAAACTTTTTCAGAGGTAAGGACAGAAGAGGCCAGACAAAGAGTTATTGTTGTAAATATATAATATGTAATTAGCAGCTTTTTGTATTAGGCCCATTAGTCAGGCCCATTAGTTAGAGCTTAGGCTATATATTTAGATTAGTGATTGTACTCTTGACACAATCAATAATATTGAGAATACTTTTTACACATGGTATCAAGAGCTCCCGATCTTTGGGGTCTTGCTTCCACAGAAAAACCCTAGCCGCCTTCATTGCGGCCCCTCTTAGCTGCCTTCATTGCAGCGTTTGGCACTGTCATTGTGCCCTTATCAATCACAGGAGTTATCACCAATTACTGCTCATTAGTATTGCTCACCATACTGTTCACGCGAGTACTGTTCATCGTTGACGCTGTCACTGTTCACGGATACTGTTCATCAAAGACGCTGCTACTGTTCATCGCGCACACTGTTCACACGTCACTGTTCATCTCTGTCGCTGTCCACGCAGGCACTGTTCATCAGATTGATTTTTTCTCCTCTTATATGGCAGAAACTGAAGCGAAAATCTGTCAGAATGACTTGGATCGTTTGCGGACCCTTCTTGACTCTATCTGTAAGCCTTCTGGTTCTTGTTCTCTGGCAATGACTGGTAAGAGTTTTTGCTCCCGCTCCTTTACTGCCTCTGGTACTATCCCTAAGGATGCTTGGATTCTTGACTCTGGTGCCACTGATCATATGACCTTCCATTCCAAATTGTTCTCCTTTTATACCTCATCTACTAGTATTCAATCTATTACTGTTGCTGATGGTTCTCATACCCATGTGGTTGGTTCTGGAAATATTGAATTTCAATCTTCTTTAAAACTGGAAAATGTGCTTCATGTTCCCAAACTTTCCAACAACTTGATCTCTATTCATAAACTTACTCGAGACCAAAACTGTGCAGTAACTTTTTTCCCTTCTCATTGTGTTTTTCAGGATCTTGCCACGGGGAGGACGATTGGAGTTGCTAAGGAACAGGGAGGGTTGTACTATTTGTCTGATGAAATAAATGGTCAGAAGGTGCTGTCTTCCTGCTTCCAGTCCGAGTCTCACTCTCCTGTATCACAGGTCTGGCTTCAGCACAAGCGTCTTGGACATCCTCCATTTTCTCTTATTAAATCTATGTTTCCGTCTTTGTTTTTACAACAATCTGTTGAGTCTTTTAAGTGTGATGTCTGTCAGTTTGCTAAACACCATCGTGTTTCTTTTCCTTCTAGTTTTAATAAAAGTGCTGAACCATTTGATCTTATACATTCTGATGTTTGGGGACCTGCCCCTATTTCTAATATTTCTGGTGCGAGATGGTTTGTTTCCTTTATTGATGATTGTACTCGAGTAACTTGGATTTTCTTGATGAAGGATAAATCAGAAGTACCCCAGCTTTTTGTTCATTTTTATCATATGGTCCAGACACAATTTGGGAAAGGCATTAAAAGATTACGTTCTGACAATGGGAAAGAGTATGCCAATCATAGCCTTTCAAGCTTTAATAGTAAACAGGGCATCATCCATGAATTTACATGTGTTGACACCCCGCAACAAAATGGGGTTGCAGAAAGAAAAAATCGCCACTTACTGGAAGTTGCTCGAGCCCTTCTCTTCCAAATGTCAGTCCCAAAGTCATATTGGGGAGAAGCATTATTGACTGCTGCCTATCTGATTAATCGAATACCATCTCGTGTTCTAGGTAATGTTAGCCCTGTTCAATTTATGCTCTCACACTTTCCTTCTGTTCATATCATGCAGAGTCTTGAGTCTCGGGTATTTGGTTGTGTTGCCTTTGTTCATGTTCATAAGCAACATCGAACTAAGTTGGATTCTCGTGCAGTCAGATGTGTCTTTCTGGGTTATGCACCTAACAAAAAAGGGTACAAGTGCTATCATCCTTCCAGTCGTAAGTATTTTGTCTCTATGGATGTTACCTTCCATGAACATGTGTCGTTCTTCACTCGCCCTCACCTTCAGGGGGAGAGTAGTAATTTGGAATCTGAGTCCGAGTTTCTCATCCTTGGTCCTTGTCTTCCCAAGTCACCTGCTGCTCAGTTACATGTTCCTCAGTTACCTATTCCTGAATCACCTGCTTCTGAGCCACCTGTTTCTGAGTCACCTGCTTCGGAGTCTCCTGTTTATGGTTTTGTTCCTATTCCTCCTTTGGAATCTATTTTGCAGGAATCAGCACCTTTAGCACCAGTAAAGAACAAAGCTAGTGAGCCAATATTGGTGTATCAGAGGAGACAAAAACCCAACCTGGTCCAGAAACAACTTCAACTGTCCGAACCGGAGGTAAGTATTGAAAACAATTTCCCCACTTCTGATTCTCATATTTCTGATACACTTGATCCTAATCCGGATGACTTACCAATTGCTTTGAGAAAAGGGAAAAGGTCGTGTGCCAAGTACCCTATTTCTCAATTTGTCTCCTCTAAACATCTTTCCCTGCAGCATCAGAGTTTTATTACAGCTGTTGACTCTGTGAGAATCCCAGCATCTGTCCAAGAGGCACTAAAGGATGTAAATTGGGTCCAAGCTATGTATGAGGAGATGAAGGCACTTGAAAGGAATGGAACGTGGGAAATTGTTGAGAGGCCAGGGGGCAAGAAACCAGTTGGTTGCAGGTGGATCTATACAGTCAAGCACAAGTCAGATGGCACTCTTGATCGATACAAGGCAAGATTAGTGGCAAAGGGATATACTCAGACCTATGGCATCGATTATGAGGAGACGTTTGCTCCAGTTGCAAAGATGAACACTATTCGAATTTTAATTTCTCTTGCTGCCCATTTTGGGTGGGAACTACACCAGTTTGATGTCAAAAATGCTTTCTTGCATGGAGACTTAGAAGAGGAGGTGTACATGGAGATTCCCCCAGGATTTGGTCCCACAAGTGGAACAAACAAAGTGTGCAGATTGAGGAAGGCTTTATATGGGCTGAAACAGTCTCCCCGAGCATGGTTTGGAAGATTTACAAAAGCAATGGTGTGTCTGGGCTACAAGCAAAGCCAAGGAGATCATACACTTTTCTTCAAACATTCACCGGGAGGAAAAGTGACTGTACTTCTTGTTTATGTGGATGATATTATTATTACAGGAGATGATCCGGTAGAGAGACAATTGCTCAAGGAAAAATTATCTGCAGAGTTTGAGATGAAGGACCTTGGGAAACTTAAGTATTTCTTGGGGATTGAAGTGGCCTACTCAAAACAAGGCATTTTCATTTCTCAAAGGAAATATGTGCTTGATCTTTTGCAGGAAACAGGCAAACTTGGATGTAAACCTGCAAGTGTTCCTATCGAGCAAAATCATAGAATGAGCACCGAAGAGGAGAGTGCCAAGGTTGACAAGGTCCGATATCAGAGACTAGTGGGGAAGTTGATTTACTTGGCACACACTAGACCAGATTTAGCATATGCAGTCAGTGTTGTGAGTCAGTTCATGCATGATCCAAAGGGTGAGACACTTACAGGCTGTAGATCGTTTTCTGCAGTATCTCAAAGCCACTCCAGGGAGAGGACTTTTGTTCAAAAGAGGTGGAAGCTTGACTATGGAGGCTTATACTGATGCAGATTATGCAGGTTCAATGAGTGATAGAAGGTCTACATCAGGCTATTGCACATTCTTGTGTGGGAACCTTATCGCTTGGAGAAGTAAGAAGCAAAATGTAGTCGCTAGATCAAGTGCAGAAGCAGAGTTTAGAGCCATGGCACAAGGAATCTGTGAGCTATTGTGGATGAAAATTGTGCTTGATGACTTGAAGATAAAGTATGAGGGTCCTATGAAGTTGTTTTGTGACAATAAATCGGCTATCAGTATTGCTCATAATCCTGTTCAACATGACAGGACAAAACACATTGAGATAGACCGACACTTCATCAAGGAGAAGTTGGATAGTGGATTAATAACAACAGCCTACATTCCCTCTGGGCACCAACTAGCAGATGTGTTAACAAAGGGCTTGCCAACAGAAAGATTCGGTCAACTTACTTGCAAGCTGGGAATGATTGATATCCATTCACCAGCTTGAGGGGGAGTGTTGTAAATATATAATATGTAATTAGCAGCTTTTTGTATTAGGCCCATTAGTCAGGCCCATTAGTTAGAGCTTAGGCTATATATTTAGATTAGTGATTGTACTCTTGACACAATCAATAATATTGAGAATACTTTTTACACAGTTATGATGGGTAAGACAGCCCCGATTTCAGAAATACAGGGCTCTGCACTTGCAACTAGAAACTACAATGAAGAGGGGAAGAGCGATGGGAAGAAATCTGGTAAATGGTGCGAGCATTGCAAGTGCCCGGGGCATACTCGTGAGACATGTTGGAAACTCCATGGCAAGCCTACGAATTGAACGAAGAAAGGTGGTAGTGAGAATCGTGCATTCCAAGCTAGTACCTCTGATCAAGAGAAGCAGTCTTCTTCAAGCTTGTTTCCTTTCACTAAGGAACAAATAGATCAATTGTACAAATTTCTTGAGTCTCAAACTCCTTCCTGCTCCATAGCCCAGAAAGGTAACTTTGTTAAAACTGCTCTTCTTAGTGTCAACCATACTTGGATTGTTGATTCGGGTGCTACTGATCATATGATAGAAGAGTCTAGTTTCTTTTCTTCATATAGTTCTTGTGCAGGTAACCAAAAAATTAAAATTGCAAATGGCTCTCTATCAGCCATTGCAGGGAAAGGGTCCATTGTCCTATCTGCAACAATAGCTCTCCAAGATGTCCTTTATGTCCCAAATTTGTCATGTAGTCTTTTATCGGTCAGTAAATTAGCCTGGGATAAAAAGTGTCAAACTAATTTCTTTCCTTCTCATTGTGTGTTTCAGGATTTGAACTCGAGGAGGATGATTGGCAGTGCTAAAGAGAATGGAGGACTATATTACTTTGATGATGGACTTGGATCAAAACAACAATCCCAACCAATAGGTTCCTGCTTTGAATCTAGTTTTATTTCTGATAACAATAATGATATTATGTTATGGCATTTACGATTAGGTCACCCGAGTATTAGTTACCTAAGACATTTATTTCCAAAGTTGTTTTGTAATAAAGGCCCTTCTTTATTTCATTGTAAAACTTGCGAATTTGCAAAACAAAATCGCTCTTTTTTTCTATGCAATCTTATAAGCCAACAAAACCGTTTTCTATTATTCACAGTGATGTTTGGGGTCCTAATAAGACAAGTACACTCTCTAATAAAAAATGGTTCATCACTTTTCTTGATGATCACACTAGACTTTGTTGGGTGTACTTGCTAAAGGAAAAATATAAGGTTGGTCAAGCTGTAAGAAATTTCTTTAAAATGGTGCAGAATCAATTTCAAACAAATATACAAGTCTTCAGAAGTGATAATGGAAAGGAATATTTTAATATGATTTTGGGGAATTTCTTTCTTGAAAATGGGGTTGTGCATCAAAGTTCTTGTGTTAATACACCCTAACAAAATTGGATTGCGGAGAGAAAGAATAGACATCTCCTAAAGGTGGCTATAGCCTTACTCTTCGAAACAAAAGTTCCAAAATACTTGTGAAGTGAAGCTATTTGCAGCATATTTGATTAATCGTATGCCGTCCAAAGTTTTACAATTTCAAACTCCCATTCATATTTTTAAAGAGTGTTTTCATATGGCTCGTCTTTCAGCCAATTTACCTTTGAAGATATTTGGTTCTACTGTATTTGTTCATGAACATAAACATCTTGGAAGCTAGAACCACGTGCTATAAAATATGTTTTTATTGGATACTCTCAAACCCAGAAAGGATACAAGTTTTTTTATCCAAAATCAAAAAGAACTTTTGTGACCATGGATGCCACTTTCTTTGAAAAACAACCTTTTTTTTAAGGGCATTCATCTTCAGGAGGGAATTCACATGAAGATTCTTTTGAAACCATTATTTTATATGAAAATTCACACGATTCTGAGACTTATACTACTGCACCAATAGCAAATGACCAAGATTCATTATCTGGACCTACTCCTATCATGAGTAACGCTCCTATGAAATCAGGGTCTACATCTCTAAATCAAAACTTTGACAAACATTCTTTGGAAATTGATAATAATGAAGAACTAATCGAAATGCCACAACATGATGATTCTTGTGAAGAAGAAATTAACAGGTTCAAGGATGGTGACTGAAGGTGGGGAAAGTTCTTTGTTTCAAGGAACCGTAAGAAAAGGAATCAAGAATCAACTCTGCAGCACAGTCATGAATTCGAACCGAGGAAGAATCCAATCAGTCAACCCGATACAGATAAGTCCCCTTCTGAACCTAATTGTCATAATGAATCAGTTGAGTTAGACATCCCCATAGCGCTTAGAAAAGGTACTAAGCATCCTTTATCTAAATTTGTGTCGTATTCAAATTTGTCTTCCTCTTTTGCTGCATTTACCTCACAGTTGCCTAGTACAGAAGTTCCAAAAAAAGTACAAGAAGCTCTAAAAATTCCAAAGTGAAAGGAAGCTGTTCTTGAGGAGATGAGAGCTCTTTAGAAGAACAACACTTGGAGTGTTATGACCTTACCAGCTGAAAAAACACAGTGGGTTGCAAATAGGTCTTCATTGTGAAGTATAATTCAGATGGATCCGTAGAAAGGTACAAGGCATGCTTGGTGGCCAAGGGGTTCACTCAGACCTATGGCATAGACTACTCGGAAACTTTTGCTCCTGTGGCAAAATTGAACACTGTCAGGATTCTCTTATCCCTTACTGCAAACTTGGATTGTCCTTTGCATCAACTGGATGTGAAGAATGCCTTCCTCAATGGTGATCTAGAAGAAGAGATATACATGGATGACCCTCCTTGATTTGAAGAAAAATATGGGTCAAATGTGTGTAAATTGAAGAAGTCACTCTATGGACTCAAACAGTCTCCGAGAGCATGGTTCGAAAGGTTCATCTAATGGGAAGATTGCTGCACTAATTGTCTATGTTGATGACATTGTTCTTACTAGGAATGATGTAATAGAGATGGGAAGGCTGAAGAAAAAAAATTTGGCAGCAGAATTTGAAATCAAGTATTTGGGAGCATTGAGATATTTTCTTGGCATGGAGGTTGCTCGATCAAAGAAGGGAATTGTGGTTTCCCAACGAAAATATTCTTTAACTGGAATGAGTAGTTGCAGACCAGATGATACTCCCATGGACCCAAATGTGAAACTTTGGGAGAAAGGAGATGTTCCTGTTGATATTGGGAGATACCAGAGATTAGTTGGCAAGTTAATCTACCTGTCTCATACCAAACCAGATATTGCTTTTTCTGTGAGTGTTGTAAGCCAGTTTATGCACTCCCCATATGAAGAACATCTTGAGGCAGTACAGAATTTTGAGGTACTTGAAAACCAATCCTGCGAAGGGACTATACTTTAGAAAAACTAGTGAGAGGAATGTTGCAATTTTTACTGATGCAGACTGGGCAAGATTAGTTACCGACAAAAAATCAAATTCGGGATATTGTACCTATGTGTGGGGAAATCTAGTAACTTGGAGAAGCAAGAAACAAGGTGTGGTTGCTAGAAGAGGCTGAATTTAGAGCAATGGCCCAAGGAATTTGTGAAGGGTTGTGGATCTACAGAGTCCTAGAGGAACTCAAGATGAAGGTTGATCTTCCATTGAAGTTGTATCATGACAACAAAGTAGCAATAAGCATAACTCACAATCCCGTCCAGCATGACAAAACCAAATACATTGAGATTGATCGCCACTTCATAAAAGAAAAATTAGATGATGGCATTATCTGCCTTCCTTGTGTGACTTCCAACCAACAAACAGCTGATTATTTTGACCAAGAGTCTAGCAAGACCCAAGTTTGAGCATTTGATGCACCAACTTGAGAGGGGGGAACCAGGGGGGGGGGGGGGGGGAATCAGGAAAATATCCCTAATTTGATCCTCTTTGATCTTATTTTATTTTATCTTTATTATTCTGATTTTATTTTGTTTTATTTCCTTCCTAAATTATAGGAAGAGATTTGCTTTGATTGTAATCTCTCTATAAAAGAGGCTCGTACTATGAGCGAAATATACAACAATTATTCCACTGTTCTATAGTAAACTACTTTTCCTAATCAAGAGAAAAAGACAGCCGGTGGGGTTGGCATAATAAAATGGCACAGAGGCAAACTAACTTGAAGAGTGTAACATACTTTCATTGCCATTAAAAGGGATAGGTAGTTCTAGTAAACAAAGACAAGTGAGGTAAATAATTCTGAGCTTGAAATTAGTTTTCAAAGGGTTGCTTGTATTTATGTAAGTGGTCTATTCTTTTTTAACAATGCCTTTCATATCTTCAATGTGTTTGTTAAATATAATTAATGTGGACAGTGGATTTGTGTGGACGGTGGAGTCCCATCTATTGTATTCTTATGTTCATTGTATATTTCTCCTAGGACTTAGCATAGACTTTTATTAATCTAGGAATCAAGTGCATAGTCAAGTGTATATATATCTTGTAGTCCTTTTCATTATCAATACAAGTAAGACATTCAGTTTTCATATTCAAGTTGGTATCAGAGCCTTGTTGGTTCCTGTTTGGTATGTTCATTGGGTTTCAGCTGTTGTGAACACTGGCCCACGTTTTTGAAGTTGTCCGGTGACCGGAGTGACACTGCCGTTCACCTCAGACGTCGCCGACCGGACGTCCGCCCAAGCTCCGCCGCCAGATTCGCCCTCACACGCCGTCGCCAAAATTCTCACTCTCAGGTGCGTGTAATCCACGCGCCGCCTTCCCGGCTTCCGTTTGCGCCGCCGATTCAGCCACCGTGATCGCCGTCCTCTCCCAGTTCTATTCCGCCCCTGTTTAGTTTGTGGGTCTGCCGTTGTGCTACCCCTTCTTTGAATCTTGTTGCTGTTTGTATTCTGTTGCTCTTCTTCCATGGCAGAAAAGAAGAGCTTGAGCCCCTGTTTGATTTCTGGTTCCCACACTATTACTGCCAAGTCAAATGAAGATCATCTACTTTCGGTCAGCGAGTATGAGGAGTATCTGCAATTTAAAGCCACTCAATAGGCTTCTCCTTCGGCCACCATTGCCCACACCGGTACATCTAATGTTTGTCTCTCTCACTCAATATGTGTCTGTTGGATCTTGGATTTTAGACTCTGGTGCTTCTGATCACCTAGCTGGTAATCCTTCTCTTTTCTCTAAATTGTCATTCCCTAAATCATCTCACAGTATTACTCTTGCCGATGGGTCTAAGGCACAAACCGCTGGTATTGGTCAAGCTTCACCCCTTCCATCCTTACCTTTAAATTCAGTCTTGTTTGTGCCAGATTGTCCCTTTAATTTAATTTCAATTAGCCAAATCACTCGCACTCTAAATTGTTCCATAACCTTTAATTATGATTCCTTTGTTATACAGGACCGGAGTATGAGACAAACTATTGGATCTGGATCTGAATCAGGGGGTCTCTACTACCTTCAATCTTCCTCATCCACTGGTTGTGCTGTTTCAGAGTCTGTCGATCTCCTACATCGTCGTCTGGGTCATCCAAGTCTAGACAAGTTAAAGCAAATGGTCCCTCATCTTTCATATTTGAAGACCTTGAACTGTGAGTCATGTCAACTTGGAAAACATGTTAGAGTATCTTTTCCTAGTAGTGTCAGTAGTCGAACTATGTCTCCTTTTGATATTATCCACTCTGATGTTTGGGGTCCTAGTCGCATTCGTTCTGTTCGAGGATATAGGTATTATGTTACTTTCATTAATGATTTCACAAGATGCATCTTGTTATTTTTAATGAAAAATCATTTTGAGTTATTTGATGTCTTTCAAACCTTTTGTTCACAAATAAAGAATCAGTTTGGAAAAACAATTCATATTTTGCACAGTGATAATGCAAAAGAATATTTTTCTGCATCATTTAAATCCTTTCTGAGTTCTCATGGCATCATACATCGTCATCTTGTTGATACAGCTCGGACTCTTTTAATAAATGCCAATGCACCCTTGAAGTTTTGGGGTGACGTTGTTCTTACAGCTTGTTATCTAGTAAACCGAATGCCATCCTCTGTTTTGGGTAATAAAATCCCTCACTCTATTTTATTTCCTAACGATTCTCTTTATATTGTTCCCCCTCGTGTGTTTGGTTCCACTTGTTTTGTCCATGATCTCTCTCCTGGTTGTGACAAATTGTCTGCATGGGCTGTTAAATGTGTCTTTCTTGGGTATTCTCGAGTGCAAAAGGGATATCGATGTTATTGTCCCTCTACACATCGCTTTTATGTATCTGCAGATGTTACATTTTTTGAAGATACCCCCTACTTTGTCACATCAGCTACCTTCGACTTTACTCCATCTCAGGTACTGCCCATTCCTCAACTTGCACAACCACAGGATGACTGCCCGTTTCATCTATATGGTATTTTTTATGAGCTTCGGGCTCTTAAAGTTCCTGAAGTTCCTGAGATCACACCCAGTATCGATCCTCCTGATTCAGCTCCTGCTCCAATCGCTTCTCCCACTGCAGTCCAACCAGTCACTTCCGCTGACTTACCCATTGCCCTTCGTAAAGGTAATCGCTCTACTCTTAATCCCCATCCCATTAACAATTTCCTGAGTTACCATCGATTATCTCCTTCCCATTATGCCTTTGTATCTGCCTTGTCATCTGTTACCATTCCCAAGAATGTTCAGGAAGCACTATCTCATCCAGGATGGCGACAAGCAATGATTGATGAGATGACGGCTTTGGAATCTAATCATACATGGACCCTTGTTTCCCCTCCTGCTGGGAAATCAGTAGTTGGTTGTCGATGGGTATTTACTGTTAAAGTTGGTCCTAATGGGCAGGTGGATCACTTGAAAGCCCGACTGGTAGCAAAGGGGTACACTGAAATCTATGGTCTGGATTACAGTGATACTTTTTCTCCCGTTGCTAAGATGGCATCTGTTCGTTTGTTCTTGTCTATGGCCGCCATGAGACACTGGTCATTATACCAGCTTGATATTAAAAATGCATTTTTACATGGTGATCTAGAGGAGATCTATATGGAGCAACCACCTGGGTTTGTTTCTCAGGGGGAGTCAGATCTTGTTTGTAGGTTACAGAAGTCCTTATATGGCTTAAAACAGTCACCTCGCGCTTGGTTTGGGAAGTTCAGTAAAGTCATCCAGCAGTTTGGCATGATTCATTGCGAGGCAAACCATTCTGTATTCTTTAAATGTTCTTCCTTGAATAAACGTATTTATCTCGTGGTGTATGTGGATGATATTGTTATTACAGGTGACGATCAAGAAGGCATTAAGGAATTGAAGTAACACTTGTTTAAACATTTTCAAACCAACGATCTTGGACAATTGCGGTATTTTCTTGGAATTGAAGTCGCTCAATCAAGAACAGGTGTTGTCATTTCTCAGAGGAAATATGCCCTTGACATTCTTGAAGAAACAGGGATGCTAGATTGTAAACCTGTTGATACTCCTATGGACCCAAATGTAAAGCTTCTACCTAATGAGGGGGAGCCCTATCCTGACCCAGGCAGATATAGAAGATTAGTTGGGAAGTTAAATTATCTCACCATGACTCGACCAAACCTTGCTTTTCCGATTAGTGTTGTAAGTCAGTTTCTCAACTCATCATGTGATAGTCATTGGAATGCTGCTATCCGGATCCAAAGATATATCAAGGGATCACCTGGTAAAGGGATTGTTTATATGGATAGGGGTCATACTAATACCATCGAGTATACAGATGCAGATTGGGCAGGCGATGCTAGTGATAGGAGGTCCACTTCAGGCTACTGTGTGCTTATTGGAGGTAAACTGATTTCATGGAAAAGTAAAAAGCAAAATGTTGTTGCAAGATCAAGCACAAAAGCAGAGTATCGTGCTATGGCTAATACTACTTGTGAACTCCTATGGCTAAAATATTTGCTCCAAGAGTTGAAGTTTTGTGGGATAGGTCCTATGGAACTTGCTTGTGATAACCAATCAGCATTGTATCTTTCTTCAAATCCTATCTTCCATGAAAGAACCAAGCATATAGAAGTTAATTGTCACTTCATCCGAGAAAAGATCCTCTCGGGCATCATTAAGACTTCCTTTGTGGGTACTAGAGATCAACTTGCAGATATGATGACTAAGTCTCTACGGGGTCCTAGAATAGCATACATATGTGACAAGCTGGTTGCATCAGACATATATGCTCCAGCTTGAGGGAGGGTGTTAAATATAATTAATGTGGATGGTGGATTTGTGTGGATGGTGGAGTCCCATCCATTGTATTCTTATGTTCATTGTATATTTCTCCTAGGACTTAGCATAGACTTTTATTAATCTAGGAATCAAGTACATAGTCAAGTGTATATATATCTTGTAGTCTTTTTCATTATCAATACAAGTAAAACATTCAGTTTTCATATTCAAGTGTGTTTTCCGTTTTTAAAAGCAATCATGTAGTTAATTCAGGAAGTTGTTTATACACCTCTTTGCAAAAAAATATTTTAATAATAATTACAAAATTTCTATACTGGTACCATTCTGTTTAGGAACTAAACTTCTTTCTGGTCAAGATCTGTAACAAAACCCGCATGAATGGGTGATGTATTGTAAAATATCCCTTAGTTCCGAAAATAAAAGATAATGCATAAGAAACAGAAGAAAAATGAAAAATTATGAAATAACAATTTACCTTAGTATTGTAGAATATACATCACAGCGAATCCCTCCAGTGCAATACATCAATATGTTTGCTTTTTCTTTATCTACAGTTGATACAGGATCTAAAGCATTGATCTAAAATGGAATATAAAAGCGGAGTACATTAATAGCCATCAAAAGAAAGATAAATCTCAAAACATGAGCCAGTAATTCATTTGAGATTTCCCATCCTAAGATCTAGGCAAATCCCAGTTCAGCCCTTAGCCAAACGAGAAAAACACTTTAAATGAAACCAGAATTGGCAGCTAGAACACCACACTATTGTCATAAGAAAACTTTAAAAATGAAAACGTTAAAATTCAATGCAAGTGAACTTTGATGGCATTACTTTGCTTTAGAAGAAGAAAACAAAAACAAAAACAAAAACAAAAACATGAAGGCATGTTTCAGCTTATCCTGAAGGCATATTAATCTCAAATCAGTCCACATTAGGTTACTGAGGCATCAAATAAAGACCCTACCTCTTCTTGAGACAGACCAAATGAAGTGCTCCTAAAGCAGTCAACATTAGGTCGCTGAGCCCCATGGAAGTGTCCAATATCCCACTCATAACCTGATTAACGGCAATAATACTACAGTCATCCTCAGATAAATATTTTGAAATAGTACAAAAAGAAGGGAAAATGCACAAACAGATATTCAAAAACATGACTTGGAGATCTCTACAAAGAATGGAGAAAACAAATACTATGCAGATATGAGCCAAAATATTTACTTTTAAGATCTCTCCTTGTCAAAGAAAGTCATTCATTGGTCATATTGACTAGAAGTTGGCATCAACAGTCCACTCCTGTAAATTATTGGAAAAGTTCTCCCGTAAAGGATTGAGAATTAGCACTTTCCTCACAAACTGAGGATTCAAGACCTCCCCTTTAGAGGAGAGATGTAAATGACATGAGGGACTTGCTTCAAGCACCAAACAGTCCAAAACCAGAAATCCAATCAGAATAGAACATAGGAATCACACACACAAACACACACTGATAGGAACCAAAGATATAAAAATGGAAGAAGAATCTATTATTGACTGAAAAAGGGGAAATGTATTACAAGAGGATCTCTCCTGTAACCCCAGAGCAATGCTCAGGAATTTGGGATTCTCTCTGCCCAGCTCAAAGCTGAAACTAATCAGAAGAAACTAATTGCCTCCCTTTCCCTTCTCACACACCTCATATACCCCTCTCACGTGTGTTTTCTCTCCCTACTTCTAACTAACTTGCCAGCTCAGCTCTCACCACTCCATTTGGGCCTTTCTCTATATGGGTCCTATCAATGCCACCCTCTTCTGAAACAACCTTGTCCTCAAGGTTGGAAGTTGTTTCCATTGCCCTTCTTGCAGCTGGGAAAGACATTAATTTGCTTGAGAACCAAATAGGAACAAGCCAGTTCATGGAGCTGAAGCTAGACAGCAACTGCACCAATACGCTTGAGGACCAAATATCATTTTCTATTTTCCAATTGCAATTCCTTTGTTGATAGACTTGGGCTTGGCCCATTAGTTCAGAAAATAACCCCAGCTTGCAGATTTGCAGTGGTCCTGTAAGAGCATCCAACTTGTGGTTTCTAACATCAGTTAGGATTCCCCAAATCTTTCCCCTTACAAACTGTCATGATAACGATCAACAGTATCGTTGCAAAGAGAGCAATGCGAGCAATGAGGAGGACAATACCGCATAAAAGTCATGACTTTAAGGTTGTGTTGCAAAAGCCAATAAGCAACCTTAGCTAAATTAGTAGATTTTCCAACCCCATTAACTCCAACAAATATAACAACACACAGTTTCCTCTTCTCCTTGGCAGCACTGTATACAGCTTCCAGAATCAGAATTAAAAATGTATCCATATCAGTCCACATTAAGACACACTCCAGAAAGGTAGAATTTCCTTGCAACAATGAGTAAAACAGTAAGACAGCCGCCTCATCAGCTAAGCACATACCAAGTGTATCAAACCAAAAAGCAAAGGGCAACTTTATGTGTCAACTAATGTATGCATTGCCTTCAACATCTACACGATCCAATTCCCCATCAACTGGGTGCTCTAAGGCCTTGCAGTAAGGGCTATCAGAAAAATAAGGATTTTCTGTGAATAAAGAATCTGAAGCTGAAGATTTGTTATCCTCGATGGCAGAGTAGTCCTCATCACAGCACATTTACGATAATGAACGAGGACAAAAAGCATGCTATGGGACTTCTTGATCCTTCACCGCTTGAACTGACCAAATACATGAATGGCAATGAAACAATAATTGCAGATTGATAGAAGTAGGAGCAAAGAGAGAAATCGAGAGAGAAGAAGGGGAGAGAGAGAGAGAGAGAGAGAAAGTAGATCTGAATTTATATTTTTTATTCTGTAATTCTCAAGTGGATAGTTACATGCATGCTACTTATAGTAGCTTTTACAGAGTATAGGAGTATTCTAGAACTTGAGAATCAGTTCTAACCGACTAACAAGAAGCTGAGTCAGCAGGTGCTACTAATCAGCTGCACTCAGAAACACATAAGCTCACTATACACTAACACACCCCCTTAGCAGCCTAAGGTGGATTTTGAACGCTAAACTTGTCTATCACACCAAGGTTGCTCCTGAGACTTCAAATTGTGTCTGAGTGGCTGGCATTGTGAGCAAATCAGCAACCTGATCAACTCTTGGAATGTGACAAACTGACAAAGTTTTGTTGATGACCTTCTCCCGCACAAAAAAGATATCTAATTCCATGTGTTTGGTCCTTGAGTGTAGGATAGGATTGTGTGATAGAGAAACAGTAGAGAGATTGTCACATTAGATCACTAGGTGATGAGTTTGAACTTGAAGTTCTTGAAGGAGAGACTGCACCCACATAACTTCAGCAGTGGTGGCAGCAAGGCTCCTATATTCAGCCTCGGTGCTGGATCGGGCAACTAAAGTTTGCTTTCTTGACCACCACGAAATTAGGTTAAGACCAAAGTACACACAGGAGCTGGAGGTTGATCTCCTGTCATCCCGATCAGCATCACTAAAGACCTGTACGGTAAAGGGCTGCTCTGTCAAGACCATAATAAATTGAGCCTTTGAGACAGCGCAAGATTCTCTTGACTGCCTTCCAATGCTCCTCAAGTGGTTGGCTCAAAAATTGGCGCACTTTGCTAACACTATAGCATATCTCAGGCCTAGTGATTGTAGCATATTGCGAGGCTCCAACCACTGACCAGTAGAGTGTCGGATCAGCCATGTAATTAGATCCATACTTAGTCAATTTACAATCAATGACCATTGGAGTAGGAATGCCCTTAGCATCAACCATATTAGCTTTAGTCAAGAGATCTTCAATGTACTTGGACTGAGACAATATGAGAGAACCATTTGCCAACCTTTTGATTTCAATACCAAGGAAATAATCAAGATCACCTAGCTGTTTTAGAGCAAACTAGTTTAGCTTGGCTATGAGTTCAGTGACTCTTTGAAAGGAGGAACCTGTTACTATTATGTCATCTACATAAACCAACACATAGGTAGTGTGACATGCCCGAGAGTGTATAAAGAGGGAAGGATCGCATTTACTGGTTTTGAACCCAAAGAGAACTAGGGTTTTGGTAAGTCTCTCAAACCAGGCCCTTGGGGCCTGTTTCAGCCCATAGATAGCCTTATTAAGCTTGCAAACCTGTGCAGGCAGAGTGCTTTCAAAGCCAAAAGGTTGCTCCATATAAACCTCTTCCTCAAGGAGGCCATTGAGAAACACGTTGTTCACATCTAGCTGCTGAATAGGCTAGCCATAGGTCACTGCCAATGTGAGAATTAGCCGAACTGTAACAGGTTTCACCACGCGAGAAAACGTTTCCAAATAGTCATGCCCAAGCCTTTGGTGAAATCCCTTGGCAACCAAACGTGCTTTATACTTGTTCACAGTCCCATCCAGGTTTTCTTTGATCTGAAACACCCATTTGCAGCCAATGGGCTGCCTATGAGGTGGCAGATCCACAAGTGTCCATGTACCATTGGCTATGAGTGCATCATATTCACATTGCGTGGTCTACTTCCATTGAGGCATAGCCAAGGCTTGCTTAGGATTAGTAGGTTCTGCATGTGCTAAGAAGACAATAGGATCATGACCTGTATGAACTCTAGACTTAGACCTTGTGATCATTGGATGAATATTGGTGTTGAGTTGGGACATCTAAAGGAGAGGAGGAAGGAGAGATAGTAGAGGCATATTCAGGTGTTAAACCCAAATGGAGAGAGGGAAGAGGAGGAGACTTGGACTGAACAGGTGAGTTAAGAGCTGAATCGGAGAGGAATTAGTAGTAGTAACAGAGGGAATTGGACCAGAAAGTGGTGACTGTGGCACAATATTTAGAGGAACAGGACAGTGAGGATACTCATGAACCTGCTGTATGTTATTCTGTGTAGATGACTGGACAGATTTAGCAAAGGGAAATTTAGACTCATCAAATTGCACATCTTTAGAAATATATACCCTGTCTTCCTTAGATAAACACTTATATCCTTTGTGAGATGAAGAGTACCCAAGAAAAGTACATTCACAGGATCTAAATTCAAGTTCATTCTTATTGTGGCGGTGGTGCATCGTCACTGTGAGTCACGGAAGCCATGGTCGAGACTCAAGCTCGAGATACCATGATAGAAGTAGGAGCAGAGAGAGAAATCGAGAGAGAAGAAAGGAGAGAGAGAAAGTAGATCTGAATCTATATTTTTTGATTCTGTAATTCTCAATCAAGTGGATAGTTACATGCATGCTACTTATAGTAGCTTGTACAGAGTATAGGAGTAGTCTAGAACTCGAGAATCAGTTCTAACCGACTAACAAGAAGCTGAGTAAGCAGGTGCTACTAATCAGCTGCACTCAAAAACACATAAGCTCACTATACTCTAACGAAGATGCAGAACCAACTCTCCGTAACACACTACTCTGACTTTCGTCATAATAGATGGAATAAGTTGCCCTATTGAATGAAACACTAAGATGGATAATGACATATTGAAGCAATTTGCGAGTAACTGAACCAACCAGAGAGCTGTCTTGAGCCATTGCTGCACCGAGAAATGGGTTCACATCATTGGGTCGAGGAGATGGCCCACAAAGAAGCTAAGTTAACATTACAATTATAATGAAATTAAACAACTCTAAATGTAGGAGAAATGGGTTGGGGTTCACTTCTACTAATGCTATATAGTTCAGCACATTCTGCATAACAAGATTTTTAATGGTTTGATCAATTACCCATTCTGCCCTTGTATCTTTCTTCCATGCCAGAACCAATTTGCCATTCAGATGTGTGGTTGTATGTACCCGAGCTGCTAGTGGTTGCTCCGCCATTTGCGACCTACTGCGCCCCACCTGCGATCTGGTGTTTGGCGGCTTGGGCGGTGGACGCTCAGTAGGCATGCGCGAAACTGAGAATTGCATCTCTGTTGGTGATCCATTTCTTGCGTACCGAACCCCTTGTTCCTGAACCCATATGGTATAATCAGATTGGGCCAAGCCCAATATGTCAACAATTGGACTCAACCTTCTGAAGTCCAGTTTTGCGCCTCTTTCTTCCTCCTTTGGCAGAACTGGGTCTTCGATGGTGTGCACCCAAGGAGATTCCTTCAACAATGAACCCATGGCTACCGAAAGTAGAGTGGCGGCCGGCGGCTCTGGCTGTGAAGGAGCCACTGCAAGTGGGCCAATGTTCGACAGTTAAGGAGGCGGCGCCGATACTGCAACGCTCATCCCCCACAACTCTCTCCTCGGAGAAGTAGCAACTTTCATGGGAGAACCACGGTCCGGTGGCTCTGGCGGTGGTACTCTCCTACAAACCACCTCGCCCTCCACCATCGTAGTGTCCGTCGTCGGCCTTGCCTAAGCCGCTACCAACTACACAACGGCCATCGTCGCTTCTGCTGCGGCCACTGCCTTGGTGTCGGTCTTCCTCCTTTTCCGTCATCATCTTAGAAAGATCTGAGACATCACCGCCACCTTCCCTCTCGATCTCCTCCCCACACGCAAACTGAAGCTTCTCCACCTCCATATGCATTTTGGGTTCTGTATAGAGAATACTGCTAATGGACCCATCACCTCCTTTTCCTTCATTTTCCTTCTCCTCCACCCATGTCTCCACCACTGGGTCAAGCATCGACTCCATCCCTCTTCAGTCTTCTTGTTTCAAGGTAATCGGTCTTCAAAAATAATGCTACCATAGCTTGCTCTGGATCTCTCGATCAAAGCCGTGGAAAATGGCTCCCAATTTGCATCTGGATCCTCTTGGCACCATGACTGAAACCAAAGCATTGCTTCTTCATCCTCCATGCTCATGAATGCCCATTGCAGCTATCACACGGATGAATTTCTTGCTCCTCAAAGAACCTTTCAACTCTAGCAATCCACCCAACGGGGTCTGTTCCCATAAAGTCTGGCAGCTCCACCTTGTTGGCCCACATGTTCTCCATCTCCGGTAACACTAGCTCTCCCTCGATGATCCGGTAGGTCGGACCAATTGATAGGAACCAAAGATATAAAAATGGAAGAAGAATCTATTGTTGACTGAAAAAGGGAAAATGTATTACAAGAGGATCTCTCCTGTAACCCCAAAGCAATGTTCCTCAGAGGAATTTAGAATTCTCTCTGCCCAGCTCAAAGCCAAAACTAATCAGAAGAAACTAATTGCCTCCCTTTCCCTTCTCACACACCTCATATACCCCCTCTCACGTGTGTTTTCTCTCCCTATCTCTAACTAACTTGCCAGCTCAGCTCTCACCTCTCCATTTGGGTCTTTCTCTACATGGGTCCTATCAATACAGAGAGAGAGAGAGAGAGAGTTTGAATTCAATTAAGAAACTAAAGGTAGATTCATTTTGGAATGATAGAATATATACCATTTCTCACATCCAATATAATGTAATTTCTATTAGGTTGTTCCTTTGATGTATGATCAGATCTATTTATTGCTTCCAATCTATTTTTCCATTCTGAAGGTGCTAAAGGTATTGCCCGCATTGAAGGATCAAGCAAAGGAAGATGTGATATGCCACCTTGAAACTGTAGACAAATGAGAGCCATAAGTATTCAAGAATTGCGACTTGCAGCAATACCTATATTTTAACCAACCAAATTTCTAGAGTTAACAAGAAGCATAATCAATGTTTAGTACAGCCATTCAAAATACTTAAATTCTGATCAACAAGCTTCATACTGCACAATAGTGTAAAACTGTAAATTACATGCCCTACTATGTGATTATCTCCACCAATGAGTATTTTGTCAATTCCCGGATCCAAGAGCAATTACACACTTGAACTTACATGCGCACTTCTTTCAGGTCATAAGCATTGCCAAAGCTTCAAGCAGGACTTTTATTGTAATTTTACAAAACAGGTGCGCAGACATGTGTGGAGGTGTGGTGTGCAAAGGTGGATGGTAGTAGGTTCTTCAGATAGAGGTAAGTGGGAGGAATGGTGCAGTGGAAAGATAAGGGTAATTTTGTCTATTTAGTTGGTTGATTGAGTTAAAATTAACACCGTCAACCTTAAATGGTTGGAAGGATGAAAAAATTTGGAATTTTATGTTTTAGGGACTCAATTGATAAAATTTATCTATAAAGGGCTAAAATGATACAGAGTCTATCTTTCTAGGACCAAAATAAGATTTTACTTTTGTTTTAAAGCCACAGCCACCTATTCATAACATAAAGACACTTGGATAAAGAAGCGTAGAAACTTGTTACAAAGCTCCAGCACAGCAAAATCCTATCTAGTAGACAAGATTTGACAAAAAAGAAATTTTGAAGGATCCTTGCATGAAAAAAAAAGAAAAAGGAAAAGGAAATAAACATACAGCAACGCTCATGCTAATGAGCGTAATCAGTAAGAGAAGATTTTACCGCATACTAGTATGGCTTGCCTGTACTAATGAGGGCTTATACCGCAACTTCAATTTCGGAAAGGCATGTCCATTTTCTGATGGAGATATCTGAGCTAGGATGTCAGAAAATCTGTTATCCTCTCTTAGCCAGTTGAGATACGCCAGAGCATCTTTTGATGGCCCGCTATACTGTAATAATATATGACTTCAGCAGGACATATTTGGACTCTTAATGCTGTAAGGAAGACTGGTAGCTACTCTTATAAACATTGTAATATGTTGATTCACAAGGATTAGAACCCTTCCTTCCATGTAGTTTCAATCAATAAGATAGAAAGAATGCGAACGTGTAAAAATTAAAGCTCATTGATGAGGATGGAAGAATAACTTACTGATGAGTACATGTAAATATTAAAAAACTAACCTGCGCATTAATGCCTTGTTCATTGAGATAGACTCTTCCATGGATGTCGAGACCCTGTCCACACACAGACTAAAAATTATCCCAGGTGGAATTCGCAATGAATTCTTTCTGGGACAAAACAATGAACTCGAAATTCCATAATCTAATCCTTGTCATTATTATTATTAACTAATAACATAAAATGAACCATTGTTGGTGAATGCTGCATTCATTTCATTCTCATTAGCAAAATACAGAAAGAAATAAAATGTTAATTAACAAGCGAACCTGCAAGTACAAGAAAGAAAGGTGTTTGGCGACTTCTGCTTGGGGGTCTTTGATAAACACAAAATGGTAGAAATTGACGACCACAAAATCAAAATCAGCCGTTGAACTTGAAGGCTGTGCTTGTGCAGCGGGCACCACTAACAGCTTACGATGAGAAAGGGAGAGAGAAGATAAAGTCTTGAATTTGAAGAGAGGTTTTTGGAATTGGAATTGAAATTGGAGGTTGAACACAACACTTTGCCTTTGTGTGTTGCTGTAGGAACAGGAAGCAGGAGCGATTGTGATAACTTCACTGCAACTGCACCACCTCATCCTCTGTTCCGTCACGCCACAACCAGATTGATTCTCGGCTTGGCTTCTAGTCGTGTTAAGTTAACAAACAAACACCACAAAATCCTGCTGGGTTATTGGATTACAGCCCAAGCCCAAGCCCATTTTAGTCATATTTTCTTTGTTTCCTCTTCCTTTAATTAATTAATTAATTGTGTGAAAATGTTAAGAATTACTTGCATCTTTCCTTCAAAAAAAAAGAATTACTTGCATCTTCATGAATGTTATCAACAACACTTTTTGGTAGCTTTTTTAAAATTAATTAACAACACTTTTAAAAATGTTATTAAAAATACATTTAGTGGCGTTTAGTAAAAATGTTGTTATATGCTAAATAAATGCTAAAAAAAAAATATTATAACATTTATTAAATGTTACTATTGATATAAAAAAATGTTACTAAGACTTTTTACGATGTGAACTTTATGTAACACTTACTAAAATGTTACTAATATCAATATGTAACATTTTTTTATATTTTTGCAATTTAAATTAAATGTCGCTAAAAATAACTTAATTAATGGGAAGTCGATACTTATAGTTTTGGAATATATATTTTTGGTCATGCTGGAAAATAGATGAGGGGAATAGAGGATAACACTTGCACTATTTGGATTACAGCAACTAAAAAATGAATTAAATGAATTAGGTTAAACTAAATATTTGGTTCCTGTATGTGATATTGATTTTTAATTTGGTTCCTATACATAAAAAATAATAATTAAAATTGGTGCCTATATATACAATTATTTTTAATTTGGTCCTTGTCGTTTATTGATATTATAACACCATCACATAATAGGGACCAAGTTCAAAATGATTGTCATGTATAGAGATCAAATTCAAAATAATTGTCAAATGTAGGGGCCAAATTTTTGTTTTTTTTTTTAACTCGATCCTTACATGTGACATTTATTTTGAATTTGATCTTTATACTTTAACTACAACTAACGATGTTATATATACCAATAAACAGCGAGAATCAAATTAAAAATAATTGCAAATATAGGGACTAATTTCAAAAGAAAAAATGTACATAGACACCAAATTCAAAATCAATGTCATATAGGAACCAAATGTTTAGTTTAACCAATGAAGTATCATGCAAAGAGAAAGTTATATGCTAACAATGGTCCAGAGTTAATTGGCTTTGGGAAGGAGAAAAGAATACGATGTTTTTCCATAGTCATGCCTTAGCAAGACAAAACAATTGAAATAAGAAACTCATATGGGAAAAGCAATTAGAAATCAGATGTATCAAAGCTAAAAGGTGTTGAGAAAGATAACTCATAAGATGAACTCTTTTTTGACAATTCCTCTTACAACCCTCATGGTTAGTGAAGTTATTTTTCAGAGGAGAGCAACAAAATCTTTGGGACTAGATGGGATGCCAACGTTGTATTTCCAGAATTATTGGGAGGCACTGGAGTTTGATGCCATTTCAGTTGTGCTGTCATTTGATGCCTTTCCAGTCTTTTACATAGTGTTTGGTTGGAGGTATTTGGAAGGGAGGGATTTTTTTAAAAATCTTTTTGTTTGTTTCAACTTTTGTGGTGGTGAGTTTTGGCTCCCCTCCAATATTGGAGGGATTTTAATTCGTTTCATGTGCATCGACTAAAATATCCCTACTTTTATATTTTTAAATAAATAATTATAAGGGTTTAAAAGTAAAATTGTTTTAAAATCCCTCCCCTCCCCTCCTGAACCAAAAATGAAAGTGCTATTTATCCTCTCCTTTCCTCCCCTCAACAAACACAATGTCTAATTAAAATCCGTCCCCTCCTTTGAACCAAACACACAAAGTTCAGTGTGCATGTAGAAAAGGATCAAAGGATAGAAAGAACCATTATTGTCAAAAAGAGGCAAATAGGTTATCATTAAAGCAGTGGCCCATGTCTTTCTCACGTATTCTATGGCTTGTTTTAAGTTCCCATCCATTTTTGTGTAAAGAGCTTCGTGATATGATGTCTAAGTTATGGTAGGGCAACCAAACTAATCCTTCGAGGGATGGCCAGAGGGAATACGATTTAGAGACTTAAAAACTTTTAATATGGTCATGTTGGCTAAATGGATATGGAGATAGATGAGCTTCCCATGTTCTTTGGTAGCTCGTGTCAGTGTGTGCTCAAAGCATGGTATTTTCCGCCAATAAATTTATTGAATTAAGGACTTAATCCGTCCTACACTTGGAGTAGCTTGATGGAGGGTAAGAAGCTGTTAATTCTTGGTACAGTTTGGCGTATAGAACATGGGGTAGCAACAGATATTTGGTCTTGCCCATGGCATGGGTGCCTTCTTTAACTTCCTTCAACGTAGGAAACTCAGGAAACATGGAGCTCAATCTCACCCGTGTAAGCCAACTTCTGTTACATCAACATTGCAGATGGAATATAGATTTAGAGCTCATTTGTTTAAAATTAAAAAAATAAATAATTTTGTTATAAAATAATTTAACTATTATTTTTAAAGATTTAAAAAAGAAAAAACAGAAGCAGATTTGTGTATGTTTACAATCTTAAATTTTTTTTTTTAAAAATAATTAATTATAAAAACTGATTTTTTTTCCAAAAGCAAGTGAAAGTTACTTTTCATTTTAACCCCAAAAATGATTTTTTTTTGCTTTTGATTATTTTGAAAAGCAAAAACAAACGCACTAAAAATTTATAAAAATGATTTTATGATTAAAAAATTGATTTATTTTAGTAAAACAAGCAATAACAAACGGGTTCTTAATCAGGGGAGGATTTAATCGTTTGTGCTAATCATCAGGAATTCAGGATAGACAAAATGTTTAACACGATCTACGTTGTGGGCCAGTGAGCCACCCACCCTTGTCCATTATGCTTTTAGAAACGTTTCTTATTCTATTACCGATAGGCCATATTGCAGTCTCTTTAGAGTGTAAGCAAGCAAGTGGAAGCAGAAATGTTCCTTCAAGGTACCGATGTTACAATATGATCATGCCCTACCTTCGCCCTCCATTAATTTGCCCGATGCAAGGGGAGAAATCTACATTGTTGGAGACCGCAATGACTGCAGACTTCATTGATTTCAACAATTGGACTGAAAAGAATTTCATGATGGTGACATCCTAGGTAAGGCCAGAGTTTCAGATTTATAAATGCATTAATGCAAATAAACCAAAAATGATACATATTTACGTATTATTTTGATATGTTGTATGCAAGACACTTGAAAATTTCAATGAACACATGATAACTTTTATAATACACATTATACAAGCATGTTCGTAACCTTTTTTTTTTTATTTTTTTTTTACAGTCTTCAACTACCAAAAGACGCTACATAATGTACCGCTAATGGATTTACAGCTTATTAAGATTGTTGCATTAAGGATGTCTCTGGTAGTTCCTGTTCAGTTGAAACACGTGATTCATACAATCTCGTGTCTTTTTCTTTTCTATCTTAACAAAGGACTTGCATATACAGCTGTGGACAAGTTTGTAATTTACTATTTAAAGAGAAAAGGTACCGTGAGACGTGAGTACTGAGTAACGTATAAGATAAAAGCAACAGGTTGATGATGCTGATAACAGAGTATATGCTGTGGCTTCCTTTTGTGGGATGAGTCACAGGAGATTTTCATATTATGTGACTCAAAAAGTAAAGGAATAGAATTGGGCTGAGGGGAATGACAAGGAAACTATAAAACAATCAAATTGGACAAATTATAACATGCACGGTGATTAGACTGTTATGGACTTAACGTATAAGATAAAAGTGAATTGTGTAAGTGAATAGTGCTGCAGATCTGACCAACTAAAATGGGAAGACAAAAACCCTAAAAATACTAACAACATAAAAAACAAAGCGACCTCCCAGTTAAGGAAACTAAATACGAAGGTCATGCAATTTACACCCCAAAATCATACAGAAAGAGTGTACTGTTGTGTGTGGTCAGCAAATGATAGGAAAAAAAAACAGTGGCAGTAGGAGCGCAAGCCACAGTAACTTCTCATGACCAGGCTACCACTTCTCCATTTGTTGAGTTTGTCTAATTATTTGGAGGAAAGTCTAACTGAGTTAATGCATCTAATTTCATGACAACCATTTTGTTTTGTTTATCCATATCTGAAATATTTTATGCAAGAATTAAGGATTAAGCTGAATTTTCTATGGACAATTCAGAAATATCATAAAAAAGGGTCTAAGTTTAATCTTGTGTTTGCAACCATTTTCTTTCTGTTCAAATTTACAATTATGTTTCACTGTTTCTTCCCATGATCTATCGGGATGGGCTTCCCAGTTCCCAAAGAAGGACATCCTTCAGAAATTCTCATAATGAGAATGACGTATTTAAGGGAGAATATACAATGAAACAACCTGAATTAACCTCATCTTCAAAAGTAAAAAAAAAAGGCATTTCTGATTTATCTTATAAATGAAGCCAGAGCAACAGTGTTGAAATGATAGGGTGCAGGTATGCAAAGAGGAAAAGAAAGAATAAAGACTTTGAATAATAATATGGTATTAGATTGATATGGGTGTGGTGTGTTATGATGTAATAGAAATTACAAAATACAAATCCAATCGTCCTATTTATTTATACTAATAATTAGGTCAAGTACAAGTCTAGTATTACTGGTACAAGCACAAGCCTACTAATACAATAAGAATACTATAATTAAATAAGGAAACAAATCAGGGAAAATTACGAAATTAAGAAAGAACACTTGAAAGATCTTCTAAGATTTTCTAGAGACATTATGAAGATATGCAAAGATATTCTAAAATACTATGAGATATCCTAACAAGAATCATATTTTGTTTGAAACAAAAAAAAATAAAATATAAAGTGAAAGGAAATTTCATACCTGGAAACAAATAATATTTTATTCCTCCTGGCATCACTGTAATTGAATTAACTTGACCTTCATTTACAAATGCAGATCCTATGGCGTATTAGCATCAGCAAGTTTTTCCTTAAGCTTTGTGATTCGATCCTACTTAAATATAAATATATAAAACAATGAATTATTCCAGCAGAATAGCCACTTCAAACTTGTAAACAGGTAAACCCAAACAAGATCCAAAGGCACCAAAAAGGAAAGGAGGCAGAGACAGTGCAGAGAAACCTTCAATATTGTCCTCTAAAACAGTCCAAGATATGACATGAAAAACAGGATTTTTTTTTTGCCCCCATGCTAAAGAGATTATTCTAAATAGATTTTCTTGAGAGGATATAAAGCTGGAAGTGAATATTCTTCTAGGACTACTTTTATTGTCGAGATCTCTGATGCACCTATAAGACAAATTGCATCCCTTGCTGGTATCAAATATGTATCTGATACTGATACGTTGTGATACATGTTGAAGCAATATCGAACACATTTTTTTTTCCCAAAAAACTACAAGAAAAGAAAAAATCTTGACACATTCGGAGGATGCTATGATACAGAGCTTCTCACTCTCTGATACCTTTAACTGGAGCACACGACTCTTCGCCTCTTCGGTTTATTTGAAAGTTGAAACTCTCACTCATTAATTGCAACAAATGCAATTTATATCAACAGATTCAGCTCCTAATTCCCATTTTCATCACCTATATCTTCTGAAATGTCTCTCTTTCTTGAGCTTTGACTCAAGCGAAAATTGCATAGTTGAATTAATCTGAACATCCCTGAACTATTTGATAATTTTCAAATAGCCCCTATACTTTAAAAGTTTGTAATTGAGACACCAAACATTTAGAAAATTTATAATAGGGTCCCTCATACACTTTTCCATGGAAGTTTCGTTAAGTATCCGTTAAGTGATTCATCCACTCGTCTTTGTAAGTCCTTAAACTTTTTGGAAAATTCAAATAGGTCTCTATACTTTTAGGAAAATTAAAATAGGTCGTTGTAATTTTTGGAACCCTAACGGAAAAGTGTACGAGGGATCCAAGTATAAATTTTCTAAGTGTTCAGGGACCCAATTATAAACTTAAAGTAAGGAACCTATTTGAAAATTCTCAAATAATTTAGGGGTTAATTGACTAAGATCTTTACTGTAAACTACCTTTTTATTGATGAATATCTCTGGGGAAGAGTTCCCAAAACAGAGATAGAAGACTACAAGAATAGAGAGAAAGTACAGAAAGAGTATAAGAGTGACTCTACCAAGATTCAAGAGCTTGGCCTCTCCCTTCCCAATTCCAAGTTCCAACCAACTAACTGAATGCCCTATTTCCCTCCCTCTAGTTCTATTTATTACAATCAGTTACAACTAGGCTCACAACTCCTACTAACAGGCCTGCCTACTAACATACAAAGCCCATCAAGACCTATATCTAACAGTTTCCCACTAAAGGATAAAATTCACAGACCAGGCATTGCTAATGTTTAAGAGGAATGTTCTTAGTTTGGATTTTTGAATTACAATAATATATTTATTAAATTTTGTGAATTATATATATATATACACACTAAATGTGTTGTATACTATAAATCGCCGTATCCCATATTGGTATGGTATCTGTGCTACATTGGTTGAGATTAATGCTTGACACTTGACAGTTGCCATAGCACTCAAAATCCATGGGTAAATACAATCGATGTTCTCTCTTATCAGTTTGCGACATCTTCCTTGCCAAAAGCCACAGATGTACATGTTTATGCTAAAAGAAATACATATGATAGGAATAGCTTAAGTCAAATATCCAATGTTACCTTGAATGATTTAGAACGGCGGATGGAAGGATCAATATCTAAAGATGCCAAATATGACTGTTCTGCTGAATGAAATTGGTTCAATGCCAAAAAGGCATCACCTTGGCAAATATAAGCCTGCAAAGTGAATTTGTTTTTTTTAAAAAAAGAAAGAAAGAAAGAAAGTTAAACTACCCTGTAAGTCCCTATAGTTTCATCAAATATTTAATTAGGTCCCTACAGTTTAAAAGGTTTTAATTAGGTCCTTATAGTTCTAAAATTTCGTAGTCCTTATAGCTGAACACCGGTGGAACTCAGTTGAATGTTGCTGACATGGCATTTCACTCTTGGCAACAAAGATGTTTTACGTGGCAATTACTTGAGATTATGTGTCATGTCATCAACCATCTCACATATGAAAGCCCATGCGACTTGCACATTGTTCTCTTTTACCCTATTCTTTTACTCCTTTCCTAATTTCCCACTCCATTCTCCTATGGTAAATTACATTTTACAGACGCCTTATAACTTTGCTTTATGCCATGTACGAGCTCTATGTTGGCAAGTTGGAGGACTGCTACCATTAAAGATTCCTTGGCCAGGTTAGTGACATTGTAAATTACAGTGAGAGTGGGAAACACTCATTATTTGTTACTAAGGAAAATCTGGTCCTGTGGTCCATAGAAAAGACCACTGAAAAAAACACTCATTATTATAAAGCAATTGATGGTTGATAATTTTAGTGTTGTTCATGATTTCATTAATGCTATAAGATATCAATAACCAACTAACCAATCTGAATCAAAATTGGTATTTTCTTTGCTCAGTAGTACATATGTTAGATGGTTGATGACTTGGACACATAATCGCAAGTAATTGCCATGTCAAACATCTTTGATGCCTAGTGTGAAATGCCGCATCGACAATATTTAAAGGAGCTCTAACAGTGTTGAGCTCTAGGGATTTAGTTACAAAAATTTAAAACTATAAGGACACGAATTAAAGCTTTTTAAACTATACGTATAAGAACCTAATTAAAAAAAAAAAAAAACTGATACAACTATAAGGACCTACAGGAATTAACCCAAAATATTATATTTTGGATTTTGGTGACACAATTCTAAAACAGTAGAGTACATTTAAATTTAACAATAACCCTTACAGATCAGATACAAGTAACAAACAAACATACTCACACTGGTAACAAGCAAATAATATCTGAGGTAAGGATGTCAGACCAAAATCCCTTGCTATTGCATTTTACCAAGGGATTTTGGTAACAGTCAGAAGGTATAGCTTTCACTAACTGCCAAAAACTAGGGAATGGTGCATGAGATTAAGCTAATATTCAGAAAATTATAAGGAAAGGTGGACCTCTAAAAGGTCAAAGAACTTATCAATTGAATTGATTTTTCACTTGGCCTCAGTTGCTGGTTTAAAATGAAGACGAGAATGTCAAAACACTTCTTATGGTGAGAAAGTCCAACTTCCCACAGAATTACCCGTAGACTTTAAAGATTTCTCTTCATCATTCAAAACTTCACCATATGTTTATATTGGGTGTGCAGGGAGGCATGCCTATTGAGTGTTCTTTTCCCAATATGCATGTTTGATGATGAGAGCATGGTGTGATTAGCAATGAGGCACAGTTAATGGTCTTGTTAGAAATTCAGAGAGCTACAAATTTAACTGTTGTTCACTTTTCATATGTTCTATTTGTAGTATCTGTAATTGATGTAAGTAACAAATTTTTCATGATGAGAATGAATGAGATTGGTTTTACTTGGCAGGGGCATCATTAGCCGTTGAGGTCCATGAAGCACTAGTCTTTAAAGGAGATTTTGACCATGTCATATAAGACATATTCACATGCACACTTTTCATCTTAGTAAGATTTGATCAATGAGAGGATCATAAGCAAGTGAGTAATTATTTGGCATGCCAGTGCAACTCTGGATTTCAAGGAAACAATTGAAGAATGAGTGACCTCGGAATTGCGGGGAGCTAATTTCAAAGCCTCGTTAGCATCTTGAAGGGCACCAGAGTAGTTGCCCAATTCCAACCTTACAGATGACCTAAAATGTCAACAAGTCACACAATAATCACATATCATTTTTATCAGGACAGGAAACATGAGCTCAGCTCACAAACGAACCTGCATTTAAATGTTAGGTGAAGGCCACCAAATGGTTTTAAATCTATAACCTGCAGCATCAATTCAAAGCATGGAAATGAAATGGCACAATCAATCTCTAACTCTCACGTGAAGAATCGAGAATTAAAAAGGAGAAAGAATAGGAGGAACCTGCCTGGGAGAGAAGAAGGTCAGCCTCAGTGAAATTTCGCTTCTGAAACTCAAACTCCGCTCTCTTCTTCAAGGCAAGAGCATCCAATTCCAAACTAATGTTGGGGTCAGAGTCAGAATCAGAGGGAAACAAACTCAGCATGAGCTCCGCCGCCTGAGCCGCTGTCCCGCAGTGCCCGAGAATGAGGCCATCGGGCAGGACCACCAGGTTGGGGCCCGCGCCGCAGCGGCCCAAGCAGCCACATGACTTTACGGCGACGTTTGGAGGAGCGAGAGCAAATAGGGTTTCCAGGGTTTGAAAGGAGCCCTGCCTGCGACAACTGCGGTTGGTGCACACCCGAATTTCTTCAGCTAGTTTTGTTGCTTTAGCGCTGGCGCTGGCGCGGGAAGGAAGACGACGTCGTTTGAGGGATGGGATCGAACAAGTGACCAAGACAGTGTGACTGTCCATTGCATTGGCATGAAGAAAAGTAACACCACTCCGCTCAGCTCCTTCCCGCTATCTATCTAGATTTTTTAGAATATATATATATATATATATATATATATATATATATTATATATATATATATATATTATATATTATTATTATTAAAGGAAGGTGGTGGTTGGGGCATATATGTAAAATCACTTGGGTTAATGAAAAGTAAGGTGATAGTTGGGGTAATTTTGTAAAATCACTTGGGTTAATAAATTTTCTTTTTATTGAATTTTTTTAATATCAATTTTTATTGAATTTTTTTTAATATCAATTAATGTTTCATTAAAATATTAATAATTATTTTTTAGTGACTCTTTCACTTCCCGTATGTTCTCTGTCTCATCCTTCTTACATTGTTCTCTCTTTTCTTTGCTCCGATGAATGTCTCTTACTTTATGTCCTACTTATGACCATGATCTCACTATGGTTTTTATTTTATTTTATTTTATTTCCCATTGTTTAGGTGTTGTTTATTATACATTTAAAATTTGAAATGTGCATAATCCATAGTACAAATCTTTTGTTATAGCAGTTGATATCAATTTGGCCCTTTTATTGCATTAATTAATACCTTATTATTAAAAGGAAGGTGGTGGCTGGGGTATATATGTAAAATCACTTGGGTTAATGAAAAGTAAGGTGATGGTTAAAGGAAGGTGGTGGTTGGGGGTGATGGTTAAAGGAAGGTGGTGATTGGGGCATATATGTAAAATCACTTGGGTTAATAAATTTTCTTTTTATTGAATTTTTTTTAATATTTTTTAATATCAATTAATGTTTTATTAAAATACTAATTACTTTTTAGTGACTCTTTCACTTCCCGTATGTTCTCTGTCTCATCCTTCTTACATTGTTCTCTCTTTTCTTTTACTCTATGTCCTACTTATGACCATGATCTCACTACGGTTTTTATTTTATTTCCCATTATTTAGGTGTTGTTTATTATACATTTAAAATTTGAAATGTGCATAATCCATAGTACAAATCTTTTGTTATAGCAGCTGATATCAATTTGGCCCTTTTATTGCATTAATTAATACCTTATTATTAAAAGGAAGGTGGTGGCTGGGGCATATATGTAAAATCACTTGGGTTAATAAAAAGTAAGGTGATGGTTGGGGTAATTTTGTAAAATCACTTGGGTTAATGAATTTTCTTTTTATTAATTTTTTTTTCATATCAATTAATGTTTTATTAAAATACTAATTACTTTTTAGTGACTCTTTCACTTCCCATATGTTTTCTGTCTCATCCTTCTTACATTGTTCTCTCTTTTCTTTGCTCCGATGAATGTCTCTGACTCTATGTCCTACTTATGACCATGATCTCACTATGGTTTTTATTTTATTTTATTTCCCATTGTTTAGGTGTTGTTTATTATACATTTAAAATTTGAAATGTGCATAATCCACAGTATAAATCTTTTGTTATAGCAGCTGATATCAATTTGGCCTCTTTATTGCATTAATAGGCATTTAGTTCGAAACGGTTGCCTTAATTGGCATTTATATGTTAAACATGAATATGTTACAATTTGTATGTAAGTAAATGGTACTACAAGTATGATTTTTGGCTTCTTAATTTAAATTAAATTATAGGTAAATGTTGTGATACGTATGATGACAATTAATACAACATATAATGCATAACTCTTACAATATAGTGATTCAATGAACTAATTTAAAATTAAAAAGTGTACAATCCAATGATCAAATTTCTCGATTTTACGATTATAACAGTGTACAATAATAATATATTACTAAAATATTTGGTACTATTTTATTATTTTAAAAGTTACTCCCAGATAATTAGCTTAAAATTTAATAAGTTGACGTAAATTAAAAAATAAGAGGATCGGGGTTCTTTTTTTTTTAAGAAATAAAGGATCAGGGGTGATAAATCAACTTTTAGGAGAATATAAATATTTTAAAAAGAATATTCAAAATCAAAAAGGAAAAAATTAAAAAAAAAAATCATCTATGCAACCTTAGCACGTTCACAGACCACACTTAACTAGATTAATTTAGAAATTCATGACAAACATGAACTTGGTTATTCCACAATTTAAGTTTCTCTTAAATTTATATATTTAGTGGTTGTTTCATTTTATATCTTACATTTTTTAGTCCTTTTTCTCTTTTAAGGGGACCTCAACAAGCAACTTTACATTTTAATTTATATTTGTATCAAATGTTTTTAAGCCAAAATAACTGATTTCATATATATAACTAAATTTATTTCAATATTTCCTACTTCAAATATAATTCATACATAAACTTTACATCATCTGGCTTGATCATGCAGGACTCTAGGAAGGGCATTTTTCCAGTGAACATTTCCTTCTTCCTGTCCTTGTCCTTGTTGAGATCTATCATGGGTAGTCTTGGACATATCATTCTGGGCTGGACTCCAATCTTGGTTTTAAAAGAATGATTCAACCAAGTTATGAGTACAAAATTGGCAGCCCTTACAACCCTGAAGAGTTCAAGTTCAGTCTTCAGCATGACATACATGAAATAATCTTTGATGTCAGCTGCCTTGCCATATTCACTAGGATGGACAAAAGTCTTCCACTTTATATTTTTATCCATGATGATGCAAACTTGTCTATAGGATCTAGACCATTCGTATATAGCATCTTGCAGGTCTTTCTTGGCAGGATCCTTAGACCAGTCAGATATTATATGCCTCTGTACACCATCAGTGAAGGGTTTGAATGGAGGGTATCTGACAAGGTTTGGGTAGATTTTTCTGGGATGGAATTTCTTTTGTGGTAGGCGAGTGATTAAGGGTCCAAGTCTGTTAAACATTTTGGATGGAGGAGGGCCTTTGGGAATGTCAGGGTGGGGTTTATACCAAGGTTTTACAATGACATTTGGTTCATACTCATATTCTGGCAATGGATACCAGGGTCTGTTTGAGACTGGTTCTGGTTCATGAGTATGGTAAAGAATCCTCAAGTCCCTTTTAACTTTGGCCAGTGATTCAGACATGCCATTATAAAGTTCGGAGGGAGGAGTGTATGGAAATGGAATTCTTTTCATTTTTGGGAAAGGGGCACCTAAGATAATACCATCATCTGGTTGGTGAAACCAGGGACCATCCTCAGAGATCAAAGGTGGGAATTGTGGTTGTTGTGGTGAGGCTATTTGTGGTTGAGGTGAGGGTGGTGAGGGGATATATACATTATCAAGGTTATCTGGTTGATTTACAGACACTTCTAGTGCAGAGACAATGTCCATTCTATCCTCTAAACTGGAAACTAAGGCATCTACTACTAATTGAACAGGATCATTAGTAGGGATAGTTACCTCAGTAGCCAGGCTCTTCTCTGAGGTTGCTGTCTTCTAGTAGGAACAGCAGCACTGACAGCCTTTTGCTTCTTGAGGATAGCACTAATAGGAACTATGTCCTCATCATCTTCATCATCATCCTCATTGTGAGAAAGGATCAAGTTTCTTGTCCTTTTTTGAGCTCTTGCAGGTTGAGGGACCTCTACAGTGGGTTCCCTGATAACAATGCCAGCTGCAGGCTTTTTAGGAGCTATTGTCCTAACAGCTACAGTTTTCCTTCTAAATGTCCTCTTCATTCCTACTTCCTAGGACTTCAGCATTGTTTTGCTCAATATGTTCCTCTTTAACCTTGAGCAATTCTTCCTGCTTAGCTAGGGCAATAGCTGTGTAGGTGCTCAGATTTATATTTGCAATGTTCATCTTGCCAAAGATAGCAGTGCACATGCACTTTTGTGTCAGAATCCTTTCTTGCTGCTCAGTTGGCTTGGCAGAGATAAATTCATTCAGCTTCTGAGACTTGAAAATCTTTGATAACAAGTGGCAATAAGGGATTCTAGAGATCTTCTTCCTTGTGACTATTGCATCTCTGAATCTTCCATACAGAAATCTTGGAAGGTTGATTTTAGTCTCTGTAATCAAATGGCAAAGGCAGAATTTGTGTAGGGCAAAAAGATTGTCCTTTGACCCCACTTTATGCAGAATCACTTTATTCAACATTTGATGAAGAATACGAACATCATCCTTCATCTCTACAGATTTCCATGAGTGATTTCTTACAGTGTCTTGTCTCATCAACAAGGCGGCTATAACTTCAGAACCACCAAGGTCCTTCTCCCACGATTCAGTAAAAACTTCTCCTTCTTGAGAGCAGTTTATTGCATCAGCGATGGTCTTCTCAGAGACCACGATTCATCTCCCAACTACTGTAACAGAAATTTCAGCGACTGACACCTGAGGGTTCCTCCAAAATGCCCTAATCAGGTCTGGATAAATAGAAACCCTTTCAACAAACATATCGTCCCAGCCAGCGGCAGTAACGAACTTGCTAACATCTAGGTTGTAATCTTTCAAAATCCCAAAGTCAAAATGATGTTCAATAGCAAGATTCAATTTTTCAACATCGAAAGTTTCAGTTGAGGTGGCCATGGTTGAAGAAAGAAGGTTAAGGTTTCGCAAGTCAGAAAACAGAGAGTTGAAGTAAGTTTGAAGACGAAGGTTAACGTAAAGTTTCCTCAGAGGGAAGGGTTTTGTTTTAAAGGTTTTGAGTTCCAAAGGGTTTTCTTTTGGAAATAAATTAAACATTTAAAAAGAAATACTGACTCAGCAGAGAGAGAATATAAAATAGATTTGTCTTTTAGACAAAATAAATGCAGTTAATAAATAATGTGAGCGTGGACGGGTTCAAGCAACAATACAGTATGGACGCGACATGCAGTGGACGCAGTACAAAAACAATGGACGCGGCATGCAATGGACGTGCATTTAAAAACATGTAATAAGCTTGTAAGGCATACATTAATAACAGAATTTCTCAAGCATGAATAACACAATTAATCCACAACTAACATATTAAGATGTTTGCTAATAAAAATAAATCCGTCCTCAGCAAGAGGTTTAGTAAAGATATCTGCCCATTGATGGCCAGTATCTACAAATTGAATATCAAAAACACCTTTTTGCACATAATCTCTTATAAAATGATGTTTGATCTCTATGTGCTTAGCCCTAGAATGCAGTATTGGATTCTTAGATAGATTAATTGTAGCAGTATTATCACACATAAGTGGAATACTACTTACAAACACATTGTAGTCCTCCAATTGGTGTTTGATCCATAGAAGTTGTGAGCAGCAACTTGCAGCTGAAATATACTCAGCTTCAGCAGTTGATAAACCAATGGTACTTTGTCTTTTGCTTGACCATGAGACAAGATTAGCTCCAATGAAGTGACATCCTCCACTGGTACTTTTTCTCTCAATCCTATCTCCAGCATAGTCAGCATCACAAAAGCCAACTAATCTGTAATCTTCATTTTTCTTAAAGCACAAACCCAGATTAGTCGTACCTTTTAAATATCTAAATATTCTTTTAACTGCTGATAAGTGAGATTCTCTAGGATCAGATTGAAATCGAGCACATAAGCAAACACTGAACATAATATCAGGTCTGGACGCAGTAAGATATAGAAGAGATCCTATCATACCTCTGTATACCTTTTGGTCTACCTTTTTCTCCTTATCATCTTTGTTCAGTATGGACGTGGGGTGCATAGGGGTATTCATTGGTTTGCAATCATCCATCTTGAACTTCTTTAGGAGTTCCTTTGTATACTTAGTTTGATGGATGTACACTTCGTCCATAGTTTGTTTAACTTGTAGTCCAATAAAGAACTTGAGTTCTCCCATCATGCTCATTTCAAATTCTTTCTGCATTAACTTTGAAAATTCTTTGCACAGAAATTCATTAGTAGCACCAAATATAATATCATCAACATAAGTTTGTACTACTATGAAATTGGATTTAATTGATTTTCTAAACAAGATTGTATCAACCTTTCCTCTATTAAAGCCATTATCCATTAGAAATGAATTTAGCCTATCATACCAAGCTCTAGGGGCTTGTTTTAGGCCTATAAAGCTTTCTTAAGCTTATATACATGTTCAGGTTGGGTTTCACTTTCAAAACCCATAAACTTCTTCATTGATAAAGCCATTAAGAAAAACACTTTTTACATCCATTTGAAAAAGCATTATGTTATGATGTGCAGCAAATGAAAGTAAAATTCTAATTGCTTCTAATATAGCAACAGGTGCAAAGATTTCAGTGTAATCTATACCTTCTTCTTGAGAATAACCTTGTGCAACCACTCTTGCTTTGTTTCTTACAACCTTACCATTCTCATCAAGCTTGTTTCTGTAGACCCATTTTGTTCCTATAACAGATTTATCTTTAGGTAGGGGTACCAGAGTCCAGACATCACTTCTCTCAAACTGATTTAGTTCTTCTTGCATTGCTAAAATCCAACCATTGTCCGGTAGAGCCTCGTCTACTGTCTTTGGTTCCAACTCAGAGACTAGTGCAGTATTTTCCTGCTCTCTGAAGGTTGATCTGGTTCTTAGCTTATCACTTGGATTTCCAATGATTTTATATGGTGGATGATAATTCTTGAAATGCCAAGATCTCTTAACATTATCTTGTTGAGAGGTGAATGTCTCTGGTTGTTAAGGAGTGTCTTCAACTTGATCATCAGCTTTTACTTCTGTTGTTTCTCCTAAGATGTTTAAATCAAGATCTGCAAAAGCTTCATCTAGCTCTTATAATTTCTTATCAGGCTGCTTGTCATAAAATTTAACATGTATGCTTTCTTCTACTACTGGAGTTCTAGAATTGTATACTCTAAAGCCTTTTGATGTTTCAGAAAATCCTAACAGGATTCCATTGTCTACTTTTGCATCAAACTTACCAAGTTGATCTTTAGTATTAAGAATATAACATTTACAACCGAAAGGATGAAAATATGAAATGTTGGGTTTTCGTTCCTTCCACAATTCATAAGGAGTCTTATTCAAGATTGGTCTTATGTATATTCTATTCTGAATGTAACATGCAGTATTAACAGCTTCAGCCCAGAAGTGTTTAGGGACAGAGTTGTCATTGAGCATAGTTCTAGCCGTCTCTTGAAGAGATCTGTTCTTTCTCTCTACTACACCATTTTGCTATGATGTTCTAGGTATTGAGAAACTGTGAAGAATACCACTATCTTCACAGAACTTAAGAAATAGCTCATTTTCAAACTCTCCCCTATGGTCACTTCTGATTGAAGTGATACACATGCCTTTTTCATTCTGTACACGTTTGCAGAATACAGAAAAGACCTTGAAGGACTCACCCTTGTGAGCTAGGAACATAACCCATGTCCATCTTGTGTAGTCATCTACAATGACTAGACCATATTTCTTACCATTGATAGAAGTAGTCCTTGTTGGACCAAAAAGATCAAGGTGTAGCTGTTCTAGTGGTCTCTTGGTACTAACAACATTCTTAGATTCAAAAAAACCGACTTGTTTTCCCTTTTGACATACATCACAGAGAGCATCAGATTTGTACTTAAGGTTTGGTAATCCTCTCACGAGGTTATGCTTATTTAGCTTTGAGATTAATCTCAAGCTTCCATGACCTAGCCTTTTATGCCAAATCCATCGCTCATCTTCAATGGACACTAAACATGAGACACTTTGATTTGAGAGGTCCTCCAAGTCAATTTTATACAAATTGTTTTTCCTCTTAGCAGTGAATAAAATTGATCCATCATTTTTCTTGACATTACACATGTTCTTATAAAAAGAAACATCATATCTACTATCACATAATTGACTTATGCTTAGCAGATTATGTTTTAAACCATTCACTAAAAGAACATTATCAATGGAGGGAAAATGATGTTTTACCAATTTTACCTATACCAGTGATCTTTCCTTTCTGGTTTCCTCCAAATGTCACCCAGCCACCATCCTTATGTCTAACGTCTTTGAAGTTTGAACATATACTTTTCTCCCGTCATGTGACGTGAGCACCCACTGTCCAAGTACCAGGATGTCTGTTTCTTTTCTGTTGTTAAGCAAATCTGCAACAGGTATTATCTTGTCCTTAGGTACCCAAAATGACTTGGGTCCTTTCTTGTTAGTTTTTATTGGACGCGAATGCTTATTATGCCTATTATGTATGCATCTGTATGTAGTATGCCCACTTTTTCCACACACTTTGCAAAAGGTGTTGGACGGGCCTGACTTGGCTTTAGCATACCTAGCTGGAGCTTTTCAAGCTCTTTGCTGCATAGGTGGTTTTGACTTATTGTGAGATGCCTCAAAATTCTCATTGTCATAACCAAGGCCAGATTTATCATATGGTGACCTAGAATACCTTAGGATAAGACTTAGCTTATCCGAGCATCCTACAAATTTTGACAGAGTGTCTGTCAAGTATGTTACATCTTGTTTCAGTTTTGCAACTTCACAAGAATTGTCAGGCTCACATTCAAGTTTGTCAGTTAGACTGACATTCTCTGATCTGAGTTTATCATTTTCTTGAGCTAAGGTTTGTTTTTCAATACAGACTCTATCATATTCTCTTGTTAATTTTGCAAACTTCTTTTTAAGACTTTTGTATTCATGAGATAGTATGGATGAGTCATGCAATAATTCATCTGTTACCTCATCATCATCAGTGTACTCATTCTCTGATGATGTGTCAGCCATGAGGCAAATGTTTGCCTCTTCCTTAGCTTCCTCTTCCTCATCTGATGAGGATAAGTCCAAGTCCTCCCATGTAGCCATTAAGCCATTCTTTTTCTTGAAGAACTTCTTTTTATCTTTCAACTCAGGACAGTCAGCTTTGAAATGACCAGGCTTCTTGAATTCAAAGCATAGGGGTGGACTTTTTTCTTTGGAGTCTGATTTCTCCTTAGAAAACTTCTTGTTGAACTGCTTTCTTTTGAAGTTACCTTTCTTTCTCCACATGTGTTGTATCTTTCTAAAGATGAAAGATAATTCATCTTCATCTGATCCTTCATCACTGTCTGAAGGTTCATCATCATCTGAAGATTCAGCAGCTTTAAGAACTTTTGAAGAGCTGGCTTTCTTTACCTTTAAGGCAATGGACTTTCCCTTTTTGGAATTGTCTTCTTCATTCAGTTCAAGCTCGTGAACTTTTAGTGACCCTAGAAGCTCTTCCAGAGAAAGAGTGTTCAGATTCTTAGCTTCTTAAATGGTAGTAACCTTTGGTCTCCATTGCTTGGAGAGACTTCTCAAAATTTTTCTGATATGATCTCTATTCTCATAAATTTTTCCAAGAGATCTAAGACTATTAGTTATTGTTTGAAATCTTCCAAACATCTGATATATAGTCTCATGATCAGTCATTTTAAAGAGCTCATACTGGTGAACCAGCATACTTATCTTTGACTCCTTCACTTGTGATGAGCCTTCATGAGCAAGAGCCAGTGTATCCCAGATTTCCTTAGCTGTGTTGCAGCTGTGAACCTTGTCATGTTCTGATCTGGTGATAGCACACATCAAGTAATGTTTGGCTTTAAGATTAAGTTGATGTTTAGCCTTTTGATCTGTAGACCAATCTGCTCTAGCCATGGCTTCTCCATCTTCACCTCTTGGCTCAGTATAGTCATTCTCAATCAGTTCCCAGATGTCTAAGTTTTGTGCATCCAAAAAGGCCATCATTCGCTTCTTCCAGTAATCATAATCAGTTACATCAAAGAGTGGAGGTCTGTTGATAGCTTGTCCTTCTGCATCCATGGTTGTTGGATCGTACTTCCTCCGCACTTGTTAGATGCTCAACCCTTTCAAGGCTGAGCTCTGATACCAACTGAAGTTGACACAGGCAAACACAAGAAGGGGGGTTGAATTGTGTTTGTTAATAATTTTCGAAAACAACCTTTTCAAGAACAGTTTTCTCACACAAAGATAAAGAGGCAGAAGCAAACACACAGAAAAACAAACTTTTTAAAGAATAACAAATTCAAGTTCAAATCCCCACAGTTATAAACAAGTAAAACTGAAGAGATAAGGAATTAGAAGATTCACGCAAGTTGTTTTATCCTGGTTCACTCTCTTCCAACCAAGAGCTACGTCCAGTCCCTTCTACTTGAAGGTTTTTCTCCACTTTTCTCCAAATAGATTACAGCAAGTATTCAACACATCTTCAGGCTACAAGTATTCCTCTCTTACCAAGCCTCTTTAGGCTCTACCTCTAACAAAGAGATTTGGTTTCTTTTGATCTTCTAACCCACTATGTGTGAGGATATGAAAGTTTAAGATCAGTTGAATATTATAATAATATTCAAGCTAAGGTATTACAGACTTTTGCTTTCTGAAAGAATAAAAAAAATTTGGCTCGCAAGAGTTTTCTTGTGAATTCAGTATATGTGCAAAAGTTGTTTCTTCAAAAGTCTAGGTCTTCTATTTATAGTGACCTTGCCCTTCTCTTCAAGTTCTTCAACGGTTCAATTTGAATTTTCTCGTTTAGGGATAGAATCAAGAGTATAATATCCGTTGTGACTCAGCATTCTTGTGGCAATTCTGAATTGTACTATTTTTGCATGAAATGAGCACACCTCTGAGCAAATGCAACTTGAAAAACTGCCTTGCGTTCCTTATACAAATTTCCAGCTATTCCAGCGTAAAAGGTGACAGGGTACAAGTCGTTTTGCATTGTACTATTTTTCTTTTTGCAATACCTTATTTGTGCTATATCTCTCTCAAAGAAACAAGACAAATAAAATCGTTAATAACAAATAAGAATGACCAACATATACTGAAATAAATATCAATCATTTGAAATAAATATTTCTATGTGGTCGAGATAGTTATTCTGATTATAACAAGCATGCATAGCAAAGAAGAGCTCGTCTACTTAGTGTAGTGCGTCTATATGATTATAGCTAAAGATTCTTTTTAGCTTGTCCAGTGACGTGGCAAAATTTGCTCGTCTACTATCAAGTCTTTGGACTTGCTATATATCGGTGAGTAGCTTAGATTTGCGTCTGCTGACGTGGCACTCATGCTCGTCTATTCATATTAAACAAAAACCCGTCTACTGGTACTGTTCAAAATTCCATCTACTTAAGCATATTCTCATAATTAAATATACCATTTATTTTTGAAAGGCTCGTCTACTCGGTTGGACACAGATATAGACTCTTTAGAGATTTCCTTAACATATTGAATTTCGAATACCTTGTAAGACTAGATAAAACTTGTTAGATCTTAACTAACACTTTGTCATACAAATTTAATCCTTTTTGTTAATATCAAAACACAGAAATTATTTAATCCAAATTACTTTGGTTCCAACAGGTAGGGTGTGGATGGCGAAAGAGACAGTGGGTAGGGGTGGCGGAGGAGGGAGAGAGGGGTGAGAGAAAAAGAAGGGGTAAAGTGTAATTATCTTTTTTTTCCCCTTCAAAAAAGGTCTTTTGAGGTCTCTCATGCCCACCTTAGAAGCTGTCATTAAACTAATAAATTATCCATGTACGTAAACTTTCAATTTTGTCCTTATACATAAAAAAAATTTAAATCAGTCCCTATACATGATAATCATTTCCAATTTAGTCCTCACCTTTTATTGGTGTTATAACGTCGTCATATGACAGAGATCAAATTAAAAATGATCATCATACCCAGGGACCAAATTGAAAATAACTGTCACGGGTAGGGATTGATTTGAATTTTTTTACGTATAGAGAATAAATGGAAAATTAATATCATGTTTAAGAATCAAATGATTAATTTAACCAAAATATAGTTAACTATATATCATGAGTAGAATGGGCGTGCCTTCTCTACTCCCGTCCCGTTGGTCGTTTCTACTATGGATATTCATTTATAACCTCGTAAAAATGGGAATATTCGTGATTATTTACGGATATGAGAATATTAGTTCTGATTTTGCCATATAAGCTAAGCTGACTGAATATTAATATTGTGATTACCATGATATATCCTATTCCAGTGCTGTAGTGCAATAGCTAGTATTTGTTATTACTTATTAGCACTCAGAAGTCCGAACACTGACTTCAAGTTGTTGAATCGCTGTACACCCTCTGTCTTTTGCAAATTAAAGTGCTAATGTTCTGCAGTTTGCACATTTGAGTTGAAAGATTTAAAAGCATTTAAAAACACATTAAAGCTCTTTTAATCACAATCACAATTGGTGGAAAGAAAAAATCACAATCACAATCCCATGATTAACCTATGCTGCTTCCTGAGTTAACCCATTCATAGAAAAACAAAATAAATAAATAAACAAATAAAAATTCAATTGTGTTGTTCAAATAAATTCATATTTACGTAGCCATCAAAGGTTGGTCCGGTTTAAAGGGGAGTTAGTTAATGTTAGTTAACCTTCTGTTAAGAATCGGTTAGATGCAGTTATGATGACGGCTACTGTTAGTTATCCCCAATTGTATCAAGCACTATTTTAAATACTGAGTGCTAAGTGTAATATCATTAGAGATGAATATACGATTCATATCATCTTACAGAAGCATAACTTTCTCTCACTTTCTATCTCTTTCTTTCACTTTCCCGTTGGCACTCTGATACCTTTATGGTATCAGAGCTCGATCCTCGCATAGCGTCTTTGAGCTTTGGCTATGGCGCCACCACCAGTAACACAACCAATGTCCACACCGGTCTCAATTAAACTTGATGATGAGAATTTTCTCACTTGGAAACAGCAAGCATTGGGCACAATCAAAGGTTTCAAACTTCAAAATTCATTTCTGAAGCTCAAAAAGGAGGAATGCCGAAGAAGTATCTCACCGATGAGGGTGAAGCTCAAGACAAGATAAGGATAAGGCTCATAACTCACAAGGTCGTGAGTTCGAATCCCACAACTGATGTGAGGACCTTGTTAGTGGGTAATTTGTAACTACTTCTGTAAACGCTCTTTGAGCTCTGAGGCCTAACCTGGCCCTGATGAGCCCCCGGGACCCAACTCACCTAAACTTTTTGTAACAAAAAATATATATTCATACTTACATTATATATCATCTATATAATTATTAATAAAAAAATAATTTCACTATTGACAGTTATGCTTACTTCAAATCTTAATTATATAAAATTAAATATCTAGTAATAATTAAATAATTATTAGTTTGTAATAATGTATTAGGAACACCGAATGATCTATAAATTATACTTTTACATAATAAAAAAATTACCAAAATTTTTTATAAAGAATATTTCATCATATAAATTCTTAAACAAAACATTTGAAATAGAGACAGTAAATTTCAACATAATATATAGTACACAATATGGGCTAAATTATACTTTTTGGCTACTATTTTATTTTTTAGGTTCAATTTGATCCCATATTTATAAAATAGTTCATGTTGTCCTTTATTTTGTCATAATTATACAATCCTTTCCATCACTTCTGTAACGTCCTTCGTTACATTAGTAACCTAAAATAAATTCAATAAAAATCCTTTAAAACATTTAATTAAAATATATAGTTCATAAAAAATTTCATAAATAATTAAGTCTGAAAAATGCTTCATATTAAATAAAATGATAAAATTTCAAAGTAATGAAAAATAATAATAAATTCATACATTCGAATAAAAATCAAAAGCATCAAAATCGGTCGTCTATCTACAATCCAAGAAAAGTAACGATGTCTGCATGTCGCTCTTAAACAATGTTACGATAGTAACCAACCACGCTAGAAGTAAGAAGATAAATCTTCAAGTCTCGGTGTTCTCAACAACGATGTCCTCAGGCTCTGAAAACAACATTTTTTATGAGATATAAAATCCAGTGAACATCAATATAGTTATAAAATATTTTTAAAATAGTGATGTTCTCAACCAGTGTGGTAACCGGAAAAACTGTCCATTTTACCCCTCTAATTTTCCAAAATAATCTTTATTAAAAAATATGTTTAGATATGACAGTTAATTCGGTAATTAAAAAAATATAAGCAATAATCACATATTCGATAAGTAAAGTATATCACACGTCACAACAATAATATCATTATTCAAGTGACTCGGAAACCACATTCTATGTTGGTTTCTTGCCCAATTCGGTGACTCAAGAACCTTATTAAATTGGTTTCTTGCCCCTTGTCTGCGGTGACTCGGGAACCTCGTCCTAGAATTGATTCCTTGCCACCCTTTTTATGGTGAACCGAGAACCTCGTTCTAGAATTGATTCATTGCCCCCATGGTGATTCGGGAACCTCATTTTAGAATTGGCTCATTGCCCCTATGGTGACCCGAGAACCTCATAATTAAATTGATTCATTGCCTCCCATTAACGGTGACCCGAGAGCCTCGTTTGTAAAATGGATTCCTTGCCCCGTATCTTAATTTCAACATCCCATTAAATGGCGATGTTACAAGCCAGTGCCTCTGACCTAGGTCACACAACAACAATCTCCACACATCACACATATAATCTTTAATTCATACTTTAGAACACACATCCAAGAAGCATAACACCAATCACAGTTTGACAGATATATTCCAAAACATATGACAATTATAGTTCCATAAAAATCAAGTCATGCACACCAATTAAACATATATTATATTAATATTAATCATAAACAATGAGGCAAGCAAACACACCATATCATCAATTTAACAATTATCCCATTTTATGAAAAACCCTCAATTTTAGAAATTAGATAATAACAACATGCATCAATTTAATTAAAAACTCCCAGAACTATAGGGCAAACTCTTATCAACACAAACTTAAACTAGTATACCATGGAAAGGGTTCGAAAAAGGTATTGCTACTCACCTCTCGAAGACTTCCAAAATGCTCTAAAGATTATCTATAACAAAAGTTAGTGCTTCCCTAAAAAAATTTCTTCCCTTCAGTCATGTTCTTGGATCTGTGTGTTGTTGTCGTTGTACTGTAAAAGAAAAGAAGCGCCTATAAGAATGTGCTCCCTCGCAATGGTCCTGTGCGACGCAAATGAAATCGAGGAGTGAATGGGCTTAACGTACAGCCCTGCCCAATATATTATTTTCATTATTTAAATAGTTAATTAATTTCAATAAATCCTTATATTATCAATTCTTTACACTAAACCTTTTAATTATATTTTATTTGCATTATACTTTTAAATAATTTAATTTTTTATCAAATTAATTATATTAGAGTTTTTGGGATGTTGCAACTTCCATCACTAATGATGTTAAGTTTGTCCTTGGTGATACGAATGTTGCTGACATGCTCCCTTCCTTTCTATCTCTCTCTCCATTCATCTCTTTCTCTCTACGTCAGCAATGCAACAATGGCATGGCTATAAGGCACCTCCTGAAGATTCGAAGGTTGGTAAGAAAATCTTCAAGACTAAGTGTGCTCATTGTTGCTCTGATGATGCATAAAGAGGGAGATGAAGGGAGAGAGATATGAGGATGGAAGGTCCACTTCAGCAATATTTGTGCCACCTAGGACAGACTTCACATTGTTAGTGACAAAAATATGGAAAAGACCAATATTGTACAATTGTGACAAAATAGAGGATCAACTTGAATCGTTCAATAATCAATGGAACAAGTTGACTAAAAAGAAAAAAAATAGAGGACCAAAAGTGTAATTTAACATATAATACTATATAAATAACTGTCTACCGACCGACGTCTGCCTACAACGCTTCTGTCTACTGTTTTCTTCCCTCTGCCGAATACAAGTGCTTCAACAACCTATGTTTCTCTCCTTCAACCTTTGTACAACTCTTCTATTTCTCTATTTCTTCCCTGAAGTTTTGATTTTCTTTGCTTGTAATGATAATAACGACACTTGTTCTTGAAACCCCCATTTTGGTCATCAAATATTGCAAAATGGAAGCTGAAAGTATATATGATTTGACTTAATGGTTTATTAACATGATAATACTTAATTAGTTTCTCTCTTACTAACAATGTGTTGTTTGTTCCAAACTAAATGAAACATAAAATGGTAAAGAAGAGCAAGAGTAAGAAAACCTAGTTTGTCATTTTAACTTTACTTTATTGCTTAACTTTTGAGTCATCATCATCATCATCATTATCATTTGATAATGAGTTTTTATTTTATTTTATGGAATTGTTGTTTGTAGAGAGTAAGAGTATGAGGGTTCTTTAAAAAAAAAAAAACTAAGAGGGTTCCGTTGAGGAAAAAAATATAAGATCATATGGAAGGTGAAAGAGCATAATAAGAAGAAGGCCAAAGTTATTTTTTAATTTTAGTTTCTTTATATATATAATTTTATAATGATTGTTGTTATAATTACTTGTAAAAATAGGAAATGAAAACAGGAAATAAGGAACAAACCAATTAGGCCCTTGGCTTCCCAAGAAAATATTTCCTTTTGTTGAGGTAATGGCTAGCAAGACCTTATGTTTTTCTAAAAGGAGAATGCTAAGACTTTGGTTAAGGATTTAAAAGAGGATAATTCTCATTGGGATTTAATGCATTATAATTGGCCTTCAAATCAATTACTAATCCATCATTAATATTATACCTTGTCGTATAGTTTGACTTGACAATCCATCAGATATTTTGTTGTATTTTTTTTAATAAAATAACACAAAAAGTTGAAAATTAACTTTCTGCTTCTCTTATGTTATGTCACAGGCTATCACTAAAGTTTTTTTTTTTTGACTGAGACTATCACTAAAGTTCTATCTCTAACTAGCAAGGTACCTGTGCATTCACACGGGTCACTTTCATTTTAACGCATGTTCGAAACGACACGTTTGATAAACAATGTATTATATATCAATAAGTTTGTCTATACTAAACTCATGCGTACTAATAGCTGTTATGAAGAAAACAAATACTACAACAACAATATAGCAACTAATCAGTTCGTAAGAAATTACATGTGCTGTGTACATTCATGACAATATAAAATTGATATGTGCTTAAATACAATGAAACTATGTCGACAAACTAAATCAAAGCCAAAGCATGCTTCCCAGGAATATATATTTTCATGACAATGCTTCTCGGCTGTATATATTCAAGCCCAAATGCTTCCCGTGCATACTTGCAAACACATAGAATACTACAATGTGTAACAAACAATAATTTCTTGCTATATATATCAGATATATTTGTTACTACTGTGGGACAAAATATTTCATAAATATATCTAAGTTCTGCTTGTGTTGCCAAAACAGACAAAGTTTGAAATTTAATAATAATAATGACTCATTGCAATTGCAATGAAATATACATAATTGAGTGTTATAACAGTTAAAAATTGATGAACATATAAAGGAAATGTGAGTATTATGCATTGTTTGACATATTAATCAGACACACTACAACATTATTGGAACTTAGTAACATTTACTAAATTATCAAAAAATGTTGCTATTTGCATTAGTAACATTTTTACAAGTGTTGTGTATTGCGCATGTTACTAAAAGGTTTTAATAACACTTTATTATTAGCAACATTTAAAAAATGTTACAAATTAACTCTTTTTGTAACATTTCACATAACATTTCAAAAATGTTGTTCATTACTTTCTTGCAACATTTAAAAAATATTAGTAATTACTTTTTTTTTTGTAACATTTAACAAATGTTGCTATTTACCTTTTTGAAACATTTTAAAAAATGTTGCTAATTACTTTTTGTAACATTTAGAAAATGTTACTAATCATCTTTTATAACATTTTAAAAATATTATTTACTTTAAATTTTTATTTCAAATACTTAATGGACGTACACTTGATTGCTTCTTGAAAACAAGCAGGGTGAATGTTAGCAGCATAAGAAGTTGTTGAAGATTTCGTGAGGTCCTTTAGCCTTTGAACTTGGGCTTACTTTAAAAATAATAAATGATACAACCAGAATTACTTCATTACTTCATAAAATTTAATTAACAAAAATAGTACTGATAAAAAAAATATTCAATAAAAGTAGAAGTTATATGTACTTGCACGGGATGCTTTTAAATAAGAGCGTGAGGACCTAATCACTCTAAACGTCTAACAAAGTTGTGTGAGAACATACTCTACACCTTAAAGTTCAGACATGTATCTTAATTTGCAATGGATGAAATTCTCCCATGCTTCATCAGGTGAAGAAAAAGAAAAAATAAATGCTTGTGTTAGAAGTGTAGTCATATAGAACATATCAGCCCAATAAAGTTTCTGATCTTCACTGACAACAACGGCTTGTTCAAATCCCTCCATATGTTGTGGACTCTGCAAAAACTTCTTCTCTGACATTGGAAGGTTAAAGAAATCCTGAATCTTCAACTTCACTTTCTCCAGCAAAAAAGAGTTAACTCCATGGTTTATTAGCTACAAGAAGATTATACAATTAAATCACTTGATAATTCAAAATAAACATATGTTGACTGAAATTATGTGATCTCTTTTTTATAATTTTAAGAAAATGAAAGATAGAGGTTGAAAATTAGAAACCTAGAAGAATCCTCAAACTAAAAAAAGCAGTGCGAGCTTCAAATTTAGCATCGGGTGTGATTTGAAGAAGATGAGAAAATAGAGGAAGGTATGAACGAAGAAGAGGAGAAAGAAGATGAGAGAAGAAGAATGGAGTGTGTGATTTGATTTACCTTGCAATAGGTGGTGTCGTGTTCTTCACAAAGAGGCTTCAAAACCAAAGCTCTGAGATTCACAAAGAGAATAAGAGTATATAAATCTGTGATTGTAAATGTTACATATCCAAGAAACAAATTTGTTCGAAGAGAAACCCAGAGATAGGAAGAGAATATGAGTTGCTGGAATAAACCAAAATGTTACTGAATGACTTTTTTTCTTTTCAAAATCATTGAAAGAATAAAAAATAAATAAATAAATCATAGATAACATTTAATTTGATAAATGTTACAAAATCAACTTTACTGAAGGAATTGGTATAAATGTTACAAGATAAATGTTACTAAAAGCACTAAATGTAACAGTGACAAATCATAAAACAGAGATTTGAATTATTGGAAAAGAAATAATGAAGATATATTATCGGTACCATAGAAATTTCATTGGTCTTAATTCCTTTCTTCACACTCAGTTCCTCTTTTTTAGAACGTAGAGGACAGGGTTCCTTAATATAGAAGCTAAAATGATAGACCTACAATGTACAATAAGAAAGAACAAAAAAAATAATAAGCTCCAAATAAATTACAATGCTGATTGTGAGATAAAAGTAAATGAAAATAGAAAACTATCCTAATTTGAAGGTCATTTATTATATCAATAAGCACTATTTCAGAACCGATGACGATCAAGTGAGAACGAGCACAACATATAAATGGACTTGGAGTGACCAAAGAGAAAAAATCAATTGTTGAAGCTATCCATATGTACTCATTGGTCTTAATGCCAGATATTTAAATAATTAATAATGTTATCCAGCTCTCAAATAAGCAAGTTACAAATATTTTCTAGTGTGTAACCAATAATGGGTGCACACATAAATCTCATCCAAAATATTTAACATATTTAAACTAATGAGTAGGTACACCATTGAACATGTTTTACTCAAATAGACAACACATAAATGATTTTCCAAAATAAATTTGTCTAAAATTTTGTTTGTCGATAGTAGTCAGCACAAACTTACTAAAAATGAGTTGCAGATACATCTAAATTCAATGCATTCATATTCAACTTGAAATCTTATGTTATATCAACTTCTAAAGTTACTGATCAAAATCAAACACTACCTGATTGACCCATTCACCAAGTTTAGAATTTTAATAACAACATACAATTATGCTATAACAGGTTGGAATCAAATGATACAATGCCCACAAAATCTGCTACTGCACTAGAGAGCATCGCCATCAAATTAATCTGATTTGACAAAATGGATTCTGTGGATATGAAATTAATCTCTCTATTGTTTCAATCCTGCTATGATATTAGAACATTACCCATAAATCAAGATTTTTACTTTGAGGACTTATTTTTTTTTGCCTCCTTTTCTATTTATAGTGCAATGTCCATTCCTATACCAGTAGTCATTTTTGTAATATAAGCTTTTGAAGAGCTATTAATTCTAACTGCTAATGAGTTCATGACAAATGTTATTCATGTTAAGTTGATCTATAATGGAAATATCTTACACCGAGACTCAACCACAAAGGTGAAAATGATGTGTGAGCTACAACTCTTAGGATTTAAAATCAATGCTCCAACTTTTATACTCGAAAGCCCTGCAACATACAAAGATCAAATCAACTTAGCTGATAAAACAAAAAAAGTAAGAAGGCATCTAACTGGAAGAGCAAACCGAAGCAACACATAACCTTCCCAAGTGTATGTTGTAATATAGACTAAATTCTCATGATTGCTATTGGTAAGTGGCATTCAAGGTGCATATAAACATCACATGTTTATATTTGTAACCTATTTTTTTTTAATAATGACAGACCTTTTCTTGAACCAAAATGTCATTGTTAATTAAAATTACATTATTATTAATTTTGAAAATCTAACTGTATTACAGCATTCACAGGTGTATGTTATATAGACAAAGAGGTATAGGTACATATAAATATCACATATTTATGGTAATTGACATTTTTGACTTAGATAAAATTGATAATTTTATATTGGCACATAAGGCAAAAGAAAAAGCAATACCTGAAATGCTGATGAGAACTAATAGTCTCCTAAAAAAAAAAAAAAGAATCCTCCAAAAGAGAACACTTGCATCCACCTAATAGTCCCTTCGGGGAAAAAAAAATCTCAATTGTTTTATGTTTTTGTATGAGAACTAAAAATCTTTTTGAAAGCTTTATTCCCAGCTCTGGATTCTTAGCAGTGGCTTTTATTTATCTTATTGCTGATTGTAGAAGAAGCTACATGTTTCACTTTAAAAAGAGAGAAAAAGCTCTTAGAATTTAAGAACAAACACATGAGAATTGAGAAAAACATAGAAAACAATGCAATCAAGATGCTAAAAACATACCTAACTATGTTACTTTCAAGGTAAGGCAACTAACTTCCACCTCTCTTGTACATGCCTATTCCAAGTTTTATAATCTCAAAATACAGTGAAAAGTAAAACTGCAGTATGGCTTGATTATTTTGGGAGTGGTCGTGTAAGTTTATTAGTTTAACCAATTGGCTGACTACATTATTTATATTAAATAGATTTTAATATACCATTTCAATTTATGACTATTTTAACATATGTTTATGAATAAATTTATAGCATTTCATATATTTTTTTGTCGGAAGTACCTAGCCTTTTACAGTTATCAGCCCTTATTAAAATAAAAAAAACTAACAAATAATGATTTCAGTGGGTGCTTATATCAAAGAAGGAAAAAAACAGAAGTACAAATCAAAACATACCCTAATCAACTTCATATATCTCCCAAAACCTATTGCAAACCTCTAAAGAGATCAAGTTGAGGAGGCTGAAAGCCAACATTTTCAAAAACCAACAACATCGTGAGGATCCTTTCCGATGCGTCTTCAGCCGATCTGGTGTTTGTCACCCGTTCCAAGGCCACTTCAGGACGATCACCAGTCTCTTGGTGCTTCGGCTCCGCCCCGGAAGGCATCACCTAACACCACGTCCATTCCTTACAAAATATCATAGTTATTCTCCCACATGAAAGTAATATTTGGTTGAGAATAAGATGTCAAAGCTACCACAATATAAATGTGAATGTAGCATGCTTCAATATGATATTTCTATTCTTTTTTCTTAGAAAACTGATACTACCTTTCTAGAATAAAATTGTTTTAGATTCAAATATAAATTTTGACCTATATTGAAAAAAACCTTGGTAATTTTTTTTTTTTGTTGAGGAATACACCTATAGATCTTTTAATGTTCACCATTTTCAGTCACTCATGTTTACACTTAAAGCATAAAATTGTTTAAATAAATTTAACTATAGGATAATTACCAACCCAAATAATTACCCGCAAGTGCTATGTGCTTCAATCCCAGTGAAAGAAAAGGCACCTTTATCTACACTAAAGAACAGATCTTACCTATTAAAAATAATCCATAATGATTTTCTATGAGAGATTTAAAGAGAGACATACCTGACCAATGAAGAAGTAAAAATGAAAATGACGAGTAGAAATTCAGAAATCCAAAAATTTAATCAGGGTTTTGAGATGATAAAATTAGGGAGTTTTAATGATTTATGCTCAAGAAAAAAAAATGGGTTGTACCTTGTATTTGTTTTAGTTTCAGAAATATAAAAAAATTGGCTCCTTTTTCAGAAAACCTAATTGTACAGTGCAGAAAAGAAGAACTTAGAAAAAGAAAAAAAAATAAAAAAATAAAAAGCAATATTTAGAAGAAGAAAAAAACTTACAATGGAAGCCATTTGAGAGGGTTTCTGGCAAGAGTGGGGACGTAACAATGAGAGAGGAGTTGTGGTGAGAGATTGAGAATAAATAAATTTTGGAGAGAAGGACACAACCATTTGAAGAAAGATTTTTTGTTTTGAGGGAAATGGATAGTATACATTTAGTGGGGGTGGAATAAAGAGAAATTTTTTTGAGATTTCGAAAAGTGAACACTGTAAGTAGGTGTAATAATGGAGGGGAAATTAATGTGAGGGAGAAAAGTTAGAGAGAGAAAAGTGTGATGAAAGAGACATTTATTGTGATTTGTGAGTAAAACTAGGTGAGAAGGACTACTTTGAGGGGGGGAAATTGCTCCAAAGAACGATACGTGGCAAAGAGGACTTAATTTTATTATATAGGTAATTGAAATGTTCCTTCTTTAATGGAAATTCATACAGATCCGATACTTGGGTAAACCTCTGAAATTTTGGAGCTGCCGTCGGGAAAGGAAGAAGAGTCACATCCAAACACTTCCACGGATCTTTCTAACAAACACAACTGCTTTCTCTGTTTCAAATATTAGTGAATTTTCAAAAAACAATATTAATGAATTTTCAAGAATCGATTCATTCAAGCTGCAAAAAAAGCTCTTCGATCTTTAGCTCGTTTTGAATCACAACAAGCTAGGTAACACATTTGATTTGATATGAATGAAAGGGCATGATCAAAAGCCTTTCTTTTTTTCGCACTTGGAGCTCATTAGAACGTTGTACTATTGGATTTAGTTTTCTAGAAAACAGAGATTGAATACAGAGCATAGCAGAGCAATGAGCAAAAAGCAACAAGTGAATTTGGACGAGGAGCAAATCACGGAATTGCGCGAGATTTTTCGATCTTTCGATCGGAACAACGATGGAAGCCTGACCCAATTGGAGCTTAGCTCGCTTCTCCGATCATTGGGTCTGAAGCCAAGCCCTGAGCAGCTAGAGAGCTTCATACAGAAGGCTGACACGAACAACAATGGGCTCGTAGAGTTTTCAGAGTTTGTGGGGCTGGTGGCGCCGGAGCTTCTGCCGGCGAAGTCTCCGTACACGGAGGAGCAGCTGAGGCAGCTGTTCAGAATGTTTGATAGGGATGGAAATGGGTTCATCACTGCTGCAGAGTTGGCACACTCTATGGCAAACCTTGGGCACGCTCTCACGGCAGAGGAGTTAACAGGGATGATCAAGGAGGCTGATATTGATGGTGATGGCAGGATCAGTTTTCAAGAGTTTGCTCAGGCTATCACTTCTGCTGCCTTTGATAATTCATGGGCTTAATAAGGCTTAACTTAACTTAACAAACAAACAAACAGGTAAATCAAATGATCAAATCCTTTGTTCCTCCTCCTCCTCCTCCTCCTTTGTCTTTTCCTTTCACCCTTTCTCTGTTTTACTAGTAACTGAGCTATTATTGCTTGGGTTTGACTTTGAGTTAGAAGATTTTGTATGGTATTATTTGATGCCCTTCTCCTGTCTGAGTAGAGGAGTCGGGAAATCAATTTTCGGGTCTTCTGGTGAATGGATGTTGAAAGTTGATGATTGTTTGAAATTACACATAAGCAATTTTATATGAATTTCTTTGCTGAATTATTCAATAATGTTATTTGTACAACTGGATTTTGACAACTGGGGCGACAACTGTGGTATCTGGATAATGCATTTCAAATATGTGGTTAATTACATTTAGTAGTTGGTTAATGAGTTGTGACACCTTTTTACATCCATTAACCATCCACTGAACATGATTAACCACATATTTGAACTGCATTAACCAAATATACATGACCCCATGTATATTTGAACACCTAAAAGTCGTGGTTAATGTAGTTCAAATATATTGTTAATCACGTTCAGCAGAAGGTTAATGGATGTAACAAGGTGCCACAACTGATTAACCAATTACTGAACATAATTAACCACATATTTGAACTGCATTATCCAGATATTGCACTTGTCGCCCCAATTGTCAAAATCCAGTTGTACAAATAACATTACTCGGAATTATTTCATGTTATTATTACAGCATGGCAAGAGTAAACTCTACTGTTGATTCACTTAAAGAAATTTTCCAAGTTACTGACATTACTTTTTTTTTTTTTAGTGAAACACTGATTTTCTAATATTAGTTATTACTGTCGGATATTTAAGTAAAAGTGTTTTTCTTCTTAATTGTACTTTTGGTCCCTGTTATTGGTAACATGTGATTTGGTCCTTATGATTTTTTTAGGACTTTTGGTGATATTGTTTTTTCAATATTGTAAATTTGATCCTTCTGTCCAATGTCTATCAATTTTATGATCAAAGAGAAACCACTGCTCTAAACATATAAAACCTTGGAGCTTATATGGTAAAAGATGTACCAAAAAAGACTTCAAAAGGTGGCACGAAACCGATAAACGGCAAAGAGGAACCATTGAATCACGTTGAAGCGAAAAATAGAGGAAGGAGAAGATCAACTAGAGATTCTATAGACTTAGAGCGAGGGTTCCTCTTTGTTGATCGTTAAAAAATTTGACGGACATCGGACATAAGGAACAAATTTGTAATATTGAAAAAAATAGGGGACCAAAAGTCCTAAAAAAATCATAATACCAAATCGCACATGATCCATAATAGGGGGGGTCAAAAGTGCAATTAAGCCAATTTTTTCAATAGCATTTTTTTCACATTTAAATTTTGAGACCAAACTCATGATTATATAATTAAGATATCCAAATTCCAAACCTCTTTTCATTTTTCCTTTTCATTTGAATTTGTCGCAATTCTTAAACGAGCATTATTTTCAACTCCACAACATTAGGACCAATTACAACTTTACTTTTCTTATTTCATGCCTCTGTTTCACACTTCATAATCTCTCTTGCGCACAGTTGCATCATTGCAAAATGAGTAAACACAAGCTAAGATTTCACATATTTAATATTTACTCGATTTACATATTTTAGAAAAAATATTATACATAATTAATTATAAATTTTAAATGCATCATTTTGATTAATAACTATTGACTTCCCATTTTTTTTACTCAAAGATATGTGATTGTATATAAAAAAATATAAAACATTATCAATATAAAGGGAAAACAAATTTGTACACAAAAAAAAAAAAGAGAAAATAAATTTAAATATGGGTGAGAAAAATTGACAAAATATAATTAATTATTGAGTAAATTAATTGACATTGGTGATTGAATCAAAATCACCTCTTCATCATGGGATTTGTTGCGGTATTACACAACTGCTGGAAGGCTTTTTTTAGTTATCTTTTAACTGTAACTAGATGTTGTACCCGGTGTATATCTTTACACTATTATACATTTTCAATAGTTTTTCTCAGGCTTTCTTCTTTTTAGTTTAATTTTATTTCTTTTGGAAAAAGCTAAACGGCTGGCTTGTAGCGATTATATTTTGGACAAGCTTGAATTACCTTCCCAAATTGAAGGGTAATATTTCTTAAAATACTTGCCGTTTATGCTTCTACTTAATTCTTCACCATGCATGTTAATTAGCCGATAAGCCCCATTAAGTATTACTTGACTAACAATAAAAGGGCCTTCCCAAGTTGTGACCATTTTCCTAACTTAGGATCTTTGGTTCCTAAAGGAAAAATGGCTTTCCAAACTAAGTCTCCTTCGACGAATCTTTTGAGCTTAATATGTTTATTATAGGCTTTAGCCACTTTTTCTTTATTCATCTGAATGTTTTCCAAGGCCATCAATTTCTCCTCATTAGTCGATTCCAATTCCATGAACATAACATGCTGATAATCATCTAAGGTTAAACAATGTTGTTTAGTTACCCTTAGTGATTTTACATTAATTTCTAATGGTAGCACAACATCTTGGCCATAAGTTAACCAATAGGGAGTAAACCCCGTTGCAGTAGACTCGGAATTCCTATATGCCCATAATACTTCGGCTAACGCTTCATGCCATCTCTTAGACTTATCTTCTATAGTCTTTTTAATCAACCCAATTAATACTTTATTGGTGGCCTCGGTTTGGCCATTGGCTTGCGCATGATAAGGTGAAGACTGAATTAACTTGATCCCATATTCTTGAGCAAAAGCAACTATTTTGTCCCCTGTAAACATAGTGCCTTGAATGTTCAAGGCTTAACAATTGGATGCAGCTCATCGGCTAGGATCGTCTGCACAGGTCCATGCCTTTGGCATTGTTCACACCCTTTAGCATAGGCATGACAATATGAATTAATGGTCGTCCAGTAATAACCATATTTATGTCCTAGCCAATGCATTACAGATCCTGGTCCATGATATCCACAGATACCTTCATGTGACTCCCCATAACTCTCCTCGTCTCCGCCTTGCTAGGACACTTTAACAACACTCCTTCTAACCCTCTCTTCTGCAGCTCATTATTAACCAAGGTGTACTTTAAGGCTTTCTGCCTCATTCTAAAAGTTGAAGGTGATGAAGGGTTTTGCAAATATCTTGTCAACTCGACTCTCCAATCATCGGCTAGATCAACTTCACTAATGAAAGCATTTTGAGCTGATCATCAATAGGCTGAATATCAGAGAACATTATTGGGCTAATTCGTTAGCCTCCTCATTGTCTCCTCTGGGTATGGGCACTATTACAACATCGGCAAACTGTTTTAACAAACTACTAGCCGTTCATAATAATTCACTAAGTTAGGATTAATACACTTATAATCCGCAGCCAATTGCTTAATGACTAACTGGGAATCACCCATAGTTTGTATATACATGGATACTAGGATTCTTAGCCCCAATATTAGAGCCTCGTACTCAGTTTGGTTGTTTGAACAACCCAGTTTCAACCGATGCATGAATTTCCAATTATCTCCTATAGGACTTGTGATTGTGATTCCAGCCCCAACTCCTTTGTCAGTTCTAGACCCATCAAATGTTAAAACCCAAGGCATAATATTGATACAGTGATTTACCTCGGCTAATGGATATGTGACATCCACACAAGGATGTTGAGCTAAGAAATCGGCTAAGGCTTTCCCTTTAACAGCCCTTAAGGGTACATATTTTAATGCGAAAGCACTCAACTTAATGGCCCATTTCATTAACCTTCCCTGTAATACTGGCCTGTTAAGCAAATACTTTACAATGTCAATTTTGCAAACCACTAAGACTTCCTTGGGCAAGAGATAGTATTCCAGCTTGGTACACGCATGAAAAAGAGACAAACACCGCTTTTCTATAGGAGTATATAGTGTTTCAGGATCATTGAGCAGTCAGCTTAGATAATAAATGAAATTTTCATTCTCATCTTCATTATCCTGTGCTAGCAGACAGCCGATTGATTCTTGGGCAATCGATATATATAATTTTAACAGCTTCCCTGACATTGGTGGAACCAATACAGGTAGACTGGCCAAACATTATTTTAACTATTTTATTTATAATTACTTATTTAGATATAAAAATTATTTAAATTACTATTGAAAATAAGTAATCAATTTTATTAATTAAATTAATTAATAAATTATTCGTTAATTATTTAACACTTAATTAAAATAAATGAAAAATAAAAATTAAAAAAACCCGTTGAGAAGTCGGGAGTGGGGAACCCGACTTCTCACTTAACTAAAAAAAAAAAAAATTCCAATTGAGAAGTCAGTATTGTAGGAACCGGCTTCCCACCTGCCTCAAAACCGTGGTACTTCGGTACATAATTTCAAAAGGGTGCTAATCCTGTAAATAAAAAAAAACCATGATATTAAAAAAAACCCTTAATTTTTATGCATTGTTAGTATAAAAGATTTTTCCACTGACATTTAATAATATATTGACAAATTAATATCATTATTATTTCTTTCTTTTGATTACTAAAAAAAAAAATACATATATCAAAGTTAGAGTGACTATCATTATAAAATTTTTATACTATACTCAAATCTTTGTCTAGTGGAGAAAAGAATTTTGTAAAGGAATAGAAACCAAAACATCGTCGGTCCCATAAACTCATCAACTCATCTTTTGGTTTTTAATTAGGCTAAATTATTCTTTTGGTCCCTTATCTTTATTTTAGGTTTAATTTTGGTCCCTTAATTTTTCTTCCATTTTGGTCCCCTATCTTACAAATGTTAGCCTCTTTTGGTCCCTTCCGTTAGTTTTGCACTAATGCGCGTTAGGTTTCCTCCGCCGCTTGTTGGAATCTGGCCGGAATCTCGCTGGAATATGGGTTTAGAGAGAGAAGGTCGTCTTCTCTCTCTTCTTCCTTCTTGTCACGACCCAAATATGGTGTCCATAACCGGCCGGAGCTAAGGTCGTCTACTTAGCCCTGAAGCCTAGCATCAACCTCTTCTTGAAAACTTCTTCCATAATTACAATGTGATACTAGGTGCCAACTTACATAAATTTTCAAAATGTTTCACAAAATCCATTATATATAATAGAGTTGTCCTTTTCCAATAAAAGAAAATCTTTCATCATTACACATGTCACATAAACAATTAAACCCCAATTTAGTCTATAAATTTCTATGACAACACAACTTCAAAATCTTCTACAACAGTCATTGGGCATCCTTGAATTCTTTCCTTTAAGAAGGACCTGTGGCTAAAATGTTAACACAAAGGGGTAAGTATGAAACTCAGTGAGGGATACCCCTTCTAAAACAGAAATCAATAATCAAAAAGTTAAACATCAATTAAAACAGATCAATAAGCATAATATCTAGATAAGAAAGTTACATGTCCTAAAGTCTGATAACATACAATAAACCACGAGGATTCCTCATTGGGATAATTATATTTTCCATCATAAGTCAATTATTTCCAAAATCCTCATGTGGCTGAAGCCCACAACATTTTCCTTTTCATAACCATGGCACCATGCCACCATCCCACTTTCACGCTCTAGGGATACTTTATCCCTTCAATCAGTACCCCAAAAGTTCTATCCTTTCACAATGCAACAATTCCCAATGAGGAACGTATATCAACCATCTCCACATATTATTTAGACATTTCAACCATTAACAATTCAATCCATGTGATTGTATCATATCCCAAACATCAGTATATATTTTAGCATTAAACTCGATATAGAGTCTAGATTATGTCTCAATATGCAAGTGTCTTTGCAACCTCATAACCAACATTAATCTCATTTATAACTCCAACATAACAATTATTTATCTCATTTCACACAATCCAGGGGTAATTCTCATGTTCAATATAATTTGCAACCATTCACATTCATGTTTAAGGCACAATCAATAATACAAAAATAATGACACAAGTTAATTCACAAATATACCTGTGTGTGTATATAATTTGTCTCTTGTCAAACATAACAAAGATCTCAAATTGTCTATTGTTATCCTCTCCTTGCACAACAAGGACATACAAAAGACTTACAAATTCATGAAGTATGTAAATCTAAACCTTTTTCAATCATGTCCAGAAACATTAGAATTTATTCCTCATTCACATTTCTCACAAGAAGTCTTATTCTAACCAATAGAGTACTACATACACTTTTATACCAAGCTCAAATACTTTTCCCAGGGTTAGATCAATTCAAGTCTTCACACAAAGAAAACTAGTTTCAAATCATGAATCACTTAGGGCCTGTTTGGTTTGCATTTTCATTTCATGTTTTCATTTTCTAAAATTTGTATTGATTTTAAATTGCTAACAAGAGAATGGAAGGCTCCTACAATAAACAATTGTGACAAAGAGAGGATCGAAGGCTTGTTAAGAAGAATGTGTTTCCGGAAACAATGAAAACAACTATTTGACATTTTCAAAATTTCTAGAAATGCTGGATGTGTTTTCAAAATTTGAAAAAGAAAATGATGTGGCAAATACTAAAATTAATACAAATTTTATAGAATGAAAACAGGAAATGAAAATACAAACCAAATAGGCCCTTGGCAAAATGGTAAACTTAGTACAGTACTAAAATAAGGGTAAATCGTGATCTAACATGTAAAAATTAATTCAATTGATGGAACAACATGTATGATCCCATACACATGAATATATTTATCTAGAAAACTTGTTAGCCACATGAACCAAGCATTGTATACAAGGCTCCTTTAAACTATACTCTCATGCTACTCAACTTGGAAAGCTAGCGCTAACTTGAGCTTAACTTGGGATAGGGAGTTCCTATTGACATGAGGTGTACCTCATTAAAAAGATAAATCATCAAGATATTCATATCTGAAATATCAAACAGATTAGGGATCTGGATAATGTCCAGTATTATGTTCAATCGCGCATTGCTTCGTATAATTTTGCAGAACAGGAAGTTTCTGACAACCGTTACTCTTGACTGCATAACTCCTTTCACATACCTCCAAATCATATACCATTTGTTTCAAATGAAAGCTAAGACACATTTAAATGCCACAAAAGTTTTAGAATTTTTGGATTCTTGAATCAATATAGATTTTGTTTCAAAGTTGACCTTTGTGCTGCAGAATTCACTTCTGACAGCCTGACTTTCGAGTTACATAACTTGGGCTACCAAAGCCCTTTTGACCTGGTTCCAGTGGGTAAATAAAGTTAAGACATAATGGTTGAAGTGGTAACAATATCAGAATTTTTTGTCATCATAGGAGCTCCTAGAAACTCATTATCAAGAAGCATTTTTCTGCTGTAACCGAATCTGAATTGTCTAACCTCAATTGCGCATATCTCGGGATATAGAGACCCAAATGAATTGGTTCTAGTGCCATTTGAAAGATATTACACAATAGTATCTATGTACAAAATTTCGGCATTTTTAATCAAGTTGTTTAATTCAGTTTTTCATCTAAAGTTTAGTCAAGATTTTGGACAAAAACAAGTTTCATCAAGAAACATGTTGAACTCGGGCTTAGGGCTTCTCCCCAACACTTGGTCCCCCCTAATTGGAGCTTCCAAGAGGTTGTTTGGCATCCCTTGAAGTCCCTTTATAAGTCCCATGAGGTGAAGATGATGGAGATGGTGAGGAGCTTGCCCTAACTCTCCTTCCATCTCTTCCTCCCCTTCCTCTCTCTATTCCTCTTCTTTTTCTTCATTCTCAGTCCAAAACCCATATGCCCCCTTACCCCCCACTATTTAACCACTTTAAGCTTTGCAAAAATGGTCCCTCAACATTATATTTGGGCCCCTAATGCCTTCCCCTAAGTGGGTAGGGTCATTTTTTGCAAAATTATGCTCACCATTGTCACTTGTTTTGTATATTTAGCATACCCTTAAATCTATGGTGTCATAATTTCACATGAACTATGTTAGGACACTTGAATACATGATGTAAGGTCTAAAAAAAATTCATACTTTCCATGTGTGTTTACCATTTCGTTCACATTGTTTGAATTTTTTATTATTATTATTTTCATGGTCATCACACTTCACTTCCTCCCCTCCTTCTTCCTCCTCTTCCTTCTTCTTCCTTTCCCATTATCTCCTACCTCCTGTCCTCGCCCCCTTTATTTTGTTGCTACTAGCCTCATTTAGTTCCCTCTTATTAAACAAAAAAAATACAGATCTGAGGAGAAGAAGGCTCATTGTCACCGCCACTCGCCGCCGCTGCTTCTCCACCCAGGACCGCTGCGTGCCACCTAAACAGAGCCGATGTTCCCCTCTGCTCCACCGCCGTCACTCGCCGCTTGTCATCCTTCTCCGCCGCACCGTCCTTCTCCGTTGTGATGAACCAGATTCGCGCCCAACCTGCACCACGAGCGTAGCCCGACCGCACCAGACCACCGCCCGTTATAGCCGCGCTGCCGCAGCACTACCCGCCACCTCCCTGCTTGCTGCCGCGGTTTGGCTCCTCCCTTTCACGTTGTTGGCTTTACCTTTGCTTCCCTTCATCTGCTGCTTCTGTTTGTTTCTTTTTTTATAAAAGATAATAGATAATAGGTTTTCTTCTCTTATAACGGTGCTAGAGGGAGTGAGGTTAGAAGATAGGAGATGATGGGAAAGGAATAAGAAGAAAGGGGAGGAAGAAGGAAGGGAGGAAGAGAAGGAAGAAGAGAGAGAAAGGGAAGCTGGGTTTTTTCTTCTCTAAACCCAGATTTCGGCGAGCTGCGGCGGTTTCCGGCGAGCGACTAGCTTAACCAGAGGTCTCGAGTTCGAATCTTGACTTTGGGAATGCAGCAACGTTAAAACTCTTGAGGGAAAGCTTTGCCGCCCTTGTGGTCCTACCCGGCTGGAGGGATTAGTATCCACAGTTGCGCGCGGAAAATAGCCTGGGGAAAAAAATTATATACTATACTCAAATCTTTATCTAGTGGAGAAAAGAATTTTGTAAAGGAAAAGAAACCAAAACATCATCGGTCCCATCAACTCATCAACTCATTTTTTGGTTTTTAATTAGGCTAAATTACTCTTTTAGTCTATTATCTTTATTCTAGGTTACATATTGGTCTCTTGTTTAATTTTTGTTCCGTTTTGGTCCCCTATCTTACAAACGTTAGCCTGTTTTGGTCTCTTCCGTTAGTTTTGCACTAATGACGTTAAGTTTCACTTTCTCTCTCTTCTTCTTTCTCTTCCTCTCTTCCTTCTTCCCCCCTTCCCAAAATGAAACCTAAAATATAGATAAAAGGACAAGAGACCAAGAGGGTAATTTACCCATTTAATTATTAGTATCTTGACAATTTTACTATCATGCCACCGCCCTCTCTCTAGCCCGTCTCCTCGGTTGCTTGTCTGGTCTTCCTCATTTCATTCATTCCCCTTACAACTCGCGCTTTATCCTCTGTAGTCTCTCCTCCCCAACCAAAATCTTCCATTTGACATGTCTTCTGCCGGCGGCGGCGGCGTTACCTCCAACGCTCCTCAGCAGTATTTCTGCTACCAGTGCAACCGCACGGTCTCCATTACTCCTTCCTCTGATTTGGTCTGCCCCAATTGCAACAGTGGCTTTGTCGACGAAGTGGAAAACCCAATTCCTCAACCCTTCTCTTTCACCTATGAATTTGGAGGCGACGATCTCCCCTCCCTCTTTGGCGGTCGATCTCCCTTCGGAGACGTCGATGCCTTCAACCCTCTCGTGTTCCTTCAGAACTACATTCAAACCCTGAGAGCCGGCGGCGCTAATGTTCAGTTCGTGATCGACAACTCAGGCTCGGGGGACCCATTTCGTCTTCCCTCAAATCTCAACCTTGGCGATTACTTCTTTGGGCCCGGTCTGGAGCAATTGATCCAGCACCTTGCGGAGAACGATCCCAACCGGTATGGGACGCCCCCAGCTTCCAAGTCTGCCATCGAGGGGCTACCCAATATCTCGGTTACGGAGGAATTGTTGGCTTCGGATTCGTCGCAGTGTGCGGTTTGTAAAGACACTTTCGAGCTACGGGAATTGGCCAAGCAGATGCCGTGCAAACACATTTATCATTCCGATTGCATCTTGCCTTGGCTGGAGTTGCACAACTCTTGTCCTGTGTGCCGCTATGAGTTACCAACCGATGATCCAGACTACGAGCAAAGGGCTCAAGGGGCCCAGCTGAATCAGAACCAATCTGCTGCTGCTGGAGATACCTCGCAGTCCCAGTCACCCAGGGAGCGCAGGCTAAGGGTTTCTTTGCCGTGGCCCTTTAGGCAATTTACTTCCGCTGCCGAGACAAGCAATGCTGGGGAATCAAATCCTGCAACTAGGGGAAATCAGAATTTTGAGTCAGAAACCAGACAAGAAGATCTCGATTGATTGAGTACCGCTCCGCTCGCTCGCTAATGTTATTTCCTATGCAAGTATGGAACTACCTGTTTCCTTTTCTCAATTCCGTTTCTTTCGTATCATATCATATGGTTGCCTCTTTTAATTCCTCAAGTAAAATCATGACGTAGCTTTAAGCTGCTAATTCGCGCTCTTGATTTGCTTTTGGATTGTTCTAGATGTAGTCAGTCACAGTGATACTGATAACCATTTTTAATTTTACCATCTATTTGCTCTTTTATTTGATTCTCATGGAGTCAATATGATAACCCTGTGAAAGTTGCTCTTTCTGGTTGGATGTCTGTTTTCTGTTTAGTCACCTGCTTAGATCCAGGTAATAGGTGGTATTGCCATTGAGCTAGCAGTGACCAAGTACTGGGAACTTTTTTTGTAGAATAAGTTTCTCATTTTGTACTGGGAACTTCAGCTAAATAATATTGATTATGCAGCTGCTACTTTAACATAACTTACTTTATCCTTTTTCTGTTGCTTGGTTGAATAAATTGAGGGCCGGGGGGAGGGAGGCTGATGGTAAATGGTGTTTCTGTTTTGGTGGATGCATTTGCTTTATTGGTCTATGTTATTGCTTCTTACAGAAGCAAATGGTAACATTTGCAATTAAGGGACATGAGTTCGATCTCTCTTATATCTGACTTAAAGCAAAAGATGTGAGTTAAGTAGTGCATGCTTTATGCAACAGGCTCTGACAGAAACTTCTTTGTGTCTTCAATTTTTTGAAGTAAGCTTGAATATATCATATTTATAATTTTATATTTATCTTAATATGATAGAGTAGAGGAAGAATTAATAGAAAAGGGAAACCAGTCTGTATTGATTAGCACTAAGGCTTTGTTTGTGAGTTTGTAGGGGAAGGAAAGGGAGGAGATCAAAGGGGAAGGAAAGGAGAGGGAGGGGAGGGGAAGAAGAGTATTATCCCTCACCTTATTTGTGAGTGCATATTGTATGAGGGAAAGTAGTTGGTGGGTTTATAACATATTTTTACAATTTTACCTTTATTTTAGAAAATTATCATAAGCAATATTTTTTTAAAAAAAGAATACTAATGCAAAAAAAAAAAAATATATTCCTTTTCCTCTAAAAATTGGGGTAAACCCCCCAAAAAACCCCAAATTGGGGTAAACCAAAAAATTGAGGTGAGGAGGGGTTTGGGGGGTTTCCTAAAATCCTCAAAACTTCCCCTCCAATTTTTTACACTCACAAACAAGGGAGATGTTCTCATAAACCTTCTCTTTCCTTTATTTCCCCTTCTAAACAAGACTCACAAACAAAGCCTAAGAGACTAAGCTCTCTTACAAGAAAAACTAGAGCCAAGCTCCTCAGAGAAGAGAAACACTCTCTCTCTCCTACCCATAGGGTCCTAACAGAAATCATGTAATGAATGCCCACTCACTACAATCTTCTTTACCTTTATTGGAATATCCTAACTAGCTGCCAACTAGGCAGCTCTCTAGTTCTCTCCCCTATTTCCTTTCTTTTTCTTACGGTCATAAATTCTCTAAATAATGGGCTTGTCATGCTTCAAGCCCACTAAAACATCCTCTGCTGTCCCAGCTATCATATTGGGCCTATTGGGTATTCTGTCATAATATGTATAGAACCTTTTCATACTTGGTTTTCTAGATTATGTATCCGACTATATCTAAAATCGGGGAAGCATAACATATGATAGAACTTAGACTTCAATGGTTCACTGTGAACTGTTTGTTGCGTGGCATATGAAACAAAGTGCATCCCATGAGTTGGGTATATTTCAGGAGACGATTTACCAAACTGTCTTGGCAGTGTATGACTCTGTGCCGCATTAAAATAATATTGGCTTAAACATCAGCTTCTGTTAGTGTGCTGTCCAATAATATTGGCTTAAATATGCTTTTGGTACTTATAAGTTGACCTTTCTTTTTTTTGGTCCCTACATAACTCGTCACATCTGATTGTGTCTAGAGTGGCAAAATAAGGTTCATGTAGGATGACAACTTTTATTCTTCGGCGGCACACTATGGAAAGGACGATATTGGGAGAAAGTTGAACTTATAAGGAGTACTTAATTTTTTTTGAAAATGTGGCGGAATGGAATGGAATGTAACTATGTTCCATCAATCCATTATTTGGATTGTTAAATTTAGGATGGAATGTAATGGAATGCATTCCACTCCATTCCATCAAATCCCTCTCTCTTGCTTCCCTCTCAATTTGGGGGTATGGGATGGAATCATTTTAGTTTTTATTTTATATTTATTAAACTACTTTTTTATCCTTTAACCAAAACCTCAAGAATTTTCATTTCCACTATATTCTCTTTCTCTCTAAGAGCGCCTGCGCTGTGGACAGAGCCTCTACCACCCTCTGCTGTGGGGCTGCCATTTCCAACTGTTATTCCTTTTTTCTATTTACTATTATAGAGAATAACAAGTTTCTTAAATTACATTTTGACGCTTACTCATTGTGGTTATATACAAATGTCTTCTTAGAGATATCGTACATACAGAAATCTCCATGTTTGATATGCTATAATTGTATATATGGGTTGAGTGCAAATCTCCGTTTTATATATGCTATAATTGTCTCTATGTATTTTTTTATTGTAAAAAATGTGAGTGGAGGAATGGAAATTAGATCTTTTATGAATACAATTTTAAGCATGATTTCAAAATTTAGAACTAAATTAAAATTCCAGAGGTCAACCGTTTTAAACCCAAGAAGTGATTGCATGGTTAAAATCACTTTATTAAAGGCATAATGAATAAAATATTAGTATTTTTAAAGTAATGGTAATATAGGAATAAAAATGTTATGACTCATTCCATTCCATCCACTCCACAAATTTCCATTCCATCATAAAATATCCAAACAATGGAATGGAATTTTTATTCCATTATGTTTCATTCCATCTCCTTCCACCTATCCAAACATAGAGGGATCCAAACCAAAAAAGGTCAATTTTATTGGGACTAAATATATTTAAGCAGCTGCTAAAATATTTCTGTCTCAATGTCAAAAATGTTGTGTTGTTTAAATGGGAAAGTGATCTTACGACAATATGGAGTTACAATTTTATGGTTCTTAGATTTGGGTTCATAACTCATAAGCTTGAATGTGAGAATAGTCACTTGTTGCATCCCTCGTGCACATGTATTCCTTTGAGGTAGCATTTTGAATGATATTTTGGATGTTAATTTTTAATAGATGGATGGAGCATGGACATTTCAAACAAGGATCTGGGTCTATGTCAGATGTCTGGCTCTGGCACAATACACACTTTTAAAAAGTACCTAGAGTCCTAGACACATAAGATTTTACTCGGTTGCAGTATGTCTCCATGTCGAGGCCCACATCATGGATATTATCAGGTAGTCCAATGGGATCTTTTACGTTTTCTCGGATAGAACTTTATTAGAAAAATGCTGACAGAAGGATAGGAGATCAGATCATAGCTTCAAAATTTCCTATCAACCAGGAAATTTTCAATGTCATAAGTGGGTATGCATCACAAGTAGTATTTTCAGAATGTGAGTGACATTGGTTCTTTGCTGAACTGCCTATAGTATCTCCCTTTGAAAACCCATATAAGCATCAATTTTCTGTTTGGTTATTAATATGTCTACCTAACAAAACAAGCTAGCACTAGCCATGCTTAGGGACTTCACAAAGACACAAACTGCCATATGCATTTTCAGTAAGCATTAGAATCTCTTATACTGCTGCCTTGTTGAGGCCTTGGAAAGTTAATAGAATTTCAATTCTAGGCTGCCACCATTCCCCTTTCCCTAATTGGCTTCCGGGATCCAATGCTTCTAAGTAGATACTTTAGATCAGGTTCCATTGCTTCTGAGTAGATGCTTTAGATAAATAATTTGTACAACTTGATCGTGGTTGTCTCATAGTCTTTTATTGGATTTGAATTGGATTGGACAATGCCTTTACTTTGATAGTTAGCCTTTACTTGGACAACTGTAATACTTTCTTGGAATTGAAATAACTAGAAGCAAGAAAGACATATTCATCTCCCAAAGGAAGTACAATCTTGATTTGCTATGAAACAGGGAAAGTAGGGTGCAAACCTGTATTAGAAGCACTAGATTACTAAGGATGACCCTATAGTTGAAAGAGACAGATATCAACACCTTGTAGGTAAACTGATTTGCTTATCTCTCACCAGACCAAAAATTGCCTACCATGTTAGTATGATAATTCAATTCATGCACTCTCCAAAAAGGAGACATCCATTATCCCAAAAGTACTTATGGAAAAGAATTATTATTTAGGAATAATGAACACCCGGCTGTAGAGTGTTTTGCAGATACTCATGGTTGACCTACTGAATCAGGCCCAAATTGACCTTAATATTTGGGTCCAAGTCCCAGAGGTGGAGGGGTTGCAAAGCTGCCCATTGAATCTAAGTCTGGAATTAATGGGCCAGACCCAAATTGATGATAGCATCTGGGTCCAAGTAATTCAGACTGTTGAGAAGAGCTTTCTTTCAGATCTACACCATGTGAGAAACGGGTTTCTACCCAATTCTCAAGTTGCTGATGTTGTCCAAGTGCCACTTATTTTATATGCAGCCACTTATCCAACCTTGTCCTCCCTCCAGTATCCTTTCTTTTTTGGTACTACACAAAGTGATTCAGAGCAGATGATTGCAATGGCTGAGCTAGTAGAATTTAATGGATGGAAAGAGATAATTGTGGTATTCTTGGATGATGATTATTGAAGAAATGGAATATCTGCTTTGGGTGATGTTCTTGGAAAATGGAGTTTGAGAATTTTTACCATTGCCCACCAGCTTCAAATGATGGCCAATGACTATGTCTGTCTTGTCACAGGTTGGCTCTTTGCCATCCTAGATTCATTCTCCCTAGTGAATCAGACCCCTCTTAATGTTCTCCGAGGGGTTGTTGGTCTCCGTCAAAACATTCCAGAATCCATGAAAAAGAGAGCTTTTGTTTCTCGAAGGAAAAGATTGCAAAAAGATGCAGCCAATACTAGTTTGAATTCATATGGATTTTATGCTTATGATACGATTTGGCCAGTTGCATTTTCAATTGATATGTGCATGGAAGTACATGGTAATATTACCTTCTCTGTTAATAGTAACTACATGCCACCACATATAGAAGAAACTGTTATTCAGCTTGAAAAGCTCAAAGTCTTTGTTGGTGGATCTGATATGGTCAACATATTATTACAATCCAATTTTACTGGATTCTCAGTTGTTCCTTCTGAAACTCTTGCTCCTTGCTCCTTCAACTTAGTGGCACATTAAAAGTTCTTTCTGGCACAAAGATATCTCTTTTGAAGGAGGTCAATGCGCCTAGTATTAGAGGTACAATCATTTGGTATGGTGTCCTTCACATTCAAGCTACCAAAATAACATCTGATTTACTTCTTAGCCAGATAATTAATTTGGTGGAGACAGCCCAGATGTCCAAAACTCCCATTCAAGAATTTGCTAAGTTTGTAGCAAGGATAGTTGTTCCTACAGTTGTGGCTTTGTCATTAAGGACACTATCGTGTTGGTATATTGTTGGGGCTAACAATGGTGCTTTCATTGAGAGTAAGTGTAATGGCATAACAGTGATTGAGTGGCTAGCCCATTCCTTGGATGTCTCAAGTAGTGGAAGAAGCTATTTGGGAGGAAGTGGAACTCTTCAAGCGGCTACACCCTCCCTTCTACCTCGAGGGTTGGGAAATGGCAACAACTATTGAAGAACCATTTGCTTTTCTTTGCCTTGAGGACAAGGCAGAAATTAAAGGGGCCGGTATTGATAGGTCCCTGATCACTGTGGGGTCAGGACTACCCAGTAGGGTGTACATGCAGGCCCAAAAATATCAAGGGCCCACTTAGAGAAGGGTTAGTTATAGAGAGAGAATAGGAGAAGGAAGATTACAAATAGGAGGGGTGCTGAGTGAGAGAGGTATCTTTTGGGAAAATCACTGGGTTAGTTACGGATAGCAATAGCTCTCTATAGGAGCAGTGCTCTGTGGCAAAAGGAGTTCTTCCCTCTGTATATTCACTTTTTCATCAAATAATACATACCTCAGCATTCTCTTTTCATTCCTTTTTTGCTTATTCTTTTACTGCTAAATACTGGTACATATCAGAGTGTGTGGGTAAATAACACAATGCATGATTCCCATGTCCTTAAGATAGTTAGTAAAAGGTCTGAACTCCCCAACAACCCTCCCCCCCCAAAAAAAAAAAACCCCAACCCCAATCTGTTTGGACCGATTGTATTGTAGTTTGAAACTGAACTTTGATCAATTCTTGGAACTGTTTGAAAATAGCAAGAGTTTCTGACTTTTGTTTAAGTAGAAACAACCATGTAAATCTGGAATAAGCATCAACAATGGACAGATAATATGAGCAACCAGCTGTGGACTGCACAAGGGCTGGTCCCCAAAGATCCAGAAAAAGTAATTCAAGTGTTTATTATAGACAGTAACAGAGGGTTGGGAGGGTAGTCTATGGGACTTGCCAAAGCAACAAGCTACACAAAAATCCTTTGCTGTTTTATTGATGAATTGTCCTAACAGCCATGTCATTGGCATGACCAAGCCTACAGTGCCAAGTATAAGATGAATTGGGCACTTTACAACTGAAAGTAGAATTACATTGAGGTCCTACATCTATATTCTTGACTTGAACAGAAGTGCACGAGACACTGAGACAGGTTGGTGAGGAAACACTGGACCTTGAAGCCACAGAGAGATGGGGATAAACAGAGTCCCTGAGAATCGACTTGACCTGTTAGAAGAGTCCTCTTACTGACCTGAGATTTGACATAGCACACATGAGGATAGAACTCAAAAAAGACATGATTATCTTTGGAAAATTTACTTATACTTGGGAGATCCTTGGTAATTTTAGGAACATATAGCAGATCATTGATGTTAAGAGTGATAGTGCTATCATGAGTGGAAATGAAATATGTAGAACCTACTGAGTGGATCAGAAGTTACATAGTGTGTAGCACCACTACCATCATACCAAACACTTGAATCTGAGCCTGAACCCGAGGCTAGCATAGTCATAGGACCATGACCAGCAGCAGCCATAGCCATAGGCCCACCTGACTTTGAGGCATGAGGAACTGAACTATGAGGCACTGAACTGGATTCTGCCAAGGAAGTGGTAACAGAGGTGGTGGATCGGCTGATGTGGAAGCTTGCTGGTTGCTATGGAGAATGTTGTTGAGGTTGCTGAATATTTGGTGGTGACTGGTGCATATTGAGCATATTGCTGAGACTGATTAGGAGCATAATACTGAGACTGATGCTGATGGTAAGGCTGATGCACAGGAGCAGTGTAGTTCTGATCAAACCTATAGTAACAATTTGCAGCATTATGATTGTTGTGATGGCAAATCTGACACTCACCACCTCCACGGTTATAGAACCTGCCACCTCTTCCTCGTCCATGATGACCATAACGGCCACCACATCTACCTCGAAAATCAGATCCAGAAGAAGGATAGGTGGAATTAGCAGGCTGATACTGATTATTTTGATGAAAAGAATTGGACGAATACTGAGGCATAGAAACCTGAACCTGATTTGACACTTGATTGGAGGTGTTTGGCTTTGGAGTTGAGGTGTGAGCCAAATTGACAAAGAAGGCATCAATCGCGGTTTTAGCTTTGAGCCGTTCTAGACGTGACTCATGAGAAAGCAATAGGGCTTCGATCTCGGCAATTGAATGAGGATTGATGCGGCTCTCAATTGTAGGGAAGAGAAGGTGATATTCCTCAGGCAAGCCCTCAAGAATAGCATCAATATGCTCCTGAAGTGTGATAGGGTTCCCAATCGAAACTAAAGCATCAACGATTGCTTTGATTCGAAGCAAATATTCATTGATCTTGCGATTGCCCTTCGTGATGTGCCGTAACTCAGATCTCAATTGCGCACTTCGAGCTTTCGTTTGAGAATTGAAATGGTTGTGAAGTTCATCCCAAAGTTCCCAAGCGTGCTTGCTGCCAATGACACGAGCATGAATTGAATCTGACAATGAATTCAACAACCAGATGAGCAAATGCTGGTCCTGCGCTTCCCAAGCAAGAAATTCTGGATTGACGCGATCGACAGCACGGTCGTCTTCGGAGAGGTAGCGCGAAGGCACGCATGGACACACGACGAATCGCTCGAGGCGATTTGCACGAAGAACGGCCTCAACAATTTGCTTCCAATGCAGAAAGTTGTTGTCAGCGAGTTTGACAGTGATGATCGATGCGAAGTTTGGCAGGGTTCGACTGGGTCGGCGGTGGCAGAGGATCATGCTCGGAAGCGGAAGCCATGGCCCGAGAATCATAAGCTCTGATACCATATTAGAATTATATATGTATATATATATATATATATATATATATATATAGAGAGAGAGAGAGAGAGAGAGAGAGAGAGAGTATTGAATCTGTGTTGAATTAATGACTAGATACAGAGAATCTACTATTTATAGTAGATGAGGGAAGGGTCTAGAACAATGAGAGAGAGAGAGAGAGAGAGTCTGAATATTGAATCTGTATTGAATTAATGACTAGATACAGGGAATCTACTATTTATAGTAGATGAGGGAAGGGTCTAGAACAATTCTGTTAGAAACCGACTGCTGACTCGGCAGTGGGTTTACAACAGAACTCTAACACTCACTAACAACGTGAAATTCTATTTATATGGAAAGTTAAGACATTTGTCTCTTAAATGTCCTTGCCTTGGGAGCATAAAATATAAAAAGCAAATGTCTTAGTGCGGAGCAGATTGGAAGCAAGATGGAGTTCTAGAGAGAGAGACAGAGGGGTTGCTTGGCAGAGGACGGTGAGATTAGAAATTTGGAGAAAAGAGAACTGAAACATCAGAATTTGTTATTTTATTAATTTTATTTTAATGTGTCAGAATTTTAATGTGGTGTTCACCTTTGATTGGTTGTGCCCAACAATGAAGTATTGGGTAGGTGTCCACACAAGATTTATGAGAACAATGAATGTTGATCATTGCATCTTATTTGAATGGTTAAAATTAGAAGATAAATGTATGCGACTTTTGAAAGTGGCTATTTGACTGCTAAGCAACTTTTATAATTTATGGTTCTTATCTTCACTGTATAACTTTATAGAAGTCATGGTTGTTATGTTTAGGGAGTTTCTCCTTTTTAAAAGATTTTATTTCTTGAAATTCTTTGTATCAGTTATCTTTATACTACATCCAACTTTTGATGCTTTCTATTTTTATTTCATTTTTCAACTTATTGCTTTGCAAATGAAAGAACCCAATCGCTGATGGAAAAATGATGTCAGATGGAATGATGTCCTTTTTCTAGCTGCATTGAGTGGTGTACTGGTGTCAACATTTTATCTTCACCAGTGCAATAATATAATAATTCTTGAACTCTATAGCCAGTAACATTCATGGTGAGCCAAGTGCAATGGTATCTTGAAATTTGATTAGGTATTCTGGACTTGGGGTTTTTTTAACTTCTCAGGAAGGCTTATATTTTTGTGTGCGGAATGAATACTCCTATACTGAGTGTTGTCATGGCATTTATTGTGTATGTAGCCATGTAGGTGAGTCTAATTTAGAAATCTTGGTTCTTGTATGAGAATAATACAATAAATATATTAGTGCTTCCAGATGTCCTGTAAGTTACTCATTTATTTTCAGTTTTGGACCTTTTGCAGGATGGTACAATAGTTACAATAATGATATTTGGACATAAATTTTGACACCATGTATGGATATTATATAGCTAATGGGGGTGTTTTGGGAGTGATTAAATACATGATGAAAGAGAAGAAAATAATAAATAAGTACTGGAGAGTATTTTTATACGGTGTTGGGTATCATTTTTGTGTCCAAATATCATTACTCAGTTAGTTAACAACTCTGCTTTATCATATTCTTACTTATGCTGATGTCATACTAATGATGAGATTTTCACCCTTTTCTCCCAGCAGGTATGAAGAGCGTTTCAAATCTGCAAGCATTGTTTAATAGAATGTTGAATGTCCATTAATGATTAGTGACTGTTGCAAATGTTATATTTGGTTATAATAAACTTAGATATCCATCACCATTTTGATAGATTGATCATAATATGTACATTATTGGTCCATGTGTTATATACTGTGTTGTTATCATCTTTTCTTGTGTTGGCCAATAGATTGTTTCGGTCATAGTTACCTGTCTTTGAAGCTACACTGTCGAACCCAGACGATTTGTCGGCCTACCCAGGCGGTTCGACTTGGGTTTCTCTCTTTTTAGAGGCTGCTTCTGAGGTGAGATATATGACAAGTCTCTCACCATGATAGACCTTCAAAAGCCCCTCTTTGTAAAACAAAAATTATTTTTCACTCCCTCCCCTCCTCTCTCACTATCCCCTCTCCCCTCTCTCCTTCCCCACTCCCTCCACTCTTACTCCCCCCACCCCACTGCTTATTACTGTTAGCGCCGCAAACACTACAGTGGCTAAGTGTGGGTGAATGAGATCCGAGTGAGGTCCTTACTCCATTAACAAGAAAGCAAAAAAACGACAACCACAATTGCAAACTCACACAAGCAATCCCAGAATTACATTTGACTATTTCTTCAAAATACAAATGAAATCAAGTCCAAGAAGAAGAAATTCACACACACACACTCATATAGCATTTTATTATCTAAAGTGTTTTTTCATATAGTATCATTATAATGGATAGAGGTCTGTTGTCTCCATTTCCAATAGCAAATCTTGTCCCGTTCAATTAAAATGTACATGTATATGTTTTTTAATTTTTTATCCATGGGATAGGAAATAGGAGATAATTTTGAGACTCATGATTTGTATCTTGTTATAAACTAATCTTATCTTATATTCTTCTTTGGGGTTTCGTTCAATCACTTTATTTGCGGTCGGAACATTGAGTGTTAGCCTAACGCCTGCATTGTGGTGCCTTCTATGGTGCACCACCCATCAAAGCACTTGCTCATGTTATTTTTTTTTACCCAAATGACTTGTTAAATTGTTATCATACGTAAATAATTTATTTTATAAAAAAAATATTATTTCAAAATTCCATTTTTACCCTTACTACTCACCATTGTCCCGCCTCCTCACCACCACCCCCACTCCTTGACCCAGATCCTACCTCCCTACACCATCCATCTGTCGTCGACCCACAACACCATTTTAGTTCATTTACTCCGCACCTTGACACCTACGTCCCTCCTCAGCCCCTTTCAAACCTCACCTCCACTTCCCCAAATCCTCCTGCGACTTCTCCCTCATATGCGATCTCTTGAACCACAAGAAGACAACCAATCCAAGGTCCTCTGTGTCTCCGTTGGCTCCGGTCACAAGGTCATGGCCATCTCCAATCTGGGTGTTAAGGACGTCACCAGCATCGAAGACGTCACCGACGTCGAGTTGATTGATTGGGGATGATGAAGCCAAAGTTAGGGATGAAGGTGTAGTGTCAAACATGAGTTGTTGGATGAGTTTGGCAATATTGTATGCTTTGCCTTTGTGAAAGACTCTTGCACACAACCCAGTCCTCCTGTAATCAACAAAAGTTTAACCAAAGATGCGCGGCAAGCAAAGGCAACCATTTCTTTCCCCCATACCAATTATTCCATTCCATCAAATTGAATCACTGACAATTAACTATACATCTGTAAACAAAACAAAATTTTGAACTAAAAAACCATGGTTGGTGTTCAGCGGCGTGACCAAGAGAAAGTCCTAGGGATTTTGGTAATTGGGGCAAAGTTGTTTTTTTTTTTTACCTGTATTATTATATAATTTTTTTTTTTGAATCATCAAATCTGGATCATTGATTAATTATTTTTTTTTTTTTGGTAAGCATTGATTAATTTATTAATAAATCTAATGGTTAAAAGTGGTGCTTCATCCATGTACCATTTAATAACATGCTACATGCGAGCCTTTTCCTTTATAAAGGGTTGAAAAGTCAAAAACCCAAGTGGCAATCTGGATGGTCCAGATTTCGCCACTTGGGTGGTGCACCACTACACCACTTTGGTGGGTGGTGCACCTTAGACAATACCTAAATAAAAATAAGATATATTGTATTGTATTGATTTAAATATATTTTTGGTCTTTGTAAATATAACCAGATTTGGTTTTGGTTCTCTTAAATTTTGGATTTGATTTGTGTACTTTACTTTTCCAAAGTGACTTATTTTAGTCTTTTTATTAAAGGGATTTTGTCATCCATGAAAACCGGATGAGTGGCAGATGATGCAAAAAATCTAAGTGATTTTAGTTAGTTAGTTGAATCAGTTGAAACAATTTCCAGTTAAGTTGTATATCACTTTTCTGATTGCATACACATAGTGTACTTGTATAAAAACTTTCTTTCCTTCAATGAGAAAGTTGATTTCCATTTCACAAAGTCTATTTCTGTAATATGGTATCAGTTTCAAAACCTTCGTTAAGTTCTCCTTCCTAAATACTCTTTCTTTCAAAGCCTTTCGTTGCTTCATCAAATTCCTCTTCTTCCATGTAAGAGTGTTTACTGTATTTTTCCCAAAAACAAAAAAAAACTCATCCCTTGTTCTTCTATCACCAATTCTCGAGGGCTCCAATTATCGCTCATGGTCTCAGGCCATGACCATGGCACTTCAAATGAGGAACAAATATGAATTTGTTGATAGTTCTCTCCTGCAACCACCTTCCATGGTTCTTCTAAAAAGTGTAATACTCTTGTCCTTTCTTGCTTAAATCATTTCATGTTACCTAGTATTGCTACACAAGTATAATCTGGATGATGATGCCTTGAAGGCGTCGAAGGATCTTAAAGTTTGGTTCTCGCATTTCTCAATTCCATTGTGACCTTTTCTCCCTCGAACAATTTGATTTACCAGTTACAAATCATTTCACAAAGATGAAAGATTTGTAGGATGGGCTAAGCAATTTTTGCCTCATTTCTTCTAAAAGTTGCTATAACACTTCAAAGATTGTTCAACATTATCGTGATAATGACCGTGTTCTCTATTTCTTACAAGGGTTAAATGAAAAATTTGTTGTTGTTAGTTTAACATCCCTGACTGCTCTATGGATTGACGACTGACCCTACAGACCAACACGGGTCTTTTCAACGTGCTTTGTCCTCACTCACACGCTTCCAGGGAAAACTTCCGAGGAGGTCACCCATCCCAGAATTGCTCCAAGTCAAGCACGCTTAATTGTGGAGTTCTTAAGTGATGGGCTCCCGGAAAGAAGACACATCTTGTTGGTATAGGTAAACCAATCAATTCATATAAGTCATCCTCAACTGTATAGTCCCATACCTACACAGTATCAGGATCCCTCTCATTCTGATGTGTGATCGATTCATTCATGCGTCCCTCCGCTTAGAAGCCTGCCAGGAACCGCTCCTTGTCCGTGCCTTCTTGCACCGGCGACCACTCCCCGCCCTCGTCAGCCCCGGGTGTCACATGCCCACCAGCTTCCGTTTGGTTCATCCCCGAACCACACCGTACTGGGAGAGGTGCCGCTCTGATACAATTTTTAACATCTCAGGCTGCTTTATGGATTGACGACTATCCCAACATACTAACACGGGTCTTTTCAACATGCTTTGTCCTCACTCACATGCTACATGGTAACATCCCTGACTGCTTTATGGATTGGCGACTGTCCCCACAAACCAGCACGGGTCTTTTCAGCGTGCTTTGTCCTCACTCACACGCTTTCTGGGAAAACTTCCCAGGAGGTCACCCATCCCAGAATTGCTCTAAGTCAAGCACGCTTAACTGTGGAGTTCTTAAGTGCTGGGTTACCAAAAAGAAAATGCATCTTGTTGGTATAGGTAGTATCAATTAATTCATATAAGCCATCCTCAACTGTATAGTCCCGTACCTATACAGTCTCAGGATCCCTCTCATTCCGGTGTGTAATCGGTTCATTCATGTGTCCCTCCGCCTAGAAGCCTGCCAGGAGCCGCTCCTTGTCCGTGCCTTCTTGCACAGGCGACCATCCCCGCCCTCGTCAGCCCCGGGTGTCACATGCCCACCAGCTCCCGCTTGGTTCGTCCCCGAACCACATCGTACTAGGAAAGGTGCCACTCTGATACCATTTTTAACATCTCAGACTGCTTTATATATGGATTGACGACTGTCCCCACATACCAACACAGGTCTTTTCAGCATGCTTTGTCCCTACTCATGTGGGGACAGTCGTCAATAGCTAACAAGAATGCTAGTCCAATGTAGGAGTCCTACCCAATCCTACTATCTTGGCAGTCGAGTCCAAACTCGCTTCAGAAAATCCTTAGAGCAAGTCTCAACCATAAAACAAGTCATTCAATGGTAAACAAGGAGCAGTCAAACATTGCGCTCACTGTGCACTGTCATAGAAACAGCCACCCGATTGATACTTGCCTCCTTAAGCATGGATTTCCTCCGAGATATAAGTCCAAGTAAGCGCTTAACAATATTTCAGGAGAAAATCCATACTCATTTCACTCATCCATGCTTGATTTAACCAAAGAGCAAATTCAAGGTTTATTGGCACTTCTACCATCATTTGTTCCGACTGCCACTTCTAATTCTTCGAATTTGGTCACTTCACATAATGTTTCTACCTTTCCTAACAATCAAGGTAAATATCAGGCCCTTCAGATATATTGATTATATCATTCCTTCTTTATTCTTCTTTACTGGTTATAGACTCATTAAAACAATTTCTGTTAATCTTCCAAATGGTCACACGACTACTACACACATAGTCACGCAATTTGTTTTCACATATTCATTAGTTTTGTATATTGTCTTGTATATTCCTAACTTTTCTGTAAACCTCCTTTCAATTACAAAACTTACTTCTTATTTATCATGCCAAGTTTGTTTTTCTATCATTCAGGCCCTACCTTCTATTAAGATGATTGGCATAGCTGAAGCCAAAAATGGAATATATACAATGATGATCCCGTTTGAAGTTCAAGCACATGTCATCAATAGTATTCATTTTGTAAACACACACCCCAAGACAAATGTTCCCATAGATATATGACACTTTTGTTTAGGACATCCCTCTCTTTTGTGCTATAATAGTGCTCAAAAACAACACTGTAATATCCTTTCTATTCCTCATAAAGCGTGTGATGTTTCAACCGTAACAATTTTTCATCCGTTTTACATTTTAATTTATGTGTAAAATGTTTTCCCTTTTAGGCAAAAAAAATTGATTTAATACATGTAACTAAATTTATTTCAACATTTACTACTTCAAATACAACTCATACATAAAGTCATCATTAAGTTAATTATGCATATTGGCATAATAATTTATGATTTGAATGATTGTATGAATTTAATATTGGGTATTTTATTATGCATATTTTTATGCATATTTTTTTTTTAATAATGTATGTTATGATTTATAAAAAAATAAATAATGTTTTATAGATATGTATATTTGTGTATTATAATTTTGGTATATATTTTTTTTTTATAAGAAAAATGGTGGCAAGTGAGTAACCACTCCTCACCGGGTCGGCCAATTAAGGGTAAAGTGTTACATCGCGTTATAATTTTAATATATATATATATATATATATATATATATATATATATATATATATATATATATATATAAGTAAGGTAGTCTGGTGTTGCCTAGAGTTATTCAGGTTTATCTAAGGGTATTTTGGTAATATATTATAGGATAAATTGGTTATTAAATTGGTTACCTAGAGATATTTTGGGTGAGAAGAGTTGTGCGATCATAAATGTCTATTTAAAATAGTTTTAAATCAATAAATTATTTCAAGTAAATGGTTTAATCTTTTTATATAATTTTTCTAAATTTAAATTTCATGTTAACCTTTTTTGATAAACATCCCTAACCCTACTGAATTCATGCTTATTTAAATTGGTAGATTATTTCAATTAAATTATAAAATAATTTATCGTATTTTGAATTTATGACTAAATTTTCCGAATCAAGTGAGGTAACGTTGAAAGCATAATGCATACTTATATCAGCTTCAAGTCATAAATTATTTCAATTAAAATATTAAAACAAATAATTGTTTTCGGATTCAATTAGTAACTAACCTAATTTTATCATCAATTAAATTAGTAACTATCTTTATTTTATATTCTATCAATTAAAGGTAAGGTAGTATAGCGTTGTCTAGGGTTATTTAGGATTAATTATCTAAGGATATTTTGATAATATACTATATGGGTAAATTGATTATTAAATTGGTCGCCTAAGGGTATTTTGGGTAAGAAGAGTTGTACTATCATAAATGCTTATTTAAATTTGCTTTAAATAATAAATTATTTCAAGTAAATGGTTTAATCAATTATTATATAATTTTTTTAATATTAAACTTCATGTTAACTTTTTTATAAACATCCCTAATCAAAGAAATAATTTTAAATTGATTAGGTTTTTTTTTTCCTATCAAAATCTTTATTTTTAGCTAAAACTTAATTTAATGTTTAGTGAATTTATCGCTAAATTTTCTAAATCAAGTGAGGTAATGTAAAAAACATAATGCGTACTTATATTAGCTTCAAATCATAAACTATTTCAATTAAAATAAATAATTATTTTCAGATTCAATTAACAACTAACCTAATCTTATCATCAATTAAATTAGTAATTATTTTTATATTATATTCAATTAAATGAATTGATGAATTATTATTGGATCATTTCATATTAAACATTTAAATTACATGTTAACTTTTTATAAAAACAACACTAAATTACCAATGCTTATTTAAATTAGTAAGTTAACCCAATTAAATGGTTTTACAAATTATTTACATTGGATTTTAAATTGAGTTTTCTTTATTAGGAATCAATTCTATCTTTATTTTTTATTTATTTTTTTAATTTTGGGAAGCAACTATCCTGATATTATATTCATTTAAATTAATCACTATCCTGAATTTATATTCAAATAAATGATTTAATGAATTATTAAATAATTATTTTATATTAATTCTCTTAGTGATACCAAAGGGGATTAGACAATATTCTTTTTTTGGAATCAAGTGAGGTAATGTTGAAGCATTATGCATGCTTATATTAGCTTCATTTCATAAATTTACTACAAGAATAATGCTAATTTCCAATCATTTTTTGGACGCCACGAGCCGTTGTCAGTAACCCAGACAATTTAACTTTTGCATATTACCCACGACATTTTCAAAAGTGGTTACCGAATTTATGATATTTTCGATGGTTTTTTTACCGTAAGTAACAACGATTTTTCTTGTAGTGATTATTTCAATTGAAATATTAAAACAAATAATCATTTTCCGATTCAATTAATAATAACCTAATTTTATCATAAATTATATTAGTAACTATCTTAATTTTATATTCAATTAAATGAATTGATGAATTATTATAGGATCATTTCATATTAAACATTTAAACTATATGTTAACTTTTTTTTATATAAACACCACTAAATTTCAATGCCTATTTAAATTAGTAACTTTTCTAATTAAGTGGTTTAATAAATTATTTAGATTTGATTTTAAATTGAATTTTCTTCATCAAGTATCAATTCTTTCTTATTTTATTTATTTATTTTTGGAAGCCACTATCTCATTTTATATTTACTCAAATTAGTTACTATGCTGATTTCATATTCAAATAAATGATGAACTAATTATTATATAATTTATTTTATATTAACTCTTCCAGTTTTATTGAAGGAGACAAATCAAGATGTTCGCATCAATATTAATACATTATACTTTTGACAATTTTGTGAGGTTTTAACCTTGACTAAAGATATGAGGCTTCATAATGGGTGTTCATATTTGAGCGTTGAAGTGGTGAAGAATTTAACGGAGTGGTTGTTGAGCACGGGTGATGGAAGGATTAGTCAAAACGGTTTTTTAGCGTTTCAATATGACTTCCGGTTTTTATGACTCAACCGAATCGTAGACACAACTAGTTCCCAGTTTCATTTCGGTTGAACCAGCCGGTCTGATTCAGTTCTTAAAACCTTGGCTCCTAACAAATACAGTTTTGAATGACTATAAATGAAAATCAGGGACAACCTCTCAAGCAAATGAAAATTTATCTTTGTTAACTAATTTTTTTCACATGGAATATCGCAATGTGAAGGGTCACTTCCCATAATGGATTTAAAATATTTATATGGGACAATGGAGGCCAAAATTCAAACATTACTACAAATTTGGTTTGTCAATCATAATTTAAGCTAAGCAAATTACTCTTATATTATTATATTTCTTAGTTATTTAAGCTTATATAACTTCCTCTTAGTAGTTCTTTTTTTACTTTTATAAGGATTTCATTGACTAATTTTACATGTAAATATGTGGATGTCCAAAAGATTTTCCTTTATAGCCAGAATAATTAATTTAGTACATGTAACAAAAATTATTAAAATACTCTTATTTCAAATATAACTCATATATAAAATTTAAAAGTATTATACATTTAACTAACAAAATATTTTAAATGATATAAAATTTTTTTTTTGAAGAGTTTAAATGATTTAATTCGTCATAAAAAATATATTTTAAATGATATAAAATATAAACCAAACAGTGAATATCCCGTGAACGGGCATAAGTTCGAGTTAAGAACATTTGGTTCATTGGATGATCCCATTCTCTGGAGGTGAGCGGTGAAAATACGTTAAAAGAAAGGAAACGATTCCTGTCCTCAAGCTTCCAGTATGTCTCGCCTTACTTCCCGCTCATCAATCTTACGTGCTTCCCTCTCTCTCGGGAATCCCTTTAGACCCTTTCCATCATTCTTTTCACTCTCTACTGCAACTGCAAATAATTCAATTTTCATTTTCATTTTCTCTCTCTTAATCCTGCTTTGGTTTCCATGGATGACCGAATTGAAGATGATGACAAGGAGAAGGAATCTTTGGCCGGCTTGAGCTCTCTTCCACCTCACCGCAAAGCTCACTCCTACAGCCAACAGCTCCGAGGCCCCTCCACACACAAACGTCAACATCAAGTCCGCAAGCACAGTCTCGACGATGACCGTCTACCCAATAACATCAAATCTTTCTACGACTCTGACTCCGATGATGACTTTTTCCCCCGTTCCTCTACAAACCTTGCTGCTGATGAATACATTGAAGGGGGTAGCGGCGATGATGATTTGTCTCAGTATCAGCCTTTGCAGGAATTTATAGGCAGCGGCGGCGGAACCGGGATCTTCAAGGCTCCCATTAGAGCGGCCGTTCATCCCTGCCGACCGCCCTGCCTTGAGTTAAGGCCTCACCCATTGAGGGAGACTCAGGTCGGAAAGTTCCTCAGAAACATTGCTTGTACGGAAGCACAGTTGTGGGCTGGACAGGAAAGTGGGGTGAGGGTGTGGGAGTTTCACAATGCTTATGAACCCGGTAACGGTCTCGGTGGAAGGGTGAGAAGGGGCGACGAGGATGCCGCCCCATTTTATGAATCAGCGGATACCTCTCCCACCTTATGTTTGACGGTTGACAACGGGAATAAGTTGGTCTGGAGTGGCCATAAGGATGGGAAGATTAGGTCTTGGAGAGTGGACCAACCTTTTGTTACTCCCTTTAAGGAAGGTCTCTCTTGGCAGGCACATAGAGGTCCCGTTCTTGCCATCGTCATAAGTTCCTATGGTACGTACTTCATTTTCATTCATATATATATATATATATATATATATATATATATATATATATATATATATATATATATCTTCATTCATCCTCACTTGTGCTTCATCCTGCAGGCGATCTCTGGTCAGGTTCTGAAGGGGGTGTTATTAAGATCTGGCCATGGGAATCGGTAGAAAAATCCCTTTCCCTGTCTCCGGAAGAAAGGCACATGGCAGCCTTACTTGTGGAGAGGTCATTCGTCGACCTCAGAAATCAAGTCACTGTTAATGGTGTATGCAGTATATCTTCTCAAGAGGTTAAGTGTTTGTTGTCTGACCATGTTAGAGCTCGAGTCTGGTGTGCTGGGCCTCTATCCTTTTCACTGTGGTATGCTGCTTCCTGTTCTTACATTATATATATGTATTATTTGTTTCTGAGGTTGGTGGAGCTTTAACTAATAAGAAGAAAATTGATTGATCTTTTTACTGCAGGGATGCCCGTACAAAGGACCTTCTGAAAGTATTTAACATGGATGGTCAGGCGGAAAATAGAGTTGACATGTCATCCGTGCAGCAAGATCAAGCTGCAGTAGAAGACGAAATGAAGGTAAAGTTTGTTTCCACCTCAAAAAAGGAGAAATCCCAGGGTTCTAGCTTTCTGCAGCGGTCACGTAATGCTATAATGGGAGCTGCAGATGCTGTCCGTAGAGTTGCAACCAAGGGAGCAGGGGCATTTGTTGAAGATACTAAAAGAACAGAAGCTCTTGTGCAAACAGGCGATGGGATGATATGGAGTGGATGTACAAACGGCTTAATTGTGCAATGGGATGGGAGCGGGACCCGTGTGAAAGATTTTAATCGCCATCCTTGTGCTGTTCAATGCTTCTGCACTTTTGGAACACGGATATACGTAGGCTATGTGAGTGGTATTATCCAAGTATTGGACCTCGAAGGCAATCTAATTGCAGGATGGGTTGCTCATAATAGTCCTGTGATTAGATTGGCTGTTGGCAATGGTTATGTTTTTAGCTTGGCCACTCATGGTGGAATACGCGGATGGAATATTACATCACCAGGTCCTGTTGACAACATAATCAGATCAGAGTTGGCTGGAAAGGAACTTATTTATACAAGACGGCACAATGTCAGAATTTTGATTGGTACATGGAATGTCGGTCAAGGTAGAGCTTCGCAGGATTCTCTTCAGTCGTGGTTGGGTTCCATTGTATCAGATGTTGGCATTGTTGTGGTTGGTTTGCAAGAAGTGGAGATGGGAGCTGGTTTTCTTGCTATGTCCGCAGCAAAAGAAACTGTAAGACTTTATTTACATATATGCTTGATTATGCATTTAACCATTAACTTATTGTTTGCCAAGTCTCTTTTTAACTTCACACATAAATTTGCCTTACAAATTGACACAAGTTTTTGTTTCTGAAACATGATGTAGATTTGCACATAGGGACGAATGTATAGACACTTCCTGAATCTTATCCCAATTATATTAAGTGTAACCAATAACAATTTTTTTTTCCCTTAACTTGTTTTCTTTTAAAAAAATTTCAGAATCATTTGTATAGACAATCATATACTCCATATAAATGTCAGGAACAATTTATCTTGTGTATTGGGTATATTCTGTGCATTCATTTACAGCCTATATCCCAATTGTAGGTAGGGCTTGAAGGAAGTGCAATGGGGCAGTGGTGGCTGGATACAATAGGAAAGGCCTTAGAAGAAGGAAAAGCTTTTGAGCGTATGGGTTCTAGGCAGCTTGCCGGCTTGCTTATATCACTTTGGTGAGTGATTGTAATCAAAGTATGTTGCAGATTTCATCAATTAGTGTGATAAACCTGCTATTTCTGTTTCCTTCTTTATGGAAAGTCATCTTTGATCTCCCTATTATGTACTCTGGATTTAAATCTTTAATATTGTTTCCATTCTTTTACGAGTTCACATTCCTATAAATTAGGGTAAGAAAGAACCTTAGAACACATGTTGGGGACATCGATGCTGGAGCAGTCCCATGTGGTTTTGGACGTGCGATTGGTAATAAGGTTTGTATCAATTTCCCTGATTGCTTAATACTTATTTAATTAGAAGGTGTACTTTAATTCTGGTAATAGAAGGCAGTATCAAAATTTCTCCGTCATTGTGATTTCAGCCACTTGTTACAGAGAAGTTCAGGAGGGTAAGGCTCGAGTGGTTATAGAAGTTATAAACTTTTTCTTTAGTAACTTCTTTATTTCTCGATTTGGTACCATGTATATAGTCTACTTATTCTGGTTACCTTGAAAGATAAGTAATTGTGATGTTTGATCCACTTACTCTAATCCAATTTCTCTACATCTTGGTTGCGGTTAAGGAGTTGGGCATATTATTTCAAAATTTAGACTGCTGTTTAGGGTTGCCTATGGTCTGTAATGTATATTTACCCAACTGTCATAGCTGCACCTGCATTGTTTTACATTTTGTTGGCAAAGAAAACAAAAAATAAAATAAAGAAAGCTAGGGATGCTCGATTACAATTTTAACTAGGAGAAAGTTTGATGAGAAGGGAAAATATCAAAATGCATATGAAAATAATGCTCATGGAAGAAAAGACCACGGAACATAATTTGGCTTTTCTGTTTATTGCACCATGCTGGACAGCATGCTTTTGCAGTTTTGCATAAATCATTATTATTGCAATAATACCCCTGCATGGTGCTTTAAAATTCTTTGCTGGTATGTATGATGGTTGATGAGATAAAGTTTTTTTTCCTTCTCTCATTTCGGCCTAAATTTAACCCAATTTAACTGTGACTTATGTCTATAGCAATAGTCATATTAATGTTACTTGTACAAATACTAGCTTGGGAAGAAGAAAATCTACTGATAAACTTTTTACACTTGTGAACTTTGGTTTTTCTCTTTATTGGAATGAACATTTACATGGCAAAAATTGATCAAGCAGGGAGGAGTAGGTTTGAGAATCAGAGTCTATGACAGGATAATGTGCTTTGTGAATTGTCACTTGGCTGCACATTTGGAAGCAGTTAATCGGCGCAATGCTGATTTTGATCACATTTATCGAAATATGGTCTTCAGTCGATCATCCAACCTACTTAATACTGCAGCTGGTATGGTGCCATACCTGTTCTTGTCTTGCTCTCTTGCCTTCTCCACATATTTATTTTGGCTACTTTACTCTTCTGGCTTGCCATTGGTCCTCTCTGTTACAGCTGGCGTCTCTACTACTGTTCATATGCTTCGTGGTACAAATGTGAGCCTTATGCTTGCAGCTATTGATTATCTCCATGCCTTTCAATCAATATTATCATAATAATTACATGGCCTTCATTGTGTCATAGGCTATGGGGGTCAACACTGAAGAACCAAAACCTGAGTTATCTGAAGCAGATATGGTGGTATTTTTTGGTGATTTCAACTACCGGCTTTTTGGTATATCTTATGATGAAGCCAGGGACTTTGTTTCTCAAAGATGCTTTGATTGGCTCAGAGAAAAGGATCAGCTCAGGGCGGAGATGAAAGCTGGGAAAGTTTTCCAGGGAATGCGGGAGGCGCTCATCAAATTTCCTCCAACTTATAAATTTGAGAGGCACCAAGCAGGTTTAGGAGGTAAATAGATGGCGGGTCAAGCTCTACTTCTGGTGCCTATTTGTTAAACATTGATTTCAATTTGGTTCCTCACTGTCAATTGATTTAGAATTAGTAACAATGAACATAACAGTTTCAATGTGGTCTGCCGTCAACCTGCATTTAACAGTATGTTACATGACCTTGATGCTAGTATCGTGCATAAGAAAAATGACAATGGCACAACTTCCGTATATTTTTTCAGGGTATGATTCTGGAGAGAAAAAGCGAATTCCTGCCTGGTGTGACAGAATAATATATCGTGATACTCGGTCAGCTCCAGTGTCTGAATGCAATTTAGACTGCCCTGTTGTTTCATCAATTTTACAGTATGTTACATGGTCACGATTGCTTTCTGTTTTCTGTTTTTCGTCTTGGTTACAGTTTGTCATCATTGAAACTGTTTAATAGGTATGATGCTTGCATGGATGTGATTGATAGTGATCACAAACCCGTCCGGTGTAAATTCAATGTGAAAATTTCTCACGCTGATAGATCTATAAGGAGAAAGGAGTTTGGGGAAATTATAACATCAAATGAGAAAATCAGATCCATGCTTGAAGAATTATGTAATGTTCCAGAAACCACTGTCAGCCCGAACAATATATTCCTTCAAAACCAGGACACTTCATCTTTGCTTATAACAAACAGAAGTACGAAAGATAAGGCTGTGTACAAGATCACTTGTGACGGCCAGTCTATAGTCAAGAATGATGGACAAGCACCTGATTATAGCCCAAGAGGTGCCTTTGGCTTTCCCAGATGGCTTGAGGTACTGTATCTTTTAAATTGAAGTCAACAACAGATGATTCTAAGTCAAAACTATTGCTAACACAGAATTTAATGCCTTTACAGTTTTATATTAAAATTTGCAACATGAAGTCTACTTAATACGTGATTTTTAACGAACATTATTTAGGATGACTTTTCTGTTAGTGGAAGAGAAAGTGACCCATTTGTTAAAGCTGCAGACAGTAGTTTTCTTTCCTTTTGCAAGTGTAGTATTTTGTTTCATGCTTCTTATTCTTAGCCTTGCTCAATCACCTTGCTCAATCACCAGGCTGAATAGGGTTGCAGTTTTCAACTACTAAGATTTAGAATACATATTCTGATTTTCCTAGTGTGTGACTTTGAGATCTAATGGAACGCCTCAAAGCCCCTTCTCCTTAGAAAAACTAATATAATTGCTTCATATTACTTAGCAAAGACGCTAAATTTTTCTTCACTTATTAATAGATGAATTTTACAAATTTGAAATATTAGTTAGAGTTTAATTTTTATATATTGTTAGTGTAAAGATTTTTACACTGATAACCAATCACCAATCAGAAATCACAAAATTGATGACTTTTAAGGTGGTTAGGATAAGAATCAAAGATATCGTGTGTCAATTTTTGATTGGTTGATAGTGTTAAAAAACTTTATCCTATCATTGTATACCAATTAAATACTATTAGTTGTTCGTTTGTTAATATTAATTAATAATTTATATTAGAACTTTTTTTTTGATAAGCAAAAATGTATTGAAAAGAGCACTAGGAGTACTCAACCAAAGCACTAGGAGTACTCAACCAAAGTACAAGGATGAATCCAAAAGAGAAAAGAAAGTGGGAACAAGATAGATGTTCAACCAAGAGCTATAAGATTACATGGTTGAGCCTATAACTTGTCTCTCTACCCACCAAAAACAATACCATCTGCCGCAACCCGCACAGCCGCAAACACCGCCCAGCAACACATCTTTACAAAAATAGGAATCCCTGACCCCCACCCCACAAAACAATAATACTCTACTACCCTATGCATTCTCTATTTTTAAATTCAATTGGTAAGAGAAACTAAAAGTCTGCAAGTAGATTGTATTAATTTATTACCAAGATATTATCGAGCACATCGAAAAATGAAGAGTTTTTTTTTTTTGAATTTTATTTGATGTATTTGATTCAATTTTGTTGTAATTACTTTTAATTATCTGTATACATCTTCCCCCTTTAGGATTGTTTAAATCATTTTGTTAATTGAAGCTAATTTGACTTGGATTTAAAATACATCTTTTCAAATAAAAATAAGATTTTTCACCATTTATCCTTGTTTTTTTTATTGTTGAAACAATCTTATTTTTATTGGAATTTTATTTGATGTATTTGATTCAATTTTGTTGTAATTACTTTTAATTATCTATATACATCTTCCCCCTTTAGGATTGTTTAAATCATTTTGTTAATTGAAACTAATTTGACTTGGATTTAAAATACATCTTTTCAAATAAAAATAAGATTTTTCACCATTTATCCTTGTTTTTTTTATTGTTGAAATAAAGTTTACTACTTTTTGTCTTGAAATATGCCATCTTCGTTGTGATATATTATATGAATTTCTAACTAACCCTTTTTCTTGGTGACTTCTAAGGTGAAATATCAAAATAGGTGGTCACCATGGACCACTGGTTTCTAAGTTAACAACCAGCTAATTTTTTTTTCCATTGTAACTCAACACCAATCCTACCCCTACCCTCACCCCCATTCTCGTATTCTGCAAACATCAGATGTGGCTAAAAAATGGGATCTCAGAAGAAATCATAACATCAAATAAGAAAACCAGTTGCAAAATATCATCTTTTTCCACATTAACACCAAGGAGTAGCAAGGGAGCAGCTTGCCACTGCAGTTTCTGGTCTATACATTGGCGATGACTTCGACTGGGTATGGTGGCCTCACTCGCACCTGGGTGGCGACAATTCAGAATGGGATGCCGGTGGTAGCAGATAGAGCTCTGAATGACATCACTCACTGTTTTGTACGATTGACAATGTGAAATGAGGGGCTGTGGATGGTGGTGAGACGAGTTTGAGCAAAGAACGACATAAGGGAGGCGGCGGTGGAAGGGGTTGTTATGGACGATGGCGAGACACGCCTGGTTCTAAAGGTATTTTGGGGATGGTGAGTGAAATGGGTAGAGTGAAAATTGAGGAAAGAACGAAAGTGATTTGAGGCGTAGAGAAGAAGTTAAGGAGAAAAGAGTAAGCGAGCTCAAGGTCCAAACGAAGAGTATTAGGATCCAATTTTGGAAAAAAACCATTCAGTATCGGGATTGTTGTCAGTCAAATGAACAAGAGGAAGACCAACCGCCAAGGATGCAAAGGAGACCACTTTGATAAGGGAAGAGGAAGCCGATGTGTTCACATGCAAACTTAGATACAACATGGTGGTGGTGGTCGATTGTTCCCTGTGGGGTGAAGGGTAAAATTGTAACTTTAATTTTTCTGGTGACCTGTTGAACAAATATTCAATTTTAGTCCTAACTGTTTAAATTTGATGGTAAAAAATGGTGATCCGTGGTGAACCACCTATCTTAATGCTTCACTCTAGAAGTCACCTTTTTTCTTCTTGGCTTGTAAGTTTGATATAAATGTGTGAGAGTGGGAGTGAAGGAGCACAAATCAAGGGAATTTTATTACTTGAGGGAAGGGCCTTAGAATTTAGGATTTATAAAGTTATTGAACTTCTGGGAGTTTACCTATTGACAATCCTTTTTTTCTTTTTTCTTTTTTAAATTAGGTAACTCCAGCTGCAGGCATCATTAAACCTGAGCAAAACGTAGAGGTTTCAGTACGCCATGAAGATCTTCATACCTCAGAAGAATTTGTAGATGGCATACCACAAAACTGGTGGAGTGAAGACACCAGAGATAAGGAAGTGATTTTGGTTGCTCATGTCCAAGGCAGTTCCTCTGTCAAAGCTTACAGTCAAAAAATCCATGTGCACCATTGCTTCTCAGCAAAGACAGTTCGAATTGACTCAAAATCCAACAGTGCAAGAAAAAATCAAGTAAGCTAACTTCATAGATTAGTTTCAGATGGCTAAATGGAAGGAGGAGAAATGTCAGTGACACATATGCACAATATAAGAGGCATTATTTAAACTTTTGTTGAAAATCTAAAAAGCACTTCTTGCTTTAAGTCTTAGGACAGGTTAGATTGTCATAATCCTTTTCTATTGATTCGCTATTTTTATGACCTTGGAAAAAATGATTAACCAATGGAAGCCTACTTTCCTAATAATGCTTATTTCTATTACTATTTTTCCTTTGAGGTTTAAGAGATTCTTGAACGTCTTAATATGACAAGTGCGGTTGTGTTGTTCAGATCTTAAAAAACTGTCACATGAAGTGTGGAATATTTTTTTTAAAACATGATAGTAAAAAGCGAACATTGTTTTAAGCAAAAAGGTATGATCTTGGGTTTTTAGTTTTATATTTAGATATAAACATTATTAGTCGCACATAAACTTTGTTTTGCTAATGTTCAAATTCAATTTGCTCCGAGTGATGGTGAAGAAGTTTAAAATTTTAACGAGGATGATGGACTTAAATTCCTGATTTTTTATCGGTCGACACCTATTTTTAACATATTAAAAAAATCTATAATAATTTTTAGTATTATGCTTCACATTTTTTAATTTTATTCCAACTTCTATATATTTATTGCATTAGGATTTGAAAAGAATCAAATTTTTTTAATAAAAAATAATTTTTTTAATAAAAAAAATCAACTTTTTTATCATTTCATCTCTAGAAAATTAACTGCCAAACAAATAATATTACCTTAAACAAATAAATTAATACACATAGATTATCTTAAAATTAGTTTTTAATAATACATAAAACCAATTATGTTATAATCAATTTTAATAATAAATTTATACCCTGAACCCTAAACACCAAATGCCAAAACCCCAAATGCTAAACCCTAAACCCAAACCCAAAATCCTAAACCGCAAAACCCCAAATACCAAACCCTAAACCCAATACCCAATACCCAAAATGCCAACATCCCAACTACCAAACCCTAAACCCCAAACCATAAACCATAAACCCTAAAACCTAAACCCTAATCTTGAACCTCACACCCAAACCCTAAACCTAAACCCTAACCCTAACCCTAACCCATAAACCCCAAATTCCAGGGGGGTTGGGTAGCTCAACTAGTTTGAGCTAAGGGTATAAGGAGTAGGAGGTTCAAGGTTCAAACCTTGGCAAATGAGAAAATATTAACATAACAACTAATTACTAACATTTGCCTATCAAAAAAAAAAAAAAAAAACCCGAAATGCCAAAACCCGACACTACAAAAAAACACGGAATTACCAAAGGTTAAAAGCCGTCGGAAACGGTCAAAAGTCATCAGTAATGGTGTGTTACCAACGGCTTTCCGACGGACACAAATCTGTTGGTAATAAGCTCGTTGGTAATCGTTACTGATAGATTTAGGTATTTCGTCGCTAATTACCGACGGAATATCCGTCGGTAATGACCTTGATGGGCTGCCCCATTACAGACAGAATAAGCCGTCAGTAATTCTCTTGATGTCTTACCGAGAGCCTTTCCATCGGTAATGAGGAACCCAGGTTACCGACGGAAATGTCCCTTGGTTTCATTTTTTTTAAAATTAAAATTAATTAAAATTTAAATGAAAACTAAAAATAAAATTTTAAATTTAATTAAAATAAAATTAAAATTAAAATTAAAATAAATAAAAACTTAAAAATACAATTTCCATGCATAAATCCGTACAAAACAACCCTACAGCTATCAAAACCCTACAACTACCAAAACCCTACAACTATCTAACGTAACTATCCTAATGATAACCTTTAGAAATAGAGGTTATCTAGCCTACTTTGAGTCCTTAAAATGGTCTTTAAGAGAGTAGTTTGGGTTAAGCTCAGTGTCTAGAATAAGTAATTTCATAGTTTTCTTGAAAACAGTTGGAATCTGAAAAGTTGTGTTTAATGGTGCTTGTGAGCTTTGTGTTATAAACAGGAGCTTAAGGAAGATTGGAAGAAGCAGAGTTGATGTCTATGCTGCAGAGTGCTGCAGCTTGGAATGAGGTTCAGCAGTCAACCAAGAAGAAGTCAACATCAATTTAAGCTGACTAGAGGAAAAAGTGGACCCATGGCATTAATGTACTCAACGTGCATAGTTTTAGAGCAAATTTTGTGGTTTCTGTACTTCTTTGCATTTTGGGTCATGCATTAAGTATTGTAAATATTCCTTTTTGGGCCAAGGGGACATGTTTTGTCTTATTATCACTTTTTGGTCTTCTGATGAGAGTGTGGTGCACGAGCCAAGGGTTTTTACCCTAGAAGGAATCAGTATAAAAGGAATTGGCATGCACGCAGCCAGAGGCAGTTTTACACAGAGATTTTTTAGTCTAGTACAATTCTTACAAGCTGCTATAGGAAGCCAAGCCAGGAGAAAAGGAGAAAGACCATGAGAATTTGGAGCCAAGCTTGGAAGAGCGTGGTGACTCATTCTTCAGTCTTTTAACTTCCCCTCTTTGAACTTCCAGCTTGTAATGGATATATTATTCACTTTATTTTATAATATGTCTTATTTCATTTCCATTTATATCATGAGCAAAATCCCTTGAGCTAGGAATGTGATGATCTTATAATGAATGTGATGAATTACATATGAAATTTGTTTGCAGCAATTTGACCAAGAGCTTTGCATGTTTAATTACTAGAAAATAAGAGTGATCAACTTATTTTACAGCTCAAGTTTATTAATGTTGGAAGACATTAATAAATGGAACCCTTGAGTCAATATGAGTTGAGTAATTAATTGGGAAATTAAATTACCTTGAAGTGAATAGGAATATTCATCAAACTCATAAGTTAGCTGAGATATTTGAACTGCAGATAAGCGTAATTAAATTGGGCTTAGGAATAAGGAACAATTAATGAGGCTTATCTTAAAAAGTGTTGGAAAGCACATTAGCTTTTATTCTCTGGAACTATTGCTGCAGCATCTAAGAGCATGTATGACATCACAGGATTTATAAGTGATTCTATTCCTAGCTTATTTTTATTATACAATCACATATCCTTTATTTCATTTTTACTTCACCTTATTTCAGTCACTCATAATTCACAAAAGTTCAGAATATTCCATTTATTTTTGCTAGTTCTTTTGTGATGATATTTGCCCTCAAGGTTACCTAACTTGATTAACTACTTAAGGACGTTAAAAATTACCCTCCAATCCTCGTGGGAACGATCTTTTATCATTATATTACTTGGTTGATTGTGTATACTTGCACATTGTACTTTTTTTAGCAACACCTAATAACCGCCAAAATAGTCCTTATCGTCCAGGCGGGGGGAGATCATCATCCGAGGTCAACAAATGACCATCCGGCTGTGGCTGAGACGACGCACCGACATCCTGCTGCTGCTCAGGTGTGTCGGTACTAGTAAAGGGCTGGCCTGTATGGAGCTCCCCTTCTAGAGCAGTGTGCCTCTCAAGTGGGAGTACCTCGAGTACAACTCCGATCACCGGGGAGAGTGCCTCCATTCGCTGCCTCATGCACTCGTTCTCCTCCCTCTGCTTTAGGGTTTAGGGTTTGAGGTTCGGGGTTCTAGGGTCCTGGGTTCGGGGTTCGGGTTGGGGGTTCGGGGGTTCGAGTTTCGGGGTTGGGGTTTGGGGTTCGGGGTTTGGGGTTGGGGTTTGGGGGTTGGGGGTTTGGGGGTTGAAGTTTGGGGTTAGGGGTTGGGGGTTTAGGGATGGGGTTGGGGTTTAAGGTTTCGGGTTTAGGGGTTTCGGGTTTTGGGGTTGGGGTTTGGGTTTGGGGTTTGGTGTTCAGGGTTTAGGGTTTCGGGGTTAGGGTTTTGGGTTCAGGTTCGGGTTTCAGGTGTCGGGTTTCGGGTTTAAGGGTTAGGGTTTTGGGTTTGGTGTTTGTGGTTGGGGGTTTGGAGTTTGGGTTGGGGGTAGGGGGTTGGGGCCTAGGGGTTTGTGGGTTGGGGTTTGAGGTTGGGGGTTGGGCATTGGGGTTTGTGGGTTGGGGTTTGAGGTTGGGGGTTGGGCATTGGGTTTTGGGGTTTCGGGCTTGGGGGTTGGGGTTTGGGGTTCCGGGTTTGGGGTTTCGGGTTCGGGGTCAGGGGTTGGGGTTTAGGGTTTGGGTGGTTGGGGTTTGTGGGTTGGGGTTAACCCCCAAACACTAAAGCCCAAAGCCCAAAGCCCAAACCCGAAACCCGAAACACCAACCCCCAACCCCCAACCCCCAACTCCGAACCCCAAACCCAAAACCCTAAACCCTAACCTGTAACCACAATCGCTTAACCACAAACCCCAAACCCCACATCCAAACCCAAAACCCCAAACCCAAAACCCCGACCCCCAAACCCCAAACCCCAACCCACAACCCAAACCCCCAACCCCCAACACCAAAACCCCAAACCCCCAAGCTAACTCCAAACCCCAAATTCCCAAACCCCAACCCCAAACCCCAAACCCCAACCCCAAACCCAAACACCAACCCCAACCCCAAAACCCCAAACCCAAACCCCATACCCTAACCCCAAACCTAAACCGTATCCCCCAAAACCCCTAAACCCCAAACCCCAAACCCAAACCCAAACCCAAACCCAAATCCCAACCCTAAACCCTATCCCCCAAACCCCAACCCCAAACCCCAAACCCCAAACCCTAAATGCCAAACCCCAACAACCAAACCCCAAATGCCAAACCCCAACAACCAAACCCAAACCCCAACCTGAAACCCAACCCGAAACTAGGGCTGGACAAGTTGGGGCCGACCCGCCCGAAACCCGAAAAAAAACGACCAAAAAAATACATGCATGGGTGGGTCGGTTCGGGCCTCGGGTCATTGGTTGAAATAATTCGGTTCCACCTGACTTCATTCGGGCGGGCTCGGTTGGCTTAAAAAAATTTCCCCTACGACCGAACCCGACCGTCAGTGTCCTCATTTCATTTATTTCACTTCTCACCCGTAGTCTCAAACCTCGGTTGAGGGTAAATGGCCGGCGCATGCATGGATTCCAGCTGCACTCCCACTGCCCAAGGCAAGGATTTAGCTATTCAATATATCAACATTAAATGTCAAAACTTTGTGCAGGGTGTTGTCCCTTCTTCGATAACATCAACCTTCTTTTATTAATAAAAAAAGTTTTGTTTTTCCAAATAACATATAAGTATATAACGTTAATTAACTAAAATAAAAATTATAGGGAAGTCTCACAGACGCACGCCCCCTTACCCTAACCACTCAATCGTCTCCCACTCTCCCTCCCATAGCCGCCCAGCCCGCTGCATCTCACTTGCCCTTGTTTTGCCTACCTCCGTCGTGCTGCTGCTTCTATCTTCTTGCCAGATTGCGCAAGGTGCTGCCCAACGAAGAAGAAGAGGTGGTTGCAGGAGGTGTTGTAGCTTCTCCATGCTAGATCGCTTCAAGTTTGAACCTTTCTTCTGTGATTGTGAAGGACCATCAATGATTGTGATTCTTCTTCATAGTTCATACGGGTCTAATTTAGATTTGTTCAAAGTTGATTTTTTTTGGGGTTTCTGTTCAAATTTTGATATTTTTTGTTAATGTTTCTGTTCCTTCTTCTGTTGTGATGGTTCTGCTTCTCTCTCTGCTTCTGTTTGCACTTTTTTATCCCAACCCGAGGCAACCGACCCGCCCAAACCGTAACCGCCCAAACCGAGGACATGATCGGACGGGAATGGGTGACATAATATACAAGTCGGTTTTTCTCGGGTTGGACTTTTTCGGCCCGAAACCGACCGAACCCGTCCGATGTCCAGCCCTACCCGAAACCCAAACCCCAAAACCCAAAACCCGAACCCCAACCCCCAACCCCAACCCGAAACCCGAAACCCTAACCCGAAACCCTAAACACGAAACCCCAAGCCCCAAACCACAACCCCCAACTCCCAACCCCAAACCCCAAACACCAACCCCCAAACCCCAACCCCAAACCCCAAACACCAAGGCCAAACGCCAAACCCAAAACCCCAACCCCAAATGCCAAAAACCAAACCCCATACCCCATACCCCAAACCCCAAAGGCCAACCTCCAACCCCGAACCCCAAACCCCAACCCCAACCCCAAACCCCAAACCCAAACCCCAAATGCCAAACACCAAACCCCAAACCCCAACCCACATCCCGAAACCCCAAACCCCAAACACCAAACCCCAAACACCAACCGCAAACCCCATACCCCAACCCGAAACCCGAAACCCAAACCCGAAACCCAAACCCCAAAACCCCAGCCGCAAACCCCAAACCCCAAACCCCAAACACCAACCCGAAACCCCAAACGCCAAACGCCAAACACCAAACCCAAACCCCAACCCCAACCCCAAACCCAGAACCCAGAACCCAAACCCCAAACACCAACCCGAAACCCCAAAAGCCAAACCCCAAACCCCAAACCCGAACCCCAAACCCCAAACCCGAACACCAAACCCCATATGGCAAACCCCAAACCCCAAACCCCAACCCCGAGACCCCAAACCCGAACCCAAAACCCCCAAACCCCCAAACCCAAACGCAATCCCCAAACCCCAACAACAAACCCCAAACCCAAAACCCCAACCCCAAACCCCAAACCCTAAACCCCGAAAGAAAATCCCAAACCCCAAGCCCCAAGCCCCAAAACCAAAACCCCAAAACCCAAATGTCAAACCCCAAACCCATATCCCAACCGCAACCCCAAATCCTAAACCCCAAACCCCAACCCCAGACCCCAAACCCCAAACCCCAAAACCAAAAACCCCAAACTCCAACCCCAAACCCCGAAACCCAACCCCAACCCCAAACCCCAAATGCCCAACCCGAAACCCGAAACCCCAAATCCTAAACCCCAAACCCAACCCCAAACCCCAAACCCCGAACCAAAAATCCAAACCCCAAACCCCAAACCCATACCCCAAACCCAGGCGCTGGCTACGGTGAGAGACCAGTTTTCACCCTACGATCTATCGCATGTCCACCATAATATCTTGCAGCTGCCACACTTGATCACCTCCCCTCAACTCAGTTCACATCCCACCACCACCCCACCGTCCGTCCCCCCACCACCTCCACCCCTCTTTTACTGCTCTTCCCCCACCGCCGCCAGAGGGGAGAGGGGATGGCCTCCTGGCCACCACACGAAACGGAGAAGACGGATCCACGAGGAAGGAGACCTCGCGTCTGACGGCGAAGAGGATGGAAAGAGAAGGAGATGTCGCACATGGCGGCGGCGGTAAGGAGGAAGAGGCCGACGGCCGCTGCAGCGATGGACCCACACGAAGCCTGATGGGTGGCAGATCTGTGAGTCTCAGTGACGTTGAGGCCGGCGCGCCGCTGACGGGTTCACTGCCGTGATGGACCGCCACTGTGAGGAACATGTTTCATTTCCTCGAGCCTCGTCGTTGGTGCGATGAAGGTAGGAGTAGGGTGGGTGTGGGAATTGAGATCTGGGTATTTGAAGGTTTGGAGAGGATGGTGGGGATGAGGAAGAGATAAAGGGGCGACCTTGGGCAGTGGAGGGATGGTGCAACAGTGAACCACCGGCAATGGTAGAAGGAGGTTGGAGGTGGAGCCGGAGTTGGGGAGGATGAGGTGGGGCGAGGAGTTCGGTGAGGGTGGGTTTCAGGGGAGGTCGAGAGGTGGGGAGGATTCCGGGGTCTCAACGGTGACTCCCCGCAAGGAATGGTGGTGACGGCTGACGACGGCTTGTGGTGGTGGCGCCGCCGTGAAGGAGACTGACTGGGTACTGGGGGAGGAGCTCCGGAGGGAGTTGAGGAAGAGATAATATTGTACAGAGGGTGTAGGATACTACTGTAGGGATGAGATGCATCTAACGGTAGAGAGATGTCTCTCATGATCTCTCACGGTGAGAGACCTAAACAGGTCTCTCACCGTAGCCAACGCCCCCAAACCCAAACCCCAAAAGCAAACCCCAACCTCGAAACCCAAACCCAAACCCAAACCCCCAAACCCCAACACCCATCCCTCAACCCCAAACCAAAACCCCAACCCCGAGACCCAACCCCAAACACCAAACCCCAAACCCTCAACCCCAAACCCCAAACCCAAACCCCAAACACCCAACCCTTACCCCAAAAGCCAAACACCAAACCCAAACCCCAACCCCAAACCCCAAACCCAAACCCAAAACCCAAAACCCAAACCCCAAAACCAAAACCAAAACCCAAACCCCAAACCCCAAACCCCAAACCCCAACCCCAAAAACCAAACCCCAAACCCCGAACCCAAACCCTTACCCCAAAAGCAAAACCCCAAACCCCAAAAGCCAAACCCCAACCCCCAACCTCGAAACCCAAACCCCAACCCCAACCCCAATCGCAAACCCCAAACCCCAAATACCAAACCCCAAACCCCAACCCCAAACCCCAACCCCAAACCCCAACCCGGAGACACAACTCCAAACCCCAAACCCGAACCTCAAACCCCAAACCCAAACCCAAACCCAATCCCCAAACGCCAATCCTAAACACGAACCCCAAACACCAAATCCCAAACCCCAAACCCTAAATCCAAACCCCAAAACCCAAACCCTAAACCCCAAAAGAAAATCCCAAACACCAAACCTCAAAACCCAAACCCAAACCCCAAACCCAAACCCGAAACCCCAAGCCCAAACCCCAAAAGCCAACCCCTAACCTCGAAACCCAAACCCCAACCCCAAACCCCAAACCCCAACCTCAAACCCCAAATGCCAAACCCCAAACACAAACACAATCCCCAAACCCCAACACCAAACCCCAAACCCCAAACCCTAAACCCTAACCCCAAACCCCAAACCCCAAAAGAAAATCCCAAACCCCAAGCCCCAAACTCCAACCCCAACCCCCAAACCCCGAACCCCAAACCCAAACCCCAAACCCCAAAACCCAAACCCCAAACCCATATCCCAACCCCAACACCAAACCACAAACCCCTAAACCCAAACCCCAAACTCCAACCCCAAATCCCGAAACCCAACCCCAAACCCCAACTCCCAACCCCAAACCCTAAACCCCAAACACCCAACCCGAAAATCGAAACCCCAAATCCCAAACCCCAAACCCCGACGCCAAACCCCAAACCCCAAACCACGAACCCAAACCCCAAACCCCTAACCCTTACCCCAAACCCCAACCCCCAACCCCAACCCCCAACCCCCATTCCCAAACCCCAAACCCCAACCCCGAGATCCAACACCAAACACCAAACCCGAACCCGATACCCGAAACCCGAAACCCGAAACCCCAATCCTCAACCCTTAACCCCAAACTCAAAACCCAAACCCCAAACCCTTACCACCCCAAAACCCAAACCCCAAACCCCAAACCCCAACCCCAAACCCCAAACCCCAAAACCAAAACCCAAACCCCAAATCCCAAACCCAAACCCCAAACCCCAAAAGACAACCCCCAACCTCGAAACCCAAAACCAAACCCCAACCCCAAACCCCAACCCCAAACCCCAACCACGAGACACAACCCCAAACTACAAACCCCAAACACAAACCCAAACACAATCCCCAAACCCCAACCCCAACCATAAACCTGAACCCCAAACACCAACCCCCAACCTCGATCCCCAAACCCCAAATCCCAACCCCAAACCCCAAACCCCAACCCCAAGACCCAATCCCAAACCCCAAACCCGAACCCGAAACCCCAAAACCCAAACCCAATCCCCAAACCCCTAAACCCTAACCCCAAACTCCAACCCCAAACCCCGAAACACAACCCCAAACCCCAACCCGAAACCCCAAACACCCAACCCGAAACCCCAAATCCCAAACCCCAAACCCCATACACCGAACCACAAATGCAAAACCCCAACCCCAAACCCCAACCCCAAGACCCAACCCCAACCCAAAACCCGAACCCGAACCCCAAACCCCAAACCCCAAAACCCAAAACCAAACACAAACACAAACACAATCCCCAAACCCCAACACCAAACCCCAAACCCCAAACCCCAAACCCTAAACCCCAACCCCAAACCCCAAACCCCAAGCTCTAAACCCTAAACCCCAAAAGAAAATCCCAAACCCCAAGCCCGAAACCCGAAACCCGAAACCCCAACCCCAAAACCCCAAACCCCAACCACGAGACACAACCCCAAACTACAAACCCCAAACACAAACCCAAACACAATCCCCAAACCCCAACCCCAACCATAAACCTGAACCCCAAACACCAACCCCCAACCTCGATCCCCAAACCCCAAATCCCAACCCCAAACCGAAACCCCAAACCCCAACCCCGAGACCCAACCCCAAACCCCAAACCCGAATCCGAAACCCCAAACCCCAAACCCCTAAACCCTAAACCCTAACCCCAAACTCCAACCCCAAACCCTGAAACACAACCCCAAACCCCAACCCGAAACCCCAAACACCCAACCCGAAACCCCAAATCCCAAACCCCAAACCCCAAACACAGAACCACAAATGCAAAACCCCAACCCCAAACCCCAACCCCAACCCCAACCCCAACCCCAAGACCCAACCCCAACCCAAAACCCGAACCCCAAACCCCAAACCCCAAAACCCAAACACAAACACAAACACAATCCCCAAACCCCAAAACCCCAACACCAAACCACAAACCCCAAACTCTAAACCCCAAACCCCAAACCCCAAACCCCAAGCCCTAAACCCTAAACCCCAAAAGAAAATCCCAAACCCCAAGCCCCAAACCCGAAACCCGAAACCCGAAACCCCAACCCCAAAATCAAAACCCCAAAACCTAAACCCAAACCCCAAACCCCAAATGCCAAACCCCAAATCCCAAACCCCAAACCCATATCCCAGCCCCAACCCCAAATCCCAAACCCCAACCCCCAAACCCAAACCCCAAACCGCAAATCCCTAAACCCAAACCCCAAAACCCAAAACCCAAGCCCCAAACGCCCAACCCGAAACCCGAAACCCCGAACCCAAACTACAAACCCCAAACCCCAAACCGCAAGCCCCAACCCCAACCCCCAAACCTCGAAACACAAACCCCAACCCCCAAACCTCGAAACACAAACCCCAACCTCAACCTCAACCCCAAACCCTAACCCCAACCCCCTTCCCCCAACCCCAAACCCCAACCCCGAGACCCAACCCCAAACAACAAACCCGAACCCGATACCCGAAACCCAAAAACCCAAACCCCAAACCCCAAACCACAACCCTAAACCCCAACCTCTAAACCCAAATACCAAACCCCAAACCCTAAAACCCAACCCCAAACCCCAAACCCCAAACCCAAACCCCAAACCCCAAACACCCAACCCTTACCCCAAAACCCAAACCAAAACCCAAAACCCAAACCCAAACCCCAAACCCCAACCCGAAACCCCATAACCCAAACCCGAAACCCCAAAACCAAAACCAAAACCAAAACCAAAACCCAAACCCCAACCCCAAACCCCAAACCCCAAACCCCAAACCCCAACCACCGAACCCAAACCCCAAACCCTTACCCCAAATGCCAAACCCCAAACCCCAAAAGCCAACCCCCAACCTCGAACCCAAACCCCAACCACAAACCCCAAACCCCAAATGCCAAACTCCAAACCCCAACCTCGAGACACAACCCCAAACCACAAACCCCAAACCCAAACCCAATCCCCAAACCCCAACCCCAACCCTAAACCCGAACCCCAAACACAAAACCCCAACCCCAAACCCCAAATCCAAACCCCAAACCCTAAACCCAAAACCCCAAAAGAAAATCCCAAACACCAAACCCCAAACCCCAAACCCAAACCCCAAAATGCAATCCCCAAACCCCCAAACCCACCGCAAACCCCAACCCCAAACCCAAACCCCAAACCCAACCCCAAACCCCAAATGCCAAACCCCATACCCCAAACCCTAAACCCCAAACCCAGACCCCAAACCCGAAACCCCAACCCGAAATCCCAAACCCGAAACCCCAAGCCCCAAACCACATCCCCCAAACCCCAAACCCCTAACCCCAAACTCAAACCCCAAACCCCAACCCTAAACCCAAACCCCAAACCCCAAACCCTTACCCCAAATGCTAAACCCCAAACCCCAACCCCAAACACCAAAACCCAAACCCCAAACCCCAACCCTAAACCCGAAATCCCAAACCACAAACCCAAAACCCAAACCCCAACCCCAAACCCCAAACCCCAATGCCAAATGCAAAACCCCAAACCCCATACCCCAACCCCAACTCCAAACCCCAAACCCCAGACCCCAAAAACCCCAAACCCTAGACCCCAAACCCCAAACCCCAAACCCAACGCCAAACCCCAAACCCCAAAAGCCAACCCCCAACCTCGAACCCCAAACCCAAACACCAAACCCCAAACCCCCAACCCATCCCCTAACCCCAAACCCAAAACTCAACCCCAAACAGAAACCCCAAACCCGAACTCCAAACCCCAAAATCCAAACCTAAACCCCAAAATCCAAACCTAAACCCCAAACCCCAAAGCCCAACCCAAAATCCCAAACACCAAACTCCAAACCCCAAACGCCAAATGCCAAACCCTAAACCCCAACCCCAAACACCAAACCCCAAACCCAAACCCCAGACACCAAACACCAAACCATTACCAAAAAACCCAAACCCCAAACCCCAAAAGAAAATCCCAAGCCCCAAACCCCAAAACCAAACCCCAAACCCAAACCCCAAGCCCCAAAACCCAAACCCCAAACCCCAACGCCAAACCCCAAACCCTATACCCCAACCCCAACCCCAACTCCAAATCCCAAACCCCATACCCCAAACCCCAAAGCCCAAAGCCCAACCCCAAACCCAACCCCAAACCCCAAACGCCAAACCCAAACCCTTACCCCTAACGCCAAATCCCAAACCCTTACCCCTAACGCCAAACGCCAAACGCCAAACCCTAAACCCCAACCCCAAACCCCAAAATAAAATCCCAAGCCCCAAACACAAACCCTAACCCCAAACCGCAAACCGCAAACCGCAAACCGCAATCCCAAACACCAAACACCAAACCCCTAACCCAAAACCCAAACCCCAAATCGCAAACCCCAAACCCTAAACCCAAACCCCAAACCCCAAACTCCAAATCCCAACCCCAAACCCCAAACCCAACCCCAAACCCCAAACTCCAAAGCCTAAACCCTAAACCCCAAAAGAAAATCCCAAACACGAAACCCCAAACCCCAAACCCAAACCCAAACCCCAAACCCTAAACCCAAAATCCCAAAAGCCAAACCCCAAACCCCAAACCCCAAATGCCAAACCCTAAACCCCAACCCCAAACCAAAACCCCAAACCCAAACCCCAGACACCAAACACCAAACCCTTGCAACAAAACCCAAACCCCAAACCCCAACCCCAAACCCAAACCCCAAGCCCCAAACCTCAAACCCAAAACCCAAGCCCGAAAACCCAAACCCCAAACCCCAAACCCCAACGCCAAACCCCAACCCCCAAACCCCAACCCCAACCCCAACTCCAAATCCCAAACCCCCATACCCCAAACCCCAAACCAAGAACCCAAACCCCAAACCCCAATCCCAAACCCCAAACCCCAAACCCCAAAGCCCAAAGCCCAACCCCAAACCCAACCCCAAAACCCAAACGCCAAACCCAAACCCTTACCCCTAACGCCAAACCCCAAACCCTTACCCCTAACGCCAAACCCCAAACCCTAAACCCCAACCCCAAAAGAAAATCCCAAGCCCCAAACCCCAAACCCTAACCCCAAACCGCAAACCCCAAACCCCAAACCCAAACACAAAACCCCAAACCCCAAACCCAAAACCCAAACCCCAAATCGCAAACCCCAAACCCTAAACCCAAACCCCAAACTCCAAATCCCAACCCCAAACCCCAAACCCAACCCCAAACCCCAAACTCCAAAGCCTAAACCCTAAACCCCAAAAGAAAATCCTAAACACCAAACTCGAAACCCGAAACCCGAAACCCCAAACCCAAACCCCCAAACCCCAAACCCCAAACCCAACCCAAAATCCCAAACCCCAAAACCCAAACGCCAACCGCAAACCCCAAACCCCAACACGAAACCCCAAACGCCAAACCCCAATCATCAAACCCGAAACCCAAATCCCGAAACCCGAAACCCAAAACCCAAACCCCAAACCCCAAACCTCAACCCCCAACCACAAACCCCAACCACAAACCCCAAATGTCAAACCCCATCCCCAAACCCCAAACCCCAAACCCCAAACCCCAAACCACATCCCCCAAACCCCAAACCCCAAACCCCAAACTCAAACCCCAAACCCCAACCCCAAACCCCAACCCCAACCCCAACCCCAAACGCTAAACCCCAAACCCCAACCCCAAACACCAAATCCCAAACCACAAACCCAAAAACCAAACCCCAATGCAAAATGCCAAACCCCAAACCCCATACCCCAACCCCAACTCCAAATCCAAAACACCCAGACCCCAAACCCCAAACCCCAGACCCCAAACCCCAAACACCAGACCCCAAACCCAAAACCCAAAACCCAAACCCCAAACACCAAACCTCAACCCAAACCACATACCCCAACCGCATACCCCAAATGTCAAACCCCATCCCCAAACCCCAAACCACATCCCCCAAACCCCAAACCCTTAACCCCAAACGCAAACCCCAAACCCAAACCCCAAACCCCAAACCCTTACCCCAAACGCTAAACCCCAAACCCCAAACCCCAACCTCAAACACCAAATCCCAAACCATAAACCCAAAACCCAAACCCCAAACCCAAACCCCAACCCCCAACCCCAAACCCCAATGCCAAATGCCAAACCCCAAATCCCAAATCCCATACCCCAACCCCAACTCCAAATCCCAAACGCCCAGACCCCAAACCCCAAACCCCAGACCCCAAACCCCAAAACCCTAGACCCCAAACACCAGACCCCAAACCCAAAACCCAAACCCCAAACACCAAACCTCAACCCCAAACCACATACCCCAACCGCAAACCCCAAATGTCAAACCCCATCCCCAAACCCCAAACCCCAAAACACATCCCCCAAACCCCAAACCCCTAACCCCAAAACTCAAACCCCAAACTCAAACCCCAAACCCTAAACCCCAAAACCCCAAAACCCTAAACCCAAACCCCAAACACCAAACCTCAACCCCAAACCACATACCCCAACCGCAAACCCCAAATGTCAAACCCCATCCCCAAACCCCAAACCACATCCCCCAAACCCCAAACCCCAAACTCAAACCCCAAACCCCAAACCCTAAACCCTAAACCCTAAACCCCAAAACCCAAAACCCAAACCCCTAATGTCAAACCCCATCCCCAAAACCCCAAACCCCAAACCCCAAACCACATCCCCCAAACCCCAAACTCAAACCCCAAACCCTAAACCCTAAACCCTAAACCCTAAACCCTAAACCCCAAACCCAAAACCCAAACCCCAAACACCAAACCTCAACCCCAAAACCACATACCCCAACCGCAACCCCAACTCCAAATCCCAAACCCCCATACCCCAAACCCCAAACCCAGACCCCAAAACCCCAAACCCCAAACCCAAACCCCAAACCCCAAAGCCCAAAGCCCAACCCCAAACCCAACCCCAAAACCCAAACGCCAAACCCAAACCCTTACCCCTAACGCCAAACCCCAAACCCTTACCCCTAACGCCAAACCCCAAACCCTAAACCCCAACTCCAAACCCCAAAAGAAAATCCCAAGCCCCAAACCCCAAACCCTAACCCCAAACCCCAAACCCAAACACAAAACCCCAAACCCCAAACCCAAAACCCAAACCCCAAATCGCAAACCCCAAACCCTAAACCCAAACCCCAAACGCCAAACCCCAAATCCCAACCCCAAACCCCAAACCCAACCCCAAACCCCAAACTCCAAAGCCTAAACCCTAAACCCCAAAAGAAAATCCTAAACACTAAACCCCAAACCCGAAACCCGAAACCCGAAACCCGAAAACACCAAACCCAAAACCCCAAACCCCAAACCCCAAACCCAACCCAAAATCCCAAACCCCAAAACCCAAACGCCAACCGCAAACCCCAAACCCCAACACGAAACCCCAAACGCCAAACCCCAATCATCAAACCCGAAACCCAAATCCCGAAACCCGAAACCCAAAACCCAAACCCCAAACCCCAAACCTCAACCCCAAACCCCAACCACAAACCCCAAATGTCAAACCCCATCCCCAAACCCCAAACCCCAAACCACATCCCCCAAACCCCAAACCCCAAACTCAAACCCCAAACCCCAACCCCAAACCCCAACCCCAAACGCTAAACCCCAAACCCCAACCCCAAACACCAAAACCCGAACCCCAAACCCCAAACCCCAACCCTAAACCCCAAATCCCAAACCACAAACCCAAAAACCAAACCCCAATGCAAAATGCCAAACCCCAAACCCCATACCCCAACCCCAACTCCAAATCCAAAACACCCAGACCCCAAACCCCAAACACCAGACCCCAAACCCCAAACCCAAAACCCAAAACCCAAACCCCAAACACCAAACCTCAACCCCAAACCACATACCCCAACCGCAAACCCCAAATGTCAAACCCCATCCCCAAACCCTAAACCACATCCCCCAAACCCCAAACCCTTAACCCCAAACTCAAACCCCAAACCCCAACCCCAAACCCAAACCCCAAACCCCAAACCCTTACCCCAAACGCTAAACCCCAAACCCCAAACCCCAACCCCAAACACCAAATCCCAAACCATAAACCCAAAACCCAAAACCCAAACCCCAAACCCCAACCCCAAACCCCAATGCCAAATGCCAAACCCCAAACCCCAAATCCCATACCCCAACCCCAACTCCAAATCCCAAACGCCCAGACCCCAAACCCCAAACCCCAAACCCTAGACCCCAAACACCAGACCCCAAACCCCAAAACCTAGACCCCAAACACCAGACCCCAAACCCCAATCCCAAAACCCAAAACCCAAACCCAAACCCCAAACACCAAACCTCAACCCCAAACCACATACCCCAACCGCAAACCCCAAATGTCAAACCCCATCCCCAAACCCCAAACCACATCCCCCAAACCCCAAAACTCAAACCCCAAACTCAAACCCCAAACCCTAAACCCTAAACCCTAAACCCCAAAACCCTAAACCCAAACCCCAAACACCAAACCTCAACCCCAAACCACATACCCCAACCGCAAACCCCAAATGTCAAACCCCATCCCCAAACCCCAAACCACATCCCCCAAACCCCAAACCCCAAACCCCTAACCCCAAACTCAAACCCCAAACTCAAACCCCAAACCCTAAACCCTAAACCCTAAACCCCAAAACCCAAAACCCAAACCCCTAATGTCAAACCCCATCCCCAAACCCCAAACCCCAAACCCCAAACCACATCCCCC